>CM042663.1:25334275-28135548 GCA_023638005.1 Forsythia suspensa | reverse complement strand
ATGATCAATAATGATCATAAGTACTTCTGTGCAAACAAATGGGATAATTAATTCTCAAATTAATAAATGTAAATACTAATTTAAATATGATTAATATACTATTTTGAATCTGGTTGGTTTTGTGGGAAGCCAAAGCAAGGATAGAATTTGCCAGTTTGTTAATGGCATCAACCAGGCCATTAATGCCTTGTCTGTTAATCTGAGCATTTGACTCTTCAATTTGCAGTCTTCTCTCATGCAAACTCAACAATTCTCTGTGTCTTCTCTTCTCTCTCTTCACATGACTGAATTGCTTCTGCTATAATGGAACCATTCTGGGAAATTGCACTGCAAACTTCTTGTAAACTGTTACCTCCTGCGGTGGCGCCACCGCTTCTTCTTCTTCTTCTTCTTGGCTGGCGATTCTGAATTCCCACTTGTATCAGAATCTGAAGTATCAATAAGTTTATAATTAATGAGCTCCAAATTAATGTCACTAACTGTAGATTTTTTTTCAAGAAAATGTGAAAATGGGGCATTAATAAAAAATCAAGAATCAAATCTATTTGGAGAGTGAGTGCGTTTATGTGTGTGTGAGAGAGTACCTACTGTGGGCAACGACGGCTCAGCAAAGGGGCGGGTAGTTGGATGAGCCGGTGGCGGGAGGGGTAAAAGCATTGATTGAGCGGCTGCCGGAATAGGATGTTGTAAGGGAGTACTGAGCACATTGGCATTTGAAGTTCCAAACCCACCACCGCCAACCGCCGCCGTACCTTTCCTCTCCACCACCTCAACCAATGCATCAAATATCTGAGGCAACATATTTGAAGGCAAGCTGTGTTCCTTCTTCTCATTCTTGTCCATATTCCAATAAGATTTCTCTCCTCCTCCTCCTCCTCCTCCTCCTCCGGCGCCGCCTATCTCCGCCACTCTCTTATGATACTCTCTCACTTTCTTGAAATCTCTCATCAAATTATCCCACTTGTCATTGCACTGGTTTTGACTTCTGAAACACCCATTCTTCCAACAATAATCTTCGACACGTTTCCATCTTAACTCAGCTGGTTTGCCCTCTCATGAGTACTACTGCTTTCCCCATACCTAATCATTAGTCTTCTCTCATCATCCATTTTCTTTGCTTCTATAAGAACCATTGTTTCTTCAACTGTCCAGTTCCCTTTCCTGTACTCCCTCGCCTCATTATAAATATCGCCACCTTCATTAGCCATAGCCAGATCAATTCAAGAAACTCGCAAAGAATATGAAGAAACACAAGATCTTTAATTATACTATCAACTAACTTTCATTTTATTTTTCATCGGGTTTGGAATCTTAGATCGATTATGTTGATGATCAATCTGTTGCTAGTGGGGGAAAAGGAGAATGGGAAACATAAGATGTGCTCAGTTTTATTGAGCATTTGAGCTCATTGTTGATTGTTGAACTTCACTCTCCTATTGCCTATTGGCTTTCAACTTAAAAAAGTTAAATACAAAAGTAAACTCTTTTGATAACCGTACTTATTAGTAGTTTTATATCTGGGGAAATAATTGCTCTCAAATGGCCCATAAGGATATCACCCTATTTTTTGTTAAAAGTATTCAGTATTGAAAGAGCAGATAAATTAGTTATTTCAGTATCAGTCCTTACTTTGAAATAAGTACACTCTTTGTATAGGAAAAATAATATATTTGGTCTTCAATTTTAAAAACGCAAAAAATATATATCATCAACCTTTAAAAAATAAGATCAAACATCCTAACGCTGGAGGAAATAGACATGATAGATCTTTGATGACAGAATTCGTCCATTTTTTTCGTTATTTGATTCAATTAGACTGCACACGTTGTTTGATTTAAAATTAAGCGATGAAAATCATATGGGTACACTCCACTTGAATTAGATAACAGAGAAAATTGACGAATTCTATCATCAGGACTTATCATACCTATTATCTCAAATGATTGAGATGTTCGGTATTATTTTTGAACGTTAGAATTTATTTTTTACGTTTTTGAAAGGTTAGAAGCCAAATATACTATTTTTCTTTTTGTTTATAAGGAAAAAAAAGTAACTTACAAGTAAAATAAAATTAAGTCAAACATCCTTTTAAAAATCATCAAAACACTCCAATGCTTAAAAGTTCAAGTACTTCAAGGTCCATGAGAAAAAAAGAAAATGGTCAAGGATCAAAGAATGCAAATAGAATCAAATTGAAGGTCCAATTTAAACCAAGGCGGAGCTAGAATATCAAATTGGGATGTACTAAGAACAAACATTTTTAAAAAATTTATATAGTTAATTTTGCATATAATTTTAAAATTTCTCACAATATCCCTTATTCATATAACAGAACTCGATAAATAATATAAAAATTAGAAAATCATTTTGTTGGCGGTAGGTACCACCCGCTATTTGTTTATTTGAACTTAATCTACACTACAGCCTATACTATCACTTATGTGCTATCGATTTTATGTTAACGATGTGACCTCTATGAAAATGAACAATTGACCTCCCGTATACGAGTCTTTAGGCCAATCTCACTCCAATTTGGAAAGATGAGAATCTTAAAGTCCTCATAGATCATCAAAATGTAAACCACGTGACAATAAAAATAAATTACACTAGTACGTGAATCTCTCTGTTGTTTTCCATTTTTTCCTCTGAGAAGAAGATTTTATAGATAGTGCAAGTGCTCTAATAATTTGGTTGGCACCATAATCCAATAATATTAAGGGTGATTATATAGCTAATACTTTTTAATTGCTTTGCTCATTATCACACTTTTATTTCAAATTTGTTCTGTCAGTATTTTTATCATCAATATTTTATTAATTTAGCCTCGATAACGTTTATCTCCAAAAGTCCAGATAAGAGCATAAAAACTTATTTGTCATTCATATTTTAAAAAGTAAAATAAAAAATACGACAAAATATTTGTTGCTCATTTCAAATCATAACAGAATATTTGGACATAAACCATCACGTGTTAATTAATGTGCGATTGATGATAATATTGTAATAAAAAAAAAGGTAGGGACAAAAATATGATAATAAGTAAAGATTTAAGTGCTTGTTTGGTTCAGATTTTAATCTACTAAAAAGACGTAGTCGAAAGTCAAAAATTATTTTTAATCACATCTTTTATAAGACGTTTAGTAAAAATAAAAAATGATGCTACCAAGAAAAATATGGTTTAAATACAATTAGTTAATATTAATTTTAAGACATATTTAACAAGGTTTGAAAAGATTCCTTGGTAGAGAATACAGATGTCCGTTTTCATTTTGTGGATATCAGGGCCTGACATGCCACGTCAGCGAACCTTTTTTCGCTTTTTTATCCTGCATCCAGCGGGCCATATGCATACAGAGCTGCTTTGACTGACTCTGTAGTTTGACTGGGGAGGACGAGAGACGAGTCCGCTTGGGTCCATAATCGTCGCTGTCGGTCTTAGTTTTTGGACTCTAGCGTGCCCTTCCAAGCCTAACATAAATATTAGATTTCAAATAAATTAAATGAAATTTTTATGGCATTTATTGTGCTAAAGGCATTATTGGTTGAGAATCACACAATGAACGTTTTTGAGTGTACTTCAAAGCTCATTATTCAGTACTTTATTGTTTTATAAAGATTTTTTTTTTTAATTCATCTATTTTCAATAGTCTATTTTCATGGTTTAGAGTTGTTACACCCTTTAACGATGTGAACATCATCTCACATGCCATCTCGTCATAGTAGCCAAGCCAGCTCCAACTAAGATCATTTGAACACTTGAGAAGTACTTTGCCTTTGTCTAGTCCATTATATGAGCAGTCCAGAGTGTTTACTCTTGAGGAATCCACGTATGCATCAAGATTGGGCTAGTTGACTACTTACTCTTGAGGAACCCCTGTATGTATCTGAACTAGGCTAGTGATTGATTGATATGACAATTACCACGATAGTTTACTAGAATGTCAGGAACAAAAAGTGTAACAAAGAAAGGAATGATGACTTGGACAACAGCTATGAGGATGACTATGATGCTTGTATGTGGAAGGACACCAAACCCACATTTCAAACTAAACTTCGGCTACATATAGTTCAAAAGATGCAGTGAAAGAGGTAAGTGAAAAACAAATCTCATTCCTTTATGATCATACAACAGTTATGAGGATGACTATGCTGCTTTCATGTGGAAGGCCTTCAACAGAGCACGATGACAGTGTCATGGCTATTGAAAGGTAGGCATCTTGGATGAAACCCATCCAAACCTATTTAGAGAGCCAAGTTCTCCTCGAAAACAGAGAAGAAGCCTGGAAGGTACAAAGGCTTTCTGTCCATTTCGTGATAAAAGATGGATTACTTTACAAAAAGGGTTATTCCTCCCCTCTCATCCGATGCGTCGAACCGGACGAAGATGATTACATCTTGAGAGAAATCTATAAAGGAGTGTGCGGAAATCATTCCGGGGGCTATTGCTGGCCCATAAAATCTTTAGGCAAGAATATTATTAGCTAAATCTAAAAAATGATGCTCGTGATTTTGTTCGAAGATGTGATAACTGTCAGGGCTTGGCTAACCTGCCTAGACAACCTCACAAGGACCTGCATGTTGTAACCAGTCCCATCTCCTTTGTTAAATGAGAAATAGACATTATCAGACACATGCCACAGGGAAGGGATAACCATTGTTATGCCATTGTAGCAATTGATTACTTCACCAAGTGGGTCAAAGCAGAACTAGTGGTGAAAATCACTGAGGCCAACAAAGGAGCATGGATGGATGAGCTACACCAAGTTTTATGGGCAATACGCACTACCTCCAAAACAGCCACTGAAGAAACTTCATTCTCTATGGCTTATAGGGCCGAAGCAATGTGTCCATTTGAAATAGGGATCTCCCCGCATATCTATTTTGAGCAAACTTCCAACGAAGAACACTGAAGGGCAGAGTTGGATCTTCTTCTGGAGTGAAGGAACAATGCACAAGTAAGACTGGCCCGATACTTAATAGAAGATGGCCCGTTATTATTACAAAAGAGTATAAAATAGCTCATATAGGTCGGAGACCTAGTCTTTGAAAAGTATTCTTATCTACTCGAGGAGGTGTAGAAACTCTAGGATCTAATTGGGAAGGTCCTTACAAGATTACAACCGAAGTTGTCCCTGTAACTTACAAAATTGAAGACCTATCCGGTAAAGCACAACAAGTCGATCTGGTCGTTAGAAAAAATGGGCATTTTGGTTATATTTTTCCAAAAGTCAAAAAATAAGAAAAAAAAAAAACCCATTTTAATGGGAATCAAACAAGCACTAATTGGCATTCAACCTCCAAATAATACAGAAGATTTCCATTACAAATGAAATAAATTAACAAACTTATTGGTTAAGATGCTCATTTTTCTTAACCTATCCTAATATTCATGAATACTGAATGCTTATGTTCGCACAAATTTATAAAAGTAAAATTGCATTATGGATCATTGTTTTGCCCAATTTGTTGCTTTTAGTGGCAAGTATATGTAGTGACATAGATGAGGAGTGAGTCGATTGCTAAAGTATGTAACCCCTTAGCTTATCTTTCACGCCAAGTTTTAGAGTTCTTATACTTGAAAAGTTATTCATTAAGGGCTTGTTCGGTAGAGTTTTTTTTTTTTGGAAAAAAATAGGTTTTTTTGGTTACTTTTTGACTTTTCAAATTTTTTTGTAGTGTAAAAAGGGTTGAAAAGTCAAAAATTCTAGGCAAAAAAATGGTTTTTTTTGACAAAAAACTCTACCGAACATGACCTAAATTGTTTTACAATAATATCGAGAAAACTGCTTTATTGAACTCATAGCTTTCATACAAGATTGGCATAAGCAAAACATAATTCTAAGTAATAGAAGAAAAGCGGTTAGTAAAAATAACAACGACAAACTTGGGAATTCATTCAAAGAAAAACCTAAGATTTTCAAAACAAAATGCATGTAAGGACCCTATTCTAAGTTAGTCCATAGAAGGTCGGCTGGACCCTCATTGCCACCGGCCGTATCCTCTCATGCCTCATTTGGAGTGGATAATCTGCTTCAATGGAGGTCAAGTCCAAATCGGGGTAGAGTTACTTCACCTCGATAGAACTTGCATGGCACCAAAATTAACAAAGAAGGTGGGAGATTCTCGTAGTAATCAAATTGATTTACGGAGTTCTCCATTCCGATCTTCATCGCTTCTTCAAGTGTGCCATGCTCTAGCGAAGATTCTTTTCTTTTAAGCGTGAAGCACTCACGCTTTAGAGCATCTCGCAACATTCTTAAGCTCCGCTATTTTATCCACCACCCCTTCTTCTAGCTATTGGCTTGTTCCAAGGCTCAGTAGTCACCTCTTCTTGAGTGTGTGGCATATCTTTTGAAAATTCGGTCACATCGTATTCATCCTTCATCAAGCCTTTCTTGCCTTGTCCTTCTCATCCGGTCAGACCCTCGGTTCCTTCTTCGACTCATAAAGGGACCCTTGAATCCGTGTAGTCATTGTTAGAAGTGAATCTCGTCCTTGATGATCTTACGTGTTGTGGCGATGTTGTACGTGTGCTCCTCTTAGACGCTTTTAGGTCCTAGATCGACACGACCCGTCCCGAATCACCCTAGTGGACCCAAGACGTGCCGTGCGCCGATGATGGATGCCAGCTAGATACCGGACCCACCATTAAGGCTACTTAGACTTTTCTAGAATTTATTGACTTTCTTGGACTGAAATATCTTATAGAAATTTTGACAGAGTTTCCTTTGTAAATTGAGCTAAACCAAACCTGAAAAGCAACAAATATCTCAAAACACAAAATATACAATACCAACTGGGATCCACTTGTCCCCAATATGAACCAATCAAAAGTAAAGTACAGCCCAAATCAACCATTTCCACTATCACTTACAAAACAAATTTGAATTTATAACATTTACATCCCAAAAGGCGGCAAGACCTCATCTTACTCCAACATGCCACTAATAAAACCAAAATAAATCATCAAAGGACCTAGAACATGTTTTCCCAAAAATAAAAGATGACATGCTCGATGGATATGAATCATACAAACTAATCCTCGTATGGCTCTGGCTCAACAATTGACAGGCTCTTCAAAAGCTGCTCAAAATCAACTACTACCTGAGTAAGAAAGTATAGAAAATCTATGAGCTAATAGCTCAGTGAGTGGAGAGTTCATAAATAATCATAATTTTTAAGAAACCGCTTTCTCATATTACATATACATACCGAGAAAGTGTAAATCGTGAATCATCTGTAAACCGGATAATCGACAATTTAGTAAATCAGTAAAGAAGTGCCATCTCGATAACAAAATACGTAAACATGTGTTTTTATAAACTAAATAAGTCATCATATCTCGAAAAATCACACCGAGAAAATATCCCGTGATAATCGAAATCGTAATCTGGTCATACATCGTGTAAACACATTCACACTAGTGCAGAAGCGGGTAAAATCACCATATCTGGTCATACGCTGCAGATAATTTGAGCACTCCCGTGACACGGCTCAAAGCCCCTCGTGGCATGAAAGTGGGTCCCAAAGACCTCTCGAAATAAGCACCCTTATACATGTACCTCAAAGCCCCTCGTGCATAAGAGTGGGTCATAAAGACCTCTCATAATACACCCTAGTACACGGCCAAAGCCCCTCTGTGCACTAGAGTAGATAACAGCATCATCAAACACTTTCGGTGGTTTTATAAACTGTATCTAAATCACATTTCTCATGATAAAACATAACAATAACTTGCAATAATAGAACTGAATTGGTTTATAAAATCTATTATTTTCTAAAAATCATGCTTGTCTTCATAATAATTTTGTAGCTAAAACACATGGTATTTAAATTCTTATATTTTAAAAAGATAAGTTTTTCCACTCACAGAGCTTTTGGCCAAGACTAAGTTGGTCGGTACGCTGCACCAACTTCTTCACTTCCTGAAATAGAATATAATTGCTCGAATAAATAAATAATCATCCCAAGTAACACTAATTATTAGAAACAAAGCTAAGCTTAACTTACCATACTTAAGCAAAACTTATTCAAAATTACTTTACTCACTTAGATCTCATCCTTATTCTAATTTACCACTTATTCAACAACACATAAATCTCCTTAACATTCTCAACATTTTCTAATCTTCCATAAGGCCCTCAAATAATCTCATTTACATTACATTCACTTAAATGACCCAAATAGAAATTCTAGGGTTTGCCAAAATCATGATTCCAAGCTTATAACATAAATAAACCAACAATAGCCTTAATATCCTCAAAATAACTTAAATATCTAAATAAACTCACTAAGTCAAGAACCCTAAAATTTCATCCATTAAATCTTTCATTTAACATGCAAATATAGCTCATAACACTAAAAGTAACTTATCTCCTTTCATAACGTTCACATTTAATCTCATAATCAAAAACCCTAGTTTTTAAACTCATTTGTAAAATAAGTGGGTTCTTGCTTACCTCTTGAAAATGGAGAAGAAATGAGGAACCCAAGCTTAAAAATCGATTTGGTCAAGCGGTTTCTTCTTCCTCTTCTTTTCCTTTTCCTTTCCTTTTCTTTTCTTTCTTCTCTTTCTCCCTTTCTTTCCTTTTCTCTTGGTTTTCTTTTTCTCGCCGCGCGTTTTCTCTTCTCTCGTGCCGAATTCTCCGGAAAGTCCCAAATCCAATTTCAATTAAAGCCTTTTTGCACACTTAGTCCCCAATTTAATATACATAGTGACATTTAAATCCCTAAGTATCCAAAATTCATAAAATAGCCCAAAATAATTTATTTACTTAATTAAAGTCCAACTTTGACTATTTGACTTAGACTTGACCCAAAATTTTCATTGACTTTGACTAAATAAATTTTGACTTTGACTAAATTAAAACGGGTCGTAACATAGACATTGGTCTTTGCTTATTCAATCAGCACCATAGATTGGCGGCCAGTGCCTTGGCGACTGTGAGTTTGAGGCCAGGGTTAACTGAATAGAATACTTCGCCCAACTTTCTATCTAGAAAGAGTCAGCAGTAGTTGTAGCCTAGGCGAGGTGGTCCGGAAGCATGATCAGGAGTAATCTTCACCAATTTTTCCTAATGGATTTTCTTAATGTCCCCCAACCCCGGCACCCCATCTTCTTCCGGTGCGGATGACCTCTATGTGAAGAAGAAAGAACAAAAAAGAAAAAAAGAACAACTAAATTTATTGGACAGACAGCATATTGAAAATACAGTTATAAGAGAGTTTATATAGTAATGAAAACCCTAGTCTATATTAGGCAAACAATAATAATATATTCTAATATTATATTCTGATATATTCTAACATCCCTCCTCAAACTCACGATGCTATAACAATAAGCAGCGAGGGTTTGTCAATTAAGAAACGAAAACGATGGACCGGATGTAACTTTGTGAAAAAGTCAGCAAGCTGCAGTACGAAGAAACGAAAGGTAAAGAAATAGTGTCATGCTGAAGATGGTGGCGAATAAGATGACAGTCAATCTCAATATACTTTGTGCTATCATAGAACACAGAGTTGTGAGAAATCTAAATAGCACTTTTATTATCACAATACATAGGAGTTGGAAAGGAAAGAGAAACACCCATGTAAGCAAGTAACCAACACAACCACACAATCTCAGTAGTGGTAGACGCTATATAGCACGATACTGCTCAAGAGAAGAACGAGAAACCCATGTGATGCTTCTTACTCTTCCAAGAGATAAGTGAGTCACCCAAAAAGAGACAAAAACCAGTAGTGGACTTACGATCAGTTTGGTTGCTGGCCAATCAGCATCAGAATATGCGCGGAGCTCCAAAGAAGAGTCGATGGAAATAAGAGACTCTGAAAACAAGTACCACGAAGATAGCACAGAATACGAACAACAGCTCCCAGTGAACGGTAGTTGGAGTAGAGACAAACTGACTAACAATGTGAACAGCACAAGTAATATCGGGATGGGTAATGGTGAGATATACGAGACTTCCAACGATAGTGCTGTACAGATTAGGATCAGGCAAAGGGATGCCATCAGAAGGTGAATAATGAACATTGGTTTCAAGAAGAGTATCAGCAGTCTTAGTATCAGTGAGACAAGCACGCTCAATAACATCAGTTGCATACTTAGACTGAGTAAGAAGATAACCTCTAGGAAAAGAAGAAACCTCGATCCCCAAGAAATAAGATAAATGACCTAAATCCTTCATTTCAAAACGACGAGCCAAATTAGATTTTAAGACAGCAATACCATCAACATAATCACCAGTGATAATCATGTCATCAACATATAAAAGGAGTAAAATATGACCAGAGAATGTGCATATAGAGAACAAAGCAAAATCATGATGGCTGGATGTAAAGCCAAGAGAGGCAACAATAGTAGAAAATTTCTCAAACCAGGTGCGAGGTGCCTGTTACAAATGCGTAGAGGATATCGAGGAGAAGGAGGTTGATCAACAATTTCAGATGGTACTCAGGTGGCCATAGAAGGAGAAGGATCATTATAAGTCGGTGCATGCGTACTTGTAGTGGAAGAAGGATCAACAAGAGGAGTATGGAAAGGTGAGCTATCAGTATCATTAGAAAAATGATCAATATGAATGAGATCAGTCTTAGTCACGGTATGAGTATTATTAGAAATAGAAAATAATGAAATATGCTCAAGAAACACAACATGACGAAAAATATATAATTTGTTATTAATAGGATCGAAACAGCGATAACCATTTTGTTCCTCTCCATAACCCAAGAAGACACAAATAACAGAACGTGAAGTCAACTTACTACATTCTACTTGAGGACGAAGGACAAAACATGTACAACCCAAAAACTCTTAGAACACAATAATCAGAAGGATGTCCAAACAGTGTTTCAGAAGGTGACAAACCCGAAGTGTAAGAAGACAAAATCTTATTAATTAAGTGAACAGCAGTTAAAACTGCTTCTCTCCAAAATTCACTAGGAACTTTAGTAGATAAGAGTAGAGAACGTACAGTTTCAACAATGTGTCTATGCTTTCGTTTAGCAATACTATTTTGTTGTGGAGTGTCAGTACATGAGGATTGGTGAATTGTGCCATCAAAAGCAAGCAATGTAAAAAGTCAAGAGAAGTATACTCACCACCAAGTCAAATCCAAAGCACTTAATAACACCGTAATGTTGAGTTTTAACAAGTGCTCTAAAAGAAAGATAAATGGAAAGAAAATCGAACGTCGTTTCACAAGATAAACCCAACAATAACGACTATAATCATTAATAAACGAGTCATAATATTTAGACCCTCTTTTGTAGAAATAGGAGTAGGCCTCCACACATCGAGAGTGAACAAGGTCAAACGGTGCAAATGTAATCCGAGAAACGCTTCGAGGAAAAGATAAAGCAGAAAATTTAGCTAATTTGCAACCACTACAATCAAAGATATCATGAGTTCGAAAATCTCCCAATTCTCCTTTAGAAACTAAAAATTTTAAACGACTAGCAGAAACATGTCCAAGGCGAGAATGCCACAAATAAAAACTAAAAGAAGAAGAATTTAAAGAAAATGACGACAAATCAACACTAAATGCTGCATCATGCAGTGGTCTCAAATTGTCCAAAACATATAAACCTCATTTTCTATGGCATATCCCAATCAGCCTCTGAGATTGAGAATCTTGCACATGACAAGTAGTAGAAAAAAATTGAACCAAGTATCCAGAGTCACACAACTGGCCAATAGATATAAGATTCAAGGAAAGAGTTGGAACACAATAGACATCTGAGAGTGATAAATTATGTGCGTTAACGGAACCAACCCCTACCAAAGGTAGTAGAGTGCCATCAGCAGTCATAATAGACATATGCGAATTAGAAGGGCGTAAGGAATCAAATAGTGTGGAGTCAGATGTCATGTGTTTAAAGGCACCTGAGTCAAAGATCCATGAGGAAGAAATACCTGAAGGGCTCTGGGAGGACAAACCTATATGAGTAGAGGCTAACATGACATGTGGTCGAGTGGCAAGGAACTTCGAAATTGCTCACTAGAGTACTTAGCCGGGAATCATAGGGAGGTGCTCCAAGAATAGATAAGTCACAAGGTGACATGGTCTGGTCAGATTAGCATTGGGACTATAGAATCGCTGTTGTGACCGATGTTGACTCTGTGGAGGTTGCGACTTCTCGTGACATTGAGCCTTCTAATGTCCTTTCTTTTGCAAAGCTACACTCATCAATAGCAACTCATACATAACCTCCGCTCGATTCTCGCGTAGATGGTCGAGAAGGGACAGCCAAAACTGAAGTGCTAGAAGTAGGAAGTGAGGCCTCACTTGTTAGAGATTTCAAACGTGTTTCCTCAGCCACAAGTTCACTAACCACTGAATCAACAGAAGGAAGATGAATACGATGCGAAATATAGCCTCTAAGGCCCTCAAAAGAACTGTAAAGTGCCATCAAGAACTGAACCAATCGTTGCTGCTCTCTATAAACAATATAATCCTCACATGCTTTCAATCCTGCAGATTCTGTAAGAGCCAACTCATCCCAAATCGATGTCATAGCAGTGTAAAATTCCAGAATACCCATATTTTTCTGTTGTCAAGCTCGTATATCAATCTCCAACTGGTGTCGTTTTGCAAAGTTAGACTTAGTGTATAACTTCTGCAAATGATTCCAGACTTTCTTTGTGGTTTCATACTTTGCTAACTGTGCACCAATGGAATGGTCAACAGAATTGTGAATCCAAGTAAGAATTTTTGCATTGTTTGATTCCCAAGTATCAACATCAGTAGCATAATTATCACTAATAGTCTTAGGTATCACAATAGTTCCAATAACATAACCCCACAATTTTTTACATTTGAGAAAGTTTTTCATCACGGTACTCCAATAAGAATAATTCTGGTCAATTAATCTTACACTAATAGATTCAAGAGAATCATCCCTTTCAGTTGCCATGATTACAAACGATAAAACAATCTGCTTTGAAAAACGAACCTCAACCAACAGCCAAATAAGATCTCAACCCAAGATCAGACTGATAGTCCATTGCAAAATAAAGCAAAATCAGCCTAAATTAGCAAAATCAAAATCTAACCATTGAAAGTCGCAATCGATGACTCAAAAGAAGGGAAAAAAAATCAACAGCAGAATAAGAGTCCAAGCCAACACCGTTCAAAAATTACCCCGAGAAGAACAGTCCCTCTCCTTTTATCTCTCTAGGACTAGGAATATACAAACACATATATAGATATCGAGAGAGAGAATGGATGGCAGGAAGTGTGCGATTCTCTATGCGCACACTCAGATTTCATGAAGTGTGCTGTTCTTCTATGGCAGGATTTTTTTTTTGATTTCGAATTTTTTTTTAATGCATGGATCTTTGAGAAAAGGAAGGAAAAGAAAAAACCAAATACTTAATATAAAAATTGGGCTCGATACCATGTGAAGAAGAAAGAACAACCAACTTTATTGGACAGACGACATATTAAAAATACAGTTACAAGAGAGTTTATATAGTAATGAAAACCCTAATCTATATTAAGTTAAATAATAATAATATATTTTAATATTATATTCTAATATAGCACTCTCATGCTCCATAGCTTTGGAAGCCCAGTCACCTCTATTGGGAGGTTCTGGGCTGACTTAGAGCAACTCCAACTATGATCTTTAAAATGGTGCAATTTTTACATTAAAATAGTGCAATTTTCACACTATTTTTTTTTTCTATCTCCAATCATGATTTTTAAAAATTGCACCAAATGAATAGTACTTGTTTTGTTTCTTTATTTGTTTAATTTTCAACAATTTATTGATTTATAAAATTATTTAATTAAATATTCTATCACTACTCAAATTTATTGTTGTTGTCGTAATAATAGATATCGTCTTCTTGTTTTCACATATGTAAAATTTTAAAATTAATGAGTAATTTTATTTTAACGTATACATTAATTATTTATTATTAATCGATTACAATTTTTTATATTAATAAAATAATAATAGATAAAAAGAAACATAAATAAAATTAAACCATAAAATAATAAAAGAGTTTGGAAATGAATACAAAAGACAAACAAATTTCACAAGAATAAAACAAAGGACAAAAATGAAATAAATAAAGTCTGGAATTTCTGCGCCAAATGTGCACTGTTCACTACTCCAAATTGGAATGGTGATTTGAAGCTCCATTGGAGTTGGATTGCAGCGCCATTTCACGCAAAATGGCGCTGCGTTGGAGTTGCTCTTAGAGGATGTAGTCCTTGGTTTTTTCGCATTTCTAGCAAGGCCTTCTTCATCAAGGGCCTCCAATTCTTTGTCTTCGTCCTTTGGGGAGCACTTCGAAGAGCCAGGTTCCAGCAGTAGAAGCAGATCTAGATTTTTTGGCCGTTTTTTTTATTGGACTGCTTGGCCATTGCCTCCTGCTTCTGCACCATGAGCTGCATGCCTTAGGTTGACATGGTGGGAACAATAGTGGTTTGCCTCGGATCTGAGGAGGCGGGGCATCAGAAGAACTCTTCTTAAGGCTTAGTCCGGCAAGACCCTCTTCTGGTCCTTGTCTGTCTCCTTGCCCTTCATGACCGGTGGAATTTCCTTTGCGACCAAGCCGCCAAGATTTTTGGCAAAGAGGAAGAACCTGTAATGTGGCCATGTCGCGTTTTAAGAATAAAAGTGAATGAAATCATGTTCAGTAGCACAGGGAAATCATGTTCAGTAGCACAGGGAGAGTGAAGTTTGAGTATCATGCTTCTTCATTAGCTTATGTTTTACAAACAAATTGTCGATGCATATAACGCATAACGCCTCCGAAATCTCCCTTGTATGCGTAGAGTTGGCTGACCACTTCTAAGTCCTTCTTTGTTAGGACGTGGCCGGACACCTCCCCTGCAAAAATATGTAAATTTGGTTAGATAAATCGATGCATAAGGATAGGATAATTTTTATTTTAGTATAAACCATGGGGACTTAAGCCAGTAAGATAACGTCCATGGAACAGTAATTCTCCGCTGCCCATAACCATTAGCTTCTCCAGTGCTTGATTGACGATGGGTGGCCGGTAATGAAGCGGGCTATGGGATCCCCGAGGCGTCAAGTAATACTAGTCCTTCACTCTCTCCTTGGACTCACCATCTCTTTTGGCACATTTGTTTAATTTAAAGAGGGTGTGAAAGACGTACATGGGCATGGAGTAGTCCGGACTCATCTTCTATCATAGAAGCCATGTCCCTACGTACTGAGTCTAGAAGTTTGGAGACAATTGGTAAGGGCATACGTTGTAGCTTTAGAGTATGACTCTAAAGAAAGGGTGTAAGGGTAGTCCCATTCCGCACTTGAAGGTGTCGCTCATCACCGCTACGTGCCCTTTAGGAGGGTTGCAGGCCTGTCTGTTTTTGTGAAGAATATTAGCCTAATCTCCTCGGAACCCTATACTTGTTCCTAATTTTGTGAAATAGGACATACTCAATGCATATATATGAGATTGGAACAAGAAAAAAATAATAATTACATTCATGTTAGCTAGTTAAAGTACTAGCTAAATTTAACAAATTAGTTAACAAATGATCATAATAAATGTACTTAACTAACACACCGATACATTCAATGGAGAGGTAACGGCCCCTACCTAGTATATGATACTAATAGTTAAATTAATACATCCAATGCATATGCTCTTAATTTACTTCAAGGTCCGGAACCATTTTTTTAGTTTTTGTTTTAATTTATTCCATTTGTCGAGTACTAGGTGAATTAGATCTGTGCAGTTGAGTGGTGATCTCCTCCCTAAAAAGAATTTTTGTTTGGACAATTCATACCATTCATATATAGTGTTTTGATCTAAGATTTCAATTCTTTCGTGTTTCAGCAATAACATATTGTTCCACGGAGCTAAAGTCCAAAATATGGAAGAAAAAAGCGTTTCCACGACTCTACCGTCCGTACCCAATTCTCATTCTACTTAATCCTTCTTTTTCTTTCATGGCCACATATCTTTTTGGCCAATTGTCCACTGTCATGTAGGCAGTGACCAACATATCTCCTCCCCACTATGAAGGAAAGATCACCACTCCTGTGCTGTTTAAGTCTGACGTCAATTATAATGTATTGTATGGCAGTCAGTTTGCTATTTTCTAATAAGTCTCAATCTTGAAGGTTGATTACTTTGTTAATATTTAAAAATTTAAAAGGTTTATAGGGATGTCAACAAAACTTTAAACTTAAAAATTTGGTGCGATAAACTCATACTATATAAAACTTTGATAAATTTGAAATTTTTGCATATATTTGTTTTGAACTCCTAAAATGTGCTAAGTTTTAAAGCTTACTATTTATGATATATAAAATATTTTACTAAAATATCGACATCTTTTATTCAAAGAATAGGTGAAATCATTCACAAAAATTTAGATTTTGATAATTCCATAAATATTTTCTTAAAATTTATATTTTACATAATATATGTATAGTTAGACAGAAAATTTCACATCGACTTTTAATCAACTTAGGGTGTGTTTGATTGCACAAGTGAAAAAGAAAATAAATTCTAACTTCCATGAAAAATAACCCACCATCCCCCCCCACCCTTCGAATTCATTTTCCTTGTTTTTGAGGAAAACAAGACAATTCCTACATGAAAAATGTTGACAATCAAACAGTTAGATCTAGGAAATGGACATTTTCCATGGTGCAATCAAACGCATCCTTATAACAATTTTAATAAAGCATACAAATGGAAAATAATGTTGAAAATCACAACTTAAATTATTTATAAATATTTAATTTGGATGTTATAACTTGCAAGTTAAAACCCAATTTTAAATATAATGTGCTCATATTATTAAAATATTGCAACACACATAGTTTCAAAAAAATAAATTGTTACTTCTATAAATAGCAAGTCAAAATATCAAGTTTCAGTAATAAGTTGAAACATAGAACAAGCATACCCTTATCATTTTACTAAATTGCACGAACTAAAAGCTCCCTGTTGTAACATGAAAAAATTCAGAACTTTATTTTTGAATAAGCAGCAGAAATTTTAAACAGTATCCAACTGCAAGAATTTTGGTACTATAATTTTGACAATTTTAAAAAGTTTTCACCGCATTAGAATGGGGAAGAATTTTGTGTGTTGTGTTATAGTGCTGTCAACTTTTTGATAAATTATTAAGGCCATATATGTTTGTTGCTTGTAGATAGTAAGTGTTCAATATCAATTTAACAAAAAGTAAAATGGACTTAAAGAGTTTGGATTATTGTTCTATGAATATTATTTTATTAAAAAATTAATTTAACTAATTTTATCTCTTATTTGATGATAACAAATTTTATTGCAAATTGTTAGTTAATATTATGATTATCTAAGAAAGAAAAAATAATTAAAAAAATAAATATGATTGTTATAATGTCGGTATTCACGATTTCACCGTAATTATCACCTTTAACCTTGTCTCTCAAGCCAATTTCTACAATTGTATTTGGTCGAATTCACCAATTAAATCAATTTACGTATCTCGAGTTCAAATCAATCATATTTATTTAAATCAACTTACTATATCTTTATGTAATCTGAATAAAGACTTAACTAAATGCCTTTAAATACCTAGGAATTCAATTAAGGTTCGCAACACTAGCAAAAGCATATCTCTACCTTTTACCAAATTGTCGAATTTTACTACGTGGTCTAAATTAATAACTCACCTCTCGGCTCTTTAAAATCCACAAATCAATTTATTTGTGATCAAATAATTCAAGCATGAAAGGAAGAAGAAAAATCAATACATGAATCCATGAATTTCATAGAACTTGAGAATTGAAAGTAAAGTTTCAAAACTAAGTGCTTGTTTGGTATAGATTTTAATGGGTTTTTAGTTTTTCATTTTTTGACTTTTAAGAAAAAATGACCAAAATAACCCCATTTTCTAGTCAAATATTACGGCTACCTTGAAAAACAAAAGGTTATTTTAGTCATTTTCTCTAAAAAGTCAAAAAATAGAAATTAAAAAACCCAATAAATTCCTTATCAAACAAGCTCTAAGTTACATATTGTTCGTCCCAACTAATGTTTTAGCTACTCATCATAAAAGAAGAAAAACAAAAGAATGAATTGGAATTCATCACCAGGTTTAAAAAAAAATACGAGAAAGAATTGAATATCTTACACCAAGAATTCTCATTCTTCAAGTCAAAGTCTTCAAACATTCGTCGTAATTCTCTTCTATTCTCTTCTCTATGTCACGCCTCCAAATTTGACCTAGTTTAGGTCTTTATAAAGTATTTTATTTACCTTAAAATTTGTGTACATAAAAAAGACAAAAATACACCCATATATAAGCTGAAAAAAAAAATCCAAAACACCCTTAGTGGGCCACAGTTATCAAACTGTGACCCAAACCGCAAGAAATGCTTTTTCTTTTCTATTTTTTTGCGGTTTGACTGTGGTTACCGTAGTCAAACCATGGTAAACAAAAACTCAGCTTTTCCAACTTTTGGCTAATTTACAATTTGGTCCTCGATCTTTAAGACTTGTGCAATTTGGTTTATACTCCAAGTTTTTCGTACATGTTTGGTCATTTTCGGTCCCAATCTTCAATATTGATCCCTTAAATCCCAAAGGCTTCTACATTGGTCCCCATATCTTCGATTGTTCTCATAACACTTATTCTTTTCTCGCTTAAGTTTGGTTGGATCTAACCAATAAATTAATTATTTAGATCCGTGATGATTCTCCATGTATTTGAGTGTCCCAACCTTCAATCTTCTACTAGGTAAGTCAAACCCACTAGTTGTTTAAATCCTCATATTTAGTGTCCAAATCTTAGTCGGGCTTGCAGTGCATCATTTGTTTCATGCATATGCTTTTATAAACTTTATCTTTTATCTTTTATTTTTTCTCACTTGTAGGTAACTATTTCACTCATACATCAGTGATACCAACGCCAGTCTACTTCTTCTTACTATTTCATTTTCTCTGCAATGTCCTCATTGTGATCTTTTATAAGTTAAATTTCGTTCATGATGACATGACAATTTTTTCCTTTTTGCCATGATTGATAGAATGCTTTTTATTCAGACGAGTAGTTAGGATCAAACTCCTAACATACGGTCAATGTCTAGATTCCCACCTGGTAACTAAAGACATTCTACACAAAGATTAAACATGCACAAAATCAACAACTATCTAAATAGCTCCCAACATTAGATCAACCACCTCAAACTATCCTTTCAATTTGTTAATTGATTGAGTTTTTTACAAGGTCATCTTGGTCTTAACAACCTATTTTCACAATTCTCTCATCGTATTCTATCCATTGAACCAACCAATAATAATGATCTTCTTGACTATTGTGCTCACAATTAATCACATCACACATAGATAAGCATAATAAAAAGAATAAATACAAGTAGCACCATCTAGTCATAATTCATGAATCAAAAACAGTTTCAAATAAATAAGATCAGCAGCCGGCAAGGCTATCCGACTAACACATAAACACAAAAGTAACAATAGAATATTTTTAAAATTTTATATTTATTTTTTGAATTTTCGTTTTTTCTTTGAAAATAATATAGACAACACACACAAATATAACAAAGATAACGAAGTCATCGAATGCACCCCCAAACTTAAAGTACACATAGTCCTTAATGTGATCGAAAAAATAAAAAGAAAATAGTTTACTAGACTCTCCATGGAATGGAAGTGCAATCTGACTGACATATGCTTAAATCTCATTGGGAGGTGAACTCCTTGTTCTTGGAGGCATGGTGTGGCTTTGGAGTTTCTACAAGGAATAAACCAAACAATATATAGCAATATGGGAGAAACACTAATCGGACCCATGATAACCTAGACTAAAACTACTTTCTAAAAAAAATCTAAAAATTTAAAATGTAATCCTACCTTAAAAATGAAAAAGAAAAGATAGAAATTGGGTTGTTTCTCAATAAGTATTTGTTTAAAATTATTAGCTCGACTTTGTTCCAACAATCATTCAAGATGGCTCGAATCGGGCTTTGGATGTCCTGTATTGCTTACACTTTCTGAATTTACATGATTTTACTTTCACTCTCAAAACTTTTGATTGACCTTTTCATCTTTGATTGCTCCAACTATTCTAGTTTGCACTATTCTTGGCTAATTTTCACTACTTTATTTACTTTAAAGCACCCCTCGAGGTCGATTGGTTGCACAAGTGTGATGTATATATTGAATATTTCTCGTTCATTCTACACTTTCAAGATCAGCTCACCTTTTTCTACATCAATAAGGGATCGGCTTGTTGCTAAGAATGGTCATCCCAATATTACTGGTATATCCTTGTCCTCTTCAATATCAAGGACAATGAAGTTAAGTGGAAGATGAATTTATCCACCTTGACGAGCACATTATCATCTATACTTTATGGACGTTTGATTGACTTATGAGCAACCCGCAAAGACATGGTAGTTGCTTTTAACTCTCCCGCACCTAATCTTCTGTAGATAGAAAGGGCATCAAATTAATACTTGCACTTGAATCACATAAAGTAATAAAATTACAAAATTGCCCAATTGTGCAAGGTATCCCGAAACTCATTTGGATCTTTTAACTTCGTGAGGCAACTTGTTGAGCGTAATAGCATTACATTCCTCACCAAAGCTATAGCCTTATGTTCTCCAATCTTTCTTTTCTTTGCAAGATTTCCTTCATAAATTTCAAATACAAGAGAATCGAGCCAAAGCATATGCGAAGTGAATATTAATGTGTAGCTTCTTGAAAATATCAAGAAACTTCGCAAATTGTTTGCCAAGATGAGTTTTCTTGAGCCTTTGAGAAACGGAATGGGCAATACATATGCTTTGACATGCCTTTGTTGCCTTAACTCGTGGGGTATTTGAATTTTTTCTCGACTTACTTCGGTGTCTGCTCGTAAATTACTACTTGCTCATCATCCGTGGTGAGTACATTGTCGTCTTTAGCAATTAAACTTTTTCAAGTATCTCGGGTAGTTGAGCTTCACTAAGTGTGGTGATAACATTGACATATTCTTGTGGATTCATCTGTGTTACTAGGTAGAGTACCTGGGTCATTTATGAAAATTTCAAGACAATCTGGCCAATCTAGGTCTCTAACTTCTTGATAGATGCCTGTTGATTATGATAATTTATCTCACTTTGCTAAAGCATCTTATCTGTTTTCTACATGTACCATTTGAAACATTTCTCCCAAACTTGACCTTTTATCTTGTTGAGGGTTATTTGGAGCATTATTTTGATTGTGAGTCCACCTGAAATTTGGGGGTTGCTTCCATCATGAGTTGTATGTTTGAGAGTATAGATTATATTGCTGACGATAAGTATTTTGAACAAACTTTACCAGTTCGTCTAGAGTGGCTAATAACATATAGTCTTCAGTATAATGATTTGTCCCACAATTTTCACAAGTTGAGCCCGTATGGATTGCATTCACACCATGCGATTGCGCTTTTACCAATAGTTCTACTTGCTTCGTAAGTGACGCAATGTGTGCATTAGTGGTTGAAGTATTGTCGATATCATGTATACCTGCTACTTTCTTTGGGACTGCTCGATTAGATAAGAATATCAAATGTGTCTTTGCAATTAATTCAAAAAGTTCCAAGGCTTGATTCACTGATTTATTCAAGATGAAACCATTTGCTGACGAGTCCACCTAAGCGTTCAATATAGATGAGAGCCCATCATAGAAGTATTGCACGTAGTTTGGACACTTTCTGAGTAACTCTTTAAATATGTCATATGCATCGTGATATCTTTCTCTATCAAATTTCTGAAAATATGAAATTTCTAGCTTCATTTTGGCCACTTTAGCAGGTAAAAAGTACTTATTATAGAATTTTCTTGCAAATCCTCCCAAATAATGATACTAGCATGTGGTTCAGAATCCAACCACTCTAAAGCACCAACGTGTATGGAAATAAAATCAGTTTGATAGCATTCTTATGTACTCTTTGAAATTGAAAATTTTGGCACATCCGAGTAAGTCTAGAGATGTGTGTATTTGGAATTTCATGTGCTTTCCCATAAAATTGAAGGTTGTTGATGAATAAGTTGATCAAATCTACCCTCATTTAAAATTATTTCTCCCAAAATCAAGATATACGATGCTTGATCACTTAGAAGCTACTGCTTAAGTCATAAACTGTGCAATCGACAGGTCTCTTTCATCAATTTTCATGTTGATTTGGTACTCAACAGTTGAGCAAGCTAATAGGGTACGCTTCTGCGGCAACCATTCTAGCATATTTGTTTTCTATAGTGATTTGTTGTTTTCAGTTTTGTTCATTGCTTCTTCATCTAAAAGTGCGTTGAATCCAGAGTCGAAAGGTTCAAGATCACCGTCTTGGGAACGGAGCATACAATGAACGCCTATTTTCTGTTACAAGAAACAAAATAAAAAAAATTGAACAAAAATAGAAATAATCTAAATCAATATCAAATAAAGAAATAGTCCCCAATAACGATGCCAAAAACTTGTTGCTTTTAAAATACAAGTGTAAGATATCAATTTAACAAGTACTAAAATGAACCTAAAGAGTTCGGATTATCATCCCACAAAGACTATTTTACATGAAGATTAATTTAACTAATTCTACCTCTTATTTGATGAGACCAAATGTTATTGGAAAGTGTTGATTAATATTATTATTATCTAAGAAAGAAAAACAATTGAACAATTGAACATAAACATAATAGTTAAAGTGTCAGGACTCACGATTTCACTATAGTTATCACCTTTAATCTTGCCTCTCAAGTCAATTTCTACAATTGTACGGTCGAATTTACTAATTAAATCAATTTAGCTCTTTCAAGTTAAAATCAAATCTATTAAGTTAAGTCAACTCACTATATCTCTATGTTAATCTGAATAAGTCTTAACTAAATGCCTATAAACACATTGGAATTCAAGGACTGCAACAATAGCGAAAATGTATCTTTACCTTTCACCTAATTGCCGGATTTTACTATGATGTCTAAATTAATAACTCACCTCTCGACTCGTTAAAATCCAAAAATCAATGAATTAATGATCAAGTAATTCAAGCATGAAAGGAAAAAGCAAAATCAATACATGAATCCATGAATTTCATAAAACTTGATAATTGAAAGTAAAGTTTCAAAACTAGGTCACATACCATTCATCCCAACTAATAGTTTAGCTACTCGTCATAAAAGAAAAAAAGCAAAAGAAGGAATTGGAATTCATTGCCGGGTTTAATAAAAGATGAGAAAGAATTGAATATCTTACACCAATAATTCTCATTCTTCAAGCCAAAATCTTCAAACCTTCATCGTAATTTCTTCTCTTCTTTACGTTGCACCATCCAATTTGATCTAGTTTAGGACTTTAAGTCTTTATATAGTGTTTTATTTACTTTAAAACTCGTGTACATGAAAAAGACAAAATTCCCCATATATAATCTGAAAAAAATTCAAAAACCCTCGTTGGGCCGCGGTCATGTTGTGGTTTGCAAACCGCTGACAACTGTCTTTCTTTTGTATTTTTGCGATTCGATATGGTTTGCTTACCGTGGTCGAATTGTGGCAAATAGAAACTTCAGTTTTCCAACGTTTGACTAATTTGTAATTTGGTCTCCGATCTTCGAATTTGTGCAATTTGGTCCATACTTCAAGTTTTTTCGCATACAAGTTCGGTTGTTTTTGCTCCCAACCTTAATATGGATCCCTTAACTCCTAAAAGCTTCACATTGGTCCCCAAATCTCCGTACCCATCCAAAATTGGTCCTTCTCAAGTTCCAAAATGTGCAAATCGGTCTCCAAACTATTCGTAATTTAAAATTCACTCCCAAAACTTGTGACTTTTCTCTAATGACTTTTATAAATGCTTCACATCACTCTCGTGACATCATGATAGTCTTCACTAGCTTAAGTTCAACTCTAATTAAGATCAAAATCTTATTTTTGCTCCAAGTAACTCCAAATTTGGGTTTTACCTACAATGACAATATTTATACTAAATTAAGTAGAAATTCACTCAACTTGAAATAATATATCAAGTTTATAAGCTATGATAAGTGTGTAAAACACACTTATCAATGCCCTGTTTTTAGGTTGAAGTTATAGACTCATTTTCATTTAGAGAACCAAGCTCATGTAGCTGAGTTTTAGGTGCCAATTGAGAAAATATCAAGGATTTTTGGTGGTGTGATGGAGTTCGGATATGAGAATAGTATGTGTGTCTAGATCTAAGAAAGGTGGTGCCGATAGAGAGGCGTGGTGTTAAGATTTAAGGAGAAGATGAGTGGTGGCGGTGCCAGTGAGAGAGGAGAAGTGGTGATTTATGTAATTTGTGTTTATACCCAACGAGGTAGTAGTGGTAATGGGTGGTTGTGGGAGTTGGGGATGGTAGGTGGAGAAGATGAAGAAATTTCATTTTCTTTTTAATTCTTTTTTTTTTGGCTTTTGTGTTTTTTAATTCTTTTCTTTTTTGGTTTTGTTTTTTTTTTCTTTTTAATTATTTTAATTAATTAAATATTAAGAGACCATTATGCTCTTATTAAAAGTGGTCTCATCAAGGCCACGAGCTACATATTTAGTCAATTGACGGACTTTTGAACGGATTTCAAGTAAAGATCCTTATGCTACATATTTTTACAAGCTTAGCAGTGCCAAAAATAGAATGTTGGGGACTCGCAGCATTTTTTTAAAAGGTTTGAGACCCCACCTACAATTTTTCTTGAAATATTCAAATCACCATTCATTAAATTATACGATGTTACTTGTTTTTCAATTATTTTCTTAATTTTCATAGGAACTCAACTAATAAGTTGGTCAAACATCATTTTTATCTATATATTTCGTAGGACCTCAACTTTTATTCATTTTTTATCTATACATTTTGTAGGACACACTATTTATAGTTTACAAAAATCTTTACCAAACTTACACTAAATAGAGAGATTATAAGTTGAACAAGTAATTTTAGTTTTGCACGTAAGAGGTGTAGCTAGCATGTGTCATGGAACTCAAATATATTTTTGTAGTTATTTTACTTTTAACAAGCATTTGTACCGACGAAAACACAAATTATTTGTTTTATTTTTGAACCATCAGTTAGAACAAATTGTAAATGCACCAAAAAAAACTTTTTCCTGCAAATATAAAATATACATTGTTCTCATGGAATAAAATGTATAATTTTATTTATGAAATATTAGTAATTAATTTACTTCTTGCTCTTAAGGTTAATTGAATAATTGTCTTGTTCAAGATGTGCTTGTTCAACAATACTTATAAACACTTATAAATTAGCAAAACATCATTTTTATTTATATATTTTGTAGGATCTACAATTTTTAAAAAAAATTATTCATACATTTCGTAGGACCCACTACTTATGATATACAAAATTTTTTACCAAACAAGCACTTAAATCGGTTGATTGACCTAGATGCTCGAGGTAGCCCGGCACACATTCTTTGATACAACTTTGGTTGAAACTCACATTCTTAATTTGAGCTTGATTTAAGCCTAAATCGAAACAAACTTGGTTTGTATACTTATGTTTAAAATAAATTAGTTTTATTTTTGCACGTGTTTCACAAAATGTGAAGAAACTAAGATGTGCATGTTATAATTTTTAAATTAGAGACAATATCATAGACATCTCTTGAATTTTATGATAATATGAGAGACATCCCTTCACGTCTAAAAATTCATATTTATTATTTACTACTTTCAGAGCCATGTCTCATCTAAAATTAGGTTAGTGTACCTAAAATGCCCTTATGAAGTGCAATTTTCTAGAATAAGTTGTAATTTAATTTGTACCATTAATAATAAGTTAATACTTATAGTTTTGTTTTTAGTTAATTATATATTATGAATCCATAATTTAAATATAAACAAATGCAAACTTATCAATTAAATTTCATATTTATATATTCAAAAACTAAAATAATGTTAAATATTAATATTTGCTCTTTATATTTCAAATAAAATTTAGTTAAAAAATAGTATATGTTAGTTATGTTACCATCTAGATTTGACGAAGGCTCCACATAAGCAAGAAGACCCCAGCAAAGGCCACCTTGGCACTCACTCAGCTCACACGGAAAAATTATACTCGCATTTGCGCCAAAAACTCTCGCTTTTCAACATTTTGACAACCAAGTCCCAAAAAGCGCTTCGCCACTTTATCAAACCCCAGGCCTTCGTCAAAGGTCCTCGTGTCCTGCAAAACCCCCAGGCAGTCTAAAACTCCAGACAATGGAAAAGATAATTCAACCAGAATTGTATCCGAGTGATAAGATGATTCACAAAAGGAAAACTCCTATCAATCTCCTAAAATTTAGCAAGCAATTCACGAGATTGATATGATTGAGACCGAAATCTGGGAGTTTATGATAATATTGGATTCTTCCATCCATTAAAGAAGAAAAATTCTACCAGACATCTAATTGATTTTTTTCCTAAATAAATTAGAACTCCTCCCCTGTAACTACAAGATCTTCATTTTTTCCAATGTACCCATTATTTATAGCCATAAAACTTTAGTCAAACCTCTACCTACTTGTCTCTCCCACAACCATATTTCTCTATACGCTTTGATATCGACAATTGAATTGACCGTCGAAGTGCCAACGGTCGCCGGCCTATTTTTTTTCCGGTGATCTTGGTGCCTAACGATTGTCTGAGTGTACAGGTAGCATACATGTTGGCGGGATTGATTGGAGATATGTTGACCGTGGATAGTTTAGATTTCAAGGTGAACAAGTTCATTAAAACATTATACACACTCAAAATTTACTATTAAATGATGACCGTGTTATATAATAGAATTTTAAGTTAATCTAATATGTTAATCATTACAATATTTCAAAATAATCATTACATATATATTCAAAAAATAATATCAATTATAAACAAAATAAGTGAATTTATATGATTAATAGTTAAACTATGTCAAACGAGCTCAGATATATATCGTGGCAATTTATATTCTTATAGTTTACTTTTGAGTAAATTGGGAGTGGTAATAAGCCGGTCAAGCCACCACGAGCCCATCCATTAGGCTTGGCTCGGCTCGGCTCGTTGGTTAAACAAGCCTGAGCTTTTGGGATCATGAGCCAAGCCGTGCTTGTCTCGCGCCCTAAAACTTGGGATTAGCTCGGCTCATGAGCTTGTCTCATCACGAGTCGAGTCAAACGGCTCGTGAGCCTTTGAAAAAAAAAAAAAAGGAGAAATTGATTGCTTTTTTTTTTTTTTTCAATTTTTGAATATTAGATACGGTCTTTTGAACAAAATATTAAAGTACAGAAATGCTTTAATTTCATATATTACAAATATAAAATATCCATTGGAATAATACAATAATAAATTCATTTGGACAAATAAAATAACTAACAATACATTATTACAATTTAAATTTTACAATTTTTCAACCCTCCTCATTTTTTCAGGCTTGAAACCAGCTACATTAATCCTAGGCGGAGTTAAATTGTACACAAATTAAATATCCGTGTACAATTATTTTAAAAGAATAAAAAATAAAAAATAATGTAATTAGAACTTATAGTGGCTTGCTCAAAATCTTCAAACATTATACCGAAAACTTTATCTTGAATCCATAATTCCCCATCTAGACAGCTTCTTCATGCATATTAAATAATTCAATATATACGCTTTCAAACTTGATTTTTCGTCGAGATAAATCCTAGTACCTAAACTAAATCTGAGACTCTAATACTACAATAGACAACGAATGTGCTAGTAGATAATAATATCGGATATTGTCATTCGTTATACCTCCACCATGATAGGATATGGTCAATAGTTAAACATAATATGTATTAATTTAGTCAAAATTAATTGGTCAAAATTACTTGGTCAAAATTAATTGGTAAAGTTTTATGTTTATCAAAAGTAACTATAATTTTAAAAAGATATTGAATAACAAATGTGATAGTCCAAGAATAACTAATCAAGAGAGTGGTGAATTGGTTTTAAAAACTTTTTCAAAGATTAATCTAAAAAACAAGCAATTTAAGTTATGTAGATCAATTAAGTAACAATGGTAAGCAAACTACAGATAAACAAAAGAGTAGAGAGAATGCAAACGATATATTTATAGATGTTCGATCCAAACCAATGATTTATGTCCTCCGTTGCCAAGCTCTCCATCACAAGAGAGGCCTTTTCACTATATTAATTTACTTATGTTGCAATCAAAACCTTTACAAAGCTTCTAGTGATTTACAAATAAGGAGCACCGATCTTTATATAATATTGAGCTTTAAAAGGACCTCAATATGATCCAAGGGTATACAAAAATTGATTTAAAATGAATTTTCTCTCATAATAAATGATATAAATAAATGAAGTACCAAGAGAGTAACGCTTCAATAAGTAGTAATGAGTAAAAGCACAAGTGTTAGATGAGAAACTTTGATGAATATAATGATTTAAAAGTTTGATTCAATCAATCAAATGTTTCAATGTGAAGATGTAGAAGAAATAAATGCAATAAAAGTTTAATGATTTGTTCAAAATAATTCTCAATTTATAGAGAATAATTTGCAAAACTTTTTGTTAATTCGGATGTGAGGTCGGTTTGATCTATGTAAGTTCGGATAACTAAAAAGTAGCCGTTTGAACAGTACATAGTCAGAAACAAAATGGTCAATTTTTCAAACGTTGGTATTTTGGTTGATGGAGTTCGGTTGACCGAATTGGAGTTTTGTTGACAGAAAATTTTTTATCCGAAAAGTTTTGAAAAAAACCTTTTTTTAACTTTGATCAAAACATTTTATGCAAGTGATATCAAAAATAGTTTTTGGTGCATAAACTCGTTTTTGAGCTTTTATCATTCAATGCTAAAGATTAACGTGTTAGTACCTTTATATTTGGTCTAAAAGCCTAGTCTTTGATCTTTTTTGAATTTGACTCTTGAACTCTCGTCTTGAATGTTTGAACTGACTTTGATTTTGACCTTCTTTGAGAGACCGTTTTTTAATGTTTTGTCTTGATCTTGATCTTTTGACGATGATTGATTATTATTGAACGCTTTAAAGATTATGATCACTTTAAACTAATGGTTAGTAAAATAAGATTACATTGTTTGTTATGATTAAAACATTTAGGTTCATAGTCAACAATAGGTCAACAAAATGAGTAGTAGGATAGTAAACACCAATGCACGCGTTCATGGCAGCATAGAAAAATTTTAAAAATTTCTTAATAGAAAATGCAATAACCTACCATCATCATTTAAATCAAATAGAAAACCATACGAGTGTCTACAATTATAATAACTATTAATATGTATATCGTAATTCTCACAAAAATGAAACCTAATATGTGTAGAGTTCCATCTATGACAAACACTAGTCACAAATGTTATTTTTGATAAGCCACAAACTATTAAATGCTTGTTTAATAGCGGGCAAGACACTAATAAATGTAATAACACGTAATTTTTTTTTTTTTCTAATTGTGGTTCTATGTACTCTAATCCATCTTTAACAATTAATTTAATAATGTGACATAATGTGCATATGGAAAAATACAGCATCAAAGTCATGTTTAAGTTGTCTAATTAATCGATCAATGACAACTTTATTCACATTAGCATTGTCAAAAGTAAAACTTCAAACTTTGTCAAGACAATCATATTCACGCATAATGTCAAGTGTAACTGTGAATAAATTTTGTGCATTGTGAGGATATTCTATTATTCTAAATACAATAATTATTTTATGTATAATCTATTGTTTATCAATGTAATGTGAAATGGCATCAATGTAACCTTTATTGTTATTATCTATCTATAATAAGAGATTAACGATATAACACTAGCATTTTTTTTTAGATCTAATAAATAATTAAATTGCATCGAATAAAGTGTATTTCTAGAAATAGGCTTATAACTAGGTTGAAGAAAATGTTGTTTGAAAGCGGTTAAGTGTTTGCTTTCCATTTGATATTGAGCGGCAACTCGCACTTGCTACGTACGTAACCATTCATTCGAGCATTCTATCTTGTGAATAAAACCAATTTGACAATTGGTGCCAAACCTGGAATTACCAATATCAGGGAGAAGAACCAAACACAAGTTTGGCCTCGCCTAGTATTGCAAGGTCCAATCGTTATATATATATATATATATATATATATATATATATATATATATATATATATAATATTTTTACTTTTACCTATGGTGAAGGATTGCATCTCTTGAGAAAAGTTTAAATTGTTTGTCAAACCTCTTTTTAGACTTGGTTTAGATACTCCTATTTGTTTGACTCTTAGAGATAAGAGATGGGAAGATTTGAAAAGTCATTACTTTCAATAATTGATTCCAATCTCGAAAGTGGTCCAACTTCATCAGAATCGCTTTTTGAATTTTACCTTAGATCTCTCTGATGAATCAATCATGAAATGCTTATGCCTTGATATTCAAACAAAAATCTTCATATGGATGTTAGATCAAAAGCAATCAGTATTATTTATTGCATTTATTACAAAGTTATGAGTACAAATATGAGTCCTAAAGCCCCTAGTACCTCTCCAAAAATGAAACTCTTCTTATTGAAGTCAATCCCTTACATTCAAATGTTGTTATCACAAGGAGACTTGCTTGGGACGAAGTAACGAGAAATCCTCTTTGGACGTTCGAAAATGAACAAGCTCCAATTCGAGAAGTTCCAATACCAAAACTTAAAGAGATCATCGAGTTGCCGAGATAGAAGTGTGCAAGTCCAATTTGCCCCTTCATCTTCAACGGCTCGCACTTCCTTTTGTTCTTCTCGTTCCGAACCTTTCCAAACTTTTAGACAAGCTGAAAAACAACCTTCCAAAAAATTCAAAGGAGTTGATTTTACCCCAAACATTCCAAGAACTTATTATTTCAAAGAAGATGAGAATTCAACCCATCATGGTTTCGAATCTCCTACTCTTTCATATATGAAATCTCGTGAAACCAATTAAATGTCATTTCCTCAACAATTGATAGAAAACGAGAATTCAAAAAGATAAAGATCCTCATGTTAGATCTTTTAGAAAAATCTAAAACGTCTACTCTCAAAAAAAGAAGAAATGAATACATTTTGGAATGAATTTTATTCCTATCCAGAAGATATTAGCTTCTTTGAATGGGCTTATATCAAAACTTTTAACAAAAAACCAACTATTAACACTTCTCAAGATAAATCCAAAATCTAGAAAACTCCCTCCAAAAATATTTTTCAATATGTTCATCCTCCTCTCGAAGAAATCATTATCCCTAAAGGTGATGTTAAAGTCATTGCTTCTCCTCTCAAACAAATCTCTGATAAAGGAGAAAATGAAAACCCGACAATCAAAGATATTAAAAATATACAACAACAAAACAACAATACAAATATTCTCCTCCATTCGGTTGCCACTCAATTTAACCAAATTGATCAACCAATCAAACATGAACTTATCGAGAGAAATAAAGGCAAGGAAAAGGTTAATGAAGAAGTAAAGACTAAGACTGGCAATACTTCCAAAATCCTTTTTAAACCAAATGAAAACAAGGTCCAATTTGGCTCTGGACCAACTTGATCCAACTAAACAAGATGCTGTCTACACCATTTTTTTTTTCAATTATCAAATATTTTATAGGAGAACCTGCTTCCTTCATGGAAAAGGCCTCTGAAATTCTCATGAACCTTACCTGTCCAAAATTACAAGATTTTAGATGGTACAAAAATATCTTCCTTCAAAAGGTCATGCTTCGAGATGACTACAAATCGGTCTTCTGGAAAGAACGGTTTATTGTCGGCCTTCCCAAGCTTTTCGCAGAAAGAGTTCAAGAATCTATCATAGATGAATTCTCAACCTTACCATATGATAATCTTACATATGGACAACTATTGGTTTTATCAATAAGGAAGGTCTCTCTCTTTGCAATGATCTCAAGCTCAAGGCAAAACTCAAATATGACAGAATAGAAAGATGAAAGAAACTTGGTTCCTTTTGCGAACAGTATGGATACTGAACGTATCCATCCACCTCCTTCTAGAAGTCATAAACAACCCAAAAAGAACTTCAAGAATAAAAATTTTTATAAAAAGAACTTTCCAAATTATTACAAAAAACAAAAATCTCCTAAAAGATTCTATAGATATAACAAATACAAAAGAAAACGCGATGAATTTAAAAATAAAGATAAATCTTCCAAAAATCCCCCTTGCAATCCCGCAAACACCACTTGCTAGAAATGTCAAAAGAAGGGTCATTATGCTAATAAATGTCCCTTAAGAAGAAAGATTAACAACCTCCAAATTGATGATGATTTAAAATCCCAACTTTTAAATCTCATTATTTCCTCAGATTCTTCAAGCTCTGAAGAAGTTCAAAAAAGGTATGTAATTGTAAAGATGATTGTTGAGAAAAGTTTAATTGTATTCGAATTTGGTTGAACAGAAATAGACTGTTCACATGTTTTAATAGCATAATCTGTTTTGAAATCAAAGGTTCCTATTTGATAGATTGTTTTTTCATCCACTTTTGGTATGGACCAATTGTGTAATCTTTGCTCAATTTCAGCAATTTGATTTTCTCTAACATTAAGAGTTTGAGACCTTCTTGATTATTTTCTAATTCATTATTTTCATCTTCAGTATTGAAACTATTGAGAGGGTCTCTACTTGAACTATTCATACTCCGAGATCTATTGAACCAAGACCTAGACCAAGACATGATAAGCGAAGTTTGATACCTTACTTCGAGGAGAATAGGTACGATAGGTTGGCTTGACGTAATACTCAATCTCAACAGGACCACCAAAGCGGGACTTCTTACCCTTGGCTAACCAACGCTTCAGTCTATTTGGATTTGCAGAAAAAATCGACTTAAGATTAAATTTTGAGAAGATAACCACATTGACAAGTCGATTGAAGAGATCCTTCTTTTGGGGCATAGGATATCTAATCCATTGTAAAACTTCATTAATAGGTTTATAATTGATAACAAGTATGGGGACACCTATTTCGATCTCTCCATGATTATTAACATAAAAGGCAGTACAACTCCATGGGGATTTGCTAGGCCTAATTAATCCCTTTTCAATAAGGTCTTGAATTTCTTTTGTACAGGTTTCTAAAAGATCTTTATTCATTTACATTGGACTTGCTTTAGTTGGTATTTATTTTTCATTGAAACTGGGGATATAAGGAAGGGCAACGATATGTTTCTTCCTATTCCAGAAGGCATTAGGAATCGTCAAACAGACTTCAGTTCTAATGGCCTTATTACTTTTTTCTATTTGATTCTAGTGGCCTTATTGATTTTTTCTATTTGATCTTTGATATTTTTGGTTTCTAATTGTTCTAAGACCCTAAAACCTAGTATCTTCTTTTAAATATTAGATATGTTGTATTTTGAGATTAATATTATTTATCAATTTTTTGATCTAATGTTCTTTGATAAGATTGATGTCTCTAATTGAGGGTGGATTAGTAAATTCAAAAAATATCTCTTGATCGAGATATCTTGATCTTAATCCATTTTCGATGAACCGAGATTGGGTATAATTGAACTAATAAAGGAGTACCAAGAATAACTTTTGGACAAGATATTTGACAAGATAGAAGCTACTTTTGAAGCAAATATTTCCATTGCAGATGTGAGCTTTTGACAATTTGTAATTGATATTTAGACTTTTACCACTTGCACCATAGAGGTTTTCAGTAGTTTTTTCAAAATATATGGTAGGGACAGGACCTTCCCTAATACAATTTTGATCTGCTCATGAGTCTAAAAGGACTCTAGATTTGATTTTATATTCTTTATTTATAATTCCAAATGATTGTTCATAATTGTCATTTTGAGATATCGATTTTCATTTGAGGGAAAATTATCAAACATTTGAGGTGATGGTGTAAACATGTAAACATTCAAACGATCTAAGAATTTTAGATTTTCATTTTGATAAATAAATTGATGAAAAATTCAATTGAAAACCAAAACAAATTTGAAACATCAATTGTATCACCCATTTGAAAAAAAACTTGTATAAGCTTTCGTATCTTGTAAGTATGAATCCTTTTTCAATTATGTCAAGTTGTATTATTATCAATTAAGTTTTTTTTTTCAAATGGGTGATACAATTGATGTTTCAAATTTGTTTTGGTGTTCAATTGAATTTTTTTATCAATTTATTTATCAAACTGAAAATCTAAAATTCTTAGATCGTTTAAATGTTTACATGTTTACACCATCACCTCAAATGTCTGATAATTTTCCATCAAATGAAAATCGATATCTCAAAATGACAATTATGAACAATCGTATGGAATACCTCCGTTGTCAACATTTCCTTTCCCATTTCCCTGAGTCAATGTTCCCAAACCAAGCAAAAGATCTTGCAGAAATGTGTTATCCTCCACTTCATTGTGTAATCTTTGCTCAATTTCAACAATTTGAGTTTCTCTAACATTAAGAGTTTCGAGACCTTCTTGATTATTTTCTAATTCATTATTTTCATCTTCATTATTGATACTATTGAGAGGATCTCTACTTGAACTATTCATACTCCAAGATCTATTAAACCAAGACCTAGACCAAGACATGATAAACAAAGTTTGATATCTTACTTCAGGAGAATAGGTACGATAGGTTGGCTTGACGTAATACTCAATCTCAACGGGACCACCAAATTGGGACTTATTACCCTTGGCAACGCTTTCAGACTCCAGTACTTCAACGCCTTACCGACTTAGATGACCTATGACTTGAAGAAGGCTTCTTACTTGATTGACCATGGCTTGAACTTGGCTCTAATACCAAAAGTGGATGAAAAAACAATCTATCAAATAGGAACCTTTGATTTCAAAATAGATTATGCTATTAAAACATGTGAACAATCTATTTGCATTTCAACCAAATTCGAATACAATTAGACTTTTCTCAAGAGATGCAATCCTTCGTCATAGGCAAAAGTACAAATATTTACATGTTAGATTAGTTCAAATTGTTGTCAAACCTCTTTTTAGACTTGGTTTAGAATCCCTATTTGTTTGACTCTTAGAGATAAGAGATGGGGACAATTTCAAAAGTCTTTACTTTCGATAATTGATTCCAATTTCGAAAGTGGTCTAACATCAGAATCGCTTTCTTTCGAATTTTACCTTAGATTTCACTGATGAATCAATCATGAAATGCTTATGCCTTGATATTCAAACAAAAAATCTTGATATGGATCTTAGATCAAAAGCAATCTGTATTATTTATCGCATTTATTACAAAGTTATGAGTACAAATATGAGTCCTAAAGTCCTTAGGTCCTCTCCAAAAAATGAAACTCTTCTTATTGAAGTCAATCCCTTACATTCAAATGTTGTTATCCCAAGGAGACTTGTTTGGGACGAAGTAACGAGAAATCCTCTTTGGACGTTCGAAAAAGAACAAGCTCCAATTAGAGAAGTTCCAATAACAAAATTTAAAGAGATCACTGAGTTGCTAGATGGAAGTGTGCAAGTCCAATTTGCCCCTTCATCTTCAACGGCTCACTTTTCCTTTTGTTTTTCTCGTTCCGAACATTTCCAAACTTTTAGACAAGCTGAAAAACAATATTCCAAAAAATTCAAAGAAGTTGATTTTACCATAAACATACCAAGAACTCATTATTTCGAAGAAGATGAGAATTCAACCCGTCATGGTTCTGAATCTCCTACTCTTTCAGATATGAGATCTTAGCGAAACCAATTAAATGTGATTTCCTCAACAATTGATAGAAAATGAGAATTCAAAAAAGATAAAGATCCTCATGTTAGATCTTTTAGAAAAAATCTAAAACGTCTACTCTCAAAAGAAGAAATGAATACATTTCGAAAAAGAATTTTATTCTTATCCAGAAGATATTAGCTTCTTTGAATGGGCTTATATCAAAACTTTTAACAAAAAATCAACTATTAACACTTCTCAAGATACATCCAAAATCTGGAAAACTCCATCTGGAAATACTTTCTAATCTGTTCATCCTCCTCTCGAAGAAATCATTGTCCCTAAAGGTGCTGTCTAAGTCATTGCTTATCCTCTCAAACAAATCTCTGATAAAGGAGAAAATAAAAACCCGACAATCAAATATATTAAAAATATACAACAACAAAACAACTATACAAATATTCTCCTCTATTCGGTTGCCACTCAATTAAACCAAATTGATCAACCAATCAAACATGAACTTGTCGAGAGAAATAAAGGCAAGGAAAAGGTTAATGAAAAAGTAAAGACTGAGACTAGAAATACTTCCAAAACCCTTTTTAAACCAAATGAAAACAAGGTCCAATTTGGCTCTGGAGCTTCTGATGTCCTTAATGAAATTGTCAAACAACTTCGAAGTAAGGAATCAACCAGTAAAGTCAATGTTATTGATTCCATTGAAGAAATTCAAGAACAGTTTGAAGAATTAAAAATTAACAAACTAAAAATAAAAATTTGGGAAACATACCCTTCCTCATTTTTACCCTAGGCCTACTTTTCTAGATATGCCTGGGAAGAACCAAAGCAACCTCAAAAAACCTTTTCGGTCTTGAGGTAATATTCGGAATATCGATGGCACGACCGAACATCAAATCCTTCAAGTCATTAGCGAAATATCAATGGCATCTAATGCTTACTCCGCAAGAGGGAACACTGACAAAGAAGCAGCTATCAATATGGTAAGTGGCTTCATTGGACAACTTAAGTATTGGTGGTATAACTACCTCTCTCCTGAAGAAAGAGAAAAGGTTTTCAATGCTGTAAAAAAAGAAGGAGATAGCCAACTTGACCCAACTAAACAAGATGTTGTCTATACCCTCTATTTTACAATTATCAAACATTATATAGGAGAACCTGCTTCCTTCATGGAAAAGGCCTCTGAATTTCTCATGAACCTTACCTGTCCAAAATTACAAGATTTTAGATGGTACAAAGATATCTTCCTTCAAAAGGTCATGCTTCGAGATGACTGCAAATCGGCCTTCTGGAAAGAACAGTTTATTGCCGGTCTTTCCAAGCTTTTCACAGAAAGAGTTCGAGAATCTATCAAAGATGAATTCTCAACCTTACCATATGATAATCTTACATATGGACAACTTATTGGTTTTATCAACAAGGAAGGTCTCTCTCTTTGCAATGATCTCAAGCTCAAGGCAAAACTCAAATCTAACAGAATAGAAGGACAAGAAGAACTTGGTTCCTTTTGTGAACAGTATGGATACGAACGTATCCATCCGCCTCTTTCTAGAAGTCATAAACAACCCAAAAAGAACTTCAAGAATAAAAAATTTTATAAAAAGAACTTTCCAGATTATTACAAAAAACAAAAATCTCCTAAAAGATTCTACAGATATAAAAAATACAAAAGAAAATGCGATGAATTTAAAAATAAAGATAAATCTTCCAAAAATCCTCCTCGCAATCCCGCAAACACCACTTGCTGAAAATGTAAAAAAAAGGGTCATTATGCTAATAAATGTCCCTTAAGAGAAAAGGTTAACAACCTCCAAATTGATGATGATTTAAAATCCCAACTTTTAAATCTCATTAATTCCTCGATTCTTCAAGCTTTGAAGATATCATTTATAATCTTCAAGAAGATTCTGATTTTAGTTATGATTCTTCTTCATCCAAATCATCAAGTTCAAAAAATGTATATAATTGTAAAGATGATTGTACCTGCGAAACAAACTCAATCAACGTGTTGACTTCTGAAAGGAAATTAATTCAAGAAATTATAAATCAAATACAAGATCCTGATCTTAAGCCAAAATTTCAAAATCTTATTGATCCTGTCGAAGCAAAACTTCCTCAAAGAACTTACAATGTCAATGATGTCTTTGATAGATTTAAAAAATTAAATAAAATCTCCTCTAGTCAAGACTTACGTGGTGAAGTAAATCTAATGAAGAGTCAAATATCTCAGCTTGAAAAAGAACTCTTACAACTCAAACTTGAAGTCTCTATTGTCAAAACTCACTCTCCTTCCTCTTCGAAAGGAAAAGAGAAAATCCAAACTCCTTCAAGCTCCAAATCTTCTTCTGACAATGAAGAAGCTGATAATCCTAACTCTTATTTTAGGATTCAGAGTCCTCTTACTGAAGATCAATCTATGAACATTATTAGTCAAATACGTTTACAAAAATGGTATACTATAGCAACAATAGTTATAAATAAAAAATATAAAATCAAATCTAGAGTCCTTTTAGACTCAGGAGCAGATCAAAATTATATTAGAGAAAATCTTGTCCCTAACAAATATTTTGAAAAAACTATTGAAAACCTCTTTGGTGCAAGTGGTAAAAGTCTAAATATTTCTCTTTGGTGCAAGTGGTAAAAGTCTAAATATCAATTACAAATTGTCAAAAGCTCACGCCCCGCAATAGAAATATTTGCTTCAAAAGCAGCTTCTATCTTGTCAAAGATCTTGACCAAGAAGTTATTCTTGGTACTCATTTCTTAGTTCAATTATACCCAATCTCGATTACTGAAAATGGATTAAGATCAAAATATCTTGATCAAGAGATATTTTTGAATTTATTAATCCACCCTCAATTAGAAACATCAATCTTATCAAAGAACATTCGATCAAAAAACTTATTAATAATATTAATCTCAAAAGACAACATATCAAATATTTAAAAGAAGATATTAGGTTTTCTAGAGTCTTAGAACAATTAGAAACCAAAAATATCAAAGATCAAATAGAAAAAATCAATAAGGCCATTAGAACTGAAGTCTGTTCGACGATTCCTAATGTCTTCTGCAATAGGAAGAAACATATTGTTACCGTTCCTTATATCCCCAATTTCAATGAAAAACAAATACCAACTAAAGCAAGACCAATTCAAATGAATAAAGATCTTTTAGAAACATGTACAAAAGAAATTCAAGACCTTATTGAAAATGGATTAATTAGGCCTAGTAAATCCTCATGGAGTTGTGCTGCCTTTTATGTTAATAATCATGGAGAGATCGAAAGAGGTGTCCCTATACTTGTTATCAATTATAAACCTCTTAATGAAGTTTTACAATGGATTAGATATCCTATGCCCCAAAAGAAGGATCTCCTCAATCGACTTTTCAATGCGGTTATCTTCTTAAAATTTGATCTTAAGTCAGGATTTTGGCAAATCCAAATAGACGAAAGAGATAGATATAAGACAGCCTTCAATGTTCCTTTTGGTCAATATGAATGGAATGTTATGCCATTCAGTCTCAAGAATGCCCCCTCTGAATTTCAAAAAATTATGAATGATATATTCAATCCATATCAAAACTTTTCGATTGTGTATATTGATGATGTCCTAATCTACTCTAATAGTTTAGAGCAACATCTTAAACATCTTCAAATTTTTCTATCAATCGCCAAGAGAAATGGCTTAGTTGTTTCTGAAAAGAAGATTGTCCTATGTCAAACTAAGATTAAGTTTTTAGGGCATGAAATTTCTAGGGTAGTATCACTCACCCGTCAAATGGAGTCTTGAGTTTGCTTCAAAATTCCCTGATGAAATTTTAGATAAAATAGCTCTCCAAAGGTTCTTAGGGTGTGTCAACTATATTTCGGACTTGATCCCTAACATTAGACAAATCTGTGAACCTCTTTATCAAAGGCTTAGGAAAATTCCTCCAGAATGGTCTGATAAACATACCAAAGCCGTAAAACTTGTCAAAGAAAGTGTCAAGACCTTTCCTTGCCTCAATATTGTCAACCCAAAAGCCTATCTCATTGTTGAAACCGATGCCTCAGATATTGACTATGGAGGTATCTTGAAACAAACGATTGATCATCAAAAGGAACAACTTGTTCGATATCATTCGGGCATCTGGCTTGGGCCCTAGAAAAATTATTCTACTTTCAAAAAGGAATGTTTATCAATTGTTTTATGTATTTCAAAATTTCAAGATGACTTAATTAATAAAACTTTTCTTGTCAGAATTGATTGCAAAGCTTCAAAAGATATTTTACAAAAAGACGTGAAAAACCTTGTCTCAAAACAAATCTTTGCCGGATGGCAAGCAATATTTTCTGTTTCGACTTTTTTGTTGAGTTTATAAAATGAGAAAATAATTCTCTCCCAGATTTCTTAACTCGGGAGTTTTTGTAGGAGAGAAATGTCCAAGAAGGCAGTTATCCCAGTTACCAAAGGAAGAACTCTGGAGGATTACCTCCTTGAAGGTTCTAGTTCGGATCAAAAAAATACCCAAGCTTTTTCTTCCAATCAAAAATCCAAAAATACCTCTCGGTTCCTCGAACCCTTTCACGATTCTCGGAACTCTTCTTTCTCAAATAAAAACCCCACTAACTACAAAATGATCTCAAACACGATCACCGTCCCCTGGATCGGGTAAACTCCCGTAAATCAACAATCAAATATTTCAATATTTTTTGAAAGGAAACACAATTCATGTGGCTGGTTTTGAGGACGAATTGACAAAATTCCCTTCTCTCGAAGAATGCTTCTCATGAATCTTTCCTCCATTACTCAAAGATGACGACCCTTTCAATTTCATCGACAAAAAATATCAAGTCCTTAATGAGTTTTATTTCATACCACAATATATTCACCAATCAAGAATGTGGTATGAGACTATCCTCAAAGTCACAAAATCTGTAATAATTTTCCATACACCAAATAAACCAAACACCCATTCGATTGATTTTTCAAAAATTAAAATCCTTCACGTTCTTTTCCTTTCTGATTGGAATCAGGAACCCTGGGAAGCAAAAGTTTTTTCTCTAAAAAATGGTCAAAAATCCCAGTTTACTTATCAGGATTACATGAAAGCCTGGTTCAATGTTTTATACTTTCACCCTTCGAGCCATTCTTGGTTCATTCTTTTTTATCAAAATTGTCCTCAAACATTCCTAAAATGGTTTCAATCATGGTGGTTTCATTTCGGCGCCAATGAAGAAATCTTCCCAAGTTGTATCTCTGAAGGTTTTAACCTTTTCAAAACCAAATGAATTAATCTTATTCCTCATGAAGACCTTCTCTTTCAATATTCCAAAGTTTTCAAAGTTGCATGGATTTTCTGTTGGAATTTTTAGCTCCTCCCAACTTCAGTCGAGCCCTTCTCTTTCAAAAGAATTCTCATTGTTGCAAAATTAAATGGTGGGAAAAATTTAATGATTCCAATGCTTGTTCAAAAGCGGTCCAATCCTGGATTAATCGGCAAATAAAAATAAAAGCGTGTTTGAGTTCTTCTCCAAATGACTTTCTTGAGAAAAATAAAAATTCTTGCTCAAATGGCTCGGTGCTCCAACCACGAGGTCTTTGCAGTTCTTGCCCACAAAGCGAGTCAAGCAAAGGATTCGTCAATGTATCGAAGTGGGATCCAAACCAGATTTTGATCAAGAAAATGAGGATGATTGCCTTGGTGTCAATATAGATTTCTTTGAAACCTAGCCTTATCCCTTTTATCATTACTCTGCAGAAATGTAGAGAAAAACTGTGTATATAGGATAATTTCAAAAGATTTCTTCTGACAAAAAATCTACCAACAAAAATCAATCAACAATCAGCAACAGTGACTTGCCGATAGCTTTTCCATAAAGAAAACAGTGAAAGATGAATTCTTTTCCCAAAGGTCAAAAAGAAAACAGTTCTTGGAGAATTTGTCAAAAAGCAAACAGTTTTTTTGCCGACAAGATTTCAAAAAGGAGATTCCTTTTCAAGCATCCAAGGAACCCCGTTGTCTATAAGAAGAAGAGATTTTCTTTGTAATAGACAGAGTATTTCAAGTTTATTTTTTCCAACTACTTGTAGCAATATTATTTTGTATAAGCTTTCATATCTTTCATATCTTGTAAGTATGAATCCTTTTTCAATTATGTCAAGTTGTATTATTATCAATTAAGTTTTTTTTCAAATGGGTGATACAATTGATGTTTCAAATTTGTTTTGGTGTTCAATTGAATTTTTTCATCAATTTATTTATCAAACTGAAAATCTAAAATTCTTAGATTGTTTGAATGTTTACATGTTTACACCATCACCTCAAATGTTTGATAATTTTCCATCAAATGAAAATCGATATCTCAAAATGACAATTATGAACAATCGTATGGAATACCTCCGTTGTCAACATTTCCTTTCCCATTTTCCCGAGTCAATGTCCCAAACCAAGTAAAAGATCTTGCAGAAATGCTTGATCCTCCACTTCAAATTGTTCATACTTCTCCCCGGTCAAAATTGGTATAAGAGCTTTGTAGTACTTTTTTGCGTGTATTAACAATGACTCGTGCTTGAACCACGACTCCAACTAAAGCGATTCTTTCTGATGAGTTACAAATTGTTCCATTTGTTTTCTGTATCATATGTGCCCAACACTTCGAAGTATACCCTCGAGTTGATGCTTTCCTAGGTTTTTTTGTGGGCATATCTTCTTCCTTCTCAATGACATTTAGGTCAATAGGAGCATTCACATTTGTATCCAATTCTTCACAAATTGGAATGTGATCAACACCAGTAATTTCATTTTCTGAAAAAGTTACAATCTTCGGATGGAGTGCTCGATTATTAAAAGAATCTATTTCAAATTATAGAGATTATGAAAATATAGAAGTATTGTGAAATTTAAAGAAGTAGTGAGCAATAGAGTTTCGATAATAGATGAAAAATAAAATTGAATTTTGTGTGGACAAATATGTAGAAGACTAATAGATTGAAATTGAGAAATTGATATACAAATTTTTTGAAATGTAATTAGATATTTATAGATGAAAAATTAGGGATTTTCCAAAAAAAAAAAAAATCGAATTCTGAATGTTGTGAGAAACGCGTTTCACAATGTTTAAATTGCAGGAAAAAAAATCAATAATGGACGCATCACTGTGTGAACCATGACCGATTATTCGCAACAACAACCGCAAAATGTATTCTTTGTTAGAGCAATAAAATGTCTATTTAGGCCTATTTAAATAAGCCTAAATAAATAAGCCTTGTAAGTTGTAACCGCTTGCATTTTGCAAGCGAGGCCTCCACGAATAGGTTCGTGGCGGACTCTTCAACCGAGCCCACAAGCCATTTCGTGAAACTTGTGAACGGGCATGGCTCGACCATGTAGCCCATAAAATACGAGTTGAGCTGCTCACGAGTCGAATCTTATTGATTTGGGCTGCCGGCTCTCGAGCTGCCTAGCTCAATTGCCCCCCAAAAGCAAATAAACTACAAGTAATTGTAGAAATTTCATCTTTAGTTCACAATGGTATTTTAGGTATATGTACCGCATTTTAGATAAGATATGGCTCAAAAGTGGTCATGATTGAAAATGATACTCAAAATTAGAAATAAGTAAGGTTGGTGTAGTTTTTAAACGTGAATGGGTGCCTTGATATTATCGTAAAGTTCATGAAGTGTCGCTAATATTGTCTTCACAAATTAAAATGACTTTTATTTAAGAGTAAATTAGACTCACATTTCCCATCCTTTAAGGTTTGTAACAGTATCACAATTCGATTTTATTTGTACCTACCATCCCAATCTTTCAAAAATTCGCACATATGGTTCCTTTTGACAATTTTGCCGTCACTTAAAAAACTAAAATAGCAAAAAATGGAAAATATAATGAAAAATTACAATTAGAGTCTCTAACATTTTCAAAAGTACAAATAAGTTATTAACATTTTAACAAGAACAAAATAATCTATTCACATTCAATTATTTCAAACAATTAGAAACAAAAAATGTCTTCCTCTTCCACCCCACCCCACCTGTAACAAACCTGAGGGATTTCTCTCCCTTGTTTTGGACCTGAACTCAACAGAGTTTAGTTCCGAAACTGGGAGAGAAATCTACCCGTTTAAGTAATAAAATTCTTCCGTTAACTACAATTTGTTGGACGAAAATCCTGATTATTAGATAAAATTCTCAAGTTTATCATCAATAATCACTTAATCCACTGAGTAAAAGCAACATCATATGTGAATTTTGACTTCTTAGTAAAGAACGTTGCGCACATTTAGTCCAACAAATTGTAATTAACAAATGAATATCACATCAAAGTATATATTAGTTTTAATGAAAACTAAAGTAAATCATTAAAATAGCAAAAAATAGAAAATATAATGAAAAATTTATAATTGGAGCCTCTAACCTTTTTTCAAAAGTACAAATAAATCATTAACCCTTTAGCAAGAACAAAATAATCTCTTCATATTCAATTATTTCAATCAATTAGGAAAAAACCAAAAAAAAAAAAAAAAATGACTTCCTCTTCCACCCCACCCCACCCCACCCGTAACAAACCGGATGGATTTCTCTTCCTTGTTTTGGATCCGAACTCTCTGAGTTTAGTTCAAAGCGGGGAGAAACCTCCCGTTTAAGTGATAAAATTCTGCCGTTAACTACAATTTGTTGGACTAAAATCTTAATTATTAGATAAAATTTCCAAGTTTATCTGTCAATAATCATTTAATCTACAGTAAAAGCAACAACATAAGTGACTTTTCGACTTCTTGGTAATGAACGTTGAGCATATTTAGTCTAACAAATTATAATTAACAGATGAATTTCACATCGGAGTATATATTAGTTTTAATTCTATAGAACTGGTACTAAACACTAGTTTGAGTATATATTAGTTTTAATTGTATAGCACTGGTACTAAACACTAGTTTATGTGGCAATCAAGTCGGATTAATTGTTAGGTGATGATCTTAAATAGGACCAATATCTATATATGACACTGAATTTATCAATTAGTGCTACTTAGCTGGGCACTTAAATTAGTATTTCTCACTAATAATAGTTAGTAATATTATTGGGTAAATTTGACAATAGCTCTATTTTTTGTAAAAGAAAAAATTGAAAAATACCTCTTTTTCTATTTTTTTTTTTTTAAAAAAAATATCTCATTTTCATGGTTTGCTTTTTAAAAATACATCATTCCATTAAAATCAATATTTTATAATTTAATAAAAAAATAAATTATTTTCATTTAAAATCTATATTTAGTTTTGACATTATCTAAAATTATATTAATTTTTTTAAAAATTAATATTTTAGTTTTATCATCCAAAATTATATTATTTTTATCTAAAAATATTTTTTTCTTAACTGAAAATATCATATTTGTATACTATTTCAAATATAATAAAAATTTTAATTATATTTTACAATTTATTTTCTTTGATAATTGTTTTAAAATACATTATTTTCATTAAAATCAATATTTTAATTTTTTTCGAGTTGAAAACAATATTCTTACGACTAACATATGTGTTACTTCATCATTTTTTCATTGAAATCAATACTTTATAACTTACTCTTTTTATTATTTTTTTTAAAAATATATTATTTTTATTTAAAATTAATATTTTAATTTTTATTGAAAACAACATTTTTACATCTATATGTTACTTCCTCATTTTCATTAAAATCAATATTTTACAATTTCTCTCTTTATATAATTTTTTAAAAATATGAAATTTTCATTTAAAATCAAAATTTCAATTTTTCATTTGAAAACAAATTTCAACACGTGTAACATATGTATTATATCATCATTATCATTAAAATCAATACTTTATAATTTATATCATTTTATAATTTTTTTTAAAAATACATTAGCTTCATTGAGAATTAATATTTCAAAATTTTTATTTAAAAACAACATTTTTACACGGGTAACATATGTGTTACTATATGTTATTTTCTCGTTTTTATTAAAATCAATAATTTATAATTTATCTTCTTTTTATAGTTTTTAAGAAAATATATTATTTTTATTATAAATTCATATTTCAATTTTATTTTTTGAAAACAACATTTTTACACGAGTAACGTATATGTTACTTCATCATTTTCATTAAAATTAATAATTTTTACACTAGTAATATATGTGTTACTACTTACTATTGCCAATCATCTTCTACCACTCGTCTTATACCACCACTATCATCATAATCAAGTTCAAATTCGCTACCACCATCCACAACTATAATCACATCCACCGCAAATGTGGTAACCATATTTTAAATTAAGATAACACAAGTGTTACCACCACCAACACGGCCACCTCTTCACCACTATTAATTTAAATTAAGGTAATACATGTGTTACTATAATTAAAATTAGAGTAATACTTGTGCTACAACCACCACAATTTTCTCCCATCACTGCGTAGCTCTAGAACCATCATTTACCATACTCCACTACCACAACTAATTTAAATTATGATAACACATATGTTACTCTAATTTAAATTAAATTAACACATGTTACGACCACCACCACCAGATGTGGTCTCCACCAACAATCCAGTCATCACCACCAACATCAACTGTCATAAACAAGGAATGGATAGTTGATTTGGGTTGTTGCATGGAAATGCCTCTCTATTTTTTGATATTCGACCTCATAGTGAGAAAATAGTCATTCTGATAGCTGATAATTCATTACATCCTAAAGACAGAAGGGCAACTCCAGCTATAGCATGGATTGGCCCGTTACCCCTGCCACGAGTTTCCCTCCCACGGCCACGACCTTGAACGTGTGGTTTTTTATTGTAGCCTTCATTGTCGCGCTGAGTATCCACCTGCGGACGGTTGCATCCTCCCCTTCCATGACCCCGGAAATTGCGCCCTCTGCCTTGTCCCCTACCCCTGGGATATCCGCGGTTCCACCCGTAACCTCCATCATCATACTCAGTAGATGCAAAACCATTCCCATATGTGGCGGAGGGAGGTGACAACTTTCGACTACTGGCGAATTTAGTTTTCAGATCTGAAGTTAGATCTAAATTTTTTCAACTTCCGACTACGGTGAGACCTGTGGCGAAGAAGATGGTGATGATTGGTGATGGGAACATCGGTGGTGGTGATTGTGGAAGTCGTCGGATATGGTGGAAGGTGGAGGTAGTTGGGGGTGTTGAGTATTTTGGTAAGTGAAATAATTAAATTAGAATTAGAGTTTGGCAAATATTTATATAATATAAAAGAGGTATTTTTATTAAGTTTTTTTTTTTTTTTTATTTAGGATACATATTAATAAAATTTAAAATAAAGTATATTTTGACTTTTTAAAAAAAAAGAAAGTAGGTATAGGAGCTAATTAACTCAATATATTATTCTTTGAGTAATGTGCCTACGGTCAAATTATTGATAAGCAAAATATTTGAAGGATTAAATTGAAATTTCGCACGAAGCAGTAACAATATGTGAAATTAAAACTCAATTTGTAATATTCTTTGAGTATGTTCTACCACCTTCTCCCTCTCGTGAAGCAAGCACCTTATTCCACCGCTATCAATTTCCTCTTAGGAAAAATCTCCATCTCTATCGGTAGTATTTCTAATTTACTAAGGTTAAGTAATTAGACTAAAAGTGAAAAGAATTTTTACTACATTTCTGTATCGAGGAGCGGAGGAGATGGCGGAGGATTGTTACGCGACGCAACTGATTGACGGTAACGGAGAATTCAATGCGGCGGAACTTCAGAAGTTCGTCAACACCGTTAAACTTCACCAGTGCGGCCTCTCTTACGCCGTCGTTGCTATCGTGGGTCCACAGAGCAGTGGTTTGTTTATTAATTATTTGAATTTTACTTATCCGTTGTTGTATCTATTGCTGCATAAGTGGTACCCTATGACTGAACTTTTGATAAATTGACTGTTGTTAACTTTTATTAGTCCTGGTGCTGCAGTTGTTATTGTTGTTCATGTTGTATATATGATTAATTTCTTCTAATTTTTACTTAATTCATAGGGAAAAGCACTTTGCTGAATCATCTATTCCATACAAACTTCAGGGAGATGAATGCATTAAACGGAAGGTTAGTCTTTTCTGTCTCAATGTGTGTGTGTATAATTCATATAATGATTGGATTCTATTGAGTTTAACATGTTATAATGATGCAAGGAATTACCTAATTATCCATGTTTTCTAAAATCATGCTGAGTGTTGTATTTGATTAGGAGTCAAACGACCAAGGGCATATGGATAGCCAAAGCTGTGGGCATCGAGCCATTTACAATCGTCATCGACTTGGAGGGTACCGATAGCCGGGAAAGGGGAGAGGTCAGTTTTCTACATGGAATTAAGAAAACATTTTGATTTGTGATGCTCTTATTAAGACCTAGGATGAGGGTGTGTCCATCACAATATTTAATGCTAGTTTTGACGTTTGTAAATTTGACTAAAAATGCCTATTTTTATTGAATAAAGTGAGAATTCGCTTCTTTTGTTTTATGACACAAAAAGAACCACTGCATTATTATCATTATGAATAAATGTGGATGATACAATTTTTAAAATTCTATCATTAAATAAAGGGGTTGACTTTGTAGCCTCATTTACACTCGTCAGTTAAGTGAAATATACACATGCTTTGAGCTTCTAGTTTTCATCATACTCTACGTATTCTTATTCTTGTATTTTGGCAACTTCAAAAGGATTATTCTATATTTGCATGTGGTCTTCAACCAAACAGGAGAATATGCTAAGAGTTAAGCAATTTTATCTTGGTGACGTATTATTGTTGGAGAAAATGGTGTTTATAGAAATATATAATTTATAAAATGAAATTTTAAGTAGTAAATTGATTAATATAATTTAAAATATAAAAAGCTTAAGAAATATATTTAAGAGAGCTGGTCCAGGGAGAGCTCCGATAATTGCCACAGGCCAGCTTGCTTAACTCTAATTTCTTGAATTTTATTTTTTGTTGAATTATTTTAATCATGTTGTTACTTAAATTTAATTGGTGTAAATTTAGTGCTAGATAATTGCGATTTATCTTGTATTTGTGTTTGGAAATTTGATTTCAGGATGATGCAACATTTGAGAAACAAAGTGCATTATTTGCTCTGGCAGTTGCAGACATTGTCCTCATTAACATGTAAGTTTTGCAAGTTACTCCATGGTTCAGTACCTAATAGTCTAATGCTTCTACCATTCCTCCTACCAAATGCATTTGACAAATAATCAGTGCCCTTGATTTAAACTAATCTAAATGTCTAGATGTATTAAACCTTTATTGGGATGTGTTTGAATATGGGTGTAAGAGTTTTAAAAGGTTTTAATAGATTTAGACCGGTAGATTAGCATAAATCAATGGTCATGATTAGTTGTCAAATTCATTGGTAGGAGGAACGGTCCCCTCTATGTATACCTGATAGTCTAATGTTTCTATGTATAATTGAGCCAAGACGCACGCTGAAATATTTTGTATTGAACTTTGGAAATATGTTGACATAATTCATTTGTCATATTCTAATTTCATTAGTCAGTCTCTGTCCCTCAAACTCTTGCATATCTTTTAATTTTGTGAATTTCCAGCTTTTTTATCAGTTATTCACAACCACAATCAGCTATTCCTATAATTTGTTGACAACAATCTGTTCATTTGCCAGAATATTGGTTTACAAGTTGTATTTTGCTTTATCTTGGTGCTGCGGTATATGAAGTTCAGTGTTAAACATGGCCAACGTTGAGCTGATTGCTTACATTTCTGAAAGATTTTGGAGTGTTTTAGTCCCTTCCAATTTCTGAGGAGAACCCATTCATTAGCTTTTCGTCTTTACTAAAAATCTTACATGGCTTCTGCTGACTTCTATAATTTATTGGCTTTCAATTTTGTTATCTGTTTGAGTATCGAAATGCCTGTCACTGGTTACAGATGGTGCCATGATATTGGTCGGGAGCAGGCTGCCAACAAGCCTCTTCTGAAAACCGTATTTCAGGTGCATATTCATATTTACCATTACCTGTAAACAAAATTGATTCTGTCTGCATGGTAATGTGTTTCATGCTTTCTTAGGTTATGATGCGTTTATTTAGTCCTCGCAAAACAACACTTCTCTTTGTCATACGTGACAAAACGAAGGTATGGTTGCTTTACATACTCTTGAAGGTGTCATTGCATATCTAGTCTTCTGCTTTTTATTAGCACAACTTTTTGTAGTTTATTAATCATTATTTATATGTTCCTGTAGACCCCACTTAAATTTTTGGAGCCTATTCTTAGAGATGATATTCAGAAGGTAACTTGGGCTGCCATATTTGTTATGGAAATTATTTTCCTATAGGTTTTAATTGGAGGCAACTATTGCAGATATGGGAAACAGTTCCTAAGCCCCAGGCGTACAAGGACACTCCTCTCAGTGAATTTTTCCATGTAATAAAAATATCTCCATCATTTGATCATTCATTAAACTGGTCTTGATTATATGTTTATCTATTTGTCTCATTTGGACCTGAAGGTGGAGGTTGTTGCCTTATCCAGTTACGAGGAGAAGCGAAAAACAATTCAAAGTAGAGGTAAATCTGATTAAGCTGTAGAATCACACATGGATGTGCTATAATATCATTGCATAAAATTACTGTCTTATGCTGCTCGATACAGGTTTTCCAACTTAGGCAGAAGTTTTCCATTCTATATCTCCAGGAGGACTTGCTGGTGATAGAAGGGTGTTGTCCCTGCTTCAGGATTTTCTTTCAGTGCAGAGCAGATATGGAAAATTATCAAAGAAAATAAGGACCTTGACCTTCCAGCTCACAAGGTCCCCTATTTCTCTTCATTTTGAAGGAGGAACGAATGACTTCTGCATCCTATAACTCGTGTAACTCTTGTTGTCATCAGGTCATGGTTGCCACTGTACGGTGTGAAGAGATTGCCAATGAGAAGTTCAGTCGCTTGGCATCTGATAAAGTATTATTTCTTTATGTAATGAAATTATATGTCATTTATTGTCCGATACTTAGCTCTTGATTTGGTATAGGAATGGATGGCTCTGGAGCAAGCTGTACAAAGTGGTGCTGTCCCGGCTTTGGAAAAGGATAGGCTCAATTTTGGAAAAATATCTGTCAGAGTAAGTATGACATGTTTAGAAATGTAACTTTTCACATATCTTCTTCAAGCAACTAGGCACCTGATTTTTGGCAAGATACGTTTTTGAATCAACTGTTTCGAAACTTATAAAATTGTTTTTACTAAGATGAACATATCTTTTCTGTAAGCAGTGCAGAAATATGCATGTCTGCTTAGCGATCTGTGTGTGTTGTGCTTGTAATCTTACTCCAGTATGAACTAGCATAACAAGGTATCCATTTTTGGTTTACATTTTCTGGGCATTCATGTGATTCATATTAATCACCGACCGTAAGGGAGGTTTTTACCCCCACCCACACAAAAAGATCATATACATATGTCTTCCAAAAAAAAAAATCTCTCTTCTGAAATCTCTCATTCTCATTTCTCTTCACCATTCTTCAAATTTCTCCACTCAACCTTGTTTCTCCTCATTATTCTTCAACGTGAGCAAGCTTCTACGGTCGGATTTCACATGTAAGCGGTATACTAGTCTAAAATGTGCAAACCTGCACTTCATAATTTTCACATCTTTTCCTGACTAGGGTCACCGGCTTCATTGCGTTCACCGTTCCTCAGCTTCAAAATATTGGTTTCCTTGATGGTTCAAAGTTCTTATTGAACCAAAATTTTCTTGACAACACAGGTCCCCACTCCCCACCCAAGTGCCCAACATCGTCACCTTTCAGATAATTGTCCCTCTTTCTTGCATATGGCCAAAAACAGAAACCACCATACTCCTCCCCTTGCCAAGAGACCTCAAATAAGCTTACAAAACAAGAAATGCTTCAACCTTACCAACTGCATCCCCAATCCACAGTTATCCGCACAAAAATTACTTCTCTCTCTCTCTCTCTCTTTTTAGTCGATATTGGAGAAAGGCCTCTTTCTGTTCAAATTAGAGGTGGCCATTAACTAAATTTTGTTCTTTACCAGATATGACATGGAGTCTGTATACTTGAAGAAGGTGTTAGAAATGCAAAGCTTGAGCATTTGGAATCTAAAGCATTGCAGGTCTGGTAACTTTTACATTGAACCTTGCATTAATCTTATTGAAATCAACTGGATCCGAGTACATTTTCTGTTTTACCAAAGTGATGGACATATATTAAAATGGTTAAGGAAAGTCTGAGAATTAATATATAATGTTCAAACATTTAGCTAAATCAAGAGTGTAGGAATATATTGATAATTTCTGGTTCTGCGCTTTTGATTATGTATCTGCTACCTTTATTTCTTTGCATTTGAAAAGAAACGGATGCTTCTTGAAACTCTGGTAGTATGAACTGACACAAATCTCTCGGGTAACCTGTCTTTCTTATTGGCTTCTGGACTTCTCTCTTGTTCAGCATTCATGCAAGGGATTTCCAGAGACAACTTTGGATGTTCTTATTTCTTTTTGTTGCCCCTCCTTTTGGGATTAAGCAGATAGTACTTTTTCCTCTTTTTCCCCCCCTTTTCTCTTGCAGTTTTTTTGGGGGTGGGGTGTTGGTTGAGGGTGTAGGTCTTCCATGAACAAGTGGGATATGTGCCATACATCTCCTATTTGTATATCTTCTTGAATTAATGCCAACATTTTTCTTTTGAAGTTAAGGGATTATCTTTAAATGATAAAATATGCATATTGCAGTTGGTTCATCCTGTTTATATTTCCATGTTGGGCCATCTACGTTCTAGAGCACTTGAAAGTTTTAAGACTCGACTGGAACAATCTTTGGGCAGAGGAGAAGGATTTGCTGCTTCTGTTCGTAGCTGCAGTCAGTCTTCTATGCTCGAGTTTGAGCAGGGATGTTCAGGTACTGTTCTCATTTGAAGTTTCCTCTCCCACCTTCTATCAATTATGTATACATTTTCCTGCAGCTCAGAAAAGTAAGTATTCTTGTTTATTATTGCTATTTCTATAAACACTTCCTCATATCTATTAGAAAATATTCACCCTCCTTCCTCCTTCAGGAAGGGCGATTTTGTTCTGGAATTTGTTAACTCTTATTTCTTTCTCAAGGAGTGCTTATTTGAGCTCTTCCTTGGTTTGGCCGGAAACTTGGCCAGAAGATTTGGTTTGTTGAGTTCCTCAGTGTTTATTTGTCTCTTGATGATTTTTCTCACGCCAAGGATCTAAATCCAAGCTCTGATACCAGTTTATTGAGAAATAATCACCACAAGTGTTTAGGGCTTAGTTTAAAACCTACACACCACGAGTAGCTCACTTAGAGCTAATAATCTCACAAAGAGAGAAACCAACAACCTGAGAATCGACCACCACTAAGGTAAGGGTAGAAAGCTGCTGCTGGAATGAAGGCAAAGAGAAAACATCAGCCAACATAAAGGACTAGGGCAGGCCACATTTGGGCCATAAGCCCAAATGGCCAAACACCTCCATACACACTAAATTGGGCCATTAGTTAGAGTGGGCCATTGAGTAACCAATTCAAAAGAAATGTCGCTCCAAACGACCCGCTAAGATTTGGGTCGAGCTTTAATTGGGCTTCAGTCAAGAGGTGTCGTTTTCGTTTCCTTCAATCCTTGGCGAAGCCTATGAAATTAACCTTAAACATCATTGCCCCATTGAGGTTGTTTGGCAACAAATACCCAACACTCTTGTTTATTATTGCTATTTCTATAAACACTTCCTCATATCTATTAGAAAATATTCCCTTCCTTCCTCCTCCTTGTTGAGGAAGAGCGATTTTGTTCTGGAATTTGTTAACTCTTATTTCGTTCTTGAGGAGTGCTTATTTGAGCTCTTCCTGCTTGAACCCTATCATTAGTTGCGATAGTCTCAGAATGATTGATTTGCTGAGTGCTAGTGAATGTCTCAATTACTGTTTGTTTAGTTGTTCCATCACCGCATGCTTTTGGTCTCCAATTTCAGATGCTGCTATACAGCAGGCTAGTTGGGATGCTTCTAAAGCACGTGAAAAACTTCGTCGTGATATTGAAGCTCATGCATCCCTTGTTCAAGTGAGAAGTTGTCAGAACTGATAGCCAATTATAAGGTATGCATTCTTGGCTGATGGGAATTTTTATTCTCTTTATTTGAAATAGCATTCTTTTCTAGTTTATATTATTTCTATTTTTCTTTCCAAAAACAAAAGTAGTGCAATTGATATGACAATTACAGAAACTATCTTCATTTACAGAAACAAATTTCTGCAGCACTCACAGAACCTGTGGAATCCCTTTTGAATCTGGTGGGAAAGACACGTGGGCTTCAATAAGAAGGCTCCTGAAACGTGAGAGTGATGTAGCTGTATCCGCCTTTTCTTCTGCTATTGATGGTTTTGAATTGGACCAGGCAATATTTGAGGAAATGATCCGGAGTTTGAAGGAATATTCTAGAAGTGTAGTGAGAGAAAAGCAAGAGAAGAAGCTGGTAAAGTCCTGAGTGCGCATGAAGGATAGGTTGGTAAAAATCTCATTTTGCATTACATCTTTTCCCCACACCTACTGGCACTTTTAATTGCTTATAATTTGGGAACTTTTAGATTTGTTACTGTCTTCAACCACGACAAGGATTCACTTCCGAGGGTTTGGACGGGAAAGAAGATATTAGAGCAATCACAAACAAGGCCCGCTCTGAGGTAATTTATGAAGGCGTGCACCTGAGTTAACGCTACTGGCCTAACCAAGTTATATTTTCTGAATTGAGCTACCATTCTTTTGCAGTCTTTGAAGCTTTTGTCCACAATGGCTGCCATACGACTGGATCAGAAAGCAGACAAGATAGAGAATGTACTTTTCTCTACCCTCATGGACAGGACAGTTGCCATTCCTTCTCAGAATACAGGAATTGAGTTTCTGAAGATCCTCTTGTTTCAAGAACTTGGGAAAAGGTCTCGTGAACATGCCTTCTATTTGTTTTTACTCTAGGCACATGAATTAGTTGCTCACTAGCTGTGAATAAGTTTTAGGTCCCTCCAGAGAAGACATTGATTACACCTGTGCAGTGCAAGTCCATATGGAGACAGTTTATTATGGAAACTGAGTATACAGTCACTCAAGCTATCTCTGCACAGGTAAACATTGAGATTGTGCTTTACTGAAATGTATTTAACCTATTAAGGCAGACAAAAGGAACAATCTTTGGCAGCCTTTGGGTTAGCACAAGTCTACCTGTTTTCTGGGTTTGATGTACTTCAGTCGCAGTATTTGGACCTGCTTAAATCTTCTGATCCTTTCATCTGTTACAATCTTTCCTGATCAACCTGTTGAAATAATTGGATGGAGATGACGTGTTTCCTTACTACCTGAAATACATATGAAAGCAAGAGCTCAGTAACATAGATATCAGTATAGCAATTGGATGTTTGCTGACTTGGTATACATATAGAGGATTGACCTATCAGCTAATAGTGCAACTTCATAAATCCATGCATGTGATTATAGATTTTGGTATATCAGATATTTAATACTTGTGTGTACAAGTGAAGTCTCACATAGAAGCTATATGCTTTTGGTCCCTGAAATGATGAATTTACTGTGTACCTTTCTCCACGGTGTTTCTTCGTGTTGGGAGTTGATGATTCATCAAATCCCATTTTGGAGCAAAACTGTGATTTCGTTGTACTTTCCAAGTTTCTTTGCTTGAGGTCCCTCAATTGAGCATAATGTTGTGTATTTTCCTCCTTTGGTTGGTTTGAGTATCTTCAACCTTGAAAATTTACTTCCTACAGGAGGCATACAAGCAACGCAACAGTTGGTTACCTCCTACTTGGGCAATCGTGGCAATGCTTATACTTGGTCTAAATGAATTAATGTTCCTTTTAAGGTAAGGCGTACTACCAAATTTTTGTTGGCACTTTTCTGTTAAATTCAGCTGGATATTTCTTCTCCTTATAATAACCCGTGTTTTCTTTTCATGTGTTGTGCTGCTAAAACAGGAATCCTCTTTACCTTCTGGTGTTATTTATAACATATTTGCTTGGGAAAGCCATATGGGTACAGATAGACATTCCAGGGGAGTTTCGTAATGGCACTGTGAGTAAAAATTCGTTCTTCATTTGCAGTGACTATATCATCCATGCTCATGGAAGCAAGCGTGTCTTTTTGTTATGGTTACCACTTACCAGTATGTTGATCTTAAATTACTCAGTTTGGTTGTGGGCATGTCAGTGCATGCTCTTTTTCCTTTTTTCTCTAGTAGGATTCAATTAGACTATTAAAAGTCACTGCCTTGTAGAAGCTCTTGTTGATTCATTTCAAGCATTGCCAAGGCTAATTTTGACTCCTTTTACAGCTTTCCAAGCTTAGTTCTCTCTCAACAAGATTCCTTCCCACAGTCATAAATCTTGTTGGACGACTTGCTTCTGAAAGTGAAGAGAGTTCAGCACCGATGCCTCCTCAGCGGCTTGCTTCCCAGAGTTTCAAAAATCAAATACAAAAATCTGACTCAGTAGCAAGTTCAATTCCAGATTCATCTGTCCCAACTGAAACTGGTGTTGAACACATAAGCCCTCAACTTAAACATCGGAGAGTAACAAATCCTGAACAAGAGGAAACATCCTGTTCGGAACACATGACTAGTGTAATTTTGCTAACTTTAATTGCTGTTCTGTTGTAAAATGTGCTTCTTTTCTTTAGCGTCCTTGGTTTTTTTTTAACCACAACTAATGTTTTAAGCCGGAGATATTTGCAAATTGGACGCAGGTTCTTCCCCGTGCAAAGATTGAAACTGAAGCAAGTGAAGAAACTTGTGCTTGGTGTACAAACATTTCAACATCTTACATTTTCTAATGAATACCATGTCTGCATATGGCATTAACCTTTCAACAGAAAAGCAGGGCAAAAACCTTGGCTGAAAATAGAGCGACAGCCATGTCACCCATTATGTACATTTCTTGCGTATAAAAATAAAGGACCAGAAAATACCAGTGTATATATTTGTACATATGACGTTATGGTATCATTTTCACGGTTTGATAATAATTCTTATCTTTCATGTTGATCTGAAATTGTGCTGAAGTTTAAAATGTTCAATTGACTTGTGTCAGATATCAATAGTTTTTTATTTTATTTTTCTATATTTTAGGATGTAATTTATGTTTGAATTTGTCTTAGGTGGATTGTTAGGAATATGTTAAGATTTTTATAAGTTTTAGGTGAAAATATTTATATTATTTTGTATTTAATGACATGAATGAATTATTTCCACAAGTTTATAGTTTTGTTTTGAAAGTTTATTGGCTTATCGAGAATCATCTCGTTTTTTTCGAAATAATATATTATTTTTGCTCTTCTTCTATTTTGTTTCTCTTTATAGAAATAATCCGTGTTTCGGTTTTTTTGTATCGACTTCTTGTATCTCTCTCTTTTCTTTTTCTTTGTGTTGAAGAAACTTAACAGGTATTCAGTATAGCACGATTTTCTTTCCTTCCATGTCAAGATTGCTACGTTTAAGCCTAGGAAACCTGTAAGGCTGTATTTCTGTGGAAGACATTGAGACACAGATTCTGTACATGGGTTTGTCATTCCAATTACTGTAGTCTATTGCCTTTGCAGGTAATAGTGTGGGTAGTAGTAATGTTCGGAAAATCGGACGGACATCAACCGGAAAAGCAACAGGTCAAGAGGCAAAAGGTCGTCGAAAAGGTTGAGCCGAGGTTGAATCGGTTGCAATTAAAAAAAAAAAAAATTAATCTATAAATCTCACAATCCCTAAAAATAAGTTATTTACAAATAAACTAACATTTTTTATAGACAATATAAGTCACAAAAATTAGCTTTAAATAGATTTTTAATAATATCCATATCCAATATTTGTAGAAAATAGTCCAAACTCGAAATACATGTCCAAAGTTCAAAATTTAAAGTTCAAAACATTAATGTAGCACAAACGGAATGAACAAAGTACAACCAACCAAAGTGATTACAATTATTATGACTAAAGCAAAGTAAAACAAAGAAATCATGGTCAATTATCATACGAATTAATCTCATCTATAAGCATGAATCTTTGCGGCGTCTCAAAATCACTTGAACCACCAAAAGCGACGAATGACATTCGGATCATACACGTCTTAAGTATGAAGCTCCTCCATATTTTGATTGTCATCTAACAAACATATATATTAAGAGAAACAATAATTAGTTATATTATATATATTTCACTTGTATAAGAAAAAATAAAATTGAACGAATAAGATAATTGTATATACTAACTTTGAGTTGAAGCGTCATTTACATGACAATCAACATTGGGAATTACATTGTCCTCGTAAATTTCATCCTCCAACTCTTCATAATCAAGTTCTTGAGGCGGTGTTTCTTCTTCAATCCAAAAGTCCGTCTTGTCAATGCACTCATAATCAATTGGATCATAACTTCTCTTCTTGTAATGAAGTCTATAAGGTATTACAAAAAAAAAAATAACACAAACAAATAACAATTTAACTAACACATTTTGATATAGACATATTCAATTAAAATGTATTGAAGAGATATCATACCTATTATTCAATCGCAATTTAATGTTATAAGACACGTAAACAAGATCATTTAGTCTTTGATGCTCCAATCTATTTCTTTTCTTCGTGTGAATACGCTCAAAAACACTTCAATTTCTTTCACATCCCAAAGCAGATGATGTTTGACTAAGGATTCGAATGGCTATCTTTTGCAAATTAGGAGCACTTGCTCCAAATAGTTTCCACAATTTATCTACATATTAAATTAAAGTAAAATGATCTTCAATCAATATATTAGATTATGTAAAAATAAAATAACAAGAGCTACAATTTTAATGCTTACCAGTGCTGCAAATTTTTGCAAGCTTTTAATGCTGAGATGGTCTCTTGAAACTCTCTTGGCGTTCTTGATATATCCTTATTTCTCTCATTGCTTGTTGCTCGTCGGAACAAATACTTTTGATCTCAAGCAAATTGAGGAGGTCATTCATGACTTCTACTTTTGACAAAATCCTTCCTCGTAAATGAAAGCGGGATTAAGAAAGTATCTTTGCTACATGTATGTCATGCGTAGAAGATTCTTGTCCCATCTTTCATCAATTATATCAATATAAAACTTGTACAATCTTTCTTTGTTCAAAAATATGTTCTTGATTGTCTTCTTTGCCCTATCCATGCCATCATACACATATCCTAAAGAAGGTTTCTCATCCGCATCGACAATGCGTAGCAATCTTATAAGCGGTGCCACAATTTTCACTATCATCAAGCAATCATCTCAAAATTTGTTATCTAAGACAATAGAGCTTACAAGTTTCCCTTTGCGAGTTCTTGAAAGTTTGTGGGTTGTGAAATGTCTACTTGTACTAAACTTTGAAGTACTTGCTTGTGTTCATAAATGTTTTCAATGTAATAAAGGGTAGCAAAAGCAGTGGTTCTTTGGGCATACAATCTCTTTCCATTCGGGTCTTTTTCGCAACCAAGATAAGAAAATGGTGTGATTATACACAAATATTGTAATTTTTGAAGCACGCAATGCAAGAGAGTGTACATGATGCATACTACCAATATCTTCAAAACAAGATTCAAACAATATGCGACCTGAGGGACCAAAAAATATGATCATATTTTTGATGCAACAACTTCCCTGACTACATAGTTCGTTGCATTATCGGTAACCATATGTACAACATTTTGTGGTCCAACCCATTCAACAACCTCTACGTGAATAAATCACACAATGTGTTAGCATCTTTCACAACATCGGATGCATCAACATATTTGATAAATGTAACTCAGGAAGAGCAATACACTAGAAAATTAAGGTCTTTTCCTTTGATCACTCCAACCATACGCCATTAGTGTACACCCACTACTAGCCCATTTTTTTCTATAACCATCGATAAGTAATTGGCATTCTCTCTTACAATCTCTCAACAAATTAATACGAACATCATCGTATGATTGGCCTTTATATCCAGGGCCAATTGCAGAAGTAGCATCTAATGCAAGTTGAAAGTAAGGTGATTGCAAAGCATTAAACAGAATGCAAGCATCATAAAACCATCTAACCCATGCCATATGTGCTTTTTTTATTGCTTCTTTACAAGCTAAAATACTCTTAATACTAAGTTGAGAACTTGGAGTAGTTCTTGGTGCAAAATAGTTATCAATTCCTTCTTTGCTTTTCTTTTTCCTTTTGATTTCTCATTTCTTTGTAAGTGGACACTTATCTCTTCTATATCATCATCCCTATTCTCTCCAATGTCCATAGGATCATCACCAAATGTATATTCATGAGCCTCTTTTGCTTGCTTTTTCTTTTGAGATATTTGGTAAGTATTTTATGCATTTGAGACTTAACATCAAAAGGAACCCTCTTACATAGAGATATTTGACCTTTAATTCCAGCTAAGTGATATTTCATTCAGTTAATACCCCCACCCTTAAAGGTATTGCTGCAATAAAAGCATGTGTAATGAACTTTACCATCGTTATCACGAGTAGAAATGAAGTGCTCCCATGCCCGATCACTCTTTCCACGAAGAGAAGGAGTGAAGGCAGTTGATTGTCCTTCTAATGATGGTGGAGTGCTCATCCTACACAATCAAGAAGCAACATGAGTCATGACATGAACAAGTAGCAAGAAGAAGCAAACAAAAACTGGCCGAAAAATAAATTTCTTACAAGAACAAGCCAATATGCCAATAACGAACACAAACCCAACCACAATAACAATTACAAAATAATGGTCTAGAACAATTACACTCTTAATGGTCTACACTTTAAAAATAGAAATTACATTTCAGTCATTTGTGTTTCTTAGTATTAGAACAATTCTTTATCAGGTAGCAGCTGCATTTGATGTAAAAATCACTTCATTTATGTGTTTTGAGTCCATTTGATGAACAATTTGATGAACTTACAAAAATTAGGAGGAGGCGATTGCAGTACACAATTATATCTCTGAAAATTTAATACATCAAGCGAGATAAATTCTTATTTGCAGTACACAATCAATCCTCAATGAAATTCCAACCCTTGTGCACAGAAAAGTGAGAAAACATAGCTACATATAGATTAATTTTTGTTTTTTCAGCATTCTGATGTAATATAGAACAACAATTTTTGGTTGGATTAGGTGTTAGAGTTCAATGCAATTTGCAATTGGATAATCGAGAAAACAAGAACAATGACCATTGAATTTGGAAAGCGAAAATCGAATTGAAAAAAAAATGAAGAATCGAACTCCGAACATGAACATTAACCCAAAAATTTGATGTCAAAATTATTACATTACACAATATTAACAAAGACATTAAAAACCGAAGAACAAACATTTATCACTCTATTGGAGCCGTGAAGGAAAAATATAAAACAAAGCATCAAAATTCAACAACAACAACCGAGTTATAAGTTTTAAGTTCTAGCCTAATTCGAAAGTAGCAAAGCGAATACCAACATAAAAGAAACATCAATTTCAATTCGAAATTTGGCACAAACAAAGCGAGTTCTAACCTAATTTTTTGCGAACTCTGTTGAAGCTTTGAAGGAGAAGACTTTACTTTCGCGATTCAACAACCAACCACAAGAAACTTTGATGGATGAAGAGCGCGTTGAAGACAAGACAAAAATGGAGAAGATGAGTGAAATGAGGAACCAACCGTATCGCCTCGCCGGGAAGAAGAAGAAAATTGGGAGAAAATTGGGAAAGAATTGGATTTTTGACCTAAAAAGAATCAAACCGGTTCACGGTTTCGCGGTTGAACCGCTCCCAAACCCGGTTTCCGGTCCGGTTCTTCATTAGGCGGTTTTTATACACGCCCGGACCGGTTTTAAGGCCGGTTCTCGGTTTTTCCGGTCGAACCGGCCGGTCCGGTCCGGTTTTCTGAACATACTATTCACCAAAGATAATTATGTTAGCCGTGTTTTTTCTTGGGAAAAAAATTGTATATAAGATGTGTTGACCTCCAAATTCGTGTGGGCATACATGTCAACATATTGTCTCCGTCAACCTATTTGAGTGTACGAGAAATGAATAGATTGAATTTTGATCGAGTTTTTTAATATTGCGTATTTTTTGTTGGTGCAAGCTTGGGGTCTCGTCATATTAGTTTATTTGACTTTTGTCAATAAGTCATCGACTGCGTCATAGTCATATCTTTGATTTGGTACTTTTTTTTATATTTGGTACTTTCTTTGGGACCCTCCTATCTTGCCAAATGTAGTACTTGCCAGTGGTCTCCTCACTTAACATCTTAGGATTGTTAGATTTTTGATATTTTTTATTTGGAAATTGTCTACGATATAATACGATAGTGTTTACGAGAAGATCATGTATGGACATCATTGCCGCCATAATGGGTGTCGAGAAAATATATGAACTTGTCTCATAAGATTAGGTTAGGATAGATGAGTGTTGTTACTATCTTATTTAGATATTTGTATAATCTCTCTAGGCAAATCTGTGTGGCTGGTATTATATATTTGGACTTTGTGCAACCAAAGCAATAGGCACACCGAGGCTCTTCAAGGTCACCAATGGATGAGGCGATCCTAACCGTTGCTTTGTGTAGGATACCTTCCTATTCAATAAATAATAGTTCCTCGACCGAGCCTAACATTAGGCTTTGGACTTAACTGTGATATGTTTGGGGCCGAGGATATGAAGCTCCACACGGCTATGCAAGCGGCTATGCAAGCCTACGTGGGTTTACGTGGGCGTAACAAGACATATTTTTCTTTCTTTCATCTGTTCTTGTTCCAACCACAGAAAATCCATCAAGTGTATTAGTTAAAATTTCGTGGTGAAAATCAATACATATTCATGGTAGGACTAATCATGATTTTAGACTCGTTACAAGGTCTTTATGGTTCCAATGTTTTAGTACTATTGAATATTTCAATAAAATTAATAATAAATATTATTTATGTAATCGATTTTAAATTCCTTGACAGTAATTCTTGTTGGTTTAGTTTCTCAAAATTGGACATGATTCCTCCTTCCACTAGAAACATGATGCTTTGTGACTCAGCCCATTTTTTGGAAAATTTAAACTGAAAACCATACACTAAGGACAGACATCTGAACAAGAATTTCTATATGCTGCTGACAAGGATGGTGACATGTTCCACTTGCATGGCAAAAATGGACAATTTTTTCATATATTTCAGTATTGTCAAATCCCCCACAACTACTTTAATAATTCAAATGTAGTTGTTTTATTAATAGGTTAAAGTAGAAATTGGTGGCATTGCCTAATTAATATATTATTAATGAATGGCTGATGATTTATGGGTTAGGTTCTGGGCTCATAATTCTCTTCAATTATGAACAAATCCTTCTTCTGTAACTGATTTCAGCTTTCTTGTCATTAGTAGAGACATATACAGAAGAAAGTTGCAAAGAGCAGCAGACCATGTTCTTACTTTAAAGAGAGTTGTTGGCATTAGCAATTAAGGATCTTTTAACTTTGACTCAGATCTAATGTTTTCAAATAACACAAGATCTTACGTTTATGTTAATTTAGAGATTGTTTGGTGGAGCTTAAAAATATATTAAAAAGTTGAAGTAAAAGTAAATAATTAATTTTAATCACACTCATAACTTTTATCAATTTTTAACTACACATTTCATTTCGTGAAAAAAAATTTTAATCAAAATATGCTAAAAGCTCGACCAAGCAAGCGCTTAATATACCCAACAAAAATAGGCGTCCCGTCTTTCTATATTATATAATAATTTTCTATAGCAATTGCCAATTTCAATTAGCTTGTATGAGTTAACTATCGTTATATAACGTAATATAGTCTTTTCAGAGCCTTTAGCCTAGCTCTATAACACTTCTCATCGCAATCATTGCTGCTCCTAATAAGCCCTTATGGGGTTGCCTTCTACTCTTTGATTCTTTTTCTGGGTACCAGAATGGAAAGACTTTTGCCTTTAAAGCAGGAGAACCTTTGGAGGAGGATCGCTACTCTCGAGCTCCTCACTTGGGGGAGCTTTTTGCTACGCTTATTCATATAGATCTAACTCAGACTCCAACTATTCAATTCTAATGGCAAGGAACTGTGTTACTTAGCGAAAAAATGAATGGTCGCTTGCTCAATGTGCTTTGAGGCAATTGTTCGGCTAAGAAACTATTTGCTTTGCATCAATTACACTAGTGAACTTTTACATTTCAAGAAGATAAAAAGAAAGCTGAATGATTCGAAATGGATTTTCATTTAAAATTTAAGTAGCACTTGATTTCAAAAAATAATTCTCAACTCTTTCTTGGAGAGTGACAAGTTCGACGGAGAGATTATAATTCAATAAACATAAGTAGGAGTGTTAGGGCGTAATGAAATGTCTTAATTAATATTAAAATCATCACAAAGATGGGCTCGTTTTTTTTCTTATTTATCATCCAAATTATGTAATCACTTATTTTATAGAGGTGTATTAAATTTTCATTTTCTTAATATATCCTCATTTAATTTACATTGTTATCAATCCAAATAAGTAGTATTTAAATTTATTAAATTTATGAAAGACTAATATTAAATAGGGTATAATAGAAAAAGTGTGTAAAAATTTATAATTTCAATTACATTAAATATATTTTCTTAATACTGTAAAAAAAAAAAAATGAATTTATCTTTGTAGGACCGAGAGAGTAATATTTAATGGCAAGGCTTCATTACAACAATTTTAGGCTTTGTTTTAGGTCCTTAATTAAAGGTGCAAGATCCAATAAAGATTCAAATCTTTGCTTTCACACACTTTGACCATAATATTTTTTTTACTCTCAAAAACATTATTAGTCCAATTAATTATTGTTGTCTCCTCCATGCACGTGGACCCATTATATGAAAATCCTTTAACTTGTAAGCTTGACACAAATCTAGGGCTAACTAAAATCTAATGAGTTTAGACTCTCAACTTGGTACTAAACCAGTCACATTCAAATTATTATAGCATCTCCAATAAATTTTCTATTTATAAAAATCATCGTTTGCATTTTAAAAATATATATAAATTTAGATAGTAAATTTTTTAAGTACTCTAACAAACTTTTTTATTTTTAAAACTTTATTTTACTTCTCTCAATAAATATTTAATATTTTTCTCTATATTTTATTCTAATATACTTTCACGATCCCTCATAATTATTATATAATTTTTCGTCTATGTTTTCTATTTTATTTTGTCTATACTATTTAATTTAGTCAATATATGATTATTGAAAATTAGAATTCTTTGAATGTATTTAATTATAGAGACTCATTCTTTATTTTAAAAAGTTAATTTGAAGAGTCTTTTGGAATATAATGTTAAGAATTGATTCTCTAAAATGGAGATCATTTTTTGTTTAAAGAGCTTTTTGGGAATGCTCTTAGAACAACCACTACAAATTCACACAGTCTATAAATTCAACTAACAAAATTGAATTTGACTTAAGTTTAAGAAAAATGAGAGAAATAATCAATGCATAATTATTAACCTTTAAGGGCAATTGTATTTGTTACATGCACAAGCTACATGCAAAGAAGAGACCTTGTACGACACATCTACCACGTCATGAAAGGCCACGTTAGAGCTTTATTTAATCCACATGAACCTGGTCGCCGCCCAACAGCCTCAACATATAAGCGTCTCACTAGGTGTGCGAAGTTCCGCTAGCGTCGTTGTGGTAAGAGGACTCATGGAGGTTGTTGATGTCCGATGTCGACACTGTGGTATCGATAATTGTCACCGACCATCAATCATAATGTGGCATGTCCGAGCTACTCCTATCACCCTGAGGTGGACCTATTCCGTGTTACGGACCTCAATCCCAAACACGTCCAAATCATCGGTCGGACGTTGTCTCGCTCCCGTGTCGGACCCGGCAATTCTTGGTCGGGGCTCGTGATGCACGTCTTCCCATACGCAAAAGTTAGAATAGCTATCATATCACATTAAATGCCCTAAAAGGGAATGTCTTGTAAGCATTTAATACCTAAGTTTGGCCATTTAATGCCTAGCTTAGCATTAAATGGAAGTAATCATTGCATATTTTTCTATAAATAGGAGACATAAATGTCCAACAGTTTGAACATTTAGCTCTTTGAATAAAAGTACTCTTACAAAGATTATACAATCAAGTCTTCCTCACGTATCTTTACCTATCTCGCCACTCATTCTTTGTCATAGCCGACCTCAACACTTATCTTTAAGTTGGCTTGGAATCGGTGCAAACCATTTTCCAACGTCAACAGAGGTGGTTAGCCCATTAGCGAACCAGGGCCGGCCTGAGATTTTGGGGGTCTTAGACGAAAATTAAAATGGTGCCCTTAATAAATTAAGATATTTTAAAATGTAAATTTTTATCGATTTACAAGCCAAAAAAATTGTACATTTTCTTCTTCTTCGATAAATGAAAAAATGGTTGAAATTTTTGTTTAAGTTGTGGAGCTTAATTCATTGCGCTACGCGTAGCTAATGGTGTTTTTCGAGATTTTACCTTCGTAATTAGGTTGTCCTACTATTTTATTATAATTAGAAAATTTTCATTGATCTGTTATATATGATTAATCTCTTTTGTTATTTATTTTTTGCCCTTTTATTTATTGCTCGACTCTTAACAATTTGAAAAATTGTTCTGAATCAAGATAAAGATTTTTATGTATACAGATATAAAGAAAAAATTGCACTGTCTATAATTTAAAGACTAGATTAAGGTAGATAATGTAGGTTATATTTTTATTTTTATTTTTATTTTTTCTGTTTAGGCTTCACATATAACTGGCTAATTAAAAAAAAGCGCACAAAATTTTTGGGCCCTAAATGGTTGGGTGCCCTAGGCGATTGCCTGGCCGCCTAGGACCAGGGTCGGCCATGTGGCGAACCTCCCGAATAGGTTAAAGAAGTTAGTTCTGAAATCATGAACAACAATGCACTTAGTGAACTTGTCTACATTAAAGGACTAGAGAAAACTTGAATATTCTCATTGCCAAATGGTGGAAGAGATCATTTTCATGTGTAATAATACCATTAGAAAGAGAGCATAATCAAACACAAACTAGTTTGCTTGCGGCAAATGACACAGCTAATGAATGGTCAACACATGTCCAAAAGGTAATAAATGTTTAAAATACATTGGACTCTATTTTCTTATAAATACTCCATGTAAGTTGAAGGAAAAGGTGTGCAATATTCAAACTCTAGTTAAACTATGTCTATTTATCCATCTCACACTCAAATTATATTAATAGGCAGCTGACTTAACCATCATAGTGCAAACAGTGGCCAAAACTTTATCGAGACAGAGGCCTTTGCATGCTAACCGTATTAAATTATGCATGTAACATATAGGTGGATGGGAAGATGGCAAGGGATATGTTGACATCTTGGTCCAGTCAAATTTTGAAGTCAATGGATTGGCGTCGTCTTTGGTATCAGACAAAATCAACCACAAGTGAAAGTTAGTAAAAACCCCAAAACCAAAAAGAACACTAATATGAGTGAAAAACAAGGTGAATATGAGTATAATGAAAGAAGTAATGATGTCAATCCAAGAAGGCACCTTGAAGAACATTTTGGAGAATTTGCAAAATCAACAAGCCCTTCCTAGAGGCCCGTGAAGCTAGATTCGAGAGAGACCCTCGAGGTCCAAATTTGAGGACAATGATCATGACTCAAGGGCAAGCCAGTCTCACTTTTGCATCAAACGTCATCGCTCATAAAGTTACCACCAAGATCATGCGAATGACTTGCCGCATGATAAGGGATTTCAATTCGACGTGAGTGAGAACGGAGATCTTGAGGGTCCATAAATGTCTTCGATTGGCTGGTGACGAGGTCAATTCACACCAACAAAAAAACTCTAGGCGAATCGCCACTGGAGACAAATGGAGCAGAGCAACTCAAAAGGTTTCCATGTCAGTTAATGAAGAGTCCCAAGCTACATGGACCAACCATATGAAATCGACCTTTCCCTATCTAGATCTTTCAAATTTGACGATGATGAAAAGGTCTCCCTTTGTCAACAAAAATTAAGAGGGAGTCTATTTCTGATGATTCGCCCAGCCTAAGATGCCCTAGTTTACTGGCTGAGGAGATAGTGGACCATCTAAATGACAAAAGATAAAAATACAACTAAAGAGGACCCGCTAAAGTGCGAACATTCTACCTCGGTTTCACTTTCGGGATGAAAATATGGTATAACAAAAGTGAAGCTTGGCAAAGATATGAAGGTGGTGGATTTGAAAAAATAATTCATCAACTCATTTCTTTGTCGGCACCCGCCTGATTTTTTACTCCGTTGTGGCATTCACAACATGAGGCAAGAAGAATGAGAATCTTTGAAAATTACATAAGCATATTCCAACAAGAGTTAATTGCTATTAAGAGTGTGTCCAATGAGAAAGCTATATATAGACACCTTATTTTTGGACTCAGATTATAACCCGATTTTGGAGAGATTTTCACAACAAAAATGATGTCGATTACAACCGGCTCATATAATTGATCCAAGAATAAATTAATACAGAGGAAACAATTGAGAACCACTCGAAGAGTTCACTTGGCAAAAACAATCAAGCTACTAATAAAGATATCTCTGATTCAACCCACGGAACAGCTACTACAACCAGGTTTAGGTGAAAGCTACAACCCCTACACCTATCCATGTGTCAAGTGAGGCCAGCATCCATCCACACCCCAAAAAATGGAGAAACTTAAGTTCTGCAGGTTACATCGTGCTACCAACCATGACACAGATGAATACCTAGAATCAAGTCCTCCTTGAAAGAATGATAGACTGACGCTACAATTGAAACTGTGTGGATCAACATGACCCCCGCCTAGGAGATCGCTTAGAAGGTATAGCCATCTTCTGTCCTAGAAACACAGGCCTACATCGGGGAGAGGACCTCTATCATTATAGTGTGATAAGCAGTAAAGAGATACTGCAAGGCAAATAGCAGTCCGATCAGAGATATTAACACTATCATCGGCAAACCATATGTTGGAGGGTCATCCATAAATTTACAAAGGAATTATGCCAAAGAGACTAGAGAACCACCCATGACAAGTTACTTCGTACAATGGTCTGCTCAGCTAATGTTCAAACCAATCATATTCAATGATGATGATGAGAAAGATGATCATTATCTCCACTGCGATGAACTAGTTATTCGTATTGTGATAGCCCGTAATGGATTGAAATGGTTTCTAGTTGATGATGAAGCTTTCGTCAACATACTTTTTTGTAGCACTTATGACCCGGATGCAAGGCGAGCCATCCTCTAACACCCATGTCGAACCCTTCTATGGCTTCACCGGAGATTGCATGACCTCTAATGGTAGGATAACATTGGTCGTAATGATAGATATTAAGTCATGGATGTTAAGAGTATACATGGAATTCATTGTTGTGTATAGCCGACCAAAGATATCATGGTGTCCTAGGTCACTTGGCCTTGAAGGAATTACACTTTGTTACCTCAATCCACCATCTCTACATTAAATTTTCCACTCTCTTGCCAAAGTGAATGTTATAATAACTATGTAAGGAAAGTGACTTCGCATCAACCCAACACTGAATTAGACCATGGTTATTGAGGTTGCAATGGCCGAAGCAACTGACGTACAAGTGGATATGGAGATGGCTAAGATAGTTACGGGTGGGAGAAAAGATGATAATGGAAGACAACATTAACCTCAGAATCACAACTCTCATGCTCCTCCAGTACAAGAAGTTGAAAGCTTCCCCAACTTAGATGAACCAACAAAAGTACTATAGACTGGGAACGATCTTTTGGAGGAAATGAATTATAGATGAAACAATTTCGATGTGTAACCCTAAAGTCTTCACAAGTTGAGCAACCAAGTAGCTATACATCAAAAGTCCATATTGACATAAATTTTATGCTCGGACTTGGGGACTATTATTTTCCATGTGAATGCTATATTCGAGCCACGTGTAAAGAAGAGACCACGTATGACACATATGCCACATCAAAGCTTCATGTGATCCATATGAATCTCATCGCACGACCATCGACCTCCGCATATTAGTGCCTCGTTGGTAGCAAAAGTTACGCTAGTGTCGGCCGGGTGAGGATGGCTCATGGAGATGGTTCGCCATTTGCGAACCTCCTAGCAATTTGAAATAAGATGGGTGCGAATGCTTTGAATGGCGGCGCAATTATGCGAACTTGTCTACCTTAAATGACTAGAGAACACTAGAATATTCTCAATGCCACGTGGTGGAACGAACCATTATCACTTGTAATAACATTGTTAGAAAAGGAACATAGTCAAACAAAATCAAACATAAATTAATTTAGTGACAACAACCCGAACCAATAAAATGGTCGACACGTGTCCAAAAGGTAAGAAAATGTCTGAAATACCATTGGTTTATTTTTCTTATAAATACTCCATGCAGGTTGAAGGGAAATGTATGTAATATTAAAACTCTAGTGTAAACTCTGTTCATTTATCCATCCCACACTCAAATTACATTTTTCAGTAGTTAACTTAGCTGTCAGAATACCAACGGTTGCTGAACTTTTATCAGGACAAAGGCATTTGCATGCTAAGTGCATCTTTAATGCATTATATGAATTTTATCTAGATGGTACGGAAGTTAAAAGATTTTTGTTTTACGTAGCATTGATGTATAATGAATAGACATTCAAGTCCAAAATTGATTTCTAATGCATTTTTGGATTGCAATCTATGTGACTTTTATTTTCTTAAAGTAAAATTTAAATCACATGTAAAATCTGCACATAAAATATAAATTTTGCTCAATCAATATGTCTAATAGAGTTTTTGAATCTAAACGGAGCTCTAGACAATATGTGTTTTTTCTTTGACACATCAACTTGACAAAGTCTCTCTTAGGTTATATTGGAGAATGTTTTTTTAAACAATGTCTATTTCACTTACGTGATGAATATTTTTTAATAATCCATGTTAGTATTAGAGATGCTCTAACGATGTCAACGTGTGTAGGTAAGATATAAGTGGACGAGAATGTGGTAATGGACCTCTTGACAGCTTGGTCCAGCCGAAATTTAAGGTCGACAATATTGCCAAGACAACTTCTTTTGTTGCACCACTTTTCCAAATTTTGCTCGTTGTCTCACTTATATACTTCACTTTTTTTTTTTTTCACATTATTATCCTCAACCTTTCAATAATTAACACATCTTGTCTCTGATGATGGTTTCCATCCAAAAATTTTATTATAAGTGCAAAAAAACTAATTTGTCCCTCATATTTTTAAGGGTTAATTACATTAATGGTTCCCATTCTTTCAGATTTGTAACTATTTCATCAACATTCTTTTTTTTAGCATATATCATCCACATTCTTCTATTTATACTCACAGATGGTCTCCAAATCACTATTTTTCACTATTCTAACAATTTTAGACAATTTTACTTCTTGACTTAAATAAATTAAAATGATAGAAAAAAAAATACAATGAAAGTATTGCAATTGGGCCCCTTAACCTTTTCAAAAATACAATAAATCCTAAACTATTTTATTTTATTCAAATAAGTATTCTTCCCACTCCAATGGATCTTTTCGATCACAACAATCGATATCCACGGTCCCTAGCCAATATCAAGCCATCCCCTTGACTGCCATTGCCTCGGCATCCTCAAATTGAGAGTCGCCCAATCACATTTCTATCTTACATTGCCATAAAAACCGCACTCATCCCGAATGATAGCACCCGTTGTGTAAAACCCTGCACTAGGCCTTACTGAAGCATCAGTGTTGATTTTTAAGCTTCAAGGAGGTGCTGGTTGCCATCGTTGGGGAAGGGCACGTCTAGTAACCTGCCCATCTCGAACTTGGTCCCACTCATGAATATTTCCAGCGGAATCCACCAACACCTGATTATCCCGTTGCCCCAAACCATGTACAACCTTATTCCTTTCACCCCATAGAACCCACAAAATGCATCCTAGCTGTCCCAATTCTCTCAATGAAAAGGGACTACCACTTCTCAACACAAGATTTGTTCAAATAGATTACTAGGTTCAAATTTTTTTTGCTTGAAGATAGTCATTTGCGAGAATATTTATTTTCTTATGGAATGGGTACGGGTGGGGTGGGGTTCCCTTTTAGTTGGAGAAGAACACTTATCCGAATAAAATAAAATAATTTAGGATTTATTTGTCTTTAAAAAAAGGTTAATGGCCCAATTGCAATGCTTTCATCAGATTTTTTTTATCATTTTAATTTATTTAAGTCAAGGGGCAAAATTGTCCCAGAATTGTCAGAATAGTGATAATAGTGATTTGGGGACAATCTGTGAGTATAAATGGAATAATGGAGATAATATCTGCTTAAAAAAAGAATGGAGATTAAATCGTTACAAAGCTAAAAGATTGTGGACCATTAGTGTAATTAATTCTATTTTTAATTAAGTAAAATAACAACAAATACAAAAATACAATAGAATATTTGACTCTTAGTTCAAAACATGTGAACAAAATATTTGGACAAAAATTATCATCAGCAACCAAATGCACTATATGATAAAAAATTGAAGATAATAATGTGACAAAAAAAGGTGAAAACATAAGTACGTATAATAAATAAAAATTAAAATATTTAATAGAATTAAAATATGGTTTTATAAATGTTTTAACTAGGAGACTAAAACGCCCACGTGCTCATGCACGCACGCTGGAGCCAGGCAATAACAAATTTACATTAAATAATTGTTGCCCCACATTAATTAATGAACCCAAACTCCCTGTTTAGCGAATATTAATTATCATTAAAAAGTTGCTGAGTTGGCAGTAATTAATTGGTTGCAAAATATAGCAAAATGGCGAGTCAAAGGAAGATGACCCGATATTGTCGAATACAGTCAAAGTAAAACTGTCACGGTCAACTGACTCGCTAAAACTTTAGTCATGGGACTCACTCACCACAAAAACCAATGGAGATTCCTACATTTTTTTCATTTTAAAAATAATTTATTTTTTATTGAAATGCGATAATTTGGGAACTCCGAGGGACTCGTACTCGAATTCCTCGTCCTCGTGCGGGCTGTATGGACTTTAGCCAAGCGAAAGACCATTAACCTACGTGTTACTCATTGTTAATTTTTTTTTGTTCTGTATTTTAATTACACTTAATGTCTTTAATTTTTATTTATTATAACATTTATGTCTTTAACTTTTTTATTGTATTTTTATTCTCAACTTCATTAGTCAATACATCTTGTATGTGATAATGGTTTCCATCAAAAAAATTTATTGGAATGATGTAAAATGTATTTTTCTGATTAAACTTTCGTTAAACGACAAATTCAAAATAACAAGTCAAATATTGTTGCTAGAAATTGATTTAATAATCATATTTTTTACTTTTTATTTTTATTTTAGCGTCAATTCTTTCGACTTATTTTCGGAGCTATGTTTATTCACTCGTCTGTGTAGTTTCTTGGCACCGTTTCAAAATATACATGGAAAACTTTGCAACACATCTTTCGGATTGAAAATTCATTAAAATAGCGATTTCAAAATAATAAATCAAAGGTGATTGTTAGAATTAGATTTAATATTTTAATTTTGTTTTATTTTTATATCTCAATTTTACTAAAATTCTACTTGACATCAAATTGACTCGTTTAGCTCTTACAATTAATAAAAATATAAAGAAATTTGGAGGTATTATAACAATTCCTTAATATGTATTGAGCTCAATACATCAATAGCTTTTATAGCTCGTATAATTAAAATTTACTTGACATCAATTTGATCTAGTGTCCTTGATCAATCAAAGAACGGGTTCAGGTCGAGACCTCAACCTGTTCTAACTAAGGGCATGTGATCTGATTTTAAGCTTAGAAATGATGAGCGGGCATGCATCAAAGTTCTATATATTACGAACGAATATCGCAACACAATCAATCTTTTAGTTTTTGTTGGTTCCCAAAGATGACAAAAACTAAATATCAAAGTTCGCACACGAATCTCGATAATTTGAATCACAAAATTGAGAAAACTCACAATTTTATTAATTTCTTTAATCAAAATACACCAACAAAAAATAATGACTGCAGCTATTGTTTTAAAAAACTAATCACCCAACACGATTGAAATTGCCTCCTAGTCCGTGAATTTTCAACAAATTACTCAAGGCACACAATAGAAGAGCCTTGTTTAGTGTAGTTTTGATTAAAAAAAATTGATAAAATGTGTGGTTAAAAATTGATAAAATTGTGAATCATATGACATGTATGATTTATTGACTTTAACTTTAGTTTGTTTTAGTTGTTTTTAACAGTGTTTTAAAAAACGTAAGATGTGGCTAGGCGTAAGACTGAGCGAGACTAAGCGCGACTAGACACGGATTTTTTTGGTCAAAAAATACATTTGACCGCTTAATTGCGCGCCTATGACCAAAGCGACGCGTGAACACCACCCCTAATCGCACTTTCTACAATACTAATTTTTAAATTCCACCAAATAAGCTCCAAATAAAGGTAATAATTTCATCTTCATCAACATGGGACCTTCCGGCATGTTAAGACTCCATTATCATAACTCGTTAGGACTCTTAAGCTTACTAGGAGTCCTATACTATATCATCTTATCTTGTTTTATCTTGTATGGTGTCCAAATTTTTCTTTAATTACACATCAATGTAATCTGACAGAAATTTTATCAAGTTGACATGTCAAAATGTTGGTGGTAGTCGACTAGACTATTTTGAGCCCTTGAATTTCATAATCTGATTATGTAAAGATTAAAAGAATTGAAGTAGCAATCCATGTAAAAAAAATAGGTCTTTTATAATGCATATCTACATATGTTTTGGACACTATTCTAGGAACATGCGGTGGAATATATTCTCCTAGGACTATAGTCCGTGAATAGGGACAAAATTGTCATTTCAGAGGTACACTTTACTGAAGTCCGCAAAATGAACTTGTGAAATTACATGAATGTGCACGTGTGGCGCGTGAACCGATGCACTATATTATGTGCATTTTACCCGTTGTCTCCGGTAACCCGGTTCGGTTCAACATAAGAAAAAAAATATCTTTAATTTTCAATTTTCCAAAGTGGCTCCCAATAAAAGAAAAGCTTAGCATGTGGCCTTTGAAATCCTGTTTTTCAAAGGTTATTTTGATGTCGGGTACAATTATTTTCTTTGTTTTTGTGAATTTTATATTTATATATGTTTTTTTCTTAATTGAGCACAATACAGGTGGACAATGATCTAATGCTCCTAGTTGGCACTTTTTATTTTGCCCACTGGAAGAAGTGTCCACTGGAATGCCCACTAGGAGCATTAGATCATTGCCCCAATACAAGTTGATTTATTTTGAGCATAGTCTAGTGATGCACTACTACATTTATGTTAGAAATAGCTTGTCTCATATATCTTTTACTAGTCCAATTTTATCATAAATTCATTAAATATAGCATAATGTTGTCATCATGTGTAATAGGATGTGTAATAATTGTGTGAATAACGTTTATATACTTTAGATGTCATACCATTCAAGATTTCAAGTTAATGGCATCAATTACTTCTGTTACGCTTCTTAAAAATACATCCACGTGTCATAAGACAACTAAGCTCCACACAGTGATTCAGCTATGAAATAGGCACACTTGGCGACACGTGGAAGACGTCTTAGGAGACAATAGCTGAGCCACTTCTAATGATTGACAAGGCGAGAGATAAGGTAGCATTGTTAGCTTGACATAAATGAGAAATGTTTTATGGCAGGGGATAAGGGCGTCATGAGATTTTTACCTTATTTGTAAAGATCTTATGGGTCCCCCGCCATAACAAATCAAAATCGGTGTTGAAGATGGAAGGAAAAGGATTCTTCCAAGTCAAAAGGTTTTTCGTTTGCTTTGAGCAGTGAGGTGGGCGAGGTTGGGGCCACTTTGCCACCAATTGTGGTTCGTTTATAGGTGAGCCGTCAAAAGGTCCTCCATCATAGGAGAGGCATGCAACCCTATAACCCCGACAAAAGCTCATATACTTGACGAGACACTTTGATTCTAGCGAAGCACTTGTGGTTCGTGGTGGGCTATCACAGTTTGTGATGGCGTTGCAAGCTGCGCGATCCCTATGTGGCGTCCTTAATCCTCGTGGCTTACATGTGGCATCTACGTATGGCGAGGGTGTAATAAATTCTACACAGTGGTTGGTGCATAACCCACAACAATTAACTACGTATTATGATAATACAGTTTATCGTCGATTGATGAAGCAATACGCTTATTCTAAATCATGCATTGTGTTTGAATCGACACTTCTATAAGTTCAAAGTTTGCTTATGGGAAGGAGCAAATTCCTCATGTTAAGGAGCATGTTAAACAAATATTTCTCATTTTAGAGGTTCATTTGTTGTGTTGATTAGTTAAATGGGCTAGAAATATGTGTGGAAAAATGTAATCTAATGCTTATGTGAAAGACTTAAATTGAGGTAGTGATTTACTTTATCTCAGGGGAGGCTCCTTTGAGGTTTGCTCTTTTTGTCCAAGGTTAGATGCTCACATTTCTTCCGAACAAGTTGATAATAGTTAGGATTGATGTGATTCAACATTGGGGATTAAATTATCCTACTTTTATGTTGTCTAAGCATACTATTTTGTGAACTGTTTTATACTTGTCCATGTTATTGTGCCAAATGACATGTCTTGCCCCTCTCATCAAACACGCATGATACCCTGGATTTAGTACCCCAACAACTTAACGAAAGGTCAGCAATGATTAGCATCGACCTGCAATATGCATAGTTAAGCTCCTCAATAAACACAACTTAGATCTTGAGAGCTCTCTTCCAATCATTGGAAAGATAGTTCGCTACTCCATGAATCACAAAAAGAAAAAAAAAAAGCACACGATAAATCTCCGTTATAATTGAGACGAGCCCTAAATATACTACTTGCATTAGTTTGCCCAAATATGCATAGTTTGTCATTTACTTTGACGCTACTAAAAATAAGGTCACCCTAAGGCACCAATCCTTCAAGCAATAATAGATAACCTAAGTAGATAGATTTAGACTTTTCCTTTGTGACCATTTGACGACCAAGGTCAAGCCTCGCGTCACCAATTTGCAACACCATTAATAAGGAGATATTTGTTCATTGTACACTACCAATTGAGCAGTTGAATATGATAAATCTTGGGATAAATCCATTTATGCGTAGGCTTGTGAAAATATAGAATCCATGTCCTAGGTGGATAGAATGAATGTGTCAGACCACTTTTCAATATAGTTCAAGCATTTTCCGTATTAAGCCAGTTTACCCGGTAGCTAATCGGGCTGGTGGTAGGTCTTGGCGTTAGTTTTCTAAAACTAAATGGTCACATTCAAAACGGAGTTTAGTTTCCCTAGCCTGAAGGAAAACTCGTCCACAGAATAATTCTCAACTCACGAAGATAATGTGCAACTACTAGGATATATCTAATTTACTTGTATGTTTCAATGCAATAACGATATCTAGTTTCCCTAGCCTGAAGGAAAACTCGTCCACAGAATAATTCTCAACTCACGAAGATAATGTGCAACTACTAGGATATATCTAATTTACTTGTATGTTTCAATGCAATATCCGACCAATAAATCTTGCTCCCATGATCCATATATAAATGCATGTATTATATATAAAAAAAATCACATTATTAATCTCTGTACTTGTATTGACTTGAGCATATTACATAGGTTAAAAATAATCAATAACCGATATATAAGGACGTGAGTTACTTTTTTTAACGTTGTTGACTTTTTAAGATGATGTCAAAGCCCACTAAGCTCAAACGAGCAATTTGATTCCAATATTAGTATTCTCAAAAGAGTCATCATCTTGTGGCAGCACGTTCAGGGTAATATCTCATATCAATTAAGAATAAAAATACTAACCAACATTTATAAGCTTGGACTACTTCTCATAACAATGTTGACCTTTGAAGATGGAATTTCAAATATTAATATGGTATCAGAGATAAGCTTAAACAAGTAATCATATTTCAAGATTGATGTTGCCAAATAGAGATAAAATTAATAGCCATCGTATAAGGATTTGAGTTATTCATGTTAATAAAGTTGACCTTATAAGATGGAATTTCAAATCATAGTTTTATTATTATTTTTGTGCACTAAAATGTGAAGTCAAAGTCAACAATTAATTTTAAACACACGTTTAATGGAATCTGCAACTTTTATCAACTTTTCCAATAACACATTTAATCAATTTTATCAAATTTTATAACAAAATCAAACGAATACTTAATATATTATAAGACAACCTCACAATCAAGGTGGAGAAAAGTACTGAAACAAAGCGGGCTGGACCAAACATGCCGATTCGATCCGGTTTTGCTTATGTTTTAAATGGCTCCAAGTACTAGAACTAGGGAATCGAAAATCAAGTAAATCGAACTTTTAATGTAATTAGTTTAGTCATTTGGAACTCTAGTCTATATTTATCATTATGAAATTATAGTGTATTTGGATAGGCTTTTTGAAGCTCAAAAGTATTTTTTAAAGAACAAAAGTAATTTTAGTTAATTTATAATTATTTGACTAAAGTTAATAAGCATTTTTTGATTGAAAAATAACTTAGAGAAATCCAAATTTTGACACTCTCTACAAAATTTTAATTGAACTTTTACGAAAAATTGTAATTAATATTTATTAAAATTTAAAAATTAACAAAATTATCATTAATATATGAAAAAAAGAAAAACTTTTTATCTAATCTAATTCTATATATATAAAGTGAAAAATTTATTGAAGTGTTAAATTACAATTAATTATCAATTTGATTCAGTTCTAATCTCCCGGGTCGACCACCGTTTTGCAATTATCCATAGAAAGTATATAAATTTGAAAATACGGGGTTAACGTTGGAACACATCACTCACTGGTTAAAAGGCGCAGTCCCAGTCAAACCCACACGGGAAAAGGCCGAGGCGTACGGTCAAAGCACAACTGTTACGGCGGTCAATTTTTTGATTAAATTATCTCACCACAAATTATTCACGAATCTCCAATCTTTCTATATTATAAAATTATATTGAAATTCGAATATTTGGCTATTCCGAGACGATATATATATATATATTTTTCCCACAAATCATCATTATTTTATTTTTCAAGACTCTTAAAAACTGTTTCTGGCCCCAAAACCAAAGAAAAAAAAGAAGACCCCTCAGCAGAGGAGCCTTTGCTGGAGTCTTCTCTATTTCTTTGTTTTCTGCCTTTTGAATCCTTGTCTTCTCAGTTATTTTTTATCTGGGTTACAACTTTTTTCTTCATTTGTGTTGTATTTTGTTCAAAATTTGATTTTTTGTCGTTGATCTTTGTTGTGTCTAGATTTGCATTGAGTCCCATCTTTTTTCTATGTTCAACTCCTTTTGAGGCTTGAATGGAAAGTGTGTTAATTTTTTTTGGGAAGAGTGTTGATTATGAATGCTCTATAATGTGTTATATGATGATGTGATGAGTCTTTTGACCACGAAAAGAGAAAACTAGATAAAGTGAAGAGAGAGAGAGAGAGAGAGAGAGAGAGAGAGAGAGAGAGAGAGCCCATTTGAAAGCGAGCATTGTTGCTTATTGTCGTCAATCAGAGCGGGATACTTTCAGGAAGTTTTCATACACTGTTTATCTTTTTTTCACACCTCTCGTGTTTAGTTGTTGTTAGATGTAATGTCCTTTGTTGAAAGGCTGTTGATGTGGAGATTTTGGAGTCTATTTACAAGGGGCTTGTGTCATTCAATAATTGGGTGATTTGAGAGTAGGTGTTCAACAAAATGCCTATGTATCAGCCTTCAAAGAGAGATGGATTGGTTGGGTTTGAGAGTGGGTGTATGTTAGATCTAGACACTGCAGTAAAAAATGGAGTATTGGGTGAAGTTGCAGTTGAGGGTTTTGGTGGATGGGTAGGATAAAAATTGGATCTGAAAAAAATGATTGAAGAGCTGAATTTACCTGAAGTTCCATCAGTGTTTATTTGTCCCATTTCTCTTGAACCAATGCAAGACCCTGTGACTCTTTGCACTGGGCAAACCTATGAGAAATCCAACATTCTCAAATGGTTCAGTTTGGGTCACTACACTTGTCCCACTACAATGCAAGAACTTTGGGATGATACAGTTACTCCAAACAGGACCCTTTATCATTTAATCTATACTTGGTTTTCTCAGAAGTATTTGTTAATGAAGAAAAGATCTGAGGATGCACAGGGGAGGGCAACAGAGCTTCTCAATACCCTGAAGAAGGCAAAAGGTCAGGCTAGAATACAAGCCCTTAAGGAACTTCAACAAGTTGTGAAGGATCATGCCACTGCTAGGAAGTCCGTGGTTGACGAAGGTGGAGTGGTTCTTCTTTCATCTTTACTTGGTCCATTTACCTCCTATGCTGTAGGCTCTGAAGTTATAGCAATTCTTGTGAACTTGACTCTAAATTCTGAGTTGAAAATGAATTTGATGCAGCCTGCAAAGGTATCATCAATTGTCGATATTTTGAACGAAGGATCTATTGAAACGAAAGTCAATTGTGTTAGGTTAATTGAAACACTGATGGAAGAGAAGGATTTTGAAGTTGAAATTGTCTCTAGCCATAGTTTGTTGGTTGCTTTGATAAGGCTGGTGCGGGATAAGAGACACCCTAATGGACATTTACCTGGGCTTGGTCTTCTCAAATCAATTTGTATTCACGATCAAGTTAGGAGTTTGATTGTGAGCATTGGTGCTATTCCTCAGTTGATGGAGCTGTTATCTGGCTTGAGTCCAGATAGCTTGGAATTAGCCCTTTTCGTTTTGAATGTCCTGTCGTCTGTCCCTGAAGGCAGACAAGCTCTGAAGGACTGTTCGAACACTATACCAAATATGGTCAAACTACTTATGAGAGTTTCGGAAAGCTGTACAGAATATGCACTTTCAATCTTGTGGTCTGTGTGCAAACTCTCCCCTGATGAATGCTCGTTAATAGCTGTGGATGCCGGTCTTGCAGCAAAGCTTCTTCTTGTCATCCAGAGTGGTTGCAGTCCAGTACTGAAGCAGCGTGCTGCAGAGCTTTTGAAACTCTGCAGTCTGAATTATTCAGATACTATCTTCATTTCTAAGTGCAAACTGACCAGAACAATCCAATGAAAACAGAATCTTAGTTATTCCTTGTACCCGCGTGAGCTCCTTTGTCAATGGGTCAGAAGGAGGCGAAGGGCTTCCAGAGTTGAGAAGGGTTCAAGCTTACGATCTCAGGTTATTCGACAGGGAATACGCAGAATGTGGTATTGAGATTCGGATTCAGGTTCCTGTATGCTCGGTTCCTGTTAGTGAATCGACATACACGGAGATACATAATGTATGTAAATGGAAGCGCAACCTATGTTGTGGAACAGCTGGCTCTGGCATAAGTTTCTTAATAAGCACCAGGAAGAGAGAACAGTTTTGAAACCGAGCTCTAAAAAGATTTCATTTGTAAAGGGATGAAGAAAAGGTGCAAGTTGCTTGTAGCCACACTATACTGATGGCACTGAGTGGAGCTTTCAATTTCAGTTATAATTGTAATTGTTCAGCAGCTGCTTTCAGGAATCTCTTGTGATTCTCTAATTCCTATGGATTCAACTTTCAAGGTCCTCGACATTTCCTTGCAACTATGTAGAATTTTTGTTTTGGCCTTAATAGATAGTGTAGAAAAAAAGGTTGCCGTTTGGCCTTTTGACATCAATTCAATATGTACAATTAATTTCCAATTTCTGTTCATTATGATATTACTTTGCACAGTTCCATTTTTGAGTATTATCTGCCCCCCAAATTTAGGTTTTATTTTCTGAGATTTTTCTAATATTTATTTCAGTTCAGATGCTACAATTAAAATGCTGCAATCCTGCAAGCTGTGTAAAACTGCAGGTGCCTTTTATGGAATGCTTTTGGGTGCTGGTTTGATACCAGTACTACATCCAAAATATGTGAGTATAATACATTGTAGTGTTTCTGCTGATGCACGTGTGAAGTTCTATAAAATTAGTTGTTGCATTTTTCTCCATTGAAATAATATATGCATTTTCAATTTTTAGTGAATCAATTGCAATTTTTCTAAGGTTTAATGTTATGTAACAGAATTATTTTTCCTTACTGTAATGTAAGTTATGTAACAAAAGAATTAATGTTGTGCAATGAGGATAAAATTAATTAGGCACTTAAGTTAATCTTTATGGATTTTGAGAGAACATTAAATTCCACAGGTAATGGCACTGACTTAAATTCTTTTGTGCAAGCTAATTACTATATATAAAGACTATAGAGGGTCATATGCTTCCTTAAATCACTCAACAAACAAGAAAAGCAAAAGACTCAAGAAAAATAGAGACCAAAAATGGCTTCTTTCTTGCACTACTTCTCATCTGTGTTGATTTCCACGGTCCTCATTTACTTGCTTGTAATTCCATCTTCAATGTGCCACCCACTGAAGGAAAAAGATCTTCGACACATTTGCTCCAAAACCCATAATTCTTCTGAGTGTTTAAATCAGTTTAAATCAGATCCCAGAAGCTTGAACACAGATGAAAAAGGCCTAGCAGGAGTTGCAGTCGACCTGGCATTGAACAAAGCCAATGCAGTCCACACCCAGTACAATCAACTTTACAGGGATTCCAAGGATTCTAAATTGCAGGAAAATATATTGCTTGTTCCAAGAATTACAATGATGCCATTCGCGATGTTCAATTGGTGAAGAAGTTTTTGGATATTAATCGATATAAGCTCATTCCTGTCGAAATAAATGATGCTCTGCAAGAAGTTGCGAGTTGCAGAAATGCTTTCAAGAGGGAACCCATCGACCCAGCTCATGTGGATGACCATAACAAGGAATTTCAGCTTCTTAGCTACATGGTTAAGGTTACTACCCAACGTTTGATCAAGAAGTAACCATATTGCTCATTGTCTCGAGCACTGGATACTATAGGGAATATTTTTGGTCATTGTGGTCTGAACTGTGGTAGTTTTAAACCATTTTTGAATGGTGTTTAGGTCTAACCTTTTTTTATTTTTTTTAGTATTGCTGCCTTTTGTTTTTAAAGGATCAAGGTTCTTGGGAAATCCCCATCTATGAATAAAATTTAGTCTTTTATACACTTATGATGTCTTGAATTGATTTCACATTGTTACTTTTTGTAATATACTTGTTCTGGTGTTTATTTCTGGAGGTTATATTATTGCAATCAGGGTCATCTAGTCGTCTCTCTGATTTCAGAAGGGTGCTCGGAATGCAGTATACACAACAGTCTCTCTGTGTACTCGTTGAAGTGATTGTAGCTGGCCTGTCTTTGTAGGAATATGATAAATAGAAGCTTATGTTTGGCCAGTTCAGCAGCAACCAATTTCTTCTTTTTTCTTATAATATTTTTTGATTTTGCTGGTACAGAAAAAAAATTTAAATAACATGATCTCGCATATTTTGATACACAAACGAAAAACCAGAGCTTGCAAAGAATTGGTAATGTAATTTGAGAATGAATGATTAATTAAATGCATAACAGGTGAATTAGTATCTGGGATTGCATGATACACTCATAATCAATTACGGATTCCTTGGACAAATTCAAACTTGTTCATTCAGCAGGAGAATCCATGAGTTCAACTCCAATCCAAAAGATCCAATTGTTAGTGTTGAGACTCCAAATGCAAACTCACCAGAACAATCCAATGAAAACAGAATCTTGTTTTTTCCTTATTTATGTATCGGCGTCTTTGTTTATAGGTCGAAAGGAGGCGAGGGCTTCCAGAATTGAAGGTTCAAGCTTCAATCTCAAATTATTGAACAAGGCATATGCAAATTGAGGTATTGAGATGTGACTTCTGCTTCCCACATGGATATACGTAATATATGTAAACTGCGCCGTGCTTCGTGGAACAATTGGCTCCGGCTTAAGTTAATAAGCACAAGAAACAGAGTGGTAGTAAAACCTTGCTCTTGAAAGTTGAAAATATGTCGTTTGTAAATGGATAAAGAAAGGTTACTAGTGTAAAGCATGGCACTTCATGGAGCTTGCAATTTCAATTGTATTTGTTCAGCAGCTGCTTTTTCAGGAATCTCTTGTAATTCTCTAATTTCTTAGGGATTCAAGATTCTCAAATTTTTGTTGTGGCTTTACAGAGTGTAGAATGTCTTATCGAAAGGTTGCAGTTTGGCCTTGTGACATCGATTCAGTTCTGTTCGTCTGTTCGTTATGAGCACAGTCCCTTTTTTTTGTATATTATCTATCTGCTCCAAAATATGGTTCTATTTTCAAAACATTTCCATTCTTTTTGGTTCTTATGTTCTGGTATTTCTAATGTTTGCTACAATTAAAATGCTGCAATCCTGCACGGGTCGCGAAACTGCTGATGCCATATTTTGAATGCTTTTGATACGTCTAGAGCAGCTATCTGAGTTCTGAATGTACATTGTAATGCATGTGAGAAATTTACTGTTAATGGTTGATGCTTTTTACTCCATGGAAATATTTTCTGCATTTCTTTAGTAGTGAATCTATTGTCATTCTTCTGAGATAAAATTTAAAGAAAATATGTTTTTTACACTTCTAACTAACAGCCGTTGTACGGCGGCAAGCACCTAACCAGTTTAGCATCTCTCCCGTTAGTGTTGGAGTAAGACATTTTCTATTATGAGACTAAAAATATAGATGCAAAACACAATAAGACAAATATTAGATTGAAGCTAATGTTGGATCCAAAACTTGCTTGCAATGGTTTGAATCTCTCGAACTAAAACTGAAACATGAACTTATAGATAATTTCAAGAGGCGTGATTTACGATTTCCTTAAGGCAAAATTTGTCCCATTCAAATGTAGTGCACACAAAATCCAAAGTTGCTTATAAGATATAATGGAATAAGAATTAGGTGTTTACTTGCGTCCATGCACTAACGAAAATAAATCAAACACCCAAGAAATTGTAGAGAAATATATAAGAGAATTTTATATTCAGTTCTGCAGTATTTCAGGTATAAAACAAGACAATGAAATCAATTTAGAGAAACAGAAGGGTAAGAAAATGATCAAGAATTGTATTTTTCTTTATAACAATCATGCTTAATTTATAGATTGTTAAAGGACACCTCTAAACGGTTACAATGGTTAAAAAGGGTTACAACTATTTATTAAGATACATAAAAACCAAATTAAGATGAAAAGAGGCTAAAAATTTTTTGCGCCACACTACGCTTCTAAATATGTCGTTGCCTAGCCGTGGCCAGCCTCTTTTCTTTCCAATTTTGCTCCTTATCAAACCCGAATGCCCGTTTCACCAAATGCTTCATCTAATACTAGTTTTGAGCCATTCATGTAGTGTCCTACACATGTCAAAACTGTAAGAATTGATGTCCAATGTCCAATTAGTTGGGTTGGATTTAGTTGCTTATGGATCAAGTTAATTAATTAGATTAATTAATTGAACATATTTGTTGTGTTCTTTCAAGGAATTCAAGTGAGAAGTAGAAATGTAAAATGAGAAAAATATTCTGACACTTAGAACTGATCGATGTGATAAATAATTGAGGAATGAGTTTTTTAGACTATCTAATAGAGAATAAGATTCTCTCGCAGTGGACTCCACCGTATACACTACAACACAATGGTTTATCTGAAAAGAGAACTACACCTTAGAGAAGGTCATTGTATCGAAACACGTTGTATTGTTAAAGAAAGAATTCATTCTTAAAGAAGATAGTGAGATTAAAGTAGATCTTGAAGTGATTAAAGAAACCACAAATGAAATTGACGAATTAGACGAGCCAATGATTGAGCTTGTATCTGATGAGGCATAGATTAGCAAAGAAGAACCGCCAGTCCCCGAGGATACGCTAGCTCTGCGTAAGTCAAGCACGATCATTCGTCCTCCTCGGAGATTTGATCTCCTAATTACCAATGATGGATTTCTAATCGAAGAAGATGAACCTACAACTTACGCAGAATCGAAGTCAAGTATTGACTCAAAGAGATGGCAGGAAGCAGCATACCATGATTAGGAGATTTGGAAAATGGATGTCAAAACTGCATTATTTAACGGGAATCTTATTGAGGATGTGTACATGACACAAATCGAAGATTTTGAATCCGCAGAGCCAAAACAAGGTATGCAAACTACACAGATCCATATATGGATTAAAGCAAACATTTCACAACTGGAATCTTCATTTTGACCAGACAATCAAAATGTTTGATTTTATTAAAAATGAAGATGAACCATGTGTGTATAAGATGTTTAGTGGGAGTAAAGTCATTTTTCTAATTCTGTATGTGGATGACATACTATTATAAAGAAACGGTGTCTCATGCTAAAATCAGTAAAATTGTGGTTATCCAAAAAAAATTCTATGAAAAATATAGGAGAGACATCATACATTCTTGGGATGAAAGATTTATAGAGATAGATCTAAAATAATGTTGGGCCTATCTCAATCTACGCACATAGACAAAATCTTGAGAAGATTTAGTATGGAAGAGTCCAAGAGAGGAATCTTCCCATTGGGCATATGATCTATCTATTCAAAGAGATGTGTTCGAAAATACAGATGGTGAGAGATCGCATAGATAGGATTTCTTATGCATCGACAATATGATCTATCATGTATACCATGTTATGTATTTACTAAGATGTTTCATATGCTTTGAGTGTTACAAGTAGGTTCCAGCGAACCCTAACAAGAAACATTGGATCGTAGTCAAGAACACTCTTAAGTACTTAAGAAGGACTAAAGACATGCTCATGGTGTATGGAGAAAATGATCTCATAGTTCAAGGATATGCCAATGCCAGCTTTCATTCTGATAAAGACGATATTAAATCCCAATTTGGATATGTATTTATTCTAAATGGTGGTACGATCAGTTGGAAAAGTTCTAAACAAGATACGACCATTGATTCAACTACAGAAGTCGAATATATGGCTGCTTCAGAAGCAACAAAAGAAGCGGTCTAGATCATGAAATTCATTATTGAACTTAAAATAGTTCCTAGCATTGTTTATCCAATACCTTTGTATTGTGATAATAATAGGGCCATTCACAAGCAAAGGAATTCAGGTATCATCAATGACCTAGAAAATATATTGATGTACTATTATCTCATCAGGGAGATAATCTTGAAAAATGACATAAAGATAAAATGAGTCCTGATAGACGATAATGTAGCAGATCCTCTAAAAAAGTCGTTGTCCCAACACAAGTATTATGGTCATGCTAAATCTAATGGTATTAAGATACCTGGGTGATTGGATCTAGTTTGTATGAGATATTTTGTGATATACTTTTTATTAGACATTGATTATTTAAATACTTGTCTATATTTAAATGGTATGTCTGTTATTTTTAAATTTTATTATTTAAAATAATGGAGTTCAAAGAAAAATTTATAGTAACTTATTAATCACAATGTGTTGTAATTGTGAGATATAAGTTATAAATAACTTATTCTTGAATTATCTATAGTCATAGTAATAATGAGATCTGAGATATCATTATTATAGATAGACTAGCATGTGTTATATTTCTTTTGAAGAAAGTAGATGACCTCCAAGCTAAGATGTAGAGAGACATCTAAATGAACACATGAATACAATGTTATGAGAACATGACATTTGATGACCCGTCTAGAGATTTCACATGGATAATTATCCAAGCGTTAGTAATAAATCTCTAATGGTCAGTAGTGGATTTGGTCCTTTGACTTGAGGACATCATAGAATATTATGTGAAGACCGCTATACTTTGGTGAGCGTTTGATGGGGCCCTAAGATTATGAGTTACCAGGAATACGTCGTATGGGGTATAGTGAGAATCATATGAAGGTTGGAAGGTCCAATATGAAGATTCGTCACTCCTAGAAAGTAGGAGATTATAGCCTTCTTTTTTGCCCATTCAAGTTGATATAAAGTTCCTCAGCCAGGGTGGAGTTATAATTTGAAAATATTTCAATCATAACTAGATTAGATCAACGAAGAATTGAGGTGAATAATATAATTGGTTGAAATGAGATTGACATTAATCCATATCTCTTAACCAATTGTGTTATATTGATGAATGTATTATATTTTCACAGTAACCACACATATATTTGTTCTGTCATACCACATGACATTTTCATTCACATGGATTGTTCAATGTCAATCTTGGATGGTGGGGTGAATTGATCGATCTAGGTGAATCGATGAGAATATCACTGTGTTTGCCATCGTAAACAAGAACCTAATGGATCATACACAAAAGGCGATAATTGAGTATCCGGAGTTGGATCTTGTCTAAGTGGAAGATTGTAAGAATTATTATCGAATGTCCAATTAGTTGAGTCGGGCTTAGTTGTTTATGGGTCAAGATAATTAATTATATTAATTAATTGAGCCCATTTGTTGTGCGTCTGCACAGTTCTAGTATGACTAGAACTAGGGTTAAGTTAACCTATAAATACTAGGGCCACAATAGTTTATGTAATGAAGTGAATTTGTCTTTATTACTTGCTAGCACAAGCAAGAGACAGAACTTAATACAATTATTCCAAAAGTTTTGCTTTCATCTATTTCTGATTGTGGAAGTCCATATCTGTTCGTACTGTGTGGATTACCATTGGAGGTCGGATAATTGGATAGCTGTGGTATTGAAGATTGTACCTCCAGCTAATCAGATAATCAGGTGTTCATCGAGGTAAACTTCTATCACAAATTCTAAGTACAAAGTTGATCCGACTTATAGGAATTGCACATTTAATTTTTGTTGTGCATGTACACGTCAATTCTTTACAAAAACGATATATTTTGAAAATCAATCCAACAATCCTCCACCATTTTCAAAAAATGATGTTTTGAAAATAATTTTCATTTAAACTCACTAAGTTCATAATAGATGAAGGAGTCTTATGGACTTCAACCCCTACGTAGTGGAAAATATCTTAAATGCTAATCAAGGTGACGTGGTAGCTAGGCTTTGAACCAGTAAACCTGTGTGATTAACCGAAAGTACTAGTTTTTACTTCGTGAATATCTTGAGTAGTTTGGTCAGAACTAATTTAGAGATGGCACCATCTCCTCATATTCATATAGGTAGACTTATCGAAAATACCAATGTATCTAAGGTATTTTGTTGTAAAACTATATAAGTCCATTAAGAGTTTTAATAACTCACCTCTTGTATAGAGATACGTTTTTACCAAACACTTTTACCTTGGGATTAAACATATGTGTTTGCAATCATTCATATGCTGTACTTTGCTCATTGAACCTAAGGACTTGACTTGTGAAGCATTTGGTTGAGTTTGCATAATTGATGATTATCGATTGGCCACAATCCCATTCCTTTTGATGTTTTAAAAACTAAATCCATTGCAAGGCCTTTTGTCAAAAGATTTGCCAAGTTTTGACTTGATTTTACATAATCATTAGTGAATATATTATTCGAAATAAGTTGTCTAATCAAGCTATGTTGTAGACCAATGTGTCTCGACTTGCCATTGTAAATTTGACGATACGCTTTAGACAACGTAGCTTTAGTATCACAATGGATAGAGACTGATCTCATAGGCTTAGGCCAAATAAGAATTATTCTCAATAAATTCCTTAACCATTGCTTCTTTACTACCCGAAGCAAGAGCTATAAACTCAGCTGCCGTTGTAGAGTTTGTAATGCATATTTGATTATTAGAACCCCATGAAATGGCATCTCCACCAAGAGTGAATATCTATCCACTTGTAGATGCATGATCCACCCCATCAGTAATCCAACTTGCATAAGTGTATCTTTCAAATACTATGGGATAACCGGTATAATGGATTCCATAATCCATTGTTCATTTTAGATATTTGAATACTCTATACATGGCTTGCCAATGCAACTGAATTGGATTACATGTATATCTACTAATTTTTCTTATTGAAAAAGCTATATCTAGTATAGTAGATGTCATAGAAAACATAAGACATCCAAAAGCTCTTGTAAATTCAAGTTGTGAAAGCATTCTACTAGAATTAGAATTTGATCTAAACCAGAGTCAAACAACGTAGAAACCGTTTTGCAATCAAATTGACCAAATTTCTTTACTATCTTTTCGATATAATGACATTGCATTAGGATAATTCCATTGTCCTTTTGTATGATTTTAATCCGTAAAATCACATCCCAAGTCCCATATCCTTCATATCGAAGTTGGATGATGACAATGACTTGGTTTCTTTGATACTATTTTCATCGGATCCAATTATGAGCATATCATCCACATATAAGCAAATAATGACACCTTGATGTCCATTGAATTTTCTATATACACTATCTGATTCATGGATTTTAATTCTTTTGCACCAATAACTTTATCGAATTTTTCATGCCCTTGTTTTGGAGCTTGCTTTAGTCTATACAAGGACTTGACCAATTTACAAATATTTTTCTCTTGTCCGAGTAAGACAAACCTTTTCGGATTTATATATATATATTTCCTCATCTAGTTCTCTATTGAGAAAAGCCGTTTTAATATCCATTTGATGGATTTCAAGTTTGTAAATAGCAGCAAGTGCAATCAAGGTTTGATTAGTAGCCGTCCTAGCAATCGGTGCATAGGTATCGAAAAAATCAAGGCATTCCTTTAAGTAAAACCTCTTGTTACCAACCTTGCTTTGAACTTATCTATAGTTCCATCAACTTTCTTTTTCTTTTTGAAGATCCAATTATACCCAATAGGTCTTGAGCCTGATAGAAGATCAACCAACTTCCACGTTTTGTTTGCTTAAGATGGATTGCATCTCATAATCTATTGCCTCTTTCCAAAAGGCTACATCATCCGATTTCATTGCCTCTTTATAGGTAAGAGGATCCGACTCAATTGATTGTGGGATAGTAATTTGTCTAACATGTAAGTCCCTAGTCCCTTCGACTAGATACATAATGAAATCATGCCCGCAAATTTCTCTTTTCTAGCTCTTTTACTTCTCATTATTTCCATAGGATCATCTGAAGCTTTCCATTTGATAACTTCTATTTTCCTTGGTTCTACTTCATCAGAATGAGGTAAATCAATACTAGTTAAATTAGGTATTTTAGAAAACTTATTCGCATAGAATATTGCGGGGGATTCTATGACAGTTTTAACTTCAATAGAACTATTAGGTTCAACCACAAGAAACCTATAGCCTTTACTATGTTCCGCATATCCAAGGAATATACATTTTATTCTCCTTTCTTCTAATTTTTTTTATTTTAGGTTCAAAAACTCTAACTATGGCTCTACAACCCCAAACATGAGTATAAGATATATAAGGCTTTCAATTTTTCCATAATTCATATGGGGTTAATTTAATGTTTTTACTAGGTGCCCTATTAAGTATATGAAAAGTAGTTATAAAAGCTTCTTCCCAAAACCCTTTTACTTAACTCAGAATTAAACAACATAGCATTAACCATTTCTATTAAAGTCTTATTTTTCCTTTCCGCTATACTATTTTGTTGAGGGGTATAAGCCATGGAAGCTTCATGTATTATTTTTTAAGTTTTTTAAAAAAAAAAAAAACTGGAAAATGATATTCACCCCCTCTATCACTTCTAATGCATTTTATTTTACTGTTACATAGATTCTCTATTTCATTTTTATATATCTTAAATTTTTCTAAGACTTCATCTTTAGACGCATAAGATATACATAGCAAAATTTAGAGAAATCATCTTTAAATGTAACAAAATAATATTTTCCTCCTCTATTAAGAGTACCATGTAAATCACATACATCACTATGTATTAATTCCAAGAAAATTTTTTTCCTTTTAATGCTAGGAAAAATGTGTTTTAGTGATTTTAGTTTGAGCACAAACTTTGTATTTTTCATTCATATCACTTTTGTAATTTTGAATTAAATTTAACATGCTCAAATCATGCAATCTATGATTATTAACATGTCCTAATCTAGAATGCCATAATGATTGAGAATCAACAACGAAATAAATAGAGCTTGTATTTTTATTGATCACATTTAGTTTAAACATCCCCTTATACAAAAAGCCTTTCCCAACAAATAGACCACACTTGGACAATACAAATTTATTTGACTCAAACACAAGTTTAAAACTAAACTTGTTAAGAAGACTTCCAAAAACCAAATTCTTCTTAACTTCCAGTACATGATACACATCATTGATAGCTAGGGATTTTTCAGATATAATCCAATTTAACACTTCATTTTCCTTGAATAGTTGCAGTAGAAGAGTTACCCATGTAGAGAACTTTGTCGTCATTGATAGACTTATAAGTGGTGAAGAGATCTCGATTTTTGAAAACATGCCCAGTGGCACCAGAATCAATCCACCACTAGATATTATCCTCTACAACAAACACCTCACTGATCATTGCCATAAAATTAGAGTTATCATCTTCTTTTTGTTTCTTCAAGTGGCAGCATTCCCGTTTGATATGCCCCAGCTTCTTACGATTAAAACACGAACATCTCTTATTTTGAGTGTGTTTGGAGTTGCATTTCCTCTTCTTGTTTGATTTTGAATATTGTTGTTTGCCTCCATTGTCCTTTTTGACTTCTTTCCTCTCTTCTACCACATGAATTTTTGATGATTGACCAATTTGTTTATCAGAATTGTTCAATTTGAATTCTTCTTTGATACGAAGATGCTGACCCAAGTCCTCTAGGGACAAATCATCTTTCCCGTACTTCAAATTTCTTTTGTAATCTTTCCAGTTAGAGGGATAATAAAGAAGACCACAATTGATTCATCCATTTTCATGTTGTGAGTTTGAAATTGATTATAGATGTGTAAAATTTCATGAAATTGCTCAATTACCTTACGAAAATCTACCATTCTATAGTGGTAAAATTTAGAGGCATGAATTTCTTACTTGTCGCGTCCTTGAACATGTATATTGTTTTTAGTGAATTCCAAATTTCCTTCGTAGTTTTCTTTCCATGGTATTGATTAAACAAAGAATCCGACATGGCATTGCATATGTGCACTTTGCAAATGTAATCATCTTGATCCTATTTTGCTTTGCCAATGTGTTTGCCAATGTTTCTTCTTCACTTTCTTCTACCCTTGGTGTGGTAATAACATATACCACATTCAGAGTTGTGAGTAGGAAGTGTAGTTTGATTTTCCATTGCCGAAAATTACTCCATTTGAACATTCCAATTTGTCAAAATCTCGACAAAGAAAGTCTCGTAGTGAAGACATCGGTGGAGCCATTCTTTGTAGATGACAAAATTTTACCTTAGAATTGTTGTATCAAACGTGCTTGGAATGGATTGAATCCCTCGAACTAAAATTGAAAAACCGAACTTATAGATAATTCCAAGACACGTGATATACGCTTTTCTTAAGACAAAATTTGTCCCACTCAAATGTAGTGCACACGAGATCCAAAGTTGTCTCCATGATATAATGTAATAAGAAATAGGTGTTTACTTGCGTCTATGCACTAACAAAAGTAAACCAAATACTCAAGCAATTGTAGAGAAATATATGAGAGAATTTATAATCTAGTTCTCTTGTATTCTGGACATAAAACAAGACAATGAAATCAATTTTATTTAGAGAAACAAAAGGGATAAGAAAATGATCAAGAATTGTATTTTCTCTTTACAACAATCACACTCAGTTTATAGATTTTTAAATGACACCTCTCAATGGTTACAATGGTTAAAAGGGTCAAAATTATTTATTAAGATACACAAAAACCGAATTAAGATGAAAAGAGGCCAAAAAACTAATTAAGAGGCGAATAGGGCACATGTTCACCATCGTTTGTCGTGCTTTCGCTTGTTGTGTCTGTGACCACCTCATTTTCTTTATGTTCTTGCTCCTTATCGACCCCAAATGCTCGTTCCACCGATTGCTTCATCCAACACTAGTTCCAAACCATTCATGTAGTATCCTATACATCTCAAAATGACATAATTAGAAAATCAATCCAACATATAATAGTTTGCCTTAACCCTTTATGAAACAAAATGCATATTTTTCCAGTTCAATAAGTGAAGCTATCAATAAAATGCACTAAAATTTCAGCCACCACCAATATAGATTACATGGTCATAATTCGAGAAAGAGACACCAACCGAAAGTAACACAGTACAAACACCAACGAAATACTTCACAATTCAAAAAATAAATGAACTAATTTTATCCTAGTCCTGAACTAATTTCGAAAACTTGAAATAACAGAACATAACATTGTAAGTGAAGTCATTGGAATTGAAATTGCAGCAAAACAAAATCAAATATGGATTGGGAATATTGTTTTGCTGACTAGAGGCAGCAAAAACAAAAACAAAAACAAAATCGATTCACCTAACCTCGAGTCCGAGAGATCGTAAGTGAAGAGATGAGACCGAAACATGTGATGGTATGGAGCACGAACGTAGGTGGATTTAATTTGGGACCTTTGGCCAATTTTCATTATGCCTAGGACAATAGCAGGCTAATTGGTTTCTAACTGTGAGATTCCATTTTCGTTTTCATTGGGATTAGGCTAAATGGCTAATGGGTCTTTTGAAAAAATATAATTTAGATGAAAGTAATGGAAATCACGTAGCACACTATTTATGCTCTGAAAATCAAATGTATTAGATGAAAGTAATAGAAATCACCGGAGAAATTGAAAAAAAAAAAAAAAAAAAAATACTTTGAGAGATAGAAGTTCGAGATTTGGGTTTTTCTTTGATGTTGGAGGCGGTAAGGTACAAGACACGTACTAAAATAAAATATGATTAAATGAGGAGTTTTGAAAATGTATGAGATTTACTCCACCAAATATGAAAGATATATTTTGGTCCCAAAAATTTAGCAACTTTTAGTTTAAATATATTTTAAATAATATGTTAAATAGGAAATACTAGATTTTAAATTTATAATAAAATTTATATTTTGTCCCGTGTTCTCTCCGTTCCCCTCCCATCCGTTGTGCCATTTTATGGTAGAACATGGGGAATTTATCTCCCATTCCCATCCTTGGTTTTGCTATTTTCTCTTCCTCTCCCATGGTTAATTTGAGTGTAGTAGTGGTGGTGGTGGGTTTAGACAAAGTGGATGGTTGGAGTTGAAGAAGATTACCTGTGGGGTGGGTGGTGGTTGAGGTGAAGAAAGAAGTATATGGTTTTTTTTTTGTTATTCTTCATTTTGGGGGGATGCATTTGGCTATTTTTAATTCATATTTTTCTTTTTTCTTGTCTTTCATTATTTGTTTATTTAAAATGAAGGCAATTTTTTTTTTATTTGAAAAAAAGGACAAAGTTTGTCATCAAGAACCTACCATGCGTATTTTTCTCAAGCGTTGAAAAGGTCAGTGTTGTTTTTAAAAGTTATGGGTATAATCATTACGTTTTGAAAAGTTAGAGTCCAAGTATGTTATTATCCCTTTTAAAAAAATGGTCATAAAACTAAACCTATATAAACCCCCCCAATCCATTTCAATTTTACTCACAATTCTCTACCTTCTCGAGCTCAAAACATTATAATCTCCATATTAGCTTCTTTATTATGTAATCTAAAGTTTTAGTGTCTCTAAATTTACTTATTTGAGTTATTTATTCTGTCCAATTCTTGTACACAACATTCTCTTTATTCTACATTGCTAATACTTCTCTTTATTCTAAATGGATTACACTATAAATAAGTGCTTACCCAATAGACGATGATTTCGAAAGAGTTTCAATGATATTCCAATTCTGTAGAATTGGGTGATGATTACAAAAGCACGAATCTAATTGATTTGGAAACACATACCAATACAACAACCGGTTCGAGTAATAAATGGCGAGCCAAAAAAAAAAATAGGTTAGGTATTGGGAACATTTTAAATTAGTGATCACTGGTAGAGTAGCAAATGGACAACCAAAGTGCAAAGCAGTGTTTGAGAAGTTCTCATGGCAAAAAAGTGGGGGCACGACCCATATGAACAAATACTACCTAAAGTGTCTGCTCTAACATGGAGGGTTGGAAACTAATCAGGCACAACTCTATTTCAAATCTCTTGGTGGAACTTCTAGTTCCAGTCCGAATCTAAACAAGTGGGTGTATTCACAAGAGAACTTGCGGCGGGAAAGCATAATGATGTTCGTAGCAAGTGGCGAGTTTATGTTAAGTACAGTGGAAAACATTCACTTTACCAACCTCACATAAAGGTATCTCCAACACAAGTACAAACTCTATTTTAGAAACACTTATGATTCACTTACTATTCTCTTATGTAATAAAAAGAAAAAAAGTTTAATACTTGATTTAAATAAATATACTTGGTGTTTTATCATTTACTCGGATTTATGGTTTAGTAATAACCACAAAGGATACATAGATGCCACTGCATACAAAATAGATAAACAATGGATCATGTATAAAAAATTTATTGCCTTTAGGGCCCCTTTGATTTGTGGGTAAAACTATTTATTTAGATTAAAGTTATATGAATAATACTTATCCGGATAACAAGTTTATTATTATCTTGTTTGGTTTAGTTAGGTAGAAGAATAAAAAAATCATCATTAAATAGTCAACTATTGATAAAAAAAGACAATTATACCATTATTCTTAATTAAACAGAAAAATAAATAAATAAATAAATAAATAAATAAAATAGGTGGAGCAAAGCAAAGAGTGGTGGTGATGGTGGGCATTGGTGGCGGGCAGTGGCGGAGGGTGGTGGGTGGTGATGGAGGACAATGGCAATGGCGGTGGCGGTGGCGGTGGCGGTGGCGGTGGCGGTGGTTGCGGCGGACAGGTTGCATCGATTATCCTAGGGTATGAATGTTTAAAAATAGATTTGTTTTATATTATAAATGATACATTTGTTATTTAAAAAGCGAATCATTATCCAAATAAAAAAATTTGTCGATCCTCTTTACGAGGACAACGTTTATCCTTATTTTGGCTTAAATTGTTATCGGATAAAAGTTTGTCTGGACATCAATTTCGTCCAAACAGAATAAGAATTTTTTTATCCATTATCTTTAACATTTGTCCTTATATCAAATGGGCCCTTAGATTATTTGATTACTCTCATAATGTAATTAATATTTTTAATATTTTAATAAGCATTATTCTAGAATTTAATTGCGAAAATAGAATTCTTAGTTTTACTTTTGACAATGCTATACCTAACAATGTAGTCAAAGAAAAATTAGTTAATCAATTAAATCTCGATTTTTATGGCATATTATTTTATGTTCGTTATGTCTGTCATATTTTCAATTTAATTGTCAAAAATTGACTAAAATTCATAAAATAACATCTTGAAAAAAATTAGGTATGCTATAAACTTTATTACAATCTCACTATCATAAAACAAGTATTCGATGGTCTATGTGTAGAACATGGACTTATAGTAAGTACATTATATTTTTTACACATGTAAGCCATAGATGGAGGAACTCTATTGATCTTATACTTGAATCACAAGTTATGAAAATTACATCACTACGCATGCGACAACGGCCGACACTCACATAATCTAGAATATGATTTACAATTGTATGATTGAGATATTTCATGACATGCAAGAAATTTTTTGGAAGTTTTTTTTTTTTCACACTACGAATGCATGTTCTGGCATATATTATCCGACTAGTCCACTAGCTTTTAATACTCAGTTATTTCTATTATAGCACATGATTTACTAATACCTTCGATATCTACTATAACATCAAAGTCTGCTTTTAGTGCAGGTGGCAGGTTTTGTCTGATTACATATTAAGATTTAAAGAAGACATACTAGATAATTTAATGTGTCTAAAGGACTAGGATGAGACAGAGCTTCAGATCCAATATAAAGTTGACAGAATAATAGCTGAAGAATTTGAATATTTGACTTCATGATTTGTAAGTATTGTTTGCTTATTCTTTTAATTTTTTTACTTTTTAAATAAAATTGTACACTTCACAATTCGTTCATGTACAATTTTAACACCGCCTACATTAAAGACGCGTCCAAGCTTGGTGAAATGCGGAGGGTTTCAATTTTCAAATTTCTCGCACCGTATTTCATTTTGTTGAAAATTTTGCTTATTAAAACAAATTGAGCCGGTCTCGGGGCGGCTCGACTCGGCCGATGAGGCCCACGAGCCACTTAGATGGACTGGGTGACCTAGTGGGACCTTGAGTGAGATTGACTTGGGTGGCAATGAGCCGAGTTGGTGCGACTCGGCCCCTTACCATCACTATTCCAAATGAAGAAATGAAGCTCTTCCGATAAGGGAAAGTCCCGAAGGCAAAGCTTTCCATCTATGTCAGAGGTCTCTTGATTAGGCGGGTTGTAAATCGAGGGATGTGCACGAGTGGCAGGGACATGAGGGAAAGAGTCAACATGTCAAAATTTGTTTGCTTTCTTTTGATTAGTTTACCAGTTTTTTTAGTTAAAAAAAAATAAAAAATAAAAACTTGAATTTCCTTTTTACTGCATGTGCCGAAACTCCCGTGCGAGGCAGTGCCTTGCATTAAGATTTATTTTTATTTATCTTAGTTTAAAAAAAGAAGTGAATAAACAAAGAAAAAGCCTATTGAGTTTATGTTGCATGTTCCTCTATTCTTTATTTGTGGAAGATTACATCCCAGTCCACAATAAATTCCCCAGCCCAACAACCCAAATACATAAGCCCGTACACACAATTATTAGTTAAACAATTTAGAAGCCGCCCATGATTTGGATTAATGTGTTCAAGAAGTAAACAAAGTAACATTTTATATAATCATCATTGTCAAGTGATCCCTTTATGCGAAATTCCTCAAATAAATTTCAATATTGGCTGCCATTATCCAAACTTTCAAGTACTTAATCTTGAAGCAAAAGAATCCATAAGTGTCGTTTTGTCAGTTATTTCACGTCAATTGAGTTAATTAACCATTGTAATTTCGTGAATTATATGCTCACTATTAAGATTTGGAGTTCCATCTTAAAAAAACCAACCTTAATATGTCCCCACATGATAATAATTTGTTTGAGAACGTATAAATTAGAATTCAATTATTCGTTTGAGCTTAATGGACTCTGATACCATATTAAGACTTGGATTTCCATCTTAAAATATCAATATTGTTAATATGAGTCGACCAAATATTTATATGTTGTATAGTTATTTCATATTTATTCTATGCAAAATATATCATTAACATATCCCCGTAAGTGGCTTGTTTGAGAACACCAATTTTAAAATATGTATGTTCCTTTAACATATCCCCGTAAGTGGCTCCTTAACAAAAATCTTGTTTCAAAATGCGTCTACTATTATAAAATTAAAGTGCCAAAACAAATCTCTCACACACATAACAGCATAGCAAATCATTATAAAATTTGAATACTATCATGTTGTCCTTAAAGATTGAACTAGTAAATATTGTTAGCGGCATTCATATTTCATAATCAAAATGAATTTCTTCGGCATGCAATTGTAGTTAGTCCTAGACAAGTGTGTAATAAACGAACACAAATGCTAATGAATGGAGTTTTTTTAAAAAAAAAAAAAAAACTCAAATGGTCCTTTATTCATTTATCCTCGTATATTTATGTTTACATAATAAATTATTCAGGATACATATATCCTTTTTATTTAGTACACAAATAATGACTATATGCCCAATATATAATAGTTGTTTTACCATAGTGATACAGGTGGAATACTTTGTTCATTTCTGAAGAAATTGGTTGGATCCACCTTATTCTTGATATGAACCAATCTTCTGAAATTATTGTTGAAATACTTAAATCCCCAAACACTAGCTTGTTTGTAGCTCGTATTTCCCTCAATTTTGTTCATTCCAATATCCAAATCCCTGTAATTGAAATATGCATCTCTTGGAGATTTTGAAACATAACGAGCCATAAAACTGTAAAGCTTCCGAATCCAGTTTATATGTCTTTGTGATTCTGCATTCTCTTCTTCACTCCAGCTCACAACATAATGAATCATGTATATGTTGCCTGATCGATGTGGGAAAGGAATTTCTGATTTAGAGATATCATCAATTATCCCTCCATATGGACTGAATTCAAATTCAGGCCTATTTACATCTTCTTCGTTAAGAAATTTCCATATGCTTTTGAGACCATATTCTGGAATTGGTTGCTTCACGTAGTCGGATTTTCCTTTGAAATACGTGGAAAGTACTGGAGTTCTATCTAGCAAAACGTCCAGTGATTCACCCTGGTAACCTGCGAAAAAGAGTATGGACTCTATCCATGGCATTTCAGTACAATCTTCTTTCACCAAACCTAATTCTGGAAATTTCTCTTGCATGATTGGGAGGAGATCATCAACTGGACCGAGGTACAGAGAAGTGAAAAATGCTCCTATGGTCCTCTTCCCATTTGAAGAGTTGATGCTTCTTAAGAAGAGTCTCATCAAAAGATTCTCATCAATTTTGTCAGCAACGTATTGCCATCTGTGTACTATCTGAGTTGCATTTTGATCTAATGTCCTTGTAACATTGAAAACAGTCACAGTTTCGGGTATAACAATTAATTTCACCTTAAATGCAACGACAATCCCGAAACTGGTTCCTCCACCTCCTCTAATGGCCCAAAAGAGATCTTCTCCCATGGATTCTCGGTCATGAATTTGTCCATTAGCATCTATTAGTTTGGCATCAATGATGTGATCTGCAGCAAATCCATGCTTACGAGACATCATGCCATATCCTCCTCCACTGAAATGCCCTCCAACACCCACTGTAGGGCAAACACCTGCTGTGAAAGCAAGAGTCTTGCTTTTTTCAGCAATTGTGTAATAAAGTTCACCAAGTGTTGCACCTGTCTGAACCCATGCAGTGTTTTTTTCTGTGTCAATAGATATTGATCTTAGGTTTCTCATATCCACTATGAAAAACGGAGTTTGAGATGTGTATGAAAGTCCTTCATAGTCATGTCCACCACTTCGGACATTTAGCTGAATCCCATATTTCTTTGAGCAATAAATTGCTGCCTGAATTTGGGATTCATGCTCAGGTGTAATGATTACCAAAGGTCTCTGACGGGAGTTTGACGCCGACCTTAGATTTTGTATTGAAGATTGGAGAACATATGAATATGATGCATTTTGTGGGGTGTAAATGGAATCAGATTCCGAGTTGGATTTTTGGAACTGAAGTTTAAGGCATTCAAGAAAATCATTTTTGTTATGAGCAGAAGAAGCTCCCGAAATTAAAATGAATGCCAAAAAGAGAGAAAATGGGAATAAACTACCTGAAATCTGCATATTTAGTTGCTTATTGATGAACAAAGTTGCATGTAATTTATAGATGTTTTTCTTTGACTTTTCTAATTGAGTGTGAAAATGAATTTTGAATTAAATCATATGACAATTCAAACTTTTATCTGGGAAAATAGGATTACGTATTTTGGTGAATAATATCCGACCAAGCTGTCACAACAAGAAGAAAAAAGAAAAGAAAAAAAAGCCTCAAGTAATGAATATTTGTGAAGGCAATCCTGGCTTACAACAAATGTTGTCATGCACAAAAGTTTTTCAAGGATATGACTGTTGGAAAATAAGAAGTTTCTATTTGGTGAATGAAAAATAGATTTGCTCTTCATTTTTTTTTGAGACATTCCATCTTCTTCACCTTCCAACTTCTCATTGATTGTTAATGGTGGGTTAATTGTTGTAACTCTTGTAACTTTTATTTTAATGGTGGAATTGGATTTGGAAGGTCATTCTATGGCCTATATAAACAAGTCCATTTTCCTCTTTCAACACATCAAAAAAAAAAAAAAAAAAAAAAAATTCATCTTGTCTTCTTCCAAGTTTTCTTTTCTTTTTCGGTGATATTGTTTAGACAGTAGATTGGTTTGCTGGTACAACCAGTTCTACCGTTGTATCTTGGGAAACAGACGTTTATAACCTACGATAGGGGACAAATCGTTTTAAAGGAAACTGTACTTGTACATGCCACAGTTTGCATTCCTCTTCTATTTATATTTTGAAATTATACTGTTTATTTGTTTCTTGTCTACATTCTGCAGTTATATTACTTTTGTTTCCTGTTCGTTTATATTTTATTGAAGTTAATCAGTTTAAAATTGATGTATAGATAACAAACTTAAGAGATTATACTAAATTGATTTTATATGAAAAACTGTGAAATATTTAATCGGCAGAATTCTGTGATTTCAGTGATAAAAATAGCGGAATATTAATTGGCAGAATGTTTTTTTTTTTTTTTTTTTTCTCCCGGTAGTGTAAGTGGACTTATCAATTGTTTGATCTTTACTTCCAAGTCTCTTTTGGGTATTTTTATGTTGGGTATAAAAAGAAGTACATCTTTCAAGTTACTGGTTTCTGTTCCCACAATAATTATTTTGACCAGAAACATTTTATGCTCCAATTTTAATTGACTCTTGTTCTGTTTCTGGAAACAATTTATGCTCCATTTTAAGCTTAAATCTCAATTCATATTTTAATTGACATGTCAGTTTTAGTCTTAAAGTGTTTCTGCTCCAATTCATGTTTCAAGATTAAATCTCAATTCATGATTCCAGCCCCTGTTTTTTTTCTTTCAGTTAACTTGTTTGCTTCAGTTTTAATACTTTCAAATTCACATTTCTTGCTAATTTAATTAATGTCTGAAAGTGTAACTTTTGCAGAAACTGTATGCTGCAATTACTTCTAATTGTAAGTGTAACTAAACTGGAAAACAAGTTTAACTTTATTTAAAAGTTGAACTGAATTTTTTATTCTTGTTTCCGAAAATGGCAACTGATCCGATTACTGAAGTTGTGGCAACTGAAAACCAGACTGTGGCACAAGTGCCAAGTTTTGCTGTGACTCAAACTGTGGCCCCAACTGGTCATGTAAATGTTCCAGTTAATCATGGAGAAAAATCGGAAAAATTCAATGAATTGAATTTCAAAAGGTGGCAGCAGAAAATGCTATTTTATCTGACCACCTTGAATTTTGTGAGATTCTTGACTGAAGATGCTCCGAAACTCAAAAAAGGTGAGGAGACATACAAGCTGTCAGCGCTGTTGAAGCTTGGAAACATTCTGATTTCCTATGCCGGAATTATGTCATGAATGGCTTGACAGATTCACTATACAACATGTATAGTACAATGAAAACGTCGAAGAAATTGTGAGAGTCTGTAGACCGCAAATATAAAACTGAGGGTGCGAGGGCTAAGAAATTCATTGTTGGCCGCTTCCTCGATTATAAAATGGTGGACTCAAAACCAGTGATCAATCAAGTACAAGAATTACAAGTGATCTTGCATGAGATTCACACTGCATGAGATTCACACCGAGGGAATAAGTTTGAGTGAAACTTTCCAAGTGGCAGCTATTATTGAAAAGCTACCTCCAGCTTGGAAAGATTTCAAAAATTATCTCAAACACAAGAGAAAGGAAATGAACATTGAAGAACTGATTGTCAGACTTCGAATTGAAGAAGACAACAAAAGTTCTTAAAAGAAGGGATTTAATCCTCAAATGGCCAAAGCAAATTTTGTGGAGCATGGTCAAAGCTCTAAGACAAATAAGAACAAGTTTGGGATGTCTGGGAAATGGATGAAAATGGGTCCAAAAGGAGGAGTTTCCAAGAAGAAATTTCTTGGAAAATACTACAACTGTGACAGAGTAGGTCACAGATCGTTGGAGTGCAGGTTGCCAAAGAGGAACAACAAGAAAGAAGCAAATGTTGTTGATGACATCACACATGATGTGTCTGAAATGAACCTCGCTGCAGTCATTTCTGAAGTGAATCTGGTGGGTTCAAATCGAGAGAATGGTGGATAGACACCGGTGCCACCCGACATGTTTGCTCCGACAAGGAGATGTTTAGTGGTTTTGAAGAAACAGATGGAGAAAAGTTGTATATGGGAAATTCAGCAACCTCTGAAATCAAGGGCCATGGAAAGGTGGTTCTAAAGATGACGTCTGGGAAAGAGCTGACTATAAACAACGTGCTCTATGTGCCAGAGATTCACAAGAATTTGGTGTCCGGCTCGCTATTGAACAAGCATGGATTTCGTATGGTGTTTGAGTCAGACAAAGTTATTTTGTCTAAGTCTGGAATGTTTGTAGGAAAGGGTTATGTAAGTGATGGGCTCTTTAAGCTCAATGTTATGGCTATTATACCAAAAATGAATAAAATGAAAAACTCTTCCGTTTACTTGCTTGGGTCTTCCAATTTGTGGCATGGTAGACTAGGACATGTTAATTACAACACTTTACGTAGACTAATTAACTTGAATTGCATACCTACATTCCAAATTAATAATAAACATAAGTGTGAAACTTGTGTTGAGACAAAATTGACAAGGTCATCATTTCAATCTGTTGAAAGAAAAACTGAACCACTTGATTTAATTCACACCGATGTATGTGATTTAAAATCTTTACAAATAAGGGGAGCCAACAAATATTTTATTACTTTTATTGACGATAGCACAAAATATTGTTTTGTGTATTTGCTTAGAAGTAAAGATAGTAAAGATGAAACTATAGAGAAATTTGTTCTCTATAAGAATGAAATTGAAAATCAACTCAACAAGAAGATCAAAGTGTTGAGAAGTGATAAAGGTGGTAAATATGAATCACCATTTGCTGAATTCAGTGCACAATACAGAATTAAACATGAAACAACAGCTCCTTATTCACCTCAACAAAATGGTGTTGCTGAATGGAAAAATAGAACATTGAAAGAAATGATGAATGCTATATTGTTAAGTTCTGGATTACCTCAGAACATGTGGGGAGAAGTTGTGTTATCAGCTAATTACCTTTTAAATAAAGTGCCCCGAAAGAAAGAAGATAAGAGCCCTACAAGTTATTGAAAGGAAGAAAGCCTTCCTACAAATACTTATGAGTGTGGGAGTGTTTTGCCAAAGTGGCGATACCTACATCAAAGAAGGTGAAAATATGACCAAAAACTGTTGATTGTATATTTATTGGATATGCACATAATAGTAGTGCTTATCTATTTCTTGTGTTTGATTAAAAAATTTCTGATATATACAAAAACACAATAATGGAATCGAGAAATGAATCATTCTTTGAACATGTATTTTCATACAAGTCCAAAAAAGAAGCGAGCTCTTCTAAACGAACATATGAGACTATGATTGAGAATAGTCAGGATCAAGAAGTAGAAGAGAAAGTTGAGATTGAACCAAAACGTAGCAAACGAGAAAGGACAGAAAAATCTTATGGTCCTGATTTTCTGACTTATATGCTAGAAACTGAACCTCAAAGCTTCAAAGAAGCTGTAAACTCTTCGAAGGACTTCAATAGAAAGAGGCAATTAAAAGTGAGATAGATTCTATTCTACAAAACTATACATGGGAGCTAGTAGATCTTCCTCCGAGATGCAAACCACTAGGCTACAAATGGATTTTCAAGAAGAAAATGAAAGCAGATTGAACAATTGAAAAGTATAAGGCAATGCTTGTTATAAAAAGATACAGACAACGAGAAGGCTTTGATTACTTTGATACATATTCTCCAGTAACGCGAATAACATCCATCAGGATGATACTTACAATTGCAGCTTTGCGGAATCTCGAAGTACATCAAATGGATGTGAAAACTACCTTTCTAAATAGAGATTTAGATAAAAAAAATCTACATGAAACAACCTGAAGATTTTTTTGCTCTAGGGCAAGAAAACAAAGTCTGTAAATTAGTGAAGTCATTGTATGGCTTGAAACAAGCTCCAAAACAATGGCATGAAAAGTTTGATCATGTCATAATGGAATGTGGATATAAAGTCAACGAGTGCGATTAATGCGTTTATATCAAAGACATGCTTTACGTTGATGACATGCTTATTGTTGGAAGCAACAATAAGATGATTAAATCTAATAAAGACATGTTAAATTCAAGATTTGACATGAAGGATATAGGCTTAGCAGATGTGATACTTGAAATTAAAATTTCAAGAACATCAGAGAGAATTGTCATAAGTCAATCACACTATGTGGACAAAATTCTTGATAAATTTAACAAAGATGATTCTGGTATGGCTAGAACACCGATAGATACCAGTCATCATCTATCAAAGAACAGAGGCGAGAGTATATCTCAAGTAGAATACTCTAGAATTATTAGAAGTCTGATGTACTTAATGAGTTATACAAGACCAGACATAGCTTACACAGTTAGCAAACTGAGTAGATACACGAGTAATCCAGGAGCTAACCACTGGAAAGGAATAATAAGAATACTAAGGTATTTGAGATATACTCGTGATTATGGGTTGCACTATACTAGATATTCGACAGTTATTGAAGGATACGGTGACGCTAACTGGATATCTGATATAAAAGACTCAAAGTCTACAAGTAGATTTGTGTTCACACTGGGAGGTGCAGCTATATCATGGAAATCTTCTAAACAGACGGTTATAGCCAGATCCACTATAGAATATGAGTTTATAGCTTTGGATAAGTATGGTGAGGAGGCTGAGTGGTTACGTCACTTCCTAGAGGATATTCCTAGATGGTCAAAGCCTGTGCCAGCAATTTGCATACATTGTGATAGTCAATCTGCAATTGGTAGGGTACAGAGTAACATGTATAACGGTAAGTCTAGATACATATGTCGTAGACATAATACCATAAGACAACTACTCTCAACTGGAGTTATCTCTATTGACTATGTAAAGTCAATGGATAATATTGCGGATCCACTAACTAAAAGTTTGAATAGAGAGTTGGTTGAAAAGTCGTCGAAAGGAATGAGACTTAAGCCTTTGGAAGAATAAGTTAATACAATGGAAACCCAACCTAGTTGACTGGAGATCTCAAGATCTAGGTTCAAAGGGACAACCTAATTGTAAATACTTAATTAGATCACTGTGGGGGTTCTCTCCTATCCATTCCTATGATGAAACAGTGATATCCGTAGAGGAAATGATAAGCAATAGGCTTTTAATGATTCTTACGCTCGAAGTAGAGCGTGCTACTCTTAATTAAGAAATCACCTATGTGAGAGAGAAGTGGGGCCACTTCTAAGAGAATTGTGTGAGGCGCAATTCTTAAAACCTCTGGCAGAACCAGGTATATGTTCATGGCCATAAATAAACATAACAATGAGAACTGAACTATGTCAGGAAGAATTGTGTGAAGTATGTCATCGTTTATACAAAAGGCAGAACAGTTCAAGGACATATTATCTACTGGTTAGTTAGTAAAGTAAATATATTTCATAAGGGAAGGTTCAAAGGGTAATACCTACATATCCTATGCAGGATTCGGACGTTGAACTTTATCACCAAATCTTCAGTGTCTCTGTTAATTTCCATTCATGTGGGAGATTGTTGGAAAATAATAAGTTTTTTTTTTTTTTTTTGTGAATGAAAAATAGACTGGCTCTTCATTTTCCTTTGAGACATTCCATCTTCTTCACCTTCCAACTTCTCATGGATTGTTAATGGTGGGTTAATTGTTGTAACTCTTGTAACTTTCATTTTAATGGTGGAATTGGATTTGGAAGGTCATTCTATGGCCTATATAAACAAGTCCATTTTCCTCTTTCAACATATCTACAAACAATAAAAATTCCTCTTGTCTTCTTCCAAGTTTTCTTTTCTCTTTCGATGATATTGTTTGGACAGTAGATTGGTTCGCTGGTACAACCAGCTCTACCGTTGTTTCTTGAGAAACAGACGTTCATAACCTACGATAAGGGACGAATCTATTTTAAGGAAACTGTACTTGTACAAGCCTCGGTTTGTATTCCTCTTCTACTTATATTTTGAAATTATACTGTTTATTTGTTTCTTGTCTACATTCTGCAGTTATATTACTTTTCTTTCCTGTTCACTTATTATTTATTGAAGTTAATCAGTTTAAAATTGATGTATGGATAACAATGACTTCTGGAACAAGTAAGTAAAATAACAAATCAGAAGTCTTTCATTGTGTTAGCGTTGATGGAATCTGGGAAGACCTTTTGGAGTGTCGCATAGAAGACTCGCAAGAATTGGCAAATCAATTTCCTTTTTTTTTATTTTTATTTTCATTCTTGTTATTATTTTATTTTAATTCTAGTTTAGACATTTAGTAATCATTGGGTCTTCTCTTATTTCATTAGTATATAAAATCTATTAAAGACTTAGGCTGTGTTTGATTGTAAGTGAAAAATTTGGGTGGAAAGAAAATAAATTCTATAGAAATGAATTGCTAAGAAATTATTGGTTGGAAAACAAGACAAATTTTTCATGGAAAATAAATTCTCCTATCCCACAAAGAAAATATTTTCCTTGAAAACAAGAAAAATGTGGCCAAAAGTGGGAAAGTGAGAAAAAATTTTACATTGAAAAAAAAGGTTGCAATCAAATAAAACAAGGAAAATAGGTGGGAAAATGCATTTTCCATAGAAAATTTTGGGCAATCAAACATACCAGTTGGAAAATATGTAGAAAAAAGACATTTTCCATGGAAAATCTTTGCCAATCAAACACAGCTTTATTTTCTTTTGATTATTTTGACATATTGAATACAAATGAATAGCTTTTTCCCCAAAATATTGGTCTTTAATCAGTAATCCAAGGATTCAACAATCATAGATCATTGTGTTCTTGAATTCTCTTACGTTTCATCTGTATCACAAAGTCATTATCAACCACTTGGAACTTAGGGCATGTTTGGTGTAGTTTTTTTGGGAAAAAATGAATTTTTTTGGGTACTTTATTGACTTTTTAAATTTTTTTGTAGTGTAAAAAGGTTGAAAAGTCAAAAATTGTAGGCAAAAAAATAGATTTTTTTGAGAAAAAATAGCTACCGAACATGCTCTTAATCTGTTTACTGCATGAATTTAGGATTTCAAGTGCGAAGTTGAGGTGGTGCTTAGGATTGTATTTGATTTTTTGGGCTATAAAATGGTTTTGAGTGATTGGTTTTCACATTGGTTATAGAGAAAATGAAGTAGAAATTACATCCACTACTTACCATTATAATAATATTTCTACTTTTACAAACTTAACTCTTTTATTTTAAAAATATTTTGGTAGCATGATTTAGATGTTTATTATGAATTGTTTAATGTGTTTCAAAAAATTTGAGGCAAATACGGTAAGCTATCTATTATAGTAAAATTTAATATTATTTGCTTGAATATCTAAGTAATTAGTCATGTTTGAGGACAAACAAATGTTCAAGTTTGGGGGTATTTGATAAGTGTCATTTTACATTTATATGGACAATAAAAAATGGACGATTGTTGGTACTCTTAAGTGAATTTCTAATTAATTGTGTGCTGATTTGATTGCTTTAGGTCAAAATCCAAGTTTGGATAGAATTGGAGAAAAACAAAGCAAAATAGGCGAAAATGACTGAAATTGCACGAAGACTTGGAAATGGGGACCAACTTGCAAATATCCAAAAGTTGAAGACTTATCATGCAAATAACCAAGGACTTAAGCGCAATTCGTGACCAGAATTCTAGTTTCCTTATTTTAGTCAAACTCTAATTTGGTAATTCTTTTGGGACAAGTCTTCGACACTAAATTAGGATTTTTGGGTAATATAAAGAGGGATTATGATTTAAACTAAAGGAAAAATATACCATATACCATAGAGAATAATTAGGTTGAATCGTGGAGAAAAGAAGAAACAACGAAGATATTGAAGATTGGGACGTGATGACGAAGAATTCTTGGTGCAAGATATTCAAATTCTTCTCATCTTTTATTCAGATTCGGTTATGCATTCTAAACTTTTCATCTTTTCTTTCTCCTGAATTATGAGTAGCTAAATAAATATTTTAGATGAACGATGTAATCTAATTTAGATTCTTTAATTTCAATTTTCAAGTTTTGTTTATAAATTAATTATGTATTGATTTTACTTATTCTCTTAATGATTGAAATAATTGGCCATTATTTTTCATTGATTTGTGGATTATAACAAAATGAGAGGTAAGTTATTAATCTAGACCACGTAATAAAATCTGACAATTGGATAAAAAGTAGAGATATGCTTTTGTTATTGTTGCGGTCTTAAATTGAATTCTTAGGAGATTTAATGCATGTAATTAATGATTATTCTGACTTCACATAGATATATAGTGAGTTGACTTAATTATATAGGACTAATTTGAACTTGAGAGAGGTAGATTATGTTAAATTTATGAATTCGATCGAATACAACATTAGGAATAAATCTTGAGAGGAGAAATTAGAAATGACTACTATGGCGAATTCGTAAATCCAAATCCTTTAATCATTATACTTGATAAAATCTTGACTTTTGCATTCACACTATTGTTCTAGAATTAATAATTATAGTTAAAATCCTCAAATCAAGTTAATTCAACGAGTTTTAAATAAATTATGATTAAAATTAATTAAACTAGTATCTAAATAGGATAGTCTTTGTATGAACGATAATTCAGACTCAATAGATCCACTTTATTACTTGTTTGCGATATTGTGCACTTGCAATTAATAATTTCTACAACAGCTGCCATTATCCAAACTTCCAATTACTTAATCTTGAAGCTAAATAATCCATAAGAGTCGTTTTTGTGTGTTATTTCATGTCAATTGAGTTAATTAACAATTGTAGTTTTGTAAATCATACACTCATTATTAAGATTTGGAGTTCCATCTTAAAAATTAAACTTTGTTAAAAATAGTAGTTCAAGTCCTTATATATTAGTTCAAAGTGATATTTACCCTTAACATGTCCCCACAAGATAATGACTTGTTTGAGAAAGCACAAATTAGAATCCAATTACTCGTTTTGATCTTGTTTAAGCTTAATGTACTTATACAATATTAAGACTTGGACTTCTATCTTAAAATGTTAACATTATTAATATGAGTCGACCAAAAATTTATATGTTTTATAGTTTTTTCATATTTATTCAATGCAAAATATATCCTTAATACACTCAGAGTATATCCTCTAAGTGGCTCGTTGGACAACACCAATCTTGAAATATGTTTGTTCGTTTGAGTTTAATACACTCAGATTCCATATTAAAATTTAAGGTTATATCTTAAAAGGTCAAGTTTATTAAGAGAAGTAGAGCAAACTTTTATTTGTAGGTTAATACTTTTAAACTTAGCCGATCTTAGAATACAGATGTTCGTTTTGAGCATTAGACAGAACGAATTGCTCGTTTGATCTTAATAGGCTCTGATACCATATTAAAACTTAGAGTTCAATCTTAAAAAGTTAATATTGTTTAGGATAATAGTCCAAACCCTTATATGTTAGTTTTAGTTTTGATATCTAATATATGTATACCTTATGTTAATAACTAGCCTTATGTAAATGAGACTCAATTAGTGAGGTATTAATATAAAGAATTTGTTGTTGAAATATGCCACTTATTCTTTCCTATTTTAGGATGATTTCGGTTAACTATAGAAGATTGCAATATTGTAATTGAGGGATTATAATCTTAGATTGATTCTAGGGTTTATGTCATGAAAACCCTATATATATCTTGTAATTTAGAGATGCATTATGAATGAAAAACACAATTCATCAATCTTTAGATGGTATCAGAGCCAAGTTTGGTTCGTTCGTTCCAAAATTTTCACAACCCAAATTCATAAAATTAAATCATACCCATCTCCATATCCATAACCAAAACCCAGATATTAAATCAAATTCAAGCCGTGGCCAAACCCAAATTCTCAAAATCCTCATTTTTTTTGAATTTGAAGAAAAAAAAATGAGTGGAAAAAATCTAGTTGTAGTTCAGTCCGAAAGAGTTTTTAATGCAGGAATCACCCTCACCGAATCAAATTACGACATATGGTCTCAACTGATGGAAATGCAAATTGCTGAATGGGACAAAATCACATACATTCGTGGCCAAGTCACCTGCAGAATCTGATGAAGGTTATGAAAAATGGTATGTTGAAAATCAAAAAGTCAAACGGTGGCTTTTAATGTTTATGTCTCCAGAAATTAGGAGGCGTTATCTACGCTTACCCACTGCCTACGACATTTGAAAAGCCTTGTCAAAAGCATTCTACGATGGAAGTGATGAATTACAAGTCTTCACTTTGAATCAGAAGGCTTTTTCTGTAACACAAAAGGGAAGAATTCTCTTGTATATTATGGAGAGCTGAGTGAAATTTTTCAAGAGTTGGACCATCGTGATACGGTGATTATGAAAGATCCAGATGATGTCAAAGCCCACCACAAGTGTATTGAATGATAAGAGTTCACATATTTCTCGGTGGATTGGACGAAGAGTTTGATTCAATCTGACAAGAGATTTTACGCAGAGACTCAGTGCCAAACCTGGTTCACTGGGAAGCTGTTCGTAGTACCACCCTGAAAGGTAATTTTGAAGCATCTGAATCCAGTGCCATGGTAGCTCGAAACCGTCCTTATCAGGGTCAACAAGATCGAGCCCGACCTAACATTGGCAGACCGACCAATGGTATTGACAAGTCTTCCTACAAATGCACTCATTGCAATAAGACTAGTCTACCAAAAGTCGTTGTTTTGATTTGGTGGGATATCCAGAATGGTGGTATCCTAGTCGCGCAAAGAAAAATCAACAAAATCCTTCCACTACAGCAGTTGCTCAAACAAAAATAGAAGATGAAGTTACTGACACAGCCTCGGCATTGGTAATAGCTGTCGACAATGGTGGTAAGTTTTTAAGTATTTCTACACCTATTTTGAATAGTACATGGATAATTGATTTTGGCGCAACAAACCATATGACATATGATTCTAGACAGTTCTTACCACTTAATTCTTCCACCCAAAAGTTTGCCTCTACTGCAAATAGAACTTCGACCCAAGTTATTGGGGAAGGATCTTTGACTCTAAAGGATATATTAAATTTAGATTCTGTTTTAGTGGTTCCATGTTTAGATTATAACCTTTTGTCAGTTTTTCAAATAACGGCTAACTTATCTTGTGTTGTAATTTTTTGGCCTGATTTTGGTGTGTTTAAGGACATCAAAACCAGGAAAACGATTGGTTGTGGTATTAGGTGGGGGAAGCTGTATTACTTGGACTTGGAATCAAAGAGTATCGGTAATTTACGACAAGCTCTGGCCATTGGTAGTTCTGAAGACACAAAAAAGAAAGAAATATGGTTATGACATCGCCGTTTTGGTCATGTTTCTTTTGAATATCTCAAAAAATTATTTCCTAATTTATTTACAAAAGCTGATGTTTCTAATTTTCAGTGTAATATTTGTGAACTTGCGAAAAGTCATCGTGCTTCATTTCCATTATGATTGAATAAAAGTCCACTTCCTTTTATGATTATTCATTCTGATGTCTGGGTCCATCTAAGGTCACTACTTTGGATGGGTCACGTTTGTTTGTAACGTTTATTGATGATTGTACCAGGATGACATGGCTTTGCTTGATGAAATCCAAAAGTGAAGTGAACTTGATATTTCAAAAGTTTCATAAAAGGGTTGAAATTCAGTACAATAGAAAGATTCAAGTTTTTCGCAGTGACAATGGTGGAGAATATTAGAGTACTGAATTTCAATACTATTTGAAAACACAAAGAATGACTCATCACACAACTTGTTCTAACACACCCCAACAAAACGGGGTGGCCGAGCGAAAAAATCGACACTTGTTGACAATTGTCCGTGCTTTGTTAATCAAAGCCCATATGCATTATCTTATTGGGGAGAAGCATTTAATTCTGCAGCTTATTTAATCAATCGGGTGCCCTCCAGCACCATCAATTTCAAAACATCATTTCAAACCCTTACTGACGCAATTGTTGCCCCAGCTGTCTCGAATTTAGCTCCTCGTGTTTTTGGGTGTGTGGTGTTTGTATACCTACACAAGCATCAATGCACCAAGTTAACTCCTCAAGCTTTGCGATGTGTTTTCGTTGGGTATGCCACTCATAAAAAAGGATATCGGTGTTACCATCCTCCAACACGTCGATGTTTTGTTACGATAGATGTTGTTTTCCATGAAGATACAATGTATTTCTCCAATTATGAATTTCAGGGGGAGTACCAGAAGGAAATTCAAACTCTAGTTTATGATGAACATGATAACCAGGATGTGGACAACGTAGATTTAAGTAGTATGGCATTATATCAAAGTGGTGATGAGAACCTAATAACTGAAGAAGTAAGTAATGAGCACCAAATAACCGAAGAAGTGGGTCTATCTCCAACTCAGCATGAAACAGAGTTCCTTGAAAATATGGCTTTATCTCCGGTCGATATATCACACCAAATTGCTTACTGAAGATGTTCCTGAGCCACATAGAAGACAATTACCACAACGTCATACCAGAGGTATTCCTAAAGCCACATATGAACCTGAGCTTTCTAGCAAAGTAAAATATCCCATGAACCATTATGTATCTAACCAATGTTCGTCAGAAACAAACATGTCATTTGTGAATCAATTATCTACTGTATCTATTTCTAACAGTGTGTAGAAAGCCTTAACTGATCCCATGTGGAAAGCAGCTATGAACGAAGAGATGAAATCTCTAGAAAAAAATGAAACATGAGAACTAGTTGATCCTCCACCAGGAAAGAAACCAGTTGGATGTCGATGGATTTACACTGTAAAGTACAATGCTGATGGTACAATTGAACGCTTTAAAGCAAGATTGGTAGCAAAGGGATATACTCAAACATATGGGATTGATTACACAGAAACATTTGCACCTGTAGCTAAAATCAACACGAGTTGGTATCCATTGTCTTTAGGCGCAAGCTTGGATTAGCCATTACAATGATTCGATGTGAAAAATGCTTTTCTACATGGTGAATTATTTGAAGAAGTCTACATGGATCTTCCACCAGGGTGCATGATACCCAAAAGACACAGCCAAAAGATATGTAAGCTAAATAAATCGTTATATGGACTGAAACAATTTCCGAGAGCTTGGTTTGGAAGATTCACAAAATCTATGATAGCCTTCGACTACCATCAGAGCAACTCAGATCATACTCTTTTTCTAAAAAAGGGGCAAGATAAGATCACTGCACTTATTGTATATGTGGATGATATGGTGGTTACAGGGAATGATGCTAAAGAAAGGGAGGCCTTACAGAATTACTTGTCCAAAAAGTTTGAAATGAAAGATCTAGGCCCCCTGAAATATTTTCTTGGGATTGGAGTATCCCGATCTAATAAAGGAATAGTTCTGTCTCAAAGAAAATATGCCTTAGATCTATTACAAGAGACAGGTATGTCAGCATGTCAACCAATTGATACACTAGTAGAAGAAGGTCTAAAGCTATGTGTTGAATCCAACCAAATACTAGTTAACAAAGGAAGATACCAAAGACTTGTAGGGAGATTGATGTACTTGTCTCATACTAGACCAGATCTGGCTTATGCTTTGAGTATTGTCAGTCAGTATATGCATAATCCTGGAGAACAACATATGCAGGCAGTTATTCACATTTTGAGGTATTTGAAGTTTGCTCCAAGAAAGGAAGTATTATTCATTAAAAGCACAGACTATCAAAGCATAAAAGCATATACTGATGCTGATTGGGCTGGTGATGTGGGTAACAGGCGATCTACTTTTGGCTATTTTACCTTTGTAGGAGGTAATCTTGTGACATGGAGAAGCAATAAACAAAATGTTGTAGCTCGCTTAAGTGCAGAAGCTGAATTCAAGGGTCTGGCAAACGTACTTTGTGAGGCATTATGGCTAAGACTCCTATTGCAGGATTTGGGTTATCTATCTGAACAACCTATCCAGCTGTTTTGTGACAATAAATCATCATGTGACATCGCACATAATCCAGTTCAACATGATCGTACAAAGCATGTCGAGGTAGACAGATTTTTCATTAAGGAAAAATTGGATGAAAAGATTGTGGAATTACCTAAGATTCGATCAGATGACCAGTTGGCTGACATTCTTACCAAAGCAGTCTCAAATCGAGTGTTCTTAAAGTTCGTAGACAAGTTGGGCATGTGTGACATCTATGCACCAACTTGAGGGGGAGTGTTGAAATATGTCACTGATTCTTTCCTATTTTAGGATGATTTCGATTAACTATAGAATATTGCAATATTGTAATTGAGGGATTATAATCTTAGATTGATTCTAGGGTTTATGTCATGAAAACCCTATATATACCTTGTAATTTAGAGATGTATTATGAATGAAAAACACAATTCATCAATCTTTAGATTTGTATATTTTTCCTTCGAGTAAATTTGGCCCTTAGCATAGACAATTATCATCCATCTTTGTTCGAGTAAGTTCCCCTTCCTTCTCATCATTTTCAGCCCCAAACTCCAACTACAAGTTCTACTTTGCTTTATCTTTTCTTCATCTTTTCTTGCCCAGAACTCGGCCTTGCAGTGTACTCTTCTTTGCAAAGAATTTTAGCATTCAATTTAAAGAAAACTTACCTTCTTCTCCTTTAAAAAAAAAAAAAAAAAAATCTGGACCCAAGGTTGCTGTGTTTTCTTCACAATTTCAACCACTTTCCTTCCCAAATTTCTGCCTTTAATCTCCATCATTTTATACTCCACACTACAACACATAGATTTTGATAAATCAACAAGGCAACTGTGAAGTTAATATAAGGAAAAGGACAGCCAAATCAATTCAACTGAATTTCTTTTGTTGCAAGGTAGTTTCTTGTACTACTGATTAAATTTCATGATTTTAAATTTGGGAAAATATTATGTAAATTTAATGCCGTGCTAAATGTCAAAGTAAGAATTTTATAATAGTGATTGAACGTAATTGCATATGTATGTTACTGATTGAAGGTAATCACTTTAAAGTTTAACGTGGTTCCGATTATTAAATGCGTTCCTATGTATGTTTTAAATATTTTGGCATATTGTAATTTAATTCCATATATTTTATCACATGTTAGTATATGTTTCTACTGAGTGTTTCTTACCTCCAAATGAACAAAATTTCATATTGAAATGGTTGGCGTTGACGCGATGGCGTATGCTAGCGAACATGAAGTGAAATTAGTGTATTTAAATTAAGTTTTGGCGTCGAAATGATCAAATCAATCATGATGTAAATATTATATTTTAGATGTTAGTTTTCCAGTATTTTATCATGTAATGTATATGGAAAACAAGATGTTGTTTTAATTGTCGTTCAAATTTTTAAGATTCACATTCTAAAATTTCAGCTTTGTGTCCCTACTTTGAAAATCGTAATTCTTTGTACGTTTGGAGTTTTTGAGTGAAATCAGTGGCTATGAGAAGCTTTATATGTGGTCTAATGGTAGCAATTGGAATCACTCAAAAATTCTATCGTAGGAATTATTATGAACGTTTTAGCAAGTTGCATTAAGGCACCCATAATAGTTTTTCAAGCAAACGAATTAGCCAAGTTCTAAAGGCATGGCCAAGTCCAAGGTCCCAAGTATCTATAGTTCAAATTTTGTAATTTTTAGAGTTCGTTTAGATAGTCAAATAAATTGTGGTGACACCTATCAATGTATAGGCAAAAACTTCAAAAAAATTAGAAGTAAATTCATTTTCCATTGAGGGCTTGTTATTTTTCATAATAGTTACATTTTTAAAACACTTCAAGGGTATGGAAAATATTATTTAGAATCGTCAACATTTATTTAAAGATTATTTTAATGACTCAATCATGGGCGTTGCATTCAAAACTATGTTACATACCATTCGTCCTAACTGAAATTTAGCTACTCATCATTTGAGAAAAAGAACACACAAAGAATTTGGAATACGTCATCGGTTGTCAAAGACAAAACAAGAATAACAGAGTATCTTGCACCAAGAATCTGTCCTTTTCCCGTTTCAATTTTGAAAATATTCGTTCTTGTTCATTCCTGTTGGTTCTTTTTATAGTGTTTACACCATTTGAATTATTTTTACTTGTGAAGGACAAAAATATCCTTGAATTTTTACTTAAAAAAAATAGAAAAACCTTAGTTGAGTCACAGTTTGCAAAAATGTTGCCCAAACTGCGACAAACCTTTGTTCTTTGTTTACCGCGGTCTGGCCGTAGTTTGCAAACCTAGTTGAACCGTGGCAAACAACAAGTTTGTTTTGCCAATTTTCTCTTTTTTGTAGTTTGGTCCATAAACTTTCAAAAATATGCAATTTGGTCACTAATTCAAGTGTCTTTGTGTAGATTAGGTCCCTTTTGCCCCAAGTCCTTCAACATTTATCCCAAAACTTCCACGAAATTTTACATTGGTCCCCGAACCTCTTTAGTCATCCAAATTTGGTTCTCATCAAGTTTCATAAGTGTGCAAATCAGTCCTCAAATATTTACATGCATTTTTGTGTTTTACCTACAATGACAACATTTATACAAAGTAGAAATACGCGCAAATTACAATTATTTATTAAGTTTATAAGTTAGGATAAACGTGCAAAACACACTTATCAATGGGCACTATTGAAATTGTTTGATTGAGTGAACTATACCTAAGCCAAACATATCCAAATTTTATCCTTCATTTCATCTTCGGCCTTCAAGGTTCAATTTTTCACTTCAACTCTTTATTTTTTTCTTCAAAACGTGTGGATTAATCTTGTTTGTCTCATCTCTTTCACCAATGTTCTTCAAGTTTGGGGTTCATATAATAAAATAAAAAAATCAATGGAAATCTAATTGGATTCACTAATAAAAGTCTCATTTCAATGATCAAGATAAGTGTGTATTTTACACTCATCAATATGACTAGGCATTAGTCAAGATACTATAGTACGTGCCCAGCACTATATTGAAAATGCACTATTTTTTAATTTCCGGGACAACCAGGGTGTCGCAACAAAAATTTCTATTGCTTCTAACGTTAACATCTTCCATGCGTGTAACAGGAGCTCACCCTCTTATGATTCTATGTTTTATATTTTATTTGAAGATGTAATTTTATCTTTGAATAAGTCTAAGGTTAAAATAAGGTTGCAATATCCATATTTCATTTGTTTCTGTTTGTTCCAATTTCACTCCTTATGATAAAGGGTAGAACGTGTTGTTGCTTGTCCAATTTATTTGCTGGGTTGTTTCTATTTATGGGGAAACGACCTTTAGCATTTTCTTGTACTTAAGCTCGTGTTGCTTATGAAATAAAGGGGGAGAAGAAATTAATTAGAATTCATATGCTTTTGGTTGAGTTCTTCGAAAATTTAAATTGTAGTCAAGATTCTGTCAAACGAGTCCGCTATAATTATTTCTTTTATTATTTAGATACACGTTCATTAAACCAAAATAGGGGATCCACCTTATTCTTGACACGAACCAATTTTATGGAGTTGAAATATTTAGGGCATGTTCGGTAGCTATTTTTTTTAAAAAAATCCATTTTTTTGCTTACAATTTTTGACTTTTCAGCCTTTTGACACTACACAAAAGTTTGAAAAGTCAATAAAGTACCCAAAAAATCCATTTTTTTCCAAAAAAACTACACCGAACATGCCCTTAAATATCTAGACACTTGTTTGGAAAAATGATCTAATGCCCACAGTAGATATAATGCCAATGTCCAGTGGGCATTAAACAAGTAAAAAGTGTTTTGTCAAACATTTTTTACTTGTCCAATGACTTGTCCAGTGGACATTATATCTAGTGCCCATTGTGGGCATTAGATCATCACCGTGTTTGTGTTTGTAGCTCGTGTTTCTCTTAATATTGTTCATTCCAATATCCACGCTTGGTAATTTCCTGCACGCTATCACTTTTATAGATGGATGTTATGGGCATTAAAGTTCAAATTATTTATGTAAAAAGCTTTGAATTTAAATGGATAAATTCATTCTCTCAAGAACAACTTAAAATTTTAAATGAGATGGTTGAAAATAATATATCAGTGGACAAATGTTTCTAGTTCAAATTTGGTTTTCACCATTTTATTAAAATTGTGAAAATGAATCTAATTTGAACTTGTTCACTGAAATTAAATTTAAATAAATAAATATATATCTCTCGAACATAAGATGGTTCAATATTGACATCGAGTGATTGTTCAATCTTTCTTAAAAACCCAAAACACACACACATGGGAATAAAATTCAATGACCATAATACAATTATTAGTTGAACAATTTATAAGCCGCCGTTGATTTGGATTAATCTGTTCAAGAAGTAAACAAAGTAACATTTTATATAATCATCATTGTCAAGTGATCCCTTTATGCGAAATTCCTCAAATAAATTTCAATATTGGCTGCCATTATCCAAACTTCCAGTTCCAAGTACTTAATCTTGAAGCTAAATAATCCATAAGAGTCATTTTTGTCTGTTATTTCACGTCAATTGAGTTGATTAACAATTAATTGTAATTTCGTGAATCATATGCTCACTATTAAGATTTGGAGTTCCATCTTTAAAAATCAACTTTGTTAAGAATAGTAACTTAAGTCCTTATATATTAGTTATAGTTTTAATATTTAATCAAAGTTAGATTTATCTTAACATGTTCCACAAGAAAATGACTTGTTTGAGAACACACAAATTAGAATCCAATTACTCGTTTGAGCTTAATGGACTTTGGTACCATATTAAGACTTGGATTTCTATCTTAAAATATCAATATTGTTAATATGACTCGACCCAACATTTATATGTTGTACAGTTATTTCATATTTATTCTATGCAAAATATATCCTTAACATATCTCCGTAAGTGGCTCATTTGAGAATACCAATCTTGAAATCTGTTTGTTCGTTTGAGTTTAATACACTCAGATACTATATTAAAACATAAGGTTATATCTTAAAAGGTCAAGCTTAGTAGAGAAGTAGCACAAACTTTTATATGTAGGTTATACTTTTATACTTAACTCATATTAGAATTCAGATGTTCGTTTTGAGTTTTAGACAGACCGAATGCTAGTTTGATCTTAATAGGATATGATAAATATTAAAACTTAGAGTTCAATCTTAAAAAATTAATATTGTTTACAATAATAGTCTAAACCCTTATATGTTGGTTTTAGTTTTGATATTTAATATATGTATACCTTATGTTAATATCTAGCCTTGTGTAAATGAGACTCAATTGGTGAGGTATTAATATAAAGAATTTGTATAATTTTTTGTGTATTAATTATGAAAAAATAGTAGTTATATTTGAGTCGTTGCCATAAAAACTCTTGTTTAAAAAATGCGTCTACTACTATAAAATTAAGTGCCAAAACAAATCTCTCACACACACAACAGCATATCAAATCATTATAAAATTTGAATACTATTATGTTGTCCTTAAAGATCGAACTAGTATTAGTGGCATCATATTTCATAATCAAAATAAATTTCTTTGACGCGCAAATATATTTAGTCCTAGACAAGTATGCAATAAACGAACACAATAGCTAATGAATGGAGTTAAAAAAAAAAAAAAAAAAATCAAATGGTCCTTTATTCATTATGTTGGAAATTGGTTTAAGAATTTGAAAAATTGACAAATAAAGTGACTTCGTGTCAACTTGGCCAAAATATACAGACCCGACCCAATCAGTTTAGGCAAAATATATAGTTTGCCACTTCGTCGCTTCGGAGAAACGGGGTTCGACCTGCATGTGTTGAAGGGTATATTTGACATCTTGAAACCAATATCGAACGTATGATAACTTACATGGAAATGACGACAATCTTCAAATAAATGAAGAACCTAGACGTAGTAAAAGACAACGAATTCATAAGACATTCGGTCCAGAATTCGTAACCAATTTACTTGAAAATGATCCAAGGAAGCAATGTCCTCTCCCGAAGCTCCTTTTTGGAAAGAAGCTGTACGTAACGAAATTGAATCCATCATGAGTAACCATACTTGAGAATTGGTTGAACTCCCTCCGGAAAACAAAGCTTTAGGCTGCAAATGGATATTGAAAAAGAAATTGAAATCGGATGGATCAATAGATAAATACAATGCTAGATTAGTAGTCAAAAGGTATAGACAAAAGGAAGGTTTCGATTTCTTTGTTACTTATTCATCTGTGACAAGAATCACGTCTATACGTGTCTTGATTGCAATCGCGGCATTGCATAATTTTGTAATAAGTGCGTTTTGTGCACTTATTTTGGCCTTTGAATTAAGCATTTATCCCGTCATATAGTTGATTTTCTACTTAATCTAGTTATTATTGTTTTCATTTCAGTTTTGGACTTGTTTGTGAACAATTGAAGAAGATTGGACGAAAAGAGCAATAAATTAGAAGATGTCTCAGAAGTATGAGGACTCAATTGCACTCAATTGGAAACTTGAAGGATCAAATATGGAGATTACAGAAAGTTGGAGGACTGAAGAAGATAATATTAAAGTTTGAGGACTAAAATGATAAAGACCTAAAGTTGAAAGACCAAATTGGAGGCCGTTGAAACTAGAAGGACCAAAGCGTGAGAATTGAAAAGAGACAAGCTGGGCGATCGTCCCACTTATAGCTGGGCGAGCGCCCAGCACTGCTCAACAGAAACAGAGAGCAAAACCCGTTGTCTGGGCAATCGCCTGGGAAAGCACTGGGCGATCGCCCAGTGTTATTTTTTGGCCACGAATTTATTTTCCTTTTTTAGTTCTAACCTAGTTAGGTAATTTTTGGCCCGCAGATTTTGTAAGTTTTTGGGATATTTTGGGCACAATTAGAGGAGTATAAATATGGGTTATTAACTCATAACCAGGGTTGGATTTTTTTGGGAGCAAAAACTTGGAAGAAGACGGAAGAAACAAGAGAAGATAACTACTTGGCAATCAAGAGTTTTTTCGAAGATTTCTTCTCATTAAATCCATGCCGGGTTCTATCAATTCTTCTCTTTGTAATTTAATTATATTCTTCTAATTTTCTTGAGCCAAGGAAGACGATGAAACCTTGTTTAGCAAAGTGATTATTTTTTTATTCGTTTAATTCAGTTTTAGAGTTTTAACGTTCACGGTTCATTCTTGTTAGATTAATTAGATAAAATTTCTTTCATCTTAAATATCATGTATTCTTGATTGTTAGAAATTGATTTAATTAATTCGTGCTTGGTGCTTAAATATGTTTTATTAATATCTTTTGATTTTTTGTTATCTTTTTATCAATTTGGGATACATAGAATACTTAGGAAACTTTTGATTCTTTGTTTTCTCTTAATTGAATTTGATACGGAGAACGCTTAAATAATTTAAATTTGAAGCATAAGGGGAACCTATATTTTATTTTCTTCTTTTAGAATTAATTGATAAATATCTTGAGACGACAATTGATTGATTTCGAATTGTCGTTTGTGTTTGAGAATTAATCAATAACTGGATAATTGCTGAGTTAAACAATGGTGGATTCTGAAACCTTGATACTTTAAACTTCTTAAATTTTCAATTCATCTTTTTAGAATATTTAATTAGTCTTTCAGTTAAATTATTTCAACCAAACTCTTTTCGACTCAACTATCTTAGAATAATAGTTAATTTGGATTAAATTAGACTTTCCTCATTGTAGTCTCTGTGGGATCAACCTCGTTACTACTTTTCTATATTCCAATAGATTCGTACACTTGCGAGTTAATTAAAATTTGATATCAAGTTTTTGGTGCCGTTGTCGGAGACTGTGTTTGAAAGTTAATTTAATCTTAGTTAATTTTATTCTTGACTAGTTATAATTTAGGATTTTTTTTCTTTTATTTAAAAAAAAAGAACAAACCCAAAAATATTTATAGTGCATGCTTGGTCGTAGATCTCTAGAATTAAGCTAGAACATCTAGATAGTGAAATTGAAATAACTTTCACCAACGAAAACGAGCCACCAATCTAGATAAAATTGAAGAAACTGAAGCAATAATCGCTATGAGTGATGAAATTAAGGAGAGACCTTTTAGAGACTACTTTAGTCCATTGGCTAATTTGAGCACCTCATGCATACAATACCCACAAGTAACTGCTAGGAATTTTGAGCTAAAACCGAGTGTGCTTAATTGTCTTCCATCTTTTTATGGTTTAGATGGTGAAGAACCCTATAATCATCTGACAAATTTTTATGCTGTATGTGAGACATTTAAATATGAGAATGTTTCTCCTGATAATGTTAAACTTCGTCTGTTTCCTTTTTCTTTGAAAGATAGATCTAGATCATGGTTTAATACGTTACCTGCAAATAGTATTACATCTTGGGAACAAATGGTTGCTAAATTTTTGAATAAATATTTTCATGTTCACAAAACTAATGCTATTCGCAGGGAGATTTCAGAGTTTGTGCAGAGAGACGAAGAACCATTCTATGAAACTTGTGAGAGATTCAATGGGCTTCTTATGAAATGTCCACATCACGGTTATGAAAAATGGCACTTATGCCAATATTTGTTGGAGGGATTACTATCACAAATTCAAGAGTGGTTGATGGCCACAAGTGGTGGAGAGCTTATGTCTAAAAATGCTATAGAGATTTGGAACTTCTTTCAGAAGCAGGCTGACAATTCACAACAGCAGAGTCAATCTTCTCGGACTGAACCAAAGAAAATAGGAATTTATGAGATTCGCAGCAGTGAACCTAGCTCAGAAATCAAAGAAGTCAAATGCATGATAGAAGATATTTCTCACAAGTTGACCTCGTTGACAGCTAATAGTCCTACAGAGCCAGATGCATGTACTGATCAAGCGAATGCCCTCAACATGATGAGGAAACAGCCTTACAATCCTTATTCCAACACATATAACCCAGGATGGAGGGACCACCCCAATTTTTCTTCGTCACAGGGTATTCAACAGGATAGTACAGCAGGTTAGGCCCCTCAGCAGACTACCAGACAATTCAATCAACATTTTTCACAGCCACAACCATGGGAGGAGGCAATTCAAAACTTGACAAGAGCTACACAAGCTGCATTAGAGCACCAGAATCACACCATTACTGAGTTTAAGAATGAAGTACCCACTAGCCAGAACGCACAAGCACAATCCATCTCCAATCTAAAAAACATGATTAGACAACTAGCTTCATCAGTACAATAGTTGGCAACAACTATTGAGAAATGAAAGTTTCCTAGTCAGCCATTTCCTAACCCTAAGGGAGTGCACAATATTGGGACCGATTCAAGCAACCAACAGGAGGAGGCTAAATCCATCATGACTTTGAGACGTGGCAAACTGTTTGACAACAAAGTGGATATTTCAAAGCAAAACACATCTCAACCAATTTCTCCAGGTAATGCCCCAACTGATTATTCAGTCCAGAAAGCTCCCAAAGAGAGCAATGAGCCATCTTACATTCCAAAAGCCCCATTTCCTCAGAGGCAAACAAAAGTGAAGCAAGGTAGTGCGGTCCATGATATCATGGAAATCTTCAAGAAGGTAAGTATAAATATTCCTTTACTTAATGCTATTAAGCAAGTTCCTGCTTATGCTAAGTTCTTGAAGGACTTATGTACGAAAAAGAGACAACTACATGTGCGTAAAAAGACATTTCTAACTGAACAGGTTAGCTCTATAATTCAAAGCAACACCCCTCCAAAATTTAAAGATCCAGGTTGTCCTACTATCTCATACGTCATAGGAAACCATAAGATTGAGAAAGCTTTGCTAGATTTAGGAGCTAGTGTTAATCTTCTTCCTTACTTTGTGTACATACAACTTGGACTAGGCGAGTTAAAACCAACATATGTGATTTTACAACTTGCTGATAGATTTGTGAAAGTACCCCGTGGAATTGTAGATGATGTTTTGATACTGGTTGAAAAGTTTTATTTTCTTGTTGATTTTATTGTACTTGATACTCAATCAGTACGAGACTCTACAAAACATATTCCTGTAATTTTTGGTCGTCCTTTTCTAGCAACATCTAATGCTATTATTAATTGCAGGACTGGAGTTATGCAGCTATTTTTTGGCAACATGACAATAGAATTGAATGTTTTTAATGTCAACAAGCAACCACATGACAATGAAGATGTTGCTGATGTTGACATGATAGAAGCATTAGATGATGATTTTGTTGTTTATACTAATTGTGATGATGCTTTAAACATGTGCTTAACTCATTTTGGTTCTTATTTTGATGTTGATAGTGCTATAAAAGAAGTGAATGTTTTGCTTGAATCAACATCTGTCATGGATACAACTAACTGGAAACAGAAAATTGAGGAGCACATATTCAACTTTTTGAGGATAAACGAAAAATGGTACAAAGTTAATAGATGCAAGCAAAACAGGTCCTCCAAAGCACTATTCAAAGTGCAGTAAAGCAACCGACAATAAAGTCAAGCTAATGACTATAAATAAGTGCTTAATGGGAGGCAACCTATTTTCTAACCCTTTTATTTACTTGCTTTATATGTAGTAGTTTTAGATAGTTTAAATACTTCATTAGTTTTTATTTTATTTATTGTTTAATGCACTTATTAAGCATCACCATGTCAAGCGCCGAATGTCCCACTTTACGAGCTGCTTGGATATATCTAAGCAATCATCTTTTGACTAAGGGTCCCAGCACTACATCTGAGCCCACTTCAACCGAACCTTCTGCTAGTCAGATTCATCTTCTCCTTATCTACCTTAGGGGTGTAACCGATCTTTTCTCCCTTCATTTGCTTTCTTTTGCTATTACATTGAGGATAATATAGTGTTTTTGTTTGTGGGTGGGTTAAAAAGTATTAGGATACTTAAGTACTTTTGAATTTGGTTATCACTTCTTTTGAATTTGCTTGTCACTCTGGTCTGTATAACTGAAATAATTTTGATTAAAAAAAAACATCTTTTAATAGTATATTTGTCTAGTTGCTGTTGAATATCCTACTGCCAATGATGATATCTGTTCAAAATCGAGCACATTTTTAGTAGAATAGTAGACAACACTTGAACTCGTTCTTTTATCTGAATATTTATCCATGTTAGATCTGATTAAGGAAGCACATAGCCACTATTGACTTTTCATTTATTGGAAACATGACTTGAGTGTATGAGTTGATATTGTTGATTGAGTATCATTATAAAAAATTCCGTTCCTACATTCTTAAGCTAGTGACCAAACTGTTTTGAGAACAGTTTGGGAGTGTTAATGTTACTACTTGTGTTCTGAGAATTTTGAGAGTTTGGATTTTCTAGGTCTCATCTTTGGTTGAATAAGTTATAGTCAAGGAATCTAAACTAAGCACTATTCGCTGTTGATAAAATAAAATAAAATGTCTGACTCGAACAATTAAGCCTGTTAGGGTATTATAAAATCTGGTGCCCTATGGTCATCAGACTTGGGAGTCATCGCCCCAAAGCTCGCTACATGAGTCATATATATATATATATATATATATATTTACATCTTCACTTCTTTATTAGCCTGTGGGACTCGAACAATTAATTCTGTTAAGGTATTTTAAAATCTGGTGCCCTATAGTCATCTGACTTGGGAGTCATCGGCTCAAAGCTCGTTACAAGGGTCACATATAAAGCTAGTGAAAGAGAAGTATTGCACATGATGTAAGACTGTTAACATGAGTAGAATAAATAAAGAGAAGTAGAAGTGCTTGGTAAGGATTGCTAGGTTAGAATCTCAGAGACTGAAGATGAGAATTTAGAAATCACTCACCATCCTAATTTTAAGAATATAAGTTCTGATTTTTACCACTCCATTTGAAAAAAAAAGCATTGTGTTGATCAATAGGAACCAATTTCGCTAGAACACCTCAAGATTAGAGAGAAAAACATTAGAAGTGTGAGAATTTATGAGAAGTGTGAAGAATAAAGGACTACAAAGGGTTCAGGATTGCTAAAATATCAACAACACAATATTGATCGTGGTCTAATACATGTATAAGTTTAATTTTTGGCTATTCACACACTCACAAAAGGTCGAGTATCGGATAAGTGAAAAATTTTGTGTTGTTGTTTAATATCCTTCTAAAAGTATTGCTTTATTTTTGAACTTGAAGCATATGGTAAGAAATTTAACGTTGACTAATTTCTCGTTAATTCTATTATCTTAGTTTAAATTTCTATTTAGTTTTGTTCTTGTTCGAGGACGAACAAAAGTTTAGTTTGGGGGTATTTGATAAGTGCGTTTTGTGCACTTATTTTGGCATTTGAATTAAGTATTTATCCCGTCATATAGTTGATTTTCTATTTAATCTAGTTATTATTGTTTCTATTTTAGTTTTGGACTCGTTTGTGAACAATTGGAGAAGATTGGATGAAAAGAGAAATAAATTAGAAGATGTCTCAGAAGTATGAGGACTCAATTGCACTCAATTGGAAACTTGAAGGATCAAATATGGAGATTACAGAAAGTTGGGGGACTGAAGAAGATAATATTAAAGTTTGAGGACTAAAATGACAAAAACCTAAAGTTGAAAGACCAAATTGGAGGCCATTGAAACTATAGGGACCAAAGTGCGAGAATTGAAAAGAGACAAGCTGGGCGATCGCCCAACTTATACCTGGGTGAGCGCCCAACACTGCTCAACAAAAACAGAGAGCAAAACCCACATTACGAAGCGATCGTTGAAAGAAATCGGGCGATCGCCTGATGTTATTTTTTTGGCATAATTTATTTTCTTTTTTTTAGTTCTAATCTAGTTAGGTAACTTTTAGCCCACGGATTTTGTAAGTTTTTGGGATATTTTGGGCATAATTAGAGGAGTATAAATATGGGTTATTAACTCATAACCAGGGTTGGATTTTTTTGGGAGCAAAAACTTGGAAGAAGACGGAAGAAACAAGAAAGATAACTACTTGGCGATCAAGAGTTTTTTCGAAGATTTCTTCTCATTAAATCCATGCCGGGTTCTATGAATTCTTCTCTTTGTAATTTAATTATGTTCTTCTAATTTTCTTGAGCCAAGGTAGACGATGAAACCTTGTTTAGCAAAGTGATTATTGATTTATTTGTTTAATTCAGTTTTAGAGCTTTAACGTTCATGGTTCATTCTTGTTAGATTAATTATATAAAATTTATTTCATCTTAAATATCATGTATTCTTGATTGTTAGAAATTGATTTATTTAATTCGTGCTTGGTGCTTAAACATGTTTTATTAATTTCTTTTGATTTTTCGTTATCTTTTTATCAATTTGGGATACATAAAATGCTTAGGAAACCTTTGATTCTTTGTTTTCTCTTAATTGAATTTGATACTGGGAACGCTTAAATAATTTAAGTTTGAAGAATAAGGGGATCTTATATTTGATTTTCTTCTTCTGGAATTAATTGATAAATATCTTGAAACGACAATTGATTGATTTCGAATTGTCGTTTGTGTTTGAGAATTAATCAATAACTGGATAATTGCTGAGTTAAACAATAGTGGATTCTGAAACATTGGTACTTTAAACTTCTTGAATTTTCAATTCATCTTTTTAGTATATTTAATTAGTCTTTCAGTTAAATTATTTCAACCAAACACTTGTTGACTCAACTAGCTTAGAATAATAGTTAATTTAGATTAAATTAGACTTTTCTCATTGCAGTCTCTGTGGGATCGATCTCGTTACTACTTTTCTATATTCTAATAGATTCGTACACTTGCGAGTTAATTAAAATTTGACATCATCTTGAAATACATCAAATGGATGTTAAAACTGTGTTCCTAAACGGTGAATTAGAAGTAGAAATCTATATTGAACAACTCGAAGGGTTTGTTGCACCGGGAAATGAAAAGAAGGTGTGTAAACTTGTAAAATCATTGTATGGATTAAAACAAGCACCAAAGCAATGGCATGAAAAGTTTGATAAAACTATGTTGTCAAATGGCTTCAAAATCAATGAATGTGACAGGTGTGTCTACATTTAAAACACACCTAACAAATATGTAATCGTATGCCTATACGCTGACTATATGCTAATTATGAAAAATAACTTAAAATTAATTTTCTCGACTAAGAAAATGTTAACAAAACATTTTGACATGAAAGACATGGGAGTGGTAGATGTGATATTAGGGATTAAAATCTCTAAGACATCTAATGGTTTGTCATTATCTCAATCACATTATATTGAGACTATACTTAAGAAGTTTAAGGCTTATGACGACAAACCAGTTAAGTTACTAGTTGACTTAGGTATACACTTAGCCAAGAATACTGGTGAGCCCGTATCTCAATTGGAATATTCACGTGCCATAGGCAGTTTGATGTACATTACCAATTGTACAAGACCGGATATAGCATACATAGTCAACAAGTTGAGTAGATTCACTAGTAATCCATGTGTTGAACATTGGAAGGCATTAAACCGAATTCTTAGATACTTAAGACACACGGTTGAATATGGATTACACTACTCAAGATATCCCGCGGTGTTAGAAGGATATATCGATGCAAATTGGATATCTGACACTAAGGATTCAAAATCTACAAGCGGTTATGTATTTACCATTGGAGGTGGAGCTGTGTCCTGGAAATCATCTAAGCAAACATGTATAGCTCAATCCACAATGGAATATGAGTTTATTGCTTTAGACAAAGCCGGTGAAGAAGCAGAATGGCTTCGTAATTTCCTTGAGAAAATTCTATGTTGGGAAAAGCCGATTTCTGCAATTAACATACATTGCGATAATCAGTCGGCAATAGCAAGGGTACAAACATTATGTATAATGGTAAGTCTCGACATATCCGTCAGAGACATAATACCATTAAACAGTTAATATCGAATGGTATAATCTCTAATAACTATGTAAAGTCAAAAGAGAACTTGGCTGATCCTTTGACGAAAGGACTTGCAAGAGATCAAGTATACCATCTCTCGAGGGGAATGGGCCTAAAGCCTATTGAATATAATTACTATAACGGAAACCCAACCTTGTAGATTGGAGATCCCAAAATCTTGGTTCAATGGGACAAATATGTTATAAAAGATTCGGAATAAAGCACTTAATTCCATTCCTAAAATTTGAAGTGCTATGTTAAATATGTATAAGGATAAGTATGCATATATACTTTTAATGATTCAAAACCTTGAAATAGAAAGGTAAGAGATCACCTATGTAAGTGTGAAGTGGGGCCGCTTCTACAAGAATTCGAGGCTTAATTCTCTTAGAGCACTTATGAAACCAAGATTTGTTCAGGGCCAAAATGGACACAACCATGAGAACCGAATTGGTTAGATAAGTTATAGTGTTGGTACAATTGTTTAGATTTACACGAACGGCTAGATGGTTCAAAAATATTGCATTCACCAACTAGCCTAGTAAATCCGATTGTGCTAAACTAAAGAAGGTTCAAAGCCACAAGCCACTTATCTTGATGCTATGACTTTTTGCATGTACTCCATTTTGTTAGAGTCTGCACTTCATTTGCATTTCATTTGCATCGTGTTTTGCGTATCAAGGAATTTCCATTCATGTGGAGAATTGTTGGAAATTGGTTTAAGAATTCGAGAAATTGACAACTAAAGTGACTTCGTGTCAACTTGGCCAAAATATACAGACCCGACCTAATCAGTTTAGGCAAAATAGTTTGCCACTTCACACGTTTCAGGGAAATGGGGTTCGAGGGAAAGCACCTCTCGTAGGGGCTCGGGGCAACGCCTCCGAAAGAGAATTCAAATTTCTCTGCATGTGTTGAAGGGTATATTTGGCATCTTGAAACTAATATCGAATGAATGAGAAATTACGGAAAATGACAAAATCGGGTCAATTTTTGACCATGCGATCGCATGGGTATTTTATATTGCAATCGCAACTTGCCTAAATTTTAAGCAGAATATTTTTTGGTCCTACCATGCGATCGCAAGAGACAAGGCCATGTGATCGCATGGTTAGCCTGGATTAAAATCTGTCTTCAAAAGTGTACCTTATGATCGCAACATGTTAAAACCATGCGATCGCATGGGTATAAGCGCGAACAAGAATGTCCTTTTGAAGTGTTGCACGATTTGGCTCCACACCTCTTTGTTCCCAACACTTCATCAATGTTAAATAGGACCCTTTGGACGTCCTTTAACATACAAAAAATATATGCAAACACACTAAACTCATATATTCATCTCTTGAACCAAAACACTTGCATTTGTTGCATGAAATTCTGGTTTTTTCATTTCATTTCATCATTTGGAGTACAAAACCGATTTTGGTTCGTTGTGCTTGTGCTTTGAAGTGCTACAAACCCAAGTAGAAGTTGTTGTATTTTAGGAGTCGATTGCCATAAACCGTAGGCACCATTGTGGGGCAAATTTGACTTAAGGACAAAGTGTTCAACAATTGCCTCGACTTGCATATCATCCAATTTCATCCAGTTTTCTCGTTTCCAGTCACTTATACAAAATCTGCCAACACATTAATCCTCGTATATTTATGTTTTGTTGACGTCGGAACCTACAACATCTACGTGTCAACAGATCTCTAGTCACTCCTCTGCCAACTTGTATGTTACCTACACACTTAGACAATCGTTAGGCACCAAGATCTCCAGAGAAAAAGGGTTCGGCGATCGTTGGTACTCTGACGATCAAGTCAATTGCCGGTATAAGAATAATACACGAGGACGAAAGTAATTGGGTGTGGGAGGGACAAGCAGGTAGAGATTTAAGTAGAGTTTAGGATAAAATTTTAAGTGCAAAGAGAGCGTACCTTGGAACATCCGGAGACGTTGTATTTATAGCGCAAGAGTTCTGATTGATTTAGAGAACAAATCAATCAGATACCCGATCGGATCCTTATGGGATAGGGATCATTCATTGTCAAGACAATCTCCAAGATTATCTATCTTATTTGAGTTTATCACGTTGCCTAATTTTTAGGAGATTACGATTCGGTTTCCTTGTGAGGATCTGTGTGCCAATCCAACGCAATCTGTCTTCAATTATCTCTCTGGTCGTTCCATAATATCGTGCTGCTTGCTAGTTATAGTGGATACGAAGCCCGCCAAGGCCCTATTGGTCGGCCGTGAATGTCGAGGCCCTCCATGGGCCTCGCGATATTCTAGTTCAAGAATGTTAAGATGTCTGATGGGCCTCCGAGGCCTTCTTAGGATTTACGAGGCCCTCGCTGGGCCTAAATGGGGCTCTAGTTGGGTATTTGTTGACGTGGAAGCCCTATCAAAATTGGGTGGTAACAATAGTCCCCTAAGTTCAAGCCTATTATTTATAATAGGCGTGGAACTTTGAGAGTAAGAGAAGAAATTTTGGACAATTTTTTTTTTTTAATTTCAGCGGATTCTGCAGAGTGTGGTCTTCGCACATTGAATTATGAATTGAACTTACCCAGTATAGTCCTCCAAGTCTGAAGCCAAACATTTATGACGGGTGAGGACTTCAAGCGATTAGACATTTGGTGACGTGTCTACAGTTGGTGTGATTCTGTCAATCAACGTTGTCAATCTGTGGCCAGGCAATCATGAGTAAGAGGATGTGCGCATTTAATGCCAATGGCGCATGGCTGATAATGGGGGTGCACGTGAGGCGCATGCGTTCTTGTTTCAATAAACGCTTAGGGTTCTGTTTTCCGCCTGTTGCTCTATTCTAAACACGCATCCACTGGTCAATAGTTCAGATGTAACGCATGGGAATTAGACGGTGGAGATTGGAATGCCTCAATCTATAAAGCATGGCGCCCTCCTTCATTACAAATTCTTCTTGCTTCTGTGCTTGTTGTGAGTATTGTGAATGCTTTGCCGATAATCTAGAAATTCCAAGTGTGTGCATTGTTCTAACTGCATTTTCGAGGTAAGCGCACCAAGAGTTGTGATTTGTTTCGTTGTTTGCTTTCGTGATTATTTCTTGACTCCATAATTTGGGGATTATACCTTGCCACACGTTTTGACGACAGTAGAAATATCAACTTCCAGGGTCGAGAGGGGTTATAATGTCGTCTGGAAACAACGACTAGCAGAATCAATCGGACAGTATTCGGGGTGAGTTATCATCATCTGCCTCATCATCTTCATCCTCTGAGGTAGTAGGAGAAGTGAATCAAGCGCCTTCAGTCACACGCCTGTCGACCCCGTCCACTAGTGGGAGGAAAGCTTGCCCAACCGCACCGTCGAAAGAGACTACAGAGAAAAGGGGGCCGGATGCTGGGGTACTTGAGATGAGGAGGTCGCTCGATAAGAGGGATGCCCCAGCAGCCAAGGCGCTTGACGAGCAGCTCAAGCAGTCGGCCACCAAAGCATCCATGGCTCGCTCAAGGATCGTTGAGCGAGAGTTGGAGGACGTGCGGTTATCCTATGACATTCTCACATCCGTAACACTTAGGGATTCGGCCCCAGAGGAACGCACCGACGACCCACCCGAAGGGTTCGTTGCCATTTACGAACCGATGATGCAGCAGGGCTTTCGTCTGTCCATGTATCATTTCTTCCGCGAGGTTTTGAAAGACTGGAATCTGCCTCCTTGCCAGATAACACCGAATGGCTGGGGGTAGATGGTGGCTTCGTACCTATTGTGAAGCATTGCCGAGGCGGGAGGAAATCTAACCTTGAGGGAGTTTGGGTGTATATATCGGTCATGTCGATCTATGGGCTGGTACAACATCTCTCCTCGGCTAGGCTAGAAATGGAGGACGGCCACTGATAGCCCCAACAAAGTGCATAATTGGAAGGAGAGGTTCATTTTCGTAGGCGGAGAATGGGAGTTTATGCCGGAGGACCCTTTTCCCCATGTGTCTATTCTCCGGCAATTTGGAGAACTTGGTATATATTGCTGTCTTTGTGCAGGTTTTGATCTTAGTTTCTGACTTAACGTTTTGCTTACTTTTGCAGACTGCGGGAAGCTACCTATCCTGAAGAGAGACCAAGGAGAGTTGAGGTTGAAGTGGAACAAGGTGCGAGCGCTCAACAGCGACTTCCGAAGTCTCAACAACTTGTTGAAGGACGATAATTTATTAATTTGCTACGGATTGATGGGTGAGTCTCGTAAGTTGTGATATATTGGTTTTTCTATAAAAGGTTTCTTGAATAAGTTGCATATTGGTGTTTATGTCAACAGCTTTCAGGTATAAAGGGATTCCTACGCTCCGCCTCGCCCGTCCCACTAGTGGAGAGGGTTCTTCAGCTCAGGCTCCCCCACGGGAGGCGTCCGATCCATCGTAAGAGGTCCAATATGCTACATTGTTAAGGTCAGTCTATCCTCCGGCCTCCGATGCCGCAGTTCCTGGTCAGAACGTTTCTTCTCCACCCCCGCCTTCGTCCTTTTGTCCTCCACCCGGCTCTGCTCCCTCCAAGGATAAGAGAAAGGAAATTGTCGAGGACACGGGTGATGCGGCCTCCTGAAAGAGAAAGGACCGCAGGTGAAAGAAGTTTATGAGGGATGCCCGCAAGACGAGGCGGGCTGAAGGAGAGCAACGGCCTTCACCGCATCCTGATGGAGGGGCTGAGGGCGCAGGGAATTATGGCTCCTCGACTGGCCAGGGAAGTCGTGTCTGCATCTCCCAGGGCCGAGGAGAATTAGAAACTTCCGTGATGGAAATGTTTCCTACACACCCTGCAATGATGGCGGTGAGCGTGTACAAATACTGGACCCAAAAGTGGGAAAAAGCAGCCGAGGAAGCTACTGTACGCAAGCGGCTGCAGATGGCAGAGATGAACTTGATACAGGGATTAGTTATGACCAAGGAGTTATTCAGCACCCTAGAAAGCTTTGATGGCCGGCCAGAAGAGGAAGAGACCAAGTCCGAAGAAAGTTGATCAAGACACGAAGGCCATGAGTCTCGAGAAGGTGCAGCTAGAGTCGAAAAAAGGGTCTTCGCCTGTTGGATTTGGTTGTGACGAAGGAGGCCGACATGAGGGGCAAGTATGAGATTGAGTGAAGGTGCGAAAGAAAGTTTGAAACAAGCTCGAGATCAGAGGAGGGATACTGAGGCTTCGTTAAAGCGTGCCGAGGAGGCTTAGAAGTTGGCCGAAGATTGTACCCTCGCAGCCGAGACTGCGTTGGCCACCGCAAACAGCAATCTAGAGGTCCTCGCGACGGAAAAGGAGAAACTACTGGTCGCGGCAGAGGTGGAGTTGGAGAGGGTCACGGTCGAACGCACGGATGCTGAAGCCATGGCGGTGGAGGCGTATCAAGATGCGTTCATGGACACGCCCGAATATCAGGACCTCGCCCATCGCTTGATGACCATAGGAGGTGAGCAGCTGGTAGAGCGAATCGTTGAAACTCATCCAGAGTGGGACATCTCTTTCCTTCGGCAGGCTCCTACCGAGGCCCTGGTGAAGACGATGATCAAGTCCCCCCACCATTTGGGGAGGGAGGCCCGCAGTGTACCGACCCTTAGAGAGGTGGCGGGGCACCTGGACTTTTTGTTTTCCTCTTTTGCATATGTCCCAGCATTAACTATCAAATTTGTTATTCTAGCGTATCTTTGTTCCGGTATTTAATTTTATGAATGATTGTGCCCACTAGGCATGGGGAGTAGCTTTTGAAATCTAAGAATCACTTCCTTGGGCATTAACAGTGCTAACTTTTTGTAGAATCTGAAGAGTTAGCGTCTTTAATGTCCCGGTAAGTAGGGGGCAGCACAGTTGTGTAGCGTTCCAAATACCCCCAGGGCAGTTGCATTTATTGCCTTGTGTCAAGTTCTCATGCAGCCTCTGTATATATAACAAAAATAAGACTGAGGGCCCTTCAAGTGCTCCTCACGTATGCGTAACTCCAATAAGTTACGTGAATTAGCTTCCAGCGTCTTAATTTTTCTTGAGTCGTGTGACCATAGCTATGGAGGTACGAATAAAGAAACGGTGTCCAGAATGCCCACCAATTGGAGAATCAACATTCAGAGGACCAAATGCCCAGCTAATCAACGTTCAGAGGACCAAATGTATGAGGAGGTTGGGCCTAGTAGCTCTAGCCCAACCGTGCCCCGAACGACGCGTCCCTGATTCGGGTGATGGGGCTGGGAGCCATCTGCCAAAAGGTGTCAACGGCATTTTTTTAGCAGTGTGGCCTAATTAGTCACCAAATCAACTCATATTGATTTTGGGAGACTCCAGATCATGGTGGAACTAGATCCATATCTCCTAATGAAGTTCATGGTGACGAAGACCAGTGAATAGACTTAGTAGATCAAATATCCCAACATATACTGACCCAAAGAGGCGGTGGGGTAGTAGGCTAATGACCATGCTTATTCGTTTCTGCCTTGTATTTCGAATTACGTTGAATAAAATACGATTGTACCAAGATTTCCATGGTTGTTTCGTTTGTGTGGATTGCTTGTGGTACTTGGGCTTAAGACTTTTTCGACATCATATGGCACCAACAAAGCCGCATGTACAATCTTGGAGTCGCCAAATACGTCTCGAGCGACAATATATATTGTGCATTGTGGGACTTCGGCGGCTGGCAAAGAACAGCCAATGCCGGTGCGCCATCTTGAAGTTCTGGCGTTCAGCCACGACCTCACCTCCACGCAAATGCGAAGCTTATGGGACAAGACGTCCTCTCATACCTTGCGAGGCTCTCGCTCTTTACGTTTCCACGTAGGGTAGGCGTTGGTGGTGCCACTATGCAATGATGTTTGTACAATTCACGAGGTGCGTATCTTCACGCGTCCTTTACATCTTCCAAGGATTTATTTGAGGTGCATTCACTCCTTCCCCACGTGTCGGTTTATCCGACTGCTAGTATTCTGTCGTGCTTATATATGCGCTTGCAAGACTATACTTTATTTTTCCCACATTTGTTCTCCTGTTGCCATATTTAGATCCTAGCTGTTGCTAGCCATGTCGGGCTTTTATTTTTCCAGTGTCCCAAAGCTTAAGATAAGGCGTGGGAGGATTGTGGATGATATTCTCCCACCACCCCTAGTACCCTTGGCGGCGTCTGATCCGGGGGTTACTGTTTTGCAGACACCGGAGACAACGGTGGAAAGTTCTTCCTTTATCCCTCCACCACCGAGGGCGACATAGGAGGTGCCTCCCACTTCGTTTTCAGCAGGGCCTTTGCCTTCGTCAGAAACCTTGAGGCAATTAAGCAAGAGAAAGGTAGGTGTCGATAGCACGGAGGAGACGATCCGGCCTCCTGTTCCTTCTCTTGCCGGCCGATACGAATACATCAACATTAAGTCCCGTCGAGACGAGCTGGACCCAACGATTTTAGGAAAACTGCCAACTCCGACTGCCATAGCGACGGCCTCGGTTCATAAATATTGGACTGCTACCTTCGAAAAAGCCATAGATAATGCAGAATTGATAGAGTTGTTGAAATTGGCCGAAATGTGTACTTCTTGGAGTCATGTTCTTAACTGCGAGTTGTACAAAGTACTGAAGATGAAGGTCGAAGAATTGCGCTTCACTGTTGGGAGAGATAAAGATGTCGACGCACTGCGTTCAGAAAACAAAGTCCTTCGCGAACGGCTCGCATTCTCTGAAGACACGAGGGCCCGTGCCACATATGACATCGTCAAAGCTAAAATGATCCAGAGGGGCTATGTCGAGGCTCAGAAAATGGCCGAATCGCAGCTGAGGTCTTGTCAAGACATGATCCATGCTAAAGATAAAGAGTTGAACAAAGCGCTGATTGAGTTGTCGAAGGTCCTCGGGTTACGCAGATCTCAAGGGTCCGACTGGGACTTAAGGATCCTGTTTGTTCTTTCTAGTGTTGTTCTTTGATTTGTAAATGTAGGCTATTGAAAATGTATCATCTTTAATTACTTAGATTGCCTTACCTGACAATGTGGGCTAATGGGAATGCATCACCTTTATTTGTTTAAATACGCACTGAATGTTTATCCAGCAAGTTGACAGAGTTGGCCACGAACCACACTCCCTTGCTGCCTAATTGTTTTTACTTGCTTGATTAAACGTTGAATGTTTATCCAGCGAGTTTACAGAGTTGGCCGCGAACTACACTCCCTTACTGCAGAATCACTTTTACTTCCTTGATTACGCGTTGAATATTTATCCAGCGAGTTGACAGAGTTGGATGTGAACCACACTCTCTCACTGCCGAATCGCTTTTACTTGCTTGATCCCGCGTTGAATGTTTATCTAGCGAGTTGACAAAGTTGGCTGTGAACTACACTCCCTCGCTGTCGAATTACTTTTACTTGCTGGATTACGCGTTGAATGTTTATCCAGTGAGTTGACAGAGTTGGCCGCGAACCACACTCTCTCGCTGTCGAATCACTTTTACTTACTTGATTATGCGTTGAATCTTTATCCAACGAGTTGACAGAGTTGGCCGTGAACCACACTTCCTCACTGCCGAATCGCTTTTACTTGCTTGATTACGCGTTGAATGTTTATCTAGCGAGTTGACAAAGTTGGCCGCGAACCACACTTCCTCGCTGCCGAATTACTTTTACTTGCGATAGTACGACGGAGAGCACTTTTGTTTTGGAAAACAATCAACTTTATTAAAAGTCGCGGTATCTAGAGACGCCAGAAATAATGCTGGAAAGTTGAAGAGTGTAAAACAAAACTACTGATGATATGGTCGCAGATGGGCGACATTCTAGGGATGCTTCGTCTCTCTTCCTTCTGAGTCTTCTAATCTATAGGTTCCAGGCTGGATTTTTTCAGTTATCTTGTAAGGACCTTTCCAGGTGGGCCCGAGGGTTCCAACTCCCACCTCTCTATTAGCCTGGAATACTTTTCCAAGACGAAGTCATTGACGCGAAAACTCCTGCCCATGACCTTAGAGTTGTAGTATCTGGCTATTTTTCGTTTGTCCTGCAAGTCCAGATTTGTCCTGCGTAGGTCGTCATTTGTTACTTCGTCAAAGTGTAAGTGCCTGGGAGAGGGTATCCCTACTTCGATGGGAATCATTGCCTCCGCTCCGTACGCCATGGCAAAAGGGGTTTCGCCCGTTGCCGTTTGAGAAGTGGTTCGATAAGACCATAGAGTCTCGGGTAATTCTTTAGCCCATCCTTCTTTGGCAGATTCTAGTCTCCTTTTAAGGGTATGCTTGATGATCTTGTTCACAGCTTTGACTTGGCCATTAGACTGTGGATAGTAGGGGGTGGAGAAGTCCTTCCGTATACCCAGATCCTCGTAGTTCGAGTTAAACTTCCTTCTGGAGAACTGCGTGCCGTTGTCGGAAACAAGAGAGTGGGAGATTCTGAAGTGACATATGATGTTTTTCCAGACAAACTTCCACGTATTTTTCTCTGTGATCTTGGCTAGAGGTTCAGCTTTGCACCACTTGGTGAAGTAGTCCACCTCTACAACCACGAATTTGACCCCACCATTTCCAGTCGGGAGGTGACCTATGAAGTCGATTCTCCACTTGGCAAAAGGCCAAGGACTGGTGATCGGGGTAAGGTTCTGAGCCGGGAGCTTCGGTATAGTGGCGAATTTTGGCACCTGTCGCACTTCTTTGCTTAATTATGGAAATCTTTCTTCATGGTTGGCCAATAGTACCCATGCTTCAAGGCTTTCTGTGCCAGGGCCATTCCTCCTGAATGGTTACCGCAGATCCCCTCGTGAATCTCTTTCATCATGTACACTGCTTCCTCCTGTATCAAATAGCGTAGAATGGGGTGGATGAAGCCTCTCTTATATAGGACCTCGTCCTGTAGTACGAACTTCGCGTCCCTTCTGCAGAGCTTTTATGCTTCTTGTCTATCGTTTAACAGTACTTGGTCAGTCAAGTATGCGATGATTTTTTTCATCCACTTAGGAGATTCAGATATTGTCATGGCAGTGGGTGCTGGAGACTCGTCGATGGAAGGCTAGTTAAGTTTTTCAACTGGGATGGCCTTCATCTAGTCAGAGTCTATGCTACTTGCCAACTTCGAGAGGGCGTCTACGTAACCATTTTCCATTCGTAGAAAATGGTTATGCAGATGCCAAGAATCTGCAGGGGTTCGTATACCTCAAAGTGGGATAATAGGTCCTTAGCCTTTGTCAAGTATGCCACCATGGACTATTCGCGGGCGGAAAAGGTCCCGTTGACTTGACTAACGACCAGCTGCGAGTCACTGTGAATCTGGAGTTTTCTTGCCTTCATCTCTTGCACCAGCCTCAAGCCTGCTAGGAGCGCCTCGTATTCTACAAAGATTGTTTGAGGCTTTGAACCCGTGCGGCCGCCAGATTGAGATTGTGGCCATCGGGACTAACTAGCAAAATCTCGGCTCCAGCTCTGGCCTCGCCCGAGGATCCATCAACATATAATTTCCATATTGGTACCTCCTGGGGCCAGGCCTCAAGCGAGCCCTCGGGGATATGAGTAAACTCAGCCACAAAATTTGCCAAGGCATGCCTATTTATAGAGGGTCTAGGCCTGTAGGAGATATCGAATTGGCTAAGTTCGACTGACCATTTTATCAACTTTCCTGAGGTGTCTGTCGAGACGAGCTGGACCCAACAGTTTTAGGAAAACTGCCAACTCTGGCTGCCATAGCGGCGGCCTCAGTTCATAAATATTGGACTGCTACCTTTGGGAAAGCCACATATAATGTAGAATTGACAGAGTTGTTGAAATTGGCTGAAATGTATACTTCTCGGAGTCATGTTCTTAACTACGAGTTGTACAAAGGACTGAAGATGAAGGTCGACGAATTGCGCTCCACTGTTGGGAGAGATGAAGATGTCGACGCGTTGCGTTCAGAAAGCAAGGACCTTCTTGAACGGCTCACATTCTCTGAAGACGCGAGGGCCCGTGCAACATATGACATCATCAAAGCTAAAACGATCCAGAGAGACTGTATCGAGGCTCAGAAAATGGCCGAATCGTAGCTGAGGTCTTGTCAAGACATGATCCATGCCAAAGATAAAGAGTTGAACAAAGCGCTGACTAAGTTGGCGAAGGCCCAGGGTCTGGTGGCTAAACTCGAGGCCTCGGGTAACGCGGATCTCGAGGGTCCGACTGGGACTTAAGGATCCTGTTTGTTGTTTCTAGTATTGCTTTTTGATTTTTAAATGTAAGCTATTGAAAATGTATCATCTTTAATTACTTAGATTGCCTTACCTGACAATGTGGGCTAATGGGAATGCATCACCTTTATTTGTTTAAATACGCGCTAAATGTTTATCCAGCGAGTTGACATAGTTGGCCGCGAACCATTTTCCCTTGCTGCCTAATTGTTTTTACTTTCTTGATTATGCATTGAATATTTATCCAGCGAGTTTACAGAGTTGGCCGCGAACCACACTCCCTCGCTGTCGAATCGCTTTTACTTACTTGATTACGCATTAAATATTTATCCAGCGAGTTGATAGAGTTGGCCGTGAACCACACTCTCTCGTTGCCGAATCGCTTTTACTTGCTTGATCATGCGTTGAATGTTTATCTAGTGAGTTGATAAAGTTGGCCGCGAACCACACTCCCTCACTGTCGAATCATTTTTACTTTCTTGATTACGCGTTGAATGTTTATCCAGGGAGTTGACAGAGTGGCCGTGAACCACACGCTCTCGTTGCCAAATCGCTTTTACTTGCTTGATCACGCGTTGAATGTTTATCCAGTGAGTTGACAGAGTTGGCCGTCAACCATACTCCCTCGCTGCCGAATCACTTTTACTTGCTTGATTACGCGTTGAATGTTTATCCAACGAGTTGACAGAGTTGGCCATGAACCACACTCCCTCATTGACAGAGTCCAGCTTCTGGAGTATTTATCTCAGGGGGAGGTTCGTCAAGACATCGATGCTATGAGACTGGAAGTACGACGGGAGTTTTTGGGAGGCGATGATCAAAGACGAGGCGAGCTTTTCCATGTCCGAGTATCTCGTCTCCGCATCCTGTAGGGCTTTGCTTACATAATAGACAGGAAGCTGCACTGGGCCTTCTTTTTAGATTAAGACCGAACTTACAGCCCTTTCAGACACGACAAGGTAAACGAGCAATGTTCCTCCACTCTTTGGTTTGGACAGCAGCGGGGCCTTTCCGAGGAGGACCTTGAGGTCTTGGAAGGCTATCTCGCACTCTTTGGTCTATTCAAACCTCTTCTCTTCTTTGATGGTCCAAAGAAGAAGTAACGATCGGTCGCCTTTGATATATGATCGGTCGCTAACTTTCGATATGATCGGTTCGTGGTCGCTAACTTTCCCTTCGAAGCTCTGGACTTCCTTGGGAGAAGATGGTAACTGCATCTCAATGAGCACCTTAATCTTCTCGGATTAGCCTCTATCCCACGTTGGTTGACCATGTAGCCAAAGAACTTCTCAGACGCAACTCCGAAGGTGCACTTCAGGGGGCTAAGCTTCATGCGGTATTTGCGAAGGACTCTGAACATTCCTTTTAAGTGCCCTATATGGTCCTCAGCGTTCATGCTTTTTACGAGCATATCGTCGACGTACACCTCCATAGTGTTTCTAATCTGTCTTGCAAACATGCGATTTACCAACTGCTGATATGTGGCTCCCGCATTCTTCAGGTCAAAAGGCATCATCCTAAAACAGGACAACCCTCGGTCCGTGATGAACAAAGTGTGATCCTCATCTCCTGCAAACATCGAGATCTTGTTGTAGCCCGAGTAGGCATCGCAGTCGGCAGTCGCATCGACCAGCTGGTCGATGCGCAGTAGCGGGAAGCTATCTTTAGGACACGCTTGGTTTAAGTCCGAGAAGTTTATGCATACTCTCCATTTCTTGGTGCTCTTTCTTACCAGCACTGGGTTAGATATCCATTGGGGGTAAACTGCTTCCCTAATGAACCCGTTGGCTAACAGCTTGTCAACCTCTTCCTTCAGGTCATCGTACATCTCAGCGCTCAAAGGTCTTCTTTTTTGTATCTTGGGGTGCACTTTTGGATCTACCTTTAGGGCGTAGCATGCCACAGATGCGTCGATCCCCACCATGTCACTGTGATGCTCTTGATCGGTGTCCATGGACCTGCCAACTCTCCATGGGATCTTCTCTTGCTGCATTTGCGTAGTTTTGCTGCGAGTTCATGGTGTGCCCTCCGACATAGGGCCCTCTTATGATTGTGTTTATTTCTCGGACCAGGGAGACTACCTCAGGCCCTTCCGCCTTCGACGGGTCCCTGTTTCTGTCATTTCTTCGGTCATTGCGACGAGATCCATCGTCCTGGCGTCGAGGAGGAGGTCTTTACCTTTGGTTGGGTGGCCCTCGACGTCCTCGTGCGGGTTGATTCTCCTCTCCCTGCTCGTGGTTTCTGTGATTGATCAATTTCCTCATGTTCGGGTGGTCCACCGTGTTATGTACCTAGTCCTGTGTATGCGACAAAACTTGGGTGGTACTGTTGCCGGCAAGGTGGCCACTGCGGGCATTTTAAGATGGGGGACATGGGCTACTTTCGTCTGGTTGAACCTCTTGTAATAGTTGTTCGGCAGTCTCGGAGAGTGCCTTCTCTGAAAGCAGTTGAAACGAGGTTCAGGAGAGTGTCGTCCCTCCATTCTGTAGCGATCTCCTCTTTCTCTTTCAGCCTTCTCCCTATTTTTGATTGTTTCTTCTGATCGAATTTTGCACTGGACCAAGTCTACCAGCTGGCTATAGGTCTTTGGTTGACTGTTCTGTACGTCTCTCCAGAATGGAGTGCGCATGTGAAGTCCATTCACGAGCGTGTCCAAGACTTTTTCATCGGTTATAGTCTCGATTTTGTTGATAACGTTACTGAACCTCTTGAAGTTGCTCTTGACGGTTTCTCCTTCCCTCTGCAGGATGTCATTGAGCTGGGCAATGTCATTTATCATCGTTCGATTGCCAATGAAGGCATTGACAAACTCCCTTTTGAGCTGAGGCCAGCTCTGGATGCTCTCTGGCTTCAATTTATTGTACCACCTCTTCGCGTCGGATGCGAGCGTGGTGTGGAAATTCTAACATTTCACTGCAGGAGATTGGCCCTGGAGCTTCGTCTTGTATATATTAATGTGATTCAAGGGGTCGCCTCTCCCTTCATATTTGTCCATAAGGGGCATCCGAAAGTTTGCGAGTATCTCCATGGCCTTCATGTAATCAGTAAATGGGAGATTCTCGTCGTCGTTGTCGTCCTCATAGCATTCTAGCCTCTCATTCTCCTCCTCAAGTCTCGTGTAGCTTTGTCTCGGGTCCTTTCTTCTCTCTGTGTGAGCCTCACTGTGTTCACTGGGCCCGCTGTGTGCTGGCGGGGATGGTGCTATGGAGGATCCCACCCCTAACCTGTCAAACATGATAGCAGCAGGAACGGGCCGGTTATCGTGCGCCGGAAGAGGTCTCCCCCTCTGGTCATTCTGCGAAGGCTTTTGAGCAACGTTCCGAGGGTTCTGGCCGATTGAAACGGGCGGGTTTGATATCGATGGCTTTCCATTGAGCAAAAGATCGTGAAGGGCTACCCGAGCACGATCGTCTTTGGGGTCCATGTTGAAGGGATTGATTCTCCAACAGTTCCAGCGTTGCTTTCATCCAGGCGTTGTCCAGCATCAGGTCCTGGTTTTCCTGTTCAACCGTCCGCCTTTGCCGTTGTCTTCCTCTTGCGGCGGGTTACGTTATGTAGGTCTTCAACGCTCTTCTGCCGCAGATCAGTGTGGTGGGATTCAACTTCCTCTTCCATGGAATGTTCGGTTGCCATGCTCTTCCTAGTAGAAAACACGTTTTTACCACAAATTTTAGGTTGTGTAATGTTTTTCGTTTCCCACAGATGGCACCAATCTGTTGACGTCGGAACCTGCAACGTCCACGTGTCAATAGATCTCCAGTCACTCCTCTGCCAACTTGTATGTTACCTGCACACTCGGACAATCATTAGGCACCAAGATCTCCGAAGAAAAAGGGTCCGACGATCGTTGGTACTCTGACAATCAAGTCAACTACCGGTATAAGAATAATACACGGGAGGCGAAAGTAATTGGGTGTGAGAGGGACAAGCAGGCAGAGATTTGAGCAGAGTTTAGGATGAAATTTTAACTGCAAAGAAAGCGTACCTTAGAACAACCGGAGACATTGTCTTTATAGCACAAAAGTCCTTGTTGATTTAGGGAATAAATCAATCAGATACCCAATCGGATCCTCCTTTCTTATGGGATAGGGATCATTCATTGTCAATATAATCTCCAAGATTATGTACCTTATTTGAGTTTATCACGTTGCCTAATTTTTAGGAGATTACGATTCGGTTTCCTTGTGAGGATCCGTGTGCCAATCCAACGCAACCTGTCTTCAATTATCTCTCTGGTCGTTTCAAAATATCGTGTTGCCTGCTAGTTATAGTAGATACGAAGCCCGGCGAGGCCCTATGGGTTGGCCGTGAATGTCGAGGCCCTCCATGGGCCTCGCGATATTCTAGTTCAATAATGCTAAAATGTCTTATGGGCCTCCGAGGTCTTCTTAGGATTTACGAGGCCCTCGCTGGGCCTATATGGGCCTCTTGTTGGGCCTTTGCTGACGTGGAAGCTCTATCAAAATCGGGTGGTAACATGTTTACATAATAAATTATTCAGGATACATATATCCTTTTTATTTAGTACACAAATAATGACTATATACCCAATACATAATAGTTGTTTTACCATAGTGATACAGGAGGAATACTTTGTTCATTTCTAAAGAAATTGGTTGGATCCACCTTATTCTTGATATGAACCAATCTTCTGAAATTATTGTTGAAATACTTAAATCCCCAAACACTAGCTTGTTTGTAGCTCGTATTACCCTCAATTTTGTTCATTCCAATATCCAAATCCCTGTAATTGAAATATGCATCTCTTGGAGATTTTGAAACATAACGAGCCATAAAACTGTAAAGCTTCCGAATCCAGTTTATATGTCTTTGTGATTCTGCATTCTCTTCTGCACTCCAGCTCACAAAATAATGAATCATGTATATGTTGCCTGATCGATGTGGGAAAGGAATTTCTGATTCAGAGATATCATCAATTATCCCTCCATATGGACTGAATTGAATTCCAGGCCTATTTACATCTTCTTCGTTAAGAAATTTCCATATGCTTTTGAGACCATATTCTGGAATTGGTTGCTTCACGTAGTCGGATTTTCCTTTGAAATACGTGGAAAGTACTGGAGTTCTATCTAGCAAAACGTCCAGTGATTCGCCCTGGTAACCTGCGAAAAAGAGTATGGACTCTATCCATGGCATTTCAGTACAATCTTCTTTAACCAAACCTAATTCTGGAAATTTCTCTTGCATGATTGGGAGGAGATAATCAACTGGACCGAGGTACAAAGAAGTGAAAAGTACTCCTATGGTCCTCTTCCCATTTGAAGAGTTGATGCTTCTTATGAAGAGTCTTATCAAAAGATTCTCATCAATTTTGTCAGCAACGTATTGCCATCTGTGTACTATCTGAGTTGCATTTTGATCTAATGTCCTTGTAACATTGAAAACAGTCACAGTTTCGGGTATAACAATTAATTTCACCTTAAATGCAACGACAATCCCGAAACTGGTTCCTCCACCTCCTCTAATGGCCCAAAAGAGATCTTCTCCCATGGATTCTCGGTCATGAATTTGTCCATTAGCATCTATTAGTTTGGCATCAATGATGTGATCTGCAGCAAATCCATGCTTACGAGACATCATGCTATATCCTCCTCCACTGAAATGCCCTCCAACACCCACTGTAGGGCAAACACCTGCTGTGAAAGCAAGAGTCTTGCTTTTTTCAGCAATTGTGTAATAAAGTTCACCAAGTGTTGCACCTGTCTGAACCCATGCAGTGTTTTTTTCTGTGTCAATAGATATTGATCTTAGGTTTCTCATATCCACTATGAAAAACGGAGTTTGAGATGTGTATGAAAGTCCTTCATAGTCATGTCCACCACTTCGGACATTTAGCTGAATCCCATATTTCTTTGAGCAATAAATTGCTGCCTGAATTTGGGATTCATGCTCAGGTGTAATGATTACCAAAGGTCTCTGACGGGAGTTTGATGCCGACCTTAGATTTTGTATTGAAGATTGGAGAACATATGAATATGATGCATTTTGTGGGGTGTAAATGGAATCAGATTCCGAGTTGGATTTTGGAACTGAAGTTTAAGGCATTCAAGAAAATCATTTTGTTATGAGCAGAAGAAGCTCCCGAAATTAAAATGAATGCCAAAAAAGAGAAAATGGGAATAAACTACCTGAAATCTGCATATTTAGTTGCTTATTGATGAACAAAGTTGCATGTAATTTATAGATGTTTTTCTTTGACTTTTCTAATTGAGTGTGAAAATGAATTTTGAATTAAATCATATGACAATTCATACTTTTATCTGGGAAAATAGGATTACGTATTTTGGTGAATAATATTCGACCAAGCTGTCACAACAAGAAGAAAAAAGAAAAGAAAAAAAGCCTCAAGTAATGAATATTTGTGAAGGCAATCCTGGCTTACAACAAATTTTGTCATGCACAAAAGTTTTTCAAGGATATGACTTCTGGAACAAGTAAGTAAAATAACAAATCAGAAGTCTTTCATTGTGTGTTAGCGTTGATGGAATCTGGGAAGACCTTTTGGAGTGTCTCATAGAAGACTTGCAAGAATTGGCAAATCAATTTCCTTTATTTTTATTTTTATTTTCATTCTAGTTATTATTTTATTTTAATTCTACTAGACATTTAGTAATCATTGGGTTTTCTCTTATTTCATTAGTATATAAAATCTATTTAAGACTTATTTTCTTTTGATTATTTTGACATATTGAATACAAACGAATAGATTTTTCCCAAATATTGGTCTTTAATCAGTAATATAAGGATTCAACAATCATAGATCATTGTGTTCTTGAATTCTCTCACGTTTCATCTGTATCACAAAGTCATTATCGACCACTTGGAAACTAGGCCTTGTTTGATCTAGTTTTTAAACTAGTTTTTCAACACAAATTGGTTTATTTGACCACATTTTTGCCTTCCTAGCATGACAAATTTGACCATTTTGTTGAGTTTAAAACTAGATCAAGTGCAATCTGTTTTTTGCATGAATTTAGGATTTCAAGTGCAAGGTTGAGGTGGCGCTTAGGATTGCAATTGATTTTTTTGGGCTGTAAAATGGTTTTGAGTGATTAGTTTTCACATTGGTTATAGAGAAAATGAAGTGGAAATTACATCCACTGCTTATCATTATAATAATATTTTTATTTTTGCAAACTTAATTTTTTTATTTTAAAATTATTGTTTTTATATTATTATATTAATAAATAAAATAATAATTTAAAATCAAAACAAAATATAATTAATAACCAGATTAATAGAAACTTCCACACTTACATACCAGAACAAAATTTTCCAAAATTTCACGCAAAAGAATCTCGAAATCTTAGTGCATTCTTCACACATTTTGGTCTCGGTTGAACAATGGAGATTCCAAATCGAAGAATAACTATATCGAAGACAACATCACCTGGAGAAGAAACAATGCCGGAGTCGAACACATACAATCACCGGCGAATAACGTTTTGTACACCTACAAAATCACCCAAAACGAAAGAGACAACGGACTTATTGAAGTTTAGACTTTGTTTTGTATTTGTAATAGTTGTAACAATTTCTGTTCAGTATCACTGTCTAATACAGATGTTAGAAATGATATTTTGTATTACTGAATATGTTACTGATTATATTATATTATTTTACATAGCACATGTTACATGAATTGATATTCTGTATCATTGATGTTACATACGTTACAAATGATGAAATCATGAGTTATATTTGTTAAATTTGACATTATGTTTATGTTGACGTCGGAACCCGCAGCGTCCACGTGTCAACAGATCTCTAGTCACTCCTCTGCCAACCTGTATGTTACCTGCACACTCGGACAACTGTTAGGCACCAAGATCACCGGAGAAAAAGGGTCCGCGATCGTTGGTACTCTGACGATCTAGTCAACTGCCGGTATATAGAGATAATACACGGGGAGGTAAGTAATTGGGTGTGGGAGAGACAAGCAGGTAGAAGTTTGAGCAGAGTTTAAGGGTGGGGTTCAAGTGCGAAAAAGAGCGTACCTTGGAAGAACCGGAGACGTCGTATTTATGGCGCAAGAGTTCTGATTGATTTAGGTAACAAATCGATCAGACACCCAATCGGATCCTCCTTCCTTATGGGATAAGGATCCTTCCTTGTCCAGGCAATCTCCAAGATTCTCTTCCTTTTCTGAACTTATCACGTTGCATGATTTTAGGAGATTTATGATTCGGTTTCCTTGTGAGGATCCGTGGGCCAAACCAACGCAATTTTTCCTTAACTACTTCTCTGGTCATTCCGGCACATCACGCTGTCTGCCAGTTCCAATTGATACGAATTCCTGCGAGGCTATAGAAGGTTAGGGTGTTTGATGGGCCTCCGGGGCCCTTTATTAAAATTTCCGAGGCCCCAGCAGGGCCTAGATGAGGCTCTTAGTGGGCCTAGATGGGGCCCTTGCTGACGTGGAGGTCATATCAGAATCATGTAGTAACAATAGTCCCCCAAGTCCAAGCCTATTATTCATAATAGGCGTGGGACTTTTGAGAGTGAAAAGAATAATTTTGTGCAAAGAAAATTCGGTCTTCGTAGGTTCCGCGGAATGTGGTCCTCACGCGCTTTAGCTATAAGATTTCAACTTACCCAGTATAGTCCTCCAAGTCCGAAGCCGAACATTCATGACGGGTGAGGGCTTTAGGGGGCCAGACCTTTGGTGACGTATCCGCTGATGGTGTGGTTCTGTCAATCAAGACTGTCTATCCGCAGCTAGGGAATCATGAGTGAGAGGGTGTATGCAATTAATGCAGTTGCGCGTGGCGGAAAATGGGGGCGCGTGGGTTCTTGGTTCATTAAACGTTTAGGGTTTCGCTTTCCCGCCTGTTGCTAAATTTAAAACACGCGTCCCATGTCCGCAGGATCAGATGTGACGCTTGGAATTTGGATGGTGGATATTGGAATGCATCACTATAAAAGCAGGTTTCCTCTCCAATATTACAGCTTTTTCTTGCGTCTGTGCTCATTGTGAATATTCTGCCGATAAGCGAGAAGCTCCTAGTGGGTGTGTCGTTTTAATCGCATTTTCGAGGTAAGCGTGCTGACAGTTGTTGTGATTTGTTTCCGTTGTTTCCTTTCATGGTTATATCTGATTCCGTAGCTTGGGGATTATACCCTGTAAGTGTGATGTCGTTTGGAAGCGATGATTCACAGAACCCATCCGATGTGCCAACAAACCCTAGTATTATCGAGAGTGAGTCATCATCGGCTGCCACATCATCTTCATCTTCTGAGGTCGTAGGGGGAGTAAACCCGGAGCCTACCGCTGTACGCCCGTCGACTCCGTCTACGAGTGGGAGGGGAGCTTGTCCATCCGCACCGGTAGATGAGATGATAGAAAAAAGGAGACCTGACGCTGGGGTACTCGAAATGAGGGGATCACTTGATGAGAGAAATGCCCCGGCCGCGGAGGCACTCGATGAGGAGCTTAGGCGGTCAGCCACCGAAGCATCTATGGCTCAGTCGAGGATCACCGAGGTGGAGTTGGAGGACATACGTTTGTTAGGAATGACATTCCTGCGCCCGTGAAACTCAGAGCTCCAGGTCCAGTAGAACACGCCGATGATCCTCCGAAGGGTACATCGCGATTTTCGAACCTGCGATGCAACAGGGCCTTCGCCTACCCATGCATCCTTTCTTCCGTGAGGTGTTGAAAGACTGGAACCTAGCCCCTTGTCAGATAACACCGAATGGCTGGGGACAGATGATTGCCTCGTACATATTGTAGGACGTTGCCGAGGAGGGAGGGAACCTTACCCCGAGGGAATTTGAGTCTATATACCGGCCCTGTCGGTCCACGGGCTGGTACAATATCTCTCCCCGGCCGGGTCAGAAATGGGGAACGGCCACCGACAGCCCCAACAAAGTTCACAATTGGAAAGAGAGGTTCATCTTCGTCGGCGAGGACTAGGAATATATGTTGGAGGACCCTCGCCCTAATGTGTCCATCCCTCGTCGATTCGGGGAACTCGGTATATATTGCTGCAGTTGTGTAGGTTATGATAATTGTTCCTGACTTAATGTCTTACTTGATTTTGCAGATTGTGGAAAACCGCCCATCCTGAAGAGGGACCAATGAGAGCTGAGGGTGAAGTGGAACAAGGTACGGGGCCTCAGCAGCGATTATAGGAGTCTCAACTACTTGTTGAAGGACGACAGCTTGTTAGCTAGTTGCGGACTGATGTGTAAGTCCTCAAATTTTTGGCACTTTCACGTCGACGGGAATAATTGCCCAAACGTGTTGTAAATTGTTGTCTCTGCCAACAGCTTTCAGGTTCAAGAATATCCCTACTCTCCATCTTGCCTGCCCCACCAGTGGAGAGAGTTCTTCGTCCCAGGCGCCGGCGAGGGAGGCACCTGGGCCACGATCCTCCTCCTAGCCAGGACGTTCCTCCTCTGCCCCAGCCTCCGGCATCCGTTTCTTCACCCGGCCTTGGTCCATCCAAGGATAAGGGGAAGAGAATTGCTAAGGATACTGGTGGCGCAGCCTCGCAGAAGAGGAAGGCTCCCACACCCGTGGGAGGGTTTATACGTGATGCCCGTAAATCAAGTCGTATCAAGGTGCGAAGAAATTCGACTCCTCGTCCAGGCAGGAGAGCCCCGTCCACATTTCACAACCCCAAGTAGAAATGGAAACCTCTGTCATGGAAATGCTCCCCGTCCACCCTGCCATGGTTGCGGCGAGCGTGCATAAGTACTGGACCCAGAAGTAGGAGAAGGCCGTCGAGGAAGCCACTGTTCGGGAGAGACTGCAGATGGCGGAGATGAATTTGATACTGGGACTCGTCTTGACCAAGGAACTGTTCAACACTTGGAAGGGTACGATGGTCAGTACTGCGAGGAAGAGGCCAAATCCAAGAAGCTGGCCGAGGAGCTGAAGGCCATGGGCCTCGAGAAAGCGCAATTGGAGTTCGAAAAGAGGGGGCTGCAGTTCAAGTTGGACTTGGTTGTGACGAAGGAGGCGGACATGAGGGAAAAATACGAGATTGAGTGAAGGCGCCAAAGAGAGCTTAAAATAGCCGGGATCAAGAAGAGGTGCCGAGGCTTCTCGAGGCGCCGAGGCTTCTAAGCGCCGAGAGCTCGAAATAAGTCAAGACCGGACCCTTGCCGCCGAGATAGCTCTGGCTGCTGCAAATAGCAGGTTAGAGATCGTCGTCGCAGAAGAGGAGAGGTTACTGTCGGATGCGAGGCTGGAATTGGAGAGAGTCCGGGCCGAATGTGCGAGCCCTGAGGCCAGGGCGGTGGAAGCCTACCAGGATGCGTTCGTGGATACTCTCGAGTATCAGGACCTCGTCCACCGCCTGATGACCATTGGGGGCGAACAGTTGATGGAGCGGATCTCGAAAACTCATCTGGAGTGGGACCTATCATTCCTACGACAAGCCCCTACTGAGGCATCTCTTGAACCTGAACCTGGTATAGCTAACAAACCCACGCCTCCACTAGCTGTAACCGAAGGCCCATAATGTGTCGACCCTTAAAGAGTCGGTGGGGTATCTGAACTTTTTGTCATCTGTCTTTGCATATGTTTTTGAATAAATTGCTTGACGCCCATTTCTTAATTTATTCCTGTCCCGTCATTTAATGTTATAATGATTGCGTATGGGGGAGAACGCCTCAAACTTGACTTGATTTAATCATTTCCTTGGGTATTAATGGCGCAGACTTTTAGCAGAAACTGTAGAGTTGGCGCCTTTAATGTCTTGGGGAGGTAGAACGGCTGTGCGGCGTTCCAAATTCCCTTGAGATATCCACATTCATTGCTTTGTGTTAAGTCCAACGTAGTTTCTATATATAAGTTAAGAACATATGGGACGTCTCCCATTGTGCTCTTCATGAGTACGCTAATCCATGAAACTGCATAAATTAGATCCTTGTGTTCCAAATAATTTCTCGAGTCGTTGGATCGGGCCTACCGTTTTGAACGTACTTATGGAACCACGGACAAAGAAACAGCGTTCAGAATACCAATCAACTGAAGAGTCAACATTCAGAGGACCAAACGCCTATCCAATCAACGTTCAGAGGACCAAATGTACCGGGGGGTTGGACCTAGCAGCGTTAGCCTGACCATGCCCTGGACGAGGGGCCCTGATTCGGGTGGAAGGGCCGGCCCCCTTCTGCCAAAAGGTGTCAACAGCATTTTTTGAGCAGAGTGGCCTAATAAGTCACCAAATCAACTCATGTTGGTTTGGGGCGACCTCCGATCATGGTGAAATCAGATCCCCAACAACAGATGATGCTTGAGGTGACGAAGACCAGGGGATAGGCTTAATAGATCTCGTATCCCAACGTGTGCCGATTCAAAAAGACGGTGGGGAAGTAGGATAATTATCATGCGCATTTACTTTTGCCCTGTATTCTGAATCATGTTGAATAAAACACGATTATACCAAAATTTTCCATAGTTGTTTCGTCTATGTCGTTTGCTTGTGGCACCTGGGCTTTCATAATTATCATGCAAAGAGCAATCAATTTTTGCACGCCGTACCGTAGCTCTGGCAATCACGCGATGGCGGGGCATATGGACTAGGTCGTCCTCACATGATTCGCGAGGTCACAACCCTTTATGCCTCCATGTGTTGGAAGTGTTCGTGATATAGCCATGCATCGACGTCCGTGAAATTTGCGAAGCGCGTATTCCTACGCGCCTTTTATATCTCCCTAGGGTTTACCTGACATGCGGTTACTCCGACTGTCCGTATTCTATCGCGCCTACATATATGTTTATATGGCTTCACTTTACTTTACTTTTCATCCCTGCCCTTCTATCTCCCTGCTCTGAACTTGGTTATTGCTGGCCATGTCAGGCTTTCATTTCTCCACTGTCCCAAAGTTTAAGATAAGACGTGGGTGTTGGGGGGGGGTTGTGGATGACGTCTCCTCCTCTCTTCCAGTACCTTCTGCGGCATCTAGTCCCGGGCTGGATTTCTTCGATGACTCTATAAGGTCCCTCCCAAGTGGGCCCGAGAGTTCTGGCCTCTACTTCTCTATTAGCTTGAAATACCTTCTTCAAGACAAAGTCGTTGACGTGGAATCTTCTGCCTTTGACCTTGGAGTTGCAGTATCGGACCATCTTGACGTCAGAACCCGCAGCGTCCACGTGTCAACAGATCTTCAGTCACTCTTCTGCTAACCTGTATGTTACCTGCACACTCAGACGACCGTTAGGCACCAAGATCACCGGAGAAAAGGTCCGGTGATCGTTGGTACTCCGACGATCTAGTCAACTGCCGGTATATAGAGATAATACACGGGGGAGGTAAGTAATTGGGTGTGGGAGAGACAAGCAGGCAGAAGTTTGAGCAGAGTTTAAGGGTGGGGTTCAAGTACGAAAAAGAGCGTACCTTGGAACAACCGGAGACGTCGTATTTATGGTGCAAGAGTTCTGATTGATTTAGGTAACAAATCGATCAGACACCCAATCGGATCCTCCTTCCTTATGGGATAAGGATCCTTCCTTGTCCAGGAAATCTCCAAGATTCTCTTACTTCTTTGAACTTATCACGTTGCATGATTTTAGGAGATTTATGATTCAGTTTCCTTGTGAGGATCCATGCGCCAAACCAACGCTATCTTTCCTTAACTACTTCTCTGGTCATTCCGGCACATCACGCTGTCTGCCAGTTCTAATTGATACGAATTCCTGCGAGGCCCTATGGTTCGGCATGGGACGCTATGTCACTCAGTGGGCCTCGTCGAAACCTGACTGCAGAAGGTTAGGGTGTTTGATGGGCCTCCGGGGGCCTTTATTAAAATTTCCGAGCCCCTGCAGGGCCTGGATGAGGCTCTTGCTGGGCCTAGATGGGGCCCTTGCTGACGTGGAGGCCATATTAGAATCGTGTGGTAACAGTTTATCTATATCATACTGATGTTACACAGTATCAATATATTTTTAGAGTCCAATGTGTATATTAATACGAATTTGTTGAAGTTTAGAGTTGGTTTTGTAGTTTTGTACCAGTTTCTGTTTAGTATCACGGTCTGATACAAATGTTACGAATGATATTTTGTATCACTATCTGATACAATTATTACAAATGATATTTTGTGTCATTGAATATGTTACAGATTATATTATGTTATTTTACATATCACATGTTACACGAATTGATATTTTGTATTATTGATATTTTACATCTCAATTTATAACACAAATTGTTACAAATGTTGAAATTGAAAAGAACATGAGTTTTGTTTGTGTTTGTTACATATATTTTTGATACAAATATATATTGTGATTATAACAATAAAATATTTTGTCATATATATATTCCAATCAATTCCGATTTTTTATAATTAACAATAAAAGATTCTATAATATACAAATGTTGTAATTAATAATTTAGTTACTATATGTAATATATAATATAATAAATTAAGATAATAGTTTTTATGAAACAGTATTTTCAGAATAAATGAAACAAGAATGGGTTTTGAAATTATTTTCAAAAAGTGGCTTGTTTATGAAAACCCCCGTAAATGAATAACCAATAAATATGAGTTTAGACTAGCTAATCTTAATAAGATTGACATTTTAAAATAGAATCTCATATCTGAATATAGTTTCATAGCCTATTAAGCTGAAAAGAGTAATCAGGTACCAACATTGATGTTCTCAAATGAGTCATCATCTTGAAATACATGTTTTAAGGGTAAATTTCAGATCTAATAATGATAAAATAAATATACAATATATAGGACTTGAAGTACTCTTTTAAATAAAGTTGATCTTTGAAGATGCAACTCCAAATTTTAATAATTGGTTTGTGTTTTGAAACTGAGATATATACAAGTTGAACACCATTAAATACAATTAAAGAAGATGTATTCAAGATAGTCATTACATGTTAGATAGTCATTACATGTTTCTACCCATATGCAAACTTCTTGCAGTGCTTGAAATATCTAATCTTTTTACAGTAAAGTTTGTAAGCAGTTGTAGAATAGTTGTCCAAAATTTTCAAGTCAATATATAGGGCTTTATTATTAAACATGCTTGTTGTGTACTTATTTTATTTTAACTATGGTTGCAAAAAGGGTTATACATTAAAAGATGGCGTTCAATAGTTATGACATTTGTAATATCAAATATTTTGTTTCAATACTTAATAAATATAGTAAGTGACATTCATATAAATGAAATATATATTCAATAAGACGTGAATGTCATTCTCTGTAAATATTGTTGGAAATTTATTTAGTAATGTTGGTTTTGATCAAGTGACCAATTATTTAAGCGGAGTCCGTTAGTTAAGTACGGAAATTGTAAGGTCAAATGTGTTCTACTATGCAAATAGATTAACATAGTATATTTAGTTGTTCGAACCAATTTCGGGTGAATGAGAAATTAAAGTCCAAAGTGAATCGCTTAAATACACGAATATTGTGAAATATTCTAGAATCTGTTTGGATAAAAAGTCGTATATTTTTGAACATGTCATTTCTTAACAGTCACATCTTTTTAACTTAGAGACATGTCTTTTGGACCTGTACTTTCTCAATAAGACATGTCTTTTGGACGTGCCTTTTTATAAAGTTGTGTCTTTTGATACACAACTTTTCAGATATTACTTTCAACCAAATGTCTCTACACATTTTGCATAAATCACTTTAGTATAGAAATAATTTCTGCATAAATTTCAAGTCCAGTTTTCATTTAAAGAGAGAACAAAATACTGTCTGGTTCGTTGTTCTCCTAATCTGGAGTGCTCCTATTACGAGAAGTGGTCGTTATATCTTGAGAGACGTGTGCCGAAAAATCATAAGCACCTGTGCGGGGCAATTTCGTCTTAAGGAGAAAGAATCAAACTCTTGACTCGATCGAATCTAATTCTTCATTTCTCGATATTTCTGTATGTCGTCATTTTGCTCGTTTGCATACACGTGATTAAATTGTTAGAATATAAATAATTCACCAATTTTACCAATAATCTTAAGACAAAATTTGTTTCATTGTTTCATGTTGTATTCTGTCAAAATAATAATAATATTTTACGTAGTAGTGTACTGCATACATATTATATTATATGTATAAAATTGCTATACTTATTTTATTCTATTAGCAAAACTTGCATTCTGCATTTAGTCTCGTATTGAATTAAATACGAAAAGTCAGATTGCGTAGTTTAATTTAAGTATTTAGGTTCAGACTGGAATTTATGTCTGACTTATTTGAATTATGGTCACATACTACATTCATTTTAAAGCATAATGTGTCTTTTTGGATGATTTGTACTGGACAGTTTATGCTAATCTTAATATTCAATTGCGTGTAACTATTTTAATATTATATCCCAATGTGCTGATAGTAAATTTGCATGCATAAAATAAATAATTAGGATATACATCTAAATTATTCTTAGTTTATGCTTATAGCATTCATTGTTAAATAAATAAGTGCAGTAATTGTTTGAATGCTTTTTAAATAAAATCAGTATATTATTTTGTTAGTAACTATTGTATTGTTACGTAACAAATTTTAAGTATTGAATTTGTGTTGTTAAATCAATTATAAAATGTCATCTACTTCAACTACCATTGTACTCTATGAAATTTGAAAAGTTTACCAGAGTGAATTTGAAGAGATAGCAGCAAAAAAAAAACAAAAAAAAGAATTTTGAATCTCAAGACGCTTAATGTAACGAAGTTCTAGCGTATAGATGTCTCAATCGAGGAAGACAAATTGTATAACGGGTTGTCGGATCTAATGTTCTCGACAATGGTGTTTGAAACCAATTTGGTAGATAACCTGAGAATGGTAGATCGACATGAGCGCTACTTGTTATGTTTGTGCTGATAAAAAAAATGTTTTCATCTTACACTCCGATCAGTGGAAGACAACTCTTTATGAAAAACTCTTTACGTTAGAGATCTTTGGACTAGGCAAAGTAGTGCTGAAAATAACTTCGGAAAAAGAAGTAACTCTAATTGACGTTGTACATGTTTCAGAGAATTGCAAGAATTTGGTTTATGGTCCATTATTGAGCAAGAATTGGTTCAGGCTAGTATTTGAGTCTGAAAATTTTGTACATACCAAAAATGAGATGTACGTGCGTGAGAGGTACTTATCTAATGGATTGTTTGATATGAATGGAATGCTTGTGCTGCATGATATTGATGGAATTATGTTGCTAAGCACACTTTTACCCATAATTGTGGGGGTAGGATTGTTGTTTATATTATATCCTCAACTTAAGTTCAGATGGACCTAATATTTGTGGAAGATAGTGCTGTTGTCTTCAAATTAAAGTATTAAAATTTTGAAACAACATTAAAATATTGAATTGCATTGTTGTGAATCACTTGTTAAACATGAAAATCGTAAGATATTGTAAATTGGATATCCAATGCAAGGGAATCAAAATCTACTAGTAAATATGTTTTACTATTGATAGTGCATTTGTTTTTTGGAAATCATCCAAATAACTTGAGTATTGTAAGATTGTGATAGAATTTGAATTTTTGAGCTTTAAATGAAGCAAGAAGGAAGTATGATCTATTCAAAAAAATTTAAAAGTTCTCAAAGCAACGTGTATAGCTCGATTCAATTTACGATGGAATTCGAGTTCATAACTTTAAATAAATCTAGAAGGAAGCAGAACGACTTCTTAATTTCTTATAGGACATTCTGTGTTGGCCTAATTCAGTGCTTACAATATAGTATGCATTGTAGTAGTCAGTTGGCTATCGAAAGAGCACAAATAGTATGTATAATGGTAAGTCTCGGCATACATGTCGAAGACATAATACCATAAAGCAGTTGATCTCAAAATTGTGTAATCTCCATCGATTATATAAAGTCAAAGGAGAATATCGTGGATCCACTTACTAAAAGTTTACAAAGAGATCAAGTATACTGCGTATTAAGTAAAATGGAATTAAAAGCCTACTACAAATGAGTCTTTATAATGGTAACCCAACCTTGTTGACTAGAGATCCCAAGATCTTGGTTCAATAGGACAACTAAGTTATGAAGATTCAGTTAAGCACTTGGGAGTTATCTCATACCCATTTCTATTGTAAGAAAAAGTACTATCTGCAGAGTGTATGAGGTTAAGTAATAACTTTTAATGATTCTTATAGCTTGGATAAAATCAAGTTGAGTATGGTGGAATGCTCTTAATAGGAGATCACCTATGTAAGTATGAAGTGGAGTCGATTCTATGAGAATGTTTCGAGACTTGAATTCTCTAAAACACTTATGAAACTCAAGAGTTGTTCAGGGCCAAAATGAACACAACTGTGAGAACCGAAGGTGTTAAGGAGGTTATTGTGTGGGTACTATTGTCTTGGTTTACACCAACAGTTGAACAGTTCAAGACACAGCGTTCACTGATTAGCCAAGTAAATCCGATAGTATTCTACTAAGGAAGGTTCAAAGCTAGAAGCCACATATCCTGATGCAATAGCTTACTGCTTGTATTCTCTTTTAGTGTCTACATAGTCATTTGCATTAATTTTCATTTATGTGGGGGATTGTTAGAAATTTATTTAGTAATGTTGGTTTTGACCAACTATAACCAATTATTTAAGCGGAGGCCGTTAGTTAAGTACGGGAATTGTAAGACCAAACGTTTTCTACTACGCAAACAGATTAACATAGTATATTTAGTTGCTCGAACCAATTTCGAGTGAATGAGAAATTAAGGCCCAAAGTGAATCGCTTAAATACATGAATATTGTTGAAAAATGGGATTAGAATATTGTGAAATATTCTAGAATCTATTTGGATGAAATGTCGTATCTTTTTTGACATGTCATTTTTTAACAGTCACATCTTTTCAACTTAGAGACATGTCTTTTGGACATGTGCTTTTAGACATGTACTTTTTCAATAAGACATGTATTTTAAACGTACATTTTTATGAAGTTGTGTCTTTTGATACATAACATTTCAGATCTTATAAATAGACCTCTTGTGATTGGAAATTAAATCACTTTACTTTCAACCAAATGTCTCTACAAGTTTTGCATAAATCATTTTAGTATAGAAATAATTTTTGAATAAAGTTCAAGTCCAGTTTTCATTTAAAGAGAGAACAAAATACTGTTCAGTTCATTGTTCTTGTAATTTGGAGTGCTCCTATTACGAGAAGTGGTCGTTGTATCTTGGGGACGTGTGCCGAGGAAACCGTAAGCACCTGTGAGGGACAATTTCATCTTAAGGAGAAAGAGTCGAACTTTTTCCTCGATCGAATCTAATTCTTCATTTCTCGATATTTTTGTAAGTCGTCATTTTGCTCGTTTGCATGCACATGATCAAATTTTAGAATATAAATAATGCACCAATTTTATCAACAAATATTGCTCTCAGGTGAATGTCACATTCACTATAAATATTGCTCTCTCTATATATTCAAATATGCACTAGGATACGTTTATTTTTTTAATAATCCACTAGGTATTTTAGCTTGTTTAATCGTGATGAATCCAGATGAATATGCTAGATTGAACGATAAAATACAAACTTGATGATGACGATGGCTTTGTGATGAACATGGGAGATGATAATTTCGTTGATGGGAGGGAGAAGATGAGCATGTGTCTGGTCGGGAAAGTGTTGGGATATAGGCCACCGAACAAAAAAGCATTAGCGAATGTAATAAACCTTATATGGCAATCGTCTCAGACAATTCCCATTGAACAGAAACGCGTTAATAACATATTCATGTTCCACTTTGGCAACCAATTAGATAGGCAGTGTGTTTTTGCAGGGGTCTTCGTTATTCAATAAACAAGTTATTTCGCTTGTTAAACTGGAAGAATTGGAGATATTGCATCGATTGATTTTTCTTTGGTGTTGTACTGGGTACAAATCTATAATGTTCTCTTAATTGTTGATAGTGAACATTATGCCCTGAAGTGGACGACGCTAATTGGGGTTCTTGAGGAGGTAGATATAGAAAATGCAGTGATGAAAATTCAGGCCAGAATTGATTTAATGAAGCCATTTAAATGGGGTATCCATGTTCATATGAGTGACAACAACCTAGATATTCAACTATTGCTGCAATAAAAAGGTTGCCGAATTTTTGTTATAATTGTGGCATTGTTGGACATAAGATAGGTGATCGTGCTGATGTCCATGAAGGCAATAGTAGGACAGCTGATCATATATGGAGGTTTGGAGATTAGCACCGGGCACTACCAATTTTGTTTAAACGGGGGACAAACCTAGTTGATCAATCTTCCAATAGGGATAACTCTCAATCTTCCAACATGCGACACATAAACTCATTTTTCATGAGACAGAATTTGCTGATACAAGCCACTGGGGTGATACAGATAACTATAGTGGCCACAGTGATGGCGCAAGGTGGGGAAATGATGAGAAATTACATTACCGCTCAACCTCAAATTGCTACTTGTTTGGCTAAAATAGAAGATGTGAACTTTGTGGAGATTTTATACTAAGGTAACTTCCCAAACTAAATCTTCTATTCTAGTTTTTATTTTACGAATTTTAAGAGATGGGTTGGACTTGGGCTGTGACCCAACTAGTGGGCCTATTTTGACAAGGTGACTACAATTAAACATATACTAAAAAATATGGAAACGTATAACGCCGAAGAAGTCCAGGGATAATGCTACGAATACATCATCCACATTAGCTGGTCCAACACAAGGTGGAAAATTAAAACTAGTTGCGGAGTTGGATTAGCAGGGTGATCGGTTAGTCGAGGAAAAGATGGAATTGGTGAATGAGGGCAAGGCATCAGGTTTGGTGGTGGCAAAGGAGCTGGTGGAAAAAAATGTTAGGAAGGAAGGTCGAAGGTAGTGATGCAAGTAGCTGGAAATGTAAGGCAGCTAGGTGATGAGGACACATTCATGTTTGACTTATCAGCGAGTTTTGTAGAATCGTCGATGCAATGAGATATCTATATCGCTGGAACATATAGGAAGAATCACTGAACGTTAAAAGCATTACGAGAGGTCTTCCATAGTGTTTCTATCCGAAACTAAATTACAAGGAGAGAAGGCAAGAAATTAAGTTTATTTGTTGATAGTGATGGTCGGAGTGAAGGGTAAATGCTGTTATAAATAAATTCTGCGATGATACCCTTCAGTCCTTTTCCAGAGGACACATTGACATTGTGGTTGTTTCACCCCGAGAAATTGCATGGTGATTTATAGAATTCTATGGGAACCCAAAAGCAGAGGATATGCGTATTTTCTTTAGAGTTACTACTCAGACTACATTATCAGCAATCCTTACCTAGGGTGTGGAGGTGATCTGAATGAAATTATGTCTGACAATGAGAAGTTGGGAAGGAAAGATAGGCCATTTTGGGGCGAAAATGGACTTTCGGTACGTGCTGATGGACTATGACCTTAGTGGCCCGAGATTTTCAGGCCCTACATAAACTTGGAATAATAAAAGGCTTGGGGAGGTGAATATACAAGAACGATTGGATAGGTTTGTGTGCAATGAAGAGTGGGAAAATTAGCGTAAATGGTCCCTAATGTATGCCTCTAGTGTGCAAATGAGCCATAACCTTTCATTTTTAGTAAAGTGGTCCCAAACTTATGTTTTTAGATGCGTAATTGATCTTTCTGAACAGATTCTATTAAAAAATCCGTTAGTTTTGTGCGTGGGTTATACTCTATTTTTATTTATTTTTATTGGAGGGCAAAAACGTTAACTCTAATTTTATTTGTTTTATCTATTCCTTCCGCCAACACAACCTGAACTTAACACACCAATATATTGTATTTAGACAGAACTTCCATAATTAATATACTACGTATTACAGAACTTGGTAGAGAAAATAGATCCTAATCTTTGCCACTCTAGGCTACCCTTGGAGCTAAAGACTTCATGGACGTATCTGAATCCTAGAAGATGTTTTATGTGTGCAGCGAAGACGGATGAGCTATTGTTTGTATTTCTTTTCAGTAATAGCTTATCTACAAAATTTCCTAATTTTTGGATTTAGTTTATTTAGTTTTGTAATTTGTACAGAAATTGGTGGTTGTGGGTTGTTTGTGTGGTGTGACCCACCACTTGCCCCAGATGTAAAGATAAAATGCTTGGATGTTGAACCTTAATAACAGGCTACGAGAAGAAAACATGTACTCCAAGAGCAAGAATACGAAATTTCCTTGAAGATTTGTTTTTGGGACTTTATTTGTGGAGTTACTGTAATGTGGATGAAGGGTTAAGGGTTAACTTATTGTAATATGTATTGCACTTCTGTTATTAATAAATAACAATAATTTCATCTTCTGGGTATCACATTGTCCTTGAAAAGATTTGCTGTAATTGTGGAGATGGGTGCATACCATGTTTTTAGGCTTTACAATATACTACGTTTCTTTCTTTCTCGAGCACTAGTGGTCCTAAATCTTTGTAGATAGGTGCGCAATTAGTCCAAAAATTTGTTATATTGTTGCGCAAATGGTCCCTAAAGTATTGAACTAGTTGTACAAATGGTCCTTAATGTATTGAACTAGGTGCACATCCAATCCCTATCATTTCGGGAAAATAGTATGCTTGTAACCTCTATTTTTAGCTAGATCTGAACCATAGAAACAATCTAACAAGTTGACAACCATTCTTAATGATAAATATGTTTCTCCTCCTCCGAGCACGGTGACGACAGTGGTGGAATCCTGCAAAATAGTGGCAGGGATTCTTTTGCATGGTAACTGTCATTTTATGGGTCGCTTGTCTAGCTAACCTAATGGCAGTTGAGTCATTGCTGTCTATCTGTCGGAGATGAACTTATGATACCAACAATGCGAGCGAGTCGATGAGGCGGGTATGCTAAGACGTGCCACTATTGACAGACAACATATAACAGCTGTCATTATTTCTATTATCAATTCCAATGCAATAAAACAATCTCTGCCAGCTAAGAAATAATAAATTTACCAAAAGCGAAAAACTGAAAAGCAAACACATACATTTATAGATCATCATCAAGTTTAAAATTTACTACCACAATACAAGAATTTTGCAATCCGTTGCCATCATTTCAAAAGCAACACATATAATCTTAGTAATATAAGATCAGTACTACACCATGTCCACTAGTTTTGGAAGCAAAAAATGAGTTACACAAACGAAATAAAAACTGATAGACATATTTACACATGTACGCATCTCCACATCAATCACCTCGGCAATGCCCACTTTGATATCATGTGTTTAGAATCGCATGTAAGAGTTTTTTATTTGTCCGAGAATTTTTGGGTTTTTTCTTCGCTTTTTTTTTCCAGCAATTTTTAGGTGGAATGGAAGATTGAAACAAATATAATTGGAGTTGAAGTTTTTGCCCTGCAGTAAAAACAAATAAAAAGAGAGTATAAACCCATGTACAAGTCTTGAGTCTTCAATCACCATTTGAAAAATATGTGAATTATCGTCGTCTTCTTTCTACTACATCTTCAAAACCTAAGTTTGCTAAGTAAGTAATTTTTGGTTTTTTTCCCATGAAAGTCTCTCCTTATTATTATTATGTCTGATAGTGTGCATATGAGCCTAGATCTGCTGTCTTAAATGTGTGTCCCTTTGGCTGTCCCAATAGAAAATATACACATCATCAAATAAATATAATTATTTAATGTATTCACACTTGCTTTTAAAATTGACTTGTATTTATTTGATCATGTGTATATTTTTTATTGGTGAGACAGTCAAAGAGACACAGATTTGAGACAGCAGATATAGACTCGTGTACATATATATAGGTAAGGCTAGGACACAAAATTTCGTACAATAGTGGACCAAATTTCCCATGGAGTTCTTGGCTTCACATCAGATGCTATAGAATTTGGATAGCATCGCTCGAGCCGGTTGCTTCGCTCAAGACTAGAGATGGTAATAGTACGTTTGATTAATTAATTTTAAGTTGTTTTCAGTTTTATTTTTGTAAAATATCTAAAATTTGTTTGGTCTGTTAATTTTGAAAATATATTTGTAAAAATAATGTTAAACTTATAACATAAAATTCAAAACATGTATTTAACGTTTTCAGTTTTTCAATGAAAACACCAAAGACACTCAAAATAGGGGAAATAAACATTTAAATAAAAATTCTAAAATTCTAAAATTCTAACAAAATAAAAATAGTTTAAGCCCGTATTGGTTATTTAAATAAAAATTCTAAAAAATATTGTTTAGATGGGAAAAGAAAAAAAAAAAACCTTCATCCACGTCAATTTTTTTCCAAGTCAATTTATTATTTGTTTGTATTTTATTTTTGTAGCAAGAAAAAATGTTATAAGATTCACCAACTTTAAAATATATTTTGTATATATTACTTCATATATAATATATTAGCATAAAATTGTTCAATAATCAAATTAATTGAATAAAATATCATAAAATAATTTCTCAAAATTCTGAACCGAACGTGTTTCCAATTTTCTGTTTTGAAAAATTATTTTTCTGAATGACAAACAAAAAACGTTTTTAGGATTTTAAAATGGACTTTCAAAAAAAAAATTGAAACGCAAATCAAACATCCCCTAAGGGTTTAAATAAAAATTCTAAATAATAAAATTCTAAAAAAATTAATTCTGAAAATTATTAAATTCTATAAAAATAAAAATAGTTCAAGAACTTATTGGTTATTTAAATAAAAATTCTAAAAAAATTATTTAAAGAAAAACAAATAAAAATTCTCACTCCACGTCACTAATTTTTATTTTTTGCCATGTTAATATATTATTTGTTTATATTTTATTTTTAAAGCAAGAAAAAAATATTGTAACATTTACCAACTTTAAAATGTATATATTATTTAATAATATTAACATAAAATTGTTCTAATAATCTAATTCATTGAATAAATTGTCTTAAAATAATTTTTCAAAATTCCAAACTAAACGTGTTTTCCAATTTTCTATTTTGAGAAATAGTTTTTTATAATAACAAACCAAATGTATTTTCAGCAACCTTGAAACAAACTCTCAAAACAGAAATTGAAAATATATTCAAACCTCAAAATTGAAAATTGAAACGCAATCCTCATGTGATGCCACTTTTGTTGTCTTTGGCTTCACAAGTAAAGTGGACCTAAAAAGTTCGAATAATCATCCCACGAAAACTATTTTATTTGAATATTAATTTAACTAAATGTACCTCTTATTTGATTAAAACAAATTTTATGTCAACGATGTTGATTAATTCTATGATTATCTAAGAAAGAAAAACAATTAAACGAATAAATATGATGGTTGAAGTGTTTGGACTCACGATTTCACTGTAGTCTCTTAAGTCAACTTTTAAATCAATTTACCTCTCTAGAGTTCAAATCAATCATATTTAATTAAGTCAACTCACAATATCTTTATGTGAATATGAATAAGCCTTAGGTAAATATATTTAAGCACCCATGAATTCAATTAAGGACCTCAACACTAGCAAAAGCGTATCTCTACATTTTACCAAATTGCTGAATTTTACTATGTGGTCTAAATTAATAACCCACATCTCGGCTCGTTAAAATCCTCATATGAATGAATTAGTGATTAAGTAATTCAAGCATGAAGCGAAGAAGCGAATTAAATACATGAAACCATGAATTCCATAAAACTTGAGAATTGAAATTAATGTTTCAAAACTTGTTATATAGTGTTCATCTCAACTGAAATTTAGCTACTCATCATACGGGAAAAAGAATACATAAAAAACAAATTAGAATACATCATTGGGTGTAAAAAAAAAACGAGAGTAACAGAGTATCTTGCACCAGGAATCTGTCATCTTCCCGTCTCAATCTTGAAAATTTCCGTTCTTGTTTGTTCCTCAAGTTGTCTCTTGTCTTCTTGATTTTACAACCCTTAATTTGACCTAAATTAGATCTTTTTATAGTGTTTACACCATTTGAATTCGTCTTACTTGAAAAGGACAAAACTATCCTTGAATTTCAACTTAAAAAAAACAGAAAAAGCCTCAGTTGGGTCGTGGTTTGCAAAACCGCTACACAAACCGCGACAAACCTTTGTTCTCTATTTACCGCGGTTTGGCAGTAGTTTGCAAACCCGGCTAGACTGTGGCAAACAGCAAGTTTGCTTTGCCAATTCTCTCTTTTTTGTAGTTTGGTCCCTCAAATTTCAAATTTATGTAATTTGGTCACTACAAGTGTTTTTGTGCAGATTAGGACCCTTTTGCCCCAAGTCCTTCAACATTTATCCCACAACTTTCAAGAAATTTCACATTGGTCTCGAACCTCTTTAGTCATCCGAATTTGGTCCTCTTGAAGTTTCAGAAGTGTACAAAATAGTCCTCAAACATTTACATCTATTTTTGAGTTTTACCTACAATGACAACATTTATACAAAGTAGAAATGCGCTCAAATTACAGTTATATATCAAGTTTATAAGTTAGAATTAACGTGTAAAACACACTTATCAATGGGCAATATTGAAATTGTTTGATTTAGAGAACTATACCTAATCCAAACATATCCAAAATTTATCCTTCTTTTCATCTCCGGCCTTCAAAGTTCGACTTTTCACTTCAACTCTTTATTTTTTCTTCAAAATGCGTCGATTCATCTCGTTTGCCTCATCTCTTTCACCAATGTTCTTCAAGTTTGGGGTTCATAAAAAAAATCAACAGAAGTCTAATTTGATTCACTAACAAAAGTCTTATTCAATGATGAAGATAAGTGTATATTTTACACTTATCAATATGTCTTGGCATTAGTCAATATACTATAGTACGTGCCCAACACTCTATTGAAAATGCACTCTTTCTTAATTTCCGGCACAACCAGAGAGTCGTAACAAAAATTTCTATTGCTTCTAACGTTAACATCTTCCATGCGTGTAACAATAGCTCACCCTCTTATGATTCAATATGTTTTATATTTTGTACTTTATTTGAAGATGTAATTTTATCTTTGAATAAGTCTAAGGTTAAAATAAGGTTGCAATATCCATATTTTATTTGTTTCTGTTTGTTCCAATTTCGCTCCTGATGATAAATTAGGGTAGAACGTGTTGTTGCTGGTCCAACTTATTTCCTGGGTTGTTCCTGTTTATTGGGAAACGACCTTTAGCATTTTCTTGTACTTAAGCTCGTGTTGCTTATGAAATAAAGGGGAGAAGAGATCATTAATTAGAATCCGTATGTTTTTGGTTGAGTTCTTCGAAAATTCAAATTGAAGTTAAGACTGTCAAACGAGTCTACTATAATTATTTCTTTTATCATTTAGATACACGTTCATTAAACCAAAATAGGGGATTCACTTTATTCTGGACACGAACCAATTTTATGGAGTTGAAATAGTACTTAAATATCCAGATACTTGTTTGTAGCTCGTTTTCTTCTTAATATTGCTCATTCCAATATCCACTCTTGGTAATTTTCCTGCACGTTATCACTTTTATATATGGATGCTCTAAGTCACCTTTAGAAGTCATTAATTATGGGCATTAAGGTTCAAATTATTTTTTGTAGAAAGCTTTGAATTTAAATGGATAAATGCATTCCCTCAACAACAACTTAAAATTTTAGATGAGACAGTTTAAAATAATATATGAGTAGACAAATGTTTCTAGTTCAAGTTTGGTTGTCCCCTTTTTATTAAAATTGTGAAGAGGAATCTAATTTAAACTTTCTTGCTGAAAATTAAATTTAAATAAATAAATAAATAAATATATATATATATATATATCTCCAGCATAAGGTGGTTCAATGGTTGACATCGTATGATTGTTCAATCTTTCTTAAAAACCAAAAACACACACATATATATATATATCTCCAGCATAAGGTGGTTCAATGGTTGACATCGTATGATTGTTCAATCTTTCTTAAAAAACCAAAAAACACACGCATGCGAAGAAAATTCAATGACCATAATACAATTATTAGTTAAACAATTTAGAAGCCACCGATTTTAGTCATTGTCAAGTGATCCCTTTATGCGAAATCCCTTTATCCAAACTTACTTGAAGCTAAAGAATTTATAAGAGTCGTTTTTGTTTGTTATTTCACGTCAATTGAGTTACTTAACAATTGTAATTTCGTGAATCATACGCTCACTATTAAGACTTGGAAAGATTTGGAGTTCCATTTTAAAAAAATCAATTTTGTTAAGAGTAGTAACTCAAGTCCTTATATATTAATTATAATTTTGATGTTAAATCAAAGTGAGATTTACCCTTAACATGTTCACCAAGATAATGATTTGTTTGAGAAAACACAAATTAGAATCGAATTACTCATTTTGATATTTAGAATTACTCGTTTGAGCTTAATGGACTCTGATACAATATTAAGACTTGGATTTCCATCTTAAAATATCAATATTGTTAATATGAGTTGACCAAACATTTATATGTTGTATAGTTATTTCATATTTATTCTATGCAAAATATATCCTTAACATATCTCCGTAAGTGGCTCGTTTGAGAACACCAATCTTGAAATCTGTCTGTTCGTTTGAGTTTAAAACACTCAGATACCACATTAAAACTTAAGATTATATCTTAAAAGGTCAAGTTTATTAGAGAAGTAGCACAAATTTTATATGTAGGTTAATACTTCTATACTTAACCGATCATAGAATTCGGATGTTCGTTTTGAGTTTTATACAGACTGAATTTGCTTGTTTGATCTTAATGGGATATGACAAATATTAAAACTTAGAATTCAATCTTAAAAAGTCAATATTGTTTAGAATAATAGTCCAAACCCTTATCTGTTGGTTTTAGTTTTGATATCTAATATATGTATAACTTATGTTAATAACTAGCCTTGTGTAAATGAGACTTAATTAGTGAGGTATTAATATAAAGAATTTGTATAATTTTTTGTGTATTATTTACGAACAAACAGTAGTTATAATTGAGGTGTTAAGATAAAAATTCTTGTTTCAAAATTGCGTCTAGTATTATAAAATTAAAGTGCCAAAGCAAATCTCTCACACACACAATAGCATAGCAAATCATTATAAAATTTGAATACTATTATGTTGTCCTTAAAGATCGAACTAGTAAATATTGTAACTATTGTTAGCGGCATCATATTTCATAATCAAAATGAATTTATTCGACGAACAAATATAGTTAGTCCTAGACAAGTATTGAGCTAAATGAAGAGTGAAATGGAGAAGAAGAACTATTTCTTGTTCTGTAATACAACTGAGAAGCAATATAAATAGCAGGAATGAGTTTGTTACAGTGCAAGAACAATTTTGTTGCAATCCAAACACTACAACAAAAAGTGCCTTTTGCAACATCTCAACGACAACATTCATTAAAAGTTTGTTGCTAAAACGGGTCTACGGCAACAGTCATCAAATATATGTTGCATTTGGTTAATTCAATTGGCATTTGGCAACAGTATTAAAATGAACGTTGTTAATATAACCTTTTGCAACGGTCACTGACCGTTGCCAAAATAATAATATCTTTTCTTATTCAACAACGGGCAATGACCGTTGTTATATAACATAGTTTTTAGCAACGTTCACTGAACGTTGTTAAAACATATACTACAACATTTTTGCAATGGTCAGAGGCACGTTGCTAAAACTTTTATTAAAAAATAGATTTGACAACGTTCTTTGCACATTGTAAAATCTAAAGCCCAAATACGAGCCCAGCTAATAAATTTCCTATCCGCGAAAACTAAAAATATTTGCCACCAACATCAAAATACGTTATGTGTATCCAACTCCTCACATTGCTCTTCCCCAAATGTAACCCAAAAATCCAATTCAAAACCTTTATTCAAATCCGATTCCCGTTCTCTTCGTACTCATCCTCGTCGTAATCATCATTGTTACTCTCCTGGCGGCGATTCTCCCTTTACTTTTCCTTGATATCTTCGACCCGCCCAAAGACGCTCACCGAAAAAGACGATGGTCCGTCACGACTATTGACGCCATCGCCCGACGACGACTTTCTAGAGATTCTCGAATCGGCTTTTCGGAACTCCCATGAGCCCGAGCGGGCCTCGGAGTTCCGAGACCTCTGATTTGTCGAGCTCGAACATCGTTGAGCCTTTGGTGAGCATCTGATCGGTTGGGAGGAATCTGTAGTTTGCTCTAGCAAAATAGGTTTTTGATGCCGCCATCAGTGTTAGCTTTACTTCTCTCTCTATATACGTGTGTGTATATTCTGTATTGCTTTGTTTGAATGATTTGATGGGATCATGGGAATGGGGATTTTGTATTGAGGGTTTGGTACTTGAAAATGGAGGTGTTGATCTGCTTTTATAAAAGGACATATATTCATATATATTCTAAATTCTTGTTGTTTTTAAGCACTCCTTAACATAATTTTGCTCAAGATTGGTTGTTAAGGTGGAGAACTGAACCAAGAATTCTCATTTTCATCATCAATCGAAAGAAAAGGCTGTTCAAAAGAATTAACAAAAATTTTGTGGTTGATTTTGGGCGGATACGTGTTCTATAAGAATGGAGAAATAGAAACCGAATCTTTGTTCCCCGATACGATAGCCGGAGGACTTCTTTAGAAGTGAGGATTCAAGCAGAGTCTTCCAAGGCAAGCACATCAGAAATTGAAGCTCCAAAAGATCGAAAACACGCTTCTTTGTGGGTGCATTTGTTCATTTATTTAGAAATGAATAAAAAGACAATTCACCAACTTGCCTCCTCTCAATGCCTTCAAACTATCCAAGAAATTTAGCAAAGACATGAGAGAGTATGCATGTGGTTTGTCGAATCCCCTTATCGATTCTAATCTAAGTTATTTCAAGCCTCAATGGAAGAACTTTAGTTTCTCCGAACTTCAAACGCCACCAATTTTTTTGCCAAGGTAAGTAATATATTTCGAAATTCGAGTTTATGTCTATTTCTCTATCATCGAATTTCAAAGAACTTCGTTACGAGATTGCTCGAATATGAAGTGTGAAATGTTGTCTCGTATCTAGGACATTTCATTGGGAAAGGCGATTATATGCCAAGTTTCTGAGGGTTGTTTGGAAGGAGGCCACTTGTTGCAATTAAGCGGTTGTGAGAGGACCTCTGGAGGAGAGAATTGGGATTTTTATCGAATTGGGGATAATGGCTCATGTTAACCATCCCAATATCGCTAAATTGATTGGCTATGGGGTTGAAGGTAGACTGTACCTTGTCCTTGAGTTGTCTCCACTTGGAAGTTTGGCTTCTTGACTTCACGATTAGTGCTGCGTGATCATTTTTTAATAGTTTTCAAACTCATCTTTCTTGTTTATATCTCGTTTTCACATTATCGGAGATTTGTACAGATTCAAAGGAGAAGTCGAAATGGGATATCCAGGCATAAGGTTGCCACAGGGAACACTAAGGGGTTATTGTATCTTCACGAAGGTTGTCAAAGAAGAATTATCCATAGAGATATTAAGGTGAAAATATATTGCTTCTGAAGACTTTGAACCTCAGGTATCATCAAAATCTTAATTAGTCGATACACCTTGCGTCCTTTTTCCTTTTTCCTTCTTTCTTTTTAACGTCGATGAAATAGCTCAAAGAATTTTACATGTTATAAGGTGTTTACCTAAAAGTTATTTTTAATTCAGATTTGTGATTTTGGACTTGCAAAATGGCTGCCAGAGCAATGGACTCACCTCACCCTATTAAAATTTGAAGGCACATTTGGGTTTGTAGAATATAATCATTCCTCAATTTTCCGTCTATAACCATATAACATTCCTTCTAATCTCTGAAAAGATTTCTTAGATATCCTTTCTCTGTAGTTATCTAGCTCCCGAGTTCTTAATGCACGGCATAGTAAATGAAAAAACTGATGTGTTTGCCTTTGGGGTGCTGCTTTTGGAACTTATTATTGGGCGTCGAGCACTGGATTACTCACAGTAAATCCTTGTTATGTGGGTAGGATGACTCTTCTCTCCTGTCCCACTCGAGTTGCTATATATGATGGTCTTACTAATGCAATTGGTGCACAACATTTTAAAGTTTGTCATTGCTTTTTGTTTATGATAGGCAAAACCCCTGTTGAAAAAGAACAAAATTAGAGAGCTTGTTGATCCCTCGCTGTCGATGACTACAACGGTGCAGATGAATCTCATGATTTTGGTCGCTTCTCTGTGCATGCGTGCAGTTTCGCTCGTTCGGCGTCCTCAAATGAGTCGGGGCATGTGTACTTATAACATGGTTTATTGTTATGTTTAATACAGAGATGATGTTTTATTTTAAAATGTCAATATTATTAAAAAGAATAACTCAATGTCTTATATATTTATTAAGATATTTAATAGATACGTGTTTTATTCTTAAACAAATTCAGGTGATTAATGTGCATGCACGGTGATAGCTTGTGGTTGAAGTAAGAGATTACCATTTTTGGTGTACTTAATTTCTATGATGATGATGATAATGAGTGTAATAAATTATCAATGTCAATATTATGTCTACTTATTATCAATGAGATGCAACCTCCATACTTTACATCTTGTCCTCGTTTTTGTCTAAGTCTCGTCTAGGTCCAAAAAACTTGAAACTTAACTTCCACACCAAGCTATGCTTTATACTTTTTAAAATACTGATTACAACTTTAAACTTAAAATTCAAATATATATTTATACATGTTAAAAATACCGAAAGCTTGCAATAATATTGTACATATATCTCCACAATATTCGTACAATGAGCATGTAACAACTATACGATTAGTCTCGTGGCAACCAATTGCTTTACATGTTTGATTTATGTTGAAAAAAAATGTGGCACCGTGTTCATTTTTGTCGGTGAAATCAGAAATGGTAATAGGGAAATGGACAAATTTATGGGCCCCTATGTTACTTTTTTCAGGTATTTTAGTGAGTTGATTGAATATATTTTCCTTCCAGCAATCCTGGTTTGGACATTTGTGATCAGTCAAGAGCTGTGAACTTGAATCTCCGGACAATAAATGTTTGACGTTACGGATTCGTTGATTCGGGGTGTTAGTTATCAAGTTTGTTTTGCTATATTTTGGTAGATTAAATGTACAACATTTAAGAAACTTTTAGAACATGTGTTTTGCTAGGCTTGGTTCAAACTTTGTATGTTTAAAGAAACTTGTAGGCTATATTTTGTATGATAAATTTCATTAATATTGTATAAATTCCAGTTAAGAGTTGATGTGGATTGAGTTTTATTGTATAAATTTCAGTTATGGATTGAGTTTTATTAAATGAGAGTAAATGTAGAGGAATATCTTTAAAATATGTTTCAAAATAATAGATAAAAAAAATAAAACATGCAAAAGAAACAAATCGAAGATAACGACAACGTGCGTGGATTTAACGTTGTTAAATATGTTGTCATAGGTAAAGACAACATGCATGTACATGTTGCTAAAACTAAATGACAACGCACAAGAGAACGTTGCTAAAATAAATGACAACGCGCATGTGAACATTGCTAAAGATAAATGACAACGCGCAGGTGAACGTTGCTAAAGATAAATGACAACACGCATGTGAACGTTGCTAAATATAAATGACAACGACCGATGAACGTTGCTAAAAAGTTAATGGCAACGCACTTAATTTCTTTGGCAACGGGCAATGCCTGTTGCCGTAGACAGAGACTTTTCGACAACATCAAAGGCCGCAACGTACAGGTGAACGTTGCTAAATCCCTTTAGCAACGTACTCTGCCCGTTGCAAAAGGGTCTTTTTCTTGTAGTGAAACTAACTAACTAATAACAGCACTATATACAAGCTCCAATACTCTCCCTCAAGATGGACTTTGGATGTCTTTTACAGCCATCTTGGATAAGAGAGTAAACAAAATAGGAGAAGGTAAAGCTTTGGTGAATACGTCCGCAACCTGATGTTGTGATCAAATGGGCATAAGTCTGATGAAGCCTTTAGTAATTTTATCACGAATGAAGTGACAATCGATCTCGAAATGTTTGGTCCTTTCATGGAAGGTTGGGTTAGATGCAATGTGAATAGCAGCCTCATTGTCACAAAATAAAAGAGCAGGAGATGACTCATGGATTTAGAAATCCATCAACAACTGATGTATCCAGACCAACTCACTGGCTGTTGAAGCTAAGGCTCTATATTTTGCCTCAGCTGAAGAACGAGAGATAGTGTTTTACTTTTTAGCTTTTCAAGAAACTAAAGAATCACCAATAAAAATGCAAAAACCAATGACATATTTTTTGGTGTCCAAACAAGATCCCCAATCAGCATCTGCAAAAGCCTTCAGTTGTAGTGAGGATGAAGATGAAAAGAAAAGCCCTTGACCAGGATTGGATTTTAGATATCTGAGAAGATGATAAACAGCTGTTAAGTGAGGTATCCGAGGCTGAGCCAAAAACTGACTTAGTTTATGGATGGCAAAAGTGATAATAGGACGAGATAGAGTGAGATAAAGAAGGTGACCAATTAATCATCTATAAGGAGAAGCATCAGGTAGGAGATCACCATCAGAGGCACTAAGATGCACCTTAGGATCCATAGGAACTAAAGTCCAAGAAAATATTTCAAACTTCCCAAATCTTTCCGCTTGAATTGGCTATGAAGGAAGAGCTTTAAAGACTGAATAACATGTAAATTAGGACTAGTGATGATAATATTATCAACATAAACCAATAGAGAAACAAAGGAAGATCTGGAACCTTTGGTAAACAGAGAAGTAATCAGATTTGGATTGAGTAAATCCAAATTGAATAACAGCATGAGAGAATTTTGAATACCATTGTCTTGAAGCTTTCTTGAGGCCATATATAGATTTATGTAATCTACAAACCATACTTTCCTTTTCACAAACATTTTCCACTTTTCTATTATAACCAAGAGGAAGATCCATGTACACTTCTTCAAACAAGTCACCATTAAGGAAGGCATTATTGATATCAAGTTGAACTAAATGCCATTGTTGACTAGTAGCAAGGGCCAACAAAATTTTGACTGTAACTAATTTTTCCACAGGAGAAATTGTATCAATGAAATCCAATCCTTCTTGTTGAGTGTACCCTTTTACAACTAAACGAGCTTTGTATCTTTCAATAGAACCATTGGACTTGTGCTTGATTTTGTATATCCATTTGCAACCATAGAGTGTTTTCCTATGGGTAAATGAACAATTGACCATATGTGGTTAAGTTCCATGGCATCTAACTCAGCTTGCATAACAGCTCTCCAATGAGGAAATTTAATTGGTTGATGGTAGAATTGAGACTCAAACTAAGATGAGACATTAAGAACAAAGTTCTTGTGGGAAGTGGATAAAGAACTGTAAGATACATATTTTGATAAAAGGTATGAAGTATCACATGTGGAAAATGTTTTATGAGACATTAAATGACAATGAAAGTCTCTGAGATAAGTAGGAGTTTTTGGAATTCTATTTGATCTTCTTGGAGGAATTTCAGCAGGATAATGGACTAAATCATTCTCAGCATTATCATGAATTTCTGTATGGTGATCAAATGTTGGAGATGTATCATTAGAAACTTGGGACTGAATAGGGTATGTTGATGGTGTCATAGGAGGGGCTTCAAGTGATGAAGCTGGTAACACAAAATCAGGAAATGGATCAATTAACTCGTTTGAAGGAACCACAATATGAAAGAGAAAGATTTCTTCATGAAATACAATATCTCTAGAGATAAAAATTTGTTTAGACTGAATGTCATAAAGTTTGTAACCTTTCATTCCAGAGGGATATCCAAGAAATACACATGTTCGAGATCGAGGTTGAAATTTGGTTCTATGTGTTGTGAGTGTTGAAGCAAAAGCTCGGCAGTCAAATACCCTAAAGGAAGAGTAACTAATAACAGCATTATAAAAAACTTCATAAGGTGACCTGTGATGAAGAAATTGAGATTGAATTCTGTTAATTAGAAGGATGGCAATAAGGACACATTCATTCCAAAATTGGAGACGAACTCTAGATTGAAAATATAGAGCTCTAGCAACATTGAGCAAGTGTTGATGTTTTCTTTCCACTACGAGTTCTGTTGAGGTCTTTCAACACATGAGAATTGGTGCAAGACTCCCTTAGTATTAAAGAAATCAGTGAATGCTAGCTCAGGAGCATTATTAGATTTAAAAACTTTTATCTTGGCATTGAACTGAGGGGATATCATGTGGAAATTTTTTGGAATACTAGCACTAACATCATATTTTTATCTCAGTAAGAAGATCCAACTGAATTGAGAGCAATCATCCACTAAAGTTAGAAAATATCTATGTCCAACATGAGAAGGAATATGAAAAGGTCTCCAGATATCACAGTGAATCAATTCAAAAGGAAATTGGCATATGTGATTATGAGATTCAAAAGATAACTTCCTTTGTTTAGCTAAGGGACATATATAACAAGGAGCAACTTTATTGAGTTTGGAAATATCACAAGACAATTGGTTTTTCAAACTATCTAGTCATTTGAATGATGGGTGACCAAGTCTATTGTGCCAAATGGATGCAGAGATATTATTTACAAATGCTGTAGAAACGTAAGTAGCTGCATCAAGAACATAAAGGTCTTCAAAATTTTCACCCTTGACAATCATCCTCTTGTTGCTGATTTCCTAAATAGTGAAGTGATGGGGAAGAAAATTAACTGTGAGCTGAGAATCGGATGTAAGAGAACTCATAGAAATCAAGTTAAACTTAAATTGTGGCACAAACAAAACATCTTTGAGAATGAGCATAGGACTTAGTTTAACATCACCACTAAAGTTAACTTGAATCTGTGAATGGTTAGGCAAAGTGACATTGCAATTCTGTATAGATTTCATAGAAAGAAAAGCAGCAGTACTTGAGAATATATGTTTTGTAGCCCCTAAATCTTTTATCCACAACTGATTTGAAGAAAATATAGGATTTCGAGATACTGAAAAGTAGATACTTGTAGTGTAAGATGTATCTGAAGTTTCATGTTGATCACTAGTTGTCTTAGCTGATGAAGCTAGATGGCTGGAAAGCATGGATGTAAGCTGTTGACATTGATTTGAGTTGAGGTTTTGAAAGAAATTCCCAACACCATTTTGCTGATCAAAGTGAATATTAGGCTTGTAAGAATCTTGATCAGACACTTGATTTACAGCACTATAGTTGATGTTTGAAGAAAAATTGTCCCTTTGTTTGTGCTTGTAACCAGGTGGATAACCATGCAATTTGTAGCTACTTTCAACAATGTGACCATGGAAGTTGCAGTGAGTACAAATGGCCTCTCTTTCTTCTGCCCTTTATAACCTCCAGCATTCGAGTTATTGCGATTATTGTTACTGGTATAATTTCCATGGCCACAAATTTCCGTATTATCTCCAGAATTCTTAAAATGGTCACTCTTAACAGCAAATGCCATATTGCTAGTAGAATAAGAAGTAAGATTAATTTGAACACCTACTTTTCTTTGATGTTCTTCTAGAGAAATTAAAGCAAACACTTTATTTATGGGTGGTAAAAGATCCATGAGAAGTAATTGTCCCATGACTTGAGAAAAAGAATTGTGTAATCCCATGAGAAAAGACATCAAGTATACCATTTGATAATGTGAGTTGAGATTTTTAACTCCACCACAAGTGCATTTTCCACAATTGCAGACTAGTCTGTAATTGCTTAATTCTTTCCATATGGTTTTTAGTTAAGTGAAATAAACACTAATGGAATTCTGAACTTGAATTAAATTCATCAATTCACGATGTAATTGGAAAATTCTAGGTCAATTTCTCTGTTGGAATCGATCCTTAAGATCTAGCCAGATTTGATATGCAGATTCAGCAAATATCACACTTGTTGATATAACTTTAGAAACAGAATTTAATATCCAAGAAATAAGAATATTGTTATTCTTAATTCAAGAATTAAGGAGTTCCAGATCACTACCTTCAAGTTTGAAGATTGAACCATCAATGAATTCAGTTTGTTTTTTTTTTACGATAATGCAATCATCATTGATCTGCTCGAGGAGGCATAATTATCTCCAGTTAGTAGCTGTGACACGAAAACAATTCGTCGACTATCTGAATGATGCAAGAAGAAAGGATTGGAAGGATCATCAAGGACGAATTTGTTTGAAGAAGAATTAGATGCAATAGCGTTTGTAGATTGTGGGGATTCCATGACAATTGAAGATGATAATACTCAATCTGAAGTTTTGCTGATTTATTTATCTAAAGTTCTAATGATTTATATGAGTGGAATTGCAGTAGATATAAGCTTTTGCTCTGATACCATATTGAGCTAAATGTAGAGTGAAATGGAGAAGAAAAACTGTTTCTTGTTCTGTAATACAGCTGAGAAGTAATATAAATAGCACGAATGAGTTTGTTACAGTGCAAGAACAATTCCATTGCAATCCAAACTAACTAACTAACTATCTAACTAACTAATAACAGCACTATATACAAGCTCCAATAACTAATGTTTTCTACACCTACAAAATCACCAAAAACAAAAGAGACAACGAACTTATTGAAGTTTAGAGTTTGTTTTGTATTTGTAACAGTTGTAACACTTTCTTTTCAGTATCAATGTCTGATATATATGTTACAAATGATATTTTGTATCACTGAATATGTTACAGATTATATTATGTTATTTAATATGTTATATGAATTGATATTCTATATCACTGATGTTACAAATGTTACAAACGATAAAATCATGAGTTTTATTTGTTAAATTTGGCATTGTGTTACGTATCTATATCATACTGATGTTACACAGTATCAATAGGTTTTTATAGTCCAATGTGTATATTAATATTAACTTGTTGAAGTTTATAGTTGGTTTTGCACTTGTAACAGTTGTAAAGATTTTGTTTAGTATTGTGGTTTGATACAGATGTTAGAAATTATATTGTGTATCACTGTCTGATACAAATGTTATAAACGATATTTTTGTATCACTTAATATGTTACAGATTATATTATGTTATTTTACACAACACATGTTAGATGAATTGATATTTTGTATCACTGATGTTTTACATAACAAATTGTTACAAATATTGAAATTGAAAAGAACATGAGTTTTGTTTGTGTTTGTTACATATATTTCTGATACAAATGACATATATTTGGCAGCCATAACAATAAAATATTTTTCATATATATTCCAATCAATTCCAATTTTTAAGGATTTAGTTACTATAATTAACAATAAAAGATCCTATAATATATGAATTCCCATCAAATCCGGTAATTCATGATTCAGTTACTATATGTAATATATAATATAATAAATTAAAATAATAGTTTTTAAAAAATAGTATTTTTAAAATAAATGAAACAAGAATGGTATTTTTAAATTATTTTCAAAAAGTGACTTATTTATGAAAAAACCCCACATATATCTCAACCCAAAGCCCAAAATTTACTCAGCCCATGACCCGTAAGGCACCGAAACCCAAAACCCAAGCACAAACCCGATACAGTTCCCTCCTCCAATCCTAAATTCAATCGACGCACCAAAACTAACCTCATACACCGCCGTTGCTGCCCACCATGAACTACTACTACCACCACCACCGCATATATTTCACCATATACTTCGCACATCACCACTACTACATACATCTATCGCCTCTTTCTACGACCACCACTACCAGACTTGTATTTGGGCCATTCACTCATTGCTACCAACTGACACTCCTCACTTAGGGTGTGCTTGGGAGTTTTGGACAACCAGTTATGAGAGTTTTTTAAAGTACCGATTTTGGACGTTTATGAGGAGAGCGGCTTTGATAGGTTTTTGGTAGCTGTTTTTGAAACTGTTCAACCCATGTTTGGGAGTTTATTATCTAGCAGTTCTAAATTTTTTTAAAAGAATCAAATTACATATACGTCCATATATAAAAAGAAATTTAAATTTTAAAAATTTTATATATCCACCTATTATTGAAAATATAAAATTAAATTTATGTTCTTGCATATTTTTTTATTAATTACTACGTTAGTTTATAATTTAGCTTTTAACAATTCTTTTCAATATTATTTATATTTATTTTAATTTAATTTATATTTATTTTTATTTTTATTTTAAATTTTTCGTGATACTGCTGAATTGTATATATTTTCTAATTTTTTAGGTGTTAAGTGTGCATGCCCCGTACAAAAGATCTTGATCTATTTAATCTAGATCCAGAAATTGAAAGAAGCTTTCACCGACGACAACGTGAAAAACGAGAAAAGAAAATACAGAAAAAAGACACAATAGCAGACCACCAAGTACATGATCAACTACTTGCAGATTTGATACATAATCAAGCACCAATAGCTCGACCAGTTGAAGTTAATGAACGAGATATTCTTATGGGTGAGTATATGATGCCACCGATTGTTGAGAATCGGTCCAGCATAGTCTATCCGCCTTATGGACACGAAAACTTCCAGTTGAGGCCAGATGTGATGAATTTATTTTCAAACAATCTGCCGTTTTATGGGATGACAGATGAAAATCCTCATTACCATATTTCTCGCTTCGATGAATACTGTGGAAATTTCAAATACCACGGTGTTAATGAAGAAGCACTGAAGATAAGACTCTTTCCACATACATTGAAGGATAAAGCTAGAGAATGACTAGATTCTCTACCACAGGGAGTATCACTACTTGGTCAGATCCGATCCAAAATTTACATCGAAATATTTTCCTCCCGCTAGAGTAAGTAAATCAGACATGAAATTTCCAATTTCCAACAATCTGAGTTGGAAAATTTTTACGAGGCATGGGAAAGATTCAAACAACTGCTCCGAAAGTGTCCAAGTCATGGTTTCCCTTTAGCAGATCAGAATCATTATTTCTACTCTGGACTAGCTACAGCCAGTCGTTCTTCAGTAGATTCTGCAGCAGGTGGCTTTATCCAAAATAGATCCGCCGAGGACCTTTACGATCTATTTGAAACCATGAGTGAACAATTTATTATGTGGCCAGAAAAAGGATTGCAGAAAAAAGCAGTAGGAATACACGAAGTGAACACTAATTCACTGGTACTGGCAAAAATTGATGCATTGGCAAAGCAGATGGAAGCAATGAAATATTCTCATTCAGCCAATATGGTTCAGATGTCTCCACCAATTTGTGTAACATGCGGGGCAAACCATCAGTCTTCAGAGTGTCCATTGACAAAAGTTAATATGCCATCACTTGACCAAGCTGCATATGCTCAGAACTTTCAGCAACAACAAAATAATCCATACTCACATACCTATAATCCAGGATGGAGATATCATCCAAACTTCTCCTATGGCAATAACCAAAACACTAAAAATCAGCCAAATCAGGGAAGACCCCAGGAAAGAGAATGAGGATTAGATTATACAGTTGCTAAATTGTCAGAACGCATGGAGTCTGCGCTAAAGGAGATGCAAAAAAGGACAGATGTCTCGATAAAGAATATGGAGAATCAGATTGGGCAGTTGGCTAAATTGTTAACCGAACGACAACCAGGCACATGGCCAAGCAATACAGAGGTCAACCCAAAAGAGCAAGTCAATGTAATCACCACGAGAAGCGGATTTGAATTGCTAGAGATTCATGTGACTAGACCGGTGTAGAAAAGGAAGCGTGTCCAACAAAGAGAGAGAAAACAAAAGCAGATGCAAAAGTTGCACAAGAAAAGCGGAACTCTCCACCAAACTTATATTCCACCACCAAACACGTCCCTCCAATTCCATTTCCTCAAAGACTACGACAACATAAGCTAGACCAGCAATTCAAAAAATTCTTGGATGTATTCAAAAAGCTTCACATCAACATACCTTTCACCGATGCATTAGCTCAAATGCCTAGCTATGCTAAATTCATGAAGGACATTCTTTCAAACAAAAGGAAGTTGGAGGAGCATGAAACAGTTGCACTAACTGAGGAATGCAGTGCCATATTGCAAAATAAGCTACCACCGAAATTAAAAGATCCAGGGAGTTTTAATATTCCTTGCACTATCGATAGTTTATTTTTTGATAAAGCTTTATGTGATTTGGATGCTAGTGTGAATTTAATGCCTTACTCTATTTTTAAGCAATTTCGGTTTAGGAGAAGCAAAGCCAACAAACAAGAATATCGATCTTGCGAGATAGAACAATCAAACGCCTGAGGAATAGTTGAAGACATATTGGTGAAAGTGGTCAAGTTCATATTCCTGCTGATTTTATTATTCGGATATGTGCGAAGACGAGATGTACCACTCATTTTGGGTCGACCTTTCTTGGCTCTTTGGTCGAGTTGTAATTGACGCTCAAAAAGGAGAACTTATGCTGAAAGTGAATGATGAGCACGTTACATTCAATGTGTTTAAAGCAATTAAATGTCCAAGTTCTCAAGATTCCTGTTTCGAGACTGATGCCATTGACCAGAAGGTAGAGAGTTTAGATGATAAAGTTGTTACCCAACATCAAGATGTACCAATTAGAGAAGAAGAGTATGTGCAGAAAGAGGAAGTCCATCCGTCTTCTGTGATCAAATCTGATAAGGAGGCTGAAATTTTCTTAGTTGAATTCGAGCATGGGGGCAAAACAAAATCATATCAATATGATAAGGTAAAAATCAAGCTCTGGAAGGTAAACAAAAATGGTTCCAAAGTCGATCAAAGCAAGAAAAGCAAGGCCTCCAAAGATTTATTCAAAGTATCTTGAGCGATCATCACGACAAAGTCAAGCTAATGACTTTAAAGAAGCGCTCAATGGGAGGTAACCCATTTTTCTACCTTTTTATTTATTTAAATTTCGTATTATTTCAATTTTAGGATTTAAATTGACAATTTGCACGTTTTAGGTTTTTAGGATTTAAAGTAGGTTTTTAGTTCTTAGGTTTTGAGGTTACAATCATTGTCATCTTGCATAATCACGTTGTTCAATTATTTTAAATTTATATTTAAAAAAAAATTAATTTCATTTAAAAAAAAAAAATTTAAATTTAATAAGTTCTTTTTTCTTTTCTTTTTAGGGTTACAACCTGCACGCTACCTATATAACATTCAAACAAAGATTTGTCGACCAACCTGTACAGAGTTCTCCTCCAGTTGATCTTATCACACATTTTCTCCCGACACCATCAGATCTATCTCAGGGAAGTCTCTAATCTTTTGATTTTAAATTTTACATTGGGGACAATGTTTCTTTCAAGTTTGGGGGTAATGGACTAAAATGAAAAATTTTCTTGATTCGATAATTGATAATTTTTAATTTCTTTTCGTTTAAAATTTTTTTTATATTTATTTGTTTATATATTTATGTGATATGAATAGTCTTGCCAGCTAATGATGCAACTTTTTATTTAATTATGTTGCTTTAATCCATGACTTGTGAACAAATTATTACTATTGGTTAAATGTGAGACTATTTGACCATGTTTGATATTGTGTTGTGTCGGCCAGTTAAGATGAGTTTTAGCTATGTTGGTGCACTTAAGTTGAAAATAATAGGATACCCTGTTTAAACCTAAAAATCATCTATATCTCAAACAAATAACCAATATAGTGAGAAAGTGTGGTAATTAAACTGTGATAGTGGCTATCTAGGTTATGATTGATTCTATGTATGTTGAAAATTTGTGTAGAGCACTTTAGACCAGTTAGAGGAAACTAAGTAATGACCGAATGTTAGGAATCTAATCCTCACGCAGAACTTAATGTACGCAAGGAACAAAAATTAATATTATTATTGCTTAACTCTTTTCGTAGCCTAATTGCCTTGAGTGAAAAGGTCCGTAGGGGTTTCTCAAAACCCGATGCCCTAAGGTTCGAAAGACCTGGGAGTCATCGACCTCAAGCTCGTTACATGAGTCAATTAGAAAGCTTAATGGATTGAGTTTTGCACCTTATTAATATCTTATAACTCTTTTTGTAACCTATTTGACTTGAGTGAAAAAGTCCGTAGAGATTTCTCAAAACCTGATGCCCTAAGATCGAAAGACCTGGGAGTCATCGACCTCAAGCTCGTTACATGAGTCACTTAGAAAGCTTAATGGATTGAGTTTTGCACATAAGATCTATAAAAAAAACATATATATATATATTTAATAAAAATTTAATTTTATATTTCTGTCTAGTGAAAAATCCTTTGCAGTAAATTTGAAGATTAGATAACTAATGGGTTTGACTTACTTAGTGAAAACTTTCTTGTCGAAAGTGCTCATAAATTGGAGTATCTTCATATACCTAGGTTGTCATGATTTTTAGTTTTCTCAACCAGCCTCGAACGAGAAAATAATGAGCGAAGTTTAACATTTGAACCAAAATCTCGAGATTTGAGAGAAAATATCATTTTGGGGGAAGTGTACTATATGAGAGGGAAAGTAAAAGTTGACCAAGTGGTTGGGCTATCACCACCATAGAATTTAAGTTGATCAGATTAACGGGTCTCACACACGTATCAAGTATGGTTTGAGTATAATCACATTTGCAATAGTAATACCTGAACACTCGCCATGAATTATAAGTTTTTCTTTTCGCAAAAGTTGAAGCAAAAACGGCAAGCTATTTATATTGTGAATTGTGTTATTACTTACTTCATTAAGTGCATGATTGTTTTTAGCTAGTTTATTCGAGGACGAATAAAAGTTCAAGTTTGGAGGTATTTAATAAGTACAATTTTGTACTTATCTGAACTTACAAAAAGGGATAATTATGAGTACTCTTGTTTTATTTTTGGTATAATTGTGTGTTGTTTTTGTTCAAATTAGGAAAATAATCAAATTCAAGTGTCAATCGGATGAAAAGAGAGCAAACAGAAGAAAAGAGGACTAAATTGAACATACAAAGAGATGAAGGACTTAGCAAGCAAATATTAAAGAAAGGAAACTGGATCTGTGACCAAGTTAACCATGCGATCGCATGGTTAACCATTTCTGCGATTGTAAGTCCCCAAGAAAATATGCAGAAAGCCTTTATTGAATATCATGCGATCGCAAGGTATTACACCATGGAATCGCATGGGCATACGCGACAACAGTTGGTAGATACCTGATGGATTTAGAACTCTACGAAGTCTATATGGATTCACCTACCTAAATCACATCTTGGAAGGTTGGAGAACAATATAAATAAGGCAGATAAGAGCCGTTTTGGAGACGAATTTTGGAATACAAGAGGAGAATCGAAGATGAAGGCACATGATTGAAGATTCTTCATCCAGAGTCACGGGTTGTAATTATTTCTTCTTCTTTTTCTTTCGCCGGATCATGATGAAGTCAATTATTGTCATAATTTACGAAATCATGTCCGGCTAATTTACTTTTTCTAGGATGAACGATGAAACCTCATGATTTATAATTAATTAGAAGTTTTTCCGTTTTAGTAATTAATTGCTTTTGGGTTGATTATTCTTTATAAAGTTTTTCTATTATTTTAATGCCTGATCATCATTAGAATATATTGTGATTTATATTGAAGTCGAGAGATTCAATATAGATTAAGCACGTGGTATTGAATAACATAGGATCCACTAATAGATAGAAATTACTATTATGCTTTATGAAATCCATTTAGGTGTTCTTGAGATTTTAATGCATGTGCTTATGTTCAAAGCTTAATTAGAGATAATTAAGTTCGCATAACATGTAGAATTGATTGACCATCGAGAGAGGCTTTTGATTAATTTAGGAGCATGATTTTCAATCTATGGTAATTATAAGCTAAAAGCGGTTAAACGGATATTTGATTAAGGAAAGTGTTGGTGGATTCGCAAATCCTAGTGTTAGTAGATCTTGAATTCGTTCTCACTATTTTAAAATTAATTGTTTGATACTTTAGTTTTAATTAAAATAGTATAGAATTTCAAAAATCAATTTGAATATGTGTTTATTCATATTGTTAGAATTTCGGTTATAGATTAATAGGTTAAATTGATATCTAGTCCTCGTGGGTTCGACACTTCATTCATCACTTTATTACTTGTAAACGATCGGTCGACTTGCGGAATTTAAATCGCACAACAAGTTTTTGGCTCCGTTGCCGGGGACTAGTTTTATTAATTACTACGTTAATTTATAATTTAGCTTTTAACAATTCTTTTTAGTATTATTTATATTTATTTTAATTTAATTTATTTTAATTTTAATTTTTATTTTAAATTTTTTGTGATACTGCTGAATTGTATATATTTTCTAATTTTTCAGGTGTTAAGTGTGCATGCCCCGTACAAAAGATCTTGATCTATTTGATCTAGATCCAGAAATAAAACGAAGCTTTCACCGACTACAACGTGAAAAATGAGAAAAGAAAATAAAGAAAAAAGACACAATGGCAGACCACCAAGTACATGATCAACTACCTGCAGATTTGATACATAATCAATCACCAATAGCTCGACCAGTTGAAGTTAATGAACGAGATATTCTTAGAGGTGAGTATATGATGCCATCGATTGTTGAGAATCGGTCCAGCATAGTCTATCCGCCTTATGGACACGAAAACTTCCAGTTGAGGCCAGATGTAATGAATTTATTTTTGAACAATCTGCCGTTTTATGGGATGACAGATGAAAATCCTCATTACCATATTTCTCGCTTCGATGAATACTGTGGAAATTTCAAATACCATGGTGTTAATGAAGAAGCACTGAAGATGAGACTCTTTCCACATACATTGAAGGATAAAACTAGAGAATGGCTAGATTCTCTACCACCAGGGAGTATCACTACTTGGTCAGATCTGATCCAAAAATTTACACTGAAATATTTTCCTCCGGCCAGAGTAAATAGACAGAAATATGAAATTTTCAATTTCCAACAATCTGAGTTGGAAAATTTTCACGAGGCATGGGAAAGATTCAAACAACTGCGCCGAAAGTGTCCAAGTCATGGTTTCCCTTTAGCAGCTCAGAATCATTATTTCTACTCTAGACTAGCTATAGCCAGTCGTTCTTCAATAGATTCTGCAGCAGGTGGCTCTATCCAAAATAGATCCGCCGGTGACCTTTACGATCTATTTGAAACCATGAGTGAACAATTTATTATGTGGCCAGAAAGAGGATTGCAGAAAAAAGCAGCAGGAATACACGAAGTGAACACTAATTCACTGGTACTGGCAAAAATTGATGTATTGGCAAAGCAGATGGAAGCAATGAAATATTCTAATTCAACCAATATGGTTCAGATGTCTCCACCAATTTGTGTAACATGTGGGGCAAACGATCAGTCTTTAGAGTGTCCATTGACAAAAGTTGATATGCCATCACTTGACCAAGCTGCATATGTTCAGAACTTTCAGCAACAGTAGAATAATCCATACTCACAGACCTATAATCTAGGATGGAGATATCATCCAAACTTCTCATATGGCAATAACCAAAACACTCAAAATCAGCCAAATCAAGGAAGACCCCAGGAAAGAGAATGAGGATTAGATGATACAGTTGCTAAATTGTCAGAACGCATGGAGTCTGTGCTAAAGGAGATGCAAAAAAAGGACAGATGTCTCGATAAAGAATATGGAGAATCAGATTGGGCAGTTGGCTAAATTGTTAACCGAACGACAACCAGACACATGGCCAAACAATACAGAGGTCAACCCAAAAGAGCAAGTCAATGCAATCACCACGAGAAGCGGATTTGAATTTCCAGAGATTCATGTGACTAGACCAGGTGTAGAAAAGGAAATGTGTCCCGCAAGGAGAGAGAAAAAAAAAACAGATGCAAAAGTTGCACAAGAAAACTAGAATACTCCACCAGCTTATATTTCACCACCGGCTTTCGTCCCTCCAATTCCATTTCCTCAAATACTACGATAACATAAGCTAGACCAGCAATTCAAAAAAATTCTTGGATGTATTCAAAAAGCTTCACATCAACATACCTTTCGCCGATGCATTAGCTCAAATGCCTAGCTATGCTAAATTCATGAAGGACATTCTTTCAAACAAAAGGAAGTTGGAGGAGCATGAAACAGTGGCGCTAACTGAGAAATGCAGTGCCATATTGCAAAACAAGCTACCACCGAAATTAAAAGATCCAGGGAGTTTTAATATTCCTTGCACTATCGGTAGTTTATTTTTTGATAAAGCTTTATGTGATTTGGGTGCTAGTGTGAATTTAATGCCTTACTCTATTTTTAAGCAGCTCGATTTAGGAGAAGCAAAGCCAACAACAGTAACACTGCAGCTTGCAGATAGAACAATCAAACGCCCAAGGAGAATAGTTGAAGACATATTGGTGAAAGTGGGCAAGTTCATATTCCCTGCTGATTTTATTATTCTAGATATGTGCGAAGACAGAGATGTACCACTCATTTTGGGTCGACCTTTCTTGGCTACTGGTCGAACGGTAATTGACGTTCAAAAAGGAGAACTTATGCTGAAAGTGAATGATGAGCACGTTACATTCAATGTGTTTAAAGCAATTAAATGTCCAAGTTCTCAAGATTCCTGTTTCGAGACTGATGCCATTGACCAGAAGGTAGAGAGTTTAGATGATAAAGTTGTTACCAAACATCAAGATGTACCACTTAGAGAAGAAGAGTATGTGCAGAAAGAGGAAGTCCATCCGTCTTCTGTGATCAAATCTGATGAGGAGGCTGAAATTTTCTTAGTTGAATTTGAGCATGGGGGCAAAACAAAATCATATCAATATGATAAGAGAAAAATCAAGCTCTGGAAGGTAAACAAAAATGGTTCCAAAGTCGATCAAAGCAAGAAAAGCAAGGCCTCCAAAGATCTATTCAAAGTGTATTGAGCGATCATCACAACAAAGTCAAGCTAATGACTTTAAAGAAGCGCTCAATGGGAGACAACCCATTTTTCTACCCTTTTATTTATTTAAATTTCGTATTATTTCAATTTTAGGATTTAAATTGACAATTTGCACGTTTTAGGTTTTTAGGATTTAACGTAGGTTTTTAATTCTTAGGTTTTGAGGTTACAATCATCGTCATCTTGCATAATCACGTTGTTCAATTATTTTAAATTTATATTTTTAAAAAAAAAATTGATTTCGTTTTTCAAAAAAAAAAAATTAAATTTAATAAGTTCTTTTTTCTTTTCTTTTTAGGGTTACAACCTGCAGGCTACCTAGATAACATTCAAACAAAGATTTGTCGACCAACCTGTACAGAGTTCTCCTCCAGTTGATCTTATCACACATTTTCTCCCGACACCATCAGATCTTTCACGGAAGTCTCTAATCTTTTGATTTTAAATTTTACATTGGAGAAAATGTTTCTTTCAAGTTTGGGGGTAATGGACTAAAATGAAAAATTTTCTTGATTCGATAATTGATAATTTTTAATTTCTTTTCGTTTAAAAAAAATTTTATATTTATTTGTTTGCATATTTGTGTGATATGAATAGTCTTGCCGGCTAATGATGCAACTTTTTATTTAATTATGTTGCTTTAATCCATGACTTGTGAACAAATTATTACTATTGGTTAAATATGAGACTATTTGACCATGTTTGATATTGTGTTGTGTCGGCCAGTTAAGATGAGTTTTAGCTATGTTGGTGCACTTAAGTTGAAAATAATAGGATACCCTGTTTAAACCTAAAAATCATCTGTATCACGAACAAATAACCAACTGTGATAGTGGCTATCTAGGTTATGATTGATTCCATGTATGTTGAAAATTTCTGTGGAGCACTTTAGACCAGTTAGAGGAAACTAAGTAATGACCGAATGTTAGGAATCTAATCCTCACGCATGAACTTATTGTACGCAAGGAACAAAAATTATTATTATTATTGCTTAACTCTTTTCGTAGCCTAATTGCCTTGAGTGAAAAGGTCCGTAGGGGTTTCTTAAAACCCGATGTCCTAAGGTTCGAAAGACCTGGGAGTCATCGACCTCAAGCTCGTTACATGATTCAATTAGAAAGCTTAATGGATTGAGTTTTGCACCTTATTAATATCTTATAACTCTTTTCGTAGCCTATTTGACTTGAGTGAAAAGGCCCGTTGAGGTTTCTCAAAACTCGATGCCCTAAGATCGAAAGACCTGGGAGTCATCGACCTCAAGCTCGTTATATGAGTCACTTAGAAAGCTTAATGGATTGGGTTTTGCACATAAGATCTATAAAAAAAACATATATATATATTTAATAAAAATTTAATTTTTATTTCTGTCTAGTGAAAAATCCTTTGCAGTAAATTTGAAGATTAGATAACTAATGGGTTTGACTTACTTAGTGAAAACTTTCTGGTCGAAAGTGCTCATAAATTGGAGAATCTTCATATACGTAGGTTGTCATGATTTTTAGTTTTCTCAACCAGCCTCGAACGAGAAAATAATGAACGAAGTTTAACCTTTGAGAGAAAATATCATTTTGGGAGAAGTGTACTTTACGAGAGAGAAAGGAAAAGTTGACCAAGTGGTTGGGCTATCACCACCATAGAATTTAAGTTGATTAGATTAACGGGTGTCACACACGTATCAAGTATGGTTTGAGTATAATCACATTTGCAATAGTAATACCTGAACACTCGTCATGAATTATAAGTTTTTCTTTTTGCAAAAGCTGAAGCAAGAACGGCAAGCTATTTATATTGTGAATTGTGTTATTACTTACTTCATTAAGTGCATGATTGTTTTTAGCTAGTTTATTCGAGGACGAATAAAAGTTCAAGTTTGGGGGTATTTGATAAGTACAATTTTGTACTTATCTGAACTTACAAAAAGGGATGATTATGAGTACTCTTGTTTTATTTTCTGTATAATTGTGTGTTTTTTTTGTTCAAATTAGGAAAATAATCAAATTCAAGTGTCAATCGGATGAAAAGAGAGCAAACAGAAGAAAAGAGGACTAAATTGAACATACAAAGAGACATGAAGGACTTAGCAAGCAAATATTAAAGAAAGGAAACCGGATCTGCGACCAAGTTAACCATGCGATCGCATGGTTAACCATTTCTGCGATCACAAGTCCCCAAGAAAATCTGCAGAAAGCTTTTATTGAATACCATGCGATCGCAAGGTATTACACCATGCGATCGCATGGGCATACGCGACAACAGTTGGCAGATACCTGATGGATTTAGAACTCTACGAAGTCTATATGGATTCACCTACCTAAATCACGTCTTGGAAGGTTGGAGAACAATATAAATAAGGCAGATAAGAGCCGTTTTGGAGACGAATTTTGGGGAACAAGAAACAAGAGGAGAATCGAAGATCAAGGCACGGGATTGAAGATTCTTCATCCAGAGTCACGGATTGTAATTATTTCTTCTTCTTTTTCTTTCGCCGGATCATGATGAAGTCAATTATTTCATAATTTACGAAATCATGTCCGGCTAATTTACTTTTTCTAAGATGAACGATGAAACCTCATGATTTATAATTAATTAGAAGTTTTTCCGTTTTAGTAATTAATTGCTTTTGGGTTGATTATTCTTTATGCAGTTTTTCTATTATTTTAATGCCTGATCACCATTAGAATATATTGTGATTTATATTAAAGTCGAGAGATTCAATATAGATTAAGCACGTGATATTGAATAACATAGGGTCCAATAATAGATAGAAATTACTATTATGCTTTATGAAATCCATTTAGGTGTTCTTGAGATTTTAATGCATGTGCTTATGTTCGAAGCTTAATTAGAGATAATTAGATTCGCATAACATATAGAATTGATTGACCATCGAGAGAGGCTTTTGATTAATTTAGGAACGCCGATTTTCAATCTATGGTAATTATAAGCTAAAACGGTTAAACGGATATTTGATTAAGAAAAGTGTTGGTAGATTCGCAAATCCTAGTGTTAGTAGATCTTGAATTTGTTCTCACTATTTTAAAGTTAATTGTTTGATACTTTAGTTTTAATTAAAATAGTATAGAATCACAAAAATCAAATTGAATCTGTGTTTATTCATATTGTTAGAATTTAGGTTATAGATTAATAGGTTAAATTGATATCTAGTCCTCGTGGGTTCGACACTTCATTCATCACTTTATTACTTGTAAACGATCCGTCCACTTGTGGGATTTAAATCGCACAACATTGCTCATTGTCTCGAACACTGGATACTTAGAGGGAATTTTTTTGGTCATTGTGGTCTGACCTTGTGCCCTTGTGCCCTTGTGGTAGTTCTAAGCCATTTTTGAATGGTGTTTAGGTTTAAGTTTATTTTATTCTATTTTATTTTTAATATTTTTTAATATTTCTGCCTCTTGTTTTTAAAGGAACAAGGTTCTTGGGAAATCCCCATATATAAATAAAATTTAGTCTTTAATACACTTATGATGTCTTGAATTGATTTTACATTCTTATTGTTTGTAATATTATTGTTTTGTGTTTATTTCTGGAAGTTATATTATTGCAATTCAGTGTACACAACAGTGTCTCTGTGTACTCGTTGAGGTGATTGTACCTGGTTTGTCTTTAAACAAATATGATAAATAGAAGCTTATGTTTGGCCCGTTCAGCAGCAATCGATTTCTTCTTTTTTCTTTTAATATTTTGTGATTTACTGAAACAGATAAAAAATTATAAATAACCGGACCTCACATATTTAGATGTGTAGAAACTAAGACTGATGTATGGAAAATAATGTTTTCTTCTGTATTTTATGTTGGAAAATATATTGAGCAAATAGAATTTCACTAATGAATGTGAAATTGAATCCCTCATTGGTTGAGAATTGGGATTGGGAGAGGAGCCTTAAAAGGAATTGCAATCCCACATTGGTTAGAAATGGAAAAGTAGAAATTTATGGGGACTATAAATACTAATTCCATCCCACATTGGAAAATGGATAAAGTATGGAAATGTATGAAAAACTTAGTTGTCCCACATCGGATAAAAATAAGATCGTGGACCAATTTATATATGGTTTCTAATTATATATGGTTTCTAATTTGTAAAGTGTAACCATTTGTTGCATAGAGACTCCTCCATGGCCTATGCGCCCGCAGGGGGTGCAAATCTTGGACCGACTTGGCCTTGAACTTGTGTGTGGACGCGACCTGCGCACACGAATGTCGGACTGAATGAACCAAAAATTGGCCACAAAGTGCAAGCCACGTTTTGGAATTTTGTTTTACATTTTTTCATTTAAAAAGAACTCTAAAACTGATATCCATTTATTTTTGTAACTCCAAAACGTCTGGAGTAAAGGTAGTATGCACTGAATGCAAAAGGCTCCTCCTTGCCTATATATACAGCAACAATCCTTTTATCCAGAACACAGCAAAGCTACTCCACGAAATCTCTCTACATTTTGCACTCTCATTTCTATCATATTCCTGTCGCTTGGTGATTCTGTTCCAGCCCATTTTCAATTCGACTGCACAATTGCGGTTCACGCCGCTATATCCTGGGAAGCAAGCGCTCGAGTTTTACTTCGATGAGGGGGCGAATATTGCTTTAAGGACACTGTGTTCGACACAGGCCCCAGCTTCAAGACGTTCATTTCAATTTTCTGTCCAGCACTGTTTAATTTACTGTTTAACCTTTCTGTAAATTATTCACTGCAATTGTTTACTTCACTGTTTAACAAGTTTTATGTAACAAACTTAAAGCAATACACTTTTGTTAAACAGTTTACAGAAAACGTTTTCAAAACAGATTCTTACTGTTTTCGAAACAGAATTCCTAACAGCTATTGATTTCTTCTATATCATTTTGTACTAATATTTCTGATTGTGTTTCAGAAATAGAAAATACAAATACCAATAATGTTGTGGCATCCGGAAATGAAACAGTGTCTCCTAATGTGGCTCAGGCTGTGGTTATGCCAAGTTCTGATGTGGCTCAAGTAGTGGCTCCAGTAACACAGACTGTGGCTATGCCAAGTCTAGCTACTGGGCCAAGTGGAACTAAGACTGTGGCTTCCATGCCAAGTCTGGCAACTGGTCCTACTATGACAACCCCGGTTAATCACAGGAAAAAGCTGGAGAAGTTCAACGGTTCGAATTTCAAGAGGTGGCAAAAAAAATGTTGTTTTACTCACGACCTTAAATCTTGCGAGATTCTTGACTGAGAATGCTCCAGTGCTCCAAGAGGGTCAAGGAGGCATTCAAGCAATCAGTGCAGTGGATGCTTGGAAGCATTCTAATTTCTTGTGCCGAAATTATGTTATGAACGGTTTGGCCGATTCATTGTATAATGTGTACTGTGCAATAAAAACGGCTAAGGAATTATGGGAGTCTTTGGACAAAAAGTACAAAACTGAGGATGCTGGTGCTAAGAAGTTTCTTGTTAGCCTCTTCTTGGAATACAAAATGGTGGACTCCAAATCTGTAATCAGTCAAGTACAAGAACTACAAGTGATCTTGCATGAAATTTATTCTGAGGGAATTGTTGTGAGTGAATCCTTCCAAGTGGCATGTATAATTGCAAAACTACCTCCTGCATGGAAGGATTTCAAAAACTACCTAAAGCACAAGCGAAAGGAAATGAACGTTGAGGAACTAATTGTTAGACTTCGAATTGAAGAAGACAACAAAAGTTCTGAAAGAGGGTTCAATCCGGTTGTGGCCAAAGCCAATGTTGTGGAGCATGGTCAACGCTCCAAGACCTACAAGAACAAGTATGGGCCATCTGGTGGAAAAGGGCCCAAGTTGGGACCTAAAGGTTGAATTTCTAAACAGAAGTTTCCTGAAAATGCTTCAATTGTGACAAGATTAGTCATAAGTCTACGGAGTGCCGTTTGCCAAAGAAGAAAAAAGAAGCAAACACGGTTGAAGATACATCTGTCATAAACCTTACAGCTGTCATTTCTGAAGTGAACCTGGTGGGTTCAAATCTGAGAGAATGGTGGATAGACACCGGTGCCACCCGACATGTTTGCTCCAACAAGGAGATGTTTAGTGGTTTTGAAGAAGTTGATCGAGAAAAGCTTTATATGGGAAATTTAGCAACCTCTGAAATCAAGGGCCATGGAAAGGTGGTTTTAAAGATGACTTCTGGAAAAGAGCTGACTCTAAACAACGTGCTCTATGTGCCAGAAATTCGTAAGAATTTGGTGTCTGGCTCGCTGTTGAACAAGCATGGATTTCGTACGAGTCAGACAAAGTTATTTTGTCTAAGTCTGGAATGTTTGTAGGAAATGGTTATGTAAGTGATGGGCTCTTTAAGCTCAATGTTTTGGCTATTAAGACAAAAATGAATAAAATGAAAAATTCTTCCGTTTACTTGCTTGAGTCTTCCATTTTGCTAATTAACTTGAATTGCATACCTACATTCCAAATTGATAATAAACATAAGTGTGAAACTTGTGTTGAGGCAAAATTGACAAGGTCATCATTTCAATCTGTTGAAAGAAAAACTGAACCACTTGATTTAATTCACACCGATGTATGTGATTTAAAATCTGTACAAACAAGGGGAGGTAACAAATATTTTATTACTTTTATTGACGATAACACAAAATATTGTTTTGTGTATTTGCTTAAAAGTAAAGACGAAGTTATAGCGAAATTTGTTCTCTATAAGAATGAAATCGAAAATCAACTCAACAAGAAAATCAAAGTGTTGAGAAGTGATAGAGGTGGTGAATATGAATCACTATTTACTGAATTCTGTGTACAACACGGAATTAAACATGAAACAACAGTACCTTATTCACCTAAGCAAAATGGTGTTGCTGAACGAAAAAATAGAACATTGAAAGAAATGATGAATGCAATGTTGTTAAGTTCTGGATTACCTCAGAACATGTGGAGAGAAGTTGTGTTATCAGCTAATTACCTTTTAAAGAAGGTGCCTCGAAAGAAAGAAGATAAGAGCCCCTACAAGTTATTGAAAGGAAGAAAGCCTTCCTACAAATACTTACGAGTGTGGGGGTGTCTTGCCAAAGTGGCGGTACCTATACCAAAGAAGGTGAAAATAGGACCAAAAACTGTTGATTGTATATTTATTGGATATGCATATAACAGTAGTGCTTATCGATTTCTAGTGTATGATTCAAAAATTTCTTATATACACAAAAATACGATAATGGAATCAAGAAATGCATCATTCTTTGAACATGTATTTTCATACAAGTCCAAAGAAGAAGCTAGCTCTTCTAAACGAACATATGAGACTATGATTGAGAATAGTTAAGACCAAAAAGTAGAACAGGAAGTTGAGACTAAACCAAGACGTAGCAAACGAGAAAGGACAGAAAAATCTTATGGTCCTAATTTCTGACTTATATGCTAGAAACTGAACTTCAAAGCTTCAAAGAAGCTGTAAACTCTTCAGAAGGACCTCAATGGAAAGAGGCCATTAAAAATGAAATAGATTCTATTTTACAAAACCATACATGGGAGCTGGTGGATCTTCCCCCGGGAAGCAAACCACTAGGCTACAAATAGATTTTCAAAAAGAAAATAAAAGCAGATGGAAATATTGATAAGTACAAGGCCAGACTTGTAATTAAAGGTTACAAGCAACGAGAAGGCCTTGACTACTTTGACACTTATTCTCCAATAACGAGAATAACTTCCATTCGGATGATATTAGCGATTGCAGCTTTGTACAATCTCGAAGTACAACAAATGGATATCAAAACTGCTTTTCTAAATGGAGATTTAGAAGAAGAAATTTATATGGAACAACCTGAGGGGTTTTCTGCACCAGGACACAAAAACAAGGTGTGTAAATTGGTGAAGTCATTATATGGCTTAAAACAAGCACCAAAACAGTGGCATGCAAAATTTGACAATGTCATGATAGAAAGTGGATTTAAAATCAATGAATGTGACAAATGCGTTTACATCAAAGACACAAAATGGTTTTGTCATTTTATGTCTTTATGTTGACGACATGCTCATCATTGTTAGCAACGATAAGATGATTAAATCTACTAAAAATATGTTGAATTCAAAATTCGACATGAAGGATATGGGTTTAGCTGATGTGATTCTTGGAGTTAAAATTTCAAGAACATCAGATGGACTCGTTCTAAGTCAATCACATTATGTGAACAAAATTTTGGAAAAATTCAATAATGATGATACTGGCATGGCTAGAACACCGATAGATACAAGTCAACATCTATCGAAAAATAGAGACAATAGTATTTCTCAAGTTGAGTACTCTAGAATAATCGGAAGTCTTATGTACTTAATGAGTTGTACAAGACTAGATATAGCTTACGCATTTAGTAAACTGAGTAGATATACCAGTAATCCAGGGTCTGACCACTGGAAATGAATAGTAAGAGTACTGAGATACTTGAGATATACTCGTGATTATGGACTGCACTATACTAGATATCCTGCAGTTATTGAAGGATATACCGACGCTAATTGGATATTTGATATTAAGGACTTAAAGTCTACCAGTCGATTTGTATTTATTTTGGGAAGTGCAGCAATATCGTGGAAATCCTCTAAACAAACAGTTATTGCGAGATCTACCATGGAATTCGAGTTTATAGCTCTGGATAAATGTGGTGAAGAGGCTGAATGGCTACGCAATTTCTTAGAGGATATTCCAAGATGGTCAAAACCTGTGCCAGCAATTTGCATACATTGTGATAGTCTATCTGCGATTGGAAGGGCACAAAGCAACATGTACAATGGTAAGTCTAGACACATACGTCGTAGACATAATACCATAAGACAGTTACTCTCAACTGGAGTTATCTCTATTGACTATGTAAAGTCTAAAGATAACATTGCGGATCCGCTAACCAAAGGGTTAAATAGAGAGTTAGTTGCAAAGTCATCTAGAGGAATGGGACTTAACCCTCTGAAAGAATAAGTTATTGTAATGGAAACTCAACCTAACTGACTGGAGATCCCAAGATATAGGTTCAATGAGAAAACCTAATTACAAATACTTAATAGGTCACTGTGGGTGATCATCTCCTGTCCATTCCTGTAATAACAGTGATGCCCGTGGAAAGAGGATATGCAATAGGCTTTTAATGATTCTTATGTGTCGGACATCCGAGCGGAGTAATGCGGGTTACTCTTAAATAAGAAATCACCTATGTGAGAGAGAAGTGGGGCTGTTTCGAAGAGAATTGTGAGGCTCAATTCTTAATAACTCTCACTGAACCAGGCATATGTTCATGGCCACAAACGAACATACCAATAAGAACTGAAATGTGTTAGGAAGAATCTTGTGTAAGGTACATCATCGTTTACACAAAAGGCAGAATAGTTTAAAGACATTGTGTCTACTAATCAGCTAGTAAAGTAAGTGTACTTTAACAAGGGAAGGTTCAAAGGTAACTCCTACCTATCCTATGCAGGTTTCAACTATGGAACTTTATCATCAAGTCTTCCGTGTCTCTGTCAATTTCCATTCATGTGGGGGATTGTTGGAAAATATATTGAGCAAATAGAATTTTCACTAATGAATGTGAAATTGAATCCCACATTGGTTGAGAATTGGGATTGGGAGAGGAGCCTTAAAAGGGATTGCAATCCCACATTGGTTAGAAATGGAAAAGTGGAAATTTATGGGGACTATAAATAGTAATTCCATCCCACATTGGAAAATGGATAAAATATGGAAATGTGTGAAAAACTTAGTTGTCCCACGTCGGATAAAAATAAGATTGTGGACCAATTTATATATGGTTTCCAATTTGTAAAGTGTAACCATTTATTGCATAGAGACTCCTCCATGGCCTACACGCCCGCAGGGGGGGTGCAAATCTTGGACCGACTTGCCTTTCGAGCCTTGAACTTGTGTGCGGGCGCGACCTGCGCACACGAATGTCGGGCCGAATGAACCCAAAATTGGCCACAAAGTGCAAGCCACGTTTTGGAATTTTGTTTTACGTTTTTTCATTTAAAACGTAACTCCAAAAATGATATCCATTTATTTTTGTAACTCCAAAACGTCTGGAGTAAAGGTAGTATGCACTAAATGCAAAAGGCTCCTCCTTGCCTATATATATACAAAGAACAATCCTTCATCGTCTGAATACAAAGCCAAAGCTACTCTATGAAATCTCTCTACATTATGCACTCTCATTTTTGTCATTTTCCTGTCGCTTGGTGATTCTGTTCCAGCCCATTTTCAATTCGACTACACAATTGCAGTTCACGTCGCTATATTCTGGGAAGCAAGCGCTAGAATTTTACTTCGGTGAGGGGGCAAATATTGCTTTAAGGACACTGTGTTCGACACAGGCCCCGGCTCTGAGACGTTCATTTTAATTTTCTCGTCCGCAAGATTGCTTTAAATTCTATGTTTAACCTTTCTGTAAATTATTCACTGCAATTGTTTACTTCACTGTTTAACAGGTTTTATATAAAATTTTAGTGTGTACATCTTATAGGTTTAATAATACATTGCTTGTAAATGATAAACAATCACCAATCTATTGGTGCAAAGTACAGTAAAATCTGAGTTATGATATTTTCTAGGATGTGTGCAACTCCTTCACGACTAGTTGTTACGTCGATTCCTCTTTTGCTGCATATGGATCGATATCATCCGTAGTTGCTCCAATACGCCCCCTCAATCGAAAGGGCAGGTCCTGCACTTGAAGGTTGTTGCGTAGCATACCAAAACGAGCTGAAGCTAGTGGTTTTGTTAATAAATTTGCAATTTGATGTTTAGTAGATAAGAAGGAAACTTGCAATTTTTTTTGCAAGACTTGATAACGGACAAAATGGAAGATTTCAATGTGTTTGGTCCGGGCATGAAATACTGGATTTGATGACAAATAAGTTGCTCTAATATTACCACTCCAAATATCAAGACACGTAGACAGCGACATCCGAAGATAACACGGAATTTCCCTTCTATTTTTGGCCAGCCCAAAACCCCTCATTTACCTCTCAATTCTCAACCCCAAACAGCAAGAAGAGACACTTTTTTCCCCATATTTTAACCAATTTTGCCCCTTGTTACACTCCAATCTTTCACATAAATCACTCACTATTGTGCACAATTATGAGTAAATAAAGAAAAGGGCAAGCGTGCAGGTTGTTTTCTTTGAGAAGTGCAGTAATATTTCTTTTGCACTATCAACTTCAACCAAAATTCCTTTTTAAGGTAGTTTATTGTAATACCGATTTAATTCCATGATTTTAAATTGTGAAAATATTGTGTAAATTGATTACCATGTTAAATGTCAATGTCAGAACTTAATGATTGTGATTGAAAGTAGTCACATATGTATGTTAGGTGATTGAAGGTAATCACTTTTAAGTTTAATGTGGTGCCAGTTACCGAATGTTCTTATGTGTGTTTTAAATATTTGGCATGTCGCAATTTAATTCCATTTTTTTTTACACGTTAGTATATGTTTCTACTAAGGGTTGTTATGAAATATTCACCCCAAAATGAACAAATTTTCAGATTGAAATGGTTGGCGTTGAAGCGATGGCGTAAGCTAGCGATCATGAAATGGACTTATTATATTTAAACTAAGTTTTGGCATCGAGATGATCGAGTCAATCATGATGTAAATACTATAATTTAGATGTTAGTTTTACATTATTTAATTATGTTAAAGTATGATAGAAATGAGATGTTGGTTTAATTGTCATTTCAATCTTTAAAGTTGATATTGCCTCGTTTTACATTCTGAAATTTTAGTTTTTTACCCTTATTTTGAAAAATTACAACTCTCTGTGTGTTTGGATTTTTTGAGTGAAATTAGTTGCTATGGAAAGCTTTATGTGTTGTCGAATAGCAGTAATTAGAATCACTTAAAAAATTTATCGTATGAATTTATTATGAATATTTTAGCGGGCTTCTTTATGGACCCTTGACAAATTTTTCAAGCAATTTTGGCCAACTTTTTCACCTACCAAACGACGTAGCTAAGGTTTGAAATTTTAACACGGCCTAGTACATGGTCCCAAGTATCTACAATTAAAATGTTGTAATTTATATAGTTTGTTTGAATGGTCAAATAATCTGTGGCTGCACCTATCATGGTATAGGTAAAAACTTTAAAATTTAGAAGTAAATTACTTTTCACTTGTGTGCTTGTTATTTTCGAAATAGTTATATTTTTAAAAAAAATTCATTCAAGGGCACGAGATTTTTCCTTATCACAGAAATAGTTTAATAGTGAAACAAGTACACTTGGAGTGTATTGAAAGGACTACATGTCGAATTTAATTATATAGCATGGCCATACGAATAATTAAATTCCACTTGATTCCCGGGTACTTTATCTAAATCTTTTGATAGGATTGATCAAATATCTTAGTGTGTTGGGGGCTTGAGAATGAGCGAAGTAGAGATTACGAATTCGTGTCAAGAACTGTCGCACTGAAAAATGGGTTGAGTGACAACTTAAGTATTTTTTTTGTTGAACAATTATAAATCTGAGCTCAGTATTTAGCGACAGCTAAACTTTGACATCTATGAATTAGCTTACATGATCGTTGAAGAAAATGTAACTTAAAGTTAGTGAGAATAATTAGAGGGGCAAAACGGTAATTTATGCTCAAACCTAATAATTAGACGTGAAATAATCTAACAAATAAGAAAAGGGGAGAGACAATTCTTAAGTCTTGTTTGGCTTGAAATTTTATCTTCTTGGTTTTCTAAATCTGTCATGTCCAGAAATTAATTCTTTTATTTAATTAAAAGGTGTCCACACGCCGATGTAATCTATACTTTGGAGAATACCATAGAAGACTTGAACATTGGGAGCACCAAGTTCGTGAATCAAAGCGGGAGGTTCGTGAATCAGATCGAGATCCAGTATTGTTTATCGATTATATAATACTAAACGCTTAGTATTTAATTATAATAAACACGTGAATGCTTTGCAAAGATCATAGTTTATTGAATTAAATTTTTATTTATTTTCTGGCTATTTCTCTTGCCAATTTTTGACAAGTGGTATTAGAGCGGTCTAAATCGTTTACGTGTTTATTATGCTTTCTGAATCTTATAATTGCATGTTCTAGTCAAGCCATGTCTAAGATTATTTGTTTATATATGATGATTGAATGATTGGAATTATTTTAAATTGTGATCCAATTATTTTGTGGCCTCAATTGTTTATTGTATTTCGTTATTTTGACTCTGCAACAAGATCACTAGATTACAATTTCATCATTTTGATTTAATTTTTCATTGCAAATAGATTTAAAATGTGACCTCTAAAATGGGACTAGATTTTTTTTTTTTTGGAATTATTGAAGATTGAAGAACGGACTAAAAAAAATCTGTTGGAAAGATTTGCGCGCAGCAGATAATCTGCGCGTAGGCACCGTATGCAGATCTACTCACCACATGTGTGCAGATCTTGATAGACCGGTACAGATCGAGCTGGAGTGCTCCGGACCAACGGTTGGGGCATTGTGGCTTTGGAAATTTTGTTGGCGGCTTTGAATTTTCCTGGTGGTGGTTGTTTTTTTCTTTGGACAAGAAGAAGTTTCAATGAAGGTGAAGTTCCTTGTTTGGTTGCTTGGATAGTGGTTGATTGGTTGCTTGGATAGTTGTTGATTGGAGGCATAGATTGTAACTGTTTGGTTGCTTGGATAGTGGCTGATTGTTTGCTTGGATAAGGACTAATTGGTTACAAAAATAGCTGCCGTTTGGATCATTTTGGCACTTTGGGTTGAAGATTCAAGTTAAACATTGGGCTCAGGCCCAATTAGCTTTTAATTTATTTCTCGAGTCCTGTTTTGGGCCACAAATAATTGTTAATTTATTACTAATGTATACTTTAAATATATTTTATAAAATATTATTGTTCTATAAATCATGGCATATAGAATTAATTTTGATATCGCTTGTGAAACATAGAATAAAATGCATTTCATCGAAATACCGTTTGTATCTTGATTAATTTAATTTAAATTAATTTTTTTTTCTAGAATGAGAAATCTGTAATAATTGAAATGTATGTTAATTAGATTAATATGAAGAGTTGGTAATTATTTAAAAGTAAAATCTATTATTTTAAAAAATTGAGCGGAAGAGAGTATTTATTTAAATAAAAACTCATAGTCTCCTTTAGTCAATCTATAAGCAACCGAATACGCTAGCCTCGTGCCCGTAACGCAACGGACTTTCTATAGGAGGGCTACGTGATTTATGTTACTTGATTGGATTCTTATTTGGTAAGATCGTCTATATAGAATATAATTCGAGATCATCCTATAGATGGCGGGATTATTTTCAAGTATCTGGAGGTCTAGACAAATGTGCACTCAAACCGAGATCATCTACATACCTCTTATAGAGGCTCTCATTCATGATCTTAGTGATAAAATAAAATGATATTGGACTTATCTAGGCAATTGTTGTCTGGTATGATTTGGCTGATGTGAGGTCCCATCAAGTAGTCATTACATTATTGTAGTTTTATGGATCTACGTATACATTCATGCATCATATATTAAATTCGCTACTCAATTTTAATATGCAATAATTTTATTATTTTTCAATAAAATATCGCTCAGTCCATTTTTGTTATCCTAAAACAATACCAACTTACTAAGAAAAATTATGTGGATTGGAAATGTAATTTAATGATTGTCCTCACCATTGAGAAAATTGATTTTGTGCATGAAGAAAATTGACCTGAGCAACCTACTGAGATAACAAGTAAGGCCAAGAGTGATGCTTATGATAAGTAGTTGGCTGCAGACAAGTTGGCTCGCTGTTACATTTTGGGATTAATGTCAAATGTGTTACAGCAGAAGCATGACAGTCTTGAAACCTCTTATGACATAATGGAATGCCTCAAGGACAAATTTTCACATCAAAGTAGGAGAGCTCAGTTCAAAGTCATTCGTACCTTACAGAACATCCAAATGAAACCCATAACGCCTGTGAAGGATAATATGATGACTATGATGGGACACTTCAATGTGGCGGAGAATCTGGGTACAACTATTGATTCGAATACTCATGTTAATATGGTATTGAACTCTCTACCTGATACTAAGGAATATCACTCACACAAGATGGATATGTCATTGACTAAGCTGATGAATGAGTTGCAAAATTTGGAAAGTGGTTTTAAGGCTCAGTGTGGTGATGCTTATGCAGCGATTGGTAGTTCTCCTATTTACAAGAAGAAAGGCAGAAGTGGAAAGAAAAGTAATAGGGCTAGTAAGAAGCAGGAAAGCAACAAAAAGACCAAAGCAGATGGAAAGAAGAAGGGCAAGTGTTTAACTGCGGTAAGAAAAGACACTGAAAGAAAGACTATCCTAACGCACTAGCTAAAAAAGAAGAAAGGTGCAGATGATGATGATTCAAGAGAGAAAAAAACTTAGTGAAGACCAATTTACTATCACAGTCGGCACATGAGTAGTAGTTTCAGTGAGAGCTGTAGGAGTAGTTTAATTTATTTGAATAGTGGTATGTGTTTAATTCTTAAAGACTGTTATTATGTCCTGCAGATGAAGTAGAATCTCAATCCCATTTTTGTTAATACGATCACGTTATTCTCTTGGTTTTACGCTAATTCGCTTTACATTTTGATGAATAAAGCTTATATTTTTGCCATATATTTGATGAATGGTCTTTATATATTAAACTATTCCACAAATGAAATTAATAATACTTTTTCAAACCATAATAAACAAAATGCATATCATACTAGTGATATGTATCTATGGTATTTTAGATTTGGACACATCAGGATACAAAGATTGGCGAGGAATGGTCTACTCAACTCAATTAAGGTCGAACTTTTGCTAGTATGTGATTCTTGTTTGGAAGGAAAGATAACTAAGTTCTTCTTTTTTCAGTCAAGGAACATAAAGCTAAAGAAGCATTGGAACCATTTCATTCTGATGTACGTGGACCTATGAGTACACCTGCGAGAGGAGAATATGAGTATATTTTCACCTTTATAGATGATTACTCTAGATTCGAATACATTTACCTGATAAATCGAAAGTCAGAGGCTTTTGAAAAATTCAAAGCATATCGGGCTGAGGTCGAGAAACATTTGGGTAAAAGTATAAAGACACTTCGATTAGATCGAGATGGCTAATAATATCTTAGGAGAATTCAAGGACTACTTGACAGAAAATGGTATAGTTTCTCAATTGAGTGCGCCTGGTATACCCTAATAGAATGGCTTTTTCAAAAAGAAGAAACGGGAGTTTGTTAGATATGGTTAGGTTAATGATATTTTTTCAACTCTACCTATCTCATTTTGGAGGTATGCGTGATAGACAGCTGCATATTTTCTTAACCTAGTTCTATCTAAGTTTGTTCCCAAGACTCCTCTGGAATTATGGAATGAGCGCAAACCAAATTTTCATCACATCCGAATTTGGAGATGTCCGGCTCATGTGCTGAAAGGAAAGTCAAAAAAGTTGGAGTCTAGGTCAGAAGTCATAAATATGCCTGTTTTTGGTATACCCTAAAGATACCAAGGGATATTATTTTTATATAGTTATCTAGATAAGAAGGTTTTTTGTTAGTACAAATACAATTTTCTTGGAGGATAAGTATATTAATGAACATCAGTCCAAGAGTATAGTTGTATTGGAAGAAATGAGTGGGAACAATTCTATACCATCGATTCCTGAAACACAACCTAGTGAAAGATGGTATCGTAAACACCTAGGGAATGTGATCTGAGTGGGAGAAATGATATGTCATCTGATCCCATAGATCAAGAAAATATTCAAGGTAATGATGATGTAATTGTGTCATGTGATGGTAATACCAACATTGATGAAAACGTTATGACTAAATAATGCTACGATCCAATATCTACCATCCCTTAGCCAAAGTCAGAGGATCATTAGGAAACGTTCTAGGTACGTGTTAGTCGGAGAATCCAAAACTGCAATCTCCCTTGAACAAGTAATTGATCGGACTTCATATATGGAGGCTATGGACAAAATGGTAATTTTTCTAGTGCTTTATGTGGATGATATTCTACTCATAGGAAATAATATGGGAATATCATCGTCTACGGAAGCGTGGTTGGCTCAACAGTTTTATATGAAAGATTTGGACGAAGCTAGTTTTGTTCTAGGCTTTTACCCTATTGAGGGATCAAAAGAACAAAGGTCATAGCATTGTCCCAAACTGTATATATTGATAAGATACTTGTCAAATTTTCCATGCAAGATTCCAAGAAATGTAATTTTCCATTCAGACATGGAATCCAAGCAATCTCCAAAAAACTACTGAAGAAATAGAGCGCATGAGTGGAATACCTTATGCGATAGCAGTAGGTAGTCTCATGTATGCTATGATGTGCACTAGACCTAGCATTTGTTATGCTGTTGGTATGGTAATTCGTTATCAATCTAACCTTGGACTAGAACATTGAGTGGCTATAAAGCATATCCTTAAGTAAATTCGGAGAACAATGAACTATTTCGAAGAACAAAGAACGATATGCTGATTTACTCTTCACCAGATCTTGTTTCGTTGGGGTTTAGATATTTCTATTTTAGGATTATACTCTATGGCAAGTTGGAGAATTGTTGGGTTGTATGCCCACATAGTATAATTTTGCTGTGATGAAATGACAATTTATATTGAATAAAACTATATGTTGTATTCATTTATTATTATTGCATTTGTTTAATATTGAATATGTAAATAAAGTGACAATGATCAGTTGTGATAATATAAGTTGGGTGCTTGCGTTGACAAGTATAGTGTGACATAACCTATATTTTAATAAAATTATTCACAACTAATGTATGAGGGTTGGTGTCTTGTACCGAAAAGTTGTAGTGTTGACTATTTAATCATTCGGGTATGAGATTTGTCCTTATTGCATAAATGGTATAATGGTGACACTAGTACACTTGGAGTGTATTGAACAGACCACGAGTCGAATTCAATTATATAACATGACATTGCGAAGAATAAAATTCTACTTGATCACCAGATATTTTACATATATCTCTTGACAAGATTGTGTATATCTTTTTGTTAACTTGATGGTTATTTGAATCACCAATGAGTGAGATCAATTTGATCGATCAAATATCTCGATAAGTTGGGATCTTAAGAAGGAGCGAAGTAGAGACCACAAATTCATGTCGGGAGCCCTGAAAAATTGGTTGAGTGACAACTTAAGTATTTTCTGTTGAATGGATATAAATTTGAGCTCAGTGTTTACTAATGGCTAAACTTATCTGTGAATTAATTCACATGACCGTAGAAGAAAATGTAACCTATAGTTAGTGAAAATAATTAGAGGGCAAAATAGTCATTTATGATCATACCTAATTATTAGATCTCGGACAGAGATGAAATATATATACAGTAGGTCAAAAGAAAGTATTACAGTTTCTGTAATCTTATATATTTCGAGAGTGCAGTCTTTTGCCTTTAGTAGAAAAAACCAAGAGACTAATAATTAGGTCATGCGATCTAGGGTCGACTAGACAAAATCTAATTATTGGAGCTTGAAAAATATATGTTCGGACAGGTCGTTGTGGTAGCTCTATAAGTTTCAGGTTTAATCATAGTTACTATGAAAGTTTTGGACTTGATTATAATTATGATATAAGTTCAAAGATTACATGTGTAATTAAATGAATCTTGTGCTAATTGGACTTGGATGCAATTAAGACTCTTGTCCTATTTATATCACATTGCATGTTTCGTGAAATAGTCCAACAATTAAGAAAAGATGAGAGAGAAAATTCATAAGTCTTGTTTGGCTTGAATTTTATCTTCTTGGTTTACTAAATCTATCCAGTTTAGAAATTAATTTTTTTATTTGATTAAAAGGTTCCCACACGCATGTAATCTATATTTTAGAGAATACCATAGAAGACTTGAACGTTGGGAGCGCCATGTTCGTGAATCAAAAGTGGGAGGTTCGTGAATTAGATCGAGATCTAGTATCGTTTATCGATTTAGGTATAATACTAAAATCTTAGTACTTAATTATAATAAACGCGTAATGCCTAGCAAATATCCTAGTTTATTGAATTAATTTTTTTTTATATTTTCGGCTAATTCTCATGCTAATTTTCCGACACATTTTCTCCAAAACCCTAAATTCTTTTGAGTGTTTGAATCGGGTTAAATCAGATGCAGAAGCTTCAACACTAGCAGGAGTTGCAGTCAATCTGGCATTGGACAAAGCCAATGCAGTCCACACCGAGTACAATCAACTTTACAGGGTTTCCAAGGATTCTAAATTGCATGAAAAATATATTGCTTGCTCCAAGAATTATAACGATTACCTTCGTGATCATCAATTGGTGAAGAAGTTTTGGATATTAATCGATATAAGCTCAATCCTGTCGAAATAAATAATGCTCTGCAAGAAGTTCTGAATTGTACAAATGCTTTCAAGAAGGAACCAGTTGACCCGGCCCCACATGGATTACCACAACAAGGAATTCAAGCTTCTTTGTTACATGGTCAAGGTTACTTCTCATAGTTTGATCAAGAAGTAATCATATTTGCTTATTGTCTCAAGTAGTGGCGAAGCTAGTATGGGTCCAGTAGGGGCAACTAACTCCACTTGACACTAAAGGGAATTTATTTGGTTATCATGGTCTGAACCTGTAGTAGTTCTAAGCCATTTTTGGATGGAGTAGTTTTAAGCTATTTTTTTTAGTGTTGCTGCTGTTTGTTTTTAAAGGATCAAGGTTCTTGGAATATACCCATCTATGAATAAGTATAGTCTTTAATACATTTAAGATATCTTGAATTGATTTCACATTGTTACTGTTACGCCCCCAGTCCTACGTGGCACCCCCACATCCCCTAGCATCTGTTCGAAGAGGTTTGTGAAGATGCGTGGTGCTTCACGTTGCCGAGGAGATTTGGGAAGAGACGTTCTTGTTTTCGAGGAGATTTGGGAAGAGGTGTTCCTAGTTGAAGTGATTGTAGCAGGTTTTCTTTAGAGGAATTCAACGTCCGAAATGTTTCGATTCCATTTATTGATTTGACATACATGAAGATCTGTAATTCAACAGAAATCAAATTAGAAATCAACGAAATAAAAAAGCATTGGAACATGATTATCAATGGTAGCCCATGATGGAAATCTGTCTTATGTTTAGAAAACCAGAGAATAATTATACGGAATTATAAGAATATAAACCTAATGATGGTTGAACCATAAATATACAAATACACGTTAACACCCCGGTCAAACTCATGATGGTTGAACCATATTGAGTTCGCCTAAAAGTTATCGGAAACGAGTAGCTCTGTGGGATTTGTGAAAAAATCAGCTAGTTGTGTGGTAGTGGAAATGTGAGAAAGAGCTGGCCAAAAAATGATGATGCACAAAGTGGCAATCAATCTCAATATGTTTTGTGCGCTCATGAAAAATCAGGTTATTACAATCTGACTGGTGCTTTGATTGTCATAATACATTGAAATATCACCATATTGATCAAGAGCACCTAGCTTGTTAACAAGCCACTTGAACCAAATAATGTCTGCAACAGTAGAAGCCATAGCTTGATACTCATACCCTACAGAAGAGCTAGCTACCCATGACTATTTTTTACTTTTCAAGACAACAATAAATCACCCCAAAAAATTCTAAATTAGATTAGATGATGAAGAAAATAAATAAACTATTGTGGAGAGTGCCCCATAAATATCTTGTTAGAGTTTGGTGACCCGAATTTTGTTGGACCGAACCCAAAAACTTTGTGGTGCAACCGATCCTGGAGGACATGCAGGATTAGGATTCTTTTCGCACAATTATATATATCATGTATTCTAGGGTTAGGGCATCAACTCTTCTTTGCAACCATCTTTAATATAGTGGATTATTCTCTCCTCTGCCTATGGGTTTTTCTCCCTGTTCTAAGGTTTCCCACGTTAAATGTATGTGTTCTTGTTGTTTTTGTTGTTATTTTTCATTTTATTATAACAAACTGGTATCAAATTTAGATTGAATTTTGATCACGTTAATGGAAACTATGAAATATGATATTCTGCCGCTGGATCACAACACCATATTTTTGCTATGGTAGGTGAAGATGCGGGTTGTGCTCGCGCAGATGGATTTGAATGATACACTGTTAGGCTTTGATAGAATGCCGATTTCTTAGATAGTGGACAAAAGAGAACATAAGGATCGAAAGGCCCTTTCTCAAATTCATCTTCATCTTTCTAGTCAAAATCTACAAGACGTTCTGAAGAGAAAACTGCCGATGAGTTGTGGTTAAAATTGGAGTAGTTATGCATGACGAAAAGTCTAACCAGTAAGTTACATCTAAAGCAACAAAAATATTCTCAATGTATGGTATAAGGTACGTCTCTAGAAGACCACTTAACTGTCTTTAAGGAAACCGTCTCTTATCTAGAGGCCATGGAAATTAAGTATGATGAAGAATACTTAGTGTTGATTTTATTGTGTTTGTTGCCTTCTTCATATATGACTTTCAGGGATACTAATTTGTATAGTCATGACACCTTTACTATGGATGAAGTGTATTAGACTCTATTCTCTACGGAGAAGATGAAGCATATAGTGGTTGGATCTGAGGCTAAAGTAGAGGGCCTTGTTATTCTAGGAAAGACACATGAGAAAAATTCTAGAGGTAATGTGAGGGACATATTGAAATAAAAAAAATAGAGAAAAAATCTGTAATTACTTCAAGAAAAATGGACACGTCAAATATGAATGCTATAAGTTGCAAAATAAGAATAAGAGAGAAGCTGCTAATAACAAGGAAAAACAGCCAAAAAAATCTAGTGAAGCTAGTGTTGCAGAAGATGGTTTCAATGATGGAGAACTTCTAGTTGTTTCTGGTGGAGACTCCAAACCTTGCGAGGAATGGGTTCTTGATTGAGATTGCATGTTTCATGTATGTTCTAATCGGGACTCGTTTCAACATATGAAATAGTTTCTAAAGGTTCTCTATTGGTGGAAAATAATGTACCTTACAAAATAGCTAGTATTGGCATGGTCAGAATTAAGATGTTTGATGGGGTTGTCAGGACATTTGGTGATGTGAGACACGTCACAGATCTAAGGAATAATCATATCTCTTTGGGTACTCTTGATAAAAATAGATACAAGTTTGCTACTGAAGGTTGAGTTATGAAGGCAAGTAAAGGTACTCTTGTTGTGATGAAAGGACTGAAAAAGACTGCAAAGTTATATGTGGTGCAGGGTTCTATGGTTTTTGGTGAGGCAGCTATCACTACCCATTCTTCGTCAAATGATAATGTTATTAAATTGTGGCATATGCGTCTTGGACATATGAGTGAGAATGGAATAGTTGAATTGAGCAGAAGAGGACTTCTTGATGGACAGAGTATTAACGAACTGAAATTGTGTGAGCATTGCATTTTTGGAAAGCAGAAGAGAGTTAGATTTGTAAAAGTCATTCATAACACAAAGGAAACACTTGATTATATACGTTATTGATGCGAGCCACAGACCGGTTAGCCAGGACTCGTTACATATTCTGGTGGGGCCAATAACGAGAACAAGAGCCAAGAAGATCAATGACGCCATACAAGGTCTTGTCCAAGCTACGTGGGCTGAAGCCGATACCCAAAGTACAACAAGAAAGACCGCCAACCTTCAACTGAGTATGACCAAGGAAAGAGCCAACCTTAGTACATTTGATTCAAAGTAAGGATCATATTCAAGGAATATTAGAGGCTAGTGGGAGATTGGAGGGCCAAAATAAGCATAATTCAAAGTTTAGAGACCAAAAGGGCGAACAGCTGAAGATCGCCCAGGCTAAACATGGGACGATCGCCCAAGCTTTTTTTTCGAAGGCAAAACCTAAAGTCTAAGCCTTGGCGATTGCCCGAAATTGAACTGGGCGATCGCCCATGCCAAAATTCAGCAAATCCAGATTTTTTCAGATTTTGTTTCATTTTCCAATTAGAACTCTATTTATTAAAATTTTTAGTTATTTCTAAATTAGATTAGGATTTCATTGATATTTGCTAAATAAACACTTCTCGTTGTAGATAGAATACAATTTTGATTATTGAGAGATTAAATAAAAGTGAGATTCACTTTTCTTTCTTGTTCTTAATTGAACTAACCAAAACTTACCAAAGACTTCTCAAATTTTTGTGGCGTTCAAACTTGGTTCTTGGATTCAAGAAATCATCGGATCAAGGTTTTGTGGCTTGATTTTAGTTTTCTTGTAGTTCATATCAATCTTTCTTGTGCGTTTTGAGATTCAATCTTTGCGGGTTTGCATCATTTATGATCTCTGGGACCATCCAGGGGGTGCATTCTAAAGGAGGTGTAAATTATATGATAACTATCATTGATGATTTTTTCAGAAAAATTTAGGTGTTCTGCTTGAAGTAAAAGAATGATGTGTTATCTACATTCAAGGAGTGGAAGACTATGATTGAGACACAGACAGAGAAGCAGATAAAATGTCTCTGCATTTATTGGCTTGGAGTTTTGTTCTGGTGAGTTTAATGCTTTCTGCAAGACTGAAGAAATTTTTGAGGCACTTGACAGTTCGTCACACTCAGCAGTAAAATGGTGTGGCAGAGCGAATGAATAGAACTTTGATGGATAAATTACGTTGTATGCTCTCCAATTTTGGTTTACACTCAAGTTTTTTTGGGCCGAGGTTGTTTCTACAGCTTTTTTTCTTATTAATCGCTCTTCCTCAATTGTTATTGACAAGAAGACTCCAGAAGAGATATTTGGCACTCCTGCTAATTACTCTAATTTGAAGATATTTGGATGTCCCACATATGCTCATGTTGACAATGGAAAACTCGAACTTAGATCTATAAAGTGTGTTTTTCTTGGCTATATATCTAGCGTAAAGAGATATAAGCTATGGTGTCCAGAAACCCGAAAAGTCATAATCAGTAGAGATGTTATTTTTGATGAAACTGCAATGATTCATGACTTATTTTCTAGAGACTGTTCTAATAAAACTCAGCAGAACTCAAGTACATGGGCAGAGTTTGAGTTTGGGTCTGAACCTAAATCAGAGTCTACATCTTAGTCTAGCTCGTCAGATACATGGTACTACTGCTTCTTCAAACCACCAGCGACACCACACTATTCTATTACTAAAAACAAGCCTAGAAGAGATATTATACCTCCAAATAGGTATGCTGAGGCTAATTTAGATGCTTATGCTTTGAATGTGGTTGAAGGTATTGATTCTAGTAAAAACCTTCTACATACTCAGAGGCAGTTAATTGTAACGATTCTAGTAGATGGATGATTGCTATGCAGGAAGAGATGGAATCGCTTCATAAGAATGGAACACGGGACTTAGTGAGACTGCCTAAGGATAAGAAATTTGTTCACTGCAAATTGCTGTTTAAAAGGTAAGAAGGAACACCAGGAGTTGAAGAAGCAAAGTCTAATGCAAGACTAGTTGCAAAAGGTTACAATCAGGTTCTCCCCAGTTGTAAAGCATAGTTTGATTCGAGCTTTGCTTGGTATTGTGGCCATGGATAATTTTGAGCTAGAGTAGTTGAATGTGAAGACAGTGTTCTTACATGGAGAACTTGAAGAAGATATCTACATGCAGCAATCAGAAGGTTTTATAGTCTCATGAAAGGAGGACTGTGTGTTTGCTGAAGAAGTCTCTTTATGGTCTAAAACAGTCACCCAGACAGTGGTAGAAAAAGATTGATTCTTTTATGATCACTCATGATTTCAGGAAAAACAGCTCTGACAAATTTGTTTATTTTAAAAAGACTGCTGATGGGTCATTTGTATATATGTTCCTATATGTTGATGACATATTTATTGCAGCCAAGTATAAGGAAGAAATAAATAAGGTCGAAGCCCAAGTCAGTAAGGAGTTTGAGATGAAAGACTGAGGAGCTGCAAATAAGATACTTGGAATGGAGATTCAGATGGATACAAATGCATGTAAATTATATCTAAGTCAGAAATGATATATTGAGAAAGTTCTTTGCAGGTTTAATATGAAGAACGCTAAGAGTGTTAGTACCCCATGGGCGGCACATTTCATACTATCATATGCTTTATCTCCTCAATTAGATGATGAGATTGATTATAGTCTCAAGTTCATTCTAGTGCAGTGGAATCTCTCATGAATGCTATGGTTTGTTCACATCCAGATTTATCATATGCAATTAGTGCAGTTAGTTGATACGTGGTAAATCCTGGTAAAGAACATCGGAAAGCATTTCAATGGATATTCAGTTACTTGCGCGGATCTACTCATATTTCTTTACAATTTGGAAAAACTAGAAATGTAGTCATTAGATATGTTGATTCTGATTTTGCTAGAGATCTTGATAAGAGAAGATCACTTACAAGGTATGTTTTCATTATTGATGGTTGTGCTATCAGTTGGAAGGCTACTTTACAAACTACAGTTGCATGGTCTATTATTCAAGTAGAGTATATGGCTATTATAGAGGCTTGCAAGGAATCTATTTGATTGAAAGGATTATTTGGATAACTCAGTAAAGACTTGCACATCTCCACAATTTTTTTATAGTCAGTGTTATTTTCCTCACAAAACATTCAGATGTTTCATGAGAGGACAAAGTATATTGATGTGCGCTATCATTTTGTTCATGATATTGTTGTGTGTAAGATTAGTACCAATGATAATCCTGCTAATATGATGACTAAGACACCCCCTATAGCCAAGTTTGAGCATTGCTTAGACTTGGTTGGAATTGGTTGCTGAGTTTCACCCTTAGGAGCTTCAGTGGAAGAGGTGGAGATTTTGTTTTTATCAAATATTAAATTTATTTATTACATTGGAATTCGTATCAAGTTGGAGATTGTTAGAATTCGGTGACCCCAATTCTATTTAGCAGAACCTGAAAAGTTCACGGTACGACATATGTGGTTATATTAAAATTATGAGAAAAAAATGAAGGTATGTGGTTGTAGATGAGGGATTGGGCCAATAGGCTCGATCTCAGAGGACATGTTTTATCAGGATTATGATACTTCTCGCACGTATATATATATATATATATATATATATATATATATATATATCATGTATTCTAAAGTTATTGCATCAACTCTTCTTTGTAACCATATTTGATATAATGGATTATCCTCTCCTTTGCCCATGAGTTTTTTTCCCTGTTCAAGGGTTTCTAACATTAAATCTGTGTGTTCTTGTTATTTTTGTTGCCTATTTTTTGTTCTATTATAACATATCTCAAGATGCATAAAACAGAAAACTGACTTACTGCATGTACAACATAAGTAATATCCAACTGAGTTATAGTAAGAGCATGTTTGGTGTAGTTTATAAACTAGTTTATTTGACCAAAAATAGTTTATTTGGCTAAAATTTGGCCTTTATAGCATGACATTGTTGACCATTCTTGGTCAAATAAACCATTTTGGTTGAAAAATTGGTTTATAATCTATATCAAACAAGCTCTAAGATGAACAAGAGATCCAACTACTTCTCTATATCTTGTTGGATCAGTCAAAATCTCTCCATCATCATGGTTAAGTTCTTTGTTAATCTCAATTGGAATGACAACACATCGACTATCAGACAGGGCAGCACGAGGGATAACATCATTAGTTCACTTAGACTTAGACGTGCCTTGTATCTCCATTAGTTCACTGATACGAGTGATTTTTGTAAATTCCTACGTGAATACACTTGACGAATAGGAGAAAGACAATAAGAGGATACATGATTAGGGAAATCTATACTAGAAGAAACATCATCATCGGGCTCATCAGTTGTAAATGGATGAATTTAGATAAGTTCTGTTTTTTTGGGCATGGAAGAAAACTTTGGAACTTAATAATATAGTATTTTTTCAAGAAAAACTTTATGTCTAGACACAAAAGGCGACCTGGATGATAACATCATTATCCACACATAACAACAAATGGGCAAACAATTTTGTACGATCAGACTTGGGCAATAATACAAAATAGGCACAAACAAAAACTCTATTCAAGTTCATAGTTTGATGAACTTCCATATAGACGCTCATATGGGGATATACTTCCAGAAACAATAGGTGGTATCCAGTTAATTAAATAAGCTCCCGCACGACTAGCCTCTCCCAAAAAACATGAAGGCACTGAACTAGACAATAGTAATGAACAAGCAGTTTCGACAAGATGTCTATTTTTCTTTTCACCACCCCATTTTGTTAAGGTGTACCTGTAACAACCGAATTTTTTTCGGCTTTTAATTTCAAGCAAATAAATTTTTTACTTTCGGCGCCACCACGAACCTTCTAGTATGTTTAAAATTTTATTATTTTTATTCTTATTTATTTATTTAATTTTGGTCATGTTAAACCGAATAGAAAACCGGCCTCCTCTAGCCCAACAATCGATTCACTTTCGGCCCAAAGATCAACCCATTATCCAATAACTAAACCACATTTTCTCTTCAAAATTTTCCCCAAATCTGTCCCTGAAATCCGGCCCTTACAAGTGCAGTTTTAGATTTATAATTCAACCACTTAATTAAGCACAAACTACATATTTTCTCCTCAAGAAATTCGGCCCCAACTGGTACATTTCCCTTCCCAAAAAGTCAGCCAACTGCCACCCACTTTGATGGAGAGAAACCGCCCATTTCCTCACTTTATGCCCCATTTTCCCACTCCAATTCAGTTCAGCCAAAACTGACCCATGTTCCTAATTAAAACAACCCCAAACTACCATTTATTAGTCCCATTTCCCTACAGGATTCAGCCCCCCTCATATCCCAATTAATCTCCAGAATTCAGCAACAAACAATCCAGAAATTTTCCCCTGTGAACTCAAGTTTCGGTCCTCCAGAATCAGCCATAAGTTCCAGCTTTTAGTTCCTTTAACACTCCACTTTTCTCACCCCAATTTTCGTCCATACAACAGCCCAAAACGAGTCCATAAGTTAAGCAAAAACTTCCTTCTTCCTCAGATTTTAGTCCAAAGAAAACAGCCCCACATTTCGCATTTGTCCAAATCCCAAATTTCCCTCACTTTTCTCCTCAATTTTGATTCCGTTTTCGACCAGCAACAAAGGTTGTTAACTTTGATTTTATATTATATATAAAAGTATATATATATATATATATATATATATATATATATAGTGTTCAAGTTTATATTTTAGTGTTCAAGTTTGGAAGAAGTCAGAGAAACAGTTCTTTCTTCATCAAATCCTCAACCGAAAACTCATTTCAAGGTAGTTTTACTTAATGTTTTTACTGCGATTTTGAAATGAAGTTTCGGAAAAATTATGATGTTATTTGAATGTCATGCAAACTTATTTATGAAAACTTATGATAGTGATTGAAAGTAATCACTTTAACATGTTTGTGATTTAAAGAAATCACGTATGATGATGATGATGATGATGATGATGTTATGTGGTGCCGGCTACCAATGTTTATGATATGATGTACGTTTCAAAAATCATGGCATGTCGAATTCATGTCTAAGTAAAATTTTCCACATGTCATAAGTATCGCTGCTGAGTGTTTCTTAGGAAATACTCACCCCCAAATGAATAAATTTTCAGATTGAACTAATCGGCATTGATGCGATGGCGGTAGACTAATGAGCTTGTCATGGAAAATCTTATATAGTTTATGTTTAGACGTCGAAATGATCAAGTCAATTATGATGTAATTACTTATTTTAAGTATTTGATTCAGTATTTAATTATGTAATGTGTACGGAAGACAAAATGTTGGTTTAATTGCCGTTCAAAGTTTTAAATTGGAATTCTTAGTTTCATTTCCAGTGGTATTTATGGATTTAATGAATTGATTTTTTCATCAATATTTAGATCGGTTCGTCATTATGTTCATTGATGACATCTTGATTTATTCCAAGAATCCCGAGCAACATCAAGAGCACCTGAGAATAGTATTGGAGACCTTGTAGGGGAAAAAGTTGTATGCCAAATTTTTGAAGTACAATTTTGGTTGGACCGAATAGGGTTCCTTGGACATGTTATAATGACCAAGGGAATTGTAGTAGATCCATTCAAAGTTCAAGCTATGTCAAATTGGCCGATCCCATCAAATGTTGGAGAAATAAGAAGTTTTTCGGGTTTAGCTGACTATTATCGACGTTTCATAGAAGGATTCTCTAAAATAGCTGGCCCTATGACACAATTGACTCGAAAAGGGGTTAAGTATGTTTGGTCCGAGAGGTGTGAACAGAGTTTTCAAGAATTAAAGAACAAGCTAGTATCTCGCACCAAGATTAGCTTTACCGAAGGTTCGAGAGGGCTACGTAATTTACTGGTGATGCATCGAACTCTGTTGGGTGTGTATTGATGCAAAATAGAAAAGCGATAGCTTATGCTTCAAGAAAGTTGAAGCAAGTATGAGCGTAATTACCCGACACATTATCTTGAACTTGCGGCGGTAGTTCACGCCTTGAAAATTGGCACCATTACCTTTATGGAAGCAAATGTGAAATTTACACCGACCATAAAAGTCTCAAGTACTTTTTCACCCAGAAGAAGTTGAATATGAGACAACGACGATGGTTGGAATTAGTAAAGGATTACGACTGCTCTATCCTTTACCACCCAGGTAAGGCAAATGTAGTAGTGGATGCTCTAAGTAGAAAGAATGTGGGTCAGTTGTCTGCATTGCAATCAACACAAAATAATCGATCAAAGACTTTGAGAGTATGAAAATTGAAGTATTAACTCCACTTGCATTTAACGAACGTCGGCGGTGATAGCGTGTTTGATAGTAAAGTCGACACTCGAGAGATAGAATTTTGATGACTCAAAAGATGACCCTTTCTTGGAAAATATCGAATCAAGTAGGAACCGACAAGAGGAAAGACTTTGATATAGCTGAGGACAAAGCTTTGATGTTCAAAGGTCGAATATGTGTGCCGAAAGATGAAGGTTTGAGAATTGAGATTTTATCTAAAGCACATTCCGCTCCTTACGCCACACATCCAGGAGGAACCAAAATGTATAAAGATTTGCATAATACATTTTGGTGGAGAAACATAAAAGGAGATGTAGCTCGTTTCGTATCAAAATGTTTGGTTGTGTCAACAAGTGAAAGCAAATCATCAGAGGCCATTAGGGCCATTAAATCCAATGGATATACCGGAGTGGAAATGGGAGAAAATTGCAATGGATTTTTTTTTTGGTTTTCCTAGATCGGCGAGAGGTCATGATGCCATCTGGGTTGTGGTAGACCGTTTGACAAAATCTGCGCATTTTCTTCCCATTCGAATGAATTTCAATCTGGAACAATTAGCACAATTGTATGTCAAAGAAATTGTTAGACTGCACGGGATACGAACATCCATCGTATCGGATAGAAATTCGAGGTTTACCTCAAATTTTTGGAAAAGTTGACTCCCAAACCGACGGGCAATCAGAACGCACTATTCAAATCCTTGAGGATATGTTGAGAGCATGCGTCTTAGATTTGGGTGGTAAATGGAAGGTGACCTCACCGTTGGTAGAATTCGCATACAATAATAGTTTCCAAACTACTATCGGCATGGCACCATATGAGGCATCTGTATGGTCGCCGATGTCGTTCACCAATTTGTTGGGACGAAGTCGGCGATAGGAGAATTTTAGGACCAGAGTTGGTTGAGAAAACAGTAGAGGAAATAGACAAGATTAGGACTAGAATTAAGACAGCGTAGGACCGTCAGAAGAGTTATGCCAATCAAAGAAGAAATGAATTAGAATTGGGTTCGTGAAAAAGTTTTCCTAAAGGTGGATCCTATGAAAGGGATACTACGTTTTGGTAAGAAAGAGAAACTAAGACCGCGTTTCATCGGCCCATTTGAAATTCTTGAAAGGATTGGAAAGGTGGGGTATCGTTAGGCATTGCCACCTAAAATATGAGGCTTTGGATTTAAGGAATGATATGACTTACGAGAAAGCGCCTGCGATGATCCTAGAAAGAAAGGTCCATGTCTTGAGAAATCGGGAGATCCCATTAGTTAAAGTTCAGTGGGGTAGACATGAGGAAGATGGGATCATTTGGGAAAGAGAAGAGGATATCTTAGATAAGTACCCGGACCTTGTAAACCATGTAATTTAAATTTCGAGGACGAAATTATTTTAAGTAGGGAGGGTTGTAACAACCGAATTTTTTTCAGCTTTTAATTTCAAGCAAATAAATTTTTTACTTTCAGCGCCACCACGAAAGTTCTAGTACGTTTAAAATTTTATTATTTTTATTATTATTTATTTATTTAAGTTTGGTCACGTTAAACCCAATAGAAAACCGGCCTCCACTAGCCCAACAATCGATTCACTTTTGGCCCAAAGATCAACCCATTATCCAATAACTAAACCACATTTTCTCTTCAAAATTTTCCCCAAATTTGTCCCAGAAATTCGGCACTTACAAGTGCAGTTTTAGATTTATAATTCAACCACTTAATTAAGCACAAACTACATATTTTCCCCTCAAGAAATTCGGCCCCAACTTGTACATTTCCCTTCCCAAAAAGTCAGCCAACTGCCACCCACTTTGATGGAGAGAAACCGCCCATTTCCTCACTTCACGCCCCATTTTCCCACTCCAATTCAGTTCAGCCAAAACTGACCCATGTTCCTAATTAAAACCACCCCGAACTACCATTTATTAGTCCCATTTCCCTCACAGGATTCGGCCCCCTCATATCCCAATTAATCTCGATCAAGCAACAAAGCAGCCCGAGAAATTCCCCTCAGACACTCATTCCAGTTTCCCCTTGAATCAGCCATAAGTTCCAACATTTAGTTCCTTTAACACTACACTTTTCTCACCCCAATTTCGTCCATACAACAGCCCGAAACCAGACCATAAGTCAAGAAAAACTTCGTTCTTTCCTCAGATTTTAGTCCCATAAACGACTCCACATTTACGCATTTGTCCAGTCCAAATTTTCACTATTCTCCTCACTTTCGGTTCTATTTTCAACCAGTGATGAAGGTTGTTAACTTTGATTGTTATTTCACAAAATTTCTCCATATTTTGGTTTTACTCTTACTTCTCCTACCCCCAGCCCCCCTACTTTGGTTTATTGGCGTGCCCCATTGGCTGGATCTACCAAGATCAATACTGATGGATGCGTCAGGGATGGATTTGCGAGTGGCGGGGGTGTTATCAGAGATCACACTGGGCGTTGTATCAGGGCCTTCTCTACTGGCTACGGAGACATACTTATTTTGGAGGCAGAGTTGAGAGCCATTTTACAGGGCATTGAGCTTGCCCGACGGATGGGTCTTGTGGACTTATAGATTGAGACTGACTCTACACTCATTGTTCATTGCATTTCACGTGGTGGGGGCCGTGGGTGATTCATCAATACTCGGACGTATCCGAAATCTTCTTTCATTCGATCGAGACACAATTTCCCATATTTTTCGAGAGAGGGAAACCGGTCGCCGACTCTTTAGCTTCTAAGTGGTTGGGACCAACGACATTATCGTGAGTATGGATCTTCGACTTGCCACGCCGTTCGCGTGGACTACTTCGCATCGGCAGATATGGCCTTCCATCGTTAGAGGTCTTTAGTTTTTGTTAGTTTGGTTTTCATTTGCTTTTGCTTTTGCTTTTCGAATTATGCACCGGAAGTAGTATCTCTTTATTTGTTTGTAGTTTGAGGAATTTTTTTTCATTCGTTGTATGCTTGGAGGTCGGTTCATATCTCCCTCCCGTGTACTACCTTTTTAAATAAATATGATGGTAGGGGCATCCAAACCCCCCACCACCGTCTCTGGTAGAGGCCTAAAACCATAGTGGGATTTGTCTTGGTGCTTCAAATAAAAAAAAAAAAAAAAAATTTCTCCATATATATATATATAGTGTTCAAGTTTGGGTTTTGGGAAGCAGTGAAACAGCTTCTTCTTCATCAAATCCTCAACCGAAAACTCGTTTCAAGGTAGTTTTACTTAATGTTTTTACTGCGATTTTGAAATGGAGTTTCGGAAAAATTATGATGTTATTTGAATGTCATGCAAACTTATTTATGAAGGAACTTATGATAGTGATTGAAAGTAATCACTTTAACATGTTTGTGATTGAAAGAAATCATGATGATGATGATGATGATAATGTTATGTGGTGCCGGCTACCAATGTTTATGATATGATGTACATTTCAAAAATCATGGCATGTCGAATTCATGTTTAAGTAAAATTTTACACATGTCATAAGTATCTTTGTTGAGTGTTTCTTATGAAATACTCATCCCCAAACGAATAAATTTCTGATTGAACTGATCGGCGTTGATGCGATGGCGGTAGACTAATGAGCTTGTCATGGAAAGTCTTATATAGTTTATGTTTAGATGTCGAAATGATCGAGTCAATTATGATGTAATTACTTATTTTAAGTATTTGATTCAGTATTTAATTATTTAATATGTACGAAAGACAAGATGTTGGTTTAATTGCCATTCAAAGTTTTAAATTGGAATTTTCTTAGTTTCCTTTTCAAACTTTTCAGCTTATCTGTCCCCTTTTTGAAAAATCATAACTTTTTATACACTCGAAGTTTTTGAGTGAATTCAGTTTCTATGTAAAGCCCTATATGTGTTCTAATAACATAAATTAGAATCACTTAAAAATTTCATCGGATGAATTTATTATAGACGTTTGAAAGGGCTGCCTTAAGGTACCCAGGAATGTTTTTCAAGCATCTTTGGCTATATTTTTCGCCTACCAAATGACGTAGCTAAAGTTTAAAATTTTTACATATTGTAGTATACAGTCCCAAGTATCTACAGTTTAAATTTCATATTTTTTTGAGTTCGTTTGGATGGTCTAATAAATTGTAGCGACACCTATCACGGTATAGACAAAACTATGAAATTTTGAAGAAAATTCATTTTCCCTTGCACGCTTGTCATTTTTCTACAACAATTAAATTTTTAAAACTCTTCAAGGGCATGGAAAATATTATTTGGAGTCATCAAATAAAATTTTAGAGATTATTTTAGTGACCCTCCAGGTTGAGAAAATCTAGGCGTTATAGCTTGGTATCAGAGAGCGATTTTACTTTTCTGTAGACTCGCGAATTTTCATTTTATTTTATTTTTAAATTTATTTTATTTTATTTATTATATTTCATTTTGGTCTTTATTTTGATGTGTCAAGATGAAGTTTAAGAGGTTGAGAATTTTAGAAATTTAGTATCGCTACTCGCCATCGCCACGCTACGCCAGTTCTGAGTTAAATTAAGGGGTTGATTAAAATTTTATTTTTATGCAGTTAAGTATGATAAGTGGACTCATACTTATGGAAAATTTTAATTGTTTCATTTTATGATGAAATGTTAAGTTAAGATGAAAATTTATGTTAGTTCGATATTTTTAAATTAAAACATGATAGAAATCCACCTAATCAAACCCTTCATAATTTGTATCTCGGACATGGTTCCTCCATGTGATGATTCCCTAGAACATGTCGAGGCGGCTAGGAACGATTATATACTTTTTGCTTCGGATCCCGAATGGTCAATTGGCCATCATATCGGTAACCATAGGACAGCTCGTATCAGGGCGATGAACTATAGTTTAGTAACCACCGATGCTGAGTCTATTGCTCATGTGATTGACTCACTGATTAGCCCAGGACAACCGATTGTCGTGGAGATTTTAAGAGATTTGGAAGAGATCTACCATCCGCAGGTAGAATATGACGTGTATTGTGAAGCGCTCATTATACATTGGGAGGAGTACAGTTTTTATGGTGTAGGTCCCCATCCTATCCCTAAACCGGCTCTAGTAGTTGATCCCATTCTCGAGCCTGCTCCCGTAGTCAAGCCAGAGCCGGAGCCAGTGTTAATGTTTGAGGCTGATCCAGTTATCCAGGTCGAAGATGACCCAGAGGAAGATCTTGAGATAGAGTCTGAGGCTGAGTCTTGTGTTACCTCAGATGACGAGGCTCCACGGCCCAAGAGGCCTAGAGTACATGGAGGATGGATCAGCAACGACGATGCTTAGAGACTTTTAGTAGTTAGATGTTTTCCTTTCATGATTTCAGTTCTCCCATGTACAGTTACTTTACCGTTACTTTACCATTGTTTAGCACTAGATGCTTTTACTTATTGTACCTCTTGAATGATGATTTAAATATATAAAAGATGCTATTTAAATTTTTCCTTTATCGATAGTCTTTCATATATTCATGGCTTTGTGTATGGTGGTTATTTCGATAAATTACAAACTTCTTCGTTTTGTTTATTCTAAAGGAAATGGCACCAACTACTCAAGCAAGAGCTATTAGAGACCTACAACGAGCGGTTGAGAAAATGAGGAGAGTGTTGGCAACTCAGTCGGCATCCCCAATGCCACAACCGCCAATGGCGCCACGAGCACCGCAAATGTCCCAAGCACATCAAGCCCCACCAGCACATCACGTGGCCCCTTCTGTGCCAGTGATTGAGCAATTTCGTCAATACCGGCCTCCTACTTTCGACGGTGGGAATGATCCTCTTGTAGCCGATGAATGGTTGCGGAAAATTGAGAAAAATTTTGGCACATCGCTTGTCCCAAAAATCAGAAAGTCCTTTGTGCGGAGTTCATGCTAAGCGGTAGAGCAGGTCACTGGTGGGAGTCGGCATCCCGCACCCGTACTGAGGATGAACAGAATAACCTCTCGTGGGCCCAATTCAAAGTCGAGCTAACGGAAAAATATTTTCCACAGGCTCTACGAGATGACAAAGAATCAGAGTTTCTGCATTTGGTTCAAGGAGAAATGGAAATTACCATGTATCAGCGAAAATTTGAATAACTGTCGTACTATGCCCCATATTTGGTTAGCACATAATTAATGAAAGCAAGATGTTATGAAAGAGGATTATGCCCAGAGGTCAGACAGATTGTTAGTTCCCATGCACTTCCTACTTTCAGAGCAGTGGTCAAGATGGCTCAGACTGTGAACTTTTCGGGTTTAAAGGTCAAAGTTCAGGGACAACAAAATGACTCAGGAAAGAGAAATTGGCTGGATCAGAATAGGAATCAAAATTCAGGCCAGTTCAAAAGACAGAATCAAGGTCCCATAAGAGGTCAATCAAGTACTAATATTCCTCAGTGCCCTAAGTGTAAAAAGAATCACAATGGTGATTGCTACTTTGGCAAGAACGTCTGCTATAGGTGTGGAGAGCCAGGACACTATGTGATGCAATGTCGGGCAGAGCTGATCAAGCGAACAAAGAAAAAGCTAGAGTGTTCGCCATGACCCATGAAGAGGCTGCCCAGAATTCGGATGTTATTACGGATATGTTATCTATTTCTAGCGTACCTGTTTACATTCTTATTGATTCCGGTGCGACGCATTCGTTTATATCTGAAGTATGCCTAGCTAAAGTTAATATTCTTTGTTAGAAAAGTGATAGTATACTAGAGGTTAGTATGCCATCAGGGGTAACTATAGAAACGAATAAATTAGCTAAGGCAGTTCAGATAGATTTTTGATGGGTTAGTTTTGTCAGCAGATCTGCATGTCATAAGTATGAGAGATTTTGACATTATCTTGGGGATGGATTGGTTGGGTAGTAATCGTGCTACCATTGTATGTTTTGAGAAGGAAGTAATATTTCGAAGGCCAGGAGAGAAAGAATTCAAATTTTATGGGTCAAAGATTAAAGCACTTCCCCGTCTCATCTCAGCCTTACAGGCGAAAAAGTTGCTTAAGAAGATAAATTGCCAAGGTTTTCTTATAAATCTCACTGGTACCCCATCTGAAGAAGTATCGTTGGATAACGTACGTATTTCCAGACGATCTAGTAGGCATACGGCCTAATAGACAAGTGGAATTCATCATAGATCTTACACCTGGTGCTGCACCCATATCAAAGGCTCCGTATCGAATGCACCAAAAGAATTGCAAGAGCTTAAAATGCAATTGGAAGAACTTTTGGATAAAGGGTTTATCCGACCAAGTATTTCTCTGTGGAGAGCTCCTGTACTATTTGTGAAAAAGAAAGATGGATCGATGAGAATGTGCATTGACTACCGTGAGTTGAATAAATTGACGATCAAGAACAAGTATCCACTCCCAAGAATTGAAGATTTACTTGATCAATTGAAGGGTGCATCTGTGTCTTCGAAGATCGACTTGAGATCGGGCTATCATCAACTAAAAATCAGGCCATCGGATATACCAAAGTCGCATTCCGTACTCGCTATGGGCATTATGAATTCACGAGAATGCCCTTTTGGACGAAAAAAAATGCTCCAGTGGTATTTATGGATTTAATGAATCGAGTTTTTCATCAATATTTAGATCGGTTCGTCATTGTGATCATTGATGACATTATGATTTATTCCAAGAATCCCGAGCAACATCAAGAGCACTTGAGAATAGTATTGGAGACCTTGTAGGGAGAAAAGTTGTATGCCAAATTTTTGAAGTACAAATTTTGGTTGGACAAATAGGGTTCCTTGGACATGTTGTAATGACCAAGGAATTGTAGTAGATCCGTTCAAAGTTCAAGATGTGTCAAATTGGCCGACCCCATCAAATGTTGGAGAAATAAGAAGTTTTCGGGTTTAGCCACTATTATCGACGTTTCATAGAAGGATTCTCTAAAATAGCTGGCCCTATGACACAATTGACTCGAAAGGGGTTAAGTATGTTTGGTCCGAGAGGTGTGAACAGAGTTTTCAAGAATTAAAGAACAAGCTAGTATCTCGCACCAAGACTAGCTTTACTCAAGGTTCGAGAGGGCTACGTAATTTCTGATGACGCATATCGAACTCGGTTTGGGCGTGTATTGATGCAAAATAGAAAACGAATAGCTTATGCTTCAAGACAGTTGAAGCAAGATGAGCGAAATCATTACCGACACATTATCTTGAACTTGCGTGATGTAGTTCACGCCTTGAAAATTTGGCACCATTACCTTTATGGAAGCAAATGCGAAATTTACACCGACCATAAAAGTCTCAAGTACTTTTTCATCCAGAAGAAGTTGAATATGAGACAACGACGATGGTTGGAATTAGTAAAGGATTACGACTGCTCTATCCTTTACAACCCAAGTAAGGCAAATGTAGTCGTAGATGCTCTAAGTAGAAAGAATGTGGGTCAGTTGTCTGCATTGCAATCAACACAAAATAATCTGATCAAAGAATTTGAGAGTATGAAAATTGAAGTATTAACTCCACCGATACGAACGTCGGCAGTGATAGCAGGTTTGATAGTAAAGTCGACACTCAGAGATAGAATTTTGACAGCTCAAAAGGATGACCCTTTCTTGGAAAATATTAGAACTGAACTAGGAACTGACAAGAGAAAAGACTTTGAAATAGCTGAGGACAAAGCTTTGATGTTCAAAGGTCGAATATGTGTGCCAAAAGATGAAGGTTTGAGAATTGAGATTTTATCTGAAGCACATTCCGCTCCTTACGCCACACATCCAGGAGGAACCAAAATGTATAAAGATTTGCATAATACATTTTGGTGGAGAAACATAAAAGGAGATGTAGCTCGTTTCGTATCAAAATGTTTTGTGTGTCAACAAGTGAAAGCAGATCATCAGAGGCCGTTAGGGCCATTAAATCTAATGGATATACCGGAGTGGAAATGAGAGAAAATTGCAATGGATTTTGTTTTGGGTTTTCCTAGATCGGCGAGAGGTCATGATGCCATCTGGGTTGTGGTAGACCGTTTGACAAAATCTGCGCATTTTCTTCCCATTCGAATGAATTTCAATCTGGAACAATTAGCACAATTGTATGTCAAAGAAATTGTTAGACTGCACGGGATACCAACATCCATCGTATCGGATAGAAATTCGAGGTTTACCTCAAATTTTTGGAAAAGTTGACCCGCAAACCGACGGGCAATCAGAACGCACTATTCAAATCCTTGAGGATATGTTGAGAGCATGCGTCTTGGATTTGGGTGGTAAATGGGAAGGTCACCTACCATTGGTAGAATTCGCATGCAATAATAGTTTCCAAACTACTATCGGCATGGCACCATATGAGGATTTGTATGGTGCGTCGATGTCGTTCACCAATTTGTTGGGACGAAGTCGGCGATAGGAGAATTTTAGGACCGAGTTGGTTGAGAAAAGCAGAGAGGAAATAGACAAGATTAGGACTAGAATTAAGGCAGTAGCAGGACCGACCTGTCGGAAGAGTTATGCCGATCAAAGAAGAAAGGAATTAGAATTCGGGAATTCGTGAAAAAGTTTTCCTAAAGGTGGCTCCTATGAAAGGGATACTACGTTTTGGTAAGAAAGGGAAACTAAGACCGCGTTTCATTGGCCCATTTGAAATTCTTGAAAGGATTGGAAAGGTGGCGTATCGTTTGGCATTGCCACCTAAGCTCTCGTCGGTGCACGACGTTTTCCACGTTTCGATGTTAAGAAAATACGTATATGATCCTACCCATCTGGTAAAATATGAGGCTTTGGATTTAAGGAATGATATGACTTACGAGAAAGCGCCTGCGATGATCCTAGAAAGAAAGGTCCATGTCTTGATAAATCGGGAGATCCCATTAGTTAAAGTTCAGTGGGGTAGACATGAGGAAGATGGGATCACTTGGGAAAGAGAAGAGGATATCTTAGATAAGTACCCGGACCTTGTAAACCATGTAATTTAAATTTCGAGGACGAAATTATTTTAAGTGAGAAGGGTTGTAACAACCTAATTTTTTTCGGCTTTTAATTTCAAGCAAATAAATTTTTTACTTTCGGCGCCACCACGAACCTTCTAGTACGTTTAAAATTTTATTATTTTTATTATTATTTATTTATTTAAGTTTGGTCACGTTAAACCCAATAGAAAACCGGCCTCCTCTAGCCCAACAATCGATTCACTTTCGGCCCAAAGATCAACCCATTATCCAATAACTAAACCACATTTCTCTTCAAAATTTTCCCCAAATTTGTCCCGTAAATCCGGCCCTTACAAGTGCAGTTTTAGATTTATAATTCAACCACTTAATTAGCACACAAACTACATATTTTCCCTCAAGAAATTCGACCCAACTGGTACATTTCCTTCCCAAAAGTCAGCCAACTGCCACCCACTTTGATGGAAAGCATTGACCCATTTCCTCACTTCATGCCCCATTTTCCCACTCCAATTCAGTTCAGCCAAAACGACCCATGTTCCTAATTAAAACCACCCCAAACTACCATTTATTTGTCCCATTTCCCTACAGGATTCGGCCTCCCTTATATCCAAATTAATCTCCAAAATTCAGCAACAAACAGTCCAGAAATTTCCCCCTGTGCACTCTAGTTTCGGTCCCCCTGAATCAGCCATAAGTTCCAACTTTTAGTTCCTTTAACACTCCACTTTTCTCACCCCAATTTCGTCCATACAACAGCCCAGAAACCAGTCCATAAGTTAAGAAAAAAACTTTCTTCTTCTCTCAGATTTTAGTCCAGGAAACAGCCCCACATTTCTGCATCTGTTCCAGTCCCAAATTTTCAGCTTTTCTCCCTCACTTTCGGTTTCGTTTTCGACCAACAGTGAAGGTTGTTAACTTTGATTGTTATTTCACAAAAGTTCTCCATATATATATATATATATATATATATATATATAGTGTTCAAGTTTGGGTTTTGGGAAGCTGCAGAAACAGTTCTTCTTCATCAAATCCTCAACCGAAAACTCGTTTCAAGGTAGTTTTACTAAATGTTTTTACTGCGATTTTGAAATGAAGTTTCGGAAAAATTATGATGTTATTTGAATGTCATGCAAACTTATTTATGAAGGAACTTATGATAGTGATTGAAAGTAATCACTTTAACATGTTTGTGATTGAAAGAAATCACGTATGATGATGATGATAATGTTATGTGGTGCCAGCTACCAATGTTTATGATATGATGTACATTTCAAAAATCATGGCATGTCGAATTCATGTTTAAGTAAAATTTTCCACATGTCATAAGTATTGCTGTTGAGTGTTTCTTATGAAATACTCACCCCCAAACGAATAAATTTTCAGATTGAACTGATCGGCGTTGATGCGATGGCGGTAGACTAATGAGCTTGTCATGGAAAGTCTTATATAGTTTATGTTTAGACGTCGAAATGATCGAGTCAATTATGATGTAATTACTTATTTTTAGTATTTGATTCAGTATTTAATTATGTAATATGTTCGGAAGACAAGATGTTGGTTTAATTGCCGTTCAAAGTTTTAAATTGGAATTTTCTTAGTTTCATTTTCAAACTTTTCAGCTTACTGTCCCCTTTTTGAAAAATCATAACTTCTTCTACACTTGAAGTTTTTGAGTGAATTCAGTTTCTATGTAAAGCCCTATATGTTTTCTAATAACACAAATTGGAATCACTTAAAAATTTCATCGGATGAATTTATTATGGACGTTTGAAAGGGCTGCCTTAAGGTACCCGGGAATGTTTTTCAAGCATCTTTGGCTATATTTTTCGCCTACCAAATGACGTAGCTAAAGTTTGAAATTTTTACATGTTGTAGTATACAGTCCCAAGTATCTACAGTTTAAATTTCATATTTTTTTGAGTTCGTTTGGATGGTCTAATAAATTGTAGCAACGCCTATCACGGTATAGACAAAACTATGAAATTTTGAAGAAAGTTCCTTTTCCTTTACACGCTTGTCATTTTTCCGAAACAATTAAATTTTTAAAACTCTTCAAGGGCATGGGAAATATTATTTTGAGTCGTCAAATAAAATTTTAGAGATTATTTTAGTGACCATCCGGATTGAGAAAAGCTGGGGCGTTACATACCTATGCAAGATAACTGACGAACAGTCCCCTCAGAGCCAAATAAATTTTGAAAAGCATTAGACTAGTACTCACATTCTAAGTCAAATCTAAAGGCTTTAGTGGTGGTGGACAACTGAGTTTTGACCGTAGCAAGGAATTTAACATAAAAACCGTAAAACTCAGATCGCTCACACTGAGATAAACCCAACAATATCAAAAAATTCATCAATAAATACAACATAATAATGTGAACCTCCACAATCAGAAATATCAGTAGAAACACTATTATTAAAGGAAAAACTACATTGTTTACCCGAATGGCAACCCACACAATAAGAAATATCATTCACTTTTATAGTGGAGTTCAACATTCTTTTGCGAATCATAAACTGTAAACGAGAAGTAAAAACTTGACCTCAACGAGAATGCCATAAATGAAGCAAACTAGACCTAGGAGTTAAATGTTGAGGAAATGACTGTGCTGATAATGCAGTAGAATGAGATGCAGATAAATTCAAAGAATCTAGCAAATAAAGTCTACCCTCTCCATGGCCTATCCCGGTCTGCCTTCCGGTTATGTGATCCTATACAGAACAACGATAAAAATATCACATTAAAACGAAGGTCATTTAAATATCCAATAGATAAAAGGTTTACGGCAAGACTAGGTACATTGTAAACATCATGCAATGTCCATGTAGGTTGCAAAACAGTGCCTATACATTTAAGAGGTGCATAAGAATTGTTTGCAACCTGGATAGAATTGGGTAACTTTTGAGGGGAACAATTTCGTAAACGGGACATATGAGGAGTCATTTGATGTGAGGCACCTGGTCAGTCAACAATCCATTTAGTAGGATTACCAGAGAGCTAGTCAGAAAAGACACACATTTATTAGATATAAGTGTAGAAATTGGTCCTGGAGAAGTGCCAAAGAGTCGAGCTACCTTTGTTTTCACAAGAGGAGAGAAGTCTGAAGTGCCATATTGGCCAGAATATGCAAGAGATCTTGTTGTATTTAGTGTCCCTAGAGAAGTGAAAGCAGCAGATGGTTTAGGCGTGTAAAATTGCTTTCCATGATTTTATCCTCCTTGAAATTGTTTGCTACCCTTCTCATGACAATATCCGCATTCATCTTGTGGCACTCTTAATTTATTAGGCTTGTTATTATTTGAATTCATCCACTTATTGTTGAAATTATTTCCTGCCGAAAAAACCTGTGATGATACGGGTTTGCTAATACCATATTGAAAATTTCCTGCCAAGTCGTTAAATCGCGTTTCTTCAGCAAGTAACTCAGAAACAACTGAAGAACACTTGGTAAAGGTCTTCTATGTATCATAGTGCCACGAACAGTCTAAAAATCATTTCTTCGAGCAACAAAAAAATTTCACTAACCTCCATTCTTGACATAACTTTTTATGAGATTGAGATGTTACAAGTTCTGGGAGATCCATCAGTGCAAGTTGATCCCAAATTTCTGTCAAAAAGAGAAAAATAGACGAATGGAATGCTCACCTTGTTTGGCCTCCCTAATTTCCATCTCACGATGATATTTACGAGCAAATTTCAACTGTTGGTACTGTAAGAAAATAATTCCTAAAATACCAAGTTAAATAGATAATTAATGTAGAAACAATATATAATCTGGACAATATTAAAAGAAAAGAAAAAAACTCCAATTTTGAGCAACGGGACAACAATGGTGAAAAAAAAGATGCTTAGATTTTAGCCAACCTCCAACCAGGGACGAAGGCAGGATTTTCGTACTGTGGGGGCGAATAAAGTGATAATATAAATTAAATTTACAATATCAAAAATATTATTGTTTAAAAAATACTGTAACATAGCGCTAATATTCAAACCCAAACAACATTATACAAAAATTCCAAGTTCCATCACAAGTTCCATCATTAAATCCCTTAATAGGAGAGAACACAATAATTAAGTTAAAGTATTTACTTATGAAGAATCCCAATTGACTCCCGAACTCTCTCCAAAATAGTTAAAAGAAAATGAAATATCACCGTCCAAAAACATTAAACAAAAAGAAAAAGCAAAAAATGAAAATAAAAATCGGTACATAGTAAAACCCATCCAGATTCCAGACTCAGCCAATATCTCAAATAAACAAAAATCAAACAACTTGCTTGACCACAAATCCACAATGTCGCGTGAAATAAACTTATATGATGTATATATTAATATATAATGATATACAAAAACAAAACAAAAATTCATCAATATCTATTTCATCAATACTGATATACAATAATACAGATACAGTACAAATAAACGAAACTTCATAAATCATATACCTTGATACTTGGTAAATGTTTGACTTAAATTTTACTTTCAAATTTCATCAATTTCTATTTGCCATTTTCCCCTGATTTTTCAAGTGTTGGAAGAATGCATAGGTTTTGTATATATTGTATGGTAGAATCAGTGAGAGACAGAGATATACATTTTAAAAGGGAGGAGAGGGGGCAAAAAAGTAAAATTAAACAAAACTTAAAAAAATAATAAAATTTGAACTTGGCTAGTGGGGGTAGCTGACCCCACTGCCCCCATGTTGGATCCGCCAATGCCTCCAACAATGGTAACGCTACAAATAATGGTCAAAGCACACTCCTAATTAACCCATAAAATTCCTCATAAAAGGAAAGGTTAATCTTCACAAAAGAAGAAGAAGAAAAGACGAATTTGTCAAGCAGAAGAGATGCAACCGGCTTTACGAAGTATCAGGAAGAAAACCAATTTCTTTGATTCTTTATTAGGTTCCATGCATTTATGTATGTATCACTATGAAAAAAGGGCAACCATATATATATATATATATATATTACATCAAAGGGACCTACCACATATATCCTTACAATAATATAAGAGCCTTAAATTTGTCACTGTACAATTTTCATCTAATACGCCAGCGTTTTACAACTATCATTTAATTTTATTAACTACTTCACTCACCTACTTTCTACCTTTTCCACAGCCAAATTTATCTTTATTCTCCATATTTGTTTCCATAGTTGTTCCATTGGAGCTTGAACTCGTCGTCTTTCCACATTTGTTCCATTGGAGCTTAGAATTCAGACTATTCTCGTCAAGCAAGTTCTGAGAGCCAAATTTGTCTCAAATTATTCAATATCTTCCATAGCTCTTAGATTGAAGTTCTCAACTCTTAGATTGGAGTTCACAATTGAGAGGGAGGGCTCTAGATCGTAAAACAAGTTATCTGTAAATTATTTATACATTATTGTACATTGACAATCAATGTAATTTTTTTTTATAGAACTCGTTATAGATTATTTTATTTGTAAGTTTCTATTTTTAGTTAGTCTAAGTTCTTATGTCTAAGAACTTATCAAATATGTTAATTTTTACATATATTTTAGAATATTTTGCATATTTATGTGTAAGTTCTTATTTGTCTGAAGCTTAAATTTCTTCAGCAATGTTTGAGGTCAATCACCTGACAAATTGAAATTTAATTAGCAATCAATGGTAGAATGATTTTTCAGTAATGGAGGATTACATAGTGCTGACTCGACAACCATGTTGGTTATCAAGTTGTGTAAGTTGTTATTTGTCTGAAGCTTAAATTTCTTGAGCACTGTTTGAGGACAATCAATCACCTGAGTAATTGAAATTTAATTAGGATCAGTAATGGAGGATTACATGCGTGGACTCAACAACCAACAACAACCAACATGGTTGTCGAGCTAACTCGACAACCTGGATGGTTGTCGAGTAACTCGACAACATGTTGGTTGTTGAGTTACTCTCGACAACCAGGGTCCATCCCTTTTTGAGTTTCTCCGCATATGTATTACAATAATCATACATGTCCGAACACCCACCTCTAAATTGCATCAGTGAAATTTAGCAACTGTGTTAGGCCATGCTATTTTATCCTATATGAACACTTCTTCCATGTTTAGATGTTCGAAAATATTTCACTAATAACGCTATGAATCATTACAATAATAAGGAACAACTAAATCCATCAAGAAGTAAATGGTTTTAGTTCTTCGAAAGAAAATTTCATTTATCTGGAAATAAATTTTTCTTCAGTACCAGAAGCATTTCTATGGTGGCACCAAAATTTGGAACAAGTGAAGAAAGTGAGGCTCAAAATATCATACACCAATTCAAGAGTGTTAGCAAAAGAAATGGGCTAAAAGCCCCCCCAAAAATAAAATAAAAAATCTTTGAGTGAACAGTAACTCGACAACGAGCGAGTTCTTCATCGTGTCGGAAAACGATAACTCGTTGTCGAGTTACTAATCAAGAAGAGATTTTTTTTTTTTTTTTTGTATGTGGGCTTTTAGTCTATTTTCTTTGTTTTTTTCTAATTTTTTTCACAATTTTTTTTCTTTAGTTTATTTTTCCTTATTTGTTTTTATTTTACACCTTTTCATTCAAATTTTTTTTTTTAATAAATCTTTTTTACACCTTTTCATTCATTCAATTTTTTTCACTGATCAATCTTATTTCTACAATGCATACGTGCAAACATATGTAATACAATGCTCAAATCAGTATGCTTGCACCAAAACAATGATCCAAAACCCACCTATATGGACAGATGCGTAATTGTCAATGAGCCTTTGGTTCAGAAATTTTCACATATACATGTATGTATATCCGCAATTACATATATTCATCTATCAGGTAGCTTTGTACACAAATAAAGATTGAATCCTTTCCACAGAAAGTGACAAGACCAAGAAATAGAAAATACTTGGATTTTAGATAGAAAGTGTTGTCATTTTGAATTATTATTAGTATAACCCAACCGTGAGCTTTGATAGGTTGAGAGTTGAGCTAACTCGACTACCTGGATGGTTGCTGAGTAACTCGACAACCTAATACAATGCTCAAATCAGTATGCTTGCACCAAAACAATGATCCAAAACCCACCTATATGGACGGATGTGTAATTGTCAATGAGCACTTTGGTTGAAATTTTCACATATACATGTATGTATATCCGCAATTACATATATTCATCTATCGGGTAGCTTTGTACACAAATAAAGATTGAATCTTTTGCACATAGTGAGAATTTAAGAGCAATTGGTCACCTCTTATTAGAAGAAATCTCATTCACTTTGGGATTTTCGGTTGAAATCCATGGCCGAAAAGTCGTGTAAGCGCAGATATATCTATCTCTGTTCTTTTCCTAAAAATTTCTCCTATGTATATTCCACTATAGAGATGGCACAAAAATAAAATGAGTTCTTAAGATTTTCGGATTATTTAATGCATGAACAAATGTACTAGGAAAGAAAGGAAACCCGAAAGTGACAAGACCAAGAAATAGAAAACTACTTGGATTTTAGATAGAAAGTGTTGTCATTTTGAATTATTATCAGTATAATTAACCCGACCGTGAGCTTTGATAGGTTGAGAGTGGTTAACAAATTTGGGAGATTAATAGAGACACGGTCGAATTATGGAGATGGATTGAAATGATCAATAAATTTTAGGGTAAATAGTAAGGGGTCCCGAATCTTTGAACCTTATGACGATGGGATCCCGAACCTTTCATTTCTAACCCTCGAGACCTTAACCCACCCACCCACCCCACTTTTCAACAGAATTATATTACTTAGATAAGTGAGAGACGGCGAAATTATTGTGGTGTGTGCCAATCACAAATTTTGTTTCCTTTAATTTTTTTTTCTTATTTGTTTTTCTTTTACACCTTTTCATTCAATTTTTTACTAATCTTTTTTTATTTTATTTTATAATATTACAGATTATTCTAAAAAAATACTATTATTTTTTCCTTCATTTTTTTCTTTTTTTTTTCTTTTACTATTCACACATTCGTCCATATTTTCGTTCAATTTTTCACCACTTTTTTTATTTTTTTATTTGATGTTATAAGCAAATTGTACACAATTTTTTAATATTTGATTTTTGAGTCAATAGTAAAAATTTTAAAAATTTAAAAAGTTGGAGCCGAGTTTGAAGAATGAGGGTTTTATCTAATTCAAATTCTCGAAGTGGTGCAATTCAATAAAAAATATAAAAATGGTCACTTTACCAACATTCAAAGGTTGCTTATGAATCTTCACTTTTCTCCCTTCTTGTACTCATATAAGTGAATGTTTGTTATCTAATTTGCTCAAACAAACATGTAAATGCTTTGTAGAGTATTTATATAAATTGTGAGAGACAACTTTGTGCATGAAAATCACAAATACCACAAATTTATCAATTGAATTAGATATTCAACATAAAATTTATCTTATATTTTTCACGGACGTGCAGCATGCGTAGCAAAAACCAGTGTGTATATATATGCACACACTGGTTTTGCTACGCATGCTGCACGTCCGCAAAAATGTAGGAATAAGTTTTATGTGATATCTAATTGAAATGACAAATTTCTGGTATTTGTGGGTTTTATGCACAAAATTGTCTTCCACAATTTATATAAATATTCTACAGGTTTGAGGAAATTAGATAATAAAGATCTAGTACATGAAGGAGGAAAGTGAAAAAGAAGTTTTTTATATTGCTATATAATATTTACTTTGAAATAAATTTTTTTTTTTTTTTTAGAATTTATAGAAATGTAAAGAAATGAAAGTAAATTATGAAAGAAGACAACAAAATTCTACTTGAATAATAAATAAAGTTTAACAAATATGAAAGAAGACAAAAAAATAAAAAAAATCAACAACATGTAAACATGTTTTCTTCGAGTATGGTTGTTGAGTTAACGATATATATTATTATTATTATTATTATTATTATTATTGTTGTTGTTGTTGTTGTTGTACTCGAAAAATATTTAAATTTTTGTTGTATTTTTTATTTTCTCTTATTGTTTAATTTTGTTTGAAACTTAGTTAGTTATTAAATGATTCGCTGAACAATTTTTTTTTCCCCAACAACGTTTTGTTTTTTTCCAATAACTTGAGTAATAACAAATACAAAAAAAATAATAAATAAAAACCTAAAAAAATAAAAATAAAAAGTTAAGGTTGTCGAATCAACTCGACATCAATGATGATTTTTTTATTGTTGTTTTTTTTTACTCCACAAAATTGGTTTGTTTCTTGTTTCTGTTTAATTTTTTTTTCTAAACCTGTTTAATTACAAAAAGAATATAGGTCAATTTTTTTAATATATATAAATAAAGTTTAACATAAACAAAACAAATAAAAAAAATTTAACAAATGTGAATGATGTGGTTGAGCAATTACTCAACAGCCATGTTATGTTTTGATATATGGTTGTCAATATGTTTTGATATATGGTTGTCAAGTTATTGGTCAATTTTTTTGTTAGTTTTTTTTTTTACTTTCTGTTTAATTTTGTTCGAAACATGGTTGATTAAATGAAATGAAATTTAACAAATACGAAAAAAAAAATTAAAAAAATCTTATGGTGCGTTTGATTGCAATACATTTTTTATGAAAAAACATTTTTTCCACCTATTTTCCATATTTGATAGCCACATTTTTTCATGGAAAATACTTTTTCACACTTATTTTTCAATTACGCATTTGATTGATTTGTAGTAAAACGTTTTCTCATTTACGTTAAAAAGGCAACATTTTATTTTTATTGTTTAATTGTTTTTATTACAGTGAGTTGCTTAAGAATTTTTTTTTTTTCCACAAAGTTTAATTTTTTCCCTAGTAACTTGTAATAAACTAAAATTTAACAATTTTTTGTTTATTTTTGTCTCATATCTAGTTCATTGTTATATAGGAAATCGCTCAACAATTTTTTTTTTGTTTTTGGACAAAGTTTTTTTTCTTTTCCAATAAGTCGACACACTAATAAAATAAATTTAACAAATAAAAAAATAAAATTAAAATTAAAAAAATAATTAGGATTGTTGAGTAACTGGACAATTTATTTTACTAACTTGATTATACAGTAATCATAAAAATTTATGAAAATGAAAACAAAATATTCAATGCAGAAAATTAACTTTTGTTTATATAAATCAATGAAGTTTTTTTTTTTTTTTTTTAAATAATGTTGTCGAGTTATACATTTGATTAATTTTCTTTTATAGTGCTGTCAAGCAACTCGACAACATTTGGCTATTTTAATTTTTTTTGTTAGTGTTGTCGAGCAACTCGACAACACTAAGCCATTAATGGATATTATTGTTTTTTTTTTTTTTTTGGGTTAGTGTTGTCGAGCAACTCGACAACACTAAGTCATTGAAAATGGGCAATTTTCAATTTTTTTTAATTATGGTGCTTTTTACTTTTTTTTATTCTTTATTCATTTATTGTAGTGTGTGCAAATTAATCCATTTTGACAACAAATTTTTTCCTATAATTTATTTTTCTTATTTTTTTTCTTTTACACCTAATTTTTATTTAATTGTTTTACTATTTTTTTTATTTTACCTTTTAAGTTTACAAATTATTCTAAATAAATGCTATTAATTTTTTTCTCATTTTTTTTCTTTTACTATTCACACATTCGTCCAGATTAAAAGTTGTAGGACTTCATTTGTAATTTTATTTTATTTTTTTGTTGTTTTTAAATTTTATATTATTTTTTATTAAAGAAGAGGGAAAAAATGTCAAAATGACATGATCAGCAATCTACAACAAAATTCAAAGGCAATCTGCAACAAATTCAAAGGCTGGGATGGCTATTGCTAAAAAAAAAAAAGTTACGATGTGATTTGTAACAAAATTCAATGGTTGTCGAGTACGATGTGAAAAGGATGTGACTTGCAACAAAATTAAATAGTTGGGATGACCAATGCAAAAAAAAAAAAAGGTTTAGGAGTTGATTTTTTATAAATCGAAAAGATTGGAGACTAAAAGTGCAAATCAAAAAAAAAAAAAAAAAAAAGAAATGGGCAAAAAGCCCACACAACACAAAAAAATAAACACTTTGGTAAAAAAAATAGTAAATGGGCTAAAGCCCACATACCATATTAAAAAAAACTTTGGTATAAAAAAAGGCAATGGGCCCACATACCATTAAAAGTAAAAAAAAAAAAAACAATGTTCTTGTCGAGTTACTCGACAACACAAAAAAAAAACATTTGTTGAGTTGTGGGTATGGTTGTCGAGTAACTCAACAATCATGATGTCAAAAGGATGTGATTTGCAGCAAAATTCAATGGTTGGGAGATGGCCAATGCTAAAAAAAAGGTTAAGGGTTGATTTTTTATAAATTGAAAAAATTGGGGACTAAAAGTACAAATAAAAAAAAGAAAAATGAAATGGGCTAAAAGCCCACAAAAAAAAAAAAGATTATAAAAAATAAACACTTTTGTTTGCTTGTCAAGTAACACCAAAAAATTTTTAAAAAAAATAGTCAATGGGCTAAAGCTCAAATACCATACTAAAAAAAAAAAAAAAACTTTGGTATAAAAAAAAGGAAAATTGTCAGTAAGTCATCTCCACATGACTTGTTTCAAATTAGGTCAAAATTTTTTTTTAAATTGTGATTAAGTCATACTTCACATCAATATTTTATATTAATTCCAAAATCACCCCTTTTAACCATATTTTTCATTGACACAATCTTCCAACTCCACAAACCTCCTCCACCTCCGGCGACCTCCGGCGACAACCGCTTCCACCTCCGGCGACCTCCGGCGAGTGCTTCTACGGCACAATGTCACTTTTTAGGCAGTTTTTTGGTGAAGATTTTGGGGACTGAATGTTGTTAGCTGTGAAACTATAAAAATAAATGACAAGTTACTTCATAGAATCCAGATTGAGGTAACAAATTAACGTAGGAATATTGTTATTAATGTCTTTGTTTTAATCTTAATTCTTAATGTCTTAACAGTTAGCATTGATCTATCTGTGCTGCAAGAGAGGCTGACCAATATGATTATCCTGGGTTGAGTATTTTAGCAGTTATGTAAACAATGAGCATTTTCCAGTTATATAAACAATGAGGTAATATCGTTGTTGATATTGTATTATAGAATAGCAACTTGATATTGTATTATACAAAACAGTATCTCAACAGAAATAGGCATAGAATGCTGTAAATATGAGCTTGAATACTCCATTATCTTATGTAAATAGGAGTTTGAATGCTCCACCATCTAATTGTTGTAAATAGGAGCTTGAATGTTCCATCATCTAATGTTTAGTCATGGTATGTTATTTGATACTATATTATACAAAACAGTATCATAGAAAACAATATCACAATATAAATGGACATAGAATTGTTGTAAATAGGAGCTTGAATGTTCCATCATCTAATGTTTGAATGTCTTAGTTTTAATCAATGATCTTTGCTTTTAATGTCTTAGTTTTAATCTATGATACTGTTTAATTATGGCAAGGTTTAATAGGTTGAAACTTTGTCATAATATTTCACTATCATTTGAAACATGTTTTAATCCATGATATTGTTTTAATCTTGTAATACTGTTTGAATATATATATGTGATCTTTGATACTGTTTAATTATAGCAAGGTTTGAACCTGTGATATTGTTTGAATGTCTTAGTTTTAATCTATATTCTGTTTTGTTTAGGTAATTAGTATATTTTGATACCGTTTTAATCCATGATACTGTTTTTATCCTGTGATATTGTTTGAATCTATATGATCTTTGATATTGTTTAATTATGGCAAGGTTTGAACATGTGATACTGTTTGAATGTCTTAGTTTTAATCCATGATAATGTTTTGTTTAGGTAATGTGTATTAATATAAATTGATACTGTTTTAATTCATGTTTTAATCTATGATACTATTTTGCATAATACAGTATCAAACAAAACATATGACTAATTAAACAGTATCAAAGATAAAAGCATGATATCATAGTCATGTGTGTTGTTTGATACTGTATTATGAAAAATAGTATCACAAAAAATAGTATCACAATATAAATGATCATAGAATTTGCACACGTGCTCATAATTTTTATTATAATATGTTTTCGGAATGGTCTCGACGAGACGGTCAAGACCAGTTGCCTATGATGGATTTTACCCGTTTGAAGTCATCTCTTTAGCTTAAAATGACAATCTTTAATTTTTTTTTTCAAAACAGTATCACAAATCCTATAAAACAGTATCACGGATAAATGTACATCCTTTTGCTGCAAATTAAAGCTCTTCCAAGGTATCTGAGTCCCTTAAAAGCAAACACACACTTTAAAGCAATGCTAAAATGAAGAAAGAAGAACTGTCAATCATTCTCAAGTTAATGGGAAGTCATGCAAAGGGTTCTCATCTAAAACTATAAACAATGTTTCTAATTCTTCCCTTGAATTTGAATATGTTTGAGATTCAATTAGGACATAGATTCTCATTGGATAGATAAGTATAAATTTATAAGGTGTTTAATGGTAGGTAGACGAATTAATCAGTAGAGAATAAACAAGAGAATACTATTGTTCTTAAAATGTGTCATTAGTAGTACAAAATCATAAGTTTAACAGTATCACAAAAAAATAGTATCACAATAAAACAGTATCACAAAAACTGTATCACCACAAAACAGTCACCACTCACAATTAGCGTTTTTTTACAATTAAGGGTATGTTGGTCTTTTAGCTCTAAAATATTATTTTAATTGAATTAAGTTTTGAGCATATGACTTTAAAGTCCATAAGTGCCCAAACAGTGACCGGCCCTGAATTTATCCAAAAAAAATAGGCAATGGGCCCACGTACCATTAAAAGTAAAAAAAAAAAAAATTGTTACAAAAAAAAAAAATCTTTTTGTCGAGTTACTCGACAACACACAAAAAAAAAAAAATTTGTTGAGCTGTGGGTATGGTTGTCGAATTACTCAACAACCATGATGTCAAAAGGATGTGATTTGCCTATTTTCTGTGAATTCCAGGTGACACAAACAAAAGGCAAGTATCTCTTTTTTCTATTACACTTCAGTTTTAGGGGATTTCATTATGCACGCTTTCAAGTTCACTTAGCTTGTGAGGCTTTTATGCATATAGTTTCCAGTAAATTTCATGATTCATTTTGTGACATTTGGTTACAGCTTCGACTATTATACTATTCCTGCTTTGGTACGTGGAAACTATTGCTATTGCTGGTAGTCCAGTTTCATACTATTATTTTTTGCTGTACCACTTTGATAGGATACAAGCAAAAAATTTTCAATGGAACTGATCAAGGAAGTTTCACCCATCAAAGTTGAAGGTCGGATCGTTGCTTGTGAAGGAGGTTAGTTTCCACAACATCTCTAAGTTATTGTCACAATGTGAAGAGATTGCCATTCCTTTGTTATACGGCATGTATTTTCTTTTTTTTTTTCTTTCTTCCTAGTGCAGACAATAATCTTGCACTTGGACAACCATTGGAGTTCATATGCCTTGACCTAGATGAGCCGGCTGTATTCAAGTATTGTGGTTTTACGTTATGTGCAGGATCATCACCATTAGGTAATGGGTGGTGCTGTAATAATTGTTGCCATGGTTGAAGCGATTAAGATTGCCTTTTTCACAATTGGTTTTAAGATGCATCTTGACAATTTTGTATATTGGTTACTGCTGACATGTTTTCAAGTTAGTGAAATAAGTGTTCTTGTATTACCTTTTCTCTATGCCATTTTGTGAATTTGATGTAAAATATTCAAAATAGAAGTTATTATTCCACCAACAGTTACAAAAAAAAATATATATATATATATATATATATATATATATATATATAGAAAAAAACAACACATTGGAGATATAATTTCTGCTGATGCTCTTTGTCCACTGGGATTTCGACTATGTGGACATCTTTTGTTTTGCCATTGATTGAGAATTCTGCAAAGAAAATAACAACATATTGCAGATATAAAACAAACAAATAAAAAAAACAGTAAGTATGATATAGATAATTGGTAGAGAGAGAGAACGGGTAGTCGAGCAACTCGACAACCAGGTTCAACATGGTTGTCGAGTTAACTCAACGCGATGTAATTCTTCATTACTGAAAAATCAGGTAGCTGAATGAGAAATGACAGTAAAATCAGGTAGCTGAATGAGGAAAAAAGGGAAGGAGGATATCAAACAAGCAAGTAGTTGAATCATGAGCTCCAGCTGATCCCTCTCGGCTTAAGAAGGTTGTAGTGAACTAAGGATCTTCCAAACTCTTGGCTTCCTTTTGTGATTCCAAAAGGATTTCTCATGAATTAACGGAAACAATCGGACCATAATGCTTCATCCCTCATAAGAAATGGAGAGAAGTAATGGGTGCTGTTGGATTACAGAAATTACATTCATGGCAGATATTAATTTCTGCTGATGCTCTTCGTCCACTGGGATTTTGACTATGTGGGCATCTTTTGTTTCTGCCATTGATTGAGAATTCTTAAAAGAAAATAACAACAGATTGCAAATATAAAACAAACAAATAAAAAAACAGCAAGTATGATATAGAATGATATTGTGCTTAAAATTTTTTACATTGTCTCTACAATAATGTACAAATAATCTACACTTATAGAGAACTTGCTTGACGACGAATTTTAACAGTTGGCTGAATTCTAAGCTCCAATGGAATAACTATGGAAAGAAGTATGGAAAATGTAGATAAATTTGACTGTGAAAAAGTAGAAAGTAGGTGAGTGAAGTAGGTAACACAATTGAATGATAGTTGAAACGACGGCGTATTGGACGAAAATTGTACTGTGACAAATTTAAGACTCTTATATTATTGTAATGATATATATATATATATATATATATATGCCAAAGACCAAGGTTAAGTGCCGTAATGTAAATTGGTTAACTTAGGATTAATTAACCGAGTAACTGGGTCATAGCCCATTACTCAAAGTTAACTACAAAATGCTTTGATTCATCTTTGTAATTAGGCTGCCTAATTATTGGAGATTGGGCATTAATAATAAGTCTTCGATCATTGGCCAAGCCTACGAAGTATAATTATACTGTCCTGTTTAATTATCATTTTCCATTTGTTTGTTTGGGACCAAAAATCCCAACATGCAAATTTTCCAAATAGTCCCGTGCATCTTTTACCAAATCAAATTTCAGAGTTGAACACCAATCTAACTATCAACTGAATTATTAATCTAAGTTATCATCTTAGCGTTGTTAGAAATCTTGTGTGAAGTTTTTGATAATTCTTATCCTTTGAATTTGGTTGCGTAGACGTGTGCCATCAATAACATCCCATAAATCTTTTCCAATCAAGAGATTTTCATAGCAAACCTCCAATGCGTTTGAACTATTGAGACGCACAGTAATAAATTTCATATCTTTAGAAGAAGAATCCACAGCAAAATAATCACAATCCAAAACAAGAAAAACCAAAATAACAACAAATTTCAAGATAGCCAATCTCTAGAGGAGAATAACAGAATTTATTGCCATACGTTTGCTAAAATCTTGACAACTAGTGAGTTCCGGCAGTCCCAGCAAGAAGTTCTTTTAACCAGGATAACCCCAGATCTAATACGCTCTGATACCATGTAAATTCAACAGAAATCAAAGTAAAACTCAACGAAATCAAAAGAATTGGAACAAGATTATCAGTGGCAGCCCGTGACGTTGCTAGTAGAAACCTTTCTTACGTTCAGAAAACCAGAGAACGATTACAGTCAAATATAAGAATATAAATCTTATGGAAAGAGACTAACTACCCTTACTTGTAAAATAAAAGTAAATATACATATACATAAATATACAAATACACACTATCACGTGGAACATTTGACTCCAGCTTAAGTTTTTTATTGAGCACCAGAAAGAGAGAATGGTTTCTCTTGAAAAAACTTATATAAAGGGATAAAGAAAAGGTGCAAGTTTCATTGCATTAGATGGAGCTCGCAGTTACAATTGTAATTGTGTTGGAACATTTTTAAAATTAAGGTTGATCCATCTTTAGTAGAATTGGGTTGGAAATAAAGTTGGTTCCTGATATGTGGCTTGTATAACATGAGAGAATGAGCATCGCATGAAAGAAGGGACGTAACAGTGAGAAAATGCTAATTGAATGGCGTTGCACGCCAGCACGTTGCGTGAGGTCTGATGACCGTGCGCACAAAGCCGAAAAGGAGCCTTCAGGCACCAAGCACCTATTAGGTCATTTTTGACTTTTTGAACAGTTTCTGATAGTTCAAAACAGTCTAAAATAATTCAAATTCAAGTCTAAAAGAAACATATGAATGGTTATAATTCTACGTGAAGAGTTACATGAAAATCTTAAATAGATTTCATTGTTTCCATTTGAGGTGTACACTTTTGATTCTCCATTTTATGTTCTCATTTTGCATCTAAAAGATATTTTTGTGCTTCATTTCTCTACAAAATATTATTTATACTTTGTCATTCTGCAAAGACAAATTAAGTATAAACCTCTGAGTTCACTATTTGGTGTTCAGGTTGTCTTCGTGTTCGCACAATGCAGACAACATTATAGGCTTCATTATATCCGCATCAAAGAGTTGGTGGGGCCAAATAATGTCTTAAGGAAAGCAACGTTATGACATGCCTTGAAACTGGTTTTGCTAGTTACAAGATTCTACGATTTCCATCTTCTTGTTCTTCTACTCGTATTCTCATCATCTAATTAAAAAAAAAAATTGTCCAACAATTTTAAGACGTTATTTTGATTTCTACAATGGCACCACCTTTGCCTTCTCTCTCAGCTTTTGCATTGACTTTGTTAAGTTGGAGCATTTCGATGGAGCAAATTCAAAATATGGCAAAACAAGTTACATTTCCTATTGACGACCCTAAATGTGATTTATGTTCTAACCATTCATCTGATGAAGAAGCTATTCAATCTAAAGATGGTAGAAAATGCTTCGGTGGTAGAGCATCTTAATAAATTCAACATAATCGTCAATCAATTGGTCTCTGTGGAGATTACGTTTGAGGATGAGGTTCGTACCCTAATCCTCTTTACCTCACTACCGAATAGTTGGGAGTTTCTAAAAGTGGCTTTCAGCAATTCCATGGAGAAAGAAAAATTAAAACTTAATGAGTTTCGAGATACAATTATTACTGAAGAATTCTGTAGAAAAGATAGTGTAGAAGTCTCGGCATCCAATTCTGTCTAAAATATCAAAAATAGGGGTCGAGGTTATGAGAAGAATTCCAACAAGGGTAACGGTAGAAGAAAGTCGAGGAATGGCTGAAGCAAGTTAGAAATAGACGAGGGGCTAAATGTTGGAATTGTGGTAAAGTTTGGTCACCTAAAGAGGAATTGCAAACCACCTAAGAAGAAAGAGGAAAAAACAATAATGATGTGAATGCTGTGATTGAAGATGTAGAAGATGTTTTACTCTTATTTGTTGACAGTTCTATCGATTCTTGGGTGATGGATTATAGGGATTCCTTTCACACAACTGCACATAGTGAGAACATAGAGAACTATGTTGCTGAAAATCATGAAAAGGTATATCTCGCTGATTGAAAACCTTTGGACATCACTATTATTGATAATGTCAGACTGAGGATACCAAACAGGTCTTTTTAGAAAATTAACAAGATGAGGGACATACCAAAATTGACGTGAATTCTAATCTCAGTTGGACAGCTTGATGATGAAGGGCACGATGTGAATTTTGGTGGTGGCTATTGGAAAGTAACGAAATGAGCCATGGTTGTTGCACGAGGAATTAAAAGAGAAACTTTTTGCATGACTACCAATCCTGGAAATACAATTGTTGTTGCTAAATCCGTTGCTAATTTTGATCTATGGTACTATAGGCTCGGACACATGAACAAGAAGGGAAGGAAAGTACTTCAATCTAAAGAAAAGCTACCAGGGCTGAAATTTGTTGGACACAATTTGTGTGAAGGCAGTATTTTTAGCAAGCAAAAAAGAGTTAGCTTCTTTAAAATTAAAAGGGAGCCAAAAGGTGTAAAATTGGAGTTAATTCATATAGATATATGGGGACCTTCAACTGTTACTTACTGTTACTTCCCTTGGAAGTTCCAATTATTGTGTGACGTTTACTGATAGGTGGAAAGCGATGGTTGAGAATGAAACAGATTTAAAGGTGAAATGCTTGTACTCAGACAATGGAAGAGAATACATAAATACAATTTTTCAGAGGTACTGTGCTGAAAATGAGATCAAGATGAGGAGAACAAGACTTAAAATGAGCGTGCAAGAAATATGAGATTACATGCAAGACTATCAAAGAAGCTCTAGGCAAAAGTCAGCATTGTGGAATATTTGATCAATAGAGGTCCTTCGACACCATTGGACTCCAAAATACCAGAAGAAATATAGAGTGAAAAAGAGATAGACATTTCATTCTTAAAAGTATTTGGTTCTGTTTCTTATATTCACATTGATTCTTCTACAAGAAGTAAACTTGATGCCAAGTCTAAAAAATATTTTTTTATTGGCCATGGTGATTTTGAGCTTGGTTATTATTTATGGGATGAGCAAAGTCACAAGATTATCAGAAGTAAAGACATAATCTTCAATAAAACAATCATGTATAAGGACATATTGACAACTGACTCTAAAAGTACAAATCTAGAAGTTAAGAAGTTTGAGGTGATTTGTTGCAAGACCTTCCAGTGATTGAGGAGGAGAAAACTGATAGTCAAGATCGAGAAAATATAGCCTTAGAAGAAAATCATAGCACTCTTGTGACTGGGCTTAAGAGATCCAATAAAACAATTAAATCTCCATAGAGATACTCTCCAGTGTTGTATTATATTCAATTAACTGACAGAGATGAACCAAAAAATTATAGTGAAGCTGGGAGTCAGCTATGAGGGATGAGATTGACTCACTATTAACCAATTAGACATGGCAACTGACAGAGTTACCAAAATGAAAGAAGGCTATGCAAAATAAATGAGTTTATCGGATAAAAGAAGAGCATGATGGCAACAAGCGATATAAAGCAAGGCTAGTTGTAAAGGAATTTTAATAGAAAGAAGACATTGAGTACACTGGGATTTTCTCTCCTATGGTGAAATTAACTATAATTAGAACAATACTTGGACTAATGACAAAAGAAGACTTACACCTAAAGTAGTTGGATGTAAAGACAACCTTTCTTCATGGTGATTTGGATGAATGAATTTACATGAAGCATCCAGAAGGTTACGAAGTACATGAAAATGAGAAAATTGTGTGCAGACTTCAAAAGAGCTCGTATGGCCTTAAACAAGCTCCCAGACAGTGGTATAAGAAGTTTGATAGCTTTTATGGGTTGTAATGGCTTCATGAGGTGCCAGGCAGTCACTTCAAGCTATCTAATGAATAATCACTTTCTGCATAGCATGAGCGAGCCTACATGGCCAATGTGCCCTATGCCTCTACTGTTGGAAGTCTTATGTATGCCATGGTACGTTCGAAAACAGACATAGTACATGTAGTGGAAGTTCTGAGTAGATATATGAGTAATCCTAGAAAACAACATTGGAAGACAGTAAAGTGGATTCCCAGGTACTTGAGAAGTACTACATATTCAGCTTGGTGTTTCAAAAAATCAGGCTTGAGATTAAAGGGCTTATATATGCTAACATGGCCAGGGACATTGATGGTAAAAAGAGTACTACTTTATATGTATATACATTGGGTGGTATAGCAATTAGTTGGGTGTCAAAGTTGTAGAAGATAGTTGTTCTTTCTACTACTGAGGCAAAGTATATTTTCGTGATCCAAAGAGATGATATGGTTGCAGTCTTCTTGGAAGAATTGAGTCACAAGCATGGGAAGAGTGTGTTGCATTGTGACAGTCAAAGTGCTATCCACTTAGCAAAAAATCATGTGTATCATGCGATGACGAAGCATATACAGATTCGTTATCACTTTATCATATCAGTTTTGGACGATAGAATATTAGCGCTTGAGAATATTCAGGGCAGTCAAACCTGCTGATATGTTGACAAAGAATGTTACAATTGAGAAATTGAAGTTGTGTGCAACTTCAATTGGTCTTCTTCATTGAAGATTGGATGAGGTGTGCCGACCGCTACGTTGATGATGGATTAGTCTCCAAGTGGAAGATTATTAAGCTTTGGAGCCTAATTTATTATGCTACTTGGTGCTAAGCACTGAGCAACCTTCGCGGTAAGGTCTCCGTTGTGGTTGGAGAAGGCCATGGTATTCGTATTTGCTTAAGTAAGGGTGTTTTTGAGAATTTTTCTTTGTAATTAAGTTGTCCTAGAATTTCATTTTAACTAGAAAACCTTCAGTGGATTGCTTTAAAATTTCATTATTGCTAGGTAACCTTCATTGGGTTGCCTTAGAATTTCATTACAATTAGAGAACCCTCGTTGGATTGTTATATATAACCGATCTCTTGTAAAGAAAGATTATTATTCATTATAGTTAAAATAGTGTAGCAGATGAAGATATGACGTAATCTCACATTGAGGCGAATATGTATAAATTCTTATGTTCTTTATTTTTTCACCCTTTATTCATTGCTTTAAACCTAACACTCCAAAATCCTAAGAGACAGAAGATGAAACTTTGGCACAATCACGGGCATGCTAGAAAGTGGGAGCAAGATGATTACATATGCAAATGATACATTTGCAACGCAATGTCACACGCTTTGTTCAATCAATATCACAACAAGTGCTTCCAAGGAAATATGGGATGCCTTATGAGCTAAGTACGTGTTTGAAGATGCCACAAGTAAAAAGTTCTTGGCCTCTACGTTATTTCACTATCGTAAGGTTGATAACAAGGAAGTAGCAAAACAATTCCCTGAAATAGTTCATATTTATAATCACTTTCAGCAATATAATTGGATATATTTTGCATTGATTATTATTGATATACTTTTCCCACATGGAAAGACTATAAGAAAAGCCTTAAGCAAGGAAAGATGATATTTCCATCGATGAATTGGGCGTATCTTCGAATAGAAGAGGACTTCAGAATGAATAATTGTGACAAACAAAATAACCAATCTTCTAGAATACATGTGGTGGAGGATGGTAATGAGTACAAAAAGGATAATGAGGCAAACCAACAAAACTCCAAGAACCATAAGAAGAGAAAGCATGACTAAAAAGATGAGGATTACAAAAAGAAGAAAGGGAATTGGTATTGTTCGATGACAATCGCAAGTACATGATATTGTGACAAATAGTAAAATTGGATTGAGTCCAATATCGATTCCATGAGGACTGTGCACCTGATATTGCTTTTTGATTAACTTATGTTTGAACAGTTGACCAGTTGTCTTAACTATAAACTTCTAAAGAGCAATTAAAGTGTTGGTTAGAATCAATGAATTTGAGATGTAAGGATTTCATAATTTCATCATACTTTATCCTATTTAATTTCACCTATTGAGTTATGACATTATTTTATTCGTGTTGACGATTGAATTCATCTAAAATGTTTGACAATCTCTCTCGAGAAGAAGAATTTACTATCTCTATTAAATTACGAAAAATTGAAGTTCATTCAATCACAAGAAATTCACACTGATCACACAAATTATATAAGTATATATGTATCTCCTACCTAACTTATGATTTTTATTGCTAGTGCTAAATGGTATTTTACCTCTCGGTTCAACACGAATTCACTAACAATTCATACAAAAGCCAAATTTATGAAAACATTCAAAGTCATGATAATAATTCACTACAAGGAAAGGTACCTATAGCGACGACAAATTGTAGCCACTACTTGTTGTAGATTATAGCGACGACGCTGAAAAATCGTCGCTGTATTTTCTAACAGTGTAGCGGCAACATTTGTCACCTCTATATTTTATCTTTCGTCGCTAATATTGTTAATCTATAGTGACGACATATTATATCGTCGCTATATATATCGTAAATGGCAGGAACTATTTGTGCCATTTTTGTATACGTATAGCGACGACAAATGTCGCCGCAATATAGTTCTAGCCGTAGTACATTGTCAAATAATATAGCGGATCGTCATAATTCACCTCGTAATATGTATTCAAGGCTATTATTGAGACGACATACGTCGTTGCTGTAGAGTTGTCAAAATTGCCAGAAATATTGGTGCATGTTTCTTATCTATAGAGACGACTTACTAACTTTATTGAGTCGATATTGTCGCCGCTATAGAATTTCCTATTTCAGCTCTTCTTCTTCATTTTCCATCTCTATATTTTGCAAATTCAATCTTCTATTTGAGCTATTCTTCTTCATTCTCCATCTCTATATTTCTGCAAATTCAATCTCCTATTTCAGTTCTTCTTCTTCCATTCTTCATCACAAGTATTTCTGCAAATTATATTCTTCACTGCTAAAAATAGTCTTTTTCATGTATGGATATTGATAAAAGTTAGACAAAAATTAGAAAAAGCACAAAATTGCTAGATTTTTGAAACGGTTTGAAAGCATTTATAAATAGGGCTAGGCCATTTGTAAACATCAGAGAAAAGATTAAATGTCTGTGCACAAGATGTTTAAACGGTCTCACACATTCATTGGAAACTATTGAGGCTCACATATTTCGTAATGAAATACAGCATCCCGTGGATGAGAAAGCGTGGCAGGATTGTGACAGAGAACATCCAATATTCGCAAGTGAGATCTGGAATGTCCAATTAGGTTTGGCTGTAGACGGAATCAATACATTTGGAGACACGGGTCAGGCTTATAGCTTGTGACCAGTAGTTGTAATAGTTTACATCCTGCCACCTTGGTTATGCATGAAACCCGAATACATCATGCTTACTCTCTTGATACCTGGCCTTAAAACACCAGGTAAGGACATTGATATATTCTTACGACTATTAGTGGACGAGTTGAAGGAGTTGTGGGCCAATAGGATTGACACGAATGACGCTGAGAGAGTTATGTAACGTGGATATACCATGGTGAGACCGATTTCAAACTACGAATGTGTATACACATAATTAAAGAGCGGGTATGGATGATGAGATTATGGATGTCATGGACAACATAGTCGGTGATGAGCATGCTAGTACAAGCACTATGGTTACTATGAAGAATTGTTTGATGTTCTGTATTAAGAACTATACCCAGGAGTTTCATCGTTTTTGTCCTTAAATTTTTTAGTGAAGTTGATGCATATTAAGGTTGTGAACAAATGAACAAATAAGTCTATCGATGCTCTTTTGAAGCTGCTGAAGTTAACTTTTCCAAGTATGAATCTCGTGGACTCTCACTACAAAGCTAAAAAGATGATGACGAAGCTTGGTTTGGGTTATAAATATATTTATGCCTGGAAGAAAGATTGTGCACCATTTTGGATGAGCATGCTGATAGACAAACTTGTCTGATTTACCAGGAAAGTCGTTGGGTGCACACTTCTGGGAGAGTGAACGGGAAGAATATTTTGCATAAGGTGTGTTGCAATATTTTTCCTTGGCCTCTAGACTAAAACATATGTTTGTGAGAAGGATACTGTAAAACTCATGTGGTGGCACAGTATAGGAAAGTCTAAGGATGAAGATGAAATGCAGCATCTCGTGGATGAGAAAGTGTGGGAGGATTGTGACATAGAACATCCACTATTCACAAGTGGGATCCGGAATGTTCATTTAGGTTTGGCCGTAGACAGATTCAATACATTTGGAGACATGGGTCAGGCTTACAGCATGTGGCCAGTAGTTGTAATAGTTTATACCCTACCACTTTGCTTATGCATGAAACCCAAACACCTCATACTTACTCTCTTGATACCTGGCTTTAAAGCACCAGGTAAGGACATTGATATATTCTTACGAGTATTAGTGGACAAGTTGAAAGAGTTGTGAGCCAATAGGATTGACACGCATGACACTGGAGCCAATAATAGGTCGGTATTCAGAATGCGTATAAACATTGTTGTAGATAGGTAACGATTTTCCTATGAGAAATAGTTTATCGGGTTGGAGCAGTCAGTGGTACATGGCATGTCGTAATTGCAACAAGGAAACCCCTTCAGTTCGTGTGATAGGTAAGACAACTTACGTGAGTCACCAACGGTTCCTGCTATCTAGGCACCATTTTAAGAGCAATTTAGACTTCGATAGGAGGACGGAGAGGCGACTTCCTCATTGTCGGTTAACGCCTGCAGACATTTTAGCACAGTTAAGCCATGTGAGACATAGTATTCCAGAAAAACATTCTAACTATAGGGGTCCTAGAAAGAGAAGAAGTGATGATGAGCTAAATTGGAGAAAAATGAGCATTTTCTACGAGTTTCTGTATTGGTCTGCTACTGAGCTAAAACATAACATCGATGTCATCCACATAGAGAAGAATATTTGTGACAGCTTGATCGGCACAATTCTGGATGATCCATTCAAATCAAAGGACACGGTCAATGCCAAGTGCGATTTGATGCAATTATGGATAAAAAGAGAGTTGCAATAAAGCTTGCCACATTTTATACCATGTCCATTGCAAACTGTCAGAGGTATTGCAACTTCATTCGATTGGTAAAATTTCCAAATGGCTTGGCTTTTAATCTTCGGAAAAATATTGCTCCTAATGATAGCTGCATTAATGGGTTAATGTCACATGACTGCCACATTATCATGCAAAGGTTATTGCCAATCGGATGTCGCGCATACTTGAATAAAACTATTTCCACTACAATCATTGAACTATACACCTTCTTCAAGCAACTATGTGCGAGGAAACTAAAGGTTAGCGACGTGATGGATGCCCACAATCACTTGATACTCATCCTCTACAAGTTGGAATGCATCTTTCTACCAGCCTTCTTTGACATCATAATTTACCTCGTAATGCATCTTTCTGAGGAAGCAATCCTTCGTAGTCTAGTGCACAAGAGATGGATGTATCCATTCGAGCGATACTTGAAGAAATATAAGAACTACGTTAGAAATCGAGCTCAGCCCAAGGGTTCAGTAGCTAAATGGTATGTTGTTGACGAGGTGTTGACTTTTTGTTCGAGGTATTTCGAAGACATAGAAACAAGGTTCAACCGATCGGAGAGAAACGGGGATGTAAGTCTTCCACGAAGACAACTTTCTACTTTTCAGTTGTAGTGTCGCCCAATTGAAAAGAAGACACCAACGATGCTTCGTACTGATGTTCGAAATAAGGCGCTATTTTATATCATCAACAACTGTATTGAAATTGAGACACATTTGCAGTAAGACCTCTTTGTTAAATATTATTCAATTCTCTTCATCACCTTGTTATTTTAAAAAAATAATTAGTTGATCTTATATGCCTTTCAAAGTGAACACAGGCAGGAGCTATTGCATAGTGGCTGCCCAAACATCGACCAGGTGCATAAAAGAAACTTTCACGATTAGTTTTACAAGAGGTAAACGAACAACGATCAATCCCATTTAAAATATATGCACATTTTTCTTTTATGTAACATTTACTAAAACCAACTTCCACTTCGTCCAGGTGTATGCTATGTGCCAAAGCAACGTCTCTCAAGTTTCTCATGAGTTTTTTTCGTTGGCTAGTGGATGTTACATGCAGGTTATGTGTTACACGACTTGTACTGTAAATGGAGTTCACTTTCTAACATATGATCATGATGTTCAAAGGAAAACGCAAAACAATGGTGTCTCTATCCCGAGGATTGGGGCAGATGCAAGAGATAGTGGAGCTATAATTCTGGTCAGAACTTTCAGTTTATATGTTCCGAAGCAAATGGTTTAGGTGTGATGGCAGATGGAGGATAACTGAGAATAACAATTCTAGTATTTACATCAGTGCAGAGGCGTACAAGGATGATCAGTTCATACTTGCTACCCAAGTACAATAAGTATTCTACATTGAAGATCCTTCTCATGGTCCGAACTGACGAGTTGTACTAGAAGTCCATCATAGGAGCACGTGGAATATTATGGCATCTAACGTCATTGAGATAGACCTGCTGCTTAAAGTACATATTCTTGCACCGGGATGATGGCAAAGCAGATGAGATAGGATCACTGTTTATCAGGAGAGCATCGTCTCATACTATAAGAGATACACCGTTCATTGACAACGAGGATGTGGAAGACGATACACATGAAAAATACAAGGATGACAAAACATGCAGTGAAAGTAATGAGGACGACGGTGACGACGATGAGGATCAAACATATCATGATAGTGAATCATATTGAATGTTGTTGTTCATCAGTAAAGTTTATGAAAGAAATTTATTAAAAAAAATTGTTTTAATTTTGATACGGATGGTTGAATGTTTTTGTTCGTCACTAAATTAATTGATTTAGGTCAAAACCTGATGGAATTGGAAATTTTGTTAAAGGAAAATAGGCAAAGAAGGAAAAACTTGGTAATGGGAACCCACATGTAATCTCATAAAAGTTGAAGGACTTGAATTGCAAATAAAGAAGGATAAAATTTAAATGAAAGAGGAAATACAAAGACCATAGTGAATAAGATTGAAAGATGATGGACCAAATTGTAAATAACCAATGTTTACCTTATAGCGACGACATGTCGTCGCTATTAGTGATAAATTTTTGGATTAAATTTGGCGACACGTTTTAAGCGTATGCACCAAAAAATTTAAAAAAAAATGTCGCCGCTATAGAGTTAACCCTTTTAAAATATACAATTCACCTTCTTCCCCATTTCTGCAATCTCTGCGTCTCGCTTTACGCCACCGTCTTACTCATGCGTGCGATATCACGAATCTCTTGATAAGTACAATTTTGTACTTACTGGGGCTCACAAAAAGGGACGATTATGAGTCATATTATTTGATTTCAGTTTAATTGCATGTTTTTTTCTTGTTATTTTAGGAAATAATCAAAGTCAAAAGTCGAATTGGTGAAAAGAGACCAAACGGAAGAAAAGAGGACTTAATTGAACAGATAAAGCGACGTGAGGGACTTGGCATGCAAATATCAAAGAAAAGAATCCAAGAAAGTGTCCAAGATAACCATGCGATCGCATGGTTATCCAATGATGCAATCACAAGAGGTCAATTCCAACTGCAGAACCTAAAACCATATAACCATACGATCGCACGGTATTACACCATGCGATCGCATGGGCCAAACACAGCAAAATCTGGCAGTTTCCTAGTTAAATTAGAACTCTACAACTTCAAAACAGATGAAACTTCCTCAACCACATTTTGAATAGTTGGGAGACGGTTATAAAAGCCAGAAGATAGGCATCTTGCGGGAGACGAATTTTGGGAGAACAACATACAAAGGAAGAATCGAAGATCAATGCATGGGATTGAAGATCATTGAGCCGGGATCACGGGTTTTATTTACTTTTTATTTTTCTTTCTCCGGATGATGATGAATTCAATTATTATAATGATTGACAAAATCATGTCCGGCTAAACTTACTTTTTCTAGGATGAACGATGAAACCTCGCGTTTTTAATTAATTAGAAGTTTTTCCTTTTTAATAATTGATTGCTATCGGGTTGATTATTCTTTTTTCAGTTTTTATATTATTTTAATGTTTGATCAGTATTAGAATATATTGTGATCTATATTGAAGTCGAGAGATTCAATATAGATTAAGCACGTGGTATTGAATAACATAGGGTCCAATAATAGATAGAGATTACTATTATACTTTATGAAATCCATATAAGTGTTCTTGAGATTTTAATGCATGTGTTTATGTTCGAAGCTTAATTAGAGATAATTAGATTCGCATAATATATAGAATTGATTGACCATCGAGACAGGCTTTCGATTAATTTAGAAACGCCGATTTTCAATCCAAGGTAATTAAAAGCTAAAAAGTGGTTAACGGATAATTGATTATAAAACGTGTACGTGGATTTGTGAATCCTAGTATTAGTAAAATTCGAATTCGTTCTCATCTTTCAAAGTTACTTATTGTTATTTTCAATTTAATTAAATTAGTTTAGAGTCACACATCAAAATTAAATCTATGTTTCGTTTTATTATTAGAATTTGAATTATAAATTAATTGGTTAAATTAATATCTGGTATTCGTGGGTTCGACACTCTATTTATTACTATATTACTTGTCAACGATCCGTCCACTTGCAGGATTTAAATCGTACAACAAATTTTTGGTGCCGTTGTCGGGGACTAGTTTTATTAATTGCTACGTTTATTTATGATTTGGCTTTTAGCAATTCTATTTAGTATTATTTATTTTTATTTTTATTGATATTTCAATTCTTCGTGATACTGCTGAATTTTACCTGTTTTCTAAATTTTCAGGTGTTAAGTGTGTATGCGCCGTACAAAAGATCTTGATCTATTTGATTTAGATGCAGAAATTGAACGGAGCTTTCACCGACGACAACGTGAAAAAAGAGAAAAGAAACAACAGCAGAAAGATACAATGAAGGATAACCGAATCCAGAATCTGTTACCTGCAGATGGCAGACACAATCAAGCACCAATAGCTCGACCAGTTGAAGTTAATGAGTGAGATATCCTTATGGGTGAGTATATGATGCCACCGATTGTTGAGAATCGATCCAGCATAGTCTATCCGCCTTATGAACACGATAACTTCCAGTTGAGACCATATATGATGAATTTGTTTTCGAACAATCTGCCGTTCTATGGGATGACAAATGAAAATCCACATTACCACATTTCTCGCTTCGATGAATTCTGTGGCAATTTCAAATACCAATGTGTTAATGAAGAGGTACTTAAGATAAGGCTATTTCCACACACACTGAAGTATAAAGCTAGAGAATGGTTAGATTCTCTACCGCCTGGGAGCATTACTACTTGGACAGATCTGATTCAGAAATTTACACTAAAATATTTTCCTCCTGCCAGAGTAAACAGACTGAAATATAAAATTTTCAATTTCCAACAATCTGAGATGGAAAACTTTCACGAGGCATGGGAAAGGTTCAAACAACTGCTCCGAAAGTGTCCAAGTCATGGTTTTCCCTTAGCAGCTCAGAATCATTATTTCTACTCTGGACTAGCTCCAACTAGTCGTTCTTCAGTAGATTCTACAGCAGGTGGCTCTATCCAAAATAGATCCACGGATGACCTTTATGATCTATTTGAAACCATGAGTGAATAGTTTATTATGTGGCCAGAAAGAAGATTGCAGAGGAAAGCAACAGGGGTACATGAGGTAAACACAAATTTGCTTGTACTGGCGAAAATCGATGCATTGGCAAAGCAGATGGAAGCAATGAAATATTCTCATTCAACCAATATGGTTCAGATGTCTCCACCAATTTGTGTAACATGTGGGGCAAACCATCAGTCCTCAGATTGTCCATTGACAAAAATTGATATGCCATCTCCTGAACAAGTTGCATATGCTAAAAATTTTCAGCGACAGCAGAATAATCTGTATTCACAGACTTACAATCCAGGATGGAGAAATCATCCAAACTTCTCCTATGGCAACACTTAAAATATTCAGAATCTACCAAATCAAGGGAGACCAAAAGAAAGAAAATGAGGATTGAAAAAAACTGTCACGCATATGGAATCTGAGTTAAAAGAAATGCAGAAAAGACAAGATGCTGCGATAAAGAATGTAGAAAATCAGATTGGACAGTTGGCTAAACTGTTGACCGAGCGACAACCAGGCACATGGCCAAGCAATACCGAGGTCAATCAAAAAGAGCAAGTAAATGTAATTACCACGAGAAGTGGAGCTCAGTTTCCAGAGATTCATGTGACTAGACCAAGTGTAGAAAAGGAAACTGTGTCCAACAAAGAGAGAGAAAACAAATTAGATGCAGAAGTTGCACAAGAAAAACGGGACTCTCCACCAGCTTATATTCCACGACCGGCTTACGTCCCTCCAATTCTATTTTCTCAAAGACTGCGTCAACACAAGCTAGACAAGCAATTCGAGAAATTTCTCGATGTGTTCAAGAAACTCCAAATCAACATACCGTTTCTGATGCTCTAGCACAGATGCCAAGTTATGCAAAATTTATGAAAGAAATCCATTCAAATAAAAGGAAGTTGGAAGAGCACGAAAGAGTTATACTTACTGAGGAGTGTAGTGCTATCTTGCAGAACAAGATACCGCCAAAATTAAAAGATCCAGGGAGTTTCTCTATTCTTTGTACTGTTGGTAGTTCATTTTTCGAAAACGCATTATGTGATTTAGATGCTAGCATTAATTTGATGCCTTACTATATTTTCAGGCAACTAGGTCTCGGGGAAGTAAAGCCAACTACAATATCACTACAGTTAGCTAATCGGTCAGTTAAACGCCCACACGGAGTTATTGAAGATATTTTGGTAAAAGTGGACAAGTTCATATTCTCAGCTGACTTCATTATCCTGGATATGGCGGAGGATAGAGATGTGCCACTTATCTTGGGACGACCATACTTAGCTATTGGACGAGCCCTAATTGATGTGCAAAAAGGGCAGCTAATGTTGAGATTGAATGAGGAGCAAGTCACTTTCAACGTGTTCAAGGCAATTCAATATCCAAGCTCCTCTGACTCATGCTTTCAGATCGATATCATTGATCACAAGGCAGCTAACACATTTTCTTTGGAAAATCCTTCAAATCCATGGGAAGTGTGTATTATGCATTCTCAAGATGAAAATTCTGATTCTCCAGTTATTGAAGAATGTGCCAGATATTTACAAAGGAGCAGAACAGATGGAAAGAAGAAGTAAATATATAGATCTATGGACCACACCTCCTCAACAACCACCTTCAGTTCAAAAGGCCCCAATTCTCGAGCTAAAGCAATTACCTTCTCACCTTAGGTATGCTTATCTCGGTGAGTCATCCACTCTTCTAGTTATTATTGCCAACTCTATTGATCAGGATCAGGAAGATAAATTACTCTGAGTTTTGAGGAATTACAAATCAGCCATCGGTTGGACTATAGCAGACATCAGAGGTATCAGCCCGTCTTTATGCATGCACAAGATTATAATGGAAGAAGCGTATAAACCAACAGTGCAACATCAACGCAGATTGAATCCTCATTTGCAAGAAGTAGTCCGAGCTGAAGTGTTGAAACTACTTGACGCCGGGATCATCTATCCTATTTCAGATAGTACTTGGGTAAGCCCAGTCCAGGTGGTGCCAAAAAAAGAGGAGATTACAGTTGAGAAGAATGATAATAACGAGCTCATACCAGTCAGATTGACTACCGGTTGGCGAGTTTGTATTGACTACAAAAAACTGAACGATGCCACTCGAAAAGACCATTTTCCTCTACCATTCATTGATCAGATGTTAGAACGTTTGGCAGGTCATTCTCATTATTTCTTTCTTGATGGGTATTCAGGCTAGAATCAGATTCATATAGCGCCAGAAGATCAAGAAAAGACTACATTTACTTGCCCTTATGGCACGTTTGCATATAGGTGTATGCCATTTGGCCTATGCAACGCCCCAGCCACATTTCAACGTTGTATGATGTCTATTTTTTCAGATATGGTCCAAAAATTCTTTGAAGTTTTCATGGATGATTTTTCAATTTTTGGAGCATCATTCGATGATTGCCTCAAAAATTTGACCCTGGTACTTCAACGTTGTGAGAAAACCAACTTGGTACTTAATTGGAAAAAATGTCACTTTATGGTCCAATACGGCATCGTGTTGGGACACAGGATTTCAGCTAACGGCATTGAGGTTGTCAAAGCAAAGATTCAGGTTATAGAGAAACTGCCTCCTCCAACAACAGTTAAGGGAGTTCGATCTTTTTTGGGACATGCGGGTTTCTATAGAAGGTTAATAAAAGATTTCTCAAAAATAACTAAACCGTTGTGCAGTTTGCTGGAAAAAGAAGTTAAGTTTGAATTTTCTATAGACTGTTTTAAAGCTTTCAACATTCTCAAGGACATTCTAATCTCAGCACTAGTCATTATACCACCTGATTGGAATCTACCGTTTGAACTTATGTGTGATGCAAGTGACTTTGCCATCGGGGCAGTTTTGGGACAGCGTAGAGAAAAAGTCATACATGTCATATATTATGCTAGCCGAACTCTCAATGATGCTCAGATGAATTATGCCACTACAGAAAAGAAATTACTAGCAGTAGTATTTGCCTTCAAAAAATTTCGATCTTACCTCATTGTATTGAAAGTAATAGTCCAACGGATCATGCAGCATTAAAATATCTTTTTGCTAAAAAAGATGCAAAACCAAGACTTATTCGGTGGATCTTACTTCTTCAAGAATTTGACTTAGAGATTCAGGATAAAAAAAAGGGTTGAAAATGTGGTAGTCGACCACTTGTCCATAATAGAGCAGACGAAAGGGAATGAATAAGGTGAAATAAATGAAAAATTTCCAAATGAGTAGATTTTTAGGATAGAGCAGATGGGAAGTACACATTGATATGCAAATTATGTGAATTACCTTGCAAGTAATATCATGCCACCTGATTATGATCATCAACGTCGAAAGAAGTTATTTTCAGAACTTAAATACTATTTTTGGGAAGATCCTATTCTTTATAGAAGGTGAGCTGATCAAGTAATTCGGAGATGTCTACCTGAAGAAGAAATGGAGACCGTCTTGGAGCAATGCCATTCTTCACCATACGGAGGTCATTTCGGTGCTACCAAAACAACAGCCAAAGTTTTACAATCTGGATTTTATTGGCCGACATTATTCAAGGATGCCTACAGTCTGGTAAAAAAGTGTGACAGGTGCCAAAGGACGGGAAATATATCTTGAAAGTAGGAAATGCCCCTTCGAAGCATTTTAGAGGTTGAACTTTTCGATGTATGGGGGATTGACTTTATGGGACCATTTCCACCGTCATTCTCAAATTCCTACATTTTAGTGGCTGTGGACTACGTATCTAAATGGGTAGAAGCTGTGGCCTTACCAACCAATGATGGCAAGGTGGTCGTGAATTTTCTCAAAAAGAATATTTTCACACGTTTCGGGACACCTCGGACAATCATAAGTGACGGAGGTAAGCATTTTTGCAACAAATAGTTTGAAACTCTTTTGTCAAAATACAGTGTGAAGCATCGTGTGGCTACTCCGTACCATCCACAAACTAGTGGCCAGGTAGAAATCTCCAACCGGGAGTTGAAAAGGATCTTAGAGCTTACGGTGAGTACCTCGAGCAAAGATTGGTCGAGAAAAGTGGATAATGCCCTTTGGGCATATCGAACTGCATTCAAAATACCAATTGGAATGTCACCTTATCACCTAGTTTTTGGGAAGGCGCGCCATTTACCGATTGATTTGGAGCACCGAGCCTACTGAGCATTGAGAAAATTGAATTTTGACTTGAAAGAAGCTAGTGAGAAAAGACTGCTTCAGTTGAACAAAATGGAAGAATTCAGGTTCGAGGCTTATGAAAATGCCAAACTGTACAAAGAGAAAACCAAGAATTGGCATGACAAACATATTCAAAAAAGGCAGTTTGTGGCGGGACAAAAAGTTCTCTTATTCAACTCTCGTCTCAAGCTCTTTTCTGGGAAACTACGTTCAAGATGGTCCGGGCCATTCACGGTAGTAAAAGTCTATTCACATGGAGCGGTTGAAGTTGCTCATGACACAAAAGGCAGGTTCAAAGTCAACGGACAAAGGCTCAAACAATACTTGGAGGGTGATTTTTCGAAAGAAAAATCTTTTACCGCTTTGAGCAATCCGGAGTGATCACCACGGTAAAGTCGAGCTAAAGACTGTAAACAAGCGTTCAATAGGAGGCAACCCATTTTTCTCCCTTTTATTTAAATTTTCAGTATTATTTCAGTTTAGGAATTAATTCACGTTGGCACGTTTTTAGGCTTATAGGAGTTACGTAGGTTTTTCAATTCTTAGGCAAAGAGAGTATGTTCATTGTCATCATGCATAACCACGTTTTCATTTATTTTAAAGTTAAAAAGTTAAAAAAAAAAAAATTTAATATTTCACAGAATTCACTATGCGATTGCATGGATATCCATTGCGATCGCATGGACTGGTCTGCCCAGAAATAAGTACTCATGCGATTGCAAGACGTTAAGCCCTTGCGATCACAAGGGCTACCAGGAATTCTTAAAACCGTGATTTTGAACTCTCATTGCAAAACTTCAAATTTTCAAACTTCAACTGATCCCTCTTCAATCCTTGATCTCCAAACCCCACACAAGCACTTTGGGCTCCAAATTATACTCAATCAAGCTTTCCTAAACATCTAAATTCACGAATTAAATGGTAAGTTCACACTTTTGTATGGTATTTTTCGGATTTTTCACTTTCATGTTCATAACTTTTGCATTTTGATCAATGTGGAGTCAAATGTGATTAGTTTAGGCTTGAATCGAAAGGGTTATACATTTGTGATTGGGTTTAGTTGATTAAGTTGTGGAAAATTTTTGGCTTTGATGAATTCCCCAATTTGTTCAAACTCTTGTAGGTAACTTAGTGCACACAAGGTGTTTGATGAAGTGTTCAATCCAATTTTTGTGCCAACAATGGTGGAAAATAGACCTTAGGCTAGTTTATTGAACAAATTTCATCGTCTAGGAGCATTCACCTTGGCTTAGGCACGGTTTTATCACTAGATCATTCCAACCATTTTCATAAGGCCAGCAGCCCTGCCATGGCAGACCACAGGCAGCCACTGCAGCCTGCCTCCATTAGCACTTTCATCCCCCATTCGTTTGCCCCAAATGACCTCAAAATCATGTGAAATTTGACTATGTGGTAGACCATATCATACACTTTCATGCGACCCTCTTGTGTTTCACTTTTACAAATTCTTAGGTGGATTTCTCGGAGCACGAAATAGCTTAGTCAAACACATTTTTTTGAAAATTTTTACCTAATGTTTAAAATAGTTTGGGGGTCGTGTCTTACACCATATATGTTATTTTTTGGATCTAACTTGTTTTTCGTTCATTTTGCAGATTATGGCTCCAAAACGACTCCCAACCGCTACCGAGAAAGGAAAGAAAAAAGCAACCGGCAGCACTTCGAAAAGGGCACGTGTAGAGACCACCGACTCTAGCCATTATCTTTCCGAGGAGCACAAGGAAAGATTCACCAAGGTCATTAGCCATTGGACCATTTGGGGGGAGCGGAGATTGCACTTGGACAACTTTTCTCACTCCGAGCTATATAACCTCATTGATGTTTGCAGATGGTCCAAGGTAGCTGATACACCTCATAAGGTTTACTCCCAGCTCGTCCATGAATTCTACACAAATTTCAACCAAGAGATCGACATTCAAGAGACATAGCACTATGGGCAGACGTGGGTACGGGATACATGGTTCATGTTTACCCCGAGGGTCATCAACGACTTCTATGGTCTCACCACTAAAGATATTCACCCTCTGCCCTCCATTCAGGATATGGGCGAGGTGGCCCAGTTTTTATATGGCCGACCAGATGCATGGCCACTACCCAGGAGGGACTTCGAGCACAGCAAGTTGATAGACTCCCTTCTCATCCTAAACGTATTTGTGAGCCACAACATCGACCCAACCAGACATTGTACTACTATCAATGATGCTAAGGCTCGACTGTTATACCATCTGGCTCATGGGAAGAAGATCGATTTGGGAACTATATCTACACCCTGATTAGCATGTTGGGCTTCCAAACAGACAAAAGGCACACAGCCATCTTCCCAGCTCTGATCAGTGGTATCTGTGAGGCAGCGGAGGTCTATATCTCACCTGCGGAGCCGGTATTGAAGGCAAAGGGACCTATCAACTGCTTTGCTTTGGAGAATGCGAGATGGCATACTGCACGAGCTGTGGGGACAACCCCAACCGTAGACGAGCCACCTCTAGATGAGTAGCCAGCCATGGCACCCCAGCCAGCTGCATCCCAGCCAGCCGCACCGCCTGGAGACATAGCATCCATGCTACATCACATACTGGAGGGTCAGGCTGAGCAGACACGACTCATTGTCGCTACAGATCGAGCTACATGCGATCAAACAGAGCGACGACGCCGCAGCGATTTCAGTGGATACAGTCCGATACACTCAGATGACTATGGAGTTTTCCCAAAGTCAGTTATCCCTAGAGCAGAGTCGGATTCGAACAAACTGCGACCAGGTAAAGCAGAGGCTAGACAGATGTGCGGGCAAGCTTGATGACATCCATGACCAAATCTGTCGCCCGACACCCATGCCAGCTTCTCCACCGGTTGATCATTCCACACTACTGCTGCCGGCACCATCTGACCCACCTCTGGGATGTACCTAAAATTTTTATGTGTTTATTTATTTTACATGACATTGGGGACAATGTACGTTTCTAGTTTGGAGGTGGTTAATGAAAATTTGCTTAATTGAAAAATTCGTGATATTTGATATTTGATTTTTAACTTATTCGTTTTAGTACAAAAAATAAATAAATAAATAAATTTTATTTTGTTTGCATGTTTATGTGATATGAATAGTCTTGCTGGCTAATGATGTAACTTTTCATTTAATTTTAGCTTTAAATCTTGACTTGTGAACAGAGTATACTTTTGTTTAAATGTGAGGCCATTTAATCATATCTAATATCGTGTTGTGTCAGCCAGTTACGATGATTTGTAGCTATGTTGGTGCACTTAAGTTGAAAATAATAGGATACAATTCTCTAAACCTTCCTTATAATCATCTATATCCAAAACCAATATAGTGAGAAAGTGTGATATACCAGTAGTAATTGTGGCTATCTAGGTTGTGATGGATTCCATGTATGCTGAAAATTTGTGTGGAGCACTTTAGACCAATTAGATGAAGCTAGGTATTGACTGAATGTTAGGAATCTAGTCCCCTAGCATGAACTTATTGCACGCAAGGAACAAAAATTATTATTATTATTGCTTAACTCTTTTCGTAGCCTAATTGACTTGAGTGAAAAGATCCGTAGGTGTTTCTCAAAACCTGATGCCCTAAGGTTCGAAAGACCTAGAGTCATCGACCTCAAGCTCGTTACATGAGTCATTTAGAAAGCTTAATGGACTGAATTTTGCACCTTATTAATATCTTATAACTCCTTTCGTAGCCTATTTGACTCGAGTGAAAAGGTTCGTAATGGTTTCTCAAAACCTGATGCCCTAAGGTTCGAAAAACCTGGGAGTCATCGACCTCAAGCTAGTTACATGAGTCATTTAGAAAGCTTAATGGACTGAGTTTTGTACATAAGATCTATTTAAAAAAATAAAAAAATAAAAAAAATTTCAATTATTAATTTGTTATTTCTGTCCAGTGAAAATTCCTTTGCAAAGTAACTTTAGGAATTAGATGACTAATGGGTTTGACTTACTTAGTAGAAACTTTCTGGTCGAAAGTGCTCATAAATTAGAGAATCTTCACAAACCTAGGTTGTCACGATTGCTAGTTCACAACCAGCCTCAAACAAGAAAAATTATGAGTTAACTGTAACATTTTAATCGAAAATTTCGAGATTTGAGAGAAAACAATCATATTGGGAGAAATGTACCTTACAAGAGGGAAAGGAAAAGTTGACCAAGTGGTTGGGCTATCACCACCATAGAATTTAAGTTGATCAGATTAACTGCTTTCACACACATCTCAAGTATGTTTTAAGTAGAATCACGTTTACAACTGTATAACCTGAACATTCGTCATGAATTATAAGTTTTTCTTTTTGAAAAACCTGAAGCAAGAGCGGTAAGCTATTTATATTGTGAACTATGTTACTGCTTATTCTATCATTATATGCATGATTATTTTTAGCTAGTTTATTCGAGGACGAATAAAAGTTCAATTTTGGGAGTATTATAAGTACAATTTTGCACTTATTGGGGCTCACAAAAAGGGACGATTATGAGTCATATTATTTGATTTTAGTTTTATTGCATGTTGTTTTCTTGTTATTTTAGAAAATAATCAAAGTCAAGAGTCGAATTGGCGAAAAGAGACCAAACGGAAGAAAAGAGGACTTAATTGAACAGATAAAGAGACGTGAGGGACTTGGCATGCAAATATCAAAGAAAAGAGCCCAAGAAAGCATCCAAGATAACCATGCGATCGCATGGTTATCCAATAATGCGATCGCAAGAGGTCAATTCCAACTGCAGAACCTAAAACAATAGAACCATGCGATCGCACGGTATTACACCATGCGATCGCATGAGCTAAACGCAGAAAAATTTGGCAGTTTCCTGGTTAAATTAGAACTCTACAACTCCAAAACAGATGGAACTTCCTCAACCACGTTTTGAAGAGTTGGAGAGGCGATTATAAAAGCCGGAAGATAGGCATCTTGTGGAGGCAATTTTGGGAGAACAACATACAAAGGAAGAATCAAGTAGGGATGGCAATTTAACCCGTCCCCCGCCCCCCGCCCGTCCCCCCCTGTTTAAAATTTCCCGCCCGGATAATGGGGTATTCGGGTGATGCACGGGCGGGAAATATCCCCGTGGCGGGTTCGGGTGAGTAGCCCCGCCCGAACCCGACCGAATACTATTTTTTTTTTTTTTAAATATTTTTAATTTTGAAAATAATGGTTACAAAAAAATTAAAAAAAATATATAAAGCAGAGAAAAACAGGCGGTAAGCCTTGCCTAACCCGCCCCGATTTAAGCGGGAGCAGGCGGGTATGGGGTCAAATTTCGACGGGCAGGCGGGGACGGGGGCCGACCCGGCCCGACCCACCCCGTTGCCATCCCTAAATCGAAGATCAAGGCACGGGATTGAAGATCATTGAGCCGGGATCACGGGTTTTATTTACTTTTTATTTTTCTTTCGCCGGATGATGATGAATTCAATTATTATAATGATTGATGAAATCATGTCCGGCTAAACTTACTTTTTCTAGGATGAACGATGAAACCTCGCGTTTTTAATTAATTAAAAGTTTTTCCTTTTTAGTAATTGATTGCTATCGGGTTGATTATTCTTTATTCAGTTTTTATATATTTTAATGTTTGATCACCATTAGAATATATTGTGATATATATTGAAGTCGAGAGATTCAATATAGATTAAGCACATGGTATTGAATAACATAGGGTCCAATAATAGATAGAGATCACTATTATGCTTTATGAAATCCATGTAAATGTTCTTGAGATTTTAATGCACGTGTTTATGTTCGAAGCTTAATTAGAGATAATTAGGTTCGCATAACATATAGAATTGATTGACCATCGAGAGAGGCTTTCGATTAATTTAAGAACGCTGATTTTCAATCCAAGGTAATTAAAAGATAAAAAGTGGTTAACGGATAATTGATTATAAAACATGTAGGTGGATTTGTGAATCCTAATGTTGGTAAAATTCGAATTCGTTCTCATCTTGCAAAGTTGCTTATTTTTATTTTCAATTTAATTAAAATAGTTTAGAGTCACACATCAAAATTAAATATGTGTTTCGTTTTATTGTTAGAATTTGAATTATAAATTAATTGGTTAAATTAATATCTGGTCCTCGTGGGTTCGACACTCTATTTATTACTTTATTACTTGTCAACGATCCGTCCACTTGTGGGATTTAAATCATACGACATCTACCATCAGCCATGCGCTCACGTATCTGTCGTCTGCCGTCTACTGCGCAAGTCTCTACCTTCTTCTGCTCGCGTCTCTGGTTTCTGCATGCCTAAATCCAGCTATTTCGATGTAAACACCCTAAATTATTCCAGAATTGGAGTTATACATATTTTGGTAGATGATGTGGGAATCTGATTTTAGAGATAACTTATTTCTTGTTAGGATTTTTAATTGGTCTTGACCAATCACTGAGATATTAGGCAAAATTGAAGCATAGTGAGAAGCGTAAATTCACCTCGAAATATTGCAGTAAAATATGAGTTTAGCTGATGGATTAAGCCCCTAGATATCATATTGTTAAGATGAAATTGATGGATTAAGCCCGTGTCTCTCATGTAATTGTAAATGAAATTGACTAATAGCATGCCTTTCTCATGTTTCAAAAACTTGCAGACAATTTATATATTGATCTTGATTTCTTTAGCTTGAAAAGGATGGGCAATATATATTAATACACACAAAAAAATATGAAAGAAAGATCTAAATTATTGAATAAAGATTTCTTCACTCAATTCTTAACTGTTTAGCTTCAGCTCAATTTCCTGGTTTATCCTTTGGTGCAAATTTTGCCTATTGTTTGAATTGGTTATGTCTGCAAATCCGTGCTTTTGGTCTAATATGTATACTGCTCCTGCACATTGCTGTCAAGACTTTGGAGCCTCCAACTATTTCTTGATTTTTTGGTCTTGATTTGAAGCTTTATTTCGTAGGTTTTAAGAAGGGTTTTGAAATTGTTTGTTTAATTTCAAATTATAGGATTTATATTTTTGAATTTATGAGACCATCTTCACACTATCTATTTGTTTTGTGGAGTTGTTATAGATATGGACGAAATCTACTTATCGAGTCAAAAGTCTCTTTGAATTATGTAATTTTTTGAGTTGTTCCATGAGTCTCCTAGAGTGTCGAGAAGTCAGTCCTAAAGTTGAGTTGTCAAATTAATGTTTTCCTTTGTTGTTGCTACTATGGCTAACGTAATGTTGCACGGAAGTAATGGTGCAGGCGATCATCTTCATCAGCCACCCCACTGGTTCCATTCGTCCTGCGAGTCCGGTAAGAATTTTCATTTTGATATTATTTATTTTGCAATTTTTTTTACAGTCACTTCATTATCGTTGAATTTCTGATCAAATATATCATATTTTTTCTTTTTCAGCGCCACCGTCTAAGCGACGAGGTATCTCTCGAGGCATTAACCTTGAGAAGGTTTGGCAGGCGAACACTTCCCATCGCGTTGGACAATGTCGAACAGACAATGCAGCCAATCGGGAATAATGCGAAGTACTTTACACAAATATTGTTCTGATGTTGTAGAGCTATTTCAATCTTCAGGGCGATCGGTCGCCCGACGAGTATCGGCAGTCTGTGCCGCTGTAGATCATCTGGCGGCCGATCATTATTGCGATTACAAACTTAAGGTATATAATCACTTGAAAGATGACAGGTCGAGCCATCAATACGGCGAGCTGTTTGCCAAGGAATAGCAAAAGTGCATTGACTTCTTCACAAGTCCTAATTTCGTGATACATATTATCATTTAGTTTCGAAGTTTTTTTGTTAATATTTCTACAAACATCATAGTTATGTAATCAATTAATTTTTGTCTCTAGGAATAGTCAACAAAGAATAAGACCAATCGGGTTAAGGCTATATACCCGAGCATGTAGTGGTCGAAGAACTTCTCTGCCACGCATTATGAAGTAAATTTTTATTTTCCTATTACACATCTTCAATGCATTACATATACATGTTTTAACTAAATTCCACACTTAAATTTTTGTAGAAGGACCCCAAGACCTAGCAGTGGCCAGGCACTATTGAGTCGTTCTGGTCTTTCCACACCTTTCGGGATGGCAATTGGGTGAATCCGGAGGCGGGTGATGACTATGTGTGGAAAACTTACATTTTAATATTTTTGATTTTATCTCACATTGTATTATTATTTATTATTTGTTTTTTCTCACTAAACAGCATAAACTTGTTGAAATGATGGAGACTCAACAGACTCAGGTCACATTCAATGGTGCATTGGTTGACGAGCGTGCTATTGCGATGGAGGTTCTCAGAGAATGACGAGGACATGTCCATGGGGTTGGACGGGTTCGAAAGGACAGATTTCCCTCCCTAGATTCGACTGCTGCATTGAACACTCCACAAGGAACATCCAACCAGTTTTCTAAGGATGCCCAACATGATGATCCTCAGTTTGCAATATATGAGGCCCAGCTTCGCCAAATGGAGAGGACAATTGCACGTCTTAAGGCGAATCTACGCAGAGATTACGAGTTGTACCAGATGATGAGGAAGAGGTTGCCGAGGACGAGAACAATGGTGGAGGTTTGGGGGATCCGTGGGATTTATTTACTACTGTATTGTTTATATTCTTTAAAAAAAAAAAATATTTAATAGCGGCGCAATGTCATCGCTAAAATGAACAATGTGGCACATCTTTTAGCTATATATCCTAATCATACTACAAAGACATGGTCGTCACTACTAATTATAACAATTTCAAGGTAATAGTGATGACAATGTTTATTCTTATAGCGACGATTTAATCGTCACAGTTTCTCTAATTCCAAGACATTGAGCACGACAATGTAACAGCGACATTGTCGTCGATATAGATGAAAATCCATGTAGAGACGACATTCTATTGTCACTAATTAACTAGAGGCACTAATCTATTGAGACGACCCACAGTGACGATTTTAAATAAAAAACAGACGACTACTCATATTGTAGCGGCGACAATTGTCGTCGCTATAGCCCTCCCTTCCTGGAGTGATTCAACACGAAATCATAATTGGAGTCAAACTCAAAAATTAAAATTAAACAATCAAACTAGGTGATACGAGCCACGAACCGGCTAGCCAAGACTCTTATATATTTCGATGGGGCCAATATCGGGATCAAGAGCCAAGAAGATCAAAGACGCGCATACAAGGTTTTGTTGAAACTACGTGGGCCGAAGCCAACACCCAAAGTACAACACCAACCTTCAAAATGAGTATGACCAAGGAAGAGCCTACCTTAGTACATTTGATTCAAACTAAGGACCATATTAAAGACATATTGAATGCTATTGGAAGATTGGAAGGCCAAAATAAGCATGATTCAAAGTTTGGAGACAAAACACGAGAGATTGGCAATTATGCATGGGCGATCATGTTGGGAGATCGACCCACACCATTTTCCAAAACCAGTGGCTAAATATTTAGCCTAGGCCTGGGCGATCATCCGAGATCGTCCAAAATTGCACTCGGAGATCGCCTAGGCATAATTTTGGAAAATCCAAATTTTGTTTATATTTTGTTTCCTTTTTCAATTAGAACTCTAATTTTATAAGTTTCTAGTTATTTTTCGAATTATATTAGGTTTTCATTGATTTTTGTATATACAAACAACTCTTATAGTAGACAATTGACAACTTTGATTATTGAGAAAATAAATAAAAGTGAGATTCACTTTTCTTCCTTTTTCTTAATTGAACTAAACAAACTTATCAAAGACTTCACAAATCTTTGTGGCATTCAAACTTGGTTCTTTGATTCAGAAATCATCGAGTCAAGGTCTTACGGCTTGATTTTAGCTTTCTTGAGTTCATATCAATCTTTCTTATGGGTTCCGAGATTTAATCTTCGCAGGTTCGCATCAGTTAGTATCAGAGCTTTGGCTCTAAAATTCGGTTGTATCTTCTTTTTTTTTATTTCATCTTGAGTTATATAAAAAAAAATCTCTTTTGTAATTCATCATATTTCATAAGAGTCTTTTTTATTTTTTCTTGTTCATATTCATCACATTGTAGAATCATTCAAAAAAAAAAATCTTTTCTTGCACCAAAAACATTCAAGAATTGTTTGGGGACACAATCCATTAAGGCACCACAGCTAATTCTTTTCTAATTCTTGCCTTGTGATAAATTTTTTATTAGTTTCTTATGTTGGATCGAAAAAAAATGAAAAGTTAAGAAACGCATTCATTTGAGATTCTTGTGTTATATTTGGCAACAAACCTACATTCCATATTGTCATCCGGTGCTTAAGTATTTAAATCTTATTCTTCTTGTGATTTCTCTTCTTTAGTCATTCTTGTTGTCTTTTAGGTTCTTCTTATTTTCTTGTTCTTAAACGTTGCGGAGACCGAATTCTTGATTGAGTTTAGTTAGTTCCTTAGAGAACTTGGTAAGAAAGAAAACAAAGAGAGGTAAAAGACAAGAGTGGTGAGATTATTATCAGAAAAAGGTCAAATAGCGTGAAACACGAGTATAAACACATGAGGTTATTTTTTTTTTACTTTACTAATTTCTATTTTTTTAATCCTAAAAATGTCTAATAATGAAGAAACAACACCTAGGGAAGAGAACAACCAATTCTTTTTGTTAAAATCCATGCAACAACAATTTGAGCGAATGAACATGGTGTTTGACGAGATGAGGGATAGTAATAAAGAGATGAGGAGTAGGATGCATAGACATTATACGGTGATTACAAACTTACTAAGGGAGCAACAACACATATCCCTAATGACAGGAGACATGATAGGCATGATCATAACCCTCTAGATGAATTTGAAGATGAGGATGATTATAATTATGTAGCTGAGATAGGTAGGATGAGGCGTAGAGGAGATAGGCGTGAAAGAACACCCAGTGGAAGAGACTATGGAGGCCATGATGGGGTTGATAGAAACCTTGAAAATATAAAAATAAAAATACATTCCTTCCAAAGTTGGAATAACCCTGAAGCCTATTTAGAGTGGGAAATGAGATTGGAATTAATATTTGATTGTGATAACTATTCGGAAGAGAAGAATGTGAAATTAGCAGTAATTGAGTTTACTGACTATGCAATAATGTGGTGGGATCAATTGGTTACAAATAGGAGGAGAAATCATGAGAGGCCTGTAGAAACTTGGAGTGATTTAAAGGCCCTCGTGAGGAGGAGATTTGTACTTAGTCATTACTATAGGGACCTCTATCAAAAATTGCAGAGCCTTACTCAAAGTTCAAATAGTGTAAAGGATTACCATAAGAAGATGGAAGTGGCTATGATTATGGTCAATGTTGATGAGGATAGGGAGGCCACATTGGCCAGGTTTTTGAATGGATTAAATAAGGATATAACCAATGTAGTTGAATTACAATACTATGTGGAGTTGGAGGACGTGGTGCACATAGCTATGAAGGTAGAGAGGCAATTGAAAAGAAAAGGGACTGCAAGATATTCTTCGGGATCTAACCCTCATTGGGAACCGAAGTAGGATATTAATTATGGGAGTAATAGGGCTGTTTCAAAGGAGAAAATCAAACCACCTAAGGAAAAATAGGATGTAACTAGCAACAATAAACATAAGTCAGATTTCCAACCTTCTAAGAATAAGGATATTAAATGTTTTAAATGGTTGGGTTCTGGGCACATTGCATCAAAATGCCCAAAGAAAAGAGTAATGATTTTGCGAGATAATAGAGAAGTGGAGAGTGAGAATGAGTGTTATAGTGATGTGATGCCTGAGTTGGAGGATGATGGTGTAGAATACCCTGTAGAAGATAAAACCCTTTTTGCAAGGCATGCTCTTCATGCACAAATTAAGGTAGATAATTTGGAGCAGCAGAACAGAAAAGGTGAGGTAGAAGTACAAGAAAAAAAAATGAGGGAGGAACACAATAAGATTGTAATTAGCAAAACTAATCAATCCCTCCACAGTTTGCCTATTTCTTTAGTGTGGGAATTTGAAAATGTGTTTCCTGAAGAGATGTCTAGTAGGTTACCACCTATTAGAGACATTGAATATCAAATTGATCTTGTACCTAGAGCTGTTATTCCAAACCGAGCAACCTATAGAAGTAATCCAGATGAGACAAATGAGCTTCAATGGCAACCAATTGAAAAGAAGATTAAACAACATACAGCTAAAGCCTACAACGACCGTATACTTATTTTTAAGCCTGGTGATTGGGTTTGGGTATATATGAAGAAGGAAAGATTCCTGTCCGTAGACGCTCTAAGCTACATCCTAGGGAAGATGGGCCATTTCAAGGTTTTCAAAGTTTAAATGATAATGCTTATAAGCTTAACCTTCCAGGTGAGTATAATATGTCGGGTATTTTTAATGTTTCTGATCTTTCTCCCTTTGATGCAAGTGATGATTCGAGGTCAAATCATTTTGAGGAAGGTGGGGATGATGTGAGTCACGGACCGGCTAGCCAAGACTTGTTACATATATTCTGGTGGGGCCAATAAAGAGATCAAGAGACAAGAAGATTAAGGACATCATACAAGGTTTTGTTCAAACTACATGGGCCAAAGCCGACACCTAAAGTGCAACACCAACCTTCAAAATAAGTATGACCAAGGAAGAGCCAACCTTAGTACATTTCATTCAAACTAAGGACCATATTAAAGACACATTGGATGCAAGTGGAAGATTAGAGAGCCAAAATAAGCATGATTCAAAGTTTGGAGACCAAAACGCTGGAGATTGGCATTTATGCAAAATGTGGGGCGATCACCCCCACACCATTTTCCAAAACTAGTGGATAAATATTTAGGCGATCAATTTCGAGAAATCCAACTTTTGTTCAGATTTTGTTTCCTTTTCCAATTAGAACTCTAATTTTATTGAGTTTCTAGTTATTTTTCGAATTAGATTAGGGTTTCATTGATTTTTGCATATATAAACAACTCTTATTGTAGACAATTGACAACTTTGATTATTAATAAATTAAATAAAAGTGAGATTCATTTTTCTTCCTTGTTTCTAATTGAACTAAACAAACTTATCAAAGACTTCGCAAATCTTTGTGGTATTCAAACTTGGTTCTTTGATTCAAGAAATAATCGGGATCAAGGTCTTGCGGCTTGATTTTAACTTTCTTGGGGTTCATATCAATCTTTCTTGTGGGTTCTGAGATTCAATTTTCGCGGATTCGCATCACTAGGTTATATCGCTCATCCTAACTATAGAATTTAGCCAAGTATGTTCGTAGAATATGAACACATAATATTTAAAAATGACATCACACGGAGTAAGAATAATGATGAAAACGAAGAAAAAATAATGAACCCTCGAGCGTCACTACGAATCTTCAACTTCCTCTTCTTCTTCAAGCTTATTCAAACTCTTGATGAGAAATTGTGTTTGTAGCTTGTGTTGCTGTATTTTCCAACCTATCTCAATGTCAAGGACATTACATATTTACAGGTAAAGGTTTAGGTCTTCAATGTCGCGTCAAAATTACCAAGAATACGCTTGAATATAATAAGAATTTGACTCCCAAATGAACCAGGAAAGAGGCAGGGGAGTGCGTGCATTGCCATGCAGTGTGTATTCTATCCATCTTGGCTTGCGCAAGCCGAATTTGGCCTGGACGTGAAACTTCAAACATGCAATGATATAAAACTCCGTAACGCGTGATCCATAGATTACTTTAAACTCCAAATTTGATAACCTTTTTGGTAATAAACATGACAAATAGAAATCCACAAATCTTCTCTTTGTTCTCTCAAAAGTTCACTTCTTCCACGACTACAAGAAAAAGAGCCTTTCGCAACGGGCATAATATGTTGCAAAAGGGTTTTGACAACGTTCACCCGTACGTTGCGTCCTTCGATGTTGTTGAAAAGTATTGCATGTTGTTAAAAAAAAAAAAAAGTGTTGTTATTTAGTTTTTAGCAACTTTCATTGTGTGTTGTCATTTAGTTTTAGCAACGTATATTTGAACGTTGTCGTTACCTATGTCTTTAACAACGTTCAATGTCCGTTGTCATTTAGTTTTTAGCAACATTCATTATGTGTTGTCATTTAGTTTTAGCAACGTACATTTGAACGTTGCATTTACCTATGTCTTCAACAACGTTCAATGTCCGTTGTCATTTAATTTTTAGCAACGTTCATTGTGCATTGTACAACGTATATTTGAACGTTACCTTAAACTATATTGTCATTCATTTTCAACAAAGTTCTTGTACACGTATTCTTTACCTTGGGTTTTTATTTATTTATTATTTTGACACATATTTTATATATATTCCTGTACATTTATTTTCTCAATCATTTCAATACAAATTACATTGTAAATATAATAAAACTCAATCAATACACCACATCAACGCTTAACTGGAATTTATACAATATTAATAAAATTTGTCATACAAAATATAGTCTACAAGTTTCTTTAAACATACATAGTTTGAACCAAACCTAGCAAAACACGTCCTGGAAGTTTCTTACAATGTTGTACTTTTAATCTACCAAAATATAACAAAACAAACTTGATAACTAACACCCCGAATCAATGAATCCGTAACGGCCAACATTTATTGTCCGAAAATTCAACTTACAAGCACTTGATCACAAATGTCCAAACCAGGATTGCTGCAAGGAAAATATATTCAATCAACTCACTAAACATGGCAATTTACATTATATTATGAAACTAAACATCAAAGGTGTTCTCACTCTCAGAATACATTAAGAGATCTAGAAGGGTCTGATGTAGCTTGGATCCATTAGGAACACTGAATATGGGACTTTGTCCAACATTAATGCTATCTATTTCTAATCAATAGAACAATCTGAATACGGGCCTTTGTTCATTTTGAAGGATTTGATAAGAAATGGGGGTATGTATATCAAGCAATAGAACAATCTGATGTAGGGAAGAAATCAACCAAAGAAGAATAAAGGCACAAGGACTGCCAATCAGAAATTGCACCTAATATTCACTTATTCAGTATAATACACTGGAACCTCTCTTTTATGCATACAAATATTATAATTGGATTAAAGACTTGGGCCGCAATTTTCTATTTATGCAAACAAAGATGAGATAAATGGATTGGGGACTTGAAGTGCAATTTTTTAATTTATACAAGCAACCAATGATTATTTTATTAAGCATCCAACTGCATGGCATTAGTTGTCGGGCCCAATTCTCATTCATGCATTAAAGTTTGCAGATTGTTCAACTAAGAAAGTTCTCACTTGGGCTTCTCACTAGCTAAATGAGCTTTCTTGTATTTATCGGGCTTACAGAAGGTTTAATGCTTTGTAATTTCATTAACCTGGTTATAAGAAGCTCTCTCTTTTTCACAACGTAGTTCAATAAGTCTTTCTTTATTTTGGTTTTTTGTTGGGCATGGGGTGGAGTGTCAAGTAATAGTTAAGAAACTAACTTAATTGGTCTATTTTTCAATGCTAGTGCCTCTGTCTAGTAACTGGTAATACCAATCTTTCTTACTGAAAGAACATGACTCTGGGGCACATAATAAGTACCGTATGAATTTCTTAGGATAAGTGCATTAGTCTTTGCAATATTAGAAAGAAATCGACTGAGCAGTATGCTTTTTTGTTAGTAATCAATTAACTTACCGAATGTCATGAGTGTGCTCACACTCCTCTCAACCTCCTATTAATACAAAGCATAGAAAACAATGGATCACACACCACAAAAGATAACCGAAAAAAGCCTTTGAAAGGAAAATATCAGTAATGACCTGAACCATGAGCTGCCGAGTACGCCTAAGGCTCTCTGTGATGTTTTCAGCTGCAGAGGTCATTCCAGTTTTTGTCCTGACAAACAATAATAAGAATTTAAATTCTTCGTGCAACATTCATATTCTATTAAAAACTAATTTTTTTCAAAATGTTTGCCATAGTAGGATGTTATGATGCTACACAGACTAGTACAACAATAAGCAGATAGCCAATACACATGCTGTAGATTACGCCTGCGGATTGTAGATTCTTCTCCACCTCCCAAAAGCAATTCTCTCTGTAATCAGCAACTTCAAAGTTACAACCAATTCATTGATAAGAAATTACCTAAATTAAATTTTTTTCTTTGCTAAAAGAATTATTAAAATACTAACTTACATAAAAATAGCAATGCCTAAGACTTCCAATTAAATGCCAGCCAAAAAGAAATGTTGCAAAGATATCTCTATTAGTTGAATATATACTTCTAATATATATACCTCACCAAAGAAAAAAAGACCCTCTTATATATAGCAAATAAACAAAGCTTGCAATTGCAAACTTATGGCATACATACCCATTACCTCTTTTTGAGCAGCTTTCTTAAAGTTTGCCTTTGCTTGCAAACTAGCATTCCTTAGGCCTACCCGCAGACTAGAAGTCAAACAGATAATGAGTACAAGAAGTTATTCTACAGTGGAAATAGAAATATCAATCATATATACAGAAACAAACACAAGTGTTCACCTTCAGCCCATCATCTGATATTGCTCAAATAGTATAGGAGATAAAAGAAACGACAATAGGAATGCTGCTCAATGTAACCCAATGAAACAAAGTTCTTTACCTGACCCATCTAAGTTCATTATTTGGCATTCTGATTAAACTAAACTGGTGTGCTTCAGAAAGTTGAAGCTTAAATTAGAAAAGTCACATGAAATATTTTCATTCTCAGGTTTCAATTCCACGCTACATGAAAACAATACCATATCTTTTCCATATTTGTTATAAACAATGAATAAACAATCTAAAGCATCACACAAAGATTTTCCATCCTACTCATTTTACTCTACTTTATTTCTTATTTTTTTAGTTAACATATCCTATTAGAATCTTACAGTCACACATACACAATACACATGCACACGTTGAGTTCAACAAGATGAATTGCACAGACAATTGATATCAGTTTATTTTATTGATTCTTATTAGAACAGGTTACAGAGATATGCAAACAATAACATGGACAAATTTGGGTGCAACAGATTTGATTTCTTTGAATCTATCGAAAGTGGAATAAATTGAATGAAATAAACAGATAAAAACATCATAAGTGGATTAAAACTCAGCCAAAGCTACCTGTCCATAAGCCAAGAGTGATGTGTTGTAGCCAGACAATGCATCATTCACCAAAGGAGAACCAACTAATTGATATACTTCCTCCTAAAAATTACAGATCCATAAGTTTATAAATCAAACACAATCTTTACATATTTTTTAACTTAATTCAATAGAAACAACCTGGAATCTCAAGTTCCACAGAATCTCAAAATTATTTTGGGTAAACTAAAAGGTTACCTTAAAAAATTAAACTTAATAACTCGCTACTGGATAAATGAAAATGTTGGAAATGACTCCAAACCTAAGTTGAATTTTAGTCAAAAACTGCATCCAATGTGAACATTCTGTCACCAATACTGAATCGTTAGAATCCATGGCAATTAGCGGATCTTAATCTCACCACAACATATCCACAACCAAAAATTAAACGTGAAATTAAAAAATTCAACAATTTAGCTATTTAGGTTCCAAACCTAACAGGAGAATAAAATTAAGGACAAATCCAATTGAAATACCCAAAAAAGAAAAAGAAAATTAACCTCTCTTAAACATATTTTAACCTAAAATTATAATCAAAACTCAAACATTCAACCAATTTCACTATCTAGGATTTCATGAAATGGAAAAAGTAAGATCTAGTTCAAGTACCTTGATCGTTGTATCTGGAGCTTCGGGCAACACGGAGGTGGTGTCTTTTACTTTATGGAATTTAATAAGAGTTTTCTAGGTTATTTTTTGGGGAGTGAAATTGAACCTGACAGTTGAAGATCGGTAATCTTAATGTTTAGATCAGGCGGCAAAATGTTTTTACGGGGATGAAATTGGAAGAAAAGGTTTTCAATAAGATTTTGGGATATAGAGACAGAGAAACGACGTGATTTTTGTTGGAGCCAAGAATTCTGGAGGGTTGAGTTTTGATTAAATGGGCATTGGGCTAATTAAATATATAGATTTTAACAACAATCAATTAGGGAACGTTGCCAAATGAATTTTAATAACATTCAGCAAACGTTGTCAAATACTCTTTTATATAATTTTTTTTTGCAACAGTTGTAAGATGTCTTGAAGTATATATTTTAACAACATGCGTGAACGTTGCCAAATACATTATTTTTTAACAACGGGCATTGACGTTGCCAAATACATTATTTTTTAACAACGGTCAATGCCCGTTGTTAAATGGCAAAAAAAAAAAAAAAAAAAAAAAAATTGCAACAAAAAATGAATGTTACAAAAAGTCTCATTGGCAACATTCATGTAAGTATTGTTGCCATATCTCAATTTAGTTGACCAACGGCAACATACATTTATTGATTGTTGCGATAAACCCTTTTTAACAACAAACAAATGACGAATGTTGTTATTTAGATATTGCAAAAAGCTATTTTTCTTATAGTATTGTGTTTACTAAGTTTGAGTTGTTCCTAAGACATAAAAACTTGATGAAAATCAATAGATATTCAAGCAATTTACTATCAATTATATAATAAATGGACACAGATAATTTAATAAAATACACTTATCAGCTACAATTGTAGTAAATCTAGACACTACAAGAAGGATTGTCCACTCTTGAAGAAAAAAATGCAAAAGACAATGAGATTTTTGTGGCTTAGGTGTCTTACGAAGCCTACTTAATAAGTTTTGTTTCTAAACTTGTTTTTGAGTCCAAAACAGTTATATTATCAAAGAATGGTTTTTTGTTAGAGATTCTATATGAGGTAAACATAAGAAAATATTTATTGATGATACCTAGACATAAATAGAGAATGTGATCTCAAAAGGTTTAGACTAAGATTCTCCAATATGTTTGAGGAAACAAACTTTAAATTTTCTAGAAAGACTATGTCTACGGTAAAAGGGGTACATTGTCTAGAGTGTATAGCCATTGTGCAACCAATTTTTAATCAATGGTGTAATAATCATAGATTTCGTAAAGTCAAGTCAGAACTTTGTGTATCATTTGAAGAAAAACCTTGCAAGGAATTTAATTTAGAAAATTGTCAAATGTAATGAACTGAAGCCAACAACTAATTACGAATGATGAAAACTAGACCCAACACTAGAAACATTAAGATCTTGGGTTCAATGGGTTAAGTACATCATATGATCAGTGATTGCAAAAACAAAACTTTTGTCCCAAAGGAAAATGTGTTTGGTATACGTAATAAGAAGGAAAAGTATAAGCCACTTAGCTTTTAATATACTTATATAGATTTATGTGGAATACTTTAGTTACGTAAATATTCTTGAAAAATCTACATTTATTAGTGGGGGTGTGGTGTCATATCCAAAGTGGCTTGGCTAGCTACTTAAAATATTCACAAAAATTCAAGATAAATGGTACATGACCGATTCAAATGTCGGTTTATATGAACATACGAGGATAAGAAAACTTGCGCATGATGTGTTTTCCGGTAATCTTATAACATCACTGGTTCAAAGCTTGTCTACTATGTCACCTTGGTTAACATTTGAAACATTTTCACAATGTATGTAAAGGTTCAAGTCCAAATGAGACATTCATCTAGGTATAAGTTTGGGAAATCTATACATGAGATATTTTCAAAATTCTTCAATCATTTTGAAAATGTGGGGGATTGTTAGAACATTTTAAAAATTAAGGTTGGTCCATCTTCGGTAGGATCAAGTTGGAAAAAAAGATGATTCGTGGTATGTTGCTTGTATAACATGAGGGAACGAGCATCGAGCGAAAGAAGGAACATAGCAGTGAGCAATTTTTCACTGCATGGCATCACACGCACGATGCCGGGTACTGTGCTCAAAGTCATAAAGGGCAGTGAGCTTTTGCTCACTGTACGACTTCGCTTGCTTGAAGTCGAAAAGGTGCCTTTGGGCACCAAGCACCTCTTTGCTCATTTTTGGCTGTTTGGACATATTCAGATAGTTCAAAACAGTCTAAAATAATTCAAATTCATGTCGAAACTCTACATGAAGAATTACATGAAAAATCTATTAATAGATTTCATTATTTCTATTTGAGATACACAATTTTGATTACCCATTTTACGTTCTTACTTTCCCTCTCATTTTGCATCTAAAAGTTATTTTTGTGCATTCATATCTCTTGTTATGGGCCGGTCCTACCTGGCAGCCCGTGGGAGTCCCACCCCCGCGCCACGTAGACAATATAAACAAACACGCTCTCACCTGACCCTTCTCCGAGGCAGTGAGGCATGTTACCGAGGCCCATGGATCGGAACAGCCTCATTGGCCGACCCAGGTTACGTGTCCAGGAAGCCTCCCTGCAACTCAACCTTGAAAAGATTGATGGGACGGCCTGCCAATGCGGCTGGTCATGATCATAGCCCCTTAGTTTTGCGGTGAAAGTGCATCCCATTTAATGCTAATGATGTGACACCAAAGATGTGACTTGAGAACCCCTCGAGTTGAGCCACGTGTCGCACATCAAGGGAGATCGTCCTCATAGAATTGGCCTATAAATACCAAACTCATTTCACAAAAAGGCATGTTGAAATTATTACTCTAAGTACATATACAACAAGTCCTTTATTCTAACTATTCTCAAGTATCCTAACCACACGGGAATCGGTTAGTCCGAGGGCCCTCAGTCGTCACCTTTGTCTCATAGGGTCCTTGACCTTTTATTCTCCTCCTGTTGGGACCAGGTATACCACGTGGTTGAACAAACCACGTGGCGATCTTGATAAGGAGGAAAATCCACGAGGCGAGAGGTAGCGTGGGGATCTGTTGGCGACCATTTTTGGAGGTCACAGATTGGCGCCAAATCTGTGGGAAACGCGACAAAAGTTTCTTTTTCCTTGAACAAAGGAATTTCCACGAAGAAGGGATCGACCGACCCACAAAATGAGTGGAAGCAACGAAGAGGAGAATCCAAGAAGAACCAGGGCCAACGAACGAACGACGAGTCGGTGAAGAAGCTCCCCGGCGGAGGCGAGGAAGGAGGCCTCCCACAAACCTGGAACGAGAAATGAGAACGATGGCCGCCAGCGTGAGGCAGCTGGCTCAGCACCACGCGCAAATGCAGGGGTACATCCAAATGATGCATCTGAGGGTGAGAACCGCCTCAAGAATCGATCCAGACGATCCCGAGGAAGAACAGAAGTCAACTGGCGGGCACCCCATGATCAAGCAGCCGGGGAGAAGCCTCTCACGCCGAACCAATGAAAGAGGAGACAAAACCGCAGCCGGAAGAAGGCCCCAACCCACTATGTCCGCCAAAGGTGTGTTTGAAAGGCTGGGGAACAAGGGAGTAGGAGATGGCCACAAGAGAACCCACCAAGGAGGAATCGCCCGAGTCCCCTAGAAATAGGCGGGAAAGGAGGGCGAGGGAAGCCGAGGCTAGGGGGAGTCGGATTACCAACCGTACGAACCCCAGCCAACCACGCAACCGCAACACCAGCCTCAAAACTATGGGGGCGACAAAGAAGCCCAAAGACCTCCCCATTCCCTCCAAAAGCGAACATTCTAAGGAATATCCGAGGCCCACAAGATCGTTCGAGGTGGATGACGACGACGAGAACCTCCCTTTCTCGGCCGGAATCAGGAGTGCGTCCATCCCCCACGAATTTCGCGTGCCCAAGATTACCCCTTACACGGGCAGGAGAGATCCTTTGGATCACGTGAACACCTACAAAACGGAGATGAGTCTTCGAGGTGCCACTCTGGCCTTGAAATGCAGGGCCTTTCACCTGACGTTGTCCGGAGGAGCGAAGCGATGGTATAACAAACTAGTCGCAGGAAGCATTTCAAGCTGGCCAGAACTGAAAAAGACGTTCATAAATTACTTCTCATCTCAAAAGCCTGCATCAGCCCCGGTCCAACGCCTCCACGACGTGAGACAAGCCCCAAGCGAGCCTCTGCAAAGTTACCTAGGCCGCTTTAATGAAGAAATGCTATTCTGTGAAAGAATTACCGACGCCGAAGCCTTGTCCGCCCTTAAGGCAGGACTAGACATGAACCATCCGTTCTGGAGAGATGTACGCAACAAGAACCCAGGCACTTTTGACCAGTTGGTGGAAATGATCACTGAGGAGATAACTAACGAGAATATGATCCTCCACAGGAATCGAGGCGGGTTAGGAGCAAACCCTGCGTCGAGAGCCGGGTATATCCAAAATCCCAACAGAACCGCTCCCCAAAGACAATCCCCCGACGAAGAAACTACCCATCCGACCCTAATGTCGGGATGAGTTATGTGGCCTCTGCACAAGAGGGCCTGCTCCCTCCTTACACGGCCCCCTTACCGACGATCCCCGCGGCCGGACTATACAACTATGGCGCGCCTCCATCCACCTACTACGAGGCCGGAACCAGCACGCCTCCAGTAATTCCTCCCACTCAAGGAACTCAGCCGAAGTACTGCTGCGTTCACCGAAGCTATGGACATAGCACGGACGAGTGTCGAGAAGTGGAAGAACTTGCCAATCGGAGAATGGTCAACTCGGGGCGGTAGCGGAATGAACACCAAGGCGAGGAGATCAGGCCCGGCAAGGGACGTGGAACCAATTTTCAAGACAGACGATCCCAGCAATGGGATAGGAGGCCTCCGGGTCACGAGCAGCGATCGAGGCGTAGTTCAAGAAGCCCTGCCAGACAACCTCGGATAGAGCGCAACACCGAGCCCCGTATGATCAAGGGGCCGGAAAAGGCTCCGATTCGGGAGATTGACACCATCCACGAGAGGACCTTATATTGGTGGCCAGACACGGAACGCTCAGAAAAGCTACGCCAAAGAGGCCGAAAGGGTCCAGATGACTAACTGGCTTATCAATAGCGTGCCCTCGGGATCAAAATTGCCGACCCCATCACCTTCACGGAAGAAGACATGAAGGCGTACATTTACCCCCATCGCGACGCCTCGTTGTAAGAGCAGTGATGGCTCGGAATGGGCTGGGAAGAATGTTGGTCGACAACGAAAGCTCAGTTAATGTCATCTTCTTAAGCACTTATGAGCAAATGAACGTGGATGTGTAGCTAGAAACATCTCACGAGCCCCTCACGGATTCACCGGGATTGCGTAACCCAGAAAGGGATAGTGCGCCTCCCGGTTAGCATGGGAGAAGAGCCCTCGCATCCCATACTTTCATGGAGTTCCCGGTCGTTGACAGAAGTCGGCTTATCACGAGTCTTGGGCCGACCGCCCCGAAAGAACTTTGGGCAATAACTTCCATCCACCACCTCGCATAAAATTCCCCCCCCAAGGGGAATAGCAACGAAGACGAGGTAATCAACCCGAGGCTCGAAATGTTATCGTAATGCATTGAGGAAGGCGAGAGAAGAAAGAGGTTAACATGACTTTGCTAGATGTAGAAATGGCAGAGGCAGGCGGGAAGAACCGGGGATATTACAATGGAGGAAGCAAAGAACCCCGTTGACATTGATCTAAGAATAACGGGGGCTGATTCCCAAACCACATCCAGAGGGGAACTAGAACATTTTCAGGCGGATGGCAGCGACCCGACGAGGAAACTTCAGATAGGGAAAGACCTCCTTGAGGAGCCCAAGGAAGCCCTGAAAAGGTTCCTTCGAGAAAATCTGGATGTCTTTGCGTGAAAACACGAGGATATGGTTGGGATCGACGCAGGTAAGTTGCCACCACCTCAATATCGACCCTAAATTCCCTCCCACAGTGCGAAGAGAAGGCCACCGAATCTTTGAAAAGCACGAAGCCTTAAAGGAAGAAGTAGGAATACTCCTACAAAACAACTTTATACGAGAAGCCGATATCCAAGTGGGTATCCAACCCAGTGTTGGTTAAGAAGCCTAATGGAAAAATGAGGACTGCGTGATAGATTTCTCTAACCTCAACCAAGCTCGTCCCCAAAGATGCAGTTTTCCTCCGCCTCGGATTGATCAATCGGTCGACGCTTGCCACGCGGGACACGAGCTCCTAAGTTTTATGGATGCTTACTCGGGATACAATCAAATTCGATGTATCCACCAGATGAGGAACATACGTCGTTCAGTAACAGACAAAGGCCTCTACTGCTACAAGGTTATGCCCTTCGGCCTGAAAAGCGCCGGGGCCACTTACCAGAGGCTTGTGAATAAGATGTTCGCTTCTCAACTTGGTGCGACTATGGAAGTATATGTCGATGACATGCTGGTTAAAAGCCTTAGAGCAAAGGACCACATTCGCCACCTCGACGAGGCATTCCGAATTCTCCGGACATATAGGATGAGGCTGAATCCCCTGAAATGCACGTTTGGGGTGGCCTCGGGTAAGTTTTTGGGATACTTGGTCAACCAAAGAGGAATCGAGGCCAATCCTGAAAAGATCCAAGCATTAATTGAAATGAGCTCCCCAAGAAAGCCGAAGGATGTGCAATGCCTAACGGGAGAATGGCGGCCCCTCAGTGAGTTCGTCTCAAAGCAACAGACAAATGCATCCCCTTCTTCAAAATATTAAAAGGGGGCACCAGATTCGAATGGACGACGGAATGCGAAGCCGCATTCCAGGCTTTAAAGGAACACCTCGGCCACGCACCGCTCTTGTCTAAACCGAAAGCAGGCGAGCCCTTGCTGTTGTACCTTGCCGTTTTCCGAAGAATCGGTGAGCTCAGTCCTGATCCGGGAGGAAGAACACCAACTGCCCGTTTACTACGTAAGTAAAGCCTTATTAGGGGCAGAAACGCGCTACCCGGATATGGAGAAATTGGCGCTATCCCTTATCACAGCCTCGAGAAAATTGAGGCCGTACTTCCTGGCACACAGCATCCATGTCCTTACCAACTTCCCTTTGAGGCAGGTCTTGCAAAAGCCGGAAGCCTCGGGAAGATTGCTAAAATGGGCCATTGAACTCAGTCAATTCGACATTGTTTATAAGGGAAGAACAGCCATCAAAGGACAGGCCCTAGCCGATTTTGTGGCCGAATTTACCAACCCCCCCACGGTGGATGACCCTATGGCACTGGGCGAACCGCCTACGTGGAGCCTATTCGTTGATGGCTCCTCAGGAAATATGGGTTCAGGGGCCGGAATAGTCCTCATCAGCCCAGAGGGTCACCGACTAAATTGAGCCATCAGGTTCGACTTCAGAGCCTCGAACAACGTCTCAGAATATGAGGCGCTATTGGCCGGCATCCGCCTTGCCATCGAAATGAAGGTGCAGAAGCTCTCAGCGGCAAGCGACTCCCAGCTCGTTGTGAGCCAGGTAAACGGGAGCTTCGTCGCCAGGGAGAAAGGGATGGCCGCATATCTCAAGTTGGTAAGGAATCTTATTCCCCGCTTTGACAGATTTGAGTTGGTCCACGTGCCCCGAGCCGACAACTCCAATGCAGACGCACTGTCCAAGCTGGCCAGCAGCAAAGATTCAGAGCTCCTCAAAATGGTTCCAATCGAACACCTCGTCCAACCTTCCATCGACAGTGTTGAGGAGATATTGTCAATTGAGGAAGGACCCACATGGATGGACCCTATCCTCGCCTTCCTCAAAATCAAACCCTCCCGACAACGCGTCGGGAGGCAAGGAAATTAAGAAGACGATCAAGACACTTCCTACTCTCGGATGACATCCCGCATAAACGAGGCTATTCGTTGCCCCCTCCTCGATGCGTAAGCGCCCGGTGAGGCAGAATATATCCTCGTGGAAATCCACGAAGGAATATGTGGCAACCACACCGGTGGGATGGCCTTGGCTCAAAAGATCCTTAAGCAAGGGTACTTCCGGCCCACCTCGAGGAAAAGGCCGTGCTTCACGCGAGGAAATGCGACAAATGTCAACGCCGCCACGATCCCGAGGCGCCTCACCAAGAGCTTACTACCGTGTCTCAGCCTTGGCCTTTCGCAAAATGGGGAATAGATTTCATAGGCCCAATGCCTGGGGAAGAGGAAATGCTTGCCACGCCCCTAGTCGCCATCGACTATTTCACGAAATGGGTGGAAGCGGAGCCGATGGCAAAATCACCGAGGCAAGCACTTCCAAATTCTTATGGAAGAACATTATTTGCAGAGTTGAATCCCCATTCCCTCGGTTTCGGATAATGGGAGGCGGTTCGACAACAAAAGGGTCAAAACTTGTGCGAAAGAATTGGGGATAGCAAAGCACTTCTCGAGCCCCCACCACCCATAGGCGAATGGCCAAGTCGAAGCTGTCAACAAAACCATCAAGTACACCCTCAAACGGAAACTTGAGGCCTCTAAGGGGGCGTGGGTAGATGAGCTCCCCCATGTTCTATGGGCCATAAGGACCACCGCTAGGGCCCCCACCGGGGAGACTCCCTTCTCCATGACTTACGGATCCGAAGCTATGTGCCCTGTCGAAATCGGCATACCTTCTCCCCGTCGGCTATTGTTCAACGAACAAACCAACGACGACGCCGATGAGAATGAACCTAGACCTAATCGGGTGAAAAAGGGTCGACTCCCAAGTCCGATTGGCCTCTTACCAAAGAAAGATGGCAAAATACTTCAATAAAAGGGTAAAAAGCGATCATTCCGCTTGGGGGATCTTGTCTTGAGAAGGGTATTCTTGTCCTCCAAAGAACCGGGCGTTGGGACCCTAGGCCCCAACTAGGAGGGTCCCTATCGAGTTATCAACGAGACACGACCCGGTACCTATAGCCTTGAAGACTTGTGTAGTAAACGGCGCCCCATGTATGGGCGCGAGAACATTGCGCGTCAGATTACCAATAGCATAAAAATGGGGTCGTTACTAGTATAATGTCTATTTTATCCGTGTTTGGTTCCGTTTAAAGTTATTATCTTTGTTCCGATGTAATCGAGGCACTATCATTATAATCAACAAAGACACCAGATACGCTTCAAAATATAACTTCATTAAAAACAGAGGCTCCATTACAAAAGTTAAAAAGAGTGATTCAATCACAAAGAAACTATTACAAAGTACTTCCTAACTACAAATCATCCTCCTCAACGACAACAGGGGGGAACCTAGCCTCCAAAGGCCCGATATCAAGGTTCGGGTAATCCGTCCTCAGTACGCCTAGAACCTCTTGATGCCCGACCTTAGCAAAGTAATCGGAGAAATTGGTGTAAGCCTTGGTATTGTGGAAATTGGCTACGAAGTCCGCCTCTAGATTTCCCAACCTAGCCAACACCTCATCCTTTTCACCAAGTAACTGGGCACCTCGGATTCGGCATCTTTTCCTCCCTTTCGGCGGCCTCCGTGCTCCCCTGAGACACTGGACCTCCATCTCGTGTGCCTCGCACACGCCCTGCAGCCGCCGCTTCTCCCTATTTGCTGCTTCCAGTGCCTCGGAAGCCACCGCTTGAGCAGCATTGGCGTTATCCAACCGCTTGGTCAGCTGCAGGATGTTGGACTCGGACTCCTTCAGATCCTCCTGGAGCAGCTCGTAAGCCGACCGAGCGCTATCAGCCGCAACCTTCAGTCCCTCCAGAGCCTGCTGATGCTCCTTATCAGATTTGGACGCCTCCGCAACAAGCCTCTTGTGCTCTTGCATACGGGTACGGAATTCTCCGAGCGCCTTTAATTGCATCCCAGCAGCCCTTATTGTCGAGGCCAGGCCGGCTTCCAGAACATCCCCCAAGTCCCCGTGGGAAGCAAACTCTTCCCACTTGGGGGTGAAGTATTTTTTGACAGCCTGAGCACCCATGGAAGGATAGAAGGGCACGTTCTGGAGCGCCTCATCCAAGATCTTCGATCCCGGGGCGCCAATCAACTCTTTCAGTTTCTTCTTTGAGTCATAAGACCCCCGGGCAGAGACCCCAGAACTCTGAACCGGTGGAGGAGTGTCTTCAAGGACCACCTCCCCTGAGGTGTTTATTGTGAGGGTCCATTTGGGCGATCGACGATCGCAAACAACGTTGCCCTCCGCCACCTCAACACTTTTCCCCTTCGAAAGGGTGGGAGCTCCAGCCTTCCTCTTCCTCGTAAGAGGGACCTCCGCCTCCTGGGGGTTAGGGTTCCCTGACTCCAAAGGAGTTTCAGCCTCCTCTCGAACGCCCTCCCGGCTGAGGTCCTCAATGACTTTCCTCTGCCTCGCCTCTTCAGCAGAACCGGCAGCCAGAGTCCGGGGTTTCTTCTTCGCCAGGGTTGCGAGAGAGGGTCGGGGGCGCGCCCCTTTGTCCGCTCGCCACGTAAACAAATAACCATCGCATGGTGGCTCCCAAGGCCAAGGCCAAGTAAATTCAGCTTTATTACCTTTTGACGTCATCAAGCCCAATTCCACCAAACAGTTATGCCGGTTCAAAAGATATCCGTGTCGACGGATCGCTGGAGAGGCTTGATATATGGACTGAAGCAAATCAACGTCCTCACTGGACAACTCGCAACGGGGTAGAGCGTCTGCAAGAGAAAACAAACAGGTTGTTAGAACACACGAGGAAATGCCTAGACAACTGCTTCTACCAATCCTACTCACTGGCTATCCCATAGGAACGGGGTACGTCTAGATCCGGCTCCGGGTCGTTGACGACCCTCTGCCAATCTCCCGCCACCCAGAACCACGATTCCTTCCACTGCTTGATTGACGACGGACAGTCCGTTACCAGTGGCTTATGAGACCCCCAAGGGCAGAAATAGTACCACCCCGGCTCCTCTTGTCCACCTTTCTTCCTCGGCAGCTTCCTCGGCTGATAAACCGTCTGGAACACGTGCAGTGGCATCTCCCTACCAAATGAGTGCCGGAACCAGAGGTACAAACCCCCGACCATCTGGCTCCACCCATTCGGGGCCACTTGGGTCGGTGCGAGGCCATATGCCCGCAGAATCCTCCGAAAAAATGGGTGTAGAGGCAGGCGCATCCCGCCACGAAGGCATTCAAGTGCAGGCGGTGCACCACCCTTCCCTCGGGGCACACGCTCTCTCATGGGGCTCCGGGAGCAGTAACTCGATGCCTGAGGGGATCCTATAAGCCTCCCTCAGTGAACCCAAGTCTTCCTCACACATGATAGACTGAACATTCCCTGCAGCCCATCTTACAGGGTCGGCGCTAGACGGATCCTCGGCTTCCCTCAAGCTCGGAGCCGAAGATATGGTCAACAACTCGCCCGTGTCGACATCCACGCCTCGGATAGGCAGAACCCCCTCCATCGACGGAGAAACAGGAGGAGAAATATCGCCCCTTACAGACATGACAATAAAATAAAAGTATTCGTCTTTAGTAAAGAAAAGGTTTCAGGAAGAGATGGTTACCTAAACACTATATCTTCACCGGAAACAAAGAAGGCAGACCAGTCGCCGGAAATGTTCGTCTGAAAACCTCTCAAAACCTCTCAAAAAGCACAAAGTGTAAATGAAACTTCCCTCAACTATATATAGGCGATGGACTTTAATCCCCCACCCTTGGATCTTGCCAAGATCCATCCCCACCGTGCAAGCCTCTGAGAACATCCAAGCCGTCCAAATCCGACTATTGCTCAAATCGATGGTCGGCGTGCCCACACGATATATTCCACGCCGCAGAGCCCGATCCTTGGCAATACCAAAGCCCCCAAAATTAAATGCAGATATAATCATTACCTGCAGCTGTCCTTTCACCACGCCCGAAGAGACGTACGGCGGGAATCCCAATCGACAAAATGCCCCATGAACACGCCAGCCCAAAACTCGGCTCTCCATTAGCCTCTCCCAACATGGGACTCGGCTATCCAAACAGCCTCTCCCAGCATGGGACTCGGCCATCCAACAGCCTCTCCCACACATGGGACTCGGCTATCAAATAGCCTCTCCCAACATGGGACTTGGCTATCCAAATAGCCTCTTCCAGCATGGGACTCGGCTATCCAAACAGCCTCTCCCAGCATGGGACTCGGCCATCCAACAGCCTCTCCCAGCATGGGACTCGGCCTTCAAATAGCCTCTCCCAACAGAGGACTCGGCTATCAAATAGCCTCTCCCAACATGGGACTTGGCTATCCAAATAGCCTCTTCCAAAGATGGGACTCGGCTATCAAACAAATGCCTCTCCCAAAGATGGGACTCGGCCATCCAATGCCCTCCCACACATGGGACTCGGCTATCAAATAGCCTCTCCCAACATGGGACTTGGCTATCCAAATAGCCTCTTCTAGCATGAGACTCGGCTATCCAAACAGCCTCTCCCAGCATGGGACTCGGCCATCCAACAGCCTCTCCCAGCATGGGACTCGGCCTTCAAATAGCCTCTCCCAACAGGGGACTCGGCTATCAAATAGCCTCTCCCAACATGGGACTTGGCTATCCAAATAGCCTCTTCCAGCATGGGACTTGGCTATCCAAACAACCTCTCCTAGCATGGGACTCGGCTATCCAAACAGCCTCTCCCAGCATGGGACTCGGCCATCCAACAGCCTCTCCCACACGTGGGACTCGGCTATTCAAACAGCCTCTCCCAGCATGGGACTCGGCTCGGTTATCCACTCAGCCTCTCCCCTCAAGGGACCTCCCCCAGCATGGGATTCGGCTATTCATATCCGCGACACAACTAAAGGGTATGACTCCAAGGCTCACCATCCACATCAATGAGCATTCCGAGCCTTGTGGGACTACCCCACCGCCGCTCAAAATTTTAGAAACGAGATCAACATACATCCAAGTCCAGCATCCCACATGAATGACGGATTCTGAACTTGGGGGACTATTGTTATGGGCCGGTCCTACCTGGCAGCCCGTGGGAGTCCCACCCCCGCGCCACGTAGACAATCTAAACAAACACGCTCTCACCTGACCCTTCTCCGAGGCAGTGAGGCATGTTACCGAGGCCCATGGATCGGAACAGCCTCATTGGCCGACCCAGGTTACGTGTCCAGGAAGCCTCCCTGCAACTCAACCTTGAAAAGATTGATGGGACGGCCTGCCAATGCGGCTGGTCATGATCATAGCCCCTTAGTTTGCAGCTGAAAGTGACTCCCATTTAATGCTAATGACGTGACACCAAAGATGTGACTTGAGAACCCCTCAGATTGAGCCACGTGTCGCACATCAAGGGAGATCGTCCTCATAGAATTGGCCTATAAATACCAAACTCATTTCACAAAAAAGGCATGTTGAAATTATTACTCTAAGTACATATACAACAAGTCCTTTATTCTAACTATTCTCAAGTATCCTAACCACCTGGGAATCGGTTAGTCCGAGGCCCTCAGGCTGTCACCTTTGTCTCATAGGGTCCTTGACCTTTTATTCTCCTCCTGTTCGGACCAAGGTATACCTACGTGGTTGAACAAACCACGTGGCAGTCTTGATAAGGAGGAAAATCCACGTAGGCAGAGGTAGCGTGGGGATCCTGTTGGTAGCCATTTTTGGAGGTCAACATCTCTACATATATTTTATACTATGACAATTCTGGATAGAGAAAGTATAAACCTCGAGTATAGACTTCTTCACTCTTTGGTGTTCGAGTTGTTTTTGTGTTTGCATTGTTGGGTATAACTTTCAAGAAACTGGGATGGAGCACAAGAATAAGTTGGAATTTCATTGCAGAAATTTTAGAGATGAAGAACTTAGCTCTGATGCACGTTACAAAGCCGCTTTCCTTAAGACCTTATTTGCCCCCACTATATAGGTTATGCACACGAGAAAGTAAATACACCTCCACGATACAATGGAACCTGAATATATTGTCTGCATTGTACACTAACGAAAACAACCCGAGCACAATGGATAAATAAAATCGTATACTTGAGGTTTATATTGTCTTTTCGGAATGATACAATACAAACCAAGCTTTGAAGCAATGAAGATAAAATATGCAAAATCCTTTTAAGGAAGAAAAAGGAAAGAGAATATAAAAATTCAAAGAGAATATAAAAATTCATCTATCTAATCAAAGAAATATTAAATCTATATATAGATTATTATTGTTATAATATTATATAATATTATATAATATAAATATAAATAACTATTATGCCTCTAAAAACTTCTATAAATAGAGGACTCTGGTTATTAATGAAATTCATTCTTTTCAACGCATTATCTCTCTCTCTCTAGTTTTCCTTTGTTTCTCTTTAGATTTATAACACGTTATCAGTACGAAGACTCTAGTCAAATTAAGCGAGAAATATTCCTCAACTGTATTGACAAAGGTAGGTTCTAAGTATATCTTATTCTACTAACTAAAAGCTGGTTCTACAACCTAAATGTATAGTTTTAGGCTGGTTCTACTAGTTCTAAATATTGCATATACCTCCATGATTTTATCATTTGGATGGTTCTAAATATTTCATATTTGTCTTTCATGGTTTTTCCATTAGAATGGATCTAATTATTTCTCATTCTGCTTATGCCTCCATGGCTCCGCCATTAGGATGGTTTTTTAAATTTACCATACTCATATATGTCGTTATACCACCTAAATGATTCTATCATTTCAAAGAATGGTTCTAATTATATATTATCTTATATATATTGTTTTTCCACCAAAATAATTATATTACTCTAGCAAATATAATTATGTTGCTTTGTACACGTTAATTTTTCTCTAAATGTGCTTATGTGTAATTAAATATAATTTGTATAAAGAATCCATTTGAATCTACTATTTTAATAAGTATGGGTTTAGTATGTGTGTGTGTTGTTTGATTATGAGATATGTAGACGTGCACAAGGCAAAATGCTTGCTTTCTTGAAAATTGGAATGCTGCAATAATCCATTTGCCAAGTGATTATGTCAGATTTTTTTCAACACCTAGGAAATTGAAATTGCGGCTAGCATCGAGAAAATTTTCCAAATTAAAGACGGTTGGCAGGCTTATCATGATTAGAAATGAAAGATTAATGTATGGATTAATATTCCTTCATTTTCTTGACCGCCAATGCCATTATTTGGTAATTGAATGGTTATCAACTACGTCTATCATTACGTGGATATAGCCAAGCCAACTAAATTGGTGTCATTATTTTAAATTCATAATTGTAGCTGTTGCTTTGTAAAATTAAGTTGTGCTAATTTAATAAATTTTCTTTGCAACTAATTATGTAATTTAAAATGAGTAAATTTATATAGTTCAATGATAATAATTATATTAATATTAATTGCTTATATTATTGTTATTTATATTGATCAATTTGATTATCATTTATACGTCTTATTTTGAAAATTAATTTTTCTCTTTTTCATCATATGGCTATGGTCAACATTACAAAACTTGAGTTTGTTGCCTTCGACATATTAGGAAAAAATTATCTATCATGGACACTTGACGCTGACATTCATCTTGTCTCAAAAGGATTGGGTGAAACGATAAAAGAAGGAAACAAAGAATCCCTGCAGGATCGTGCAAAAGCACTTATTTTCCTCCGTCACCATCTCCATGATGGATTGAAAATTGAGTACCTCACTGTGAAAGATCCACAAACTCTTTGGACAAATATCAAAGAGAGATTTGATCATCAAAGGACCATTGTCCTTCCCAAAACCCATTATGAATAGATACATCTCCACCTACAAGATTTTAAAACTATCAATGAGTACAATTCTGAACTATTCAGGATATCTTCAACATTAAAACTATGTGGAGAAAAGTTCATTGAAGATGATATGTTAGAAAAGACATTTTCTACTTTTCATGCCTCAAATGTGCTCCTGCAACAGCAATATCGTGAGCATGGTTTTAAAAAGTACTCTGAACTAATATCTTGTCTTTTAGTTGCTGAACAAAACAATGAATTGCTAATGAAAAATCGCGGGCTACGCCCAACTGGTTCCACAGCATTGCCTGAAGCAAATGCAATATTGTATCATAGACATGGACGTGGACGCGGACACAGACGTAGACGTAGACGTAGATACGTGGACGTGGACGTGGACGTGGATATGGTTCTGAACATGGAAATGGACGTGGATATAGTTCTAGACATAGAAATGGACGTGGTTGCTATCGTGAACAAGATAATAAGCAACACTATCAGCAAGAAGATAGCAACTTTAAGAAACCTATCCCATTCAAAAAGAAGCACGAAGAAAGTTGCTATAGATGTGGAATGAAAGGGCATTGGTCTCGTACCTGTCGTACGGCAAAACATTTTGTGGATTTTTACCAACAATCAATCAAAGGAAAATGCACAATTGAGACAAATTTTGTTGATTATTCAACTGATGTAACTCAATTAGATGTCTCTAATTTTGTCACTAATGGCATTACTAATTATGTTGAGAATAATATTGATTAGTTTATCACACAGTCTTGCTTTGGCAAATTTATGTTACAATTTATTTTGTTATTTTGTTTAAATTTTGAGACCTGTATTAGTGATCTATTTCGTGGTTAATCAAAGTACTTCTTTATGTTTAAATTCTTTTCGTTGTAAACTTCATTTCTAAAATGATCTATTTCATTATAAATTCAGGATGAATTATCGAGCTATTTATTTGGCCGATAGTGTAGCTTCGCATACTATTCTTCAGGACAAAATGTATTTTCTAGACTTAATGCTCGTAGAAAATAAAGTTATTCTGATAGCAGGTGAATCAAATATCATTGAGGGCTCTAGAAGAACTTGTATTATTTTATCAAATAATACAAAATTATATATTGAAGATGCACTTTATTCTAGTCGATCTCAAAGAAATTTGATCTGTTTCAAAGATATCATTTGCAATGGATACTATTGAGACAATGGAAGAAAATGGTGTTGAATATCTTTGCATAACTTCCTTTGTGTATCCGCCCAAGCGGATACATGAAAACTCCCAAGACTACCTTACGGGATATATTATACAGTTATGAAAACAATTGAAATAAATACTGTTGTGAACCAGAAGTTCATTGATCCCAAAAGTTTAATAATTTGGCATGATAGACTTGGACATCCGGGAGCTACAATGATGCGATAAATAATTAACAATTCACATGGACATCCTTTAAAGAACCAGAAGATTCTCTTACCTGATAATTATCCATGTGTTGCTTGTTTGCAAGGCAAGTTAGTCATTAAACCTTCATCTATAAAGGTTAATTTTGAATCTCCCACTTTCTTGAAAAGAATTCATGGAGATATATGTGGGCCGATACACCCGCCATGTGGACTATTTTGATATTTTATGGTTTTGATCGATGCATCAACAAGATGGTCCCATGTTTGTTTGCTTTCAACAAGAAATGTTGCTTTTGCTAGACTACTTGCTCAAATCATAAAATTGCGAGCTCAATTTCCTGAATACTCAATCAAGAAAATTTATCTTGATAATGCTGGTGAATTTAGATCCCAAGCATTTGATAATTACTGTATGTCAATTGGAATTGACATTGAACACTCAGTTGCGTATGTACATACACAAAATGGCTTAGCAGAATCATTTATCAAACGTCTGCAGTTTATTGCCAGGCCATTACTTATGAGGACAAAACTCCCAACTTCTGTTTGGGGTCATGCTATATTACATGTTGTATCACTGGTTCGTATAAGACCAACTGCTTATTATCAGTATTCACCTTCACAACTTGCACTTGGTCAAGAACCTAATATTTCTCATTTACGAGTATTCGTCTGTGCAGTCCAAGTACCAATCTCACCACCCCAGCATACTAAAATGGTTCCCAGCGAAAACTTGGAATTTATGTAGGATTTGACTCACCCTCTATCATCAGGTATCTTGAACCTTTAATAGGTGATCTATTTATTGCACGATTTGCAGATTGTCATTTTGATGAAACAAATATTTCAACTTTGGGAGTAGCAAAGCTACATTCTCAATAACAAAGTAAAATTTGTTGGAATGAACCAACATTATCTCACTTTGATTTCCGAAGTAATCAATGTGTACAAGAAGTTGAAAAGATCATTCACTTGCAAAATGTTGCAAATCAATTGCCTGATTTATTTGTTGATACAAGAAAACTAACAAAGTCCTATATTCTAGTAGCAAATACTCCAGCAAAATAGATGTTCCTGTAGGAAAATCTGTGATAGCAAGTAACCCACAAATACGCCAAAAACGTGGTCGACCTGTTAGTGCTAAAGACTTGGTATCTCAAAAAAGAAAGGTACAAGAGAAAAACCAACATAAAGAGGTTGGTCAATCAAATCCTGAAAATATGGTTCCTGAAGAACCACAAGTGTCCGAAAATTATGAGATTTCAATAAATTATTTGTTATCTCATATATTATGGGAACGGAAGTATATTGTTATAGACAATATTTTCGCTTTTAACATAGCTCTTGATATTGTGCAAAGTGAAGAGCCTGAACCACAGTCCGTACGAGATTGTCAAAATAGAAATGATTGACCAAAATGGAAAGAAGCTATACAGACGGAATTAAATAATGAAATTACTCGGTGAAAGAAACGCAAAGTATTTGGACCTGTAGTCCAAATCCCTGAAAATGTTATCCCTGTAGGATACAAGTGGGTATTTGTAAAAAAGCGAAATGAAAACAATGAAATTACTCGGTACAAAGCCCGACTTGTAGCACAAGGTTTCTCACAAAGACCTGGAATCGATTACGATGAAACATATTCTCCTGTAATGGACACAATAACATTTAGATTTTTAATTAGTTTGGCTATATCACAAAGGCTTGATATGAGTCTCGTGGATGTAATAACTGCCTATCTGTATGGTTCACTTGATAGTGACATATACATGAAAGTTCCTAAATGACTGAAAGTGCCAGAAGCACATAATTCATGCAAAATGGATATGTTCTCAATCAAATTGCAAAGATCATTGTATGGATTAAAACAATCAGGACGTATGTGATATAATCGTCTTAGCGGATATTTATTGAAAGAAGGCTATAAAAATGATGATATATGCCCATGTGTTTTCATAAAGAAAACGAATATTGGATTTGTAATTGTAGCAGTTTATGTTGATGACTTAAACATTATAGGCACTCCTGAAGAGATCTACAAAATTGCTGAGTATTTAAAAAATGAATTTGAGATGAAAGATTTAGGAAAAACCAAATTCTGTCTTGGTTTGTAAATTGAACATTTCCAAGAAGGATTATTTGTTCATCAATCATTATATACAGAAAAAGTATTGAAACACTTTAATATTGATAAAGCGCATCCACTAGCATCTCCTATTGTCGTTCGCTCACTTGATGTGAAAAAAGATATCTTTCGCCCACTCATAGATGGGGAAAATATTCTTAGTCCTGGAATACCATACCTTAGTGCAATTGGAGCATTGTCTTATCTTGCAAATTGCACTCGACCAGACATAGCTTTTTCTGTAAATCTACTTGCAAGATATAGTTCTGAGCCAACTCAAAGACATTGGAATGGTGTTAAACATATCCTTCGTTACCTGAAAGGTACTATAGATATGGGATTATTTTACTCACAAAAATCTGGGTATTCTTTAGTGGGATATGCAGATGCTGGTTATCTCTCTGATCTATACAAAGGAAGATCACAAACAGGATATGTGTTTACACGTAGAGGAACAGCTATATCTTGGCGATCTGTAAAGCAAACTCTAATAGCAACATCTTCAAATCATTCTAATATTATTGCAATCCATGAAGCAAGTAGAGAATGTGTGTGGCTGAGAAATATGACCCATCATATACAAGTATCTTGCGGATTACTTTCAACAAAAGAGAGTCCAACAATACTGTATGAAGATAATGCAGCTTGTACTGCACAACTCAAAAGAGGCTACATCAAAAGGGATAGAACAAAACATATTTTCCCAAAAATTTTCTATACCCATTAACTTCAGAAAAATGGTGATATAGATATTCAACAAATTCGCTCAAATGATAATGTGGCAAACCTATTCACCAAGGCATTACCGACATCTACATTCAAGAAATTGGTATATGAGATTGGAATGTGTCGACTCAGAGATCTTTAGTGATCAATATCAGGGGGAGTAGCTGTACTCTTTTTCCTTCGTCCAATTTTTATCCCATTGGATTTTTCTGGCAAGATTTTAACGAGGCAGCATCACAATACTCCAAGTTAACTGTACACATTTTGTAATTGTTGAACGGATAGTCATTTAAGAGGGAGTGTTATAATATTATATAATATTATAATATAAATATAAATGACTATTATACCCATAGAAACTTCTATAAATAGAGAACTCTGATTATTAATGAAATTCATTCCTTTCGACGCATTCTCTCTCTCTAGTTTTCTTCTGTTTGTCTTTAAATTTATAACAATTATTACACTATTTCCAATAAGTTACAACCATTGGTACAAAATTCGAAATCCAACAGTCAAATTCAGTTTTGAGACAAGAGATCATTGGTGTCACTCAGTGGCACGGGTGTGCCAGTAGGCAGCGCACCCGCACTGCCAAGTAATGTGTTGGTGTCCCTACACCAGCCATTCAGTGCGCATGCACTAGTTGCATCATATGCTGGCTAGATATTTTGCCAGCTTATTCATGTCCGATTGTCTGGTTTGATCCGTTCGTTGATTCATGGCTCTTGACCTGTATTTCCATCCTTGATTTAATGTCCAATGTCCAAATGACATTCTTTTGATAAATTCTCTCTAACAATCCTCGCCCATTTTCAAATTGAATAAGGGTTTGAAAAATCTCTTAAATAGGCTTCACAAAACTAATGAAGGTGTCTTTTGGATACGGACATTCACCCAGTGAAAATGTTTCAAATGTTAACCAAAGTGACTTGTAGATATACTTTAAACCAATGACTCTATACGGCTAACCGGAATCACTTCAAGCAAAAGTTTAATATCCTTATGTCTTCATAAATACCAACATGTGAATAGGTCATATGTCATTTATTTTGAATTTTCGTAAATGTCTTAAGTAGCTAGCTAAGCCACTTTAGGGACGACACCATCCCTAACATTCATATAGATACACTTTTCAAGAATACTCACGTAATTAAAGTATTTCATAGAAATTTCTATATAAGTTTATTAAAAGTTAAGTCGCTTAACTTTTTCATTTCTTATTACGTGTAACAAGCACATTCTCTTCGGGACAAGTATAGTTCTTGCAATAACTCATATAATGTACTTTGCTCATTGAACTCAAGATCTTGATGATTCAATTGTTTGGTCGAGTTTCTATTATTGGTGATTAGTTGTAGTCTTCCGTCCCATCTTCTTTTGACATTTTCTCAATTAAATCACTTGCAAGCCATTTGTCAAAGGTTCTCATGTAATAGCTCAAACTCTTTATAGAGTTACTTTTCTTAGATTAAGAACAATAAGCTTATTGGGTTGTTTTAACCCAATTCATCATTCAAAGTTGTTGGGAGAAATTCAACCAATAACCAATAGATCGAACATGATATATTATAAACAAAGTAGCGGAATAAAGATTTCTCCTTTCTTGTGTAAACATAATCGGAATTAATAAAATAGAGTAATAACCAAACTAAATAATTCTCGAAATAAAAGACACAATATTTAACGTGGTTTGGCAACGTGCCTACGTCCACAACCCAACAACAATTAATCTTCCACTATAATAAACAATAATGGGTACAATGTTGTTCTCTAAATACCAATAGAGGCACACCAAAATCATCAAGAACTAAACCATTCTTGGCATACAAATAATATTCGTCTATCAAAGAAGGAACTCCTCAAAAGCAATACTAACAATATACCCAAGCACAACTCTCTCAAGAACACTTCTAAAAAACAACAAAGAAAGTATATCACAAAATCGTCACTCTTCGGATAATAATTTCTTCTAAAATAACCGTGGATCTTGATCTTAGCCATTGGATTTGATCTTCAATAATTTGTAAACTTGTTGTACAAATTTCTCGACGATCGGACTACGAAACGTTGAGATATCAATGTTTCATTACTGCTGCACATGCTGTCCAGATTCTGTGAATTTGCTATGGCATTGCTTTCGAATTTTCTCTCTATTTTGGGTGAGTTGGGTTCTCTCCTTCATGCACTCACACATGGAGACGAATAGAGACACACGGAGAGACACGAATTATAATCCTCAATGCCTTAATTTATAATATTAATTTGGACATCAAATAAAGTCCTGATAGGACTTTCCTTCTCCCATTTTCATTCATGCAAGGAAACCTATTCTAATTAAAATTAGAATAGAAGTCTTATATAAAGTCCTAATTGGACTTTCCTTCCTTCTCCAATTTTCATCCATACAAGGAAATCCTTTTCTAATCACAATTAGAATAGAAGTCTTAGCAACGCCAAATTAATTATCATTAGGCCTCTTTAATTTGGATTAATTTGTTGGGCTTGGACTTGGGCTTTTGTTCTACCCTAAGATGTGGGGCGGATACCCAACAATCTCCTCCTCCGCCTCATGTTGTGGAAGGACTCGTCATCCCTGTGATGGGACGACAATCATCAAGGTTCTCTCCCTTGACAATATACTAATTGATTCATTTTTTTATTCATTTTCTGCAACTTCTCTAGAAATCTTTGACTCTCCTCCATCAATAACTAATCCATAGTTATCAGGAGAATAAACACGTGGAAGATTGTTCGTCTATCGTAAATTGCTTTAGAAGAATACTTGTTTAAACTTCCACGAATGGTTGCTGCTTGTGTCTATCATCTTCTTTTCCACATTGTACGTCTACGGTAGGACATTTGAAGGTAACTTTCTTTTGCTTCTTTATCAAGCAACAAGAACATTTTTGCAACTCTACACTCTTCATTCCGAATCCAAGTTTCTTTTTTACTAGCAGTTTACTTCCCTTTACACCTTTGTGGGTTGGCCTACTGTGACTAAAGTTTACTGTTTTTTCATTCTTCACTACATTGACAATGTCTTTGGAGAGCTTTGCCTTTAACAAGTACAATGATGAATATTTTATACCACTGTTCACAATCATAGCACTTTTTGTAAGTTTCCACTTACCATTACCAAAAGAGTTGTAATACCCCCTCATCATCAAGTCTACCTATAGAAATCGAACTCAATTGCATGTTAGGAACATACTTTACATCTTTGAGAATCAATCTTGTGCCATTGTTGGTTTCCAACCTTACATCTCCAGTACCTAAAACTTTTGCTAAGCAACTATTTCCCATCTTTACAGTTCCATAGTCACTGGGTGTATAAAATGTGAAGAATTTGTTCTAAGATGTAACATGAAAAGAAGCACCACTGTCAACCACCCAAGAAGTGTCATGACAAGCAAAATTGGTAACATCATCATCGTAGATGATATAAAAATCATCTGCAACGGTAGAAGCTCGATCAACATCGGCATCCTCATCTTTCATCTTTTCTTTACCTTTCTCATTTTTGTTGTCTTTCTTTAACTGTCGGTAAAACTTTTTGATGTGCCCATTTTTACCACAATGATAACACTCAACATTGGCATACACGTTAGACTTGTCTCTGTTCGGCTCTGACTTATTCCCTTATGCTCAACAACCAAAGCATCTGATTGTGAAAATTACTCATGTGTCTTTCTCCTCATGTCTTCATTCAAGAGACTGCTTTTGGCTAAATCCATTGAGATCACACCATCTGGAGATGAGTTAGAGAATGACGTTCTAAATATTTCCCAAGAATCTGGCAAAGTACCAAAAAAGCCAAAATCATTGTATCTCATCTTCAAATTTGATACCTATTGCAGCCAACTGATTAACAATACCCTAGAATGTATTGAGATGATCTATCAAAGGAGTTCCATTCCCATACCTCAAAGCCATCATCTGTTTTATCAACAATAGCTTATTATTCTCGGTCTTTCGAGCATACAATTGTTCAAGCTTACTCCACAAACTACATGCATGAGTTTCTTCACTAATATGGTTCAACACATTATCATTCATCCATTGCCTAATGTAACCACATACTTGTCGATGAAGTAAGTTCCACTTATCGATGGTCGTATTAGCAGGTTTATCCTCAAAAAATATTGGTCGATAATAGCTCTTCACATAAAGAAGATCTTCTATCTTTTCTTTCCAAATATGATAATTTGAACCACTCAAATTAACTATTCTACTTGTATTAACCTCCATCGTTCAACACAAGAATCCCAAAGTAACAACAACTGAAGCACTAATACCATTTGTTGGGGAAAATTCTACCAATAACCAATGTATCGAACATGGTATATTAGAAACAAAGCAACGGAATAAAGATTTACCCTTTCTTGCGTAAACTTAATCGGAATTAATAAAATAGAGTAATAACCAAACTCAATAATGCTCGAAATAAAAGACACAATAATTAACGTGGTTCAGCATTGTGCCTACGTCCACAACCCAACAACAATTAATCTTCAACTATAATCAACAATAATGGGTACAATGTTGTTCCTATATACCACTAGGGCACACCAAAATCATCAAGAACTAAACAATTCTTGGCATACAAATAATCTTCGTCTATAAAAGACGGAACTCCTCAAAAGTAATACTAACAATGTACCAAAGCACAACTCTCTCAATAACACTTCTAAAAAACAACAAAAAAAGTATATCACCAAATCGTCACTCTTCGGATAATAATTCCTTTTGAAATATCTACTGGATCTTGATCTTAGCCGTAGGATTTGAACTTTAATAAGTTGTAAACTTGCTGTCCAAATTTCACGATGATCGGACCAAAGAATGTTGTGATATCAACGTTTCATTTCTGCTACCCTGGCTATCCAAATTCTGCGAATTTGATATAGTGTTGCTCTTGAATTTTCTCTATTTTGGGTGAGTTGAGTTCTCTCCTTCATGCACTCACACATGGAGACGAATAGAGACACACGGAGAGACACGGATTATAATCCTCATTGCCTTAATTTATAATGTTAATTAAGACATCAAATAAAGTCCTAATAGGACTTTCCTTCTCCCATTTTCATCCATGCAAGGAAACCTATTCTAATCACAATTAGTATAGACGTCTTAAATAAAGACCTAATGGGACTTTCCTTCTGCAATTTTCATCCATACCAGGAAATCCTATTCAAATCACAATTAGAATAGAAGTCTTTGCAACGCCAAATTAATTATCATTAAGCCTCTTTAATTTGGACTAATTTGTTGGACTTGGACTTGAGATTTTGATCTACCCCAAGACATGGGACGGATACCCAACAAAAGAGACTACTTTTACATTTGATTTCTCATAATAGAGAATAAGATACAAATGTTCTCTTTATAATTTCAAAAAACCAGCATTATCAATCAATCATTTTGCAGTCGGTTTTCTTATCGAAATTTTGTTTATACCTTAGTATTTTACTTCCTTATGATTCCACTTTTTATTCTTATGTTTTTACCAAATAATGTAAAACAAATAATAGAAACAATAATTGATATCTTTCTACTGCACATTTTGAAAAACAAATACTAGTATAAGCGTGCACTATAAAAATAACTCTTAAGTTTATTTTTCATGGCATTTTCTCAAGGTAGTTGCAACATGTTATCTTTATAGTTAAGAGATTATTCTAACTTATTTATATAAGCTTAAATAAGAATGCTTTAAAGGAAATAGAAAAAGTAGAAACTTTATTGATAATATTTATAATTGAACATAAACTTATACATGAATCATTTTCCAACAAACACTCCACTCTTTGACAATTCAAATTTATTGGACTATAAAACAAGTCTGGAACAAAAACTTATTAAGTTGGCTTCTCGACAGCCTGGTTTAAACCGAAGGGGGGCCATTTAAAAAAAAAATAAAAATTTAAGCATAGCAGTTATGGCCCATAGGCGAAATCCCAGAACCAAACTAAAGTTTGTAAAAACAAAAACAAGAAATATGTGAAGCCCATTAGCCCACAAACCAAGCCCATCAAGAAATGAATTGAATTTGAATCTGAAGCCCTATTCTCATTTCTCATCCACAGTAGATGGCAACGAGCAGACCTTCTTAGTTCCTTCTCCATTATCTGTTCATTTGTCCAATGTCCGGCCAAACGCAATCAGCCAAATCTAATCACGCATGAACACAATCGAATCTTACTATCTTAGCTCGCCAGAAGAAGAATATTATCTTCCTCCTCTGTCTCGTTCTCCATTTCGACTCGATCATTCAGACCGAATGACTCTATGAAATTACGTCGATACTTCCACATATTAATGGGTAAGGTAGGAGACATCTCTATTTTTCCCCTAAGGAATCTTTAGAATTCCCATTGCTTGGCTTTCAATTCACCTCTGACCATCAAATGAAATGTGAATAACCTGCCCTCCTCTCTTTGAAAGAGGTTTACATATACTCATCCATTTTGTTATAATTATAATTGAAATTGAGAAGGATTTTTTGATTGAAAAAATCAATACTGATTAGTAGTGTCTCAATTTGTATTTTATTTGCATAATGTCATTAGGAAAACACAATTTAGAGATTCAAATCCCAAAAATGTTCATGAATTCGAAGTAAGCAGTAAATAGTTAAAGTTTTTTTTTTTAGTTTTCTTAATCTTTGTTAATGGGTATTGGATAATGACTAATATATATAAGAAATTAGCAAAAGATGAAGAAAATAAATAGTTTAAGGTATTTTTTTTTCTTTTAAGTTCTACATTATTAGCTTTCCAGCAAATATGGATTTTTCTTATTTCCTACATTATTGATGCCTCGCTCGAGGTTGCAACACATACCAAAACGAAGCTCTAGAAGTCTAATGTATACACAAAAATTCCAGAAATTGAATCAGAGTCTAAAGGGTTAGAAATAGATAGAAACTGGAGTAATCCACATTGAAGTAATTGAAGTCAATTAATTGGTATTTTTCTTAATTTCTACATTACTGAATATTATGAATTGTAATTGAAGTCAATTTATTGGGTCAATTTAGAAATTGTGAATATGATTGTTTATTTGTGTTGTGAATATTATGAATTTTGAAGTTGATTTATTTCAAATTTTGACTCAATTTTAGGTTTAAAACATATTTGAAGAAGAAGTTGGTTTTTCACATTTTGTTATTCCATAATTGCCCCTCAAATCTCAATCTCAAGTAAGCAATGACTATTTTTTGCTTATTTATTGACTTATTACATATAGTTGAAGCCTTGCCGTCTTATATGTGATTGTGACCTTGTCAGCTTATATGACTGTGGCTTTGTCAACTTTAATTTTGAAATTATTGAAATATTTTATTATTTTTTTAGGTTAGGCATGCCTCCTAAATATGAGTCTAGAGCTCAAAAAAGAAAACGGAAATGAAAAGAAATAGCATTAGTTCAAAGTCAAGCAGGAGATATGAATAAGTATTTTAATCGAAAGATTGAATAGATTGACTATAATATCAATTGAGAAAGAAATGGTTGAATTAGATTACTCAAATTTAATTAATATTTTTGCTTCTAAAACCATTAGACGAGTTGTATTTAAGTGATAGTTTAGAACATATTCAGCCTTGTTAATTGATTATAATATAAATTTTTTGTATAATATATTTTGTTTGTCATTTTTTTTCGAGTTCTAAGTTTGTGACTACTTCTGTAACAGCCTTGTGGATTTTAAATGCATAATACAATTTGGACTTCCATTGGGGAGCTTAATTTTTGGACTTCGCCTCAGGCTTCGAAAATGTCAGAACCGGCCCTACTTCTCGAGACACCTAAGCCATAAAATTTTTGTTGTCCTCTTACTTTTTCTTCTTCAAAAGTCAACAATCACTTTTGTAGTGTTCAGGTTTACCACAATTCTAGCCATTCCCTTTCTTTTTTTTGGAATCCTCATCGTTTAAGCCATGCTTTCTCTTCTATCGTTTTTGGAGTTTTCTTTGTTTTCCCATTGTCCTTTTTTGAAACTTTCTCATCCTCTACCACACGTAGTTCAGAAGATTGGTCATGCTTTTAATCAGAATTTTTCATTCTAAAATTCTCCTCTATGTGGAGATGACAACCCAACTCTGGATTCAAAATATCATATTTTATTTGCTTAAGACTTTTCTTAGTCTTTCCAAGTGGATAGAAGTTTATCAATGATCAATGATGCCACAATAGATTCATCTATATATGTTCATATTATATTGCTGAAACTGATTGTAAATATGAACAACTTCATGGAATTTTTTTACTACTTTTCGAATTTCAACCATACGATATTGAAATAAGTTAGAAATCAAAAACTTGTTACTTGTAGCATCTTCAAACATATACTTAGAAATCCCAAATCTCCTTGGTAGTGTATGGTTGTTGTGGTATTGATCGAACAAGGCGCAAATATGTCCTCATCTTGCTCCCACTTTTGACGTGCCTGTGATTGCATCCAGGGACAGAGCCAGAAATTTACGTCAGTGCGGGCGAAAATTAATAAATGTAATAATATAAAACAATGTAAGAACACAATAATACAAAAAATGACATACATTACAATTGTTCCTTGTGATTTTTCATACTTTGATATTGTTGTACAATGAGTTCATTATCAATCTTTAAAATATATATTTTTCTACATAAACAATGATGCTATCATTCATCCACTGATCATCCATTCGATTGCGCAATCTATCCTTCACAATTTTTATTGCAAAAAATACTCTTTCAACAGTAGCAGTAGCAATCGGTAGAATTAGCGCTAAAGTCAACAGTTTGTAAACCAATGAATATACTTTACTTTTCTTTGTCATGACTAACTTCTATGCAAGATCACTAAGGCCATTCAACCCTTCAAATTGCATATCAAAAATATAAGTCTCAAGTTGATTATTAAGTATGAAGAGATCTATTTTAAAAAAAATCTTCTGGATAAAACTTTAGAAAAATCTTATGGAGTTGATGAGCAAAACAATGAATGTAAAAGGCACATGGATTCTCATTTAAAATGAGTGCTTTCAGACCATTAAACTTACATTGCATACTACTTGCTCCATCATAACTTTGTCCTCTCAATCTAGACATGCTCAAATTATATCTAGAAAATATCTTATCAATTGCAGCCTTAAGCGAGAAAGTTGTGGTACTTGTCTCAAGACAAAGGAAAAATTTAAAGTTGTCTTATGCAATTCAAATTTCTCATGTCTCAAGAACAGAAAAACCACAAGAATCATCTAAATTCACAAAAGAAAAGAAAAAAAAATTTCACTGTCCGACTGCGGACTACCGAATCTTAAAATAAAAAAATTGAATCATACTTTCTTGTTCTTGATCTTCAAAGATTAATTGATTTTTAGTGATTAACGTGTAGAAATTAGGTTTTGTGATGGAGAAGATTCCTATTTGACAACATTGTATTGTATCGGCACAGTCACAGACGACTCGCACAGCAAAAGGGATGGTCTGATGGATTAATGTGATTACTGATTTGGTGTATATATATTGGAGTGGACCATCCTCATTAATGGACAAATTATTTTCCTTAAAATGGCCCATTTGTAGTTATACTTTTTTTTTTCAGTGGCCCATTATTTCTTTTTGTCCAAAAGTCCAGTGCAGGCATTTCTGGACTGTATTAAACTCCGTCCCTGATTGCATCAAAGTTTCATCCTCCATCTCTTTGGGTTTTGATCTGGTTAGAACATAAACCACATTAGGGTCATCAACAAGAAATGCAAGTAATATTGCCATCTTTAAAATTTGCTCCATTGAGATGCTCCAACTTGACAAAATCTACTACGAAATCTCGGAGACAAGACAAAGGTGGTGCAATTGCAAGCTTCAAATAACGTCTTAAGAATGTTGGGTCCAACTTTCAAGAAACCGGGACGAAGCATGAGATGAAGTTGGAGTTTAATTTCAAGAATTTTAGAGATGAAGAACTTGACCCCAAGGCAAGTTACCCCCACTATTACCGGTGATGCACACAAAGCAAAGGATATAATGGAATCCAAATATGTTGTCTTCGTTGTGCACTAACAAAAACAACCCGCACACAAAGGAGAAATGGAAACGTATACTTGAGGTTAATTTATTTTCTATCTTTCTGAAATGACAAAAACAAACCAAACTTTGAAGTAATGAAGATGAAAACATGCAAAATCTTTCTAAAGAAAATATCAAAATTCATCTATTTAATCAAAGAAATATTGAATCTATATATAGATTCTTGTTACACATTTTCCAATAAGTTGCAACCATTGGTAGGTGTCTTTTAGATTTGACCTACATCAAAGAAAATCGAAAAAATTCGAAACTCAACATAGAAATTCTATTTTGGGATAAACAAAGACATCATTGATGTCGTGGGTGTGTCGATAGGCGGCACACCCGCACTGCCATGCAATGTGTTTGCGTGCGTGCGCCAGCTGCATTGTATCCTGGCCAATTTTTTGTCCAGCTTCTTCATGTTTCTTCTAATCCGTTTGTTCATCCATGACTCTTGACTTGTATTTCCATCTTTAATTCAATGTCCAAGATAACACAGATAATATCCTGTAGGTGTATTTGCATTCCCGTGTGCATCACATGGTTAGTAGGGGCAAATAATGCCTTAAGAAAAGTAATGTCGAACGTGCCTTGAAGCCAATTTTGCTACTTACAAGATTATACGAATTCTATCTTTTCATTCTTCTATTCTTCTTCTCATCATCTAGAGAAAATTGTCCAACAAATTATTCAGCAGCAGCTCTAAGGAATCTCTTGTAATTCTCTAATTTCTAAGGATTCAAGGTCAAAAGTATTTTCCTGTCACTGTGTAGAATTTTTGTTTTGGTGTAGAATGTAGTATTAAAAGGTTACTGTTGACCTCCGAAAATGGCTGCCAACAAGAACCCCGCGCTTCCTCTTCCTACGTGTATTTCTCTGCACACTTAGACCGCCACGTAGTTTATTCAACCACATCGATAAGCTTAGTAACAAACAAATATGACATTAGAGTGAGGGAGGAACACGATGTAGCTGAGGTAACGGCTTGAGGGCTCCTAACTAACAACTTCTCAGGTGGTTATGAACACTTGAGAACAATTAGCCTAGAGGACTTTGTTTTATTTCGTGTATGAGAGTTCTAATTTTCAACATCCCTTTCTTGTGGAAATGAGTTTGGTATTTATAGGCAAACCGTAACTGACTTCCTCCTTTATGTGCGACACTTGGCTAAATCTTGAGAGTCCTTGTGTCACATCTCATGTGTCACATCATTGGTATTTAAGAAGGACGTCCCATTTGGTCGCACACTAGGAAGCTATGACTGTAACAAGTCGCCATGGTAGGCTGTTCAATCAGTCTATTTGGGCCTGACTTATAGCGTGTCAGGAGAGGCTTTCTGAATACGCAATTAAAAATAGCCTCGCCTACACAACCTCCTCGGTATAAAGAACAGCCTCAGTTGACTTCCTTCACACAAAGAATAGCATCGGCATATACCGCCTCGGAGAAAGTTTTACTTTGAATTTGACCCTCTCTAAGTAGAGCCCAAGCAAGATTACTCTATCCACGTGGAAAGCCACGTGGGATTGGGGTATAACAATAGTCCTCCAAGTTCAGGACCTCTATCATTTATAAGGGGTGCTGAACTTGGTCATGAAACAAGTGCTGTAGGGTTTAGGAAATCGGAAGAGGAAGTCCCACAAGGCAAAGACCTTCCTCATTTGTGTAAGGTATTGACCTTGCAGTGGGGGTTAAGTCCAAAGTGGTATAGGTTGGTTGCGGATTTTCTCATAAGCAAAACTAAAAGTTGGAAAGGTAGGTAGCTGAAGCAACTCTCCATAGGTAGAGAAGCAGGCTACGGAAGATCCGAGTCCCAAGCAGGGGATGCTTGGCTACAGAAGCAATTCTTTAAATATGGAGAAACGTGTTGTAGAAGAGTTGAGTCCCAAGTGGGAGAGGCTTGGCTGTAGAAGTGATTCTCTGAATATGGAGAAACGTGTCGTAGAAGAGCCGAGTCCCAAGTGGGAGAGGCTTGACTGCAGAAGCGATTCTTCGAATATGGAGAAACGTGTCGTAGAAGAGCCAAGTCCCAAGTGGAAGAGGCTTGGCTACAGAATCAATTCTTTGAATATGGAGAAACGTATCGCAGAAGAGCCGCATCCCAAGGAAGAGAGGCTTGGCTGTAGAAGCGATTCTCCAAATAGGGAGAAATGTGTCGCTTGGCTGCAAAAGTGATTCTCTGAATATGGAGAAACATGGCGCAGAAGAGCCGAGTCTCAAGTGGGAGAGGCTTAACGTGGCGCAGAATAGCCGAATCCCAAGTGGGAGAGGCTTGGCTGCAGAAGCGATTATCCAAATATGGAGAAATATGGCGTAGAAAAGTCAAGTCCTAAGTGGAAGAGGGACGTGTAGTAGAAGAGCTGAGTCCCAAATAGAAAAGGCTTGATGTAGAAGCAATTCTCTGAATATGGAGAAACGTGCAGTAGAAGTATTAATGGCTGAGTCCACGTGTCGTGCAACCAATGGAAATACTGCCGCACGTCTCTTCGAACGTGGTGAAAAGATAGTAGGTGATGATGGTCATTTAATTCTGGGGGCTTTGATGTAGCCAAGAAAGTACGCGTTCGTGATGAACACGCCCACATCATGACGTCTTTTGGTATTCAAGGGCTGGGATTGTCTGAGTAATTCAATGGGACAGATAAATCTTGAGCAGATCTAACGGTTGAAATTCGTCACGTCTTGCTTATATATAGGGGAAAGATTTATTTTCTAAATTTCCTTGTGCGATATTGAGAAAACTTACCTTCCGGCGAGAACTTCCTACTTGAAGTTCTACATTCTAGCAAGAACTTCCCCAACGTCCAATATTCCTGGTGGCATCCCTGTTGAAGATTTAAATTTAGGTAAACATCTCTCCCCCAAATCACCTCTATTTTCTCATTTTTGTGTTTTTATAACAATGTCCTCAAGCCTCATTGAAGGAAAGGTTCCTGACAGTGACGGGGAAGAGGCATCATCCCTCCTTCCTGGTGTCCCCTTCCATGGCCAATGTACGGCCTATCCGAGGCATAGATACTTCTACTGGGGAGGAGATACCTCTACTGACTGAGGGTGGGGATCTCTTTAACGTTTTCCCAATTAGATGGGCTGCCATGGATGTCCCTTCAATAATGGTGGAGAACGACTTGGTGTCGTTGAGGGAATCATATAGGATCACATCCAATATTTAACTTGTACTACCGGAGCCCAACAAAAGAGCCTGCTTTCCATGGAGAGGGTGTACTGTTTTACACCTTAACGCGTTTGTGGGTGGGATGAGGTTGCCACTGTACCCATTTTTTTGAAGAATCCTCTGTGCCTATGGCTTGGCTTCGACGCAAGTGACCCCAAATAGTTGGAGTCAAATAGCTGGGGGCCTTTACTTATGGTTCAGGTGCACCTTTAGTTTGGAAATGCCATTCTCCATGTTTCAGGCCATCTACTTACCAAAGAAACCACCATGAAAAAAGGCAAAGAAGAAGAGCTCAGCTGGTTTTACTTCTGTCCCTGGAGAGCCCATAAGCCCCTGGTGACTGACTGCCCATCTTCCATCAAGCAGTAGAAGGAATCATGGTTTTGGGTGAAGGAAAACTGGTAGAGGGTGGTTGACGACCTAGAGCCAAACTTAGATGTGCCGAGTGTTGACGGAATAGCTAGTGAGTGGGGGTGGGAAAACTGGTTGTCTTTGGCTATGTTGTTCCCTTGTTTTCTAATTGCTATTATTTTTATTTGCAGATGCTCTTCTTCGCTGCGAACTAACCAACGACCTTCTTGAGGTGCTTTTGTCCATCTATCAAGTGTCTCCGTCAAATAGGCGGTACGAATTTATCTTAAATAGACATTGTTGTTTGGTCGAGCTGGGTCTGATGGCCACCCAAGGTAATAGCTTTTAGTCAATTTATTAAGTATTGTATCTCGAACATTTCTGATAACAAGGTACATCATTTTGTGCAGCTGATGCAAATCAAAGTAATCATCCTAGGCCATCGTTGGCTCTCTGGTGAGTAAGAGCCTGAGGACTTTGACACCGGGATCTACAGAGGACGCCAAACAAAATAAGGTTATTGAGGATATCAATCGCGAAGCGAATAGGGAGGAGACTAACAAAACCGAGGTGGTGGAGATAGAGGAGGATCCTGGGGTGGAGGGAGAAGCCCCATTGACAACGAAAATGAAAGCTGGGGCGTCATCTCAAGTAAGGAAGAAACCGGTCGAGGTTGTGGACAACTATGTTACTTGCAATCCACAGTCTCTACAAAGGGCGCTCTCTGTCGCACCAACAGGGGACGTGTTGGACGCTTCTCCTCAGAGGCCTCAACTTACCGGAGACTCTATAGGGAGATTTTTTATTCGAAGAAAAAACTCAAGGATCTGATTGGACCCCCAGGGTCGAGGATTCCAGTCGATGTCGTTTGCAACCTCCCTTTTTACCGAGCTATGGTGGTGCAAGCCTTCAAAAAATATTTCAGCCCCAAGTGGGAGGACTTCTCATCCTATGCTAATATAGAGGATATGTTGGAGGTTGGCCTGGCTACTGCTGTTAGGTCAACGGGCATGCAACTGAGGATGTTTGGAGAATTCAGGCAGCAGATGCAGCAGCACAAAAATCTTCAGGCCGAAGCTTCTGAGTCTGTAGAACATAGACAGGCCGTGGAAGGATTGCAGGTTGCCTTGGAGGGTATGCGCACAGCGTATGAGTGGCTCTAGGTGGATCTGAAAGAGTCTGACACCAATGTTCTGTACTTGACTAAGAAGCTGGACGATGCCAATACCGTCCAAAAAATCACTGCTGAGGCCCTCGAGGTGGCGAATGGAGAACGAAAATGTTTAAAGGAGGAGGTTACTTCTCACAAGCTTGAGGCTGAGGGCTTAAGAAGAAGTTTGGAGGCTTCCAAAAAGGGCCGAAAGGAATCCGACACTGAGGTTGCCAAACTCATCGGCGAGAAGAATGAGTTGGAAGGAAAGTTGGAGAATGTTGAGGCTAAATTTGTGGCCAATTTTCACAATACTGAGGCTTACACCAACTTTGTCAACTACTTCGCTAAAGTAGGACACTAAGAGGTCTTGGCAGTACTCAAGTCTGAATTTTTGAATTTGAACATTGCCTCCTTAGAGGCTAGGTTCCCTCCGCCAGATGTTGTGGGAGAGGAGAGAAGTTAGTTTTTGCAAATATTTTGATTCCTGAGCAGAGGCTATTCTTTGTAACCTTTTTGTTAATGAAATCATGCATTTACTTTTATCTAATCTTAATAGCTCATTTTGAAGCATGCTTCTCCTTTGTTGAATGCTACAAACCAATTGCGAAGTTACTTCAAATAGAGTCATCATGCAGGTGTAATTATCACAAATAAAGGACGCTCTTTGATTAAACAAAAGTTTAACAGATGCTCTAGCACATGTTAACATGACCAAATAGGCTTTTCCCATATAATGAATTAGTAGTAGTTCTTTCTTATGTAGATAGGCTCTTAACATAATACAAAATGAAATAGGAATACATCATCGCGAAATGAGCAGTATATATACAAACACCTTGTCTACTGGTAGTAACGACGTAGGTGCTCAGCATTCCACGAATGAGGCTGTGGCTTAGCGTCCAAGTCCTCGATCTGGTACGTCACCGGGTGTATTTCCTTTGTGATCTGATAAGGTCCTTCCCAATTGGGGCCTAGAGTTTAGACCCCGGACTCCTTAGTGGATATGAACACCCTTCTAAGGACGAGGTCGCCAACTGCAAATGACATCTTCTTTACTTTCTTGTTGAAGTATCGGGCCATCTTCCTCTGGTAAAAGGCTAATTTCACTTGTGAGTTATCTCTCCGTTATCCCAGGAGGTCCAGACCAGCTCTCATGAGAGCGTCGTTGTTGCCTTCATTGAAGAACAAGCGTCGAGGTGAGAGGATGCCAATTTCCACTGGACTCATAGCCTCAGAACCATATGCCATCAAAAAGAGGATTTCTCTAGTAGGCATCTTCGCAGTGGTTCGGATTGTCCAAAGTACATGTGGGAGCTCTTCGACCCAAGCCCCTTTTGACGCGTCAAGTTTCCATATGAGGGTATACTTGATGGTTTTGTTGACAGCCTCTACTTGTCCGTTAGCTTGTGGGTGGTGAGGGCTAGAAAAGTGCTTAGTGATACCTAGCTCTTCGCACATGTTCCTTATCTTCCTATTGTCAAATTGCCTTCCATTGTTTGATACTAATGAGTAGGGAATCCCGAACCTGTAGATGATATTTTTCCATATGAATTTGGATGTGTTAGTCTCAGTAATCTTCATCACTGGTTCTGCCTCAACCCACTTTGTGAAGTAGTCGATGGCGACTATGGCATGCATTTCCCTTTTCCCTAGGCATTGGGCCTATGAAATCTATCTCCCATTTGGCGATAGGTCAAGGACTAGATACTGGGGTAAGCTCTTGGTGGGGCTGTTATGAGATTATGGCAAAGCGTTGGCATTTGTCACATCTCCGGGCGTGGAGCATGGAATCTCTCTTTAAAATGGGCCAGAAGTAGCCTTGCTTGAGGATCTTTAGGGCTAAGGCCAAGCCTTATATGTGGTTGCCACATATTTCCTCATGGACCTCCATGAGGACGTAATCTGCCTCATTGTTTCCAATGTACCTACGAAGGGGCAAGGAATAGCCTCGCTTGTAGAGGACACCATTAGACAGCACAAAGTGTGCTGCCCTCCTCCTCAACTTCTTGGCCGCTTCACTTTCAGTAGGCAGAGTTCAGTCTTTTAAGAATGCCAGGATAGGATCCATCCAAGTGGAAGTCTCCTCAATCCACATTACTTCCGTGACGGCCTCTATTGACGGCTTGTCGAGGTGTTCTATGGGAACAAGCTTGAGGAGCTCCAAATCCATGTTGCTCGCTAGTTTAGATAATGCGTCGGCATTGGTGTTATTAGCCCTATGTACTTGGATCAGTTCGAACCTTTTGAAGCTTGGGATGAGATCCCATACCAATTTGAGATAAGAAGCCATTCATTTTTCTCTAGCGGTGAAGCTCCCGTTTACCTGGCTTACAACCACTTGGGAATCACTTGCAACCGAGAGTCTTTACACTTTCATTTCCTTGGTGAGACAAATGCCAGCAAGTAAGGCCTCATACTCCACCACATTGTTCAAGGCTTTAAAGTTGAACCTAATCACATAATTAAGCTTATGGCCTTTCAGGCTGGTAAGAACCACTCCGGCCCTTGAACCCGTGTCTCTCGAGGATCCATCGATGAATAGGCACCATGTAGGTGGTGCTATAGGTGTCATTGGGGTGTCTACTTCGAGAATGCTGGCAAACTCAACCATGAAGTCAATGAGGGCTTGCCCTTTGATGGCCTCTGGGCGTAAAGATAATGTCAAATGGGCTGAGTTCAACAGCCCACTCCAACAACCTCCCTATGGCGTCAGGCTTCTGCATCACCTGTCTCAAGGGAAAGTTGGTTAACATGTGGATGCTGTGGGCTAAAAAGTAAGGCCTCAATTTTCTGGAGGCAGTGATGAGCGATAACGCTAGCTTATCCATATTGGGGTAGCGTGTCTCTGCTCCCAAGAGGGCTTTGCTTACGTAGTAAATAGGCAACTGGTACTCCTCTTCTCGGATTAGAACTGAGCTTACTGACTCTGAAGATACAGCTAAGTAGGGCAATAAAGCATCTCCTGACTTAGGCTTTGATAGTAGAAGAGCATGCCCAAGGTGTTCCTTTATGGCCTAGAATACGGCTTCGCATTCTGTTGTCCATTCAAACTTGTTACCCCCCTTTAGTATTTTGAAGAAGGTGAAGTACTTATTCGTAACTTTCAAGACAAACCTATTGAGAGCTTCCATTCTTTTGGTGAGGCATTGCACATCCTTTGGCCTCCTGGGTGACTTCATTTCTATCAATGCCTTAATCTTTTCCGGGTTGGCCTCGATCCCCATTTGGTTCACCATGTAGCCTAGGAACTTTCTAGAGGCAACCCCGAAGACACATTTCAGAGGATTAAGCCTCATCTTGTAAAGCTCGGAGGATCAAGAATATCTTTTCCAGGTGATGCACATGGTCCTCGACTTTCAAGCTTTTAACCAGCATGTCATCTACGTAGACTTCCATGGTGGAACCCAGTTGGTCGACAAACATTTTGTTGACTAGCTTCTGGTATGTCGCCCCAGTGTTCTTCAAGTAGAAAGGCATAACTTTGTAACAGTAAAGGCCCTTGACTGTAACAAACGATGTGTGCTCCTCATCTGGTGGGTACATGGAGATCTGGTTATAGCCTGAGTAGGCATCCATGAAGCATAAGAGCTCATGCCCAGAAGTAGCATCCACTAGCTGATCAATCCGAGGCAAGGAAAAGCTATCATTAGGGCATGCCTGGTTGAGATTGGAGAAATCTATACATATTCTCATTTTCCCACCTGGTTTTCTCACAAGAACTGGATTGGAGACCTACTTAGAATAGCAGGCTTTATAGATGAAGTTACTCTGTAGAAGCTTACCAATCTCTTCTTTCAAGGCTTCGTATTTCTCCAGATTCAAGGGTCTCCTCTTCAGTCGATGTGGTGGAAACTTGGGGTCAACATTGAACTGGTGACAACTCACCGTAGGGTCGATCCCTACCATATCCTCGTGTTTCCACACGAAAACATCAAGGTTGTGGCAAAGAAACTTCTTCAAAGCCTCCTTTGATTTTTCGGTAAGGTCATTTCCTACCTAGAGCTTCTGTGATGGGTCAGCATGGTCTGCGGCAAAGCTTTCCAACTCTTTGACCGAAGAGGTTTGGGAGTCAACTCCTGTTACCCTGGGGTCGAAGTCTTCATGGAAAGTTGCTTATTCCATTGTGATGTCTTCCAGTGCCTCTTCTTGACATCTATGAACGTCATATTGACCTTCTTCTTTTCTGCCTTTCTCAAGGCATTCCAATAGCACTTCCTTGCTTCAGGTTTAATACCTTTCACCGTGGCTTTGCCTCCCTCGATGGAGAATTTCATGCAGAGGTGGTGAATGGACGTTACGACCCAGAGTTCTTTTAAGGTCGGTCGGCCCAAAATCCCATGGTAGGCTGACCTTCTGTCTACTACCAAGAATTTTATGGAAGTATGGACGGTTAGAGGCTACTCTCCTATTGTGATGGCCAGGCGCACTATCCCTTTCGGGGTTACGCAATCACCTGTGAATTCGTAGAGAGGCTAGGTGAAAAGGGCCAACGAGGTGTCTATGTTCATCTGCTCATAGGTGCTTAAGAAGATGACATTGACAGAGTAGCCATTGTCTACGAGCATCCTCCCTAATCCATTACGTGCCACTACTGCCCTTACTACCATGGCATCGCTGTGGGGTAGTGGACACCCCTCATGTCTTCCTCTGTGAAGGTGATGGGGTCTATATTTTTTTATCCCGAGGTTCGACTGTTGATGAGCCAATTGGTCATCAGTGTCCTTTCAACCTCTTTGGCATAACTTCTTTGTGCATTCAGCGTCTGAACCCCAAGATACCGTCTCCCGTAGATGGTGTCAATCTCATAAATGAGGGCCTTTTCAGGGCCTTTGATCAAGTGCTGCTCTGAGCCTCTTTCCATTTGGGAGTGCCTCGAAAGACTTCTTGAATTACGCATATTTTACTTCTGGCCCATGGGCCTCCTGTCCCCCAACTAGAGTCGTCTGTTTTAGAATGGGAGCTGTCGACCCCTTATCGGAGGTCAGACCCCACGACGTTGATTCGACCCACGTCTAGGGTCGGTGTTTGTTTCTCTTCTATTTGTCAAGTTTTCCACCCTCTGGCACTCCTCCGTGCTATTTTTGTAGCTCTAGTGAACCCGACAGTAGCTAGAGGATACCTCTTGTTGGAGAGGAGGCATTGGTGGGGCACTAGTCCCTGCTTCGTAAGGGGTATACCATAATTATAGAGTCCGGCGGTAGAGCCTAAAGCTGCTGGGGTTGTATAGGAGAGAAGTAGGCCCTCTTGTGCAAAGGCCATGTAGGTCATCCCAACATTTGGATCAGAGGGATAGTCTCTCCGGTCCTGGCTTTGTTGTGGGAGGGGTCTTCCATGGCCTTGGCCATATTCGGCTCTTGAGCTGGGTTGGTACCCACTCTACCACGATTCCTGTGAAGGATCATATTCTCATTTGTGATCTCTTCGGTGATCATCTCTACAGTTTGTCGAATGTGGCTGGGTTTTTGTTGCGGACATCTCTCCAGAACAGGAGGTTCATGTCCAATCCTGCTTTTAAAGTGGATAGGGCTTCAGCATCAACTATCTTCTTGCAGAAGAGCATTTCTTCGTTGAAGCGGCTCAAGTAGCTTTGCAGTAGCTCATTCAATGTTTGTCTCACATCATGGAGATGTTGGAGCGAGGCTGAAGCAGGCTTTTGTGACAAGAAATAATTGATAAACGTCTTTTTTAATTCTGGCCAGCTTGAAATACTTCCAACGACGAGCTTGTTATTCCATCTCTTCGCTCCCCCCGATAAAGTAAGGTGGAAGGCTCTGTATTTCAAGGATAGAGTTGCTCATCGAAGGCTCATCTCCATTTTATACGTGTTTACATGGTCCAAAAGATCCCCCTTGCCAGTGTAAGGGTGATTTTTAGCACGCAGAACTCGTGAGGGATAGACGCATTCTTGATCCCTGTCGAGAATGACAAGTTCTCGTCATCGTCGTCTATTTCAAACGACCTTGTTGGCTTGGGGTTTTCTCCCTCAGTGTTTATTATTTCTCCCTGCTGGCCGTCTCCATAGTATTAGGGGTGTTGGTACATAGGCTGATGAGGTGGATAGGGCTGGAAATCAAAATCTTTCCTGGCCTCGGCCTCGGCCTCTTTTGCTCTCTCCGCCTATTTCTAGGGGGACTCTGAGGCTGATCCTTCATTGGAAAACTCATCGGGGGTCCATTTCTGGGTTCCTGTTTACCTAGTCTTTCAAAGACACTGTAGATATCGTTGGTTGGGTCCTTCTGTTGTTTACTGAGGAGATGGCCTCTTCCATGTATGTTCTTGTACGGGAGGCTTCTTCCCTGACTTGAGGGTCATGGAAACGGCCACTGTTTACTTTTTGTTCTCCATTATAATCTTCTGGGTCAGATCTACGAGGTAGGTTCCCTCATTGCACACGCATCATTTGGATATACCCTTGCATTTGGGTGTGGTGTTGGGCTAGCTGCCTCACGCTGGTGGCCATGGTCCTCATTTCTCACTCAAGGTTGGTATGAGCCCTCCTTCCTCACCTCTTGCTCCTGCCATGGTTTCTCCGTCCTTTGCGGGCCTAGTTCTTCTTGGGTTCTCATCTTCATTGCTCCTGCTCATTCTTTTCTTTGGTGGGTTGGTGGATCTCTTGTTCAGGGAGACGCATTTGTTCAAGGATGATTAGGCTTCTATTCACGTTTCACTCGTGGTTAAATGTGTGGCTTTCCACAGACGGCCAATCTGTTGACCTCCAAAAATAGCTACCAACAAGAACCCCATGCCTCATCTTCCTACGTGTATTTTCCCGCACTCTTAGACCGTCACGTGGTTTATTCAACCACATAGATAAGCTTAGTAACAAACAAATATGACACTAGAGTGAGGGAGAAACATGATGTGGCTGAGGTAATAGCTTGAGGGCCCCTAACTAACAACTTTTCATGTGGTTATGAACACTTGAGAACGATTAGCCTAGATGACTTTGTTTTACTTCGTGTATGAGAGTTCTAATTTTCAACATCCCTTTCTTAAGGAAATGAGTTTGGTATTTATAGGCAAATCGTAACTGATTTCTTCCTTCGATGTACGACACGTGGCTAAATATGGAGAGTCCTTGTGTCACATCATTGGTATTTAAGAAGGACGTCCCATTCGGCTACACACTAGGAAGCTATGACTGTGACAAGCTGCCATGGCAGGCTGTCCAATCATTCTTTTTAGGCCTGACTTATAGCGTGTCAGGGGAGGCTTTCTGAATACGCAATTAAGAACATCCTCGATTGACTTCCTTTACACAGAAAATAGCCTCGGAGGAAGTTTTACTTTGACTATGACCCTCTCTACATAGACCCCCAAGTGGGATTGCTCTGTCCACGCGGAAAGCTACGTAGGATTGGGGTATAACAGTTACCGTTTGGCCTTTTCACATTGATTCAATATGTACAATTCTCAATTCTGTTCATTATAATATTAAGTTGCATAGTTCCATTTTTGCATATTTTCTGAGATTTACTTAAGATGCTACAATTAAAATACTGATCCGACATTACTATCGGCCCTACAAGGCAACATCTACCTACACAAGCTCGATCAGGAGATAAGGAGGATCCGACAGAAGTACGAAATTTTGATTGTTCAGAGAATTCGATCGGGTCTATTAAGGACAGGTCGTATTGATGACCAAGAAAACTCACTATTTTTCGATTGCGAATGATATATGCCTCGTGCTGTTTTACCTCAGTCACTGGATATGAAATGAAAGTTAAGAGCAGCCATTTGAGTTTGGTGTGTACACTGTAACGCTTCTGCGAATGCACGTGAAAAATTCTATCCACTTGATTGTAAAAGGTATATGCTTTTTCTCCATTGAAATAATTTCTGCATTTCATTTTAGTGAATCTATTACAGCTCTGTGGTTAATTTCAAAGAAAATATGTTTTTTACACTTCTCAATGACACATGTTTATTAAAATTGCGAAAGATTTTTGTGCATCCCAATTGATAATGGGGAGGGAAATGAAGATTTAAACATGGCGGCCAGTAGTAAGTTTGATCACAGAGAGAGGCAAACTTCACCAGTTTGGCATCTCTTGTGCAATCACTTCCTATGACGGATCCACATTATGCCATAAATTAGTAGCATTGTGAAATGCTAGAAATTTCATTTTAGTATTCTATTGTATAAGTTCTTATTCATATCTGCAGTGCCATAGACATTTGTAGTTGAACATATTCGACATATTTGGTAATATAGTGTTAAACAATAAGAACAAAAGAAACACAAAGAGAGACTAGGGTTTCTTTGATATTATTCAATACAAAAGGAAAGTCAAAAGTACTTAAAACCTAAAATACACAGAGACTATATCTAGTCAAAGAGAATAAGGAAAAATAATATTCTACCCTCAACAAATAATGAAAGACAAAATATCTCTATATTTATTTTTTAACATCCCCCCTCAAACTCACAATGCGACTGTTAGAGCTCGTTTGATATAGTTTATAAAGAAGTTTATTTAACCAAAATAGTTTATTCGGTAAAAAATATCAAGCCTCCAAGATAAAAATTTTAGTTAAATAAACTAGTTTATAAAATATACCAAACGGGCTCTTACGAGCATTGAGAGTTTGCCTACTACAAAACGAAAACGTGAAATAAAATATAATTTAGTAAAGAAATCTGCAATCTGTAAAGAAGAAAGAACAAAAGGCAAAGTAATAGTGGCATGCTTGATGTGATGACAAGTAAGATGAAAATCAATCTCGATGTGCTTAGTTTATTTATGAAAAACTGAGTTGTAAGCAATCTATTTAGAACTGTGGTTGTCACAATACCTGTGGTTGTCACAATACCTAGGAGTGGGATGAGAAAGAAAAACTCTCATATCTGCAAGTAACCAACGTAACCAAACAATTTCTTTAATAGTAGATGTTATACCACGATACTCTACTTTGGTACAAGAGTGGAAAACAATATATTGTTTCTTATTCTTCTAAGAAATAAGAAAATCACCCAAAAAGATACAGAAACAAAAACACACATGCGATATGTGGGATCACTACCATAATCAGCGTCAATGTATGAACGCAGCTCCAAGGAAGATGTAGATGGAAGTAAAAGACTAGAAGAACTGTATCCCGAAAATCCCACAAATTAAATACGAAGAACAGCTAACCAATGAACAGTAGTAATCAATGAATAGTAGTAGAAGAAGCAACAAAGTTACTAACAACATGAACCCCATAGGAAATATATCGACGAGTAATAGTGAGATAGACCAAACTGCCAACAATAGTACAATATAAAATAGAATCTGACAAGGACATACCACCAGAATGTGAATACTTTGTATTAAGCTCAATGAGAGTATCAACGGTCTTATTGTCAGTAAGTCTAGCCTGCCCAAAAATGTCTGCAACATATTTCGACAAGAAAACTGATAACCTTTGGGCGAGTAGGCTACCCCAATACCCAAGAAATAACGCAACTCAAATCTTTTATTTCAAATTGTCTAGCTAATTTTGTCTTCAAAACAGTAATATCATCATTATCATTACTAGTAATAATCATGTCATCAACATATAAAGAAAGAATGATACGACCTGTATCAATGCACTTAATAAAGAGAGCAGAGTTTTGACTACTAGAGGTAAATCCAAGTGAAGATATCATAACAGAAAACTTTTCAAACCAAGCTCGATGTGATTGTTTGAAATCGTATAAAGCTTTCTTAAGCTTGCAAACATGCCCAAACTCATGTGAAACACCAAGAGGGGACACCATATTGACTTTTTCTTAAAGATCTCCATTAAAGAAGGCATTTCTAGGATCCAGTTGAGAGATCTGTCATTGCCGAACTAAAGCTACTGCAATAAGAGTACAAATATTAGTCAATTTCGCAACTGGAGCAAAATTATCCTCACAATCTATATCATACTATTGAGAATACCCTTTTGCAACCAACATAGATTTATATCGCTCAATAGACCCATCAAACTTAGTTTTTATCTTATACACCCAACGACAATCAACCACCTTCTTACTAGGAGGTAAATGAACCAAATCTCAAGTACCTATCTTATGCAAAGTATAAAGTTCCTCATCCATAGCTTGCTATCAAATGGGTCATGAATTGCCTCATGTTAAGAAGAGGGCACAGATAGACAATGAACAGAAGCTAAAAAGGAATTAAAATATGAATAATAACAATAATAATTAAAATCTGGTAACATTGTGGGCTTACGAGTATGTGTGGATTGATGTAGAGGTAGATCCACAATCTCAGACGGTACTCGGAAGACCATATGGGAAGTGGGAGCTTCAAGTATACCATAGACCAAATTGTCAGTACGTGCTAAACTATAAGTACGAATCTGTCGAGATAGGTAGGAATATGAGATGATGAACTATAAAAAATCTTTGAATATGGATCTGTACGAATGAGATGAGATTTAATAAAGTCATAAGTAGCTGACGGAATAAAAAAGAAAGGTATATGCTTAAGGAACACAACATGACAAGACACATAAAGTTTTTGAGTGACTGAATCAAAACAACGATATCCCTTGTTACCTTCGCCATAACCAAAAAAGACACAAATAGCAGAGTGAGAAGACAACTTGTTGTATTCTGCATGAGAATGAAGAACGAAATAAGTGCAACCAAAAACTTGCAAGAAAGAATAATCAAGAGCACACCCATACAACTTTTCAAAATGTGACAAACCTGAAATAATAGAAGATGGAATAATTTAAATCAAACTGGTAGTAGTAAGGACTACTTGACCCCAAAACTCACTAGAAAATGAAGCAGACAACAAAAGAGAACAAGCAGTTTCAACAATGTGTTTATGTTTCAGCAATACAATTTTGCTCAGGGGTATATGTACACGAAGTTTGGTGAATATTGTCATCTAAACAAAACAGCTCACAAAATTTATAAGTATATTCCCTAACCAAATCACACCTAAAATATTTGATAATAGCAGAATGTTGAGTTTTGACAAAAACACAAAAGACTTTATATATTTCAAAAAAAATTAGAATTATGTTTAATTAGATAAACCTAACAATAACAAGTATAATCATCAATAAAAAAAAAAACATAATATAGAGACCCTCTATTTGTAGCAACGGGTAAAGGTCCACATACATGAGAATGAATCAAATCAAATAGAAAAGAAAAAACACAAATACTTCGACTAAAAGGTAAAGCATAAAATTTTGTCAGTTTACATCCACTAGAATAAGAAATATCGTGAGTTTGCAAATGTCCTAAAGTCTCCGTGGATGCCAAAAATATTAAATGAGAGGCCGAAATATGACCAAGACGAGAATACCATAAATAAAAACTAGAAGACAAATAACTAAAACAAAAAGAAGACAAATCAACACTGGCTGTTGTCTTAACTAGTACTTTTAGATCATCCAAATTATATAGTTCCATAATGCCTATGGACTATCCCAATCAGCTTCTGATACTGCACATCATGTACATATCAAGAAAAAGAAGAAAATGTGAATAAGGTACCCGAATCACATAACTGACCAACTGAAGTAGGATTTAATGTGAGTTTTAGAATATGATAAACGTTAGAAAGAGACAAATGAGGCATGAGAATAGAATCAACACCTTGTAAATGCATTGGAGTTCCATCAGTAGTCATAACAGAAACAGAAGTTGAAGGATATATAGAAGCAAATGATGAAGAATCTGGAGACATATGGTGTGAAGCTCCAGAATTTAAGACCTATATCGAAGATGACATACTTGGAGAACTAGGGGGCAACTAGCATGTGGAAGAAGATGCAGACATAGCATGCGGTTGTAAGGAGATAAACTTCTGAAATTCTTCAGCCAGAGTACTTGGATCGATGAAAGGACTTGATGAAGCTACCACGGTAGTATTAGATTGCAGTGGTTTGTGGGCATTATGTTGTGACTGGCTACCAAACTTGTGATTGATTATGTTGTCTCAATTGGGGATAGTTAATTCTTCCAATGACCTTTCTACTCACATAAATTGCACCCATCAAAGGCAACCATCGTGTAAGACTTATTCTGATTATTAGAGGATGTTTAGATAGTACTACTAACATAGAATGAGTAGGAGTAGGAAGAATTCTCTTTTCTGAGTGAGACTTAAGACGTGTTTCTTGAGCCAATAACTTGCTGAGATTGGAATCAACATAATGAAGTGGAGAACGATGCAAAATGGAGCCTCTAAGTCCCTCAAAATTACTACGAAGTCCCATTAATAATTTCACCAACCATTGCTTCTTTCTACGAGCAACATATGCACCATATGCCTTTAATTCTGTCGATTCTGTAAGGACCAACTAATCTCAAAGATTTGTTATAGAAAAATAAAATTCTTGAATACTCATATTTTTCTGATGAATAGCTCGTATGTTATTCTCCAACTAATAGTGTTTTGCAAAATTTGACTGAATGAATAAACTTTGCAGATGATCTCAAACCTCATTTGTCGTTTCATACTTAGCCAATTGTGTACCTATGGAATGCTCAACGGAATTGTTAACTCAAGTAATAATTTTCGTATTCTTTGATTCTAGATATCTAACAAATTTTCATAATCATTATCTAAATTCTTAGGTTTCACAGAGGTTCTACTAACATAGCACCACATCTTCTTACATTTAAAAAAATTTCTCATCACGTAACTCCAATACAAATAAATCTTGCCATCAAACCTTATACTCACAAATTGAAGTGAATCGTCTCGTTTACCCATCATGATCAATTAACAAAAAAAATCCAAAACGAACAAGAAAATAAGAAACAATGAAATACCAGATTGCATAAACTCGACGAAATACGAAATCACCGAAAGAAACACACAGAGAAGCTAGGGTTTTATTAATATTAATTAATACAAAAGAAAAGCCAAAAGTACTTATAAACTAAAACACTACAAGAAAGGAGGTCTATAGCGACAACTTAAAAGATCATTTGTCGTCCTTTAATATTTATAGAGACGATATTGTCATCTCAATATATTAGTCCATCTAGGTTAATAGAGACGACACTATGTCGTCACTATATACATTTGAATATATACCGATGACATTGTCGCCGTTACATTGTCGTGCTCTATTTCTCGAAATTAGAGAAATTGTGACGGCAAAGTCATCGCACGCAAAGGTCATCCCTGTTATCTTAAATAGTAGCGATGTTGGGATCGTCGCTATTAACTTTTAGATACCATAATTATTAGCAACAACAATGTATTCGCTATATATATTATATAAATAGCGACGACAATGTACATCAATATGTTTTATTTTAACGACGACTTTGTCGCCGCTATAAACATTCTAAATTTTTTTTAAAAAAAATTTAAAATTTTTTATATTTTAAATAATATAAACATTTCTATTATATATACATAAAATCTACAGATCCCCCAAACCCCCACAATTGTTCTCATTCTCGTCGTCGTACTCGTCCTCATCTTCCTCTAGCATAACCCCCGGTATTCTATTCTTCATTCGCCGTAAGACGTTGAATTGTCCTCTCCATTCGGCGCAATTGAGCCTCATACATGGCAAACTGATGATCGTCATTCTGGGGTCTCCAGGGAACTGATTGGATTTTCTCGTGGGGCGTTCGATGCAGCAGTCGAATCTAAGGAGGAAGAGGTGTCCTTCTGAACCCCGTCTAACCCCACGGACATGTCCTCGTCGTTCTTCGAGAAACTCCTTTGCAATAGTACGCTCGTCACCTGACGCACCACTGGAAGCGACTTGTGTATGTTGAGTCTCCCTCACCTCAACAAGTTTATCCTATTTAATGGGGAAAAATAATAATAAATCATTAATAAGATAATGTTAGACACATTGAAATTTAAGCGTAAAATTTAGTTAAAAAAACATGCATATGTAATGCATTGAAGATTTCTATAATGATATTGAAAAATTTACTTGTACATTACCGTAACGCGTAGCAAAGAAGCTCTTTGACCCCTGCACGCTCAGGTATTTAGCTTTACTTCGATTGACCTTATTCTTTGTCGACCGTTCCTGAAGACATAAAAAATAATTGATTAGCAGAAAACTTTTTAGTTATAAAAATATTAACATAAAAACGTAAAAAGTAAATGACAATACGTACCACGAAAGTTGGACTTGTGAAGAAGTCAATGCACTTCTGCTAGTCGTCGGCAGACAGCTCGTCATATGGACGACTCGGTCCGTGTGCTTTCAAGTGATTGCCTTAAGTTTGTAATCTCGATAACGATCACCGCAGTAATCTGCAGCAGTCGCTGCACCATCACGGTACTTTCGGTCGGGCGACCGATCGCCCTGAAGATCGAAGTAGCTCTTCAACATAGGAAAAATTTCGTTAATGTATATTACATAGAACAATTATTTAGACAATGCGCTAATGTAAAAACTATTGTAAGTCAATACATCGATGATGCTATGTAATAGTGTCTGTTGCTCCTCTGGAACCTCTGTCCATGAAGGGTAGCAAGGGGGTACGGTGAACCTGACTTGGTTCCCAACCAAGTGCGTGAAATACTTCGTGTTATTCTCGATCGGCTACATTGTATGTTCGACATCGTCGAACGCGATTGGAAGTGGCCTCTCTCCATTCGCCTGCCACACCTTCTCAAGGTTAATACCTGGAAAGATACCTTGTCGCTTAGACGATGGCGCTGGAAAGGAAAAAACAAACGATATATATGATACGAAATTCAACGATAATGAAGTAACTGTACAAAATTGCACAATCAATGGTCTTAAAACAAAAACTCTTACTGGACTCGCAGGACACATCGAGCCGACGGGGTGGCTAATGTGGATGATCGTCTGCACCATCACTTCCGTGGGACATGACGTCAGCCATATTACTAACTAACAAAATAAAACATCAATTAGTGCTTAAATGGTCCCTAAACTTTTATTTTTGTATTTAAATCCCTAAACTTTTATTTTTTCGCCAATCAATGCATAAACTTTTGTTTGTACGCAATTCAGTCCCTAAATTGCTCTTAATATATATTTTACACATCAGGCCCTAAACTATGTGGTTTTCTGCAAATAGTCCCTAAACTTTTACTTTTTACATTTCAGTCCCAAAACTTTTATTTTTTTGCAATGCAGTCCCTAAATTGCTCCTAATATATATTTTGCACATCAGTCCCTAAACTCTGTGGTTTTTTGCAAATGGTCTCTCATCTTTAAATTTTCGCAATTCAATCCCTAAATTATTTGTTTCTGTGCAATTATTCAAAAAAAATTGTTTACTGTTTCGAAAGTGGTCCCTAATTAATTTGAGCATCACCCCCTAAAGCTTGTTAGTTTTGTATTTTAGTCCCTAAACTTTTATTTTATGCAATTCAGTCCCTAAATTACTCTTAATATATATTTTGTACATCCGTCCCTAAACTCTGTGGTTTTCTACAAATGGTCCCTAAACTTTTACTTTTTTGCAAATAAGTCCCTACATTTTTCTCCTACTATATATTTTGCACATCAGTTCCCAAACTATGTGAGTTTCTGCAAATTGTTCCTAAAATTTTATTTTATTACATTTCAGTCTGTAAACTTTTATTTTTTTGCAAATCAATCCCTAAAATTTTGTTTTTTGCAATTCAATCCCTAAATTACTCCTAATTAATTTTGCACTTCAATCCCGCAACTCAACAACAACAAAATTTTAATAAAATGAATAGCAAAATCAATCCCGCAACTCAATAAAATGAATAGCAAAATCAATATTCAAACATGTTCAATCCATATTCAGTAAATTCAATAACAAAAATTAGTCAAGCAATTTGATCACAACTCAGTAAAATCAATAGCAAATCAGTCCCTAAACTATTGGTTCCAAAAGATTACCTCAAAATCGTTTTGTTACTTTAATTTTCAATAATGCGGCTATGTTAAAAAAAAGACTTGGAGAAGATTACCTAGAAGAGTGCGTGACCGGCGGCGTAAAATCTCATAAGGAGAGTGCATTACATGTGTGAAGTTAAGGAGTTCAGAAAGAGAGCGAAGAGAAAATGGAGAGAAAATGAGAAATGGAGAAGCAGAAGGTCAGACACGACAGATATAAAGGTTTTATCTATAGCGGTGACATTTGTCGTCGCTATTGACTATAGCGGCGACATGTTTTAAGTTTTTTCGTGCATGCGCTTAAAACGTGGCGCCCAATTTTTTCACATTTATAGCGATGACATATGTCGTTGCTATTTACTTCGTCATTGAAAATATTGTTTATTTTCTATTAGGTCCCTCATCTTTAAATATTATTCATTTTGGTCCTTATATTTCCTCTTTTATTTCATTTTCATCCTTTTAATTTTGCAATATTAGTCCTTCAAGTTTCTTGGAAGTTACATTTGGATCTCTAATTCCTTGTTTTTGTTCAAATAGAGTCCTTGTTCGCCTATTTTTCGTTACGAACACCAACATTCTATTTGATTCACTAACAACAACAACAACAACAACAACAATGAAATTTTAATAAAATGAATAGCAAAATCAATCCCGCAACTCAACAAAATGAATAGCAAAATCAATATTCAAACATGTTCAATCCATATTCAGTAAATTCAATAACAAAAATTAGTCAAGCAATTTGTTCACAACTTAGTAAAATCAATAGCAAATCAGTCCCTAAACTATTGGTTCCAAAAGACTACCTCAAAATCGTTTTGTTACTTTAATTTTCAATAATGCGGATATGTTAAAAAAAAGACTTGGAGAAGATTACCTAGAAGAGTGTGTGACCGGCGACGTAAAATCTCATAAGGAGAGTGCAGCCCACAGGTGAAGCAGAAGTTCAGAAAGAGAGTGAAGAGAAAATGGAGAGAAAATGAGAAATGGAGAAGAAGAAGGTCAGACACGACAGATATAAGGGTTTTATCTATAGCGGCGACATTTGTCGCCGCTATTGTTTTAAATTTTTTCGTGCATGCGCTTAAAACGTGGCGCCTAATTTTTTACATTTATAGCGATGACATATGTCGTTGCTATTTACTTCGTCGTTGAAAATATTGTTTATTTGTCATTGGGTCCCTTATCTTTAAATATTATTCATTTTGGTCCTTATATTTCATCTTTTATTTCATTTTCATCCTTTTAATTTTGCAATATTAGTCCTTCAAGTTTCTTGGAAGTTACATTTGGATCTCTAATTCCTTGTTTTTGTTCAAATAAAGTCCTTGTTCGCCTATTTTTCGTTACTTAACACCAACATTCTATTTGATTCACTAAGAACAACAACAACAACAACAACAACAATGAAATTTTAATAAAATGAATAGCAAAATCAATCCCATAACTCAACAAAATGAATAGCAAAATCAATATTCAAACATGTTCAATCCATATTCAGTAAATTCAATAACAAAAATTAGTCAAGCAATTTGTTCACAACTTAGTAAAATCAATAGCAAATCAGTCCCTAAACTATTGGTTCCAAAAGACTACCTCAAAATCGTTTTGTTACTTTAATTTTCAATAATGCGGCTATGTTAAAAAAAAGACTTGGAGAAGATTACCTAGAAGAGTGTGTGACCGGCGACGTAAAATCTCATAAGGAGAGTGCAGCCCACAGGTGAAGCAGAAGTTCAGAAAGAGAGTGAAGAGAAAATGGAGAGAAAATGAGAAATGGAGAAGAAGAAGGTCAGACACGACAGATATAAGGGTTTTATCTATAGCGGCGACATTTGTCGCCGCTATTGTTTTAAATTTTTTCGTGTACGCGCTTAAAACGTGGCGCCCAATTTTTTTACATTTATAGCGATGACATATGTCGTTGCTATTTACTTCGTCGTTGAAAATATTGTTTATTTGCTGTTGGGTCCCTTATCTTTAAATATTATTCATTTTGGTCCTTATATTTCATCTTTTATTTCATTTTCATCCTTTTAATTTTGCAATATTAGTCCTTCAAGTTTCTTGGAAGTTACATTTGGATCTCTAATTCCTTGTTTTTGTTCAAATAAAGTCCTTGTTCGCCTATTTTTCGTTACGAACACCAACATTCTATTTGATTCACTAACAACAACAACAACAACAACAACAATGAAATTTTAATAAAATGAATAGCAAAATCAATCCCTTAACTCAACAAAATGAATAGCATAATCAATATTCAAACATGTTCAATCCATATTCAATTAAATTCAATAACAAAAATTAGTCAAGCAATTTGTTCACAACTTAGTAAAATCAATAGCAAATCGGTCCCTAAACTATTGGTTCCAAAAGACTACCTCAAAATCGTTTTGTTACTTTAATTTTCAATAATGCGGCTATGTTAAAAAAAAAGACTTGGAGAAGATTACCTAGAAGAGTGTGTGACCGCGACGTAAAATCTCATAAGGAGAGTGCAACCCATGTGAAGGTAAGTTCGTAAAGAGAGTGAAGAGAAAATGAGAGAAAATGAGAAATGGAGAAGAAGAAGGTCGGATATTACTGCGAGATATAAGGGTTTTATCTATAGCGGCGACATTTGTCGCCGCTTATTGTTTTAAATTTTTCGTATGTAGCGCTTAAAACGTGGCGCCCAATTTTTTACATTTATAGCGATGACATATGTCGTTGCTATTTACTTCGTCGTTGAAAATATTGTTTATTTGCTGTTGGGTCCCTTATCTTTAAATATTATTCATTTTGGTCCTTATATTTCATCTTTTATTTCATTTTCATCCTTTTAATTTTGCAATATTAGTCCTTCAAGTTTCTTGGAAGTTACATTTGGATCTCTAATTCCTTGTTTTTGTTCAAATAAAGTCCTTGTTCGCCTATTTTTCGTTACGAACACCAACATTCTATTTGATTCACTAACAACAACAACAACAACAACAACAACAATGAAATTTTAATAAAATGAATAGCAAAATCAATCCCGCAACTCAACAAAATGAATAGCAAAATCAATATTCAAACATGTTCAATCCATATTCAAGAAATTCAATAACAAAAATTAGTCAAGCAATTTGTTCACAACTTAGTAAAATCAATAGCAAATCGGGTCCCTAAACTATTGGTTCCAAAAGACTACCTCAAAATCGTTTTGTTACTTTAATTTTCAATAATGCGGCTATGTTAAAAAAAAAAGACTTGGAGAAGATTACCTAGAAGAGTGTGTGACCGTGACGTAAAAATCTCATAAGAAGAGTGCAGCCCACGGGTGAAGCGAAGTTCAGAAGAGAGTGAAGAGAAAATGGAGAGAAAATGAGAAATGGAGAAGAAGAAGGTCGATTACCTACGGATATAAGGGTTTTATCTATAGCGGCGACATTTGTCGCCGCTTATTGTTTTAAATTTTTTCGTATGCGCTTAAAGCGTGGCGCCCAATTTTTTACATTTATAGCGATGACATATGTCGTTGCTATTTACTTCGTCGTTGAAAATATTGTTTATTTGTGTTGGGTCCCTTATCTTTAAATATTATTCATTTTGGTCCTTATATTTCCTCTTCTATTTCATTTTCATCCTTTTAATTTTGCAATGTTAGTCCTTCAAGTTTCTTGGAAGTTACATTTGGATCTCCAATTCCTTGTTTTTGTTCAAATAAAGTCCTTGTTCGCCTATTTTTCGTTACGAACACCAACATTCTATTTGATTCACTAACAACAACAACAACAACAACAACAACAACAACAACAACGAAATTTTAATAAATTTATTTCATAAATTTTAGTGACGAACAACAACATTCAATCTGATTTACTATCATGATACGATTGATCTTCATCGTCGTCATTGTCGTCCTCATTGCTTTCACTCGATATTTCATCATCCTCGTATTCTTCATATATGTCATCTTCCACATCCTCGTCGTTAATGAACGAAGTATCTCCTGCAGTATCAGACAGGGCTCTCTTGAAAATCGATGCTCCTATCTTATTAGCTTCACCATCATCCCGATACAAGAATATGTGCTTTAAGTTACCAAGATCAACAATCAAAGATAAATGAGAAGAGTTGTTATTGTGGAGCAGGTCTATCTCTTTAATGTTAGATCTCATCATATCCCACGTACTCCTGTAATGGACTACTTGTGCTACTCGCCAATTCGAACCACAAGAAGGATCTTTAATGTAGAACACTTGTTGTGCTTGGCTAGCAAGTATGAATTTATTGAACGCCTCTATACTGATGTCTCAGTTACCCTCTGTCTCCCATCACACCTAAACCATTTACATCGGAACATAAAAACTAAAAGTTTCGATCCGAATTGTAGCTCCACTATCTCTTGTAGCTGCCCATAGTAAATCTCATCCGCAGTCCCTGGGATGGACACACCACTGTTCTGTGATTTTCTTTGAATATCACGATCATATGTAAGAAAGCGAACTACTTTCACAACACAGGTAGTGTAAGACATAACCTGCTGGTAACATCTACTAGCCAACGAAAACAACTCATGAGAAACTTGATGGGCGTGGCTTTGGAGCATTGCATATACCTAGATGACGTGGAAGTTGGTTTTGGTCAGTGTTACTAAAATGAAGAATGTAGACATATTTGAAATGTATTCGGTCGTTGTTCGATTACCTTCCTGTAAAACCAACCATGAAAGTCTCTTCTATGTACCTGGTCGATATTTGGATAGCCATTGTTCAATAGCTCCTGCCTATGTTCCCTGTACAAGGCATATAAGATCAACTAATTAGTTCGTTTAAAATGACAAAGTTTATTCAAGATAATTGAGTAATATTTAAGAACGAAGTCTTAGTACAAGAACGTCTTAATTTCAAAACAGTTGTTGAGGACGTAGAACATTGCTTGACTTCGAACATGAGAAGGAGCGTCGCTGGTGTCTTCTTTCCAATTGGGCAACACTGTGACCGAAAAATAAAAAGTTGTCTTTGTGGAACACTTATATCCTCATTTCTGTCCGGTCAGTTGAACCTTATTTCTATGTCCTCGAAGTATCTCGAACAAAAAGTCAATGCCTCGTCAACAACATATCCTTCAACTATTGAACCATCGGGCCGAGCTCGATTTCTGACGTAGTCCTTCAGTTTGTTCATATATCGCACGAACGGATACATCCATCTCATGTGCACGAGACCTCTAAGGATTGTCTCTTCTAGCATATGTATTATAAGGTGAATCATGATGTCGAAGAAGGCTGACGAAAAGATTCGTTCCAACTTGCAGAGGATGAGTATCAGGTGATCGTGAGAATCCATCATGTCGCTAGCTTTTATTGTTCGTGCACAAAGCTGCTTAAATAACATGCATAGTTCAATAATTATAGTGGAAATAGTTTTATTCAAGAACGCGCAACATCCGACTGGCAATAACCGCTGTATGATAATGTGGAAATCGTGTGACTTCAACCCAATAATACGGTTGTCATTAAGAATAATATTCTTCCAAAGATTAGAAGCAAAGCCATCTGAAAACTCAACCAATCGGATAAAGTTGCAAAACCTTTGACGGTTTGCAATGGACATGGTGTTACATGCGACATGCTTCATACATATGTTCCTATTCTGATACAAGTGCAACTCTCTTTTGATCCCTAATTGCATCAGATCGCACCTGGCATTGACTATGTCTTTTGATTTGAATGGATCATCCAGAATTGTGCCGACAAACTGTTACAAACATTCTTCTCTACGTGCATGATATCGATGTTATGTTTTAGCTCAGTAGAAGACCAATACGAAAATTCAGAGAAAATGCTCATTTTTCTCCAATTCAGCTCATCATCGCTTCTCCTCTTTTTAGCACTCCCGTAGTTAGGGTACTTTCTCGAAATACCATGTCTCACATGGCTTAACTGTACTAAAATGTCTGCAGTGCTTTACTAAGTAATATAAGGAAAGAAGCAATGGATTGAGCAGTCTGATCGTAGACCACGAGGATTGGTCGTTGTGTGTCACCACCTCACACCTATCCTACACATTCGATCAAGGTTGTTACTGCGAAGCTATAGTTAAGGTGCACGGGGTCTTACCGAAATAAGCATAAAAAGAAGATAGAAATTAGACACGAGGTTGTTTTTTCCAGCAGTTAACCGATGCATAGGTGGTCGCCTCTTCGTCCACCCGTCGAAGTCTAAATTGCTTCTAAAATGATGTCTGGATGGCATAAACCATTGGTGACCTATATAAGCTGTCTTACCTATCACACAGACTGAAGGAGTCTCCTCGTTGTACGTAGGACATACCTTGTACCCCTGACCGCTCCAACCCGACAAATTACTTCTCGCTGGAAAATTGTTAATTGTCCACAACAACGCTGCACGCATTCTGAATACCGACTTATTACTGGTTCCAACATCCCATGTGTCAATCCCATCAGCCCACAACTCGTCCACCAATGGTCGTAAGAATACATTAATGTCCTTACCCGGTACTTTAGGACCAGGTATCAAAAGAGTAAGCATGAGGTATTTGAGTTTCATGCATAACCAAGGTGGCAGGTTGTAAACAATAACTACTAGCCACATGTTGTACGCCAGACTCATGTCACCAAATGGATTGAATCTGTCAGTGGCCAAACCTAACTGAACATTCCAGATTTCACTTGCAAATAGTGGATGTTTCTTGTCAAAATCCCACCATGCCTTCCCATCAACGGGATGCTGCATTTCATCTTCATCTCTAGACCTTCCTATACTGTGCCACCGCATATATTTTGCGGTGTCCATCGTCACGAACATATATTTTATTTTGGGAGCCAAGGAAAAATAGTGCAACACCTTATGCAGGACATTCTTCCCATTCACTCTCTCAGAAACGTGCACCTAACGACTTTCCTAGAAAATCGGACAAGTTTGTCTATCAGTATTGACACGACCCGTCCCGAGCAATATCTCATATACCCGAGACGTGACGTGCGCCGATGGTGAATACCAACTAAAGGTTGGACCCACCACCAAGGCTACTAGAAATACTACTCATGATTACTTATTTTTATGAAAATTTCGGCATTATCTCCCCTGTAATTTGGACTAACCAACCTGAAATAAATTATCACATATCCCAACAAACTATATTCACAATTAAATGGGACCATTTGCCCTTTTAATACTCACAATAAAACAAGGCGTTAGAGACTAGTCGAAATATAATACTTTTACTATTGAATTAACATAGACTGTACATACGGATACAAAATACATAATGAGCCCACCTAACTATTTACATGTGATGCAAAATGATATCCAAAAATGAACATGCGTCCCAAAACAATGACTACATGCTCTATGAAATGAGTCATACTAAATAACTCTGTAGTGTGGCTCCGACTTTGAACTCGAAAGCTTTATATCCAAAAGCAGTCTAGAAACTCAACTGCTACCTGATAAGAAAATCATTGTTGGAAAATAAATGAGTTGATAGGCTCAGTGAGTGGAGATTTCCGAAAATAATTATACTCTTTTCATTTATAGATACTATCAAAAATGAGCCCACGCCACTTAACAATTCACAATAACTTCAACAAGTAATATCAACTCATAAACGTAGAATATTCATCAATTAAAATATATATCATCACTTCATCATATCCTCATATCACAGTATAATAAAAAATCTCATCAAAATGTACTCATTTTATATAGTCTCAGCATGCGTGAACAAACTGCCTCAAATGACTAAGCTTTCTAGTATACGGCCAAGACCCCTCAGTGTATATGATACACGGTCAAGACCCCTCGGTACGAATACACGTACCAAGACTCCTCAAAGGTACTAATACACGGCCAAGACCCCTCAGTATACTAGAATAATCAATAAATTCACCGGGTACTTTTATGAATTTAAACGTCATCTCAATTCATGTTTAATTCCATAATAGACAATTTCACAATCTTTAGAATTTACAACACAACATAATTCAATAAACAATTATAAGAAATCATGTAATTTAACATTTAACGATATAATATCTTATAATTGAAATCTAAATTTTCTAAAATATATTTTTCCACTCACAGAGTTATCTATTGAAGATTAACTCGGCTGATAAATTGTCTCGATATTTGAGTCACTTCCTGAGATAACAATAGAATTCAATTCAAAAATCACTTATAATTCTACTTCTATAAAATCCAACAATTAAAGCTAGGAATTGAACTGCTAATTTTTAACCCACTAAAAGCATACAAATAAACCAATTCTTAAAATCAAAGTTTATCTCCTTACCTCGTATTGTAGATTAAAAAATAGCTCTCTAATTCCAAAGGTCTAATAAATCAAATAATTTTTGGTGAAGAAAAAGGAATTATTTTGACTGAAATTTCTCCCGTTATGTACGTGAGCAAAGAAAGATGAAATGAAGAAAAGACATCAAAATGAAAGATAAGAAAGAAACCAAAATTTGTTTCATTTATTTGGTTTCTGCTTTCTATGCCACCGCCTAACATAACCTTATCCATTTTTTTTTTTTGAAAATTGGCTTGAGATTTTTGACCAAGAAATTCTTGGTTTGACTAAATTATCACATTCTTGGTTTGACTGAAGTATGACAAACTCACCTCCTTCAAAAAATTTCGTCCTCGAAATTCAATCGGTTAGGCATTGAAGAGTTGTGGATACTGAGAACGCATCTGATCTTCATTTTCCCATGTAGCCTCTTCTATTGCGTGATTTCTCCATAACACTTTTACCATTGCTATAGTTTTACTCCGTAGTACTTGTTCTTTCCTATCCAATATTCCAAGTGGCTTTTCTTCATATGTAAGATTCTCTTTCAATTCAATTGGTTGCGATTCCAACACATGAGACGGATCAGGAATATATTTACGCAGCATAGAAACATGAAACACATCATGAATTCTAGATAACTCAGTTGGCAAGGCTAAACGATAAGCAACTGGGCCAATATGCTCAATAATCTCATATGGGGCCGATATGTACTCAATTTTCCTTTTCTACCAAATCTGAGAACACCTTTCCACGGAGATAATCGTAGGAAAACCCTATTTCCAACTTCAAATTCAAGATTTCTTCTACGTTTGTATGTGTAATTTTTCTGTCTATCTTGAGCCGTCTTTAGTTTTTCTTTGATTAGTTTCACTTTGTCAGCAGTAATTTGAACAAGTTCAGGGCCTAACAGTTTTCTTTTACCAATCTCATCCCAACAAACTGGAGTTCTGCATTTTCTACCATATAGTGCTTCAAAAGGAGCCATTTCTATACTAGAATGATAACTGTTATTATATGCAAATTCCATTAAGGATAGATGAGTATCTCAATTCTCTTTAAACTAAAGAACACATGCCCGTAACATGTCTTCTAAAGTCTCAGATAGTCCTTTTGATTGGCCATCATGCGTGGGTGAAAAGTCGTACTAAAATGTAGTTTAGTACCCATGGCTTTCTCGCAAACTAGGCGTAATTTAGAAGTGAAAGCGAATCTCTATCGAGACAATAGACACGGGTGTTCCATATAAACCGATTACCTCATCCACATATATTTTTGCCAACTTATCCAATGAATATGTAACTTTAATCGGCAAAAATCTGGTAGTTTTTGTCAATCTGTCTACCACGATCCATATACCATCATGACCACTCTGAGTACGAGAAGCCCAAATAAGAAATCCATAGTGATGTGCTCCCATTTCCACTCAAGAATAGGCAATGTCTGTAAGAGTCCAGCTGTTCTCTGACGATCTGGTTTCACTTGTTGGCAAATAAGACATCTGGATACAAACTCAGCTATTTCTCTTTTCATTCCGTGCCACCAATAATGTTCTTTAAGTATACGATACATTTTAGTACTACCTGGATGCATTGCGTAAGCTGAACTATGTGCCTCTTCTAGAATTTCTTTCTTTAACTTTGAGTCGTTCGGAACACATAGTCTATTTCCTATAACCAAAGCTCCGTCATCTCGAATAGTATAATCTGCGTGTTTACCGTTACTAACTTCTTCCTTCAATTTACTTAATATCGGATCTTGAGTCTGAGCTTCTCTAACTTTGTCAATCAAAGTAGGTCTCACTCGAAAATTAGCAGATAATGCTCCCAAACTAGTCACTGATAGTTGAGCATTCTAAACTTTGAATTCATTAAACAAGGAATAGAAAATTGCATTAGTCTGATTCGTAGAAGTAGATGTCTTTCTACTGAGAGCGTCAGCAACTACATTGGCCTTTCCCGGATGATATTCGATTCTGTAGTCATAATCTTTTATTAGCTCCAACCATCTACTTTGTCTCAAATTCAGTTCTTTCTGATCAAAGATATACTTTAAGCTTTTATGGTCTGTAAAAATCTGACACCTCTCACCATACAGATAATGTCTCCAAATTTTCAATGCTAAAACAACTGCGGCCAGCTCTAGATCATGTGTAGGATAATTCAGCTCATGTTTCTTTAACTGTCTCGAGGCATAGGCTATGACCTTTCCATTCTGCATCAGAACACAACCCAAACCTTGACGTGAAGCATCACTGTAAATCACAAATTCTTCACCCGGAGATGGAAGAGTAAGCACTGGGGCAGTAACTAATCGATGTTTTAATTCTTGGAAACTCTTTTCACATTCTTCAGTCCACACAAATTTAACATTCTTTCTAGTCAAACTAGTCAAAGAAAGAGCAATTTTGGAAAAGCCTTCAACAAAACGACGGTAGTACCCTGCTAAGCCAAGAAAACTCCGTATATACATCACATTATTAGTAAGTCTTTCCCATTTTACCATTGCTTCAGTTTATGTGGGTCTACATAAATTCCTTCCGCTGATATAACATGCCCTAAAAATATCACTTTGTCGAGCCAAAACTCACATTTACTAAATTTAGCATATAATTGTCTATCTCGTAAGACCTGTAATATGATCCCAAGATGTTCGGTATGCTCTTCCTAATTTCGAGAATATACCAGTATATCATCAATAAATACAATCACAAATCTATCAAGATACGGATGAAACACTCTGTTCATTAGATCCATAAATGCTGCTGGGGCATTGGTTAACCCAAACGGCATTACAAGAAACTCGTAATGGCCATACCGTGTTCTAAAGGCAATTTTTGGTACATCCCCATCTCTGATTTTTAGTTGATGATATCCTGAACGCAAATCGATCTTTGAAAATAATGTAGCACCCCGAAGTTGATCAAATAGATCATCAATACGTGGAAAAGGATATTTATTACGGATTGTCACTTTATTCAACTGTCTGTAGTCAATGCACAATCGCATGGTGCTTTCTTTTTCACAAACAAAACTGGTGCTCTCCACGGAGACACACTAGGTTTGATAAAACCTTTGTCTACCAATTCCTGTAACTGTACTTTTAACTCTTTCAATTCTGATGGAGCCATTCTATATGGTGCTTGTGAAATAGGTGCAGTTCCTGGAATTAGGTCAATAGTAAACTCAACTTCCCTATATGGGGGTAGACCTGGTAATTCTTCTAGAAATACATCAGGAAAGTCTCGGACAACTGGGATGTCTTCACGTTTTATCTTACTAACTTCTGTATCAATTACATGAGCTAAATATGCAAAACAACCCTTCTTGAGTAATCTTCTAGCGTCAATAGCGGATATCATACAAGATGGCAAGATTCTACGTTGTCCACTAAATATAACTTAGGTTGTCCTGATCGTCTAAACACAACCTCTTTATAAAAACAATCAACAGAAGCATGATTTGCATCTAAAAAGTCCATGCCCAAGATAACGTCAAAATCATGAATAGCAAGAGGTATTAAATTTGCCTTAAGCTCCTAATCATTCACCTTGATCCCACAATTTCGATATACATTCTTAGCTAAAAGAGATTCTCCTACTGGTGTTCCCACTACCAAACAACTATTCAAAGGTTCTAGCTCTTGATTCGCATATATGGTAAGTGCAATTGAAATAAAAGAGTGTGTAGATCCAGGATCAATTAAAATACGAGCATCTCTATCAAAAATAGATGACATACCCATAATTACATCTGGTGACTCTTCTGCTGCCTGCTGTGTCATAGCAAAAACTCTTGCCTGATTCTTTGGACGTCCTACCTGGCCTTTAAGTTTTACCCCGCTACTACTTGCTACATTGGACTGAACTCCACTATTTGTGCCTGCTTTATTAGTCAAAGCATCTCCTTGGATCTGATCCTGTCTTGTATTACCCACACTTTGCTGAGAAAATATCCTTGGTGATATGCCACTCTCCTGTACTAGAGCTGGACAATTTCTTCAGATATATGCCCGCTTGCCACAATGATAATGAGACACCAAACCCTTGAACTTCAAACACTCGCCCAAGTGAAATTTTCCACACAGTTGGCATTGGGGAAATTTAGCATTTTTGGAACTATCACCATGCCTTGACACAGCTGGTCCCTGAGAAAAACTCTGGGACTGAGTACGACTACCCACTGGCTGTTGTACTGTGCTTTGACTAAATCTTGAAGTTTGACCTCCTCGAAATCTAGTCTTGAAATTACCTGAGTTGGAAACTCCTGGCCAAAATCCTCTACTCTCTCTCTGAGGTGGTCTATCACGAAAAGTTCTTGTCCATGTTTGACTGCCACTACCTTTGAATTTCATTTGCTCTCTACCACTGTGTCGCTCTGAAGTACTTTTCTCTACTCTCAAGGCTGCTTCTACCAGTTTACCAAAATCTTCATAACCTGCAACTGTCACCACTGATCTAATTTCTTCTCTCAACCCACCTTCAAAACGTCTGCATTTGTCAATTTCATTTCCAATCATGACTTGTGCATATTTTGAAAGTTCAATATATTTTTCTTCGATACTCAAGAATGATCATCGAAACCTCGTACTAAGTTCAAGAACTCGCTTTGTTTAGCATCCTTATAGACCCGAGGATGGTACATTATATAGAATGCTTGTTTGAAATTTTCCCAAGTGATCACAGAAGGGTCTGGATAAGTACTATGTACCGACTGCCACCAACTAAATGCCCCTTCTTCTAACAAAAAAGTAGCCAAACGAAGCTTCCTATCATCTGGGCATCCCATAACATCAAACACCCTTTCTATTTTAACCATCCAGGCTTCGACAACTGCAGGATCAGATGTACCTGTAAAGACTTTTGCTCCTAATTTTGTTGTCCTTTCAATACTGAACTCTGTATTTTTACTCCGCAGAGCTGCAACCACTGCAGTAGTCAACCCTTCAAGAGTGATGGGTTCATTTCCAACTATATTTTGTCCCTGATCTACAGGTAAAGGTAACTGATGCTCTGATGGTTGATGGACTGACTCGTCCATTAATTCATCCTCTCCAAGATTATCTCTATCAGGAGCAATATGAGCCTGGGGCAAAATATCTTGGAGCTTGCGAGTTCTACCACCACGACGCATGACTCACCTACATGGTATGCATGATATGCTAGATGTCAGAATACGTGTGTCATGCAAGCAAGCCTATAAACTCTGAACCATGCTCTGATACCAATCTGACATGACCCGTCCCGAGCAATATCTCATATACCGAAGACGTGACGTGCGCCGATGGTGAATACCAACTAAAGGTTGGACCCACCACCAAGGCTACTAGAATTACTACTCATGATTACTTATTTTTATGAAAATTTTGGTATTATCTCCCCTGTAATTTGGACTAACCAACCTGAAATAAATTATCACATATCCCAACAAACTATATTCACAATTAAATGGGACCATTTGCCCTTTTAATACTCACAATAAAACAACGCGGTAGAGACTAGTCGAAATATAATACTTTTACTATTGAATTAACATAGACTGTACATACGGATACAAAATACATAATGAGCCCACCTAACTATTTACATGTGATGCAAAATGATATCCAAAAATGAACATGCATCCCAAAACAATGACTACATGCTCTATGAAATGAGTCATACTAAATAACTCTGTCGTGTGGCTGCGACTTTGAACTCGAAAGCTTTATATCCAAAAGCAGTCCATAAACTCAACTGCTACCTGATAAGAAAATCATTGTTGGAAAATAAATGAGTTGATAGGCTCAGTGAGTGGAGATTTCTGAAAATAATTGTACTCTTTTCATTTATAGATACTATCAAAAATGAGCCCACGCCACTTAACAATTCACAATAACTTCAACAAGTAATATCAACTCATAAACGTAGAATATTCATCAATTAAAATATATATCATCACTTCATCATATCCTCATATCACAGTATAATGAAAAATCTCATTAAAATGTACTCATTTTATATAGTCTCAGCATGCGTGAACAAAGTGCCTCAAATTACTAAGCTTTCTAGTATACGGCCAAGACCCCTCAGTGTATATGATACACGGTCAAGACCCCTCAGTGTACAAATACACGGCCAAGACCCCTCAGTGTACTATTACACGGCCAAGACCCCTCAGTATACTAGAATAATCAATAAATTCGCCGGGTACTTTTATGAATTTAAACGTCATGTCAATTCATGTTTAATTCTATAATAGGCAATTTCACAATCTTTAGAATTTACAACACAACATAATTCAATAAACAATTATAAGAAATCACGTAATTTAACATTTAACGATATAATATCTTATAATTGAAATCTAAATTTTCTAAAATATATTTTTCCACTCACAGAGTTATCTATTGAAGATTAACTCGGCTGATAAATTGTCTCGATATTTGAATCACTTCCTGAGATAACAATAGAATTCAATTCAAAAATCACTTATAATTCTACTTCTATAAAATCCAACAATTAAAGCTAGGAATTGAACTGATAATTTTTAACCGACTAAAAGCATACAAATAAACCAATTCTTAAAATCAACCAATTCTTAAAATCAAAGTTTATCTCCTTACCTCGTATTGTAGATTAAAACATAGCTCTCTAATTCCAAAGGTCTAATAAATCAAATAATTTTTGGTGAAGAAAAAGGAATTATTTTGACTAAAATTTCTCTCGTTCTGTACGTGAGCAAAGAAAAATGAAATGAAGAAAAGACACCAAAATGAAAGATAAGAAAGAAACCAAAATTTGTTTCATTTATTTGGTTTCTGCTTTCTGTGCCACCGCCTAACATAACCTTATCCATTTTTTTTTTTTTGAAAATTTGCTTGAGATTTTTGACCAAGAAATTCTTGGTTTGACTAAATTATCACATTCTTGGTTTGACTGAAGTATGACAAGTATGCTCACTCTAAAACAGTGCACAGTCATTCTTACAGGTGTGAATAGATTTGTAACCCAAACCAAGTTTCGTCATCATCTTCTTAGCTTCGTTGTGGGAGTCCACCAGGTTCATGTTTGGATAAGCTAACTTCAACAACTTCAAAAGATCATCGACGGACTTGTTTGTCCATTTGTTCACAACCTTAATATGCATCAACTTCACTAAAGAATTTAAAGAAAAAAATGATGAAACTCCCGGGTATAGAATGCAGAGCCTCAAATAATTCGTCAAAGTAACCATCGGTGCTTGTGCCAGCATGCTCGTCACCAACTACATCGTCCATGACATTCATCATCTCATCCTCCACACCTGCTCTCTCATTCTGTCTATACACATTTGCAGTCTGAACCTCGGTCTCGCCAAGGTATATCTAGGTTACATAGCTCTCTGCGAAACCATGACGAACTATGTGAGCCTCGACAATTTTCAATGGATGTGTGAGACCGTTTAAACATCTTGTGCACAGACATTTAATCATTTCTCTGTCATTTACATATGGCCTAGCCATGTTTATAAATACTTTCAAACCGTTCCGATAATATGACGATTTTGTACGATTTTTAATTTTTGTCCAACTTTTATTCCATACCTAAAAAATACTATATTTTCACAAATGCAGGAAGGATAATAGATAGAGATGGAGAAATGAAATGAAATAGAAAGAAAATAGTTATGGAGAAAAAAGATAGAGTTGGAGAACAATTATGGAGAAGGAAATTGAAAAATTACAGAAATATAGTACAGAAATGCGGGGATGGTGAGTTGAAAAGGGAGATTCTATAGCGGCGACAATTGTCGTCTCTATAGATTAAAAAAGTCGTCGCTATAGATAAGAAAAGGGCGCTAATTTTGAGAACTATATAGCGACGACAAATATCGTTTCAATAGAGTTCATTACAAATTATGTGGAGAATCATGATTCACATGACTAACAACATCATCCATATATCTATTGCGACGACAAATGTTGTCGCTATTTGTACAAAAAAATGACGCTAATTATTCCCGCCATTTGAAAAGTATTTCGCAACGACTTAATATGTCGTCACTATATATTAAAAATATTGGCGATTACGTATTGTATATAAAGACGACTTTAATTGTCGCTATAGAATTTTAACTTATAGCGATGATATTTCTTTGTCGTCGCTATTGTACAGTACAAATAGAGACGACATTTTGTCATCGTTAATAATGTCGCCGCCATAGCTACTTTTTCTTACAATGAAATACACCTAGATCATATATAGTCAAAAAAAAAAAAAAAAAAAATACTATTCTACCGTAAGCAAATAATGAAAAGCAAAATATCCCTATATTCATTTCTTAACATATAGAACCCCCAAAATTTTCAAACTTGCTTTTAAACATTCCATTAGTCATTAGATGTGATTTGCCATGTCTAGTCATTGTACATGTTAGTAATAGTTCAATTTGATTTTGCAAGATAGTTAATTTGACTTTTAGGATAATTTTGAGTTGTTGGACTCAATTGAAAATAAGTTCTGGAGTCTGACTAATTACTTGGGTGAAATGATTGAATATTGATTAGATTAGGATTTGATTATAAATTAATTTAGGCATTTTCATGCAGTATCCCATGCACGTTCAGCCAATGTGACTGTTATGGGATTGATATGTATTTGATATTAATCACACTTGTGTTTTCTAGTGCAATTCGGACTAGTGTATTAGTTCTAATCGACTACACTTATTTCTTCAAAAACAGAAATTTTAAACAAAAGTTGAGATGTTATGTGAAACTCTTGATTTTTCCATTACGTTTTATTCTTGCGTTTATGTATGATTTAGAATGCTAATAATCTTAAGCTCTTATGGATCTTACTAGGGGATTAGACTAGGTTAATCTTACTTAACACTAGACAGACATTAGCACTATGAAACTATTAGTGTTCCCTATAGATTGTCGTACTTGCTAGAATCGTCGTTTGCATGATTTCGATAATTCTTAAAATTAGACATAAGTATGTGAATTTATATTTATAAATTATACTAGTATTCGTAAGTGGTAGGTTTCAAACATCTCATTGAGTATTTCGTACTCATCTTTCTCAAATTGAAAATTTTACGTAACTTAAAATAGCTTAGCACGATATTGTACGGAGGAGAACAGAACGTGCGAATCTATTTAAATTCTGTTTTCAGTAAATTATGGTTAGAATGATGTTAGAACTGATTTTTTCAAAGTTATTAGATGAATTTTATGCAACAAGTTTTGACATTGAAGTAATTTTTTACAATTTTTTTGCTCTCGTATATTGTATAAAATCTTGGTTCCCGCGTCATACGTGGATATATAAGATCATTTGAAGTCTTGTTTAGTGGTTAGAAAGTAGTTTTGGTTACTATTTGATTGCTAGGGTTCGAAGCGTTACATGTTTAGACGTACGTTAGATAAATTGGTGACAAAATATATCACATGTTTCTTCTTTAATCATGCCCGTCCAGCAATACTATACAAGCCAATTGTCTAAACATGCACATAGATTCGTATTGAGCTGCATTTTTCTTTTGAGATTGTTGTTTTATGTTTTCTTTAATGAAACAGAAAAGAATTAATGTCATGAAACCAAAATAAAATTAATTAGGCTCTTAAATTTATCTTCACAACCGGAAAAATCAAAGAACAATAAATTTCATGAGTAATGACATTAACGAGCTCAGATCTGCTGTCTCAAATGTATGTTTCTTTGACTATCCACCAATAAAAAATGTACACATTCTCAAATAAATACAATTATTTAATGTGTTCACACTTGTTATTAAAATTAACTTGTATTTATTAGATTATTTGTATATTTTCTATTGGTAGGACTGCCAAGGGAACACACATTTGAGATAACTGGACTCGACATTAACTTCAATTTTTTCTTCTCAGCTAATTACTATATAAAGGGACATATGCTTAATCACTTAACAAACAAGAAAAGCAAAAAATTCAAGAAAAAAAAGAGCAAAAATGGCTTCTCTCTTGCACGTTTCAATCTCATCAGTGTTCATTTCCATGGCCTTAATTTTCTTGTCTGTAATTCCATCTTCAATGTGTAGCCCACTGAAGGAAAATGATCTTATACAAAACCCACAATGCTTCTGAATGTTTGAATCAGTTTAAATCAGATTCCAGAAGTTTGAACACAGATGGAAAGGGCATTGCAGGAGTTGCAGTCGGCCTTGCCTTGAACCAGGCCAATGAAGTTCACAACCAGTACAATCAACTTTACAGGGACACCAAGGATTCTAAATTGCAGGAAAAGTATATTGCTTGCTCTAAGAATTACAACGATGCCATTCGTGATCTGTTGGATTTGGATAACAAAAGAGAACTTGTTTTATTATATAAACACTTGTACAATACTTTGGTTATGGAACACAACACACTCTTTTGTGATCTTGCTCACCACTCTTTTCCAACTTCCCACACTACACTCTTAGCATATTTATACTTGGTTACAATATATCTAGAAAGTTCTATAATGGAGGTTAGAAAATTCTAGTCCTAATGAAATCATCCTCATTGTTCTAGATCATTCCTAATTTATATGGCACAAGAGAAAATTCTAGCAAAACAAAGAAAAATCTAGAACGTTCAAATAGGTTGGTGATAACCTTCAATTCTCCCCTTTAGCACCAACTCTTTTCTTCTCATTATTCCCAGCTGTGTTCGAAACCCTTCGAATTTTGAAGCGCTAAGACCTTTTGTCAACACATCTGCCACTTGTTCTTCAGTATTGATATGCTTCAAGTCAATCTCCCCTTTAAGCACCTTTTCTCTGACGAAGTGATAGTGGACTTCCACGTGCTTAGTTCTTGCGTGACACACTGGGTTCTCCGCTATGCGAATAGCTGATTGGTTATCACAATATAGTTGTGTTGCATAGCTTACCGGTTGATATAGATCCGCCATCAACTGCATTAGCCATGTACTTTCCTGAGCTGCCATTGCTGCTGCTCTATATTCAGTCTCTATGCTGTTGACAAGGACACTGTTGGTTGTCTCTTACTGCACCATGATACTGCAGCTGACCCAAGACCGAACACGTACCCAGTTGTCGATCTTCGTGTATCTCGACATCCAGCATAGTCCGCATCACAATATCCAACGACCTTGCAATCTTTATTTTTCTTATAAAAGAGTCCATAGTCAATTGTTCCCTTTACGTACCTTAGTATCCCGCCGAACTACTTCAAGGTGTGGCTTCTTTGGCTTTTCCATAAAGCGGCTTACTATTCCAACCGGATATGCAATGTCGGGGCCGTGTCGTCAAGTAGATTAAACTACCTACTAGCTGTCGATACATGGTTGCATTTTCCAAGTCCTTGCCTTCATCACATAGCTTGGAGTTAATCTCGATCGGGGTCGATATTGGCTTGCAGTCGATCATCCCGAACTTATGTAAGAGATCTCTGGCATACTTTTGTTGGCACAAGAATATTCCCTCTTTTGTTCTATCCATCTCGAGCCCCAGAAAATGATTTAGCTCTCCAAGCTCTTTCATTTGAAATCTGACTGACAAGTTCGTCCTCGTTCTTTGGATTTCGTTTTCGTCATCTCCAGTGACGATAAGATCATCCACGTACACTAGCACTATTGCTAGTTTTCCGTGTTGTGTTTTGACGAAGAGACTTGAATCTGCTTTGGTGCTCTCGAATATCCGTGACCGAACTAAAAATTACGCTATCTTACCGTACCATGCTCGTGGCGCTCGCTTTAATCCATAGAGAGCCTTTTTAACTTGCACACATGGCTCGGATTTTCTTTATTTTCGAATCCTTTGGGTTGCTCCATGTAAATGTCTCTATCAAGTTCGCCATGGAGAAACGCATTTTTCACGTCCATTTTCCATAGCTTCCAAGACTTGCTTGCTGCCAGTGCTATTAACACTCGTACTGTAGTAATCTTGGCAACTGGACTAAACGTCTCATCATAGTCTAGTCCATATTGTTGTGAAAATCCACGAGCCACTAGTCGAGCCTTATACCTCTCTATTGATCCATCGGGTCGCCTCTTTACCTTGTATACCCATTTGCAGGATATAGGCTTTGCTCCGTCAGGTATTGGCATCAAGTCCCAAGTTTCATTTTGCTTTAGAGCCACAATGTCTTCCTCCATTGCCTTTCTCCACTCTTTGTGTTGGATGCCTCTTCAAAGGTCACTGGCTCTTTGGTACTTTCATCTTCTTCTACCACTGCATTGGCATACTTGGGATTTGGCTTTCGTTGTCTAGTTGATTTTCTTAGTTGTGGTTGAGGACTCGTTGGTACCTCAACCTCTTCTTGTTGAATTGGCCTATTCTCTTCTGGTGTTGGTTGATGCACACCAGTTTGCCATGGGCCTTGCGTTGTCCTCATAGGCTCTTCTCCATCGCTTGACTCCTGTGAATTTTCTATTTCCTCATGGCTCTTTTGTACTTCTACGATTTCCTCTTGCAACTTATCTCCAATTTCTTTTGAATCTGGTAGTTCCACCATTTGCGGTGTCCACCAAGAAGATGTTTCGTCAAACACCACATTGCGCGATGTGTAGCAACGGTCGTTTGTAGGATCGCAACACCTCCATCCTTTCCTTTGGCTATCATATCCCACAAATATACATCTAATGGCCTTTTTGTCGAACTTGCTCCTCAAGTGACTAGGCACGAATACGTAACAGACGCAGCCAAAGACACGAAAGTGGCTGACTGTGGGCTTAATTTTCCACAGTTTCTCAAATGGTGACACGAACCCTAGCTTCGGTTGCGGAAGTCTATTTATCACATGTGCTGCTGTCCTCATACACTCTGCCCAAAACCTTCTTGGCACATTCTTTGCGTGTAGCATACTTCGACATGTTTCAGCAAGATGTCGATTCTTTCTTTCCGCTACACCATTCTGCTGCGGAGTGTTTGGACATGTCAACTGATGGTATATCTTATGTTCTTGTAGATATTGGGAGAATTCTCCAGATGTGTACTCTCCTCTATTATCCGTGCGTAAACACTTAATCTTATCTCCGACTTCTCTTTCTACTTTTTCTTTAAACTCTTTAAATTTTGTAAACGCCTCAGATTTTTCTTTCAAGAAGAAAATCCAAACATACCTTGAGAAGTCATCGATGAATGTCACCATGTAGCGCATGCCTCGAATTGATGGTTGCTTGATAGGTCCAAACAAATCAGAGTGTATCAACTCCAATGGTTACTTTGCTCTATAGTTTGACCCCTGATATGGTAGCTGATGTGCTTTACCATATTGATGACCCGAGACACACCATGTCGCTCTCGATCTCAAGTCGAGGAAGGCCTTTGAGCATTGTCTTCTTCATCATCACCTTGACTTGTGATAGCTTACGTGTCCTAGTCTCACATGCCATAAATCGCTGCGTCTTTTTTTCGAGTCTTATCTACGTATGCGATTCTAACGACATTACATAGATGGACTCTAGTCTTCGTCCTTCCATTCTTGGTGTACACGAAATTTTGACATTTTGATACACCTTAACATTTTCGGTCCAAACAAAACATAATTACACGAAGATGTCAATTTGTGCAATCGATAGGAGATTTTCTTCATTCACGGCACATGGTAGACGTCTTGTAGATGCACCTGACTAGGACTAAAACGGGGCATGATAACTATCTTACCAATATGTGTTATTGGCAATCTCGAGTTGTTGGCAGTTACCACCATCCGGCCTCCCTTATACTCTGCCGTGTTTTGCAGCTTCTCCTTGTCGCCTGTCATGTGATTGGAACATCCTGAGTCGACAATCCAATCATTTTCATAATCTATCCGTCCAGGGACGACCGCCATCAGTGCCGATTTTTCCTCAAGGCTTGAACTGCACACCTCCTCATGAGTTTGCTCAATTACTGCGATCGATGCTTCAGCATCCCACTATTCTTCACTATTATATTTTTCTTGCTCATTGGAGGTTGCCATATTTCCTTCTGCTTGCTTTTTCCTAAATCGGCAATCTCTGGCGTAATGACCTCGTTTGTCACATACGAAGCACGAGCCATTAGGTCGCCTATATCTCTTGGACAACTGACCTCTCTCATCGCGATTTTCTTGAGCTCCCCTTGTTTGAGAACCTTCTATACGTTTTTCTTCTTTTGATTCTTTATTATTTTGTCGAGGGGATCGGTCTTTTCTTTTATAGCTAAAAAATGCTTCATCTTCTTTCTTTAGTGAGACCCCTAGCATTTTCTTAGTCAACGCTTCTTGGTCAGCTAGCAAATTTTCTAGATTGACCAATGAAGGTTGCTCTGGCCAACCTTATATTGCGGCAATAAAGCCTCTAAATTCGGGTCTCAGTCCATGTATGATTATTCTTCTCATTCTAGATTCTGAAATTTTACTTGAAGAATCTAATTTGAGATTTCGCGACACAGAGATTTTACCTTGTTGAAATATTGGTTTATCGTCATCTCCCACTGAGTGATGGACAGTAGCTCATTCTCTAGAAGCTGCAACCTTAGATCATTTTTCTTTGAAAACAGAGCTGCAAATGTGTCCCATGCTTCCTTTGGCGTAGACTTGTCCCTTATGTACTCCAATAATTCCTCATCAATTGTTGTCTTTATCGCAAACATGGCCTTACCTGCTTTAATCTTCCATTTCTTTAGAGCTCCGGCGTCCTCCGGCGGTGTCACTTCACTGCCGCCAACTACGTCCCACAAGTCTTGGCCTTGGAGATGAGACTCCATGCATGTCTGCCATGTGGTGTAGTTTTGATTGTTGAGCTTCTTCACTCCGCCTATCACTTGTAGGTCGCCCATCGTGACTTGAATAACCTCCTCGTTACCAAGCAAGCTTTATTGAAGCTTCACAATCTCAATTTGTGCACGATCTACAGAAGCTCGAAAATAATCTCCACTCGACTGCCTTGCTCTGGAAACACATGGCCCTCAATCGACCAGCTCTGATACCACTTGTTGGATTTGGAACACAAAAGAGAACTTGTTTTATTATATAAACACTTGTACAATACTTTGGTTATGGAACACAACACACTCTTTTGTGATCTTGCTCACCACTCTTTTCCACCTTCTCACACTACACTCTTAGCATATTTATACTTGGTTACAATATATCTAGAAAGTTCTATAATGGAGGTTAGAAATTTCTAGTCCTAATGAAATCATCCTCATTGTTCTAGATCATTCCTAATTTATATGGCACAAGAGAAAATTCTAGCAAAACAAAGAAAAATCTAGAACGTTCAAATAGGTTGGTGATAACCTTCATGATCTTCAGTTGGTGAAAAAGCTTTTGGATATTAATCGTTATAAGCTCATTCATGTTGAAATAAATGATGCTCTACAAGAAGTACTGAATTGCTTGAGTGCTTTCAAGAGGGAACCAATCGACCCGGTTCAAATAGATTACCACAACGAGGAATTCAAGCTTCTTAGCTACATGGTTAAGTTTACTACCGACCGTTTGGTCAAGAAGTAACCAAATTTGCTCATTGCCTCAAGATGTTTGTTTGGTTAGGCAGTAATCGATTTATTCCTTTTTCTTTCATATTTCTGATTTAGATGGAATAGAAAAAAACTAAAATTTATATCAATTACGAGATCTCATATATTCATACAAAAAAGCAAGCCTGCAATGCAGAACCTGTGAATTAGTAACTAAGGATACATTCAATAACAAATTTTATGAACAAAAATCAAACTTATACACTCAGTAAGACAATCCAGCAGTCCAACTCCAATCTAAAGTTACAATTCTATGGGTTCAGACTTCAAACACAATGTAAGTATATAACGTTAAGTAATGACCCTAATTGTATACATTGTTAATTTAAAGTTCGACTCGTGGGCACGTAACCATGGAATATACTCGGTTTTCTCATAAGTATTTGCAAATGAAGAAAAGATCCGATGACCCACGTAGGGCGGAGCCAAGAATTTTGGATGGGAGACTACTACTTTGAAAAAAATAAAAATTACACTTCAAAATTATTCCCGTCCCCCGTCTCCACCCCTAGATGCACGGGGAAGGGCATTAAAGCTTCTCAACATCAGAGAAATGCAAGGGTCAGGCTAGAGTACAAGCCTACGAGGAACTCTTACAAGTTGTGAAGGATCATTCCACTGCTAGAAAGTCTGTGGTCGATGAAGGTGGAATAGTTTTTCTTTCATCTTTTACTTGGCACTTCGTATGCTGTAGGTTCTAAAATCATATCAACTCTTGTGAACTTCACACTAAATTATCTTTCAAAAACGAATCTAATGCAACCTAAAAAGGTATCATCAATTGTAGATGGATCTAATGACATAATGGTCAATCGTGCTAGGCTATGATGTACAAACACTCCTACTAGGGTGATGTGTTCATATCCAACACATGTCGTATCGTATTGCACCCGACACTCCTCGAACTCTCAAGGACATGCATCCAACATGCCACGTGCCTTTGTTCCATTTTTTGTATATTTTTAAACTACCGACATTCAAGATATGCTTTAAAGACACCCTCGAGTTGTAAGGAATTGACGTATACATGCACAACGGAAATTAAATCTGCAATTCATGATCGAGGTTTACCTTGATGAACACTGTGAAATTTGATTATCTTAACTACATGTGAGATCTTCAATATCACTGTTGTCCAATTGTTCAGCCTCCAATGGTAATCCACACAGTAAGAACAGATATGAACTTCCATGTTCAAGAAGAGATGAAAGCGGAACTTTGTGAGTAATTGTATTGGATTCTGTCTCTTGCTTGTGCTAGCAAATAATGAAAACCAATTTATTTAATTTGTTGTGGCCTTAGTATTTATAGGTAGCGCAAACCCTAATTCTAGTCAGACTAAAATTGTGTGTTCTAGTCTTATTAGAACTTTGTTAGCCCACAACTAACGGATCCAATTAATTAATCTAATTAATTAATTTGGTCCAATAAGTAATAAAGTCCGACCCAACTAATTGAACATTGGACATTAATTCTTACAATCTCTCACTTGGACAATGTCCAACCCCATAAGCTAAATTCTCACATTTTGTGTGTGACGCATTAGGTTCACATTCACGATGGCAACGCAGTGATATTCTCATCGATTCACCTAGATCAATCAATTCACGGCGTCGTCCAAGATTGACATCTAGTAATGTATCAAGGCAATCCATGTGAAATATAATATCATGTGGTATGACATAACCAACATATGTACAGTTACTTGTGGAAATATAATCCATTTATCAATATAACTCAATTGGTTAAGAGATATGGATGAGCGTCAATCTCATTTTAACCAATTATAATATTCACCTCAAATCTTCGTTGATCTAATCTAGTTATAATTGAAATATTTTCAACACATAACTCTACCCGACTGAAGAAATTTATATCAACTTAAGTGGAAAAAAATCAGGTTATAATCTCCTACTTTTCAGGAGTGACGAATCTTCATATTGGACATTCACAACCTTAATATTATATGATTCTTACTATACCTCATACGACATCTTCTTGGTAACTCATAATCTTCGAGTCCCATCAAACGCTCGCCAAAGTATAAAAGTCTTCACATAAGATTCTATGATATCCTCAAGTCAAAAGACCAAATCCATTGTCACGCATTAGAGATTTACCACTGACGCTTGGATAGTTATTCATGTGGAATCTCTAGGCAGATCATCCAATATCATGTTCTCATAACAATGCATTCATGTGTTCATTCAAATGTCCTTCTATATCTTAGCTCGTGAGATCAGCTACTTTCTTCAAAAGAAATGCGACACATGCTAGTCTATCTGCAATAATGATATTCGTATCTTATTATTACTATGACTAAGGATATTTCAAGAATAAGTTATTTATAACTTGTATCTCACAATCACATGCACCTTGTCATTAACAAGTTTCTATAAACTTTTCTTCGGACTCTATTATTTTAAATAATAAAATTTAAATAATAATAGATCTGCCATTAAAATATAGATAAGTATTTACTTAATCAATTTTTTTATACAAATCAATGTCTAACAAATAGTATATCACAAAATGTCCAATACAAACTAGATCCAATCATTTAGGTATCTTAATACCATCAGATTTAGCATGACCATCATGCTTGTGCTGGGACAACAACTTTTTCAGAAGATCTGCTACATTATCATATCTTAAGACCCGTTCTATCTTTACGTCATTTCTTAAGATTATCTCCCTGATGAGATGATACTGCCTCAATATATATCTGGATCATTGATGAGACCTAGGTTCCTTTACTTGTGCGATGGATCCAATGTTATCACAATACAAGGTATTGGATCAATAATGCTAGGAACTACTCCAAGTTCAGTAATGAACTTCTTGATCCATACCGCTTCTTTTGTTGCTTCTGAAGCAGCTATATATTTGGCTTCTTGTTTGGAACTTTTCCAACTGACCGCACCACCATTTAGCATAAATACATATCTGGGTTGAGATTTGCTATCGTCTTTATCATACTGAAAGCTAGCATCGACATAACCTTGAACTCTAATTTTGAAACTAAGTGGGTTTACAAAAAAAAAAAAAAAAAAAAAGTCTAATAAACATAGAAATACATAAAATAAAGCCCGCTTAGCAGCTCAGGAATACACTCAAATTGTAGGGTTAGACTTTGAAGAAACTTTTGTTCCAATTGCAAGTTTAGAGTCTACAAGACTTTTACTTGCTATTGCTTGTCAAATTAAATTTAAACTATTTCAAATGAATGTCAAAAGTACATTTGTGAATGGTTATGTTAATGAGGAAGTTTATGTTGAACAACCTAAGAGTTTTATAGATCTCCACTTTTCAAACCATGTGTATAAACTTGAAGAAGATCTTTATGGTCTAAAGGAAGCTCGTCGAGCATGGCATGAACGTCTAACTACTTATCTCATTGAAAATGGGTACAAGAAATGGAGAGTTACAAAACTACGTGTGAATTTTCTTTGTAATATATATATATATATATATATATATATATATATGCAAGAAGTCTTGATTCTCTAAGTGGCATTACCTTTGTCATATATATATATATATATATATATATATATATATATATATATATATATATATATATATATATATATATAAATTTTGATGAACAACTTGAAAATTCTCAATCATCTTTACGGTCAGCCTTTTTCATAGATAAGTGTGAACATAGCTCAAGTCACATATATTAAATCATGAAATAGAGTGTAGTGTGTGAATAAATAATCAAAATAAAATCAATAAAATCGAGACAAATCCGCACAATCCTCTAATTCATATTATTGTTTACAGAATAGAATTTCAAACCAGACATTATCTTATTTGTCTTTTTCATTAAGAAAATACTTGATCTTCCAAGAGTGGGTGAATTTTTTTTTTCAATTCTGGCGTTTGTATACACACGTATTATGTGTGTGTGTGTGTGTGTGTGTGTGTATTTAAAAAAATAAATAAAAAATGAACAATGAACAATGTTTTTTTTTCTTTTCCTGTTGCTGTTTTTGTTTTTCCTTTTGTTTTCTTTTCTTTAGAACTCAATTTAGTTTGAGACTTAGAGGTCTAATTTTAAAATAAGTCAAATTTTAAAAAGAGTCCATTCTAAAACAGGTCATTTCTTTAAAAGAATCCAATTTTAAAAACATACATCTTCTATTTAAAATATCAATTTGGTCCTTTATACTCTCCATCTTCCTCACATTCCTGTCATCTTCTAACTTAAAACCCTAAATATTTATTCTTGATTTCTTGATTTCACCTCATTTGATCTTGCAAGTTGTGAATGAGATTAACAAATTGCAAGAGAAGAATCAATCATGGGTTGACAAAGTAGAAGATGAAGAAGAATAAGAGTTCAGTAAGGAAGATGTTGCCCCAGTCTGATTCAAACGTGCACAAAAGGATAAACATCAGATTGATGAAAGTTTCACTGAACGATCGAATAATACCAATCTGCCTAGTGAACATCAAAACATTAAACAGACCTCTTTAGACATACCATATCCAACAACTCACCCTCAGCTATTCAAGCAAAGTTTGCTCTGCAAAGCTGGTCTTGTTGAATTGATTGAGCATTAGGGTATACAAAAAATTTTAGGTTGGACTGGGAGACCGTGTGGAACTTTAATCAAAGAATTTTTGGCTAATATTTCTCGCCAGATTAAACAATCGGGGAATAATTTTTTATGGTCTGTTTATGTTTGGAGACGACTAGTGCCATTTAGTCCTTCCAATCTTCATTGTTGGCTTGGTTTATCTTTTATCACTAAATGGCTGGATGATGAGTTTGAGGTAGCTACTGATACACTGGCCTTAGAGCTCACTGGAAACCTTTAGCCCGCGGGATAAATGACTGCAGCATTGCTTATCTCCAAGTATAAGGTGCTTCACAAAATTGTCTTACATAATATTGATCCAATTCAGCACCGGTCGGACATTGGGATGGATAAGGTTGAGCTTTTTTACAAGTTGGGCACCCACAACTCGTTGGATATTGCCACACCCATATTTGACAAAACTGTGTTCGTGACAACCCGTCAGGCACACTCGACGATGTTGCCTTTTCCAAGCTTACTTAATGCCTATCTCCAGCATCACAATGTTCATATTCTTGAGGATAACACATTTACCCCACCTATCTCTATCATTCGTCCATCAAAGAAAGTCATGAAGATACCGACCCCTCCGGCAAGACTAGGCATCTCCAAGGATCACACCATTTCTCTTAAAACTCAGGTGAGTCATTTAACTACATTGGTCACTGCACTTTCAGATAATTTTGAGCGTCATCACAGATTCACTAGGGCATTCCTTAAGGCCTTGGCCGACCGGACTAGAACTCCTATTCTAGATGAATCTCAAGATAGTGCACCACATACTGCCACACATCCTGATAATGACCTTGATAGAAATCAACATCCTGACACTGGCCTTGAGAATACTCCACGTCCTGACATTGATGCTACTGTGTCCCAACATCATGATGTTGCTCCTAGGCCTTCATCCTCCAAGCGAAAAAAGAAAACCCAAGCGGACGCGCAATGGCGTAACATAGAGGATGATGGCACTCAATATCATATGGTTGGTTTTTTTTCTCTATTTTACTTAGGACTTTTCTTTAGTTTAGTTGAACTGTTTGCACTATTTACTTTGGCTTCTCTTTATTACAAAAAGGGAGAATAGTAATAGTTACTTAAACTTGAACTTGGTATAATTAGGATTTATTGATTTATTGCTTTACTTAAACTTTTTGGTTTAATTCTGATTCGTCGTGCTTATTGTGTTAGTTTCAACATCATAACATGTGTGCTCACTTGAAAACAACTTAATATGAATTTTGTAATTAAGAGATACCAAAGAGAGAGAATTTTGGGGAATCTGTGTTTTTGTTGGCATCCTTAATTATATATTATTTTAATTAAATTCATATTGAAGTGAGTTAAGATGATTGGGAGTCAATCTTGTCTCGTCGTTAAATGGAAACTATTGAAAAAGTATTCTTATCCTAATCCAATTATCAAGTTGGAGACCCAGTTGTTCTGAAACTTTTATTCTTATTTGATAAATAAATGATTGAGCCAAATGCATATTTAGCACTCTATATGAATTGGATTTTAAGTAGATAAAGTTGTATGCATATTGAAATATTATCTCTATCGAAATTCTGATCTTCTTAAATGAAAGTATTTAACTTAATGACTTGGTTGATTATTTTCCAGATTAATTCTTGTGTTATTACTTATCCTATTTTTTATAATAAAAATTGTATTTAAACTCAAAGACTTAGTCTACTTTATCACCGAATAAGATAGATATTTAGTCATTGAGTTTACATAATTACTTTTGCATACAAATAAGACAGGTGACGAACCAAGAACTTTACGGACTTTGAAACCAAAGATGCTCAATCATATATGAGAAAATAATCTGTGAGTTGCATTCAAAATAAATATTCAAAAGTTCTCGTCCAATCAAAAACTACATTTTTGTAAAAGACTCTGAGAAAAAGCGGTATAAAAATCTACTGTAAGAAAGAACGGCATTTCGGCAGCAATATAAGGACTGGATCTTTATTTTGATTTGTGTAGACAATCCGGGTACACTTGCAGAATGGATCAAGATCGAGACCGAGGAACTTGACTGCATTCCTAGACTAGTTAAAGAAGATCTAAAACGGGAAATTTTAATTTTTTATGTTAATTATGTTTTGTTTTTTGTAAATTGTTGATAAAGTTTTAGATTAGGTCTAAAATTGTAATTTCAAAAAAGCTGAGATGTGTGTAATCTGTTCTAAAATAGTAGATTTATTTACCCGTGGCATGGAGGCCTGTATATGTTTTTCTTAGGGACTACTTGGGAGTTTTGGAGTGCGGGTTATGAGAGTTTTTCAAAGTACCGATTTTGACATTTATGAGGGGAGCGGTTTAGTAGTTTTTTTTTAAACGATCCAACCAATCTTTGGGATTTGATTATCTAGCGGTTCTAAAAGTTTTTTAAAAGAATCAAATTACATATATGCCCATATATAATAAAAAAATTTAATTTTAATATTTTTGTATATCCACCTATCATTGAAAATATAAAATTAAATTTATGTTCTTGCATATATTTTTTTTCATTTGCATATGTTCTTTATTTTTATAAATATTAAGTTTATGGTAGTTTTGAAAATAATTGTTTGAGAGAAGAAAAAATTGGAAGAAATTTTGAAGAACGACCAAAAACCACCGATTTGGAAGGTTCGGAAGTACACTCCAAATTACACTACACCGGTTTTGGGTAGTTTAAAAACTGCACAAAAGTGGTGCTCTAAAAAACTAACAAGCATCGATTTTTTCAACCCTTCATAAATAGTACCACCCAAAACCGGTCAAAAACAGTGAAAAAAAAATCCCAAGCAGGCCCTTAGGGATTTACCACGCTATATCTGGTGTTATTTACTACTTTAATCATCATTTTTGTTATCTATGTAGAACTGTGCGAAACGTCACTATAATATTTTGACGTTCAACAAATTTCCACCAACATCAAAACATTAAAGTGAACCTTCGAGTTAACAGTTTCTTTTAAAAATATATATCTACAGCTTTTGCTTAATTTCATTAACAACATGTTCAACTCTCTCCTAGGTAGTTATTTACCTAAATTTAAAACTAACACAACCAGACTATAATCTTTTACAATTGTTGTATTCTTTGAGTTCTACTTTATGTCTGCAATATAACTTTTGCAATAATCAGACTATAATGTAACAACAAAGAATAAATGAAATGTAACAACATAGAATTAATGTTTCCATATATTAAGTTCATCTTCATAACTGAAGAAAGAAAAAACAATAAATTCCATGAGTAATGACACTAATATTGTTTCTTTTGAGCTAATTACTATATAAAGAGGGCCGTGGACTTCTTAATTACTCAACAAACTAGAAAAAAGAGCAAAAAATGGCTTCTTTCTTGCAGGTCTCAATCTCATCTGTGTTGATTTCCATGGCCCTCATTTTCCTGTCTCTAATTCCGTCTTCAATGTGTAACCCACTGAGCGAAAACGATCTTTTACACATTTGCTCGAAAACCCAAAATGCTTCTGAATGTTTGAATCAGTTTAAATCAGATTCCAGAAGTTTGAACACAGATGAAAAAGGCATTGCAGGAGTTGCAGTCGACCTTGCGTTGAACAAGGCCAATGAAGTTCACAACCAGTACAATCAACTTTACAGGGACACCAAGGATTCTAAATTGCAGGAAAAGTATATTGCTTGCTCTAAGAATTACAACGATGCCATTCGTGATCTTCAGTTGGTGAAAAAGCTTTTGGATATTAATCGTTATAAGCTCATTCATGTTGAAATAAATGATGCTCTACAAGAAGTATTGAATTGCATAAGTGCTTTCAAGAGGGAACCAATCGACCCGGTTCAAATAGATTACCAGAACGAGGAATTCAAGCTTCTTAGCTACATGGTTAAGTTTACTACCGACCGATTGGTCAAGTAGTTACCAAATTTTCTCATCGTTCAACAATTATTATCTGATAAATTGAAGCTTATGTTTGGATAGTTCAGCAGTAACCGACTTCTTCTTTTTCTTTTAATATTTTGTAATTTTTATGGATGGGAAAAAAGTTTAGATACAAACAACAAGAGTTCTTGTGAAAAATTGGTAATATGTATGTAAATAAAAAATGACTGCATAACCTGTGAATTAGTAAGATTGCATGATAAACTCATAAACAATAAAAAGTTCCATGGAAAAAATCAAACTTATACATTAAGCAAGACAATCCAGGGTCCAACTCCAATCCAGAGTTCCAATTCTTCATGTTCAAACTATCGTTAACCATCGAAATTATAACCAACATATAAGTGTTTGGGTTACTGAAAGTTCACCTTTGGGTTAGTCAAGGTTGGCCTTTTAAGATGGAAAATCAAATCTTAATAATGGTATCAGAGCCCATTAAATATAATCGAGCAATTCGATCCCTATAAAGTTCAAACGAGTATTTAGATTCAAAGATTTATGTGCTCAAATGAGCTATCATTATTGATATTATGAGCCCAATGCTGGATATCCACAATGATGAAACCCAATAGGAAAGATCCAGCCCTTCTTGTTGGGCTTATTTGCTGCTGTGCCCAGTGATATGGTTGGCCCAAGTCTGGAAGAATGCGCTTTTAGTATTACTGATTATACGCCTTTGTGCTTTAACTTTAAGAAGAATCCTCAGTCGTTGGATTGCTGCTTTTGATCCTAGCCATTGGTGTGGAGTATATAAAGGCTCTTCATCAGATTAGGGTTGATAGATTTCACTGTTGGTGCGCAGCTTCTGATATAATTTTCACTCTCTCTCTGCTCTCCGATTCGTCTTCTTATTCTTTTCATCTTCTTCTTTCTGGGTGAACCTTTGGTTCATCTCTGGTTTGTGAATTAGGTGTTGCTACAGTAATCATCTCCTGATTACTGTAGACGTGTGTGTTTATCCCTCAATCTGTTGTGAAAAGGGGTAATCTCTGTAAAGAAAGGATCGGTGTCTGTATGAGTGATTCTTGGGTAGTTCTGAGTGGATTATCATGTGTAAACTTGATACTTAACCTGTTGTGGTTGTTTAATAGTGCAAAAGAGGCCGGATCTACGTTTGTAGAGCCTCAAAGGCAGACGTAAGCATTTCATCAGCTGAACTGCCTGTCCCGAAAGGGACAAACAAATCTTTGTGTTCTTTTTACATTTCTGCCTTATTTTTCTTTGATCTGTTGATATTGTGTTCTTGAAAAGTTGGGTAAGTTCATGTTAATTGTCGCAACATGTGGTATCAGAGCTATAATGATGTTCTTGGCAATTTAACAGTCTTCGCGTTCTGTTACTGAGACAAATCTCAGGGCTGTAAGTATTGTTCTTATCCCTGTTGAGGTAATAAAGTGTGTTCCTCTAATTTTGTTATGTTTTAAATGTGTGTTTACATAATAAAAGAAAATTACGTTGGTAATACATGCTTTATGATTTGCTCTTAGTATTCTTTTCTGAATATGTATATCTGAATCATAATATTGTTCTCTTAAACATTTTATACTTGATAAAGCCCCACCCCTGAGACTTTCTTGAAATATCCCTTGACCTGAGAACCTGATTCTCACGGAATCTTGGGGTTTTCTTGATTATAGGTCTCTCACCAAAATCTTGTGTGACATTTTTTGCGTGTGCATGTGTCTGGCTGTTTGAGAGTTTCTTTTTGTTTCTTCTGTTTGAATAAAATACCTTCATCTCTCAATAGTTGTGTTTTTTTTTTGCTTCCTATTTTAAATGGCAACTTCAAGTTTTCATTTAGATCAGTTTAATGGTAAAGGTGACTTTGCCATTTGGCAACAAAAAATGAAAGGTATTTTGGTTCAACAAAAGGTGTCAAAGGCCATTAATAAATCCTATCCTGATACAATGTCTGATGATCAAAAGGTTGAGGCTGATGAGTTAGCCTATACTTCTATTATTCTTCATTTTTCTGATTCTGTGCTTCGAAAAATTGGTACTCTTGATGATGCTCAATATTTATGGGAAACTCTTGAATCAACTTACTTGGAAAAATCACTGCCTAATAAATTGTTTCTATTAGAGAAATTCTTTAGTTTTAAAATTGATCCCTCAAAGGATCTTGATGAAAGTTTTGATATCTTCAATAAGTTGATTCAAGATATTAAAAATTGTGGTGATAAAGGTATAGATGAATATAAAGCCATCATTCTTTTGAATTCTATACCTGATGCTTATAAAGATGTGAAAAGTGCTATAAAATATGGCAGGGATGATCTTACTGTTGATATAGTAATAAATGCCCTTAGAAGCAAGAATCATGAGCTTAAGAATGAAAAGGAAACAAGAAGTAATGGTGAAGGCCTATTTGTTAGGGGTAGATCCCAACATAGAGAGACTAACAATCAGGATGGTAAGAACTCCAATGGCCAGTATCACAAAAAGAAGGGAAAGGAAAAGTCTAGGTCTAAATCCAAGGTAAATGGTAGGAAGTGTTATAATTGTGGTAAGGTAGGTCACTATATTAAAGATTGTTATAAGTTGAATAACAACAATCAGAAAAATAAAACACCTGACCAAAGCAATCTTGCTACCACTAATGTTGAAACTCTAGGAGAATTGTATGTAGCCATTAAAAATGAAGAGCCTGAGACCTTAGTGAACTCCGTGTCTTCCATCCATCGGCCCCGATGAATGGTTACTGGACTCTGGTTGTACATTCCATATGACTCCTGATTTTGATATGTTTTGTTCATATACAAAAGTTGATTCTGGAATGGTTGTTATGGGTAATGATGTTGCCTGTAAAATCCATGGGGTAGGTAATATCAGGTTAAAATTTGACACTGGGTTTGTTTACCTTCTTGAAAATGTAAGACACATACCTGATTTGTCTAAAAACCTTATATCAATTGGATCTCTTGAAGATTCCAACTTTGATGGCAAATTTGGAGATGGTTATTTCAAAATTTCTAAAGGTGCTCTCCTTGCAATCAAAGGGTATAAGAGGAATGGTCTGTACTATACTAAGTCAGTAAGAATGCCCCATGACTCTGCTATGGCTAATTCTGTTAGAAATGATTGCACTAATCTTTGGCATAGAAGACTTGCTCACTTAAGTAATAAGGGGCTTAGTATTTTACAAAACCAGGGATGTTTTGGAAAAGATAAGGTGTCTAATCTTTCTTTATGTGAAAATTGTGTCATGGGTAAACAACACAGGGTTCAGTTTTCTGATGGCTTACATAAATCTTCCTCCATTCTTGAATATGTGCACTCTGATTTATGGGGACCTTCAAGCACACCTACACATAGAGGGAACAAGTATTTTCTGTCTATTATAGATGATTTTTCAAGAAAAATTTGGATTTATCTGTTGAAAAACAAATCTGAAACTTTTGATAAGTTTAAAACTTGGAAAACTCTTCTTGAAAATCAAACTGGTAAGACCTTGAAGTGCTTAAGGACTGATAATGGTCTTGAATTTTGCAACAAGGCTTTTGATGATTTTTGTAATCAATCTGGTATTAAGAGGCATAAAACTGTCTCTTATACCCCTAAGCAAAATGGTGTTGCTGAGAGGATGAATAGAACTTTACTTGAAAGGGTTAGGTGTATGCTCTCTAGTTCTGGTTTATCCAAACATTTCTGGGGTGAAGCTGTTGTTACAGCTTGTTATTTAGTTAATAGGTCCCCCTCTGCTGCCTTAAAGGGTAAAACCCCTGAGGAGATGTGGTATGGTAGGCCAACTGACTACTCTAATCTTAGAATTTTTGGTTGTACTGCATACTCACATCAAAAGGATGATAAACTTGACCCCAGATCTCAAAAGTGTGTGTTTTTGGGCTATCCTGATGGAGTGAAAGGGTACAAGCTTTGGGCTAGAAGTTTGGGAGGGTTCAAAACCATTATCAGTAGAGATGTTGTTTTCAAAGAAGATGAAATGCCTTGTCTAAAACAAAATCCTGATAATGATATTAATTCTGATAATACAGAGATTAAGGTGGAGTCTGATAAAGTTGTTGTCACCCCTGTAGAACAAAATCAACCTGTGATTCCCCAACCTCCTGAATCTGATGATGATTTAAATCATAATCAGACCACCATTGAAGATCATGATCATATTGATAACTTAGAGTTAGACAATTATCATTTAGCAAGAGATAGAAATAGAAGAACCATTAAAGTGCCTTCTAGATTAACTGATTATGATCTTGCAGCAATGGCTGTTAACTCTTATGAAGAGTTAAGTGGTAATGAACCTAAAACCTTTGAAGAGGCTGTTAATGGAAATGAATCAGAAAAATGGTGGACAGCTATGCAAGATGAAATGTCTTCCTTACACAATAATCAAACCTGGGAATTGGTTCCCAAACCAAATTTCAAATCCATTGTTGATTGCAGGTGGCTGTACAAAGTAAAGGAAGGTAATGATACCTCTGATCCTCTTAAATTTAAAGCTAGACTTGTAGCTAAAGGGTTTACTCAGAAATATGGTATTGATTACAATGAAATCTTTTTCCCAGTTGTTAAATACACCACTTTAAGAGTTATGTTTTCATTAGTTGCTCATGCTAATTTAGAAATGGAACAGCTAGATGTTAAAACTGCCTTCTTACATGGTGATCTTGAAGAAAAGATATATATGAATCAACCCATTGGTTTCATTGATAAACATAAGTCTGAATATGTTTGCCTGCTTAAGAAGTCTTTGTATGGATTGAAACAGTCTCCAAGGCAATGGAACAAAAGGTTTGATTCTTTCATGTTATCTTTAAATTTCAGTAAAAGTGAGTTTGATCATTGTCTCTATTATAAATCTGAACAATCAAGTAATACTTTTGTGTTTTTACTTTTATATGTTGATGACATGTTAATAATTAGTTCTTGTAGTGAGTTAATTAATAACATTAAAATTGCTTTAAGTTCTGAATTTGATATGAAAGATCTTGGCAATGCTAAGAAGATTCTAGGCATGGATATAATTAGAGATAGATCAAATTCTCTCCTGATGTTAAAACAAAAGAGTTATATCATGAAAATCCTTAAGAAGTTTTCTATGCATGACTCTAAAGCTGTATCTGTTCCCTTAGCTAATCATTTCATATTAAGTAAAGACCAGTGTCCCCAATCTGATGATAAAATTGATTATATGAATAAGGTGCCTTATTCCAATGTGATTGGTTCAGTAATGTACACTATGGTCTGCACTCGACCTGATATTGCTTATTCTGTGAGTGTCTTGAGTAGATACATGTCAAATCCAGGTGAACACCATTGGGAAGCACTAAAGTGGTTGTTAAAATACCTTAAGGGTACTGCAGATGTAGGCTTAGTCTTTAGACATTGCAGTGAAGGGATAAAATTAAAAGGCTTTGTAGATGCTAACTATGCTAATGATAGAGATAGTAGAAAGTCTACTACTTCTTATGCTTTTACTCTGTGCAATTCATGTATTAGTTGGAAGTCTCAGTTGCAACATATTGTAGCTTTGTCCACAACCGAATCTGAATATGTAGCAATCACTGAAGCTGTGAAAAAGGCCTTGTGGCTTAAAGGATTACTTTCAGAGTTAAACCTCTTACACAATCCTGTTGTTCTGTATTCTGATAGCCAGTCTGCTATTCAGTTATGCAAAAATCCTGTCTTCCATGATAGGACAAAGCATATGGATGTTAGGTTGCACTTTATAAGAGACATTGTGTCCAAAAAGCTGATTGAGCTTGATAAAATTCCCTCTCAAGCAAATCCGTCTGATATGGGGACTAAGCCATTATCCTTAAATAAGTTTAAATCATGTTTAAGCTTGCTTAACATTGATTCAGGTTAAAAGTATTATCCTTTTCTGATTAACTGTAGTGTTATAGTTTAATACTTTGTTTTGTTTTGTTTTGTTTTGTTTTGTTTTGTTTTTTTTTTCTAACTTGTTTAAATTTTTGCAGGAACTCGAGGCAATGATCAAACTGGAACCGTTGTCTTCTTTTGCACTTACAAACTCTGCATTTGGCTCAAGGTGGAGATTATTGATATTATGAGCCCAATGCTGGATATCCACAATGATGAAACCCAATAGGAAAGATCCAGCCCTTCTTGTTGGGCTTATTTGCTGCTGTGCCCAGTGATATGGTTGGCCCAAGTCTGGAAAAATGCACTTTTGGTATTACTGATTATACGCCTTTGTGCTTTAACCTTCAGAAGAATCTTCAGTCGTTGGATTGCTGCTTTTGATCCTAGCCATTGGTGTGGAGTATATAAAGGCTCTTCATCAGATTAGGGTTGATAGATTTCTTTCACAGTGCTGACTTCGATATAATTTTCATTCTTTCTCGCTCTCGATTCGCCTTATTATTCTTTTCATCATCTTCTTCTTTACGGGTGAACCTTTGGTTCATCTCGGGTTTAATGAATTAGGTGTGGCTACGAGAATCATCTCACGATTCATCGTAGGCGTGTGTTTATCCCTCAATCATTTGTGAAAAGGGGTATCTCGTAAAGAAAGGATCGGTGTGCGTATGAGTGATTCTTGGGTAGTTACGAGTGGATTGTCTGTGTAAACTTGATACTTAACTTTGTTGTGGTTGTTTAATAGTGCAAAAAGAAGCTGGATCTACGTTTGTAGAGCCTCAAGCGACGTAAGCATTTCATCACCGAATCTGCATCAATAGAAAAAGGACAAAAAAATCTTTGTGTTCTTTTTACATTTCTGCCTTATTTTTCTTTGATCTGTTGATATTGTGTTCTTGAAAAGTTGGGTAAGTTCATGTTAATTGCCGCAACAATCATCTTTCGGACATATTAAGAAATAAATTTAACGTTGATTAACTATCAAAAGTATAACCAAACATTCTTAATTTACTCAACTTTTAATATTGAAATTGAAGAAACCCAGGTGCATATTTCAGATTTGACTTTTTAATTCCCTTCTTCCCCCCTTCAACTCATTTGTCCATAGTGAATTGGATTCATAACTAGGGCATCTTCATCCTGGCCTGCATATCGTTCATTGCCACTTGAATGAGTTCATTGTTATGACATATACGGTAAGCTTTGTTTCTATAATTAATACACGGCACTGGCCGGCATTCAAAAATATTTGACCCAACTATTGGAACTATCAATTTTTTGGATATTCAATGTCGACAGAGATGTGCCATTTGCCTTCAAATAATTAGTACGGATTTAAATACTTCTTTCTAATCAAAGAAATGATTCGGTTCACAAATCTAGAGGCATAAGAAACTATACTTAAAGAAAATAGTAATATTTTGTTTAACTGTGGAGTCACCATTAATTGTGGCCATTTATGCATAGTTTATCATTGTATTGAAATGAATTTGGACTTCCTTATTAAGTGCTCAATTTCAGTATTAATTAGTGGAGTGTTATCACATGCAAGTTTGAGTATTTTAATGTTAATTTCAACGAAAAAGTGAGACTTGAGATACATCAATGGGAATGCATAAGGCAAAGGGACTTAGTTTTCAATGCATTGTGTTGTTTATGCAAGGCAAGGCCTGCCTGCTTGATCCAAGAAAAACTTGGATTCTGATTTTGGAGGTTTCTCTTCCATTTTAAAAACAGATTTTGAATACACCAAAAATGACTCTTTAGGACGAGACAAATTCTTGAAGTTATCTGTTCTCTTGTATCTTAGAAATAGTCGTCATTTTGCCTCGAGAGACAGCTCATAGTATAAAGGTTCACTACGGTCTATTTTTAAGAATATGCATCATACGATTAAAGTTATGTTAATGAATATTGTGGAGCTCCAAGAAAATCGGTACTAACAAAAATGTCCGGACCATCAGGGAGAAGGAAGCAGAAAGTGAAATGGAGCAAACTGTATACTTTTGCGTGCCTGCGGCCTAACACTACTGATGCTGCACCTACTCAACATCTTCTTGGACAACCGGGATTTTCTCGGGTGGTTTTCTGCAATGAACCTCACCTTCACAAGAGCAAACCACATAAGTATCCAAACAATTATGTATCCACAACCAAGTACAATCTTCTGACTTTTCTGCCAAGAGCGCTTTTAGAGCAATTTTGCAGGGTTGCCAATTTGTACTTTCTCTTAGCAGCAGTGCTGTCTGTTACTCCATGGGCTCCCTTTACTCCCATAAGTTTAATTGCACCCCTCGTGTTTGTTGTGGGGATTAGCATGCTCAAAGAGGCAGTTGAGGATTGGCATAGGTTTTTACAGGTAGAATAAGAAAACTTGTAGATATTTATCTTTTCAAGATTGGTTATGAACTTCTAGTTACATTTCATGATTGAATAACCACTTTGTTGCAGGACAGGAATGTAAACTCCCGGAAAGTGAAGGTTCATGTAGGAAACGGCTTATTCGTGCAGAAATTCTGGGAAGCACTTTGTGTAGGAGACGTTGTCAAAGTTAGCAAGAATGAATATTTTCCAAGTGATCTTCTCTTGCTGTCTTCTAGCTATGAGGATGGTGTTTGTTATGTTGAGACCATGAACCTTGATGGGGAGACTAATCTTAAGGCCAAAAGAAGCTTAGAAGCCACACTTGGTCTGGATGATGATGAAGAACTTAGCAGATTCAAAGGCACAATACGTTGTGAGGATCCAAATTCGAACCTTTACACTTTTGTGGGCAATTTGGAGTTCATAAACGAATCCTATCCCTTGTCCCCAACCCAGATTCTTCTGAGAGACTCAAAACTTCGAAATACAGAATATATTTATGGAGTTGTGATCTTCAGCGGGCCAGATACCAAAGCTGTGCGAAATTCCACGAGAGCTCCATCTAAACGTAGCAAGGTGGAAAGAAAGATGGACCGCGTGATTTACGTGCTTTTTGCTATGATGGTTTTAATTTCATCAATCTCCGCTACTGGCTCTGCATTATATACAGAATCTGAAAAGGACAAAAGGTGGTACCTTCGATTGCATGAAAATGTTGATAATTTGTTTGATCCATCAGAACCAGAGATATCAGGTTTTTTGCAACTTATAAGGTCCCTCATTTTGTATGGCTACTTGATCCCAATCTCTCTCTATGTCTCCATTGAAATTGTCAAAGTTCTACAAGCTATGCTTATTAACAAAGATCTAGGTATGTATGATGAGATAACAGGCAAGACAGTTGAAGCCCGAACGTCTAACTTAAATGAGGAGCTTGGACAAGTAGAAATGATTCTATCAGATAAAACTGGGACCTTAACCTGTAATCAAATGGAATTTAGGAAGTGTTCGATTGAAGGGATATCATATGGGGGTGAAGTAAATGAAGTGGATCTTGCAGCTTCTCAAAGAATGAACATTGATGTGGAAAGATACAGGTTCAGCTTGGATGGATCTGATTCTACTGGCCGAAGTATTGAGATGCTTGACCTTTCTACAGCTGATGCTAGCATAGAGAAGCAGGTTTTAGGTTGTAATAATGGCTCGGAGGATCCAAAGGATGGAAATTCAAGGTTTTCCATTACCGGGAAAGAATCCATTATCAAAGGTTTCAATTTCAGAGATGATCGGCTCATGGACAAAATGTGGATCTCTAGGTCTAACGTATCTGACATGGTCACATTCTTCAGAGTCATGGCTTTGTGCCACACGGGCATTCCTGTTGAAGACGACAAAACCGATAGATTGAAGTATGAGGCAGAGTCTCCTGAGGAAGTTGCCTTCCTGATTGCAGCGCAAGAGTTTGGATTCAAATTTTGCGAAAGAACTCAGTCTATTATGGTTCTTCAAGAGGTTGATCCTTCTTCAGGATTGGTGGTGAAGAGGTGAAACCTCTGTGTAACTCATCCTTTCTTTTGTAATTTTTTTTTTCTTTTAGTTGCTTTCTTACAGCTTCTAGATTTTTCTTACCAACACATCAAGATCATATTCAGAGAATACAAGCTTTTGAATCTATTGGAGTTCAATAGCTCCAGAAAGAGGATGTCTGTGATAGTAAGCAATGAAGACGGGGAGATCTTTCTGTTCTGCAAAGGGGCTGACGAGTAAGTTACTCCGAGTACTTTAGTTCAGATGCCTGCTTGGAAAATATATGTATGTCTAATTGAATATATTTTCAGTTGCTCGCTATCTTCCCCATCATTTTCACTAAACTACATCATGGACTTAGGCATCTAAGAAATTTCTATGCATACAGATTTTAAGTATCTATTATCCGTCACGGCTCCTATTGTTTAATGATTCCATTTCTTCTGGTTTTAAGGGTCATCTTTGAGAGGCTTGCAGACAATGGTAGAACATATCAGCAGGCAACAACTATGCACCTTTCAAATTATGCAGAAGATGGCTTGCGCACTATGGTGTTTGCATACAAAAGAATTGAGTTGTCTGAATATGAACATTGGAACTCAATGTTTATAAAGGTTAAGGGCACGATAAGTTCAGAAAGAGAGGAACTACTTGAGAATGCCTCTGAAATGATCGAGAAAGATTTGCTTTTACTAGGTGCTGTAGCAGTGGAAGATAAGTTGCAGAAGGGGGTTAGTGTTCTTTCTTTCTTTTACATGTTTACTAATTGAAGATGATTGCTGTTTCACAAAATATTTTGCAACAAGATTTTCACGTGTCACGGTTTTGTTTCCTTTAACTCTGATACCAGGTCCCTGAATGCATTGATAAACTTGCGCAAGCCGGCTTGAAGATCTGGCTACTAACTGGTGATAAAAAAGAAACAGCAATAAACATAGGGTGAGATTTTTGTCCATTTCAATTTTATTAAGTATTATAATTTGTAACATACGGCAGGGATATATGTGTTTTTTCGTAATCTGGACAGTCTATTTATTGTGGCAGATATGCTTGTAGTTTACTTCGGCAGGATATGAAACAACTTCATTTGAAGTTGAGCACAAAAATGGAATCTGACCATCAAGTGAAGGTGAACACCAGTTCTATTCAATGAACTCGGCATGGTTTGGCTTCAGAAAATTTCTTTAAGCAAAAGAATGAAATACTAAAGAAATTACTGAATCGGGATCAAGTATTCTTCATTTTTAGTTTTTCAGGATGTCAAAGATGAAATTTTACAGCAAGTAGAAAGTTATAACCAAATGATTATTCAAGAAGACAGAAAAGACACCCCTTTCGCTTTAGTTGTGGATGGCAAAGCTCTTGAGATAAGTTTGAGTAGCAATCTGAAACACCAGTTCTTCTCCTTGGCTATGAACTGTGATGTGGTCATATGCTGCCGTGTTTCTCCGAAACAGAAAGCCTTGGTAAGATTGAGTCTTCTGGTTTCATTTGGAATAATTGATTTTTCGTACTTCTTCTGTGAAAAATCACTTATTAATCTGTCTGGTTCATTGATAAATGTTTAGATTACTCGGTTGGCGAAACAGCATTCTGGCAAGACAATCTTGGCAATCGGTGATGGAGCTAATGACGTTGGCATGATCCAGGAAGCTCATATTGGGGTTGGAATCAGTGGCATGGAAGGAATGCAAGTAATAGACTGTTCTGTTTTCAACTGCTGATGGCATTTTCTGTGTCCTTTTTTCTCTAAAGTTCAATGTCTTATGGAAGTAGCTTTGAACTTAATTTCAGGCTGTAATGGCAAGTGACTTTTCATTGCCTCAATTTCGTTTCTTGGAGCGGCTACTAATAGTTCATGGGCATTGGTGTTACAGGAGGATCTCCAAGATGGTGAAAATTCTCTCTTTTTAATCTATAATAATTCACATTTTAGATTATCATCCACTCCAAATATGTCAAGAGCTTTTGTTTCCTTTGCAGATTCTCTACTTTGTTTATAAAAACATTGCATTTGGCCTTACGCTGTTCTATTACGACATTTACACTGGTTTCTCAGGGCAGGATTTATACGATGATTGGTATATGGTGATGTTCAATGTTCTATTGACATCTTTGCCAGTTATATCTCTAGGTGTCCTTGAGCAGGATGTTTCATCAGATGTCTGTTTGCAGGTAAAACACAACATAGATTTCGTCAAAACACAAGAACAATATGATGTCCTGACAAGATTCTAACTCGATTTTCTCTCTTTTCTTGTGAATCGTAAAGTTTCCAGCCCTTTATCAACAAGGACAAAAGAATATCTGTTTCAGTTGGAAGCGCATAATAGGTTGGATAATAAATGGCATTTTGGCTTCTCTGGCTATCTTCACACTAATTATCTATATATTGTCCCCGGCTGGTTTTGATCAAGAGGGAAATGTGGCAGACATCGAACATATTGGTACGATTACATATACGTGCATAATCTGGACAGTAAACTGTCAAATTGCTCTGATGATTTCCCATTTCACTTGGGTTAGCCATTTCGTCATATGGGGGAGCATTTTGAGCTGGTACGTCTTTCTCTTTTTGTACGGATTGCTCCCTCCAGGATACTCGAGAAATGTTTTTGGTATCTTCACTGAAGCGATTGGGCGTGCGCCTAAGTATTGGATTGTTACATTGCTCGTAGTAGTGGTTTCTCTCCTTCCGTACTTGATCCACATCACCATCCAACGGTCTTTCTATCCAATGGATGATCACGTGATCCAAGAAATCAAGCGGTTCAGAAGGGATATAACGGACAGTCCATCGTGGCTGAGAGAACAGGAGAAATCCAAAAAGACGACACTGATAGGATTTTCTGCAAGAGTGGATGCAAAAATTCTACATTTGAAGGAGCAACTGCATCACAAGAGGAAATCAATGTATTTGTCTTTGACAAATAGCCCTATATATAAAACTGTGATGCGTAGAGAAATAACTCCACAATCCTAATATCAATTCCTTTTTCATCTTTGCTTACTACATTACAGCTGCTACGACTCCTTTTATACCACTCATTGAATGCATACAAGTAAACACGAGTACGTACTTGGGGAACAGTCTCGTGTTCTACAAAAAAATTTCTTTATCCCATGAGATTTAGATTTGTTTGTTTAAGCATCGTTGTCTTGTCCTTAAGGAGTACATAGGCATTTTAATTGTGGATTCACATAAATTACATTTCAATTATACTCTCTCTCATTTTGGTATTTTCATATTATCCTTTTAATTAGTATAGTTATTGTATCTCATCATTAAAGTTATATCACGTTATTGTTAAGTGTTTAAAAAATAAAAAGTAAATTACTTTTTTTTTTTTTGTAATAGGTGGGCAAGAAAATGACACAACATTTCTTTTGATTTTGTTTTCGACAAGATGTTTCCGTCAGACATTCGGTCTAGTCAATTACTAAGGGGGCATATTTCTTTACAAATTATGAAACAAAAGCGTATGAAAAAAGTGGGCATCACTCCTAAATGGCCGGATAACCCACATTCTAAACTTTTAATGTCTTTGACCAGATTTTAGAAATTTAAAAAAAAAAAGGTAGAAATTGTATAATTTGTGTTTTCCCATTTTATTATCTCCTTTCAACGTGAGTTTAGTCCATTCTTTCTTCTCCATTCAGCTAACGTCCTTCTTTTCTCACGACGTTAGACTCATCCAAAGAAGCGGAAAAATTGTAACGGAACTAGTGTTCAAATTCGACAACATTCCCGTAAATCCTCCAGACGCAAAGAAAAATATGATACTAATTTGTATGGTTATGGTACACTGTTTGTTTGTTATTAATTTTCCAGAAACTATGTAGAGTTTTTTTTATTATTGTTTATCTCTGATCTAAGTCAGAACTTCATAGGTAATGGTAGCCATATGCATTTACTTCTGATGTTGGATATTTGTTGAAGGTGTGGTTTATGGAAAACTCAGATGTTCAGAACGATTTGTGAAATGATAAAAGTCGTCATGGAACGACAATAGTCGTTTTGGAACGACTATGATCGTTTTGGAACAACTATGCTCGTTTTTAAACAATTATTGTCATTTTTTACACATTTAAAAATATGGAGGAAAAATAATTCAAATGGTCACTGAGGCACTGGAGCTTTTCCCATCCTCTTTTCACCTTTCCTTTGTGTTAAAAATTGTTGGTAAATAATAAATCAAATGATCACTGAGGGACTGAGACTTTTTTCCTTCTCGATGTGTTAATTACTCTTGATTTGCTCTGTTATGTTCTATAAATTTGGTATCTTATGCAAATTTTTTAATATCAGTTTCTATGGGCTTGTCTCATGTTCTTCTTATATCATATTGATGGCATCCAAAAGACCTATTCTCCAACCAATTCAACACCAGCCAGCATCAGCTACATTCTCTATAGAAGATTTGCTTAACATGTTTCTGCACCCTTCTGAGTATTTCAATGAAGTTTACTCTCACTTTTTGGAGGCCAAGGACATGGAGGAAGAGATTGAGCAGTCAGGAAAATGAGAATAACAATCAAAATTGTAAAATTTGTCTTTGTTACTTGTTTTAATAGTTGGTGTTTGGAAGTTTGTCTGCAAGGTTGAGTAGTTTTAATAGTTATATTTTGATAGTTATTTGAAATGTTTTTGGTTAGGTTGTCTCAAAGGTTGTTTTGAAAGTTAAATAGTTCGGATAGTTGTTTGGAAGTTGTATGGATTGATGGATGGATGGTTTTGATTAGTTGCCTGGAAAATTATTTTACGATTAAATAGTTGTGTTGAAAGTTTATTATGAATAAAAACGGAATAATTGCATCAAAGGTCCCCAACATTTCAAAATCGTTGGGGATATGTCCCTAACCTAAAAAAATGGCACCACACATCCCCATCATATGAAAATCTTGGCGTGGTAGGTCCTTTACGACCAAATTGCCCTTTTCTTTAAATAAATAAAAAAAACAAAAAACAAGAAAAAAGAAAAACAAGATTGAAAACTAACCAAATGTACCCCAAAAAATAAAAAGTAAGAAATATATCCAAAAAAAAAAAGTAAGAAAGAGGTCCATCTTCTCCAAAAACCCAAAATCCAACCCAAAATTCCTCCTCTTACAATCCAACAAACAATTTCCACATCGCCATATCAAAAAAAAATCTAATATTTCGGTTCAAAAGTCTCTCCAGAAGCCAACCAGTCTCCCCTACAAACAATTTCCACATCACCATATGCCAATTTCTTCATAGAAATGTACCTTTGCATCGATCAACAAATCGAACATGTTCATGTATGTTTGTTTTGTGTATTTATCGTGTAGACACGAGTTTGGTTGAAGAGAGCAAAATTTGCTGTTTCTAGTGAATATCCGAAATATGGATATGGATTTACCATGAATGGAGATTTTGTTTCCTACAAAAATTACGACAAGATGGGGGGCTAGATCTCCCTTGTCCCAACCCGGACGAAACTTGGCCAAACTCGGCGGCTGGGAGGATTCAAGAATCATCAAAGAATGTGTCGTTGTAACATTAACACCTTGAATCCCAGATCGGATAAGTACTCTGTGAAAAGTTCTCATGGTGGAAACTAGGTTATCGATCAGATTTTGAGGTCCCCAGTGGAGGACTTCGTTTCCAACAAGTATGTAGTTGATTTTAGTTTGTGGGTAGAATGGTTTGATGTTATTACCCGCCCATCTCCGAACATACTTGATGTTCACTAGGTTCGGGATTTCTCCGTTCGGAGCAGTGACGGTGACAAAGATTTTGTGTCGACAAATGTCCTGAGAATATCTGGGTTCACGTCGAAGATCTTGATTCTGTCGATGGTGGTTTTGTCCTTGAAGAACTGTGCAACTTGAGTCGGCGGTTGGAGGTTGTTTCCGAGAGTACCATAATTAACTCCGATGGAATGCACGGCGGCGAAGTGTTGAACAAAGATAGTAGATAAAAACAAAAGAACAGATAATAAAGATTGTATTTTTGAAAACTCCATTGTTGTTTAATTATTACAGCAAATGAATACAAGTGTTGGATTGTAAGAGGAGAAATTTTGGGTTGGATTTTGGGTTTTTGGAGAAGATGGACATCTTTCTTACTTTTTATTTTTTGAGGTACATTTGGCTAGTTTTGAATTTTGTTTTTCTTTTTTCTTATTTTTTGTTTTTTTATTTATTTAAAGAGAAGGGAAATTTGGTCATAAAGGACCTACCACGCCAAAGTTTTCATACGTTGGGGATGTGTGGTGCTATTTTTTTAGGTTATGGGCATATCTTCAACGATTGTGAAACGTTGGAGAACATTGATGCAATTATCCCAATAAAAAATTGATTTTGCAAAAAGGTTGTTTCTATCCTTTAAATCTAATCAAATGAACTATTTTTATTTTTATTCTTTTGGTATTGGAGAAACAATAATTTATTATCAGAGTTTCACAAATATGGTCATAGTGAAAACTTAATCATTAATTTATTATTTGAATCATTTTCAAAGTTGTTTTATCAACCTCCGTCGCAATAGCAACACAATTATGAGCTTTAATTCATAAAGCATTCAACTGCGATCACAACAAAGATATAATTAACCAACAGACGTCCAAATCCTACAAGATCTTACAACCTTCAAAAAATTCTGCCAAAAATGACTTAATACGTTCGGAAAATGACAGTGGACGTGTTTAAAACGACTACTGATGTTTTGAAATGACTAAGCGTTATAGTGTTGTCATTTTTTAGCTACTTTTGTCATTTCAAATCACTATCAACCTGAAATGTACGTCTTAACCAACATTTACAACTGTCCAACTTTGATATCTATAGCATTTGAACCAGACAACAACAGATCAAAATCAAAAATCAAAACAAACCAAAAAATAACTATGGATAGTAAAGTAAAAAAAAAATCTTCAAGTTGTAGTTTTGTAAAATGATTAGAGCTTTTATACAACAACGAAGTCCTTTTATTTTTGTTAATCGAAACAGCATTAGTTGTTTCGAAAAATGACTATAGATTTTTTCAAGCATGACTACAGTCATTTTAAAACACCTGTGTCGTTCTAATAGATCGTCGACACAATCAAGTTAGACGATGGTCATCAGAGCGTGGATTACCTAAACATAACATATAATGGGATACGATCGACGTAGTATACATTTCATCGTCATGATCGAGTTAGAAAGTGGTCATCAGAGCATGGATTAGTTAAATACAACGTATAATAGGATACGATCGACATACTATACATTTTATCGACACGATCGAGTTAGACGATGGTCATCGAAGAGTGGATTAGTTAAATAGAACGTATAAAATGGTACAATCGACGTACTAACATTTCATTGACACAATCGAGTTAGTCGATGGTCATTAGAGCTTGGATTAGTTAAAGAGAATGTATAATGGGATACGATCGACGTAGTATACGTTTTATCGACACGATCGAATTAGACAATGGTCATCAGATCGTTGATTAGTTAAACAAAACGTATAATAGGGTACGATCAACATACTATACATTTCATCGATACAATCGAGTTAGACGATGGTCATCAGATAGTGGATTAGTTAAACAGACAAATAACAGGGTACGATCGACGTACTATACATTTCATCGACACGATCAAGTTAGTCGATGGTCATCGGAGCGCGAGATTAGTTAAACATAACGTATAATGGGGTACGATGAACATAATATACATTTCATCGATACGATCAAGTTAGTTGATGGTCATCGAAGTATGAATTAGTTAAATAGAACATATAATGGGGTACGATCAATAAAATTTACATTTCATCGACACAGTCGAGTTAGTCGATGGTCATCGAAGCTTAAATTAATTAAACAAAACGTATAATGGGGTGTGATCAACGTAATTTATATTTCATCAAACGATCGAGTTAGTCGGTGGTCATCGGAGTGTGGATTAGTTAAACAAAAAGTATAATGAGGTATGATAGATGTAATATACATTTTATCGATACGATCGAGTTAGTAGATATTCATCAGAGTGTGGATTAGTTAAACAAAACGTATAATAGGGCAAGATCAATGTAATTATATTTTATCGACACGGTCGAGTTAGTTTATGGTCATCAGATCTTGTATTAGTTAAATAGAACGTATAATGAGGTACATAATGTAATTTATATTTCATCGACACGATCGAGTTAGTCGATGGTCATCAGGGCGTGGATTAGTTAAATAGAACGAATAACGGGGTATGATCGACATAATTTACATTTCATCGATACGATCGAGTTAGTCGATGGTGAACGAAACATAGATTAGTTAAATAGAACGTATAATGGAGTATAATTGATGTAATTTACAATTCATCGATACGATTGAGTTACCTTGTAATACCCTACCAATAACATTGGGAAATGTTCAGAACTACAATATTCGTTCTGGACTAATCGACTACAATAGTTTAAAAAGACAGTAAACATTTCAAACCTAATCAATTGTTTGGAGAAACCCTAACAGAGAACGTTTGGAGACATTTAGAACGACTCTGGTCGTACTGGACTAAACGTCTTTCATTCTAAACGTCTGCGGTTGTTTAAAACGACAAATGTTATTTTTTAAGTTTGCAGCAACGTCTTTCATTCTAAACGCCTGCGGTTGTTTAAAACGACAAATGTTATTTTTTAAGTTTGCAGCATATTTTCACTCCGTAAACCAGGAAGGGCCATGCAGCTAAAGAACATCACATCTGCAGTCCAAAGAAAAATGAATAACTTAATAATTTGTAGCAAATATTTGTTTTTTTAAACCACGATAAAAAAAAATAAGTAGTCGTTATAAACACTTCTGCAGTCCACATAAAGATAAATCTCAATTCACACAATAAAAAAATTACATTTACATTTGTTGTCCATGTAAAAGATACGCAATCTTAAAAAAATGACAATGTCATCCATTAATCTTACGCTTTGTTGTCATCCATTGGAATCTAGATAGTATCTTGTGTACAATCTTAGTAGCAATGATGTGTTGTGTGAAGATAAAGCGAGAAGATGTTCATTTGTAAAGTGATTGCTTCTCGGGTCCAAAGGTATAGCAAACTTCGAGAATTTACATTATATGATCATTGCATTTATATGATCTCTCTAATCATGTACTAGATAGTATCTCGTTGTTCTCTTACTTCCAACTTGTTGTCTTGATAGATGAGTAGCAATGATGTGTTGTAACAAGTGAAGATAAAGCGAGAAGATGTTCATTTGTAAAGTGATTGTCTTTGACCACCTCAGGTCCAAAGGTATAGCAAACAGTATTCTAAGAATTTTGAGTAGGAATATATAAATTGTGATCATTTGCATTTATATCCATCTCATCATGATAATCATGTACACTTTGATCCACTTCATTGTCGTTGTTGGCTTGCAATCATACATCATTTTTGGAACTATCTCCAAGTTATCCTAATAGTGCATCACCAGGTAGAAGAAATTTTAACTCTAATTCATGCAAATAAGAGTCAACATTGCATAAGTCCAAAAGTTTACTATACACCTCTTTATATGAAAGCTCTATAGAAATTTGAAGTCCATTCACAACATGATTATCACCCTGTTTCCAATTTCACTTTCCCTCGTTATCAACAAACTCATCAAAATAAAATACATCAATTCATACATCAATTCACTTTCCCTGCAATTCATTTAAACTTTTTCATATGTAATCTAAATAAAAAAAAAAAATTTCAAAAAATTTTTAAAAAATGTGTTTCAAACGACCTCAAATAGACCACAATAGTTCAAATTGTGTATTGTCGTTTAAATTGACCAATGATTGTATTTTAACGACCACAGTCGTTACGACATCCACAGCCCACAACTACTGCAAGTCCATCCTCAACTCCACCATTTCAGCTTAAAAACATTCATTCGAACAAACAAAAGCAAATTTACAAAAACAAATAGAAATTACAAATGTCATGTACATATCAAAGAATGAAAAGGAAGAGAATATACCAATGAAGAATTTGCAATAAAAATATTTGGCTACTAGGATAATTCTTTCTCTAAGCCCACCAAAAATGAAGGGAGAAAGCCAACGATTACAGTGGAGAAATTTGGAGGAAGAGGGACTTATGGTTTTTTCAATTTTGTAACTAACATCAACCAACCTTCTAACGCCGTTTGTTTTGATTGTTATTGAAGGGTTTAAATGATCATTTTGTGTTAATGACTTTTCAGTTATTATAATGATATAGTAAGAGTAGTATAGACTTTTTTCACAAAAGAGGTCTCAAAAAGATATTAAGAATAAATAAGTCCTAAAAATGATATGTGTGTTTTTACTAGACTCTTTCAATAAATACCCCATGAAAAAATTTATCAATTATTATGTGAGTTCACTTCATTAACTGTGATAAAAATTTATCAATTATCAAGATTAAAACATTAATTAAAGGGGAGAAAATGTGGCTCCAAAACTGTCTTGGGTTGAAATTATAAGTATTGGATCCACTAAGAAGAACACTACATTAACCGTGCTATATATAAAAGTTTGAATGTTGGATCAAGTCTTGCGCCATCCCCATTTATTTCTGCTCTCTCACTATACTATACTTCAAGGATGAGAGAGAAAGGGAACCTCACCGTGCAAGCTTTAGAGGAAATGCTACGAGTTATGCATCTCTGCACCATATTTTCGGGCTGCTAAGTCTCACAATTTTTCCAATGTCCACAAGGTGTACGGTGCGATCAATGTCAACAAGATGTTAGGGGTTCAGATTTTATTTTTATTTAAATTTTTCATTTTCTTTTTCTAGGTAAAATTGATGTTTAATTGGGGAATACATGAAAATAATCCAAATGATCATATAGCCTTTCCAAAATGGCCTTTGACCATTTTGATAATAGGAACTACATGAAATACCCCCTCACATAGAATTTACAACCAAAGGCACTAAAAATTTAGAAACTTCAAATTAGTCCCAAAAATTTATGAATCCAGAATTTTTGATAAATTTAATCCCTAAAATTATACAAGATTTTATTGATCTAAGAACTCCAACACATAGTATAGTAAATTATCAAAGAGAAGATCTAAAAAAATTCTTTACAGAATATTTAGATCCAATATTAAAAAATAGAAATGCTCATATAGATAATCAAGCAATCAAGATTGAAAAGATATACAAAGAATGATTTTTCAACTTGAAAGAAGAATCAAAGAATTAAATATAATATTGAAGAAAAAACTTTAACAAAAGATAGTCAATTTTACGTATTTTATTATAATCTCTTAAATATCTACAAAGATAATTCCGCTGTGCCCTCTCGATAAAAATGGTATCAAAGCCTTGTAACGAACCTAAGATAATGATGAATATAATGGATGAAGAAAATATAGTTGAAGAATTTTTGAAAAAAGTTGAAAAACACAAAAAACCAAGTTATCCTTATTTACCTAAAAATAGTGCAAACGAAAATTTTGAAGATATACACAAAAGATTGGAAAATCTAGAATATAATATACAAATAGGTAATGCTCTTTTAGATAAAAATCTTAAAGGAAAAAATAGGATTATAATTAATCCACCTCAAGATTTCAGGATAACACAGAAAAATCTAGATAAAGGGAAAAAAATCATGAAATAAAACAATATATGATTACAGAAGTTGAAGAATTGGAACAAAAATTTTTAGAATCTACTGGTGAAGAATATAATGAATATAAGAAACAGAAGAATTAACTGAAAAAATGGAAAATATAAAGATGAATACCAATCCATCATCTAGTCATAATATAAAAACAGAATTTAGTGGTGATGAAGAAAATGAATATAATTATGGTACACCAATACTTAATAAGGATGGTATTAACCAATACAGAAAAACACAGAAAAGATATACTGGAAATATAAGAAAACAATCTATAAAAGAAATAAATCCAATGAAATCTTACAATGAACCAATTCACACAACAGGAATATGGTTAGATCTTGACTGTATAGATAAAGAAAAAACTGTTGAAACATGGATGAAAAGTACAGACTTAGCTATACAATTTAACAAATGGGAGACATATACAGCCTTCGGATTTATAGAACATACATTCAGAGGAATTGTATCTGAATGGTGGAGAAAGTTACAAGAAAATATAAAAAAGAGAATAAAATATGGAGAAAATACAACTGAAGTATTAGATAACAGAAATGTTTTGAATGAGCAAAATATACAAGAAATATTAAAAAGATTTGAAAGAGCCCTGAGAACAGAATTTTTAGGAAACAAATTTACAGCTAATGAAGAAACTAGGAAACAAGAAGAGTATAATGAAGGAATGATAGCAATAGAAAATTTAAAGATATGTGATATGTATGAACTAGAAAGATACACATGTAAATTCAAAAAAATATACTATATATTGAACCAAGGAGACTATCAAGAAAATAAACCTATATTAAGGTCTTATTTTACGAAGTTACCATTCCCATGGGAAATTAAGTTACTAAAAAAATATGAGAAACTACTATCTCTTGGAGAAGAAGAAGGTGTAAATATAGATAGTCTTGGAAGTAGGATTGAATTTACAAAAAGAATGATAAGCACCTGGTGTAGAGAAGCTTTAGAAAGTAAGAAAGCATACAAAATAAGAAGAAACTCTTTGTGTTGCTACAAAGATATATGCCAAATTGAACAATTTGGATGTTATAAAAAGAAATATAAACCATATAAGAAACATAAAAGAAAATTCAAAAACTACAAAAAGTTCAAGAAAAGAAACTTTAAACCACATAAAAAATAATTCAAGAAAAAGAATTGGATTGAAAAGCCTAAACCAAAATATATCAAGAAATTTAGATGTTTCATCTGCAATAAAGAAGGACACATTGCCCCTCAATGTCCTAAAAGGAAAGATAGGCAGAATATAAAAACTCTTAGAATTTATGAAGAGTTTCAAGATGATAGTGATATAGAGCCAATTGAATATTTTGAAAATTTAAGCAGTGAATGCAATAGTATTTATGAATTAGATATATCTTCATCAGAGAAAGATTCTGACGAGATTGTATATATGAATCAAGAAATACAAGGAATAGACCAGGAAATAGAAGTAGAAACAACTAAGGAGGTTGAAGACTAAGTAGAAGGAATAAACCAAGAAATTACCTTTGATGTTAAAAGATACAAAGGGATAGCCAAGAAAACATTAGATCTACAAGAGAAAGATGTATTCCATCAAGGATTTTTAGAGATACTACCAAGAGTAAATAAAACAATTGTAAGCATGAATTATAAAGAAATATCTATCAATATAGAAGACACAATAGGAAAGGCAAGAATCCCCATAATCACAAAAAAATGGGTAAGGCTAAAGTTATCTACAATTCCAGAAAATATAAGAAGCAAGTTAAAATGTGTTGAGATAGGAGGAATCCAAATCATGATAAAAGGATTCTTTAGAGAATGTATGAACATACCAATAGAAATATATTGCATGGACAATAGAATCTTACAAGATCCTATAGATGCTCTATTAGGAACTGTTGTAGGAAATCTAGTTTACGAGAAGATAATATTCTGAAAGAAACTAAACTATCTTTGTATCACTAATTGATGAAAATATTGACCAAAGTTTCAATCTATATTATAGAATTGGAAATCTAAAAATGTTCTTGAAAAAGTAAGGCTATTAGTATTAGCATAAAATCAATTTTTGCTTTTAGCACTAGCTATCACCATAATCTAAGAAAGATAACTGATAATGTTATCATACATAAAGATTTTGAAGAACTAGCTCAATATATACCTCCCAGGAAATATCAAGAACATGAAATTACCATACCAGAACAAATAATCCTTGATTTCCACAAACAAGCAAGAGAAATCAATTCTGAACGAAAACTGATAAGAAGGAATAGTTTCAGTCTAGAAAAAGATAATCTCATTGCAAGATTCCCTTCCAGACAAGGCCCTAAGATAAGCCAACTTAGAAAACTAAGTATTGCTGAACCATCAAGTTATGCTGAACCATCAAGTTCTCAATATTACATCAAAACAAGGTATGTTAATCAAGAATGATACAAGAAGAATCTTCTTGTCCTTATAGATACTGGAGCAGATAAAAGTCATGTAAATACTAAATTTGTTAGCCATTTATTAGATTTTGAATTACCAAAACCATATATATTCAAAGATTATTTGGGAAATAATCTTGAAATAAAAAATTATGTGAAATTCCCTCTTATATTTGTAAGAGAGGATCAGAAAGAATATACTAAAGAAATAATTCTGTATAAAGATGAATTATATGGAGTCAATCGTTCACCAATACTATTAGGGATGAACTTCCTTGAGAAATTTAGTCCTTACAAAATTTGTCAATCATATTTGAAAATAACAGTTGATGACAATCCAATCATCATATCAAGAATAGATGAAAATATGAAATCATTGTTATCATGGAAAGAATAGTCAGTACTAATCCTATGAGTCCATATATTGAAATAATACTCAATATAAGAAGTTATTGCAGAATTAAATTTCATGCTTATCTAGATACATGGAGTACAATAAGCTTGTGCTTACCAAATGTACTACCATCTGAATATTGGAAATATGATTCAAAGAAGGTTGTCACCGCTACAACAGCATGCGAAAACAAGGTAATATATAACAAATATGCTACACAAGTACCTTTTCTAATATCATTTAAGGAAGTATTTGTTGATATAATATATATGTCAACCACAATTGGATGTGATATTTTATTAGGACAAAATTTCCTACTAAAATATTCTCCATTTACACAATATTGACAAATATATGTTCACAACTCCTTGTGCACACAAGTTATCTACATCAAAAATAACTAAAGGTGTTAGCATAACATACAAAGAAATTAATCATTAGAGCTCCTCAACCCAGCGTGGTGGATGTTGGAATAAAGAAAAATTTAAACCAATTACAGTTTTGAAGATGACAACAAAAGATAAATTAGAAAAATTGAAAAAAGAAATTTCTAAAACCTATTCTGAAAACCCATTAGAAAAATGGAACACATGTCAAATAAAAGCAAAGATAGAACTAATCAATCCAGACACTATAGTAAGAGTCAAACCAATGAAATATGGTGTAGAAGACCAAAAAGAATTTAACGATCAGATAAAAGAACTACTAGAAGCCAAATTGATTAGACCTAGCAAAAGCCCACATAGCAGCCTAGCCTTTATGGTAAGAAAACATAGTGAGATAAAAAGAGGAAAAGCCAGGATAGTGATAAACTACAAAAAGTTAAATGAAGTTACCAAGTTTGATGGATATTATTTACCTAATAAGGACACCCTTATTAAACAAATACAGAATAAGAAAATATTCTCAAAATTCGATTGTAAGTCAGAATTTTGGCAAATTGTACTTACAGGAGAAAGTAAACCATTAACTGCATTTAGCACCCCCAATCCTTTAGGACAATATGAATGGAATGTAATGCCATTTGGGTTAAAAAATGCACTACAGATATTCCAAAGAAGAATGGATGAAGTAATCAAACCAATCACTCATTTTTGCATTGCTTATGTAGATGATTTACTTATTCATTCAAATGATATAAATGAACATATTGAACATCTTGAGAAATTTTGTTACGTTATGAAAAAACATGGTATTACACTTTCTCAAAAGAAAGCTGAGATAGCTAAAACACATATAGAGTTTTTGGGATTATTCATAAAAGAAGGGGAATTGCAATTACAATCTCATACTGATGAAAAACTTCAAGAATTTCTTGAAGAAATCAAAGATAAAAAATAATTATAAAGTTTCCTTGGTATATTAAATTATGCTGAAGGATTTATTGAGAAATGTGCCAAGTTAAAAAATTATTTTCTTCCAAAGCTAAGAAAGAATGTGATATGGTCTTGGGAAGAACAAGACTGTGAAAATATAAGGAAGGTAAAAGAAGAATTGAAGATCTTACCTAAATTTATAATTCCACAAGAAAATGATTTCTTTATTCTTGAAACTGATGCTTCATATAATTACTGGGGTGCGGTACTAAAAGTTAAGAGGAACCATGAGCAATATAAATGTGAAAAGAATTGTTCTTGTCCTGAGATACTTACAGGTTACACATCAGAAATATTCAAAGAAGTTGAAACAAGAAATGATGCCCTACAGAAGAGCAAAAGGGTACAAAGAAATATTCGAGCATGTAACTCAGATAATTACTGAAAAAGAAAAGATATGGATTTATCCTTCTGAAGAACATATAATTTACTCCAATGCTAGGATTACCACAAATGAAGAAGATATATGTTTTCTTGACCATTTATTATCCACTATAATCTCAAACCAAGTAAGTGAGTTAGAAGATATGGCAAAAGAACTGTGCAAAATACTCTGGGACTACAGTGATCACCATTGTGAGATTGTGTCATAGAAGATATGAGACAAGCATCTCTTAACGGTGAAGAATTCCTTGCGGAGTTCTTTGATTCGTGAATGGAAAAGTAATGCAGACAAGATAGTGACTATTTATCACTACTTTAATAAATTACTTTATTAAAGAAAAATTGTGGTCACTAAAGGACGAAAGATAATGCAAAGAAGTCACTGTAATTATGATCCTTCACCCACCAGTGGACAAAAGTCACAGACCAACTCAAAAGATAATGTCAGCTAACACTACCAACAAAAGAGGATGGCAAACATCTTTGAAGATAAGATTCATCAAGACCTCTATAAAAGGGAGGAAGATAGAGAAGATAAATATCTCGAAAAAAACTACTTTTGTAATACACCACTTGTATTCAGAAATATTTTGTATTCAGAAATATTAGATAGTCTGGAGATAGCAAAGCTTGTAATAAGGTAATCACTTATGGAGTTTTAAGCTTCATAAGGCGAGTACCAAAAGTATGTAAATATAGTGTGTAAGCATGTATCTATTTCAATTTATGAATATTAAGATGAAGTTTGTTATGACAAGATTTCATAAAAGGATTTCTTTAAGTTTCTCACGATTCCTCGGCAGTACAGATAGAGATTTTAAAAGATTTTCAAAATATTGTTTTGAATAGATGTTAGCTATGCCAAAGTACCCATCCTTGATAAATGTTTTAGGGAAAAATGGCAGTTTTCTAACAAAATTGTAGCACCTTGTGTGTGAGTTTATCTTTTAAAATTTCGTTCTAAATAAGAACTTGATTCTAGAAAGAGTTTAAATAGAGGTAAAAACAGATACTCTGAATACTGTGAGATAGCGTCTGTGGAAACACGGCTAGTTCTCTAAGAATGAGAAGTGCAACCTTAATTGAAAAGCCTTTTTACGGAAGCAGTTGTGGACCCAAATGATTTCAAACATTCATCTAATTCTAAAGATTGATTAAGTACATGCAATACAACTATAAGGATATACTGGAGGAAAATCCTAGTTATTTCTACTGATTATTGTAAGTTATTTACCTGCTTTTATATGCTTATGCTTTAATTACTGTTGATCTTTATAAACACTTCACAAACATCCACATCCAATGATTGTTGTTTTAAATTATATTTAGATAAAAAAAGATATTTCATTTTTACTAAAGATAATTGAAAAATCTGAAGATATACTTCATGTTGGCCAAGAAAAACTTGAAGAAATATATTCTGATATAGACTATGCTTGTAAACATAATATAGAATTTGATCCTATAGAAACTTATAAAGAAATAAAGAAGGTTAGAGATATCATAACTGAATACGAAGATATAGGAGAAGAAGTTTTAGAAGGAATTGCTTTTGGATATATAACTAAAGAAGACCAGCCTAGAGCTTTTGAAAAATTATTAAAATATAAATAATATTTAGAACAAATTGAAAAGTTGAAGAGAAAGACCTAATAACTAAAAATACAGGACATACTTTCAAATATAGAAAGTAAGGGCAAAGTAGTATTTTTAACAACAAAGCCTGATAGTGCTGTTGACTAGGCTATTTTGGAAAATCCCCCTGTTTAACTAGCTTATAAGCACTCTCAAATATGCACTAAAGATGTCTCATAATAAGAGGCCTCCCTAAGAAAGACAAGAAGCCAATGACATCTTTATTTTCTTTTCTTTTTTTTGCATATTTCCAAGTTATTTCCAAGTCATTGTTTATATATTAGAGTCAAATTGTGTGATTAATTTCAGGAATTAGCGGAGTACCAGCGAAGAGATGCAGTAAGTAGCATGGTTTATGAAGCAAACACCAACTGCGTGACCACGTATATAGAGGTGTCAAGACGGGCTGGTCGGTCGAACCCGACGACCGAACATGAGCTAGCCCAGAAGCCAAGGCAAGGACTGTTCACGAGCCGAGGAGGTTAACCCATGAGCCGTTCACTTCGGTCAAGAGGCCGAACCGCATGTCAGCCCGTGAACCGCTTTGATTTTTTTTTTAAAAAAAAAAATGGGTAGAAAAATCAAACTTTCATATTTGAAATGATATTTAAAAAAAAAAAAACAAATGACAGAGAACTGTTTAAAGTGAAAGATATGACAGATGAGTGATGTTTTAGTCTTTAAATATATAAATAAAAAATAGAAATTATTAAAAAATTAACAAATGTGAATTTATCATTGTTATTTATTTTTTATTTAGTAATTTAACACATTTTTTGTTATATATGTAAACATTTTTTTTTTTTTTGAATTACAATAAGTAACTAAATTTTTTTAGTAATTTCAAAAAAAAAATTAATTTTTTATTCATACACGTCGAATCGGGTCGAACTGCCGCCCACATGGGCTCGACCCGGATGGGCCAACGGGTGGGCCGGACTCGTGTTCAATTTTTGTGGGCTGGGTTGACCTACCCATAGAACGTCGCGCGCGACGCAGCTTTTTCAATGCGGGCCGTCCTTTGGGCTTCATCGAGGCGGATTGACCCGACCGCTCAATGACCGAATTGACACCTTTACACGTATATGGATGCATTGGGACTATTTTCCATTATGCAACAACAGATTAATATGCTTCGCGGAGTTGGCGGCGGCCACATGAGGCGGACCTGGTTCGACATTTCTAAGGCTGAGGCGAAGTTCGTAAATTAGCCCCCCATCCCCCATCCCCGTAAAATTGTAGCATGCATTTAACATCCACAAGACTACGGAACTAATTACAAATTTAAAACTCGAAACAAAAATTGACAAACAAAATATATTATAAAAATAATATATTATAATATATTGTTAACAATGCCGAAAATATTCTAAACTATCACTTAAATACAAATCGTCTAACGGTTTTAGAAGCAACAATATTAATCAAATTTGAGTAATCTAATTGTTCGACAATTTCTTTCTCAATTGATATCATAGTCAATCCATTCAATCTTTCTTGTGACAAAGTTGATCGGAGATAAGTCTTGATCAGCTTTAACTTGGAAAAACTCATTTCCGCAGATACAACTGTAACCGGTATGGTTAGCAAAATTTTGTAAGCAATATAGGCATTTGAAAAACAACCATCCAATGTCTTCAAAAAATGTAGCACATCAATTGCTTTTTTTGTTTCACTTGGTAAATAGCACTTCAAGACTGTCAATTTTGAACATAAATCATCTTCATTAATATCCGAACGTCCATTGTGTTTCAAATACTGCTCAAGATTCTTACAAAACTTCAACAAACTGACATAAGATGTACGATATAACTTCTCCAAACTAAACAAAAATTCAAATGTCTCTTTAAGTTGTTTAAATTGTTGAAATCGTGTCTGAAGTGAAGATTGAGCTTGGTCAACGATAAAAAGGAAGTAATCAATTCTAAAAGATTCTTGTGCATATTTACAGATTTATTGTTATTCTCATAATCTATCAAATTAGCAATAATCACTTATTATTAATTAAAACACTAACAAAGATTCCTTTACATCATATTCATATCCTATCTTCTCCAAATTGGATTTGACAAGGTGTCGACAAAAAGCCGAATCGCTTCGATGGCAAACGCAAATTATTGAGCGAGGCATATTCCGATGTTGCCGGAATATGCTCTCTCTGTCTCTCAGAATTTTGTACTCAATGCCACTCAAAAATTCATTTTTTGTTCTCTATTTTGTATTTCCATTTCTACGTAACGTTATTGAACAAGAACTTAGAACTTAGAACTTAGTAACGTTATTGAACAAGAACTTAGAACTTAGAACTTAGAAGAATACCTATAACTCCATAAACAATATGTCTTTCGTTTCGTGATTTGAAAAAACTTCACAGAATCGCAGGCAATTTCTCGCAGAAGCTTGGCGGCGCGTTGAGCCGTTGATGGTAGTAGTCTAGTAGGCCGTAGGTTGTGGGTAAGTGGGTTGGTGCAGTCTCTCGCAAAATCAATTTTTTGTTTGATGTAGTCTCTCGCAGAAACTTCGCAGGCCATCGTTGACGTATCTTGTTTATCTTCCATAGAGTTTTCTTGTTGGGCTTGGGTTGTGGGTACTACTGGGTTTGTTTTGAATTTTTTTTTTTTTTTGGTAAATTTTTTATTTGTTTTGACTTTTGGGCTTTGGCCTTTGGACGGCCAGAACTGATGTGTGTGTTTAAATTTTTTTTTATTTTTTTTTCCTTTCAAAAGGGTCCCCTTTGGTTTTGGGTCTGAGGCGGTCGCCTCACTTGCCTCAACCCAAAACCGGGCCAGGCCAAGGCGGTGTACCTCAAGCCACTACCTGTGGCTCTCCTTTTTCAAACACCATGCCCCTTACATATACCATATTTTGCTGTAACACCCGCCTCCCCAACCTACATCTAGTATTTCATATTTTAACTTGTTTAGTAAGATGGACGGGACAGTATTGAAGAAGAAAAACAAGTTCAATCATTATCCATTTTAATGGTAAGTCCTATTCTAGTATTAGGTAACAAACAAACTGTACAAGCATAACGAAGATCAAGTACTAGAAACCAATTTTCAAAGGTTTAGCATGTAAACAATCTTCAATAGCACAATGTAAATGTAACAAGAGATTATAACCTGAAAGTCAAATTTAGACGTTGGGATCAATGAGTTCCCCGTTCAAGTACTCTCTGTAAGCCACAGGCCAGCTGAAGCCTCTCCAGATAAGCTTTTTGGCCAATGGAACGTCAATGATAATCTCCTTCTGAGTCGGTTTCTTGTCATCCCTGATGGCAATCAAGTAACTCCTCCCAACCCACCCAATCCATCCAGCAATGTATAGGAACAGAATTTCATCACCCCCGTCTCTAATCCCCACTCACGATCAGGTGAGGCAAACCGTCAGATCCACACAACAGCCCTTGCTTACCATAATTCTCAAATCTGTGCATTATAACCACAAATTTATGATTCAATCAGGTAGTCATTCCACTATTTGACTACGAATTTTGATCTTGTTTGCAAACTCGTCGGTAAAATACCCAAGTTAAAGAGTATAATCAAGGTCGAGGACTGAATGAGTAGACCAACACTAGTCGACAACCAAGTCGACTCAGACCAGAAGTCAATTGTTTAAATTCAACTCTATTCATAAAGATTTTAAAAAAGTGGATGAAAAATGTGCATTACCTGCGCTTGTTCTTCTCCATGGTGGCCTTGATGGCAAGAGCAGGAGCGCTGTCAGGAGCATAGAGTTTCAAAGAAGACTCAAGCTTCTTCAGTTCCTGTTTCTCCCGCTTGGCAAACTTTTGACTCCTTGCATGGGGTGAGACCCGAGATGTCAGCCGATGCCAGGAGTGCTGGGGAAGATAAAAGGATGGATGAGAGTGCAAGTGCAGCAGAAAAGGCCTTTAGTGAAGAAGAAGAAGAAGACTGCTCTGAAGGAGAATTTGATTGGCATACAATGGTGGCAAGCCTTTGTTTTGTAGCATAATGATTGCCTGGTTTTGGCGTTGAAATGGGCATGGAGAGGTTTGTAGGAATTGTGAGCGGCATTTTTTGTTTCTTGATTTTATATAGCTCAGTGTAGAATGAAAGAAAAGGTAAAAGGGAAATGTCGAATATGGATAGATGAGTTTTAGACTTTGGCAGTAGGTGGTAGTGAGGGAGGATAAGATGAGATTTAGCCAAAAAGCTGAGTTGGATGGCTGTGATTGGAAGTGAGAGCTTGGATTTGGCTTTTTCTTGGATTCTCTCTCTTCAGAGTTCAATCTGTCAGCAAGGAACATAAAAGAGAGGATGGCAGATAGACGATTGTCACAAGTTACATAAAATTTCAACGATACCAAAAAAAAATTGAAAGAATAATAACAATAACTGAATGGCAGTGCTTATTGTGGATGATAGATAGGACAATATTTCATTTAAGAAGATGAATAGCAACTGTGCACTTGTTGAAAGAAAAAGCCCATTAAGCGATCTCATTTCCTAAACATTTCCGAATATTGATGGGGTTCATTTAAACACAAATCAGCCAGCCGATTCAATATGTTACAACATTTACACATCCTACTGTAAAGACCCAAAACTGACTCCATGTTCTCTTTGAATTTAATAACTCCGCAAATACGTTCAAGCCTGCATCTGCAGTAATACGTTTGTTGTCAACCTACGGGCCAAATGCTGCACCTCCAGTATACAAAATTACCAGCTAATATACACAACTGTTCCATAATATCCAGAGAGCTAACCAAATGGACTCCAAATAGGCTCAAACCAGAAGGGAATTTTAGCTGAGTCAAATGCTGATAGAAATAATTGAACACGATGAGTGACTTGCTCAAAAATAAGAACTCGTCTCTTCAACAACTCCGCTCTGTTAGGGGGCCAAAATCATCACATACCTTCACACTATCCACTGAGTGTAAATTTCAAAAGTACATGTTTCACATGGTCACCGAGTAACCAACCAACCGGGCTTCACCAAAGGATCTTTCTCAAAATTGCGACCTGTGACAGATGTGGACTCGCCTTGGCGACGAAAACACTGGAAGAAAACCATCTCAGTCAACTGATATTAAGGCAGACATGCGATTATTAATTGAAATAATTCACAGATTAACTATTTAAGAAAAAGAATGATTTTTACTTAAGCTTTGGAGACAAAATTTTAATGTATTCGATGGAGAATAACATGGTTTAGATTACAAAAAGACCAAGTAGTTTATATTGAGAAAAATTGCTTCCAAACTTGATAAAATGTAAGTGTAAGCATGTGAGTATTTTCCAGATATTAAAAAAAATTTCATAAAATGCATATAATAAATATACCGTTTCTTAAAGGTGGAAAACGAAAACACCATCTTAGGTTTGATTAAAGGCCAACCCCCCCCCCCTCCACTGGCAAAACAATGGGCAAAGGTTGTTAGGAACCAATGCATCATTCCGAAACACTCCTTTATATTTTGGTTATCTGCAAAAGCTAAATTACTAACAAATGATAGGCTTCAGCACTTGGAAATTGATAGGACCTGTGATCTTTGCGGATTGGAAGATGAAACAATACGACACATTTTTTTCTCTTGTGACTTTAGCAACCGAATCTGGAAGAACATTAGAGAATGGCTGGGAATTACTAGATCTATGTCCACGATACCTAGTGCATTAAAATGGATTCTTAAGGAGGCAAGAGGATTATCTTGGCAAGGTAAATCTAAACGAATTGCACTGGCTTGCACCATCTACCACCTTTGGACAGCTTGGAACCGGAAAATATTTGATGGTTTAATCTCTCTTTTTGATAGCATTACTAGAAAAATTAAATCACATGTATACAAGATCATGTTTACCCTGTATCCTCATGTCTTGATTTAAGTATGCCTTTATTCGAGTACTTCTTAATTCATATTTTGTAAAGTAACCTGGGTATGCCCAGCGTATTTGCACATTTTTTTATCTATATATATTTTTACATTTCCAATCAAAAAAACAATGGGCAAGCTTCTTAAAAAGTAAAAAGTAAAAAGTAAAAAGATTATAAACAGGTGTTTTTGCTCCAACCTTAAACAAATTAAAATAGATGTAACAATAAGAGCAGGTTCCATAGACATCAATGTTTATCCCAAACAAAAAATGGTCAAGCTTCAATTTTATTTTTATTCATTATCCATTATAATCGTTACACAAAGGTATTTTTGATTTATGATGAAGTAATTAAAGTCATTCGTATATTTTGCTCAAGGTATATAGCTAAATGGGCACAAAAACTATTATGCAATATAAAGAATGTAAATGGCACCAAGATCACAAACCTTGTAACAAACAATGGTATCATCAGGGTACATTGCAAATAGTTTAGTTCCAAGACGGGCATGACAAGAATTGCAGACACTCTCATCATTAATCAGAACATGCCGTGACCTTTCTTCCAATCTTGCCAAGCTCGCATCAACATCCAAAGCACGGGACAAATTATGCACAATCTGACAACATAATAAGTTAATGATGTTCAAGGCCAAAAGTAGCACATGTCTGCATTGAACAGAATTAAGACAGGAAATTCACCAAAGATATCTCCACGAGTAGAGGAGCTAAGGGAATCATTTTAATCACAAATTTGAAGACAATATCTAAGATTTGATATTCCTAGAAGCAAGCAACTCACTTAATATCCAATTATATGATTCAAAAGAAATAACTAAATCCAAAAGCAATGATGATAAATTTTAAAAGAAGAATTGAAATGGCCAAAAACCAACTTGCTGTAAGTGTTATTCTCAACTTTCTACAATGAATATATGTTTCCATATCACACGAGAAGAGATGTGAAGCTTATGGTAACATTAATAAACCTAATGGCAGCAACACATCCAAAACATACTTGTCCTTGACGATGATGATGAAGTCGAGCTCTCAGCATTCTTAATATTGTATCCGAGGCAAGCTGGAGTGGCATGTTAGGAGATAATCTCTGCAAAAGAAAAGTTCAATTCAGCAAGAAATGAAGAGTCGACCCAAAATACCAAGTCAATATAATAGTAACAAAAAAATGTTCATGCAATCGACTTTTCTTGAATTTGAATCACTTCCTCTTTACCGCACTGAAAAGTGTAGCTTTTGAAAAGTTGGCCCCTTAAGATAAGAACAAACTTTTCTTTTGTGTTCGGCTTTGTGTAACCATCCATTGTTGGTTTGGCGCAAAAGAACACTAATTATTAGTTTCAGTGGAATTTTGAAACTCTTGCGTTCAATAAATGAAGGATATATTCTACTTGTTTTCCTTCATTTAATTGTTTTGTTCTACACAACAATTCATAAAATAAATAAGTACAAGGGATGCTCAGCATGCAATTGGAAGCAGGCTTTGTATAACAATTCATTGTTGGTTAGGCACAAAAGAATAATAATTATTAGTTTCAGTGGAATTTTGTAATTCTTGCAATCAATAAATGAAGGATATTCTACTCGTTATCCTTCATTTAATTGTTTTGTCCTACACAACAATTCATAAAAAACAAGTATAAGGGAATATGCTCAGCGTGCAATTGGAAGCAGGATTTCTGCCTCTAGAAGGAAAGAGGCGGGGGGAATAAATTCCTTGACCCAATAAAGTGTGAAGGAAATAGTTGGGGTACTAAATTGTTTCCTACATATATAACAGAAATGATTTCATTCCAAGCATATCCTCTGTCAAGCATAGAGTGGAAGCAGGGAGAAATAAAGCTTGTACCTCCAAGACTTGCAAGGGATCCAGCATTTCCCCGTGGTTGTGGAGAAGGCGAACTGCAGCTTTAAACATGGGCTCTCTACCATCCTTTGGATCCAAATACATCTCAAGTAACCTGATGAAATAACATACACATGAAAGTAATATGAGGAAAGTTCTTTTAACGGCATTCATTGAGCTGGCAAGTGGCAAGTGAGACAAATGAACTAACTGCATATAAGCATCTGGTCTACCAATCTCCACACAATATCGTTCAGCAGCTTCACAGTCCTCCAGTTTCCTGAGATAAAGTAAAAGTACAATTTCATTTTATGTCCTGACAAATAGTCATTTATATACAAGCTAACCCTCAACTCTTCTATAATTAAACAGTACATACTGTATAGTTCATTACACAAACTTGTCGCCTTCATCATATATCTTGATAGTTGATAAAACAGTCATTTATTTCACATGCTATACTCTTCCAAGTATACAGAGTGCATTATATATTTATAATTAGAAATCCAGAGTGCATTATAATTAGAAATGCCAGCATGTTGCTATTCGGCTATTTTGAAATCATATGAACAGCTTCATAGAATTGACAAGATTGGAATCATCTGTTTGCAAATTTCAGGGACTGAAAATGGAGAGGTGGTGTATACAATCACGTCGACGAGTAACTGTAAACTTACAAGGCCAAAATCTGAAGCACTAATGTTTCATGACCAAGCTTCCGGTAAAGAATAGCCTGACAAAAATTATGATGCTATGTCAGTCACACAAAATACAAGAACAGTTTAGTTGAAACCATCTTAAGTTGTTAAACAGTAAAATAATCGAAAATGAAATCATTTTCAACTGCTCAAGTGCCTCAAGGGAACTGAATGCACAGCAACAAGCAAAACCTAAGGTAAGTGAGAGAATCGTAGAGGACCTTTTCCAGCCATAACTCAGATTCTTCAATCAAATCAAGGACATCTTCCGCATCGTACAAGTCTGATGACTCTAAAAAGATCTGGAACCTCTCCCTAACAGGAGTTTCAAAAATTGAGTTTGCTCCAAATTCAGAAACATACAACTCATTCTTTAGTGCTCCAGCAACAGAATTTTGAGATGTAAGTTCCATCTCATAAGTTTCAAGTGCTGACTTGGCAAGCAACAGTGCATATGTCGTATGAAATCGAGTGTCATCAGAGTATTGTTCTTCAATAAGCCACTGGAGATATCTGCACTAATAAGGTGACAAGCATTAGAATATAATTTGCAGTAACTAATACGATACCTAACATGGATGTCCGCGACAAAGAAGAGAAGGAAAGATGTGTACTTCGTATGAAGGTAATCTTATTACGGAAGCACCGATAAAAATTAATCAACACGTATATACATATAAGTCAATTGACCAATCTTAACCAATTTTGCTACTACTTAGTCAAGTAATAGTAAGTTTAGAATCACATTGAAGGAGTTAATTTGCAGACAAAATTAAATAGAAGAATATTTCAGTTTTAAGGAAAAGCTTATGAGTTTCCTGAGCATATCAGATTCACGAGTGCACATAAATGCAATATTACATGAAGGGTAATTAGCACATTTCATCCCTATCGTTTGAGTCTGTTGTGCAAATCGTCCCTATCATTTGGATTTTGGCATTTGGGTCATTAAATCAACCATTCTTTGCGTAAAAGGTATTTACCGTCTATTTCTGTGAACTGTTGCTGTTAAATCATCGCGTCATGTGCAATCCCTAATTTTATGAAGGACATTTTCGTCAAATCACCAAATATCTTCACCCTGTTGCTCTGCATCAACGTCAAGTGATACAGCGCCAGGGCTACATCATGGCAGCTCCACTGGCTGCCGGATCTCAAAACGTGCAATAAAGGGTGCAGCGCCCCCAGCACCCCAATAGCAGTCTTGTTCTCATCTTCAAGCGCTAAGCTGAAAATTGCACCTGCAGCATGTTCTCATGATTCTTCAAAACCATTCTTCAAAATTTCTATTAACATTGGAATAATCCCAGCTCTTAAAATCTTGATTTTATTTAATTTTACAAGCGAAAGATTTACCAACACCGTCGCCGCGTTGATTTGCACGGCGGCGTACCGTGAATTCAACAATTGCCTCAAAGAAAATAAAAGCCTTTCCGTGCAAAGTGCAATTCTAGCTTCTTCACTAATCCTAGTGGTTTTCCGCAACAAAATCACAGCTTGCTCTTGATCAAAAGCATCCAAACTCGTCATTTTGTTGACAAAATTCTCATCCTCCGATGAATAAGAAATCGGAATACTATCATCGGAAATGAATTCCGATGACGTTGAGGGTGAAGACGAATACGAAATGCAAGAGGGCTCAGTAGTAAATGGCAACAAAGGGGAGCCATTCGCAATCACGGATTCTTCAGAGCTGCAGGAGTAAAAATTGTGAGGATTCAATTCCGTAGCCGCACGTGAGAATAAAACCTGAGGATTTTCCGCAACTCCCTTCAACAATTCCCTTTCTGGAACCCTAAATCTTTGATTTTCTTCAATAGTAGTGGATGGGTCCTCATGAATCCAATATTTCACCTTTCCCCCATATCCCTCCCCTCCCCTCCCCTCCCCTCCCCTCCAGCCTTCGCCTTTTCGCCTTTTCACCTTTTCCCCACAATTTCAATATTTGGTGACTTAACGAAAATGCCCTTCATAAAATGAGGAATTGCAAATGACGCGCTGATTTAACAGCAATAGTTCATAGTTCACAGAAATAGATGGTAAGGACCTTTTGCGCAAAGAATGGTTAATTTAAGGACCCAAATGCCAAAATCCAAACGATAGGGACGATTTGCACAACAGACTCAAAGGATAGGGACGAAATGTGCTAATTACCCATTACATGAACATTATTTCCCAAACAGCATAATCAAAAACATGCTGAGAAACAAATCTCAGGGAAAATTATGGTACGAATCAAAAACACACACACACACACACGGAGAGGCACTAGCCTACTGTACAAAAGAAAATACAAAGTTGAAGCAATATGCCCTCAGAATATCATAAACTGTTTATTTTTCTTTGCTTCTAGTGTCGCACTCGCACCTCTTATAAGTTAGTGATACCTGATAGCAACATCCAAAAAATTTATTGAGCACATATATACCGAAAAAAAAAAATTACCCGGCTATACCTTTGAAGAATTTCCACTTTTTTTAGATCAATTGCAGCAATAACTTCATCTGCAATTAGGAGACTGTTAGAAATCAACCATCAAAAAAGAAACTAATCAATCAAGGACGTAAGAGCAAAAAAGATACTATATATTGCTAGCTTGATTTTTATGCAGCCTTTGAAGCCAATATTCATGAACATGTGCTCAATACAAGCCTTACCTGGTGATAGTTGATTAATTCTTTTTTCTGATATTAGTACTTGAACAGCAAGCGTCTGGTTGATATCTGCAATCTAAGACGAAAAACCAAGAACCCATCAGCCATCAGATACGTCATACGTCAAGCACAAAGCTTATAAAATTCGAAACTAATGTTACTTACCCATCCAAGATGCTGAAGTACCAGTTCTTGGTCAGAAGACTCCTCAAGGATCCTTGACGCCTCTATTGCAGCTGTTTCTCGACCAAATATAACCTTTCTAGAGGCAACTTGTAAATCAGTAGTCGAATCTTCATTCTCTGTAGTTGACTCAGTTTCCTCTGATTGTTCTTTATAATAGCTAGACTGTGAATAATTTCTTGCCAGTATGCGCCAAATACCTAGAGCTTTAGAACTCATCCCCTTACCAGCATACAGAAAAGCAAGTGTCCTTAGGTGGCCAGAGTCATTCAGTAACGCTTCCAACTCCTCCTGCACTGCCCATTGAATTTGTATAGTTATCATTTAAGTTACTCAACAATCCCAATTAGAATTATTAATTTTGCTGCATATCAACAACCACAATTTGCAATTCATTGAGGTGTATACAAGAACTTAATGCTAACTCTACAATTAACCCATAAGACAATATTGTGAAACCAAAAACCCTATAAGAGATTTTAAGCCTCAGAGTAGGAAATCGTATAACCAACATCCTCAAAAATCAACTTTGAGACCTCAATGTACAATGGCAATTCATTCAACAGAAGTCAAAGCTTAAGGAGAAGAATGGGAAGAAGTACACAATTTGTGATTCCAATAGAGAAAAGGGGGAAAAACAAAGAAGTTTGAAAGGGCTCACAACTTCTAACAGTAGAACCTCTAGTTAATTTTTTTCTGCTAACTAAAGAACAGCATTGACATCAAATGAAATTGAAAAAATTCTTCGGACTCTACTGGAAACTTGACCGCCAGTGTAGATCAACTCAAAGGCCAACAAAAGAATTCTTCGGACTCTACTGGAAACTTGACCGCCAGTGTAGATCAACTCAAAGGCCAACAAAAGAATTTTTCAAATAAACAAAGTGTACAAACAAATGAAAACCAGTACATGAATGAACATTTCAGTTATGCAAGGAAAAAGGTACGGTGATACATACCACTACACAGCTGTTCTCACAAGATGCAAGTCTTTCCATATCATCAACACGATTGAGGGCTCTATATAGATACATTAGAAGCGTGTCAACTCCCTCCCTAACTGAAGGAGTCAAATCATTATCACATCGACAAGCTTGTAAATATCTACAATAAATTAGCATAGTTAGAGTGAGAACGTAAGATACAAATTGAGATAGTGAAAATACAGAACGATTTATCCGCACATAAGAGACACATCCCTTCTTTCTCCGCCAGAAGTTAATTATTTACCAACAGAAAATAAAAACACCTTATCATGTTTTGGATTGCAGACTCTAACAAATCAGCTCTACTAGGTGGATTTAGATGAAACTCATCATCTACAGCAGTCTCCACACCTGCCTTCTTAAGAAAAACAGCTCTTTGGATAGCTGTCAACCCATCATCTATAACATTTTCAAGAGGTGCTGGAGGAGGATGCAATCCCCAATACCGGTTCCTTGGAACCTGAAAATACACATTTCATTGAGTTGTTCTCGAACAATTCAAAAACAAGAAAAATACAGAGAAAAGCAGGGAAGGTATATATACACAATGTAATGTCACACATGTATATGTATGCACATGCAGAGAGAAGGGAGGAAGATGGAGAGAAGTATTTGATTTTCGTGATTTATCAAATCCACATTCCTCCAATTAGCTTGTACTGTCAACAACAAATCCAGAAGCTACAACATCTTCGATTTATGCTTTACTTTGTTTCTCCTAACTGACAAGTGCCCAGATAATATAACTCGAAAGATAACTATAAACCCAAGAACTAAAAGCTAAGGTTTGTAATGATAAACTTGGTGCCGGATAAGTAAATACTTTTCCTTAACTCCATTCTATCCAAAAACACCTCTTATGAATGGTTCAATCAAATCAAATATTTTCCAACCACACCAGACCATGTCAGATTTGGGAGAGAGGGAGGAAACCGAGTGAATAGGGAGTTATTCATATTCCATTATAGATTATTGGGATAGATACATCCATTTTAAATATACAAATAAAATCACAAAGTTTTCATCAAAGTAAAGAAAGATCTTTCCTTCAAGGCTACAAGATAGAGATCAAATTCTTTTATTACGAAAAATTGTTAAAAAGAAAATGGGATTCATGTTTGCAAAAATGGATCCCTCCCTCCCTCTCAATTTTATAATTACACAACCAGAATGCTATTAGGTTTGACAGCCATGGAAAAATTGGCACATCTTATGACATGAATCCTTACGAAAATGATTCATGTAGCCAACCCCCAACATATTGGGGCTTAGTTTTTTGGTGGTGTTGTATACAACCACGACAGCTTTTATGGAGTATAGCATATTATACATGAATCCACAGGCAGTTCCATTGACAAGAAAGTTAGAGTAAGCAATCATTGGATAGTTGAATACAATATACATGAAACATCTTATCCTGTCCGTCTTTACAGTTCTCAACAATGAAACCCTTCCCCCCCCCCAACCCCCCGCGCTATCATAATTCGTAAGTTTTGAGGCAATGGCAATTCTTAGTCAGTCGAACACAACTGTAGAAAGATCAAACACATCCAGTTTAAGACATCCCATGTAACACAGTCCTCTGCAACAGATCTATTGGAAAAAATATGTAAGCCTACCAAATGCTAAATCACTTAGGAAGTAACATTCATGGTCTGAATATAAACTAGAAGAATGGGAAACGACATGCGAATGTTAAATCAGTAGCATTTAGATATACCAGCAGGGTCCAGCGATTTGGGTCCCGCATGATGAATGGGAAAAGCTCAGAAGGCTGCATTGTTTCTGAAAGCAAAAAGTGATCTACTGCTTCCTCAAAGTGCAAGTCAAACAGCAAGAGGAAGCCGACCTGGGCATGGACGAAAGAGAGCATTTCTTTTGTCAGTTCACCATCATTCTGAAGCTCTTCAACCAAGGAAATGGCTTCTTTGAAGTTCTTCTTTCGCAGCAGATCCTTGATTTGTTCCTCTCCAGAAACTTTTCTGTAGCACATAACCTTGCATTGAAATGCATTACATATTTTGTCAGGACCTCTCTATAACTGTCTATAAAACATATCAATCATATTTCATTTCAAAAGTACCAAGTTTAAGCTCATATATATTCAATTCAATTCTCAGTATAGATCCCAAAGGTGAACCTATAAGTACAAAATCTTTCCTTGCTAGCATCATACAATAATAAATATCATAAAAATTGTGACCAGAACCTTGCTCAGATGTGTGAGTCACGCCTGGATGTTTAGTCAATGGTTTTGTTTCACACAAGTACTTTTACACTAATTTGTAGCAGTAGGTCCTCCTACAGCAAGCCTTCAACTTTTAGCATATAGTATAGTTAGTAAACTGAAAAACATATTATTTTCCTCGACTCCTCGATCTTTTATCCAAGCACATCCATCAGAAGCTGAGGACTTTTTCAAACAAAAATCTTTCCTAATGTTAGAAATATACACATACCTTTAAACTTGTTGTGACGACGAGCAGCTTCCCACTCTCATTCTCCTCATCCTTCACAATGCATAGCCCTCCACCTCCATCCCCAACAACCATAAACCTCTGAACGCAATCTCCTGTCTTCTTATGATACAATTCCATCTTTCCGTTCCTCACAGCTAACACATAAGACCCAATTTCCCCGATTGAATCGGGAACCTCCTTAAACACCAAGCTCCCACTCACCGGTTGCCCCTCAGTATCCACAATAACACCCACATTGTCGACCATTAACAACACCCTACACTCCTTAGCCAACAACTTCAGCTGTGGGGAACTAGAAGAATCCGGTAGTGAAAATATCAATCCACAGTGTCCATTTACACAATTATACAAATAATACCCAGTCTTAGAACCAACAATTAAAGTATCATCAACCCACACCAGATTCATTATAATCCCATCAAAAACACCCTGAATCTCCTTCAAAATCACTAAAGACCCACTCAAAATCAACTCCGCCAATACCAATTTTTTCCCCATCCCAATCGCAAATAAACTATTGCTATTGCTATTATTAGCATTATCATAGTTATGATTAGAATAACTTCCACCGTTTGCTCTTTGTGGAAAGGGGTTAGGCCTGAACTTCTGGCTTCGGAATCTACTACAAAAAGCGGTAACGCCTTTGATAAGACTGATTCTTTTAGCAGATTGGAGTAATTTATCATCGATCAAAAAGAGGAAGCCATCAGAGAGTACTACAACTTTACCGATGTGAGCAAGTGGGATGATCGAATTTATAGTGCTGCCAGTGCCAGAAATCGAAACGCGTCTGAGAAAAGAAATTTCGGAGGAGAATCCTGCGAATTGTTGAGTGAGTATAACAACAGAGTGCCGGAGAGGTTACCGATGTAAATTAGGGTTTCGGTGTTGGAGAGTTTCGAGAGTGCCAAAGATTTGATCGGAGAACCGCTGGTATTGATGGCGGAATCTGCGAGGGGTTCAAGAACTGTGCGGGACTTGGGTTTTGCGGCCATTGGGATTTAGGGTTTAGGGAAAATTTGAAAAAGCCCAAACTATCCGCCGCTGCCGGACAAATTATCAAACACTCGCGGCTCACCGGACCACCTTGTCTTTCTCTGCTGTCATCGTGATATCCAATCCTGTTCTATCGAAGTAGACGGCGAAATTCTGAATTCTCTGAAATGGTTTTTCGAATTGCAATTTCCAAAACTTCTACAGTTTATCGTTTTCCTTGAATACAATGTAAATGAAAAGGATGGAAATTCCTGATTTGATTCTTTCCGGCTCAAGTAAAAATGCTAGAAAATTGTAAAAACAAGTAGGGCTGATTGGGAGTGTTTTTTTTTTTTTTTTTCGTTTGGCCAGTTAGAACCATTACCGTTCATGATAGGTTGATAGGTTGAGAAAGTTGATGTTTGTTAGTTTTTTTTGAAGCATATGTCCAAAATAAGTGTAGTTTAATTTAAGGGTATTTTTCAATTCTTTGGGAGTTTTGGAGTACTATTTACGTGGGTTTTTTAAGGTACTGATTTTGAACGTTTATGAGTAGAGTGGCTTTGGATAATTTTTAGTGAATGACTTTAAAGCGGTCAACCCGTATCCCGGAGTTTATTATCCAGCGGTTTATAAAGTTTTTTAAAAAAATCAAATTACATATATGTCCATATATTAAAAAAAATTAATTTTAAAAATTTTATATATCGATTTATCATTGAAAATATAAAATTAAATTTATATTATTGCATTTTTTTTTTTTGTTCATATGTTCTTTTATTTTTACAAAGAAAAGTTTGAAAATAATTATTTGAGAGAGGATGAAATTGGAAGAAATTTAGAAGAACGGTAAAAAACCACCGATTTGGGGGTTGTGAGATACACTCCAAATTACATTGCACTGTTTTTGGGCATTTTTTAAACCACCAAAAATGGTGCTCCAAAAAACTAACAAGCATAGGTTTTCTCAACTCTTTACAAACGGTACCATCCAAAACCAGTCAAAACTAGTGGAAAAAAAAACTCCCAAATTTTTTTCTAATTTTATTCTCTTTCAAACAATTATTTTTAAAACTATCTTAAATTTAATATTTATAAAAATAAAAGAACATATACAAAAGAAAAAGCACATTCAAGAAAATAAATTTAATTTTATATTTTTAATGATAGGTGGATATATAAAAATTTTAAAGTTTAATTTAATATTTTTAATATATGAGTATATATGTAATTTGATTCTCTTAAAAAACTTTTAGAACCACTACATAATAAACTCCCAAGCATGAATTGAATTATTTAAAAACCCGCGACTAAAAATTACTTAAACCGCTCCACTTACAAATGCCAAAAATCAAGATTTTAAAAACATTTATAACCCAGACTTCAAAACTCCCTAGCGGACAAGAGTCTTGTGGTCGAAGAGAATAAAATATTAATGGGTTAATTATGAATTGCCACTTAAACTTTTTCAATTTACCACTTAGTCACCCAACAAAAAATAGAATCTTATAATTCACCAAACTTCTTAAATGTTCTCATCCACCACTTATTAGGAAACTATTAGCCAAAATAGACGGAAAATGCCAAATGACGAACGAAAAATCTAATTTGCACTCTGACAGCATTAAAACCATCCAAGTGCACTTTACAAACACGTCTTTAGCATTTTGTATTCGGTTTCTTGAACAAATGTGACCCACAATCTATTAGAAAATCTCCAAATTATATGAACCCTAATTTTGTCTTCATTTTCTTGGACAAAAGTGACCCACAATCTGTTCGAAAATCTCTAAATTATTTGAGTCATAATTGTCTTCAATTTTTGGACAAATGTAGTCTATGTTGTGCGATTATAATCCCGCAAGTGGACGGATCGTTAACAAGTAATATAGTAATAAATAGAGTGTCGAACCCACGAGGACTAGATATCAATTTAATCAATTAATTTATAACTCAACTTCTAACAAAATAGAGAAACACATATTTGATTTTTGTTCGTGATTCTAAAACTAACTGAACTATTTTAATTAAACTTAAAATATCAATAAGCAACTTTAAATGAAGAGAACGAATTCAAGATTTACTAACATTATGATTAACAAATCCACCTACACATTTTATAATCAAACATCCGTTAATCACTTTTTAGCTTTTAATTACCTTGGATTGAAAATCGGCGTTCTTAAAATAATCAAAAGCCTCTCTCGATGGTCAATCAATTTTATATATTATGCAAACCTAATTATCTCTAATTAAGTTTCGAACATAAACACATGCATTAAAATCTCAAGAACACCTAAATGGATTTCATAAAGCATAATAGTAATCTCTATCTATTATTGGACCCTATGTTATTCAATACCACGTGCTTAATCTATATTGAATCTCTCGACTTCAATATAGATCACAATATATTCTAATGGTGATCAAGCATTAAAATAATATAAAAACTGAATAAAGAATAATCAACCAACGAGCAATTAATTACTAAAAAGGAAAAATTTCTAATTAATTAAAAACGCGATGTTTCATCGTTCATCCTAGAAAAAGTAAGTGTAAGGACATGATTATGTAAAATAATACAAGGATTGTATTAATCATGTTCCGACGAAAAAAAACAAAAAGTAAATAAAACCCGTGATCCTGGCTCAATGATCTTCAATCCCGTGCCTTGATCTTTGATTCTTCGTTTGTATCTTGTTCTTCCAAAATTTGTCTCTCGCGATATGTTTATATTCTGGCTTTTATAACCGTCTCCCAACTCTTCCAAACGTGGTTGAGGAAGTTTAATTTGTTTTGGAGTTGTAGAGTTCTAATTTAATTAGGAAACTACTAGATTTCTGCTGCGTTTGGCCCATGCGATCGCATGGTGTAATATCTTGCGATCGCACGATATTCACTAAAAGCGTTCTGCAGATTTTTTTTTTTCCTTCTTGTGATCGCACCAAATTATAACCATGCGATCGCATGGTTGATTTTGGTGCTGAATTTGAATTTCCTGCCTTGATATTTGCACGTCAAGCCCCTGAAGTCTATTTTCTTAGCAATTAAGTCCCCTTTTCTTCATTTTGCTCTCTTTTCATCCGAGTGACAATTGAATTTAATTATTTCCTAAATTAATAAGAAATAACATGCAATTAAACTGAAATCAAATAATATGACTTATAATCATCCCTTTTTACGAGCTCCAATAAGTACAAAATTGTACTTATTGTGTAAATGGAGAACACAAGCATTATTGGAGGCAGAGACAAATGAACCATGTGGAGGTAATTTTTAATTTTTATATTTTGTATGAAAAGTTGCAATATTTATGTAATAATTAAAAAATTGATTTTTTTTTTTTTTTGTTATATGAATTTGGAGATTTCTATTTGGAATCTCGCATTGTGGTTTTTTTTTTAATTGGAAAATAATTGAGAAAATCCTAAACCTAGATTCTACATTGTAGATGTAGAGTCGCGGACCATGAGAGAGACAATGAAGACAAAGTAGTAGTTCCTCATCTTCAGTTTAGTGATTATAAGGACGATGTCAATTATGGTGATTTTGAATTGACAAAAATGCACATTTCATAGCATTTGGCCTAAAATAAGACCTACTTTTGAATAAGTATATCTAGCAGTCGATGAAGTGGAGTTATAGTAAGATGAATCGTATTACCCATCGTCTGATGAATTATATACTGATTATTCATTAGGTGAAGAGAACAACGATAAGTTTCCTAATTTTGTTCCAGAAAATGAGATGTTCAATCCCAAGTTTGAAGTTGGAAAAACTTTTAAGAATGTTGAGGTGTTTAGGAAAGTAGTAAGAAACCATGGGATAGTAACTAGATGCAATTTCATGTTTAGATCAAATGATGATAATAGAGCTCAGGCAGTGTGCAAGTTGGGCTGTAAATAGAGTATTTGGGTCTCATTGAACAAGAAATGAGGTTGCGTCCAAGTAAAGTCATACACTCCTAAGAATATATACATTAGAGATAGTACGAATAGGCATTCCACATCTAAGTATGTTGTTGAGGGGTACTTAGAAATATTTAAGGTGGACCCTTAATGGGGGAAAATAATTAGAAAGCTTATAAAAGACAATTTGAAACTAAACATTAACAAAGTTACTCCTTTGAGGACTAGGAGATGGGCTAAGATTTTGATTGTTGAAGATTATGAACATCGATTTGGACTTCTTTGGTCATATGATTCAGAGTTGGTGAGGACAAATCCAGGATCTACTTGTACAATTGGTGTCTATGATATAAAATTTCAAAGCATTTATATATGTCTGATAAGGGCTTGATAACATGTTGTAGGAACTACCTAGACTGAAATGTTATTTTCTGAAGGGTACTTTGGGGGTCAAATGCATGTTAAAGTGGCTTTTGATGTAAATAACTGTATTTATCCCATTGTCTTTCCCATAGTGGAGGAGGAGAACACAATTACTTGGAGATAGTTTTTTATGCATTTGGGTAATGATTTATGCATTGTGAACAACATTGAGTGGATATTTATGAATGATACGTAGGAAGGGTTGCAGAATGTTATTGAGGATATGTATCCAAAAGCAGAACGTAGGTTTTATGTGAGGCACATATAGATGTGTCAATTTGGCCTGCCTCCGATGAAGTCCGTGACGGCCCACATTATAAAAAACCCGTGCCGCGATGGGTTATGGATCAGGTCAACCCAGCTCACGAAATTTGAACACGAACCTAGCCCACCAGTTGTCCCATCCAGGTCGAGCCCTTGTGATCTGCGGTTCGGCCCGAATGAATAAAAAATTATTCTTTTTGAAATTACTAAAAAAAATTATTAACTTATTTTACTTAAAAAAATGTTTACATTTATAACAAATAATGTGTTAAATTACAACACACTTATACACTTATTTTTTATTAATTTTTGTCTTAATTTTCTTTTTCTTTTTTTTTAATATTAAACGGCCAGCGGTTAACCGCTTGCCCATTTGACACTGAACCGCCCAAGTCGGCGGCTCAGCGTTATCTGACTCGTGAATCGCCCACTCAGTTCACTAGCCGAGCCCCGGTTACGGGCCGATGCGGGTTTGGCCGGGCCGACCGTCTTGATACTTCTAGGCACATGTATACAAATTTCTTCAAGACTGATTTCAAAGGATTGGCTCTAAAAGAATACCTATGAAAGGCTGCAAAATCAACATTGTAAGTAATTACAAGTTTTTGATGGAGGAGATGGAAAAGAAAAGTAAAGTTCCTTATGATTGGTTGATGAATAGGCCTGCAAAGCAGTGTAGTAAGTCTTATTTTATGACAAAGGTGAAGAATAAACTACTAAACAATTTGTGGGAGTTTTTCAACAATGTTGTTTGGAAGACAGTTAAAAGTATTGTCTCAATGTTGATTGACATTGGTTTCATTAAGAGGACACAAATAAGAAGGAATAAGATAAGGAGAGCGGGATGAGATTTGTGTCCTAAAATTCAAAATAAGTTGGTGAAAATATTGAGATAGATGGGGGGCAGTGAAGTAGAGTGGTCATTGGGATCACAATAGTATGTGCATAGTAAAGATGGTGAGTTTGTTGTTGATATTTTTGCTCGCACATGTGCTTGTAGAATGTGGGACCTTACTGCATTCCATGTGAGCGTGCATATGTGCTATCATGGACTTAGATGTGTCAATATGGGCGGGTCGACCGAACCCGTATCGACCTACCTGTCTCGACCTGAAACTGTGGGTCGTCCCGTGAGCCGTCCCAAGGCGGCCGTTTCACGGCCGAGGAGGTCGAGCAGGTGGGCCGGCACGTGAGCCAAAGCGGTACATTTGAGGCCGGTCTTGGTTCGATCTTTAACCGTGACCTATTTTGATTTTTTTTTTAATAAATGGTAGAAAGCCGTTTAAAGTGAAAGATGTGACACATGTGTGCTGTTTTAGTCTTTAAATATATTAAAAAAAAATAGAAATTGAAGTAAAAAATTAGCAAATGTAAATTTATTATTGTTATTTATTTTTTATTTAGTAATTTAACACATTTTTTGTTATTTATGTAAACATGTTTTTTAATTACAATAGGTAACTAAATTTTTTAGTAATTTTAAAAAAAAAATTAATTTTTTATTCATACGAGCCGAACCGGGTTGAACCGCGGCCCACATGGACTAGACCTGAATGGGCCGACAGGTGGGCCGGGCTCGTATTCTATTTTTGTGGGTTGGGTGACTCGGCTCGCAACCCGCCGTGGCGCGGGCTTTTTCTAATGCGGGCCGTCACTCAGCTTCATCAGAGATGGGTCGACCCGTCACATCTTACCCGGATTGACACCTCTACATCGATTATAGAGATGATCTATCGAAGTACGTTCACAATTGTTATAAAGTAAAGACCTATCTGAATTACTATGAGAATTTTGTCATGCCAATAAATGAAAAAGAGCTCTGCCCTGATGTGGATAAAGCTCCTATAAACATACCTCGTTGGGTTGTGTCTAAAAGGGGTAGCAGGCATAAGAAAATGAGGATACACATTCAAGGGGCACTTCAAAGATGAAGAATAAATGAATTGTGTTCGTGACATACAATATGTGCATGTTAACAGAGCATACAAGAATGACTAGATGCACTGGATGAGATGATTTATTGACTTTTATACTAAAATTTTAGACAATAACTTCTATTACGCCTCAGTCCCACGTGGCCTGGTCAAAGTCAAACTTTCCTTGTAGGATGTCACCTTCTTTCCGAGGAGGTTGTGAAGATAAAGTTAGAAATAAGAGGTTGTAGGTTTTATTACGAGGAGGTTCGGGCAAAGGAGGATAAGTAGACGAGGCGATTAAAGACCGTCTCCTTTTCCACGCAAGTCCCATCCTATTTTGAGATGGTTGGAAAGAAGAGGTTGTTACTTTATGTCAAGGAGGACGGTCGTGATTGCATGTGTAAGAAGCCTTCTTTGACACCATGTCATATACAGCAAATGATGGGACGGCCTGACAATACGACCTGTCACATCCTAGTTTCCTATCATGCAGCTGAAAGAGACCCCTTCATTAAAGATATCGATGTAACGCTCGAGATGTGACGTGAGTACCCTTAAGATTGAGCCACGTGTCGCACATCGAAAGGTGGTCAATCAATTGGAATTTGCCTATAAATATCAAAGTCATTCCCACAAGAAATTGATGTTTAAATATAAACTCTCACACAGAAAATACAAGTCATCTATACTAATTAACTTGAGTGTTCACAATCATTTATGGAATTATTAGTTAGGGACCCTTAAGCCACTACCTCAACCATAGTATGTGCCTCCTACACACAATCATATCCACTCGCTTCCAAGTACATCTACGTGGCTGACTAAACCATGTGGCGGTCCAAGTACGTAGAAAATTACATGTAGGAAGAAGAGGCGTGAGGTTCCTGTTGACAACCACTTTTGGAGGTCAACAGATTGGCACCATCTGTGGGAAACCACACATTTAAACTACGAGTGAAACGTGATTAAAAGCCTAAACCTTCTAGAACAAAGGAGCCTCACTGAACAAGGGATCCACTAACCCACCAAAGAAGATAATGAGTGGAAGCAACAAAGATGAAAACCCAAAGAAAGCTAGGCATGACGCTAACGAAAACAATACGGCTACAAAAGTCGAAAGAGCCCTATGGAGAAGGCATCCGAGGATGGCTCCCACAAACCTCGAGAGAGAAATGAGAACCATGTCTACTAGCGTGAAGCAGCTGGCCAGCACCACGCCCAAATGCAAGGTTACATCCAGTTGATGAATATACAGGAAAGAACTGGCCCATAAATTCGACTTGAATGTTCTCAACGAAGAACGGTAGCCACCTCTTTGACCCCCAAGTAAGAGGAGAGGCCTTACACGTTAAAACATACAGGGAAGAAGCCTACTCTACTCTTATTGGCGAGGGGAGGCCTCGATCCACAATGTCAGCTAGCGTCTTTGACAGGCTCGGACATGGACCCAGAAATGGGCCCCAAGAGAGCTTCTCGAAGAGGGAACAGCCTCAGAGCCCGCCTAGGAATAGGAGGAAAAGAAGAATGAAAGAGGTAGTGACTAGGGATGAGTTCGAATTTCTGCCGCATCCACCTTATCAAACTCAATATCATCAGCCCAATCCATGGAAGTGACCAATAGGCTCAACGTCTCCCCCAGTACCCCCAGAAATAAACACTGGAGAGAGGACCCAAAATTGGCGAGGTCGTTTGAGATAGACAATGACGACGAAAATCTCATTCTCAGTAGGAATCAGGAATGCATCCATTCTTCACGAATTCAGCATGGCAATGATCGCCCCGTACACTAGCAAGGGAGACCTTTTGGACCATGGAGATTAGCCTCCGAGGAGCATTCATAATCTTGAAATTTAAAACTTTCCACCTGACCCTGACTGGGGGAGTAAAGAGGTGGTACAACAAGCTTGGAACCAGCGGCATCTCTAGCTGGCCAGAACTAAAAAAGACATTCATCAATTACTTCTTATCAAGATGACCAGGTTTAGTCCTTGTACAACACCTCCACAACATGAGACAAGGAGCGGGCAAGCCACTACAGAGCTACCTCAGCCACTTCAATGAAGAGATGTTCTTATGCAGACCCTCTCTGCCTTGAAATGATGATTGAACATGAACCTTCCATTTTGGAGGAATATCTGCAACAAGAACCCATCTACATTCGAATAATTGGTCATAGCACAAAGGAATGTCAAGAGGTGGAAAACTTAGCAAACTGGAAAGACTCAAATGCCGGACCCAGGCATGGATAAGACCTCAGGCGTGGGGACCGACCCCAGATGAGGGGCCGTCAGCCTCCATTCTATAATAGACGACCCCAACAAGGAGATAAGAGGCCTATGGGCCACGATCAGCAAAGACGGCGTAGTTCTAGGAGCCCTGCACTGCTGCCTCGGCTAGAAGGAGGCATAGAGCAACGCCTAATTAAGGAGCTTGACAAGGTTCCCATCCGAGAAATTGATATAATCTTTGGGGGGCCCTACTTAGAAAGCCATACCTGGAATGCTCAGATGAGCTATGCGAAAGAGATCGAGGAAAAGTTGATGACCAAATGGCTAATCAACAACTGTTCCTCGGGGTCAAGGAAGGTCGACCCTATCACCTTTACATATGAGGACATGAGGGATGTCCATTGTCCCTATTGTGACACCCTAGTGGTAAGGGCGGTAGTGGAGCAGAATGGATTGGGGAGGAAGCTCGTGGACAACGAGAGCTCCGTGAACGTCATCTTCTAGGCCACCTATGAGCAAATGAACATTGAGACCCCATTAGCCCCTTCTTCGGAGCCTCTTTATGGCTTTACAGGTGATTGCATCATCCCGAATGAGGTAGTGCGCCTGGCCGTTACAATGGAAGAAAAGCCCTAGCCACCCACACCTTCATAGAATTCCTAGTGGTGGACAGAAGGTCAGCCTATCATAGTGTCCTAGGCCATCCGGCCATGAAGGAACTTTGGGCCGTAACATCCATTCACCACCTATGCTTGAAATTCTCTGCTGAAGGAGGCATTGCCTCGGTAAAAGGCAATCAGCTGGAGGCAAGGAAATGTTACAGAAATGCCTTTGGAAAGGCAGAAAAGAGAGAAGTCAATATAACGCTGTAACGCATCCGAAAATTTGGAATTTTAATTCGAGCTAAGTAAAATTTTTAGCAAGTATTTGTGGTCACATGTCCGTCCAAAGTCCAAATAGGATCCAATATTAATAAACGACCCGAGTCCACTAGAAAAAAATATATATATCCAACGATTTTTGAGATTAATTAATTAATTAATTCAATTAATTATAATTATTTTCTAAAAAGGGAAAGATTTATAAGATATTTTAAATTATGGTAATTTTCACCATATCAAAAACTTACCAAATTCCAAATAGGTAAGTGCATGCAAGAGGATGGAATAAACTCCAAAAATCCTCAATTTTTCCCTTCCTCCTTTCATTTTCTCCCTCAAAATCACCCCCATTCCCTTCACAAAATGTCCCCCCTCCCTCCCTCCCTCCCTCCAATACACACAATTAAGCCTTTTTTTTTTTAACAAATAAAGAAAAGAAGAAGGAGGAGAAAGAAGAGAGGTGTTGTTTTCAAAAGCTTTTCACCCCTTTTTCAAGAAAGCAATGTAGGAAATATCTATATGCAAAGTTGAATTAAATCACTTTTATGTATTGTAGTTATGTGTATTTTATGCTAAATAATTTAATGTTTATGACCATCCGGATATGAATATGATTTATTCCATTGGAATGAACAAGAAATTATGTTCATCCTATTTTGGATGTAATAGAAAGAATGTTTATAGTTTTAAATCCTTTGGATTAAATCTAAGAAAGAATGTTTATGGTTTTTAAATCCTATGGGATTAAACCTATGAAATAAATTGGATTTTCGACCCTTAAGCTCCCAAAAATTTAAGTTTGCATGGTTTGTTTACATTTAAATTGCAATATATAAAATGGAATTTACATATTTATAAATGATGATATTCCTATTGCGTTTTCTCAAACTCGCTCTTCTCACATTCATAGATGGATTGTAGGGTTAGATGGAGGCTCGATGATGAAAGGATTGAGCTATGGAAAAAGAGACTTCGGTTATGAAGATGAATAAATGGTAGTTGCTTTTATGATGTTATGAATTTCTGAATTGTAGATGTTATGATATGAATGTTAATTGTCTATGAAATGATGATTTTAACCTTGTTGAGTATTAGAGGATGCTTAAATAGTTTAATGTTGGCCGAGATGAAAACTGTACAGAATTTCCAACTTGCAAGTTCAGTTTCAAACGAACGTCCAGAATAGTAGACTTCAGGTTTTGGGATGAAACTTTGTAGGATTGATGACCCATCAATTTCAGTCCTTTGAAACTTAGAATCACCTCGTTCGGATAACTGTAGAGTAAGAATACAAGTTTTGATAATGATGGACAGTTCTACTCGGGAATCTGCCTTTAACGTTTTGGAGGTTATTTTGTAGACCTTACAAATTTTATTAAATTCTGAATTTTGGATATAAGTTAATAAATTATGCAGTGTTTTATCTCTGAAAATATTAGAGTTTTCAAGGTCTTTTGTTAAGGAAACTGGGATTAAATCTGAGTATTGAAAGCTGTCTAGTTTCTGTTTTTCATGTACTTTATGTCTCCTTTAGAAGACTTTAACCATTCCATAAAATTATGAAATTTTAGTATGTGTTAGAAGGATAAGTTATGGTCATTTAGTTAAAGTTTCATAAGTTTTTGTGATCGTTGGGTTGCTCATTTTATTGCATAAGAAATAAAGGGTAGCAAAATTATGTTACAATTAAATTAATTAGAAGTTTCGACTTTAAAGAAAATCATTTAAAGTTTGTTAACCTCAACTTTAAAGTTCGTATAGTTGATAAGCCACATCTGTAAACTTTTAGAATAACATCTAAAATTCCACATTTTTAGTTTACTTTCAGGCTTTAAAAAGGTAAGTATAGGAGAGACGTGACGGGGCTTCGTAGAGGAGGTTTTAGGGAGTCACTGATGTTCTGTGATGTTGAAAAGACTGAGGCCTCGGAAGAATCCCCGAAGGATATCACAATGGAGAAAGCCATCCCCCTGAGGACATCGATCCTAGGATAACGGGAGCCGACCCTCAGACTTCACCTGTAGAGGACCTAGAAAGCTTTCCAATAGACCCTTCCGAGCCAACCAAGAGGCTCCAGTTAGGAAAAGGACCTCCTTGATGAGCCCAAGAAGGCTTCGAAGAGGTTCTTCTGTCGCAACCTTGATGTCTTCGCATGGAAACATGAGGACATAGTTGGGATTGACCCAGCGGTTAGCTGTCACTGACTTAACGTTTATCCCAAGTTTCCCTCACATCGACAGAAGAGGAAGGCCATGAACTCGAAAAAGTATGAGGTCTTGAAAAAAGAGGTAATGAAGCTCTTACAAAGCGGCTTCATCCGAGTGGCCTGCAATCCAAAGTGGGTCTCCAATCCCGTTCTGGTTAAAAAAAAAGCAAGAGGAAAGTTGAGGATTTGCATAGATTTCTCCAATTTTAACCAAGCTTGCCTTAAAGACAGCTTCTCACTGCTTGGATCGACCAGTTGGTGGATGCCACTTCAAGGCATGAACTCCTGAGCTTCATGGATGCCTACTCGGGCTATAACCAGATCTCGATGTACCCTCCCAGACGAGGAACACACATCATGTGTGACAGACAAGGGCCTTTACTGCTACAAGGTTATGCCCTTCGTCTTGAATAGGGATGACAAAATTACCCGCGACCCGCCTCGTTAAAAATTTTCCCACCCCGAACAATTGGGTATTTGGGACGGGTATGGAGAGATAAAACGGTGGGTTCGGGACGGGACCCGCCCCGTTTATTAATATTATATTTTTTAAAAATTGTTAAAAGTTAAAAACAATAAAATACAGAAATGGGCTGCAAAGATGGAAGGAGAGTCGAACACGGGACCTTCAAATGTTTCCACAATAGCTAACCATTATGCCACAACACATTCATTTGCATTGTTATCATTTTATTTACTAAACATATTATACAAAAATTAATTATTTAACCCTACATTCAGCACCTTTAATTCCCAAATAGAACCCATTTCTATTTTTTCATTCCCAAATTGAAAAATTCCCACGATTTGTGCCGCTTCAGCTGCTGCCGACGAAAATCTTCACCGCACCGTCTCAGCTGCTGCCGACGAGTGCCACTTCTGTCTCCATTCACCGAAGACCGTCGCCACCTCCATTTCCATTCTCCTAATTATTTGGCAAATTTCTAGATATTTACATTACTTCTCATTCATTCAAAAAAATTTAAATTGAAAATTTGTTTTGTACTTCTCAGACTGTGATTTGTGTATTGAGGGACTGTGATTTGTGTATGAAACATTTTACAGTAATGTTTAAAAAAAAATGGGGCAGTACCCCGCCCCGCTCCGTTGCCATCCCTAGTATTGAAAAACACCAAGGCAATGTACCAACGGCTTGTCAACAAAATGTTCGCCAACCAGCTTGGCTCTACCATGGAAGTCTACGTAGACAACATGCTGGTTAAAAGTTTGAAAGCCAAGGATCATGTACAACACCTGGGAGAAACTTTCCAGATCCTTCAAACTTATTAGATGAGGCTTAATCCCATGAAGTGCGTCTTCGAGGTTGCCTTCGAAAAATTCCTAAGCTACATGGTCAACCAAAGAGGCATCGATGCTAACCCAGAAAAGATCAAGGCACTAATTGAAATGAAGTCGCCTAGGAGGCCAAAGGATGTGCAATGCCTAACCAAAAGAATGGCAACCCTCGGTAGGTTTGTCTTAAAGGCAACGGACAAGTGCCTGCCTTTCTACAAAATTTTGAAAGGGAGCAACAAATTCAAATGGACTAAGGAATGCGAAGCTGCGTTTCAGGCCCTTAAAGAACACCTCGGCCAGGCTCCCGTGCTATCTAAGCCTAAGTTAGGAGTGACTCTACTACTTTACCTAGCAGTTTTATCCAAATCGGTAAGTTTGGTTTTGGTTCGAGAAGATGAACACCAAATGCCTATTTACTACGTAAGCAAAGCCCTCCTAGGAGCAGAGGCACGCCACCTCGATATGGAGAAGCTAGCCTTATCACTGATTACCGCATCTAGAAAGTTGAGGCCTTATTTTTAGGCCCACAGCATTCACGTGCTCACAAAATTTTCCCTAGAGTAGGTCATGCAAAAGCCAGACGCCTTAGAAAGGTTATTGAAATGGGCTATCGAGCTTCGCCAATTTGATATTATTTTCAAACCGAGGACAGCCATCAAAGGACAAGCACTCGTAGATTTTGTGGCATAATTCGCCAACACACCCGAGGTAAATGCCTCCATAACCCCCCTCAAATCACCTACATAATGCCTATTCATTGATGCGTTATCTGGAGATGCGGGCTCAGGAGCCGGGGTTATACTCACTAGCTCCTAGGGCCACAAGCTAAACTGTACAATAAGGTTCGGCTTCAAAGCCTCAAATAACGTTGCAGAATATAAGGCCCTGCTTGTCAAAATCCGTCTCGCCAAGAAAATACGGGTATAGATTCTCTCATTCAGAAGTGATTCTCAACTGGTCGTAAGCCAAGTTAACGGGAGCTTCTTCACTAGGGAGAGATGAATGCCTTCATATCTCAAGTTGGTGTGAGAGCTTATCCCATGCTTCGACAAGTTTGAACTTATCCAGGTTCCAAAGCCAAACAACACCAATGCTGATGCATTGTCCAAACTTGCAAGTAGCAGGGACTCTGAGCTCCTCAAGCTAGTTCCAATCGAACACCTCGCCAAACTATCCATAGAGGCCCTCACGTAGGTAATGTGGATTGAATGGTTTTTGAAAGATCAGGCCCTCTCTGGTGACAATAAGGAGGCCAGGAAGCTGAGGAGTAGGGCAGCACACTTCCTACTATCAGACGACGTCCTTTACAAAAGAGGATACTCCATTCCTCTCCTTAGGTGCGTGGCCAGCGAGGAGACATATTACATCTTTAGGAAAGTCCACGAAGAAATATGTGGCAACCACACAAGAGGCTTGGCCCTTGCCCAAAAGATCCTAAAACAGGGTTATTTCTGGCCTCTTTAAAGAATGATTTCCTACTCCACGCTTGGAAGTACAACAAATGCCAGCGCTTTGCCACAATCCCATGACAGTCTCACCAAGAACTCACTATAATATCTAGTCACTGGCCCTTCACCAAGTGGGAGATAGACTTTATAGGCCCAAAGCCTAGGAGAAGAGACAATGCATGCCATGCCATAGTCGTCATTGACTACTTTTCAACGTGGGTTGAAGCTGAATCGGTAATGAAGTTCACCGAGGATAACACCTCTAGGTACATGTGGAAAAACATCATATGCAGATTTGGAGTCCCCCACTCCTTGGTTGCCGATAACGGTATCAGTTCGACAACAAGAAAATCATAAGCCCATGCAAAGAGCTGGGAATTGCAAAAAACTTCTACAACCCTCATCACCCCAGGCGAACGGTCAAGTCGAAGCCGTAAACAAGATAATTAAGTATGCTCTCAAGAGAAAACTTGAAACGTCCAAAGGGGCCTGGGTAGATAAGCTTCCCCACGTCCTATAGGTGATCAGAACCACAGCCAAGACGGGGACATGGAAAACTCCCTTCTCCATGGCCTGTGGATCCGAGGCCATAAGTCTGAGCAAAATAGGCATCATCTCGCCTCGCCGTCTATTTTTCAATAAAGTGACAAATGACGACCTGCTGCGAGTAGAGTTGGACCTTCTGGATGAACGAAGAGAAAACTCCTAGGGAAAGTTGGCCGCAAACCAAAGAAAGATGGCTAGATATTTCAATAAAAAGCTTAGGAAAAGAACGTTTCGCGTAGATGAACTTGTCCTCACGAGAGACTTCATCTCCTCCAAAAAGCCCGGGGTGGGGACTTTGGGTCCAATTAGGAGGAGCCCTACTGCGTCAATAGAGAAATATGTCTTGGAACGTATTAGATCTAGGGCATGGCTGGGAAGATGATGTCCTACTCCTGGAACGCGGAGCACCTGCAGAAGTACTACCAATATGTCTATAATTTTAAATATTTTTATTATCGGAAGGCTGATGCCTCGAAAAAATTGGCTTTATTTATCAATTAAAGATGCAATTCGGCCAGATTTGTTTGTTTGTTTGCTTATGCCTCGAAGTAACACAAACTAATCAAATTATAAACATACGCACTCAAATGTAAATTGCAAAAGGAAGTTACATTACAAAAATTCTGTCATTATTCAAATGAAAATTACAATTGTCTGAGAAAGAGATAGGGCCTTGTTCCCATTGTCACCCAGCTCTATGGGGGAGAACGTCTCCTCCAAGGGAGCAACGTCAAGGCTGGAAAAGTCGTTGGGAAGGGCCGTAATCACCTCATGCTACCCGACGCTAACAAATTCACAGTGAACTCGACCTCCTCACCTGCCAGCTTCTCCTCGCATCTTCTTCTCAAGCATCTTATGAAAATTTACAGTAAACTCGGCCTCTACGCTTGCCAGCTTTTCCTCAAGCATCTTCTTCTCAGACAATAGATTGACATACGCCCCTTCAGCATCCCACCTCCCCCTCACAGAGGCCTTCAAATCAGCCTTAAGAGCTGAGATCTCGCTCTGGCTAGACGACACCTCCCCCTTCAGTTTCTCTACCTTGGAGCTACGCGCAGATGGCTCCTCATGCAGCGTCTTTTTCTCCTCGTTAGCCTTCTTTAAGGCAGCAGAGGTAATGTCCTGGGCATTAAGAGCATCATCTAGCCTCTTTGTTAAAACATAGATATTCTCTTCAACATCGGCCAGATCTTGGCTCATCTTCTGGTAGGCGACTCTAGCACTTTCTGCCGTTGCCAGCATGCTGTCCATAGCTGTGCGGAACTTTGCCGCTCTAGAAGCCTCTTCTACCACTTTCTTCTTGTATTCATTCAAAGCGTTGAAGGACTTCATCGAGGCAGAGATAGCATGAATGGAACATACAATACTAGCCTCTAGCAAGTCCTCCATGTCGTCCTCAGTGATGAAGGCCCTCCAGTTGTGAAGGATATATCTATTGAACGCTTGGGCTCCTAAGGCAGCTTGAAGATCCAGGTCCCTTATAGCCTCATTTGGAAGCCTTTGCCCAACCTTCCCAACTAATTCTTCAAACATTCTTAGCTAGTGTCACTCACAGGGACTCATATGTTATCTCCAAAGGACGCGAGGTCTACAACCTCTTTCTCTTTTCCGTTGCCTTTCTCTTGCTCCCTGACGAAGAGTCCCCTAGCACAACTACCTCGGTGGCAGTAACTAATAGGGTCCTCTGTAGGGGCTCTGGGGCACCAGCCACTACGTCTTCAACACTAATGGCCCCCGCATTGCCATCATAAGGAGCTTTTCTCTTTTTCTCCTCGATGCCCTCGCCATCAACTTTCTCTCCATTTTCTCTCCTCTTACTAGCCTCGACAGAGTGGGTCAGTGGCAATCCTCAACTAGGGTTCTTGATTTCTGTGGCCTTGAGGTCCCAACCCTAGACCAACCACATGTGACGCAAAAAGCATACCTCTTGACGCCATTTGAACAAGTTCTATCAAATGCCTCGGAGCTCGAATGAGCCTTTCAAAGTGCCTTTTTTCGGAAGCTTGTTCGTATATCGCTCACAGAATATCTAGCTCCTACTCTTTATTTTACAGTGCAGGAGGGCATCTGCATGAAACAAACATAACTAACATCAGTCATATGTAAGTTTTGCCACCCACGCCACCACCCATATGAGCCACTCACTCGCTATTTCAAACACGCCAGACACATCTAGCTCCAGCTCCAGCTCCAGTCCAGTCATCCATTACCTTCTGCCAATTTTTAGATACCCAAAACTATGTCTCCTTCCATAGTTTTATCGACGACGGACAATCTAAGACGAGGGGTTTATGGGTCCCAAGGACCAAAGTAATACCAGCCCACATCCTTTTCTTTGTCTTTCTTCATCGGAAGCTTATTCGGAAGGTACACTGTTTGAAACACGTGTAGGGACATCTCAAACCGTAGAGAGTGCCTGAACTACAAGTATAGGCTCCAACTGTTAGGGACCACTTAGGTCAGTGCTAGCCCGTATGCCCGAGGGCACGTCTGTAAAACAGGTCCAGTGAGAGCCCCATCCTGGCTTTAAAAGATTGGAAAGTGCAAGACGACACAGCCTTCTCTGGGAACACAGGCCCTCTTGTGGGGATTCGGCACATGAAAGTGGATATCTTCAGGCACCTTGAAGGTCTGCCTCAATGATTCCAAATCCACCTCATTAGCGATCGAGGAAAAATCCATAACCGCCCACCTACCAACAAACGCTGAGCTGGTGGCACCCGGTCTACCCCCAACCAGTCCCAGTTTGTCATACCTAACGATGTCAATTTCTTCCCATGTACACGTATCTACATCTCGAATGGGTAGTACTTCAGCTAACTCAGGGAGGAGACACCTCACTGGAACTCATGACAACAACAACACTTGATGATTCACCAGAGCCGGAGTTTATGGACATCATCGACTAGTCAACAACAAAAGCAACTAAAAGATAATCAAAATGGTATCTAGAGTTCTAGTCTATACCTAAATCACTAGAGACTCTTCAGAAGTTAAGACTAGAATGATCCAAAAATCCTTCTCTCGCCAAAAAATATGCTTGCCAGAATAATTTCTTGGTTAGGGCTTGATATGGCAACGCGTAAAGAGAAAAGAAATGTGTGACCATCCATATTTATAGAAAGAAGCCCAGTCATCCCAGCCGTTGATCTTAACAAGAATCATCTACGCTGTTGAACTTAATCCTGAATCCCAGCCATTGAATAGAAACAGCCTCACAAAGTTCATCTCAATCAATGGCTGCAAACAACCAATGGATTCCATGCGCACGAACAGGTTGTCGCCTCAAAGAAAATGCATAGTCCCACAATAAATGCCATAATTACCTGCAGTTGTCTTTTCAGCACACCCAACAAGTTGTACCATACACTACATACCTGTATAATCATTGCACACCTCGAAGCCTGAACCCTCAATTCTCACCAGATAGCCTCTGCTACCATGCCTCCCACTTGGGACTAGCCCCTACAGCAACGCTTCTTCCACTTGAGACTAGCCTCTGCTGCCATGCCTACCACTTGGGACTAGCCTTTGTAGCAAAGCTTCTTCCGCTTGGGAATAGCTTCTGGTGTAAAGCCTCTTACTTGGGACTAGCCTCTGTAGCAAAGCTTCTCCTACTTGGAACTAACCTCTGCAGTAAAGCTTCTTCCACTTGGGAATAGCCTCTGCTGCCATGCCTCCCACTTGGGACTAGCCTTTGCAGCAACGCTTTTTCCACTTGGGACTAGCCTCTGCAGCAAAGCTTATTCCACTTAGGACCGGCCTTTGCAGCAAAGCTTCTTCCATTTGTGAATAGCCTCTGCTGCCATGTCTCCCTCTTGAGACTTGTCTCTATAGCAACGCTTCTTCCACTTAGGACTAGCCTCTGCAGCAAAGCTTCTCCCACTTGGGACCAGCCTCTGCAACAAAGCTTCTTCTAATTGGAAATAGCCTTTGCTGCCATGCCTCCCACTTGAGACTAGACTCTGCAGCAACGCTTCTTCTACTTGAGACTAGCCTCTGCAGCAAAGTTTCTCCCACTTGGACCAACCTCTGCAGCAAAGCTTCCTCCTCTTGGGAATAGCCTCTGCTACCATGCCTCACACTTGGGACTAGCCTCTGTAATAACGTTTCTTCCACTTGGGACTAGCCTCTACTGCCATGCCTTCCACTTGGGATTAGCCTCTGCAACAAAGCTTATTCTACTTAGGAATAGCATCTGCTGCCAAACCTTCCACTTGGGACTAGTCTATGCAGCAAAGCTTCTTCCACTAGGAAATAGCCTCTGCTGCCAAGCCTCGCACTTGGGAATAGCCTCTGCAGCAACGCTTCTTCCACTTGGGACTAGCCTCTACGCCATGCCTCCTATTTAGGACTAGCCCATACAGCAAAGCTTTTTCAACTTGGGAATAGCCTCTGCCAAGCCTCCCACTTGAGACTAGGCTCTGCAGCGAAGCCTCTTCCACTTCATACTAGCCTCTACGTGCCATGCATTTTCTACTTAGATGGAGCATCAGCAGTAAAGCCTCTCTCACTTGGGACTTCACCCCTAAGTAAACCTCAACACCTCACATAAATGATAGAGGTCCTGAAGTTGGAAGACTATTATTGTAAGGCCAACATGTCACGCCACTATGGAAATGAATCAATGTTACATGCCTCTTGTATCGCTGTCCCACATGGCATATCTTGTCGAGGCCTCGATTGTCGCCTCTTCAATAGCGTCGCCTGCTGGGCCACGCCTTTGTATTAAGCCTCATCATCTTTTGTAGATGCGTGTTGGCATACAGAAGCCCGTCTACCAAATACGTAAACAACTTATGCCTCATTATCAAGTCCATCACCCTTCATAAATAACGGTGGTCCTAAACTTGGATGACTATTGTTACGCCCCAGTCCCACGTGGTGCTCCACGTGGCCTGGTTAAAGTCAAACTTGCCTTGTACGTTGTCATCTTCTTTCTGAGGAGGTTGTGAAGAGAAGGTTAGAAATAAGATGATGTATGTTTATGTCTAGGAGGTTCGGGCAGAGGAGGATAAGTAGACGAGTTGGTCAAAGACCTTCCTTTTTTCCATGCAAGTCCCCTTCTATTTCGAGGAGGTTGGAAAAAAGAGGTTGTTATTTCATGTCGAGGAGGGCAGCCGCAATTACGTGTGTAGGAAGCCTCATCTGACACCACATCATATACAACGAATGATGGGACGGCCTACCAATACGGTCTGTTATATCCTAGCTTCCTAGCATGCGGCTGAAATGGACTCTTTCATTAAAGCCATTGATGTAATGTCCGAGATTTGATGCGAACACCCTTAAGATTGAGCCACGTGTCACACATCGAAGAAGAGTTAATCAATTTGAATTTGCCTATAAATACCAAGGCCATTCCCACAAGAAAATGGTGTTAAAATATAAACTCTCACAAAGAAAACACAAGTCCCCTATGCTAATTAACTTGAGTGTTCACAATCACTTAGGAGATTATTAGTTAGGGGCCCTCAAGCTACCACCTCTACCATAGCGTGTGCATCTCGTACACAATCATATCCACTCGGTTCCAAGTACATCTACGTAGCTGACTAAACCACATGGCAGTCCAAGTGTATAAGAAAATTACACGTAGAAAGAGGAGGCGTGGGTTCCTGTTGGCAGCTATTTTTGGAGGTCAACAACTTCCTTTTGCTTTTATTGAAATTTGCATTGTATTTTTACAAGGTCATGTAGTGGAGCAAGCCATTTCTAATGTTGAGAGTTAGAATATGCAAGCATCACATTTAGGGGCATTGAAATATGTTATTAGATTGCTATTTAAAATTCTTCTAAGTTGCATTTCAATTAGTTAAGTGATTGCATTTCAATTCTTATAAATTGTTGCATTTCAAGTTCTTATAAGATGTTGGTATTTGATTTTTTTTTTTTTATCTTGGCATTTTCCTTCACATAGAGTAAACTTTAGCTGAGAAAATCCAAGAGGAATTCTAAATTAGCAACTAAAGTCCAGCCACCACCATCTGAATTCCAATTTATGCCAACTCCTACCGTTGGTTTGTCAAGATGTTGTCTACAACAAGATTGGACTTGATAGTTCAAATTTAGGAAATGGCATTGGATTGGTTTCAAATGACATTGTTATCGTTTTATTATTGAGTTTTAAGTTAACGATTAGCTCCGTAAAATTCTTATGAATTTTGAATACATACTACGATTTGGGGCCCATAGGGGACAAATTTATCAGAAAATCACATGATCGGAAGTATGGGGAACGCTTTAGAAGTTGGATGAGTTATGAGATGCTTTTTTTAGTTGGGTGAGTAAGTAATAACTTGAAAAAACATTCATTAAATTAACCTAAATATAAATACATATTTTTTCCCATTATTTGCATATTCTTGATTAGACGTGTGCTCTTAAAAATTAGGATATCAACAATATATGAAAACTGAGTAGCGAATTTTGAGAAAAAGAGAGAAATTTGCACTTTTGGTTCCCAACTTTTGTGAAATATAACAAATATATCATCAACCTTTTTTTTAGCATAATTCATCCCCAACATTTCAATTTTGTAACAAAACTCTTCTTTATCCTACTCTTCTTTGCACTTTTGGCCATTAAATGACGGATTTGTCCTCCTCTTCAAATAGACAAAAAAAAAACTAATAAAAAAACAAAAAGAACATATTACAAAGAGAGTCTCATAACTTAAATAAATATAAATCCAACTTAATGCAACTAAATACATATTAACGCCCAAAAAAAATCTTCATCTTTCTTCTCTCCGCTCCCTAAATCCAAATCTGCCACACCACATTTCTATCTACTGTTGTCGCTGCCATGGCCTACACATCTCCCACAATAGACTACTATTGAAACCCTGAACACCCACCCTAACCCCTATGGCCAAATCACCACCACTCAATGTAATCGTGCCATCGTCTCTGCCTCCACCACTCTCTGGCCAATCTTTTGCCCCATGATTTCACATTAACCAGTTAGAGATCTCCCACCTGGTTATTTCTAGACCGTGAGAAATCAACAGTTTGGGTCACGATGTAATGTGAGGGAGTGCCTTTTTATTCAAGGAAAAACCATAGGATGTTAATAGTCTGAGATGTGATTTTAATTTTTGTATAATTCTTATCGACAAGAAGTTAAATTATTTTGCTTGTGGTTTTTCTTGTGGTGATGTTGTACTTGAAAATATCTTGATTTTTGTATAGAATTGAATTATATTACTAACATGACTGTATCTAGGAAAGAATGGATCTGGATAGTTTGGAATTGAATGAAAGTTGTAAACGATTGTAAGGGTAATGGCGACCGGTAGGAAAAGTGTAACGACTACGGAATTTCTGCTACAAGCCTCTCACCAGGAGCTATTCCGTGCACTGTTTATGTACTATCTACTGGGGTTGGGCCCTAAAGTAGATTTTTTTCGTGTCTCTAGAAATTTGAACACTTGACCTCCACTTCTCAAGAAGAACTTATGGTAAATGCTGTAACGACCACATACTTTTGCCTACAAGCCTCTCACTCATGAGATATTCCATCTATCGTTAACATACGTACTGTCCACTCAGAATTGGGCTCCAAAGTAAATTTCTTTCACGTGCTCAATGATTCGAACTCTTGACTTCTCTTTTTAAGATGACTGTCTACTAGGATGTTCAATTGGTACCAGCATTCAACATAAGTTTCTCTTAAGAAGAGAGGTCAAGGGTTTGAATCGCTAGGGACACAAAAGAAATCCATTATGGGGCGAAATCTCCTAGTGGGCAGTACATATGCTAACGGTGGCTTGTAGGAAAAGTCCGTGGTCGTTACAGAATGGGTGGAGAATGTGGGGATTAGCAGAGAGTTGGTGTAGAAGTGGTGGTAACTATACCGTTGTGGAGGATTTGTTGAGAAATTGAATAGATTTTCTTTTCTTTTCCCTTTTTTTCATTCTTTTTTTATTTGAATTTAAAAATAGTATAAATGGTGGTTGTTTTGGTGATTTTAAATTTGTTTCTAGTTGTTGAAAGTGCCGATGGTAATTGCAAATAGTATCGGCAATTGTGGGGTGGGGTGTGCCCATTGTGAGCTAAGAAAGATGAATAGTTTTTTTTAATATGTATTTAACTATTTTAAGTATGATTTATTTTTTACTTTTTGAAAATTGATGGACACGCTTTGCAACTTTCTCTTATCTTTTGTTGTTTTATTGTTTTCTTTTATTTTTGTTTATTTAAAGAAGAGGTTAAATCCATCATTTTAATGGCCAAAATGAAGGGAATAATGAGTTTTGCTATATAATTAAAACTTAGGGGATGGATTATGCTAAAATAAAATTTGATGGTAGATTAGTAAAAAATTGCAAAGGTTGGGAACCAAAAGTGCAAATATTTCAAAAAGAAATGACTTTTATTTCTCATGAATTCTTATCGTCTTGGCATTGCTTTTAGAGATGATATCATGTCAATGGGTTGTTAGACGCGTATTCTTCTTTGTTAGAACATAATTTACATTAGTGTATACTGTTTTTGTTTTGGTGAGTCAATTTGAAAATGAAACGACGTGTATTTTTATAGAGTTTTTGCTACTATTTTTTTTGTTGTTGTGTCCACTACGAATGTGTAACAATGTCTACATAAGTGACTCCATTGTTTATGTAGACAGAAAGATACTTGAACGGTCCCAACACATCAGATCTTTATAAAAATATTAACAAACATAAAGAAAAACTATAAAGAACAAATTTTCACCTAATAAGGGGTCCGGATGTTCACGTGCTCTAAACGCTACTCACCCGTTGAACATCTACCAAAGTAGATAAAGCTCTCAAGCACTAAAAAATATATCCAGTCTTTACAAAGGTGTTACAAGATCTCTCCATAACTAGGAAAATATTGTTCATTAAGAACCACTCCAAACTTCTTCTCTCAAGAATTACAACTAAGAGCATTACTCAAATTTCTCACCAACAAAAGAAGATGATGATGAAAAGGAGAAGAGATTTATAGAAGAAGAAGAGAAAACCCAATGACTGGTGCACTTATATGAAATGAGTATTTAAAAGACATGAGCGCCCAACCATTGATCCACGGGCGTAGCATCTTCCACGTGTAAAAACTAGATACAAAGCCTCTACTAAAGAAACTCGACGGGGTCACAGGAATTGGGCCTCCTCTTATTTCCATAATTCAAAAGACCAAAACAGCAAAACCATTTTATTTGGGCCAACAAGCAACAGTCCATATCTGAAGCACACCCAACAAACTCCACCTTGATGAAGAGATGACATACTTCACTAGTGCTTAAAGAACTTTAATCTAACAATGGTTTCGTATGCTCCGTTGTACATGCAAAAGAAAAGAAAAAATTAGTTTCAAAAAAATTTAAAAGTTAAATTTTTACCTCCAAGATGACTTTGGTATCAAACTCAAAAAGATTGTATTGATTTAGAATTTTTGCCAAAGTTACTACATTTTTCTCAACCATATCTTTGACAAAGTGGAACTTGATGTCCACATGTTTAATTATATCATGGTAAACTAGATTTTTGTTGAGATGAATGGCACTTTGATTATCAATATACAACCTGATTTTTTCATCCATAAAACCAATCTCACTCAATAAACCCCTCAGCCAAAGTCCTTCTTTTACTACATCACATGCAACAATGTATTCTACTACTATAGAGGAAAGAGCTACAATCTTTTGCAGCTGAGCTTTCCAACATACACATCTATCACATAGAGTAAATATATAAGAGGAATTGAATCTCCTCTTATCAAGATCATCTGCAAAATCAGAATTTGTATATCCCTTCAAGATCACCTTCAGTGATTTTTTAAACTTTAAACCCAGATCAACTGAGCCTTTTAACTATCTAAGCATCCATTTCATTGCAATCCAGTGTGTTTCACTAGGATTAGCCATGAATCTGCTTAAGATACTTATACCATAAGCTAAATCTGGTCTTATACAGACCATAAGGTACATGATAGAACCAATGGTGTTAGCATAAGGAAGCATGCTTATTCTATCAATTTCTTCATCAAATTTTGATGATTGCACATAAGAAAATTTAAAATGATTTGCTAAAGGTAAAAAAGCAGGCTTAGCATTGTTCATGGAAAAAAATTCCAAAACTTTAGAAGCATAAGAAATCTGATTTGAGCAGTATTCTAAAAAGCACGCCTAGGCATGAAGTGTGATCAAAACGCCTCGCTTAAGCGATAAGCTTGAATTAGTCACTACTTGTGTGACCGCTTAGTGCACGACTAGGCGCGCCTAGGTGCACTTTATTATATATTTTTTAACATATAAAAGTCCAAAACTAAAAAGTAAAAATTGTAGGCTTCCTAAAGAGATACAAATAATATAATATTACATGGAGAATGTAAAACTAAACTACAACTTTCTGTTGCCACGCCGACTTTTGAGTTTTGAGTGCTTATTGCCAAATACTTTTGATTTTTTGCTTATGATAAATTTAAATTGTAGTCTTGGTGAAAACTAAAAAGTGAAGAATTGGGCTCTTCCTTTAATCACCCATGGTATGTATGTTTATAATTTCTAATTATTCTTTATGTTTCATAAAAAATATTCTTTGTTTTTCTTTTTTGCTTCTTGTTCATTTGATTTTCTAAATAATTTGTTATTCTTGGATATTTGGTATAATTTATGAATAATATATTTTTATTGTGATATTGTATTGAAGTTATTTTTATATTGGTTTTGTGATATTGTATTCTAGCTTTCCAAATGTTTGATAAAATGTGTGAAAGAGATTATTTATGTTTTATTATTTGTTGAGTGTTTAATAGTGATTTATTCATGATTATTGTTTGTCATTGCAAGTATAAATGAAATAATTAAACCCTAATGTTTATAAATTTTATATTGTTTCAATTTTTTTAGGAAGAAATGGAACAAGATGATTCTTCCATGGCATCTAAATCCAATGTTAGTCAACTAAAAAGAGATTACGGAGATGTTGGATGGGAAACCACGGTTTTGGTAGATCCTAAGAATCTTAATAATGTGAAATGCATATTATGTGATAAAGTTACTAAGGAGAGAATTTATAGGCATGAAATCTACCTAGCGGGAATCAAGAGAAGAGGTGTAGCACCATGTCTTAGAGCAAGTGAAGAATAAAAAGCCGAGTGTGTTGACGCGATTAAAGAAAATAAGTCTAAAAAAGTAGAGAAGTTAGTGAATGATGCTAAGTTGAGGGTAGATGTGGCTATATCTTTGCCTACAATAGATGAGTAACAAGATGATAAAATTTCTATTATTGAAAGAAGGACTAGGAAAAGGCCTATTAATGTGGGTCATATACATCAATTTGCAAGGTCTACCAAGGTCAATGATGCGTCTATGGGTGCAAATAAGAAATTTAGACAACAAAATGTGAATGATGCAATTTCTAAGAAAAGGTTATTAGAGGTTAATCAATATTTGGTAAGATGGGTTTATGAAGCCGGAATTCCTTTTAATGCCATTGACAATGATAGTTTTAAACAATTTGTTGAATCTCTTGGTCAATATGGTCTAGGTTACACTCCTCCTTCCCAATATCAACTAAAGAAGCCACTTTTGAAGAGAGAGGTGGAGAGAACAAAAGAAACTCTAAAAAAGCAAGAAGAAGAGTGGAAAAATAATGAGTGTTCAATTATGACCGATGCTTGGAGTGATAAAAAGAATAAGTATCATGAATTTGTGTGTGAATTGTAAATTTGGGACCACATTTATTTCATCAAAGGAAGCTTCAAATGATGCTCATATCGGTCAATACATATTTGACAATGTCAATGAATGTATTAAAGATGTTGGGGTTGAAAATATGATTCAAATTGTAATCATAATACTTCCAATAATATGGCCGCCGTGAAATTGTTAGAATTACAAAGGCCTAACATCTTTTGGACATCTTGTGGCACTCACACCTTAAATCTTATACTTGAAGGAATCTCTAAACTTCCTAAGTTCAAGGGAGTAATTAACAAGGCAAAATCTTTCACTGTTTTTATCTATGCACATCACAAGACTTTATCATTGATGAGAAAGTTCACAAAAAAAGGAGATAGTTAGAGCATGAGTCACTAGATTTGCAACCTCTTTCTTAACATTGCAAAGTTTGCTTGATAAAAAACAAGAGTGAGAAATAAGATGTCTACAAATAAATGGGATAACACGAAATGGTCTAGTAGCAAAAAAGGAAAAGAGGCATTTCATATTGTTGTTCTAAATGATTTTTGGAACTCGAAAGAATTGTGTTTGAGGGTATTCACTCCACTAGTAAAAGTGCTTAGACTTGTTGATGGAGAATAAAAGCCTTCAATGGGCTTTGTTTATGGAGAACTACTAAAGGCAAAGGATGAAATCAAAAAGACATTGAAGAGGGAGTGTGACTATATGCTAATCTTAGACATTATTGATGCAAAAAGCAAGGGTCGCCTTGATAGTCCACTTCATACAAAGGCTTATGTTTTGAATCCGTTTTATTTCTTCAAGAATCCACGTATCAAAGATGATCAATTGACGACAAATAATTTGATTGTTTGTGTTGATAAATTGTTTCCTAATGGTCAAATGCAACATCATGTAATAAATACTGAGTTATAAAGATATGTTCAAAAAGAAGGTTCATTCGGAAGAAACCTAGCAACAAGTGGATGTGAAAACAATAATACAAATTACAATTCGGGTATGTTAACCTTATTCTTTTTTTCTTCATTATATTAACTTATTAATTTATTATATTTTACTATATGATTATATATTTAACATTTTTTCTCTTTCATTTATATTTATTAGTGAGTTGGTGGGACTTCTATGGCAATGAAATACCAAATTTAAAGACAATGGCAAAAAGGATCCTCGGTTTGACTATTAGTTCACCAGGTTGTCAAAGAAATTGGAGTGCCTTTGAAGGGGTAATTACCAATTACTAATTAGGTTGTTTCATTATTTATATTTTACAAACAATTTGTGATGCTAACATACGTCTCTTATATATATATATATATATATATATATATATATATATATATATAGATACACACCAAGAAAAGGAATAGACTTGACACCACAATGATGAACAATCTTGTTTATGTCCAATTTAATGCAAGGTTGATGAACAAGAAGAGGAAGAAGGGCAACAAAATAGAGACTATATTAGCAAGTGATGCTAGTAATGTACAATCTTAGATAATAGATGAGTGTGATGATGAAAAAGAGAAGATTGATATCTTACAACCTAGAAGAGATAATAAAAATGCTTAAATTGAAATAAGACAGCTCGAGAAAAATGATTTTGTATCTGATGACACGGAAGACGAACTAGATGAAGAAGAAGATATTGAATTGGAGTCCAATAAAGAGTTAGATAAAATATAAGCTATGGTGCTATCTTCAATATGTAATTATGATTTTGAGACTTCTCTTTTTGTTGAAAACTTCAAAAGTATGTATGAAGTTCCTATAAATCTATTAAGTAAGACTTGTCTAGTTGAAAATATGAAAAATCATCTAGTTTTTGCCTTTTGAAAACTTGAAAATTGCATAAATATAAGAATTATTAAGTAAATATAGTATTATGTAATTTTAGATGTTTGGTATGTATTATTTTAACTATTTAATGATTTTTAAAATGATTAAAAATTTAAAATAATATTAAAAATAAAAAAACGCTTTTTTACGCCTAGGTTCGTAAAGTTTGAAGCTTGGCCTTTGCGCCTAAATATACTTTATGCTTTTTAGAACCCTAGATTTAAGTATAAAACACTGTTTTTCCTATCTCCTCTAATTTCCATTCCCAAAATTATTTTTGCCTAACGTAAGTCTTTCATTTCAAATTCTAACTTTAGTTTTTCTTTTATTCTTTCAATTTATTTTCTATCATGGCATGCTAACAACATGTCATCAACATACTGAAATAAGTAAACTGAATTATTACCACCAGTGCCTTTATAAAAGAAACAAGAGTCAAAATTATTTTTCTTTAATCCCATACTTTGGATATAAGAATTAAATCTCTTATACTACTGTCTAGGAGCCTGTTTCAGGCCATAAAAAGACTTTTGAAGTAAGCATACTTTTTTTAGTTTTATATTTTATTCAAAACCCTTAGGCTGAGCCATATAAATGATCTCATCAAATTCTCCATTTAAAAAAATAATTTTAACATCTAACTGATCTAATTCCCAGTTAATGAGCAGTTAAAACAAAAATAATTATGATAGAGGTATATTTAGCAATAGTGGATAATATTTCATTATAGTCAATTCCCTATTTCTGAGTAAAACATTTGGCCACTAATTTGGCTTTATATCTCACATTTTCAGCACTGTGATGTGCTTTTATTTTATAAACTCATTTACAACCCATAACCTTTTGATTTTTAGGTTTTTCTAGTAAAACCCAGGTTTTCTAGTAAAACCCAGGTTTTATTTTTTATTGGGGAGATCATTTCATCTTCCATAGCAGCAAGCCAAAAGTTTGCACTTTTACTACTTATAGCTTATTCATAAGAACTAAGTTCTAAACTTACCATATCCAAGGTAGATAAATAGGTCACAAAATCATCACTAGTAATTCTACAATAGGGTATTCTTTGTCTCCTAATTGATAGTCACCTAAAGGTTGATTCTGATCTTGACTTTGAACTTCTTCAACTTCATCCTGATTTTGTTCTATATTAGACAAATGACTCCACCTCAGTCTGAGTCTCCTGAACAGATTCAGCAGGACTAGGCAACTCAAGTTCAATTTCAATGTTAATTTTTTTTTCTAATTCTGGGTCAGTTGATGAGTTACCTTTTAGACAAGGCATTTTGGTTTCATTAAAGATCACATTTCTACTAATTATAACTTTAAAACCCCTTTTATCTTTAATCCATGGCCTATACCCTTTCGATTCTTCTCCATATTCTAAGAAAACACATTTTAGGGACCTTGGTTCAAGCTTCCCATCATTTTAATGTAAATAGATAGCACAACCAAACACTTTAAGTATTGAGTAATCTGAAAATTTAACATTCCAAACCATTTCAAGGATTTTAAAATTGATAGCACTAGAGGGACTTCTATTTATTAAAAAAGTAGGAGTTTTGAAAGCTTCTCCCCATCATGGTTTAGATAAACCAGAACTTAGAAGCATGTACTTGACCATATTTAATAAACTAGAACTGGAGGGACTTCTATTTATTAAAAAAGTAGCAGTTTTTAAAGCTTCCCCATCATGGATAGACCATAACTTAAAAACATGCACCTGACTATATTTAATAAGGTCCTATTCATTCTCTCTGCCACACCATTTTGTTGGAGTATATAAGTGACAATTCTTTATCTTAGAATACCAAACTCTTTGTAATAAAAATCAAACTCAAAATTGCCAAATTCCATACCATTGTCGGTTATCAAAACTTTAATTTTCTTAGTTTTCTGATTTTCAATCAAAGTTTTCCAGTGTTTGAAGTTTTGAAAAGTGTCAGATTTAGATTTTAAAATAAATGTCCATATTTTTCTTAAATAGTCATCTACTATTAAAAGATAAAATTTGAAACCACTAAAGGTACTTACAGATGATGGTCCCAAATATCAGCATGTAAGTAATCCAGAATAGAAATGGACTTATGAATCTCACTCATAAAAGATAACTTAGTTTGTTTACCCAACACACACACTTCACAAAATTCAAGCTTTTCTATGTGATCTTTACCAAAAGCCCTTCATTTTTCAATACTTAGAGACATTTGTCACTTATATGCCCCAATCTTTTATGCCAAGCATCTGAGTTAGTTTTATTAGAACCAATTGAAACAGCAGTGCTACCCACTAAGGGTTTTCTGTGAATTACATAATTTCCAATTACTTTGGATGAGGTCAAAACTTCTACAAATTTTAAAATGAACTTAACATGTCCAATATGATTTCTGAAATCAAATTCACTGTTTAATTGTACAAGAGATACCAGGTTTCTTTTAAGATCAGCGACAAATCTAATTTTATTTAATTTTAGGATACAACTGTTGTTTTAAAAGCTGAGTGATTTTCCCATCTTTAATTTTACAATTTATGTCATTTTCCATTTAAACCTGACCCCCACAGATTTCTACTAAATTAGTGAACCACTTCTTAATAGGACACGTGTGAAACGTACAACCAGAATCTAGGACCCATTCCTCCAAAATTTTCTTAGTTGAAGTGTTAAAAGGTTACATACACATAACAAGATGGAGGTTGTTTTGCTTGATTCTAATTGATTTCCTTCTACTCCAGAATATTTTATATTGAAGGCTACTGGGATTCTATTTTATTCACGTTTGTTGAACCACCTGTAATGCTAGGGGTACATAGTCTAGAATATTCTTATTTGTTATATTCATCTCCTTCATTTCACTATAACTGTATACATATACACCCGAAGGCTGTAAGGTTTCTTAAGCTGAAATATATTTCCATTTCATATAAACTTCAACTTGGTATCAGAGCTTAAATGGCCAACGCCAGTAACACACCTCAAGTTGCCAATCCAATCTCCTCACTCACATCTGTTTGAAGCTCTCATTGCAGGGAAGCAACCATCTCTCACCTTTTGGTGTTAACCTAACTCAAACACTTTCTGTGAAGCTTGACAAGAACAACTTTCTCTTATGGTAGAACATGATCCTGCCTCTTATCCATGGACATAATTTGGATATTCTGGGTACAAAGATGTGTCCTCCATAATACATTGACACTCAAGTCACTGAAAACGCATGAAGAACCGTTGAGATGACTCTAAATCCAGAATATATTCTATGGAGATCTACAGATAAACTCCTGATGTGTGGATCTACTCATCAATGACACCTGAGATAGCCATTAGAGTCATGGGATCTAGCAACACAAACCAGCTATGGACTGTAGTGAAGGAAAGCTATGGTATTCAAAATAAGTCTAGGATCATCTTTTTTACTGTAGGAAAGGTTCCATGAGTATAGATTAGTATCTCAACACTGTCAAACTGCTGGCTCATAACCTTGAAATTGCTGGTAAGACCATCTCACATTCAGATGTTGTCACTCAAGTATTAGCTAGTTTAAATGGGTTGTTCAAATAAATGGTAGATAATCAATATCATATGGAGAACTTCAATCTACACGTATGACCTTTGAAAGAAGACTTAAATATCTTAATGCTATGAGAAATGATGTTGTTGGAATCAATATTAATCAAGCATCAGTTAATTCACTCAAATATACGAAATGAATAACTATAGCTACAAGAATCAAAGGTAAAATAGCAGTGAAAGATACTCAAATAATAATAACTACAAATGTGGAAGGATAGGCAGAAATAGAGGTAGAAATCACAACTATAATAACAATTATATACCTACATGTCAAGTCTGTGGTAAACTGGGACACAAAGCAAATGTTTGTAATTTTAGACATAATAAAAGGTACGTGGGAATGCCACCAAATCAGCAAAACATCAGCACTCCATCACCATACTTTGTTAGTGATCCAGAATGGTATGCAGACACATGACAGCAACCATGTTACAGCAGATGAGGAAAATCTCAATCCAGGAAAGAACTACACTGGTAAGCAAAGAATCATGGTTGGAAATGGTAACAAACTGCTTATTTCACATATTGGTACTACATGTCTGCCTACTCTAATTAACAAACCACTTATTCTGAATAACTTGTTGCATGTGCCTGATATTAAGAAAAGCCTGATTAGTGTCTCTTAGCTTACATTTGATAACGATGTTTTTATGGAATTTCACTCAAATTGGTATTTTGTCAAGGACAAGCAAACGAAGAAAGTTTTGTTGCAATGGAAGCTGAAAGAAGTGTTGTATGAGCTGAACTCTCCTCACTTAAACATTCAACCTGATACTCTGAAGTCATATCAGTCAAATAAGTTTTGTTGCTCTTCAGTTTTTTCATATCATGTAAAGTCTCCAAGTCCTAGTCAGTGTCTTGAAAAATCTTCAAATTTCCTAATTGATATTTGGCATAGGAGACTAGGACATTCCTCTACTCAAATTGTATCTCAAATTCTTAGAAATTGTAATGAAAAGCTCAACATCAATGAAATCAAATCTTTTGTAATGTTTGTTAGTATGGAAAATCTCACTCCCTACCATTCTCTTTATCCACTTCACATGCTAAGGCACCATCGGACCTCATTCCCACATATGTATGGGGAAAAGCTCCCATTCCATCAACATCAGGCTTTAGATAATATATTACCTTCATGGATGATTTTAATAGATTTGTCTGGATCTACCCTATGAAAAATAAGTCTGAAGCCTCAGCCATATTCTCTCAATTCAAAAAGCTAGTTGAAAACAAGTTTGAAAGGAGGATAAGAACTCTACAAGATGATTGGGATAAAGAGTATAAAATCTTTACAAATCTTGTTACACAGTCTGGGATTGAGTTTAGGAACCCATGTCCACATACATCTGCTCAAAATGGAAGAATATAAAGGAAGCATAGACACATAATAGAAACATGATTGACCTTTTGGCTCAAACTAAAATACTCTTAAAATATTGGTGGGAATCCTTTCAAGCTGCCACTTACTTAATATATAGAATGCTAACACCTATACTCAAAATGAAATCACCTCTTTAGGTTCTACATAAAAAAGAAATAGATTACAAAGCTCTCAAATTTTTGGTTGTGCGTGTTATCCTTGTCTAAGACTATCAAAAACACAAATTCAATTTTCATTCAATCAAATGTGTCTTTCTATATTTCAGTGAGTCTCACAATGGGTATAAATGCCTTTGTCCAACTAGAAGATTGTATATCTCAAGACATGTCATATTCAATGAAGCTGAGTTTCCTTTTGAGTCAATCTTCATTAACAAAGATTAGTTAAATCTTTCTGAGTCTAGTATAATAGTGTCTTGGTTCCAGTTTCTTTCTCAAAGTACGGCCCCTAATATCAATCCAAATGACACAACTCAACTTGATGCTACTCTAGCAGGATATTCTTCTTCTCCTAGCTCAAGTGGTATGGATCTTGCAGAAAATTAAAATTCTAAAGAAAGAAGTTAGCAACAAGAAATGTTCAGAGACCAAAATGATCAATGTGAAGGATTAGAAGCTGATACGCCAAGTTCTAATCACTGTATTGAGCACTCCAATCTCCAACGAGCAGAGACATAAGACAAATAGCAGATGAAACTCAGACACTACATCCTATGACACGTCCTATGACTACAAGAGCAAAGGATGGTATCTTTAAGCCAAAACTCTATACAGGACAATCAATTGAATGTGAGCTAGAAAGAGCAGAGCCAAAGAATACAAATGAAGCATTGGTAAATAGTGACTTGAAATTAGTGGAAGAAGAATAAAATGATATGATAAAGAATAAAACTTGAAAGTTGGTGCCTAACTTACCATCTTACAATGTTGTAGGACACAGAAGGGTTTTCATATTAAAAAGAAATTAAAATGGCTCAGTACAAAGATTCAAGGCCAGATTAGTGGCTAAGACCCTGTTTTCTTTGGTGTTTTCAACTCATTTTTCGTTTTGTGTTTTTGAAAATAGTCAAAATGTGTTCTCTTCGCCATATCCAAAAATGCATTTTTAAAAACATCCAAAAAATTGCAAAGGAAATAGATAACGACATTTTAGCCATTTTCGCATTTCCTTTATAAAACTCAGACGTTTTTCAAAACGGCCAAAACGAGGTCCCCATTTCGAGTCATTCATCCGGTGTTTCTTTTTTTTTTTTTCATTTTACGCTGGACAAAACAATAATGATTTAACCAATTTCTGCGTTTTATTTACAAATATGCGGCCCCTGTCCAAAATGACAAGGCGCACGATTTTCCTTTGGTTGGTCAGTGGTTCAATTCTCAGCATACGTAGCTTTTTTTAATTGTTTTGAATTAATATAATTGTTTTAAATTCCAAATAATTTCAAATATAACTGTTCTTAATTGTTTTTAATTCATAACATAATTGTTTTTAATTGTTTTTAATTAATAATTATTTTTAATTCCAAATAATTCCAAGTTTTTCATTGTTTTTAAATATTTTTAATTTTTTTAAATGTTTTAAATTCCAACAATAATTGTTTTTAAATATTTTTAGTTGTTTTTAATTCCATTAATAATTGTTTTTAAATATTTTTAATTACAAAAATAATTGTTTTTAAATATTTTTAATTGTTTTTAATTCCAAAAATAATTATTTTTAAATATTTTTAATGAATAATTGTTTTTATTTCCAAATAATTCCAAGTTTTTTTTTTTTATAATTTTTAATTCTAACAATAATTTTTTTTAATTAATAATTATTTTTAATTCCAAGTAAGTCCAAATTTCTAAAAAAAAATCAAGAAAACACGTTTTTGAGTTTTCTGTTTTCATAAACAATTTTCAAAAATTCCAAAAAGAACGCATTTTCAAAAATCTCAAAACAAACACTCAAAATACAAAACACAAAATGAATTCAAAATACAAAACACAGACGCAAAGAGAACACCACCTAAAAGTTTTCATCAAACCCCTGGTGTAGACTTCTGTGATACCTTTATCTCAGTGATCAAGGCATCAACCGTGAGAGTGATACTTACTCTTGCAGTTTCAAGAGGATAGAAAATTAGGCAAGTGGACCCCGATAATGTGTTTTTGAATGGTGAACTTGATAAAGTAGTTTACATGAATCAACCTAAAGGATTTGTGGACAAAAAAAAAGTCTTCTCATATTTGCAAACTTGGAAAAGCATTGTATGGATTGATACAGGCACCTAGAAGCCTGGTATGACAAGCTAAAAACAACTCTGTTAGGCTGGAAATTCAAGTAATCTAGAGCTAATACATCATTATTTTACTTCAAAGTAAAAGGCAAATTGTGTTTGTATATAGTTATAACTGGCAATGATAGTAAATTGATGTAGGAATTTATTGATGAGTTAAATAAAAAGTTTTCATTAAAAGATATGGATGATCTGCATCAATTTGTGGGAGTTGAGGTATAAAGACATGATGCTGGACTTCATCTAACACAGACAAGGTATATGATTGATTCATTGAAGAGATTTGAGTTCTCAAATTTGAAACATTGTCCTACTCCTATCACTGCTGGCAAAACTATGTCAAAAGATAAAGGTGAAGCGTTGAAGAATCCTTCAATTTATAGAAGTGCAGGGTGAGGATTACAGTACTTAGCTCACACCAGACCAAACATAACATTTGCAGTTAATAAGCTACGCCAATTCCTACATATGCTAACTTCAACTCATTAGCAAGCCCTGAAAAGAGTTTTTAGATACTTAAAAGGCAAACTTGATCAAGGCTTGTAGATACAAAAAAATGAAATTGATGCTAAATGGATACTCATATGCAGATTGGGCATCTTGACCAGATGATAGGAGATCAACAGTTGGATATTGCATCTATTTGAGAGATAACTTGATAGCATGGTCATCTAAAAAGCAACATGTGGTTACTAGATCTAGTACAGAGTCAAAATACAGAGCATTGGCGTCTGCAGCCTCTGAAATTACTTGGTTTCAATCTATATTTAAAGAACTTGAATTGCCACAGATATCAGCTCCAATACTTTGGTGTGACAACATGAGCGCAAGTGCTTTAGCTGCAAATCCAGTTTTCCATGCTAAAACGAAGCATATAGAACTTGATGTTCACTTTATCAGGGATAAAGTTTTTGCAAGGGAACTGGAAGTTAGTGTACTTGACTCTGATCAGATTGCAGACCTTTTAACCAAAGGTCTTTCACACTCAAGGTTTCTTTACTTGAAAAACAAACTTGGTGTTAGCACTCTCTCCTCCAGCTTGAGGGAGGATGATAAAAAGGTTACATACATATAACAAGTTGGAGGTTGTTTTTTGTGCTGCTAATTGATTTCCTTCTACTCCAGAATCTGTTATATTGAAGGCAGCATTCTCTTTTATTCATGTTTGTTGAACTACTTGTAATGCTAGGTGTACATAGTTTAGAATATTATTGTATTGTTATATTCAACTCTTTCCTTTCATTGTAATTTAATATATATACACCTGAAGGCTGAAAGTTTTCTTGAGCTAAAATATATATCCATTTCATATAAACTTCAACTTGAAGCTACCATAACCACCTCATTTACCTCATCACTGTTATTACAAGCTAAAACAGCAGAAGCATCAGAATTGGATTTATCTTTCATGTCAGCCATTTTTTTAAAACAATCTTTAATATGATAACCCAATTTCCCATAGTAGTAACACTTATTCCCCTTTCCTTTTGTTTTACCTTTAAACTTGTTCTTACTCTTATTCTTATCTCATGAGCTTTTATCTTTTTTGTGGAATTATGGTTTTTGTTTCCAGATCCTTCACCACTCTTGTTTTCTCTTTGATCATCTCTTAACTCAAGGTCTTTATTTCTAAGAGCTGAAACAATTATATGTACAGTTAAGTTTATCTTTCCATACTATAAAGCATTTCTAATGTCTCCATATTTTTTTCCTAAGGAATTCAGAAGGGTAACAACTTGTTGATCATCATATATTTTCTAATCACAATTTGCTAAATATTAAATAAATTTAGTTAATATATCTATATTTTCCTCTAATTTTGAGGACACATCAAATCTAAAATTATAGAAACGTCTCAACAAATAGAATTTATTTGGCATTATTTTAGTTAGATACAAATTTTCTAATTTTTTCCAAAAAGCATCTCACCCACTTTTCTAATTACACTATCTGACAAATAAAGAAATATAGAACTTCAAGAAATTTCATCAAGTTCTCTTCTTCTATATGTACTAATCTGAATTGCCCAAGAATCATCAAGAGTAGTTGCACATCTTTACTGTAGAAGAAGGGTTCTCATTTTTTTGGCACCAGAAACTAAAATCTTCAATGTCATTCTACAAATCAACTTCAAACTTTTGAGATATAGACATTTTTCATAGTTTTTATGCAATGAGTTTTCAAAACACAAGATTACTTCGTAAAAAAAATTGAGATACACAATGATTTACAAAAAAAATTGACACAAACTAAAACATATCTATAGACAGATAGTTAACTTTCAAAAAATTCAGTTTTGAATTAAGCAAGGTAAAAGCATAGTATCCTTATTCACGGAAATTGAAAGTCACAATTATACACAACTTTATTATAAGGTAAAAGCCCATAATCTTCACTCAATCAGATTATAATTGAACTTTCAGAGTTTAAGGGCTTAAAGAACCCCAAGAAGCCAAAGTTCCCACAGATTCTCATATCCTTATAGGAGATCTTGGACAAAGGTAAGCAATTCGCAAGGCTCTTATTACCTTAACAACTTCAGAGCACCCACGCATGCAAAAAGGATAAGAATTTACCATAGCGAAACCATAGGTTTCAATAAAGGTAATTTGCAGCCGCCGTCCCCAACCTTTGGAATTTTAGCACTTTTATCCTCATTCTTCATTTTTTTGCACGCATATCCTCAACCTTTCTTAATTTGGTAGTTGAAGTCCCTGTTGAAGGATTTACCCTTTGGTAATTTGCAGCCTCCATCCCCAACCTTTGGAATTTTGGCACTTTTATCCTCATTCTTCATTTTTTTACACTCATATCTCCAACATTTTTAATTTGGTGGCTGAAGTCATGTTGACGGATTTACCTTTTAATTTATTATCAGTTTATTAGTTTCTTTTAATTTTTCATATAAAATAAAAGTATTCGGACTCATTTGTACTTGCAAAGGTTAGAAATCTAATTGAAAATTTCTCTAATCAAAATAATGACATATTTGTCTTTTTCATCAAATAATGACCAATTGCGCACCAAAACACATCAGTTAGAGACTTCTGTATCAAAAAATAAAGGTTAGGGACCATTTGCACAAATTTTTCTTCTCATTTAATTTTTCATATATAATTTATTAGTGATAAAACTATTCATTTTTAATAATGAGAAAAGTATTTATTAAGTATTATTACTAAAATAGATAAATAGTTTTATCACTATTATTCAGATAAATAGTTTTTATTCAGATAACTATATTTTGATTCTCACTTTTAACAAAAATGAATAAAATCTAATAATTATCTTAAGAATCCGTTTGGCTTGTAGATAAAACTATTTATCTGGATAATAGTTATTAGGATAACAAGTTTATCATTATCCTGCTTGGTCTAGCTACGTATAAGAATGAGAAAAATCAATGTTAAAAAATGAACTTTTCGTTCTACCCTAGTTATTAATTAAATGAAAAAATAAATAAATAACAAAAAATTTGTACAAATGGTCCCTAATCTTTATTTTTTGATACAGAAGTCTCTAACTAATATGTTTTGGTGCGCAATTGATCTTTATTTGATGAAAAAAGACAAATGTCCTTATTTTGATTAGAGAAATTTACAATTAGGTTCCTAACATTTGTAAGTACAAATGAGTCCGAATACTTTTATTTTATATGAAAAATTAAAAGAAACTAATAAATTGATAATAAATAAAAGGTAAATCCGTCAACAGGGAGTTCAACCACCAAATTAAGAAAAGTTGAGGATATAGGTTCCAAAAATGAAGAATGGGGATAAAAGTGCCGAAATTTCAAAGGTTGTGGATGGAGGATGCAAATTACCAAAGGGTAAATCCGTCAACAGGGACTTCAGCCACCAAATTAAGAAAGGTTGAGGATATGGGTACAAAAAAATGAAGAATGAGGATAAAAGTGCTAAAATTCCAAATGTTGGGGACCGCACTGCAAATTACCCTTTCAATAAACGTTGCAGATTAGAAAGAAGCAAGAAGAACACCAAGAATCAACAACTACTTTGAGTGAAACACTAAGAACCACCCAATTTTTCAATTGAATCACAAAGAGACACCAACAGCACCTCAAAATGAAGAAAGATCAGTACACAACATCTCAAGAGACGAGTTTGTTTCCAACATAACTTCAAAACAAAACCAGATCTTAAAGTTTTACCACTAAGGTTTTCAGTTTTGAAAGTAAATTGTTACATTTTGGAAAATTTCTCGCTCTGATACCACTGAAATCCAACACACCAAATCTTTGTAAAAATAGTAACAAACATAAAGAAAAATTGTAAAGAACACGATCGATTTTTTACCCACTAAAGGGTCCGGATGTTCACGTGCTTTAAATATTATTTACCGTTGAATATCTACCAAAGTAAATAAAGCTCTCAAGCACTAAAAAATGTATCAGTTTTTACAAAGGTGTTAAAAGATTATAAATCCCAAAGATTTCTCCGTAACCAAAAAAATAATGTTGACTAAGAACCACTCCAAACTCTCTCTCAAAAATTACAATTGAGAGGATCACTTAGATTTCTCACCAAAAAAGGAAGAACAAGATGAAAAGGAGAAGAGATTTTTTAAAGAAGACGATAAAACACAATGACTGTTGCATTTACACTAAAGGAGTATTTAAAAGACAGGAGCGTCCAACCCTTGATCCAAGGGCTTAGCATCTTCCACGTGTAGGAACCAGATATAAATTCTCCACCAAAGAAACTCGGCCGTGTCACAAGAATTGAGCCTCCTCTTATTTGTATAATTCAAAAGACCTAAACAGCAAACCATTTTATTGGGACTAGCAAACAACAGCCCATATCTAAAGCACACTCTGTTGGAAAATAAGTTGAATGAAATTTTAAACTCTTCATTTGTTTGAGAACTTCCAACTTCTTCAACCCTTTCATGTTTTGTAACTCTTGTAACTCTCTTGTTAATGGTGGATTTGGAATTGGAAGGTCACTCTAAAGCCTATATAAGCATGTCCATTTTCCTCATTCTGCACACAACAATTCAATATTTCCTCCTTCAGTTCTTTACCATTCGTTTTTCCTCTTTGGCATTCGAATTTCCTCATTGTGATATTGTTCGTGTAGTAGGTCGGTTCGCTGGTACAACCAGTTCTATCGTTGTATCCTAGGAAACAAACATTCATAACATATCGGTAGGGGACGAATCTGTTTTAAGGAAACTGTACACATACATGCCTCGGTTTGTATTTTCTGGTCCTTATTTATTAAATTTGTATTCTGCAATTATCTATTCCATTTGCTAACTGTTGTTTTTAGTATAATATGTTTTTTAATAATTGACGTATGGATTAACAATTTTATAACAATCTTAAAACAGATTCGACTAAATTCATATTATATGAAAAACAATGAAATAGTTTAATTGGCAAATTTCAGTGACCAATTTTTTTTTTTATTTCATTTCAGTGATTAATTTCGGTGATTTTAGTGACCAAAAGATTGATTAGCATGCATTAACAATTGGTTCCTGTAATTACATTTAATTGGCAGTGGATTTTTTTTAATTGGCAGATTTTTCTTTTTCCAGCAGGGTTAACAATTGTTACTTTATTCACTATTTCGAATATTTTAATTGGCACATTGTTTTCTTTTTCCAGAAGTTTAATTGGGTTAAACATTTGTTTGATCTAAGTGACTAATTTCTTCACTGTTTCCGGAATAAAAAAAAAAATTGATTCCAGCCCAGTTTTAGCTAGCAGATTTCAGTGATAAATTTTATTATTTAATTGGCAGAAATAGTTAAAGTGATTACATTATTGTGTTTCATCTATGTGATTACATCTTTCAAGTATCTATTTCCATAATAATTATGTTGACAAGAAAAATTTTATGCTCCAATTTTTTTTTTAAAATTGACCAGTTAGCTTAATTGCAAGTGTAACTAAACTAGAAAACAGGTTTTCATAAACTGTATTAATTTTATTTAAAAGTAGAATTGATTTTTCTTCTTGTTTCAGAAAATGGCAACTGATCCGATTACTAAAGTTGTAGCAACTGAAAACCAGATTGTGGCACAAGTGCCAAGTTTTGATGTGATCCAAACTTTGACTCCAACTAGTCATGTAAATGTTCCAGATAATCATGGAGAAAAACCTGAGAAGTTCAATAGATTGAATTTCAAAATGTGGCAGCAGAAAATGCTATTTTATTTGACCACCTTGAATCTTGTGAGATTCTTGACTGAAGATGCTCCGAAACTCCAACAGGGTGAGGGAGACATACAAGTTGTCAGCGCTGTTGAAGTTTGAAAACATTCTGATTTCCTATGCCAGAATTATGTCATGAATGACTTGACAGATTCACTATACAACGTGTATAGTACAATGAAAACAGCGAAGGAATTATGAGAATTTCTAGACCGAAAATATAAAACTGAGGATGCAGGGGCTAAGAAATTCATTGTTGGCCATTTTTTGGATTATAAAATGGTGGACTCAAAAACGGTAATCAGTCAAGTACAAGAACTTCAAGTAATCTTGCATGAGATTCATGCCGAGGGGATGGTTTTAAGTGAAACTTTCCAAGTGGCAGCTATTATTGAAAAGCTACCTCCGGCCTAGAAAGATTTCAAAAATTATCTCAAACACAAGAGAAAGGAGATGAATATTGAAGAATTAATTGTTAGACTTCGCATCGAAGAAGACAACAATGGTTCTGAAAGGAAGATATTCAATTCTGCTGTGGCCAAAGCAAACGTAGTGGAGCACGGTCAAAGTTCTAAGACGAACAAAAACGAGTTTGGAAAAGGGCCAAAGATGGGACCAAAATGAGGTGTGTCCAAGAAGAAATTTCTTGGAAAATACTACAATTGTGACAAAGTAAGTCCCAGATCCTCGGAGTGTAGGTTGCCAAAGAGGAACAACAAGAAAGAAGCCAATGTGGTTGATGACATCACACATGATGTTTTTGAAATGAACTTCGCTGTTGTCATTTCTGAAGTAAATCTGGTGGGATCAAATCCAAGAGAATGGTGGATTGACACCGGTGCTACCCGACATGTCTGTTCGGATAAAGAGATGTTCAATTCTTTTGAAGAAACTGAGAATGGAGAAAAGTTGTTTAAGGAAAATTCAGCTACATCTGAAATAAAGGGCCAAGGCAGAGTGGTTTTGAAGATGACGTCTGAGAAAGAGCTAGCTCTAAACAATATGCTTTTTGTGCCAGAAATTCCCAAGAACCTGGTGTCCAGGTCACTGCTGAACAAGCATGGTTTTCGTATGGTATTTGAGTCATATAAAGTCATTTTGTCTAAGAATGGAATGTTTGTTGGAAAATGTTATATGTTTGATAGGTTTTTTAAGCTCAATGTAATAACCGCTAAGCCGAAAATTAATAAAGTGATTAATTTTTCTGCTTACTTGCTTGAGTCTTCCAATTTGTGGCAAGGTATACTAGGACATGTTAATTATAATACTTTGCGTAGATTAATTAACTTAAATTCCATACCTGCATTCCATATTGATTCTAAACACAAGTGTGAAACGTGTGTTGAGGCAAAATTGACAAGGTCATCATTTCAAACTATTGAAAGAAAAATTGAACCACTTGATCTAATTCACCCTGACGTTTGTGATTTAAAATCTGTACAAACAAGGGGTGGCAATAAGCACTTCATTACTTTCGTTGATGATAGCACAAAATATTGTTATGTCTATCTACTTAAAAGTAAAGACGAAGTTATAGAGAAATTTGTTCTTTATAAGAATGAAGTTGAGAATCAACTCAACAAGAAAAATAAGGTGTTGAGAAGTGACCGAGGTGGTGAATATGAATCACCATTTGCTGAATTATGTGCACAAAGTGGAATCACATATGAAACCACAACACCTTATTCATCTCAACAAAATGGTGTTGTTGAACAGAAAAATCGTACTTTAAAAGAAATGATTAATGCAATGCTATTAAGTTTTGGGTTACTTCAGAACATGTGGGGAGAAAGCTGTTTTATCAGCTAATTATCTTTTAAATAATGTGCCCCGAAAGAAAGAAGAGAAGACCCCATATGAGTTATGGAAAGGAAAGAAACCTTCCTATAAATACTTGCGAGTGTGGGGGTGTCTTGTCAAAATAGTTGTACCTACACCGAAAACGTGAAAATAGGTCCAAAAACTGTTGATTACATTTTTATAGGCTATGCACATAACAAGAGTTCTTATCGATTTCTTGTGCATGAATTTAAAATTTCAGACATACACAAAAATACGATAATAGAATCGAAAAATACTTCATTTTTTGAACATATATTTCCGTACAGATCCATAGAGGAAGCAAGCTCCTCTAAACGGACACATGAAGCAACGGACCAAAAAGAACAATCAGAAGAAGAAGATGAGGTTGAACCAAGACGTAGCAAAAGAGCTAGAACTGAAAAATCGTTTGGTCCAAATTTTCTGACTTATATACTAGAAAGTGAACCTCAAAGCTTTAAAGAAGTTGTGAACTCTTTTGAAGGACCTCAATAAAAAGAGACAATTAAAAGTGAGATAGATTCTATTCTGCAAAACTATACATTGGAGCTAGTGGATCTTCATCCGGAATGCAAACCACTAGGCTACAAATAGATTTTCAAAAAGAAAATGAAGGCAGATGGCAGATGGAACAATCGAAAAGTATAAGGCCAGGCTTATTATAAAAGGATACAGACAACAAGAAGACCTTGATTACTTTGATACATATTCTCCAATAACTAAAATAACATCCATCAAGATGATACTTGCAATTGCAGCGCTGCAAAATCTCGAAGTACATCAAATGGATGTGAAAACTGTATTTCTAAATAGAGATTTAGATGAAGAAATATACATAGAACAACCTGAGGGTTTTTTTGCTCTAGGACAAGAGAACAAAGTCTGTAAATTGGTAAAGTCATAATATGGCTTGAAACAAGCTCCAAAACAAGGGCATGAAAAGTTTGATCATGTCACGATGGAATGTGGATTTAAAATCAACGAGTGCGACAAATGCATTTATATCAAAGACACTGAAAATAGCTATGTCATTTTATGTCTTTACGTTGATGACATGCTTATTGTTGGAAGTAACGATAAGATGATTAAATCTACTAAAGACATGTTAAATTCAAGATTTGACATGAAAGATATGGACTTAACGGATGTGATACTTGGGATTAAAATTTTAAGAACATCAGAGGGAATTGTCCTAGGTCAATCACACTATGTGGACAAAATTCTTGAAAAAATTAACAAGAATGATTCAAGCATGGCTAGAACACCTATAGATACAAGTCATCATATATCAAAGAACAGAGGCGAGAGTATCTCTCGAGTAGAATACTCTAGAATTATCAGAAGTCTGATGTACTTGATGAGTTGTACAAGACCAGACATAGCCTACACAATTAGTAAACTAAGTAGATACACGAGTAATCTAGGAGGTGACCACTGAAAAGGAATAATAAGAATACTAAGGTATTTGAGATATACTCGTGATTATGGGCTACACTATACCAGATATCCGGTAGTTATTGAAGGATACAGTGATGCTAATTGGATATCTAATATAAAAGACTCAAAGTCTACAAGTGGATTTGCGTTCACACTGGGAGATGCAGCTATATCATGAAAATCCTCTAAACAGACGGTTATAGCTAGATCCACTATGGAATCTGAGTTTATAGCCTTGGACAAGTGTGGTGAAGAGGCTGAGTGGTTACGTCACTTCCTAGAGGATATTCCTAGATGGTCAAAGCATGTGCCAGCAATTTGTCTACATTGTGATAGTCAATCTGCAATTGGTATGGCACAAAGTAACATGTATAATGGTAAGTCTAGACACATACGTCGTAGACATAATACCATAAGACAACTACTCTCAACTGGAGTTATCTCTATTGACTATATGAAGTCAAAGGATAATATTGCAGATCTGCTAACTAAAGGTTTGAATAGAGAGTTAGTTGAAAAGTCATCGAAAGGAATTGGATTTAAGCCTTTAGAAGAATAAGTTAATACAATGGAAACCCAACCTAGTTGACTGGAGATCCCAAGATCTAGGTTCAAAGGGACAACCTAATTGTAAATACTTAATTAGATCACTGTGGGGGGTTTTCTCCTATCCATTCCTATGATGAAACAGTGATACTCGTAGAGGAAATGATAAGCAATAGGCTTTTAATTGTTCTTACGCGCGGAGTAGAGCGGGCTACTCTTAATAAGAAATCACCTATGTGAGAGATAAGTGGGGCCGCTTCTAAGAGAATTGTGTAAGGCGCAGTTCTTAAAAACTCTCGCAGAACCAGGCACATGTTCACGGCCATAAATGAACTTAACAATGAGAACTGAACTATGTCATGATGAATTCTGTGTGAGGTATATTATCGTTTACACAAACGGCAGAACAGTTCGAGGACATCGCGTCTACTGATCAGTTAGTAAAGTAAATATACTTTCATAAGGGAATGTTCAAAGGGGTTACCTACCTATCCTATGCAGGATTCAGACGTTGAACTTTATCACCAAGTCTTCCGTGTCTCTATCAATTTTCATTCATGTGGGGGATTGTTGAAAAATAAGTTGAATAAAATTTTAAACTCTTCATTTGTTTGAGACCTTCCAACTTCTCAACCCTTTCATGTTTTGTAACTCTTGTAACTCTTTTGTTAATGGTGGATTTGGAATTGGAAGGTCACTCTAAGGCCTATATAAGCATGTCCATTTTCCTCATTCTACACACAACAATTCAACATTTCCTCCTTCAGTTCTTTAGCATTCGTTTTTCCTCTTTGACATTCGAATTTCCTCACGGTGATATTGTTCGGGCAGTAGGTCGGTTCGCTGGTACAACCAGTTCTATCGTTGTATCTTGGAAAACAGACGTTCATAACTTACGGTAAGGGATGAATCTGTTTTAAGGAAACTGTATACGTACAGACCTCGGTTTGTATTTTCTGATCCTTATTTATTAAATTTGTATTTTGCAATTATCTATTCCATTTGCTAACTATTGTTTTTAGTATAAACATGTTTTTTCAATTGACGTATAGATTAACAATTTTTTAACATTCCCAACCATACTTTTGCGATGGGGGCAGTTTTACGTCAATGGAGTGGACAAAGATTGTTTAGTAGTGCTACAGTAGTGTTCTGGTAGTGGGATAAGGCCAATTAAAGCGACAATCACGTGTTCATGTCGTGGAAGCGGAGTATTTGTAGAGAATCCATTAGTGCAAATTAGTATTGCTTATTTGCTTTCTAAATGAGATCCCACTCGAGTGTCCAGTCGTGTCTGTAGAGTTGAACATTATATGTATGCATATTCCTTTGCCCATGTCATCTGCCCAACATTCCATTTTCAATGGTACTAACATGGAATATGACTACACATATCAATATTGGTTTGTTCGGTCATCTTCAAACAAGGGTCTGCACTTTTGCTCAAGTGAACGGGGAGGTTATCTGGTCAAAATCCATTTTGTTGACTTGTCCTTCAATCGACCCCTAGCTGGCTATTTACCTTCACTGTTAGACAGTGCTTTCCTCGTATCATTTAGGCATTACCATATTTTATTTTCGCACATAACATGAACACATCCAATTTTTACGCATCCTTGCAAGATTGACATTTGACTAGAAATTTTCGAAAATAAGATAAAAGACTGACTTTTTATTTTAAAAAGTGTGCTCCAAAGATTAAAAAAAGCAGTCGTGATCTCTTTTTTCGTGGGGGAAGAGAAAATCTTCTTGCACTTTCTTTGAAGTGTCGTGGTGGGCAGAATTCAAGATCAATAATTATTTAATATTGAATTGTCCACCTACTAACACTTCTGCAGGTGGACAAGAAATCATTTTCCTTAAAAACATACAAACCAGAATAATAGCTATCAATATAATTTTCCACCACTAGCATCATAGACTTAGGTAGACATCAGGAAAAATATTTCATAGTAAAAAAAGAAGTCACGCGTTCAATTGAATTTCTACTATAACACAGGTAAGCCATGACGGTCTGTAACTGTCGCCGGAATGGGATAAGCAAGATAGCAAAACCAGGATACTCAGAATAAGGAATCATTGCAAGATAACAAAATGAATATAACCACATGGAAAAACTCCTAAAGTAATCAGTAATCTTTTATTAACTTTCAGGAATTCAATAATGAAATCTTTCCTGAAAAGAATGAATTAAAACCCACAATACCAACTCATTAGCAAAGGCAGAGCGCTAAAACTGGATCAATTTCCCACCTTATGCAAGAAGGCTATACTTCTACACAAACTATTTCATAGATGCAAAAAACTAATCATGAATTAGAAAGTTTTATTCATATTCTGGTCAAGCTTGTTGACTTGTTAAGTCGCAGAACTTGCTCTGGTGGATTCAGAGCACTCAGATTCTGTGATTTTGAAACCATACTAACCATTGATGGGGTATCATAGCCGATGGCTCCACTGTGGCTTGTGCTCCCACCTTCTCTAAGCACTGCTGAATGTCCATTCGAGTCACCTCGAGTTGTGGCTCTCTGCCAAGAATGGGAGCTTAATCCCGACAGGACATATGCTCGCCCTGTATGCTCGTACATCTCCATGTTCGCCATCCTCTCTCTAATTTCTGTCAGCTCAGTTTGGAGCCAACTACAGAGCCCATCGCCAGCTTGGGCCGAAGCAGAAGATAGAAGAGTCGCTCTCCTGTTTGTCAGCACTGCCTGTGCACCCTCCAGATTTCCCATTTCAGCCATCTGTTGTGCTTCTGCAATGGCCTCTGCCACCCACAGGCGATTTCTCTGTCGATCAACCTCGACGCTCACTATCACATCTGTAGGAGATAAAATCGTAGGTCTGCGTATCTCAACTCTCTCGCCTTCCACATGTACCATCTCCTTTGATACAGCGTCCCTGTGAGAGCATTTGAATTGCAGAAGTGAGGTCTGCCCCACACCGTCCTCACCTTCAACACCTGCAAATGCTGGAATTGACAAGTAGACGAGGAATTCTTTCTCTTCATCTGCATACAAGTCTCCAATAGTAATCACACCTTGGCTTCCTCCCTCAGAAATTTCGTTCGCATGTCTCCCAGAAGGAATCGCTTCAATTTCAACGCCAGGTGATGCTGGCCTAACAGTGAGCCGAAGCTCCTGAGCCACAACACTGAGGAGACCACCGATACACCTAGCAAAAGCATCTTGCACCATGCCAACTGATTCAATAAAGGAAAAGGTTCCACCTGATGCATTAGATATAGCATGCATAGCAGAAGAATCGTGGTCCGAACCAAACCCAAATGTGTGGATGGGGAAAGTAGGTGGATGACCCTCATTTTGAGTTTCTCCAGTGCGGCAGATGGAAACAGGCAACAGGTTCAAATATTCCAGAACGTGTGTGGGATCTGAGGAAGTCTGGTTCTGAGGACGGCTATAGTGGCTCATATTATCACTATTATAAGTATCTTTTCCATCAGATAAGAGAATGATACTTGCTACTGGATTTCTTTCACGCCTTTCTTCAAGAACCCGTGCCCCCTTCTTGAGTCCTTCCACAATATTAGTCCCACCATCTGCAGAAAGTGAATTAACAGCCAGTCTAGCATCTTCACGGCCTGTGTCAGTCATTCTGCGCAGAGGTAAGACTCTGCGAGCACTTGCTGAGAAAGAAACAATAGAAAGCCGGTCAGAAGGTCCCAAGTTTTCAATGACAAAACACACAGCCCGCTTAAGAAGGACCAACTTTGAGCCAGACATGCTGCCACTAACATCAAGGACTGTGACAAGGTCAATTGGTGCACGCTCAACGTAACGAGCATCCTCTAAAATAGGCGGCGCTCGCACACCAACAAGAACTGCAAACCCAGAAACAGACTCGGAAGCAGCTACAGCAGGAAATTCGGAAAAAGCCTTAATAGTTACATTATTTGGAAAAGCCCGTGAATTTAGTGAAGACAGATCTGCAGAGATGGCAAGTAGAGGCTCATCATCAAAGTACAGAAGGGGATCAGAGAAGGTTGTTAATGGAGGCTGTAGAACACGAGTGTAGTTGGGTGGGTAATCTTGAAGTGGGACATGATAGGGAGAGACTCGGGCTTGTCCAGCAGCATTACGATAGGGATCGCTACTAACATTGGGCAGTTGGAAAGGAATCTCTTTCCATTTAGAACGGCAGATGGGGCAAAGGTAATTTCCATGTCTCACACTGTTGGCAATGCACCTAAAGTGGAAAGTGTGGGAGCACTCAGCAGTGAAGAGGGCCTGACCCTGCCCAGCTTTAATATTTCCCAAGCAAATGGCACAAGTTTTCTGTAACCATGATAAAACAATCAAAGGAAATGTCAATTACTGTAAAAACTTCAGTAACTAAAATCTTAACGTTGTATAATATTTAGCTAAACATTCATATCACAATAATGTAACTATTGTGCTGTTATGTCAAGAAATAGTGTTTTCAAAACTGGTACACAAGAAAATATTAACTGATTAAAAGATCTCTTAATAATGGAGCAATTTAAATGGAAATTAATATAAAGATACCAAAAAGCGGAACTAAAATAGACAGCCTTTCCACGGAGCAAAAGGTTCATAAGAGAATATGCACATGTTTTGTACTACTTAAATTATAATTTCAACATGTATGTCAAACTGGTCAAACATACTTTTTATCCACCCATAACTTACCGCACACTTTTTATCTACACATTCACCCACAACTTATAATATAAGTACTTAAAAAATAATTTTAGCACTGCCAAACATACACATGCATTGGGCACATCAAGAGCACGCTGAAAGCAACAAGGGATGAAAGATTGACTGAATAATTATAGCAGTTACATTTCACATTTCATATCTGTCATTTTTTTCATAAAATGAGGAAGAAAAGTAAATTGGCTTACCAGTCAAAATTTGTAAAATATCATCAGCTTGGCCCCATAACAAATGTCAAATATTGCATTACGTGACATACACGTTCGCTGACAGGTAACATTGACTCTTAGGCCCCAACCCCAAAACCAGAATTCGTACCAGATAGTTTAATAAGAGATCTTCAAGCTCTTTAAATAATGCTCTCATTTTAGAGAATCAACTTTTTTAAAATTATGCTCCACTCCACTCCAAGAGACGTTTCAAATTAATTTTTTTAAAATAGAGAATCAGTTTCTTTATTATTAAATGCATTCAAAGAATTCCAATATTCTTAAATTAAATAGTATGTATAAATTAAAATAGAGAAAATTTGAAGAAAATCATATAATAATTAAAACGGAAGTATGTCAAAATAAAATATAGGAAAAAATAATAAATATTCATTGTGAAGTGTTAAAAATAAATAGTTTATCGATCTCTAAATTTATATATGCTCTCTAAAACATGCTCTTTATAAATAGAAAATCTTTTGAAGATGCTCTAAAAACACCAAATAGCATTTATGCACCACATAAAAGATTGAGCAGGAATGTGATTAATACGTTTTTATCTGTAATCCGGCATAATGCATTGAAGGTGGGTTTTGTAATATATGGTAAAACAACTTGTACAAATAAACTGTAAATGGAAATTCAACTAATGGTAAGTGTTACGCACCAATCCCATCTGGCGATCCCATGCGGTGCCACGTAGGCATCGGCAAGGGCATTTGGTCCGACCCTAACTTTGTTCCGAGGCGTCCGACCGACCCCTAACCTTGCTCCGAGGCGTCAAAAGACAAGTGAAACAGATTCCCGAGTCTCGGCACCGAAAGCGGATTGGTCACCGACCCCAGGTTGCGTCTTGAGAAAGCCTCTCCGCTTAAACCGGCAAGTCAATCTCCGTTTGATTGATGGGACACTGCCATTACGACTTGTCACTATCATAGCCCCTTTAGTTTGCGGCCGAAAGTGACCTCCCATTAATACGAATGACGTGGCGTTAAAGATGTGACTTAAGAACCCCTTCGGATGGAGCCGTGTGTGCGCATACATCGGGGGGTCACTTTCACAAAGTTGGCCTATAAATACCAAACTCATTTCACGAAAAAGGGACGTTGAAAATATTACTCTCAAGTATACATATAACAAGTCCTCTAGTCTAACTATTCTCAAGTATCCTAACAACACGGGAATCTGTTAGTCCGAGGGCCCTCGAGCTTTCACCTTTGCTTTTAAGAGTGTTTTTAACCTTCGTATTCCTTTGAATCTTTCTTCCATCCGGACGGGAGTTATCTCGTGGTTGAATAAACCGCGTGGCGATCTTAGGAAAAGGAAAACTGCGTGAGCACAGGGGCGTGGGGATCTGCTGGCAACCATTTTTGGGGTCAGCAGTTGGCGCCGTCTGTGGGAAGCGAGACAAAAGCTTCTTTTTCCTTGATCAAAGGAACCCCCAAAAGGGATCAACCGACCTACAAAATGAGTGGAAGCAACGAAGAAGGGAACCTAGAAGAACCGGGCCCGTAGAGAAAGAAGTCGGGTGAAGAAGCCCCGAAGGAGCGAGGAAGAAGGCCTCCCACGAACCTCGAGCGAGAAATGAGAACGATGGCCGCCGGTAAAGGCGGTGGCTCAGCACCATGCGTAAAATGCAGGGTATATCCAAATGATGCATGCAAGAGGCGAGGACCACCCCGAAAGTCCGATCCAGACGAGCCCGATGAAGAACCGGAAGTTACATGCAGCGCCCGCCCCAAGACCAGGTAGGAGGAGAAGCCTCCCATGCTAGAACCCACACAGGTGGGGACAAAGCCGCTGCTACGAAAGAGGCCCGGTAAACCAATGTCGCCAGTGTGTTTGAAAGGTTAGGCGAGCAGGGAAGCGAGGAGATGGCCCCAAGAAAACCCAAAGGAGAGAGAGATGCCCAAAGTCCCCCAGGAATAGGCGGGAAAGGAGGCGAAGGAAGCCGAGGCAGGAGAATCAGATTACGGCCAGTATGCACCCCAAGCCGCCATTCAACCCTAGCAGAACTATATGGGGCGGACAAAGAAGCCCAATGCCATGCCCATTACCTCCGGAAGTGAACATCGGGGAGAATATCCGAGGCTCACGAGATCGTTCGAGGTAGATGGCGATGTGCAGAACCTTCCTTTCTCGGTAGGAATCCAGGACGCATCCATTCCCCACGAGTTTCGGCGTGCAAAAATTACCCTTTACAGGCGGGGTGACCCGTTGGATCACGTGAACACATCTGAGGCGGAGATGAGCCTCCGAGGAGCAACCCGGCATTGAAATGCGGGGCGCTTCCACCGACCTTGTCGGGAGGAGCAAAGCGGTGGTATAACAAGCTTCGTCATAGGAGCATTTCCGGTGGCGGTGAAAAAGACTTTCATAAATTACTTCTCTCCTCAAAACCCGCGATCGGCCCGAGACAACGCCTCCACGCGATGTGAGGCAGGCCCCAAGCGAGCCATTGCAAAGTTACGGGCCGCTCAATGAAGAGATGTTATTAGCGTGAAAGAATTACCGACGCTGAAGCGCTTGTCGCGCAAAGCGGGACTAGACATGAACCATCCGTTACGGAGGGATGTGCGCAACAAGAACCCCGGCACTTTTGACCAATTGGTGGAAATGATCACGAAGAGATAACTAACGAGAATATGATCCTCCACGGGGAATCGAGGCGGGTTAGGAGCAAACCCCTGCGTCGAGGCCGGATATATCCAAAATCCCAATGAACCGCTCCCCAAAGAAAATCCCGACGAAGAAACTACCCATCCGAGCCCCAATGCCGGGATGAGTTACGTGGCCTCTGCTGCAAGAAGGCTGCTCCCTCCTTACACTACGGCCCCTTACCAAGCGATCCCCGCGGTAGGACTATACAACATATGGCTCCTCCATCCACCTACTACGGTAGGGACCAAAGACGCCCCCAGTAATTCCTCCCACTCGAGGAACTCGGTGAAATGCTGCTGCGTTCACCGAAGCTACGGACATAGCGCGGACGAAAGTGTCGAGAAGTGGAAGAACTTGCCAATCAGGAGAATGGTCAACTCGGGGCCAAGCGCGAAATGAACACCAAAGCGAGGAAATCAAGCCTGCAAGGGCGTGGAGCCAATTTTCAAGACAGACGATCCCAAAGAATGGGATAGGAGGCCTCCGGTCACGGCGGCGATCGAGGCGTAGTTCAAGAAGCCCCGCCGGACAACCCGGATAGAGCGCCACGAGCCCCGTATGATCAAAGGTAGGAAAAGGCTCCGGTCGGAAATTGACACCATCCACGGAGGACCTTATATTGGTGGCGGACACTTAACGCGGAAAAGCTACGCCGAAAGAGGCCGAAAGGTCCGGATGACTAAGCGGCTTATCAATAGCGAGCCCTCGGGATCAAAAATTGCCGACCCCATCACCTTCACGGAAGAAGACATGAAGGCGTACATTACCCCTGCGCGGCGCCTCGTTGTAAGAGAGCGGTGGTGGCTCATAATGGGCTAGGAAGAATGTTGGTCGACAACGGAAGCTCCGTCGATGTCATCTTCCTAAGCACTTATGAACAAATGAGCGTGGATGTGCATTAGGACCATCTACCGAGCCCCTCACGGATTCACCGGGATTGCGTAACCCAAGAAGGGATAGTGCGCCTCCCGGTTAGCATGGGAGAGGAGCCCTCGCATCCCGTACTTTCATGGAGTTCACGGTCGTTGATGTGGGAGGGTCGGCTTATCACGAGTCTTGGGACGACCGGCCCCGAAAGAACTTTGGGCAATAACTTCCATCCACCACCTCTGCATAAAATTCCCACCGAAGGAGGAATAGCATGATGACGAGGTAATCAACACGAGGCTCGGAAATGTTATCGCAATGCCCTAAGGAAGGCGAGAGAAGAAAGAGGTTAACATGACTTTGCTAGGCGTAGAAATGGCGGTAAGCGGTGGCGAGGAAGAACCGAGAGGATATTACAATGGAGGAAGCGGCGACCCGTTGACATTGATCCAAGAATAACGGGGCGACTCCCGGACCACATCCGGTGGGGAACTAGAACATTTTCAAAGCGGATGGCGGCGACCGACGAGGAAACTTGAGATAGGAAAAGACCTCCTTGAGGAGCCCAAGGAAGCCGAAAAGGTTCCTTCGAGAAAACCTGGATGTCTTTGCGTGGAAACACGAGGATATGGTTGGGATCAACGCAAGGTGAGTTGCCACCACCTCAATATCGACCCCAAATTCCCTCCCGTGTGCGGAAGAAGGCCGGCTGAATCTTTGAAAAGTCACGAGGCCTTAAAGGAAGAAGTAGGAACACTCTTACAAAACAACTTTATACGAGAAGCCGGATATCCGAAGTGGGTATCTAACCCAGATCTTTGGTTAAAAGCCTAACGGAAAAATGAGGACTGCATAGATTTCTCTAACCTCAACCAAGCTCGTCCCTAAAGCGGTTTTCTCTGCCGGATTGATCAAGCTGGTCGATGCCACGGCAGGACACGAGCTCCTAAGTTTTATGGACGCTTACTCGGGATACAATCAAATCCGATGTATCCACCGGATGAGGAACATCGTCGTTAAGTAGCAGACGAGGGCCTCTCTTTGCTACAAGGTCATGCCCTTCCGGCTGGCGGAGCTACTTTACCGAGAGAACTTTGTTAATAAGATGTTCGCTTCTCGACTTGGTGCAACTATGGAAGTATATGTCGATGACATCTTTGGTTAAAAACTTAAATCGAGGACCATATTCGCCACCTCGACGAGGCATTTGAATTCTTGGGCATATGGGATGAGGTGAATCCTCAAGTGCACTTTTGGGGTGTCCTCGGGTAAGTTCTTGGGATACTTAGTCAACCAAAGAGGAATCGAGGCCAATCCCGAAAAGATCCAAGCATTAATTGACATGGGTTCCCAAGAAAGCCAAAAGGATGTACAATGCTTAATCTGGGAGGATGGCGGCCCTCGGCGGAGTTCGTCTCCAAGGCAGCAGATAAGTGCATCCCTTTCTTCAAAATACTAAAAGGAGGCTCCGAGGTTGAATGGACGACGTGAATGCGAAACCGCATTCCGTGCTTTGAATTGAAGGAACACCTCGGCCACGCGCCACTTCTGTCCAAACCAAAAGCGGGCGAGCCCCTGCTATTATATCTTGCCGTCTCCGAAGAATCGGTAAGCTCAGTCCTGATCCGGGAGGAGGAGCACCAACTGCCCGTGTACTATGTAAGTAAGGCCACGATAGGCGAAGCGACGCTTACCCGATATGGAGAAATTGGCGCTATCACGATTATGACCTCAAGAAAGTTGAGGCCATACTTCCTAGCACACAACATCCAGCGTCCTTACCAATTTCCCTTTAAAGCAAGTCCCGCAAAGCCGAAGCCTCGGGAAGATTGCTAAAATGGGCGTCGAGCTCGGTCGGTTCGACATTGTTTATAAGGAAGATCGACCATCGTGGGGCGGGCCCTGGCCGACTTTGTGGCCGAGTTTACCAATCCCCATGGTGGATGACCCTATGGCACTGGCGAACCGCCCGCGTGGTGCTGTTCGTTGATGGCTCCTCACGAGAATTGGGCTCGGGGCGGGATAGTCCTCATCGGGGTAGGTCGCGGGTTAAGTGCGCCATCGAGTTCGATTTCAAAGCCTCAAACAATGTCGCCGAATATGAGGCCCTCTGGTGGCATTCGCTGCCGCCATCGAAATGAAGGTGCGAGAGGCTCTCGGCGTCGAGTGACTCCCAACTCGTTGTGAGCCGGATAAGCGGAAGCTTCGCCGCCGGGGAGAAAGGGATGGCCGCATATCTCAAGTGGTGAGAACTCTTATTCCACGCTTTGAAAAGTTTGAGATAATCCACGCGTGCCCCGAGCCGCAACTCAAATGCGAGACGCACTATCCAAACCGGCGGTGAGTAAAGATTACGAACTCCTCAAGATGGTTCCGATCGAGCACCTCGTCCGACCCTCTATCAAGCATTTGTCGAGGAAATATTGTCAATTGAGGAAGGTCCCACGTGGATGGACCCTATCCTCGCCTTCGAAGGACCAAACCCTCCCGCCAATACTGTCGAGGCGAGAAAAATGAAAAGGAGATCGTAGCGCACTTCCTACTCTCGGATGATGTTTTATATAAGCGAGGCTATTCTTCGCCCCTCCTCGGATCGTCGTCCCCAACAAGCGATTATATCCTCGAGAGAAGTCCACGAGGGAATATGCGGTAACCACGGCTGGTGGAATGGCCCTAGCCCAAAAGATCCTAAAGCGAGGATACTTCGGCCCGCTCTAAAGAAGGACGCCCAACTTCATGTCGAAAATGCGATAAATGTCGGTAACCGCCACAATTAGAGACGACCTCACCAAGAACTCACGGTTGTATCTAGCCCTCGGCCTTTCGCCAAATGGGAATAGACTTCATAGGCCCAATGCCGAGAGGAAGAGGAAATGCTTGCCACGCCATAGTCGCTATAGACTATTTTACGAAATGGGTCGAGGCAGAACCAATGATGAAGATTACCGAGGCCAACACTTCCAAATTCTTGTGGAAAAATATTATTTGCAGATTTGGGATCCCCGCTCTGGTCTCGAGATAATGGGAGGCGGTTCGACAACAAGAAGGTCAAAATTTGTGCGAAGAAGCGGGGATAGCAAAACACTTCTCAAGCCCCCATCACCATGAGCTAATGGTCAAGTCGAGGCGATTAACAAGACCATCAAGTATACTCTCAAACGCAGCTGGAGGCATCGAGGGGCGTGGGTAGATGAACTCCCTCACGTTCTATGGGCCATCGAGAACCACATCCAGGGACCCCAGCGGGTGAGACCCCTTCTCCGTGGCTTATGGATCCGAAGTCATATGCCCGGCCGAAATCGGATACCCTCCCCGTCGGCTATTGTTCAACGAACAAACCAGCGATGACTTGATGAGAATAAACTTTGGACACGATAGGCGAAAAAAGAGGCGAGTCCCAAATCCGTTTGGCCTCCTACCAAAGGAAGATGGCGGCACTTCAACAAAAGAGTAAGAAAGCGATCGTTTCGTCTCGGAGACCTTGTTTTAAGAAGAGTATTTTATCTTCAAAAGAGGCGGTAGGAACTTGGGCCCCACCTGGGAGGGTCCCTACCGAATCACCGGTGAGACGCGACTGGAACTATAATATCGAAGACATGTGTTGTATGTTGCACCCACCCATGGAGGAGCCGAACATCTGCGTCGATATCATCGATGGGTCGATGGGCGATTTCGTTACAAACACCCGGATGTTTCTACCTGACCCCCCTTTTTGTAATTGTATTATCAACATGTTTATTTTCAAGATATAATCTAAATACCTATGTTGCATAAGGGAGGCGTAACAAAATAACAATACTGACGAAGTCCGAAAAGAAATTTCATTTCATTATAAACATCCTATCTATTACAAATATTAGTTATCCTCCTGCCACTTCTAGGCATCGGTAGGGGAAACTTATTTACAAGAGATCCTATATCTAAATCGAGGGTACTCGGTTCGAGAGGCGGTAGTACTTCACGATGACCAATCTTAGCAAAATAGTCGGAGAAATTAGTGTAAGCACCGGTCTTATGAAAATTGGCCACAAAATCGACTCTCGCGCCTCCGGTTTGGCCTCCAACTCACCGCTTCTCGGCCGCCAAACAGGTGAAATCGACTTAGAAGACTCCAATCCCCTTCAAATTTTGAGCTCCTCATCGTGGGACTGGCCTCGTCCGAGAGTCTTTTCTTCTCCTTGTTGGCGGCCTCAGAGCACTCGGCGATCACCTTCGAGCGGCGTTGGCGTTGTCAAGCTGCCCGTCAAATTCAAAACATTAGAATCGACTCCGCAGATCGGCCTCCAGCGCCTTTCATAAGCAATGCGAAAGCATCGTCGGTATTTGCACTGCGGACCTTCGAGAGCACGCTTATGCTCTTTTTCATGCTTGGAGGCTTGGCGCTAAGTTTCCGTTGCTCTGCATGCGCGTCGTCCGGAACTCTCCCGGGACTTTCATCGTGCATTGCGAAGCCCGGATCGCGCGGCTTGCTCGCCTCCGGAACATCCTCCAACTCCCATGAGAAGAAAACTCTTCCCATTTAGGGTGAAGTATTTCTTCACGGCACTGGCGCCCATCGAGGATAAAAAGGCAGAGGCGTAAGGTCGTTGTCGGGAATCACGGCTCCAAGTACTCCCGATCAACTCCGTAGCTTCTTCCCGGAGTCATAAGGTCCCACCGATTGCCTCCCACATCCACGGGACTTGGGGGCCCTCTAGAACCACCTCCCAGCGGTGTTTGGCCGAGCTGGCCCGACCCGTCGAGGGCAAGGCAAATCGCATCTTCATCGGCCTCAGCGCCTTCTTCTTGCGCTGTGAAGGTTCGAGACGAGGCGGCTTTAGATTTCCTCTTCCTCGGTAAAGGCTCGCCGCCTACGGGGCCTTCGCGTCATCGACCTCAACAACCCGAGGCCTCGGTGTCGGCCCTACTTCCCTCCGGCTACCGGGTCCTCGATGACCTTCTTCCGCCGAGCCTCCTCTTTAGATCCGTGGTCGAGGCCCTCGGTTGTTGCCTCGCCAGGCGGGCGAGGTTGGCCTCGGGCGCTTGCGCTTTCTCTATATATTTGCCGCAGACAAAGGGTTTTAGTTTCACCTCGATCCTAAACAAAGGCTCGAACAAGCACGAATATCGAGAACATTACCTTCGAGGCCATTAAACCCAATTCACTCAAACACCGTTTGCGGGTTAAAAGAAAACCGTATCTCCTATTCGGCGGAGGCGGCTGGTAAATGGACCAAGCATCGTCCACCAAGTCCTCGGACAACTCGCAAGCAGGCGGCAACCACGAAAAATAAACAAAAAACATTAGATTTTATCTTAAACCACTTGGAATCAATCACGCCCACATCCACCTTTTCATTTGGCTATTATTAGTAAAAGCTGGATACATCAAATCAGGTTACGGGTCGTCTCATTACCCTACGCCGATTACCCGTCGCCGAACCGGGACTCTTTCCATTGTTTTATGGAGGAGGGGCGATCCGTCGCAAGGGCTTATGTGCTCCCCATGGGCGAAGTAGTACCAGCCAACCTCCTCCTCTTTGTCCTTCTTCCTCGGTAGTTTAAGGGGCCGATATAGGGTTTGGAATACGATGCAGAGGCATCTCCAACCCTAAGGAATGCACGAACCACGGTACATGCTCCCGCCATCCGACTCCATCCGTTCGGAGCCACGAGTCGGAGCCGGGCCAGTAAGCCTGAGAATCCGTCGGAAGAAGGGATGCGGGCGATCTCAAGCCCCACGAAAGCGTTGAGGTGCAAGGCGGTGCAGCCCCTCCTCGGTACACAGGCTCGCTCGTTCGCCTCGGGAGTATAAGTTCAATATCTCCGTGTACCCAGATCGCTGCTCCCTCAGCGACACCGGTCCCCTTCCACCATGATCGAAGGACATCCATCGCGGTCCACCTAAGTGGGTCGGCCGCGAACAGTCTGTTCCTCCACCACCCCTGAGCGGTGAGGATACATTCATCACCTCACTGTTGATCCACACACCCCGCAGAGGTAGTACTCGGCCGATTCAGGGAGAGGCGGGCCGGGACCCTCGTTCTCAACACGACCAAAAGTCTCATTTTCACCAAAGTTCGCAGACATTGTTAAAATTAAAAGAAATTTGATAAATAAAGGGACTCTAGGTGAAGGTTTACCTAAACCTAAATCTTCATGGGAAGCGGAGATGGGAAAAAACGCCGGCAAATAACACATGATTCTCTCTTTGAAGTTTTCAAACACAATGCAACACACTCAAAATAGTGAAATGAACACATATAACCCTTCACGCCTACTTATAGGCAAATATGGATGATTCCGCACCGTTAGATCAACCGGAGATCCATCTGCGTCTGCGCCATCGGGCCATCTCGACCCCGAATCAGAAAAGGCACAATCAACTATTTGAATGAACGCCTACGAGGCGGTCGTGCTAAACACGCGCGCGTCATTTCTCGGTACCACCAAAGCCCCCATAATTTAACGCCATCATTACCTGCGGCCGTCTTTTCACCATACCCAAAAAGGACATGCGTCAGGCTACCCAATCAATCCATAACCCGTAGGTTGAGCCATTAATTGCCTTGCAGCATGCCTCTTCCTCTTCCTGGGACTCGGCCGCTTCGCCTCTCCCAAACTTGGGACTCGGCCGCTTCGCCTCTCCCTAACTTGGGACTCGGCCTATTCGCCTCTCCCAAACTTGGGACTCGGCCGCCCCGCCTCTCCCAAACTTGGGACTCGGCCGCTCCGCGTCCCCCCTGGGACTCGGCCGCTTCGCCTCTCCCAAACTTGGGACTCGGCCTATTCGCCTCTCCCAAACTTGGGACTCGGCCAATTCGCCTCTCCCAAACTTGGGACTCGGCCTATTCGCCTCTCCCAAACTAGGGACTCGGCCGCTTCGCCTCTCCCAAACTTGGGACTCGGCCTATTCGCCTCTCCCAAACTTGGGACTCGGCCGCCCCGCCTCTCCCAAACTTGGGACTCGGCCCATACCCCTACAAAGACGCCAAACCACAACGACACGGTTGCAAGGCCCGCCACCCGCATAAATGAGCGTCCCGGCGCATGGGACTTAAATCCCCACCTCAAACTTTAACAACAAACATCCAAGTCCGGCATCCCACATAAATGATGATTTCGAACTTGGGGACTATTATTACGCACCAATCCCATCTGGCGGTCCCGCGATTGCCACGTAGGCATCGGCAAGGGCATTTGGTCCGACCACAACTTTGTTCCGAGGCGTCAGGCCGACCCTAACCTTGCTCCGAGGCGTCAAAAGACAAGTGAAACAGTTCCAGGAGTCTCCGCACCGAAAGCAGATTGGTCACCGACCCCGGTTGCGTCTTTGAAAGCCTCTGCCTAAACCGGCAAGTCAATCTCCGTTTGATTGATGGGATGACTGCCATTACTGAACTTGTCACTATCATAGCCCTTTAGTTTGCGGTAAAGTGACCTCCCATTAATACGAATGACGTGACGTTAAAGATGTGACTTAAGAACCCTTCGGATGGAGCCGTATGTCGCACATCGAGGGGTCACTTTCACAAAGTTGGCCTATAAATACCAAACTCATTTCACGAGAAAAAGGGACGTTGAAAATATTACTCTCAAGTATACATATAACAAGTCCTCTAGTCTAACTATTCTCAAGTATCCTAACAACACGGGATCTGTTAGTCAAAGGCCCTCGAGCTTTCACCTTTGCTTTTAAGAGTGTTTTTAACCTTTCGTATTCCTTTGAATCTTTCTTCCATCCGGACGGGGAGTTATCTACGTGGTTGAATAAACCACGTGGCAGTCTTAGGAAAAGGAAAACACACGTGAGCACAGGGAGCGTGGGGATCCTGTTGGCAACCATTTTTGGGGTCAACAGTAAGCAAATGTTTGTTAGTACATATAAGTATATATAAGTTGGTAAATCATTATTTTTATCCACGCGCATTTTGTATTACCTACAACTTATATCTACTTTTTATCCAATAAGCAAGACCTCTGCTTATAAAAATAATTCAGTACCCAATATACAAAGCTAAAGGGTAACATTGTCATTTAACCAACCGTCTTTGTCAGCATTATGACATTATCTCGATTCCATAATAAAATACTATTATTCATTTGACTTAAAGCACACGTGATGTTTACCAATCCAGACGTAATAATACTATATAGCCCTTACAAAATAGTCCAACACTTACAATTAAAAGGAAAAATACGTGCAAAGCTAAGGCTATTTGTGTCACATTAACATACAATTTTTTCAGTTTAGAAATGTGAGAAAATTTTTGCCGATCCCTCGGGGTAACTAGCTGTCACATTCAATGACGTCATTTCGCGGGAAAAAAGGGGGGAAAAAGCAAAACATCAAAATTCAGTTAATTCAACAGGAAAATTCAAATCCCTAACCCGATAAGTGAGCATAACACATTGAAAAAAAAGGAAATAAATCGCGGAAATAAAATAAAAATGTGAAAAAATAATTAACATACCTTGGAGTAACGATGGTTGGAACTGAGGCTGCGGGAGAGACGAGAGGAGAAGGAGTTGGACGAGGTGACGGAAGACGGAGAGCGACACACCGCGGATCCCGAATCCACTTGATTGGGGGCGGAAGGAGGCGGATTCTGCGAAGACGGTCCACCAGAACTCTTAAACGACAGCGTTTTCTTCAGCTTACTCCACGTCGCCGACATCCTCAGTTTTTTTTTCTGTGCTTGTATATATATATATATAGAGAGAGAGAGAGAGATGTATGTGTATATGTGAAAGATCAAACGGGTTCTAGGGTTAGGTTTTGAATAGAAATAACAAAATTTTGCAGTTTGTATATGGAAAGCGAAAGAGGGAGGAGGCGGGGAGAAGGAGATGAAACAGAAAGAAAATTGGATTTGTGGAATGAGTTTATGTAATTAAAGTGAGTATTTCGTAATTCGTATGTTATTCTTTCGTATTTAATCTGTTCCTTTTTTTTTTTTTTTTTTTTTTTTTAGTTTGACTTTGGAATGTTGAAAATTTTAAAAATGAGCATTGATTTTGTAAATATTATAAAGGAAAACTGTACTATTTGTACGAGCATATTGCCTCGGGAGCATTCCAATAAAAAAGGGTTAATTACACTAATGGTCCTCATTCTTTTAGGTTTATAACGATTTCATCCTTATTCTTTTTTTTAGCAGATATCATCCCCATTCTTCTATTTATACTCATATATGGTCCCCAAATCACTATTTTTCACTATTCTCACAATTCTTGGACAATTTTGTCCTTTGACTTAAATAAATTAAAATGATAAGAAAAAAAATACAATGAAAGCATTGCAATTGGGCCCTTAACCTTTTCAAAAGTACAAATAAATCCTAAACTATTTTATTTTATTCAGATAAGTGTTCTTCCCACCCCACCCCACCCCACCCCACCCCACCCCACTACCCCCTTTGGAAATTATTGGAGAAACTGTTCCCAAAAAGTCGGTTAACAAACCGCTGAAAAAAAAATTGCCAATTCCTCTCCAGCAATTCTCCCAATTTCTAATCTTCAACACACTCACCGCGCCACAACCACCACCACTCAACAATCCGCCGTCGTGAACTCCGCCGTTCGTTCATTATTTTTCAAATCTACGCGCCGTCCGCTCTGGTCTTTCGATAGTTGACCCGGCGGGAGCGATGTAATCGGAAGAGGAGGTCTTTGGAATCGTCTATCATGGAAAAACACCAAATGGGGTTGAAATCGCCGTCAAAAACTTTTGGGATTTGGCGGCAACAACCATGATCACGGCTTTAAGGCTAAAATTCGAACGTTAGGCAACATCGGACATAGAAACATAGTCAAATTGCTACCATTTTGCACTAACAAGGAGACGAACCTTCTCGTCTCACGAATACATGAGAAATGGGAATTTAGGGGAGGCATTGCACGGGAAGAAAAGGAGAATTCTGAAGCTGGAATTTGAGGTACAAAATCGCCATGGATGCGTGTGAAAGGATTGTGCTATCTCGCATTATGATTGCTCGCCATTGATTGTGCATCGAGATGTGAAATCGAACAATATTTTCTTTGAATTCGAGTTTGAAGCTCACGTTGCGGATTTTGGGCTCGCCAAATTCTTGGTAGATGGTGGAGCAGATTTTTGTTTTAGGAACAGTTTCCTCAATAATTTTCAAAGGCAAGGCGGGCGGGCGGAGAAGAACACTTTTGCAGATAAAATAAAATAGTTTAGGATTTATTTGTACTTTTAAAAGGTTAAGGCCCAATTGCAATGCTTTTATTGTATTTTTTTTTTCTTATCATTTAAATTTATTTATGTCAAAGGGTAAAATTGTCCAAGAATTGTGAGAATAGTGAAAATAGTGATTTGGGACCATATATAAGTATAAATGGAAGAATGGGATGATATCTCGCTAAAAAAAAAAGAATGGAGATGAAATCGTTACAAACCCTGAAAGAATGAGGACCAATAGTGTAATTAACCCTAAAAAAAAGGAGGGGTGTATGATTACAAAAATATTCCTAGCTTTGGGGTGTCATCAATTCATAATGAAATGAATTTTAAAAATTTATATAAATTTAAGTGTTCCCAATAATCTATTAAAATTTAAATATTCTCAATAATTAGTAAATTTTTAAATATTTCAAGAGTGGTATTTAATTAAGACATTTAAAATTTTTTATAGAATTTAAAATTATAGGTATATTTAATACATAATTTTTAAATTTTATAAAAGATTTAAGGTATTTAATATAGACTTTTAAAAAGTTTTTAAATGTTATGCGATATTCAATTCATATTTTTTAAAATTTTACGAAATTCAGAGGTATTCAAAATATTAATGACTTTTAATGACTTTATTTAGAATTTTCTATATACTAACTTTAAAACACAAGGTATAAATAAAAGATATCACAATTTCTCTCTAATTCATCTCCAAAACTTTGAAAGATTTTGATAAAAAAAAAAAAAAAAAAAAAAAAATTCATTCTGTGATTTTTTTAATGCATTTCTTTTTTCTTTTTCTTTCTATGAACTTTCGACTCAAGATTAATATTTTTCTCTTTTTTCAATGTGATTTTTTTTTAATATTCTTTTAACCATTTTTTTCTCTTTCTTCTTTTCCTTCTACAAACCAAATAACCACGATTAATTACTAATATTTTTTATGAAAAAAATATTAATATTTTTATCTTTATTCAATGTGATTTTTTTCTCTTTTTAATACTCCCCTAACTATTTTTAGATGCATGATTAATTACTATTTTTTAATGAAAAAAAGATTAATAATTTTTCTCTCTCTTCAATGTGATTTTTTCTTCAATATTCTTGTAACTATTTTTTTCTCTTTCTTGTTTTTCATCGTTTTTCTAATTTTTGTTAAAAACAAGCTAAATTTATAATTAAATTTTTATTTAATGGTTTATTGTAGTTTATTAAAATCTTTTATTATTGTATTTTTTTAATTCTTATTTTTTATATTTATCTTGATGAGCATGCGTGTAATTTTTTTTCTTCATAAAGTTACTTTGATATGAGTTCAATTATTTCAGTACTTTAAATTTATATATTGCAATACTTTAATAAGTTTTCAATTCAACCAGACAATGAAATTTCGTCATCTTCATAATCGATGTTAGAATATCAAATGGGCAACTTTGATCTATTATATGAGAATCAAGAACAACAAAGAAAGAATACTAATGAATAGATGACTATCATATCTATTAGTATGTGGAGTGATGTTGGGCACGTTATAATATTGACAATTAGCACACAAAAAACTCATAGAATAGTACTGAATTGTTTTTTAAAAAAATTGTACTTTGGTTATTTATTTATGTAATTTTGATTATTTATTTATGTAATTGAGGTGATTTAAAATCATATATTACTATAGATTATTAAATCTAAGAAATTGGATTATGAATTGGATAAATATGGGCACTTGTGGATCTAGTGTAGGAGCAGTGGGTCAGCTAAGTGGGGTCACTTGCCTCCACTGCCCAAGTTAATTTTTTTTTTTTTTTTATAAGTTATTTTAAATTTACTTTTTTGCCCTTATTTAAAATTTCACTCTTACCAATAATATATCACCATTTATTCAAGTGCAACCTTCCATTTTCACTCTTGAGCGTGAAAAACCAGATTTAGAGGTTAGGGCAAAAGGCAAATAGATTCTAAATTCTAATCTTTCGTTCCTTCCTTCCTTCCGAAGTTTCGATTATTCGTCAGTGTGTGTGCTTCCATCTTGAGGTAATTTTTCCTAATAAATAATTATTTCCTGTGATTTTTTAATTTTGTGTTAGTATTTTGATTATGAGATATTGCTTGGCTGCTTGTTGTGCCTATGTTTATAAGTTCATTGTTGCATTTAAATTAGTTTGATTAAAACTTTAAACACTTTTTTTTTTGTCAGCAATATGGGAAATTCAGAATAATTTGGGAACTTATTTCTGAGTGAGTCCTGAAAAAGAAAAATTAGATCACGTGTCTTCATTCTTATATGGCATTATATTTAGTAAAGAGCATCAATCAATTTAGTCTTGATCAATTGAAAGTTCTAGGCATATTACCCTTTAGACTCCGTGGTCAGTAAATGTGATGTTAATATTTTTTTATGCAATATTTGTGTAGATAGACATGAGTGGTTTTACTTCCTCGTGATTGTGTATTGTAGTTGCTTTTGAATTTATATGTCGATATTCTCGGTGCAATTACAGGGAAGGCAAATAGCTTCTATCTAATGATTTGTTTTTCGGTGTAGATATGGAGAAATTTTTAATTAAAAGAACAAGACCGGAGCAAAATTTAACTCAAGCAAGTGTAGATCCACAACAATCTAAGTTTACGCGTATTGATTTTGAAAGTCTTACATGTGATCCGGGGTTGCGAAAGAAAATTTGTGATTATCATCCTAATGATAGAGATAAAATTTGAAAAACTTATTTACTGAGAGGTCCAAGTCAACTTCGTGGACACAATTTTAAACAAAAAAAGCAGGGAAAAGATGAATTTATATTATCGCTTTACTCACCCCCACAGTACAAAATTCCTACCTCCCCTTAATATGGGTGGTTATATTCACACTACAATTTGTTATAAGTACATCACATTTTAATTGTATTTAAGATCCTCAATTTTTGTTCATTATTGTAATTATGTTCTTAACTTTTTGTCGTCGAATTCTTATCTTCAACTTTCATTACTTAACACATTTTATCATTGATGAAGGTTTATGTCGAGATATTTTGTTTACGTGATTTGAAATGATGAAAAAATATTTTATCGTACTTTTGTATCTATTGTTTTTTTTAAAAATATGACAGACAAAATGAGTCTTTTTACGAATTCTCAACAAATGTTTTTTACGAAAACATTATCAAATACAAGATGTGCTGATTAATGAAAAATTGAAGATAAAAATGTGATAAAAAAAAGTTGAAGACATGAGTGCTATAATGTTAAAAGATTAAGGATGTTAAATGTAATTAAAATGTGGTGCAAAAAAATAAAAAATGTTGTGTGAATATAATTATCCGATAAATATTTTTGTTGGAAAATATATTTAAAAGAAATCGCATGTCATTTTTTTTTTTTTTATCCATAGGTCGTTTAAAAGTTTATAGTTTTACCTAAAATAAGAAAAAAAAAATGAACTAATAATTGATGTCATTAACTTTTGACATAGTTTAGTTACAGCAATTAAATAGAACATTTAATAGAATATTAACTTTTATGAATTTAATAATATTAATACAAATTAAATAAATTAGTATTAGACTTTTTCTCTACAACAAATTATTTTTAACTGTGGGACATTAAATTTTATATTCATTATTTTTAATTGAAAAAAAGTAAAAATCTATAAAAATCTATAAAATTTATGGAAATCCAAAATAAACTGACTCGATAAAATAGCAATTAAAGTGCCACGTGTCATTCTTGTTATTTGCTACTCCATAATTTTTAATTTCCATTCTACTTCCTACCATTTGGTTATTTTTATTTCCAAGTTTCATCTAGTTAAACACATTTATACTTCAAAAAATAATAATAAAATGTAAATTATTGTATAAAATTCTATAGTTTCAGGCAATAAAAGTGGGTGCTTATTGTGAATACATATTTGATTCATGTAAATTTAAATAAATCAATATAATAATTTATATAGCCGAGAGATTATGAAATAAATAAAATATAGAATTCTAATTTAAATTCAATTTTGTAATCAAAATCGAAACCTTGATGAGTACGTTCAGCTCTCGATTCAATTTAATATGTATTAGTTTGAGAATTTATTGAATTGTTTAATTTTTTTATTTTAGTAATAGTTTTTTTTTTCTACAATTGTTAAATATCATTTTTGGAATTTTATTCTTGATGCTCCATAACTATTTAATGACCAAACAATATTGGGTTGGAGAATATAAATAATCTATTGATAAATCCTAATTAAATAATTAGTCTAGTAGCATATTTCAAGAATCTGATGGCTATTTTTATTTTTTTTAGTAGTGAACATGAATTAGTTGTATATTTCTATTTTTTCAATGGCAATCTATTCATAACAAAGAAAATTGTGCATTTATATACTGAGTTGGGTTGTCAATATTAATTTTATAGCAAGTTACTTGTTTCGACTTAATTTGGTTCGAAAAGGAAAAAAAATAAACATTGAAATTGTAAGGTGGAATTTTAAAATAGTCTCCACATTAGGTCGGCAAATTTAAATAATTGTAGAAGTAAAATTACTAATCTATACTACTTCTAAAAGGGGCTTAAATGGAGAAACATTTTTGGACCATTTCACCCTTATAAATTTTTTAAATTCCATATTCACCTTTAGTCATTAATGTATAATTATTTTTTAATATTTTATCTATACTACATATAAAAGTCCTAATGTGGGAGAAATATTTATGGACTATATTGCCCTTACAAATAACTTATAATTTCTAAATTCCTCTTTCAATTGGTATTATTTATTTAGGCTTTAATTTATTAAATTATTTAATACCAAATAAATATTACATTTTTTATAATTGATGGTGGATTGCCTCTTTAAATTCTATTATTTATTGTATTTTTTATAATTGATGGTGGATTGCCTCTTTAAATTCTATTATTTATTGTAATTAATAAAAATAAATAAAAATGTAATGCTAATAAAGTTTTTAATATATTAAAATTATTATCTTTAATAGTAAACACTCCAAGAGTCAATCTTATTATGCATGAAAATTTAATCAAACTCATTGATCAACATAACCAAAAAAAGAGGATTTCGGCTTTCTTATTATTGATTCATGGTTTCTTTATATGTTGTTCTTGTTTGTTTTCAATTATGTCGGGAATTGTTTCTTGTTTTTTTTTTCTCTTGCATGGACAATTTTTATTCTTTGATTAGTTTGATAGTAATGTGATAATAGTGGATGTGTTAATTTTCCATGAAGTGTTCACTATTTTTTGAGAATATCATGGTAATATGTATTTAAATTTTGATTTCTATATCTTTTTTCTTGATTTGTTTGTTACTATATAACTTGAATAAACTGAGTCGTGTCATCCATGAGGTGAAGGTAAATCTATCATAATAAGTTGATTTTGCATGATAGAATTAATATCATGAATTTTATTAAGAATGAATTGAGGGAAAGAATGCATGAGAAGCCTTGATAAGTGTTTTAGTGAGGATATTCTTTGGAGAATATTCTTTTTTATTCTATATCAAAGAATTTTAAGATTTTTTGAGGAGAAATAATTGTCTAAAAATGCTAAATTTTTTGTATCCACGTTATTTTATAATGATATGAATAAAATCAATGAAGTGTTATACATACTATTTTTCATGTATTTTAGAATTTAATATTAATTTTCATAAAAGAAATTTATATTTTCTTGATATGCCATTAGATATATGCATCAAAATATAACTAAAAGAATATCAAACAATATATTAACATGTTACGTCAATAATCTCTCAAACTTCACATTCACGTAGGCTATGTACTTTTAATGAACCACATGTTTTATCAAAAACTTTCTTTGTTATTCCTTACTTGATCATATTTATAGATAGACTTATGATTGAAAAAGAGTTTTTATAAGTATTATATTAATCGATAATTACAAAATAATTCATAATATTATTGCAAAATCACGTGCGAAGCACGTATTCTTAACTAGTTTTAATAAAAGACCACAAATAGATGAGAATCTATTAAGATAGAATTATATTGAAATTTTATAAATTCAGTAGAATTCTCTTTAAATTTATGAAAATCTATAAAAATTTATAAATATTAAAAAGTCTTTTAAAATCTGAGTTAAGACACTCCCATTTTGTTTTTTTTTAATTTGTAGTTAAAATACATACCGGTGTATTTTATTAATAACATAAAACTAAGTAGTACAACCTCGTGAAGGGCCTAGACGTGATCTCTAACTAAAGCAAAAAGAGAAAAGTTTACCTCATCCTAAAATAGAGAGTACAATGTAAATGAAAAATATTATAGAACTCTTGGGGTTGTATCCCAAATTTGGTCATCATACTACACGTATAATATCTAGTTTTTCATCATCTGGTTTGAAGTCACTAGTCGTCACAAACTACCACAATCTATTATCTTATGCTCTTGAGGAATGTACATGTTCGCCTCATCGACACGCTCAAAGTCACTTGTCCTAACTTTGTTAATACATCGTTTGATATTTATATGTTCAACTTTACAAAGATGAACCTTCTCAACAAGGATTAGCACCTAAAAATTTATAGTGATGCATTTTTACTAAGATAACGTGATAAATTAACAAAAAAAAAGTTGGATTGTTTTCGTTAGTGAGAAATGATTGTGCTGTGTAATTCTAATAAGAATTTATAAATTAACTTGCATTTTTATAAATTTTTGGAACTGGTTTGCTGCTAGGATGGTAAGTCAAAGATAAATAGTGACATTTTTCCCATTATAAATAGGATAAATAGCATTAGAAGTTCTGAACCTTTCAACTTTTTGACGATAGAGTTTCGAACCTTTGATTTCTAGCATTTGGGATCCTAAGGCACTGGTCTCTTTGCTGTTTTTCAAGATGTTTTTTGTTTTCAGTTTTTCAAAACACTGAAAACGTGTTTAATTATCCATTTTCAAAATACATTTTGAAAATTACCAAAAAAATTTACAAAGGAAATGGAAAATGATATTTGTGTCATTTTCATCTTCTTCTTTAAAAACAAGATTCACCTCCAAAATGGCCAAAAATGCGAAAAACACACAAATGGACACCATTTCGATTCCTCCCTACATCATTTTTGAACGGGCTTTATTTTTTTTTCTCTCTGACCTATTTCAATGCAGGTCTTCTTCTTGTTCCTTCTTTCTTCTTCCGTCATTTCTCTCCTCCAAGCTGCAGGTACGCTCTTCCTTCTCTTATCTTCCTTCTTCCTTCTTCCTTCTTCCTTCATTTCTCTTCCCTACTCGAAATAGGGTTTTCAGATTTGGGATTTATAATTAGGGTTAAATTTTTGGAAATAGGTTAAATTTGATGGTATAATTTGGAGGTTTGTAATTAGGTTATAATTGTTTTTGCTATTATCCCATTTCATTTCCATTTGGCGGTTTGATTTGTTAGCGTATACATTTGTTGCTATCCCGTTTCATTTTCCTTTGAGCTTGATTCTGATTGGATTGGTATTATGATGACAAAGATGTTATTATTGTATATAATTGGATTTGAGTTTATGGTGCTAACTGGATGAAGCTTGATTTTTGATATGATGTGATGTAATTATTAGAATAATTATTTCTAAATTTGGCAAATTACCTTTGGTGTAAAATCTCCAGAAACTTTTTGAAAGCTTGTAGCTTCTTTGATGAGCATGTTTTCCAACAGCTAAGAATAGCAAAGAAATTCCATTTTGCTCAACCTAGGAGTTGTATGTGGATGAATTAGTTCTTTTTTTTTTTTTTTTCACAATTCTCTCTGCTGTCCATCGCTAGAGACTAAGATGGCAAAATGAAATTTATAGTGTAGATTTCAGTAGGAAGAGGGCTGCCTTAATCACATCATTTGCTAATGCCTTCATTCCCCCGGTCATAGAGTCTTCAACTCGGAGTTGATTAGGATGAATATTTACTCAAATGGTTGTTACCTATGACTCACTAAAATAATAAATGAATTATGCTTCTATAAATTTTCATCTCGACTGGGGTATCGATGTTGGAGAATGTTCAAGCTGGTTAAAGAGTTTTAGAGTTGAAAATGAAAGACTGCCAATATGTAATCTTGCTTTCCTTATCTCATGCTGTAACTATGGAGATTGTGGCAGTTAGTGTATGTAGGGTGATGGCTTAGAGGCTACGGCAATGGCATTGGTGAGGGAGCAATTGGATGAAATTTTGGCTCCTGTTAATTGATGTAAACGAAAATGAACTATGATTCAACAGTTATTTTGGTACAATTTTTCTCATCTTTTCTTCTCTATCAAAATTCGTCATAGTTAAATTATGGAGAAAGATAGCATCATTGCCTTATAATATGGTGGAGGGTGAAAGAAGATAAGTTGTAATTATAAACTTTGTTGTATTTTTACATTGTGTTGTCTGTGAAACTATTGGTGTGGCTTATATTTACGCTGATGGGACAACCCATACATTTTGATCCTAGTCAAACAGCTCAAATGTGACAAGTCAATGATCAAATTGCTACACAAATGTGCAATGACTACTCAAGATGTCGTACATGATTCCGTGGATTTATTTTATATTTTGTTTATGTCTGTATATAGGCCAGTTACGCTCATTCAACCTGTTGTATTTCAAAAAAGACACAAACGCCCATAAGTTACTCTTTTTTTACAAAATCAAAAAATATATAACATGGGTTGCGGTTCAAATATACATTTATATTGTTTTAGTATAGTTGAGTCCCTGAACTTTCAATGTCAAGCATTTTGGTCCTTTTTGCTCCAAACATATTTAACATTGATCCCAAAACATTCAAGCACTTCAATATTGGTCCACAAACCTCTTTAGTCTTCCGATTGTGGTCCTTAATTGAGTATGTCTTTAAAAATTACTTCTATAATTTCTAATTTTTACCAAATTTAATTTAGGTTTTGTTTTTTGTAAATGGAAAAAGTATTTCAAAATTCACCAACTTCAAAATTATATTTTATTTAATACTATATTAGCATTAAACTATTAAAATTTATTGAATAATCAATTTTTTTGAATAAAATATTATTAAAAAAATTCTCAAAATTTCTAAGTAAACGCGTTTTCCAGTTTTGTGTTTTAAAAACAGTTTTCAAAATGACAAAAAGAACGTATTTTCAAAAATCTCAAAATAAACTATCAAAACGCAAAATTTAAAATGAATTCAAAACATCAAAATTGAAAATTGAAACACAAAGAGAACGGCCTCTAAATCTTTCAAACATCTACGATTGATGTCCTTTTATAATGAAAAACATCAATTTGACTGTTAAATGATCAAATTTTTATTCAAATGATAGTTCTACCATTTATTTAATTTAGGATTAAATAGCATTATAAGTCCTTAACATTTAAACTTTGTGATAATGAAGTCTCAAATATTTATTTTTTAGCACCCGAGATCCCAAATCATTTAAACGTCTGTGCTTGAAGTCTTTTTTGTGACGAAAATGTCAACTTGACCATTAAAAAGAAAAAAAAAATCAATAATTTTACTAACAATTTGAAAAATACAAACCAATTATTATGACATATACTGTTGTTGGAGTTGGGCATGGGGTTGATAGTTTGGAATTAAGGAAAATAATTATTTATTTGTTGTTTTTCTTTTTGCTTTTGTTTCTTCATTTTTTTATTTAATTAAAAATTAAATATGAGTACACTAATTAATTTACTCAAATTTTAACTTTTTAATGGTCAAACTGACATTTTTCATCGCAAAAGGATATCAGGTGTAGACGTTTAAAAGTTTGGAATCTCGTATGCCAGAAATCAAAGTTTCAGGACTTCATTATCACAAAATTTAAAAGTTAGAGACTCCCATAACGATTTAAAATAAGAGTAGAATAGTCATTTCAATAAAAAATGATTATTTAACGGTCAAATTAATATGTTTCATCACAAAAGGACTTCAAGTACAAAAATTTAAAAAATTTAAAATCTTAACTGCTAGACATCAAAGGTATAAAAATCTATCGTCATAAGATTCAAAAGTTCGAGACTATTTACTCTTATATATTTACTCTTATAAATACACTGAGTCAAGTATCAAATTTGACTTTTCTAGATGAAAACTAAAAAAGAAATGGCAGCACAATATTTCAGAATCTTCGGAAATATTTTATGTAAATTTTTTTAATTGAATTTAGATAAAAGGTAGGAAATCTGATCCCAAAATTAGCATTAGCCCATTTGATTTTGCTAAAATTAATTTTTTAGTAAAGTTTAATTAAAGTAAATAAAATAAGTAGATAGTTTCATCGTATATCATAAAAATTAAAATAATTTTAAAAATACATTTTAATTTTTTTATTCTAAAAATATTGTATTTATTTTTTTAACATTTTTTGTTACATTTGTTACGTTTTTTATATTTTTAAAAAAATGAGTGTTATATTTATTACATTTAAAATTTAAAATGTTAAAAATTAATTATAGAATTTTAATATAAAATCAAGTATGTAATAAAATTATCAAATAAAAATAAGTTGTTGAAAAGTTTTAAAATTGAGTCTTTTGAAATATATGATTAAATTAATTATTGACTTTGACTTATATTTTTTAACAAATTCTTAGAACATGTTTGGTATACTTTTTTTTTTTTTTTTTTTTTTCAAACTCATTTTCAACTACTTATTTTATAGGACTTACAACTTTTCAACCTCAAGTTATAAAATGAAGAGATTGGATAAAATATCCATGTGACTATTTTCTTCAAAAATAACTAAAATGTCTTTAAAAATATTCTAATTTTTTTTTATCCATCTTTAACAAATTTTTTACTTTTTCTTTTCTAACCATTTTGAAATTACAGGAAACATCTCTATAATCATAATGTTGGGATCAAACTAATTTCATTACTATAAGTGGATTATAATTTAATAAAGCTGTAGTTACAAAAATTATTATTTTGACTTAATTATCCTTAATGCAAGTAGTATGAAGTACATTAATAATTAATTAGTTGAGCGTGTTAAATCTAAGGTATATAGACATTGATAAAAGATACATAATTTTAAAAAATTAGTACATGTAGTGTTGGTAATATGCAAATCCATCTTAAAAGTCTAATATGTGGTAACAACTCTAAAAAATATTTTAGATAAATGTTTTATTTTATCTTAAACATTTATTGTAACATAGCATATATTTTTTGCAATATACACATAATTATTATTGTGTGGAGACAAATTCTTTAAGATAGGACATGAAAAGTTATAATTTATTACAATTGGACTTTATTTTTATGTATAAACAAGCTCAAATTTGAACTAGAATGTTTTGACTACATAGAGGTTATTTTTATATAGAATATCAATATAGAGAGGTCTTACTTATATTATATCTCTCTTCAAAATTGTCAACTCTTCTCGACTCATTTCCACCGGAATCGTGTTGGAATTTACAGAAAAGTACCACCATCATGTTGAAAGTAAATTTGTTCTCTCTGTACGAATAATATCCAAGATCCAAATTACCAAGTCGAATTTAATTACTTATTGGTCAAATTAATTAATTAGATTAATTCATTGGACCCATTAGATGTAGGCTAGCACGGTTCTAGTAAGATTCGAATTAGGGTTGGATCTGTTGTTGCTTTTGGATTTTCCTTGGAGACAGGACAATGGTTCAACTATGGTATTGAAAATTGTACCTCCAACTAATTAGGTTATCATATTCCACTATATTCATCAATGTATATTTCTATCACTAATTATATCAAGGTACAAGGTTCCAGCTTATAGGAATTGTAGATTTAATTTTCACTGTGCATATTTATGCAAATCCTTACCGTAGTATTAGAGTCTACCTTATTACTTGTTGGATTTTGTTAGACAAGCTTCGATAAATTTAAAAATAATTGTTATTGGTATATTAATTTAATTTGAGTTTGATATTAAAATAAAAATTATGATTTTTTGAAAGAAAAATATCAATTGGATACGGGTTTGTTTGGAATGGGATAATCTATTGGGTAAAGGGTCGGTGACGGACGATGGTACTTTTGGAAGTAGTCACCGCCAACGCGTGGCAGCAATCGGAATGCAAAATGCAATCTGACGAGAGGAAGGTGGGTAAAGGCAATGGATAGTACTGCGAAAATCAATTATCGCTTTTGTTGATTTTCTCAACGGCAACCATATGCGCCCCTGCTAAAAATAGCAGTGTTGCTTACATTGTTGAATAACAACAAAAGTAGTTGTTTGACACTCACAGTGGTAGTGGTAGTGATCTTGATGTCGCACACTAGTAGAGCCACTGTCCATCGTTTGGGCTGCGACGTCGGGTTGTGCCGACACCGCCATCTTGAAACTCTTCGTGATTTTGGAGATGGGGCTTCTACGTAATTTTAAAAATTGCATAGGAATTCTTTTTTTTTTTTCAAAATATTAAAAGGGGCCTCTTATGTAATTTTTAAAATTGCATGAGAAAGCCCATTGTTTTAGAATTAATGAAACTACTGTACAATTTGCTACAAGTCTTCAAATTTTAAAAACCATGGTCATAAATGCAATTTTGATTTTTTTATAAAATTGTAATTATTAATATTTTATTGTTGGTCAAATATTCAATATTGACTAAACTTCTTTTTAAACCATATTTGTAATTTTTTATCGGATTAAATTTTGAATTTTTACTTTATAAAATTGTAAATTTGACATTATACTAATTTTATCCTCAATTAAGGTATAAATTTAAATCAAATAGTAAAATAAATTTATTATATATTTTTAAAATTATTATTATCCTTAATTTTATTATTGAATAATATTAATTAGATTAGATTAATTATTTATTTTCATAAAATCGTTTTGAAATATCTAAAAGGTTTAGAATGTTGCGATGTCAACACTACAAATTTAGAAATTAATACATATTTTTATAATTAGATATTAAAATGAACATTTAGTAAATGATTATAGACTCAATCCATGTGATTTGATGAATGGATAATTTATTCCTATGGATTGTTGGTTTGGCCTACGATTTAATGAGAAATTCTGGTCTAGTCACTGATCATGCGCTATGGACTCTATGAAGTCATATGGTCTAAACTTAATTCAATTAAAGTCTTATTTGCAAAGAACACTAATTCAAACACAATACTAATAATGTTTTATTAAGATACTATTTTCTATGATATTGTTTTATTAAAATACTATTTTATTAAGATATTGTTTTTTATGATACTATTTTATTGTTAATATTGTACGCTAGTTTTCATTACATTATAGGATTTTTGGCCATGTTTATTAACTCTTTTTTTTTTTTCAAAATTATTTTCAACCACATATTTCATATAACCCACAATTTTTATCAATTTTTCAATCAAACTTTTCACCAACTTTTTTCAAAATCTAAAAACAACTACTTTTAAACTCCACCAAACAACCACACATTCAAAATTAAATATTTTATGGTTGAAATAATAATACTGTTTCAAAATACTTGATATTGTTTCTATTTATGATAATGTTCTTCTATTAGAGTTGTAGTTTGTGTATGTGATACTGTTTTATTAAAATACTGTTTTATTAATAAACTGTTTTAATAATATACCATTTTATTTTAAAAATGTTCTATGGTTTTCTGTTAAAACATAACATTTGTGCTCACCTAAGTATGTGCTTGATAATAATGTGTTTCTAATACTGTTATATTTGATATCTTTAACCATACGATATTGTTATGTATGATAATGTTTGTTGACCCTCAATCCTAACTGGATTCCAGATCAACACTGAGTTGTAATCCTTTGCTCCAAGAGTCCTTTTTCCGCACACGTTACACTAGATTGTCAGCTAACATAGGCTGCAGGAGTGTCTACCATATGTGCTCCGACGCTCAAGCTAGAATGCATGCTTTAGCCAGACTGATTCAACTTAATAATTATATCTCTAAATTATCTAAAGAAATATGTATAAACGTTAAATTTGTTGATTGAATAAAGAATACCTCCCTTTCCCATACGACTATGTTCCTTATTTATAATGGAAGTTTAGATGGGTTGATGGCTTCTAGTTCCTACACATGGGTGATTGACTTATGTCTTTCAATGAGTCATTGTCGTCGTTCCTTTATGCGTCTGAATTTATATTTGCAGGCAATCACTTCACCATATTTACACCCTTTGTCTCTGATAAGTTAACATGGCATCATTATAGTTGTCCCATCAATAAGTCATGTCAATCCATACTCCATTTGGTGCTATGGGATACTTAACTAAGGCAGTCCGGAAGAACTTAAGGCACCTTCCAAGTGTTGCTATGTGGTCAGTCCTAGTCGGAGCTGAGTTGTCAACTAATGTTACACATCATACACCATTTGGATGTGTTATTAAGAGGCGTAACAATAGTCTCCTAAGCCAATACTAAATCATCCATATGAGTTCATGGGCTTATTGAGTTTGATAAGGAAGCATCAAGTCCTTATATGGTTAGATAAATTGGATCCGTACCAGGAAGTAACTATAGTTTGGGTTGCGACCATTGAATGATTTGGTCCATTATTGTATGCCGGAGTGATTCTACTCTGAAGCTGTAAGAGCCAAGACAGAGATCCGGAGCTAGGGTATTTCATGGAACAACAATTAGATTTATTCAAAGGTGACCGTTGAGTGATTTGGTGGGTTATGGGTTGGCATAATGTTTTAGATTCCCAAGTTTACAAAATGGCCTGCAATGATAGCCTGGAGATGTGTGAAAGTAATGATGAGGGCTGCGCTATTTAATGAGCTTTCAAACTATGCGATGCATCATACACACGTGTAGGGCACCTGTGAATTTTATGCCATTGGATGCTTGTATGTTTTCACGCTCCTCATCTTCAGTGGTTAAGATCAATAGACATGTAGAGTACCCGAATCTGCCAGGTGGGATGATGGATGGTGAGATGGACTATACCCACTTATAAAAGGGCCTAGGGTACTCCAAGTCTAACTTTTTCACGCCATTTTAAAATCTGAGAGAGTTTATTGAGAATTTTCTTAAGTCAAAAGAGAGCATTTTTCAGCTACAACACATCTTTTCCTTTCTCCATTTCTAGTCACTTGCTTGAGCAACTTCATCCGTGAAGAGGATCATTAGCAGAAATCCATCTTAGTTAAAAAAGTATGATTTTTTATCCTACCCAACGTGCATGTTTGGTTATGTTTTTTGGTGCTTTTCTGTATCTTAATTTTCTGTTCGTTTCTTTTTTCTTTTATTACAAATGAAGTATAAATTCCCACCACCGCAAGATGGGTGATAGTGGTGGTAGTAATTTGGAAGAGGTTGGGTGCTCGCTCTGGGTGATATACTAGTCATGGCAGAGCTTATTTAGGCTGTTTACGCTATTTTTAAAATGGCCTTCAATGCCAACTATTTTAGAATGCTTAGGAAAAAGAGAAATGAAAGATTTTCTAGAGTAATAAATTTAAGTGATTTTAACAATGAAGCAGAAAAGATCGATTTTGTGATGGCAATCCTAACCTCAAAAGAAAAAGGAAAGCCTAAGGCAGATGAATGAAAAAGGGGTAGCCGGTCCTTCTGAGGTAATGAACCCTACGGGGGAAAAGGTGTTAGTCCTAGAACCCGTAGAGTCAATTTAGGGCTCACATCAGAAGAAATGGACAGTGTTGAGGAATGGGTAGAGTATGTTAGAGACTTGACCCCAGTTATTGTGCATGTAATAAATACCCAACTGAACGAAGTATGTCTGACTTCACCAAAATTAGGGATAAGTATAGGGTCCCTTATGAGGTTAATATTTCCAACCAAAGTAGACCGGCCTTGTAACCCCCCCAGGGGCATGTGGCTATGATGATTGATGCTTTTGAGTGCGGGATGAGGTTGCCTTACACCTCTTCTTCAGAGTCATCTTACGAAGTTACAACTTGTACCCCTACCAATTGTCCCCTAATTTTTGGACCCAATTTGTGGGAACATGGCTCATCGGCTAGAAGTGAGCCCTAACTATCCTATGCCCTATATGTCTTCCACACCTTATTCAAATTAAACAAGAGTGTTAAGAGGGACAGAGAGCTTAAGAAGTGGGTGAAGGAATGGTACTATCTGACTCCAAGGGGATCTCATACCCCAATCATCACTGGCCACCCATCCTCTATCAAGCATTGGAGGAGTTAATGGTTATGGGTGGCATGGGATTGGCAATCTTACCCAAGTGATCCAGTCCTTAAGATAACTATCCCTCAGACCTTATCTCACCGGCGTGAGTCTTGTGTCTTATTTCATTATTACTATTGCTTCACAATTACCTACCATTATTATTCACATTTATCACTTTGAATTTTGTAGATCTTTAGAACTTCAGGGTTAGTTATCCTAACCACTTTGAATTTTCTTTAGGAATGGCAATTTAACCCGCAACATGCGCCCGCCCGCCCCGCCCGCCCGCCCGTTTTTAGGTGACTGTCGGGATAATTGGGTTATAGGGACGGGTACGGGACCTCCCCTCACCTCCCTCCCTATTGTTGTAGTGTTTTTTTATAAATCATAAACTTAAAATTTTAAAACAAATATAACGAGAAATGGGATCTTGAGGCTCGAACTTGGGTGGCATATGTGCACATCTTTTTCCTTAACCACCACACTATAATGTTGATATGATCCTTTTTTTTGTTTATTAATGTATTATAATCAATTCATCAGTTCATCTATCCTCATTTCAATATCTAACCCTACGCCTACAAGAGATTCATTTCTTATTTTCTCCTTTTTCTCCTTGTCTTTCTCGGTAATTACCGGTAGCTGGTAGCGTAAGTGTGTTTCTTCATTCCTCATATTTCAGCCACAGAAATCATAAATCATATTCTCAAATCGCAAAAGTGAATCATTTGAACTGGCAACCTACCTCTAAGCGATTTCGAACCACTACCGCCTTCGATATGCCATCGTGCCGCCGCAAGTCGCATGAAGTAGAAGCAGTAAATCTGGGTTTTAACTTTAAAGGTTTTGTTTCTTTCTTTGATTATTTTCTTTATATCGAATGCTATTTAAAGTTTCTTTCCACTTTAATCTCTGTCTCATAATCTGATGTTTGTAGTTTAGAAATTTTAATCTAATGCTTTTTGAATTTGGAAAATTTTAAGCACAATGATATTTAGTGAGAAAGTCTTCCACGAGACCACGATAAGAGATTGCTATAATTACAATAATTTATAGAGTAGATTAGGAAAATGTATTAAATAAATGGTTTCAAATTACCGTCTTATTGATTAGTGGTGCGAGCATTTAGTCAAGGCTCTTGATGGTGTAATGTGAAATTTTAAATGGTGAAATGTGAATTTTTTTCGAGGACGTGTAATTTGAAATCAATTAAAGGACTTGGCCACTTGTCATCTTCTTGAACATGTGAAACACGTAATTTGAAATCAATTAATGAATTAATGCACTTGGCCACTTCTTTGGAATGTTAAAGCTGGAAATCAATTAAAGCATTGCTATCAATTAATGTACTTGACTTGGCCACTTCTTTGAAATGTTAAATCTTAAATCAATTAAAGCATTGCTCAATCTTGAACTTACGAACTTTAGGGTGCGTGGCCATTTGCGACTTGCTTGTTCATCCAATTTCCAAATACATGCTTTAGATTATTGCTTGTTTATGCCAAATGGGAGTTAGGCGATTGTTCGGTGTTTCATTTGCCTTATCTTAATTATAATTTTGTTTTTATTTTATTTGAAGATGTCAGAACAAGAGCATTATTCAATAGGAAGTACATCTTCTACTCTATTAGCACCTCGCGATAGTTCCACGCCAACAACAACGGTAAATACAAGTAATCCTCCATCATTATCGGTGGACCAAAATTCGAATAAAAATCCATTAAGTATAGATTCAGATGGAGATCTTGGTGTGGTGGGTAAAAAAAGAAAGTTGACGTCTCATGTATGGGATAATTTTAAGCTCAAAATGATTGATAACGAGATTAAGGCTATTTGTAATTATTATGGAGGAAAGTTGGTGGGTCATAGTAAAAATAGGACAAATCATTTGAAAAAACATCTAGATAGATGTACACTTCGTAACTGTAAGCAAACTGATATTAGGCAGGCAATATTGAACCCTACAAAACAAGCAACTGGAAATGTGGTTATGGGAACTTACTATTTTGACCAAGACCATGCTAGAACAGAATTAGGTAAAATGATTATTTTACATGAATATCCACTTTCTATGGTTGATCATATTGGGTTTAAGAATTTTGTGAAATCTATTTAGCCACTTTTTAAAGTTGTGTCTAGGAATACTATTAAAAATGACATTTTGAAGATTTATGACTTAGAGAAAGTGAAAATGATGAGTGTATTGGAGGAAAACAAGAGTAGAATTGCCGTAACTACGGACTTGTGGACTTCAAACCAAAAAAAGGTTTCATGGTCATCACTGCACATTTTATTGATGATGCTTGGAGGCTTCAAAGCCGTGTTATGAGGTAAATACTAAGCAATTCAAAGTATAATATGTTTTTTTTTTGGTAATTTAAATATTGTTGTAATTATTTTGTTTGATTTTGTATGTAGGTTCATATATGTTCCTTGTCCACATACGGCAGAATCACTATCTACCACTCTGTACGAAAGCTTATTAGATTGGAACATTGATTGTAAGTTATCTACTCTCACTATTGACAACTGCTCAACGAATGATACTATGATCAATATCCTTTTAGATAATAAGCTTTCTAGTGTTTCCCTTTTGGCAAATGGTGATTTCTTTCATATGCGTTGTTGCGCGCATCTATTGAACTTAATTGTGAAGGAGGGTTTAGAAAATATTGAGGAAAGTGTTGAAAAAATTCGAGATAGTGTTTCTTTTTGGACTTCAACACCAAAAGATGGGAAAATTTTGAGAATACTGCACGCTAGCTTAAAATTAGTTGTGGTAAAAAGTTGGTACTTGATTGTAAGACTAGGTAGAATTCTACATATATTATGCTTCACATTGCTTGATTGTAAGACTATGTAGAATTCTACATATATTATGCTTCACATTGCTTGGAGTATATTGATGTTTTTTTCGTTTGAAGCAAAGAGAAACCCAGTATAAGAGTTTGCCTAGTGATCAAGACTGGAAGTTGGCCAAAGAAATTTGTGAAATGCTAAAGTTGTTTTATGTGATAACTGAACTATTTTCTAGAACTAAGTATCCTATAGCGAATCTATTTTTTCCAAAAATTTGTGAAATAAAATTGTCAATCCGTACTTGGACTATACGCTTATTACGAGATTAGAATGATGGCCTTAAGTATGATAGACAAATTTGAGAAATATTGGGATGAGATTCATGGAATATTAGCTGTAGCAACTGTTTTGGATCCTAGGTTTAAAATGATGTTGGTTGAGTATTATTTTCCTAGGATCTATGGACATGAACGTACAAATGGTTGAAATTGCTAATGTCGGGTTTACTTTGTCGAAAGTTGGTAGCTCAATATACGAACAACAAAATTTAAGTGAGAATGTTCCTCAATCTTCATCTTCGTATTCCCATTATGGGATTTCTTCAAGTATTGGATTAGTAGATGAGTTGGAAGATTTTGATTTATTTGTTTCCACGAAAGTTAGCACCAGTAATGTGAAATCGGAGCTTGACTTATATTTGGAGGAGCCGGTCTTGCCTAGGTCTAATGATTTTGACCTATTAAATTGGTGGAAAGCAAATTCAAGCAAATACATGACGTTACAAAAACTTGCAAGAGATATCTTGGCCATCTATGTTTCTACTGTTGCTTCTGAGTTTGGATTGTGTACAAGTGGTAGATTTGTGAGTCCGCATAGAAGTAGACTTCATCCGAAGACCTTGGAGGCATTAATGTGTGCTAAAAAATGGTTGTGGGCTGACATTCATGGTATATAAAAGTGTTTAATATTTTTATTTTTTATATTTATTCTTCTTGACATTTATTTGTTGTTAACTCGATTTATTTTATTGTTAGAAAACTCTCCCGTTGTCATCGCCATTAACGGATGTTGTTCTACTATCACTGAAGAGGAAATCGAGGACGAGGTAATCTTATTTATTTCAATAAACAAGTTAAAATCTATTTAAATTATAATATTATTTCATATATGAACTTTTCTTACTCATTATACATGAATTATTGAGAACAGAGTATGTCACAACTATACATGAAGAAGAATAAAGATTGTCGATTTCAATTTCAATTTCAATTGTTATTGTTGTTCAATTTTGTGAATCGTGTTTTATTTGAATATATTTGATTTTTGTGTTGGGTTGTAATGTTTATATTTTTTTTGTACAATTTAATATTTTGAAGATTGGATAGGTCGAGAAGTTGTTACTTATTAGTTGTTATATTATATGTTCGAATTTATATGCGTTTATTTATTGTGCGAAAGTATGTAATCCATATTATAATTCTTGTGTTTCCGTTATAAAAACAAATAATCAAACATATTGCATATAAATTCAGTCACAACTTATACCCTCCAACATTTAAAAAAAAAATTAAAATTTAATAAGGGCAGTGGGGGTGCCCCGCCCCGCCAATTGGAGGGTCTAGGGACGGGGCAGGGCGCCCCTAATGTTTTATGGGATGGGGCGGGGCAAGCATGACCCGTCCCAGACCCGCCTCATTGCCATCCCTAATTTTCTTTTTATTGTAGGTGAAATAAGCGGGCATCTTCTAACAGAGAGGGACTTTGACGTAATTGGCCATCTTTACTCTTGCTAATGAGATTTCTCAAGCATAATCTGTTCCGACCATCTTTTTGTGAAACATAACCTCATTAAGAAACAAGGTAATCGCATTCGCCCAACACTAACATTGTCTATTTATTTATTGTTATTGTTGTTATTTAAATGGGCTTCTGTGGGTATTTCTCATGGTATTTCTCTAGCTGCCAAGAAGATCTTATCGGTTGTTAAGGAAAAAACTGTAGACCAAGATCAGAAGAGGACCCTCTCTGGGCTCAGTCTTAAGACGGGAGAAAATGATTAAACTTCGACTTCTTCTGATCCACGTCAAACCATAATAGCCCCCGCCGCATCATCTCAGGTGTTGCAACTTATGTTGTAGAAGCATGATGTGGGGACTAAATTGGCAAAGAAGAGGGTAGATTCTAAGAAAAAGATTGAAACGAGACCAACCCTTGATACTTCAACTACGGCCGGGGCTGGTGCATCTTCGAAAAAGTGACACGACCCGTCCTAAATCACCTTAGTAGACCCAAAGCGTGCCGTGTGCCGATGATGGATGCCAACTAGATGCCGGACCCACCATTAAGGCTACTTAGACTTTTCTAGAACTTATTGTCTTTTCTTTGACTAAAAAGATTTTATAAAAAATTTGACAGAGTTCCCTTTGTAAATTGAGCTTAAACAAACCTGAAAAGCAATAATTTTTCAAACACAAAGTATATACAAAATCCATTGGGGTCCACCTGACCTAAATATGAACCAATCGAAAATAAAATATAACCAACTCGAACCGATTCTACTATCCTTTACAAAACAGCCCAAAATATAACAATTACATCAAAAAGAGGCAAGCCCCTCTCTAACTTCTACATGCCACAACAATACCAAAAAAAAATATGCTAAACCTAGTGGACAAGAGACAAATGCATGATATTGACTTGCTTAACAAAATGTAATCATACAAATAACTAGATCAAGTGGCAGTGGCTGTGGCTGTGGCTCTTGCAGAATCTCCCAAAAGTTGCTCAAATAGCTCAATTGCGTCCTAATAAGAAAAAGAGTGACGAAAATACGTGAGTTTGTAACTCGATGAGTGGAGAGTTTGCAAATAATTGAACTTTCTTCCTGTTTAAAATATTTACTGAAATTCTGAATTTTTCTATAATACTTTCAAGCAGTAAGGATTAAGAATTCCTTATTCTTGTACAAGTAAAATAACCGCAAGCATAGAGAAACTAAGAAATCTAAAACTAAGCTGTAATTTAAAGTTTGAAACTGCATGATCTATTATCTAAAATTTGAAACCTGAAATCTGATGTATATACTGATTATTCTGAAATATATAATACCACACCAAAAAGGTACCCTGAATAACTGATAATTTGTAATCTGAAATCGAAATCGAAATCGGTCATCACAGGCAAAGCTGCCCCCAAAGGACTAAGCACCCTGGTACACGGCCCAAAGCCTATATGTGTACGAGAGTGGGTCCCAAAGACCTCTAATAATCTGGTCATACACTGTGGAAACAGATTCACACCAGTGTATAGCGGGTTAATCATCATAACTGGTCATACACATCATAACTGGTCATACACTGTGGAAACACATTCTCACCAGTGCAAAGCGGGTAAAATCACTATATCTGGTCATACACTGTGGAAACGCATTCACACCGGTCTGAGGCGGGTAAAATCACTGGGTACTTTTGGTGGTTTTAAAATAAACTTCTTGAAATTCTTGTTTATAAAAGCTAACTTGTACTAAAATTCATGCTTGTCCAACACTTGAAAAATAATTCATTTTCGCAATTTATGTAATTTACTAGAAACAACGAAATAATAAAACAATTCATATAACTTTACTAACTAATATAATATAATGAAATGTTTATTTCTGAAAAATATATTTTTCCACTCACAGAGTTTTTGACTAACACTAGGTTGGTCGGTACACGGCACCAACCTCCTCGTCGCCTCCTGAAATAAAATATATTTGCTTGAATTAATAAATAACCATCTCAAGAAACACTAAGAATAATTTTCTTAACTTTCTTAGTAATGTCACCAAGCTAGAAACCCATTCCTATTAATTCAATAACATATATTACTCTTTAACATTGTCAACCATTCCTAATCTTCCATAAAGCTCATAAATATATATTTTTCACATCACATTTGCTTAAAGAGCCCAAGTAGAAATTCTAGGATTTGCTAAAATCACCATTCCAAGCTTTTAACATAAATGAACTAACATAAGCCTTAAAATTCTTAAAATAGCTTAAATATCTAATTAAACCCACTAAGTTAAGAACCCTAAAATTTCATCAATTAAATCCTTTATTTAACATGCAAAATTAACTTTTCTCCTTCCATAACGTTCACATTTCAACTCATAAGTAAAAACTCCAATTTTTAACCTCATTTCAAAAATAAGTTGGTTCTTGCTTACCTCTTGAAAATGGAGAAGAAATGGAGAACCCAAGCATTAAAATCGATTTCGGCCGGCACCTTTCTTCCTCTTCTTATTTTTCCTTTTTCTTTCTTTTTCTTTCTTTTCTTTTTCCCTTTCTTTTTTCTTCTCTGGCCGCGTTTCTCTCTTTCTGCGTCTCTGTGAAGAAAATGGATCCCCAAATTCATTTTCAATTTAAGCCTATTTGCAAACTTAGTCTCCAACTTGCATACATAGTGATATTTAAATCCTTAAGTAACCATAATTTATAAAATAGCCCAAAACAATTTATTTACATAATTTAAGTCCAACTTTGACTATTTGACTTAGACTTGACCCAAAATTTCATTGACTTTGACTAATTTAAAATGGGTCGTAACAATCTTACCTCCTTCAAAAAATTTCGACCTCGAAATTCGATCGGCTAGACTTGAAATAATTGAGGAAATTGAGCACGTGTCGATCCTTATTCTCCCACGTAGCCTCTTCTATCGAATGATTCTTCCAAAGAACCTTAACTAGCGAGCGATCTTGTTTCGCTCAACTTGCTCCTTTTCGCCTAAGATCTCGGCTGGTTCTTCTTCATAGGTTAAGTTTTCCTTCAATTCCACTGGCTGAGATTCCAAATTATGCGAAGGATCTGGAATATACTTCCGAAGCATAGAGACGTGGAATACATCATGAATCCTAGATAACTCAACTGGTAAGGCTAATCGATAAGCAACTGGCCCAATCCGCTCAATAATTTCATAAGGCACAATATATTGTGGACTTAACTTTCCTCGCTTGCCAAATCTCAAAACACCTTTCTACAGCGATAATTTTAGGAAAACTTTATCCCCAACTTTGAATTGAAGATCTCTTCTCCTCTTGTCTCGCATAGCTCTTACGCCTATCTCGTGCTACTTCCAATTTTTTCAATCACTTTCATTCATTCTTGAGTAATTTGAACCATTTCGGGACCTACTAACTTCCTTTCTCCAACCTCATTCCAACAAACTAATGTTACGCATCTTCTACTAGAATAGTGCTTCAAAAGGAGCCATCTCAATACTGGAGTGGTAACTATTATTATAACCAAACTCCATCAAAGACAAATGAGTATCGAGTTACCTTTGAGCTGTAGAACACAAGCTCGCAACATATCCTCTAGAGTCCGTATGGTTCTCTACGATTGACCATCCATACTGCGTGGGTGGAAAGGCGAAATGAAATGTAGCTTAGTGCCCATAGGCGCCGCAAACTAGGGCGAATTTAGATGTAAACCCGGCTCTCTATCGACACAATAGACACTAGAACACCGTATAAGGTGACTATCTTATCTACATACAACTTTGCCAACTTGTTTTAAAGTGTAAGTGGCTTTAATTGGTAAGAACCTCGCAACCTTGGTCAAATGATTCGAGAATAATCCAAACACCATCATGACCATTACGGTACATCATGACCATTACGAGTACGAGGAAGAAGACCGAACAAGAAGTCCATAGTAATGTCGCTTCCACTTTCATTCGGAATAGGCAATGGTTGCAAAAGTCCATTGCTTTACGACGAGCGGCTTTACACCGCTAACAAATGAGACATTTGGATACGAACTCGCTATTTTCCTCTTCATACACCGCCACCGGTAATGCTCTTTCAATAAATGATACATTTTAATCTTTGCTGGGTGTATCGCATAAAATTTGAAGCGTGTGCCTCTTCTAAAATTTCTTTCTTCAATTACGAAATGTCGGGAACACACAAACGACTTTCCATAACCAAAGCATCATCATCTCGAATTACATAAACCGTTCATAAACCAAAGCACTAAACATTTTCAATAATCTAAGTGCGGATCTTGAGATTGGGCTTCTCTAACCACTGTCAATCAAAGTAGGTCTCACACGAAAATGAGCTAAAATCGTTCCCGAGGTAGTAGGCGACAATTAAGCATGCATTTTTCGAACTCACAAAACAAAGAAGCACATACTATTTGGATTGAGACGAAGAAGCGCTAGTCTTTCTCGAGAGAGCATCAAGAACTACATTAACTTTCCCTAGATGATAATCAATTCTGCAATCATAATCCTTTATCAACTCTAACCATCTCCTTTGCCTCAAATTCAAGTCCTTCTGATCGAAAATGTACTTCAAACTTTTGTGGTTGGTGAAAATTTGGCATTTCTCACCATATAAGTAATGCCTCCAAATTTTCAATACCAACACCACTGCAGCCAACTCTAAGTCATGTGTTGGATAGTTTAACTCATGCTTTTTCAATTGTCTTGAAGCATAAGCTATAACATTTCCATTCTGCATCAAAACACAACCCAAGCCCTGTCGAGAAGCATCACTATAAATCACAAACTCTTCACCTGGAAATGGAAGAGTAAGTATGGGAGTAGAAACTAGTATGTTCTTCAACTCTCAAAAGCTCTTATCACATTCTTCACTCTACATGAATTTAGAGTTCTTACGAGTCAGACTAGTCAAAAGAAGAGCAATTCTGGAGAATCCTTCTACGAACTATAACCTACCAGACCAAAAAAACTCCGAACTTCTGTCACATTTGTAGGGCGTTCCCATTTCATCACTGCCTCAGTCTTGATGGGATCTACATAAATACCTTCTGCTGAGATGACATGACCCAGAAATACCACTTTGTCAAGCCAGAATTCACATTTGCTGAACTTAGCATACAACTGTTTACCTCACCAAGTCTGTAAAATAGTCTTCAAATGCTCGGCATGCTCCTCACGATTACGAGAATAAACTAATATATCATCAATAAAGACAATCACTAATCTATCCAAGTATGGATGAAGCTCCCTATTCATCAAATCCATAAATGCTGCGGGAGCATCAGTTAGCCTAAATGGCATCATAAGGAACTCATAATAGCCATACCGAGACCTGAAAGCAGTCTTTGGTACATCGACATCTCTGATCTTAAGCTGATGATACCCTGAATGCAAGTCGATCTTAGAAAATATAGTAGCACCCCGAAGTTGATCAAACAAGTCATCAATACGAGGTAGAGGGTACTTATTGCGAATTGTTACTTTGTTCAACTGCCTGTAGTCGATACATAATCTCATTGTGCCATCTTTTTCTTCACAAACAAGACTGATGCACCCCACGAGAATACACTGGGTCTAATTTAATCCTTATCGATTAGTTCTTGCAATTTGCACTTTCAATTCTTTCGACTCTACTAGGACTATTCTGTAAGGTGCCTGAGAGATAAGAGTTGTCCCTAGAATCAAATCAATAGTGAACTCGATTTCTCTGTCTAACGGTAATCCTGGAAGATCTTCTGGAAATACATCAGAAAAATCTTGTACAATAGGAATATCATCCAAATTCAGCTTAGAAATCTGACTGTCTATCACATAAGCCAAATATGTCTGACACCCCTTTTAAAGAAATTTCTTAGCACCAAGTGCAAATATTATACAAGGCGGTAAAATTCTTGATCACCACTAAGAATAATTTCGAGGCTCTCACGGCTTTCAAAACACAACTTCTTTGCGAAAAGCAATCAAACCAAGCACGATTTGCGACTAAGAAGTCTATGCCCAAAATAACATCAAAGTCATGAATGTCGAGAAGAATCAGATTAGCCATCAACTCCTAATCATTTACTTTAATCACACAGTCCTTATACACACTGTTAGCTAAAAGTGAATCTCCTACTGGAGCCGCCACAACTAAGTCACTGTCTAATGGTTCCAACATACAATCTGCATAGATAGCAAGTGCATAAGAAATAAATGAATATGTGGCACCTGAATCAATTAAACAACGAGCATTTCTACCAAAAATAGACAACGTACCCATGACTACATCTGGTGACTCCTCAGCATCCTATTTGAGTCGGCGCAAAAACTCTCCTCTAGGTCTTGGGATGTCCTGTCGCCCTTCCGTCGAACAACACTACTACTAGCGATGTTCACCTGTGCTCCACTGGAAATACCTGCTCTACTTACTCCAATATTTTATTTTTGATTCCGAGCACCGCCTAGCAAAGACTAATACTGGACTGCACCTGAGGTACTCCACTTCTTTGAGGTCGATTTGGATGAGTATCTTTTCATGTGCCCAACTTGACCCTTAGCGATAGTAAACACCGACTCCTCTAAGGCACTCACCTAGATAGAATCTCCCACACTGGCCCGACACTATGGAAATCTAGCATGGTGGAACTTCCACCACATATAGAAGTAACTTGTCTCGACTTGGACTCGAAAAGAACCACGAGTATGAGGTGGCGATGTGCTAAGCGCTAGATTGAACCATGGCTAGACCACGAACTATGGCCACCTCTAGACTTGGTCTTGAAACTGTCGATATTGGCTACACCGGGCCAAAATCTAGTCTATTCTTACGAGATGACGTGCCTCTAAAAGTCTAAGTCCCTGACTGACTACCACCACCTCTAGCTGTCATTTGCTCTTTGTGACCACGTGTATCTAAAATGCACTGTTCAACTCTCAAAGCAGCTTCAACGAGTTTACCAAAGTCTTTATAATCTCCACCTATCACCGCTATTCTAATCTCACTCCTCAAACCACCTTCAACCTCCTACACCTGTCAGCTTCATTAGCTATCAATAATTCAGCGTATTTTGATAACTCCATAAACCTCTTCTGATATTCAACCACTGTCATAGACCCTTGAACGAGATGTAAGAACTCATCCTGCTTGGCATCTTTGTAGGCTTGTGGGTAGTATGATTTATTAAAAACATCTTTGAAATCTACCCAAGTAATAACACTGGGGTCGGCATATCGACTCTGAACTGTCAGCCACCAATCATACGCCCTTTCCACCAGTAAGAAAGTAGCCAAGCGCAATTTCTTCTCCTCTGGGCACTCTAAGACATCAAAAACTCTCTCCAGCTAGCTCATCAAATTATCTGCATCTAAGGGGTCACCCATACCATTGAAAACTCTCGCTCCCAACCTCTTTGCTCGCTCAATATTGAACATGTCTGCGTTCTGCTGCCGTTACAATAAGGCATCAAGAGTTTCAGCAAGTCTATCGGCATATGGGTCATTTACAACCTCATTTCTATGTCTCAAGTTTTGAGCAGTTTGATGAATTGACTCATCAACTCTGCTGGCCTTTCTGTTATCTCCTTCATCAGAAGTATTTTAAGTTTGAGGCACTCTATTTGGGAGTCTGCGAGTTCTTCCGCCACGAGCCATGACCTGTAAAATGGGATAATGTGTCTTAAAAAGTTTATGATACATGCAATGCAAGTCTATAGACATGTGACCATGCTCACGATACCAACTTGACACGACCTATCTTGAATTACCCTAGTGGACCCAAGGCGTGCCATGCACCGATGATGGATGCCAGCTAGATGCCGGACCCACCATTAAAGCTACTTAGACTTTTTTAGAACTTATAATCTTTTCTTTGACTAAAAAGATTTTATAAAATTTTGGCAGAGTTCCTTTTGTAAATTGTGCTAAACCAAACTTAAAAAGAAATAATTTCTCAAACACAAAGTATATACAAAATCAATTGGGGTCCACCTGACCCAAATATGAACCAATCGAAAATAAAATATAGCAAACTCAATTGATTCTACTATCTTTTACAAAACAGTCCAAAATATAACAATTACATCAAAAAGTGGCAAGCCCCTCTCTAACTTCTACATGCCACAACAATACCAAAAAAAAATATGCTAAACCTAGTGGACAAGAGAAAAATGCATGATATTGACTTACTTAACAAAATGTAATCATACAAATAACTAGATCAAGTGGCTGTGGCTCTTGCAGAATCTCCCAAAAGCTGCTCAAATAGCTCAACTGTGTCCTAATAAGAAAAAGAGTGACAAAAATACGTGAGTTTGTAACTCAGTGTGTGAAGAGTTTGCAAATAATTGAACTTTTTCCTGTTTAAAATATTTCTTTGAAATTCGAATTTTTCTACAAGTAAGGATTAAGAATTTCTTATTTTTGTATAAGTAAAATAACTGCAAGCATAGAGAAACTAAGAAATGCTAGTGTAGATATAGTTTACAAATAAAACGTAATCTGATTAAATTGTAAGCTGTAATTTAAAGTTTGAAACTGTGTAATCTATTATCTGAAATTTGAAATCTGAAATCTGTTGTCGGGTGTCTGAAATCTGAAATCTATATACTAATTATTCTGAAATATATAATACCACACCAAAAGGTACCTGAATAAATGATAATCAGATTCTAAAATAAAAAATATGGTCATAAGCACATAAAGCTGCCCCCAACGGGCCTAAGCACCAGTGCACACGGCCCAAAGCCTATATGTGTACAAGAGTGGGTCCCAAAGACCTCTAATAATCTGGTCATATCTTGTGGAAGCAGATTCACACCGGTCTGACAGTGGGTAAATCACCATAATTGGTCATACCTTTGTGGAAACACATTCTCACCGGTCTGAGGCAGTAGGTAAAATCACCATATCTGGTCATCTGGCTGTGGAAGCGCATTCACACCGGTCTGAGAGCGGGTAAAATCACACAGGTACTTTTTGGTAGTTTTAAAATAAACTTTCTTGAAATTCCGTTTATAAAAACTAACTTGTACTAAAAATCATGCTTGCCCAACACTTGAAAAATAATTCATTTTCGCAATTTATGTAATTTACTAGAAACACTGAAATAATGAAACAATTCATATAACTTTACTAACTAATATAATATAATGAAATGCTTATTTCTAAAAATATATTTTTCCACTCATGAGTTTTTGACTAGAACTAGGTTGGTCGGTACACGGCACCAACCTCCTCATCACTCACGAAATAAAATATATTTGCTTGAATTAATAAATAACCATCTCAAGAAACACTAAGAATAGTTTTCTTAACTTTCTTAGTAATGTTACCAAGCTAGAAACCCATTCCTATTAATTCAATGACATATAATACTCTTTAACATTGTCAACCATTCCTAATCTTCCATAAAGCTCATAAATACACTTTTTCACATCACATTTGCTTAAAGGGCCAAGTAGAAATTCTAGGGTTTGCTAAAATCACCATTCCAAGCTTTTAACATAAATGAACTAACATAAGCCTTAAAATCCTTAAAATAGCTTAAATATCTAATTAAACCCACTAAGTCAAGAACCCTAAAATTTCATCAATTAAATCCTTTATTTAACATACAAATATAGGTCATATCACTAAAAATAACTTTTCTCCTTCCATAACGTTCACATTTCAACCCATAAGTAAAAATGTCAATTTTTAACCACATTTCAAAAATAAGTGGGTTCTTGCTTACCTCTTGAAAATAGAGAATAAATGTAGAACCCAAGCTTTAAAATCGATTTCGGCCGGCACCTTTCTTCCTCTTCTTCTTTTTCCTTTATTTTCTTTTTTTCTTTCTTTTTTCTTCTCTGGCCGCGTTTCTCTCTTTCTCTGCGTCTCTGTGAAGAAAATGGATCCCCAAATTCATTTTCAATTTAAGCCTATTTGCAAACTTAGTCCCTAACTTACATACATAGTGATATTTAAATCCTTAAGTAACCATAATTTATAAAATAGCCCAAAACAATTTATTTACATAATTTAAGTCCAACTTTAACTATTTGACTTAGACTTGACCCAAAATTTCATTGACTTTGACTATTTTTTTTTACTTTGACTATTTTAAAATGGGTCGTAACAAAAAGCCCAGAACCGCCTCTTCCAAATTGCCCCAGAATTTGACTCTTGGGAATACTGAGGCTTTTAACATTCGCGATGCAGCGAACTGTTTGAAGCCAGAAGGTGAGAGTTATGACAACTCTATGCATATAAAGAAGGTTATGCAAGGAAGACCGACAGAAATTGATCTGGCGATCTTGAGCATGCTTCCAAACCATCTACAGATAGCTACGATTTCTGTGGACTCCTTCTAGAGAGATGGTTGGGCCACATACTCAACTAAATCATCTGCTGAAACCATGTTGACTGCTGCTAGAGCTCTTGCTGCGTAGTCTATGGTACTGATTGAAGAAGCAAAGGTTAGTGTCCGGGACCTTGAACTAAATCAAAGAAATGTGAATATTGTCCTTTGCAATACTGAAATGATAATAAAGGACCGGAACCATTTCAAGGAGCGGGCTACTTGGCTGCAGGTGTCCCTTAATGAGTCGAAGAAAGAATTGAGGCTCATAACCAAAGAGAGGGACAAACTCAAGAAGGACTTCCAAAACACTGAGTCTGATGTGGCGAATTCTCAAAGAGATACGATCACGCTACTCAGGCTCAGACAGTGACTGTTAAGGCCCTGGATGAGGCCAATGACCAGAAGAATGGTCTGGTCAACAAAGCGGCAGAGTTGGAGAATGCTTTGGATTCTTTGAAGGCCGAGTGTTCCGGCATAAAAGATAAGAATGCTGAATTGGAGAAGGGCACTGAGGAGGCGATGAGGACTGGGGTGGAGAACTTCAGAAACCAGTTTGAACATACCGGACTATGAAAACCTCCCATCTTTCTTCGTCAACTTTAGAGCTCGACTAGTTCTCTCAGAGTTGAAGGAGCAGCACCACGACCTGGAGTTATCTTCGATTGAGGCAGACTATCCAACTCCGTGGATGTAGGAGATGAGAACGCGGCCTAGCCTCCGTCAGGTGGGAGCTAGATTGCAAATTTTTTGGACTTTTTGCCTTTTCTTTTGGACTAAGTTTCTATAATATTCAATTGTGAATGAAAAGTCGATTTTATCTTTCAATGCCTTTGCTTTTTTGCTTATGCTTCGCTCAAGTTCTGGTTGTTAAACTCAACTTGTAGTTTTAGCCTTTGTCAGGACATTTAACCAGTTTGTAGATTGTTCGGTCTTGACTCAACCTATCTCTTTTAGCCGCAGAGAACTAAAAATCAACTTGTTTCTCAAGCGTATGGGCTTTGGTGCGAGATCATTGGATGGGGCATGCGGGGTGAGCCTACATATGAGCTCCTATTAATGTTTTGGAAAAGAATTAACAAGTTTAAATGCTCCGACTTGAACATGTAATTTAAACAAGTTTAAGACTTCTACCTTTAGTTTGCTTTTGTCAAAAGAACAATTACATAATCAAATGTTAGTACTCTAGTTACTTAAAAGGGACTAAATATAAATTAGGGGTTTTATCAAGCGTAGGTGCTCCGAGCACCAGCTATGTTGAGAGACCCGTGTACTCTAAAGTTCGTACAAAAATTATTGAAGTTCATATTTCTATTTTAACGTAATATCCATGAAACAATTAGCTAACAGTTGGAATTTTAACAGTCCGATCTACATTAGGTCTTTGTTTTTTGCAAGTTTGATATCTCTAATTGACAATAAAAAGAACAAATATTCTTCCGAGGTCACAATGATATGCTCGTCACATTGGACTCATCTTTCTGGACAACTTAGACAAAATATTATAGTAATTATGGCCAATTGGAAACACAATCAAATTTATTTGTAATATTTGTGGAGGTGCACCGCATTCCAAGGATGTTGCAATGATTGGCTTGACTGGTCCTCTATCTTATATGTTCGAGGACAATTTCAGCTATGTCTTTGTAAGGACCCTCCCAGTTGGGGCCTAAAGTGCCCGCATCGGGCTCTTGTGAGGATATCAACACTTTCCTTAGGACCAAGTTCTCTACTCGAAATGAGCAGGCCTTCACCTTTTTGTTATAATAACAAGCCATTTTTGGTGATAATGCCTCATCCATACTTGTGCATCATCTGTCCACTCTTGGAGAAGATCAAATTCAACCTTTCGAAACCCTTCGTTGGAGATTTCATCAAAGTGGATTTGCCTATGGGATGGCAGTCCGACCTCTACAGGGCACATTGCTTCGACTCCATACGCCATAGAAAATTGGGTTTCTCCATTAGCAGTTCGGGAGATAGTGCATATCGCCCATAATACTTGGTGCGACTCATCAACCCATGCTTCATTTGCATATTCCAGTTTTTTCTTCAATATGTATTTTATGGTCTTGTTCACTGCCTCTACTTAACCATTAGCCTGGAGATGACGCGGGGGATAAAAATGATGTTTTATCCCCAAGTTGCTACACAATTCTTCAATTTTTTTGGTTTCTAAACTGCCTGGAATTGTCTAAGACTAACAAGTGGGGAACACCAAACCGGTATATGATACTCTTCCAGATAAACTTTGAAGTATTTGCTTCCGTGATTTTCATCACTGGTTCTGCTTCAACCCATTTAGTGAAGTAATCAATAGCCACAATTTCATAATAATGATTGCCCCGCCATCGAGGCATGGGACCGATAATGTTTATTCCCTATTTATCAAAAGGCCACGGACTAGATACAACCTGCAAATCAGGTGGGGCTACCTGTGCATGTAAGTGAAGCGTTGGCACTTGTTACATTTGCTAACAAAATCAAGAGCGTCCTTCTTGAGATTAGGCCAGCAATACCCTTGCCGGAGGATTTTATGGTCTAATGAAATATCCCCTAAGTGGTTTCCACACACCCCTTCATGGATTTCTATCCAGATATAGTCCGCCTCATCCGGTCCTACACATCTAAAGAGAGGAAATGAATAACCCTTCTTATAGAGCACCCCATCTTGTATAACGAAGCGGACTGAAAGCTTCTGTATCTTTCGTGCTTCATCTTTGTCCTCTAGAAGAACTTGATCTGCCAAATACGCAATGATGGGTTTCATCTACACATCCGCACTTTCAATGGTGAAAACATTATCATCTTGCTCCGTAGTGGGCTTGGAGAAGAATTCAACTTGGACACATCCAAGGAGGTTTGAGTCTTTACTGCTGGTCAGCTTTGACAGTGAATCAACATTGTAGTTATCAGTCCTAGGGATCTGGATCAACTCAAAACTTTCAAAGCTTAGTGCAAGGTTTTGCACTTTTCTGAGATAAGATGCCATATTCTTATCTTTCGCCTCAAAATCACCTTTCACTTGGCTGACAACTAGTTGGGAATCGCTATACACAAATATAGCCTTGACTTGTAAAGCTTTGGCAAGCCTTAAACCGGCCAAGAGGACCTCATATTAAGCTATATTGTTGTACGCTTTAAATTCAAAGCGCAAGGCATTGTGCAATTTGTGCCATCCAAGTTGATTAGCATTATTCCTACACCCACTCTAGACTTAGCTGCAGATCCATCCACAAATAACTTCCAAAGTTGGGAGAACTCGGGTTGGTCAATCATTTCTAATTCTAGAGCGTGGGTGTACTCGGCCACAAAATTAGCAAAAGCTTGGCCTATGATGGCACTCTGGGGTTGGAACGAATGTCAAACTGGATCAGCTCTATATCCCATTTCATTAGTCTTCCTGAAGAATCGAGTTTCTATAATACTTGTCTCAGTGGAAGATTGGTCAATACATGGATAGTGTGTGACTAAAAAAGGTCTTAGCTTCTTTGATGCCATTACCAAGGCCAATGTGAGTTTTTCCATATTCGGGTAGAGTGCCTCACCTCCAGTAAAACTTTGCTCATATAATATACGGCTGCTTATGATTACATTCATCCTTCATAAGTATTGTGCTAATTGCCTCTTCAAAAACAGCTAAGTACAACAATATAGGTTCATCCCTAATAGGTTTTGACTGGAGTGGAGTTCATCCCAGATACCCTTTAAGGGCTAGAAAGAAGTCTTCACTTTCCTCTGTCCATTCGAACTTCTTCTTCCCCTTCAACACCTTGAAGAAAGGTAGGCATTTATCAGTGGATTTTGAAATAAAGTGGCTCAAGGTTGCAACCCAGCTAGTCAGACTCTGCACCTCTTTTGGAGTCTGAGGGGAGCTCATTTTAAGTAGGGCCCTAATTTTCTCAAGATTGGCCTCAATTCTCCTCCGGTTTATCTTAAACTCCAAGAACTTTCCTGAGGTTACACCGAAGGCGCATTTGAGTGGGTTAAGCTTTATTTTGTATTTCTGCAATATGTTAAATGTCTCCCCAAATGCTTAATGTGATCTCCTTGCACTAGGCTTTTTACAAATATATCATTCACATAAACCTCCATAGTTTTGCCAAGAAATTTAGTAAACATCTTATTTACTAATCTTTGTTATGGGGCCCGGTATTTTTCAAACCAAAGGGCATAGCTTTATAACAATACAGTCCATGTTTGTGATGAAAGAAGTATGCTCTTCGTCCGGATGATACATGGAAATTTGGTTGTATACAGAATAAGCGTCCATAAAGCTAATCATCTCATGCCCAGTGGTGGCGTCAACCAACTAGTCTATGCGAGGAAGGAAAACTATCTTTTGGACACGCTTGGTTGACATTAGAGAAGTCAATGCAGACCCTCATCTTCCCATTTGACTTCGGCACCAAGACGGGTTGGAAACCTACTTCAGATAACGGGACTCCCTTATGAAACCATTTTTCAACAGCTTTGACACCTCTTCTTCCAAGGTCTCATATTTTTGGAGGCTCATAGGCCGCCATTTCTGCCAGTGCCCGGGGTGTTTATCATATATTTGCAACTTGTAACATGAGATACTTGGATCAATACCTACCATGTCCCCATGCTTCCAGGAAAATACATCCAAGTTTTTGGACAAGAACTTATTTAACTAGTATTTGAAATCATTTGGGGATTCACTTTCCATTTTCAACTAGTCGGTGGGGTTGGTGAAGTCCGCAGGGAAGCATTCCAGCTTCTCAATACGAGATGTCTGAGGCTCGGCCTCTACTACCATGGGATCTAAATCATTAGGGTCTTCCAATTCTCTCATGTGCTCATCTTTTTCCACTGGTCCAATATCCACTCTTTCAGGATATGTAGGGAACTCTTCCATCTAAACATTGATTACATGGACTTTCCAATCCACGAACTTCTTCATGGCATTAGTGTAACATGCCCTAGATTCAGATTGATTTCTCCTCACAATAGCGATCCCATAATCTGTAGAGAACTTCATACATAAGAACTTGGTATATGTTACAGTACCTAAGTCAATGAAGGTTGGCCTTCCAAGAACACCGTGGTATGAAGAACCTTTATCAACTATCAAATAATCCATGGAAGTTTTGATGGTAGTTGATGTCTCCCCCATTTTTGTCACCAAGACAATAGTTCTCCTGGGAACAATAGAGTCTCTAATTAATCCATATATAGGATCTGCGGTCGGGATCAAAGAGGTTTATATTCCCATCTTATCATATTTTGCTCTGTAGATGATATTGACAAAACTCCCATAGTTTACCAGCATCCTACTCAGGCCATTTCCAGCCACCACAGCTTAGATTACCAGAGCGTCATTATGGAGAAAATGCACCCCAACCGCTTCGACGGGGAGAAGGTGATGGGGTCACTTCTTCTTATACCCATTGGATGGGTATGTAGGTGGTAATTCACATTTGCAGTTCCTTAGCTTCACGGATATATATCTTATGAGAGTTATTTGAGTTTTCACCGAGATGAGGGCCTCTTATAATGGTGTCAATCTCACGGATATGAGACTGGACTGGACTGGCTACTGCAGTTAGTTTCTGTCCAGTCTTCCTATCCTTGGAATATTTTTCCTTTCTTAGCTTCGACCTCGATCCCTTCGTCCAATCTTTCTTTCCCGCCTCTCGTTTATTACGTCCTGGCACCATCCGTGATGCAGCTCATTAGACCGATATGGAGAACTATTCTCGCCTCCGCTTTTCTCGTGCGAGAGGAATGAATCTTTCTTCACGTCCTCTATTTTGCCAGTGTTTGTATGTCATGAAAGTCCTCTGTCCTATGCCCATAAAACCTGTGATAGGTGCAATAAGGTCTGGTAAATGGTTTTTTGGACTTGTTAGCTCCTGCTTCTCCAGCAGGCACTCCCTAATTTAGAGCATTCAACCCGGTATGCAAGTTTGGGATTGCCTCCGTGATCTCAGCAGCAAAGCTAGATTTGGTCCCATGGAACGGACGTTGGTGACCTCTCTGACGATGTCCAACCTAGTGGCGTGCTCCTCCTCCGATGGTTTGGCATTCTTCTGCCCCCATGATTTTAACGTTGTTGGGCATGATTATCTCTTGCCCTTACCATTTCTTCAAATATCATCTCTTATTTCATCAAGTCTACTAAAGTATTGTAGTCCCGAGGTTTTCATTCACGAACATCTCTCCAGAACATGCAACTCATGTCCAACCCTCATTTGAAAAGCGGAGAACATTTCTGCCTTTGTAATATTTTTACAATTGTGCATTTCCTCAATGAAGTGGGCTAGGTAACTCTTTAGTAACTTATTCTTTCATTGCCTCAAGTCCTACAGGCGCTAAAGGGGGAGTTTTTCCGGGCCTCGAAAATACAAACTCGTTCTTGAAAGTTGTTTTCAAGTCCTTCCAGCTATGGATGCTTCTAGGAAGAAGTTTCTTGTACCATCTAAGTGCACTTCCCTCTATTGTCAATGGGAAGGCTTTGCATTTAAAATTTGGGGTTGTTCTAAGCAATACTTATGCTAGCGTTATAGTTTAAAAGATGGATCCTTCGTCCCACATATTTACCTATTTTAGGCATTTCGAAATCATGATGAACTAAGCCTCAACGTATCCCCTTGGAAAAGGGGCTTATCTCCTCATCATTGTCTATCTTGTATGATCGGAGTTGGGAGGAAGACCATTTCTGGGGACTTAGCCCATTGGTTCTGCCGTGCTCCTCCAGCCGGTTCTTGCACCGGTATTCTTGCGAGTGGCATTTCTGAATAAAATACTAGTACGGCGGAGAGATGTATTGCGTTCTGCTGGCGGTTCTTGAATACACTAGAATCTTGAGATGGTTCAGGCTCCTGGGAATACCTAGGATGAAGGTTTGGGTTCATATAATTTTCTTTGATTTTGTATCTCTGATTTTGAGTACTGAAATGAATCCATCTATTCATTTCTTTGAAGGAGAATCTATAGATGAGTCGATGAAGGTGTATGGGTGGTGACCCTACTATTCTATAGGCCCGGGTTGATACGGAGGGTATACATGTGAGGTAGGATGCATGAACCCTTGTTGCGGATTAATAACAAAGCGATCTTAGTTAATTGTTGCCTCTGCATTTCTAGTATTTGGGCCGCCATAAGCTCCATGTTGTCAGCCATGTGTGCCCTAGAGCACATTCCTCGTCTCGGTGGTTACGCAATTTCAGGAGCTTCTTCGGCTTCTCCATCCGATTGCTCATTGGTTTGCCTAGGATGAGTATCTCGGTCACCATCAGTCATCGTGTAAGTTCTTTATTTGAGCTAAAGGATTTTATTGGAGTTTGCTACTCCCTTTATACAAAGGGGATCTTCCTTATTAATTCACCTGGGACTAAATTCTCACAAATATCTTGCTTTTGGCTTGATTCCTCCTTTTTGCAAATGAGGCTTTCACAATAGTAAAACTTGGACCAAATCTTTCTTTTTTCCATAGGATAAGGTTACAACAAAGTAACTAGAACTAAGTTTCTCCTTTTTTCAAAGGTAAAGTTTACAGACCATACAATCAAAGCACTTGAACTAAATTTCACCTTTTTTCAAAGAAAAAAGAAAAAATTTCAACAGAAAGACTTCAACTACAATATCCTCCTTTTTCTAGAGATTCAAGCAATCTTTCAAACACCTACATAAACAGGTCATCTGACAAAGGGCTTTTGTTGTAACACTAAGAGCTTTTTCCTTTTAGCTCTGAAATCAAACCTTGATATACTTCTAAGCTGTTTAGGTTTTTTCACGTGCTTCCTTGTGGTTTCCAATGTTTCTTCCTACAAACGGCATCAAAATGTTGACCCTTAATCCTAACCGGATTCTAGATCAACACTGAGTTGTAATCCTTTGCTCCAAGAGTCCTTTTCCTACACACATTATACCAGATTGTCAGCTAACATAGGTAGCTGGAGTGGCTACCATATATGCTTTGATACTCAAGTTAGAATGCATGCTTTAGCAGGACTAGTTCAACATAATAATTATATCTCTAAATTATCTAAAGGAAAATGTATAAACGTTAAATTTGTTGATTGAATAAAGAATACCTCCCTTCCCCATACGGCTCTGTTCCTTGTTTATAATGGGAGTTTAGACGGGCTAAGGGCTTCTAGTTCCTACACGTAGGTGATTGACTTGTGTCTTTCAATAAGTCATTATCGTCGTTCCTTTATGCGTCTGAATTTGTGTTTACAGGCAGTCACTTCACCCCATTTACACCCTTTGTCTCTAACAGGTTAACAGGGCATCATTACAGTTGTCACATCAATCAATCATGACAAACTGGACTCCATTTGGTGCTTCGGGCTACTTAACAAAGGCAGTTCCGATGAACTTAAGGCACCTTCCAAGTGTTGCTACATGGTCATTCCTACTCGAAGCTAAGTTGTCAACTAAGGTTACACGTCATACGCCATTTGGATGCGTTATTAAGAGGCATAACAGTTATTATGATATTGATACAAACGTGCATCTAATACTGTTTTCTATGATACTATTTTTAATAAAATATTGTTTGTGATATTTTTTATTAAGATACTATTTTTTATGATAAAGTATCAAACAACACACATGAATGTGTGACACTAACATCCTGAAATATATAAAAATGTTGATGTATGTTAAACAAATATTGTTTTTTTTTATTCGACCAAAAAATGAGTACAAAACAATTGTAATCCTATATATCAAAAAATCACTATCTCCAACAAAAACTACCTAATTCAGAAAAATATAAGAGAAATCATTCATAAAAATTGAATCCACCTACAAAATAACATTCAAGAAGTGTTTCCAAAAATTTATAATCCATGAACTGTCTAATACTTATCAGAATCACCGTCATTATCTAACTTGCTATTAAATTTTTAAATTTTATATTTTACATGATTGAAAACAAAAGAACAGAAAAAAACTATGAATCCACTATTATCACTCATGAAAATAGTTGAGAAAGATTTGGGTGGCCGGCTATGAGTCGTGAAACGCTAGTGATGAGGTGCAATAGCCGGCAAGAGGTGCAGAACAAGGTGGTGGCCACGTGCGTTGTTGTGCTGAAGTTTAAATCAGATTTAATTCTAATTAATATGGGTCAAATGGATAATTATGGAATTAATTGAAATATTGCTAAAATTGTATGACTTAATGGCAATATTGAAAAGTATTTTGACATAATTTGGAACTCACCTACTTAGTGACTTATATACAATTTCTCCTTATTTATTTAAGGAGAAATTTGAAATGTACCAAAAAGTAAATAGTGGAATGAAAATATGACAACTTTTGATAACATTTGCAAATATGTCATATTTTGGATGCAAAATTTCAAATATTCTATTTTGTAAAAATGACCACTTTTTGTGTGATTAAGATTTAACATTAATTAAAAGTCATACAATAACTTCTAAAAGAAAGCTATTAGTCTAAAAAATCGACAGATTAGTATAAAAAATTGATAGATCATATTTTATTTAAAGAAAATCGACACGAGTCTGAAAAAATGACATTTGAATTTCTTTTTAAAAAATTGACAATTTGATTTTAAAAAATGAGCACAAATTTGTGCCCATTTATTTTGTCGATGACAAAATGGGGACAAAATAGGCGACCATTTTGTCAATGTTGTCAAAATGACGGTCATTTTATCGATATCATCAACAAAATGATCGTCTATATTTTCGATGAAGAGACGAGTTTTGTGTTCATTTTTCTGCATGTGTTTCGATCAAATGTAACAAATTTTATTCTTCATACATCGACAACAAAATATGCCAACGAATTAGATCCACAGACTTTGTAAATTAAACTCAATATCTAATACAGTCCACTAATATACAAATTAAATCAAAAATAATTATCCAACAACAAAAAATATATCGACAAAATAAATAGAGATATAGTTTATCAAATTTAAGTTTCGTGTAATCTACAGTAAAATATATTAATTTTCTTAATTTTTAATAGTTTATAACCGACTTCAAAAATTTCAAATTGATCGACTTCTTCAAATGGCTCAAAATTGGTGATAGATCTGACAATGTAATTGAATATGGGATAAGAATGAGAAAATCTGTTCATAAAAATAACAAAGAGGAGTGAAAATGGAGCTTAGGACGACACCAATAGTGGAAGAAGTGAGGAGAGAGAGTGTTTAAGTTAGAGAAGAAAGAGTGAGAATGTGAAGATAAGAAAATGGATATAATAGATATTCAATTAGTCGTCTAGGGGTAATATTGTCCAAATTTTTAAAATTTGGTCAATTCGTCAAATGTTTTAAAACTGGACATATTTCAAAATACACTTATGAAAACTGGTAGTTTGTCTAATTCTCTCTTTATTTAATTGGGTTTTTTTATCCCCCTTTATTTTGGCCAACGAGTCGTATTTTGTAAATATGGCTATGCATGTCCATTTATCTTGGTATGCATGCCAACTAGTATACAATACAGGTTGGAGCAGAAGATAGAGACGATTATATTTTAGCATTCGATGATCGAATGCAACGTCTCCTATAAATTAACCGACTAGTCTTCTTTTTGGCTAGAGATATCTAGATAGATAAAGTCAATGATCATTCACAGTTATTATTATATATGATTAATTGCATGTTGGATGTTAATCGATACGCATAAGTATAATGAGACAAATCCTCTAATTAAAATATTAAATTCGTATGAAAATGTTAATACAACGTGCATTCTATTGTTATAGTGAAAAATTAAAGTCTATTATTGATGTCAATTTGTTGAGTTGCTCAAGATTGTTCGTTCGTAGATATGTTTATCACTATGAAACATTCGATGTTTTCGAACAATGAGTCAAATTTAATTAGAATTTTATTTTTTGTTGAGTCATTCTAAGAAATAAAATTTTAGAGGCACAATCAAATAAACACATAAGATGTGTATGAAAAAAAATTGTCTACTTGATGATCTAGGAATCACATAAACATGTGATTGATATGAGTATCTACCTGAATGTTTTATTAGGACTTGTTAAGTCGCTCAATATTATAATAAAACAATAGGGATCCTAGCTCACTCAATATCTAACCGGTTCTATTAATTAATATTTGAGGATCATTAATTCACTTAAAACAATGGGAATATAATTAATTTGATTAAGTCCATGTTAAATTAATTTCCTAGATTTTAATTAATTGTTCTATTTTGTTATTTCAAACTTTGAATCATAAGTAATCATACGAGTTTAATAGGCATTCCCGCCAACAAACTTACCAAGCCAAATTTTTTGGATTGGCACCGTAATTTGATAATCATTTTGAAGTATGAAAAAAAAATTATATGTCATTGAGCAGCGAATGTCGAAAGCTCATACCTCGGAGGCTTCGCTGGAGAACGTCTGAACTTATAACAAACACAGTCACAATGATAATGATGCACCATGTGTGATGCTTACACCTATGTTACTTGAGTTACAAAAGCAACACGAGGTTAAGGATACTTATACCATTATATATCATCTCAAGTAGTTGTATGCTGAATAGTCACGCACTGAACGGTATGAGACATCCAAAAAAATATTCAATGGTAGAAGGATCTTAAGTCATAGCTTGTGCTAGAGATGATTCTTAATATTGAAAAATTAAACCAGTTTTGTTTTACCGTAGACCACGAGTAGAGTGTTGACTTGGTTCTGTAGTCCTGCCTAATAGCTTTTTGCGGTTCATTATGAACTTCAATATGAAAAAAAATTAAGTGTACACTGCTTGAGCTACTAAATATGATGAAAAGTATTGAGCCCATTATCAACAAAGGAAATGGGCAAATCTTAGCCATTGACACCTCTAAGAGTATTAATAGAAAATCTAAAAGGACCTTTTAGAAAAGATCCAAGATAGACAAATCTGTTGAAAAACAGTTAAAGTAGACAAGGAAAAATCCAAGTATAATAATACGTGTTTCTAGTGTAGAGGCAAAGAACATTATAAGAGGGCGCATAGCATAAAAGTGATAGAATTAACAACTCATAACTTAGACATTGCAGACTCGGTTATATGTATGAAAAGTTCATCACCAAGTTACATAAAGATGGATACTTGGATTCAGATGATTATAAATCATTTGATAAATGTTAGTCATGATTGATGGGTATAATGACCAAGAACTCATTTTCTGGAAAGGAAGTCGAGAGATGTAGATATTTTGGATCTTGTACGTAATGATGTATGTGGATCAATGTGTAGAGATGTTAGAGGTGGCTTTTCTTATTACATATGAAAATTTTAGATATGGTTTCATCTGCTTGATGAAATTTAAACATGAAGCTATCGAAAAGTTCAATGAATTCAAGCAAGAAATATATAGGCAAACTCAGAAAAATATTTTGTCATTTAGATCTAATTGAGGTGGGGAATATTTAAAGAGTGAATTTTTAGACTTTCTAAAAAAAATAGGATTCTCTTGTAGTAGACTCTACCGTATACACCACAACACAATGATGTATCTAAAATGAGAAACTATACCTTACTTGATATGATGCGATCAATGATGGGCCCGCATTTCTATCAAAATCGTTTTGGGAATCGACTTAACATCGCTTGTCACACACTAAAATGTGTCACATCTAAATCGGTCGATAAAACTCCAGAGAAAAAATATTCGCCCTTTCATACATGAAGGTTTGAGGACTGCAACGCTTATGTAAAGCGCGTTGAATAGACAACCTATAAGCTAAGTTGAGCCAAACAATATGCTTTGTCTCTCCATTATCATTTCAAATCCAATTTCATGCCAATTAAAATTATTGAACTAGGTTCGTTGTCTTTTCATTCTCACATGAACAAATATTATGAAAATGAGATATATGTTGTGATTATGGGCTAATTGATATTATCTTATCTGTAATTACAAAATCCATTTTGATCGTTTCTCTCAAAAACTATTGTATTAGTCTGGAGATGTGTGAACCAACTTTGAAAAAATAGAAAATCTTGACCACACAAAAAAGTAGCAATTTTTACAAAATGATATACTTGACATTTTTCATCCAAAACTGGTTATTTTTACAAATATTTTCAAAAATAGACATATATTCAATCCACCTCCATTTCTAGCCACATTTTCAAATTCTCCTTATAACAATTATAAAAATCTCCTTTAAAGTTTGTTTTTTATAATATATTAAAAGTAAATTTATAATCTAATTTTTTTTTAATTATGTTTTTATAATTTATTTGAAATTATAATTAAAGGGACTATCATTTTTCTCTTTTCCTCATGTTCTTTTCCTTTATTTCTGAAGAGTTTTGGTTTTAAATGGGAGTGTTGGATAGAGCATTTATGTTTTGAAAGAGAGATCGTTTTAATTCTTTTTACAAGATAGTTTATTGTACCGTGGAATTCTTATATCAAAGGATTTTTTATTTATGTGGAGAGTTCGACTTATGGTGTAAATTTCCATCTATATCTCCTGAATTTTAGCATGTCACACTTCACTTTGCACCAAATAATATACAAATCACCCCGAAAATCGAGAGGAATTGGACTTAGAACCTACTTTATTTAAGGTCACACGACTATCTCGTAATGAACTCCATTAGAACCTCATTAGTCATCAATAAGACATTTAACATCCCTACTTGCTACATTTCCAATAGGTTGAGGACTAGATATAATTTTCCCAATGAAATTATGACCCTTATCGCCTCCCTCTATTGCTATTTACCCTAATTTTAAAGAAACTATAAAATATTATCTAATGTTGACTTTTAATGCAATCAATAAATAACTAACAAATACCAACCTTTTAATTATAATGGGACATAGAATTGCTTACCAACAATGTAATCTAAAATTGGGTACTATGAAATCGGTTGCTCGGATGGAACTTTGAAATTGGGTTCAATGATGATCACTCAATAATTGGATTACGAAACTGATTCGATAACGTGTTATGAAATAGAGAAATAAAGTAGAAGAATAAAAGAGATACGAAGTTGAATTGTGTATTTTATTATAACTATGGACTTATATTTATAGGATTCCAAAGCCGGTTACAAAGAGATTTGGTTACAATCAAACAAAGCTTATCTAAATATACTGATAAGACTAAATATTCTGATAAGTCTAAATAATTATCAATAATTATCTCATAATTTTACAACAATACTTGACATTTTGCATCAAAAATTGGTTATTTTTACAAATATTTTCAAAAATAGACATATATTCAATCCGCCTCCATTTTTAGCCACGTTTTCAAATTCTCATTATAACAATTATAAAAATCTCCTTTAAAGTTTGTTTTTTATAATATATCAAAAGTAAATTTATAATCTAATTTTTTTAATTATGTTTTTATAATATATTTGAAATTATAATTAAAGGGACTATCATTTTTCTCTTTTCTTCATGTTATTTTCCTTTATTTCTGAAGAGTTTTGGTTTTAAATGGGAGTGTTGGATAGAGCATTTATGTTTTGAAAGAGATATCGTTTTAATTCTTTTTACAAGATAGTTTATTGTACTGTGGAATTCTTATGTCAAAGGATTTGTGATTTATGTGGAGAGTTCGACTTATGGTGTAAATTTCCATCTATATCTCTTGAATTTTAGCATGTCAGACTTCACTTTGCACCAAATAATATACAAATCACTCCGAAAATGTTAAATTGGAGAATTCATTGGAGCAAAATTTTAAGCATTGACTCTTTAAATTAAAGAGTAATCTATGTTTAAAGAGTTTAAAGATACTCTTAGAACCTACTTTATTTAAGGTTACACGATGATCTCATAATGAACTCCATTCGAACCTCATTAGTCATCAATAAGACATTTAACATCCCTACTTGCTACATTTCCAATAGGTTTGAGGACTAGATATAATTTTCCCAAATGAAATTAGGATCCCTATTGCCTCAAGTGAAAATACATCGCCACCTAATTAAGTGCATGTTTGGACTGGTTTTTTTTTTTTTTTTTTTCAAACTCATTTTCTACCGCATATTTTTGCGGGATCCAAACTTTTATCAACTTTTCAACTACACATTTTATCAATTTTTTAAAAATCTCTTAAAAAAACTACTTTTAAATCCCACCAAATATACACTAACTTGATTCTGGGCATGGTGTTGGGCGTGGACTTGATCTTAGATTTAGAGCATGTTTGGAAGGATTTTTTTTAAACTATTTTTTTTTCTTACATTCATTTTCATTCATTTTCAACCACATGTTTTATGGAACTTACAATTTTTATCAACTTTTCAACTACATATTTCATTAATTTTTTTTAAAATCTCCTAAAAAACCTACTTTTAAACTCTACTAAATGTACACTTAGATATGACTAGACCTTTTTGTGAACTTACAATCTTCCAATGAGGTGTTGACAAGTGTCAAAATAATCATAAAATTCGTTCCAATTAACATGATAAAGGTCCGTTTCACACAGTTGTTGTGAGTAGAGTTTTTGCTAAAAATATGTTGATTGTTTGAATATGAATTCAAAAAGTGATGTGAGTATTAAATTGTGTGTTTGATTGCATAATTATAAAAGTACTTTTCTATAAATATTATATTTATTTAATTAAACAGTAATTAATTATTATATATCTCATATTATTTTTTAAAAAAAATAAATAATTTTTTTTGATATCATATAATAACTATTAAATTAATATATTAATTTAATTATAATTATACAATTATTTTAATATATTTGACTAATAGTAATTAATTATTACATTTCTCATATTATTATTTTAAAAATAAATAATATTTTTTATATCATATAATAACTATTAAAATTAATATATTACTTATAATAACATAATTATTTTAGTATATTATATTATTTAAAATAAATTAATTATTTAAATCAAACATATTATGTGTAATTTGTATTTTAGTATTTAAAACGTCAATATATATTTTTCACTTTATACAAATATATGAAGTGACAATTTATTATCACGATGGAGTTTTTTCCACACGGGAAGAAAAAAGAACTTAAACGCTCGGGAGCCTTTTTTCTCACAAAACTACATGGAAGAAAAAAGTACTTAAATGTTTGTGTGTCACTACGCCTTTAATTTATCTCTTCGAGAATCATTTATGTTAAAAATTAAAGATTTAATACCCTCCTCTCTTTTTCTTTTCTTGTTTTGTTTTTTAAAATTTAAAAATAAAAAATAACTACCATATCGAGAATAATATCAAATACATAAATACTAATGAAAAATAATACTTACTACGAATATGATTAATCCATATTTAAATCTTCAAGTTCTTCAGACATTATTCTGTCCACTTTGTCTTGGATTCGAAGTTCGACATCATCTCAATCCTTTAGACACAGTAAGCTTTCTAAAATGTCGGCTTTGAGTCTTGACCTGATATCAGATAAAACCCTGCTACTTGTACTAAATGCAACATCCGATGCTACAGTTGAGATCGAATATGTTAGTAGATCACGTGCTATTTTTGAAAGAATTGGGTAACTACGTTAATGTTGTCTCTACCATCGTAGTATATCAAAGTTTTTTCTCTCTTCGTCATCTAATATACTAAGCACATCATGTGCAAAAAACCTAACTAACTCTACATGTGTATCATTAGAACGGGGAATGGGAGAATTAGAAGAAGAACCAACTAATTGTTGACCTTGAGGTCCTGGACCACTCCTATGTGTACTGACGTAACTCCATAAGTCAATGTCATCGAGTTGATGACGAAGTATATGTTGGATTAGGGGGTCGTACAATGTTCAATCTGGGACTTTTCAAAGATATACCTCATACATAGAACATAAAGTTTGTTCTAAATTAGCACACGCGATTTGATTTGAGTAAATTAATTTATCCGAAATTACCATTATTACTTTACTTTGCACCTCTAAGTTAAGTCGAAGATCCATGATACATGCTAATGGAAATAACATAGGCAATTGTTTCTAATATTTCCTAAATTTAACTTCCATAACATGTATAATACTAGTAAAAAGAGCAAAATTCTTATACCTATTAAAATTGTTAGCAATATAATAGAAATGATTTAAAACAAGTGGAGTAGTTGGATAATACACACCAGAACATGCAGTTGTTGTGTCGTAAAAAACTTTTAAAAATTTTCTAACATGACCACATATTTCTCAATCATATATTTCTAAATCATATTCTGAGCCGTGTGAGTATTGGCCATTATAATAGACCTTCACACGATTCAAGCATAAGATATGTTGAATTCCATCTATTAGCAACATCAGTTGCAAAACTTTTTGATTGCAGCCTATTTTCTGTACATATAGCATCAAAAATTTGTTTTCTTGATGGTGATACCGACATATAATTAATAGCATATCTAACTTTTTCTAATTGAAGCTGTATAAATTTTAATCCATCTTGTACAATTAAATTAAACACATGACATACACAACGAATTTGAAATAAAATACCATCAAATTTTGGACTACAATGTTGCATTAATTTTTCAATTACTATATTATTTGGGCTCGCATTATCAAATGTAAAACTACGAGCCTTAGAATCACATTGAAATTCATTTAACACGCTTAATAAAACTTGATAAATATTATTTCTATTATGAGAATAGTCTATTTGTTTAAATGCTATTACTTTTTTATGTATTATCCAATTATTATCAATATAGTGTACAGTTGCAACCATGTATCTTTTTTTGTTACAACATGTCTATAAGTATGATGTAAAAGATACAACACCGTTATAATTATTAATATCATTAATTATAGCTTCTTTCTTTGTATTATATCTAACAATAGTATCTTTACAAAGCGTATTTCTAGAAATACTAACGTATTTTGGTTGTAGATATTTTTGGACGAATGACGTCCAATGAGGATTGTCTACAAAGCATAGTGAAAACTCAACATTTGCTATCAATTTCGCGGCACCTTCATGGCGCATGAGTTCTTGTGAGTATATCCAGTTGTTAAGAGTGGGACTCCTGGACCCGGCTCTCAGATATCCAAACTGGAGTTATGCCTGATTTGTATCCAAACCTCCATATTTGTATTGTCACTTTTTGAAGTGTCTGTTTAGATGGGTCGTGCATATCTCATTGTGCCAAGCAAACTTCTCCGACGGTGTTTACACTGCACTTTGAACTCAGGGACTCCGTTCACTAGTTTACCAGCTTGGCACCAACTCAAAATCTCGCCAACACTTAGTCTTTTGATCATCATCACTTGATTGTATGCCATTTGGAATAATATAATAAAGAAAATAGGAGAAAATGAAAATGTAGTAAGAAAAGAAATGTAGAGAATTAGTAGAAGTAGAAAATTACAACTTAAAATTATAGAGTAATATCTATATAATGAGATACTAGATACTAATTAGAACATTAATATTGAGAGAATGTAATTTGAGAATTGTTAGTGGATTGAGACTTTGAGTACATAATTAAATGAGAGATAAGAGATTGAAGTGTGAAAAAATGAGTTTAGAATATAGGTATTTATATGAAAATAATGAAAGTAAAAACCAAAAAAAAAAAAAAAAGTACCATTGTTGACGACCGTTGGCAAGCCACTTAGACGAGCCGAGCATGCCATACAAGGATCGACGAAGTACACGAGATTTTTTGCCACTCCTAACAAAATCATCTCCTCCAAAATTTGTTGACCACTTCAATCCATCTCTAAAATCTACCCACCTCTTCAATCCAGCTCCCTCAATCGATTATCTCCATTCACTAGTCATATCCAAAATCTGTTCACAACCTCAATTCATCATTATAATAGAATCTACCGTCGAATCACACCGCAATGAAGTGGTATACTAGTAAGTAATTAATGTTGTAAATAATTAATATATTAATGTGGTAAATAAATTAATATTTTTTTATGTATTAATGATAGTTTATTAATTTTAAGTTCATTAAATATAATTACAACTTTCCGTAAAAGTTCAATTAAAACTTTTAGAGAAGCTCAAAAGTTGGTCTTCTCTAAAACAAGTGTTTTAAGCTATTTTTTTAGTCAAAAGTATAGACTTTAGCCAATGAAGTGATGAATTATAAATATAACCAAAAATATTTTGCTTGATTTTGGACCCAAAAAAAATCCTTACAAACACTATAAATATTTCTATTAAAATCACACATTTTGTTATATATCAAGTTAGATTGTACAAAACAATGAAGAGCACAACTAAAAGTACAGTTCCCAACCCGAAACCTTCCGCCGCATCGTGGGGCGAGCCACCGCTCTGCAGTTTAGCTGCAAAAGGAATATTATGGGTGGGATATAATGTGGTTAGGAGGTGTATTAGTAGTAATATTAGCACAGGAAGAAGAAGCATTGTGAAAGTGATTGTGCCCCCATCTACTTGGTCACTGGTTTGAAACAGAACTAATATGTTTTTAATTACATATAACGTGGTCGGCCAGAAAACAACGAGAGTCAGTGCCACTACTATTAGTGAAGGAACTAGTGGCGATGGCCCTCTCATGTTTTATATTATTTTGTTTGCTCGTAAACCTTCTCTGCAAAATGAACAGCTCGATCACTTTGTTATAGTTGATCCTCGTGATGGAGTTCAAGTTTCAATAGTCGATAATTTTTCTCGACTTGAATGAGTCAAAGAAAATCCAATACAATATTCTTATCAACACTGAATTGAACTATTACCTTGACTTGCAACAATAAAAATGTACGAAATTTATATAGCGGCATGGGTTGCAGCTACTGGTTACTAATTCAACATATATATACTCTTCTTTGGATGTGTGTCTACGAAGGAGGAAGAATGATTTGAGTGTGACATTCTTGACAATATCCTATCATATGATTCTTTCAAGGTGATGAGAAGTGCAGTAATGTCCAGATATAAGAATAAAATCTGCCCATGCAATTAGAAGACAATTGTCTTTGAAGGTAATAACTATGTTCATTCCATAGGTTTTATCGATTTATAATTATTATTATAGCGCGCACCGAAGGGCCACATCCCTTATTTAGAGCCACTTCTGACATTTTCGAGATTTGAGGCGAAGTTCAAAAATTAGACCTTCAAAACAAAGTCTAATAAGTCATGGACATGACAACTGTTGAGGTGGGCTTCAATATTTTATTTTATTTTGTTTTAAAATGGGCCTTTTCGATTTTGAATCACTACTTAATAATAGTCATATTCTTCATGAAATGCGGCTTGCTTTGCTGTGATGGACTTCAAACTTTTGCACAATTTTTTTCTTTTTGGCAACTTATTAATCACTAATATTTTTTTGGGAAAACTACATATATGACTCATATATATACTTAATCTACAATTTTACTGGATGAAAATAAAAAAAGGTCCAAATACTATTTTATATTCTAAAATAATCAATATTACTGGATATTAATTGTAAATGGTAATTGTTCAATTTACCCGATTTTTGTTGACCATTTCATGTTGACCGTTTCATCAATTACAAATCAGATATTCACAAATCTCATAATCATCTCATAAATTTATTCTTAATCATAACAACATCATTCTATTTGGGCAAAGAAGTATCAGAGTCCTCCATATCTGCCATTCTTGTTAATCAAGATAAGTTGGAGAAAGTATAATGAATGAAGCTCCACTAATGAAGAGTTTCACTTAAAATCAACCAACTGTATTAGTTTTGTATAAACTTGAGCTCAATTGAAGATAATCAAGCTTGATTACAGGACGAGTAAAACCAAAAGAAGAAAGAATTTAAGAACATGAAGAAATCGGAGGAGAAGAGAGATAGAATGGAAGAATATTCACTGAGCATTCGGTTGAACAAAATTAATTCATTCTCTCTCTTCCAGCTCTACATATAACAGCAATGAAATAAAAACGTGTTTTCATTATTACAACTTATAAAATGTAAAACAAGTAAAAAAACGGCGCAACGGCGCCGTGGAGGAGTGATTTGAATTTCAGTTATTTGCTTTCCCTCGGTTGCTCATTCTCTTCTTCCCATTCCACTGCAGAACATCTTCCTCATCTTTTTCAGCTGGTTTCCACTATGATTCTTCTTCTCCAGATGGCACAGCAAGTCCTCCTTCTTCATGACAACTTCCCTGCTTATCTAAACCTTGTCCCCAAGGTTTAAACGTAGAGTAATGCTTCTTTATATATGCTGAATCCTCCCAAGTTGCATCTTCTTCAGATTGACCTTCCCACCAAATCAACCATTTAACCCCAGCTTCACCTCTCTTGTTGAATATTCCAGCTTGGATAATTTTCAATGGTTGTTTATCCAAAATTTCTGCATTTGTATCCACAGGTAAATCTGCAACCTTCACTGCTTTATCCCCAATCTTCTTCTTTAACAAGGAAACATGAAATGTTGGGTGAATTTTAGAATATGCTAGTAAACCTAGTCCATAAACAACTTCTTCAACTCTTTCCTCAACTCTGTAAGGTCCATAGTACTTAGGGTTGAGTTTCTGATTATCCCTTTTGATGACAGATTGCTGCTATGGATGAAGCTTTAAATAAACCCAATCTCCAACCTGAAACTTTCTTTATGTCCTATTCTTGTTAGCATAATGTTTTATTCTGGCCCTGGCTTGTGCCAAATTCTCTTTCAGCAGTTGATCCATTCTATACCTCTCTTGCAGTAAGTCATTTGCATCAGCAATATTAGTTTGTTGGCAGGGTCTCATAGCTAGTTGTGGAGGAGAAACCCCATTAAGAGCCTCGAAAGGAGTCCTTTGAATGGCTGAGTGGTAAATGGTATTGTACCACCATTTTTCCACGGAGATCCATTTTGCCCATGCCTTGGGTCTGGTATATGTCATGCACCTGAGATACAACTCCAAGCATTGGTTGAGTCTTTCGGTTTGGCCATCAGTCTGGGGATGATATGATGTGCTCATATGTAGTTTGGTCTCCAATAATTTGAACAGCTCCTGCCAAAATGTACTGGTGAAGACCTTGTCCCTATCAGATACAATAGATTAAGGACAGCCATGTAGTCTACTAATGTTATCTAAGAACAATTGAGCTACTTTCCCTGCTAAGAATGGATGAGCTAAGGAAATAAAGTGCCCATACTTAGTGAATTTGTCAACCACCACCATAATCACATCATTTTCCTCAGATTTGGGAAACCCTTCTATAAAATCCATATATATATGACTCTACAAATACTGAGGTTCAGGAAGGGGTTGGAGGAGTCTTCGGTAAGGAACATGTTCTCCCTTGCACCTCTGGCACACATCACACTGCAGGACCTCCCTTCTAATTCGTTGTGTCATGCCCGGCCAAAAAAAAACTGTTGTTTAGCCCTCAATATACTTGTCTGGATCCCTGAATGACCTCCCTCTTGTGAAGAATGAATATTCTGAATTATTGTGTGTCGATGTCACCTCCACTGCCAATGTAGATTTTAGACTTGTATTTTAATAAACCATTATGATACTGATACAAGGGATTAGCTGTAGGATCAATCATAAGGGCTTAAATCTTCTCCTTAACAGTAGTGTCATCCTTATAACTATCCATCACTTCCTGAACCCAAGATGGAACAAGTAGTGATACAGCACTACATTCCCCTTCTCCTTTCCTGAAAAGAGCATTAGCAACAACATTCTCACTCTCCTTGGTGTAGTGACTCTCTGCTCATGTAAAAACATCAATGATTGGTAGTCTCTTTTATTATAAAATGGTGCCCCTCCAGGTAGTCTCTCCAGTTGACCACAGTAGTCACAAGTGCAAATAACTCCTTCTTATAAATGGACATGCCTAGACTTTTCTGTCCAAAAGCCTTACTGATATAAGCCGGGGTTTTTTGTTCTACATCAGTACAGCTCTTAACCCTCCATAACTTACATCAGTCTCTATGACAAAAGACTGTGTGAAATCTAGCAAGGCAATCACAGGAGTTGAACTCATGGACACCTTCTATTGAAGGTTGTCTATGCTGCCTCTAACCAGAGGAAGCTGTCTTTCCTCAGCAATTCAGTTAAAGGTCTAGCTAGAGTCCCATACATTTTCACAAACTTTCTATAATAACCAATCAAGCCAAGAAATCTCCTCAACTGGTTGACATTGATTGGAGGAGGCCAACTCATCATAGTCTCTACCTTCTTAGGATCAGCTACTACTCCTTGTTGATTTATCACATGGCCCAAATACTCTATCTTGATCTAGCAAAAAGCACATTTGCTCAATTTGGCATAAAGTTGATGCTCTATCAACAGTTGAAGTACAGTCCCTAAATGTTCACTTTGGCTTGTCATGTCCTTGCTATATACCAGCATGTCATAAAAAAAACCTAGAACATTTTTCCTCAACTGCTCCTTGAAGATCTCATTCATCAGACTTTGGAATGTGGCTGGTGCATTGGTTAACCCAAAGGGCATAACCTTGAATTCATAGAGCCCTTGGTGAGTTTTAAAGGCTATTTTATACACATCATCTGGCTTGACCCTTATCTGATGGTATCCAACCCTAAGATCAATCTTTGTAAATAATTAGCCCCATATAATTCATCAATTAATTCATCAATTAAGGGCATAGGGTATTTGTCCTTCAGAGTCGGGTTATTGAGTTGTCTATAATCCACACAAAACCTCCAAGTGCCATCATTCTTTTTCATCCTTCTTTTTCACCAATAATACAGTGAAAGCAAATGGGCTGTTGCTGGGTTGAATAATTCCAGTGGCCAACATTTCTTCTATCAATTTTTCCAGTAGCTGAGTAGAATGTGGTGATCATGCAATCTCTGTGGAGATAAGCCCTTAAGTTCCTAGAAAACATCATCAAATTCAGCCAAGATGGACTTAAGCTCTTCTGGTGTTTCTGTCACTTCCTCCTCCAGAATAGTATTAAGCTGCCCCACTAATCCATAAGGCTGTTGGACTAGTATGGACTCCAATTGAGAACCATTAATTAGTTCAATCCTACTATCAACTTTCCCACTGCAAAGTGTCACTCTTTCTCCCTTACTCATAAAACTGATTTACCCCTCTTTGAAGTCAAAAGTCACTGGTCCAAATTGGCTCAACCAATTGACCACTAGAACCATGTCACTACCCCCAAGTTGTAAGGACCTCAGCTTATATTGAAACTCTATTCATTGCATCTGCCAGATTATAGGTTGACTCACAGATTTATTGTCCAACTTCTGTCCATTGGCCACAGTCACAGTTAGAGGCCTGCTATCATCAGTCCGATATCCAAAAGCTTGTACCAACTTATCATCTATGAAGCTACGAGTACTTCCACTATCTATCAAAATAGATATGCTTCTGCCCTTAACTCTCTCTGGAATCCTGGTACTTTTGTGGACAAAGGTTCCCATCAATGCATCTAGAGAAATTTGCATGACTCACATATCTTCTTCTTCAGCTAACACATTCTCTCATGCCTCATCTTCTTCCTCCTCAGCCACCGATATGTAATTTAACATTTTGTTCTTACAGACATGTCCAATTGTATACTTCTCATCACATTTAAAGTAAAGTCCCAAATTTCTCTTTGTTTGCAAATCAGCAGAGGTAAGGGTTTTATAAGGAAAATGAGGGCTTGGTCTATTGGTTTCTGTATGTAATGACTCGGGTGGTTTAGGGTGGATATAAGGCTTATGTGTCTTGGTATTTTTACTAATGGCTGATACGGTTGTTTCTTGTAGCAAGGCAATTTCAATGGCTTAGGTTAAAGAAGAAGGTTTGATTATTTTAACCATAGATTTAATTTTTCTTTTCAACCCACTTGTAAACACGCTGATATAGTAAGATTCAGGTAGGTTTGGTAAGGCTTGCATAGCTTGAGCCTTTAATTCCTCAAACTTCTCCACATACTCAGCAATCCCTCCATATTGCCTAATTTTGCAAAAAGTTTCTACTACTTCTTCACCAGTAGTTTCAACAAATCTCCTGCACACTTCAGTGGTCAAAAGTCCCCAATCAGCATTTGGATGGCTAGACTGGAATCTATGAAACCACACATCTGCCTTCCCTTTCAAGTACATCTCAGCTATACCCACTCTCATCTCCTCTGGTATTTGATGCAATTGGAAATACTTGTTGGCTTTTCTCACCCACTCTCTCGGGTTTTCACCACAGAATTGAGGAAAATCAATTTTAGAGAGTTTATTATTCAATCTGGTATCATTCCCATTCTTTCCTGTTCTAATCTCACCCCCAAATCTCCACCTAATTCACTCTCTTCAACTGAACCTACATGAAGTCCTTCCACTTGTTTATCCTTAGACATACTTCCTTCCACTTGTTTATCCTTAGACATACTCATTTTAGCAAGCATAACAACTATAGATTCGTATTATCATTCATCTCTAACATATAGTTATCATGTTTAGTGCTCAATGTTCTAAGAAGTTTTTCAGTTGAGTCCACCTTACCAGCAACCATAGTGTAGGCAGCCCCCAGATCGTTTATCTCTTTGTCAATCCTTTTCCAACATTCCTCACTAGCTTTTAGTCTAGATTCCATCTTGTTTAGGATCTTAATGCTCTGATACCAAATGTGATGAATGAAGCTCTAGTAATGAAGAGTTTCACTCAAAATCAACCAACTTTATTAGTTTTGTATAAACCTGAGCTCAATTGAAGATAATCAAGCTTGATTACAAGACGAGTATAACCAAAAGAAGAAAGAAATTAAAAACATGAAGAAATCGGAGGAGAAGAGAGATAGAATGGAAGAATATTCACTGAGCATTCAGTTGAACATAATTAATTCATTTTCTTTCAGCTCTACATATAACAGCAATGAAATAAAAACATGTTTTCATTATTACAACTTATAAAACGTAAAACAACTTAAGTAAAACAAAAAGGCGTCGTGGAGGAGTGATTTGAATTTCAGTTGAATTTCAGTTATTTGCTTTCCCTCGGTTGCTCCTTCTCATCTTCCCATTCCACTGCAAAACACTTCCCTCATCTTCTTTAGCTGGTTTATACTGTGATTCTTCTTCTCCAGATGGTGCAGTAGGTCCTTCTTCATGACAAAAAGAAATTTGATTATCACCAAAAAGTAATCCGCGATTCACGTCGAAGCTTAAATTGTTAAAAAAAAAGCATCAGTCATCTTCATCCACAATGTTTATCAAATTCTAAAATATTTGATATTCTTTCCATTATCTGAACTCGCGAACTTGTTAGTATTCTCTGGTTATAATTGAAATTAATATGTTAATTGATATGGAGGTTTGATTACATTTTGTTCATAAACGCCCTGAAACGAGTTATTGAATTAATTTTGAGCAATTTTGAAAAATGTAGGATTTGTTGAGTAATTAAACATTCTCAATTCCAGATCAATTTCTTGGGAAAAATGCATTGATAATTTGATTATACTTGAGGTTGGTTTATTAAACTTTTTGGTAACAATTATACTATATTTATGGTCAGACATTGATTTATCTTTTTACTGCAAGATAATTGGAATGTACGTTCTTCAAATTTTTACTTGATTTGAAATTCAATTATAATGTATTTATGTCCAGACATTGCTTTATCTTTTTACTGCAACATAATTGGAATGTATGTTCTTCAAATTTTTACTTGATTTGAAATTTTTATTTAAGGTATCAGCATTAGTAATTTTAACATAAACATTAGTTAATAAACTCTAATATTGTTATCATTAGTTTATGACATCTAATGTTTCCATTAATATAAAACTAATTGTTATGTAAATTAGAATGTTCAAAATCAAACATATTATGATTTTTTGATGCACTAATTATTATTCATTTGGTTTCATTTTCCTATATGAAATAAGAAATATAACTTCTAATAATGAGTTTGTGCTTCCATTTTATCATCTACATTTGTAATCCAAGCATGTATTTGATATGGAAATATTTATTGTGTAGGTCATGGGATCTGTTAGTGTTTTGGTATATTACTATGGTTTGTGGGATCAATCTCGCAATTACAATTACAATGGTGGAATGTCTCTAAAGTTGTGGAAAATATGGTGGTGCTTGCTTCTGTATCAAAGAGAAGATATGGAAGACTGCAAGAAAATAGATTTCGATCAGTTTGTGAGGCCAAGAGCAAATCAAGATGTAGTCGTTGCTTGCAATATGGTCACAACCGAACGAAATGTAAAAATCCGGGACCGGTGAAGTCTAACAAAGTCAGGAAAATGAATGCAAAAACTTAAACTAATTTTGAGGTGAATTTTTTTAGATTATTTGATTATTATCAATTAACACAACATTATTATATAATTTTTGACAAAGTTTGTTTATACTCAGGTGAATAACAATAAACGAGTTGCAATTGGAGATGTTGTTGATGTAGATTCTATTAAGTAGATTGGTATATTTTTTTCCTTGGGATGATTGTAGAATTTATTTTATAAAGATTAATTTATGTAATTAAAAAAAATGATGTACATTGTTGTTAATTTATGGTATATTTCATTATCTTTGTCTCTCTATTTTGGTTTGAACAGCTACTTAAATTTTACGTCATTGTTAATTAGTTATTAGTTCTTATACATGTTATCATCGTTGATTTGTATTGAATAGGTTTCATTTACATAACAATGACTCATTGTGTTTGAAGGATTAACTTACATATATATATATATAAATTTGATTGGAATTTAGTATTATGTTTTGACAAAGTGATGAAACAATGTTTAGTTCTGTATCATTGTCGTCACTTTTGATTGATGATGAAAGTTGCATTAAACATTCAGCAAAATAGGTTGGCAGCACTTGGGATCGGTATTAAAGAAGGCAAAAAAACCTATCGCCCCCGGCCCGGCCCCGCCCCGCCCCGCCCCGCCCCGTTGGGTAATAAGGGCGGGTCCAGGGTAGCCCCGCCGCGCCGTTCCATGACCCGCCCCTTCAATTTATTTTATTTTATTTTATTGAAAAATCATAAAATAGAATAGAAATTATAATTTTAACTAAAAATGGACCAAAGAATAATCGAATTCGGGTTGAAAGTTATAAACCACCAATCTTAACCACTACACCACAATCCCAATTTTATAAGTTTTTTTGTTTTGTTTGGTACAAATATTTAAAAATTTGTATTTCTTTTTTTTTTTTCATTTTAACAAAAAAAATTAACTGGAGCGGTTGGCAGGTCAAAAGGCCACCCCACCCCGCGAATTCGCGGGTCATAGGTATCGCGTATTTTGATCGGTTTCAAACGTTTCACTTTAAGGTGTATGTAGTTAGAAACCGAATAACAAATTGAAAATAATGGTCGATCAAAATTGGAAAAATATGTTAAAATCTATAAGAACATATACACGATTTAGCTGCTCAAATACCTTCCTATAAATTGTGTAACACAAATAAGTCTGCAAAGGTCTGTGACATTTGATGAAAGTATAAAAAACAATTCATTCCCTCTATTGAATAACTGCTTGGTATTACACATTCTATAAGTAACAATTGGTATTCATAACATACAAATTTACTGCCTCAAAACAATTAAATAAAATCCATTCAGTTAACGAAAATGTGAGAATATCATCTTTTGACTGTTAGACAATCTTCCAGACAATATACTGAAAATCTTTGAATTCGATGGTGCGTTAACTTTCTCGAGGCACCACTGGCTGGGGTGGAACAAGTATTCCCACATCTGTATCAAAATAATCAAAAAAGAATAATGCGTTATCATGGTAATAATGTTTAGGGGTGGGCATTTTAACCGAAACCAAACATCCCGAACCGGAACCGGAGGTTCCGATCCGGTTCTCAAAAAATAAATTAAGAATCGAGAACCGAGAACCGAGATCGAGAGAGTTCGGGTCGGTTCTTGGTTCTTGAACAAGAACCGTGGGTACCCGAGCTGGAATCGATTTTTTTTTTTTTTTACAATTTATTCAATGGCCCAACACCAACTAAATAAGATAATTAATATGGGTCTTTAAATGGTTGGTTGGTAAATGTTAAGTTGTTCTATACAAATTAAAAAATATTTCATTTATATTATTTCTAACTTCACAATTCACTCTTTTTTGAAAGGTTGATGAATAGTAAAACAAATGAAATGACGGGATGGAAGGAAAATTTCGACAATATTTATTGTTATGTTGTTTTGAGAAGAAAAATGTATGTTATTTTTAACATTTGTAAAATTTAGTACTTTTTTTGGGTTTGTTTTTTGGGTATGTAATTTGGTGTTTCATGTTTATAATCTGCTAATGGATGCTATTTTGTGGCTTATTTTGCTAGATATTGGATGCTATATTCATATTTTGTGCATTAGATTAACAAAGTGTTAAAAGTTATGGGTAGAACAGAACTCGAACTCGAACCCGAACCGACGGTTCGGGTTCGAGTTTGGTTCCATTTATGAAATACCCAAACCCGAACCCGAACCCGAACCCGAACCCGAACCAACAGTTCTGGGTATTGAAATATCCAAACCGACCCACCCGATGCCCAGGCCTAATAATGTTTAACCTTGATAATCATCCTGGTAGAAATATATGAATGAAAATATTAACGATTGTACACATGTAATGAAGAAGAAATGACAAGTTATTGAATAAAATCATGTAAGTACATTCTAATTCACAAAATCGACATACAACCATGAAATATCTAAAAATAGTCGAACCCGATTATCAAAACTGAATATCATTAGCACATATCACTGAAAAATCGTGTAATACCGTGACTAATTGTTAACGATAAATCATTACATGTAGCATAGACACACTTAACATTTGATATCCTACCATAATTACTTGTGTTCAGTCATAGTCATATGCAGTAGTACATTGACTCTAACATAACACAATGATTGATATCTTTTGACGTCGAAACCTACAACGTCTACGTGCCAACACATCTCCAGTCACTCTCCTGCCAACCTGTATGTTACCTGCACACTCGGACAATCGTTAGGCACCAAGATCTCCGGGAAAAAATGGTCCGACGATCATTGGTACTCCGACGATCAAGTCAACTGTTGGTATTAGAGCAATACACGGGGGGCGAAAGTAATTGAGTGTGGGAGAGACAAGTAGGCAGGGATTTGAGCAGAGTTTAAGGTGGGATTTCAAGTGTAAAAAGAGCGTACCTTGGAACAACTAGAGATGTTGTATTTATAGAGCAAGAGTCATCACTGATTTAGGTAACCAATCAATCAGTTATTCGATCGGATCCTCCTTCCTTATGGGATAAGGATCCTTCCTTGTTAAGGCAATCTCCAAGATTGACTCTGTTTTATTTGAGCTTATCACGTTGCATGATTTTAGGAGATTATGATTTTGTTTCCTTGTGAAGATCTGTGCGCCAAACCAATGCAAATTGTCTTTAATTATCTCTCTGGTCATTCCAGAATATCGTGTTATCTGCCAGTCCAGGTTGATACGGAGCCCTGCGAGGCCCTATGGTTCGGCATGGAATGCTGAGGCCCTTAATGGGCCTCGTGGCAACCTAACTGCAAAAGGCTAAGGTGTCTGGTGGGCCTCCGAAGCCCCTTTAAGAATTTACAAGGCCCTTACTGGGCCTATACATGGGAATCTCGTTGGGCTTTTGCTGACGTGGAGGCCTTATCATAATCAGGTGGTAACAATAGTCCCCAAGTCCAAGTCTAAGTCTATTATTCATAATAGGTGTGGGACTTTGAGAGTAAGGAAGGAAAATTTTTGATAGAGAAAATTTTGAATTTAGGTGGAAGACGCGTGTGGTTATCGCGTATGGTCCTGCAAATTGGGTTCTTATCTGGTATAGTCCCCCAAGTCCGAGGCCGAACATTTATGACGGGTGAGGGCTTTGGAGACCATGCCTTGGGTGACGTGGGATAATGTCAATCAAGGTTGTCAAATCGTGGCTAGGCAATCATGAGTGAGAGGATGTATACATTTAATGCAATGGTGCGTGGTGAACAATCGGGACGCGTGTGAGATGAGGGCGCTGTCGTTTTACGAAACGCTTGGGGTTCTGTTTTCTGCCCATTGCCCAATTTGAAACACGCGTCCGCCATCCGATGGTTCAGATACGACGATTGAAAGTTGGACGGTGGGGATTGGAATGCCTTAACCTATAAAGCATGGCGTCTTCCTTCCCTACAACTTCTTCTCGCTTTAGTGCTCACTGTGAATGTTGCGGAAGCCTTGCCAGTAATCGAGAAAGTCCAAGTGTGGGCGTTGTTCCAACTGCATTTCTGAGGTAAGCGTGCCGAGAGTTGCAGTGACTTGTTTTGTTGGTTGCTTTTGTGGTCATTTCTTGGTTTCGTAGTGTGGTGGTAACATCTTGTTGCACGTTTCGGCGCCACTAGGGGCATCAACTTCCAGGGTAGAGAAAGGTTTGGAATGTCGTCTCGGAAACGACAACTCCCAGAATCAATCGGACGCCTAGATAAACCCTAATATTCAGGGTGATTCATCAACATCTGCTTCATCATCTTCCTCCTCTGAGGACGTAGGGGAAGTCAACCAGGCGCCTTTAGTTGAAGTCCCGTCGGCTCCGTCCACAAGTGGCATGGAGGTCCGTCCATCTGGCCTGTCTGGAGAGACCATCGAAAAGAGAGAACTGGATGTGGGGGTGCCCTAGATGAGGGGGTCGCTTGATAAAAGGGATGCCCCAGCAGCCAAGACGCTTGACGAGAAGCTCAGGCGGCTGGCCACCAAAGCGTCCATGGCGCGCTCGAGGATCACCGAGGGAGAATTGGAGGATATGCGGCTATCCTATGATAATTCCGCGTCTGTAATTCTCAGGGTTCGGGCCCAGAGGAACGCGCTAACGACCACCCTCCTAAAGGATTTGTCGCGATCTACGAACCTGTGATACAGTAGGCCCTTCGCCTGCCTATGCACCATTTCTTTCGCGAAGTTCTGAAGGATTGGAATCTGGCCCCCTACCAGATAACACCGAATGGTTGGGGGTAGATGGTGGCCTCGTATACTTTGTGGGATGTTGCCGAGGCGGGAAGGAACCTAACCCCGAGGGAGTTTGAGTCAATATACCGACCCTGCCTCTCCGTAGGTTGGTATAACATTTCTCCTCGACCGGGCCAGAAATGGGAGACGACTACCGACAGTCCCAACAAAGTACATAACTGGAAGGAAAGATTCATCTTTGTAGGTGGTGGCTGGATGTTTATGCCAGAGGACCCTCTTCTCCATGTGTCTATCCCTCGTCAATTCGGAGAGCTTGGTATATACTGCCGCATTTATATAGAATTGTGATCATAGTTCCTGACATAATGTGTTGCTTGCTTTTGCAAATTGTAGGAAGCCACCAATTCCGAAGAAGGGCCAAGGGGAGTTGAGGTCAAAGTAGAACAAGGTGCGAGCTTTAAGAAGCGACTTCAGGAGCCTCGGCAACTTGTTGAAGGACGACAATTAATTGGCCAGCTGTGGACTGATGGGTAAGTCCTAAAGTTTTGACACCTCGGCGTCGATGTGAATAATTGCCCAAACATGTTGTAAATTGTTGTTTGTGCTAACAGATTTCAAGTTCAAGAATATCCCTACGCTCCGTCTTGCTCGCCCCGCTAGCGGAGAGGGTTCTTCATCCCAGGTGCCTACGAAGGAGGCGTCTGGTCCATCGCAAGAGATCCAGGATGCTATGCCATCAGGGTCTGTCCACCCACCGACTTCCGACCCCTCCTCTTAGCCAGGACGTTCCTCCTCCGCCCCAGCCTTCGTCATACTGTCCTTCACCCAGCCCCGTTCCACCCAAGGATAAGGAAAATAGAATTTCTGAGGACCCAGGTGATGCGGCCTCACGAAAGAGGAAGGCTCCCGCACCCACGGGAGGGTTTATGAGGGATGCCCGCAAATCAAGTTGGACTGAAGGTGCAAAGAAATCCGGCTCTTTGTCCAGGCAGGGGAGTCCCGTTTGCATTTTCCAATGCCAGGGAGAACTGGAAACCTCCGTCATGCAAATGCTCCCTGCTCACCCTGCAATGATTGCGGTGAGCGTGCACAAATACTGAACCCAGAAGTGGGAGAAGGCCGCCGAGGAAGCCACTGTTCGGGAGCGGCTGCAAATGGCAGAAATGAACTTAATACGGGGATTGGTTTTGACCAAGGAATTGTTCAGCACCTTGGAAGGCTATGATGGCCAGTACTGTGAAGAAGAGGCCAAATCCAAAAAGCTGGCCGAAGAGGTGAAGGCCATGGGCCTCGAGAAGACGCAGCTGGAGTCTAAAAAAAGGGGGCTGCAGTTCAAGCTGGACTTGGTTGTGATGAAGGAGGTGGACGTGAGGGGCAAATATGAGATCGAGCTGAAGGCCACCAAAGAGAGTTTGAAACAAGCCCTAGATCAGAAGAGAGCTACCAAAGCTTCTCAGAAGCGTGTCGAGGAGGCTCAAAAGTTTGTCGAAGACCGGACCCTCACTGCTGAGACTGCATTGGCTGCTGCGAACAGCAGTTTAGAGATCGTCATCGTCGAAAAGGAGAAGTCGCTGACTGAGGCGAAACTGGAGTTGGAGAGAGTCCGAGCCAAATGTGCGGGTGCCGAGGCCAGGACGGTGGAGGCATACCAAGACACGTTCGTGGACACGCCTGAGTATCAGGACCTCGCCCACCGCCTGATGACCATTGGGGTGAACAGTTGGTGGAGCAGATCGCGGAGATCCATCCGGAGTGGGAACTCTCTTTCCTTCGGCAGGCTTCCTCCGAGGCTTTGGTACCTGAAACCGAACCTGGTGAAGTCAATGAACAAATACCCCCTCCAATCGTGGGGGAAGGCCCGCAATGTGCCGACCCTTAAAGAGGCGGCGGGGCATCCGAACTTTGAATCTTGTCATCTTCTTATGCGTATGTTCCAGAATAAATTGCCAGACTTATTTTTTCTAATTTATTCTGTCCCAGCATTTAATTTTATGAATGATTGTGCATGGGGGGCAACGCCTCAAATCTAGGAATCACTTCCTTGGGCATTAATGGCGCAGACTTTTGGCAAAATCTGAAGAGTTAGCGTCTTTAATGTCCTAGGGAGGTAGCACGTCTGTGTGGCGTTCCAAATCCCCCTGGGATATTCACATTCATTGCTTTGTGTCAACTTCCAATGTAGCCTCTATATATAAGTAACGAATACATTGAAAGCCTCCCATTGTGCTCCTCATGTATACGCAACTCCATTAAATTGCGTGAATTAGACCCTTGCGTCCCGAAACTTCTCGAATCGTTCGATCGGGCCTTCTATTTCAGACATGCTATGGAATCACGGATAGAGAAACAGCGTTCAGAATACCTACCAACTGGAGAATCAACATTCAGAGGACCAAACGCCCATCCAATCAACGTTCAGAGGACCAAACGTATGGGGAGATTGGGCCTAGCATTTTAGTTCGACCACACCCCGAACGGGGTCCCCTCGATTCGGTGTGATGGGTGGGGCCCTCTGCCAAAAGGTGTCAACGGCATTTTTTAGCAGTGTGGCCTAATTAGTCACCAAATCAACTCATGTTGATTCTGGAAGACTCCCGATCATGGTAGAATCAGATCTCCAACAACTGATGACGCTCGGGGTGACAAAGACCAGGGAATAGGCTTAGTAGTTCTAATGTCCCAACATGTGCCGATCCAAAGAGACGGCGGGGTAGTAGGATAATTATCATACGTATTTATTTTTTCCCTGTATTCCGAATCATGTTAAATAAAACACGATTATACCAAAATTCCCATGGTTGTTTCGTCTATGTCGATTGCTTGTAGTACCTGGGCTTCAAATTTTGTCGACATTTTAGAGGAGCGTCGCGCCTCGTCTGGTTTCGGTGGTTCACGAAGAACAGTCAATTTTTGCGCGCCATATTGTAGTTCTAGTGATCGCGCAATGGCGAGGCATATGGACCAGGCCGTCCTCGCCTGCTTCGCAATATTACCATGCATTGACGTTCGTGAAATTTGCAAAGCACGTATTCCTACGAGCCTTTTACATCTTCCTAGGGTTTACCTAGCGTACACTTACTCTGACTGTCAGTATTCTGCCGTGCCTATATATGTGTTTGCAGGACTTCACTTTATTCTTCTCATCTTATACTTTCTACTTCTATATTCGGATTCTGGTTATTGCTGGCCATGTTAGGCTTTCATTTTTCTAGTGTCCCAAAGTTTAAGATAAGACGTGGGGGGGTTGTGGACGACATTCTCCCTCCCCTTTCAGTACCTTCCGCGGCATCTGATCCCGGGGTTGCCGCTCTGCAAACGTCGGAGATAACGATGGGTGGCCCTTCCTTTGCCCGTCCAGCACCGGACGCGACATCGAAAGTACCTCCCCTCCTCCTCCTCCTCCTCCTCCTCCTCCTCCTCCTCCTCCTCCGTGAGACCCGTGCCTTCGTCGAAAAATGCCAAACAATCGGGTAAGAGAAAAGTAGGTGCCCATAGTGGGGAGGAGGCAGTTCGGGCCTCCCCTTCTCTTCCCCGGCAAGTACAAATATATCAACATCGGGTCCCGTAGGGACGAGCTGGACCCAGTAGTTTTAGGAAAACTTTCACTCCCGGCTGCCAAAGCAGCGACATTTGTTCATAAGTATTGGACTTACGCTTTGGAAAGGCAAATTGAAAAATGCGTAATTGTCGAAGTTCTTTGAGACTTTGCTTTGAAATGTACACCTCCCGCAGTCACGTACTTAACTACGAGATGTATAAATTGTTGGAGATGAAGATTGACGAATTGCGCTCTACCGCTGCGGAAAATGAAGATGTTGAGGCGTTGCGTGCAGAGAACAAAGATCTTCGGGAAAAACTCGCATTCTCCAAAGACGCCAGGGCTCGCGCAACGTACGATATCGTAAAAGCCAGGACGATCCAAAGGGCATGTGTCGATGCTCAAAAAATGGCAGAGTCGCAACTGAAATCTTGTCAGGACATGGTTTATGCCAAAGACAAGGAATTGAGCAAAGCGCTGACTGAGCTGTCGAAGGCCCAGGGTCTTCTGGCCAAACTCGACGCCTCTGGCCACGCGAATCCAGTGGTTCTCGACTGAGATTTAAGGACTCTCTCTCTCTTTTTTTTTTTACTGTTTTGACTGTAAACGTAGGCCATTGAATACGCCTCATCTTTTATTGCTTTATCTGATAATGCGGGCTGAGAGAAATGCACCATTTTTATTTGCTTACATACGCGTTGAATGTTTATCCAGTGAGTTGAAAGAGTTGGCTGCGAACCACACTTCATCGCTGCCAAATCGCTTTCACTTGTTTAAATACGCATTGAATATTTATCCAGCGAGTTGGAAGAGTTGGCCGCGAACCACACTCTCTCGCTGTCGAATCGCTTTCACTTGTTTAAATATGCGTTGAATGTTTATCCAGCGAGTTGAAAGAGTTGATCGCGAACCACACTCACTCGCTACCGAATTGCTTTCACTTGTTTAAATACCCGTTGAATGTTTATCTAGCGAGTTGAAAGAGTTGGCCGCGAACCACACTTCCTCGCTGCCATATCGCTTTCACTTGTTTAAATACGCGTTGAATGTTTATCCAGCGAGTTGGAAGAGTTGTCCACAAACCACACTCCCTCGCTGCCGAATCGCTTGCACTTGTTTAAATACACGTTGAATGTTTATCCAGCGAGTTGAAAGAGTTGGCCGCGAACCACACTCCCTCGCTTTCGAATCACTTTCACTTGTTGAAATACGCGTTGAATGTTTATCCAGCGAATTGAAAGAGTTGGCCGCGAACTACACTCCCTCGCTGCCGAATCGCTTTCACTTGTTTAAATACGCGTTGAATGTTTATCTAGCGAGTTGAAAGAGTTGGCCGCGAACCACACTCCCTCGCTGTCGAATCGCTTTCACTTGTTTAAATACGCGTTGAATGTTTATCCAGCGAGTTGAAAGAGTTGGCCGCGAACCACACTCCCTTGCAGCCAAATCGCTTTCACTTGTTTAAATGCGCGTTGAATGTTTATTCAGCAAGTTGAAAGAGTTGGCCACGAACCACACTCCCTCGCAGCTGAATTGCTTTCACTTGTTTAAATACGCGTTGAATGTTTATCCAGCAAGTTGAAAAAGTTGGCCACGAACCACACTCCCTCGCTGCCGAATCGCTTTCACTTGCTTTTGTTGTATGAGGAACACTTTAGATTCATAAACGACAAATTTTATTAGAAGGTGCGGTGTCTCGGGGCGCCAGATAAAAAATCTTGGAAAATCAAGCAAAGGCAAAATGAAACTCATCGATGATATGGCCTCAAATAGGCGATGTTCGAGGTGGTGCCTCTCCTCGCCTTTTCGAATCTTCCAATCTATAAGTTCCGGGGTGAATTTCTTTGATGTCTTTGTAAGGTCCCTCCCAAGTGGACCCTAGAGTTTTGGCCCCTACCTCTCTATTATCTTGGAATACCTTCTTCAACATGAAGTCGTTGATGTGGAAGCTCCTGCCCCTGACCTTGAAGTTGTAGTATCGGACCATCTTCCGCTGGTAAACCACGAGGTGGAGCTGCGAGTCCGTGTGTCTCTCGTCTTGCAAATTGAGGTTTGCCCTTCATAAATCCTCGTTGGTCCCTCGTTGAAGTGCAGGTGCCTAGGTGAGGGTATCCCTACCTCGACGGGAATCATTACCTCCGCTCCGTATGCCATGGAGAAAGGGGTTTCACCTGTGGCTATACGAAAAGTGGTCCGATAGGACCACAGGGTCTCGGGTAGTTCTTCAGCCCATCCACCTTTCACGGATTCTAGTTTCTGCTTAAGGGTATGCTTAATGATCTTATTCACGGCTTCCACTTGGCCATTGGATTGGGGGTAGTAAGGGGTGGAAAAGTCCCTTCGGATACTAAGGTTCTCACAATTCGCGTTAAACTTCAATCGTACGAACTGTGTGCCATTGTCGGAGACAAGAGAATGTAGAATGGAGAATGCCGAAGCAGCATACAATGTTTTTCCACACAAATTTCCATGCATTTTCCTCCGTGAACTTGGCCAAAGGTTTGGCTTCACACCAGTTGGTGAAGTAATCCACCGCTACAATCGCAAATTTGACCCCACCCTCTTCCGTCGGGAGGAGACCGATGAAGTCGATTCTCCACTTGGTGAAAGGCCAAGGACTGGTGACCGAGGTAAGGTTCTGAGCCGGGAGCTTCAATATAGCGACGCAAACTTCTGACATCAGTGGCACTTCTTTGCGTAATTGTGGGAGTCTTTCTTCATGGTTGGCCAATAGTACCCCTGTTTCAGGGCTTTCTGTGCCAGGGCCATTCCTCCCAAATGATTGCTGCGTATCCCTTCGTGTATCTCTTTCATTACGTACACTAATTCCTCTCTGTGTCAAACAGCGTAAGAAGGGGTGGTTGAATCTCCTCTTATATAGGATCTCGTCTTGCAACACGAACTTTGTGGCCCTTCTGCAGAGTTTTTGTACTTCTTATTTGTCATTGGGCAGTACCTGGTTGGTTAGATATTCAGTGATCTCCTTCATCCATCTCAGAAAATCAGATATCGTCATGACAGCGGGTGCGTAAGATTCGTCGATAGAGGGCCGGTTGAGCCTTTCAACTGGGATGGCCTTCATTAAGTCAAAGTCTCTACTGCTCGCCAGTTTCGAGAGGGCGTCTGTATAACCATTTTCCACCCGTGGAATCTGTAGAAGTTCGTATGCCTCAAAGTTGGACAACAGGTCTTTGGCCTTTGTTAGGTATGCCACTATGGATTGTTCGCGTCCTGCGAAGGTCCCATTAACCTGACTGACAACCAGCTGTAAATCGCTATGAATCTGGAGCTTCCTTCTTCATCTCTTGTGCCAACCTCAAGCCTGCTAGGAGTGCCTCGTATTCCTCTGCGTTGTTGGAGGCTTTGAACCCAGCGAGCCTTGATGATTGAGATTGTGGCCGTCAGGACTAACCAGCAGGATCCTAGCTCTAGCTCCAGCCTCACCCGAGGATCCGTCAATATATAACTTCCATGTTGGTACCTCTAGGGGACGGGCCTCGAGCGAACCCTCGGGGATGTGGGCGAATTCAGCCACAAAGTCCGCTAAGGCCTGTCCTTTATGGAAGGTCGTGGCTTGTAGTTGATATCGAACTGGCTGAGTTCTATCGACCATTTCATCAGCCGTCCTGATGTGTCCAACTTTTGGAGTATCTGTTTCAGAGAGAGGTTTGTCAAAACATCTATACTATGGGACTAGAAGTACAGTCAGAGTTTTTGGGAGGCGATGATCAATGATAGGGCGAGCTTTTCCATGTCTGGGTATCTTATTTTCGCATCCTGCAGGGCTTTACTCACGTAATAGATAGAAAATTGTAATGGGCCCTCTTCTCAGAGTAAGATCGAGCTAACTGCCTTCTCGAATACGGTGAGGTAAACGAACAACGTATCCCCATTCTTTGGTTTGGACAATAGTGGGGATTTTTCGAGGAGGAACTTGAGGTCTTGGAAGGCTTTCTCACACTCCTCGGTCCACTCAAACCTCTTCCCCCCCTTCATGGTTTGAAAGAAAGGTTGGCAGCGATCGGTCGCCTTGGATATGAATCAATTCAAGGCCGCTAACCTTCCTGTCACGCTTTGGACTTTCTAGGGGGAGGATGGTGACTATATCTCAATGAGCGCCTTAATCTTCTTGGGATTAGCCTCTATCCCGCGCTGATTGACCATGTAGCCGAAGAACTTTCCGAACGTGCACTTCAAGGGATTAAGCTTCATGCGATATTTGCGAAGGACTCTGAACATCCCTCTTAAGTGCTCTATGTGGTCCTCGACGTTTATGCTCTTTACAAACATATCGTTGATGTATACTTCCATAGTATTTGCAATCTGTTCTGCGAACATGTGGTTTACCAACTGTTGGTACGTGGCTCCCGCGTTCTTCAGGCCGAAAGGCATCATCCTATAGTAGTATAACCCTCGGTCCGTGATAATGAAGTGTGATCCTCGTCTCCCACAAACATCGAGATTTGGTTGTAGCTCGAGTATGCATCCATAAAGCTAAGTAGCTTGTGGTCGGCAGTCGCATCGACCAACTGGCCGATGCGTGGTAACGAGAAGCTGTCTTTAGGGCATGCTTGGTTCAGATCTAAAATGTCTATGCATACCCTTCACTTCTTGGTACACTTTCTTACCAGCACTGGGTTGGATACCCATTGGGGATAAACCACCTCTCTGATGAACTCGTTGGCTAATAGCTTGTCAACTTCCTCTTTCAATGCATTATACCTCTCGGTACTTAAAGGTCTTCTTTTCTAAATCCTGGGGCGTACTTTTGGATCTACTTTCAGGGCATGGCACGCCACAGACGGGTCGATCCAGACCATATTGCTGTGCTTCCATGCAAAGACGTCAGCGTTCTCTTGTTGAAACAGCTTCAGCTCCTCCTTCATTCTTTCCTCGAGTTTTTCTCCCACATGCAATACCCGGGTTGGTTCCGAGGAGTTCACTGGAAATGCTTCCAGTTCCTCGGTTGGGGAAGCAAGAGAGTCTGAGCCTATGACCCGAGGATCCAAACCCTCGTCTAGTATCAATTCTTCGTCCACCCCTTCACGGTCAACGTTCATCGGTTCCGAATGTATGGTCATTACCACTGGGGCGATATCCTCGTGTTTAGCGGCCTTTCGCAATACGTTTATATAACATGCCCTCGCCTCCATCTGATTACCGTAGACTTTGGCCACCCCTCCGAGTGTCGAGAATTTCATTGCCAAATGGTGTATGGACGTGACCGCCTGCAAATCCTTCAACGCAGGCCTTCCAAGGACTCCATGGTAGGTAGAGCGGGTGTCCACTATCAAAAACTCCATGAACTTCCTGAGGTGGAATGGAGGTTCTCCGAAGTCTACCGCAAGCGTAATCCTTCCTCGCAGGACGAGGCTATCTCCTGTGAAACCAAATAGTAGATCCGAGATGGCCGTTAGTTCATGATCCACGTCTATTTGATCGAAGGCACTGCTGAACAGGATGTTCGAGGCACTTTCATCATCGACCAACATCCATCCCAAGCCATTTCTGGCAACGACGGCGTGGACTACCAGGGCATCGCAGTGCGAGTAGTGTATGCCAGCCTCGTCTTCCTCAGTGAAATAGATCTGCAGTGCTTTTTGGTCGGTGTCCATGGACCTGCCAACTCTCTAGGGAGTTCTACTCTCACCGCCTTTGCATAGTTACACTGCGAGTTCATCATGTGCCCTCCGACATAGGGCCCTCCTATGATCGTGTTTATCTCTCAAACAGAGGGAGCCTCCACGGGTCCCTCCAACCTCGGCGGGTCCCTGTTTTTGTCATTTCCTACTTCATTACGTCAGGGTCCATCGTTCTGGCACCGAGGATGAAGTCTTCATCCCTATGTGGGTGGCCCTCGACGTCCTCGCACGGGTCGATTCTCCTCTCCCTACCCGTGGGTCCCGTGATTGATCAATTTCTCTCACGTCTGGGCAATCCTCCGTATTATGCACCCTAGTCCTATGTATGCGACAAAACTTGGACGGTGTTGTGGCTGGCGTGGAGGCTGCTATGGGCATTTTGGAATGGAGGACGGAGGCTATCTGCATGCGGTTGAACCTCCTGTTATAGTTGTTTGGAGGTCCAGGAGAGCGCCTTCTCTGAAAGCGAGAGAAACGAGGTTCAGAAGAGCGTCGTCCTTCCCTTCTATAGCGATCCCCTCTCTCCCTCTAAGCCTTTTCTCTGTTCTCGATCGTCTCCTCTGATCGAATTTCACACTGGACCAAGTCCAACAGCTGACTATAGGTCTTTGGTTGACTATTTTGTACATCCCTCTAGAAGAGAGTGCGCATGTGCCGTCCGATCACGAGTGCATCCAAAGCTTTTTCATTAGTCACAGTCTCGATTTTGTTGATAACGTGACTGAACCTCTTGAAGTAGCTCTTGACGATTTCTCCTTCCTTCTGTCGGATGTCATGGAGCTGGGCAATGTCAGCTATCATCGTCCGATTGCCAATGAAGGCATTAACGAATTCTCTTTTCAGTTGAGGCCAGCTCCAGATACTCTCTGGTTTCAACTTATTGTACCACCTCTTCGCATCAAATGCGAGTTTGGTATGAAGTTCGACACTTCACCGCAAGTGATTGGCCTTGGAGCTTCATCTTATATGTATTTATGTGGTCCATGGGGTCGTCCCTCTCGTTATATTTGTCCATGAGAGGCATTCAGAAGTTCGCGGGTATCTCCATGGCCTTCATATAGCGGATAAAAAGGAGGTTCTCGTCATCGTCATCCTCGTAACATTCCAGCCTCTCTTTCTCCTCCTCAGTCTTTTCGTGACTTTGCTTCGGGGCCCTCCTCCTTCTGTACGGGCCTCACTGTGCTCACTGCGCCTGTTGTGTGTGCGGGTAGGGGTGGTGCTATGGAGGATCCCACCTCCAACCTGTCGAACACGCTAGCAGCAGGAACGGGACAGCTTTCCTGCACTGGGAGAGGTCTTCCTCTCTGGTCATCTCGTGAGGGCTTCGAGGCGACGTTACGCAGGTTCTGGCTGTTTGAAACAGGCATGTCTCCTCTAGATGGCTGACTTTCCAGCGAACCGGACCGTGAAGGACTTCTTCGGGCACGACTGTGCTTGGGTCCATGTTGGAGAGATTGATTCTCCAACAGTTCAAGCGCTGTCTTCATCCGGGCATTGTCCAGCTTCAGGTCTTGGTTCTCCTATTCAACCGTTCGCTTCTGTCGCTGTCTTCTCCTCTTGCGACGGGTCACGTTTTGGAGGTCCTGAATGCTTTCATGTCGCATATCAGTGTGGTGAGACTCTACTTCTTCCTCCATGGAATGTTCGGTTGCCATGCTTCTCTTGGTAGAAAACACATTTTACCACAAGTTTTAGGCTGTGTAACGTCTTTCGTTTTCCACAGACGGCGTCAATCTGTTGACGTCGGAACCTGCAACATCCACGTGCCAACAGATCTCCAGTCACTCTCCTGCTAACATGTATGTTACCTACACACTCGGACAATTGTTGCAGCAAGAGATCTCGACGAAAAAGAGTTCGGCGATCGTTGGTACTCGACGATCAAGTCATTCTTTGGTATTAGAGCAATACACGGAGGGCGAAAGTAATTGGGTGTGGGAGAGACAAGCAGGCAGGGATTTGAGCAGAGTTTAGGGTGGGATTTCAAGTGTAAAAAGAGCGTACCTTGGAACAACCGGAGACGTTGTATTTATAGCGCAAGAGTCCTCACTGATTTGGATAACCAATCAATTAGTTACTCGATCGGATCCTCCTTCCTTATGGGATAAGGATCCTTCCTTGTTAAGGCAATCTCCAAGATTGACTCTGCTTTATTTGAGTTTATCATGTTACATGATTTTAGGAGATTATGATTTTGTTTCCTTGTGAAGATCCGTGCGCCAAACCAATGCAAATTGTCTTTAATAATCTCTCTGGTCATTCCAGAATATCGTGTTATCTACCACTCCAGGTTGATACAGAGCCCTGCGAGGCCCTATGGTTCGGCATGGAATGCCGAGGCCCTTAGTGGACATCGCGGCAACCTAACTGCAGAAGGCTAAGGTGTCTGGTGGGCCTCCGAAGCCCCTTTAAAAATTTACGAGGCCCTTACTGGGCCTATACATGGGAATCTCGTTGGACTTTTACTGACGTGGAGGCCTTATCATAATCGGGTGGTAACAATATCCATAGAATCATATATGGTTGTCGGTACAGAGTAACTAGAAAAAGTATCAATAATGTATACCATCGTCACTAGGTGATACACTATTTAGTAACGGTAGATTGCAAATACGTCAATATGTTGTATATTAATAACAATAAATAAATGCAAATGAGGAATATCAAGTGAACATTGACGTCAGCAACCCATATAAGTACATTCTAATTCATAATATCGACATACAATCATCTCCATTATATATGTGATATAACAACTTACTATATGTGAATGCTCAATAAATATCTAAAAGGATTCAACATCGATTATCAAATAAGAATATCGTTAACATACATCATTGATAAACTGTGTAACACTATGACTAATTGCTAACGGTAAATCGTTAAACGTAGAATAAACATACCTTACAGTTGATATCATACAACTTTAACTAGTGTTAAGCCATATGCAGTAGCACATTCGCTCTAATATATAACAATGGTTGTTATCCATAGTACCATATGCAACTATTGGTACAGGGTAACTACAAAAAATATCAGTAACGTGTATCACCATCACTATTCAGTAACGGTAGATTGCAAACACGTTGATTTATTGTAGTCTAATTTAACAATTCATAAATTTATCTTATACTTTCTGATGAGGTACAATTTTGTCAACCATATATTAAGAACAATGTGATATGATTGGTAATCAGAATATAAATACACTGAACAATGCAAATTCTGATAAAAGTGACAATTTAGTTATTCAATGAACATTGAACAGCGTAAAAATATGATATGGTATAACTGAAGATAGAAAGATATGATATAAATATAAATCCATTTGTTTAACAAATGATGCAAATTCTCATAAAATTACTATTTATATCCAATTAAGAAAAAAATGTTATCTCCAATAGTATGGTCTGAATTAAAATCTCTTAACATCATAAGGAACTCCATCCATCATTTTCACAAACTATTTGGTACACGTTAACATCCAATCAACTTTTTCCTAACAAGGACACATCATGTCAAGATGTTTAGCTAACGAAAAACTTTCAACCCCAAAAATATAAATGCAAACCCTTGTTTTTTCGTAAATTTTGGGAAAAATGTAGATGGAAAGTGAAGGTTTCAGGTTGTCTCGATATGATGTAACATGTTAATTTTATTTAGAGTCCAATCAGTCAAATTTCTCTCATTTATTTTTTCATTTTCAGTACAAATAGTTTGCCAAAATTTAAAAAATGTATTCAAAAATGACATCCATATCCGACAACAACAGAAAAGTGATATTTGCCTATAGTTTTCATCAAAAATAGAAAAACAAATTTAGATGAAAACTTTAGAATCTAACCCTTTCTATGAATTGTATGTGTGTGTGTGTGTGTGTGTGTGTGTGTGTGTGTGTGAGAGATAGTTTCTTCCATGAATTTTATATTTTATCTCACGGGGGAAAGATGCCATCTCCAATAGCATGCTGATTTAAAATCTCTAATAAAACAGGGCAAGTTTCAATCCAGAATATCATTTTTACTTCATACGTGCATACATTCTCATACATACTTATCACACACATGTATCAATAATATAAAAAAAATTATTATTGATTAAACATAAAATAATATATGTTCCTATAACATCTTGGAAATAATTGATTCAGAAATCACTTGAATTTAAAAACAATGTTCAAATTACATGTTTAATTGAACAAAATGTGCTTCTTCTCTACCCATTCAGCATGTTGTGATGATTGAAGAACTTAGCTGAAATCCTCAACCAAAACTTAGCTTTACTAAGGCCAGATTGTATAATAAGTTCTGTAATTTTAAGGAAAAAGTGTAAAATTGAAGAAAGTGGTAAGAACGAGATGAACAGAGGAAGGAAGTTATAAATTCCAAACAACTTCAACAAAATTCAGCATGATTCTCTTTACAGTGCACATGTTGTATATGTAAAGCACACCATTCAGTTAGCAATCGTATTTAGTAAATCAAAAGTAATATTTAAACTACTTAATCAAACGACGTCGTATGGCTGTGAGTGTATTTCCCTCCATCTTTGAAATTCTGTTGTGGACGTTGCCACCTTCGTTCATCCTTCTTCTTCTTCACTTTGAGAAAAGCCACCGCTTCGCTTGAAATTGTGATGCCCTCCCTTACCTTGATCTTGTCCCCAAGGATCAAATGTTGGAAATTTCAATTGAATCTAGTCTGTATCTTCCCAGGTGGCTTCGTCCTCAGTTCCTTGTAGCCATTGGATCAGCCATTGGGTCACGGCTTGGTTACCTCTTTTGACAAACCTTGCTTGAAGCATTTTCTGAGGTTAACTATCTGTATGATCTTCAATAATAATATCTGGCAGCTGCAGAATAGGAATCACATTCTCCCATATCTTATTCTTAAGCAATGAAACATGAAAAACAGGATGCAACTTTGAACTTACTGGTAAATCTAACTGATAGGCCACTTCTCCCAATCTCTTGATCACCTGTTAAGGTCCATAATATTTGATAGCAAGCTTTTGATTGTACCTGTAGTGTAGTGATTGCTGTTTATATGGATGTAACTTTAGGAAAACCCAATCTCCAACCTGGAATATTCTTTCTGTCCTCCATTTGTTTGCATATAATTTCATCTTTGCTCTGGCTTGAGCTAGAGTCTGCCTCAGCTGCTGGTCAATTTTGTGCTTTTGTTGTAACAGATCCTCAACTGCAGCAATGTTTGATTGTTGGTAGGGGCCCAATGCAAGATGTGGGGGTTTAATCCCATAAAGTGCCTCAAATGGAGTCATTTTAATAGTAGAGTGAAGTGTGGTGTTACACCACCACTCAGCAAAATTTAACCATTTGTGCCACTGCTTGGGATGAGTATGGGTCATGCATCTTAAATACATTTCCACACATTGATTGAGTCCTTTAGTCCGCCATCGATCCAGAGGGTGATAGGCGATACTCAAATTGTAATTGAGTCTCCATTAACTGAAATAGTTCTTGCCAAAACTTACTGGTGAAGATCTTATCTCTATCAGAAACTATACTTTGAGGCATTACATATAACTTGAAAATATGATCCATAAATAGCTGGGCTATATCAGTGGCTGAAAAAGGGTGAGATAGAGAGCTAAGAAATGGCCATACTTAGTAAATCTGTCCACTACCACTAAAATAGCATTCTTCCATCTAGAGTTTGGAAGCCCCTCAATGAAATCCATGGAGATGTGACTCCAAGAATGCAAAGGTTCAGGTAATGGTTGTAGCAATCCCGGATATGGAACATGTTCCCCTTTACATCTCTGGCACACTTCACACTGGAGAACTGTTTCCTTAATTTCTTTATTCATACCAGGCCAACTGAAATGTTGCTTGGCTCTGTATATGCTAGCTTGGACACATGACTGTCATCCTTCCTGAGAGTTATGTATATTTTGGATCAGTTTCTGCTTGATACTTCCTCCTGATCCCACATATAATTTATCTTTATGCTTCAAAACTCCATTAACATACGTATAATCTGTCGCAGCAGTTGTTTGCAGCAGTAGTTCCTTAATTTTTGACCCAACAAATTCATTATCTAGATAGCTGCTAATTATCTCTTGAACCCTGGTTGGTGTTGCTGTAGTTATAGCTGCACAAGTTTGAACTTCTTGTCTCCTTGAGAAAGCATTAGCCACTTTGTTCTCTGTTCTTGTTTGTATACTATTTCATAGTGAAGGTCAAGCAATTTGGTTAACCACTTTTGCTGAATTGGGATGGTAATCCTCTACTCTAATAGGTATTTCAGTGATTGGTAATCAGTCTTTATGAAAAATTGGTGGCCCTCTAAGTAATGTCTCTATTTTCCTACAGCAGTTACAATAGCTAGCAATTCCTTCTCATAGGTGGAGAGCCCCCAGGTTCCTCCTTGATATGGGCTTACTGAAGTAAGCTATAGGTCTCTTGTTTTGCATCAATACTGCCCCAATTCCATTCTGGCAAGCATCAGTCTCAATGGTAAATGGTTGTTTGAAGTCAGGGGTAGCTAACACTTTAGTTGAGTTATCAATTTTTCATCCACAAAACTATGTGTACTACCACTGTCAATAAGGATGGATATCATTTTCTCCTTAACCTGGCCAGGAATCTTTATGGTTTTGTGTCTCATGTGCCTAGCTAGAGCATTGACTGATATCTCCATAATTTCTTCTGTCTCCTGATCCACTTCCTTTTTTTCTTCCATCTCTTCTTCCTCATCATCCACTAGCATAAAGTTTATCATCCTGTTTTTACACACATGACCCAAAGTGTACTTCTCATTACACTTGTAACATAAGCCCAAGTTTTTTTTGTTTGGAAATCAGAAAGGGATATGGTTTTGAAGGGTATTGGTGGTTTATGACTAATTTGAACATGTTCAGGTGTTGTGTTGGTATCTGTATTTTTGGAAGGTGTCTGACTCCATCTGGTTGTGTTATTAGAAAAAGACTTTGGTTTCTAGGATTTGAGGGCATTTATAGTGGTTTCTTGTAGGGATGCAATTTCAAAGGCCTGGGCAACAGTAGTAGGTTTCAACATCTTAACCATGGACTTGATTTCACTCTTAAGCCCACTAGTGAAGATAGAAATATAGTAGGTTTCTGGTAAATGAGGAAGAGACATCATAATCTAAGCCTTTAATTCCTCAAACTTCTCTTGATACTCAGCAATGGTGCCAAACTACCCGAGTTTGCTGAAGATTTCTACTACCTCTTCCCCAGTACTTTCAGTAAATCTCCTACAAAGTTCATCAGCAAACACATTCCAATCAGCCTCAGGGTGGGAATCAGCAAAACCATGAAACCATATATTTGCTTTCCCCTTCAAGTACATCTTAGTAATACCCACTTTCAATTCTTCATTCACTTGGTGCAATTGGAAGTATTTTCTAGCCTTCCTTAACCATTCTCTCGGTCATTCCCCACCAAAATAAGGAAAATCGATTTTTGGTATTCTGGTGTTCATCCTACCCTCCTCTTTGACATGATTGTTAGGGGCTGCTCCTAATCTGTGGCTACCCATACCAGGTCTAGACACATTCTGTGGAATAGAACTCTCAGCCTGCTTCTCCTTAGTGTCATTCCTAACCCCATTTATTTGAGCCATCATAGCTACTAAACTTTCATACTTTTTATTCACCTCAGTCAGAATATTTTCAACTCTTTTTTGTCTATTACACAATACTTTAAGAGTCAAATCAGAGGACTCTACTTTGCTGGATACTGCTTTGTAAGTTGCACTCAAATCACCTATCTCTTTGTCCATCTTGCGTAAGTGTTCTTCATGGGTTTTGCTTCGAGTTTCTGTCATTTTGTAGGATCACTTCTCTGATATCACTTGTGATGATTGAAGAACTCAGCTGAAATCCTCAACCAAAACTTAGCTTAACAAAGGCCACATTGTATAATAAGTTCTATAATTTTAAGGAAAAAGTGTAAAATTGAAGAAATGGGAAAGAACGAGATGAACAGATTAAGGAAATTATAAATTCCAATAACAACTTCAACAAAATTCAACATGATTCTCTTTACTGTGCACATGTTGTATATGTACAGCACGCCATTCAGTTAGCAATCGTATTCAGTAAATCAAAATGAATAAAATTTAAAAGTGTATTTCTAAACTATTATAACTTTAATATTTAAACTACTTAATCAAACGACGTCGTATGGCTGTGAGTGTATTTCCCTCCATCTTTGAAATTCTGTTATGGACGTTGCCACTTTCCTTCATCTTTCTTCTTCAGTTGGTGAAGAAGCCACTGCTTTCTACTTGTAATTGTTACACATGATTTGAACAATAATAGAGTTCATGTATTAGACAAAAATTCTACAATGGTAAAAATTGTAACTTATTTCCCTGTTTCACATGAAGGTTGTACTTTTTCTTTTGTATCTTTTTTTCTTGCTTCATTCGACGACGGATTTTCTTTTGGGATGAATTTTCCCCCTACATTTACTCTTACTCTTCGATTTGCTGTTACTATGGGACAGTACCATCTTCAATCTTCTGCAATATGGGTAAAAATTTGTTCATGAGTTTATCCAAAATCAAAATTTATATTGTTCAATAACCCATTCGATGAATATATGTGACTACTCACTTGAATGAAATCTGTGTGATTGTGCTAGTAATTTTACAAGAAAAACAAGCAGAGAAGGTAGATTTGGTGGTGTAAGTGCACATGATAATAACGAAGAAATGGGGTTTTATGTATGTGAGGTAAAATAGAAAAAGAATGTTGTGGAAGATGCATTGAGAAGCGTGAAACTTGGAGGTTATTTTGGTAAATCACGTTGATTGTTGCTACAATTAATGTTGATAAAGATTTATGCTTTTAAAATAGTTGATTTGTTGTATATTCAAATTTAAATTCAAATTAATTTAATGTGTTATTTATTTGGAATATACAGTAATATTATATGAAAAATAGTAAAATTAAGAAAATGATATTTATCTAGTATATTTTTAATATTTTTTTTAAAAAAGGTATAGTTCTTAATTAACACTATTTTTTTTTTTTTATGAAAATGAGTCCACTTTAGTTTTGGGCTCGAGCCAGTTAACTCATTCGCGTCGGCCAAAAACCGGCCCTGCTCTTATTAATACTAATACAATATTTACGTTTTTATTTTTATTTATTTCTATACATCTATAATATCTATAATCTATAATCTATTAAAAGTGATATGATATGGAAATCTTTTTTTTTTGTATTTAGATTTTATTCAAATATTCTAATTTATTTCTTGATATGTCTTCAAGATTATTCAATTAATATAGGGTAATTAATTCTTCAAGTTAGTGTAAACTTTATATATATTTCAAGATATATTTGTGTATATTTTAAGATTATTCAATTAATCTAAGTGTGGTGTATTTTCAAGATTATTCTTCTCCAAGTTCACGTAGGCTTGTTGAATTTTCATTAAGATTTTTTATTTTTAAAATTTTTTTAAATATTTTTAATAAGCAGCTCGAGTTGTGTTGAGTTAATTTTAGTAGGAGAAACTTGACAAGACCCTACAATTTGTTAAGCAATTATTGAAAAATACTCTTTATTTTAATGTTTCAAAAAATACTTCATTTTCATTAAAATCAATATTTTATAATTTAATAAAAAAATACATTATTTTCATTTAAAATCAATATTTTAGTTTTCCATCATATAAAATTATATTATTTTCTTTAAAATCAATATTTCATTTTTTCATTATTTAAAATTATATTATTTTTATCTAAAAATATACTATTTTTATCTAAAATATTATATTTGTATACTATATCAAAAATAATAGTAATTATAAATTTTTTTACAATTTTTTCAAAAATATATTATTTTCATTTATAGTCAATATTTTAGTTTTTCATTTGGAAATTAACATTTTTACACGGATGTTACCATATGTTACTTCATCATTTTCATTAAATCAATATTTTACAATTTATATCATTTTATAATTTTTTTTAAAATACATTATTTACATTTTAAATTATTATTTTAATTTTTCATTTGAAAACGGCATTTTTACACCTTCATTTTCATTAAATCAATATTTGACAATTTATCTCATTTTATAATTTTTTTAAAATACATTATTTTCATTCGAAAACAATATTTTAATTTTGCATTTGAAAAACAACATTTCTACACGAGTAACATGTGTTACCATATGTTACTTCATCATTTTCCTTAAAATCAATATTTTATAATTTATCTCCTTTCATAGTTTTTTTTTAAAATATATATATTTTCATTTAAATCAATATTTCAATTTTTTTATTTAAAAACAACATTTTTACACGGGTAACATATGTTATTTTCCTATCATTATTACAATTTATCTCATTTTTATAATTTTTAAGAAAAATATATATTATTTTCATTTAAATTATGAAAATAACATTTTTACACGACTAACATATCATATGTGTTACTATATGTTACTTTATTATTTTTATTAAAACAATATTTTACAATTTATCTTCTTTTATAAATTCTAAAAAAATTACATTAGTTGCATTTAAAAGCAATATTTCAATTTTACCATTTGAAAATAACATTTTTACATGGGTAACAATTAACATATGTATTAATGTATGTTATTTCTTCGTCTTCATTAAAATTAATATTTTAGAATTTATCTTATTTTTATAATTTTTAAGAAAATATATAATTTTTATTTAAAATCAATATTTCATTTGAAAACAACATTTTTACATTAGGTAACATATGTGTTATCATATGTTATTTTCTCATTTTCATTAAAATCAATATTTTATAATATATCTTTTTTTATAAATTTTTATAAGATTCATTATTTTAATTTAAAATTTATATTCAATTTTTTATTTGACAACAACTTTTTCATATGGGTAACATATGTATTACCATATATGTTAGCCTATATTATGTCATCAATTTCATTAAAATTAAAATTTTATATTTTATCTCTTTTTATATATATTTAAAAAATAAATTTTTGTAATTTAAAATCAATTTTTCAATTTTTCATTTGACAACAACATTTTTACATGGATAACATATATATTATCATATATGTTAGCCTAGATATTTCCTCATTTTCTATCTCTTTTTACAAATTTTTAAAAAATACATTGATTTAATTTAAAATCAATATTTTAATTTTTCATTTGGCAACAACACTTTTACCCAGTTAACATATATATTATTATATGCGTGACTATATGTTACTTTATAATTTTGATTAAAATCAATATTTTATAATTTATCTATTTTTATAATTTTTTAAAATTATATTATTATAATTAAAAATCTATATTTTTATTTTTATTTGAAAACAACAGTTTTGCAAGGGTAAAAATTACTACTCCTAGAGGAAAAGGTCATAATCAGGAGGAAATTGGCAATTAACAGATCAGGCCCAAATACACATGGATATGTTTTGAGAAATCTTCTCATTTATTGTCACCATTTAAAAATGGAAAAAATTGATACATACCAATGTTTAATTTTACATTTTAATAAATGACAAAACTATCAAAAAATTATAAAAATCAGGTGTTTTATTTATCTTCAACATATTATTTATCAATAATAATTAAAACAATATTGTTTGGATAATGATAAGATTTTGTAACCGACATTTGAATTTGATTTAAGATAAACATGTGATATAAGTATATATTTATATTATTTCCCATCAAATTCTAACCAAAATATTTAGGATTAGTTACTATCATTTTTCACAATTAAAAAATTCTTGTTTGTAGAGAGAGAAAAAAATTTGTTACGTCTGTGACTGAATAAAGTCACTGTGACTCAAAACTGCCACACTCAAAACTGCCACATTGTGACTCGCGTATTTGAATAGATATTGCTGCTATCTGATGTCTATCTGTGTAGGAATGAAACAAATTCAGGTATGTAAATGAGATAATGCAATATTTTATATTCTTATTTGTTTTGATTTCTCATTTTTATAATTTAATTATATATAGTTATCTGGTAATAGTTCGTCTTATTATGATTATGTGGTATTAGTATGTGACTGATTATGTGGTGATAGTTTGTGACATGATGATATGGTGTATGCTTGTCAAAAACTATCTTGTAATGGTTTCTAACCATTGTGACCTGCTGTTATGGTTTAGTAAAATGATAATTAATTTTGTGATCTATTACATGTAGCTGTGATTTTAATTTCATGTGAAGTATTTGAATAATAATATTCGATTGATAGTTTGTAACGTGGTAATCTGGTATATTTTTGTCTATGATTATCTTTTTATAATTTGTAATTGTTATTACATATGGCTGTGACTTTGATTTTCATGTTAAGAATATGATGACTAATGTTATTGTGATAGTTTGTGACTTGATGTATGATTTAATAATTGATTATGAATTGTGCGACAAAAAACATGTGATTCTGATTTTACTTTCATCTTAAGTATTTGATGACTGCTTATATAGTTAAAGATTTAATGAATACTGTTTTGGTTATATGAAGAAAAAAATGTGATGACAAAATAATATTCAGTTTTCTACATAAAAAAAAAAAATGATTATATTAAACATATTTGAATTACACATATTGTGACCATTTTTGGAGACTTTATATTTATCACATGTGATTAAAAAAAATGATTGAATGTTGTTACTGGATTTCGATATGTGACCGTTCAAGCCTAAATTTGAAAGAATTTCACAGGTCTGATTCGATTTTGAAACTCGCCCGCGCGGATGATGAAAGAAACCCTCCAAACGAATGATGAACGGAACTCACCAGCAGGAATAACGATGAAGACGAGTCAATTTTTATGTGATTAGAGTTTGGCTATGAGATGACGATGAAGATGTGTCTCTTTGTTCTGTAATTAGAGTTTGACTATGATAGGAGTTTTGAATTCTAAAATCAATTTTTCTCAACAATCGGATATCAATTCCTAATTATTAGTAAGGATAAATATAAATGTTGATATTATTTCATTTTATAATTAATTATTTAGATTTTAATTTATTAATTAAAAAAACTTGATTCTTCCAAAAAAATATATTATTAACTGATTTGTCAAAATGTAAACTTAAATGCATTATTAAACCTAATTATCTCTTTAAAAATTGACAATTAACACATCATAAAAGCATCAATTGGGCCAAACAGACTTAAAGCCTTGTCTATTAGTCCATTATCTTGGACACTGAAGTTAAATTCAATAAAATTTTATCACAATAGGATAAATATTAATATTTTAAAGATAAGGGTATATTTTAACCTTTTATAAACAAAGGGGCATTGGAGCTAATTTTTTTTTTTTTAGTAGGTAATCCACAACCCGATCTAATTTGACCACAAAATGAATTTTCAAAATCAAACCGAATTCAATCCAAATTAAAACAAAAATCAACCCACACTGGTCGAGTCGATCGAGTTGACCGACTTAGGTAAAAAAATTTCCAGCCCTGATTGGCGTTGTTTTGGCTGTGCTTTTTTCAAGTATAGAGTAGGCTGACAAATTTGAAACACGTTTTGCACATGTTTGGGCTGTTATGGCACCGACTATGCCATGGGTAGCCCAATAACACTCATGGACCGTGTTAAGCCACGCATCGTTGGCCAACAGCTCATGTGGACTTTTAATGTTGTTGGCGACAAATTAACAAATTGTTGCTTGCATTTCATTTTTAAAAAAATTCCGTATTGAATTATGAGGTTTTTTCATAAATAACTACAATAAATAAAATATTTTTTAAAATACTTATCATATTTTTTTTATTATAAAAATACTATTTTTTATTTCTATAACAGTTATTGTTACATTTGTTATTTTAATCATAATAAATGTGTTACATTTGTTATTAACAAACATAACAAATGCAACAACAAATGTTACAGAAATAAAAAATCGCATTTTTAGAATAAAAAAAATTAGATAGTATTTTTTAAATTATTTTATATTTTGTAGTATATGATGAAATTATCACTTGAATTATTGAATCACACAATTTACCATGTATACATCTGCAAGTCTTGTTGAGCCCGGCTCGGCACAATAAGTACCAAACTTAACATTGATCATTGCAACACAACACAACTCACTTTACGAGGTTTTTATTAACTCGTGAGCATATTGTTTGTGGAAAAATTCGGGATCAATTATTGATCATGTGATTATGGACTCTGAAGTCATATGAGTCAAACTTATTTCAATTAAAGTTATATTTCCGTTCTAAAAGACCAACGCCCCAAATTCAATTACAAAAAATGCTAATTCAAACATAATATTGTTTTCTATTGTACTATTTTATTAAAATACTGTTTTATTAAGTTGTTGTTTTATTATGACACTGTTTTCTATAATACTTTTTTATTATGATATTATTTTATGAAATATACTTGATACTGTTTTACTTTTAATATTGCACACTAGTTTTTATTACACAAGAACATGTTTGGCCAGGTTTATTTTAAACTCTTTTTTCACAAACTCATTTTCAACCACATATTTTATCAACTTTTCAACTACACATTTTACCAACTTTTTTCAAAATTAAAAAAAAAAAACTTTTAAACTTCGTAAAAAATACACACGTTCAAAATTAGATATTTTATGATTGAAGTAATGCTACTGTTTTAAAAATGATCCATTAATAGTACAAGATAATTGATATTGCTTTCATTCAAAATGCTTGGTATTGTTTCATTCTATGATATCATTATTAGGTTGTAGTTTGTATATGTGATACTATTTTATTAAGACACTGTTATGTATCATATCTATAATATTGTTTTATTAATATACTGTTTTATTGAGATACTGTACTATAGTTTTTTTGTTAAAATATAACATTTGTACATATCTAAGCATGTGCTTGATAATAATGTGCTTCTGATATTGTTATATTTGCTTAACTTGTTTGCTATCTTTAACAATACGATACTGTTATTATGATATCGATACAAATGTGCTTATGATACTGATTTTCCATGATATTGTTTTATTAAGATAATTTTATTATTATACCGTTCCTTTATTGGATTGAAATTTTTTATTTTGAGTATATGTAATAGTGTCTTTATTTACAAAAATATTAATTCTAACGTGCTTGTAATATTAATATAATAATGTACTTCTGATGTTGTTAATCTCCTGCCCTCCAAGTGGGTCTGCCCACATGCTGAGTTAGCATGTGGGCAGGATATCCTGCCCCCATATCCTGCCTCTAAAGTGGCAGGAGATCAGGACCCGTACTTCTGATGCTGAAATATTAAGACACTTTTATATATGATATTGTTATATTAAGATGCTGAAATATTGTTCTCAATAAGATGCTGTTTTGTGATAATGTATTGCGAGATACTGTTTTTAATAAGATACTATTTGTGATATTGTTTTCTGTGATACAATATCAAACAACACACATGAATGCAGTAACATCTTGAAACACATAAAAATATTGACTGAAGATGGTAGCTACATGTGTTGCAGCGTTGAAGTTTAAATCGGATTTAATTCTAATTAATATGGGTCACAGAAGTAATTACGGAATTATTTGAAATATGACTGAAGTAGTATGACTTAATGACAATTTTGAAAAGTGCTTTGACCGAAGTTGACTGAAAGATACCCCTATGTGCTAAATGACTAATATGCCCCTCTATGTATTATTTGGGCGAGATACATACATAATTTGTATGTATTCATACACAATACCATTTCACAAATCTTTTGCGTCAATAAAATTATTTATTTATTTCATCTTCCTTTATTCAAGCGAAAAGAAAATATAAATCACAACTCATGTAATTGCTGCCCCCACGTTCAAATAAAAATGCATAAAAAGTGATATGTGCCAACAAGAACAAGGTAATTATCTGTATGTGCCCTTTTGGTAGATCCAACATTTTTAAATTAATGACTCAACTGAGTTTCAATTATTATGATAATATCTTATTACAAGTTAATTATTGAACATGCACATGATTTATATATTTTAATTATTTTATTACTTCCTTTAACATATTTTTATATAGCAAAAGAAAACTCTCTACCCGTGTCCGCAAGTGCTATAATTGTTTATTGTCAAACTAATACAATTATATCCATCCTCTGACGATCACTTAGTTTGTGGATAAAATTGTCCAGATAACATATTTATTATTATCCTGTTTAGTTCAGTTAAGTATATAAAATAAAAAAAATCATTATTAAAAAGTCAATTTTTTGTAACAAAGACAACTCTACGCTTATTTTAATTAAACCTAAAAACTAAGAGAGAGAGAGAGAGAGAGAGAGAGAGAGAGAGAGATGGAAAGTGGAGGCATGGGTGGCAAGGGCGGCTGGGCGGGCGAGTGGCGGTGGTGGACGATGGCGATTATTCTAAGGTATGAATGTTGAAAAATTGATTTGATCTATGCTATAAAGGTTACACCGTTTTTTTTTTTTTAAAAAAAAATGATTGAATTTTTATCCGTATAAAAAAAAAATTATCATCTTCTTTTAAAAAATAAAACTAATTTTTATTTTTCACTTATATTATTATCCAAATAAAAGTGTATTCAAACATAAATTATGATTTTCATCTAAATGGAATAAAATAAATTTTATTTATTTTTTTTAACTATTGATCATATATCAAACTAGTCTTGATGGTAAAAAGCTTACGTACCACATAAGTATCAATGACTTTAAAACAATTCGTCTTTAGATATTTTGTGAATAGTCAAAGATTGAAGTAATTGATTAGAGGATGCTGAGATTGATGTGTGAATATAGAAAAATAGATAAAATAACAAAGAAAAATATTTGTCTACAAGTGGATGTAACATCAATTGATAATAATTCAAGGAAATGACAACTTAAAGTGGTAGGGACATGTATTGTTAAGACTTTAAAGAGATCATATTCGATCTTGATTGAAAGTTTGTTTGATATAGTTTATAAATTAATATATTTGATCAAAATAATTTATTTGACTAAGAATTGTATAAAAATATTAAGTTATCAATGCAAAAAAAAAGGTCAAATAAACTATTTTGATAAAATAAATTAGTTTATAAACTAGACAAAACGAGCTCTGAATGTGTGAGACAGATATGTAGACTCTCAAAATAATTTGCCTAGCAAGGATGCATTAATTAAAAAAAAATTGTGTTGAAAATTAGTTTGTTAAATCAGATAAATTCAAAACATTATCTATCTTTCACGTTTTGGTAAGATGTCTAATACTATTTATAATTATCTTAATTAATCATTCAAAGGTTAAAATGGAATATTTTTATAGTATGATTAATTCAATTTTGATTCTTTGTTATATATGTGCGTGACTATCGTACGATCTTGAATTCACAAAAGATTGCGTGCTTCCGATTTTCAAGTATTTTCTATTATTTTAAAGTACATTTCAGGTGAATTTCTTTAAATATAAGATTCTCTATTTTAAAAAGTAAACTTTAAAATATATAGTTCAATCTGATTTCTCTAAATTAACTTTTTAAAATAGAGATTGGGTTTGACTCACATTTGGAGAGCCAAACTCACTCTCTATAATTAAATGCATTCAAACAATTTCAATTTCCAATACTCTAAATAATGATTGAATTAATTAGTATATACAAAATAAAATAGAAAAAATGAAATAAAATTATATAATAATTAGGAGAGAGGCATGTTAAAAGAAAATAAATAAAAAATAATAAATACTTATTGGAAGAAGTAAAATAAAGTGTTAAAGATAAAGAGATTATTGGAAGAACTTAAAATTTACTCTCTAAATTTATAAACTAAAATGTCGAAAATTTCTTTGTAGATGTTTTAAGTATACATATGAGTGAACACTAAATCCAAAATTCTTAGACAATATGAACAAGATTTCAATCTCTCTCTCACTATAAATACACGCACGTAGGCCTAGGGCTTCTTATGCCATAGGCGTCGAACCTAGTGTTTTTCTCCTCTTTCTGTTTTGCTTTGGATTGTATTTTGGATTTTTTGCATTTGTAGTTCTTGAACTTTCTTTACATGTGCAATTAAGTGCAAGATTTTAAAGGAGCTACTATTGGGACTCGATAGTACTTATATAATTCAAACTTTAATAATTGGCCTATGCCTAGTCACGTTGAATTGCCTGTACCAATTATTAATATTTGTCTAATTCACTAAAAGCACGAGATTGTACTATCGAATTATATAAAATCAAATGAGCATATATTATTCCATTATTATATTCTTCCGACCTACCATGCTTACAACATCTCCAATGCACTCCGTCTATTATTTTTTAGACGTGCCACATAAGCACAGATAGATAGAGTTATAAAAAAAAACATCTCCAATACATGCCGAAGATTAAGTCTAAGCGATGTAGTGCGCCAAAAAATAAACTATGTCTACAAATTTGTCTAAATTTGGACTCAAAATTTAAATCCAACTCAGCATTTTATTAAAAAAAAAGTCGGACGAGGAAAATAAAAATTGAAGATCCGCCAATAAAAAAAAATAATGCTACATAAGCGATAATATTAGTTTTAGAAGGAACACATTAGAATGAATTTTTAATTTGACCGTCTATTCAATAAACGTAGTGCTACATCAACTGAAAGTATGTTATTTTACCTGTCACGTAGACTTCAATAGATGGAGTGCATTAGAGATGCTCTTATGTCTTACCCTTGTCCGACGTCCGATAAGTAGAACTGGGCTAAAATGATCGTTTCGTACTTCTAATTAATTTATTACTTAAGTTCTCATTTCTTCAACGATTTTCATGATTTAATCACAATACAATTAGACAATGCTAAACACTGAGCTCAAATTTATTATTTCCACGAAAAATACCTAAGAGGACTTCTTGTGGCCTTATTTAGGGCGACAGTTTTCCAATGTGAACAAATCCCTATTACTTCGCTTACTATCATATTCCCAACATATCGAGATTTTTGATGATATCAATTGATCTCATTTACTGGTATATCAAACAACCTTCAAGCTAACGAATAATATTAAGTATTTTCTTTAAGATTTAGATAATTTATATGACAATAGTGTAGAATTTAATACAACGAGTGTACTAGTACTTAGATTACATTATCGTGTGATTATGCCAAATCGTTCAATCCAAATGGTGGAATGGCTGACACTACGAACTTTACATAATAAGATGTCAACCCTTTATGAATTATCATGAACTATAGATTTTCGATTGAAATACAAGTCATGTCACAATGTGTTTCACCAAATAAACGCTCGATTCTAATATCACTAAGTAATTGAAGGCACTTGATCGCTTGCTCAAATAAAGTGCAACATATGATTTGATTATAGAAGTTCTATCCTGCAAGAAATAACGTAGAACACTCGATCTTGAGCAATGTTCTAATATATGGTTCTCATTTTCCCTACGTTAATCGAAATCCGTAGGAGCGCATCCCTATTTTTTTGTTTGCCCCTTTCTAAAGGGAATAAGACAGGATACAAAGAGAGAAGCACTAACGGATCTCCTAAAAAAAAAAAACAACCACTAGTGGATAAAAAAATCTTCCTAAGATCTCTTTGGGTCGGTCAATAGTATAGCTATTTCTTTCCTTCGTTATGTTTAATTTTGACGATATTCTTGTCATTTTCAAAGTTTGGTTTGATTTGATTCATTAACTATATTCAATTTTGACGAGACCCATTAACAAGACAATATTATTAATCAAAAAAAAAATTAAAATGTATTACAGCAAAATTTTATTTTCCGACACACAAACTCAACAATTTGTAAATCACTAGAAAAAAAAAAGTTTGTATTGTTATTTGGGAGGGTTTTTATCTTTATTCCGGCTAAGTGTTAAGACTTGAGAGCATTTGAAGGTCTTTTTCAATCATTATTGGTGATTGGCCGCCGAAGAAGTCAACAATTTTCGGATGCAGGCCTGTTTGAAGAATTATCAACATTGACTAAAAACAAAAGGATAAAACCTACTTCACGCGGCTAACCAAGAAAAGTATTAGCTACCCTCCAAACTTTGAAATTTAAACCGACTTATTAGAATACTCGATTTTAAATTAAAATAAAGAAGAAGAACTACAATAATTGAACAATCGACTTAAAATTTATTATATAAATCTTATGATGTGAAATTTTATTCAATGATATTGTCCACTCAAAGTCGGAATCAGGAATTTTTTTTGAGACTAGACTATTATTGGAAAAAAAAAAAATTTGCACTTCAAAAATGTATTGCTAATGAAATTTGTGTTTACACTATAAAATTTAATTTTTTCCGGGGTCTCGCCCGCCCATGTGTCCACTATTAATGTTTGTGTAATCCTTTTAGTTATTCAAAGTTAATTGCAATTACCCATTAAACAAGAGGAGAAAAGATAACTAATGGTCACATCTTCTGTACTATCATTATCAAATTTTTGATCTTTATCTAATTTGTTGTTTAATAAAAGTGGGCTTACAATTGTGACAATTCTATTGGGAGCATCCTGAAAAGGTATGTTTTTAAGTTGAGAATGATTGGGACATGCTTCATGGGGATCTCGTTGACTTGTGCATAGTTGGCACTATGTGGAATGCCTTAATGCAATTTATATTATAATGAAAAAAGCTAAGAGTATGTTTGGATAAGTTTTTTAAAACTTATAAGTTAATTAAACATTATTTTTATTTATAGATTTAGTAAAATTTCAATTTTATCAACACATTCCGTATAATCTACTACTTATAATTTAAAAAAGCCTTACAAATTTACAAGTAACGTCAACTGTGTTTAGTACAATTTACGTTGCAACACAATGCATTAAATGATATATTCAATAAAATATAAAATATCAAATCTATTTAGATAAATTTAGGCAAATCTTGTGTATAACGAGTTTTATAAACTATCTATCGACTTTACTAATTTAGGAGTTTAGATATATTTCGAATTTGTCGTCCATCCCTCCTATATATTTTTGTCACCTTATACACGTCTTCTTAACAAATGAAAAGAAGTCAACCAATTTTTTGAAGTTAAGAAAATTTATTGAAACAAAAGTTGTACCCCCCAAGATTTTAAAATTGTGTTGTAGAATGTTGATCAGACGTACAATATGAATAGATTAACTATTGTTACGAGAGAATTTAATAAATACTATAATTTTAAAATTTATTTATAGATTAAACAAAGTATTTATTTAAATTTGGTGTTGTACTAGAAAAGATTTCATCGACCTCTACGATAAGAATATTGATTAACTATTTAAATGAATTTTCTTGAATTTAGAAAATATAATATTTGAAAGATTTATTCCTATTATGAAGAAAAGTATTTATCCACCTTTAAAAAAAACCACAAGTATTTATCTTCTAATAATAGGTTGTTATCTAAAATAAAGTCTATTTTGAAAATATATTTTGAAAAATAGTTAGAAAACACTCTTTTCATATCAATTAAGGACTATTTAACAAAACTTTTGATAATTTTTTTTGTAAATTTTGATAAAAGTTGATAAAATATATGTTTGAAAATTTGATAAAAGTTGTAAATTATATAAAATGTGTGGTTAAAATTAATTGTTGGCTTTAGCCTCAACTTTTTATCAACAGTTTTAAACTAAACCAAATAAATGTTTGGTTTTGCTAAATATTAGATAATTAGCAGATTTTGATAAAAGTTAATAAATTTGTGATTAAAAAGTTGTATGTTCTATTAAATATGTGATTAAAATTAAGGGATATTTTCACCATATACCATAAAAAGTAAAAGAATTTAGAAAATATTGTTTCACTTTTTTAATTCTAAAAATATCGTTTTTATTTTTTTGTAACATTATATTTATTATTTTTGTTACATTAAAAAAAAAAAAGACGTGTGTTACATTTAGTACATTTGGAATTTAAAATGTTGAAAAATAATTATAAAATTTTATATAACAAATTAAGTATGTGACAAAATTATCACTAAATTAATTATTAACTTTGATTTTAAGTTTTTTTCAAAAATTAAAATTTAAGCAAAATCAAACAAAGTCAACAATTAATTTTAAATATATAAAACTTTTTATCCCACTATAAAGATTGAAAAATTGATTTTAAAATAATTCATAATCTTTTTTATCAAAATTTTAAAAAATCAAATAACGTAAATATAAAATTTTTATCCCACTATAAAGATTGGGAAATTGGTGCAAATAATTCATAATCTTTGTTCTCGTCTGAAAATGGTTACGTTTGATAAATCTCTAACTTATAGACTAAATATATCCTTAGTTTTAATTAAAAAAAATTTGTAATTAAATTTCACTTGTAAAAAGTGTAAATAAGTCCGATATTTTTTTTTTTTATTTTATAGAAAATTAAAGTAAACCAACAAGTTTTTTTTAACACTTTTATTGACCAAATTGATAATATACTAAATTATTTTGTATATTTTACGAACTATTATAAAATAACTAAAATTTAAACTCATAATTATTAACAAACATGCTAAATAAAATTATTTTTTATTATTAAGTAATTATATTATTTAAAATTTAAAATTTTATTTTATCGTTACAACATAAAAAAAAAATAATTTTGTAACAAACTTGATACTCAAATACTTTTATTTAATTCAACTATTTGTTTATTAACTATAAATATTAGAGTTTCAACTATATTCTTTATATTTTAATTTATCATTTTATTACTGTTCAAAAATAAAAAAACATAATGTGTAAATTAATTTTTATTAGTATTTTTATGTTAAAAAAGATATAATAAGACTTGTTTAATATTATAAAATTATATACACTATTTTATTATTAATTTAATTTAATTTAATTATGTACCAAAAAAAACGTTATAAAAACTATTTTCTCACTAAAGATAAAAATTAAAAACCATTTACGCCAATTTCACTAATAAAGATATAATAACTATTCTTCCACACTTTGTATACATTAAAAATCTTGGCCCCCGGTCAAAAATTAGGTGGTGGTACAATGAAAATCCGAAGGCAAAAAAGGCAAAAAGAGAATTCTGCACTCATTACATGACACGTGGTGTTTGTGTGGCCCCACTTGAGATCCTCAAAATACAGATGTTTTCCATATGACAGATTGACAGTTGGTTTACACTTTTGAATTTAATTTAATGTTGGAAAATATAATGTTCGCTACCGACTGGTCCCGGGATGTTCGCCTAACCACGTTAACACCTAAGACATTAAATTAAGTAATAAAATAGGCCGAATAAATACTCTATTTTCTATATTCAAAATTGATTGAACAGTGTCTTTTTCGTTTTTTTTTTCCGTTATTTTTTAGATTTTTGGCCAAATATTTGTTCGTTTAGAGGATAATTCATTCAGAGCCAAGATCGACTGTCCTAAATATGTGTTATCTTGACTTTCTCATCAATAAAAAATGTACATATTATTAAAAAATAAAATTATTTAATGTGTTCATATTTGCTATTAAAATTAATTTATATTTATTAGATAATGTATATATTTTTTATTGGTGAGACAGTCAATAAGACACACATATGAAATAGCAGATATGAACTCATTCATAATGGATTGTATATAGTGATCGTACTATTTGACACAGTTTTAAAAAAAGAGAGAAAAAGAAATTATAATAAAAAATGAATTTACAAAATTATACAAAATATGAAAAAGAAAACATGCGTAAGATATTATATTAATGGATCTCTTTGAAACCAACAAACCCTCTTACTTAACTATAAGACTATAACCAATAAATGAAATAAGTGCGAGAAAAAATATTTAAATATTTGTTAGTGTTTATAAGTACTTATAAATTGGTTAAATATTATTTTTATCCACACATTTTGTAGGATCCAAAACTTTTATTATTTTTTATCTATATATTTTGTAATACTCAATACTTATAATTTACAAAAATCTTTACCAAACATATACTAAAACTATTTTTCATCCCGATTCAGACTAAAGCCTTAAATTAAAAATAAAAAACCTCCCCAACGATACTCCATCCAAAATAAGAGGAAGAGAAAATAGTTATAAAGCCACGCACCTAAATTACGAATATATTAAGGGTAGAATTAAATTTAAAGAGCAGTTTTTTTTAAAACATTTCAGCAACATCTTTATTTTTATTATTTATTTTACTTTTCTCAAGAAGCATTTACTATATTTCTCTTATTTCTATTTTTATCATATATTTTCCTCACAATTTATATATATTATTTAATTAAAATCAACACATCAAGTATTGAAAATTGAAATTATTTTAATGCATTTAATAATAGAAAGTGAGAGAGAGCCAAATCCACTTCCTAAATTAGAGCATTCCAATGGGCTCTTTAAACGTAAGATTCTCTCTATTTTAAAGAGCCAAACTTTAAAATTATACTTTAACGGACTCTCTAAATTAACTTTTTAAAATAGAGAGTGTGTTTAGCTTTCAAAATTTGGAGAGTCAAACCCACTCTCTATAAGTAAATGCATTCAAACAATTTCAATTTTCAATACTCTATATAATGGTTGAATTAAATAGTGTATACAAAATAAAATAAAAAAAATAGAATAAAAGCATATAATAATTAGAAGAAGGGCATGTTAAGAGAAAATAAATGAAAAAATAATAAATATTTATTGGAAGAAGTAAAATAAAGTATTAAAGATAAAAGAGATTGTTGGGAAAGACTTAAAAATTTTTCTCTCTAAATTTATAGATCTTTCTCTAAAATGTCAAATATGCCCTTTATAAATAGAGAGTCTATTGGAGATGTTCTAAATTAAAATGTTAAATTAGAGAATTTATTGCAATATAATTTTAAGATTTGACTCTTTAAATTAAAGAATAATTTATATTTAAAGAGTTTGTTAGAGATGATATTAATCAACATTTTACTCTAAAACGTTACAAACTTTTTATTAAGACGAAGTAAACAAAATTAGAAGAAAAGCTCAAATTGGGTTGGGTTGGCCCGGTTAGTTAGGGGTGGAGTGGGGTGAGGTGAATAAATTGGAAATAATCATACACACTGTACGCACATAAGGGAACCCCGCGTCTCCCCTCACATTTATTAATTATTAATTAATACTAATTATACAAATTAGCCTTCTCTCAAGTCTCAATCCCTCACACATGCTTTCCAAGAAATTCAAAAACGTACAAAGGACAAGGCACAACACACCCTCTCCTTGTTTCTTCATCGTATGTTCTCTCTCTATCTCGGGTCTTTGGCTTCTTTTTTTGAATCTGTTAATGTTATGAGTTCTTGTTAGCGTTTTGCTTTTTGAATTTATGTTTCTTGATGTTTTTGTTCTCTGATTGGTTCGATGTTGCGAAAAGCCATTGATGACATCGTCCTTTTGTCCTTTTTTTCTTTTTCGGATCTTCTGTTTCAATCGCATGAATGATTTTAGTGACAGAAAATCAAGAAAACAGTTTTCCACCAATAATTTGGAAGCAAAGCGTAGAATGCTACAGGGGCTCTTCAGTTTTGCGAAGAAGTTCTGAGCTTTTTGATCCTTGAGGTCGTGTCCTCTCTTGGATTCTTTCAATTTTTTATAAATGTAGGTTTTAATTGTTATAATTCAAGAGTTAATTGGTGTTTTTTTTCTTTTTGCAAAATTTTGATTTTTTTTCTTTATATTTGGGGTTAATTGGAGTCGGGATTTTTGATTGGTGTATGGTGGATCTTGAATTTTTTTCTTTTGGATTTTCCTTAGATCCTTCCTAATTTTTATGTATTGTCCTCTCTCTCTGTTCTTCTCCTTGTCAGGTTGGGGTGTGATTCTGCAATTTACTGAAACTTTTGGGTCAAAATTTAGATTTCTTAGGATGTGTAATTATGTTCATCTTTTTACACAGGGCCCAATTTTAGTTTCCGTTCAAGTTTAAATTGTTATCTTTCTTATGTTTTTTTTTACTGATCATGGATTTTTGTTCTTTTTTTCTTTCTAGTGGCAGCAGAGTTAGAGAATTTTCCATCTTCACTGTAGGAGGGGATTCAATTGGCGATTGATGTCCAAGACTTGGACCTTTTAGTTAATTCTTTTATTAACAGAGAATAACATATTTCTCAAATGCTGGGCTTTACTAGGGCAAGAACTCAGCAGAGATCTAATAGATCTATGTCTTTAGGAGGTGAGCTTTTCTTGTTTCTTTTTTAACGTCTTTATTCAGGTTTTGTGCCTGTTATTTTAATGCTTAGGGGGATTTGGCTCACATACTTGTTCAGTATGGTAAGTTTTTAATCAATTGTAGTTACATGACTGTTTGCCAACCATTTATTTTCCCCTAATTGCAGGGATGGATTATGCAGACCCAAAGAAGAAGAGCAATATAGTAGGAAAAATTCTAATGGCTGCTACCCTCACAGCAATGTGTATTCTTATGCTCAAGCAATCTCCAAATTTTAGTTCCCCTAGCCAAGTAATTCTCTTATCATTTTCTATGTTTAGTTTTGCTCTTCAGCTTTCTGAAGGAACCAAAAAAAGAAAAAAATAAACTAAAAGAAAGAAAATTTGAACTAGCTTTTCCTTATTTGCGCAGCTGTTATTACTATGTTTATTACTCTTTTTTTTCTTACCATTTTGGTGTGGCTAATTGTAGTTGACGTGTTTTTTGGTTTTGGGGTTAATCTAAGACTTTATAGTTAGAAATTCAGGCGAGTGATGTATGATTTCCTGTCAAGTGGTCAACTGGGGGCCTCATTAATTCACAATATAGTTTCTTATCTATTTTAGGAAACAACTGCATCTTGAGCTCATTGCCTGCCTGGTTGTATATGTATAATAGTTTGCTTGCTGATAAAGGTGGTAATTACATATAGAGTTGGGTGTAACTTGAAGCACTTCACCACTTAGGAATGTAATTCTTTTATGAATATTCAAGTCTTGAGCAAGTGTTAACAGAACTAAAGGCTAAACGTTCACAGACCAAGTGTAGTATATAGTCAGACTCTGCTATAAGCTTGTCTTCAGATTCGTTGCAGCATAGTATGTTAAAATTAGACATCGTTCCCATCCAGATAGAGTGCAAAAAGATTATATTTTAATTAATTTTGTTTGCTTTTAAGCAATTAGAAGAAATCCCCTTTCCCCAAAGAGATTCAGCTTTATAGGTGGGAAATAGATTTAATAGATATGTGTGACCTTTTGTTCAAAACTCATGCCAAACATTGCTATCTTTTTGAAATTTAACATGAACGTATGTTTTTCCCTCGTGTCTTTGTACAGTTTTCACATCATGAACCAGGTGTCGTTCATGTCTTAGTTACTGGAGGTGCTGGCTACATTGGTTCACATGCGACATTGCGACTTCTGAAGGACTCATATCGCGTGACAGTAGTGGTATTTTTCTGACATGAGTAGTTCATTTCTGTGATCATTACTGTCAGTAATTTTGACATGACACCCTGAAGAGACGCAATTTTCGTTTTCCAGGATAATCTGTCAAGGGGAAATCTTGGTGCCATCAAGGTCCTACAGCAGCTATTTCCAGAACCTGGGAGACTTCAGTTTATATTTGCTGACCTGGGTGATGCAAAAGCAGTATCCTCATTCATCATTTGTTTTTATAATAATTTTTTTTTTTCAAGTGGAAGTTAAATGGGTTTCGAATTGTCACCTTGATCAATATGTTCAGGTGCATAAAATTTTCTCAGAAAATGCATTTGATGCCGTGATGCATTTTGCAGCTGTAGCATATGTTGGAGAAAGCACTCTCGATCCTCTCAAGTGAGTGCCTTTTGATCCTATAGGCTATAGTTGGCCTTTGAAAATAAGAGTAGTAGTTACGAGAATTAAAGATGTCTCAAAGCAGGCGTTTCCCGATTAACTGGTCCTGAGAAGTTGCATATAGGTTGATACTTCATAAAAGTCGAGCAATTTCAAGTATGTCCACAACGTGGTTGTTTTAGTGTAGCTCACTATATAAGGATGACCAATACAAGAATTTTATTGTCTTCGTTTTCAAACTTAAGAATATCACTTTATTAGTTAAAATCTGGGATGTATTTGAAGTTGTTGTACTGAGTTGGTCCACGTGGTTACTGATGGTTGATGCTAAGCTCTTTCTTGAATTCCCACATCCTGTCCCGAGCAAACAGCCATAATTATTTCTGTCTCTGTGTGTGTGTGTGTGTGTGTGAGAGAGAGAGAGAGAGAGAGAGAGAGAGAGAGAGATCACACTTTTTTGGCTTGTTTCGTTTGAAATTTTGACGTATTATGTTTAAACTTGAATTAAGTGATAAATGTAAAATTTTATGGTTATACGAGTATAATTATAATTTAGTTTGAGCTATTATGAGTCATATAAATTGCAGTTCCTGTTTTTTTTTTTTTTTTTTTTTTTTTTTTTTTTATGATAATCATGTTTTCAACACAGGTATTATCACAATATTACATCAAATACTCTTGTTGTATTAGAAGCTATGGCAGCTCACGGAGTGAAGACTTTGATATATTCTAGTACATGTGCAACATATGGGGAGCCTGAAAAAATGCCAATCACAGAAGTAACTCCGCAGGTGAGGGTTGTGCAAGGCAGTAGTTGCTTTTATGTTCAATTTCAGTATAATATAAAAATTGCTTGCTGTGACTATTTGTTAGGTTTGTAGTTTTCTTACCAAACAGTTTACCGTATTTGGCATTGTGCAGCTTCCAATAAATCCATATGGAAAAGCCAAGAAAATGGCGGAGGATATAATTCTGGACTTCCATAAAATTCAGACATGGCTGTCATGATTTTAAGGTACGAGCTTTAATAGTTATATTCTTTTTCCATCTTACAAGAATGTATATGAGCTGCCAACTTTTGATCCAAATAAGTTTCTGTTGTAGACTTAACCATTGTTGATAGTTACGCATTAAAAGTTATCTGACTGATGGGGTGAATATTTTACATGTACATTGCTTTTCTTCATCGGTAAGTTAATTAAACTAAAAGTATTGTAAAAATTTTCAGTAATGTATTCAGAGTTTCTAGGATCTCTAAAATCTAGATATTGTGTTATTATGTGATTGAAGGTGACAGAACTTGATAATATTTCATCTATCATTTCTTTAAGCTTTGTATCCACTTTTATGTTTTTCAAATTAGTGTGTTGAAGTGGTATTTTCATCCAGTCGTGATGATTAACTTGATTAGATTTGGATAATTAAACTCCTAATAGAGTTAACAATAGGCAAAACTTTGCAAATATCCGAAGTAAGCTTCTGTTCATTTTTAAACTCTCGCATTTCTGAACCTTCTAGACCGAAAATATCATCATTTTCCTTTTGCCAAGTATGAGCTCTCACCTTTCCAACCGTGCTGATGATAGATAACCGCCATCTTATGAAACTTTTGCCTTTTATTCTAAACTATTTCTTTTACGCCATGATGGGGATTATGCTCTCAATTAATTTCTTTAGCGAGTGTTTTTAGCAATGCAGGAACGTACATCCAGGCTTTTTACTTTATTATTAAATTTTATATTCAGGTACTTCAATGTGATTGGTTCTGAACCGGAGGGAAGACTAGGAGAAGCTCCCCGTCCAGAACTACGTGAACATGGACGTATATCTGGTGCTTGTTTTGATGCGGCACGTGGTATCATCTCCGGGCTTAAGGTCTGCCTCTTTGCTCTTCAGATTTCACCCCTGCTATAAATTTTCTCATAACATCACTAAAGGAGAATTTTATTTATAGTAAGAGAACTGATAATACATGCTTTAGAAACAATTATATCTGGATTTCTGTTCTCGTGCAGGTTAGAGGAACAGATTATAAGACTCCAGACGGCACATGCATACGGGATTATATTGATGTCACCGATCTTGTTGATGCTCATGTGAAAGCTCTGGAAAAGGCAAAACCACGGCACGTTGGCATATACAATGTTGGTACAGGAAGAGGTATTAGACCTTATTTTCTCCAAATGTTTTTCCCAACTGCTAACGATTATTGTTATTGAAGCTATGTTTTCATCCCCATTATCAGGTAGATCAGTCAAGGAGTTTGTGGAGGCTTGTAAGAAGGCAACCGGGGTGCCCATTAAAGTCGATTTCCTTCCACGCAGGCCTGGTGATTATGCAGAAGTATACAGTGATCCTACCAAGATCAGGAACGAATTGAACTGGACGGCAAAACATACCGATCTTCAAAAGAGTTTGCAGATTGCGTGGAGATGGCAGAAGGTACATCTCAATGGGTACGGGACTCCTCAGGTGATGTCAGCATAAATGTTGCAGGCAGCGTTCAATGCGGACGACTAACATAGCTCCCTTTTTACTGCCTATTTTTGCCCATTTCTATTAGTGCTCAGAGGAGGGATTTGATATTTATTCTTTACATATCTCTATTCAAGTTCAACCACATGGCTTACAGTTTGTAGGAAGCAGCCAGTATTATTATATGTATTCAAAACGGGTATTTAGGCAATATTAGTTGCTAATGAGGTATTATTGATTTGTTGTTGTATCTTCAATTTTTCTTTTTAAGAATGTTTGAATCAGGAGATGCTGATTCAGGGCAAGGCTTCTCTCTCTCTCTCTCTCTCTCACTCATATCCCTAATTTTTTTATTACATTTTTATCTTCAACTTTTCATTAATTAGCACATCTTATGTTTGATAACAGTTTTCGTAAAAAACATTTGTTGAGAATTCGTAAAAAGATTTATTTGTCTGTCATATTTTTTTAAAAAAAACAATAGATACAAAAATATGATAAAATATTTTTTTTCTTCATTTTAAAGTACGTAAACAAAATGTCCTCTCATAAACTATCATCAATGATAAAATGTGTTAAGTAATGAAAGTTGAAGATAAGAATTATATGAGAAAAAGTTAAGAACATAATTGAAATAATGAACAAAAGTTGAGGATTCTAAATACAATTAAAATGTGGTGCACTTATAACGAATAGTTTTTGTACGAGTGGTCCCTATCTTTTGTACTTATTGTGGGTTGAGGACCTATCGTTTTATTTTTGACAGTTTAACTCTTATTTTAAAAGTTTTTGGCGACAATGGTCATTTTCGTCTATTTTCGTGAGATTTAACCGTTAGTTCTTGCTTTTTGCACAAATAGTCTCCACGTGCATTTCACACTCTTCATTTCATAAGGGTATTTTCGGCATTCTACTGTTCATAAATAAAAATTTGCAGCAAAGATTCTAAACTTAAGAGAAAAAAAAAAGAAAAATAATTAAAAAAAAACCGACCGACCCGACCCGACCTGTCTTTGTTGAAGGAGATCCGCATACAAATCCCAATCAAAGGAGGAGTCAAGATAGTACTGAAGCCAAGACGCCATCTCATCAGCAAAATTTTTGTATAACCCTGAAGAAGTGGGAATTGGATAGTCCTCTTCCATCTCAAAATCTGGCACACATTGATTCATTTCTCTTTCAGAACTTCAATTGTTTGTATTAAATTACTGGGGTTTTTCGAGGAAAGTTCAAAACTTCCCGAAAGTCTTCACTCCATTTACCATTAAACAACAAAATATAAATTAATAAATATCAAAAATGCAAGTTGGTGCTGCAAATGAATTCACATTTCAGTATCAATCCAACGGTATCAGCATAATCTAGATGAGAGGAGTCGGAACATGGATTGGGATAGGGCTTCAATTTCGCACCAACGGTATCGGCACAATCTAGATGAAATGCAACAGAGTTAGTTATTAGGGCCGCTGGAGAAAAAAAAGAAGAAATCCGTAGATTTGGGTTGCGTTGTGTGTAGCCGGACGGTGTAGAAATGGACTCTTTGGAGAATTTTTATTGCATTTTTTGTGATTGCACTTACCATCATCATAGCCAAGACGGTGCCAAAGCACAAACACCGGCCACCGCCGTCGAATAACTATACGGAGGCATTCCATGAGGCGTTGCTATTCTTCAACGCCCAAAAGTGTACGACAAATATCTCATTTAAGTTGTTCCAAAAGTAGAAAGTGGCAATTGTAATCGAAAACTGGCCATCAATCATTTTGCAGAATTCATCGACTCTTTGTAGTTTGGTATAATTACACACATACACGCAGGAGGAGGAGGAGGAGGAGGAGGATGGAGGGAGTATTTTTTTAAAATTATTATTATTATTATTATTTTTTAAGTTTAAGACTTCTTTTGCAAATTTTTATTTATGAACAGTAGAATACTGAAAAATGACCCTATGAAATGAAGAGTATAAAATGCACGCGGGGACCATTTTTGTAAAAAGCAAGAACTAACGGTTAAATTTGACGAAAATGGACGGAAATGACCATTGTCGTCAAAAACGTTTGAAATAGGGTTAAACTGCCAAAAATGAAACGATAGGTCCTCAACTCGTAGTAGGTGCAAAAGATAGGGACCATTTGTGCAAAAAAACCTATAACAAATTGTAGTGTGAATATAACCACCCATGTAAATATTCATTTGTTTTGTGGAACTTTTTAGCTACACAATTTGTCGACGCATTGCAGAATTGACAAAATACACATTTAAAAGTACTGATTAATATTGTTAAACAAGTTAAATTTATTTAACATTGAATATATAAAGGTTTCATTATTGAATATTGTCATTGTTACTTCCTTGCCACACGTGGCCTCCACATCTGGACTGCGTAGGAGTAGGGCGTCACATAGGATACACCAACTATGCCTCACTAGAATCGGCGAACTTTGTAAAATATGAGAGAAAAATATGTGGAGAAATAACTCTCTCTCAGATATTGATGTAATGTGTATAATGTGAGTTATATATATATATATATATATATATATATATATATATATATATATATATATATATATATATATATATATATATAGACTAATAGAAACTTAATAAAGAAATGAATAAGAAAAAGAGTTATACTTAAAATAGGAATATTACATATATGGTATCCTACTACATGGTATTCTACTGTAAATAAAATTCTAATAAGCTTTTATCAAATTGCATGAGCATCCCACCTTGGTTAAGAGAAGGGAGCCTGCAATATCTTCTTAAACAAGATAGAAATTGTGTGATTTTGTATACTACTCCGCTTCTTGGCTTAGCTCGAGGGGCCAAGCTACATCTCAATATGCTTATTGATGCGCGACAAGGGGTCCATTACCACATTTGCAAATAGGAAAATTGCCAATAAGTCATCTCCACATGACTTGTTTCAAATTAGGTCAATTTTTTTTTTTTAAATTGTGATTAAGTCATACTTCACAGCAATATTTTATATTAATTCCAAAATCACCACTTTTAACCATATTTTTCATTGGCACAATCTTCCAACTCCACAAACCTCCTCCACCTCCGGCGACAACCTCCTCCACCTCCGACGAGTGACCTCCGGCGAGTGCTTCTACGCCAGTGTCACTTTTTAATTCCATATAGTAAAATCTGGGCCATGTGCTATTGAAATTGTGAAGATATCTAAGCATTCATGGAAGGAATGAAGGATTTGTGAAAGATTTTGATGTAGCTAAACTAGTTTTGGAATTGGTTTTAGGCAGTTTTTTGGTGAAGATTTTGGATCAATTTTCAGTTGGGGACTGAATGTTGTTAGCTGTGAAACTACAAAAGTAAATGACAAGTTATTTCATAGAATCCAGATTGAGGTAACAAATTAACGTAGGAATATTGTTATTAATTTCTTTGTTTTAATCTTAATTCTTGTATTTGATCATTCTTTCAAAGCTAGTGATCTAACGGCTAGCATTGATCTATCCCGTCCGCAAGAAAAAGGACGAATATGATTAATGGGTTGAATTTTAGCGTTATGTATTTTTTCAATTATGTAAACAATGAGGTAACATCTGTTGTTGATATCAGATTATAGAATAGCAACTTGATATTGTATTAAGTTCGCCATTAGATTATTTGTTTGTGTTGTTAATTAATCATGAAAGTTGTTTAACATCTTGTATTATACAAAAACAGAGATCACAATGAAATGGGCATAGAATGTTGTAAATATGAGTTTGAATGCTGTAAATATGAGTTTGAATACTCTACTATCTTATGTAAATAGGAGCTTGAATGCTCCACCATCTAATTGCTGTAAATAGGAGCTTGAATGTTCCACCATCTAAGGTTTAGTCATGGTATGTTGTTTGGTAATCAGATTATATAAAACAAAGATCACGTAAAATAGTATCACAATATAAATGGACATAGAATTCACATACGTGCTCAGAATTTTTATTATAATATATTTTCGGAATGGTCTCGACGAGATGGTCAAGACCAGTCGCTTTGCCACTGCATACGATGGATTTTACCCGTTTGAAGTCGTTTCTTTAGTTTAAAATGACAATCTTTAATTTTTCTTTTCAAAACAGTATCACAAATTCTCTAAAACAGTATCACAGATAACAGGCGAAGTTGGTGCATCATAATCGTTGCTCGAAGAAATGAATTGAATCAGAAATGAATTAACACAGTCATGATGGTTAAATCAGATCAAATACACACAAATAAGCTGCTTTTAAGCTTAACCAAACATACTCAGAAATGAATTGAATAAACAAAATGCAGAAATTATAAATGTCACTTACAACACACTGAAGTGCAAAAATTTACAAAGACCCAATAAAAATTCTATGAATCCAGCCAGATATAAAGTTTGATATATTAGTATCATAGTTGAAACATTATCTTAAACAAACAGTATCATATGTTGATGGATTAAAGTTCACAAATGTACATTATCTAAATAAAAACAATATCATGGATTAAACAGTATCAAAGTATACTAATGCACATTACTTAAATAAAATAGTATCATGGATTAAAACATGTTTTAATCCATGATGCTGTTTTAATCCATGATACTGTTTAATTATGGCAAGGTTTGAACCTGTGATACTGTTTGAATGTCATAGTTTTAATTCATGATACTGTTTTAATGTCTTAGTTTTAATCCATGATACTGTTTAATTATGGCAATGTTTGAATCTATGATACTGTTTGAATGTCTTAGTTTTAATCCATGATGCTGTTTTAATCCATGATACTGTTTTGTTTAGGTAATTAGTATATTTTGATACCGTTTTAATCCATGATACTGTTTTTATCCTGTGATACTGTTTGAATCTATGTGATCTTTGATATTGTTTAATTATGGTAAAGTTTGAACATGTGATACTGTTTGAATGTCTTAGTTTTAATCTATGACAATGTTTTGTGTTAGGTAATGTGTATTAATATAATTTGATACTGTTTTAATCTATGTTTTAATCTATGATACTGTTTTGCATAATACAGTATCAAACAAAACATATGACTAATTAAACAGTATCAAAGATAAAAGTATGATATCATAGTCACGTGTGTTGTTTGATAATCAGATTATGCAAAACAAGATCACAATAGAAATGATCATAGAATTTGCACACGTGTTTTAAATTTTTATTATAATATATTTTCGGAATGGTCTCGACGAGACGGTTAAGACCACCGCTTTGCCAACGTGATATGATAGATTTACCATTTGAAGTCGCTCTTTAGCTTAAAATGGCAATCTTTTTTTTTTTCTTCTCAAAACAAAGATCACAAATCCTCTAAAACAAAGATCACAGATTAATGTACATCATTTTTGTTGCAAATTAAAGCTCTTCCAAAGTATCTGAGTCCCTTAAAAGCAAACACATACTTTAGAGCAATGCCAAGATGAAGAAAGAATAACTGCCAATTATTCTCAAGTTAATGAGAAGTCATGCAAAGGGTTCTCATCTAAAACTATGAACAATGTTTCTAATTCTTCCCTTGAATTAGAACATGTTTGAGATTTAATTAGGACGTAGATTCTCATTGGATAGATAAGTATAAATATATAAGGTGTTTAATGGTAGGTAGACGAATTAATCTGTAGAGAATAAACAAGAGAATAATATTGTTTTTAAAATATTTCATTAGTAGTACAAAATTATAGGTTTAACAGTATCACAACAAAACAGTATCACAATAAAACAGTATCACCACAAAACAGTATCACAATTAGTGTTTTTTTTACAATTAAGGGTATGCTGGTCTTTTATCTCTAAAATGTGACTTTAATTGAATTAAGTTTTGAGCATATGACTTTAGAGCCCAAAAGTGTCCAAATAATGACCAATCCTGAATTTACCCTTTACAAATACCGTTAAAAAAGAAACAGTGATAGCAATTCAACCAATAAACAATTGATGTGTCCATAAAGTATGCAAAGTTAGAAATATCATTTATTTTATTGTTCTATAAATACTCCATCTAAAAACAAAGAAAATGTATACAATAATAACACTCAAAGCAAAATTGTCTACTTATTTTTCTACATCCAATTATATATTTTGACAATTGATTTGACCGTTTGAAGTGCAAACGACCGTCGAACCTCCTTTTAGAACTTCTTTGCAACGTAACGCTGTCAAAGTGTACATGTAATGCTTAAGTGGACAAAGAAGTGACAAGATGTGTTGTCAGCTTGGTCATACTTAGATTTTGAAGTCAACAATCATCAACACATGTGCTTTGGTTTTTTTCTTGTAAAAGACAATTCAATTACGAATTACCTACAAAAAAAAAAGAAGGCATTATCTATTGTCAATGACACGGATCAAAATTTCTTTGGGAGAAAACGACGCACATTTTGGACCTTTGAACAAACACGCAGAGCAATGAAAAATTCTCAAGAATTCGTATTATATTAAAATCGTCTACCCCATCAAAGAACGGGCTATTGAAACGGTGAAGGCAAGTACGTCTGAAATTTCAAGAATACAATATGAATTCGTTTCATCTGGGTACTGCTCTGTCACTGACTAATAAAGAAATCATGAAACTTAGTCATACACAGAAATACCAATAGTACAGAACAAAAACACAGTCAATCAATCTTTTTTCTCTTTTTCTTCCTGGGAAACATATGGTACTAAAGACATCTTCATTCGGTGAAATTCATATAATGTAGTTGCATCACTCTACAATATGTAGACATTATCCCGTGCGTACAGTTGATGCTTTATGATTAATCGACTAAGATGGACGGCTAGGTAAGATCATCTTCATCCAATGGTTCATCTTGATCCTTTGCATCCATCTTAAATGCACTCACATCACCTGTAGGTAGTTTCCTTGCAAGCTTGATGATCTGCAGAAAACTTCTTTTCAGCTATATCTTTCCATTATCAGAATGACCAATTGAAGATAATAAAACAGGTAAAAGGATAAAATGAAAAATAGTAAATTTTTCATTTGTTGATTTGTTTGAGTTTGTAAAACCTTTACTAATATGGGCAATTCTAGAATCTAAAAGTGTTTCCAATTTTGGGGTGGTGATATTTCTTTACGAGACATGCAAAGAATGGGAAGTGCTTCAGTACTGCTGTATACGACACATGCAGTAACTCTTCCAAGCACAATCGTGAATTGCATAGTTTTTGTCTTTTTGAAATAGGAAAATACGAAAGTCTGCAACTAAAAACTCACCAATGACTCCCAACAGGTTTAAACCATGAAGCAATATTTGCGTATTTGCGCCACAAAAGTTGATTCTATTTTCCAGAGAAAAATGTTTATCTGAATCCAAAATGATTATAGACAATGTTCAAATGGATGGGAACAGTTACCACGTGATCAAGATTGGAGATGATGCTTGACTGAGCGGCACGCTTGATTTCTTCAACATCACCTTCAGTGTATGCAGAAAGGAGTCTACTGGCAGCACGATTTTGATCGCTGTTCAAGAAAGCTTCAACCCTGCCAAGAAGCAAACGGGAAGAAAATGTCCAAAATTTGTGAGAATAAGTTAAGTTTCCTAGAATGAATAGAATGAAAAAAAACAAAATATTGGCAACACAATTGGATAAGTATGAAACGTACACGGACTAGGTCTTATATTTTAAACACTTGCTTATGCATGCATAGAAGAAATCCTTAGTGAAGGACAGTTCTTTCAATGCAAATTACAGGAAGACCAAGAAAGGGGCAAAACATTGTTTTTAGAAGTTCTACATCTTTCCCATTTAAGGAAAACTTTTGAGACTTTGAACCTCCGCAAATAAAAAAGGAAACTACTCTGGAAGCCCCTAATTTTTTCAAACATGATTTCATCCCTTCAACTTCGTTTCATTCAGTTTAGCCCTTCAACTCAAATTGTGAATTGTCACATTACATGAGCCATGAAAGGGTGAAAAGGAAATTCCATTTTTACAAAGTTAAAAACAAATTTAAGAAAGAGAATAGAAAGGGAGAAATAATGCCTTCGTCCTAGAAACATTATTTCACATTACTTAGGCCCATCCATGTATCCTTCATTCCTAAAATGGAACCGATATTTTTTTCAGGTCCGTTTACATTTTGGTTAGCCTTAGGACCATTTCTTCATTTTTTCACCCATCAAGATGCATGGCCACAAACCAGAAACAGGTAAAAAAGGTAAAGGGTGTGACAGCTGCAATAAGACTGCCTAGCCATGAGCATGCGTGAGTGGATAATACCAAGGCATACCATTTAGTACTTTTCATTCTTATCCAGCAATGGGAGGCATCATTTTAAGAGTGCCAACTGAATAAAATGTAAAAGCAACAAAAAGCTCAACTTACTGACAACAATCGTTGTAACACTTCTCTGCTTGCTGGAAGTCGTGAGCATAAAGATACACAATGATTGCACTGAGATAAGCCTACATCCAAAAGAGGTTACTCTAAAAATTACAATAGACGAAAAAGACTTCTGGACTTCAAATATAATTTGCATTTATTACAATTGTAATTTTGTTTAAGAAATAATTTTTTTTTCTCAGTATTATGATTATAATGTTTTGGGTGCATATAAAAGCATATTCAATGATTGATTGAACGTTCTGCGAAATTTGTGTGTATGTTTTGGAATATTGCTTGTTCGCAATCTTAATTTACTGATTGTCAAGGTAGTATGATCTATTCAGAGTAACTATTGTTGACCCCAAATCACCTAAATGTCTTTTCCTTATAAAAAAAAGTACTATAATGGCTTCATTAAAAAATTAAAATTTATGAAAACAGAGAAAATCCGGGAATAAATTTAAATCTGGTATGGGATTACCCCTAGTAAATAATAGACTAGACTCATTAAAGCCTATTCAACATAATTCTCATACTGTTTTATTCATCAATACATATAATTGAATAATGCAAACAGAGAATTAAAAACCAATATGTCACGCTAACAGTAGGAAGGGGAAATTGCAACAAGAAAGGTTTTGAATACATGGAGATCAAACTGACAAGCTTTCACACCTTGCATTGGCTATGGGTAGCATTGCACTTATCAGCTGATAAGGCCCATCTTAAAAGAAAAGTTGCAGCATCTGCATACCTGTAGGCAGCAAAACCATGCTGATGTTAAGACATCAAAACTTTCTTTACCAGAAACAGAAAAGAAATAAATTTGGCATGAATTCCCTCAAGGTGTGTATAAGCCACTAAATGGATGCTAAGAATGATACCCCATGTCAAATCCAAATAATGGGATATTAATTGGTATGATAGGTCCGAGAATATCAAGGACACAATCATGGACAGTAAAATTATTTTTTTAAGAAACTATATCTTAATAGGAGAAACATTAGCGTTCACCAGAAGGGATAAATCTAAATTCACACGATGTGCGTACAAAATTCAAGTCATGCACACTTACAACCAATGCCCCCTCCCCTTAGAGAGAGATCAAGAAAGATGTTAAAGTGCAAACTTCGGATAATCGAATAATCAATAATAGAGAGAAGAGTAAATTTTAGCAGAAGAGGATGTCTGGCAAACAATTTACAATAGTCACCATGAGCAAATGAGATAGGCATTCTGATTCATTTGTATTGAGGAACACGTCGAGTTCAATTTTTTTGGAAAAAAAGGCGCAATATGAAACTTAAAATAAGAGCACCATCATTTCAATCTTACACAACACTAACAAGTCAGAAATACAAAGCAATTCATTGTTTCTTCATTTAATTAATGTTTATAATGAAACAAATCTTACTTCTCAAGCTTTATATAAACACTTGTAGCAGCACGATACAGATCAAAGGCCATTTGTTCCTTTCCATCCTCTTCAAGGGCATCACAAGCATCGGTGTAAAGCTGAATAGCTTCCTCAGGTGCAACATCTTCTAAAGCACTTTAAGAAACACGACAGCTTTATGATTATCGACTATTATAAATAAACATTTGAGAAAGATTAGAGCATATAGAAAAGTCTCAGCAAATGAGATTGGAATTCCAGAATTTCACACTCAAGATATTAAAACATGCACGTAATTGATGTTTCAAAACATCAAACATCCATCAATAACATTGTCTTTACCAGATCAAGAAACCTCCAATTTTGCACAACTTAAAAAATCATAGTGTCTAATTCTATACATACAATCATAAGAACATATATATATTGAACACTTTTCAATATATGAGACGTAATAGACAGAGACTAATTATAACAAAGTGTCTATTAAATGAGGAAACTCCTCAAAATGTAATATCGTAGGTATCAACACTACAACCAGAAGAGAGCAGAGCAGTTCATACCGAGCACCCTTTGCAAGTGCATCTGATGCAGGTTGTGACCTTCCACACTCAGTATACAACTCAGATGCATGTCGAGAAAATTCAGACACTTCTTTCCAGTTGCCTGCTTCCTTTGCAAGAACAGCCGCAGATTCCATATGTTTTGCAGCATCCCAAGGCCTGAATTGCTCGTCAAGGTTTCCAACATTACATGACAAGATATTGAATAAATTTATTAGATTACTTGTATTAATGAAGGATAAAACAACTGGGATACGAAGAGAGCATCTCTTGTCCTTTCGAAGCTTTCTCAAATGCTTCTTTTGCTTTCTCGTAATTTTTCGCCAGCCTATATGCATTTGCTGCCACATACGAACAGAACCCATGTAAAAGACGTACGCATAAAATTGCTCCAAATACATTCCTTTTCTTTAATCTCATATATGTTATCAAACATACCCGCCTGCTCATACAGAACTGTGGCACTCTTCCAATCTGCACTCCACCTTGTCATGCTGAGTTTTGTTCTACAAAATTAAATGGCAAAAACACAACAAAACTTCATCAAAAGAAAGAATTTTTAACATAACTAGTCTAACTATTTGACTTAAAGGAACAGATCATTACTGAACAAAAAAACACTGACACTAGTTTCTACTCGGATTTAGATCAATTATATATTTTTTTAAAAAAAAATCCTGGTTAAAAGTAATTACTTATTTGATTGATTGCCTCCTATAATCACTAAATTTACGGCATCGACCTGTGAAGCGCCCCGTAAAGCACAATCATCCAGCGTAATGCAGTTTTTATAAAAAAAACTATTATCAATAAACATGTTTGTTGGCTCGTTAAATAGTTTAGATTAGCAGTGTTAATCTATATAACAAGAAATTAAAGATGTACAAAATAGAAAAAGTCTAAAACTGACAGTTTATCGGCTTTGGAGATCAACTTGTCGGGATCGGAATTGGCCATGGCTGATCAACTGATGAAGTCCTCCTTGGGTTGAAGCTTCTTTCTTTGCTTTTAGGTACTTTAGCAATCCCGGGTCATTCGATCTGGTATTCTCCAATTTCAACTAAATCGCATCTTCATCGACTAAGACGTTTCGGAAATCGCATCCTTGCCGAGAAACTCCCCCTATAGCATAAACATAATAATAAAAAAGACGATTTAAATGTAAAGCCATTAAAAAACACAAATAAATAAATATATATATAAAATGTTTTGAGACTGGTTCGAGAAATTTGAAATGGGACCATATCCTCCATTCCCATCCCGATTGTCTAACTAAGCATCAATATAGGATCGGATGAGACGGGTACTTTGCCATTCCTAGTTTTACCAACTCTATGTTTGTCCAAACTTGAAAATTTTACTTATACGTAAACAAATTATATTATAAATAATTTTTTGTTTGTTCAAAATTAAAAATAAGTTACTAATTATAAAATAACTTTTATAATGAATAACATTTTTTAATTATAAATAAGAAAAACGTAATCTTAAAAATGTTTAGAATTAAAAATTTAGTTAAAGTAACTTCAACTTATTTTTACACCAAAAAAAAAAAAAAAAAATGTTGTAAAACCGTACCAGATGGTAGAACTGCCATTGCTTGTATATGTATAAGTATGTAACCAATTTTACGGGTAAACGTTCACCTGATTTTGAACGGAGTTGCTTCGGGTGTCTTTAATTTGGTGGAATTAGGCCGCGTCAACTTTGAGTTGTTTGTAAATTTGGTCACTCATCTTTAATTTAGGGTGTGTTTGATTTTGATTAAAATCAAATTTTTGTAAAAGTTTGTAAAAGTTGATAAAAGTTAATAAAATGTGTGGTTGAAAAGTTGTAAAAAGTTGTAGGTCCATGAAATATGTGGTTAAAATTAATTATTGACTTTGACTTCAATTTTTTATCAAAATTTTAATTGAAATTGAACTGGGCCTTAATGTATTTAGGCCACCCAACTTCTATTTCTTGCAAATTTAGTCATTTTGTCCACTGTCTCTTTAGTTTAACTAATGTAATATTTTGACCTCGATGTCAAAACAAAGAGCATGTTTGGCATAATTTTTTTTAAACTATTTTTTTTTTCAAACTCATTTTCAACCACATATTTTATGGTCTCACAATTTTTATTAACTTTTCAATCATATATTTTACTAACTTTTTTCAAAATCTTCTAAAAAACTAATTTTAAACTCCATCAAACAAACATTAAACATATGTTTATGTCCATGTCACACAACAATACACCTCACTCATTTTATAAAAATACTTATTTAAAAAACTTATGAACTAAAAGCCCATTCAATTTTTTAACGTCTTTGTCAGCCTATTAAATTACTTAAATTGATGGCATTGGATAAGTGATCAGATTTGTAAGTAAATTGAAGTTGGGTGACCTAATTGCACCTAATTAAAGATGAGTGATCATTTTTGCAAGAAAATAGAACTTGAGTGATATGATTGCATCAAATTGAAAATGAGTGAGCCTGATGCAACTCAACTCAAAATTACTTGACGTGCTGTGCATCTAAACCCAATTTTACTCATTTGGAAAAGAGGCGTATAAATATTAAAATTGAAATCTATAGCTTAAAGTTAATACAAATATGTGATGTACTATGTTAATATTGTTTTTCAATTGCTATTTAAGTTTAAAATCTTATCGAATAGTCACTATATTTTCAAAGTTGTTTTTCATTTGTCACTTTTTCTCCTTCCGTTTGAAAATTAAAGATTTTGATGGCGTGACAAAATAGTTAATTTTTCAAACGATCCGAAGTGACATATACGAAAGAACATTAAAAAATAAAAATCCAATGAGTGATGAGAAACAATTTTAAAAGTAAGTATTCGAAAAAAAATTAAAGTTCAATAATTGTTGGAGAATGTAGAGTTGACTATTCAAAAAAATGATAAAGTTTATAGATAGTTGTGAACCAAGAATAGCAAGGGGCATCTTTGATCAATTTCTCCACGTGATAGAGCTCGTCACTTGATTCTTCGGTAATATGCAATTTTCTAGCTTCGCATATTATCATATTTTAGATTCAATCAAAGTAAAAGCCTTGCATCTTGATCAGTATGATTATCAGAAGGAGAATTTGGAAATGTTGAAAAAAAAAGGGTGTACAGGTAATGTTTTATTTTTGAAAACATTAGCAAAAATGGTTATTTTTATATGCAAAATGTCAAATATACCTATTTGTTAAAAGGATGGTTAACATTTTATAGTACTTAAAAGCTGGCCACTTTTAGTCAAAGACTAATACAATAGCTTACAAAAGAAGTTATTAAAGTGGATCTTAGAATTTTATTTATACATAAGATAATACTAATTAAATCATAATTACAAGATATATTTTATTTTAATTTCAATAATACTTATTCACGGTTGAACTATCAATTAAAGAACACAAGACTTTAATTCAATTAGCATTTAATTTGTTGAATAAGATTGGAAGTTAGAAATTGAACTTTTGATATTAGAAGTTGCTATTTAAAGGTAAGGAAATCTTATTACTTTTTTATAAATGTGATTTTTTAGAATGTAGGGTTTAGATTATTAAGTTATTTGAAGTATAAATTAATCATATTTTGATATTAATAATGTTACCACCAGATTTCGGTAAGGCTTCTACGTCAGCAAAAGCCCTATAAGTCCAGCGAGGGCCTTCCAGGTCGTAAAAGCCTCACACACTTATAAATACATTTAAGGCCCGGCAATACATTGGCACCCTCGAATTAAGTATGGCGAAGTCCGTGAAGAGCCTTGACACTCATGGTCGACCCAGGGAGCTTCGTATCCATTGTAATTAGTAGGCATCACGATATTCCAGAATGACCAAGAGATATGTTTAAAGAAAGATAGTGTTTGATTGATACACATATCTCACAAGGAAACCAAATATCAATATTCTAAGATCAGGCAATGTAATTATAAGTGAAATCAAATTAAATAATGGCTAAAATCTAGGAGATTGCATTGACAACCGATTGTCCTTATCCCATAAGGAAGGAGGATCCAATTAGATATCTAATCGATTTTTTTCTAAATCAATTAGAACTTTGAAGCTATAAATACAACATCTCCATTTATTCTAAGGTACGTATTATTCTCACCCTTAAACTTTGCTCAAATATTTGCCTGCTTGTCCTTTCCACATTCAATTATTTTTATTTCTCGTATATTATGCTATATACCGGCAGTTGACATGATCGTCGGAGTACCAACGATTGTCGAACTTTTTTTTCGGTGGTCTTGGTGCCTAATGGTTGTCCTAGTATGCAAGTAACATACAAGTTGACAGAGAAATGATTGGAGATATGTTGACACGTGGATAGTGCAGATTTCGACGTCAACAGATTGGCGCCATTTGTGAAAAACGAAAAAGCATTACACAACCTAAAATTTGTGGTAAAAACGTGTTTTGTACCAAAAAGAGCATGACAACAGAAAACTCCCTAGAGAGAAAGAAGTATAGTTCCATCACACTGACTTGTGGCAGGAAAGCGTTCAAGACCTTCAGAACGTAACCGCCGTCAAGAGAAGGAGACAATGACAGAAGCAGACGGTGGAGCACGAAAACCAAGACCTGAAGCTAGACAATGCCTAGTTGAAGACAGTGCTTGAACTGTTGGAGAATCAATCTCTTCAACATGGACCCAACCGTAGCCATGCCCGACGAAGCCCTTCGAGGTCCGGCTTGATAGAAAGTAGTCGATCTCAAAATATTTAGCACTACCATCAAAAAAATTGAGAACGTCACCGATGAGAAAGCTCTGGACGCACTGGTGACCAGACTTCACATGCGCACCCCCTTCTAAAAAGATGTCCACAATAATCAACCCAAAACCTACAGTTAGCGAGATTTGATCCAGCGAGAAATTTGATCTGAAGAGACGATCAAAAACAGAGAAAGAGCAGAAAGAGACAGAGGGGATCGCTATCAGATGGAGGGGTGGCGTTTCCCTGAACTTTGCTTCAATCGCTTCCGAAGAAAGCGTTCTCCCAAGCCGTATAACAACCGTTATAGGATATTCAGCCAAATGGAGATGATCCCAGCCCTCTATGCCGGACCACTCGTAGCGGCTCTTCTGTCAGTGCTCATCTACCTAAGTTCTATCGCATACACATGACCAGGGTGCACAACATGGAAGACTGCCCCGACGTAAAGGAACATATCAACTGGGAAAATCAACAACAAGGAAAGGAGAACCAACCGGCTCGAGGGCATCGAGGACCGCCTAATCAAAGGCAAAGACCTCCACCCCAACGCCAGGACGATGAACCTCACCTCAATGACAGAAGAAACGACAGAAACGTGGATACGCCAAGGGCAAGAGAACCTGTAAAAGCCCCTGATCCGAGAGATCAACACAATTATCGGATGGCCCTATGTTGAAAGACACACGATGAATTCGCGGTGAAACTACACGAAGGCAGCAAGAGAAGAAGATGTGGAAAGTTGGTAGGTTCATGGGCACCGACCCAAGGCCCCACAAATCACGTTCACATGAGAGGACGAGGCTGGTATACACTACCTACATTGCGATGCCTTGGTAGTTCGTGCCGTGGTAGCCAGGAATGAGCTAGGACGAATGTTAGTCGATGATGAAAGTGTCGTGAACATCTTGTTCGGTAGTGCCTTTGACCAAATGGATATAGATCATGAACTAACGGCCATTTTAGAACCACTGTTCGGTTTCACAGGAAATAAACTCATTCCCTGAGGTAGAATCACCATCGAGGTCGACTTTCGAAAGCCCCCGTGTCATCTGAGAAAATCTATAGAGTTCTTGGTGGTTGATACTCGCTCCACCTATCATGGAGTCCTCGGTAGGTCCGCACTCAAGGACCTGCAAGTGGTCACCTCCACTCACCATTTGGCAATGAAGTTTCCAACACCTGGTGGAGTCGCCAAGATTTGTGGTAACTAGACAGAGGCAAGAGTCTGCTACATGAACGTGCTCCAAAAGGTAGCAAAGCACGAAGACGCTCCCTCTGCGATGATGACAATACAGATTGGAGTGATGGATATCGACCCCGAAAAGATTGAGGAGGAGATGATACTATACGAAGCTCTAGATCCTCGGATTATAGGCCCGAATTCTCTAGCCTTTCAGACAGAAGAGCTAGAAGTGTTCCTTATAAACCCTTCAGACCCTACCCAGATGTTGCAAGTGGGACAGAAACTAGATGACTGGATGAAGAAAGAACTGAAGCAGTTCTTACGAGAGAACACCGACGTCTTCGCATGGAAACATAGTGACATGGTGGGGATCGATCCATCCGTGGCTTGCCATGCCCTGAGATGTAAAAAAGAAGGCCTCTAAGCACCGAGATGTATGGTGCCCTGAAAGAGAAAGTCGACAAGCTACTGACAAATGGTTTATTAGAGAGGCAGTCTACCCCCAATGGGTATTCAACCCTATCCTAGTGAGGAAAAACAACAAGAAGTGAAGAGTATGTATAGACTTCTCTGATTTGAATCAGGTGTGCCCCCAAAGACAACTTTTCGCTACCACGCATTGATCAGTTGGTGATGCGACTGTCGGCCACGAGCTTTTAGCTATATGGATGCCTACTCTGGCTAGAACCAGATCCTAATGTTCGCGGGAGATGAGGAACACACTTAGTTCATTACGGATCGAGGATTACACTGCTACAAGATGATGTCGTTCGGCCGATGAATGCCGGAGCTACATATCAGTGGTTAGTGAACTGCATGTTCTTGGAACAGATTGGAAACATAATGGAAGACTACGTTGATGACATGCTCGTGAAGAGCGTGAATGTCAAGACCACATTGGACACTTGAGGGAGATGTTCGAAATTCTCTGTAAATATTGTATAAAGCTCAACCTCCTTGAAATGTGCCTTCGGGGTCGCATCCAAGAATTTTTTGGGCTACATGGTGAATCAACGCGAGATAGAGGCTAATCCCGAGAAGATCAAAGAGCTCGTTGACATGCGATCGCCATCCTCCACCAAGGAGGTTCAGATCCTTATATAAAGATTGTCAGCCTTTAACCGATTCATATAGAAGGCAACAGACCATTGCCAATCATTTTTCCAGACAATCAAAGGAGGGAAGCGGTTTGAATGGACCGAAGAATGCAAGAATTCCTTCCGGGAACTCAAACCCTCATCGGAAAGGCCTCGCATCTTCCAAACCAAATAACAGAAAAACATTGCTCATCTATCTCACGGTGTCCGAGAAGTGGGTGAGCTCAGTATTGATCCGAGTGGAAGGTCCGACACAGCTCCCAGTCTATTATGTGACCAAGGCCCTGCAGGATGCGAAAACAAGGTACCCAGACATAGAGAAGCTCGTCCTGTCCTTAATAATCGTGTTCAGGAAACTTCGATCGTACTTTCAGTCACATAGCATAGATGTCCTGACAAAATTAACTCTGAGACAGATTCTCTAAAAATTGGATACTTCGAGAAGACTGATGAAGTGATCGATCGAGCCAATTTGACATTTCCTATAAGATGAGGCCTTCCATAAAGGGACATGCTTTGGCAAATTTTATGGCTGAATTCGCCCATATTCCAGAAGGCTTGCGTGAAGCTAAGCCTCAGGAGGTACAAACATGAAAATTGTATGTTGATGGATCCTCGGGCGAGCCGGGCTGGAGGTGGAGCCAAGATTCTGTTGATTAGCCCCGACGGTCATAATCTCAACTGCACGCTTTGCTTGGAGTTCAAAGCATCAAACAACGCTGCCAAATACAAGGCGCTCCTAGCAAGCTTGAGGCTGGCACAAGATATTAAGGCAAGGAAAATCCGGATCTACAGTGACTCACAACTAATAGTTAGCTAAGTCAACGAGAACCTTCACAACTCGCGAGAAATATATGGTGGCATATCTGAAGAAGGCCAAAGATCTCATGTCCCATTTCGAGGCATTTGTACTGCTCCAGATTCCCAGGATTGAGAATGGCTATGCCGATGCTCTCTCAAGTTGACGAGTAGTAAAGACTCCGACTTGATGAGAGCCATCTCAATTGAAAAGCTTAGTCGGCCATCCATCGACAAGGCTACACCACAGAATGCCATGATGATCGTTGAGTCTCCCAAATGGATGAAAGAGATCGTCGCATACTTAACCAGCCAAGTTTTGTCGGACAACAGGGAGAAAGCCTGGAAGCTCTGCAGGAGGGCAAGTATATCCGTCTTACAGGATGAGATCTTGTATAAGAGAGGTTTTAGCCACCATCTTCTGCGCTGCATTACTAAAGATGAGGTAGATTACGTGATGGAGGAGATACGTGAAGGAATCTATAGTAATCACTAAGGAGGGATGGCTCTGGCACAAAAGGCTCTAAAACAAGGATACTACTGGCCAACCATGAAGAAGGATTCGCATGCTTATGCGAACAAATGCGACAAGTGCCAGAAATTCGCCATTGTGCCAAAGCTCTCGGCTCAGAACCTCACCCCAGTCACCAGTCCATGGCCTTTCGCTAAATAGATTTCATAGGTCTCCTCCTAACTGGAAGGGGTGGAATCAAATTCACTGTTGTAGCAGTAGACTATTTCACCAAGTGGAACGAGGTCGAACCTCTGACTAAAATCACGGAGGAGAACACGTAGAAGTTTGTTTAGAAGAATATCGTTTGTCGTTTTGGGATACTCTATTCCCTCAATTCTGACAACGGTACGTAGTTCGCTGAAAAGAAATTCAACTCGAACTGTGAAGAGCTAGGCATTCGGAGGGATTTCTATACTTCCTATTACCCCCAGTCCAACAGCCAAGTGGAAGCCGTCAACAAGATCATCAATCACACCCTGAAAAGAAAGTTGGAATCCGCTAAATAATGATGGGTCGAAAAACTACCCGAGACTCTATGGTCATATCGGACCACATCTCGGACAGCAACTAGCGAAACCCCTTTTGCCATGGCATATGGAGCAGAAGCAATGATTCCCGTTGAGGTTGGAATACCTTATCCAAGGCACTTACACTTCGATGAAGTGATAAATGAGAATCTACGCAGGGCAAACCTTGACTTGCAGGAAGAAAAGAATGTCGATTTACAACTTCGTCTGGCGGTTTATCAAATGAAGATTGCCAGGTATTACAACTCAAGAGTTAAGAGCAGGAGTTTCCACATCAATTACATCGTTCTCAAAAAGGTTTTCCTAACCAATAGAGAAGTGGGGGGCCAGAACCCTCGTACCCATTTGGGAAGGACCTTATAAGATCACCGAGGATGTTTGACCTATAACCTACAGGTTGGAGGAATCGGAAGGAATGGAGGTGAAACATCCCTGGAACATCACTTATCTACGCCCATATTACCAATAGTTTTTATTCCATTCTTTTTTTTTTCAGCGCTAAGCCGAATATCAGCGTTTCTTTTGGCTTTGTTCGACATGCTGCATTATTTCAATAAAATTCAGTACTTTCCAAAGTTACAATACTCTTTGCCAAGTTATAAGAAAAGAAAGCATGGCAAGGAGAGAGTGTCGTTCACGGCCAACTCTTTCAACTCGTTGAGTAAACATTCAATGCGTATTCATACAAATAAGTAAAGAAAGCACGGCAGCGAGTGAGTGTGGTCTGCGACCAACTCTTTCAACTCGTTGGGTAAACATTCAACACGTATTCATACAAACAAGTAAAAAAAGCATGGCAGTGAGAGAGTATGGTTCGCGGCCAACTATTTTAATTCGTTGAGTAAACATTCAACGCGTATTCATACAAATAAGTAAAAAAAACACGGCAGCGAGGGAGTGTGGTTCGCAGCTAACTCTTTCAACTTCTGGATAAACATTCAATGCGTGTACATTCGTATAATGAAAACAAAGCATCATAAAACTACGAGCAATACGAAACATTGACATTTTTCATTTAAAAAATTCGATAAAAGCAACAATTCTTATAACTAGGAGATATTACAAGAAGTTACGGTTCCCACGTCTCCATTGGGCCTTTGGGATCGGTATAACCAGAGACTCCTAGTTTAGCCAACAATTCTTTAGCCTTTGAGAGCTCCACCAAGGCCTCCATCAACTCTTTGTGTTTAGCGTGAGCCATATCTTCGCACACCTTGAGCTTAAACCCAGCTTGCTTTTGAGCCTTGATGGCAAACCTTTGAATCGTTTTGGCCTTGGTTATCTTATACTCAGCCTGTGCCCTGCCATCCTTGGAAACTGCGAGCCTCGAACGAAGGATTTTGTTTTCTGTGCGCAATTCGTAAATGTCCTCTGTCTCCCCACAACTGTTGAGCGCAGTTCATCGATTTTCATCCCCAACACCTTATATAATTCACAGTTAAGTACGTGACTCTAAGATGTACTCATCTTCGCCAATTTTAACAACTCCAATAGGTCCGCATTATCCGTAGCCTTAGCCCAGGTAGGAGTCTAGTACTTATGAACTGAAGCCGCCGCAATGGCAGAAGGAGATAGTAACTTTCCAAAATGGCTGGATCCAATTCATCCTGATGAGACCTAATGTTGATACGTTCGGTCCAGTCACGGAGAGCAGGAATAGAAGTCCACGTCGCTCCTCGAGAAGAAGGAGTGGTTTCTCTGGTTTTTCGAGAAGGAATCACCCGACTTCGCTTGGCCTTCCTAGAATCCACCGTATTATCTTCTTCTTCCATGGCCTTTTCTAGCACATCATTCTCTTCTTCATCGTAGATAATCCTCTTTTTCTTGTCTGGTCGTCTGATATTTTCAGACAGAAGTAGAGGTTCTTCAAGAGGGAGAGTGGACGAAACGTCCACTGATGCTTCCGACACCAACGGAACATTGGATGAAACATCCACTACCACTTTCGGCACCAACGGGACAGTGGCCACTAGAACAGACACCGTATGCGATAGCAGAAGTTGTGAAGAAATTGCCTTTTTTCACCCATGACTCACCCACTTCTTATTTTGAATACTGGTATCTTAGAAAAATAAAAACTAGCCATGAATGACAATGGTTGGGTTATGAATCTACGGGACGAAGAAGAAGGTGAATGAAACAATAAGGAGCTACATGGGCATATATATAGGTAAGGCACTGATCCCAACCATTAATGCAAGTCCTAGAATGTAGACCGTTAGATAATAGACACGTGTAAATGAGATGCACTAAAAACACCATAGGAAAGCATAAAGGCTGCATAACTTAAATACACCTGTTGATTTGTACCTTCTTTACGCAAAGATTATGCCATCAGTCTACATCACGCGTGAAAATGATTGTGAAGGCCTCCTGATCAAAGAACTTCGCATATCTGGCGAAAATATCCTGATCAACGAACCTCGTATCTATGGCGAAGGCATCCTGATCAAAGAACTTTGCACGTATTGTGAAGGCATCCTAATTAGAGAGCCTCACACCGTTCCTAATTGGGTCAAGTCAGAAAGCCTCACATAGTTCGCGGAGGTTACCTGATCAAAAGCTTCACATAGTTCGTGCAAGTATCTCTTAAGCCTCCACGAATGAACATGGTAGATTGCGGTTCAAAGTAACTCATTTCAATCTCAATAATACAACAGACAAGGATAATCAAATTGTTTTCTCATTTATTTATCAAAGTCCGGATTACAAGATGAAGGAAAATAAACACGACTAGCGTCCTAGTACCTCGCCACCTCTTTAGGATCGACATAAGAAGGGGTCTATAGTCTACCTAGTTAACCTTTGTTCTTTAGAAGTACGTGGGCTTCCTCAGGTCGATGGCACAAGTCTGACTTCACCATGATAGGGAGTCTCCCAAATCAATTTGAGTTGATTTGGTGACTAAGTAGGCCATACTGCTCAAAAATGTCATTGACACCTTTGGAAGTTGGCTTTCAACCTCATAATCTGAACCAGGATCATCGAGGCATTTGCCATCAATGTCTATTGTTGAGGTACCATTTGAGAACTTCTTGCTAAGGCTACTAAGTCCAACTTCTTCCACGGTATCCAACACACTTCACTGATTTGAAGTATGACCGAGACACTTGTACGAACATACTTAGTCCTCTAAATGTTGGTTTTCTATCCCTTCCTTTACAATGCACTTAAGTTGAATACTAGAACCAATTGAGCAAGTGGTAGGGAAACTTTGTTTGCATCTTTTGCCAAGAGAAGTTACATCCATTGGGACTAATTAACTAGGTCCAGAGAAGTTATGGACGTATGAAAGATGAAATGAAAGACCTTTGGTAGTTATGGACGTATGAAAGATGAAATGAAAGACCTTTGGTGCTTTTATAGGGGTGGCATGGAAAACACAAAGCTTGACTACATGGGAAATGCAGAACATTAAATGAAGCTATTAACAAACATTCATTTAATAGGCATCTGGAACGCCATATGCCAAGCGTTCCATTCCATTTGCCTAGTCATTAATGACATTAACCCTTAAGATTCCACAAAAGGCTGTGCCATTAATACCTAGAAGAATGATTCCTCAATTTCAGGTTCAACTCTTCGTGTCCAACAAAAAGGATGACTGCATGAGTTATACTTTCAATAAAGGATGTTATCTTCAGCAGCAAAAGCCTCGTCAAAAATACAAAACAAGGAATGGAAATTTACAAGTCCTACTGCCCCGCCGTCAACACGTTGCGGGCCTTCTTTTATAATAGAGGTAGTGGTTTGGGCTTTGCTTCCATCTTGATCCTCGACACGCGAGGAAATTCTGACAGTTGCAAAATCCTTGAAGGCTGGGACATCGTTAGGAGCATACCGAAGAAATAAGATGTCCCACTCCGGGCAAGTCTCGCAATCTTTTCAACTAGCTGCTCTCCGCCTACCATCATGAAATGATCGGTGAGATCCTTATACTCAGGGGTGTCTTCAAACCCATCCAGGTACGCCATAACCGCTCGGGCCTCGGTATCTGAACGCTCCACCTTGAGCCTCTCTACCTCTTCTCTGGCTTCGACCAGCAGCTTATCCTTCTCTGCAACTACAACCTCCAAGTTGCTATTGGCAGTGGCAACGACAGTTTTAGCTCCGAAGGCCTGATCTTCGACCAATTTCTGAGCTTCTTCAGCATGCTTTTGAGACACCTCGACAGCCCTCTTTTGGTCCCAGGCCTGCTTTAAAAGCTCATATGCGGCCTTCAGCTCAATCTCATATTTGGACTTCATGTCGGCCTCTTTGGTCACTACCAAATCCAACTTAAATTGGAGGGCCCTCTTATCCGATTCCAGTTGCGCCTTTTCAAGGCTCATCGCCTTCAAATCTTCGAATAACTTTTTCAACTTGGCCTCTTTCTTGCTGAACTTGCCATTGAAGTCCTTGAGGGTGGTCTATACTTCTTTGGTCAAAAACATCTCCCGGATCAAGTTAATCTCTGCCAATTAGAGGAGTTTGCTCATTGAAGCTTTCTCAGTAGCTTTCTCCCACGTCTGGGTCCAATACTTGTAGACACTTATCATCATTATTGTAGAAGAGGCATAAAGTAACTCCATCACGGTAGGGTCCAACGCACTACTGTAGTAGGCGATACGCACGTGACCTTCTTAACCAGAAGAAGATGTAGAATTACCAACATCTCCAACTCCTCAGTAGGATTTGGTGAGGATTCACGACGCTCTTCAACTCGCATAGTCTTGCGAGCATCCTTCATAATTCTCTTTGCGGCCATAGAAGCTTTCCTCTTCGCCGGCCGGTCTCGCCTGCACTTTGCAATGCGATTTTCCTTATCTTTCGGAGGATAGAGCCCGGAGGGAGGAGGAGGCGGAGGCGGAGGCGGAGGCGGAGGCGAGAGGAGGGAGGTGGAGGTGGATGGAGGTGGATGGAGAGTAGTCTGATCTGGAACTTGAGTAGCAGAGGCCACAGGGTGAATCGTCCTTAGTGGCATCGCATCTTGTACCTCTTGTAACGGCGATGGCACCTCTTGCGAGAGTGGCTGAGCCAAAAAACATCACCCGCCTGTGGGCCGAGCAAGGCAAAATGAGGGGACACTCTTGAATCTGAATGCTGCTGATACTATAGCCAAGGAACAATGTGTTACGAATGCTTATCAAACAAATCCTATACAATTTAAGTCACGAGCCTCACCCATTAATCCGAAGCGAATCAGTAAGTCATCATCCTTAAGCAGATTGCTGAGGCTCTGAAAGTTGCTGTCGAACGCAGCGCAAACCTTATCCCACTTTAGCCTCAAGTCACCTTGATTCCTCTTCAGAATTGGAGGCTTCCACAATCTGCAAAGATAAATGAAGCATTAAGTCAGTGATGATGATTAAAAATCACACAAGACAGTAAGATATACCAAGTTCCCCAAATTGGTGGGGAATGGACACATTTGGAAGGGGATCCTATGGAATAAACTCCAAGTCTCCTCCGGTGAAGATTAATCTCTCCTTTTAATTATGCAGTTTGTTAGGGGCTATTGGTCGTCGTCCCCTATCTTTGGCCCAGTCGAGGATAAATATTAAACCAACCCGCGGATCGGCAGGGTCGGTAGATTGTTTCAAATTCTCTGGGAGTTAAGTCTCCACCAGCCTCAGCAACCCTCCATAAATGGAATGTCGCCACCATCTGGCCCCAATCGTTCAGTGTTATCTGACACGGGGCCAAATTCTAATCTCTCAGAACCTCACGAAATAAATGATGCATAGGCAGGCAAAGATCTTGTTGCCTCGTCAGTTCATAAATTACGACGAACTCCTCAGGTGGGTATTCAGCACATTCCTCAGGACTAGGAGCCCTGAGCTCTACAGAAGCAGGAATATCATAAGACAGTCTAATGTCTTCCAACTCGGCCTCCCTAATTCTCGAGCGAGCCATAGAGACCTCAGTGGCTGAACGCTTCAGCCCTTCATCAAGTCGTCGAGCAGCAGGAGCATCTATTTTGTCTAGCAACCTCTCATTTCAAGTACCCAGCACCATGCCGCCTTCTCCGCCTTCACCTTCGGCGATGCAATTGGATTTTTTTCCCTCCCGCTTGTGGACGTTGGGGGTGGACAAGCAATGGTAGGCCCCTGATCAACTTTCTCTTGTCCATCAGCAGAAGGTGAAGATGAAGCTTCACCCATAATGTTAGGATCTGTGCAGGCGACCGATTGATTTTGAGAATCATCGTGTTCAAACGACATCGCTACTTCTCTAGATTCAAAAAGAAAATATCCCCACAATCGCCAGAAGGTATGGCAAAAGATAGCGTCCGGACCAAGAAACTATAAAACAACAAAGGCGGTACACGAAATAAAATACAACAACCTCTATAGTGTTTACCTCAAGAATACAGATGAACTCTACAGTCACCGAAAATGCCTTGAACTTTTTTGGTTATCGCCGAATCAATCGGTTTCAAGAAAGATGCAAAACTAAAATAAAATCAAGTAGAAACATGAAATGATTTATATAGACGAGCCCCCCTCAATCCCCAACATCGATTTCAAAAGATGAAATCTCAACCACCCATTCAGCACGCACGTGTCAAAAGTAGGGCAAAAGACGGGAACCAAAACCCTAGGCATTTAATAAAGGAGAGTGACGCACACCGTATGCCTCCCCAAATGTCCACCATGCGCCAAAGAAGCAATGATGACGCCGACGCATTGTTTCATTATACATGCACTGATGATTGCTAAATGACGGCTTGGATAGAATCACACCAACTGCGGTAGGGATGGCAACGGATGGGATGGGATGGGGACGGGGACGGGACAGGGGGAGACGGGACGGGGCAGGGCGGGGGCAGGCGGGCGTGGGGGAAAGGGAAGGTAAGGCGGGAAGTGAAAAAGTGCGTTGCGGGTATAGAAAAATATCTATTTATCGCCTGCTTAATTAATTAATTAATTAATTATATTATTTTTATTTTTTACATACAATTAAATTTTAAAACATAAAAATAAAATAAAATAAAAACATTCGGGGCGGGTTCGGAGAATGCGGGGCGGGGACCATGACTAAACGGGACGAGGAATCTCCATCCCATTAGGGTAGGATAGGGTAGGGTAGGTAGGGGTCGGGATAGGGTGGGTCGGGTCGGGGCGGGGGTTTTTTACCATCTCTAAAGCTAAGGACACGTGAGCAATCAAAGCCCTCACCTGTTGTAAATAAATAGGCTTCGGGCTTGGGGACTGTACTGAGTAAGTAATTCAAACATTCATCTGTGAGGAATTCCACCAAACAATCTTAGATTTCGCGAAGACTCATTGTTGTGTGATTTCAATCCCGCAAGTGGACGGATATTTAAGAAGTAATATAGTAATGAATAGAGTGTCGAACTCACGAGGACTAGATATTAATTTAACCTATTAATTTATAACTTAAATTTTAACAATATGAAGAAACACGTATTTGTTTTGATTTGTGATTCTAAAACTATTTTAATTAAATCTAAATTATCAAATAATTAAAGTAAATGTATGAGAACGAATTTGAGTTTTTAGTAATACTAAGATTTGTGAATCTACCAACACGTTCCTTAATCAATTATCCATTTAATCGCTTTAGCTTATAATTACCCTATATTGAAAATAGGTGATCCTATAATAATCAAAAACCTCTCTCGATGGTCAATTAATTCTATATCGATATGTGAACCTAATTATCTCTAATTAAGTTTCGAACATAAAAATATGTATTTAAATCTCAAGACACCTAACCAGATTTCATAAGGCATAATAGTAATCTCTATCTATTATTGGACCCTATGTTATTCAATACCACGTGCTAAATCTATATTGAATCTCTCGATTTCAATATAAATCACAAAATATTCTAATGGTGATAAGGCATTAAAACATTAGAAATAAAGAATAATCAATCAAGAAGCAATGATCCAAAAACTGAAAAATCATCCATGAAAACTTCAATGAATTTTCTGACCATATCTGAGAAAACAGACATCATACAACGCTAAAATGTGGTAGGAGCGTTGCACAGGCCAAATGGCATACGCCTATATGCAAACGTGCAGTAAGAGTAAGTAAATGTCGTCTTTTCTTGATCTTATTGCGCTATGTGAATCTGATTGTAGCCTGAATACCCATCAAGAAAACAATAATGAGAATGACCCGCTAAACGTTCTAGCATCTGATTAATGAATGGTAGAAGAAAATGGTCTTTTCGGGTGTCATCATTCAACTTCCTGTAGTCAATAAAAACTCGCCAGCCGGTAGTCAATTTGACTGGTATGAGCTCGTTATTATCATTCTTCTCAACCATAATCTCTCTTTTTTTAGGCACTACCTGAACCGGGCTTACCCAAGTGCTATCTGAAATAGGATAGATGATACTGGCATCAAGTAGTTTTAAAACTTCAGCTCGGACTATTACTTGCAAATGAGGATTCAATATGTGTTGATGTTGCACTATTGGTTTATATACCTCTTCCATTAGAATCTTGTGCATGCATATGGATGGGCTGATACCTCTGATGTCTGTTATAGTCCAACTTATTTGAAATTTCTCAGGACTCAGAGTAATTTATCTTCCTGATCTTGATTGATAGAATTCGCAATAATGACTAGAAGAGAAGATGATTCACCGAGATAAGCATACCTAAGGTAAGAATGTAATTGCTTTAACTCGAGATTAGGAGCCTTTTGAATTGAAGGTGGCTGTTGAAGAGGTGTGGTACCCAGATCCATGTATTTATATCTTCTTTCTAGCTATTCAACTCCTTGTAAATATCTAGCACATTCTTCAAGTCTGGAGAGTTGGAATTTTCTTCTTGAGAATGCATAATACACGCTTCCCATGGATCTGAAGGATTTTCTAAAGCAAATGTGTTAGCTACCTCGTGATCGATGATATCGATATGAAAGCATGAGTCGGAGGAGCTTGGATATTGGATTGCTTTGAACACGTTGAAAGTCACTTGCTCCTCGTTCAATCTCAACATTAGCTGTCCTTTTTGTACATCAATTAGCGCTCGTCCAGTAGCTAAGAATGGTCGTTCCAAGATAAGTGGTTCATCCCCGTCTTCTTCCATATCCAAGATAATAAAGTCAGCTGGGAATATGAACTTGTCCATTTTTACCAAAATATCTTCAATAACCCCATGTGGGCGCTCAACTGATCGATCAACTAATTGTAGTGATATTATGGTTGGCTTTGCTTCTCCAAGACCAAGTTGCCTGAAAATAGAATAAGGCATCAAATTAATGCTAGAACCTAAATCACATAATACTTTCTTAAAAAATGAACTACCAATAGGGAATAGAGAAACTCTTTAGATCTTTTAATTTCAGCGGTAGCTTGTTTTGCAAGTTAGCACTGCATTTTTGGGTAAGCATGACCGTTTCATGCTCCTCCAACTTCTTTTTGTTTGAAAGAATTTTTTTCATGAATTTTGCATAGCTCAACATATGGGCTAGAACATCAGCAAAATGTATGTTAATTTGGAGTTTGTTGAACACATCGAGAAATTTCTCAAATTGTTTGTCTAGCTTATGTTTTCGCAGCCTTTGAGAGAATGGAATTGGAGGAACATAAGCTTTGACTAGTGGAGGAATATAATCTGGTGGAGATCTTTCTTTTTCTTGATCAACTTTTGCATCTGATTTGTTATCTCTCTCTTTACTTAACGCAGTTTCCTTTTCAACACTCGGTCTTTTCACATGAATTTCTGGCAACTCAACTCCGCTTCTCGTGGTGATTGCATTGACTTTCTCTTTTGGATTAACTTCGGTATTGCTTGGCCATGTGCCTGGTTGTTGCTCGATCAACAATTTAGCTCACTACCCAATCTGATTTTCTATATTCTTTATCGCAACATCTTGTCTTTTCTGCATCTCATTTAACTCAGATTTCATACGCGTGACAGTTTTTTCCAATCCTTATTTTCTCTCTTGTGGTCTTCCTTGATTTGGCAGATTCTGAATATTTTGGGTGTTGCCATTGGAGAAGTTTGGATGATTTCTCCATCCGGGATTGTAAGTCTATGAGTACAGATTATTCTGCTGTCGCTGAAAGTTTTGAGCATATGAAACTTGTTTAGGATATGACATATCAACTTTTGTCAAAGGACATTATGATGATTGATGGTTTGCCCCGCATGTTACACAGATTGGTAGAGACATCTGAACTATATTGTTCAAGTGAGAATATTTCATTGCTTCCATCTACTTTTGCCAATGCATCGATTTTCGCCAATACAAGCGAATTGGTGTCTACTTTATGTATCCATATTGCTTTCTTCTACAACCCTCTGTCTGGCCACATAAAAACTTCTTACTCAACGTTTTATACAAGTCATGGAGGTCGCTGGTAGATCTATTTTGGATAGAGCCACCTGCTGCAGAATCGACTGAAGAATGAATGCTTGGAATTAAACCAGAGTAGAAGAAATGATTCTGAGCTGCTAAAGGAAAACCATGACTTAGCACTTTTTGAGCAGTTGTTTGAATCTTTTCCATGCCTTGTGAAAGTTTTCCAACTCAAATTGTTAGAAATTTGAAATTTCATACTTTAGTTTGTTTACTCTGGCCGGAGGGAAATATTTCAGTGTGAATTTCTGGATCAGATCTGCCCAAGTAATAATGCTCCCAGGTGGTAGAGAACCTAACAATTCTCTAGCTTTATCCTTCAAAGTGTGTGGGAAGATCATCATCTCTAGTGCTTATTCGTATTTGAAATTTTCACAGTATTCATCGAAGCGAGAAATATGGTAATGAGGATTTTTATCTATCATCCTATAGAACGGCAAATTGTTCGAGAACAAATGAATTATATCTGGCCTCAACTGGAAGTTGTCGTGTCCATAAGGCGGATAGATTATGCTGGACTAATTTTTAACAATCCGTGGCATCATATACTCAGCCATAAGAATATCTCGTTCATTAACTTCAACTGGTCGAGCCACTGGTGGAAGATTATTTCTCACATCTACAGGTAACGGATTCTGGATTCGGTTATCTACCACTGTGTCTTTTTGCTGTTGTTTCTTTTCTCTTCGCTCACGTTGTCGTTGGCGAAAGTTCCGTTCGATCTCTAGGTGTAATCAAATAGATCAAGATCCTTTGTACGGTGCATACACACTTAACACCTGAAACTTTAGAAATAGTTGGAATTCAACAGTAACACAAAGAATTGAGAATAAATATAAAATTAAAAAAAAAAAATAACAATAAAAAAAATTGTTAAAAATTAAATTATCAATTAATGTGATAATTGATAAAACTAGTCCAAAGCAACAACGCCAAAAACTTGTTGTGCAATTTCAAACCCCGCAAGTGGACGGATCATTAACAAGTAATATAGTAATGAATAGAGTATCGAACCCACGAGGACTAGATATTAATTTAACATATTAATTTATAACTTAAATTTTAACAATATGAAGAAACACATATTTGTTTTGGTTTGTGATTCTAAAAATATTTTAATTAAATCTAAATTATCAAACAATTAAAGTAAATGTATAAGAACGAATTCGATTTTTACTAACACTAGGATTTGTGAATCCACCAACACGTTCCTTAATCAATTATCCGTTTAATTGCTTTAGCTTATAATTACCCTAGATTGAAAATCGGTGATCCTATAATAATCAAAAGTCTCTCTCAATGGTCAATTAATTCTATATCGATATGTGAACCTAATTATCTCTAATTAAGTTTTGAATATAAAAATATACATTTAAATCTCAAGAACACCTAACCGGATTTCATAAGGCATAATAGTAATATCTATCTATCATTGGACCCTATGTTATTCAATACCACATGTTAAATCTATATTGAATCTCTCGACTTCAATATAAATCATAAAATATTCTAATGGTGATTATGCATTAAAACATTAGAAATAAAGAATAATCAATCAAGAAGCAATTACCTACTAAAACGGAAAATTTCTAATTAATTAAAAACATGAGGTTTCATCGTTCATCTTAGAAATAAGTAAATTAGTCGGACATGATTATGTAAAATAATACAATAATTATATTAATCATGTTCCGGTGAAAAAAAAAAAAGAAAAAGTAAATAAACCGTGATCCCAGCTGAAGAATCTTAAATCTCATGCCTTGATCTTCGATTCTCTTCTTCTATTTCTTCTCAAAATTGGCTTCGTGCGATATGTCTATTCTCTGGCTTTTATACTCTCATTCTAATCCCCCAAAATGTGTCTTAGGCAGTTGAATTAATTTGGACTTGGTAGAGTTGTAATCCAATTAGGAAAATGCCAAGTTGCTGCCTCGGGAAGCCATGCGATCGCATGGTTCAATCACTTTAAATTTTGCAATTTATTTTCCTCTCTTGTGATCGCAGACATTACTAACCATGCGATCACATGATTAGTTTTATTGAATTCGTGTGTTTATTCCTTTGGTATTTGCATGTCAAGTCTTCCAAGTCTCTGTGTCTATTGGCTTGAATCCATTTTTCTTCTATTTGCTCTCTTTTCGTCCTTTCGTCAGATCGATACTTGATTTTGATTATTTTCTAAAATAATAAGAAAATAACGTGCCATGAAATTAAAAACAACTAATATAATTCATAATCGTTTTTTTTTGTGGGCCTAGATAAGTACATATTTGTACTTATCACCCACCATGGGATTCGACTTCGTTAAGGAATTTTTTTTACGAAGTCCCACGCCTACCATAAATAATAGACTTGGACTTGGGGGACTATTGTTACCACCATATTTCAGTAAGTCCTCCACGTTAGGAAAAACTCATAAAGGCCCAGTGAAGGCCCAAGTTAGGCCTCCCTAAAGCCTCATAAGCCCAATGATGGCCTTCTAGAGTCATAAAAGCCTTATACACATAGCGAGGGCCTCATAAATATATTTAAGGCCCGACAACACATTGGAACCCTCGAATTAAGTTTGGCGAAGCCCGTGAAGAGCCTCGACACTCATGGCCGACCCGGAGAGCTTTGCCGAACTTCATATCCATTGTAATTAGCACGCAACACGATATTCCAGAATGACCAAGAGATATGTTTAAAGAAAGATGGTGTTTGATTGACACATGGATTCTCATAAAGAAACCAAATATCAATATTCTAAAGATCAGGAAACATGATAAGGAAAATCAAATCAAATAATGGCTAAAATCTAAGAGATTGCATTGACAACTGATTGTCCTTTATCCCATAAGGAATGAGGATCCAATCAGATATCTATGATTGTTTTCCTAAATCAATTAGAACTCTGAAGTTGTATATACAACATCTCCGGTTATTCTAAGGTATGCATTATTATCACCCTTAAACTTTGCTCAAATCTCTGCCTACTTGTTACTTCCATACCCAATTGTTTTTATTCTCGTGTATTATCATATATATCGGTAGATGATTTGATCGTCGGAGTAGCAACGATCGCATGACCTTTTTTCCCGGTGATCTTGGTGCCTAACGGCCGTCCTAATGTAGAGGTAACATACATGTTAGCAGATGAGTGATTGAAAATCTGTTGACACGTGGATAATGCAGATTTCGACATCAACAAATAACATAATTAACATTAATGCATGTTTATTTTGAAAAATTATTAGAATATTTTTGGAATGTAGAATATCGAGTTGTTTCTTGTGAATGATCTATTTGTTTGAAAAACTAAAGTGAAGCTTGTTATGATACTATTTTGAGACATTGAAAAATTGTTGAAAAATTAAACATGGAATTCCATCGATGATCACAATAAACAGTCGATTTCAAAGAACTATTGATTTCGATAGTTATTTAACGTACTGAAATGTCGATTTGGTTACAATTGTTGAAATAGTTAGTTTTGAAATGTTGAACTGTGTACTCTATTATGTCCGTCCTGGAATTTTTTCGACTATTTTTATTTAGTTTACTTAAATGTTACGTTTTTGTACCACATTCATGTTTATCCACATTTGTTATGTATTTTCCACATATTACTAAAAGATTAAGATTTATTGTACAATGAGGATATTTTAGGAACAATCACGACGGATAAAAGTAGGGTGGCGCAAGAACAATGCAATAAAAGTTTCAAGTGATTTTTTTTATGAACTAGTTTGTAGATTGAATGCAAATGCCCAATGTCGATGATAGTAGGTTTACAATTTATTTGAAATTCAAATTGGTGTCTTTGAATCTTCCGCCTTTTAACTTGATGATGAGGACTTACATTGTAACATTTCAATTCACAACAAAACTGCACTCTACGTGTTGTCCTTGTTCCACGTGACATGGCAACAACATCTATAGGATTGATGTTGCGACGATGCCAACATGCATTGCAAAGGGCCGTTTACCCACAAGAATAACTATTCGATTTGATACAATTTAAAAATGATCGTGTTGTTTTCACTGAAATCGATGATCCATTAAATCATCTGGTGAATGCTACACATACCCATGTTGAAGTTCCATTAAATCATCTGATCAATACTATAGAGACCTTAGTGGAAGCTCCATTAAATGATTCGTTGAGTAGTAAACAGATTAACATTAATGGTGGGGATGAGGTTATGGATAACCTGCTGGATATTTGTTCTTTATAGTCGACACGTAATTCGTAATTGGTGGATTTGTTAGAAATTGTAGTGAACTAACAATTTTCCAGTAAAGAGGAGTTGACTAGGAAATGTCACGTGCTTTCTCTTACAAAAAATTTTCAATTCAAAGGTAAAAAATTAAAAAAAGTTCTTTGAAGCTAGCATGTATTGATGCAAACTATAATTGGCTTTTGCGAGCTTTAAAAATCAAGTCCTCGGATGTCTTTAAGGTTCAAACTTATGAATCTGCGCACACAAGTTCTTTAGATTTCCGACGCAACGATCATGAACATACAACGAGTTTCATTATTGGAAAACACATCATGCAAAAATTAAATGATGCAAATCAACCATATGTTTTAGCTGTCATTGCCAGTGACATTCAACGAGAATTTGGCATGACAATCAGTTGCAATAAAGCTAGGAAGTCTAAGGAGAAGGCCTAATCCTTCTTCAAGGATTGCAAGAGGAAAGTTTTGAAAATTTGTTTGCCTATGGCTACATACTTCGATGGAAAAACTCGGGTACAATCACATACATTGAATGAAATGGAGTAACATATTTTTTGTATTTCTTCTTTGCATCTGGTGCTAGTAGCCGTATATTTATTTCGTATTTGCTATCAATGATTTGTGTTGATGGTACACATTTGAAGGAGAAGTGTAATACAACTTTGCTGAAAATATCGGGACATGATGCAAACAAGCAAATATATCTGATTGCATATGAGGAGTAATAGATTTTTGAAACGACGCTTCATGGACTTGGTTTATGTCCTAGTTAAAGGAACAAATTGGTGACTCTACAAGGCTAGTTTTTGTTTCCAATCAAAATGAAAGCATTGTCAATGAAGTATAAATAATATTTCTACATTCTCATCATGGTTGTTCTGTGTGGTACTTGCAAAGAAACATTAAGAAGAGGTTCAATGGTGAACTCATGTTGGTGTTTTTCAGTGAGCAGCGCATGTGTATCATTTAGCGAATTTCGAAATTTGCAAGCAAAAATTCGTCTAATGCATGGAGGTCATCATTTGAACTTGGAGAACACCAGTTATCAGTTTTGGTGAATAGCACACTTTGGTGGGGATCGATACAATATTATGACATCGAATAATACGGAATCATTGAACTTATTGTTGATAATAATTAATGAAGTTATCCAATTGTTCATTTCATCGATTACATTTGCAAATTTATGCAACAGTGGTTCTACAATTGATTCAAGTCGATTTTTCAATGTAACAATACTTTCACCTCGAAGATGGAGGTCGAACTACGCACAACTTTTGACGCGGGAACAATGTTGTAAGTACATGATTTAACAAACATATTAATCCAAGTCGGATTGACAAATGAGACACATATAATAAACGTCTTTGGATAAAACTTATACTTATCGACAATTTAACTGAAACACATGTCGTGCTTGGTATTAAGGCCGCTGCGTGTTCATGCACAATGACTTGTTACGAGTTATGTCTCCCTTTTACACATCTTCCTTTTGGAGAGGGTCATAGACAGAGGCCATACCTTGTTGATAACTAAGCGGATTGGATAATTCCACAAGAAGTTAGTGCAATTCAAGTGTTGCTGCCAAATGTTCATCATCTACCTTGACGAATCCAGTTAGAACACAAAAGTTCGGTAGATGTGTTAATGTTGGACACAATAGACAAACACGCACCCATCCCAACTCAATGCAGTAGTGATTCCATTTAGGTAGTTAAACATACCAACTTGGCGGATTACATTTTCTTTAGAGTTCTCACGAATTGTTTTTTGCTTTGTAAACAAAATTTAGAATTAAAATATTCGTAGCTCATGAAATTCTATCATGTATGCAATTATTTGGGCCCATGAGTTGTGCAATTCAAGTTTGAAAAATCTTACAAGTCGACATTTTCAGAATGTTTGCCTGTGAAAATCAAATCTACATACCTGAATTTGCATGCTCAATTGTTGTTTTTCACATAAACATGTACCAATATGGAAAAATAATCAATTCGAATTCCAAGTGTCTAAAAAATCAACACTTTAGATTCTAATTGTCGAAAACTTCAACAGCTTGATTCGAATTGTCTAGAAATTTGACATTTTGTTCAAACACAATTCGTTGTAATGCCTATCGTCATAATTTTGTCAATGATTGTCTTTAATTTTATAATTGCGGATGGTATACGTGCCATTATAAAAGATGTAAACTCCAATTTTATAACGTATGATGAATAAAATATATTCATAGGACATTTAAAAACAAACATACATATAAAAACATGTAATACATAATATTTAAGGAAATCTATAATACTTTGTCGACACCCGACTCATCACCCACCATCCACGTCGAGCTAATAATTAAAATCGAAAGTCGTGAAAATAACCTCCGATTACGTGGACCTCAATGATCAATTTTTGGTGTCGTACCAATCTTTCGAGGTAATAGAAGATTCAACTGTTCATCCTCCGATTTGTAGGACAACTCAATTTGACGATGAAGGGGGGACAATGAATGAAGGTGTTCGTAAAGGAGTGGAAAAGGGACTGGAGAAAAATTCCCTTCTCCGTGGACAACAGACATCGTCTTTGTCCAGGTCGAGGGGTATATCCCAAGAAGAGCCTGGTGTGCTAATCGTGAGATATTGGGCTGTGGTTGACTGGTTATTGATGTGATCCATTTCAAGTTTTTTGTGCTTAGAAGAGTCATTTCCCATATTTCAATTGGATTGAGAAGAGTTGTCTTGTGTATAAGTTAATGGACATAATATAGTTGTGCTCATTTAATGGTTGATACGTAAATCAAATAACATAATAATGTCGTGTACGTGAATGTTTACCGTTTACATACATAACAATATCATCACACCTTCTGAATTGTAAGCCATGTATTTAAAAATGCACAACAACATTACTGTGATTCAATGGTTGACTCGTTTGTCTCAGATGCGTATTCATCGAAGCCCAAATCTATAATTTCGGGATCATTTAGAACAACTTATTTCAGCGATTTCCACAGGCCTTGCAACATGTCTCCCAACCTTGTCCAGTCATAATATTCGTCGTTCGAAGACTCTTCGTCTTGTAAGAGAGGAAGTTCAACTGGTTATGAAATTTGGTGACGGTCGATAAGTATCAAGACGCAATTCAGGTGGAGTCAGTAGAGCACAATCAATTTTGCATTCGTTCAAAACCTCCACCATTTCACATTGTTCAGCAATTTGAGAGAATGAGGAAGACAGTTGCAATCAAGGTCTAGTTCCGAATGTCGAACTCGATATGCTGGTAGGGTACGTGTGGACAAACGAAGGTGATGCTTCAAACCACCCACCCAATGTTTGTTGAATAAACTCTTATTATTTTTACGATCCATGATTGGAGCATGATGTATGTTTGAAATTGGATTTCAATAATTAACGATCAAGGGATGCGAATACCTTACATGTCACCTATTAAAGCATTACACAATGTATAAATAGATGTGATCCATATAGACACCATGACATGTATTGTCTCAGTACGGATCTAGATAGTAAGAAAAACTTTTTATTTTGTGTATTTTCACACAGTAATTGCAACAAAATTGTTACATGAATTGACATAAATTTGATATATTGTAAGAAAATCTTACTACATTATCTGTTGAAGTGGATTAATGTAACAATGCATGGTTGACATAAAGTTAATGTAGTGTAAGGAATCATAATGCATAAAGTACGTACATCTTAAATTGACACTCGTCCATATTGACAATTTTAACTTTAGTATTGAGTTACACATTCAAATATCAAAAGGAGGTCGAAACAACATAAATTGTTAGAAATTACACACCGTTGAATTACAAAATAATTTTCAAACAGAAATTTACAACACGAACAATCAAACAAAATAGAAAATCAAATATCAAGTACACACTTAAAATACAACATGTTGCACCTAACACTCTGCTGGTAGGAAGGAAAAAAACCTCTTTGTGAAAAAGTCCCACGACAAATTTTTGATGAAAATTTTTGATACACTCGGGCGTAATGTGATCAAGTGGGATGTTGACGAGCAAGCACTCTATATATTTAATCACATACACACCACAATTATCACTGTGAAAAAAAATAGAAATATCAAAATTAACTAAGATATAAATATAATAATATTATCTATCCTTCAACTGCTCGTGGAAGTTCAATAGTGGCTTTCCTCTTGTATTTCAGCGGACGATCATTCAACAATTTTAGTCGTTCAAGTCCCAAATCTAATTTTCTAATTAGATGTGGAATAAGGATGTGGAATAAGGTTTAAGCGCCAACGCTTATCACTAAATCACAACATCATCATATCATTTTGTATATTGTCATACGTTGTCAATTTCCATGCGAGCAAACATGGAAGAAGACTTAGTACGTGTTATGTATGGTCTACGAGATCAACAGATGGTCGCAATAAACCCATGGCCTTCCATTAATTGGGAGTGATATGTCATGTATCAATGTACTGGGTCAGAGTACGGGACTTTCGCTCCTTCCATGGCTAGCCTTCATCTTTCAGTGTCGCTGGCTTGCAACGCAATGAATTGACTACTAAAGTTGCTGCAAAAAAAAAAAAAAAAAAAAATCCATCGAGAAAAAATGTTCAGATGTTAAACCTCTTTCACATAAGCCACAATACATATTCCATATCCTACGTAGTCAAAAAGATTGTGAAATTCGACACTTGAATGTGGAATTAGAGCCTTAATTGTCGAATTTGATAGTTAGGTGTTGAATTCCACACTCAACTGTCGAACTTGACAATAAAGTGTCGAGTTTGACACCAATTCGACAGTTAATTGGCGAACTAGGAGATCGAGTTCAACAATTAAATGTCAAATTCGATAGTTGAGTGTCAAACTTGACACTTAACTGTCAAGTTCGATGGTGAACTATTAAAATTTACGGGAACAAATTCTCAAATGTCAAAATTTACAGAAATTTACAGGAAGAAATGCTCAAACATCGCTAGAACAAGTAAACCTGACTCCAAATACGATTCTCACACTGACTTACTCCAAACATGCAAACTCGACTTGAAATTTGAATACCCGACTTTAAATTGAATTACCACAACATATAAACTCGTTGTATACATACGATTCCAATGCAACAAAATCAAGTTCATGAATAAAACATTTTTTCAATTACCTCAGATGCTAACTGATAATTTTTGTTTGAGACGTTCATGAATCTATCTTTAGTGAACATGTAGACTCTAAATCTATCTTGCTCATGTTTAAACAAATGGAAAATATATTAAGTTAATTGGCACAAATGGTCATTAACATTTTTCCTTAGTGCATAAATAGTCCATAACTCTTGGTTTTTGGAACGGACGTATCAAACTTATGTGTTTTGGTGCGCAATTGGTTCTATGTGATGAAAAGACCAATATGTCTTTAATTTTAATTAGAAAAAATTGTAGTTGAATTTCTAACATTTGTAAAATGTATAAATGGATCCAGTACATTTATTTAATAATATTTTAGCGTACTAAATATATCATTATAGTCGTGTCAATTGAACTTTTCATAAGAGAAAAAATATTATATTATTGTGTTTTAATTATATGTAATTGCTATGTGATGTGAAAAACTTGAATAAAAATTAAGATAAATAAATAACAAGATGAAGTCTATAATTTTGTGATATTGAATTAATCTTATTATAAAATTTAACATAAAAATACTAGTGAAAGTTAATTTACAAATTGTTTGTTGTTTATTTTCGAACTATAATAAAACAATCAATTAAAATATGAAAAATAAAGTCGTAACTTTGATATTTGTAGTTAATAAATGAATAACTCAATTAAATTAAAGTATTTGAGGATCAAGTTTGTGATAAAGTTTTTTTTTTTTTGTTATAACCATAAAACATAAGTTTAAATTTTAAATAATATAATTACTTATTAATAAAAATAATAATTTTATTTAACACGTTTGTTAATAATTATGAGCTTAAATTTTAGTTAAGACATAATAGTTTGTAAAATATATAAGACAATTTACGTATATTATCAATTTGGTCAATAAAATTTTAATTAAAAAAAAAAGAACTTGCTATTTTTCTTTTTTTTTTTTATAAAAAAATAAAAGTATTAGACCTATTTGTATATTTACAAAAGTTAATAACCCAACTACTTTTTTCCTAATTAAAATTAATGATATATTGATATTTTTTTTTTATCAAATAAGGATTAATTTCACAAAAAAAAAAAAAAAAAAAAAAAAGTTAAGGACGTCCGTGCTAATATGACAAAGGTTAGGGACGATTTGCATTCCCATTAATTTTATTTCATTTACCTTCTGAAACTTCAATCCCGCGCCGCGCCTGGATTCGGCCGTGACCAACCCCAAACGACACCGTAACCATCTTCTCCTCCTCCTCCTCCTCCTCCGCTTTTGTTCAAATCGAATGGCGGAGAAAACTCATGAAAGCAAAAGAACAATCCCGCCGTACATGAAGGCTCTATCGGGGTCACTGGGAGGTGTAATGGAGGCGTGCTGCTTACAGCCCATTGACGTCATCAAGACCCGTCTCCAGCTGGACCGCTCCGGTTCATACAAGGGAATTATCCACTGCGGTACCACCATAACTCGAAATGAAGGTGTTCGGGCTTTATGGAAGGGTTTGACTCCGTTTGCCACGCATTTGACTTTGAAGTATGCGCTCCGGATGGGTTCCAATGCGGTCCTGCAGTCGGCGTTCAAGGACTCGCAAACGGGTAATCTCAGTCACCATGGGAGGCTGCTTTCTGGATTCGGCGCGGGCGTGCTCGAAGCTCTTGTTATTGTCACGCCATTTGAGGTTAGTTAATATTCTTTATTTAATTTGGTAAAGGGGTTTTAAATTTTAATCTAATTAAATGGCGAATCACTCTTGTTTTGAGCTAGTCTTTTTTTTTTTTTTTTTTTTTAAACTAGTTAGCTAAACAATATTTAGAGTGTGTTTGAGTTTGATTAAAATTACATTTTTTGTAAAAGTTGATGAAATGTTTGGTTGAAAAATTGTAAAAAGTTGTGGATTACCAAATGAATGGTTAAAATTAATTGTTACTGTGACTTAAATTTTTTTAACAAAATTTGAAGTAAAAAAAAACAAGCTCTTAAATGTGTGTACTCAGAAATGTTTAGTGATGGTCTACTTACTGTTTTTCTTACCTTTTTTTTTCTTCCCTTTTTTGATAATTTAAGTTATCGATTTAGATTTTATTATACAAATGTATGGAGTCCAGGATACGGCAAAGAATTCACGTGGAAAGCGTGAAATCATTAATTGACAATATATTGTGCCAGTAATGTGTGTGACTGATCATTATATTCCATTGATTATCATCTGCGGATCATGGTTTCATAGAATTCCATGGATTGTGTGGTTGATAATCAATTCTAATATTACATTAGCTTATAATCGAAAATTTAACTGTGAGTTAATTTAAGTGCAATTTTGGATGCTAATTTAAGTGAAATTTTGAATGCTGAGAACATGAATTCTATGTAGCATGGTTTAAATGAATAATATGTGTGACTGATAATTGTATTTCATTTTGTAACAATATAGAGAAAAATTGACTCTGAGTTCTTCAAAAAGTTTGGTCTTAGATTAAGTGAACTATAGGTCGTGATGGATGTGGTTTTCCGACCATTTCTCCAATGATGAATACATAACAATCAATTGCTAATTGTATCATCCATGTCATGATTATTATCACCAGCCTCCAGCTGTTCATTTACGCCCATTTGTAACTGTTGGTTACCTCACGTACTATTCTTAGTATTGTAGGGATAGCCTTTTAGTTTCCCTTTCCTAACTTCCCAAAAATTTGGGTCACTCGCCTGCCCTCTTAGTCTGATTCATGAATTTCTGTGCTGGATGGCTTTGGTATTTTGCTTAAATATCAGTACCTTTTGTCCATGTGTATATGAATCCTGCATTACTTGAAGGACGCCACTCACCTGAAAATTTTGGAGTTGGATTTTCAATTTGTTTAGTAAGATATATATATTTTGATACCACGTGATAGCGTGGGCTTTATTTTCTTCAAAATGTATGTCTAAACTAGATAGGATGACAAAATTTAATCAATGCAGGTGGTGAAAATCAGATTACAGCAGCAGAAAGGATTGAGTTCCGAACTTTTGAAGTACAAAGGACCTCTACATTGTGCTCGTATGATCATTCGTGAAGAAGGCATGCTTGGTCTGTGGGCAGGAGCAGCTCCAACTGTTATGCGCAATGGGACAAATCAGGCTGCCATGTTTACTGCCAAGAATGCATTTGATGGTATTTTGTGGGAGAGACATGAAGGTGATGGGAAATTGCTCCAGCCATGGCAGTCCATGATATCAGGATTTCTTGCAGGGACAGCTGGTCCAGTATGCACTGGTCCCTTTGATGTTGTAAAAACAAGGCTAATGGCTCAAAGCCGTTCGGGAGGTGAGTTGAAGTACAAAGGTATGCTTCATGCTATCAAAACTATATATGTTGAGGAAGGTTTGCTTACATTATGGAAGGGACTGCTGCCGCGGCTTATGAGGATCCCACCTGGTCAGGCCATTATGTGGGCTGTAGCTGATCAAATAACTGGCTTTTATGAGAGGAGATACATGAAGAATGCATCATTATAAGACCATTTTTGCACTCTTTCTCATCATAACGTTCCTATGATATTTGAGGTCCTGAAATTATGGGTTTTCAAGTTCTTTCTCACTTAAATTAGAAACTGTGGCAATTTTCTCTTTACCACGTTTTCTATTAAAATTCCTGGTGGAACCAATAGGTATCTTTTGCTTGGATTTTCTTACTTTCTATAAAGTTAGGACGTAGATGAGGAACTCTATTGAAGATGAAGTGCTTGGACCCATTCTTTAAACAAATTTTGTTAATTCTCGTATTAATCATTATTGTAGTAGGTGGTTGTAACGAAGAAATCACTTATGGTTTCCTATAGGAAGTGCCTTGTTTCTCCATTGTTTTTCACGTCAGTTTCTCATTTTTTTGAACTTTTGAAATCTGTATACAAGAAACCTTTGGGATTATTAATTGCTATGATATATGTATTCATTCATCACCAGCAGGGCGTGTTTATTAATGTATGCATTCGATCTGGTAATTGTCCTGAGAATGTTTCTGTTATTTCTAATACTAATTTAGTTTTGCAAGTTCGGAGTTCCGGTTATTCTGGGATATGTTCAATATCTATGTCAAATGCATTACTAGTTAGATTCAGAGGTACTCTTGTGGAGTGCATTTTGCTTAATAGAGAAGCATGTGTGTGTTAGAACTAAAGTTAAGTATTTGTGTCATGTTTAAGCATAAGTGTGATGGAAGTAGAGTAAAGGATGTGTGCATGTGATATTGGTTGTCACATAGGCGGGTTTATTGCCGTAGTTGCCAACACCCATGTTCTTCAAGAAGGCCCAGTGACTGGTAGGGCAGCTGATGTTATTGCGGCAGCAAATACTGCGGCTGAGGTTGCTCTGAGGCTTGTGAGACCCGGGAAAAAGGTTATTTTGTAGTTCTAGTTTTGCTTTTATTTGTTGAGTACAATCTTGTTGGCCTTGACTGATAACTGTTGAACGAAAAAGTTGCGTTTTTGAATTATAAATCTGGAAATTCAAATGTGGATTGTGGGTTTAGATCTTTGTACGTGTTTTACTATTCAAAATCTTCACCCTCTCACTGCTTATTTCTACTTGTAATAGCTACTAAAATTACCAATTCTCGTATCTTTTATTAACTTGTTTAACTTACATCCAGATCCACTATACATGTTTTTTGATGACCATTTTTTCTTCTACTTTTTCTGCTTGTGGTGGAAGAGCGGATTACCTGTGTGACACTGATGTGTCTACTTGGTTTGTTTTTTTTAATTCCACTGATATTTGTTTTCTGGTTTTCCAATTTTTCCATTTCTCTAGTGTTTCTTGTTTTTCCAAATTCAATGGAATTAATACTACAGCTGAGGAGGTACATCTCATTTAAGGCAACAGTGCAACAAAGCTTTTGTTTTTTGTTCAACCTATTTCAAGTTGCAGTCTCTGTCAGCAGTTTTTAATATCAATGTAAAGATTTTTTTTTTCCAATTTCTTTATTATCTGGAGGGATTTTAGCGCAAATGGTCTCTAACATTTGTCCTTAGTGTGGAATTGGTCCCTAATATTTATTTTTTGACAAACAAGTCCTTAACCTATGTGTTTTGGTGTAAAATTGGTCATTATGACAAATATACTCTTAGTTTTAATTAGAAGAAATTGTATGTGGATTCTTAATCATTATAAAAAGTACAAATATGTCTAATATTTTTATTTTTTATAAAAAAATAAAAAAAAACTAATGATTTTTTTTTTTTTTTGAATCAACACTTTAGTAATAAACATGTTAAATAAAATTATTATATTTATTATTAAATAATTATATTATTTAAAGAAAATCATTTTTCTCCCTCTTTACGTATAAAATTTTTTCTCACTCTTTACTTTAAAAATTAAGTTAAATAAATAATAAAATGATGTATATAATTTTATGATATTCAACTAATTTTATTACATCTTTATTTAACATAAAAATACTAATAAAAATTAATTTATACATTATGTGTTTTATTTTTGAACGAAAATAAAACGATAAATTAAAATATGAAGAATATAGTTGGATTTATAATATTTGTAGTTAATAAACATATAACTCAATTAAATAAAAGTATTTGAATATCAAGTTTGTGACAAAGTTATTTTTTTTATACAACAATAAAATAAAAGTTTAAATTTTAAATAATATAATTATTTAATAATAAAAATAATAATTTTATTTGACATATTTATCACTAAAGTCTTAATTAAAAAAAAAAAACTCATTAGTTTTCTTTAATTTTTATAAAAAATAAAAGTATTGGACTTATTTGCACATTTTGTAATGATTAAGAATCTACATACAATTTTTTCTACTTAAAATTAAGGGTATATTTGTCTTTTTCATCCCATAAGGATTAATTTCGCACCAAAACACATATGTTAAGGACTTGTTTGACAAAAAATAAACGTTAGAGACCAATTCCACACTAAAGGCAAAGGTTAAGGACTATTTGCGCCAAAATCCCTTATCTGGATTGAAAGGCACCAGCACGTTGTTTCTCAAGTTTATCATTCCACGTCCCCTAAATGATGAATACTTAGTATAAGCTATGTATTAACATCTAGATGAAGCTATGTTCATAGTTACCCTAATTGGGGATGTCAACTTCTTACTTCATAAGTGTTCGTATTCGGTTTCTTGTGGTTGTAGTAACATTGTTCTCTAAAAGAGTGGCTATTGAGCATGTAGCGGTCAAGTCAGCCCGCCAACTGAATGCATCTAATACGTGAACCAACACGATTTTCAAGTACATAGTTGAACTCTGAAAGAAGTTTTTGCCAACGAGCCTGCTTGTTCGAAAATTCGGTTGTGACATGAAGTGATTCATAGTAATATTGTTTGTCTTCACAATGAAAGGAGACCCAAGTGGATAGTGGCGCTGTACTCTGAGGCAATGGACTACCGCCAATAACTCTTTTTCATGTGTTGAGTAACGACATTTTGCATTATTCAACTTTCGGCTCTCGTATGCCACCGGATGCTTTTTTTTGCATTAGGACTCATCCGAGGCAAAATTTGATGCATTCATCTACACTTAAAAAGCTTTCATCATATGGCAATGCCAACACCGAATTTGTCCACAAAGACTCTTTTAGTTTCTCAAAAGCAGCCTGACATTGTGTGGACCACTCCCAAGTTTTTTCTTTCTTCTTTAATTCGGTTAGTGGTAATTCGATTTCTGAATATCTTTCACAAATCTTTGATAATAGTTGGCCAATTCGAGGAACGAGCGTGCATCATGTATGTGCCTTGGCGGTTGCCATTCTTGGATAGCCTTAACCTTCTTAGCATTCATGCGAACCTTTCCTTGCTCAATAATGTGGCCCAAAAGGTTGATTGAGGTCTGGGCAAATGAGCACTTCGATGGTTTTGCATAAAGTTGATTCTTCCGTGGTCGAATAAGAACCTTTCTCACATGCTACACATGCTCCTCCAGAGTCTCACTGTAATTCTACGTTGTTGTCCAAGTACACCACCACAAAGTCATTTAGAAACCCGTGAAGTACCTGATTCATCATTGTGTAGAACATCACTTGAGTATTTGTCAAGCCAAAAGCATAACTTTGAATTTGAATGCTCCATATCTAGTTACCACTACAATATTTGTTTCATTCCCTTCTTTGATCCGAAATTGCCAGTATCCGGACCTTAGATCAATATTCGTAGAGTACTTCGCCCTGCTCAAACAGTCGAAGCAATCCGACACTAGCGGAATCGGATAACTTTTTTCACTATGATTTTGTTCAAGGCTCGATAGTCACATCACATCAGAAAGGAACCATCACCCTTTTTTCTAAAGTAGCACTGGAGCTTCGATTTCGCAGGTACGATAATCGTACTGTTTAGCATTTCAGCCAATTGTTTCCTAAGCTCCTCAAGCTTAGGTTGAGCCATACGATAGGACACCCTAGCAAGAGGCTTGACACATGGAATAAGTTCAATTTCATGATCAATAGCCTTTTTTGGCGGCAATCTCATTGGTAATTCATCCTACATGACATTTTCAAATTCATGTAGAAGCCTTCTAACAGGTTTTGGGATAAGACTAGTTGCTTCCTCAATCTCTTCTAGTTGAAGAGTGCACAAAAATGAGGCTCATTCCTCTTGAAGCCCTTGTTAAATTGCATGGCTGAGATACTATTCTCACACATCTTTCCAACTTGCGTGGAGATGACACACAACTTGCTCCCTATTATCATCAATGAGTCAGAATACGGAAACATTCTGTCGTCATATCTTGAAGAAATTCCAAGCCCAAAATCAATTTGAGTCGTCCATATGAACTGTTGACAAATTAGTCATTCTTTCAAAAGGATTGGATTTGATTAGTACGGATTTGGCTACTTTGGTAATCGGTTGAGCAACTGGTTTGATTGACTTGACTTTTCCACTAACTTTCTCCAGCATAAGCTCGAGACGCTCTACTTCGTTGCTTGCAAGATAGTTGTAGTAGCACTAGTATCTACCATGGTCTCGATTGATTTCTCATTGATTTTTACATTAATGTACATCAAGCCTTTAGTCCTACAAACACGAGGTTTTGGCTCTTCTTTTTCTATTTTTTTCAGCGCATCACCCTTTTCAGTCACCCAGTGCGATATTGTGCTGTACTGATGTGAGAATGCCCCAACGATATCCTCGTCCTTCTCGGAATCGGTCTAGTAATGACTGCTGGCTTGCGGAACATTTCGCTTTGAACTTGACACTCCACTTGTCTGTTGGCTCAACACATTTGCAAACTGTTTCTGTAGGCAATCCTTCACCCGATGAGGCCATTACATTAAAAGCACCCATCCTTTATAGGAGTAGTACCTGATCACTGCCCTGATAGTTGTCCTAATGGTGAGAGTAGCATTCTCCAACATTTGAGTTCGATGTGAACTTGAATGATCTATTTCATTTCCCTCGGGATTGGCTATTTATTTGTAGCCGCTCCTTTCTAGGTTCAAATTGATAGTCCATCAAGCATTTGACATCTCCCATTGACATGCTTACATTAGCTACCTTCTGTCTTGAGAGTTCGGTTCTTGCCATGGTTTCAATCCTTCCATGAAAGTGAAGAGCTTATCCTTTTCCGACATGTCTCAGATGTCCATCATATGCCCTGAAAAGGTTTTCACGTAGTCCCGGATAGAGCCAGTATGTTTCAATTCTTGTAGTGCCTGTCGTGCCTGATATTCAACATTTTTTTGGGAAAACTATGATTTGATCGCCTCCTTAAGGAGATCCCATGTATCTATCTAGGCCTTGTTCGCCTGAATATCACCATATTTTGTTTGCCACCATAGTTTTGCATTTCCACCTAGATACATGGTAGCTGTCGTCACCCTTCTTGTCTCGTTTTTAATATTTGCGACAAGAAATTGTTGTTCCATGTCAAATAAGAAGTTCTCGACTTCCTTTGCATCGCGCGCCTCACCATAGGTGTGTGGTTTTGGAATTCTGAGCATATGTGCATACTCTTGTGCAAGGGCTTTGGCCATTGCCAATTGCAATATCTGCAACTGAAGTCTCATGGCTTCCATTTCTTCCTGCAGATCGGGAATGATTGCTACAGCATCAATCATTGCTATGCAAATTATTCGGTTCTCATCTAGTTGGATGTTTAATTCGCAGATGTTCGCTTCTGCTGCATCGACCTTTTCGCATGGGTCTCGATAGCTTAACATAACCTAGTAGTTTGCCTATTAAGCGCATCCATGCTATATTTAGTACTCTTTTTGTGATCCACCACCTCAGTGGTGCGTGATGCATTCAGATCCATCGCTTTTTTCAAGGATCGTGGCGCTTTTTCTTTTAGCACAAAAAAGGGCATTGTGCGGCAGTAGCTACTTCGCTAGACTACCTTCCATCAATTCTCGGTCGATTCAGTAATGAAAGACAATTTAAAGAAAGCTTTGTAACATAAGATTTGAATGCATTGAAAATAACTTGTTTATTGATTGATGAAAGCAGTAAATTACAATTGTTGGTGCAGGAGGTGAAAACCAATGAGCTTGACAAGACTTCAAATACTAACTACCTCCTATAATAGTTTAAATAAGAAAAACATAACTTATGAGAATATATGTTTAAAAGTTGAGGAATCATAATAAGTATTTACACATAGTAGGGTTCTTTTACAACTGAAATAAACTATTACAAATAAAAAGAACTAACTATTGAAACTAATATTTACAAGGTACGGTCGAAGTTGGGCAAACTGCGGTTGCGAGTGGTGTCGGGGGATAAGTATAGCTGCAGGCCTTGACACAAAGTTTGATTGTTGGTTTGTAGGTGACCTAGTTGCACACATAAAATTTACTGATCGCATCACGTCTAATCCTCTTCAAGCTACAGCCTACTATAACAATAGATGCTCCAGAGATAAAAGCCTGGTTAGCTTTGGGCACAAAGACCAAGAAAAAAGGTGGTGGAAAGAAGAAGAAAGGTTAGTTCGAATAAAATATTTCCCTTGCATAATTGTATTCACAATGATATACATTTCTTTCTGGCCCTACAACTAGTTATATGTGAAAATGTTATTTTGTAGGTAAGAAGTGTGAAAAAGAGGCAGAGTCGGCAGATGCGTGGACGTGGAACCAAATGGCACCACCTCCCAAGAATGAGAAATTTTTGACTCGTATTTTCTCCATACAATTTGGTCACTTTATTGTATTTGATTGCCTTTTGAGTTCTGTCATGTGTGAGTTAGTCATGATATGTTGATCTTTATTTGAATATTTTTCATGTGTTGTTGGCCTTTTATGTATCCTTGTTGTCTTAGGTAGAAAAAGATTTTTTACAATTGAAACTGGAAATTGACATAAAATCATGAAGAATTAACAATTGAAACTGGAAATTGACTTGAAGAATTAACATAAAATCATGATGTTGGCAACAAGTATTGATCCGGTCGGATTGATAGGGTGAATTTTTTCTTGATTTTCGTCCCAAGTTTTCAATCCCTCGATTTAGTTCCTCCCTATTAATGGATCAAAATCAGTAATGAAAGCTCAATTTTGTTATTGTAAACCAAAATGGGTTGCTCATGGATATTCAACATCATGATTCTTGATGTAGACAAAATATACCAATCAACATCAAGACCAAGTTCACACAAGGCAAGATGGAGAAAGAGTGGGTCATCAGAAAAATTACAAAAATGCTGCGATGAACGAGTAGGAAGTTGCATGCTTTGATCTAAATCTATGTCACAGATGAATTGAATGACTCAATTTTCAGTGTGGTATATGAATGTCTGCGTCATGTTTGCTTCATTTGCAGAAGAGTTGGCCATGTGTAAGAGACTCGTGTTTATAGGGTGATTGATCAAAGATGAATAATGGTGATCGGGATTTACTTAACAAGAATTCTCTTAAAAGAGAGGAATCAACCCAATGGCTACTGATAAACAACCCAACAGTCATTTGCTACAAATGATGAATCACCTGAAAAACAAGGGTTGTAGCTACAAAAGCGAGTTATTGGCCACGGATGTTTTCAAAGCGGAATAGAAGGCCTAGAAAACAAAAGGAAAAATAGAGGAAAAGGCAAGTCGACCTAAGGAAGAAAGACAAATCAACTCAAATTGAGTTGACAGTAGTTAAAAGTCCAACAAATAATATGAATTATGAATACAGATCAACCCAAATATACCCATTGTACGAACCATATGTAAATGAACATCATGTCCACATTAGTAATAGAAGAGTCCTCAATATGTTAAAGAAAATAATTCAAATGACTGACAATCATGGAATTGCTTCACACAATAACTCTAGAATTATTTCGTCCATAAATCAAGAACAAATACATGTCAAAGATGAATGGATAATATTAACAGCTTTCATTTGTACAGCCATCGAATTGTGCCAGAAATTGTTTCTTGCAACTTACCCTTTATCGCCTAAAGATCACGGAATTATTACAAATTAGTTCGCTCACATTTAGTTTTCACCACTAATATGGCTTAATTCCTTTATTACCTGTAGTGTTTATCGTTTATGGTGCAAGATTGTAGGAGTTTTGTACAATATATATGTATGGTTGTTCAATGAATAAAGAACACTCACCATCACTTTTCTATAAAATTTTCTCATGGTATCAAAGAGAGTTTAATTTGATATTGAGTTAAACTTGCAAGCTTTTTTATTGTGGTTTCTTGTAGATATTTCGTCACCTCGAATTTGGTTTGCTTTCAATTCCACAATTAGCATATTTTTTCTATGAAATGCTTTGTTTGTCTAAATGGATTCTGTTCGGTAAAATTCCACAAGCGTACGGGATCGTTGACAAGTAATAGAAAAAGTGAATAGAAAGAGTATCGTTCCCACGAAGACTATGATATGTATTAGCCAAAAGTAAATTAATTCTAACTTAAATTGAATAAACACAATAGAATTTGGAATGTTTTGATTTTATTGAAAACTAGATTAATTTAAATAAGTGAAGTGAAAATAAGTTGTGATGTTGAAGAAAAACAATTAAATAAATTATGCTAAGAATCCGACTCCACCATTTATATTTATTTTAATCCCTGAATCCTTACGTCCCAATCCAATTTTTGCTTGAATTGACAATCGATAATCCTAAATTATCTAATAATCTCTATCGAGTAGAATTAAACCTATTTTCATATAAGTTCCAAAATATTCTTATTTTGAATATGAATATATAAAACACATTTAAAAACAAGATTATTTAAATTGATTGCACCGAGCATAGGAAATTATTTCTAATTTCTATTGACTTGGTGTTTAAAACCATAAGTAGCTAATTTATTTCGAACTTTTCAGAAACTAAAATAAATCACAAACACGCTGAAACGGTGATCAATCATTCAAACGGATATTTAAATCATGGTATAAATCAATCAAACATAAATTTGGATTAAGATTGAGAATTCAAGAATTAAACAAATATAAAAGGTTTACATCTTCATCCATAGCATAAATAGTTTTAGCCTAACATACTAAGACAAAGAAAACAAAAAGAAAAGTAAAACATAGAAGCCATCACCCGGATTGAAGTAAGACTCGAAAGAGACGATCTTGATCTTTGTCTTGATCTTCGTTTCTCGCTTCTTCTCTTGTTTCTCTCCAAAATTCAGCTCTAAAATTCTACAAAAAGGTCCTCTTGTTATGAGTTAATAACTCATATATATAATTACCTAATTGTGCACCAAAATATTCTCAACAATCCTTAAAATCATGGGTCAAAAGCTACCAAATCGGAGTCGAACTGAAAAAAGAAATAAAATAAAGAAAAAATCCGGCAGAAGAAGTTTGCTCGGACGATCGCCAGCAATTTCTAAGCGATCGCCAGCGAGCCTGTTTGCTCACCGCCGGTTGGAGGACGTCAAGCGCCGCCCACTATAAGTTGGGCGATCGCCCAGCTTGAAGGTTGTGATTCTGCGCGTTTTGTCCTCCAACTTTTCATCCAGTCTGATTTAGTCCTCCATCTTTTCATAACATCCTATTTGGTCCTTCAATTTTCTATAATATCTAGTTTGGTCCTTCAACTTTTCATAATCTCTAGTTTGGTCCTTCAACTTTCTATTGAGTGCAATTAGATCCTCATACTTTCGAAATATCTTTCCATTTATTGCTCTTTTCATCCACTTTTCTCCAATTGCTATTAAACAGGTCCAAAACTGAAATATGACGAATAAAATACCAAATTAAGTAACAATTCAATAAAATGACGGAATAAAAACTTAGTTTAAAGGCCCAAATAAGTGCACAAAATGCACTTTTCAGATTCATAGTACATATGGAAAATTAGTGACATCATATGTTTCGTAGTGTTGAAATTATTTTTTAAGTACTGATACATTGTGGGTCCTATTTAATATGTGGTTAATAAGTAGTTAGTAAGTTGTGGGTCCTAATAAATGTGTGGATAAAAAGTTCGTTTGACCAATTTGACAAACATAAATTATAATTTAAGCTTGGCCAAACATGAACTTTTAGCTAACCATAAATAGTTGCTGATGATGAAAATGCAAGTTGTTTACATCCATGTGCAACCATAACTATTACTTTTAGGCCGGTTAAGTATAGAAAGACAATTTATAACTTGAACAAAACTAATTCTCCATGACCAGTAAATAAATTGGACGTTTTAATTTGATAAGATCGTGTTGTTCATACTTGGGTTTGTTTAGGCTCGAAGTGCCTTTGCAACTGCTCACATTTAATGTATATATTTGCTCTTGCATTTACTATATGTGCCTCGATAAGGGAGCGGTGCTCTGAAACAATGTATTCATCTCTTCTTGTAACATATAATCATTTGATGGTGGAGGAACGAACTGCGAGGATGAAGACATGTAGTCCATTGGGGATGGAGGGCCTTGTTGTGCTGACGACATGTACGTTGGGAATGAAGTAGTCTGGTCATAGAAATGAACATTCGGTGTGAATGATCGTCTCGGTGCATCCCTACCGATTGTGTTATTCATTGTAGGTTGGTAGTCTTCATCATTGCTAAATTCGAGACCACCATATTTGTCATCATTGGCAACAAGAACATAAACTTCTGAGGGAGCATCATCATAGATGCCAACCCAATAACGAGTAATGTGATCTAATAACTCATTCATTGCGTCATCCAGAAGGCTCATAGTAGTAACGTATGATTGAGCAACCTTGAGCTTTGTGGGCCGCAGAGTACACAAAACCAACAATTGCACAATGAGAACAACAAACAACATCACCGATAATGGTTTATGGATGATAGTGAAATTGTAAATGCATTTATTTATCGTCAAGTGATTTCCAATCTTACCTGCGTCTTTGCAAAACAAAGTTCACATACATTTCCCTTGTGACTATATGCTTCCCAATTTGGCAACCGTGGAAAGCCATCACCAATTTTCTTGCCGAATTTGGTGCCAATGTTGGACATTACCTCAAACGACCAAATCTACAAATATAAATAGACAAGTTAAGACAAATGACACCAAAAGAGTTATATGGTACATATACATTTGTAGCTATGTGTTAGACAAAATATACACAAATAATATAATATATTTATTAATGAAAAGAAAAATCAGAAGAGCTGTAGAAAATGAAATAATAATTTAAGAGAGAACATGTTTAAGCAAATCAAGACATGTGTAAATACAGTGTCTTTAAAACAAATTCGTTCTCTCACTGTAGGTACTTAGGATTACCGAGCATCTGTCTCTCAAAATACAACGATGGAACCAGTACCAAGCTTAGCATATAGCTTCTACCCCGGCAAATTGAATTGTTTTTCTTTAATAGAATCACAAGGAAAAACGGACTACAAAAGAAACAAATTTTCTAGACTGAAAATGAAGAGAGTATAATTAAATTCGTGCGTCTCACTGTGGGAAATTCGGACCTGTTATATAAGCTCCTAGATGACGTTTCAACTCCTTCATAAACAAGCCAGTTTCAGGTGTTACAAAATTAACACCCCATTTAACCCAGCAATAACATTCTTCTGGAGTTAATTACAAAAGTTAGAAGGTCTGGAATTATTTCAGAAAAATAAATTAAAAAAATTAACGACAAAACGTAGACCCTACTAAGGGTCAATTTTGGTTCAACATTTGTGTACGCAGGCCGCGCTTGCACATGAGTTCAATAACTTGAGGTGTTAACCGGTTCGTAATTTGAACCCCCCTGATGTCTACACGTGCAAAATAGAGTTTCTATGCTATACTAGATTACATCTTTCAAAAGTATGGTCATATATATAACATTAATTTTTTTTCCAGTTTTTCAATGTGGGATAAGCCACTTGCCTTTTCCTCCAATAATTTTTCTAACTCCACTTTAAGCTTCAATTCATCATTCACTGGAGCATCATTTTGGGCAAGTACATATATGATTTCGATGTTCACATGGAGAAAAACAAAAATATGTTTTTATCTTCTACAAAGAAGAAACGGGTCCCACACAAAATTATGCTCAAAAAATGACATACCAATAAATTTTCCAACAATCCCCACAAGAATGGAAATTAACAAAGACACAGAAGACTTGGTGATAAAGCTCAATGGTCGAAACCTGCATAGAATAGGTAGGTATTATCCTTTGAACATTTCCATATGAAGGCTACTTGACTAGTTGACTAGTAGATGCAGTGTTTTTAAACTGTTCAATCATTAGTGTAAATAATGATATACTTCACACGAGAATCTTTTGACACAATCCAGTTCTCATCGTTATGTTCGTTTGTGGCCATGAACATACGCTTGGTTCTACGAGAGTTTCTAAGAATTGAGCCCTACAAAGTTTTCTTAGATTAGGCCATACTTCTCTCTTACATAGGTAATTTCTTAATTAAGAGTAACCCTCATAGTGATCCAATTAAGTCTTTACAATTAGGTTGTCCCTCTGAACTTAGATTTTGGGATCTCCAATAATCTAGGTTGGGTTTCCATTATATCAACTAATTCTTTCAAAGGCTTAAGTCACATTCCTCTCGATGACTTTTCAACTAACTCCCTATTTAATTCCGTTAGTCACTAGATCTGCAATGTTATCCTTTGATTTCACATAGTCAACATAGATAACTCCAGTTGATAGTAGTTGTCTGATGGTATTTTGTCTACGATGTATGTGTTTAGACTTGTTATTATACATGTTGTTCTGTACACTTCCAATTGCAAATTGACCATCACAATGTATACAAATTGTTGGCACGGACTTTGGGAATCTTAGAATATCCTCTAAAAATTGGTATAGCCATTCATCGTCTTCACCACACTTGTCTAGGGATATAAACTCATATTCTATAGTAGATCCGACTATAACTGTTTGTTTAGAGGATTTCCATGAAATAGCTGCACCTCCTAGTGTGAACACAAATCTACTTGTATACTTTGAATATTTTATATCAAATATCCAATTAGCATCACTATATCCTTCAATAATTATAGGACATGTGGTATAATGCAGCACATAATCATGAGTATTACCTTAGGACTTATACTATTCATTTCCAATGATTAGTTACTGGATTACTCGTGTATCTACTCTGTTTATGAACTGTGTAGGCTATGCCTGGTATTGTATAACTCATCAAGTACATTAGATTTTCGATAATTCTAAAGTACTCTACCTGAGAGACACTCCCGCATCTGTTTTTTGATAAATACTCACTTGCATCTATCGACATTCTAGCTAGACCACAATATCTTTGTTAAATTTTTAAAGAATTATGTCCATATAATGTGACTTAAAACAAGTCCATTTAATGTTCTTGAAATTTTAACTTCAAGTATCACATCAGCTAAACCTATATCTTTCATGTCGAATCTTGAATTCAACATACTTTTAGTAGATTTAATTATTTTAGTATTACTACCAATAATAAGTATATCATCAACGTAAAGACATAAGATGACGTAGCCTTTTTCGGTGTCTTTGACATAAACACATTTGTCACATTCGTTGATTTTAAATCCATATTCCATCATGACATTATCAAAATTTTTGTATCAATCTTTTGGTTCTTGTTTCAAGTTATACAATGAATTCGCCAATTTACATACCTTATTTTCCAGGTGTAGAAAAACCTTTATGTCGTTCTATGTATATTCTTCTTCTAAATCTCCATTTAGAAAAATGGTTTTTACATCAATTTGATGTATTTCAAGATTTAGCAAATTTTTCCTAGCGGAGGTTATTCTAGGTACTGGAGAATATGTATTAAAGTAATCAAAGAATTTTCGTTCTGTAACATTTAATCACAAGTCTAGCTTATACTTATCAATTGTTCAACCTGCTTTCATTTTTTCTTTTGAAAATCCATTTGTATCCTAGTGGTTTGCACCGCAGAAGATCGACTAGGTCCCATGTATAATTTTGCACAATGAAATCTATTTTGCTTTTAATTTTCTCTTTCCATTGATGTTGTTCTAAAGAGTTCATAGTTTTTTTAAAGCTTTGAAACGCACTTTCTAGCATATAAGTCATAAAATTAGGACCAAATGATTTTTCTGTCCAAGCTCTTTTGTTACGTCTTGGTTCAATCTCAGCTTCCTCTTCCTCTTCTTGTTCTTGGCCCCTTGTTTTATGTGTAAATTTAGAGGAGCTTCATTCCTCTTTGGATTTATACGAAAATACCTATTCAAAGAACGAAGCATTTTTTGATTCCATTATCGTATTTTTGTATATGTATGAGATTTTAGACTCGTACATTAGAAACCGATAAGCACTACTCTTATGTGCATAACCAATAAAAATGCAATCAACAGTTTTCGGACATATTTTCACCTCTTTGGTGTAGGTACAACCATTTTGGCAAGACATCCCCACACTCGTAAGTATTTGTAGAAATGCTTCATTTCTTTCAATAACTCATATGGGTTCTTTTCCTATTTTTTTTGGGGGGTACCTTATTTAAAAGATAATTGACTGACATCACAACTTCTCTCCATATGTTTTGTGGCAAACCAAAACTTAACAATCATTCATCATTTCTTTAAAGGTACGATTTTTTTGTTTAGCAACACTATTTTGCTGGGGGTGAATAATGTGATGTGGTCTCATGTGTGATTCCGTGTTATGCACAGAATTCAACAAATGATGATTCGTACTCACTACTTCGATCACCTCTTAACTCCTTAATCTTCTTGTTGAGTTGATTTGTAACTCTATTTTTATGGAGAACCATTTTCTTTATATTTTCATCCTTACTTTTAAGAAGATACACATAACAATATTTTGTGCTATCGTCGACAAAAATAATGAAGTACTTGTTGCCACCCCTTGTTTGTACAGATTTTGAATTACATACGTTAGTATGAATTAAATCAAGTGGTTCCATATTTTGTCAATAGGTTGAAATGATGACCTTGTTAATTTTACCTCAAGACACATTTCACACTTATGTTTAGAATCAATATAGAATGTAGATATGTAATTCAATTTAATTAATCTACGAAAGTATCAAAATTAACATGCTCTAGTTTACCATGCCACAAATTAGAAGACTTAAACAAGTAAACAGAATAATTATTTATTTTATTAACGTTCAGCTTAACCGTTATTACATTGAGCTTAAATAGCCTATCAGAAACATAACCATTTCCTACAAAAATTATACTCTTAGACAAAATGACATTATTTGACTCAAACATCATAAGAAAATTGTGCTTGTTTAGAAGCGACCGGAAACTAGGTTCTTGACGATTTTCGACACACACGACACATTGTTGAGAGTTGGCTCTTTCTCATACATTATCTTCAGAACCACCTTGCCCTGGTCTTTGATTTCAGATGTAGCTAAATTTTCTATAAACAACTTTTCTCCAATTTCAGTTGCTTCAAAAGAACTTAACAGCTCTTTATTGGAGCAAACATGTTTAGTAGCACCCGTGTCAATCCATCATTCCATTGGGTTTGATCCCACCATATTCACTTTAGAAATTACTGCATCAATGTTCATTTCAGACACATTGTGTGCAATGCCATCAACCACATTTTCTTATTTCTTATTATCTCTCTTTGGCAATCTGCACTCCGAAGATTTGTCATCTACTTTGTCACAATTGTAGCATTTTCTTGGAAATTTCTTCTTGGAAACTCCTCATTTTGGTCCAAATTTAATCCCTTTCCCAGTTAGCCCAAATCTACTCTTGTTGATCTTAAAACTTTGGCAATGCTCAACAACATTTGCTTTATCCATAAGTGGATTCAACCCATTTTTTTAGAACCTCTGTTATCTTCTTCAAATGGAAGTCTAACAATCAGTTCTTCAATATTCATTTCATTTCGCTTGTGCTTTAGGTAATTCTTGAAACATTTCCAAGTTGGGGGTAGCTTCTCCAATAACTGTCACTTGTAAAGTTTCACTCAAGACCATCCATTCGGCATGAATCTCATGCAAGATTACTTGGTGGTCACGATTTTTGAGTCCACTATTTTATAATTCAAGAAGTGACCAACAATAAATTTCTTTGCCCTTGTATAATCTATTTTATATTTCTGCTCTAGAGACTCCCACTCCCACTCCCCCCACTCCCACAATTTATTCGCTGTTTTCAAAGTATTATACATGTTGTATACTAAATCTTCCAAACCATTCATGACATTATTTCGGCATAAAAAATTAGAATGTTTACAACAACTTGTATATCTTTTTCACCCTGTTTAAGTTTCAGAGCATCATCAGTTAAGAATCTCGCAAGGTTTAATGTAGTTAGATAAAACAATATTTTTTGCTACCACATTTTGAAATTAATCCATTGAATTTCTCCGGTTTTTTCCATGATTAATTAGAACAGTCACAGCCAGACTAGTTGTTTGAGCCATAGTTTCGGTCACATCAAAACTTGGAATTTAAGCCACATTTTGGTTCACATATGGACTTGTCACAATAGCCATAGTCTGGTTTCTAGTAGCCACAACTCCAGTGGTAAGATTAGTTGCCATTTCTGAAACACCAAATAACGTATTAAATTTTATTTTTTAAAAAAACCTGCAATCGTAATACAACCTGTTCGATTTTTTGGACGTTTTAAGATTATTAGACAAAAATACACAAATAATATATTATATTTATTTATGAAATAAAAAATCAAAGAAAAAAAATATAACAACATCTGTAGAAAAATGAAACGATAATTTAAAAGAGAACAAGTTTAGCAAATCGAGGCATGTATAAACACAATGTCCTTTGATAGCGATTTTATATCTTTAATAATTCATAAGTGTGCGGATCGCTCAAGTACTAAAATGGATTTTGAGTCCAAGTATCGATCCCACGAGGATTTAGATAATTCAATTTAATCACGCTAACCTTAACCGAATCTAAAGAACTTTGAAAGATTTTGTATTTTATAACTAATTGAAAGAGTAAAATAAAAAGCAGTTAAACAACTATTTCTCAAATTAATGAATAATTAAAATTGACTAAAGATTAATTTAACTTTTAAAAAAAGAAAAAGTACTAGAATTTCGAATCCACTTGTAGTTGTTATTTCTTCTATCTCGATTCTTGGTCTTGACAAATTAATTGAGATTATGAAGATCAATATCCCTAAATTGTTCAACAGCAGTTTCTCTCGAATAAAGTTAAACCTATTCATATGCATGATTCGACTATATTTCTATCGAATACAAATGAAAGCATTAAATTTCTATGGATAATTAAAGATCACTTAAAGCATAGCGGTATATTTCTATCCCTATCGGACTTTAAGATAATTAAAATAGCGTCTAGCATGCTTTCGACCTTTCGATAGTAAAACACACCACAACAATCATACAATTACTACGTATATAATTGTAGATGCAAACAAATCAAAATTAATTATTCAAAGCGTATTGAAGTAAAGCGTCAAAACCAAGTCTCGAAGATAAAAGAATTTAAACGACAAGTTTCATCGTAATTCTAGCACTAAGTAAACTAGCCTAGCATACTAATAATATGAAAATAAGAAGGGGAAGAACACATGGAATTCATCACCCAGAAAAGAAGAAGACTTGAAAGAATCGTTGCACGTTCTTGATCTTCGTTCAATTCTTCAAAGAAGCAATCTTGATGTCCGTTTAATGCCTTCGTCTATGTTTTTCTCCCAAAAACTCAACAACCTATTATGAGTTAATAACTCATATATATACTACCCTAATGTTGCCCTAGAATATGCCAAAAAATATCCAGAAATCGTGGGCCAAAAGTTACCTAACTAGATTGGAATTCAAAAAGAAAAAAAAATCTCGCATAGAAGTCAAATTTAGCACTGGCGATCGCCTGTGCCATTCCCAGCGATCGCCTGGGGATCCGGTTTTCATTACGCTTTAGTTTAACCCATTTGGCGCTTCGCCCTACTATAAGTTGGGCGATCGCCCAGCTCACAATTTCAATTATGCTGTTTTGATCCTCCAATTTTTCATAGTTTGTAATTTGGTCCTTCAACTTTTGATAATCTCCAATGTGGTCCTTCATCTTTCAATGATGTGCAATTTGGTCCTTCATCTTTCAATGATGTGCAATGTGGTCCTTCATCTTTTGATAATCTCCAATTTGGTCCTTCAACTTTCAATTTATACCTCTTTTCATCCATTCTTCTCCAATTTCTCACAGACAGGTCCAAAAGCGAAATGTAAAGAATAATGCACCGAATTAAGTAGAAAATTACTAAAATAACGAATTAAAAGCTTAGTTTAAAGACCCGAATAAGTGCACAAAACACACTTATCATCCTTAAAATAGATTCGTCCATTCACCATAGGTGCTTGAGGATAACTAAACGTCTGTCTCCCAAGATACAACGGTCAAACCAGTAGCGAGCTTAGCACAAAGATTCTACTTCGGAAAACTGAATTATTTTTCTTGAATAGAATCACCAAGTACTGAAAAAACAAGGAAAAATGGAAGCAATTGACATAGGAATTTTCTGGATGGAAGAGGAAGAGAGAAGAATGAAATTCTTGTGTCTCACTCTGGAAAATTCGGACATGTTATATAAGCTCCCAGATGACCTTTCAACTCCTCCATAGACAAGATAATTTTAGGTGTTACAGAATTAACACCCCATTTAACCCAGCAATAACAACCTTCTGGAGTTAATTACAGAAGTTGGAAGGTATGGAATTAATACAGAAAAATAAATTGGATTATTAATGACAAAACGCGGATCCTACTAAGGGGCCAATTTTGTTTCAATATTCGTGTACGTAGATCGCTCTCGCACATGGGTTCAATTGTCCGATGTATTAATTGGTTCATGATTTGCATCCCTCCTTCGTAGCCTCTGTGCTACATTAGATTACACATTTCAAAAGTGTGGCCATAAATATACTATAAGCCACTTGCTTTTTCCTCCAATCATTTTTCTAATTACTTTGAGCTTCAATTTCTCATTCACCCGTGCATTATTTTGGGCAATTAAATATATGAATTCGATATTCATGCTGAAGAGAACACAAATCTTTATCTTTCACAAAGAAGAAACGAGTCCCATACAAAATTATGTCCAAAAAATGACATAACTCTAAATTTTCCAACACTATGAACCTGCAATGCAAGGATGAACCCTTACAAAGTGTACTTTAATGCAAAGTTCTGTTTCTCATAAATCTTTCTGCCCTTTTCGTCCATGAACAATTCATCGACTTTATAAGGGCAAAATAGCAATCTCTACCCTACATGTACTGGTAAAACATGTCTAAATTGTCCACTAAGGACAATGTCTCTAGCTTAATGATCAAGCTCATACCATGTGTTCTAATTATGTCATCAATCTACAATGTCAATTTTAATTTGTTTGTGTTCACGTGATGAGAGCAGCCAATGAACGTGATCTCCAAATTAGATAAAAATATACACTCCTGGTTGTATAACCACTTCCGTCTCAATTGTTGTTTAGCCAAAACTTGTTCCATTTGAAGAGTCCTTGGGACAAGATGACATTTCAACCCGATTATTAATGCATACTCCTTCATTCCAAATTGAGCTAACCATTCGTTGAACTTAAATCGTAATTCTTATTGCACTCGACCTTTTGGAGAATTAGTTCGTGTACCAATTTGTAGGTAAATTGTAACAGTTGATCTTGCAATCTTGATAAATGTGCGAATCACATTTGAATGAATTCAGCTTTATGTTCGTCATCAAAATTCTCCAATACTGCATCCATATAGTCAAGGAAACTGATCTACGTGATTTGCCCTTCCAACCCCAAGCCTTCCAGTATTATTTAGGCGAGATCCATCTTCAAAATATTTTAATCCAATAGAACAAACAAGCATAACCAACGCATGAATATATTTAGTACACTTTGGAAATTGACAGTTGAAATCAAATATCGATTTCGACATTTGAAGAACAATCGATTTCGACGACGAAATCTGCGCACCGACAAACCAACAGGGCACTCCAACAGTCAAAAATCCATACAAAAATCAATCCTAAACCATAAAATGATTCCCACAACAACAAATAACCAAATGGTTCACAACAACAAAACTTATTTGAAAGGTTCCGGTGGCAATGACGGCGGAAAAATGACAACATACATCAACAAAAATAAATTACCAACATACAACAAAATCAAAAAAAAAATGTTAGGAAACTTTCTTGAAAGGTTCCGGTGGCAAATGGCGGTGGCAATGGTGTGGTTGGAGAGATGACTCGGGTTTCGAATAGGTTTTTCTCTTTTTGCGTTAGAGAATAAAATTAAGTTCCAATGGATCCCTTGGAATTTTGTGTAGATTCCAATGAGATTTCGGTGGCAATGAACCGGTGAATTGTCGACGATTTTGATGAGAGAGAAGTGAAGATTAGGTGAGAAAATTTCAAAAACGGGTTTTAGATTTTAGGATAAAGTGAAATATATGAAGAAAAATAAATAAATTCAACGGATATTCTGAAATAAAACAAATGCCAATGCCATTTTTCTCCAAGATTATTCTCATTTTTATTTTTAGCTATGGAAATCTTTCTCTACATTATCAGATTGAGCTTTAATTTGAACTCATTTCCCATAAGTATTGACATCCCTATCATTTCCACTACTGCAAACTGTCCACTAGCTTTTAAACTTGTTCTTACCCCAGAGTTCTCGATCCAGTTTGCTCCTGTGATCATAATGAGTTCATGGCTCCTCAATTTTGTAACACTTTTCAACCCTAAAAATGTAACCTTTTCTACAATCCATTTCTGGCTCAAAGCATATTCTCTGTTAATTACATTTGATTCAACTGTTACTGTACTTCCAGAGATTCTGCCATTGTATTGTATTAAAGTCCATCTCCCCCCTCTTCCCATCTCGACTTCCTCTCCATCGTCCAAGAACACCTCTCCCGTGCTGTTTTCATTGCTGCTGAGAACAACCAATAGCTTGAATGGCGTTTTCCGCGCTGCTTGAGTTGTTAAGGCTTCTCCTTGCATGGCTATTATGTTCCCTTCCCGTACATGTACATTGATATGATCGGATGGTGAATCCAGTGTGATATGTTTTCCTTGATTCAGCTCACTGACTTCGAATAGTTGAAAAGGTTGAACCAGTCTCCTGCTGGAAAATAAGTGTCGACTGAGACTGCTCCTTGCTTCAATACCGGCGAGATCATTACCCCTTTCCCGAGAAGAAACTGGGAGTCGATTTCATAAGTATTGATGTCTTCAGGGAATGAGAAGAAAAGGGGTCGTGCTATGGGTGTTCCTTTCATGTGTGCCTCGTACATTAGCATGTAAAAGTACGGGAGTAATTGGTAACGAAGACCAAGCGCCTTCTTGGCTGCCGTGGCAACTGAGTCCCAAAGGTAGAGTTCTTGACGGGTAGTGTCCTTTGCAGAGTGGTCTCTTGAAAAGGGATAAAAGGCTCCTAGCTGCATCGTAGCATAGTTATATAAGGAGATAAGACCTCTCAAAATTGTTCATGACTTGTAATTTAGTAGTAAACTTTGAATTATAATTGAGTCGAGGAATGCTACCTGAATCCAACGCTGACACAGTTCTTCAGTAGTATTTGAGAGAAACCACATATATCTGCTCCAACCATAGGAATACCAAACAGTCCAAAATTTAATATGCTAGGAATTGAGTATGCTAAATCCTCCCATGAAGCTGCATTATCTCCAGTCCAATGTGCCGTGTATTTGCCAGAGCCAATAAACGTTGATCTAGCAAGAATGAATGGCCTTTTACCAGTAGCTTTGACTATGGCATGATTTGTGGCTTTGGATTCCAATAATCCATAAAGGTTATGAGCATCATACTCTGTGATGTTACCAAAATGCAGGGAAGAAGCAGGAACTGTTCTAGAATTAATTGCGACTTGAGCTCCCGAATTGTTAATTTTATAGGGAGGATCATCAAGTGTTGAGATTGCACCGGGAGAAGAAGATATGAAATTGGATAACTCATTCATGTCAAGCCAGAGGCCATCAAATGGGAGAAGATTGTGAAAATTACTGGTTTCATTGCTCCAAAAAACTCCACCAGCAGGATTTAGAAAATCTGGGTAGTAGACTTTTCCTGGCCAAACAACCCCCATATAAGGGATATTATCGCGTTCTATGAATACGCCTGCTTGCATTCCTCTAATGTACGTTTCATATGTCTCGTTCACACTGATACCTGTGGTTGAAATGTATAAGTAACAAATGTTGACAATTAAAATTTTGAAAAACAAGAGTTTCAAAATTCAAAAGAAAAATGAAGAGCTTTATTTGCTTTGCTGTCAGAGTTACCCGGATCCAGAATGAGAACATATTTCTGATTATTTTGGTGAAGCGTGTTAACAAAACTCTTCATCATGTCCAAAGGAAAGTTAACAGGATCAAGTGTGAAATCCTTGAAACCATCCATATAGTCGATATCAGTCCAAATAACCTCAAGAGGAATTCCAGCTTTCGCATACTGATCAACGACTTCCTGGAGTTCATTAACATTTTTATAACCCCAACGACACTGATGAAAACCTATATGCATTAAAGAAAAATATAAGCACAAATGGTTTCTTATCTCTGATTTTTCCAAATCACAAATCAAAAGTTTAACCACTCACCGAAGGACCAATATGGCATAGCAGCAGGACGTCCAATAAGCTGTGTGTATTGATCCATCACCATTTTTGCGGAGGGTCCAGGAAAGAAAAAAAAATCCAGGATACCACCAATCACTTTGTAAGTGATCATATCACCAGTGTATACTATGTCCATGCCATTACTATTGAGCAACAATACCCCATGAGCGGTCCCCATGGGGGTCCGAATGTCCATGTAGAAAGGGTGGGATCCATATAAGTTGAGATCAAGATTGGAACTTCCAATGTCAGCATTCCAGAGAGTCAGTGTCTGTTTATGTTTCAACTTGAACGAGCTCTTTGTGTGCTCCCCAAGGCCGTATATGTTGGACCTATTCAGTGGAAGTGAAGACGACAATTGGATGTACTAGTCTTTGAAAATAAGGAATGTGTCAGGACGGCCTGTTACTGGTGAGGTGTCGAAAAGGATGTCACCGGTTGAGAAGCGGTGGACGCTGAAGCCAAATGGAGCAGTATTATGAAGGGAAAATACAAGATCTGAGTTGACATTGGAGAGGAAATGGTGGATATCGGTTGATACTTGGTAAGTATGAGATGTCGTTTGACGAGGAACAACTTCGTTTGGCACTTCCCATCGTTGATGGGTAGAGTCTGTTATTCTGATTCTTAGGCAATCATTTGTATCAAAGCTGCATAAATGCATAAAATAAACATAAATGTAAGAAAAAAAAAAAGTTAAAGCAGCACACGAGGATCATGAGTTCATGAAAAAAATTTAGTACTATATAGAACTTCATATGAGTGTTCTTCTTAATTTTGTTTTCTATTTCTTTTCTCAATTTTTCAGAAATTGTATTTAATTTCCCAGTTAAGATATTCCAAAATTTTCATCAAACTGTGCTAAATATTCAATAGTCCATCTGTGGACCTTCCAATTAGACTTTGCATTCAATTAGAACTCATCTCTAGCTGCGCCAAGATGCCTAAAGTTAATGCACCACTGTTATGAATTAAGTCCTGATCCTTCGAAAATAAGGAACGGGTGTACACAAAATTATGATGACTCACCCTCAACTTGTGAGAAATACGTCCACTTGCATACCCAAAACCGGCCCGTATGACGGGAAATGTGTAAATCATGATTAGACTGCACATACTCGTGCACATACTCTAACGAATTTAGGACTTCAAATTCAGCAAGATTACCTGGCTATGAGGTTGAGATTCTGAATATCAGGGCCAAAAACCGAGGAATTTTCGATGAGTTGAAGAGCAGCAGTCAATGACTTTCCACTGGAATCCTTGCCAACTGATTTGATAGTGTATCCATACCCAATTGGCAGCTGAGCTTCGATTTCAGCAATAGATGTCTGAGGAAAGTGAAAGGAAAGTAAAAACCAGACACAGAAAGATGAAAGAAAATGGTGCATTCTTGTCTTCTTCATTGGCCTGACTGAATGATTTTCAGGCATGAAGCCTGTTTTATCACTAAAAAAAGTACAAGAAGTTACTTTCTAAGCCCCCACATATGACTAATTTCTAGCAATTTTCCAGTTTGTCAATCTCGGCGTGTTGTATTTGCTTTGTCTTGGCTGGTGCTCTAAGATTCCTAAAATTGAAGCAGTGGCAAGGGACCGGCCTATTATAGAAAATAAGGGGCAGTTATTCATTTTTTTCTCTCAGCCAGCGCCTGATTATTAATCACACAAGTATTATTGCAGCCCTCAGTTATCACCATGGCACCAAACTTTTGGGGAAAATTAGGGTTAGATTATCAACCTACGTAGTTACGACCTATGAGTCGTCAATTGGGGTTTTAGTTCTCAAACTATTTAAATTCATAAATCTAGGTTCACACGTGATTCAAAATATAATTGTGATTATTAAAATTGAACGTGACTTTCAGTTGACTCAAAATTAGAAGACAATTATCAAACTACTTAACATTTCGAGTAATTCACGACACATTTAGTTTGTGGATAAAACTAGTGTTTTAAAATCCAGACTGACCCGACGATTAAACAAAAAAACCTGTGAACCCAGCTAACAATCTAATTTGAGTTGCTCTATTAGACCGATCTGATATTGACTAGAGAAAATCGAAAAATCCATCAAGTTTTTTATATACAAAACCAATGACCCAAACTCATTAACTCGGAGGATTTGAAATTTTTAAAATTTTATTTAGGATTTGAATTGTCCCTTACCACTTTAGGCTTTAACTTTAACTTTTTTAATTTCTTTTTCATTACTAATTTTTTTTTCAAACATGTTTTTTTTTTTTTACTTGGGTCGGGTCTGAAAACTATGAATAAAACTTTTATCTAGATAAAAGTTATCTAAATAATAATTATTCACATTTCAGCTATATATAAGAATGGAAAAAGTCACTCTTAAAAACTAAAAAGTCAACTTTTGTACACTTAATCTTAATTAAATGAAAAAAAGTAAATAAAAGAAAAAAGAAAAAAAAGGGTGGAGCGGCGAGCAAGCGGTGGCAATTATCCTAGGATATAGATGTCCAAAAATAGATTTGTTCTATATTATAAAGTGTATATTCGTCTTTTAACAAAAAATGAGTAAATCTTTATCTTGATAAAAAAATTTGTCCCCCTCTTTCCGAGGATAAAACTAGTAGCCTAAGAATAACTAACTAAGAGGATGGTGAATTGGGTTTTAAATACTTTTTTGAAGATTAATCTCAAAACAAGCAATTTAAGATATATAGATCCATTGAGTAACAATCGTAAACAAACTATAGATAAATAAAAGAATATAGAGAATGTAAAAGATATGTTTATAATTATAGATCCAAACCAATGATCTGTTACCAAGCTCTCCGTCACGAGCAATACATTTTCACTATATTGATTGACTTATGGTGCAATCAAAATTCTTATAACGCTTCCGGTGACTTACAAACAATGAAAGCAATACATTTTCACTATATTGATTGACTTATGGTGCAATCAAAATTCTTATAACGCTTCCGGTGACTTACAAACTTATAACGCTTCCGGTGACTTACAAACAATGAACATCAATCCTTATACAATATTGTGATTTAAATGGATCTCAATATGAACCAATGATATAAAGAAATTGATTTACAATAAATTTTTCCTCTTAATAAACTATATAAATAAATTAAATACCAAGAGAGACTAACACTTCAATAAGTAGCAATAGATAAAAGCTCATGTTAAGTGAAAAACTTTGATGAATATAATAATGGTTTAAAAGTTTGATTCAATCAATCAAAATTTTTTTCAAACTAATTTTAACCACATATTTTATGGGACCTACAATTTTTCAACAACATATTTCAACAATTTTTTTTCAAAATCTCCTAAAAAAACTATTTTTAAACTCTACCAATACATGCTTAATGTTCTTGTAAGTGTATAAATTGATTGTAAATGAAAGACAATTTGTAGAGAGCAATATGCAAAAAAAATTTGTCAGTTCAGATGACAGTTTGGTCGACTAAGTTCGAATGACTAAAAATTAGCCGTTTGAACAATACAAGGTTAGAAATAGAATGATCAAATTTCCGGACGTTGGTATTTCGATTGACCTATGTTTTAGACTAGTCGACATGTTGATGGAGTTCGATCATTCAAATTAGAGTTTGGTTGACCAAAAAACTTTGATCTGAAAAGTTTTGAAAAATCAATTTTAATTATGTTCAGAACATTTTATGCAAGTGATATCGAAATAGTTTTTGGTGCTTAAAATCATTTTTGAACTTTTATCATTCAATGCTAAAGATAAAGTGTTAGTACTATTACATTTTGTCTAAAAGCTTAGTCTTTTATATTTATTGAAACTGAATCTTAACCTCTTGTTTTGAATACTTGAACGAATTGACTTTGATATTTGACCTTCTATGAAAGATCGATTTGTAATGATAGTCTTGATCTTAATTTTTGGCAATGATTTATTTATTATTGAGCACTTTGAAGATTATGATCATATTAAATCAACTGTTGGTAAAACAAAATTAACTTATTTGTTATGATCAAAATATTAATGTGAAAGTCTGAACAAAAACTTCTTCTCATTTTTAGCTTAAAAATTGTTATCCGGATAAAATATCTGGACATCAATTTTGTCTAAACATGATAAGACAAATTTTATCTTTTATTTTTAACCATTGATCTTATACCAAACGGACCTCCAAAGTTAGAGGACAAAACTATTAAACTACTTAACATTCGCATGCCATTTTTATGTCTACGTCCAGGGAGTTGAGATATTTTCTCAAAACTTGCCAAAATCAAAAGATGCACCAATTGTTGAAAAAGAAAAAGATATGATATGATATGATATTATATGATATTATATTATATTATATTTGGTGACCAAATCTTGGATATTTTGACAGTCGAAATTTGGAAGAAATTTAGGTCATACGTTAACTATAAATTGACGTGATTTATTCTCTTTTGTTGAGGTGACTTGAGGGTTTTTGAGAGAAAAATTGTATGTCTATCATCTTAGTTATTTTTCTTGTTCTCTTTGTGGGTAATATAAAAGTAGAAACTGGTGGGTGTGATAAAAATTATGATATTATTTTTCTTGAGATACTTGAGAAATTTGGGTGGGTCAAATCTATATGATTGTAACAATTTTTCATATAGTGAAAGCTTTGACAGTCCATATATTTTTTCTATCTTTTATATTTTTTGTTTCATTATTTTTTCTGAACAAAGATCTTGTGGGTATTAAAGAAATTGGTCACAATTCCCAACTCATGGACCCAAAATTCTCAATCATGTTTGGCGAGGTAATTAAGGGTAAATAGTAGTCACCGCCCCTAACATTTACCTCTTTTGCACTTCTATCTCCAACATTTTTTTCTTGGCAATATTATCCTCAATCTTTCATTTATTGGTGTCCACTATCCCTACTGACGGATTCCATCCAAAAATCCATTAAGTGGTGTGTTATTCACACGATCAATTAAATAAGACTATTAATGTCCAAACACTATTTAAATCGGGTAAATAACAACCACCGTTCCAACATTTACCATCTTTTGCACTTCTATCCTCAATTTTTTTTCCTTAACAAAGTTATCCCAAACCTTTTGTATATTGGCGTCCACCATCCCTATCGACGTATTCCATCCAAAAAAATCCATTGAGTGGTCATGTGCTACTCACGTGATCAATTAAACAGAGAGCATTGTTGTCAAAATTAAATATAAATTATAAAAAGTCAAAATTTAATAAAGATATTATAAAGTGTTCATCTTCCTTACAGTCTCCTCCTCCTGTAAGGAGCCACCACTTGACCAACACCCTTTGAATCCCAGTAATCACAGCTACCACCCTCTAAATATGGAACATCTCTATCAAACCTGAGGAAGTATTTTGATGATTTGGAGGCTGTCACGTGTATAAGTATATTTACTTTGTCATTGGTAATCAGGCTCCCTATCATTTTGCATTTAGTAAAAAAATATCATATTTTATGAATTATTTGTCGTCCATTTATGCTACAAATTAAATTCCTATTTATGTTATATATATAGTTATGGAATTCATTATTAGACAAATAGAATAGAGTAGAAACTGAGTTTAATTTTCTTCTCCATTATATTTTATAATTTCCTTCTAGTAGCCGTTCAAATATACATCACTTAATTCATATTTTGGTGGGTAGGACAGTGAACGTCAATATAGAAAGGTTGGGGATAGTGTTGTAAAAAAAAATTAGGTTGAGAATAAAAGTGCAAAAGAGGGTAAAGATTGAGGATGATGGTTGCTATTTTACCAGATTTAAATAGTATTCGGACAATAATGATCTTATTTAATTGATCAAGTGGCTAACACATGACTATATTTTTTGGATGGAATCCGTCAATTGGAACAGTGAATGCCAATAAATGAAAAGTTGGAATAGCACTTGCAAAAAAAAAAAAAAATTATTGAGGATAGAAATACAAAAGAGGTTAAAGGTTGAGGTCTTGAGGACAATGGTCGCTATTTACCCAGGTAATTAAAGACAACATCATAGGCATTTTAGTCAATGAATGTTTCCAACGGCTAATATACCCTAGCCATTTGATACGTGGGATTTCAAACACGATTCCCGAGGCCCATAGTAGGCGGACCCCACCACTCACTTTCCCGTTGCTGAGTGAAACCCAAAAACCTCTCCCAAAATCTTAAACAAAAATCACTGTAATTCCATCCCATAGACGCACTCACAGAATCAAGCAAGAATTCACCAGTTCCTTGTTTACAAAAATCATGAATCTCAACATTTTCAAGAAGAAAACTTCACCCAAAGGTAAACGCCATTCTCTCCTCTCTCTCTCTCTCTCTCTCTCTCCCTCTCCCTCTCTTTTTTGGTTCATCAATTTCACTTAATTTTAGTAAACCCTGGTTGAAGAGCAACAAAAGGTTGTACGTTTGTCCTGGGCTTTACGAAAATCGTAGGCATTATGGTTTGCTGAACTTTGATTCGTATTTGGGGAACTCTAAAATCTATGTTCTCGGTATATTTACAAATCCGACTATGGTCATTTCAATTTCCTTGTTATATCACCACATTTTTAGCGGATTTTAGGAGAGTAAATTAACTTTTATTCTTACCTTTACCAAGTTTTTTTTCTCCATAAAGAGCCTCTTTTTCTGTCTGTCTGTGTGTGCTGAGGTGGGGTGGAGGTGGGGGTTTAGGGTAAATGGGGGTAAATGTAGCTCGATCAAAAGAATTTGATTTATGACAATCTGATATTTAACAGATGCACTGCGGACCAGCAAACGGGAAATGGCGGTCGCCACAAGAGGTACTTCTAGCTTATTGCATTTATACAATGATTTGCCCAGATCCTCTGGTGTTTGCAAGCTGCCTGTCCCACATAATTTTCTTGAGATAGCATTTAATATATTGGTTACAATAAATTGAAGCCTTGGAGTTGGAACAAGAATATCTTTCGTTCAAATTTGAATAGATTTCCGGCAAAATTCCAATTATAAGGTCTAATTTCACCCCCCACAAGGGTTTTTAAGGATAATTGTGTCATGGTTCCACATTGGACTTGTCCCACATCAAAAGTATGGGCCTTTTAGATGTGTGATTTATAACCTCTTGGACACTCTCCCCTTAATAGCTAACTTTTGAAGGTGAGTTCTACCCAAGAGATTGTAACAATAGTATCAAAGCAAGCACCACGTCTCTTGGTTGCAATCGAGCGGCGCGGATGATGACGTCGACATAGCAGTGGGCTAGTGCAAAGCCAGTCCGACGTGAGCGCGGGGATCGCAGAGCGTGGTGGTTTGTCATGGTTCCCGTTGTAAGTTATGGGACTTGTCCCACATCGAAAGTATGGGCTTTAGATGTGTGATTTATAACTTCTTTGGCATCCTCTCCTTAATAGCTAGCTTTTGAGGGTGAGTTCTACCCAAGAGGTTGTAACAAATTGAATAAGAACATTTGAAAAAAGGTTTTTAGGGATTCCCTGATACGGTCAACTTAACAACTTTTGTTCAAGTTTTTGGATAATTTCATAAGTACATTTGGAAATGTGTTTTTTTAGGATTTCATAGACGTGGTCAACAGTCAACTTAATATCTTTCCGTTGCCAGAAATTTTGTTCAAGAAAGAAATCCAGAATGGGGATACCATATCCATGTCATCATGCTGTTTTCTTATTGAGCAATAAATCATTTTCATCTTCTCTTATCAAAAGGTACTTAAAGGCTGTCGGTAAATAAAACAGGGATGGACACAATCACATTCATGCTGTAGGCGGTGGCATTTTGAAGTTGTTTTTATTTCTTTCAGTCAAATTTTCAACTCAAGTATGAAGTAACATTGAAGAATTTCCTCAACAAGATTGTTCTCCCAACCATGACTAAACAAATAATGAATCGATTGATCGGAGCTATTATCCTTTTCTGTTTCCCAAAATAGATTTGAGCTGTCAGATTGAAGAGGAATATATAAGCTTTAAAAAAGTTTCAAATGTATAATACGCACTGGTTGCTTTATCCCTTCATATCCCTTCATATTGTAACAAATTGAATAAGAACATTTGAAAAAAGGTTTTTATGGATTCCTGATACGGTCAACTTAACAACTTTTGTTCAAGTTTTGGATAATTTCATAAGTACATTTGGAAATGTGTTTTTTAGGATTTCATAGGCGTGGTCAACAGTCAACTTAATATCTTTCCGTTACCAGAAATTTTGTTCAAGAAAAGAAATGTGAATGGGGATACCATATCCATGTCATCATGCTGTTTTCTTATTGAGCAATAAATCATTTTCATCTGCTCGTATCAAAAGGTACTTAAAGGCTGTCGGTAAATAAAACAGGGATGGACACCATCACATTCATGCTGTAGGCGGTGGCATTTTGAAGTTGTTTTTATTTCTTTCAGTCAAATTTTCAACTCAAGTAACATTGAAGAATTTCCTCAACAAGATTGTTCTCCCAACCATGACTAAACAAATAATGAATCGATTGATCGGAGCTATTATCCTTTTCTGTTTCCCAAAATAGATTTGAGCTGTCAGATTGAAGAGGAATATATAAGCTTTAAAAAAGTTTCAAATGTATAATACGCACTGGTTGCTTTATCCCTTCATATCTACCTGCTTTATTTTCTATTCACACGTTGATTCTGTACCATCGCAGGCATTGAACGTGAGATTGCATCTTTACAAATGGAGGTATGCTGTTTGTCATTTATTTTCTGTTCATACTAATGCCACCAACATCTAGAAGTTAGTGGACTTGTTTATATAATTTTATGAGAAAGTTATTTCTATCTTTATATTTCAGGAGAAGAAATTAGTAGCAGAGATCAAGAAAACAGCTAAAACTGGAAATGAGGCAAGTCTTGGATGAATTTTATTTTTTGTTTATTTAGTATATATGTAATGCACTGTCAAGTTAATCATATGCTTGTCGGGTAAAAGGCTTGACTGTTCTGGTTTCCTGTTATTGTATGTCCTATAGTATGTCTTTTTTGAATCTGTACGGCCTTGTCCATCAATACTTAAGAAATTAATAGCTCAACTTTAGCCCTCTGTTAAGAGTGATGGGAAGTGTCAGATATTGATTTGTGTTCCTTGGATGGAGTAGGGTCCTGTTGATTTTAGTTTCGGATGGCTCCTCTCCTACCTGATGCTATATGATTATATCTAACACTGGGTGCTCATTTTTTTCTACCTCTTAAACAATCATTTTAGTTCTCCAATTTAGATAATTGTAGCAAACTTTTGTGCATTCAAAATAGCCAATTTGAACATTTAATTTTCAGTAACCAACTAATTTTATGTGAAATAGGCAGCCACCAGAATTTTAGCTCGTCAGCTAGTTCGTCTGCGGCAGCAAATAACAAATTTGCAAGGAAGTCGTGCCCAGATCAGAGGCGTGACAACTCATACACAGGTCATACACAGGTCACTCTATATTGACATGCGACTTTGGAACAAATATACGGGTTTTAGAAAGATTTGAATAATTTATATATCTGGTACATCTTTTCCACCTTTTAAACATAGTTTGCTACTTTACTAGGCCCTATATGCCAGCACTTCAATTTCGACAGGAATGAAAGGTGCAACCAAAGCAATGTCTGCCATGAACAAGGTATACATTTGAAGTGTTTACATTGTACATATCTTTTCAGCTAAGTTGTTTAATCAATGTTCATTGCCTTCCTATAAGAGGTCTAACAGTCATTACAGTTGTTATTCTTGAATAATCTTCTGATCTTTCTCATTTGGTCAGTCGGTGACTGACAGAGTTATATAGTTCTGCTGTTGCATTTAGACTGTATATGGTTTAATGCTTAATATTTCTTGGCTAGGTGAAGAAAGCCCTGCCAGTTGAGTAGGGATGCTATTGGAATTATTTCTACTTGTCACCGAAAGAGAATACAAACTAGATTTTTATTGACCTGTCAATAAATTTGTTTTTCACATTTTTTCCCCCAGCAAATGGCACCTGCAAAACAAGCTAAAGTGATCAGAGAATTCCAGAAACAGTCAGCTCAGATGGACATGACGGTAAACTTTATTGCCTAAAAATCTTATCTTTTTTAATATGGAAAGTCACTTGAAGTGTATTACTACACAATGTTAAATTTTTTTTACAAGCGGTATTCTCTTTCTGAGTTATTTATAAAATCTGATGGCAATTCTTTTGCTTGTATAAAAATACATTTGTTTGTAGAGTGTACTAATCTGATTTTCTATTTAGATTGAGATGATGTCGGAAGCTATTGATGAGACATTGGACAAAGATGAAGCTGAAGAAGAAACAGAGGAACTTACTAACCAGGTTCAATAATGATTCTGTTTTTTATTTGACACATTGAACTCAATTCTGGTCCATAAACTTTGTTCATTGCTTTTTCCTTGTAGGTGCTTGATGAGATTGGCGTTGACATTGCATCACAGGTTGGTTCCACGAGTTTGATTAAGCCACAAATATTTTGCTGTTGAATGTTCTTATTATGACGAATAATTGAAAAAGGAAACAGAGAAAAAAAGAATCTGATCTGCCTGCTTTCTTTTTCTTGACAGTTATCTTCAGCCCCCAAAGGTCGGATTGCATCAAAGAAAGTAGAAAATAATGTCCCTAGGTATGTTTAGTATTTTTGCTTGCCTTAGAGAAATGATAGAGCTTAAATGTTACTGATTTATAAATTTTAATGTTCTTACGACGACTTTTCAGTTCTGCATCCACTGATGTTGAGGACCTCGAAAAAAGGCTGGCATCTCTTCGACGAATATGAGATCGAAAAGAAAGAACAAGGTTCTCTTCTTGGAGCCATTTATCCACCTTAAATGGAAGGTCACTATTTTGTAGACTAAATGCTCTTTGAATGAATTTTCAGGTCTCAGAAAAAAGCCTGGTATCTCTCTTACACAGACGTGGCCAAGAAAATCATGGAATATTGGGACAGTTCTTTTAAAAAAAATATATGTATAAACGGGTTATGTAGTTTTTGAATAGATGCAGTAAACTTGTAAAACATAAAGAGCGCATCTTTTGGTACTGATTCATCCTATATAGTATTGTATACTAATCATCTCTTGAAAGTATTAATGTTATGAAACACTTGTCTCATATTATTCATTTTTCTGCAGTGGGTTAGGGATGCTTATTTTAAAAGAACATATTTGAAAAATTATTCGGTAATGAGACAACTTGGAAAGGAATGGTTAATAGCATCTCCAATGCAATGGAACTGTGAATTATACTAAAAAAGGTCACATAATTCCAAAATATTAATGTGATAAGAAAAAAAAGTGAAGGAAAGACAATGTATTATACACCATGTGTTTTTTTGTAATTTATGTCAATCGAAATATGTGTTAAATCTATTTTATTTAATTTTTTATAATTTACCTCCTTTGGAATTTGTGCTAATGTTGAATTATTGATCATGAAGAAGCAGTAGTTCAATATACCATTAACTAAAAAAATTTATTGTACTCTCAAAGAAGTATGTCTTGGAGAATATCATATAAAAATTGCGATATATATATGTATAATTTATGAACTAATGTTTATCGTTGAAGAAAAACATACAAGTCATGTCATGTTGACATTTACTATTGTGACTCATTGATCGGTTGCTATATGATAATACAATGTTTAATCATATTCTTCGAAAATAAATTATATTTTCTTTTGTTTTTATTGTATAGTTACTCAAGTGATGAACATCACAAAATTTGATTTTGTTGCACTCAACATATCAGGCAAAAATTACATATCATGAACACTCGATGTCGAGATCCATCGTCTCAAAGGGTTTAAGAGAGACAATACAAAGAGGAAACAAAGAATCCTTGCATGATTGTAGATTGAAAATTAAGTATTTCACCGTGAAAGATCTACAAAATCTTTGGAAAATTTTGAAAGAAAGATTTGACCACGGTCCTCTCCAAAACCCGTTACGAATGAATGCACATTCGTTTGCAGGATTTTAAAACTGTTAGTGAATACAACTATGAACTAATTAAAATATGTTCAAAATTGACTCTTTGTGAAGAAAAAAATAACTGATGAAGATATACTGAAAAAAATTCTCCACTTTTCATGCCACAAATGTGATCCTACAGCAACAATATGAGAGCGTAGTATTAAAAAATACTAAGAACTCATATCATGTCTATTAGTTGTTGAACAAAATATTAGTTGTTTATGAAACTGGTTCCACTACATTGCCTGAAGCAAATGGAACTTCATTACTTGAAGCAAATGTAACATCAAGCCATTGACATGGACGTGAACGCGACTCTAGACGTGGACGCGGACGCGGCCGTGGACGAAGCCATCAGCAACATGGTAGCAACTTAAGAAGCACAAAACAAAAGAAAACAACTCATGCAAAAATGATTATGAAGAAAATTTCTATATCATTGATGACGTACCTGTCATACAACAAAGCATCTAGTGGATCTTTTCCAAAAATCAATTAATGAAAAAGAAAAGGTTGAGACAAATTTGTAGATTTTGACGGTCATGTGACTCACTTGGACGTCTTTGATTTTTTTGTTGATCCAATTGAAACATTGATAATTTGATTTGGGGTCGTGTGTTGGAAAATATAGATTAATTATTTTCGATGTCTTAGTATTTTCTTTTGATTCAGAAGTTTAGTACGAAATATATTTTTTATTTTTCTTAAAATTTGAGACTTTAATTTACATTGTGAAATTATTTAATAATTGATTGAAGTATTAGGTATAACTCCTTTTGACTATAAAATCAATTTTTAAAATATCTATTTGGTCATGTTTATAAATTCAAGAGTTTAGTTGATAGTGCAACTACGCATACTATTCTTCAAGACAAAAAGTATTCTATAAACTTAAAATTAGCAGAAAATAATGTTAATACAATATTAGGTGCATCGAATATAATTGAAGGCTTCAAAAGAGTTAGTATTATCTTACCAAATAATATAAAATTATATATTGACGATGCACTTTATTCTATTCTCCTGCCCACATTGGAAAAATTTTATTTTACCCCCATCCTAGTTGGCTATGCCACATAAGATAAGTTATCCATGTCAACCCATGCCACATCAGTAATTAATTGGGTCTCCTCCCCCACACCTCATTCTCTCCCTATTTTTCTACTCTAACCTTCTCTCATTCTCATCTGCCCCACACAACCAAATAGTAGCAGAACCCAAGTCGGAAACCACCACCACGTCAGGCAACCCGTGCAGAACCTACGCAGCACCACCACCCCGGACAACCCGTGCTATAGACTGGTCTATGAAATAAGGTGATATGGGTACAAATCTGCCACATTGCTTTAATAATAATCTCTAATACTTATACACTTTAACACTTCTGTTGTTTGAAATTGAAGATTTGTGAGCTAAAAGCTAAAATTAGCAAGTGGACAAAGTATCAACTTTTGGCATGGCTTGCATCCCAATAACTAAAATTGAAATCATAATTATTAGCAGTGTGCTAATTAAAATTATTTTATTGTTATTAAGTAATCATATTATTTAAAATTTAAAATTTAATTTTATCACCACAAAATAAAAGAAAAAATAAATTTGTCACAAATAAAATTTTTAATTATGCTCAACTCAACTCGATTTTATACGATCTCATATTTACTAGGTCAATTCAACCCACTTTTGAGCCACAAAGAATGGACCATTCTTATTTTAAAATTTAATTTATTTTGAATTTAAAAATTTAAAAAAAAAGGTTTCACCCACCCACCACCACCACTTCCTTCCCCCCACACCCACAAAACCGGACCGCAGAGGGAGGATTTCTCCCCTCCCGGTCGCCGTCGACGGCGGCCGGGGGGAGAAATCCCTCCCTCCGGTCAGCTGAAACCGTGGGGAGAGATCCCCCGGTTTTGCCGCGTCGCGGCGATTAGGGGAGAAATCCCCTATTCGCATTGCGATTTCTCCCCAATTCAAGGGCCGCTGTCGCGCGAATATGGGGATTTCTCTCCCTAATCGCTGTGATTTCTCCCCACGGTTTCGCGGACCCAGGAAGGGAGGGCTTTCTCCCCTCCCGGTCGCCCGTCGGGAGGAGAAATCCCTCCTCCGATGCGGTTTTGTGGGGTGGGGTGGTGGGGTGGTGGTGGGGTGGGGTGAAATGTTTTTTTTTATTTTTAAATTCAAAAATAAATTAAATTTTAAAATAAGAATGGTCTAGTTTTTGTGGCTCAAAAGTGGGTTGAATTGACCCAGTAAATAAGAGATCGTATAAAATCGAGTTGAGTTGAGCATAATTAAAATTTTTATTTGTGACAAATTTATTTTTCCTTTTATTTTGTGATGATAAAATTAAATTTTAAATTTTAAATAATATGATTACTTAATAACAATAAAATAATTTTAATTAGCACACTCGTTAATAATTATGATTTCAATTTTAGTTATTTTATAATAGTTCATAAAATATACAAATTTGCATCCCTTTTCCGGACCAAATAAATTTCGGTTGCTTGAAATCAAGAGTTGTACCCAAGATTTGGGAGATTTGGCAACTGAACAATGCACAAGTTTTCCCACTTGTGGTGCTGCGGCGTGGTGGTGGTTGTGGTTTTTGGCATATGTTCTGCTGCTATTTGGTTGGTTGGGGCAAATGAGAAAGGGACAATATTAGGGTAGAAAAGTGTGAGAGATGGAGGTATGGAGAGATGAGACCTAATTAATTTTATAAAAGTAATTGCTGATTTGGCATGGGTTGATATGGATAACTTATGTGATGTGGCGTGCCAAATGGGAGCAAGATACAATTTTCTCACTGTGGGCAGGAGAACGAATCTGTGCACTTTATTCCAGTAAAATTCAGAAAGAATTTGCTTAGTTTTAGAGATATTCGCTACAATGTTTAAAAGTAAAAATTCACCATGATGACTAATGCAAATATTTTCAATATGGTTTTGATTTTTTAGAATATCATGTGCAATATGAATTCCATCAGATTTTGTTACTTCTTTAACACATTCTTCGGTGATGTTAAGACGACCTAATACAAATATTTTCAAGTAAATAAAACTATTTATAAATGAAAAATAATTTTTTTTTATATTCATCGAAACGTACTACCTTCTTCCAAAATATTAGGTTGACTACTCCGACATGCTTCGCATACATCCATATCTGATAAACATCATGTTTAACAATCGAAGCATATAATTTAGCTACCCACAATTCCAAACTTTACAATTTAAATAAAATGACATATTTTTAGTCGTTATGAAATATATAATAATAGTATATATTCAATTTTAATATTCTTCATAATCTCAAATTAAAATAAACACGCATGTACAAAATAATTAATAAACAATAAACCAAAGAGAAAGAAAACAAAAAACACTAATTATAAATAACGCGTTACGCTTGTGGACTTGTGTAACAAAATGTCTAAATTTCTTTTCGTCGATTTTTTGCCGTTCTTTTTTTTTTTTTTTTTCTTCCAGCATACAATTCTTTGCGGTGCTTGTTTCACAATGCTCTACGTTTCAATACCATCGCATTACCAGGATCCTAATTACCTTGATGCTCAATCATATTAGGCATTATGAATTCAGACATTCTTTCTGTGCATCTATTTTCTTCGTTTACCTCTACAAAACCACTTCCTCAACTTATTTTTCTTGCACTACATTAAAAAAAAAAAAAACTTAATAGCAAATATATTGGTCACAATATTTTGTGACTAAAATATGTTGAAGAAAACTAAATATCATTTCATAAACATGCAAAAATGTTTACATTAGGCACCCATAATTTCAATAAAAAATAAATCAAAAAATATGAATAAATAAGACATTATTCAACTGGTTTGAAGTAAACAAAGAAAAACAAAAGAAACATGGGGTTTGATCCTAAACTATAATTTAAGATCACAACAATAAACAATCATTACCTATACACACACTTCTCCCATTGAGATATCATATATTTTCATCAGAGTGTTAGCATTTTATTTCATGTAATTGAGCACAATTCTCCAGAAAGTTACTTTGTCAAAATCATGCATAATTATAATAGCCGCCATTATATGAACGCATGAGTAATATTCAAACTTTAATTATTATATTCAAGCTCCTTACTGTTAGCTCAAAATCTTGAATATAAAATTATATCAATGTAAAGTAAAAGAAAGGCATTTCACATCAATTCTAGCTCCTTTGCTTTAGTCAACACACCATGTTTTGCAATCAAAAGGCATTCAAAATGTTTCTCCACAATATTTCTCCCAAAAAAGAAAACATTTTAACATATAAGTGATAAAAAATCGTAAATTTTCAACTCCACGCAAGCCGTACAATTAGGCATTCATAGAAGACGCAAAATCCTAACACATCACACTGCACACCACACCAATATTGAAATCAAAATAAGTGAAAAGTGGACAATAATTAGGTAATTAATTTACATGGTAGCGAGAGTCAGGTTTGTTCTGGTATAGAGATCAAACTATACTAACACTTAAAGGAAAAATTGCCACAATATATAGCGTTTGATGAAAGATTTTCCAAAAGAATACCATAGGATCACGCCAACTGAATGCACAAAAATCCCTTCAACAGCAAAAACCACAAGCAAATCGATGAATTTAGGATTTTTTCACCAAAAAATTAGAAAATTTGTAGGGATATCAAAGACGTGGAGACAATAGGTAATCACTGCAGTAGAGAAACTCCCAAATAGATATATTTATCAAAGATGTGGAGGCAATTTGTTCTTAGGTTGCATGTGGACCATACATCTGAGATATATTTCAAGGCATTGGTTCAATATTTTGGTTTGGCCATCTAATTGGGGATGATAGGCAGAACTTAAATGTTGTTTGGTTCCCATCAGCTTGAACAACTCTTGCCAAAACTCACTGGTAAAGATTCTATCCATGTATGTAATTATGCTTTGTGGCATCCCATGGAGCTTGTATATACTATCTAGGAATAGTTTTTCCATAATTGAAGTCGAAAAGGGATGTGATAGAATAAGGAAATGCCTATACTTGGTAAATATATCCACCACCACAAGTATGGCATTCTTGGCCCCAGAGTAATGTAGTCCTTCAATAAAACCCATTGTGATATGGCTCCATGCGTAATGAGGCTCTGGTAGGGGTTGCAACAATCATGGGTAAGCTACATATTTATCCTTGCGCCTTTGACAAGTATCACATTGCAAAGCCTTTTATTTGATTTCTTTCACCATTCCTAGCCAATAAAAATGTAGTTTGGCCCTATGGATGCTAACCTGAGTACCATAATGTCCACATTCCTAAGAAGAGTGGATGGACTCGATCAACTTTCTCTTGATATCACATCCAATGCTGACATATAATCTAGACTTATATTTGAGTAGGCCATTCAGATATTGGTATTCTGGTTCCTAGTTGGATAAAGTAGTAAAGAGGTAACCTTTGTGCTAGCCACATCATTACTTATGTAGCTGTCAGTTACTTCTTGCATCCATATTGGATTGATAGTGGTTATATCATCTCTCATTTCTTCTCTTCTGGACAATGCATCAGCCCCCATATTCTTTGTCCTCTTTTTATATTGTATTTGATAGCTGAGTCCTAAGAGTTTTATTAGGCACTTTTGCTACAATGGTGCGGTTATTCTCTATTCCAATAAGTATTTTAGTGATTGATGATCTGTTTCGATAATAAAGTGATGCCCATCTAGGTAGTGTCTCCACTTTCCCGCTCCAGAGACTAAAGTCAGTATTTCCTTTTCATATATTGACATCCCAAGACTTCTGCTGCTGACGCCTTTACTCAAGTAAGCTATGGGTTTCATGGTCTACATCAATACTGTCCCAATGCCTCCATAGCATGCTTCAGTTTCAATGAAAAAAGGTAATAAAAAAAATCAGGTAAAGCCAATACATGGGTTGTACTCATAGCTACTTTTAATTTCTGAAAAAACTCTTCAGCTGCTTCACTCCACTCAGAGAGTTATCTTTCTTCAAAAATTCAGTTTAAGGTTTGGCTAAAATTCAATAGCCTTTCACAAATTTCATGTAGTATCCTGTCAAGTGTAGGAACCCTTTTAGTTGTTTTATAGTGGTTGGTTTAGCCCACTATTGCATAGCAGCCACTTTCATAGGGTTTGCTGCTACTCCATCTATAGAGATAATATGTCCCAAATATTCAACTTTAGATTGTCCAAAAGAATATTTGCTTTCTTTAGCATATAACTGGCTATTCTTCAATAAGTCAATAACTACATTAAGGTGTTTGCAATGGGTTTTCAAGTCAGGGATGTAAACTAGGATATCATCAAAAAATATCAATAAAAACTTTCTCAAGTAGTCTTTCAATGCTTTATTTATCAAAAACTGAAAGGTAGTTGGGGCATTGATGAGTCCAAATGGCATGACTCTGAATTCATAAAGACCTTGATAAGTCTTAAACACTATTTTGTGAATGTCTTCCTCTGCCACCTTCATTTGGTGATAGCCAGCTCTCAAGTCAATCTTAGAAATCCATCTGGAACCATTCAATTCATCAAGTATTTCATCAACCAGGGGGCATAGGGTACTTATCTTTGAAGGTAAGATTATTCAATTGCCTTTAGTCTACACAAAATATCCAAGTGCCATATTTTTTTTTTTTACTAAGAGTACAAGAGATGCATATGGGCTAGTATTGTATTGTATGATTCCACATCCCCTCATTTCTTTCACCATCCTTTATACTTTCGTTTTCTGTATAAAGGGACACCTGTAAGGCCCAATCTTAAAGCGTTGATCCCCTTCTTTGAGTGGAATGTAGTGATCATTGAATCTACGAGGAAGAAACCCTTTGGGTTTTGCAAATACATAAGTGAAATTCTCAGTAACTGCCACTACCTCAGTAGGGATGGTTTCTTTTTTTCTCTTAGTCAATGAGTTTATCTGTGCTACAATCCCATATGATTTCTTTTGGAACAATGCTTTAACTCAGACCCATCATCTTAAAATCTTCTTGTATAGTTTCACCTTTCAATTATAGTTCTTCACCTTCACTAGTAAAGTGGCTTAACCAGTCCACACAAAGCACCATGTCACTACCTCTCAATCTCGGCACCCTTAACATGTACTGGAACTCCAAGTTTTGCATCTTCCAAATGAGGAGATTGCATATAGCATTATTGATCATTTTCTCTCCACCTACTACTTTCACTACCACAGGTTTAATGGACTCCATTTTACAATTCAAAGCTTAGGCAAGCTACTCAACAACAAAACTATGTGTGTTCCCACTGTCAATTAATATATAAATCTTTATTCTTTTAATAAGGCCTGGGATTCTGATAGTTTTAGTTCTAGTATTGCATGTGAAGGCATGAATAGAGATTTCCATCACTTCTTCCATCTCTTTTCCTTCTTTCTCTTGGGACTCAAGGGCTTGTTCTACCTCATCTTCATCCACTAACATAAAATTCAACATAATATTTTTACAAACGTGCCCAAGGGTGTACTTCTCACAACACCAAACTCCTCTTGGTTTGGAAATTTGTGGGATTTAGGTTTTGAATTTCATGGTAGCGGTAAGGTTCTTTTAGTTTTGATCATGTGGCTTATGATTAGAATAATGCCATTTGTTTTCAGTATAGGGTTTCATTGGTTTGGTGTTTTTGTATAAGGTTGTGATAGTGTTTCCTTGTAATAGGGCTATTTCAAATGCTTTAGCTATAGTTGTGGGTTTAATGATTTTAACCATGAGTTCAATTTCTTCTTTCAATTCACTAGTGAATATACAGATGTAGTATGATTTTGGTAAATGGGGCAAGACATCATCACCTAAGATTTCAATTCTTCAAATTGCTCCTCATATTCAGCTAATGGTCCCTTCTGTCTCATCATCCTAAAGACCTCAATCAGCTCATCTACCGTGATCTCTGCAAACTTTCTACAAACCTCAGTAAAGAACAAACCCCAATTAGCATTAGAATGGTTAGAAATAAAGCCATGAAACCATATGTCTGCCTTTCCTTTCAAATACATCTTAGCAATTCCTATTTGCATCTCATCAGGTACATGGTGGACTTGAAAAAACTTTCTAGTCTTTCTCAGCCATTTTCTAGGTCATTTTCCATTGAAATATGGAAAATCAATTTTAGGAAGTTTGTTGTTCAACTTGTTCTCCCCCTTCTCATAAGTCTGTTCTAATAAGTCTGGCATGAGGTATTACCTAGCCCGAATCCATTACTCCACTTCTAGAGTGTGATGGTGTCAATGTTCTTTCCATTTGTTTCTCTCCATGATCTCCTTTATTTGTACTCATTTGGGCTAATATAGATACATTCGACTCGTATTTTTTTGTTCAAATCCATCGTCAAATGTTCCATCCTTTTCTGGTTAGTGCAATCCACTCTTAAAGTTTGACTAGGAGATTTAAATGCCACATCTAGATCACTCATCTCTTTATCCACTTTCTTGAGATGTTACTCGTTTGATTTGCTACGTGTTTCAGCCATGCTAAGATCACGTTGCTCTCTGATACCAAATGTAATGGTAAAAGCTTAATTTTCTACCAAAACACATAAATTATAACTCAATTAAAAGATAATTCAGTTGGGAATTAAATACCTAGCTTGAAATATGATTGATATTAATGAAGAATTACAAAAATAGAGAAAGATTAACAGAGAAAATCAAGAGAAAAGAGATGAGAGAAAAAACAATTAAACATCACATTCATCTATAACTAACTTTGTTTATCTTTTTCCTCTGCTGTATTTAACAAGAGAAACCTAAAGTCTAACGACCAAAGACTCTCTCCCTCTATGAGCCTCTTGCCTAGTGACTATTCCATGTACCGTTAGCATACGTATTGTCCACTAGGGATTTCTCCTCAAACTGAATTTCTATCGCGTTTCTAGCGATTTAAACTCTTGACCTCCATCCCTCTTCTTTAAGAGGTATTTAAGTTGATTGTTGGTACTAATTGGGTATGTAACAACCACAAACTTTTCTCTACAAGTCTCTCGCCTAGAGGCTATTCTATGCACTGTTAGCTTACGTATTGTACACTTGGAGTTAGGCCCCAAATTGGATTTATATCGCGTCCCCATCTATTCGAACCTTTGATGTCCCTTGTTAAGAGGCACTTATGTAACGACCATGTATTTTTTCCTACAAGCATCTCGTTTTAAGGGCTATTCCATGTGCTATTAGCTTACGTCATCGTTCATCGAGAGTTTTGCCCCAAACTTGATTTTTATCGCGTCTCAGCAATTCGAACCCTTAACCTCCTCCTTAAGAGGAACTTATGGAGAATGCTAGTACCAATTGAACAACTTGCTCAACTAACACCAATATTCACCATAAGTTCATTTTAAGGTGGAAGTTAAGGGTTTGAATCATTGGGAATGCAAAAAAAATTATTATGGAGTACAACCTCTAGTGGACAGTACGTAAACTAACTGTGCACAGTATAACTCTTGGGTAAGAGGCCTGTAGGAAAAAGTTCGTGATCATTACAACTTAAGCTGAATGCTAGTATCAATTAAACAACTTGTCCAATTGGTACCAGCATTTAACTTAATTATCTCTTAGGGGAGAGGTCAAGAATTCAAATTGTTGGAGACACAATAGAAATTTAGTTTGGGATGACATCCCTAGTGGATAGTACGTTTGCTAATGGTACGAAATAGCCCTTGGGCGAGATGCTATTCCATGCACCTTTAGCATACGTACTGTTCACTGGTTGTTAGGCCCTATAATTGACAACTCAATTGGTACCCGCATTCACCATAAGTTTCTCTTAATGTAGATGTCAAGAGTTCGAATTGTTGGAGACGCGAAAGAAATCCATTATGGGGCCCAACCCCCAGTGGACATACTGTATGCTAATAGTGCATGGAATAGTCTTTGAGTGAGGGACTTGTACTGAAAAGTTTGTGATCGTTACATAAACTATAAAATTCGCACTTCTCAATTACAACTTTAAAACGTAATAAGCAAAATTGAAAAACAACTTTCAAGTTATAATAGTCACCACATTCTCTTCTTGCTATTTGGCTACACTTCCTACTTCTTCTTTTCATCTTTTTTCATCATTTGTTTTTTCATCATTTGACTGATATGCCATTCTTCTCTTCATCATAATTTTCACTCAATTTTGAGGTTTCTTCGCATTCCATTCAGGAATAGAAAGAAATCAACTCAGCCAACAATAAAAGGCGTAGCAACGAAAGAAAATCCTTGCAACAACAAAAAGCACAATGAGATCGATATCAGATTTTTGTTTCACTCAATTTTGAAGGTTTTTTTGGCACTCCAGTTAGGAGGAAGAGAGAAGATTTCAAAATCTTATTACGCTCAAATGACATACAAAAGTCATTTTCTTATTTACTGACCAAAAAGACAAAATAAAAATAAAAATGAAGGGTGGGCAATACATCGCCATCTGGAGAAGGACGAAAAAGTGAATAATGAGCTAAAATTAGACCCTTTCGGTATATGTTAGATTTTGTAATATTACAATAAGTCATTTATTCAAGACACTGTTATTAACAATATTCAGCTTTTAATACTTGAACTATATTTTCAGCATGTTGAAATACTTTAAAATTTTGAAAAATGAAAATTTAGATTAATTATTATATTATCATGTCAGTCTCTAAATAATATCAACCCCATGCCCCTACACCCACCAATCACCAAACATAGTAAATTCCTCTAAGGGTTCCCAGTCTTTTATTAGGTATAGCCGTCATGTCTTTAACTTTTTATTTGTGACTTGTGTCCTCAATATTCTAACACTGTGCTCGCAATATCCCTATTTGTTGGAAAAAAGTTTATTAAGTTGTTAAATGTCCACGCGACACACACACACACACATAATGCCCGTCAAAAATGATAAATTTGTTCAAAAAATAACAAACATTTATGTAATTTGAAAAGTTACCATTTGGCATTTGGAATAAAGAATTTTTTTGGACACTTTTACCCTTTCAGTATGATTGTGTGTCGCATGGATATTTAACGTTTATATATAAAAAAATGGGTTAATTTCACTAACGATCATTGAAGTTACCTTCAAATTACAAAAAGGTCACTGAAGTTCAAAAGTTTTAGTGATGGTCATTGAAGTTAGAAATTCTTTCACTAATGACTACTCCATTAAATTTTTAATTTAAAAGGGTGATATTGCATGATGATGTGGTATTTATTTATTGCATAATAGTCCATGTACTTTATATAATATTCACTTTAGTCCATATATTTCAATTAAGTCATTTAAAAATTATATCTTAGGTCCTTAATCTTTTACATCTTTATACTTTGGTCCCCGAATTTTAATTATCTTTCAATTAAGTCCTCCAAAATTACATCTTAGGTTCTTTAACTTTTTACATTTTTACACTTTGATATCCAAATTTTCAATTATCTTTCAGTTAAGTCATCTAAAAATTACATCTTAGGTCCTTCAACTTTATACATCTTCAAATGCTCCCAAATAATTGATTTTAGTAGCCAAAATAAGTGTTATTTTAGTGGTCAAAATAAATACATTTTCAATTAAATCCTTGACTTTACACTCGAATTTTCACCTAAACGAACAAAATAATATTATAGGGTCTAACCACTAAAATGTCTACTTTTAGTGGTCAACTCTAAGTGTTAAGTGCGAATTTTATACTTATTTTGACTACTAAATAGTTTATTATTTAATTATATTATTTTGTTCATTTATGTGAAAATTCGAGTGTAAAGTCAATGATTTAATTGAAAGCTGACTTATTTTGACAATTAAAATTGTACTTATTTTGGCCAATAAAATCAAAGATTTGGAGGACTAAAGTTTGAAGATGTATAAAGTTGAAGGACTTAAGATACAATTTTTAGAGGACTTAATTGAAAGCTAATTGAAAATTTGGAGATCAAAGTGTAAAGATGTAAAAAGTTGAAGGACTTAAGATTCAATTTTTGGAGGACTTAACTGAAAGATAATTGAAAATCTGGAGACCAAAGTGTAAATATATGAAAGATTAAGGACCTAAAATGTAATTTTTGAATGATTTAATTGAAATATATGGACTAAAGTGAATATTATATGAAGTACATAGACTACCATGCAATAAATAAATGCCACATCACCATTTTAAATTAGAAATTTAATGGAGCAACGATTAGTGAAAGGATTTCTAACTTCAATGACCACAACTGAAACTTTTGAACTTCAGTAACTATTTTGTAATTTGAAGGTAACTTCAGTGACCGTTGGTGAAATTAACCCATACAAAAACCATTAAGTGATGATAACGCGTGCACAATATTAAAATGTTAGAGACACGATTGTCACAAATAAAAGGTTGAAGATATGATTGCTACACTTACGAAAATTTTGTGGCCCTAAAAGAATTTACTCAAAAAAGAATACAGAAAAAGAACTTTTCTTGCAAACGGGAAAAATAAACGTAGGACTTTTTTGACAAAGTTTTTAATAAAAGTTGATGTAATGTATGATTAAAAAGTTGATAAAATTTGTGAATATCATAAAATTGTAGTTAAAATTGAAGTTTGATCCCTTCGAAAGTTATAAAATTTTAGAATTTTTTTATGAAACAAGGGCAGAGAATGGAGATGAAAAAAGAAGAAACTAATGTATTAGGGTAAATAGTATTGGAGGTCTCAAACTTTTGAGCTTTGTGTTGAACGATATGATCTTTCAACTCGGTGACTATTTTGTAGATTTAAAGGTAACCGGTGACCTTCAAATGAAATTAACCCGATCCCGAATCTTTAATTTCTAGTACCCTGAACCTATGAAACTTTAGCGTTGAACATTCTATTTTTACGAAAATTATCAATTTGATCGTTAAATGGTTAAAACTTTGTTAAACATACAATTTTACCCATAAATTGAATAAATATAAAAGAAAAAAAAGAAAAAATAAAATTGAACTTGACTTTCTTCTTCAACCATTGTTGCCGCGGCCACTAGCAGTGGTAGATTTATCAGGAAATGGTGACCAAAAGATGAGACCTGGGAACATTTTCCGGTGGTTTTTCAAAGAAGCAGCCACCGAAAACATCTATGAAGGAAAACAAATATTGTTTACCAACTTCAAGAATTTTTATTTTTATTTTATTATTATTTTTTAAATAAACTTTCTGGTGAGTAGCTTGAAAAAAAAGCCACCGGAATCTGGTTATTAAAGTTAGAATATTATGAGAAAGCCCATTATTTATGGGATCCATTCTTTGCAAATTAATCTCTATCTTTTTAGGTTTATTGGTTTCCTGCATGAAGAAATCCAACAATCAAAGGTTGATTTATACTCATTTTATAATTGGGTATCTGCAATCAATTATAATAAAAGGTCAACATTGGGGATGTGTATTTGTTGGAGCTGGGTATTATTTAGTAGAAAATTTGATTCAAGATTTGTCCCAATTTTGAGACATTATTGGGGAAGAGTGAGAAACTTATTCTTTATCTGTTGATTGGGTCTTAGAGATATTTAAATTGAATACGTATTTTGTAATGTGTAGAGATCGAATCTTAATTTAATTAGAATTGCTGGACTTCTAATAATACTAGAGTATACAGAATATTATAAATAAAGGTGATATATGACTCAATCACAAATTTTACTCTTCTTTTATGTACCATTATAGACAGAGATTTCATTGAACATTATTGAGGTGATTAGACTATGAAAGATCCTAACCCTATTAATTTTAACGTGATGAATTCAAATATTCTTACTCAACACTTATTTTTGATAATCTAGTATGATAAAATCTTGAGTTCTCTAATTATTTAATTATAGTTAGAGATTTATGTTTAAAGATCTAACTATTTGATAAACCGTGCATGTTAATGCAGTGGCGATGACTATGGTTAGAGAAGAAACCTAAATTCAATTTTACATTTTTTCTTTTTTCTTTTTTTTTTCCTATTCTATTTATATTACTAAATTGAAGGATCAAATAGTATGTTTAGCAAAAAATTGACTATTTAACAGTTAAACTGACAATTTTCGTTAAAAGAAAATGTCGGGTGTTAACATTTTATAGTTTAAAAATTTGAAGTACTAGAAATTAAAATTTTATTATTCTATTGTCACAAAATTTAAAATTTGGAATGGTGCATTTATGATTTACCCAATACATTAATATGAGTTGCGTCATGTGTGTAATAAACAAATAATCGAAATAAGAACGAAGTTCCAATTCCGTGTCTTCTCCGTTGGAACACATTTTCTCGAAAAGACAAAATCCTGTCGCTTTTGCAGTTTCCAGCGGAGAAGAATTATAATCCCCGAATTTCATCCAATCTAATCCAATTCAACATCGAAACAAATCAAAGCATTTTCTTTTTGATATCATTAAAGTAATCTACAGATCCGATTCCGCGCAAAATCCTGCCAAATATAAATTCATCATTTTTCAGGGGGTAAGAAATTCTCCTTTTAATAATTTTTCAATTTTTCAGGGGTTGAAATTTCGTGAAGAGTGGTATAAGATTCTTTTTATTGCGAAAATAGGGTTTACGATTTTTCTACGGATAATCAATATTGGTCTAGTTTTAAAGATTGGTGAATTTTCTTTAAGAAATCTATTATTTTCTTATTTTTATACTTAAAAATTTGTTTTAGTTGGGCATATAATTTCCATGTGTTTTACTTGGATTTGTTTAAGGTAAATTGTGCGTACTGGTGATAATGCGTTAATGGTTATTGAAGCGTGAGTATTAGAGAATCTCCAATGCAACAATGTCTATGATTGTACAAAATAAACACTGATAGAATATAATTTTCAATGGAGTTGTGGATTAGAAAAATTATGGTCCAATTGTACAATAGAGATAATTTAGATAAATTATAAAAAATTAAATAAAATATAATTAACATACATTCCCATAGTGATAAATTATAAAAAATTAAATAAAAAAAACTTAACACATATTTCGATAGACATTTATTGAAAAAAAATGACGTGGACGGTGTGCTAGACACATTTTACTTTTTTTCTTGCCATGGAAACATTATGGGATTATTTGTCATACTTTTTAGTGCAATCAACGGTTGCATTGAACATGCTCCTAGCTCTAAACAATTTCTCTTTCATTTTTATCAAAACGTTTGGCTGCTTTTATTTTTTATTTTTTTAATTATAAATTAGCCCCTGGTATTAATGGGTCAGAGTAGTAAAAGGTTGATTTTTTGTGCATTTATGGTACGGAATTGAATTAATTTAAATTTTTTGATACCTTGGAGGATTTAAGAGGTTTGTTTGATGTTGTTTCTAAGGTTTATCTGGCCTATTTTTGTGGTCCTGTGAAATTATTGAATGTAGATATGAATGGAAGTTTCAATTTTTCTTATGATTTTTTTGTTCTAAATTTTTGGGTTTGCAGATATGCAGAGCCAAGTGGTGTGCAGTGGGTGTAGGACTGTCCTCCTCTATCCGAGAGGAGCTACAAATGTTTGTTGTGCATTGTGTAATGCAGTTACTGCTGTTCCACCACCTGGTATTGTCCACTTCTCTTTTTCAGAAAGTTAATACAATCTGAACAATCGCATCTTAGTGTTCTCTGCAGTTAGTTATTGCATGAATGGACAAGGTTAAGTAAGAAGATAAATACAGATAAAAGGGGAAGTTTGATAATATGTTTGGTTCTTTTTTAATTTTTCAACTTCACATTGCAACCAGTGTTGGCAGATTTGGTTTGCTACAGTTTTTCTATCTTTGCTGACTGATACTGGTTTTTCATCTATTTACATTCTAGATGCACACTGTTCGCGGTTGGCGCTGTACTTCTTTATTCATTTTGTTTAATTTCATGCCATTATTTTGCACCTTCTTTGTAGATTTTTATTCTTATCCTATATTTTCTTATATTTCTAGTCAAGCCAGCTTATTTGTATTTTGACAGAATGCTTGTAAGTGTTATTCCATATTCCTATCTTTTTGTTTCATTGCGTTCACTGATGTGGCCAACAATTTCTCTGTAGTAAGGTATGTTTTAAGGATCCAGGTAAATCATGTTTCTGCTTAGAGCATTTACATGGGATGCTTTTCTTTTCCTTGCTGAATAAATCAACTAGTCAAGAGAGGTTGGCGTCTGAGCTGTTTTGCCTTATGTTAGACAGTTTATGAGGTCATATATGCTGATTGCTATAGGAGTACCTAAGATCAAGAATAAATCAACAAGTCAAGAGAGGTTGGTGTCTGAGCTGTTTTGCCTTATGTTAGACAGTTTATGAGGTCAAATACACTGATTGCTATAGGAGTACCTAAGATCAAGAACCTTTGAGAGAGTAAAGGCTTAATCTATCATGTATGCTAGTAGTTATGTTTTCTTGGAGGCGGACGGTGATTTCAATGTATTTGATACCCTTGCATGTTTATTACATATTTTGTTTTGTTTTTCTGGTCATGGGTATATTTCCTGAAGTTTTATGACAATTTTTAGGAATGGAAATGGCTCAACTGATATGTGGAGGTTGTCGTACCTTACTTATGCATGCACGAGGGGCTGCCAGTGTCAGATGCTCCTGTTGTCACACAGTGAACCTTGTGCCCGGTACTAAAGTCTGGAGAGTGTATTTTTATTACATAAGCTCTATCTATCTATCTTGTTAACCTTTTCCACTTTCAGAATTGTTTTGATATGCTCTTTAAAAAAGTTTATGAAAGTATACGAGATTATGCCCTAAATATCCTCTACCGCACTCGCCCTGGTTTAACACTTGGATGTTTCCTGTCTTGAGTGACATAATTTATTCTTTAATATTCAATTCATTAACTTTCTACCACTGAATGATGGATGTGCAGCACCTAATCACATTGCTCATGTAAACTGTGGAAACTGTCATACCATGCTGATGTATCCAGCTGGAGCTCCGTCAGTTAAATGTGCAATTTGTCACTTCATCACAACTGTCAATGTTAGTACCATGGTATTTACTTTAGGCAATAATACCCTTGCTCTAAAAAATGCTTAACAAATATTCCTTGCGGCGTACGCTAGTTATTTTATTGTCTTTTTCTGAAGGCTTATCTTTCAATGCTTCCATTGATTTATCTGCGGATGTGTGTGATTGCTTGTGTTTCTACTGCATAACCGAACTGTCTTTTTAAGTTATTGTTTGTGACCCTCGTGAGGTGCCAAGTGCTGCAAATTATGTAATATTATTATTGAGTCTAATCCTGATATGTAGCTAATATGATTATGCTGTTCCTAACATGTTCTACTCTTGCAGATGGGTGAATCAAGAGTTCCAACTCCTGTGCAAAGACCTGATGGAAACTCTACATCTGCATCAACACCATCTACCTCCACGGTGAGTGGTTGATTCCTTAAGCATTTAGTCACTGTAGTCTGATATGGCATTCAATAATTTGAACTGCTCTATCTGGTGTAGGCCGCATCCCATCCTCAGAATCAAACAGTTGTTGTTCAGAATCCCATGTCCGTCGATGAAAGTGGCAAGTTGGTGAGTCACTTCTATATCTACCACCAATTGTTTCCTTCACATTTTTGTATGTTTATTGCTGCTGTTAGTATTTTGTTGTTTAAAACACAGAAGATAAATTAGGCCGATGTAATTGTTATTTATTAGGTGAGCAATGTTGTTGTTGGCATTACAACATAAGAATGTTGACGGAATGGATTGCATCCAGTAGACTATTCGGGAGTAACTGGCTATTTCAGGAACCTGGCTTCGACCGGGTATATAGAGATATCTTGTGCATATGATGGCAAAGATGAGTATTTAAGTACAAAATTTCTGGTTGTAAAGTTTTACAGAAGACGAGACTTTCTTTGTACTATATGAGTAATCAAGTGAAGTGTTGATATTTAAGTCATTTGTGTTGTTAGACTACTGAATAATTGTGTTTGGTTTGTATGCCAAATTGCCAATTACATATCAAGAAAAGACTGAACATTTCTAGAACATTGCAATGTCAGAGTTTAATTCACCTCAATGCAGTGTAAATTTTAATCGTAAATAGAAAACAATAAACTCAACAATGAATTGATCAATTTTCTTGAACTTGTTAGATTTCAATCAGATCATCCAAATACTGAAAGGATAGAAGTACAATATCAAGATCAATGAAGCCATCAGCAGCAGGGATGATTATAACTGACCCATCAAGAAACAGAGCACACTGGAACTCTGATTTTGCCCTTTAACAATTCTAACTATGAAAATACACTATCAAACAAATCATTCTGTGGAGATTCTAATGAATCTTGGATACAAAAACAGCACAAACAACTGAAAAAATGACGAGGAACACATTGCACAAGCATGCCGCGCCAAAACTCACATCAATAATAGTTTCTTCCTCTGGAAAACGTTGTGGCACCACCGGTTTTGTGTCATTTGGTAGGAGTGGTGAAAGGATCGGTTTAGGCATCGATGCTGTTGTCTTATCTGGCGGCTGCGGTGGTGAAAAGAGGCCGTTGCCGCCATAGGCATTGTAATCAAGAACGTTGTTGATTCCATGAACTGAAAAAGCAGCGTTCACAAGAATATCTGGATGGGTGACTAGAGAGTCATCGAGGCTGAAATTGAATCGAGAATTGTTGGTGATGACAATGTACTTGGAAGGGAAGAGAGTGGGGAGGTGAGTGAGGGTGGGGAACTGTTGGAGATCAGAGAAAGAGAGACGCTGTGGGACTATGTGGTAGGGTACTATAAAAGGGTCGAAGTTCATGCCGGCGGCGGTGGTGGATGGGAATTGGGAGAGAGCATCGTTGCCGGGAACGAAGAGGGTGGCGGTGAGTGGCATAGATGATGAGTTGGTGGAGGACAACAGGTTGATCCATTCCGCAAAGTCTCCGGCACCTATTAGGGCGTCAATTATGTTGTTGAGCTGTTGTTTTTGAATCTCCCCAAGTGGCGGCAGCAGCGGTGGTGATAATGGGAGGAGGATTGGAGATGGTGGCGGATAACTGGTGGGAGGAAAACGTGGTTGTGGTAGTGGGATTGAGTATGGATAGGGTGGTTGAAGGGGTTTTGCGGCAGAGATGAGGCGGAGGCCGGTGGTGACCATGATTGCCACCAGGAGCATTAGGCAAAGAAAGGAGGAATTTGTCATCAAAATTTATCAGATTCTTGGAATTTTTGGGCGTATATTTTGTTGAAATGTTTGGGTTGAGATTTGAGAGGGAAAATGAACTAACTTCGTTTCTTGAATTCTGTGTGTACTTCCAATTAACTTGTAACTCGCTATAAATTTTGACCGTAGGATTGCCAATTCATAGCGCTTATAGCAACTTAGTCTGCAACATTAGAAACGGAGCATTTTAATCCTCAAACTTCTATTTTGTTGCACGAAGTAGTCCAAATGGAATCGGGGAACAAACCCTACCTTGTGTTACGCCAATATTTAGCGAGGTATACACGTGAAGAAGTAGGGTCCCACAAAAGCTGGTTAAGCAATCGGCCTTGGACACGACCAGAAGCTATTGCAAATAGGCCGAGTCAATCACATTTTTTCCCCAACATTTCGCCCTTTCTTTCATATTCATTTGTTTGTCTTCTTCTTCTTCCTTCCGATTTCAATCATATCTTTTGAAAAACTGCCCAACAATTTGCAAATCTATTGAGTATTTAAGGTACCCAACCAAATATTATTTTTGTTTATCTCCAAACGGAAGCTATTTCCGCGAATCTATCTACTTAACTATTTGCGCCACTTTGCTCTTCTTCAATGGTTGTTTTGGACTTGCGTTCAAAACAGATTTGAAGGTTGCTATTATCTGCCATTATTTCTAAGATTCAGGAATTGAGTGTTATAGGTAGTTGTTTGGTTGTTCAAGCTCTGTTTTTGTCAATTTCTTATGTTTTTATGAACATTTTTGCTTGTTTGAGTGTTAATTTTCAAGTTTATAAATTAGTGTTTACGGGTTTTAAAAATTCGCGAATTGGGTTTTATAATTGTTCATCATAATATCAAGTTTATGGTTCTCCTTGAAAATTAGCGTTTGAGATTCACTATTTCAATTCTTTAATGAAAATTTGTAGTCAGTATTTATAGACCGTGTAACTCTTATCTTGGAAAATTTTCGGAACTTTGTTGGAAAATTTTCTAAATTTATTAGTACAACAGAATCGGCAGTGTAAGTTTTATTTTGGAAAACAATAACTCAACACATCCTCAGCAAAGTTTGGTTTTGGAAGATTCTATAAGCTAATCCAACTCTGTTGAAATTGTTAGCCACATTGCTGCTTGATAAGTAGGAGCAAAGCATATTGAAGTTATTTTTATGCCAAGAATTAAATATAAAGTTACTCTGTGAAAGATAATAATTAGGCTACATAATTTAACAAGTGCAATAGAATTGATAGTGTAAGTTAAATTTTAGAAAACATTAAGTTCAATAAAACAATAAGTCCCCAACAAAGTTTCATTTTGGTCAAGTGCAAGTTATTCAAAGAATGAATTTTTAGTTCAAATGAGAATGGGTAAGGGTAATAAATGCATATTTCTTCCTTAGAATTTCATCACTTAGGCTATGTTTGATTGCCTAAATTTGCCATGGAAAATCAAAATTTTCCACCCATTTTCCAACTTTTGCTATGTTTGATTGCCTAAATTTTCTAGGTAAAAATTTTTCATTTTCCATGCACGTGATGGTTTTTCCATGAAAATGATGAAAACATTTTCTTGCCAAATGAGTAGAATCAATTTTCCATGGCAAATGAAAATTGGCAAGAATACAAATTAAGAAGCCTTTATTAATTTTTAAGCAAATTATATAAAATGCTCTAAATTTTTAAGCAAATTAATAATTTTGCTTAAAATAATAATTTTTAAGTTGGCAAAATAATGTCTTGGCAAAATTATTGATTTTTAAGCAAATTATATAAAATGCTCTAAATCATTAAGTTGCTCTAATTTTTAAGCAAATTATTAATTTTGCTTAAAATTAATAATTTTAAGCAAAATTATTAATTTTAAGTTGGCAAAATTATTAATTTTAAGCAAATTTAAGTTGCTCTAAATCATTACGTAAATTTAATGTAGTTAACTAAGTTAGTCCATTGTGTTTATTCAAAATATAGGGCATTTTATTTTAGTTTACGTAAGTGTAAATCGTAGGCCTCATGAGAATGCTACTATTTAACTCACTTTTAGTTACTTTTTAACAAACCCATATACTTGTGGTAATTCAACGTACAATAGAATTTTTTCAAAATTTGTATTAGATTATATAAAATGTATGGTGGAAATATGCATAAAAAATGGTAAATTATAATTTAACAATTGTCAATAGTAAACTTTCAATTTTTCTCCCCAATATTTTAGTCATGGAAAATGTGATAATTTCCCTAGAAAATAGTTGCTATCAAATAACAAAAGTTGAAAAATACTACATTTTCCATAGAAAATAAAGACAATCAAACACCAAAAGTTGGAAAATTACAATATTTTCTAGGATGAATTTTCATCCAATCAAACGCACTACATTTACAATTCCCTGGAAAATATTTTCTTGGTAAATCATTTCCCTGGAAAACATTTTCTTTCCACCCATTTTCCATGCTTCCAATCAAACACAGCCTTATTTTCTATTTATCAACTATAGATAGTCACGTAAATAATGGTTGAAAATTTGATCTTTTTGCTGCGTTGTCCTATACTTATTTGATTACAAACAATTGCAATGCAATTGTCTCCTATTCATTTTGACTTGTGTTTTTGCATATTATTTCTTTACTAATTTGTCTAGGTTAAACATTTATATAAATCAATTGTTTTGAAATTTTTTGTTTAGAATAGAGCAGTATTTTCTGTGTAAATTGAGGTGCAATGGGGAATAAATTTATCTCTATGGAGGGTTTTTGCTTCCCACTGCCTTGGTTTGGCAATTTTAGAATCCGAGAATTTGAGATTTTAGTGAAGTTGGTTGAATGGATCGAGGGTTTTCTGGAATGCTTGAGATTTCCTTAACCCGAAGGTTCACTTAAAAATATTGAAATAAAACTTGACGAATCTAAATTCGATTTCTCACGCCCTTGAATAGTTTTAAAATTTAATTACAACGCAAAAATAACAAACGCGCAAGAAAAAATCATAAGGCGTTCAAAATCTTCAAAGTTTTAATGGCAACACTAGATGTCGCCAAAAATTATTTGACCAACCTAACGTGCTCAAAAAATTTTGATATTTGAATTATAGATACTTGACACCTTAAGGAACAACATAAAAAAAATTTAGACCTTAACAAAGTCATTTGATATGCAAAATACATAGCCAAATTAGCCTAAAATTTTGTCTCGAGTACTGTTGCTGCCAGGGAAAATGGTCATAATAAATTTATACGACTAGATTTTTAAGTGATTCTAAATTTTACTAATAGGAAACTTATAAATCTATCAAACGCAACTAACTTGACTCAAAATTTCATATTATACAAGAACTTGTGATATTTTGAAACCAATGGTAGAACATTTGAGGCCGTATAGTAGCACGAACTACTATATGGAAGTCAGGGCTACTCCGTCCCCATGGGCAATGCAACAGTGTCCCTAAGGGAGAATTTTAGAGGCCGTATAGTAGCACGAACTTCTTCTTTTTTTCTAGGTCATGCGAAGGTGGCCAGTCCTAGATCGAATAGATAAGCCTAAATTTCAGCTTTGATATCCAAATCAACGAAATAAAGATAAAATTGGTTTTTGCTCAATTTTACGTCATATAAACCTAGTCAAACATTGCACTTTAATTTACATACATAAGGCTCAATTATATCAATGCCAAAACATAATAAACATAAATATTTTTCTTTACTATTGCTACTTTACGCTGTTGCGCTGTCGCCAAGCATATCATTCTGAAAAGTAATTAATTTTGAGGTATGAGAAAGGAAACACTCAGTAGTAATTATACATGCACATGAGAAATTATACGCAATCATAAATACAACATGCCATACTTCGAAACATATAAGGAACAACATGAAATTAGTAGCCAGCACCACATAAGTTCTTAAGTGATTACCTTTACTCACTAACATAAATAAGTGATTACCTTCAATCATTGACATAAATAGGCGATTACCTTCAATCAAAAATATAATGTTCCATCATAAAACGTGTCCTAACCATGCCAGATAAATTATAAACATCCAACATGGAAATGACGACATAAAATCGTTTAACATGGCATATGAAGTACGTAATATTTTATCAACTAAAATTTCATGAAATCATAATTTATTTAGTATAAAAACTACCTTGAAAGTTTAGAATTTCTATTGAAGTTGAATTGGTAGATGAAATGTGGATGCACCTTCCTTGAAATGGATCTGCACCTTGCCTTATTTATTACAAAATTCTAGTGTTGTAGTAAGCTTTAAATGAAGGTAAAAAGTGAAAATATGGGCTGATTTTTGGGGAAGAACATGAGCTCTAGATGGCAAAAAATTTGGTAACAAAAGAGGTGTGGTATGGCTTTTATCTTGTCTGATAAATGAGACGTAATTAGAGTGATTTTTCTAAATCTATTGTGGCTGAAATTGTGGCTGAATCTGGATTTAAAGAAATACAGAAAATAGAACTTTTTGAAGAATCGGGGTGCCGAAACTAGAGTGAAAAGAAGGGGAAAAATTTATGTTGGGATAGAAATGAAGTGAATAAGGGGGACATAGAGCATTTCCAATTCACTCAATAGATTATGGTTGACGTGGCAATTAAATAGATCGTCTAGATTATGTGGAATGAATAGATGGTGAAGTCCAAAAATTCTCTCCAGTGGGTTCGTTCTACAATCCAATAATGTTGATTATATGGCATTTATTTTTTAAATTAAAAAATAATAAACTAATCCACTTAACAGAATTTTAAAAAATTAAGTCAAAAATTAAAAAATTTGTTGACTCATCAATTTCAAAGAACGTCTAGATGTACAAGGAATACCTCACATCTTCTATTTTTTCTGGTGCCATGTCAACCTGACATTGTATTTCATATTGTGCATTGGAAAAATATTTTTAATAGACATTGTCTATCTAATGATGTGGCAGTTAATCTAGGTGGCTGAATAAGTGGGGAGAATATGGGGTTATAGGGCCGAAATTTGGGACATGTTTTGGAGAAGAAAAATAGGTGGTTTGGGGGCTGAGAAGTGAGGTGAAAATGAGGAAGTTGTAGAACAGTGTTGGACTTCATGGGAGGTGGGTTAAATGGGTAGTTGGCTAGTCATGTAGGAGGTGGTTTTGTAATGGTGGAGTGGGAAAAATATTCGTTGAAAATGGATTCAAAGTGGACGGTTTTTTGGCAAATTTGGGGTCGGTTTTGGGTCAGCAAATTGGGCAGTTATGGCTACATTTTGGGGCTGAAATCGACCGAGTTTTGGGCTATTACAGATGAAACATTGGGCAAAAATGGTGACCGATTTTGGCTTCAAAAGGGGTAGTTTTTCGGACTAAGTTGACAAGAGTCCTACTTTTTGTAAAAAAGTTGAAAGATATCTCTTTTTTAATTTTTAAAAAAATACTTCATTTTCATGGTTTGATTTAAAAAATACCTCATTTCATTAAAAACAATATTTTATAATGTGGCATGATGATATGAAATTTATTTATTGCATGGTAGTCCAAGTACTTTATATAATATTCACTTTAGTCCTTATATTTTCAATTATATTTCAATTAAGTCATCCAAAAATTACATCTTAGGTATTTAACCTTTTACATCTTTACACTTTAGTCCCCAAATTTTTAATTATCTTTCAGTTAAGTCCTCCAAAAATTACATCTTAGGTCCTTCAAATTTTTACATATTTACACTTTGGTCTCCAAATTTTTAATTATCTTTCAGTAAGTCCTCTAAAAATTGCATATTAGGTCTTTCAACATTACACATGTTCAAAATTTGGTCCTCCAAATCCTTGATTGTAGTGGCCAAAATAAGTGCAATTTTAGTTGTCAAAATAAGTGCATTTTCAATTAAATCTTTGACTCTACACTCGAATTTTCACATAAACGAACAAAATAAATATTTGTTTACTATTTTAAATTATGGTAACACATATGATACTTTAATTTAATTACGTTAAACACATATGTTACTTTAATTTAAATTAAATTAACACGTGTTACCACCACCAAATATCATATTTGTATACTATTTTAAATATAATAATAATAATTATAATCATATTTTAAAATTTATTTTCTTTGATAATTGTTTAAAAATACAGTATTTTTATAAAATCAATATTTTCATTTTTTCATTTCAAAAACAATATTTTTACACCAGTAACATATATGTTATTTCATCATTTTCATTGAAATTAATACCTTATAACTTACTCATTTTATTATTTTTAAAAAAATATATTATTTTTATTTAAAATTAATATTTTAATTTTTCATTGTAAAACAGTATTTTTTCATGGGTAACATATATGTTACCATATGTTACTTCCTCATATTTCAATAAAATCAATATTTTACCATTTCTCTATTTTTATAAATTTTTTAAAAATACATTATTTTCATTTAAAATCAATTTTTCATTTAAAAAAAATATTTTTATACTAGTAACATATATGTTAGTATGTGTTATATGCTCACTTGCAATAAAATCAATATTTTATAATTATTTAAATAATTCGTTATATTTCTTTAAAATTAATATTTTCATTTTTTTTATTTTAAAACAACATTCTTACACGGGTAACATATATATTACTTTCTTATATTCATTAAAATCAATATTTTACCATTTCTCTATTTTTATAAATTTTTTAAAAATACATTATTTTTATTTAAAATCAATTTTTCAATTTTTCATTTAAAACAATATTTTTATACTAATAACATATATGTTACTACGTGTTACTTGCTCATTTTCAATAAAATCAATACTTTATAATTATTTTAAAATACATTATTTTTCTTTAAAATTAATATTTCAATTTTTTTTAAAATTTGAAAACAACATTTTTAAATAGGTAACATATATATGTTATCACTATTTAGTAACATATATGTTTTTACATATTACTTCCTCATTTTTCATTAAAATCAATATTTTACCATTTCTCTACTTTTATAATTTTTTTAAAAATACATTATTTTCAATTAAAATCAATATTTTAATTTTTCATTTAAAACTACATTTTTGTACTAGTATCATATATGTTACTATGTATTACTTGCTCATTTACAATTGTTATTTTATAATTTATATTCTTGTAAATATTTTTAAAAAATACATTAGTTTCGTCTAAAATCAAATATTTCTAATTTTCATTCTTGAAAACAATGCTTTTACGCGGGTAACATATATGCTACCATATTTGATAACTTATGTTACTTCTTCAATTTCATTAAAATCAAATTTTAGCAAATTATATCCTTCTATAATTTTCTGAATTACGAATTATTTTAAATAAAATAATATATTTAATTTATTCACTTTTAATATCAACAATTTGATACGGGTAACACATATGTTACCACATGTGTTACCCTATGTTACTCCTCAATTTCTATACAATTGCTATTTTATAATTTTTATTCATGTAAATGTATTTAGAAAATACATTAATTTCATTTACAATCAAATATTTCCAATTTTTATTTTTGAAAGCAAAACTTTCACTAGGGTAACATATATGTTACTATATTTGTTAACATATGTTACTTCCTCAATTTCATTAAAATCAATTTTTAGTAAATTATATCTTTCTATAATTTTCTAAATTAAGAATTATGTTAAATAAAAACAATATTTTTAATTTATTCACTTTTAATATAAACAATTTCAAAAATAACACATATATTACCACATGTGTTACCATATGTTACTTCATCATTTTCAATACAATTGCTATTTTATAATTTATCTTCTTATAAATGTTTTTTAAAAATACATTAATTTTGCCTAAAAAATCATATCTAATTTTAATTATTTTTTAAAAATAATTTTACGCGGGTAACATATATGTTACCGTATTTGTTAACCTATATTACTTCTTTACATTAAAATCAATTTTTAGCAAATTATATCCTTCTACAATTTTCTGAATTACGAATCATATTAAATAAAAATAATATATTTAACTTTTTTACTTTTAAAAACAACTATTTGACACATGTAACATATATGTTACCACATGTGTTACCCTATGTTACTTCCTCATTTACAATACAATTGCTATTTTATAATTTATCTTCTTGTAAATGTTTTTAAAAAATACATTAATTTCATCTTCAATCAAATATTTTCAATTTTTATTTTTGAAAACTGTTGACGTCTGAACCTACACCAGTCCACGTGCCAACAGATCTCCAATCACTCATCTGCCAGCTCGTATGTTACCTGCACACTAGGACGACCGTTAAGCACCAAGATCTCCGGAGAAAAGGGTCCCATGATCGTTGGCACTCCGACGATCAAGTCAACCGCCCGGTATATGGGAGATACTGGCAGGCGGGAACAATAAGGGGTATGGGAGAGACAAGCAAAGTAGAGATTTGAGCAGAGTTTAGGGTGGGATTCTTAAATAAAAAGTACGTCATAAAAATATGCGTACTAAAGAATGCGTGCCTTGGAATAAAACTCGAATCGATATTTATAAGGGAGAATCCTAATTGATTTAGGGAAGCAATCAATTAGAATTACATTGGGATTCTCTTTCCTTATCGATAAGGTAAGTTCTAATCTTCACAGTGATCCTCCGAGATTGCATCATAATCTCTCTCAATCTCTAAGATTCTTGTCCCAAGATATCAGATTATCTATGGACTATAATAAATATGAAGCCCGACGAGGTTCTCTAAGTCGGCCATGAGTGTCGAGGCTCTTCATGGGCCTCGCAATACTCTGATTCAGGAATGCCAAGATGTTCGATGGGCCTCCGAGGCCTCCTGAGAATTTACGAGGCCCTTGCTGGGCCCTCGAGGCCTTCGCCGGGTCTCTGGAACCTTTATTAATCTGGAAGGCCCTCGCTAGGCCTATAAGGCCTTAGCGAGGCCTGAATTAGGCCTAGATGAGACCTTTGTTGGGCCTTTGCTGACGTGGAGGCCTTACCAAAATCAAGTGGTAACAATAGTCCCCCAAGTCCAAGCCTATTATTTATATCAGGCGTAGGACTTTAAGAGGAAGCATTAAATGAAGACGAAGGCCTTTAGAAAGCGAACCTCCAATGGAATCCGTGAGATCACATCCCCCGTCCTATTTCTCTATAGGAGGCATTTTGAACCCTGCGGAGAGTTCTCTAGCCTTCAACTATTTGGAGAATGGGAGATCATCGTCGTCATCAAGGTCGCACAACCGTTCTGGTCTTTCATCCGCAGTCCTGGAGTCCCTTCTCTTCTCTCAGTGGTCATCGCTGGGCTCGCTACGCCAGCTACTCAACGATTGAGGTCGAGCCACAGACGACCTAGACTCCAACCTGTCGAATACGCTGGCAGAAGCGACCTGCTTCTCCACTCCCGAGGCACGAGGTTTCTCCTGGTTCTGGGATTTTCCCCATTGAGGATTGGCGAATCATCTTAAGACCGACGGCTTTCGATAGAACCGGACTCGAAGGGCTTCACCGGGCACGGCTACGCTCATGTCCATGTTGAAAAGATTGATTCTCCAACAGTTCAAGCGCCGCCTTCATCCGGTCGTTGTCCAACTTCGGGCGTCTCTATCGTTGTCTTCTTCTCTTACAGTGGGTTACATTCTGAAAGTCTTGACCGCTTTTCTGCCGCAAGTCAGTATGATGGGACTTTACTTTTTCCTCCGTGGAATGTTCGGATGTCATGCTCCTTCGGGTAGAAGACACGTTTTACCACAAGCACTGGGTCGTGTAAGGTTTTTCGATTCTCACAGACGGCGCCAACTGCATTGACGCCCCGAACCGCACGATCCCACGTGCCAACAGATCTCCACTCACTCCTCTGCCAGCTCGTATGTTACCTGCACACTAGGACGACCGTTAGGCACCAAGATCTCTGGAGAAAAAGGGTCCGGCGATCGTTGGCACTCCGACGATCAAGTCAACTGCCGGTATATGGGAGATACACGGGGGCGGAAACAATAAGGGGTGTGGGAGAGACAAGCAGGCAGAGATTTGAGCAGAGTTTAGGGTGGGATTCTTAAGCATAAAAAGTGTGTCATAAAAATATGCGTACTAAAGAATGCGTACCTTGGAATAAACCTGAATCTAATATTTATAAGGGGAGAATCCTAATTGATTTAGGGAAGCAATCAATTAGAATTCTGTTGGGATTCTCTTTCCTTATCAGATAAGGTAAGTTCTAATCTTACCGTGATCCTCCGAGATTGCATCATAATCTCTCTCAATCTCTAAGATTACTGTCCCAAGATATCAGATTATCTATGGACTATAATAAATATGAAGCCCGACGAGGTTCTCTGAGTCGGCCATGAGTGTCGAGGCTCTTCATGGACCTCGCAATACTCTGATTCAGGAATGCTAAGATGTTCGATGGGCCTCCGAGGCCTCCTGAGAATTTACGAGGCCCTTGTTGGGCCCTCGAGGCCTTCGCCGGGTCTCTGGAACCTTTATGAATCTGGAAGGCCCTCGCTAGGCCTATAAGGCCTTAGCGAGGCCTGAATTAGGCCTAGATGAGACCTTTGTTGGGCCTTTGCTGATGTGGAGGCCTTACCAAAATCAGGTGGTAACAAAAACAATACTTTTACATTGGTAACATATATGTTACTGTATTTGTTAACCTATGTTACTTATTCAATTTCATTAAAATTAATTTTTTTTAAAATTATATATTACTACAATTTTCTGAATTACGAATTATATTAAATAAAAATAATATATTTAATTTTTTCACTTTTAATATCAACAATTTGACACGGGTAACACATGTGTTACCCTATGTTACTTCCTCAGTTTCTATACAATTACTATTTTATAATTTATATTCTTGTAAATATTTTTAAAAAATACATTAATTTCGTCTAAAATCAAATATTTCCAATTTTCATTTTTGAAAACAATACTTTTACGCGGCTAACATATATGTTACCGTATTTGTTAACCTATGTTACTTTCTCAATTTCATAAAAATCATTTTTTAGCAAATTATATCATTCTATAATTTTTTTGAGTTATGAATTATTATAAATAAAAATAATATATTTACTTTATTTACTTTTAATATCAACAATTTGACACGGGTAACACATATGTTACCACATATGTTACCATATGTTACTTCTTCATTTTTTATACAATTACTATTGTATAATTTGTATTTTTGTAAATGTATTTAAAAAATACATTAATTTCGTCTACAATCAAATATTTCTAATTTTTATTTTTAAAAACAATACTTTTACGCGGGTAACATATATGTTACTATATTTGTTAACCTATGTTACTTACTCAATTTCATTAAAATCAATTTTTAGCAAATTATATCATTCTATAATTTTTTGAATTACGAATTATGTTAAATAAAAATAATACATTTAATTTTTTTATTTTTAATATCAACAATTTGACACGGGTAACACGTATGTTACCACATGTGTTACCTTATGTTACTGCCTCGTTTTTAATACAATTGCTATTTTATGATTTATCTCCTTGTATATATTTTTTTAAAAATACATTAGTTTGCTCTAAAATCAAATTATATTTTATGTTACTTCCTCAATTTTATTAAAATTAATTTGACACGGATAACACATATGTTATCACATGTATAACCCTATGTTACTTCTTCATTTTCAATACAATTTTTATTTTATGATTTATCTCTTTGTAAATGTTTTTTAAAAAATACATTAGTTTGGTCTAAAATCAAATATTTTCAATTTTTATTTTTAGAAACAATATTTTTACGTGGGTAACATATATGTTACCGTATTTGCTACCATATGTTACTTCCTCAATCTCATTAAAATCAATTTGACACGGGTAACACATATGTTACCACACCTAAGATGCAATTTTTGGAGGACTTAACTGAAAGATAATTAAAAATTTGGGGACCAAAGTGTAAAGATGTAAAAAGTTGAAAGACTTAAGATGCAATTTTGGAGGACTTAACTGAAAGATAATTAAAAATTTGGAGACAAAGTGTAATTATGTAAAAAGTTTAAAGACCTAAGATGTAATTTTTGTAGGACTTAACTGAAAGATAATTAAAAATTTAGAGACCAAAGTGTAAAGATGTAAAAGATTAAGGACCTAAGATATAATTTTTGAAGGACTTAATTGAAATATAGGGACTAAAATAAATATTATATAAAGTACATAGACTACTATGCAATAAATAAATTATATAATAGAGAAGAGATGTATTTTTCATAAGTATTATTTAGATGTAGGGGAAAAATAAAAAATTTAAAAAAGAAGGTATGTTTCAACTTTTTATTAAAAAAAAAGGGTATATGAGCTAATCATCCCTAGTTTTTCTTGGCTGAAAACTGGATTAGTATGGTTCAAAAAATGTTTAAAATTTCTTTGGTTTTTAATTTAAACGGTTTGCCAAAATTAATCAAGAAATCAACGAGGCTCGGGGATCAAATAATATTCGATAATCGTCAAATAAAATTTAAAGTAAATACACGCAACATTTAACGTGACTAAATATTTTTAAATCGTAATAGGAAGTTAGTAGCGAAGTCAAGAATTAAAATTTTTTATTTTCACGAAATTGAATGACGAAAACTTTTCTGGTCGCTACATTTTCACTTTTCAATCCAATTTTACCAATGCATGCTTTAATTAGTGTTGTTTCAAGTTTATTATCATAATTTGTACGCATCAAACTTGATTTCTTTAATATTACTTCAGCAAGAATAAGTAATCTTAAGGCTGAAGTTTTTGTACTTCTCACATATAATGAGAATGATATTACTATACCCTAATATTTTTCATTTTGTTTCTCTTTTTTTGATCTAATGTAGATGACTAGTGATGATCGGTGTGCTCAACGTACTGTTCAAGGGATTGTAATTAACGTTAGTGAAAAAATGACATCGTGAGGAAATTAATGTAGGATTATTTACACGGGAAAAAGAAATGCCGGCTAAGAGGCTTAGATAATTGGTTGATAACTGCAAGCAAAAAAAAAAAAAGCGTACGAAAAGAAATCTCAATACTTAACACAATTATTATAAGGTATATTTCATTCTTAAAAAGGATAATCATGTATGTGAATTAACAAGGGTAATCAGATTTGGCCTTCTTGGATCCTTTCTAAAAGGTCCATTTAGATTTTCTCTTAGTGCTCTTAGAGGTATCAATGGCCAAAGTTTACCAATTCCCTTGGGGTTAACTATTTCCAGCATGTTTAGCAGCTCTAGTAGGGTACACTAAATCTTATTGACGTTGAAGTTCATAATGAACTGGAAAAAGTTATTAGGTGGGGACTGCATAACTAAGTCAACACTTAGTTCGTGGTCCATGATAAAATTTAATTGATTTAATTTTTCAATATAATCAATCATCTTCAATACATGAGCACTGACTGAAGATTTTTTTACTATCATACCTCTTCATAACCTTTTGGATGTCTCATAATTGTTTCATCCGCGGATCGTACATCATTCAACTCCTTGAAATGATATATTTTGGTATAGGCATTCATACTCTCGTCTTTCTTGTTCTAACTCAAGTGACATACTGCAAGCATCACATGTTGCAGTGTTACTATTATCACTGTATTTTTGTAAGCCTGCACGTTCTTCGGCGTAGTCTCCTCAATAGGAGCTTCTGGCATTGGCTGCTTATTGACATATCCAATTTTTCTTTTTCATGCTTGAGAACAATTCTCAGATTGTGGTACTAGTCTAAAAAAAAAAAAATTTGGTCCGATATGTTTGTTGGCATCCAATATGCCTTTCAAACTCATATGGTTACTCATGATTCAACAATTAAATAATAAGATAGAACAATTAATTAAATACATAAAATTAATTTAACATGGACTTATATTAAATTAATTATACTCCCACTGTTTAAATTGAATTAATGACCCTTAAACATTAATCAATAAAACCGGTTAGATTTCTAGTGGGCTAGGATCCCTTTTGTTTTATTATTAGAATCTTGAGTGACTCAACAAATCCTAATAAAACATCCAGGTAGATACTTCTATCAATCACATCTCTATGTGACTCCTAGATCATCAAGTAGATAACTTATTGTCGCACACATCTTATGTGTTTACCTGATTGTGCCTCTAAAATTCTATTTCCTTGAGTGACTCAACAAAAAATAAAATTTTAGTTAAATTTGACCTATTATTCAGAAACATCAAATATTTCATAGTGATAAACATATCCATGAGCGAGTAGCCTTGAGTGACTCAACAAACTGACATCGATAATGGACTCTGATTTTTCACTATAACAATATAAGGCACGTTGTATTAACCATTTAATACGAATTTAATATTTTGATAAAAATGGATTTGTCTCCTCATTTATATATATATATATATATATATATATATATATATATATATATATATATATATGTGTGTGTGTGTGTGTGTGTGTGTGTATTAATTAACATATAACATGCAATCAATTATACATAATAATAACAATTGTGGATGATTATGGACTTTATCTATCTAATCTTCCTGAGCCAAAATGAAGATTAGTCGATCAATTCCTAAGGGACATTGCATTCGTTTATCGAATGCTAAATGCAATCATCTCCATCTCCATCTCCATCTCCATCTCCATCTCCTGCTGTAACATGTATCATATACTAGTTGCTTCTTTGTGGCCTAACTGCAACATGTATCCTATACTAGTTAGCACGCAGGCCTGATAAATGGACACGCATGCCCATAATAAATAAATAGCTCGAAAATCTAATTAAATAAATAAGAGGTTCGCATGCCTATTTAATTAAATAATAAGCTCGCAGGCCCAACCAATAATCAATAAGAATAATTAACCATACAACCAATCACATGGGTCGAGTCCATAATCATCTACTAAACATCTATTTTAATATCTAATATTAAAAATATATTAATTTCTAAATTTACAACTTTGACAGTATAAGCCTAAATCTTTTAGACGTTTTGGAATTGACTAGACAAAATTAAATAATTAATCTAATTAATTAATTAATTTCCAACAATAAAATTAAGTGATTAATCAAATTAATCAATAAATTTTATTCATAAAGGAGATTTTTCAAAATTTATTTTATCTACCAATTTAAAGTTATACTCTAATTGAAGATAAAATTTGTATAGGGTCAAAATTACAATTTTATAAAGTAATAAGTTAAAGTTTAATATGGTCAGAAATTCAAAATATGGTTTAAAAACAATTTTAATTTAATTTTGAATATTTGACCACATTAAATAATTTAATAATTACAAATTTTCCAAAAAATTAAAATTGCATTTGAGACCCTATTTTTTTTAAAGTTTGAGGACTTAATGTGCAATTTTTAAAACTACACAGTCAGCCCTTAAAATTTTAAAACAATGGTCTTCAATGCAAATTCACAAATTGCACAAAAGACATTTTCTCTGAATTTTTTCAAATAGTGGCCTTCTCATGCAATTTCGTAAATTGCAGAGAGACCCATTTTTATTCCTTTTGAAATTAGGGGGTTTCTCATGCAATTTTTGAAATTGCAGAAGACCCATTTTTATTCCTTTTGAAATTAGGGGGCTTCTCATGCAATTTCTGAAATTGCATGAGAACCCCTCTTCCCTAATAAGAAAAATGCACCTAAAAAATCAAGAAAAACTCGCCTGAAACCTTTTTTAGAATTTCAGCCTTCAGCCGGCGCCGCTAACAAATTTTTGGGCGGTGGTCGCGCAGTGTCAAACACCGGCAACCACTGCCTTTAGTTGGCAAACATCAGTGTTAAATGGCGGTCTGAGGCGGTCATTTGCTCATTCGCAGATGGTCACAAGACCTACTACCTCTAGTAGTAGCGGCTTGGTGGGTTGCCTTTTTTCCTCCCATGCATGGCTTCAAAAACGCCGGTCACCAACATATCCGACACCTTTGCTACCTTGATCCGTTCTAAAGAAACCTAAAACAATTTCAGATTTCTTTTTCCAAAAATTAACAAGTTTTTATAAGTGTCAAAACTCAAATCAAATTAATACACCAATAACAATTATTGTAGGATTCATCAAAGCTGTATAACGAACTCTAACAAGTAACAAAGTAGGCTCTGATACCACTATAAGGAATTGAAGTATATATGCACAGCGGAAATTAAATGTTCAATTCCTTTAAGCCGGATCAACCTTATACTTAGAGAGAATTCGTGATAGAAGTTTACCTTTGATGAATATCGTGAAATCTGATTTCTGACTAGCCTGATGTGCGATCTTCAATACCACAAATATCTAATTGTCTAGCCTCCAATGGTGATCCACACAGCAAGAATAGATCTGGATTTCCACGATTAAGAACAAATGAAAGCGGAATCTTTTGGGAGAAAATTGATTGGGTTGTCTTTTGTTTGTGCTAGCAAGTAATGGAAAACAACTCTTTTGATTAATCTGATGTGGCCTTATATATATAGGTAGGGCTAACTCTAGCCCTAGTTCTAGTCCAACTAGAACCCATCAATAAACGGGTCTAATTAATTAATTTGGTCTAATAAGTAATTAAGTCCAACTCAACTATTTGGACCTTGGACATTAATTCTTACAAGAGCTAGTTGATCCCAATGAGTTGATAAACGAGCTAATTAAGGATCTTGAAGTCAGTTAACATTGATGAGTTATGGTTGATTGCTGGTGGGGGAAAGTAGAAGCAAATGTTCCATTAACTATTCATTTTTACTCAACAAGTGGTTGGTGCAAGGTCAAGATTTTAATGGATATGAGAATTTGGGTATAGAAAATCATGATTAATAAGATGCTTGTTCACTTATTTGCTTATTTTTAAAATAGTTTTCCTTTTCTCAAAATAAATTAATTCCACCTCTTTGAAAGTCAGGGAGGAGAGTTAAATGTTTCATTGGTCACTGAACTATTACTTGCGTCTTTGTTCACTCATTCAACTTCAAAATGTTTCTGAGTGGTCACTGAATTTTCAAAAGTTACTCACCGTTGATCACTGAAGACAATTCTGTTACGACCAACTTACGGAAAATACACGTGGCAGATGGAATTAACATGTGGCAATTTAAATAATCCAATTGTCTTCCATATCATAAAAAACGCACGCCAAATATCTCGCCAAAAACGCGTTTTCTACCAAAACTTACGCTTAAATATCCCAAATGAAATCATAAAATTTCCTCCAAATTGTCAAACCCTAACCGGTCTCCGTTCACGAACAGCGCTGGGATGGAGGACTCACATTATTCACATATGGTGAAGCAAAGGATTTGTCATTGTGGCCATGTTTCGGTGATGAAGACATCGTGGACCGAGGGTAATTCGGGATGCAGATTTAGAGAAGTAGATTCTACGAAAAGGCGCAATCGTGTAATTTTTTTGATTGGGCTAATCCTGCACCGCGTGATAGATACAAGTGCGTAATTAATCGCCTGCTTCGGAAGAAGAATGAAGCTGACAAAGAGAATGAGAAAATGAGCAAGACCATTAGTATTTATCATGTTGTTTTTTCACTTCTTGTTTTGTACTTTGCTTTTTGGGTTTTGTTTTGAATGTGTTGGACCTTTGTGGGATGAACTTAGTTGAGATGTATGTGTGAATGTGGTTGATAATGTGGATGGAGAATGATTCTGATTTTGTTCAGATGGAATTTTGATTTTGTAATGAACGGTTGCCTTCATTTTGTTGTAAGTGTATGGAGAATGGATAGTGGATCTTTGTAATGTCCAATTGTATGTGGACGTTTGTAATGAAACAATGAGAATTGCCTCAGTAATATGAAGATAATTTTGTTCACTGATTGTTTTCACTGATTTTGTTTAACTGTTATTCACTGATTTGGGGTTATCTTCATGACTGTAATTAGCATTCTTTGTTCACTGATACATGCAAGACAAACACTTGAAGGAGAGTGCAACATTGGTTATTCACTGATTGTAATTACCATTCTGTTCTTCATGACTGTAATTAGCATTCCGTTCTTCATGCCTGTAATTAGCATTTTGTAAAACACTGATTTGGAGAAGCAGCATATGTGGCTACTGAGGATTTGAAGGAGAGTGCAACATTGGTATGATCTTCTTCTGTTGGGGCCAGGACACAAATAGATCAACCTTTTGATTTTCCTTACTAGACTGGATATCAGGTTCAGCTACAGCCACATATGGTGTTCCCACAGATGGATGAACATTGGTTTGATTTGTTTATGTAACACTGATCTGAAAGCCTCTGGACTATTTAACTAAAGAGACCCCTCATCTGATACTAATCTGGGGCATATGTTAAACATGAAAGACACATAAAATTTAGCTCAACAGGAACACCTGGCTGTTTGAAATTAACATGCCATAAACATTGACATTTGATACACAAAAACAATGAATTTGATACTAAAAATCTGCAAATTTCTATTCCTTTAACACTGATAATTGAAAATATACATTGCTTCTTCAGATTGAGCATTCAACCAATGTACAAAATAAGTATTGCTTCCCAAAAAAAAAAGCATATATAATGCTTCTTCTGCTAATCATGACCACAAGTATCTTCACAAAAACTATCAGTCATTTACAAAAGTGATTAGCCATTTACAAAACCACAATCAACCAGCATTAACCAAAAGTATCTTGACAAAAACTATCTTCACAAAAACTATCAGTCATCTAGTGAGTCTTCTGCCCTCTCGATTTGGATGAACCTGTCGATTTCCCTTGCTAGATTGTTATGCATTCATATTCCTTTGTCTTCTAGCCTTTTCTCTTTCAGTACGATTTTTTGTAGCTTCCTGAGACTCCAATTGTTCCAGCTCATCCACCATACTGCTTATGTCAACTTCCTCTGTTATAATGATTGCAGCTTCAACTTCTGTATTTACTTTGGACAGTCCCTCAGCCATAGGTCTTGACACTTCAAGGCCACTAAGCACATTAAAATCTGCATGTCGCGTATCCACACCAGGTGTTGGCATGAACTGAAGCATTGAACAAGTTTTCTGTTCTTGGTTGGATGCACTAGTGGTGCTTCTCTTTGGAGTTAGCTTACCCTGTTGCAAGGAAGGTAAATAATTAAAAAATGTACTGCATGTAAATGCAAAACCAAAGTGTTGAACCATTACCTTCTTCTTTCCAGTACTTCGATTATCTCGTTCAATTTCCACTTCTTCTAGTTGTGCATCGAACCAATCCTGTGCACGAGAGAATAAATTGTTACATATCAGAACAGCCATTTGCTACAACTTATTGAGTTACACTTACAGTTGTTGGTGCATCAGCCCGCAAATGGTATCTCTTGTTGTGTCCCTCAAGTCCACACTCCGAGCATGTTATTACAACTTGACCTTTCCTCTTCATCACTGATTTTGATTGAGAGTGTTGAATGTAATCTTCATCTGCCTATCTTCTTCTCTTTTTCTGCTGCCTTCCTTTGTGTGGGATACTCCATTGAGGGACTGTGAACTCCACACTTGTTTCAGGCCACAATGTTTTCCCATTGATAGGTTTTACAATGTTCTCATAACATTTCAAATATGATTCCACCGTGTAACAATTGTCCACATAGTCTTCGGGATCATTTCTTGTATCCCGTATTACTGCAACTGCATGGCAACATGGTATGCTAGTTAAGTCCCACCTCCTACATGCACACGTCCGCGTCTCTAAGTCGACAACGTATATACCAGATGGGGTCTTCACCTGATACTGTGGACCTCCAGACCAATCCAATGTACATTCATCCGCTCTTGCGATTATTCTACCCAATTTTTTCTTTATCTTTGGGCACAGTCGTCCAGTGTACTTTCGCATTTTATCTCTTCTCGACTGGATTCTTTTCATCGTTGTTGTTTGCATAGAAGTAAGCATACTAAGGATCAACTTTTCCCTATCATCCAACAGTGTCTTGTTGAAAACTTCGCAACCATTGTTGAAAACTTCGCAACCATCCAACAGTCTTCACTTTAACTGAAAAAAGTGATTTACTCCACTCTCGTGGATTTCTTTCCATCAACAAATTAAATGCGTCTTCATTCACATTCTTAATCTCTAGCATCCATTTTCTAAAGTCAGCCTCTGTTGTGGCCTTAGCTGCTCGCCACAAGTAGTCTTTAAGTATTTTTTCCTTAAATCCCTTGTTGAAGAAGTTGGTGTACATGTGCCGCACACAAACCTATGTTCAACCCTCCGAAACAACCCTCCAAAGACATTTATTAAACATTTCGCTATCTCATCATAAAGGCCCAGTCACTAGTGTTTTCGATGCCTAAATCCTCTCCTAAATGCATGATGAACCATCTCCACGAGGTAGTATTTTCTTTCTCTACAACTGCGAATGCGACGGGATATATACAATCATTTGCGTCTAGAGCAATTGCTGAAAGTATTTGGCCTCCATAGTTGCCCCTCAAATAGCATCCGTCAAGCCCAATCATCTTCCTACAACCCCTCGCAAACCCTAACTTACAAGTGTTCAAGTATATGTAAATGCCATGAAAGACCCCATAATGAACCGCTAAAAGCACAGTTAATCCCGGATTTTTCCTTAACAATTCAGCAGTATAAGACCCCAACAACCCAAATTACTCCTGAAGTGTTCCTTCTAACAATTGCCTAGCGTATCTCCTAATCTTCCAAGCAATGTTCCTACTAATATCGGTTTTCAAATCCTTTTTCACTGTGGCTATGAAACTCTTGGTTTTCCACTCTGGATAAACTCTAAATGTTTCTATATACCTATTAGCCAAGTACAGGTACGTGCAATGTCTATTAGTTTGGTCACGACTGCAAGTATGTTCTGGCCCGTACGATTTGACCTGAACCGTGCTCGTATTCTTCACCTTCGACGCCCATAGTTTCCATTGACATCCTAGTTTACAAACTTCCTGCACTCTATTTTCATCATTCACCTTAAATTTAACATTATACCTATTCACAGCCCCATAATTTCTAACAGCTTGTCTAAACTCTTCTATTGACCTAAATTTCTGGCCAACTGCAAAATTCGGATTTTGCATATCACTCTCAGCATTAAACTCAGGAAACCTATACCCAACCTTCTCATCACTTTCATAATCACTACGCAATTCTTCAGACGATGGGTAATCTAACTCATCTACCTCATTTTCAATATCCTCGGCCCGTTCAGAAAATCTGCCTTCCACTTCGATTTGAATGTCTACTGGGACATTTTGTTCATACGCTAGATCATCGTCTTCGTCAATGTCATTCTTGGAATTGACGAAGTCTGGATCGTCATCTGATTCTGTTACCATAAACAAATAAACAAAATTACGTTTTCATCTTCGGTTCTAAGGGGAAAAAACCAAACAAGTAAATAACAAATTCTTAAAAATTGAAACCCGTACCTCCATGTGGTCCATCCATGTGCGACATTGATGATGTGTAAAGGTATTTGTGGTCCTCGATTATGTTGTTGAGTAAGGTATCTGTGTCTTCTTATCGCGGAGATGAAGATTTCAGATTAGGGTTTGGTAATTTGGGAGAAAAACCAACTTTGCTGAATGTTAAGGATAAGGCGTAAGTTTTGGTAGAAAACGTTTTTTGGCAGATGACTGGGCGTGTGTTTTTGATGACATGGAGGACAATTGGATTATTTAAACTGCCACATGTTAATTCCATCTGCCACGTGTATTTTCCGTAAGTTGGTCGTAACAGAATTGTCTTCAGTGATCAACAGTGAGTAACTTTTGAAAGTTCAGTGACCATTCAGAAATATTTTGAAATTGAGTGAGTGAACGAAGACACAAGTAATAGTTCAGTGACCAATAAAACATTTAACTCAATGTTTTACAAAGATGCTTCTAAATATTAGTATTACCAATTGGCATTTAGATATACATAGAGACGTGTAAGCTTAGAACATATAATCCTAATTTAAAATTTCAGATTTAGGCCCCGTTTGTGATTGATTTTGGAGTCCAACTTCTGATTCTCAGACAATCAGAAGTTGATTTACGCGTTGGCAAAATTTTTAAAAGTGATTATAAAAAATAATCGACTCACTTTGACAAAGATTTTGAGAAGAAAAGAAAAGGATGACTTTTCAAATTCTGCTTTTAGCTTTTTCATTTATATATTATTAAAATACCCCTTTTACCCCGAATTAATTAAACTAATTCCTTTAATAACCATTTGAGAAACCGAATTGATGCAAGTTGGATAATAAAAAATAATATAAATTTAATTAATTTTTGCACTATATGACTATATTTTTATTTTGTAGTTTTTATAAAATTTGAAATTTATTAGGTTTTTATTATTTTTATTTTAAAAGAATAATAATGAATGCATTGTCTTGTTAAAAAATATTTGACTAGAAAAAAAAAATGAATTTTACCACTCGTGATAATAATAATAATACAAAATAACATTATTATAATCAATGTCCTTTTTAGTAGTTTAATACCGTTGCAGCAATAAATCACTTTTGTTTACCAAACGCTCAAATGTTGCTTTTGAAACATACAACAGTTTTAAAATAAGAGTTTACCAAACACTTATCTGATTCTTCCACACGGTGATTCTTTTCAAGATGACATGCAGTGTTCGATTCTCTTAAAAGCACAGCAATACCAAACCAAGCATTAGCAACAGATTAATATGGTTATTGTCATTCCCATGTACTAAAAGACACATAAATTCTTCTTGTTGTTACTCATTGGCTATTATCAAATAATGGACCTTTCGAAATTAATATGGTATATTAATATGTTTGTAAATTAGCACTATGTGATTTAGATGTTCTAGGAAATTGTCCAGAACTTTAGCTTGGCAAGTTAGAGAAAATTCTTGAAATATGGGTTACCTATCTATTTCCGAGTACAATTTAATATTTTTGATTTTACAACAATTGCAGATGATAAGTTCTTTCAATGTATCACATATGATCTTAATTTAACATTTCAGATTTAGCAACAGTTTCATTCTGTCAGTTTATTGTATTGCATATGATCTTGAACATTTCAGATTTTGTACAAGTTGTATTTGCCACAAACGCGCAGATGTTAGTTTATTTTATGTCTTGGAAAATTATGTTTCATATTTTTTACTTTTTATATTTTGGATTTCTTAATTAATATAATTAATTTTTAATGTTAAAATAGCATGTCAACGTTTTTATTTTTGACTGGCCTGGATAACACCAGTTTTGACAGACTGTATTGATAAGCGAATTATTTTTTCAGAAAAGCTACGATTTTATTCTATTTTCATGCACGATATATTCTGATCACATGAATATTATTAACATCTCTTTTAGTGGGTTAAAGGATCTTCCTTTATTGTTTTGGATTTGTTTAGGAATGAAATATTCAAAGATAATATTGAGTTTCCTAATTGCTTTCCTTTTACAAATCTAAGAATATCTTTCTATATATTCTTTTCTACTAATTTTCTTACCATTCTTGTTGCAGATTTTTAGGTAAGAAATAATTTCTAATTTAATTTCTACTTTAACTATAAGTAAGAGTACAAATCAATAAGAAATTAAGGCTTTGAAAAATATTTTTGCGTTCTTGTTCCATAAGTTTCAAATCGCCCGAATTCATTCAAGGTGAACAAGACATGGTGCTTCATTGATTAAGTTTTCAAAGCCAACGAGTTCTTCAAGACATTGAAGAATAAGGATTTGAAAAATATTTTTTGCTCTTGTTTCTCCAAGCACAATGCCGGCCGAATACATTGGTGGAAAAACAAGACTCGATGCTTCATTGATTCAACTTTCAAAGCAAAATAGTTTTCTACAAACTCATTGAAGAATCAAAAACAAATTGGTGCTCAACGAATAATTCTATATCTTGTTCAAGCAACTTGGCGTGAAGTTAAGAACGGAGGTTCTTAATCCAAGTGATGGTTGCGATCAAGTACAATATAGAAGTGGTGATAAAGTCAAGACCGATGGGTTTGATTCCACTTCATCAACAAGTCAGAAAAAGAAGTATCAAAGGGAGTTGATCTATTTTCTTTTGATTGTTATTTTGGTAATTTTGTGAAATTACAAAAATTGATACTATTGTATTTTTGAACAAGATTATTAGTGGATTGTTTTTATCCATGGCATGGGAGTCCATGGATGTTTTCCTTCGGAGTTTACTACGTTACATCTTGTGTTCGTATTTAATTCTTTAAATTCCGAACTTAACAAGATTATGTAAACGAATACTTCTATGCGAGTCAGAACTGCTATCATTGTCACTCGCCAGTTCTGACTACAATTTGTCCACTGCTTGTTTAATTAAGATTAAAATTATTTTTCATTTAATTAATCTAGGTTTTAGAACTTTCAATTGGTATCAGAGTGGGTACACTTTATAAGTGCGATACAAGGAAACCTAGATATGGACGGTGCTCCGTTTAGACCACATGGTATTAATTATGCCTATTCGAAAATTAGGATTAAAGTTTATATTCAACCCCTTGATGAAAAAGCTTGGTACTCTATTGGCCATGGCTATAAAACTCCCACCATTATTGAAAATGGTGTAGAAAGAGAGAAAAAGGCAGACGAGTGGGCTACAACTAATTTTAATTATACTGATTGGAATTCCAAAGCTTTAAATGTCATATTCTCCTTCGTAGACTCTAATCAATTTCGTTTGATCTCTACTTTTCAAGTTGCAAAAGATGCTTGGGACATCTTACAGATTGCTCATGAAGCAACCACTATGATCAAGTCATCAAAGCTTCAAATTCTTACTCTAGAGTTTGAGCAACTAACCATGAGAGACGATGAACAATTTAATGACTTCTATGCAAAACTCAGTGACATCACCAATACTGCTTATAATTTGGAAAAGAAATATTCGGAGAGCAAATTTGAAAAGAAAATGCTCAGATCTTTGCCTGATCGTTTTCATTATAAAGTAACTACAATTGAAAAAAAGTAAGGAGATTGAGAATATAAAGGTTGAAGAATTGGTGGAATCATTGATGACATATAAATTACATCTACAAAGGAGAAAGAAAGAAAAAAGATATGGTATTGCCTTCAAAATTAAAAACAATGAAGAAGAGGTTGATTGTGAGGAGAGTGAAACAAATGAAAACATGGCCATGCTCACCAAACAATTCAAAAAATTTCTAAAAGGAAAAAAAAGGAGAAAGAACTTGAATACCCAACTCCAACAAAAGAAGAGATTTTCGAACAACACAAAACAAAATCCACTACATCTATGAATAGATCTGACAATCGAATTCAATGCCATGAGTGTGAGGGTTTTGGTCACATAGCCTCTGAATGTATAAATACTTTAAAGAAATCTCATATCAAGAACGCCATGAATATCACTTGGACTGAAGATGATGAAAAAGATTCAGATAAGGACGAGGACGACATAACTACTGTTGATCAGTTAACGTCTTTAATTGTGAACTTAACATCTCATACTGATTCTGTGCAAAACTTGACTGTAGGTTTTGACTTCTTGACTACAACATCTGAAGAACCAATTCGTGTCTGTTCTAACTGCAGCAGTGTGAACAAAAATTTAAAAGACGAATAGGTGAAAAACTTTTCTACTCACGTCATGATGGAATTTTTGGAAGATGACAAGGTTGAAATTGATTCTCAAAATAATATTCTAACCAACATCTTAAAAGAGAATGATGATCAAATTACGAACCTTCTTAATTAATTAAACGTTTTAAAAGAAATGATCAAGCAATTAACAATTGGAGCTTCTCGCTTGAGTGAAACCCTAAGCTATGGAAGAACTCCAAACGTCATAGAAGGTTTGGGATATGTTGGAAAAGATAAAGGAAAAGTTGGGAATCAAATCAACTTCATCAAAGAAACACAGTCTGCTATATTTTTGGACAAATATGTTCCCATTGTCGTCAGGACTGAGGCTGACTTGCCCATGCAGGTTCTGACTAATACAAAGACTAAAAACAGTCACGACCATCAGTTATACAACCAATGTATCAATTCTCAATACAGAGAGGTCAATCAAATTACTTTGTAAAATGTTGCATCTGTGGTAATATAGGACACGACTCTTTTCATTGTTTATATAGTAAAAACTTGGTCAATAGACAAATGAGACACCATAGCAACACTAAAGTAAGACAAATTTGGGTTAAAAATGGTGATTTAAATTGTTATATGGTTGATGTTGCCTATAGAACTTTTATTCCTCTTGGTATTTTGATAGTGGTTGTTCTAGACATATGACTGGTAATCGATCTTATATAACTAACTACAAAAGCCATGAAGGTGGTGTGGTCACTTTTGGTAATGGATCACATGGTAAAATTGAAGGTGTTAGCACTATTTTAATTGATGGATTCTCTCCGTTAAAAAAAGTTCTTTTTATTGTAGGTTTAAAAGTTAACCTGATTAGTATAGGCCAACTCTGTGACGATAAATACTTGGTTATGTTCTCAAAAAATTCTTGTAAAGTCTTAAATTATGATGGTAGTTGCATTCTACATGGTACTAGATCTAGTGATAAATGTTATCTTCTTGACACCAAAATTACTTGTCATATTTCAAAGACTGACTTTACCGAGTTGTGGCAAAAACGTTTGGGACATTTAAACTATATTGTTTTGTTGAGACTAACAAAATTGAATATGGTACGAGACGTTCCTAAGCTTACAGAAAAATCTGAAGGATTGTGTGGTTCGTGCCTAAAAGGTAAGCAAACCAAAAGTACTCACAAGCAAGGTAAGTTTCTCACTACTTCTTATGTGTTAGAATTACTTCACATGGATTTGATGGGACCTATTCAAATTGAAAGTATTGGTGGCAAGAAATATATTTATGTATGAGTGGATGACTTTTCTAGATATACTTGGGTAGATTTATTGAGAGAAAAATATGATGTTTTTGAAAGATTTAAATTTTTGCACCTAAAATTAACAATAAAAAAATATTTTGAGGAAATAAAAATATTGAGGATTAGAAGTGATCATGGGAGGGAGTTTGAAAATGCAATTTCTCTACATTCTGTGATCAAAATGACATTTTTCTTGAATTCTCTACACCCAAAATTCCTAAACAAAATAGTGTTGTGGAAAGGAAAAATAAGTCTCTACAAGAGATGGCTAGAGTAATGCTAACTAGTAAGAAGTTTCCTGTTAAATTATAGGCTGAAGCTATTAATACTGCTTGTTATATTTTGAATCGTGTGTCTTTAAGAATAGGAACCACTCAAACTCTTTATGAAATTTGAAAAGGAAGGAAACCAAATCTCAAATATTTCCATACATTTGGTAGCAAATGCTATGTTTTAAATGATCGAAAATACTTGGATAAATTTGATTCAAAAAGTGATGAGGGGTATTTATTGGCTATTCTGAGAATAGCCGAGCTTACAAACTTTATAACATGCGTACTCAAACTATCATTGCATCAATCAATGTAAGAATTGATGACACTGATAATTTTTCATCTTGTTCACAAGAGCCTAGTATTCAATCTTTGGAAGAACATGTTGCTGGACGTCAAACTACTCAAGACAATCATATGCCTGCACCATACAGTGAAAAACAGAAGGAACAGCCAGCATCAAGTTCTGGTGTCTCTGGCCTTACTCTTGGAAGTTCTGATGTACCAAATACAAATAACGAACAGAACATGAGAAGACAACCTCCTTCTTGGATATAGAAAGCATACCCATTGGACAATGTTTTCTCAGATTCTGGAGATTGTATGTTGACTAGGAGGAGGTTTGCTAATGAACTTGGAAATATTTTCTACACTTCACAAATTGAACCCAAAAATATAAATGAAGTAATTATTGATAAAAATTGGGTTCTAGCCATGTATGAAGAGCTAGCTCAATTTAATAAAAATGAAATGTGGAAACTTGTATCTCGGCCAAAGGACATAAATGTGATTGGAACAAAGTGGATATTCAAAAATAAATCAGATGAACATGGGAACATAGTCAGAAACAAGGCACGCTTGGTTATACAGGGATACACTCAACTAGAAGGAGTATATTTTGATAAAACATTTACACATGTAGCTCGACTTGAATCTATTAGACTTTTACTATATGTGGCATGTTAAATGATGTTCAAGCTGTACTAAATGGATGTAAAAAGTGCTTTTCTGAATGGAATTCTTAATAAAGAAGTCTATGTTGAGCAGCCTAAATGATTTGTTGATCCTTATTATCTCGACCATGTGTTCAGACTAAAAAAGGCCCTATACGGATTAAAGCAAGCTCCACGTGCTTGGTATGAACGATTGACTACGTTCTTGTTGGAACAAGGATACAAGAGAGGAGGAGCTGACAAAATTTTATGCATCAAACATTTCAAAACTGGATTAACAGTTGCACAAATATACATCGATGATATTATGTTTGGTTCTTCACTAGAAACAAAATTCAAGGAATTTGTTACACTTATGCAAAATGAATTCGAAATGAATATGGTTGGTGAACTAAATTTCTTTTTAGGTTTGTAGATCAAACAGGTTGGATCAGGAATTTTTATCTCACATGCCAAGTATGCTAAAAATCTGGTGAAGAAGTTCAGTCTTGAACAAACCAAGTCAGTCAGAACTCCCATGGCCACGTCCTTGAAAATCTCCATAGATGATCAGGTAAGGAGGTTGACTCTAGCTTGTACAGGAGCATGATAGGCAGTTTGCTGTACCTGACTGCAAGCCGTCCTAACATATCATTCAGTGTTGGAGTTTGTGCACGTTATCAAGCCAAACCAAAAGAATCACATCTTGCGGCAGTGAAGCAAATTATTCGTTATATTAACTGCACTTCTGATTTTGGTTTATGGTATACTAATGATACTAACTCTCATCTTGCAAGATACACTGATGCTGACTGGTCTAGAAACATGGATGATAGGAAAAGTACGAGTGGAGGATATTTCTACATTGGTAACAATCTCATTGCATGGTTAAGTAAGAAACAAAACTCTATTTCCTTATATACTGCAGAAGCTGAGTATTTTGTTGCAGGTAGTTGTTGCACTCAGCTACTCTGGATGAAACAAATGCTAAGTAATTATGGTATTAATCAGGATTCTATTACTATATTTTTTGATAACACTAGTGCTATCAATATTTCTAAAAATCCTGTTTAGTACTCTAGGACCAAACATATTGACATTAGACATCATTTTATTAGAAATTTGGTCGAAGAAAAAGTGATTACTCTGGAACATATTCAGACTGAGTATCAGTTGGCTGATTTGTTCACCAATGCTTTAGACTCTGCTAGATTTGAGACTCTACGAAAGGCCGTGGGTATTTGCTTCATGCATTAATTTTATTTTTCAAAAAAAAAAAAAATTGTACTTAGTAGAAGTAGTGTTTTTTTGTTTGATTTTATCATGTATGTTTGTTTACATTTGCTTACTTTTGTTATTTATTTAAAAAAAACACACAAAAAAGAGAGGAGGGGTATTCTTGAAAATAGCATATGATATAAATGTATGATTGGTCAATGAATTTTGAGATTTACTTGGCTTAACCATTCAGTATGGTATGCTCATTATTCTTATGGTAAACTATACTCAGATAAGTACACTTTGAGGATATATTGACTTATTTAATTGTGCTTTACTACTGACCGGATTGTTATCTTTAAAGTAGATTTGTACTTTGTTGTGGACCTATGGACAGTATCTATGTCTCTATAGTATTTTGTTGTGTTAAACAGATAATTTCATGGATGAGAGGGCTACCACCATAGATGTGTGCAGCCGTCCTTGATAATGAACATAAATTATGTAGAAAAAGGCTACCTTTATGGCTGTGAGAATGTCAACTCCATGATCTTATAAATTCAGTGTTTTGATAAAATAAAAAAAATATAAATAAAGTCAACACTCTGAGTACTCAAAAATTTTTTGCTATGGTACTCCTGTCTGGTACGCACATATTTTTTTCTATTTAAAGAGATATGTTCAGATGATGATTGGTTTGAAATTCATCATTACTTATCTTCTTGTCAAGGTTCAATTTGGCTTAGTGAGACAGGTTATGATTGACTAGTCTAGTATGTCCCATCACACACTCACGTTATAAATCTGACCAATTAATTGAATCTAACTCTGCGTATATATTTGATTGGAAGATTTCGGTTGATTTTGATATTTTTGGACTATGAAATTTGCCCATAAATAAGAGATTCAATTTTATCTCATAAAATATTCTCGTTAATTTTCTGTGATTATCTTGTGTGGGCTTTTTCGTAGAATTTTCAATCAACAGTCTAATTTTGGCAGTTCAATCAGCTTTAACTGAAAAAAATCTGGATGAATCTTTTATGGAATCCAATCTTATTCTGTACTAAATATTAAATTGATCTTCCAAATTTAAAAAAAATTCCGTTTTCTATAAATTAGCATCTTAGACGGTTTAATTCAAATTTGACATATCTGGTTAAGGAAGTTTTTTTTGGGTCCATAACTGCCAATCATCAGTTTGTTGGTAACTGCTTTGAACATGTCCTAAATTAACCGTTTACTCTTTCTGCAATTCTGAAAAATTCCTCCTTTTAAACTGCATCCAGGGTTTTCTCTTCACTCTTCTCGTGTGTGTTCAAGTCCAGAACTCAGTCTCTGCCTCTAATATTTGATTTCAAAGTTCTGTTGAGTTTTTATTTCAGATTCACACAATGGTGAAAACCAAAATGCCAAGATCAAAGAAAAATCCAGGAGGCTCATCCAAGAACACTATTACTCTGTCGGTTGCTGCTGAAACTGCGATGAGGCCTCAAATGTCACCAGTAAGGACTCTCCAACGAAGTATACAAAGACTAGAACCCTCAAGTTCAGACTCGGACACTTCTCCAGCGGCTGTTGCATCTCAGGCTAACCAATCGATGGACATTGTTGCATATCAACCGCCAGTCAGCCATTCTAAATCACAGGCCCATCAAACATCTAAAGACCCCATTACTTTTCTGAGAAAGAAATTTACTCTAAGTGCTCAAGAACCAGAAGAAGAAGATGATGAAGATGACGGATCTGCGAATGCAGTGGTCGACAAATGGAATTGAAAGTGGGTCTGACAATGCTGGAATTGAAAGTGAAGTTCGTGAAGATGAAAGGGACTAGTTATGAGGAGTCTGAACAGCCTCCCGCAGTTGTAGAAGGTTCAAATAAGCCCCCTTCTCAAAAATCAGATTCTGATTTCGATGTTACTCTTGATGAATCTTTGGAATCTACTCCTACATCTCCTCTAACGAAAAGAGCTACGAAGCTAAAAAGAAGAAAGGTAAAATTTGTGTTCTCATTTGGAGAACCCACTTTCTTTGGTCGAATAGGTCTGTTTCGCCTCAGGAGGTGCCTACAGAGTATTGCCTACTCCCAGTACAGACTCCCAAATGTTCAGACTTAAAATTTTAACCAAAGGTAGACATTCTGTTAACCCCCTCAATTACTATTTTCTGTTGGAGAGTGCTGAGAGTCTGTTTCTTTCATTCACCACCTATCGTAAGTTTATCATTGAGTGCAAGGTTGCAATTCTTGAATTTAGTTCGTTTGGTTTGGTTGAAATTATTGATTTTCACAACTTACATAATCTTTTAAGTTTTTCTGGGCCGTTCAATGAAACTCTAGTCAAGGAATTTATGGCCAATGTTCAAAAGAATCTAGAGAAGGTTGACAATGAATTCAGGTGGCAGGTTTATATCTGGGGAAGACGTGTTACCTTAAGTCCTAACTCTCTTAGGGACTGGCTTGGGGTGACCACCGTGGCTGTCACAAGTACCGATGAATTGACCAATGACATCATTACGCATGAAATGACTGGCTCTGCCTGGCCAGAATCAGGAGAACTGATCACTTCCCATCTACTGCCCAAATACAAAATTCTCCATCGAATTCTTATCAACAATATCGATCCATTGACTCATCAATCAGACATTTTGGAGGACAGGACTGTTATGTTATACAAGTTAGGGATGAGATTGCCAGTTGATTGGGTCAAAATAATTTTTGCTAGGATTGTTTATGAGGGGCCGAGGAGGGCTAAGCACTACAGGCTACCGCATCCAGCTCTCATCCATCACTTTCTTGTTCATCAAGAAGTGTCGGCCATAGATTTAGACAGATTCTCTGAAGATATTCCAGCGCTAGGTGTTCATGAGTTTACAATTTTGGATAGCACACCGCATCCCACTCTCAGAGTTCCTAGGCATGTTCTGTCTTTTTAGACCAATCTGGTCGTCGGATGCACTGGAAACTCAGATGGGGCTGGTTAGAACACAGGTAGACCAATTTTTACCTTAACCAAAAGTTTTTCTGATGAATTAATTTTCATGCGTAAGGTGTTGGGTAAACTTGAATATCTAGGCGATGAGCATATAAAGTCTGCATACCGAATAGGTACTCCAGAATTCTCTGCACACCCCGACGGTCCGATGGAGATTCTGGCTTCTAATCCGAAGAGTTGAGACAACCATCGCGCCCAATTCGCACCTATGCTAGATGCTCCTCCACCCGTTGCTCCATCAGATACTCCTATTCGCAAGAGATATGCAAAAGCATCTGCATCCGGTGCAAATAAGTTAAGATCTTCGCGGAACTAACTGTTTCTGGTTCTAACTTCTAACTTTCTAATTATTTGGTTATGGATGACTGTATTAACTCTTCCAATTTGTTTTACTTCACTTTAAACACTACTTTACTTTTGTTTTTCTCTTCCCTCTTTGTTATTTCATTTGGCGTTCCTCTTACAAAAAGGGGGAGTAGTTAGGTATTTTTAAGTTTGTGGTTGTTAGTTTGTGTTTGTTGTTTAGACTTTGATGATGGTATTTTGTTGGTTAAACTTTGCTAGTAGTATTTTTAGGTTTATGGTGGTTTGATGATTACACTTTGATGATATCTTGTTAAGGGGGAGCAATATTAAAGTTGTGGCTAATGTGTGTGGTATTTTGCATTTTTTTTTGTTAACTTCTTTGTAAGAGTTTTTGGTTTACACACTAAGGAGGAGTAATAACTCTTATATGTTGATGCTCATGGTTTCTTTAATTATTCACATGCCATAACACACTTCACACCTACATTAAAAATTCGATAGTTATGTGTTTGTAATTAAGCAACGCCAAAAGGAGAGATTGTTGGAAAAATATGTGTCATATTTTTCAATTTTTATATCTTGACTTTCTTAATTAATATAACTGATTTTTAATGTTAAAAGAGCAGGTAAACGTTTTCGTTTTTGACTGACTTGGATAACGCCAATTCTAATTGACTGCGTAGATAAGCAAATTATTTTTTCAGATCAGAAAAGCTACGATTTTATTCTATTTTCATACACGATATATTTTGATCACATGATTATTATTAACAGCTCTTTTAGTAGGTTAAAGGATCTTCCTTTATTGTTTTGGATTTGTTTAGGAAATAAATATTCAAAGATAATATCAAGTTTTCTAATTGCTTTCCTTCTACAAATCTAAGAATATCTTTCTATATATTCTTTCCTACTAATTTTTTACCATTCTTGTTGCAGATTTTTAGGTAAGAAATAATTCTTAATTCGATTTCTACTTTAACTATAAGTAAGAGTACACATCAATAAGAAATTAAGGCTTAGAAAAATATTTTTGTGTTCTTGTTCTATAAGCTTCAAACTGCCTGAATCTATTTAAAGTGAACAAGACATAGTGCTTCATTGATTAAGTTTTAAAAGCCAACGAGTTCTTCAAGACATTGAAGAATAAGGCTTTGAAAAATATTTTTTGCTCTTGTTTCTCCAAGCACAAAATTGGACGAATACATTGGTGGAAAAATAAGATTCGATACTTCATTGATTCAACTTTCAAAGTAAAATGGCTTTCTTCAAACTCATTGAAGAATAAAAAACAAATTGGTGTGCAACGAACAATTCCATATCTTGTTCAAGCTACTTGACGTGAAGTTAAGAACTAGAGTTCTTAATCCAAGTGGTGGTTGTGGTTGAGTACAATAGGGAAGTGGTGATAAAGTCAAGACCGGTGGGTTTGATTCCACTTCATCAACAAGTCAAAAGAAGAAGTATCAAAGGGAGTTGATCTGTTTTCTTTTGATTGTTATTTTGTTAATTTTGCGAAATTACAAAAATCGATACTATTGTATTTTTGAACAAGATTATTAGTGTATTGTTTTTACCCATGGCATGGGGGTCCGTGGATGTTACCCTTCGGAGTTTACTCCGTTACATCTTGTGTTTGTATTTAATTATTTAAATTCCACACTTAATAATATTAGGTAAACGAACACTGATGTGCGAGTCAGAACTACTATCATTGTCACTTGCCAATTCTGACTACGATTTGTCCACTGCTTGTTTAATTAAGATTAAAATTATTTTTAATTTAATTAATCTAGGTGTTAGAACTTTCAGTATGGCATGACTCTTAACTCATGATTGAATAGTTTTGCTTGGTTTTGTGAAAGTTGCGTGTTCAGTGCTAAATATGTTGTGCTTGACTCTTAATACTCCATTGACTCACAATATCTTGTATCATTTTCACCTTTCTAGTTCCATCTTATGTCCACTATTATATGTTGATAATTTATCACCATTCTTTTTAATTGTTGCATTATGTTATGGTTTATTGATATTGTTCTTAACTATTTATGGTCTTAGGTTTGTAACTGGATTCTCTCGAGGACCTTTGCTTGGATTTAAGTATTTGGAGCCTTTGTTCTGTATATAGAGGTAACAACGTTGATGTTTATGCTTCTTATACTTCTGCTAAAAAGTGTGTCGTTTAGTTAGCTTCTTAGTTCCTTTTGATTTTCTTTTTCCTTGTTTGATAAGGCTACTGGTAGTGCCTTTGAGGTGATTATGACTCTATAACCATATGCATTATGTGGCGTTTCATTAGTAATTATTTTTCTTACAAATCCAGAGTCAATTCTATTTTTAAACTGTAGCTAACAATAATATCTCTGTTTTGCTTTAAATTTCTTTTACTATGTGTGTGTATCTTAACTACTGTATAAAGTGAAAATTGTCATCATATATTTATTTTTAAATACAAAAAAAAATCCTTTGATTTAGTTATTTAAATACCAAAAGGCTTAGTTTGGTTAATTATGAACTAAACACTTAGATTGCAAAAAATATGCAGATTGACTACTTGACTGGAGCCATCTTCTCTGCCTTATGGCTGACTATTGCAGAGGCAACATATAAACTTACACTTTTATCCATAAAAGTTCTCCACTTGTCATACATAGATTGATATTGATAGACAAGAAATAATAAATTTTCTATATCTTTTGACAAAATAAAAATAAAATAAAAAAGAAATTCATCCTTCCACACTACAAGTACAATCATTTACTTTCTTGTTCTCCTATTAACCACTATACGAAGTAACTTCATGTAATCAACTCTGCTTCATCTCGTACACAAATAGCCACCAAAGAGTAAAGTTCTAGAAAATATGAAAGAAAACCAAAATACGTCTTAGTTCTAAAAAAATATGTATGATATTACTTTGTTCTTTCTTTCACTTTTAAGTTCTATGATTATACATATGTTACATATTAGAATAAAATTAAACTTGTGTTGTATTAGATTCGATTAAAAATATAATGGTTGATGATACACATTTTTATTAACTTCTAATCTACAAAATTGTATATTCTCTATAGATTCAACAAGATGGATGAAAAGTACAAACTTATACCAGATATTTATTCAACAGAAAATGACTGGACTACAAAGGTAATTGTCATAAAAAATTAGCTCCAAAAATAGCAAGGAAAAATCAGTCAAGATATTAGCACATTATACTCATGGATAGAGGTGGTAAAAATGGATAGGTCTAGTGGGTTAGGGATTCAATAAACATTGGAAAGTGATAAATTATATGTGCTAATAGAACCAACACTGGCCAATGGCATCAGAGTGCCATTAGTAGTCAATACAGATGATTTAGAACGACAAAAATTAGCAGAAGATGCTGAGTTAGGTGACATGTTATTAGAAGCACCCGAGTATAAAACCCATATAGAAGAAGAAATACCTGAAGCACTCTGGGATGACAAACCTACACGTGAAGACGCTGACATAACATGTGGCTGTGTGTCGAAGAACTTCTAAAACTGATCATTGAGGTTAGCTAAATTGGCAAAAGAGGGTGGACCTCCAAATCCAAACAAGTCAAAATGAGGTACAACTGCTGCTATATTTGTATTGGGCCTTTAAAATCGCTATTTTGATTGACCTCCAAAATTTCATGAAGACTGATATTGTAGTTGGTGTGGGGGATGCTGACTTTGTTGGGGTTGCTGTTTCTTCAATAAATTAGAAAATTGAGCTTTCCAATGTCTCTTTTGCTTGCAAAAGCTACACTTGTCACTACTAACCCTCACAAGATCTGGTCTAATTCTGTACTGGTGGTCGAGAAGGGACAGCCAAAATCTAAGTAGTAGATGCAGAAAGAGATGTTTTTCCTACATGAGACTTCAAACTTATTTTCTCAGCCAAAAGTTCAATAACAACATAATCGACGGAAAGAAAATGATTACGATGTAGAATTGACCCACGGAGTCCCTCAAAATCATACCATAAAGCCATCAAAAACTGAAATAAACGTTATCACTCTCTAAACTTAATATGTGATTGATAAGCTCGAAACTCGAGATCCTCTATAAGAGACCATTGATCACAAAGATTAGTCATTGCAGGATAAAATTCTTGAACACACATGTTTTTCTGTTCTAGTTCCCAAATATCAGCTCCCAATTGGTACTTTTTTTTTTTTTTTTTTTTTTTTGCAAAATTAGAATGTATGAACAACCGTGCCAAATGATCCCAAATTTCCTTATTTGTTTCATATTTTGCCAATTGTGCACCTACAAAGTTTTCAACAAAATTGATTATCCAAGTCGTTATTTTGGCATTGTTCATATCCCAAGTACGAAGCATTTCTACAAGTTTATCATATCCATCTTTATCAAGCTTATGTTTGTTCTCAATCCTAGTCACATACCCTTCAAAAAATTCTTCGTCACAATCTTCTAATACGAATAATTTTTTCCATCTAATCTCACATTAATCGACTAAAGTGAATCATCTTTTGCACTTGCCATCATAAAAATTCAACCAACAACCAACACAACAATTTCTCAAACAAATACTAACAGCTCAAACAAAAATCAAATCCGAAAATGAAGAAAATATTTGGCAAGCTATATGAAAGCCCAAACAAAATGTCAAAACCAAGATTAAGGCAAGTAGCAAGAAGAATATCGAACATCAATACGTGATGCTCCAGTTGGATTCGCGAGAGTTGTGAATGATATCAATACTTCCTCCTTCACACCATAAAACAAAGTATTCACATTGACTCAAGCTCTAATACCATGTGAATTTTGTAGAAGAAAGCAAGAGAGTAAAGATGACTTAGGGTTACAAGATCCAAACAAGCTTACAATAAAAATTTAATATACAAAAGTCTACAAGACTTTAAATAGTCAAATGAGCAAAATGTCTAAACTATCCTAACCAAACAAGTAAAAAGACAAATGCAATATTAACATAATATAAGTACAAATGATATAATTAAATACACTAAGATAGAAATGGTATACCTTCCGACCACAATAGTAGTTCCAAATTTTGATTTTTAGGGATTTGTAGCTCCTAATTTACGACCATATTTTGTTGCAGGTGGGGAAGGAGGAGGTGGGTTGTTGTAGATTTTGGTTGTGAAGAAGGAAAAAAGTTGCAACGGTTATCTCACAGTTTTGATTCCATATATCGATGACAATTCTAAATTTTTTTTGTATATTATATTAGACCTACCTAAAGAAATTATCTATTATATCACTAAAAAAAGTTTAAAAATAAGTGTAGAGTGCGATTATGCTCTACGTAGCTTAATAATCAAAGTTTTCAGACTCGATCACTCATTGACTCGGACGAAGAGATGTGTCACTATCCATAGCTAACCTAATAGTTTAACCGAGGGATCAACTCCTGTCAAATATAATATAAATTATTTTTATTATACAATAAAATAAGCATAATAATTGTCCTTCACTTAATTAATTATACATTACTTTTCAATCTTTACTGCAAAACTCAAGATGATGAAATATTTTCAAAATGAGTCAAAAAAATCATGTTAGAAAAAACAAATTTTTTTTTCTTTTCTTTTCTCTTACATATTTGTAGATTTTGATCATAATAGAGGCTTGAAAAAGAAAACACATTCACTTGATTATATATGCTGACGTTGGAATTTCATAATAAGCAAATATGACGTGCTCCACATTTACACTTTTGTTATATATGAATCATGCGAATAATACAATTTAGGGCAGAGGTAGGTGAAAACTAAAAAAAATGTGAAAATTGAAGTCTAAAGAGATAAGTAACTATTCAAATCCTAAATAAAATTTGAAAATTTTCTATTAGCAATGACCTATAAAATTTATAAATTTGGGTCAACAGTTTTCTAAAACTTGACAATTTTTTTTAAAATTTTTTAGTAAGTCGATTGCATACCGATCTAATAAAGCAATTCGAACCAAATTGTTATCTGAGTTACTAATTTTCCGATTAAACCACCAGGTAGGTTAACATGTCAAATGAGAGATCCTCAAAAAGTGTAGGAAAACATTTAGTCACAAAGAACTGCTATACAGTCCATCATTTTTCTCCATGTAGTGCTAATTATGTAAATTTCTAAATCTTGGAGGCATATAAACTCACCAACAACAATTGCTTGCAGTGCAGTATGTGGCTGAACACATCAATCTCATATCTTTGGGATTTTTTCAAAAATAACCACAATAAATAAAATATTTCTTAAAGTACTTATCATATTTTTTTTATTCTAAAAATACTGTTTTTTTTTTTGTAACACTTGTTGTTACATTTATTATTTTAGTTATAATACATATGCTACATTTGTTATTAACAAATATAACAAATGTAACAACAAGTGTTACAAAAATAAAAATATATTTTTAGAATAAAAAAAGTTAAATAATATTTTTTAAAATTATTTTATATTTTGTAGTATATGGTGAAATTCTCACCATATCTTTTGATTTAACCCAAACCAATTTGTCTGAGCTTTGGGCTTAAATTTAATGGCCCATAAAAATTTGTAATCACTAATTTCCAAAGTATACGCTTGGCGATTATTATTACTATAGAAAATTAGGGTTGAGTTCTTCAATCTCTCATGTGATGCATTTATGAGTTCCAATATGTTTTAGTATGTGAATGTGGATCTCACACGATTGAAACTGTTAAAGTAGATTTTAAAATTGTACACAACTTTTACGTGACTTAAAGCATTTCATTGATTTGATAGTTTTGCCATGCATCCAACTTTAATCACATAAAAGTTTGTGTGCGACTCTAATCCACATTACGGTTTTCATTACAAAGAGACCCAGATTTATAAATTTAAATAAGTTGAAGACCTAAAACCTTGCTTTTGAAGATTGAAGAACCATAACCACACAATGTGACAAGTAAGAGAGTCAAACTCTAATTTCCCCTTATTACTATTTGCATGTAGTAGATGTTAGACTAAGCTTAAATAAAGTATTTTTCTGTAAATAAATAAGTTTTAATGAAATTTTTTTTTTTTTGTCAAAGTTCGATTTAACTATGTTATATCTTTTAAAAGTAAATTGTTAAAATAAGTTATTAAAAAAAAAAAAAAAAACTTATTCAAACACGTTCTTGATCTTAGTAGAGCAAAGGCTCAATCCGAAATACTTAACATGTTTTTAAGACAATTGTTTGATTGATCTTTGCATAGAAGATCGCGTAAAATGATATTAATTTTTAATTTTTACCTAATCTAAAACTCATTGAGAGGAACGAACGGCTAATTAAACACGGAATATATTAAATATACTAAATTAATATATAAAATATTAGATTATACTCTATCTTATATATATGAATGAAAATAATAAATGTCAGTTTTTTTTTTTTTTTTAAACTAATTTTTATGACATCTTATCATGTTGTAAGGAAGAAAAATAATATATATAATTTAAGCAAGTTGTGGAGACAGAAAGCCAAGACTAATGCCGGCCTCCACCACTCCCACAAAATCCCTTCTGTCTGTAATTTAAATAATAACAGTTAGTGCTCTTTACTATGGTTTTTTGTACCTATTAAAATTCACCATTCATTCATGGGATCTCCAAATGGTTCCACCCCAAATTAATGCCGTGAGGCATTCAACTTCTTGCCAATGCAAACAAAGTGCCACAAACTCCTTAATTTGTGTTGTAGTTAAACGTGAATAAAAATTGTGGATTGGGCAAAATATATAATTACAATAAATTTTATTTTTAACGATGAAAGTTTTAGTCTTGTAAAGTTTCTCGAAGACCATTTTTCGACGAAACAACTTAAAAATGACTTCCTACGACAAAAAAATTACATCGTTAAAAGTGAAATTTCTTGTAGTAAATATATAGATAAAATTATGTTTGACCAACTTACAAACTTAAAAAAAAAAATCCCAAAATGTCTTGAGATTTCTCTACGCGTGTTTCTAATAAATAGTATAGAGATTCAATTATCATCACTAAAATATGCTATCAAAACATGTTTAGTGTGCAAATGTTGTATGATAATAGACGAGCTTAGATTTTCTGTCTTGAACTTGCTTTTCTCTTGGCACATAACTTCTTCTTAATAAATGAGGACAAACTAGTATATTTTTTGACATCTCGGCACATTTTACCTAAGAGTCTTCTCATTTGCTAAGAAAATGTGATGTGTGAATACGTCAAAAATGTATTAGGAGGCAGCAAGTACGGGACAATAGATGTCAACTCACGATATACACGATGTTAACTTCCTTTTTTATTTGTAAATTAAATTCAATACTATGCAATCTATATTATCAAATAAGCCAACATATGGTGCATTTTTCATTTGGAAGCTCAAAAACTAAGACACGAATAGATTCCAAATCTTCAATTTTGAACCACTTAGGGGTACTGTTTATGAAAATCTTTCAAAACAAAATTTTAAAGGTTGAGGACTAAAATTTCGATAAAAGGGTTGATGAGGCAGGTGCAAAGAAGGGCAGCCAATCGATCTCAGCCGTCCATATATATTGACAGCCGCAAATGCAAGCGACAAGTGTGGTGGGCGGTGGCTGAGCAGCTGACGTCAAAGGGTGGCTGCCGCTTATAATTAGGCGAGTGTATACAAGATTAATTAGGAATTAAACAAAATTTAAATCCCTAATCATCAGTAATGAGCATCCAGGGGTAGAGTTGTCATTAAACGAAGTCGTACGAGTCGTTTTTTATTAATAATTGTTTAATTTAATAATTATAGATCACATGAAAGGATGCTTCTGATTCCTTAGTATTGAATTGTGCATCATTGTTACTCAGAGAATCCCAGTTATAGTTTTGTTTTCTTCTGATTTCTGTCATGCTTGAACGTGGAGTCTCTGTAAATATCAAGCTAAAAATTAGGGTTTTTTTTTGGGGAAGGGACCACATCCAAAAAAGTTACAATATTACAGAATAATCAAGTTTGATAATGCTGAAATTATTTTATAAGTACTTATAAGTTGTGAGTTCTATAAAAATTGAGATGTTCTCCTACCCATAACTTCTACCCACTGTTGAGGTGACAGTCCATAATTGGCAATTCACGTAGATAATAAGTGAGTACTAAGTTCTGAGTCCTACAAAATATATAAATAAAAAATATTTTTAACTAATTTAAATTATAATGTAAGATTAAAGCACACAATATGGAAAAATATAGATTAACGTGGATGAAATAGCCATTTACAGCTTCTTAAATTCCCAACTTCATTTGCCCAATTAACTTTAGCTACATGTTAGGTGGTTCCGGGGGTGGGTGGTGTGGGGGTAATGTAACATAATTACATAAACCAAAATTGTAAAAGTTCAGAATGAACAATTGGTTAGATTGGTATATGTTTAAAGTTAAAACGATCACTATTATTTTAAAATTGATGTGTTCAAACGAGCCAACATCTTGTGACATGCATGTTAAGAGTAAATTTCACATCGAATAAAGATGAAATAAATATAAAATATATAATGACTTGGACTATTTTTCTTAACAAATGTTGATATTTTAAGATCATACTTCAAATGCTATAGATATGTTCTAGTTGAGATGTTATAATTGAGGTTGTACTATGATATCTAGTCGATCGTCTTATATCAATGGATTCGTGATTTTATTTTATAAGATGTAGGGTGACACGACCAATTCTTCAATAGTCGAAACTAATAGGAGAAACGAATTCAAGCTCTTTATCATTGAAGACTCAACCTATAAAATGCATCAATCGCTCAAAATAATGATGAAAACTTTTATCTTGAAAACTTTTTTGACGATAATTTTTGATGAAATAGTTAAAAAAATAATAATCAACTTTTCACAACAAATTAGGTCTTGAAACTCAAAGGAGACCTTACAATAATTAAATGCAATACCTTCAATTGTGATAGAACTAATAGAATATGACGCATTCTTGTAAAAAATGCACAATCGAACCTTTTTATTATCGAAGCCGAAGTACTAGACTCTATCTATAATCACTACATTTCGTTTCGTTGGAGTCCAGACCATTTAAATTTAAATTTAACATAAAGTTTTAGAAGAGTATGAAAAGTGCATATTTTAATGTAACTTCTTAATTACATATAAAATTTCATGTTAGTCAAGTCAAGCATTAATTTTTTTTTTATAAAATTAAATAATTATTTTAGATATTTAATAAAATCGGAGTATCGAATTTGTTGTGTGAAATTGTGAATGGCCAGAATAATAAATTAGAACTTCTTCTTTTTTTAAAAAAAAAAAAAAAATAAATAAATTTACTTTTGAAATTTAAAATTGTTATCCACGCAGAATTCTCATTATATCCCATCAAAGTACAAAGAAGTCGGTGGTTCCCCTCATTATCATTGGCCCATCAAAAACCTTTTTTTCCAATAATTTTAAGTACTTATTTTAATAATTTAAATACTTTCCAAAAATTTCAGACCAATAAATCCTTTAATCACAACTTAATTACTACTACATTTTCCTATGCCATATTTAGTACTTCCTCCGTTCCACAAAGATAGACTCGTTTCTTTTTTCACACAGATTAAGAAATCTCATTTAATGTAATTAAAATTATAAATTTTTCACACACTTTTTCTATTATACCTTTATTTAATATTAGTCATTTATGAATCTAATAAATTTAAATGCTTGTTTTGGGTTGATAACAATGTAAATTAAATAAGGATATATTAGGAAAATAAAAAATTTAATATATCCTGTATAAAGTAAGTTACCTATAATTTAGGGACAAATAAATAAAAAAACAAATCTATCTTTGTGAGATGGAGGGAGTATGTTTGTACTAAATAATAAACACATAAGACAACTCAAAAATTTTGTTCTTTACTTTTGAAAGTCGATTGGTCATTGAAATTTGATGGAAATCGATTATCAATCACCTTATGGTTACCAAAAATTGATGTAATTCTACTTCGAGACTTTGGAGTCACTCTTCAAACATGGATCTTGCCTCTTGCTCATTGCAAAACCCTCTTCCGGGGTTTGTTCTCAAGCATTTTGGTCTACGTTTGAGTTAATTAAATAATGTGATTATATTTATTTGTGAAAATTATAGTAAAATATAAATAGATATATTCAATTGCCACCAAAGAAAATTTGGATAAAATAAATAATATTTATCCAGCCAACCGCCTCAAGACGAAACATTTTGAAGCTCTCTCCGAGAATCGCGGCCAGCTGCCGCCTCTTTACTTTTCCATCACTTATCTTTGGAGAAAAAAATACTTATCCAACATTTATTTCATTTTTTTTACTCGATATTAAACCATGATAAAAAAAAATAAGTTAAAAACTATGTTATTTCGACAATAATTGATTTGCCTGTGCAATTACCCAATTATATTTAACACGTGTGTACTGTCAATTAATGCGTGAGCTATTCCAACTCGCGTCTCTCTATTTTCTCTCTACCCGAAAATATCTCGAATTAATGTCTTTTATATACAACGAGCAACTACTAATTATGACCATTTGTAGTTTAGACAAAATGTAAACGGTATAATTACTAGTTAGGCTAAAATTATTCAACACAATTACCCGATTCTCCCCATTGAACTAGTGAATAGTCGAACCCGCTTGTTCCGGTAAATGTTGAGATGGGGTTTTACAATTAACAATAGAGCTTAAAAATTTGATAAAAATGTGAAGTCAAAATCAACAATTAATTTTAATTACATATTTCAAGAGATTCGTAGTCTTTCAACCACATATTTCATTATTATTTTTTATTTATCAAAATCTACTTAAAAGCTATATTAAACAATTGCTAAGGTTAAAATTTGTTGCATTTAATATTTAGTTTTATGTAATACTCTCTTTACTTGCAACACAAATTAAGGTAGAGAGATAAGAAGACAGAAATGGAGATGGAGAACAAAAGTATGCTAATATATATATATATTAATGATAACAGAAACAATTGCACAGATTTGACCCTTATGATTTGTATGTATGTATGTATGTATGTATATATATATAATTTAAATATAATAACTTATCAATCATCTCATATGATAAACCCTTATTAAATTAATAATTATAAACCAGTTTACAACTCTTTCTTCTTCTTGTTGCGTATGGAGAAGAAGAGCTATTTTTATTTTTTTTAATGTAAAGTCAGCGACTTCTCTCTCTCTCTCTTCTTCAACTCTTTCTCTCTCTAAAAACCATTCATTCTGTGAAAAAAAGTTTTAATCTTGAAAAAATCATTCTTTGTTTCTTCAGATGCAAAACCCTGTTGTCGTCAGATAAGTCTTTGAAAACCTAATCAAAATTGCATGTTCTGTACGTCTGTTTGGTGCAAAAACATGCCAAACTAAGCAAGTCAAATGATTAGACTGTTTGTGTTTAGGTAAAGTATGTGCCAGTCAGTTCTTGCAGGGAATTAATGGAGACTTATCAAGGTGATTTAACTGATATAGTTCGAGCCAGCGGTGGTGCAGGCAGCAGCAGCAACATTTGGTCCGAACCACCAATCTTGAAATCCGACTGGCAGTTCCCGAGCATCGGGATCGAAGAACCAACTGATTATTTTGGTGATCCATTTTCCATCATGGGAGATCCACTTCTTCAAGATATTGATACGCCGCCTGTGTCTGGTTTCTTAGAAACTGGTGGTGGTGGTGGTGGTGGAATTGAAAATAACAGTATTGTTGATGATAGAAAAAGGCCTTGTAACGTCTTTTCCAGGATGCAGATCTCTCCTAATCCTATGGGATTGAAGGCTGGAGCTCCTATGTTAGTGTCTCATGATCATAGGATTTCTCAAAATAGTTTCGAAGGTTGCTTGGTGGAAAGTCCTGTGCAGATCTCGTCTCCGCGAAATGCGGGCATCAAACGAAGGTGAGGATATGCTTATTTAAATCATGATTAATCTCTTACCTCAAACTTTGATCTTTTTAATTGATTGTTTAAATTATAATCTTATATTTTATGCAACACCAACAATGAAAGTTGGGCTATTACATGCCTTGGGTTTATTCAGAATTCGCTGTTCATGTAATTTTATTGAAACCCCACTTACCAGATTTCCATTGTGTAGTCTTTCAAATTCTCCATCACTTTCAGCTTTTTAAATAAAAGAAGAAAAAAGTGAAAGTGGCAAAGAAAGAGCAGTGATGAAACAGTTTAATTGTTTTTTTATTTTTATTATTAAATTCATTTGGGGTTTTGATTTTGATGCAAACCAGGAAGAGTCAAGCCAAGAAGGTAGTTTGTATTCCGGCTCCTGCGCCTGCCAACAGTAGAGCCAGTGGAGAAATTGTTCCTTCTGATCTTTGGGCATGGAGAAAGTATGGCCAGAAACCCATTAAAGGATCCCCTTATCCAAGGTAAAACCTCGATTCCATGAATTTCCTTTTCCAAGAATCACTATAATAGACTCTTGTGATGTTGAATTATCAATTCAGGGGGTACTATAGATGCAGCAGTTCAAAGGGTTGTTCTGCAAGAAAACAAGTGGAACGGAGCCGGACTGACCCGAATATGTTGGTCATCACCTACACTTCTGAGCACAATCATCCATGGCCGACTCAAAGAAATGCTCTTGCAGGATCCACGAGATCTCAGCCGTCAAAGAACACTAGTTCAGCTCCCAAGAATTCTTCAACTTCTGATCATCAGCCCCAGAAGTCTACAAACCCCAAGGAAATCAATGCAGAAAATGTATCCTCGCCAGTACTTGATCATGGTAATTCTACATCAGATCATACATCTGTGAAAGAGGAAATTAAGGGTCAAGATTCTAAAAGCCAAATAGAAATTGTGGCTGATGATAGAGAACTGAGTACTGAAGGGTTTCCACATAGCTATAAGCCGGCATTGCCAGCTGACGGCAACCATTCCGAAGACTTCTTTGCAGATTTGGGAGAAATAGAAGCCGACCCTTTAGATCTCTTATTCACGAGGGGATTTTCTGGAGAAGAAGTGGAAGAAGAACACAAGACCTTAAATCCATTCAGTTTCTTTAATTGGAATACTTCAGGAAACCATAACAGCACCTCATTTGGAGAAACTAAGAAGGATTCATAAGTTAACAAGTTCCTAAAACAACAAACATATGATCATATACACAGTTTTTAGCAGTTTCTTTGGGTGCAATTTCAGTCAGTCCATGCATAAACAAACCCAAAACACATTGGATCTTTAGTTTATTTTTGTATGATTTTTACCCTTTTGTGTAGTTAATTACTGAGTGCTGGTAAATTGGGAGCAGAACCCAGGAGTTCATCTCTTGGAATATTATTAGATGGGACAGAAAGCTGAGGAACAGAAGGTTTCAACAGTGATAAAAAGTGCGTTTGTCAGATATGACTGGAAAACTCAATGAAGGTATTGATTTTGGATGGGACAATTTCAAGAGTGGGAGAAATTATTCAACCATGCTTCATTACCTTAATTAAAAATTATTAATTGTGAAGAATTATGCAAATGTTGTTAATTATAATATATGACATTTCTTATGTATATGTAACGAATTAAGAGGAGAGAAGATGGTATTATAAACTTTCGGTTCCTCCGCTTTTTGTTTTTCAATGTAGTTATGTTATTGTTGTACCTATTGGTTCGGATTTTTACGTGTTTTTCATTAATTAATAATAATCATGTTTTCAATTATACTAGTTGTTTGTAATTGAATGGAGCTTGAGCTTGTTCGAGGTCTAGCAACCTCAATGATAGCCAAGGCTGCTTGAAGTCCAACACCCTCATGGGTAACTAGGGCAACTTGACTTCGAGCGGCCCCATCGATAGCTAAGGACCGCTAGATCAAAAGATGCTACTCCTAATCCCATTCCTTGACCACAAAGGCCTTTAGAGAAAACCACTTCCAAGATTCGTTCTGCAATTTTTTAGAATAGATAATTTGGACACGCACTCCTTCATATTCAATAGTCTTGGTACCACATCAGCAAAATGAAGTCTATATATAGTAGTATAGGGCTTGGAATTAAAAGTATTTATCTAGATCTACCTACATAATTCAGCATATTTTACATTCATATACTTTTCTTTTTAATTTATACTGATTATTATGTTGAAGTGGCAATATGATCGATAGCCCTATTACTTTTACAAGTGTTGGATTACTTCAAAGCTGCCACCAACGAAGGAATATTAACCATGTTATTATTTAGGTTCTAATTAATTAGTTGAGACAATGTTTGTGTGTGTGTGTGTGTGTGTGTGTGTGTGTGTATATATATATATATATATATATATATATATATATATCATTTTCCTTGCATTGCTTTTTCGTGGGATAATTGTTCTTCCTTCACATTATTGTATAAAATATAGTATTTGACATTTATGATCTTAGATTGTACATTTAAACATTTTTGTACTCCTATTATTTCATAGTATTTAGTACGAATTTTGAATTATATAATTATAATCTTGTTAAAAATATACGTAAATGTTGTGATGTAATATGATAACATTATTTCTTATATTACGCTCATCATTATCGAATACTAGTACTATTTACATATCGACAAATTAGTCTAGGCCACTTGCAACATGTAGTAGACTATTTGCGACATTTATGTGGCACGGGTCCATCCACCCATGCACAAACACACACTTGTATAATATAACAATCTAAAATCAAATCATTAATCCTCTACAACTTATACATTTTTCAATACATACAAAAATAAATTCAATCTTAAAGTATATTAAGCAATACCGTCTAATATTAAGTGTATAAAAATTGTAAATCTCATAAAATATTTAATTAATATAATTATTGACTTTGAATCACTTTTTTTTATTAATTTTGTATACAAGTTTGTCCCATAATATATACTAGGGCATTGATCTAATGCTCACTTTATACTCATCCAATGAATACAGGACAAGTGTTCCAGTGAATATTATAATAATGCCCAACGTGGAAATTAGAACAAAACTGTAATATACTATGGTGACTTTGTGGTTCCTTTTATGGCAGAAGCATTTATTCATGAATTATTATTTGGGAAATAGTGACCTTATGTTTTGTCAAATCAATCAACTTTCATAAAAAAAAAAAGATAAATAAAAAAAATTATGCCTATATCAACTGAAGTCACTTCCTTACTAGAAAAAAAAAATGAAAGTGTAAGTTTTTCTCAAACTAGTTGATTGGAAGAATGTAATTATGTGTTTGTTAGAATTTTTTGAATATTATTGGAGTTACTGTTGAATCATGATTATGATTGGAGATAAATATAGCACATAAAGCTCAAATCGCATGACCAATATTTTGAGTGTTTTAGAACTTGTGGCGATTAATCTATGTACCAAGATCATGATAAGATGTGTAAATTGTGTGGATTGAACTTTTTTTTTTTTTTTTATTTGGCACGACTTTCATCTCAACTGGGTCAAGTTCAAAGGACTTTGTAAAAATATGCATAATTCGACAACATATCATCTACAAGTGTAAAGTGAGTATATAGTGTGGCTTATGACTCAATTACACGTGCATTTTATACAAGGTCATTGAAATGAAGCAAGTCCAAACGAAATAGAGGGTCGCGACAACGTTAAACCTTTTTTTGATAATTGACGTAGAGAGGCAGAGTGAGAATCGACAGACATTATTTTTTCAAAATTTAAATTGCTTTAATAAGTGGAAGAAGAAATTGACACTAATATCATACAAGGAAAAAGTGTCATTATATTCACACTACAAATTTTATTATCTACATCACGTTTTAATTGCAATAAAGGTCTTTCAACTTTTTTTCGTCGTATTTTTATTATTAACTTTTAATTAAATTTCACGATAATGATTTTTGTCCAAATATTTTGCTATGTGCATTGAAATGATTGACAATATTTTGCAAAACTTTTGTATTTGCTATTTATTTTGCTTATTTAAAAATACGAGAGGCAAACAAATTTTTAACCTCTCTTAATTAACTTTTTGGACAAAAACTATCATCAAAATCAAAAATAAAATGTGTAAATTAATAAGTTGATGATAAGAATGTGATTAAAAAATAATTGGAGACATAAATATGAAAATAAACAATAGTTGAGGAACTTTATTGGAATTAAAATGTAGTTTGATTAATAAACTATATAATGTAAATATGTAAAAATAATTAAGCAAGGAAAAAATACAAGAACCAATATATTTCACTCGGGTCTTTGACCAAACTAGCCCTCAAATTCAACAATTTTTTAACTTTTTATATTTGTTGATAAATTTTTGGAATCCAAACAAAATAAAAGATAAATAAAAATTGTCCGACTTGACACCACTAGTCATAAGGCTTGCCAAATCCCAAATCCTTAAATTCGTCCTTATGAAACATCATTTCTAGCCTCATGGTCAAATATTATCATAATTCGTGTTCTCCATCATTTTGCATTTTAAGAATTTTGGGTATATTTTAGAATAATTATATTCATAACCGTTCACTATCGATAGTTATTTTACTTAGCATTACTCAATTAAATAAATTATTTACTCTAATTGAGTAATGTTATAGCCATTAATTATGAATAATTCATCCAATTGAGTAATACCATATATGATGATTGCCGGTAGTGAGAACTATGAATAACATTACTTTTTTTTTATGCTCTCATCCTCCTATTTATTCCGTGTATTTATCTAGCTAAGTTTAAATTATAATTTAAGGTGTTCAAATTTATTAAATGTACTTTTTATCTATACATTTCGTAACACTCATAATTTAATACACATTTATTATTCAACATTCATAAGACTCATAATTTATAAACACTTAAAATATAATTTTAACACTGCAAAATTTGTTGAAGGGACTAAGAAGTCAATATTAGGTAGGCTGAAAACTATACAATTTATAATAAAATATTAATAACATATATTTAAAAAGAAAAGTTTTTACTAGTAACGTATCTAATTCAAATCAAAATATATCAGTCCAACTAAAGTATCGTGTGATGGAAATCAATATAAACAGAAGGTTGGGCTAATGCTCCACTAGACGATTATAAGTACGAATATGTCATATACAATATGCGCACACGAACATGGAAAAACAATGTATTATTAGTTTGGCATAGTTTTTTTTTTTTTTTTAAACCTTTTTTTTTTTCTTTAACACATTTTCAACTATATATATATTTTGTGGAATCTATAACTTTTATTAACTTTTCAACTACACATATCACTAAGTTTTTTTTTAAAATCTCATAAAAATCTACTTTTAAACTCCATCAAACAAGCGCTTAGACGTCTTAAACTAATGAAAATATTATTTATTTTCTATATATCTATCTATATCCCTAACTAGTGCAAAAACTCATGAGACTTAATATAATTTGTATTTTATCCATTTCTTAATCTTCAATGTAATTACATAATCTAACTAATTATCTTACTATTGAGTTCTATTACGCCTTTGGCTCGCGTGGAATCTGCGGCTTTGTCACCTAGGAAGTAGATGTCACTAAAGCAATTGTCCTCCTGCCACGTGGAGGCTCCATTCAGTCCCCACACGCCTAGCTTAACATTGACGCGACAACATATTTCTTGAGCTTCACATCAATGGCAATATCATCCTACACTTCATAAAGTCTTCGCATGGAAACAACCCGTAGCTGAATCTTATCTCCAGGCAAACCCTTGATAGGAACGAAGGATAGTGGAGAGCCTACGGAAGTTGGCGGGCAAGAGTACATTGGCGAACCTCTATGCCTTAAGTGCCTATTTTTTTTTTTTTTTTTTGTATATGACAACTTTGGGAGTTGGAGCGTGGGTCCATGAGGATTTATCTTATAAGGAAGTAATCTTATATGATGAGATAGGATTTGGAAAAATAATTGAAGATACCCTAAGGGCCCACATCCACTTAGATAGTTCCGTTTTGAAGAAAACAAGAAAACAAAGATGACAATAGATCAACCAATGATTGTGTGACATATGTTAAATTAGGTCAGTACTATCTTTAACCTAAATTTACCTTAAAATACCCATGATTGATTTAAGAAAAAGGTACGTAAATTAAACCATATTAAAAGTTCTGTGTATTTGTCTCTCCCATACAAACTTTTGTTGTCTCTTATTTCTCGACAATTGAGTTGACCATCAAAGTACAAACGATCGCCAAAATCTCATCTGATACGTCGATCTTTGCTTATTAACAGTGTTCAAGTGTGCAGGTAACATACATGTAGATAGAAATGGGACTAGGGTCTGTTGACAGTGGGATCGATTTTGAGGTCCTCAACATAGACTCGACACTGGAAAACTAACCGGATAGTGGCTCATCTAACAAGGAACGTAACTGGCATGGCCACCAATATGTGGCTGTTAACGGAGGAAAAAGCAACCATGCGTAACATTCTGGACAACTTGCAAAACTAGCATGTCTCATCCAGAAGCAAGTGCAGTCGAAGCCAGTCGAGTCCTTCATGATCCGGCTCAAAATCTAGCAACCAAAGGTCAAAGAGTGGTTTATCCCAGTCTCATCACAAGAACCATAATTCACGCAGCCACAATTCCAAATGTACAAAGACCTGCCTAGAAGAGATAATCCTAATCTTACCCACGAGTGAAAGCGAAGACCTTTTAGGTTTGCTAGTGTCTTCAATAGGCTTGGAGTTGAAGTAAAAGACCAAAAGTTTCATAAGTTGACCGTCAGTTAAAGTAATTATTCATCAATGCCTTCATTGTCAATCGTTCCAAATCCGTCCCAGCAAACCGTATTCATGATATGAGGCAAGAAGATGGTAAATCATTGAAGACTTATTTCATAAAATTTAGCAAAGAACTCATCGCCATTGAGAACGTATCAAATGAGAATGCCATTGACGCGCTTTGGTTAGGGCTCTGGATGGAAACCCTTTAAGGGATGTCTGCAAAAATAAATTCTATAACCTACAATCGGTTGGTAGAAATAATAAAGGATAAGACCTTCACCGAGGAGACAATAGAGAATTGTAAGAAAAGTAAAAGGGACAGGACCGCCGACATGGGAAAGTACCAGCAAACCTAAGTCAAAAGGCTGCTGGGGCCTAGTGACAAGTGCTAAGGAAGATTCAATCAGATAGAGATAAATACAATCCCGAGTTAGGTGAGTTAGCCCGTGGCCTTTACAAAGACCCACACACTGAAGTTCTGCATGATACACCAAACCCAAAATTACAACATTGAGGAATGCCTAGATAAAGCTACAATTAAAGAGACTATTATAGAACATATGTATAATTGATGAGGTGTGAATTAGATGCCGCCAACGAGGAAATTGAGGACCCTCTACCTCTAAGGAATTGAATCAGTTGCGAGGTGGCAACGCACATAAACCTCACTAGGAAAATCAATAGATGGAAAACTAGGCCTCCGAGGTAGACAATGAACCGATACGAGAAATGAACACCATCATAGGAGGACCCTATGTCAGTGGACAATCTAAGAATTTCCTAGAGAAAATATGCGAGGAAAGACAATGACCGGCCGTGGTGAATTTTCAATTGGAAGGGAATTTCCAAATAGTAGAACATATTATCTTCACGGAGGAAGACGGGCGAATGTTCATTATCCTCAATGCGACGCCCTAGTGGTAAGGACGTTCATAGCCCGTAAGGGGTTGAGAATGATGCTAATCAATGATGGAAGTTTTGTCATCATTTTGTTTGGAAGTATATTTAACCAGATAAAAGTCAATCACGAGTATACCCCCATGTCGGACTACTACATGTTTACAATAAACAACATCGTTCCACGAGGAAAAAATATTCTAGCCATAGATTTTGGAGAAAAATCACACGTGGTGAAAATGTATATAGAATGCCTCATTGTCAACACTTGTTCTGCTTATCATGGGATCTTGGGCCATCTCGCTTTCAAAGAAATACATGCCATGAAATTGATACATTACTTGACGGTTAAATTTCCAACCTCATGAGGCATCGCCTATGTGAGTGGAGACCAAGAAGAATCCCACACATGTTATATTAACTTTCTTTAGCAGGCCGTCCCTTAATACATAGAGATAAACACACCATGATGATAGAAGTGGAAATGGGCGAACCTTCGGTGAGAGAAACATGTGTCACCATAGCCAAAGCTGAAGAAAAAATAATCATGGCTAAGACTTTGGATCCCCACATAAGAGATTCAAACTCGTAAAGGACATTAGTCGAAGAGCTTAAACATTTTCATATTGACCCAAACAAGGATACGAAGATACTTCAGATAGGAAACGATTTGTCTAACAACACAAAAGAAAAAATAAAACAGTTTTTGAAAGCCAATCTTGATGTGTTCGTGTAGGAGTACTCTAACATGGTTGTAATAGATCCTTCCATAGCACGTCATGCCTTGAGGATCTCCCCAAGTTCTGCCATCGAGTTTAGAATAGGCATCATTTCAATTCTAAAAAGTATGGGACCTTAAAAGAAGATGTTGACAAACTGGTTGCTAATGGGTTTATCAGAGAGGCTATTTACCCCATATGTGTCTTAAACCAAATTCTTGTGAAGAAGAGCAATGGAAAGTGGATAACATGCATTAACTTCTCTGACATAAACCAAGCTTGTCCCCAAAGACAGATTTCATCTACCACGAAGAGATTAACTCGTCGATCGTGAGTTCTGACCTTTATGAATGCATATTCTATGTACAACCAGATCCCAATGTCTGGCCTAGACGAAGAGCACACGTCGTTTATTACAGACACGTGTCTTTACTGTTATAGGGTTAAATAGTTTGGCCTAAAGAACCCTGGGCAATGTATCAGAGGCTAGAGGCTGGTTAATAAAATGTCCACCAAGCAAATAGGTAAGACCATGTAGATCTATGTAGACAACATGCTAGTAAAAATCCTAAGGTCACAGGATCACATGACAAACTTGGAAAAATGTTCCAAATCTTGAGAAAGTATAAAAAGAAGTTGAATTCTTTAAAATGTGTCTTCGGGTGGCCCCTATCAAGTTCTTTGGTCACATGGTCAATCAACGAGGCATCAAGGCCAACGTAGAGAAATTCAGGGCATTGATCAATATGAAATCATCATCCGTACTATAAAAAGTGCAAATTGTTTCCATTAGCCGTTTTGCTCAAAGGCGACCAACATATGTTGTTCTTTCTTCCATATCATAAAAAGGCAGTAAGAAGTTTGAATAGAGGGATGAGTAAGAGTCACTTTTCAATCACTGAAAGAACACCTTGGCTAAACCCTTCTCATGTATAAACCTCTGCATATAGAAGTTTTGCTATTATATTTGGCTATTTTTTTAACAGACAGACATCTCAAGCTTGGTAAGGGAAAAAAATACACAACAATTGTTAATTTATTACATAAGAAAACCTTTGCAAGGTATAGAAACTCGGTATCCAAACATGGAAAAGTCATCCCTAGTTATCACCTCAAGGATATTGAGACCGTACGTCCAATCTCAAAACATCAGTGTGCTCATCAACTATCCACTAAAGGAAGTGTTATAGATGATAGAAACCTTCGGTAGGTAAATGAAATGGTTTGTGGAGCTCAATCATTTCAAAATTAATTTCAAGTCCTAATCCTCAACAAATGGACATGCATTGACATATTTTGTTATCAAATTCAATGGTCGCCCAGAGGCGGAGCCTTCAGCGAACCCACAAAATCTCAACATGGAAACTCTTTGTTGACGGATTACTTGGAGAAGCTGGAGTGAGCGCATGTATCATAATGATGAGTATTGAAGGGCACAATATCAATTACTCACTTTATTTTGATTTCAAGGCTTCAAATAATGTTGTTAAATATGAAGCCCTTTTTGGAGGTTTGAGACTGGGTAGGAAAATGAACGCAAAAAGATTCCTGGTAAATAGCAATTGACAATTAGTTATTAGTTAATTCAATGGAAGATTTGTAGCTTGCGAGCAAACGATGGCTGCCTACTGACAGAAAGTGGTGAATTTCCTATAGCACTTTGAGAAATTCGAATTGGTATAAGTCCTTCCACGAGAGAATAATTATGCCGACTCTTAGTCAAAGCTCGCAATTCAAATTTGATGAAATTTGTACATTTCGAGCACTTGACAAAGCCAATGATATAAGAAAGTGGGTCGGCGAGCTATCCCAGTGGACATCTGAAATTCTATCGTGCCTCTAGAATTAGAAAGTAATTGTCTACAAGAACACCACTTGCAAAAATCGGATGCGAGCAGCCAAATTCGTAATCCATTATGGGGTTTTGTTTAAAAGGAGATTCACGGTGCCCCTGCTCAGATGCTTCACACAGATTGAGCAATGAAGCACCTAATATTTTGGGGTCGACGAGTGATTCAGTGTCCCATCTTCATAGATGTTGAGGTATGTTCGGTGGTTGTAGTGGCTTGAAGAGCTCCATCATCTCACCCTTTCCCTTCGGCATCTAATTGTAAAATCACTAAGACCATTTTTACTTGGGAGAGCAGCATAGAGAAAAATTAGGTCACTCGAGGTGATAGGCCTTGATCATGTTACAATCAATCTTACTGCTAATATCCATCATCTGAGTTACGAGGTGTTAATACTCCTCCTCAATAGGCTTGGACGGTCTTATCCCCCTCATTGACCTCATCAAAATCCTCTGACAAGGCTGCACTTCATCTTGAAGTGTTTAGTTCTTTTCAGTGACCATGGCATCAAGAGTAGTGTTCACATTGGAAATCTCATCCTCAACAACTATAGTCTTCTCCTCAGTAGTCTTTAGCCTCTCTCACCAATTTTCTTGTTGAGTCATACAAGGCTATCTATCCCTTCAGCAAGGCAACCTTATCTGACATAGAGTCCAACTTTTTTCTCGACTCCTTTAAATCTTCCTTAGCCTTCTAAAGCGCATCCACGTGTGCTTTCAAGCTTTTAATCTCATAAACGTGCTTTGAATTGTGAACGCTAGTCGATTTCGCCTCTTGGAAGCACTTCTTAGCCTTGAACTCCAATTTTTTTGCTTCACAAAACAGCTCAAGTACTCCGTGTTCAGCTCCACGACAGAATGACACGACCCATCCCGAATCACCCTAGTGGACCCAAGACGTGCCGTGTGCCGATGATGGATGCAGTGGGATGCTGGACCCAACATTAGGGCTACTTAGATTTTTCTATGAATAATTGACTTTTCTTTGACTTAAAAGATTTTATAAAAATTTTGGCAAAGCATCCCTAGTAAATTGGACTAAACCAAACTTGAAAGCAATAAATTTCCCAAACACAATGCGCCAATATAAATTGGGGACCACCTGCACATCCAAAATACATATAACTATTCTTCAAAATAAAACTAAATTAAACAATCCCAACTATTGTAATAAAGAATGCGTAAATCGAAGTAAAATGCAATGAGTCCATCTAACTTTTACATGTTTTACAAAATTACTCGTTTACCAATAAAATGAACGTACACTCCAAAATTAACAACTACATGGCCCAAAGAATTAGTAATGAAAACTAATGGATCGTGTGGCTCCGACTCGGTTCAACAGACTCTCCAAACTGTCAAAACTCAACTACTTAATAAGAAGAATGCGAAAAAAAATATATGAGCTGATAGCTCGGTAATTGGAGAGTTTGCAAATAATTATACTTTTTCAAGTTTATCAATAATTACTAAAATTATGAATTGTTTTATAATACTTTTAAGCAGTAAAGATTAAGAATTCCTTATATTTGATATAAGTAAAATAACTATAAGCATATATGAACTAAAAAATACTAGTATAACTGTAGTTCTCAAATAAACGTAATTTGATTAAACTGTAAGCTGGAATTTAAAGTCTGAAACTGCTTGGTATGAAATCTAAAATTTGAAATCTATATACTGATTATTCTAAAATATATGATATTACAACAAAAAGATACCCTGAATAACTGATAATCTGTAATCTGTGATCTAGAGCTGTCCCCAAAGGGCTAAGCACCTTGGTACAAAGCCTATGTGTGTATAAGAGTGGGTTCCAAAGACCTCTAGTAATTTGGTCATACACTGTGGAAGCGCATTAACACCATTGCAGAGCTGGTAAAATAACCATATCTGATTATACACTGTGGAAATGAATTTATACTAGTGCAGAGCGGGTAAAATCACCTGAGTACTTTTTGATGGTTTTTAAAATTAACTTTACAGAAACCTTTAATAATGATATATTATTCTAATAAAAAGTTTAACAAAAATAAATTTAAACTTTGAAAGAAATTCTCATTTTTAAAAGCTAACTTATACTAAAAATCATGCTTGTCCAACACTTATTTAGAAAATAACTCATTTTTTCAATTTATGTAATCTACTAGAAGCACTTAAATAATGAAACAATTCATATAACCTTATGAACTAATATAATATAATATAATATAATTAAATACTTATTTTTTGAAAAATAAGTTTTTTCACTCATAGAGTTTTCGACTAGAACTAGGTTGGTTGGTACGCATAGCAACAACCTCATCGTCACATCCTGAAATAAAATATAATTGTTTGAATTAATAAATAACCATCCTAGGTAACACTAATAATTAAAAGCAAGACTAAGTTTAACCTATCCGTACTTAAGCAAAACTTCTCCAAAATTCTTTTACTCACTTTAATCTAATCCTTATTCTAATTTACCTCTTTTCTTTTTCACAATTTAACTTCTATCAATTACACACTACCATGAATAATTTTCTTAATTTCGTAGTAAAATCACCAAGTTAGAAACCCATTTCCATTAATTCAATAACATATAATTCTCCTTAATATTCTCAACCATTTCTAATCTTCTATAAAACTCATAAATAAACTCATTTACATTACATTCACTTAAATGACCAAAATAAAAATTCTAGGGTCTGCTACAATCATCATTTCAAACTTTTAACATAAATAAACCATACAAATCTTAAAATTCTTAAAATAGCTTAAATTTCTAATTAAACCACTAAATCAAGAACCCAAAAAATTCATCAATTAATTCCATTACTAAACTTGAATAGTTAGCCCATCGAACTCAAAACCGTCATTTAACCTTCGTAAATTTCACATTTAAGACTATAAGCAAAAACTCTAATTATTTATACTTTTCTTAAATAAGTAATTTCTTACTTACTTCTTAAAATTGCAAAAGAAATGGACAACCCCGAGCCTTAAAAGTTGACTTCTTCTTCTTCTCCATTTTTCTTCATTTTCTTTTCTTTCATTTTCCATTTCTTTTTCTTCTCTCTCTCTCTCTCTCTCTCTCTCTCTCTCTCTCTCTCTCTCTCTCTCAAAGTCCCTGGAGAAAGGTCCCAAATTTCATTTTACAAATAAGCCTAATTGCAACCTAAGTCCCCAACTTCAATGTATTGTTATTTAAATCTTTAATTAACCATAATTTACAAAATAGGCCCAAACAAATTTATTTGGCACATGTTTATCATTACTTAAATTATAATTTCAGCTGGTCAAACTGGTCAAACATATTTTTTATCTATACATTTCATAAGACCCACAACTTATAATTTACTCTTTATCCACACATTCACTCACAACTTATAATATAAGCACTTAAAAATAATCTAAGTACTACCAAACATATGCTTACTTAATTTAACTTTGACTATTTGATTTGGACTTGACCAAAAAAATTTCATTGACTTTGACTATATATATTTTGACTTTGACTAATTTAAAACGGGTTGTAATAATCTTACCTCCTTGAAAGAATTTCGTCCTCAAAATTCAATCGGCTAGGCTTGAAATAATTGAAGAAATTGAGCACGCATCTGATCCTCATTCTCCCACGTGCCTCTTCAATCGAATGATTCTTCCAAAGAACCTTAACTAGCAAAACGATCTTGTTTCGCCAAACTTGCTCATTTCTATCTAAGATTTCAACTGGCTCTTCTTCAAATGTTAAATTTTCCTTCAATTCCACTGTCTGAGATTCTAAAATGTGAGAGGGATCTAGAATTTACTTGCGAAGCTGGTGGGTGTCGAATCCAACAAATAATAAATTTTCTCTCTTAAAGTATAAATTGTGATAGTGGTACGCAAGGTCGTATCCATGTGGATTGGTAAGATTTAATCCTTCAAAATTTTAAAACAATAAAAGAATGGGGGGTTTTGGATTGTTGTGAATTAAATCAAATTAAATTAAAGCAATTTAAAGAGAATATTAATATTAGGCAAATATCCAGCCCAAGGTATAATATCAAAATTGATTCAGAGAATTGATCATTGATGCAAAGATAAAATCCTTTATTCTTTCACCAAATTGGTTATGGTCATTGATACGATCTAACAACCTATCATTCTCGATAGCCAAGAGACGCTCGTTGACTATTTCTCTTATCAATAAACAACCCTAGATACGATCTTAGGATTTAATTTATCAACAGCATTAATCTCTAGAGAGACTACCAATTCTAACCAACAAATACATAAGTGTGATTCGTTTAAGTTAGATTATATATCTCCATAACATAGAGTAATCAACCATGTTATTTTACCACTAACATTAGAATTTCTAAACAATTACGGATTTAGATTTCTAATTGGCAATATATCATTTTGACAATCAAACAACGTGCACTTTGTATAATCAATCAAAACAATAATATCAAGAAACACAAAATATATAAATAGAGAAAGAGTAGAAGAACAATGAAAATTAATTCGATCTCACAATTCTTGAAGAATCAAAACTTCAATTATCCTTGTCTTTGGAATAGAAATTTAGCAATCCATAAAAATAAAATAAAAACTAAAAGGTAATAGATATGGGTCCAAAAACGTCTCCTCTTGGGAATAGAATGGAATCCCTTTATAGGAGGGAGAGGTGGAGAGAGAAAATGTAAGATTTTGTTTCTTATTTCTAGTCTAATTCTCTTCCTTTCAAAGAGTCCTAAAAATCTTTGAATGACATAAAATAATCATTTTTAAAATATTCATATTCCTTCTAGAAATAGATGTAAATCAATTAGGATCTCTTTTGTAGTCATCCCATTATTTCTTTCCAAAGAAATCGCACATCTTCGACTTTTGTCGCCCGAGTCGATATAAGGCGTGTCCACGGCCACATAAAGTTCGCTCTGTTGGTAAAATTGGGAAATCAAGCGTGCCCACGCCTTAAGTGAGGTCCGCTTCTGCATTGTGCATCTTTTTGAGCTTCAATTCTTCTTTCCAAAACTTGTGGAATTTTGTCCAATTCGATCCAACTCCTACATATAATCCACAAAACACAAAATGCAATCAAAACTCAAAACTTAAGCAATTGTAATCATCAAAATATGAGGAAATAATACAATTTATATAGCCATTACGTGTTCTATCAAATTCCCCCACACTTAGACAATGCTTGTCCTCAAGCATACAATAGTTCAAGTTTATCAATTGTTCTCATCATCATCATTCATTCTTCAACCTTCACCCATCCTTGTACAACCTAAACTATCATGCCTCAAAGATTTAAATCTCAACACAACGAGGAAACAGCAAAAAAATAGAGTAAACTCCCACCTATTTACACGAATGATCAATCACCTCAATAACTTTTCGAAGTCCAAATGTAGTGGGATCTAACACCCTCACATTGGATTCACTCAATACGCTCAAGATATTTAGGGTTGTCAAGAGTATACTCTCAAGTCAAAACATAGAAAATCCTTACCATAGGCTTGCTAATATATCACATCGGTACCACCAATGATTTGAATGCAAAGTAAGGGTCTTAAAATGGGTTGTAATGTGGCTTGGGTAAGGTGGGATAAGAAGGATTTCTTTTTGGCTAATTCATCGAAGGAATAATACAAACTTCTTCACAAAGCTCACTTAACTTCATATACTTCCTTCTATCATATCAAATTTGAACGATTTAAAAGAAGAATCGCATCTTTCCTTTCCTTTCATATCTTTCTTTCTTTTTCTTTTTCTTCTTTTTCTTTTTCTTTTTTTTTTCTTTTTCTTCTTTTTTTTGAAGAACAATGTAAACTGCAACTTGAATACTTTATTCTCAACATTTCTTTCATACTCCCACTTCAAATAGACAATGAGACTTGCAATATGAATCATTGATTCCCAATAACTTTCAATCTTTTCAAAAGTAAGTTAAACTTCATATGAACAAGCTTATACATTTCTTCGATGCAGGGTTCAAAAGAAGGGAAAATTAACAAAGAATATGATTTCTCTTGGCTTGTATTGTGGTTAATTTCCAACAAAAAGGCTAAAGCTCAAAAGTAGCTTTCTAGGGGTATAGTTCACGGTAGGCTTTTTGTTCAAGCTAAACTTGGCTTCACCTAAATGCCCTTACTTATTTAATGCATCCAATTATCAAGGGATATTCCAACATGTATACCAAAGCAAGTTCTAGAAGAATTCGACTATGCATGACAGTCACACAATCAAAGAAATGGAGCATGATGTAACATATATGCTCATAGGCCCAAAAGCTCACAAAATAGGGTTAATGTGTATCAAATCCCACACATTCTTCATTCAATCAATCATTAAGAGCAATCAATCACAGTGCAGTAAACAAGAATTCAACTACTCATGCCAACCTCCCTATTGTGCCTCAATTCATCTCAATGATACAAAATAATTCATATCATATAGGGACAAGCATCAACAAAATCCAGAATTTAGATGAAAATTTTCAAAAATTTTCTTGAAAAATAACATGGAAGACAATTGAAAATAAAAAATGATACTAGAGTTAAGACTAGAATGGAAATGCAACTAAGATGAAATGGGACTAGCATTTAAACCCTAAGCAAAAGTATATCAAACCCTCTCCCACACTTAGTTCAGACATTGTCCCCAATGTAACAAAATAAAATAAAGAGAACTACAAGAAAACAAAAAGAGAGGACTCCCCTGGAGATAGCAACAGCTACGTGCTAGGTGGTGGTGAAGGCGGAGTGAATCCCATGTGAGCAAAGAACGCTGTCATATTCTTTTTTATCCTTGCAAGTTGAGGTCCGATGTTATATCTCCTTTTTTTTTTGTTTTTGAAAATTATCCTCAATCCGTAGTAGTAGCCGTGAATAAAGGCGTAAGGCACGTCTTATACCAAAAATGTCAATATGGAGCTGAAATACTCTTTTCATAAAGCGCACCCACGGCTTAATAGACATCGACTCCTGTCCAAAAATAGCAACAAGATCAACTACACTTTGAAGAATTTTAAAAGTTATAAAAATAACAATAAGGAAAGAATAATAAATTTTTTTTTATAAAAATCAAATGCGAAAACTAAAGTAAAAAATTTGGGTTGCCTCCCAAAAGCGCCTTTCTTTAACGTCTGTGGCTAGACGTTGCCATCTCTCAATCGGCTTCGTAAAAAGGTTTCAAGCGATGCTCATTGACTTTAATAGTCTTACCGATTTTCAAATCCTGAATTTCAACCGTACCGTGAGAAAATACATCAATAACAATGAAAGGTCATATCCATCTAGAACGCAATTTACCAAGAAACAACTTCAATTTAGAATGATGAAGTATAACTTTCGTGAGCATAAAAAGCATTCATGGAAATCATTTGATCATGCAAGGTCTTTGTCTTTTCTTTGTAGATCTTTGAGTTCTTATAGGCATTATTGCGAATCTTATCTAACTCTTGTAGTTGTAATCTCCTTTGTTCACCCGACTCATCCATCTTTATATTATAATGCTTGACATCCTAAACAGGGGACACATCACTAGGATATCTCATGGCGTCATAGATATTAAATTTAATAATTTCACCATCAAATTCCATTGTGAGTGTACCAGCATGCACATCAATTTTTGTCCTAGATGTTTTCAAAAACGGCCTTCCTAGCAGGATTGGTGTAGGATTAGAAGGGTCATCCTCTTCCATGTTAAGCACATAAAATCAGCAGGAAAAACCAATTGATTAACTTGCACTAGAACATCTTCTAAGACTCCCTCAGGATACACATTAGACCTATCAGCAAGTTGGATTATCACACCTGTTTCTTTTAATGGACCAGTATCTAATGATGAATAAACAGAAAAATGCATGACATTTATTGAAGCTCCCAGGTCTATCATTGATTTCTCAATCCTGACATTACCTACTTTACAAGGGATAGTAAACATACATGGGTCCTCGCATTTGGGAGGTAATTTCTTTTGAAGGACGGCTGAAACATTCTCTCCCATTCTTACCTTCTCATTCCCTTTCAACTTCCTCTTATTGGTGCACAATTCTTTGAGAAATTTAGCATATCGAGGCACTTGTTTAATTACATCAAGTAAGGGAATATTTACCTCAACCTTACGAAAGGTCTCCAGGATTCATTTCTCATCTTCTTCCTTCTTGGATTTATTCAATCTTGTTGGAAAGGGAGGGCTTGTCACCAAAACCTTTGGTTGGTCCCTATTAAGACCTTCAGACTGGTCATGTTAAGGCTAAGAGATAACTTCTTTTTCGACTTCTTTTCTTGAGTCGCCTTGCTTCGTCCTGCTAGGTTCTTTCAATTCCTTCCCACTCCTAAAGGTAATCGCATTAGCATTTTGTTTTGGATTAACAATAGTTTGTGAAGGCAATTTACCTTGAGATTCCAATCTGTTCATAGTTGATGCCAATTGACTCACTTGATTCTCCAAGTTCTTGATGCTCGTCCTAGTCTCTCTGTTGAAATTGTTGTGTGTTAGTTGCAAGTGATTTAACAATATCTTCTAGAGACATACCGAACTTGAAGAAGGTTCTTTGTGGTGGAGGAATAAATTGTCTCAGCCGGAACTCTTTGAAATTGTGGTCCGGTCCCATAGCTAAAGTTAGGGTGATCCTCCATCCTGAGTTGTAAGTGTTTGAATAAGGATCATATTTCTTTTGTGGTGAGCCCGGAAATCTTTTAACTACATTGGCATGCTCAAAAGGATCTTCTTGAAGTGTAGGACATATATCAGTTGGGTGGCCAGTAGTAGCACAAATTCCTCAAGATTTAACATGCTGCATATTTCCTACAGCCATTTGTTGAACAATAGAGGTTAGCTTAGCTATTTGGTTTTCAAGAGAGGATACATTTACCTCATTCACCCTTCTCAAAGGAGTGTCTTGTGCGGATGTAAATTGTTGTGAGTTAGCACCATGATGGAGATCAAATCTCTAGCGGCGGTGGGAGTTTTATTCACTATAGCACCTCCGCTAGCTGCGTCCATCATCTATCTCTCAATGGGTAACAATCCCTCATAGAAGTATTAAATAAGCAATTGTTCAGAAATCCCATGTTGAGGACAGCTTGCACACCATTGCTTGAATCTTTCCCAATATTCATGAAGGGTTTCTGTGTCATTCTGTTTGATTCCACATATTTCTCTTCTGATGTTTGCAGCTCGTGAAACTGGGAAAAACTTATCAAGAAACAATTTGACCATCCCTGTCCACGTAGTTATAGAGCCTGGAGGTAAATAGAATAGCCAATCCTTCGCTCTCTCGGCTAATGAGAATGGAAAAGCCCACAATTTGATTTGTTCTTCGGTCACTCCTTGTGGTTTCATGCTTGAACACACCACGTGGAATTCCTTTAAGTGCTTATGGGGGTCCTCATTCTCAAGACCATGGAATTTAGGGAGCAAATGGATCAAACCAGATTTTAGTTCAAAGTCCACCTCCAAAGTAGGATATTGAATACAGAGAGGCTGTTGATTCACATTTGGTGCAGCCAATTCTCTCAGGGTTCTTTCTTCATTGGCCATTGCTTGTTCTGCTTCAGAGTCACTAGATGAATCACAAGATGAATAAGCTAGGTTGAGTGTTAGATCATATTCTTGTTTGCCACGCAACTTAGCTTCCTTTCTCAATTTTCGGGCTGTCTTCTCAATTTCAGGGTCGTATTGCAATTCACCTGTACGAGAAGAACGAGGCATAAAAAGAATAAAATAAATGAAGAAAAATTAAATCTATTTGACACCAATCCCCAACAACGGCGCCAAAAATTTGGTGGGTGTCGAATCCAACAAATAATAAATTCTCACTCTTAAAGTATAAATTGTGATAGTGGTAAGCAAGGTCGTATCCACAGGGATTGGTAAGATTTAATCCTTCAAAAATTTAAAACAATAAAAGAAGGGGGGGTTTTGGATTGTTGTGAATTAAATCAAATTAAATTAAAGCAATTTAATATTAGTCAAATATCCAGCCCAAGGTATAATATCAGAATTGATTCAGAGAATTGATCATTGATGCAAAGATAAAATCCTTTATTCTTTCACCAAATTGGTTATGATCATTGATACGATCTAACAACCTATCTTTCCTTACTTTCTCGATGTCCAAGAGACGCTCGTTGACTATTTCTCTTATCAATAAACAACCCTAGATACGATCTTAGGATTTAATTTATCAACAGCATTAATCTCTAGAGAGACTACCAATTCTAACAAACAAATACACAAGCGTGATTCGTTTAAGTTAGATTATATATCTCCATAACATAGAGTAATCAACCATGTTATTTACCACTAACATTAGAATTTCTAAACAATTACGGATTTAGATTTCTAATTGGCAATATATCGTTTTGACAATCAAACAACGTGCACTTTGTATAATCAATCAAAACAATAATATCAAGAAACATAGAAAATATATAAATAAAGAAAGAGTAGAAGAACAATGAAAATTAATTCGATCTCACAATTCTTGAAGAATCAAAACTTCAATTATCCTTGTGCTGGAATAGAAATTTAGCAATCCATGAAAATAAAATAAAATAAAAACTAAAAGGTAATAGATATGGGTCCAAAAACGTCTCCTCTTGGGAATAGAATGGAATCCCTTTATAGGAGAGAGAGGAGGAGAGAGAAAAGGTAAGATTTTGTTTCTTATTTCTAGTCTAATTCTCTTCCTTTCAAAGAGTCCCAAAATCTTTGAATGACATAAAATAATCATTTTAAAATATTCATATTCCTTCTAGAAATAGATGTAAATCAATTAGGATCTTTTTTTGTAGTCATCCCATTATTTCTTTCCAAAGAAATCACAAGATCTCGACTTTTTTCTTTGCCCGAGTCGATAAAAGTGCGTGCCCACTGGCCACGCAAAGTCCGCTTTTGTTGGTAAGAATTGGGAAATCAAGCGTGCCCACGCCTTAAGTGAGGTCCGCTTCTGCATTGTGCATCTTTTTGAGTTTCAATTCTTCTTTCCAAAACTTGTGGAATTTTGTCCAATTCGATCCAACTCCTACATATAATCCACAAAACACAAAATGCAATCAAAACTCAAAACTTAAGCATTGTAATCATCAAAATATGAGGAAATAATACAATTTATATAGCCATTACGTGTTCTATCAGAAGCATAGAAACTTGGAATATTATGAATTCTGAACAACTGAGCTGAGTAAACAACTAGACCTATTCTCCCAATAATTTCATTACAGCCAATATATTGCCGACTCATTTTTCTCCACTTACTAAATCTAAATTACTTTTCCATGATAATAATAGCAAAACTTCATTCTCAACCTAAAATTCAAGATACTATTTATGATGATTTCCAAGAATTCAAGTTATTTGCATGACCAAATAACTTTCTTCACTAACTTTGACCCCATTAATTTAGTGTTCTGGATAATTCAATATTATACTTAACCCAAAAAAAAGTCATCGCAAACTAACTATTATTGTACATAAATTCTATTCAAGGCACAAGTACTACAATATCCATCACGACCATTCTAACTATGAGGAAGTCCAAATAAAAGTCTATAATAATATGATCTCCTTTCTCTGGACTAGAAGTGTGCAACAATCTAACTAACTTCTTATGATAAGGTTTACTTATAAGGTGCATTGTACAAGATGTGCTTTTTCTAGAATCTCTTTCTTCAACTCTGCATTACAAGGAACACGCAACCTATTTTCCAAAACAATGATCTATAATATCTCCAATAGTATAATTTGTTTACATACCATTACTAACTTTTGCTTCCAATGTACTTAGCTCATGATCTTAGATTAAGTTTCACCAGTACTATCAAACAAAGTAAATTCATTTAAATTAGTCAACAATGCTCCTAAGGTGAACACTGATAGTTGGGCATGCAAACTCTAAGTTCAATAACTAAATAACAAACTATAATAATAAATTGTAGAACCACACATCCTTCTAGTGATAGCATCTCAGTAGTTTTTCCTTGATGACATATAATTTTGCAATTATAATATTTTATCGATTCTAACTGTTTTCATTACCATAAGTTCAACTATTTTTGACCAAAAATATACTTTAAGCTCGTGTAATCTATAAATATCCGACATTTCTCATTATTCAGGCAATAGCTACAAATCCTCAATATCAACACCTATAGTTAACTCTAGATCATGAATTGGATAAATCCAATCAAATTCCTTCAACTGTCTAGAAGCATAGACTATAACATTGTCATTCTAGAACTGAACAATCCTAAGCTTTGACTTGAAATATTATAGTAAATCACAAACCCTGCACATGTAGATAAAAGAGTAAATATTGTAGTAAAAACTAATAAGTTTTCTAGTTCTTGGAAACTCGTTTGTCATTCTATAGTAATCATAAAGTTAAAGTTCTTTCTAACAAGCTAGCAAATGAAGAGCTACCCTGGAGGAACTTTCAAGAAGAGATAATATTTACCTTCAAACATATGAAAATTTTGTACTTTTATCACATTAAAAGACCATTCTCATATCAGCAATGATCTATTCTTCTAAAGGTCACTACACTTATTGTTGAAATCTCATAACCTAAAATACCATCCCATCTAACCAAAATTTGTATTTGTTAATCATTATAGCCTTGTAATACACGGATAAGTCATTGATGTACTCCATAATATATTTATCTCGACAACCATATATTATTCTGCTCATAAAATTCAAACATACATTCAAAGAAATACTTAGTCAAAAAAATTATCATAATACATCTCATATTTGATCATCCCCAATCAAATGTAACGTGACATAATAATTCTAATAATTGTCATCGGAAGATCAATTCACTTCGTAACCAAAATATACTATCGTCTATTATATTGAGATCAAACCAAACATATCTCATGTTTATCATTATCTACAATGTTCGATCTTGTAATCATATAATTTAGCTACATGAATATTACCATACCATATGACATCAATGTTTAACCACATACCGTGGATTAATAAAACCTGAAGGGAGTTGCTGGCCGCTCTTACGTATCGTAAGATCACGAATAATTATCATCATTTTTATCTTTGTTGACCTTTTAAATAACCAAATATTCCTTATTGGTTTGTTTCCCTTCTTATTCCTTAATTCATATGGCCTAACTCCCATCTACACAATGCATGTATACTATTAAGGTTAATCTCGTATCATCTTACTAAAATTTTCATGAACGCATATCTGGTCTATCCATTTTTCTTGTCTTTTATTTCATTGTTTCTAAATCTATCACACTTACCTTCACTATAAACGAGGGATGAAGTCAATGAGCTATTCCCTTTTCTCGGATGCTTACTAAAGCTACCAGCCAATTTAATTACTTATTTTTCTCATCTAACTTTTCTCGTCAAATCTTAATATACACCGTACATAAAGAGATTCTTTAATCCCATATTTCATTCTATTTTCTTCAATTAAGTTTCTTACCTATTTTTCTTCTTCAACCTTTGGTCAATTTCTACTCAATCTGAACATACACATGCCTACACAAAATCCAATACCATTTCTTTTCTCCTAACCTTAAATTTATACTATCTTTTCTTATCTTATTGCTGCTGAAAAATGAAAGTGATGGTGAAGGCTTCATACTAAGAATACAAATTCCCAATCACTGAAGTCAACAACACCTCTCAATCCATTATTTATTTCATCTCTTTAATTATTATTTCTTTATGGATTTTCAATTTAGTCTATCAATCGGGTAACCCTTTTAAATCCTATCTGCAGTTCTATAATTTCTACTTCGCTTAATTTACCTTCTTTCAATTGTACCTTGTCCAACAACTAATATAGCTACAACTATTTTCTCATTTTTTACAACTTATTTCCATACTTTTCTGATAAATGAATAGGTCATAACTAATTGAAATCTCACGGTTAAATGAATTTCAATTTCCTCAAATCCACAAGGTCTAGCATATACAATAACACCAGGGTTTTCCATATATTAACACTCCACATACTCTTCATTTTTGTAGTTGGCAAGATTTTTATCAAATAATACACTACCGTGCTTTTCAATCATAAGCATCATGCTCTTATACTACATAGTAGTCATAAATTTCTTCAAAATTTCTCATAACACAACCATCGTTTAATTTCTCAAGACAATCATAAATATATCACGTAATCTTTCCAAGTGCACATGTATCAAAACATTTGTCAGCACTTATCATACGAGGCACCTTTCCTCATAATACTTGTAAAAGAAACCCATAATTTTTATAAACAACTTACTACTTTTTCTCTCCTTTATGCCTATAGATAAACAATATATGAGGCCTCAAAACTCTTGCCCCTAATTTTGTTGTCGGTTGAATATTGAGTTCTTTTTACTTAAATAAACTACACTTAACATAGTGACAACACACTAGTTGTAGTAAACCCCATTTTTTACCATCACATCAATCTCAACAACTTTTTCATGCACTAGTTGTTCTACAAAACAAATTCTTGTATCATCTCGGGTTTTATGTCTTCTTCTCCTTTCTCAAAGAGCAATTGAGTTTCAAACAAGAGATTGGAGCATGTGAGTTCTACCACCACGATATATGACTAACATATTCAAAATGCATGATATGCTAAAACATCTAATGCATGAACTATGCAAGCCCAGAGATTCTATAAATAATGCTCTGATACCAACTTGACACGACCCGTCCTGAATCACCCTAATGGACCCAAGATGTGTTGTGCATCAATGATGGATGCCAGTGGGATGCTGGACCTACCATTAAAGCTATTTAAATTTTTCTACGACTGATTGACTTTTCTTTGACTACAAAGATTTTATAAAAATTTTGTCAGATCTTCTCCTATAAATTGGACTAAACCAAACCTAAAAAGTAATAAATTTCCCAAACACAATGCGCCAAAATAAATTGGGGACCACTGTCCCTCCAAAATACATATAACCATTCTTCGAAATAAAACTAAATTAAACAATTTCAACTCTTTGTAATAAATAGTATAAACAAATAAATCAAGTAAAATGCAATGAGTCAATCTAACTTTACATGTGTTACAAAATTACTCGTTTACTTATAAAACGAACATACACTCCAAAATTTAACTACATAGCCTAATGAACGAGTTATGAAAACTAATGGATCGTGTGGCTCCGACTCGGTTCAATAGGCTTTTAAACTGCTCAAAACTCAACAACCTGATAAGAAGAATGCGAAAAAAAAATATGAGCTAATAGCTTAGTGAGTGGAGAGTTTGCAAATAATTATACTTTTTCAAGTTTATCAATATTCACTAAAATTCTGAATTATTTTATAATACTTTTAAGTAGTGAAGATTAAGAATTACTTATTGTTACCACCAGATTTTGATAAGGCCTCAACGTCAGCAAAAGTCCAATAAAGGCCCAAGTTGGCCCTTGCTAAGGCTTTAGAGGCCCAGCAATAGCCCTCCAGATTCATAAAGGCCTCAAACATCAAGTGAAGGCCTTATGAATATTTCTAAGGCCCGGCAGCATGTTAGCACTCACAAATTGGAATATAGTGAAGCCAATGACAGGCCTCGAATACCATGACCGAACCAGTGGGCCTCACCGAGCTTCGAATCCTTCGTAATCCATAGGCAACACAATGTCCTAGAATGACTAGAGATAAGCTTAAGGAAAGATCGTGTTTGATTGACACACGGATCCTCACAAGGAAATCAAATCTCAATCTCCTAAAGATTAGGCAACATGATTAATTCAAATAAGGACCATAATCTAGGAGATTGTCTTGACAACCGATCATCCCTATCCTATAAGGAAGGATGATCCGATCAGATATCTAATTGATTATTTTTCTAAATCAATTAGAACTCTTATGCTATAAAACAACGTCTCTAGGTATTCTAAGGTACGCTCTTTTTACATATCAATTTTACCCCTAAACTCTGTTCAAATCTCTTCGTGCTTGTCCCTTCCACACCCAATTGTTTTCATCATCCGTATATTACTCTATATACCAGCAGTTGACTTGATCGTCAGAGTACTAACGATCGTTGGACTCTTTTTCTTTAGAGATCTTGGTACCTCACGATTGTTTGAGTGTGCAAGTAACATACAAGTTGTGTTGACACGTGGACAGTGCAGGTTCTGACGTCAACAGATTAGCGTTGTTTGTGGAAACAAAAATATTACACAATCTAAAACTTGTGGTAAAAACGTGTTTTCTACCAGGAAAAGCATGGCAACCGAACACTCCATGGAAGAAAAGTTGAGTTCCACCACACTGACTTGCGGTAGAAAAGTGTTCAAGATCTCTAGAACGTAACCCACCGTAAGAGGAGAAGACAACGACAAAAGCGGATGGTTGAGCAGGAGAACTAGGAGCTGAAGCTGGACAATGCCCGGATGAAGGCAGCACTTGAACTGTTGGAAAACCAATCCCTCCAACATGGACCCAAGCGTAGTCGTGCCCTGCGAAGCCCTTCGAGGTCTAGCTCGATAGAAAGTCATCAATCTCAGGACGACTTGTCCATTTCAAATGGCAGGAACCCTCAGAACATCATTTTGAAGCCCTCGTAGGACAATCAAAAGGGAAGACCTCTTTCGGTGTGGAGAAACCAGCCGACTCCTCCTACCGCCCGGCATGTTTGATAGGTTGGGGATGTGATCTCCATAGCACCACCCCTACCAATTGTGTACAAAGAGCAGTGAGTGAGTGAGCACAGCAAGGCCCACATAGAAAGAAAGGAAAACCCAGAACCCGTTCATGCGAGGCCCGAAGAAGAGAAGGAAATGTTAGAATGCTATGAGGATGATGACGACGAGAACTTCCCGTTCACCAATTACATGAAGGCCATGGAGGTACCTGCGAATTTCTGAATGCTTCTCATGGACAAATACAATGAAAGAGAGGCGACCCTATGGATTATATCAACATTTACAAGACGAAGCTCTAGGGTCACTCTCCCACAGTGAAATGTCAAAATTTTCACATCATACTCACATCCAACGCGAAGAGGCGGTACAACAAGCTGAAATCGGAAAGCATCACGAGTTGGCCTCAGCTCAAGAGAGAGTTCATCAACGCTTTCATTGGCAATCGAACAATGATAGCCGATATTGCCCAACTCCACAACATTGGGCATAAGAAAAGAGAAATATTCAAAAGCTATTTCAAGAGGTTCAGCAACATCATCAACAAGATTGAGATCAGAATCGATGACAAAGCCCTAGATGCCTTTGGTGACCGGACTTCACATGTGCACTCTTTTCTAGAGAGCGTCCAAAGCGAAGAAACCAAAGATATCTGATCGGTTGGTAGACTTGATCCAGCGTGAAATTTGATCAGAGGAGATGATCAAAAATAAGAGAAAGTTGAAAGAGACAAGGGAGACCGCTATCAAAGAGAGGGACGACGCTCTCTTGAACCCCGTTTCAACCGCTTTCAAAGAAAGCGCTCTCTCGGACCACAGAACAACCACTACAGGAGATTTAACCATACGGATATAGTCCCTGCCCCTATCCCAGGACACCTGCAGTGGCTCTTTTGCTGGTGGCCACTCCACCCAAGTTCTGTCTCATACACGTAACTAGGGTGCATAACACAGAAGATTATACAGATGTAAGAGAACTGATCAACCGCAGAAACCATGGGCAAAGAGAAGAGAATCGACCAACACGAGGACGTCGAGGGCCTCCCAATTAAGGGAAAAGACCTCCTCCTCAGCGTTAGGATGATGGACCTCACTGTAATGATAAAAACAGGGACCCGCCGAAGGTTGAAGGACCCGCGAGAGCCCCCCAGTTAGAGAAATCAACATGATCATAAAAGGGCCCTATATCGAAGGGCACACGATGAACTCGCAGCAGAACTATGCGAAGACAGCAAGAAAAGAGCCCGTGAGAGAGTTGGCAGGTTCATGGACACCGACCAAGAGCCCCACATATCTCGTTCACTGAGAAAGACGAGGTTGGCATACACTATCCTCATGGTGATGCCTTGGTGGTCCATGCCATAGTCGCTAGAAATAGACTAAGATGGATGTTGGTCGATGATGGAAGTGCTGTGAACTTTTTATTCTGCAGTACCTTCGATCAAATAGATGTGGATCATGAATTAACGGCAATTTTTGAACCTTTGTTCAGTTTCACTGGGGATAGCCTTATCCCATGGAGGAGGATCACCCTCACAATGGAGCTTGGAGACCCTTCATGTCATCTCGAAAAACTCATGGAGTTCCTGGTGGTAGATACTTGCTCTACCTACTACAGAGTCTTAGGTAGGCCCACACTGAAGGACCTACAGGCGGTCACTTCCATACATTACTTGGCGATGAAGTTCTCCACCTTGGGGGCATCGCCAAGATTTTCGTGGTAATCAGATGGAGGCCATGTCTTGCTACATGAATGCACTCCAGAAGGTCGTGAATCGTGAAAACCCCATCCCAGCGGTGATGATGATACACACGGAACCAATGGATCTCGACCCGAAAAAGTTGAAGAGGAGATGATACTAGACGGAGACCTGGACCCTCGGATCATAGGCTTGAATTCCTTAGCCTCCCGACGGAAGAGGTTGAGACATTTCCTGTGAATCTTTTAGACCCTACTCGAGATCTTCGCAAGTAGGAGAGAAGCTAGACGAGAAGATGAAAGAGGAAGTAAAACAATTCCTGTGAGAAAACATCGATATTTTCGTATGAAAACATAGTGACGTGATAGGGATCGACCTATACGTGGCTTGTCATATCCTGAAGGTGGATCCAAAGGTGCGGCCCAAGATACAGAAGAGAATGCCTCTGAGCGCCAAAAGGTTCGGTACCTTAAAAGAGGAGGTTGACAAGCTGCTGGCAAATGGGTTCATCAAGAATGCGGTCTACCCCCGGTGGGTATCCAACCCTGTGCTAGTAAAGAAGAGCACCAAGAAGTGGAGAGTGTGAATAGACTTCTCAGACCTGAACCAGGCTTGCCCCAAGGATAGCTTCCTGCTACCACGCATCGATCAATTGGTCGATGCGACTGCCAGCCATAAGCTACACAGTTTCATGGATGCTTACTCTGGTTATAATCAGATCCTGATGTTCGCAGGAGATGAAGAACACACCTCATTTGTTACAGATCGAGGATTGTACTGCTGAAAGATGATGTCTTTCGGCCTCAAGAAGCGGGAGCCACATATCAGCTGTTGGTAAACTGTATGTTTTCAGAGCTAATTGGGAATTCTATAGAAGTCTATGTCGACGATATGCTCATAAAGAGCGTGAATGCCGAGGACCACATCGGTCACTTGAGGAAGATGTTTGGAATACTCCGTAAATATCGTATGAAGCTTAACCCTTCAAAATGCGCCTTCGGAGTCACGTCTGGAACGTTCCTCGGCTATATAGTAAACCAACGTGGGATAGAGGCTAATCCCAAAAAGATCAAAGTACTTGTTGATATACGATCACCATCTCTCCCCAATGAGGTTCAAAGCTTCATAGGAAGATTGACGACCCTAAATTAATTTATATTGAAGGTGACCGATCGCTGCTAGCCCTTTTTCTAGACCATCAAAGGGGAAAAAGATTTGAGTGGACTGAGGAATGTGAGAAGGCCTTCCAAGAACTCAAGGTCCTCCTTGGGAAAGTCTCGCTATTGTCCAAACTGAAGAACGGGGAAGTTTTGCTCATCTACCTCGCGGTATCTGAAAAGGTAGTGAGCTCGGTTCTGATTCAAGAGGAGGGACCGACACAGCTCCCAGTGTATTATGTGAGCATAGCCCTGCAAGATGCGGAGACAAGGTACCATAACATGGAGAAACTCGCCTTATCTTTGATCGTCGCATCTCGAAAGCTCCGACCGTATTTCCAGTCGCATAGCATTGATGTCATGAAAAACCTTATCCTAAGACAAATTCTGCAGAAGCCAGACACTTCGGGATGATTGATGAAATGGTCGATCGAGCTCAGCCAGTTCGACATTTCCTATAAGGCAAGGCCCTCCATAAAGGGACAGGCTCTAGCAGACTTCATAGATGAGTTCGCCTATATCCTAGAAGGCCTGCTCGAAGTTGAGCCACAGGAAGTACCAATGTGGAAGTTGTATGTTGATGGGTCCTCAGGAGAAGCGAGGGTGAGAGTCAAAATTTTACTAGTCAGCCCCGACGACCATAATCTCAACTGCGCGCTTCGCTCAGAGTTTAAAGCTTTGAACAACGTTGTCGAATCACGAGGCCTTCCTAGTAGGCTCGAGGTTGGCACAAAATATGAAGGCAAGAAAACTCCAGATCTACAGTGATTCGCAGCTGGTGGTTAGCTAAGTTAAAAAGACATTCACGACTCTTGAACAGTCCATGGTGGCGTACCCTAAAAAGGCCAAAGACCTCCTATCCCACTTTGAGATATTTGAACTCCTCCAGATCCTATGAATCAAGAATGGTTACACTCACGCCCTGTCAAAATTAGCGAGCAGCAGAGACTCCAACTTGATGATGGCCATTTCGATCAAAAAGCAAAGCCGACCGTCCACTGACGAGATTCTACTACTGGATACCATGACGATCTCCGAATCTCCTAAATGGATGAAGGAAATCATCGCATATTTGACCAACCAGATTCTATCGGACGATAGGTAGGAAGTACGAAAACTCCGCAGGAGGGCAACGAAATTCATGCTACAAGATGATATCCTATATTAAGATATTTTAGCCTCCCCTCCTACACTGCATCACTCAAGATGAGGAAAATTACGTGATAAGGGAAATACACGAGATAATTTGTGGTAATCATTCACAAGAAATGGCCCTCGCACAAAAGGCGTTGAGGCTAGGAAACTATTGGCCAACCATGAAGAAGGATTCGCATGCTTATGCAAAGAAGTGTGACAAGTGCCAGAAATTCGCTGTCATACCGTAGCTCTCCGCTTAGAACCTCACCCCGGTCACCAGTCCTTGGCCTTTTGCCAAATGGGGATCGACTTCATAGGTCCTCTCCCGACCAGAAGGGGTGGGATTAAATTTGCGATTGTAGCGGTGGATTATTTCACCAAGTGGTGCGAGGCCGAGTCTCTGGCCAAGATTACAAAGGAAAACACATGGAAGTTTGTTTGGAAGAATATCATCTGTCATTTTGGGATATCCTACTCCCTTGTTTTCGATAATGGTACACAGTTCTCCGAGAAGAAGTTCAACTCGAACTGCGAAGAGCTGGGCATTCGGAGGGACTTCTCCACTCCATACTATCCTCGGTCTAATGGCTAAGTGGAGGTCGTCAACAAGACCATCAAGTACACCCTGAAGAGGAAGTTAGAATCTGCTAAAGAAAGATGGGCCGAAGAATTACCCGAGACCCTGTGGTCATATCGAACCACTTCTCGAACGACGACTGGTGAAACTCCTTTTGCCATGGCATATAAGGCGGAGGCAATGATTCCCATCGAGGTAGGGATACCCTCTCCTAGAAACTTACACTTCGACAAAGTGACCAATGAGGATTTACATAAGGAGAATCTGGACTTATAGGATGAAAGACATGTAGACTCACAACTTCGCCTAGCGGTCTATCAAAGAAAAATGGCCAGATACTACAACACCAAGGTTAAGGATGGAAATTTTCACATCAATAACTTCATCCTGAAAAAGGTATTCCAAGCTAATAAGGAGGTGGGAGTGGGAACCCTCGAACCCACTTGGGAAGGGCCTTACAAGATCATCGAAAAAATCTGGCCTAGAACCTACAGATTGGAAGATTGGAAGGAAGAGAGACAAGGCACCCCTGGAACATCACTCATCTACGACCGTATTACCAGTAGTTTTCATTTTCCATTTCTCAAATTTTCAGCATTGTTTTCGAATCGCTCCGACGCCGCGTTCTTTTAATAAAGTTTATTATTTTCCAAACCGAAGTATTCTCTGCTCAACTTTACCGATAAAGAGAAATTGGCAGCGAGAGTGTGGTTCATTGCCAACTTTGTCAATTCGCTGGATAAACATTCAACGTACATTCAAACAAGTAAAGAGAATTCGGCAGGGAGGGAGTATGGTTCGTGGATAGCTCTTTTTGACTCATTGAATAGACAGCTAATGCATTTTCACCTAAACATTAGCGTATGTCACAAAGTAAGGCGTTCTTAATAAAAATATACTTTGCAAAAAGTTTTACATTTATGGAACAAGGAAAACAACATTGATAAGAAGAAACATGACCTCTAAGTTCCAATTGGACCCTTGGGATCAGCGTAACCAGGGACCCGAAGGTTACCAACGGACCTTTAGCCCTCGACAACTTTGCCAAACCCTCGGTCAATTTTTTATCTTTAGCATGGATCATGTTTTGACAAGCCCTCAGTTGTGATTCAGCCGTCCTTTGAGCTTGTACACTTGCCATTTGGATCGTTCTAGCTTTTGTTATGTCGTATATGGCTTGTACCATCGCTTCTTCAGAAAAGGTGAGTTGTGCCCGAAGGTCCTTGTTCTCTAAACACAGTCGCGTCGATATCCTAGTCTCTCCTGACCGTTGAACACAGTTCATCAACTTTCATCGCCAACACCTTGTACAACTCACAATTAAGCACGTGACTTTGGGAGGTATACATCTCTGCCAGTTTTAACAACTCCATTAATTCTGCATTATAGTAGCCTTCGTGAAAATAGAAGTCTAATATTTAGGAATTGAAGCCGCTGTTATGAAGTCCAAAAATTACAATTTTTTCAAAACGACTGGGTCCAATTCATCTTGACGAGATCCAACATTGATATATTTAGACCTACCAAGAGGAGGAGGAGTGGATGTTCGGGACGTCCTCGATCAAAGAAAATGCACCCACTCGGCCCCAAGATGGAGCCTCCATGCTTTGCTTAGCCCTTCGAGAATCTCCCACATCCCTATCACTCTCCGTGCCCCTTCCTAGCGCAATCGTTTCTCCCTCGCCATCAACAACTACCTTCCTCTTGTCTGGTCGTCTGAAATTTTCCAATAGAGACAAAGGTCCTATGGGGAGCAGAACGGAAAGAACTCCTTCTATTATTCCTGGCGTCGACGGGACGGTGGAGGAAACGCTCACCATTGCTTCTGGTACCTGCGAGATGGCAATCTCCGGAATGGGCGATGTACGTGATACCGGAGGTGGATGAGGAATATCATCCACAACTCCACCACGTCTTATCTTGAGCTTTGGCACACTGGAAAAATAAAAACCTGTCATGATCAACAATGGCTGAAGTCCAAATATTGCGATAAGAAAGTGAAGGTGAGAGAAATAGGAAGAAGTTCTGCAAGCGCGTATATAAGCAATGGAGAATGCAAACGGTCAGATCAACGAGACACGTGTGTGGAGGGATGCACCTCAATAAACCTTAGGAAGATATACAGGCTGCATGGATTACACGCATCTCGTAAGTTGCACCATCATCGCAACATGATGGCGCCGCCAATGCATATCCCACGTGGAAAATGCTAAACAAAGTACGAGAACACCGTCCAGGTTGCCAAAGCATGTCAACCCGAGAACCTCGCAATTGCGTAAAGGTGAAGGCGAAGGTGAACACCTTGACTACAAAACCTCGCGTGTCTGTGGGATTGTTTCTCAATCCCGCAAAAGCTATTTGGTCAAGAAACTACATGCCATCTATTCGGATATCTCTTCACCGAATAACTTATCACAACTTCAATTGTGCAACAACCATGGATAATTAGATACATTCTTATTTTACCTATCAAAACTGAATTATAAGGCAAAAATGAACAAACATGACTGTCATCCTACTACCCCGCCACCTCTTAGGGTCGGCACATATCGAGATCCATGATCTACTAAATCGATACTCTGATCTTCATCATCCTGAGCTTCGTTATTTGCAAAAATCTGACTTCACCATGATAGAGTCTCCCAAAATCAACACGAGTTGATTTGGTGACTAATTAGGCCACACAGTCTAAACAATGCAGTTGACACCTTTAGCAGACGGCTTTCAGCCCCGTCATTCGAATCATGATCATCAATGGGTTGGTCATCGATGTCCATTGTGGAAGCACCATTCGAGACCTTCTTGCTAAGGCTACTAGGCCCAAACCTCACACACGTTTAGTCCTCTGAACGTTGATTCTCTGGGCATTTGGTCCTCTGAATGTTGATTCAACAATTGTTTGGTCTTCTAGATGCTGGATCTTTATTCTTGCTTTCGAAATACATTTGGGAGGAACATTGGAACCAAATAGACAAATATTAATGGACGTGCCAGCACTTTTTCTACCAGGAGAGGTTACAGCCATGAAGATTAATTAGTGGGATTTACCAGAGTTATGGACGTGAGAAACGCAATGAAGGACCCTTGGTGTTTTTATAGGAACTGCAGGGAAAATGCGACACTTGGTTGCATGGGAAACACATGACAATAAATGAGACAGTTAATGTACGGCCATTAAATGGGTATTTGGAATGCCACACGCTCGAGGCGCCTTCTCATTTATTGGGACATTAAAGATGCTAACTCTTCAAATTCAACAAAGAAGTCTGTGCCATTAATGTTCGGAAGAATGATTCCTCGATTTTAGGAGCAATTTCTCATGCCCAGTAAATATAATCATTCATGAAGTTATCATCTTTGAGGCATGCAATGATTTTTCATACGAAGATGATATGGTAGAAAATAAATTCAATTGATGATGCTGGAGCATATAAAAAAAAAGAGAAACAAAATTACAAGTCTCGATGCCCCGTCGTCTCTCTAAGGGTCGGCACAATGAGGGCTTTTCTCTATAACAGGAGGAGTGATTTGATCCTCGCCTACATTGTGGCCTTCATTTGGAAGAGCCTCGGGTGCAGGGACCTCAGTAGGAGCATATCAGAGAATGGAGATATCCCACTCCGGGTGAGTTTCAGCGATCCGCTCCACCAACTGCTCCCCACCTATGGTCATCGAACGGTGGGCGAGGTTCTTGTACTCGGGCGTATCCATAAACGCATCCTGATACTCCTCCACCGCCCTAGCTTCGACATCCACATGCTCGGCCCTGACCCTCTCTACCTCTTCCCTAGCTGCAGCTAGTAGCCTATTTTTTTTCGCAGCGACGACCTCTAAATTGCTATTCACGGTGGCTACATTGGTCTCAGCTGCGAGGGTCCTATCCTTGGCCAACCGAGCCTCCTCAAGACGCGTTTCTAGGAAGCTTCGGTAGCCCTCTTTTGATCTCGAACTTGTTTCAAACTCTCTTTTGTGGCCTTTAGTTCGATTTCATACCTGCCCTTCATGTCGGCCTCCTTTTCACAACCAAATCCAACTCAAATTGGAGAGCCCTCTTGTCCGACTCCAACTGCATCTTTTAAGACCCATAGCCTTCAGATCCTCGGACAGCTTCGTGGATTTGGCCTCTTCTTTGTTGCATTGGCCATCGAAACTCTCGAGGGTGCTGAATAACTCTTTGTTCATGGCCAACCCTCGTATTAGGTTCATCTCAGCCAATTGCAGCCGCTCGTACATTGTGGCTGCTTTCTCCCATTTTTGGATCAAGTACTTGTAGACGCTCGCTGCCATTATCGCAGGATGGGCGGAGACCAATTCCATCACGGAGGTTTCAATTCACCGTGGCGCTGAGAAATGTGGATACGGCTTCTTTGACCGGTCGAAGAGGTAGAATTCTCGATATCCCTCGCCCTCTGTGAAGATGCGGCGAGGACTGGCAATTCTCCTCAGTTCAGCTTGTCTTGCAAGCATCTCCCATAAATGCCTCGCAGCCGCATGAGCCATCCTCTTCCATCCGGCCGCCTCACCCGTGTCCTCAACATTTTCTTTCTCCTTGTCCCTTGGGAGAATGGAGTTAGGGAGAGGATGGGAAGACGACGGCGGTAGGGACGGAGGAGGAGTAGTCTAGCCTGGAACCTGGACATCGAATGCTAGATGGTGGATTGTCCTTAATGGCGTGGCATCCTAGACTTCTTGCGACAGACATGGCATCTCGTGCAGAGGACCTTTGCCGAGGAGCCCTCCCCGTCGACTGGGCGAGCGAGGTAGAGCAAATGAACACTCTTAAACCTGAAAGATGCTGACACAGTCACCAAGACACAAATCATTAGGATAGCTTATCATAGCGAGTCCAATACAGTTCATGTTACGATACTTACCCATTAGTCCATAGAAAATTAATAAGTTGTCGTCTTTGAGCAAATTGCTGAGACTCCTGAAGTCAATTCAAGCACTCGCACCTTATTCCACTTCGATCTTAACTCTCCTTGATCCCTCTTTGGAATGGATGGCTTCCCACAGTCTACAAAAATAAGTGACACATTAAGTCAGGAACAGTGATCAAATATCCGCATAAAGACAGCAATATATACCAAGTTCTCCAAATTGACGGAGAATAGACACGTTGGGAGAGGATCCTCTAGCATAAACTCCAGTCCCCTCTGACGAAGATGAACCTCTCCTTCCAGTTATGCACTTTGTTGGGACTGTAAGTGGCCGTTCTCCATTTCTGGCCTGGCCAAGGAAAGATATTAAACTAACCCGCGAGACCGGTAGGATCGGTAAATATAATCAAATTCCTTTGGGATTAAGTCCCCACCAGCTTCGACAATACCTACAATAGGAATGAGGCCACCGTTTGGCCCCAGCCATACGGTGTTATCTGGCAATGGGCCATATTCCAATCTCTCAAAACTTGCGGAAGAAGTAATGCATGGACAGGTGAAGACCTTGCAGCATCGCAGGTTTGTAAATCGTAACGAATCCCTTAGGTGGGTCGTCGGCACGCTCATTGGGACCAAGAGCTCTGAGCTTCACAGAGGCGGGAATATCGTAGGATAACCGTATGTCTGCTAACTCCGCTTCATTGATCTTCGAGCAAGCCATGGAAACTTCGGTGGTCGAACACTTGAGCTCCTCGTCAAGTGCTCGGCCACCGGGGTATTCTTTTTATCCAGCGACCCTCTCGTCTTGGGTACCCCGGCATCATACTACCCATTCCCTATAGTTGCCTTCGATGATCTAGTTGGGCTTACCCTTCTCCTGCTTGTGGACGCGGTGGGCTGGCAAGCGACAGTGGGTGTCTGATTAACTTTCTCCATGCCCTCGGCCGATGCAGAAGATAAAGAGGAAGACGACGACTTACCCCGGATACTAGGGTTTGTCTAGGCGTCCAACCGGTTCTACGAATCATCATGTCCAGACGACATTATTACCCTTCTCAATTCTAGAAAAAGGTACCCCTACGATCGCCAGAAGGTATGGCGGAGAATGGCGACCAAACTAAGAAACCTAGAAATAAAAACGAAGGCAGTCTACAAAACAAAGCACAACAACTCTCGCGGTGCTTACCTTGGGATTGCAGTTGAACCAATGACCACGCCTTGAATTTTCTTGATTATCGACGGAGTATTCCACAAAATCTAAAATACGCGTAGAAGCAAGAAGAAGTCAAATATGGAGGGGATGTAGATTTATATAGATTAAGAAGTCAAATATAGAGGGGATGTAGATTTATATAGATTAAGCCACCCCAATCTCCACCGTCCAAACTCGAAACATGGCATCCAGACCGTTGCTCAGAAAACGCGTGTTTAAAGTAGGAAAAAGGTAGAAAATGGAACCCTAAGCATTTATTGAAACAAAGAGACGCGCCTCACGCGCGCTCCCATTCATCCGTTACGCACCATTAGCATTAAATGCACACTCTCTCACTCATGATTGCCTGACCAAAAGATTGACAACCTTGATTGTCAGCTTGGACAAAATCACACCAATCAGGGACATGTCACTGGGAGTCTAACCAATTAAAGCCCTCGCCTATCATAAATATTCGGCTTCGAACTTGGGGGACTATACTGAGTAAGTAATTCAACAGCGTATCTACGAAGGCCATACCCGCGAGATTTGCTTTCATCAAAACTTCTCTCTTTTCTTACTTCAAAGTCCCACACCTACCATAAATAATAGGCTTGGACTTGGGGACTATTGTTACCACCATATTTTAATAAGGCCTCAACGTCCGCAAATGCCCAATAAAACTCAATTTGGCCATCGCTAAGGCCTTAGAGGCCCAGCGAAGGCCCTCCATATTCATAAAGGCCTCAAACATCAAGCGAAGGCCTCATGAATATTCCTAAGGCCTAGCAGCATGTTAGCACTCACAAATCGGTATACAGCGAAGCCCATGACAGGCCTCGAATACCATGACCGATCCAGTGGGCCTCACCGAGCTTTGAATCCCTCGTAATCCGTAGGTAACACAGTGTCCTAGAATGACCAGAGATATGCTTAAGGAAAGATCGTGTTTGATTGACACACGGATCCTCACAAGAAAACCAAATCACAATCTCCTAAAGATTAGGCAACGTGATTAATTCAAATAAGGACCGTAATCTAGAAGATTGCCTTAACATAAGGATCGATCATCCCTATTCCATAAGGAAGGAGGATCCGATCAGATATCTAATTGATTGTTTTCCTAAATCAATTAGAACTCTTGTACTATAAATACAACGTATTCAGTTATTCTAAAGTACGTTCTTTTTACGCATCAATTTCACCCCTAAACTCTGTTCAAATATCTATCTATTTGTCCCTCCTACACCCAAATGTTTTCATCCTCCGTATATTATTCTATATACCAGCAGTTGACTCGATCGTCGGAGTACCAACGATTGCGGATCCTTTTTCTTTGGAGATCTTGGTGCCTCACGATTGTCCGAGTGTCCAGGTAACATATAGGTTGACAGATGAGTGACTGAAGATATGTTGACACGTGGACGATACAGGTTCCGACGTCAACACTTATACTTGATATAAATAAAATAACTATAAGCATAGAAGAACTATAAAATGATAGTATAACTGTAGTTATCAAATAAAAGGTAATTTGATTAAACTGTAAGCTCAAATTTAAAGCCTGGAACTGCATTATATGAAATCTGAAATCTATATATTGATTATTCTGAAATATATGATACTACACCAAAAAAGTACCCTGAATAACTAATAATAATAATATGTAATCTGGTCATACGAGCGCAGAGCTGTCCCCAAAGGGCTTAGCACCTTGGTACACGGTCCAAAGCCTATGTGTGTACAAGAGTTGGTCCCAAAGACCTCTAGTAATCTGGTCATATACTGTGGAAATGCATTCACACCAGTGCAAAGCTGGTGAAATAACCATATCTGGTCATACTCTGTGGAAACGAATTCACACCTGTGCAGAGTGGGTAAAATGACAATATATGGTCATACACTGCAGAAATGAATTCACACCAGTGCAGAGCGGGTAAAATTGCATGGGTACTTTTTGATCGTTTTTTAAATTAACTTTACTAAACCTTTAATAATGATATAATATTTTAATAAAAGGTTTAACAAAACTGAATTTAAACTTTGAAAGAAATTTCATTTTTAAAAGCTAACTTGTACTAAAAATCATGCTTGTCCAACACTTAACTCGAAAATAACTCATTTTTGCAATTTATGTAATCTACTTGAAACACTGAAATAACAAAACAATTCATATAATTTTACGAACTAATATAATATAATTAAATATTAATTTTTGAAAAATAAGTTTTTCCACTCACAGAGTTTTCCACTAGAACTAGGTTGGTTGGTACGCAGCACCAACCTCCTCGTCACCTCCTAGAATAAAATATAATTGCTTGAATTAATAAATAACATTCTCAAATAACACTAATAATTAAAAGTAAGACTAAGCTTAACCTATCCGGACTTAAGCTAAACATCTCCAAAATTCCTTTACTCACTTTAATCTAATCCTTATTCTAATTTACCTCTTTTCTTCTTTTCAATTTAACCTCTATCGATTACATACCACCAAGAATAATTTTCTTAATTTCATAGTAAAATCATCAAGTTAGAAACCCATTTCCATTAATTCAGTAACATATAAGTCTCCTTAACATTCTCAACCATTTCTAATCTTCCATAAAACTCATAAATAAACTCTTTTACATTATATTCACTTAAATGACCCAAATAGAAATTTTAGGGTTTGCTAAAATCATTATTCCAAACTTTTAACATAAATAAACCAATACAAATCTTAAAATGCTTAAAATAGATTAAATTTCTAATTAAACCCACTAAATCAAGAACCCTAAAAATTCATCAATTAATTCTATTACTAAACTTGAATAGTTAGCCCATTGAACTCAAAACAGTCATTTAACATTCGTAAATTTCACATTTAAGACTATAATAAAAAATCCTAATTGAAATTGCAAAAGAAATGGACAACCATAAGTCTTAAAAGTTGATTTCGGCCGGCCCTTTTTCCTCCTCCTCCTCCTCCTCCTCCTCCTCCTCCTCCTTGTTTTTCTTCTTTCTTTCCTTTTTCCCTTTTTTTCTTTTTCTCTCTCTTTTCTCTCTCTCTCTCTCTCTCTCTCTCTCTCTCTCTCTCTGTGTGTGTGTGTGCGTGTGCGTGTGTGTGTGTAGAAGTCTCTGGAGAAAGGTCCAAAATTTTATTTTACAAATAAGCCTAATTGCAACCAATGTCCCCAACTTCTATGTATCGTTATTTAAATCCTTCATTAACCATATTTTACAAAATAGGCCCAAACAAATTTAGTTACTTAATTTAAGTCCTACTTTGACTATTTGACTTAGACTTGACAAAAAAAAATTTATTGACTTTGACTAAATAAATTTTGACTTCAACTAATTTAAAATGGGTTGTAACACAGAACACGTGCCCTTTCCATATTACTGGCTAGCAGGGTTGCTATTTTTTCATGCGAGATGCTCTCCGTAGCCTTCTCTCATAGGTTGGATAAGTATTTACAAATACTAGCACTAGTTCAAGTGAGAAATGAGAAAAACATTTGGAGGATGATAGGGTAAACATCGTCCTCAAGGGATCCGATGTTAATCACCCCCTCGTTGGCAAACATATGTTTTTTTGGGATCACAGTGCCTGACTTATTTGCCTTCATCTTTGGCGTCCCCGACAAGCTGCATCCCTTCTAAGCAGCTCGCATGGAAGAAGATGGGAACTTCTCTCCACTGGGAGCCTTTGATGCTTTCTCTTTTTCTCATCATCTACTAGAACTCCCTTTCCATTAGGGTTAGCAGTCGATTTTGAAGAAAGTGGCGAAAGTGCCTATAGATGGAAGTATCTATTAGTACCCTTAGTGGAATTTCAGAAGGGATGTTTGCGGAGAGAGTTTCCAAATGGCGACACAAATGTACCTTATCCGTTTATCCTCATCAATGAGGGGGAAGCTCGAGAGTTTGTTTCCGAAGTTGAATGACACTGTAAAATAGATTAATTTAGAAACATAGTTCAAACATCGTGATAAACATTAAGAGTAAGAAACACAATGATCTAAACTTACCATAAATCCGGTTTGAATAAGATATTTAGGACGCAGATCAAGTTCTTGTACTGTCTGATCTCTAGATGCATGCCCAGTATCATGCCTACTTGCTCGCGAAGCACTTTTAATGCATGTCCTTAATGTGGTACCTTTTTCTTACTCGGTAGTTTGGAAAACACGAAAAATTAGAATATAAACAAATGTATATGTAAGGACAAAAAGAGGTATCATGCAAACATTGTTCACCTAGACCCCTATATCGTCGATACACCCTAAGGTTCATTGACAATCATTTGGAATTGTGAAAAGTGTGTTTCTTAAACCAATTTAAGTTGGTTTGTCCACGTGGCAAACATTGATTGAGTAAATTGATAACACACAGATTGTGTTTGTTTGAGTTAATCTCAGCCATTGGTTAAGATCATCCCTTCAGTTTTAATGTGTGTGTGTACAACAGATTTCTATTGGGTCTGCTGCCTATACCTTTACGCGGTTGAATTTTTCATTGCATTGTAGCTTTTTTGGAGAAAAACACAGCTCTCTATTTCTTCTCTTTCTCTGGTCAAATTCTCGACTGAAATACTTCTTCCTTTTCTTTATACGGTGAATGCATTTATGTACATATCGTTTTCCAGTAGAATAAGGAACGTTGTGATTTTGGGTTTTAGTCTAAGGATCCGGTGAGACTTGTACTCGTGTTCTTGGATGGTTTAGGCTATAGTTCTACGGCTATTTTTCTGAGCCATAGAAGATAAAGAAAACTTGAAGGAAGATTATATGAAGGTCGTCTTCTTCATTTGGCCGAGAACAACTAGCTACATACACAGAGAGTTTATTCTGATTATATATTATTATATAATCTGTATAATGTTAGTAGATGAATTTATTACTTCATTTTGTTTGATTTCTTGTAGATAATTCTCAACAAAATTGGTATCAGAGCCCTAACTATTCTTGGAGAAAGAAATCAAACGGGAAATTTCATATTCGAGTTAGATAATAATTGTTTCCGGTGCGTGGACTTTGGATTTGAGTTCATAGAGAAAAGAATAACATCGGCAGTGGCGCATGAACTCTAAAAGTAGTGCATGTGACATGTGAATGGGTTTTGTAATACAGTGGCTGATTCTTCTTATTATTTTGGTCTTCTAATCTCCTCTAGGGTAGTAATTTGTGGCCCTAAGGTAAGAGAAAATTCACATCTCTTTGAAAATATGAATAGTTAGATTTGTTCGCTTGGTTTGCTCTCTCTAAATCTCATTACTTTAAATTCTAATAGTATTATATTAAAAGTGCTCTTGTGAAAATATGCCTATGTGATCAGAAAATTTTTAGCATGTGTATATTTTTTATTCTTATTAATTCTTTTGAATATGAGATATTTTCAGCATGTTTGATATATGTTCTGAAAATAGCTTATGTTATGATCACTTGGTTCAAGTTGTTCTGAATCTGAGATAATTGCTTGTGATAGTTGATTCAAGCTATTTTGGATATGTCATTGTTAAATGTTCTGGCACTCATTAACTTGAAAGAATAATTTCATTTAAAATATGATTTGTTGAATATCTGCGTGTGATAAGTTTCTTGTGAGAAATTTATTTGTTTTTAAACCATTTCTTACCTATGTTTGATTCTAGTTTCAAAAGAAATCAAACATATACATCTAGAGTATTCTCTATTTTTGCTGAACCAAAATGGGTTCTTGGGTTGAATTAAACCAGCTTGATGGAAAGGGGAATTACTCTATATAAAAGCAAAAAAAAAAGCGAGCTATTCTAGTTCAACAAAGGGTTTCTAAAGCCCTTGATGATCCAGAAACTTTTTGAGATGATTTGAAATGAAAATCGGATGAAATTAGTGATATAAATGAAATTACCTATAGTTGTATCATATTGTATTTATCTGATAATATTGTTAGACAAGTAAATGAATCAATAACTGTTAGAGATCTTTGGAAAGCCTTAGATACATTATTTTTTACTAAAACATTGTCTAATAAAATTTACTTGCTTGAAAAGTTGTTTAGCTTTAAAATGGATGCAAGTAAAGATTTAGAAGCTAATTTGAGTGATTTTAGAATTATGGTGAAGAGCTTTGAACATAATGATAAGAAATTTGATGATGAAGATTTGGCAGTAATTTTGTTAAATTCTTTACGTGATGATTATAAAGATCTAAGAAATGCAATAAGTATGCTAGGGACACTTTAACTCAAGCTATTGTTATTGATACCTTTAGGTCTAAGGAGTTAGAGGTAAGAAATGAATCAAAAAATAGAGTTAAAGAAGATAGCATGTATGTGAGGGGTAGGTCAAAAAAAATGATCAAAATCATGGTCAAAATAAGAAGAATAGAGGTAAGTCCAAATGTAGGTCTAAGTCTAGAGACAAGGGCACTAAAAAGTGTTATCGTTGTGAAAAATTAGGACACTTTAAAAGAAATTGCTATGACCTTAAGAATAAGTAGAAAGATCAGGGTTTAGAACCACAAAATAATGTAGCTTTAGAAGCTGAAATTAATAGCATTCATGTTATGATAGTAAGTGAAAGTGAGATGAATCAAGAATGGTTTCTTGATTCTGGTTACACTTTTTATAAGTGTCCCGTTAGGCTTGGTTCTTTAACTATAAACAGATTGAGCCTAGAAAAGTCTTCATGGGTGATAATAACTCTCAAGTGGTTGAGGGGATTGGGGATATTTTCATAAAAATGTATGATGACATTGTTAGATCCCTGTACAATGTTAGATATGTGCCAAAACCTAAAAAGAAACTTGATATCTTTGGTTGTTCTTGAGGATGAGGGTCACATGTTTAGATCTGAAAATTGCACCCTAAAAGTTATTAAGGGTTCTTTAGTTGTTATGAAAGGTCCTAAGAAGCATGGCTTATACTACTTACACGATGAGGCACAAGTAGCAAATGGCTCGAGTTCTTTCTCGGTCAATGAGGATAGAACTGAGCTATGGCATAATAGAATGGGGCACATGGGTAACAAATGGCTAAAATTTTTAAGTGATCAACAGTTATTTGGAAAAGATCAGGTGACAAAAATGACATTTTGTGAAACGTGTGTTATAAGTAAGTCTCATAGGCTTAGCTTTGGAAAAAGAGCACACAATGCACAAAAACCTCTTGTTTATGTTCATGCTGACCTGTGGGGCCTGAGAAACATTCTACTCATGGTGGGAATAGGTATTTTCTATCTATTATAGATGACTATAGTAGAAAAGCTTGGTTGTACCTTTTAAATCAAAAGATGAGACCTTTAGAAATTTCAAAAATTTGTTAAGTCTTGTTGAAAATCAAACAGGCAGCAAGGTTAAAACTCTAAGAACCAACAATGGACTTGAGTTTTGTAACTTAGAGTTTGATTCCTTTTGTGTCGAAAAAGGAATTCAAAGACATAGAATAGTGAGACAGACCCCAACACATTATGGGGTGGTTGAGAGGTTAAATAGGACTATTATGGATAATGTTAGATATATGGTTATATGTTTTGGTTTAGCAAAGGGCTTTTGGAGAGAAGCAGCATCTACTGCTATTTATTTTATTAATAGGTCACCATCTAGTGCTATTAATTTCAAAACTCCAGAAGAGTTATGGAATGGAAAGCCTCCAAATTTGTCCCACTTTAGGGTATTTGGGTGTTCAGCTTATGCTCACCAAACAGAGGAAAAATTATAGGCTGGAGATGTCAAGTGTGTGTTGTTAGTTTATCCTACGGGGGTAAAAGGCTATAGGTTATGGGTTTTAGGTAAAAAATGTATAAAAATTATTAATAGCCGAGATGTGGTCTTTAATGAAGTGGAAATGCTTTGTCTTAAAATTGAAAATGAAACTAAAGAGCAACCACAAGTCAAGAATGTTCAAATTGAGGTGGAGACACATAGATTTAAACATTTTGGTGTTGATCCTAGTGTAAAACCTCAACAAATTGATGTTGAAGAAACTACACTTGAATCATCCCAACAGCAACAACCTGATCTTAATGAACCTAAAAATCCAACTATAGGCAAAGCTCATGTAGATCTTCAAGATTACCAACTTGCTAGAGATAGGAAAAGAAGAGATGTTAGACCAAAATTAAGATATAGCTTTTTGAACCTTGTTGAATATGCTTTAGCTTTAGGTAAAGCTATAGAGAATTTGGAACCATTAACATATAAAGAAGCCATAGAGTGTTCTAAGTCCAAGATTTGGATAAAAGCCATGAAAGAAGAAATGGACTCCCTCGTTAAAAAAGAGACTTGGAAATTGGTTAACAAATCTGAAAGTTAAAGAGTGGTCCAATGTAAGTGGCTCTACAAAATCAAAGATGGTGTAAGCCCCCATAATCCACCTAGGTATAAAGCTAGATTAGTGGCTAGGGGTTTTACCCAATTTGAAGGTGTTGATTACAATGAGGTGTTCTCACCTGTAGTCAAGTATAAAACGATTAGAGTAATTTTAGCTTTAGTTGTCCAATTCAATTGGAAATTAGAACAATTAGATGTTAAAACTGCTTTTCTTCATGGAGAGCTTGAGTATGTCATTTATATGGCCAACCTCAAGGGTTTGAAGTAAAAGAGAATTATGAGAAGGTGTGCTTACTTAAGAAATCATTATATGGACTTAAAATAGTCCCCTAGGCAATGGTATAAGAAGTTCGACGCTTATATGATTAAACTTAGTTTTAGTATAAGTGAATATGATGCTTGTTTATACTTTAAAAATCTGAAACATAGTTGTAATTTGTATTTACTTCTATATGTTGATTGTTTATGACAATAAAATTGAAATAAGCAAAATGAAACATCTTCTTAAAATTGAATTTGAAATGAAAGACCTAGAGACAGCTAAGAAAATCTTAGGGATGGTTATTAAAAGAGATATGAGAGTGAATAGGTTAACTATTATTCAAGAAAACTATCTTGACAAGATTATAACCAAGTTTGGTATGAAAAATACTAAGTGTGTAAATGTTTCCTTAGCTAGTCATATGCTTTTGTCTTCAAATCAATCTCCTAAGTCAGATGAAGAAAATGAAGAAATGTTACACGTTCCTTATGCTAATGCAATTGGTTTCGTTATGTATTCCATGATTACTACAAGACGGACTTAGCTTATTCTATTAGTTTACTAAGTAGGTTTATGTCTAACTCCGGGAAACCTTATTGGGCATGTTTAAAATGGTTGTTATGTTATATTGCAAGAACATTAAATGTAGGCTTGGTGTATGAAAATACTTGTGATAAATTAGCTTTACATGGTTATGTTGATTCTGATTTTTTCGGTGATCGTGATCAAAGAAAATCAACTATTGCATATTTCTTTACTTTGTGTGATTGTTGTATATCTTGTAAATCACAATTGCAGTCCTTAGTTGCTTCATCCAACACTGAGGTTGAATATGTAGCTATAACGGAGGCCGTGAAAGAAGGTATGTGGTTAAAAGGCTTACTTCATGAATTAGATATCTTACATGACACTTTGCACTTGCACACTGATAGTCAAAGTGCTCTTATGTTGAGTAAAAATCCAGTTTATCACGAGAGATCTAAACATAGTGAAGTTAAATATCATTTTGTAAGAGAGAAATTAAATTAAGGTGAAGTTGATTTGTTTAAAATATCAACTAATTGTAATCCGGTTGATATGGGTATGAAAGTATTACCTGTTGTTAAATTCAAGTCTTGTTTGACAAAATTGAAGATTGACTTGGGTTAATTTCTTCCTTGCAAGTGAGGGGGATGATGAGACATTTATATAGCCAAATAAAAAGAAGAATAAGCTTGAGCATCCACAACATTGAATATAGGTTTACGATCCAAGGTGAAGACTGTAAAAAGCGTGTTTCATAAACCCATTTAAGTTGGTTGTCCACGTGGCAAACATTGATTGGGCAAATTGATAACACCGGATTGTGCTTGTTTGAGTTAATCTCAACCATTGGTTAAAACCAATGAGCTTAGATCATTCCTTCAATTTTAATGTGTGTGTGTGCATGAGATTTCTGTTGAGTCTACTGCCTATACATTTAATTGGTAAAATTTTTCATTGCACTGTAGCTTTTTTGGGAAAAATGCAGCTCTGTGTTTCTTCTCTTTCTCTAGTTAAATTCTCGGTTGAAATACTTCTTCCTTTCTTGATATGGTGAATGTATATATGTACATATGGTTTTCTGGTGGAATAAGGAATGTTGTGATTTTGGGTTTTAGTCTAAGGATCCGGTGATACTTGTGCTCGTGTTCTTGGATGGTTTAGGCTATGGTTCTATGGCTATTTGTCTGAGCCCTAGAAGATAAAGAGAACTTGAAGGAAGATTATATGAAGGTCGTCTTATTCATTTGGCTGAGAGAAATTGGATGCATACACGAAGAGTTTATTCTGATTCTTTATTATTCTATAATCTGTATAATGTTAGTAGATGAATTTCTTACTTCATTTTGTTTGATTTCTTGTAGATAATTCTCAACAGGAATAAATTCCCACTCTCTACTCAAAGAAAAACCCATCATTCTAGTCCTAGACTTTTTCAGAGTTTTCAATAAGGGCTTCCAGCCTTGTGAAGCCATGGAGAGACATAGTACCATCTGGATACTATCGAAGACTTAAAGGGATGGTAGATGACTCCGAAAGCATCTAAGGGCATATATCTGAGGTGATCAACGATTTTCCAAAGTAGGAAAGTTGTGATCATATGGGCCCAACTATTCGGAGCTATTTGCATTGAGGCTAAGTTAAGATGGTTAAGAAAGACCCTGAAGAATGGGTGAATGGGTAACCTAAGGACCGTCTCCACTAACTGCTCATGCATAGCAACGTAGTCCCAGGGAGGATTTTTAGTACACTTCAAATGGTTAGGGACAATTAATTTGATATTCTTTGGGATGGTGAACCTCTCACTAATGCTCGCCAAATGAATCTCTTCGAGCCGACTTTGCACCAGTGAGGCAACGTATTCATATGCCTCCTCCAGCACATCATTTAATTCTTGAGTTGTAGGAGAGGCCCGTTAGTCTAAGGTTGGGCGTAATGAGGGTTTGATTCACTAGGCCTCATCATTTTTACACTCTACTCACTCAAAGCCTCACCAAACCTTAGTCTATCTGCTTGGAAGGTAAGAACGAGCCGCTCAATGTCATCAGAATAAATCCTTGCTCTGGATGAGTGAATGGGCAGACATAGGGTTGACAATGGTTACACTTTTAAATATGGATGAGGTCTCCAAAACATCGCCATGGATTTCAAGGTCGTCTCTATTTTTTCATACCCATTGTTTTGAGAGTTCAAATTTTGGGATGCCATGCTCTTTGGAAAGGGATGGCTGGAGGTACGATTAGGCAAAATATAGTACTTTCTTCTTTATTTTAGCCAAAAAACACAAGGATCCCAAAATACCCCAAGAAAGTGAAACAAATAGAAGAAAGATTAAAATGATGACAAAGAAGGGTTGAGAAGAATACCTAGTAAAATGAAAGCCTGAAAATACCTCCCAAACTCGCCAGAAAAAGGTCAAAAGAACTTGAAGGTAGATAGGTAATTGTAATGCAAAAGTGTAAAGGTAAACCCTAAGGTTGATTTCTATAGGTTATGTTCTTGCAAGATCCGGACCATCTAAATTTGAGAAATCATCCCAACCACTGATCAACGAAGCAATTTAAGCCATTTGAATATGAAGTGGCGGGAATCACATGTTTCGAATTAAAAGCCTTAATGTGCCACTCACCTCAGATGCCTATTAGCATTGTGTAACACATGTTATGCAATGGCATGACATTTCCAATAATGACATACAGTTGTGTATAGAACCCTACAAATTTTGATGCGTTTCTGTAACACCTTAGGAGAGATGCTAGGTGCCCCACTAATGCTTCAACTGTTATTTATCGCACAAGTCCTCTACATAATATGAATATTATTCTATCATCTTAAGCAACATATCATGAGCGTCATCAGAGAATTTCGTCATAGTAGTGTCACTTCGACAGAAATACAAAACAACAGCATGCGATGCCGAAGCATATTCCTGTAAATGAATAATAAAAATCTCTCCGTGACAAGACGAGGCCTATAAACACTCTTTGTGAATCTTGTACCTAATTCATCTACCTAATATGGATACTAGACTCAAACTTGGAGGACTTTTGTTATGCATTTGGCTCACACGGAGTCCGCGTGTTCACCACCTAAGAAGTAAGGCACCACATAGGCAGTTGTCCTCCTGTCATGTGGAGGTTCCGCTTAGTCCCCACGCGCTTTGCTTAATAGTGGTGTGACAACGTGTTTGTCCAACTTCAATTCAATGGCAATATCATCCTGCACTCGTAAAGTCTACACGTGGAGACGAACTCGTAGCCAAACCCTATATCTAGGCAAGCCCTTGAAAGAACCGAAGGATAATGGAGAGCCTTGGGAGGTTTAGCGGGCGAGGGTCCATTGGCAAACCTTTGTGCCTTAAATGCCTAGTTTTTTTGTGTTATCGCAGGTTTGGCAGTTAGAGCGTGGGTCCACGTGAATTTATCTTATGAGAAAATAACTATATCAATCACTAAAGATTCACCGCAGAATCCTATGCGATCAGAGACGATCTAGGAAAATAATTGAAAATATCCTAGGGGTTCAGCACTATTTATATAGTTCTATTTTTAAGGAAACAAGATCACAATTATAAGAACAGTTCAACCAATAATTGAGTAACACTTGTTTAATTAGGTGAGTACCATCATTAACCTAATTTAACCTAAATTCACCTATAAATACCCATGATTGGTTCAAAAAAAGGTAAGAAAATTAAACTCTAGCCAAAGCTCTGTATATTTATCTTTCCTACACATAACTTTTGTTTCTCTTATTTTCTGGTAACTGAGTACAAATGGTCACCAGAATCACTTCCAATATGATGATCATTACTTATTAACGATGTCCAAGTGTGCATTGAAGTGTACATTTAATATATAAATAGATAGGGAGGTGGCAATAGTTTTATTGACACTAAAACTGCTTAGAGTTTAAGGTCAACAAGTTCTAAAATAAATATTATTTTATTGGTAAAACGTTGTAACACGTTGCTTTCATATTGCTTTGGTACAAATGTATAATATTAGGAAGGTAAGATTCGAATATGCTATTATGTGGATATTTCTAGGAAGCAGTAGTGAAATTATTATAATAACAAATTGTTAAGTTATTATTTCAACCCGATCTCAGTTTGAGAATAAATTATTCTACTTAATTCTACCTTATCAGCAACATAATATAATGAAATTGCTCCTAGCATGCTTTGTCCTTTGTCATTCGAATAATATTATTAGCACCCGTTTAAATAGTAGTCGAGCTCACTTTTAATCACCTAATAAATCAAATGGAATTGTGTTGGTTAAAAGGTAATTTTGTCATTTCACCTTCAAAACTTTGAAAAATTAAATATATCATGCTAGAAAAATATATTATTTGTCTAAAAAATTCTACCGAACAAGTTCTAAATGTGGTCAATGTCACTTAAATTGGTGCCAAACACTATTGACTTGAATAGGATTATTCTTTCTATTAACATACATCTCTTTTGACATTTTATAATTTTTTTATTGTGATTTATATTGAACTAATTTTTGCCACCATTTTATATTATTAAAAAGATAATAAACTCAAAACTAAATTTTTATAAATAAACAGTAATAATATCAAATACGAACATTATTCATCGCGATATCAAGTTTTTGTCACCCTTCCATTTAGGGATGGCAATGGGCCGAGCCTGCCAAAAAGGGCCCAGCTCGCCCAAGGGATCGGTTGAGCCATGGCTCGAATCATCTCAAATCCATGAGCCCAGACCGGCCTGTGGCTCGTGGGCCACATGTGAACTTTAATATATATTTTTTTTTTAGAGTTTAAAAACTTAATATGAAATAAGTTATGATAAAATTGACATTTAAAACCCTCATCTTTTTTTCGGGCTTGACATCGGCTACTTTTAACATAGATAGAGTTAAAATTGTACACGAACAAGTTGTTACATGTACAATTATTGGTAAACTTAAATTTCAACACTTGAAATTAAGAAAAATTAAATAAATTTACACAAACTATACTTATATTTTATGTAGCCAGCTCTTGCACGTCTTCGGCCAATACGAAGTCTACTTTATCTTGGATTCGAAGTTCTGCATTCTCTCAATCTTTTAAACACATTAAACTCTCTAATATGTCTAGTTTTAGTTTTGACCTCATATCATTCAGAATCCTACCACATGTACTAAAAACAAACTCCGATGCTACAGTTGATACCAGAGGTACTAGTAGATCGCGTGTTATAATAGAAAATTGATGATCGTTTTATCTCCACCACCTAAGTATATCAAAATTATTTCTCTCATCTTCATTTAATGTATTAAACAAGTCTTGACCAAAATATCTAGCTAACTCTAAAGATACGTCTCTACTATTTATTTCTATATTTGTGGCACCGAAAAGCGAAAAAGAACAACTAGATTGCTGAGTTTTCCTAAGAAGAAGGAAACTCTAATAATCGTTAACGTTATTTGATAACGAAGAAGGGATTGGTACATGAGGTATTTTAACGTCCCTACCGGTTTTTGCCGCATAAAAGTCATATATTTCACATAATATTTTTTCTAAATTACCATAAGTTATTGAATTTTCGTAACTTAACTTATTAGAAATTGTCGAAATAGTTTGTTTTGTACATTCTAAATTTACTATAGGGTCCATAATTGACGCTAACAAGAACAAAATAGACAATTGTTCCCAATGTTATCTAAACTTAATCTTCATTACTACTACAACATGAGAAAATATTGCAAATGTCTTATACCTATTTAAATCATTTGTAATAAAATAAAAAATTGTAAATGTTTTATACCTATTAATTACTAGTAGGGTAATATACACCAGCTCATGCATTTGTGGGGTCAATTTTTTTTTTTTTCTCACATGGAATGAGATTTTCCAATTATATGTTTGCAAATCATATTCTGGACCGTGTGAATGTCGGCTATTATAATAGGCAGTTATACAATTTTCATAACATTCACATGCTTGAAGAATTAAATAAGTAGAATTCCACGTATTGCCTATGTCTGTACAAAAATATTTTGTTGGAAGAGAATTTTTTACACATAATTCATCAAATACTTATTTTCGAGAAGGTGAAGCAATAATATAATTTAGGGTATACATAATTTATTCCAATTGTGGGTCTATATACTTTAAATCATCTTGGATAATTAAATTATAAATGTAACATACATATCGAACATGAAATAAAATTTCACCAAAATCTGGTTAATTCTCGAAATAATTTATCTATTACTATGTTATTAGGTGCAGCATTATCAAATGTGAAACTACGAATTCTAGATTTGCTGTTAAATTCTCTAATAATATGTATTAAATAAGTAAAAGTTATTATCCTATTATGAGGACAGTCAATTACTTTAAAAGCAATTATTCTTTTATACATAATCTATAGTTTATCAATATAATGTAAAGTGACAATAATATATCATTTATAATTTATACCAGACCATAAGTCTGAAGTGAATGATATAACACTAGAATATTTAGTTAAATCATTTATTATATTTTCTTTCTTTTTATTATATAAAGTAATAGTATCAACACAAAGAGTGTTTCTAGCAAAGGGCACATACATTGGTTGAAGATATCTTTGTATGAATTTGGTTAAGTGAGGGATTTCCACTATGCTAAGCGGGAACTCACCACTGGCTACCAACTGAGTCATGCCTTTCTGACGTATAAAGTTTTGTGAATACACTCAGTTGTTAAGATTCAGACTAGAACTGGAAGATCACCGGGAGATCCGAATTGAAATTGAGCTTGATTGGTATCAACTCCTCCATGCTTTTGCATACACTTAGAAATATATCGGTTTAGATGGCTCGTACCACCACCTTTTTTCCATGCAAATTTTTATTTACAATATTTACACATTACCTTGAAGATTGGTAGTCTATCTACAGTTGCACCGGTCTGTACTAATTTGAAATGATCCCAACACCGAGCCTTTTTTTTTTACAGTTCTTCGTTTAGTAATTGACCCAGTCGTGTTAGTAGTGTTGGTCGTTTCTAATTCTTCATCTATATCCTCTAAATCGACAATGGGATAACTACTCCCAATCTCATAATCATTACCAAATTCAGGAATTGAAATATCATTTAATCCACTAAAATCATCATGAATTTGGTGGTCGGCACTTCCTTGTGTGTTGTATTGATCCATGTTGAAAATAGAAATGTAGAATGTAGAAAACTAGAAATATAGAAATCACTACAAAACAGAAGCCCTTTATCAACTAAGCAATTAGTAGCCAAATTGTAAACTCAGTCGGTGAATACTACCACCAACTCAAATTTAGTGGTCGGCACGGTAGTCGGTAAAAGCCTGTCAATGAATCTAATGCTGACTACAGAACAATATTGGTCGGCGTTATGCTAGCCGACTAAAATTCCTTGTAGTCGACATTAGATTCGTCGACTAAGATTCTCTATAGTTGAAAATATTTCTCGAACCAAAATTTCTTTGGTCGGTGTTATGTTCGACGACTACAATTTTTTTTAGTCAGGGAAAGGTATCTTAGACCAAAACTTTGTTGAACGGCTATATACTTAAAACACCGACGAAGCTTTAGTCGGGAAATTGCTAACAAATGGTCGGGCCCAAATTCAGTGCGCACTTTGGTCAATACTTCGTTGACTAGTTCTTTAGTCGGCAATTATGTACTGAGTTTTTTCTTAATACTTAATTTTATTATAATTATGTAAACTATTACATTTTATAGCTAAATACAATAAATTTTAAATTTTAAAACATAAGATAACAATTTATATATTGCCAAATGTCCATAATGTTTATTCACATAAAAAAGAACCTATGCTCCCTCATTGAATATTTTTTACCAATGATAAGAAGCACGAGGTACAAAGTCCAATTGGTCTCTCAACTTTTAATCACACTAACATTAAGTAATACAATTCCTTATTCATATGTAAAATATTTAATTGGACTAGAAAAAAGAAGAAGTATTTAGTTCACTTTCTCCATTCTCCAAGCTTGAATATCATGAAATAGTAATCTTGTTAGTCCAAACAACTAATCCTCGCTATAAACGAAATCAATTTTTGACAGGAATATATTACAAGATAATGTAGAAAGAATGAAAAGCTGAATTCAAGAAAGAAAGCATTTCTTTCAGATATCGTATATTAACAATGCATTACATCGTAATTGAATTCAAGAAAGTCCGATTGGAGCTTCCATTTTATCTGACCACTTAACTAACCAAACTACTTTGTAACTAACTAACTAACTTTAACTAACTTTTAACCAACTAAACTAACTCCTTTTACAAAGTTTTCAAGACTCCCCTCAAGATGGACCATATATATTCATTAGTCCCATCTTGCCTACTAATTCACTTTAAATTGTGTAGTGCAAAGCCTTAGTAAGAACATCGACTAATACGGTTCTTGCTTGGTACATGTAGAGTCTTTAATAATCCGACTTGAATCTTTTCTCTAACCAAATGACAATCTATCTCTATGTGTTTGGTTCTCTCATGAAAAAGCGGGTTGGCGACTATATGTAATGCACACTGGTTGTCACAATACAATGTTGCGGGTCTTAAGTGTTTAATACCAAATTCCTTTAGCACGAGATAGTAGCCAAACAAGTTCACATGTTGCATTTGCCATTGACACGTGTATTACGCTTGGTGATGACCTAGAATCTTGTGTTACGCTTCTTAGACTTCCATGATATCATTGAGTCACCAAGAAATACACAATATCGATATGGACCTTCTAGTGTCGGGGCATGTTGCCTAATCTGCATCTGTAAAACCTTCAACCGCACATCGGTAAGTGGGAAACTTGATTCACAGATATGCCTTTAAAGAAATGTTAGACTTAGAAGGAAAGAAAAGCCCTTGGCAGTGTGATTTAATGTCTTTGGAGAACTCTATTTCTGAGTCTGCGGATGTGGTTCTCTTGGCTCGCTAGAAATTGGCTTAACTTTCATTAGCGAATATGTTAAATCAGCCTAGTGATGGTCGAGAATCAACAACCTTCCTATCGCCCTTACGTACATTGATGGATCACTTAATAACTCCCTTCACTCTGACTTAACTTCAAGTTTGCTTCCATTGGGGGGTCTTTGGGTGGTTTGCAACCTAAGAACCCTGCTTCAGACAACAGCTGTAATGCATATGGTCTTTGGGATATAGAAATGCCTTTTGGAGATCTAGCAATCTCTAATCCAAGGAAGAATCTTAGAGGACCTAAATCTTTCAGTTTGAATTTTGAGTCCAGATCTTTCTTCAACATCTCAACTTCCGCTTCATTATTCTTTGGCTATTATTATGTCATCCACATACACTAAAAGGGCCATGGCGAATTTGTCTTCACGATGAGCAGGGGAATGGTGCATGGCGATTGAGTGAACCCCTCCTTGATTAGAGTATCTGTAAATTTAGCATTCCACTTTGCTAGAAGCCTGTTTGAGACCATATAGGATTTATTCAATTTGCGAGCGGATTTGTAATGGACTCCCCTTAGGACTATATCCAATTTGGTATAGTCATATACACATCTTCAAGCAAATCCCCATGTAAGAAGGCATTGTTGACATCCAATTAGTGTAGAGACCATCCATGAATTGAGGCTAATGCTAATAAAAGTTTCACGATAACGACTTTGCAATGGAGCAAATGTGTCAAAGTAGTCTATTCCTTCTTGTTGAGTATAGCCTTTTGCTACAAGCTCTAGCTTTGTGTCTTTCTATGGTTCCATCGAGTTGTGTTTGATCTTGAAGACCCACCGCAACCAATAGGTTTATGACCATGAGGTAGACTTACAATGGACCAAGTGTGATTATCCTCAAGGGCCTTTAATTCACCGCCATGGTCGCTTCCCATTCTGGTATACCACAAGCACATGAGTAATGTTGTGGTTCAATATGTCTTTGAGGCCGACATAATGACCACCTTGAAATTATCACTTAGTTTGTCATATCCCATACTACCGAGATAAGGGATGCATAGTGGAAGTGTGTTTGCGATGATGTGACTCCGATGATAATCATGGAGATAACCAGGCCTTTTCAACGACCTTTTGACCTTGTGTGAAGTTGTAGGTTCATTAGAGGTTCATCTGCTTTGGAGGTTACGTTGGGATATACGGTATGCTTTCTATTGGTACTTTGGAAGGCCCAACAGAATGTTCATCATGATCACATGGGAGTGGCAAAAGCTTGACCTCGATAGAAGTTGAGATTTGCCATCCAAGAGACTTTGTCAAGGAAAGGAAAAATGGACTCATGGAAAACAACATCTCACGGAAATAAAAATCCTCCCGATTTGATGTCCGTGACTTATAAGCCTTCATACCAGATGGGTATCCAAGCAGGATGCAGGCCTTTGATCTGGGAGTAAACTTGTGTCTTGAGCTGGGTAAAGTAGATGCATAGCAGAGACACCCAAAAGCTCTCAGGTGCATGTAGTTGGGGACCTTTGAATGCGAGAATTTCAAAGGGTGTTTTGTGATTGAGTAAAGGAGAGGGCAGTCTGTTAATCAAATGTGTTGCAGTCAAAACTGCATCATCCCAATATCCAAGTGAAATTCCTGACTGAAATAACAATGCCCTTGCTACGTTTAGAAGGTGTTGATGCTTCCTTTCCACATCGAGTTCTCACGTGGCCTTTCCACACAAGAGAAGTGATGTATAACTCCTTGTTTTGAAAGAAATCGAGAACCTAAGCTCCTTAGCATTATCGGATCTTACACATTTAATGGATGTACCAAATTGTGTCTTGACCATATTAAAAATTGAGGGATTATTTCTTGAACATCGATTTGTTTTTAAGTAGAAAGGTCCGGTATGTCTTGAGCAATCATCCACAATGGTGACAAAATATTTAAAACCACTACAGATATCTCATGAAAGGGACCCCAAATATCAACATGTAATAGATCAAACACTTTATTGGAAAGATTATTATTTGAATTGAATGACAATCGTTTTGCTTAGCAAAATGACATATAGAACAATGAAATTCTTTTCCAATTACGCTCTTCGAACTTGAGTCCTTTATCTTTAGCATGGCTCACTACAAAGGATGGGTGTCCAAGTCTTGTATGCCATATGTCTTTATTACATGTTGCGAGATGAAATGATTCCATTCTCCAAGTTGGAAGAAATTTGAGGTAATATAGGTTGCCAATCCTTTTACCCTTCCCAACTCGAGAAGTTGCAGATTTGCTCGAATGACACAACAATCATTGTTGAAAATCAAGGAACAATGAGCCATCCATAGTAAGGGCACTAATCGAAATCATTGTAATGAAAACTTGGTACATATAGGACTTTGGAGAGCATGATCGGGAGGTAAGCACTATTGTACCAACTTTGGAAATATTAGCCTTTTGTCCATTAGGCAAGAAAACATGTGAAGCAAATGCACATTCATCAAGGAATTGAATAAGTGTATGTCATGGCATACATGGTGTGTAGCTCTGTATCAATAATCCAGGCATGACTAGGTATAGAGAAATTTATACGAAAAATTGGAACAAGAAGGGTGGTGCGAGGTTCTTGTGAAGAGGTCTGCGGTGACCGGTGAGGAAAGAAATTAGTTGTTGGCGATTGGTGACGACTTATTAGTTGAGGCATAGTCTCCGACACAGATTACGAGCGGATGATCTAAGGAAACTTGATGAAAGTGAAGGTCTAGAGTTTCTGCGTTGTGAGAATGATTTCCCTTTCCCATATCGGAGGTGTCTCGCCTCTGGACTTCCAACCAGTGGATATCCATGAATCTTATAGCATTTGTCAATGGTGTGTCCAAGATATCCACAATGAGTGCATGTTGGCTTATCCTTCTTCCTCTCAAACTATTAGAATTATTAGGAACTCCATAAGTCTTTGCCTTTGGGTAATATTGATGAGGGAGTTAGACTTCTACGCCTCTCTTCTTGAATAACCAGAGAGAAGACTTTATTAATGGAAGGAAGGGGATCCATCATAAGTACTTGAGCCCTAACTTGACCATAAGAGTCATTCGGTCCATGAGAAGGCGAAGAGCATAGTCTTGTTGGCGATAATCGATCCGATTCTTCATTCCACCACACCGATGATTGGTAAAGGCCTAAACTCTCTCAATTCATCCCAAAGGGTTTGAGTTTAGTAAAGTAAGTGCTTACATCATTTGATCCTTGTGAAAGAGTGTTTAGCATCCGCTTGATCTCGAAACACTCTTGGACCATTGCTTTGATGAAATCGATCATGAAGATCTTTCCACATTTCACTCCATTGTCAATGTACATCACACTCTACGCAATGTCCTTGGATACAAACATGCAAGACCCAAGACATAACCATAGAATTACATCTAGACCGATGGTTGTATGTGGGATCATCAAGCGAAGGTCCGATTATTGTTCCATCTGAAACACAATTTATTCTTGGCAATCAAGTACCATATTCATTGCTTCTATGCCAAGAATTATAATTGCTCCCCACAAGGATACTTGACACCAGATTCGAGACTGGATGATCTCCATTCCGAGGTAATAAAATTTCTTTGGAGTCATCTGTGAGTATACGATCCGGTGTTTCAAGGTAGCAAATGGATTTCTTCCTACAAAGCATGATCCTCGTTTCCGGTGTTTGTGGCCCTACCTCCTCTGGCCATGATTAAAGAAAATGATGAAAAGGAATGCAGCTATGAAACGCCTCAATGCTCGATACCATATTACAAGATAACGAGAAAGAATGAAAAGCTGAATTCAAGAAAGAAAGCAGCTGCTGTATTCGTATATTAACAATGCATTACATCGTAATTGAATTCAAGAAAGTCCGATTGGAGCTTCCATTTTATACAGACCACTTAACTAACCAAACTACTTTGTAACTAACTAACTAACTTTAACTAACTTTTAACCAACTAAACTAACTCCTTTTACAAAGTTTTCAAGAGATAACCGTAAATACAAGAAAGGTTTCAAATTCTCATCTTGGTCAATACAATTGTTACAACTTCGATTCAAATGGCTTTCCACCTTTCTTTAGTTTCTTCTTCATTACCTCACACTTCATTCTTCGTATACATTCAAAAAATTGAAATCCCAAGTTTCACAATGGTTGATAGTTCCTGAAACACCAAGAAGACAATTACTAGAAAATACAGTCTCATGTGCAGATGTCAGGGTTCTTGCAACAGCAGACTAAAAGAAAGTGCACACTACTTCCTATAAATCACGTTTTCAACTTCATTGTAATTTTAATGCAATTATCGCCTTCTTTGGCAAAAGAATATAGAAGTTTCGTTGACACAGCAGCATGAAAGATGCAATTTGTGATTATTTTCAGTCATTGATGTCTAGTCTTCAGATTGTGGATGATCTTCATTTATCATGGATTCTCTCTCTAAATTCTTCTATTATTTTCTTCTCTCCTCTCTCGTTTTCTCCTATCAAGATAGTAAACAGACACGTGTGGGAACTATATAGAGAATATTACTTTATACAACTTATCATAAATATATGACCAGAAATTGGTATGTATTTGCAGTGTCCAGATACTCAGTTAGGATATTGTTGAAGCTCTAAAGGATGAGAAGTCAATCCAACCTTATAGACAGATCCATAAATTGGGTAGAGCTAGTTTGCACCGACATAATCAACTTAAGTTAAAGCAGAAATGGGGAAACTAGAGACTTAAATTTTCCATTATTAATACCTCAAGAAGGAAAAAGGCCTATGATGCCAAGCACAAGTCCAGCAACTCCAATTAAATCAATGGACTCACCAAACAAACAAGGAAGCCAAGATAGCAACAGTCAGAGGTTGCGAATCATATGAATCAATTATGACCTGCAACATTTTGTTCAAAATCTTGTTTAAGTCCAAATTAAACATTTTGTGTAATTTTCATTGAACAAAAAGAACAAAGGAACTCTTTACCAACCCCTTAGAGAATAGACAAATGACAACGAAAAAATAATATAACTGCATATAACTTATCCTTTATCTCCACGACTACAAGGACAACATGTCGATTCACGATAATAGCAGAGCTTGATTGCTGCCTATATTTCCATTATTATTGACACCAGGAAAACTAGAAATTTCAATCTGTTTAAAGATTATAGTTGAAATTTGCAGAGTGATAAAAAACACTTTCAGTTGCCTAAGAGCATTTCTTTGGACAGTATGGAACATCATTTCTCAATATGCATATCATTTTTTGGTTTTCCTCAAACCTGAAACACCAAAAACAAGTGTTTTTTTGGGACTAAACCATATAGGTAATGATTTTTCACTTTTTCTCAAAGAATCAGCATACTTAAAGTTCACATTTTGTGACAACACATACAACAAGATAAAATAGCATCATACTAAAAAGCAAGCTTCTAACAAGAGTTTAAAGAGCATACACTACCAAGACGAGCCGTAATCCTCTCCAATCCTTCAGCGAGAAAACAGTGTTCACCACCAACAAAATTCATACACCAAAAACCAGTTGCGATTTAAATATACCATGACTAAGTTACAAATTAACAAAGGACCAGAAAACAAGAAGCATCAATGAGAGCAAATGCCGAGATAGAGTGCCAAGCATTAAGCCTAGAAGGAAATTTCCGGCCTCGGGAAGCCATGAAACCAACTAACAACATGCCGGCCGGGATTTTCCTATTCTTTCCTAATCCCCGTCTCTAAACTATAAGTATCTCTCCAAACAGCAACCTAGAAAAATAGATAACAGAAAGAAAAAAAAAACTTGAATTGAAGCAACAAATTAACGCATAAAGAAAACCCAATCAAATGTTATGCAGCAAAACCCATTCAATTAGATTACCTTTAAATATTATGCAGTAAAACCCAATATTATGCAGTAAAACCCACTTGAATGGGGAAGACATTTTGTGAATGAACGAGGGAGGAGGAGAATTACTCTGAAATTGGGAAGACAAAATAGGCCAAGACCTCCAAATATTTTTAGGTAAATTCAGAGGTGGGTCATTATTTGAGATGACTTACGAATTTAAAGTCGTATACGCTTAAAACTTAATTCAATTAAAAGTCGTATTTTAAATTTAAAGACCAACATACCATTAATTGTAAAAAAAAAAATGCTAATTGTGAGTGGTGATCTTGTTTGCGTGGTGATCTTTTTTTTTGACATCTTTTTTTTGATACTATTATTTTTGTGCAATCTTTGTTTTGTTGTGATCATCGTTTTTTTTGTGATACTGTTAAACCTATAATTTTGTACAACTAATGAAATATTTTAAGAACAATAGTATTATCTTGTTTATTCTCTATTGATTAATTCTTCTACCTACCATTAAACACCTTATAAATTTATACTTATCTATCCAATGAGAATCTATGTCCTAATTGAATCTCAAACATATTCAAATTCAAAGGAAGAATTAGAAACATTGTTTATAGTTTTAGATGAGAACCCTTTGCATGACTTTCCATTAACTTGAGAATGATTGGCAGTTCTTTTTTCTTCATTTTAGCATCGCTGTGAAGTATGTGTTTGCTTTTAAGGGACTCAGATACCTTGGAAGAGCTTTAATTTTAGCAAAAGGATGTACATTTATCCGTGATACTATTTTAAAGAATTTGTGATACTGTTTTGAAAAAAAAAATTAAAGATTGTCATTTTAAGCTAAAGAGACGACTTCAAACGGATAAAATCCATCATAGGCGGTAGTGAAGCGGCCAGTGCGGACCGTCTCGTCGAGACCATTCGAAAACATATTATAATAAAATTCGAGCACGTGTGCAAATTCTATGATCATTTCTATTGTGATTCTATTTTTGTGATAATTGTTTTGCATAATAATACAAGATCAAACAACACACATGACTATGATATCATGCTTTTATCTTTGATACTGTTTAATTAGTCATATGTTTTGTTTGATACTGTATTATGCAAAATAGTATCATAAATTAAAACATGGATTAAAACAGTATCAAATTATATTAATGCACATTACCTAACACAAAACATTATCACGGATTAAAATTAAGACATTCAAACGAAGATCACATGTTCAAACCTTGCCATAATTAAACAATATCAAAGATCACATAGATTCAAACAAAGATCACATGATAAAACATTATCATGGATTAAAACGGTATCAAAATATACTAATTACCTAAACAAAACGAAGATCATGGATTAAAACAAGATCATAAATTAAAACTAAGACATTCAAACAATATCACATGTTCAAACTTTGCCATAATTAAACAAAGATCAAAGATCACATATATTCAAACAAGTATCACGAGATTAAACAAAGATCACGGATTAAACGGAATCAAAATATACTAATTACCTAAACAAAACGAGTATCATAGATTAAAACTAAGACATTCAAACAATATCACGAGGTTCAAACATTGCCATAATTAAACAAAGATCAAAAATCACACACACACACACACACACACACACACACACACACATATATATATATATATATATATATATATATATATATATATATATATATATATGTATCATGGATTAATAATCTTATTCATTATATTGCTCATTTTCGCCAATATTGTATCCCAAACATGCACATGATGATCCAAGTTGTTTAATTATCCGATTCAAGAATAATTATGGACAACAAAGCGGTCCGATTATTGAGACCGTGATGAAATTTGCACAAGATACATGAACCGAGGAAGTGCCTAGCAAATGTATTCTACCTTAAGCTTTCCCAAGGAGTAAAGATGAACCCGCTTATCTAGATGTTGCCGCCAGAGGTGAGCATAATGTACTAAGAAAAAGCCCACTGAAAACATTGGGCATCAAGCCATTAAAATAATGCAGGACATAAAACGTCACATGCTCGTAATTCAATCAACATAAGATATTTTTGAAACAAAAATGAAGTTCAAAGTCAACGAAGGTGCACAGAAAGGGACGGGGATATCTTCAAGTCATATTTTAGACATATATGGACATGAATTACAGCATTAATAACAATATTCTTAAGTTAATTTGTTACATCAATCTGGATTCTATGAAGTAACTTGTCATTTATTTTTGTAGTTTCACAGCTAACAACATTCAATCTCCAACTGGCAATTGATCCAAAATCTTTACAAAAAAATGGCCTAAAAAGTGACACTGTGCCGTAGAAGCACTCGTCGGAGGTCGTCGGAGGTGGAAGCGATTGTCATGGGAGGTGGAGAAGGTTGGTGGAGTTGGAAGATTGTGTTAATGAAAAATATGATTAAAAATGGTGATTTTGGAATTAATATAAAATATTGATGTGAAGTATGACTTAATCACAATTTAAAAAAAGTTTTGACCTAATTTGAAACAAGTCATATGGAGATGACTTATTGGCAATTTTTTCATATTTTTATTACGCACGCTATCAATTCCCATCAAAAGCTGAATATGAATATAACATAGTCGGCCCATTAATTTCCCACCACCCATATCTAGTCAGCCATAATATCCTTAACCCAACTCCTTAGTTGGCCATTATGCCGACCACTATTTTTTTTGTTTGGCATTAACACCTTCACCAACTAGTTCTTTGGTCGATGAATCCCTTCATGGTTGGCAAACCCAATCCCTAATGTTGAGGCGACTATATCTTATTTTTAGTCGGTAAAAACAATTTTTGCTGACTACATTTTGTTAGTCAGTAAAATTTAGTCCTTGTAGTGAATGTAGAAATTCAATTATAAATTATACAATAAAAGAGTTAATATTGATAATATAATTTTTTTGAATTGTGTAGGTTGAGAGAAGTTGTGAATCTGTGAAGAATATGAAAGTTTAGGAGAGTATTTATAGGGAAAAAAAATAGTCATTGGAAAAATAAAATAAGAAAAGGGACCAAAACGGTCACAAAAGTGACCGTTGAAATTGGTCCCCATCTTTTTAAAAGCTGGGACCGTGGACCACGAATCGAGTCGGCTCGTTGGCCAGATCCGTGGGCCAATCCAACAGGTCGGCACGTCATTTTCTAAGACTAAGCTGGTTCCATAACGGGTCGAGCTTTTACGAGCCGAGCTGCCGTGTACAGTTCCATTACATCAACTAAATATTTAAAAGTTAAAATTAGGATCGAGCTCTCTAACTTTTCAATTAGTGTGGTTTTGTATTTAGAATATTAAAAAATGAGGTTCTCGATCTTCAATCTATTTAAGTATGTGAATTCTAATCTATTTAAATATGTGAATAAGAGTTCTTACGTGACTGAAATTGTCAACGTTAAAATCACATGTAACGTTTACGCGACTTAAAATTGGAGGATAAAACTTTCAAATCACTTGATGTCTAACTTTAAGTCACATAAAAGTAGCATACGAATTTAAAGTTCACATAAATTGTTTCAATCCCATAGAAATTTTATGTGACATACAAATTTAAAGTTCACATTAATTGTTTCAATCACATAGAAATATAAATTCACATAATTATATAGATTTAAGATTAAGAACATCATTTATGAATATTAGAGACTCAAAAGTGCGCTACCTAAAAGTTGGGGTATACAATCCTAATTTTTATAATTTAAAATCAATAAAATAATTTTGGACGTGGCATTTTTACCTCCGCGTGCTTGAACCGGAGGCGCATTAAAGCAGTTAAATACGCACCGCTGGCCAACGGCTGGCCAACGGGCTTGTTCCGGATCTTCTCTCGTGAGTGACATTAATCCAGTTTAACCTAAAATCGCCTTTTCAATCAACTGGCGACGATAAGCCCGAACTTTTAAGGCTGAAGGAAAAGGATCAACTGCACGTCCACAATCAAAAAATTGGAGACGTTTGAATTTCACCAAAGTGCAATGAAGCTGAATTTTGTTGTACAGCGGGTTTTGATGTCAAGCGCATATCTCATGCCGTTCTCAAGAGCTCGCATGTTTTCAAGTACATCATTTTCTGCAGTTAAGCGATGGGAAGGCGGTGTTTCAATGATTCAAGGTGCCTCCAGAGGCATTGGCCTTGAATTTGTGAGTCCATTTTCACTATTCCATTCTATTCTCAAACATGTTTATTCTGATTTTAATTTCTGATTTAGATGTGCGCTTGGACTTGTTTGCAATTGTACACCGTTTTTATCTGCTTGGAAGAAAACCAATTCAAAAGTTAGACAAATTTCACTGCATACTCTAGTTGGTTTACTTACTGTTGTGTTAGTATCTGCCTTCAGGACTTATGATCGGGCAATACTATTGCGTTCTTCTTGATTTCTGTGCTTTAAACGTGCATTGTGAGGTCCAACGTCTTTAATTATTGACTTGAATGTGTTTCTATGCTGCTTGTGCTTTAAAATGAAAGTTGATTTCTAAACTATTCGTTGTATTAGTTGTATAGCTTTGAGTCCGTGATTTGTCAGCAGAATGTTATCGCAAGTTGTTTGCTGATTATGGTTAAATTGTAACCCTGCTAACGTATTGTCTAGGTTAGACAATTGTTAGAGAAAAACGACAAAGGCTACGTTGTTGCCACATGTCGTAATCCTAATGGGGCAACCGGGCTACTTGAGTTGAAGAATAAGTTTGCTGAACGCCTTGATATTCATCAGTTGGATCTTACAATTGAAAGCACAATAGAGGTATTCTTGCTCTTCTCCCACTTGCTGTTTGAATGATGTACCCCACCGACCAGCAGATGACAAACAAAAAAATCAAATTCACCTGCTGATAATGCTGAATTTCTACTTAGTTAGATATAGCTATAGAACAATAAACTTGTAGATTATTCCATATGATATTATTTTCAAATGTTTAGTAAGTTTTATATACTTAATAGAAACTTATCCACCTTGTTTTTATCATGTGTGCTATGCCACTTCATACTCGGTATATGTCAAATTTCAGGAAGCAGCTAAGTGTGTGAGGGAGAAATATGGTTGTCTAAATCTTCTTGTTAATTCATCCGGCATTCTTTCAATACCTGATCTTCTGCAGCCTGGTAGATACTGTTTATTGATTGCTTATTTTTGGATTTATGCATTTGAATGAACAAACTTTTCTAAAATTACCCGGAAAGTCATATTAGGGAATCAGTCTGATTCTATCTTTATTCATTACGAGTTATGATTTATGACAGTGAAATTATTTTTGACGTGTTATTGTAGTTATAGCTTTCTAGTTTCCATTTTAGACTCAGTAAAATGATTTTGTTCACTTCCAGTACAGAAACAACGTTGACCAAAGTACATAGGACATCCTTGCTTCTTGCTTATGAGATCAATGCCGTTGGACCTATTTTGGTTGTCAAGGTGTGTCTCCTTTATTTTTATTTTTTTTTTTTCATTTTCCCTGCTATGAAATGTAGGATCAATTAGATTCTAGTGCATTGTCTTAAATCATGTGCAATCATTTCTGTTTTAAGGTCCTTCATTCTGATTATGTTGGTGGCATGGCTGACTGGTCATTTTTGTAGTGTGGTCTCCTTAATTCTGCAATTGTGCAATGTGTTATGTTACTTCTTATGACATATAATTTGTTTGGACAGCATATGGACTTTGCTTTGGCATGATATTGAAGAGAATTAGTTTTGATCCTCATATTATCACCTTGATTCAGAAACTTATTATTTTTGCTAATCCTTCTGATTTATGATGCATATGAACAGCACATGTGGCCTTTGCTCAAAGTTGGTGGAGCTTCTGGTACGATGAGAGATTTTGCTATCGTCGCCAACATCAGTGCCAGAGTGGGATCAATAGGAGATAATCGCCTTGGAGGATGGCACTCATACAGGTCTTCAAAGTCTGCACTTAATCAGTGTACGCATCTTTGCTTATTTCTGGTACCCTTGTTGGATTTGAAATTTTTATTTTCAAACTACCAGCCCCTTCTTCCTCTTGTAATTATTTTGCATAATCTCATGAAGGTAATTCTAGAATATATAATATTTGACCTTGTTTTCCATACACGCTTGTGTGTCTTAAATCTCAAAGTCGCAAAGAACTACTGTATTTCTTCAGCTAAGAAAGTTCATGAAGTGTTTTTCTTAATTGTAGAGATATACTTGTTTTTTGCATGTAGAATAAAATTGCTGACCAACTATTTGTTTATCTAATCCTCTTGCATCGAATCAGAAAAGAAAAAAGAGATCGAGTGAATGTTTTTCATAGACACCATCAACCCTTCTAGTCATGTTGGTATGGTATGCTTAGTAATTTTTAATGCTGCAAGTAGTGTTAGCAATTGAATCTTAATCCAATTCTATCGATGCTTGCAGTGACCAAGACTGTATCGGTGGAATTTGCACGCAGAAAAGATCCAATTTTATGCATTTTATTGCATCCAGGCACAGTAGATACAGATTTATCTAGACCATTTCAGAAAAATGTTCCGGAAGACAAGCTCTTCACTAGAGAATTTTCAGTACAGAAGCTACTGAGCATCATTAATAACGCTAAGGGCTCAGACAACGGCAAGTTTTTTGCCTGGGACGGCCAAGAGATTCCGTGGTGATTGTATCTGTAGTTTGAACCCATTGGTTTAAATCAATATTTGTGAAGATCTCCATCTTTTTATAAAGAAGTCATCTCTTGCCAGGAATTCTTCGCATAAAAATCTGCACACTGTTCTTGGAAAGTCTTGTTCTATTATTCTGAGAATTTTCTTGTCATTGTTCTTGATGGTATGTTTAACTTTCTTTCGGCCTTCTTTTCCCTACCACTAGACTTAATATTTTCATGTTTGAAAAAAAAAATTGAATTCTTTGTAATTTGAGATCCCTGGAGGACGTAAGTTACTGCATGCTTCTGTAAGAAAATCTACGATATTATTTGAGAAAATTGTCGAATCCACTTATTTTAGTCATTTATTGAGAGTCATGTTACTGGTTAATGAATCTTATAGATTGCCAGAGACAAGTAGAATGGTAATGAAATGCTGTAGCATGCGCAATAGATGAAACTTGTCTTCTTGATTTTAATTTGAAAGTTAAATTACGTCCATAGTACAATACAATATAACAGTCCAGATTCCAATAGGATTTGCACAAAACAGTGCGTCTTATTCAACAGCTACATTCCCTAACATCACTGCAATCTTTGATCATCTCCAAAGCACCTTAGTGAAGCCTGCAAATGAAAATGATTTTAGACCCTGTCATATATAATTAATAGGAAAATTCGATCAGTTGGCTGGCACTTACGTTTCACAGTTGGTGTTCGTGGAAACAGGGAAACCAACTTTGATCTTGCAAGCATTGGGGATCTGACTCAAGAGCTTGTCCTGAACTCCAGCAAAGTTCTTGACACCGGCCTTGAGGCACCGGCAGATGGCTTTCTTGTCATCGACAGATTTCACGCTCTGTGCAAGCTGTTGCAGGCCGCTGCAGCATGCAGTGGAGGGCTTTGCATCCTTCCCAGTGGCAAACGAGATACAGGAGGCTGCCTTCATGTCAACGGTGCCACATGGGATGGCTGCATTGCTGAAATGAGCAAAACAGTATAGAAGGGAGAGGACAAGGAACATGGAGAAGAAAATGCTCTTCATTTTTTATATTTGGTGTTTGAGTAAATTGAAAGTCTTGAAATTTTGAAGGATATTGAATTGGTGGAGAGGGTTGAGGGGTCATTGGGTTTATATAGAGAAGGCCATGGTGATTTTGAACATTGGTTTGTGTAAATTGAGATTTCCAATACACTCCGATGGATAACATTGCAGGTGGTCTCATTGGGGTTGATGCTGCCCTATCTTCATTTTTCATGCAAATTTTGTAGGACTCGATATCACAAGTATGGGGGTGAAAATGACGTTTTATCTTAATGTATAACCATTTTGGGCAATTCAGAAACGTGTGTGTATCTTTTGGCTAATTTGACATATTAGATCTCCATATAGGTGTAATTAAATTTGTAGAAAGGCAGCTTTAATAAGTTTTATAGAGCCATTTTTGGTTTAATTGTGCATAATGTGGTCTCATTGGATTTGATGGTTGAGGTGAACAAGTGTTTGAACTACCTCATTAAAAAATGAGTTGCATTTATTATTAAATCTATATTTAATTTTTTTTCAATGAAAATTAAACTTGGGTTTTTTTACAAATATGATCTTAAACAATTTTATAGAATCGAAGCAATGTTTGGTTTAAATTAAACTTGGGGTTTTTTTACAAACTCTAATACGATCTTAAACTAATTTATTTGAAAATTTAGACTCTGAGAAAGTGAAACTACATTTATTTATTTCAATTTAGCCTTGCCATTTTGCTCAATATATCGAGATACCTGAAGTCTCTCTCTCTCTAAAATTTTTGAGATTTTAAGAAAAGAGTCCAATCACCTTTAGGTGTCTTCTACGTCCCTTTGGAGTGACGACTAGGTTTTTCCGATCTCTGATATGAGCCGCTTGGGCTACTGTTTTAAAAAAAAAAAAAGAATATATAATATATTATTTTTCACTTATGAGCCCCATATATTTTGAGCACGAGGCAACCGCTTCTTAGACCTCATATAAAGTCCGATCTTGATGGGAGTAGAGGTGGGGGGAGGTTGAAGCTTTTGACCTAAGTTGACCATGTATGTGTATCTGGGTAAGAATGAAGACTTTGATCCTTTGAAACCTAGAATTTGTGTTTACATTGAAGAATTACATTCTGAAATTGATTTGCTAATTCAAAACAAAAATCTGTTTGAATTTTGCTATAATTGTGTTATTATTAGCCATAAGGATCCATATTGTTGAAAGGGTAGGAATAAGGTTAGATTTGGAGGAGATGGGGGATAGAACTACAGAGAGTAAATGAGGATGTCGACTCCAATCTTGAGAGCGTGACTGTCTGGTAGACAGTGTGAGGGAGTTCAATAGGTGAAAGTGGTGGCTGCGCTGCACTAAGGAACGGTCAAAAAGGTAACTGGGATCGAGGGAATAATTCCCAAATTGTTATGGGGCTAGATCAAAAATTGATCGAGAGAGACATGGGGAAATATTAAGAGATAAGGTGATGGTGATTGTTACAGAGTGAGGGGAGATGAGAAGTATGGTCAAGACAAAGTGGGTGGTGAGATTGTGGGGATTGGAGATGATGGCTTGGTAAATAAGGGGCTAGATCCGGAAGTTGGTTTGACTAGAGTAGAGAGAAAAAAAAGAGATTGGAGGTGACTTTGAGAGGTTTGAGCGGAGGGACAAGGCTCTGAACACTTTGGTTTGACCTCTAAAAGAAAATGCTAAAAAATGTAGGACATTGAGGTAGAATATATGGGGAAAAAATTGAGGGTTTCTAGCTCCAAGGAAGGAAGTGGAATGAGCGATGGTCATTCAGTACAAACCTCTTAGACTAGGTGATCAAGAAAGGAAGTGAGCTATTGGGGTTGGGTGGGTATTGAAGAGATATATAATTTGCTAGCTAAAAATTGGATAGCTTTAAGAGAGCTTCGGGACATCAGAACATGTAAAAGATAAAAATGGATTGAGATGTGGAGTTGAGCAGATAGAATAGTGTTGAGTTAAATGATAGACCCTGTGATTCAAGGCCACAAAGCCCACTGAGTTTCCTTAGTTAGAATGTGCAAGGAACATAGAATTCTTGTTTGGTACTGGCGATGTGCACTTCAATCCAGAGTATTTTCCTGGACCTAGTTTTTTTTTTTTTTTTTTGTGTCCAAGACTAGGTCGTATGGTGAATAGGTGTCGATTTGAGAGCAAAATTGGGCTTTGAGCATAGTATTTTGGTTGACTGCCAGGGAGAATTCTTTGGAGAGGAGAATAGGATGTGGTTATAAAGTCATATTTTTTGGGTCACATTGATGGAGAGATAACTCAGCCGGATAGAGTAGTCTCAAGATTTACTAGAACATATGGAAACCCAAAACCATAAGTCGGGCACTTTTCATGGGAATTGTTGTGCAAATTAAGAGGAGTGGATAGAGGGTGTGGTTATGTGGGGTGATTTTAATGAAGTTTTAGTGTTCTGTGAAAAGGATGATAGACTGGATAAGACTAAAGCAATAGAATTTTTGAACATATTATCTTACTATGGTTTACACGATGTGCAAAATGAGAGTCTAGTTTTCATATGAAATAGTAAGAGATGATGGGAGCTAACATTTAGGCTACACTGGATAGATTTGTTTGTGATGAGGCTTGGAAATTTTTGTCATCCAGAGCGATTGTTGAACATCTAGACTTTAGTAGGCATGAACCTTATTGGGCGCAGGAAAATGATTATAAACTAGTAGAGACTTCATGAACTTGTGGCGTGGTGCGACAATCAGGGCTAATCCATTCAATAGGATGAGAGGCTAAATATGTGCGGTAGCGATTTACAGAGATGGAATCAGAGGAGTTTTAGGAGGTGGAAAGGTGATTTAAAATCCAATAGAGAGATGTTGGTGGCCTTATACAATTCTCCAGTTTTCAAAAATTATTTGGAGAAATTAAAACCTTCGAATAGGAAATAGTGAAATTGGTGACAGGTTGCGAGCTGAGTGACTTAAAACCTCAACACAAGAAAATTGAAAGTTCACAACTTAAGGACAAGGATGGAGAATGGCAAGATGACAATACGCATTTGATAAAGGTGATAGGTTACTGCTTTGGCACAATGTTTAGCTCATTTAATCCCACGGACAAATAGTTAAATGCTAGAATGATGGGTGTCACATCTATTATGACTCAAGAACATTTTGAATTATTTGAATAGTGTTTCACTGTAGATGAGATTACTAGGGCTCTAAAAATATGAGACCAACAAAATGTCCAGGACCGGACGAGGTTCATGCATTATTTTTTCAGTGTCATTTGAGTTTTATTGAGGAGAAAGTTTTGATGTCGCACTATTAGTTTTTAATGAGGTAAGCTAATCAAATCTATTAACCATATAAATTTGGTGCACATGCCCAGGAAAGCTTCTTTGAATGGGCTTCGGACTAGAGACCCACTAGTCTTTGTAATATGATGTATAAATTCGTAATGAAAATTCTGGAAAATAGGTTGAAACATTTGCTACAAACTCTTATATCAAAAAATCAAACTGCCACGAGTGAGTCACTTTTTTTCACTAATGATTCATAATTTTTTCTCAAAGTAGAGAGTTCAGAATGTCAGAATTTGATTCAAATGTTGAAGTGTTACAAAAGAGTGACTAACTAACAAATTAAGTTGGACAAATCTTACTTTGACTTTTAATCCAAATGTTAGAGAGAGAGAGGAGAGAAATATACAATGGGTGTTTGGCTTTCCTCATGGAAGAACCCATGATCTCTATTTGGGCATGCCATTGGTTGTAGGTCGCAGCAAAAGGAAAACATTTGATTTGATATAGGAATTAGATTGTGTAAAAGAGTTAAAGGTTAACGGAATTTACTCTTCTTTGCGAGTGGTCTGGAGGTGTTGGTGAAACCCATCCTTTCCAACATATATTATGAGTCTATTTAAAATCATGTCATCTCTAATTAGAGGTCTTACTTCTTTGATATCGAGATTTTGGTGATAAGCAAAAGAGGAGGCGTACCATGGCTTGGGTTTCTTGGTCAAGAGTCTATCGACCGAAATGCCAAGGAGGTATCATGTTTCAGGATCTTGAGTTGTTTAATAAGCCTTTTGTTGCAAAGCAGGCTTGGAAACTATTTTCTACACCTAATTCTCTGGCGACATATATTCTTAAGGGTAAATATTATCGGGATGTGTATTTTATGGATGCTAATGGTAAGTTTAGCTTTTCTTTTATTTGAAAAGTATTCTATGTGGACGACAACTAATTCATAAAAGGCTACGGTAGAGAATGAATGGAGAACATATTCATATTTTTTATGATACATGGGTTCGCCGACCTTCATCCTTGAAGGTTGTGTGTGATAGAGGTGGAAGAAGTGAGTTTGGTGAGTAATCTCGTTGCAATCCCCGGGCTTGGGATATAAATATAGTAGAATATCTTTTCTTGCCAATTGATGGGGATGTAATTATTTCTATTCTCCTTCCGCATTATGGAAAGAAATATATATATATATATATATATATATATATATATATATATATATATATATATATATATATATATAGGTAAAAGTGGCTATATGCTTTGTCAGAAGTTAAGAGTCAAAGATGGGATCCAATCAGGAGGTTGATTCGAAACAGGTTTGGTCCTTAAGGTTTTTGCCAAATACATAGGTTTTTCTCTGGAGAGTGTTAAACTAAGAACTATCCATGCTTCATAACCTTTACTGTAGGACGATTGGAATATTAGATAAAACTTTCAGTGTGGAAAAATAGAAAACACTATTCATGCTCTATTTACGTGTGAAATGGCCATGAAAGTATGGAAATAGCTAGGGGTGGTGGAGTGAGATAAAACATCTAGTGGGTTTGGGAGCAGGATGTAAGAGATTGGACTTGGACCGGTACACTATCTCCTTTGGATACATTGCGGAGAAACAAATAGAGTTTTGCATGTGGAGGAAGTATGACCATTAGGTTGGAGTAGAAATAGTTACATCTTAACTATTCAGACTGCAAAAATCGATTTCTTTTGCACTACAACACTTCATTTAATCCAGATCTTGATCTACCATGCAACCAAATAGTTCTGCCTCTAACAATAATCTACACTTGAGAGTTGGAAGAAAAAGTTCCGACAAAAGTTCCACAGCAGGGCCTTTTCAGCGGTTTTCTCCCACAAAGGAGACCGGTATTTATACACATTCGCCATCGCCGACGAATAAATCATCTTCAACATGTTTGGATCAAGCTCGTCCATGCGAGAGCCAACATTAATGCAGTCAACACTGATAAGTGTAATTTATACACTTATATTGATTCTTTAATGAAGAGTTTTTATATAATTCTAAGTAATTTAGAGTTGATATCTATTGAGTTTTTGTTCATTTTTGTGATTGTAGGACAAAATCTCCGAACTCAAGTCACATTGGTGAAATCGACGAGGAAATGAGAAGAAATTGATTTTTGAAGTGAATATCAAGATCCAAACATTATAAGATCGGAAAGAAGATAAAATAAATAGATTTAAAGTGTGTTGGAGTGAAAATAAAGAGTTGAAGTGAAGGATCAAACACCCGAAAGCCGAAGAAGCAAATTGAGAAACTACAATCGAAACATATGGAGAAATTAGAGCACAACCTTTGATACAAACACCTCCACAAGGAAAATGATATACCATTAGAAAGATAACTGAATTAAGATTCCAATGCTTTTTACGGATTACAATTTGGAGTTTCCTACAATAAGTTATGGTCATTTGAAAATCAGTCGCTGGCGAGACAGAACTCTGTCCGCTCGAGCGGACCTTCAGCCGAAAATCTGCTCGTTCTGTCCGCTCGAGTGGCCGTGGCATCCGTTCGGGTAGACAGATCCGCGGCCAAACCCTTATTTAGGTTAAGAATCTATTTTTGGAAGATTTTTAGAGACTTTTGGCATGAAATTCAACCCTAATTGGACCTATATAAATAGGAAAACTCTTATAACGATTCAGGAGTCCAATTTTGGAGAGAATAAAGAGAAAAACACAAGATCTTTACAAGAATTTCTTCATCCGGGCAATATTATGGAAATTTCAAGCAAGAGAAAGTTAAAATTCTTGGGCAATCCATTGAAGACATTCAAAGAGCCAAATTAATCTTCAAAGTTCTTCTTGCAATCAAATATTCCGGGTGATAAATTCTCCATTTATTATGTGTTTTTGTAAATCAAACATGATGGGCTAAACTTTTTATGCTAAGGATGATGGTGTAAACCATATGTTGAAGTTTTAATTCAAGAATCCCTATTTTTAATCTGAATTTGTGTTTGTTTGATTTATACCATGGTTTTAATATCCGTTTGAATAATTGATCACCGTTTGAACGTGTTTGTGATTTATTTTCGTTTTCGAAAGGTTCAAAATAGATTAGCTCATTATGGTTTTAAACACTAAGTCTTATAGAGATTAGAAATAATTTCTTATGCTTGTTGCAATCAAATTTGATAATCTTGATATTGAAAGCTTTTTTGTATATTTGTATTCAAAATAGGAATATTTTGAAACTTATATGAAAATAGATTTAATTTTACTAGAAAGAGATTATTAGATAACTTAGGATTATCAATTGACAATTTGAACATAAATTGGATTAGAACGTAGAATTTTGAGGATTAAGATATATATTATTGGTGGAGTCGGATTACTAGCATAACTCCTTTACTTAATATTTCTCCAAAAACTATATTTGTACTTAGTTAAATCATAGTTATAGTTTATATAATTTCATACTTTCTTGATCCAAACATTTATTGTGTGTATTCGATTTAAGCTCGAATTGGTCGAAATTAAGCTAAAGTTTAAATCTTCATGGGAATGATACTCTTTTACTCACTTTTTACTATTACTTGTCAATGAATCCGTACGCTTACGGGATCTCACCGAACAAGTTTTTGGCACGTTACTGGGACTAAGATTTTTAGCTTAAGTTTTGTTAATTTTAGCTTGAATTCGAATTTTTCTTTTTACTCTTATTATTTTTTTCTTTGTTTGCTCCCGTACTTCTTTTTGCTCTTTTAGGGAGTTGCAGTCATTTTATTTAAGATTTAGAAGATCCCGACCTTTTGTCATTTGATCTCGAGATCAAAATAACCTTTTGTCATCGAAGAAGAGGACAGAGAAATACATCAAAAACAACAACACAAGATGACAGATGATGAGGATAACATGCTTGTTGGAGATGTCTTCGCAATGTACCAAGCTAATATAGCAAGATATAATGCAACCTCTGAGATTCATAAAGACGACATGCTTGTTTGAGATGTCTTCGCAATGCACCAAGTTAATATGAGGACGACATGCTTGTTGGAGATGTCTTCGCAATGCTCGTTGAGGACGACATGCTTATTGGAGATGTATAGGTGGTACCAGTCACACAAAGTCCTTATCCCTACTCCTATACCTACAATCAAGATTGGAAAAATCACTCGGACTATTCTTGGTACAACACCCAAGGTCAAACAAGAATACCAGAAGAGGAGAAAAGATGATGGGAAGAGGATTTCGCTCAGTTGATAAAAGATCAGCATCAAGAACGAATAAATGAATCCATAAAGGAATTAGGACAGAGACAAGATTCAACTTTGAAAAATATAAAGAATCAACTTGGGCAGATGATAAATGTACTGACGAAGAGTCCACAAGGCACCTTCCCAAGCGACACGGAAGCCAACCCAATGGAACACATGCCAAGTATTACAACAAGGAGTGATGAGCAACTATCCGAGATTTTGGATAATAGACATGTCATCTAACCAGAGGAAGCACCAATTAAACAAGAAGATTATGTGGAGAAAGTTAAGTTAAATGGACAAAATGAAAAAGTGATATTTAATGATGTTGCACTTATCAAGCAATTCTTCGACTTTTGTATTTCTTCTAAAATTGATTTTGTGATCAAGGTCGATAAGAAATTTGAAATTTTCATAGTGTAATTCGAGCAGGGTGCTCAACCAAAATCAAATTTCTATAAGAAATGCAAATTCAAATGTTGGAGGATAAACGAAAAATGGTGCAAAGTCAATAGATGCAAGCAAAGCAAGTTCTCCAAAGTACTATTTAAAGTGCCGTGAAACGATTGTTACAAAGTCAAGTTAATGACTCTAAACAAGCGCTTATTAGGAGGCAACCTAATTTCTAACCCTTTTATTTACTTGCTTTTAAGTAATACTTTTAAGTAGAATTTTTGCATCTAGGTTGTCATCATCCTTTTGTATAAAATTTCTCAATTATCAAATAATATATTTCTTGATTTTGTAGGTCACTCACAAAGTGTTCGATGAAATACTTTAACCAAAAATTGCTCCAAAGGACTTGGAAGATTCACTATAAGTTTGGGAGAAATAGCATGATCGATTCAAAGTGCTCAAATACTCTAACCGTAAAGAAGAATACTAGGGAGTATCGCGATCCTTCTCTTTATTTTCATAATTTGTCTTCGTACTTACATTAGGACAATGTTGATTTAAGTTTGAGGGTGTAGTCGATTTGTTGAATCAAGTTTTTATTATTATTTTTTATTTATCTAGAGTATGTAGTGTAAAACAAAATTTAAAAAAAAAAAAAAAAACAAAAAGTCAAAAATATTTTCTTTGTGTAACATAGTTGGACAACTTGCTAGCTTATTATGATTCCTATTTGGTCTAAAATTAATTGTTGAAAAATGATTGAGTATTGCTATAATGTGCTTAGTTTTCTTAAAATTCCTTATCCATATGAGACTTAAGACTACTTTGAGCATATAGCTATTTTTGGTGTTGCTTAAGTTTGGAAACAAGTTATGTAATATAAATGGAGACTTGAGTTTAAGACTTTAGATAGTGTTTTTGATTTCCAAGTACCCAGTTGAAAAATTCACTAAACTAGCATTTGAGAATAAGTTTGGGGGTGATTGAGCTGGTAATGGTGATAGTTTAGAGAAGTGATGATTCAGCCTTTATTGAGAAAATTTATAATTAGTTCAAGTTGACGAATTAAAACTAGGCATTGACTATTTTCTAGAATTCTAATCCCAACTTTCAGTCCCAATGAAAGACATTGCACTAGTCAAGGTACTTTGAGTAGGAAAAAGTTGCCTATACTGATGTGTAAAAGCTAACCTTGAGTAATCTGGCCCTATATATCAACAATATGTAGGAAACGATCTACCATGGAAGAGGGCTAACTCAGTATTAGAGTGAAAACTACCTACTGAATAAATAAAAAAACAAAAGTATAAAGAAAAGCAGTAGCAAGAAACGAAATAAAAGTACTACATTTGCCTAACTAAATCTTGGACAAGAAATGAGATTTAGATGTCTAGTTAGTTTGACTTGCTTAGTTATGACCTAAAGACTAGAACACTTGACATCATGGAGAATCATTGCCTATCTAAACTTTTCCTTAATCAGTTAGATCCTTCTAGCTTGAGAATAAAGACTAAAATGTGAGTCTAGCCTTGGTTGAAAGCCACTGGGGAGAAGTGATAGATACTTAGATATGGTATGAAATTTACGAGAGGAGAAAGGAAAATATGACCATTGAGGGTTGGGATTGAAAGACTTAAGAATCTATTTATTTGCACAACTTTATCCAAATTAAAATAATGACTGAAATAGCTATTAAAACATACACACAAGTGGAATATTGGATAAGTGTTAAAATCTTGAATTAATTTATAGATCTATACTAGAGGCGAAAGTGGTCAGAAGTCCAATGGTGTGCACTTTTTTTTTCTTTGTATGCATTTGAGTAATTGTTTTATCTTATTTTTGCTCGGGACTAGCAAAAGTTCAAGTTTGGGAATTTGATAAGTGTAATTTATACATTTATATTGATTCCCTAATGAAGATTTTTTGTATAATTCTAATTATTTTAGAGTCTATATTTATTGAGTTTTTGTTCATTTTTGTGATTGTAGGACAAAATTCCTAAATTCAAGTCACATTGGTGAAATCGCCGAGGAAATGAGAAGAAATGAATTTTTGAAGTGAATATCAAGAGCCAAACATTAGAGGATGACAAATAAGATAAAATAAATATATTTAAAGTGTGTTGGAGTGAAAATAAAGAGTTGAAATGAAGGATTAAATACCCGAAAGCCGAAGAAACAAATTGAGAAATTACAATCGAAACACGTGGATAAATTAGAGCACAACCTTTGATACAAAGATTTCCATATGGAAAATCATATACCATTAAAAAGATAATTGAATTACGGTTCCAACGCTTTTTACCGATTGCAATTTAGAGTTTTCTACAAGAAGTTATGGCCGTTTGAAAATCAGTCGGGCAGGACAGAACTCTGTCCGCTTGAGCGGGCCGGAGTCTCGCTCGAGCGGACCTTCAGCCAAAAATCTGCTCGTTCTGTCCACTCGAGCGGCTGTGGCACCTGCTCAGGCGGACAAATCAGTGGCCAAACACTTATTTAGGTTAAAAATCTATTTTTGGAAGATTTTTGGAGACTTTGGGACACGAAATTCAACCCTAATTGGACCTATATAAATAGGAAAACTCTTATAACGATTGGAGAGTCGAATTTTGGAGAGAACAAAGTGGCAAAACACAAGATCTTTACAAGAATTTCTTAATCCAGACAAGATTATGGAGATTTCAAGTAAGAAAAAGTTGGAATTCTTGGGCAATCCATTGAAGATATTCAAAGAGCCAAATTAATCTTCAAAGTTCTTCTTGCAATCAAATATTCCGAGTGATAAATTCTCCATTTATTATGTATTTTTGTAAATCAAACATGATGGGCTAAACTCTACATGCTAAGGATGATGATGTAAACCATATGTTGAATTTTTAATTCAAGAATTCCCATTTTTAATTTGAATTTGTGTTTGTTTGATTTATACCATGATTTTAATATCCATTTGAATGATTGATCACCGTTTGAACGTGTTTGTGATTTATTTTTATTTTCGAAAGGTTCAAAATAGATTAGCTCATTATGGTTTTAAACACTAAGTCTTATAGAGATTAGAAATAATTTTCTGTGCTTGGTGCAACCAAATTTGATAATCTTGATATTGAAAGCGTTTTTATATATTCGTATTCAAAATAAGAATATTTTAAAACTTATATGAAAATAGGTTTAATTCTACTCGAAAGAAATTATTAAATAATTTAGGATTATCGATTGTCAATTTGAACATAAATTGGATTAGAACGTGGAATTTTGAGGATTAAGATAGATATTAATGGTGGGGTCGGATGCTTAGCATAACTCCTTTACTTAATATTTCTCCAAAAACTATATTTGCACTTAGTTAAATCATAGTTATAGTTTAGATAATTTCATACTTTCTTGATCCAAACATTTATTATGTGTATTCGATTTAAGCTCAAATTGGTCGAAATTAAGCTAAAGTCTAAATACTCGTGGGAACGATACTCTTTCAATCACTTTTTACTATTACTTGTCAACAAACTCGTATGCTTGCGGGATCTCACCGAACAAACACCTTTGACCCTCATCTGGATAGTGGGAGAAGGTTCGACGCTCTGGGCCCTCTAGAAAGTCCCAGCCTCTGATCGCTGGGCATCTTCCGCAAGCCTTTCCCTAACAACTCAGGCCCTCACCTGATGCTGGCGAAGGCCTCTTTTTTTCCCTAAACTTAGTTCCTTGGTAACAACCTCCTTTCCATTGTCACTGGGAACATTGAACTGGAATAGTGGCGGAGCCACTGGTAGGCATTGGAGGTCACGTGACTCCAAAAAAAAAATTCCATCTCTAATTTTTTTTTTTTTTTTTTAGTTTAAACCAAAATTGAAATGTATCCTGAAAAACCAAAAGCCCAGACCCAATTAAGAGTAACCTGAAGACTGAAGTCACTCTCTAATCCTTCTTCCGCAAGCCGCAAGCCCGTAAATTCATTTCCTCTGTTTCTCTCAACTCTCGTTACCCTAAATCCCTAATTTCTTCCACAAATGTTGACTTTTGGTTACTTTATTTATTACCAATTTACTAGTTTGCCCCTCTATTTAATAATTGGATACACACAAGAGGGGCAAAATTGAAATTACAAATTTATTGAATGGAATGTGTGGGAAAAATCAAATTTTTTTTTTCAAAATAGCATAATCAGACATACTTCTAAGATCGCTTCTTCTTTTTAATAATCAACCAAAACAAAAAATACAAAAGCCCAAACCCATTAATGAATGAACTAAACAAAGAAAGCCCAACCTAGCTCGGATTAAGTTATAATCATTCAATAACCAAGAAAAAAATATTGAAGCTAGTCTTTTCAAGCAATCAGAACAAACACGAAGTGAGTATCGAATAAGTCTAACTGCATGAATCGATTTTGTTCAATATCTTCTTGTAAACTTTTTGAAGATTATGACATAAAATATTATTAGATTCTCATAAAAATAGAGTCAGTAATTGCGATTTGAGAAAAACAAATCGGGGGAGCTGTCCCCACACCCCCAAGAAGCCTCCCGACCCACCCCTGTTTGAGGACCCTCCAACTTTAAATCCCTGTCTCTGCCACTAACTAGAAGATGAAGGAGAGGGGTCGCGGCAGCAGCGACATGGACAGCAGGTTGCCGATAGGGGACGGAGGTGATAGAGATGGAAAAGTGGAAAAAAGGACCCCGATTGGGATCTCGACAGTCGCCCTAGAAGAACTTGATGGAAGAGAAATCGTCTTTGCTCCTTAGTCCTCATCTCCATCCACAAAAGACGAAAAATCTGCTAAAGGTGTATTTGCCAAAAAATCCAAAGACAATTAGTCTTTAGATAAAGAAAGCAGAGCGACACTTACCCATCAGTCCAAAACAGATCAAGTAATCATTGTCCTTCAACAAATTGTTTAGACTCATTAACTCAATGTTGTCCCACTTCCATCTCTGTTATTTTATACTGAACTATGGATGCAGCACTGGTCGAAGTTGTCAGATCCTCGTCAAGTCTTGCATCGCGGGAGCATTCATCTGGCTCAGCAAAGTCCTCATACTTGGTGGCCCCTTATTCTACGCTCCTCTAACAATTTTTGGTCTCGCATGGGCCTTCAATTTTGTTTATCTCTTCTGCGGGGCATCCCCAACCGAAGCAGACCAAAGGTTAGTGATCGTAACCCTTCCCTCAACCTTCTCGCCATGCTCTTGCGAGGAAATAACATTACCCATATTTTCGGAGTTGGTGTGAACATCTGCCTGATTTTGAGAATTAGAACTCTCAACATTTTTTGTTGAAATTGGAAGGTTGAGTAGTGGATGGACCCTTTTGGGGTTTATATTACTTCTTTATCCTTGTTCTTTTTTGATGAAACATTGTTAGAACAACAACAACAACAGTGGGAGAAAAACGACAGACTGACGAAAAACAGAACCAAATGCAAAAGTAAAGAAAAAAAAAAGAAAAGGAGCAAAGATTGCTACTAAATATGGAAGAACTAGAAGTTTTACCTAACTGGAAAAACAACTGGAAATGTTGCCGAAGAGTCATTGAAAAGCCCATGAAGGTGCTTAAGGAAGTTGCTAGAAAACCTTGGGTGTTTGAGGAGTTCTGATGGTGAAAGTAAAAAGTGACAAAAGGCAGCCTATGGTTTATGTAGGCGAAGTCCATTACATCTCAGCCATTGATTTCAGCTCTAAATATCTAAGTCGTTGATAGAGGGGGACACGTGGTGACTAAATATAAAAAGGCGAGATACAAAGGGTTTGAAATTAAATATTTAAGGGCGCAAGCGCGCCTCCATGCCTCCACATGAAATGTCGGCAACAATGATGATGCTGTCGTTTTGAGTTACAAAATGCACATGTCATCATTACTCATCCTAATTATGTGCCTTTTGAATTTCAAAAAAGTGCTCCATCCTAGACAGTGCCACTGTACCCCCCACTCACACAACCTTCACAAAGATCCAAGTCAAAGTCCTCGCCTGGCACAAATAACAAAGCCTCGGACATCAGAGACTATATTATTACCACCTCGAGTAAGCGAAGGCCTCGAGAGGCCAAATCCCCCAACTCCCCCCCACCCACCCACCCTCATGTGTTCGTTGGACCCCTATGTAGCAATCATAATGGCATTTGCAAGTCCAAAGTTAATAAAAGAATAATTTACTTAAATCATATGCCTAACATAAATGATATAATCGGACTTAGAGGACTATTGTTACTGCCGAAATTTGGCGGAGATGCCACATCAACTTGCAAGTCCAACAAGGGCCACTTGGTGTTCGCTTGAGTTACATGTAGCAATTTCAAGCCCCATGGCACCAGAGATCCTCGCGTAACCTCGACCACGTTCTACCTAGCAAAATTCATGGATGGCCATCGTAACTATAACTATAGCAATGCCCATCCTATATAGTCCCTCGTTGAGGGTCTTCGCACACCCATCAAGTCCTCCAGGCAGTTCGTCATCTTCGGTAAAATCTCAACCACATTTGAAAAGATAATTTGGGAGAATATTATTCTTGATTGAGAAAATCACTCCCCACAAGGAAACTCCGTGCCAATCCCTGAAATCATCAACCAAATCTTAGAGATTGACAAGGATAAGGGGCAAAATCTTGAGGTTCACGATAAATCTGGGATTAACCTTATCTCCACAAGAAAAGAAAATCCAATCAAGTAATAAATTGATTGATATCCTTAATGGGCTAAAAATCTTCTCCTATAAATGATTGTCTTCTCTTTATTCAAAGGTACGCATTATTCTCTATCCTAAACTCTGGTCAAATATTTGCTTTCTTGTCTCTCTCACACCCAAAAAATCCGATCTTATAATTTCATACTACAAGTTGACTTAACCGTCGGAGTTTTAACGGTCGCCGTTCTTTTTTATCCGATGATCTTAGTGACTAACAGTTGTCCAAATATGCTGGTAAAAGCAAACATATGAGTAATTGTAGATCTGTTGACATGTGGAAAGTGTATTTTTGGAGGTCAACAATAATAAAGACAATAGAGGAGCAAATTTCTGCACAAAATCCACTTGGCCTACTTGTTAATTGTTTAAAACAAAAGTTAGTAGATTTCTTGATATTTGGTCTATTTTTGGACCGTGATTTGGAGGTCGATCATTGATCATTTTTTGACGTCTCTTATACCATCTTGAAAATATCACAGGGAGCTTCGCTAGATATTTTGAATCGTAAAAAATGGACAACCACATCTGTCGTACGACTGCTCTAAAAATGTTTGCTCGAACGTTCCTACCATTCTTTTCTACCTATATCTCGTACATCTCACATAAACTTTTTTTTATAGATTATTGTACGTTAATGGATTCTCATAAGTTAATTTATTTGAAGTTGTAGACACTGCATGTTTTGTACCCTCTAAATGTAAGGATCTATTATAGACGCTAACAAAAACAACATAGGCAATTCCTCTCAAAATGTCCTAAAATTAGCTTCAATCGCTACTATAACATTAGAAAAAATTGATTTTTTTTTTCTAATTATTAAAATATTTAGCAATATAATAAAAATAGTTGAGAACTAATGGACAAGTCATATGTTATGCACATGAACATGCGTTTTTGGTGTCGAAGAAAACATTCAAAAAAATTCTCACATTAGATGAAATTTTCCAATCATATGATTGCATATCATACTCTAGACTCTGTGAGTATGAGTGTGTGGCGTTATAATATGTAACGATACAATGTTCATTAACATTCACATGATTGAAGGATAAAATAAGTAGAGTTTCATATATGGTCTACATCTGCAACGAATGTCCTTACTGCAAGTGAATTTTCCACACACATATCATCCTTGTATTTGGACGGTGAGACCGTAATAAAATTTATACCATATCTAATTTTTTTTTCTAATTGTTGGTCTCTGAATTTTAGTCCATCTTTGACAATTAAACTAAAAATATTATATACACAACAAACATGAAATAATATGCCACAAAAATCGGAATTTAATTGATTCATTAATTTTTCTATTACTATATTATTGGGCGTAACATTGTCTACGGATTTTATTTCGCAATTAAATTCACGAATAATACTAATTAAAATATTAAAAATATTATTTCCATTGTAAGACTAGTCAATTACTCTAAAGGAAATAATCTTTTTTTGCATGATATAATGTTTATTTATATAGTGTGCAATGGCATCTATATATCATTTATACTTATTACCAGATTATAAGTTCGGAGTAAATGAAAAACACCAGAATATTTATTTAAAGTATTCTTTTTTTATTGTAAAAGCTAATAATGTTTGAATGAAACGTGTTTCTAGAATATTGTACCTGGATTGGAGAAACTTTTGTATGAAGTTAGTGAAGTAAATGTTTTCCACTAAGCTAAGCAGAAACTCACCACTTGCCACCAAAATCATCGTGCCCTCATGCTATATGTTGTCTTGTGAATATACACAATTGTTTAGATTCGGACTAGAAGTGGAAGTTGCATCGGAAGATCCAAAATGGAGTTACGCCTTATTAATATATAACCCTCAATGATTGAGTAGATATTTGGGTAGTGTTTGTTCAGATGGATCGTACCCCCACCCTTTTGCCACGAGAATTTTTCTTTGCAGTGTTTACACACTGCTTTGTACTTTGGCTATACATCTGCTATTTTACCACTCAGCACTAAATTGAAATGTTCCAAATACCTAGTCCTTTGTTTTTTTGGCTCGTCGTTTATTACTTAAACTGGTTGTTGTATTGGTGTTTGTTTCATGATCTTCTTGAGTATCTTCCAAATCAATTAGATTCGTGCTCCCATAATCATCACCAAAACTGGCAAGAATTGGAATTTTATTGAGACTACTGAAATTATCAAATATGACAAATTTCTTGAGTGTAATCCATTTGGATTAAAGAGAGAAGTAGTAGAAATGTAGAATAAAGATAATGTTATATACTAGAATTTGACAAAAATAATTCAAATAAGCAAATTTTGAGACAATAAGCTATAAATTACACAATAAATGAGCTAATATGAAGAATATAATACTTTAAGATTGAGGAGATTGAGAGTTGTGAAAAAAATTGAAGTGGAAGAAAGTTTACATAGGAGTAAAAATGTGACTGTTTTGTAAAAGAAAAATTGGGGGCCAGGACAGTCACAAACGTTTGAAGCCCATCGGTCACGTTTTTTTCTTAAAAAAAAGTGACCGTTGGATTGCTTTTGGCCCACAAGCGGCTCGTCTAAAAAAAGTGTCGAGCAAGCTCGGTTCATTTTTTTGTGGGCTCGACCCAAGTTCGTCATTAAACGAGCCTGAGCCAACATGGGCCGAGTTGATGAACCCACGGAGTGCTAGGCCCATTTTACACCCCCATGTGTGAATAATATGTCAATAATAAATTGTGGATCCTAAAAAATATGTAAATAAAAAGTATGTTTAACTAGTTTAAATTATAATTTAAACTTACATGCACTTAACTATTAATTTGGTGTCTAGGGAAGGCTTGGCTTGTTACACGTCTAACATTTATTGATAAATTGCTTAATTAATTTGTTTTTTGTTTTCTAGTCTCGTAATGTAGTTAGACATTTGCCAACTCAAAAGTACTGTGATTAAAATATAGAGATTTTACCCAAACTAAATTAGTTCATTACAATCAACTAAAGAATACATGATGTTACCCATGCTAGGCTCTTGTACACATTCCATTGTTTTATTCAACTCCAAACAAACATCCAGGGAAGCTTTTCCGGGTGTTGGGATATTTTCTCAAAACCTGGAATACATCTAGGTCGACTAAAATTGAACAAGTTTTCAAATCTTGGACATCTTGGTAGTCAAAACTTGAAAGACATCTAGGTCGACTAAATTGAACAAATTTTCAAATCTTTGACTCTTTAACAGTTTAAACTTAGAAGAAAATTAGGTCATACGTTAACTATAAATTGACGTGATTTATTCTCTTTTGTAGATGTAACTTGATGGTTTTTGAGAGAAAAATTGTAAGCCCCTAGCATCTTAGTTGTTTTTCTTGTTCTCTTTGTAGGTTGTGTAAAAAGTAAAAATTAGTGGATGTGGTAAAGGTTATGATATTATTTTTCTTAAGATACTTAGAAAATTTGGGTGAATGAAATCTATATGATTGTAATGATTTTTTATATAGTGAAAGCTTTGACAGTTCATAAATCTCTATCTTTATATTGTTTTGTCTCATTATTTTTTTCTAAACAAGGATCTTGTGGATAATAAAGAAATTGGTCTCAATTCTCAAAAGTGGTATCAGAGCATCAGATCGTTCAGAGTGTTGGCGCATGTACAGAGAAGACATGTCTATCAAATAAGAAGTGGAGAAATTTGATAGAAGAATCAATTTTGACTTGTGGCAAGTACAAGTCAATGATGTTTTGATTCAATCTAAACTGCACAAGACTTTGAAAGGGAAACCAATCCTGTTTCTGACAAAGATACTGAAAAATCCAGTATGAGCGATAAAGTTTGGGAAGATTTGGATTTGAAAGCTGAAAGTACGATACGTCTATGTTTAGCTAAAAATATTCTTGCAAATATTCATGGAATATCTACTGCAAATGAACTTTGAGAAAAACTTGAACAGTTGTATCAAACAAAGAGTCTTTCAAATCGGTTATACTTGAATGAACAGTTTCATTCTTTGCCAATGAATGTAGGTACAAAAATTTCATATCACCTGAGTGTTCTCAATGGGATCGTTTCTGAACTGGAGGTTATTGGAGTTAAAATTGATGATGAGGACAAAGCGTTAAGATTCATCTGGTTTCTTCCATCCTCCTATGAACACATCAAACCAATTTTGATGTATGGGAAAGAAACTGTAAATTTTGAAGAAGTTACAAGTAAATTAATTTCTGAAGGAAGAAGGTTGAGTGGTGGAAGTAATATTTCATCTGAAAACTCGTTACTTGTTGTCGAAAAATGGAAGAAGAATAACTATATAAAAAGGAAAATATTTTGTTGGAATTGTGGATAACCTGGTCATGTGAGGAAAAATTGTCCAAGAGGTGGAGCAAGCTCGTCTAACTGCTCCACATCAGATACAAACAATATGTCTCTCTTCATGGGAGATGATGATGTCGCTTGAGTAAATATTTACATCATCGTGACATGCGCTAGTTGTCATGATAGAGAATGTGTTACTACTAACGGGTCTACATTTTTGCACACAGGCATTGACTTAATATTAATGCAAGGTGTATAGTGGAATTTATGTCGATGGCTAATAAACTTCCAAGTAAGTCAAGCAAGGGACGTAGAAGAGATGATTGAGTTTTGACTCGTTTTTCGTCAAGGTGGAGATTGTTGGGATATTTTATCAAAATTTGGTAGTTAAAACTTGGAAGACATCCAAGTCAACTAAAATTGAACAAGTTTTCAAATTTTGGACACCTTGGTAGTCGAAACTTGGAAAATATCTAGGTCGACTAAAATTGAACAAATTTTCAAATATTAAACTCTTTGGCAGTTTAAACTTAGAAGAAAATTAGGTCAGTTTAAACTTTAAAAAAATTAGGTCATACGTTAACTATAAATTGACGTGGTTTATTCTCTTTTGTAGATGTTACTTGAGGGTTTTTGAAAAAAATTGTGAGCCTAATATCCTAGTTGTTTTTCTTGTTCTCTTTGTGAGTTGTACAAAGAGTAAAAATTGGTGGATGTAGTAAATCTTAGGATATTATTTTTCTTAAAATACTTGGAGAATTTGGGTGAATGAAATCTATATGATTGTAATGATTTTTCATATAGTGGAAACTTTGACAGTCCATAAATCTCTCTATCTTTTATATTTTTTTGTCTCATTCTTTTTCTCTGAACAAGAATCTTGTGGACAATAAAGGAATTGATCTCAATTCCCAACACCCCAGGACATCAAATTCTATTCTAGTCAACAACTTGGAAGTATAGTTGAGTAGCTACTTTTTGCTAGCAACTCACTTTCATGATTTTCATGCTGAGTATAGGCACTCTTTTCTCCATCATATGTGGATCCCCTACACGTTGTGCTTCATGTTGACGCTTAGAGTCTAGCAACATGAGAAATACATTTTTTTCCCATCTCTAGTGCCACTTATCTAATTAATATATTAAAGAATGATAACCGCGAAAATATTTGCAAGGTTTTTCCCTCCAAAACTTGCTTCAATTCACGAGATAATATAATAAATAATATACATAAGTCAAAATAATATAAATGTGTGATTCAATATTTTTTAGTTTAAACTTCCAATGTATTCTTAAATCATGTATTAATATATTATTGTTTAATTTAGTTAATTAATGTGCTTGAAGTTTCAATCAATATTAATTACAATTATTGTGGAAAGTGACACTATGTATTTTCATGTTGGTAACAGTGAATAGTAATATTCCAATGGTAAAAATGGATTATGGAAATGAAAAAAATATCAACATTAAATATTGACAATCATATAAATACGACAGCTAAAATTATTAAATTATGAAAATTTTATAAATATAACATTTTATATTAAATAAACTTATTAAGTATCAAAAAACGGAAGAAAAATATGTGTGACAATTTATTGTTGTATTGAATGCACGTATATTATTAATATGATAGGAAAATATTATCTAAATATTAATAATAGTGATATTGATCACATATAAAATATATTAGTGATTAGTATTAGTAATATGATTAAATTAAATTCTTAATTATAATATAAGATATTAATGATTTGTATTAGTAATATGATTAAATTGAATTCTTAATTAAATTTTTTGATATATGAATGTGACTGTTTATTTTTTGATTAACATTAAAGTAAGAAAATTATGCATTCTACTAACAAAAAGTCATGTTCTATAAAATGACGATGCATATTCCCAATGCATCATGACACTTTCCAACATGCATTAGTCCATGTTTGAAACTGAACAGTAAATAGGTTCTGCACTTTTTTTGTCTTTGGCATGATTGAAAATTATGCTTTGGTATATATATTAGTAAGTTTAGTATTAAAAAACTACAACAAAATCTGTGATTTGTTCTTCATTTGTGTTTCAAAATTGTGTATAAAATAAAATTAAAAATTTTGCCTCTAATTTTTTCTTTCATTTATGTTGCTAGTTTCCCCATCTAAAAAAATGGAGCCGATTTTTAATTTGGTCGAAGAAATCAATCCAACAAAAACACAATGGGCTATGAAAGTTTGGATTGTGCGCATTTGGGAGATTCTCAGTTAAGTAAACAATGAAGAGACGTATAGTCTTGAGATGGTATTCGTTGATAGATATGTATTTTGTCCTATTTTTTAAGCTCTTTTAATACTATGCGTATCATTCTAAGTGATTAATATTCTATTAAGATTGCAAATAGGACATCATGTGATTTGAATGAGGAGGTTTTAGTTATAGTTCTAACCCCGTGAGTCTAAATACTAAATAATAAATTTCACCTAAATATTTGTGTATAAAAACGGGGACAAAAAGTCTGTGAAGTTATTGTGATATAAATAAAAAATTGAATATAACAAAAAATACAAAATCTATAGATTTTTTGCAAAAAATAAAATAAAATTGAGTTCGATTCATGCAGTAGGTGCAAGATTTTACCGTGAAGAGTGTGACCGTTTTGACATCGCTGAAAATCCTAGGTAAAACAATATTTCATCATTTAACTCGATCCTTTATTATTATTCGTCTTTATATAAATTATCAATAATTGATGGTAAATTTGTTCTAAAATTATTATTGTTAGGTTTAAGATTCATGTGAGAGTTATTGAAGGGACTGGCAGTGCTTCGTTGTTAATTTAGGATCGTGGGTATAAATAGTTGATTGGTAAAAATGTAAATGATTTGAAAGATGAAATGGTTAAAGTAAGTTTTTATTAGCATAAATTACTATTATAATAATAAGTTTTTTTAGCATAAATTATTATTATAATAATTCAATATCAACAACGATCTCACTATTCGATATTTCAACAACATACACAATTCTGTCGATGTGGGTTACCCAAGTGAGATTGAAGCTCTGGTCGATAGAAAATTCAGTTCAAAATTCAAATTAAGCTCCAAAATGTTAAATAGCATAATAATGTATTTACTATCATGAGTTTGACTGTGGACAACGACTTGATATCTAAGCATATTACAGTTTCCTGTTTTGAATATCAGATGAGTTGTTAATATGCAAAGTTATACTGACTGACTCTATTATTATTCATTGTTGTGAATGATCATATTGATGTAATACATTAATTAATTTATTTTTTAGGATTCTAATTCGTTTTTTAAAATTGATAAAACTTGTGTTGAAGAATCGAAGGTATTTTATAGTATTAATTTTTTAATATTTTTTTAATGTGATATTATGGTTTGCAGGATTATACGTATGATAATACGATTAGTACCCTTAACAAGACGCCATCCGAACAATCTACTTCAAACAAAGTTCAAGAAAGTAGCATCGTTGAGAGATGATTGGATGTCAACCTATCTACTCAGACGTCGAGTAATGAGATCCGAAGAATTGTGAAGGAGGAAAATAATTGAATGTAGAGATTATTATTAACAAACTATAATTTGAGTTGCAACATTTTGCTTAGTTTACATCACTTTGTGGTTTTTGTATGTTGGAAGCAATCCGGTATTATCGTTTACTAATATTTTATTAAATATTTATTTTATGATGAGGCTATTGTAAGTCTTATCAATTTAAACTATAATATTTAATGATTATATAATGGTTTGTTATTTTAAGTTTTGAGGTTAGTAATGTTATTATTCAGGAGAACTTACACAAGCTTGATAACATCATTTATCGAATGAACTACGTGATTACATAAATTAAATTATAAAAATTGCTCTATACTAAAAGAATTTTTGACTTAGCTATGTTGAATTTTAAACTTTTATTCAAATAACATTATGTAATATATATATATATATATATATATATATATATATACTAGTTATATGTACGTGCTATGCACGTAAGTTGTCCGTGATAATCTACTAATTAAAAGCGATTGTGTTAATATAATTTTGATAGAATTTAAATATTTTTTGTACTTGTCAAATAATGAACTCATTAATTTTTGTAAAGTTATGTTGTTCCAATGGTGGGATTTTATTTCTAATTGTCCCATGCCTTTGCTAAGTTAAAAATTCTAACTCTTTGTTTAATAATCTAATAAGCTTAATAATCGAGTTCTCCGTAAGCGGGGACAAAAATAATACAACTCTTAGCATTTTCGTTGAATCATCTTAGATATGCAAGCATGAACTCTCAAAGTCGCACAAAAATCCTCCCTTTTTCCTTGTGAATAATTTTAAATATTAAAATCTAACATGCTTCCAAATATTACAAGATATTCAATTTTCTGATCTAGTGTCATCTAAGGTGCAAATCACCATTGTAATCAAAATTAGATTGTTCTAATCCAATGTGCTCACAGAGAGAAAAATATATCCTTCCACATAAATATCCAAACACGTGCTTCTTCGAACTTTATGTCCGGGCAAGATAATAGCTCGAGATATCATGTTCTCAAAACACCGGATATATCTTTGCATGATAATCGGAAGTAATTAATCCTCCAACTTTATTAATATTTGGATGGTCAAGCCGACGAAGAATCATTATTTCTTGAGCCATGAAACAAACACTCTCTCGGCTCAAAATTGTCAAATCGTACCTTCTTCAAAACAACTATTTTCCCACTTTCTAAGTCACGCGCTTGGAACACAGTGTTGTATGTACCCTAACCAATATGCTCAAAAGACGAAACCAAATAACATTAACGTGTTTAACAGTTGACAAGAAAATCGTAACAATGAGAAATTTGAGGAGATTCTGTAACAAAAATGGTGCATACGGAAAAGTTTACATAAGAGAATTGTTCATGGAAACTTTTCTACATACCGTATCACATAAAAGCAGTTGGTTATATAGAACAAGCAAAATCCAAGCAAGAAAACATAAAAGCTAACACTTGAAACCGAGGATACTAATGGATACATTACATAAATAGAAAATAAAGAAAGTGAGTTAACATGCTTCAAAGATCAAATTAGCACAAAATATTAGTATGTACGACAAATATTTCTCTTGCTTCCAACTTCGATTACGTCAGACCTTTGCATTAATGACAACCATATCAAAATATTGGAAAGTTCAACTGTAAGTACTTATCAGAGAGTATCTACTGATTATTAAGCTGATTAGATTATTAAACAAAGAATCACATCTTAAACTACATTTTCAAAGAACGAACACAAAAAGTGAAGTATCAAATATGATAATCAAGCAGGAAAGAACTACGATTAGGTACACAAAGAAGACATTATCATGGACCTACTTGATGTGCCCTCTTTCGACCACCATCATATACCCAGTTCACTTTAATAGGCTGCCCAAACTTGGAAATCACATAATAAGATATTTATCTACATAACATTAGAAAATGAATCTAAGAGAGATGCTATATAGAGCTTCATGTTATCCATGAGAAAAAGGGAGAAGGCTTCTCACTTACAAATGCCTTTCATTATCTATGTTCATGGTTTCAACCAAAATGATGTTGCACGTGTGGTTGTCAAAATCATGGGAGTCGATCAAAATTTCTAGCCAGAAAAATTCAATCACGGCCGACTTGAAAAGAGATTAGAATGCAAAACCTCCTAATGGATCTGGTTTCAAATTTCACAAGGTAAGATAACCATCATTAAAGGCCCTAGGATATGCATATCTAACATAAAAAACAAATGATAAAAACAATAAATCTCACATAAATGGCAACTGAACAAGAACTGGAACCCACATAAATCTTCTTACGCCTCGTCTCGCAAAGATAAAACACCGTAGCATTTTTAAAATATGATCATATACATGAATTTAAAGTTGCATAAAATTCTAATTTTTGTTTACACCTACTCTAATCAAATTTTAATTTATAACATTATTAGTAAGAATGTTATAATTAAAAGTTATAAAAAATAAAATATGTTGTTGATTTTTTTCATTGAAAAAAAAATTAGAAATGTAAAAACTCACCATTAAATTTTTTTTTTTTTTGCATGAATAGTAACTTTTTCGAGTTACTATTCATCTCGAAAAAGTTTGTCGAGTAGAATAGTAACTCGACAAACTTTTTCGAGTCAAATAGTAACTCGAAAAATTTACTGTTCACATTTTTTTTTTTTGTATGTGGAATGTTTCATTTTGATTAATTAGTGACCATTTATATATTTTAATAATTAGACACATGAAATTAAAATTTCGTGTACTCGCTACATACATGAATTATTTAAAGAGATATATGTTGTAATTAATAGATACTAAGATACATGTATCGAGATAAATGTGTTCATTGAAAATTCTATAATAAGCCATGTAACGTTCACATAAAATTAAGTGATTTAATGAACTCGCTACATGAATTATTTAAGTAGATGAATGTAGTAATTGATAAATGCATATATTGGAATAAACATATTCATTGAACATCGTATAAAAAGGCACACAATCTGACAATGCTACACATTTTGTAAGAAGAGTCAATCCAAGAATAAAGTTTATCTTGAATTGTTTTTGCCATTTTAAAGTAAATCTCCAATTTTCTATAAATTAACATTCTTCCGAAATTATCGAATATTAAATAAAAAGTGAAAAAATATACAGAGAAAAAGGGTCATAATATAATTAATTTTTGTTTACATCAACTCTAATCAAATTTTAATTTATAACATTATTAGTAAGAATGTTATAATTAAAAGTTATAAAAAATAAAATATGTTGTTGATTTTTTTCATTGAAAAAAAAAATTAGAAATGTAAAAGCTCACCATAAAAAAAAAAAAAAATTCATGAACATTAACTTTTTCGAGTTACTATTCAACTCGAAAAAGTTTGTCGAGTTGAATAGTAACTCGACAAACTTTTTCAATTTAAAAAAACAAATTTTTTTCATGAACGATAACTTTTTCGAGTTACTATTCACCTCGAAAAAAAGTTTGTCGAGTTGAATAGTAACTAGACAAACTTTTTCGAATTTAAAAAAAAAAAAAAATTTGTCGAGTTACTAGACAAAAAAAATAAAAAATAATTTTTTTTTAAATTTTGTCGAGTTACTAGAATTTAAAAAAAAATTTAAATTTGTCGAAGTTTCTCGACAAAAAAAAAAAAAAATTTTTTTTTTTGTCTAGTTACTCAATTTAAAAAAAAAAATTAAATGAAATTTTTAAAAAAAAATTTTGTAGAGTTATTTCGAATTTAAAAAAAAAAAAAATTTAAATTTGTCGAGTTACTCGACAAAAAAAATAAAAGTTTTTTTTTTTTTTTAAAATTTTGTCAAGTTACTCGAATTTAAAAAAAAAAAATTTCGAGTTACTCGACAAAAAAAATAAAAAAAATAAAAAATTTTTTTTTTTTTAAATTTTGTCGAGTTACTCGAATTTAAAAAAAAAAATTTAAATTTGTCGAGTTACTCGACAAAAAAAATAAAAAAATAATTAAAATTTTTTTTTTTAAATTTTGTCAAGTTACTTGAATTTTAAACAAAAAATTAATTTTTTTTTTTAAATATCTCGAGTTACTCAACAAAAAATAAATTTTTTTTTTTAAATACATCGAGTTACTCAACAAAAAAAATAATTTTTTTTTTTTTAAATTTGTCGAGTTACTCGACAACAAAATAAATTTTTTTTTTTTTGGTTAAATTTCTCGAGTTACTCAACAAAAAAATAAAAAATAAAATTTTTTTTTTAAATTTTCGAGTTTTTTTTTTTTGGGCTTACTCGATAATGTGGGAAAGAGTTTGAATTTTTTTTTTTTTTTTTTTTTTTTTTTTTTTTTTTTTTATAAAGTCTTTGAAATAAATTTTTTTTGTTTTAATTATTTTGTATGGGCTTTTAGCTCAATTTTTTTGTGATAAAAATTATTTGACATAGAAAACGATCACCGAACAATACGAAATTTTCAAGAGACATATAATACTCGGTGTAGCTATGACATATTAAAAATTGGTAGTCCGACTAAGCATGTTTAAGCATACTAAAATGCTCACCGAAACCTCTTAGGCAGCTTTTTGAATTCATGCCGTCGACGGTTTATAAAATTGTCCATAAATTGAGTTATATAACATGAAATTATGTAAAACCAAAGCCAATGGTTAGGCAACCCATAGGGCTATCGCTTTTCAACCGGAATTATGTAAAAATACTTAATATATATGGTGTAGTAAATTTTGAGTTGGACAACAGAAACTGCATCTTAGAAAAACATGAAGTTTAGTAAAACCTTTCAAGTTCACATCATTAACGTGTAACCAAAACATGGGAATCCACTAAAACTACCACAAAACCAAGGTACACAAAAGTTTAAGAGGATATTTACACTACTTAAAGTTTGTTGATTGGTTTATAATATCGATTCCCAAGACGCCGACGACATAAATCCGAAAAAGCGCCTAGGAGGTTTCGCGATGAGTATTTTAGTATGCATAAACATGCCGTCGGACTACCAATTTTGATATGTGGTAGCTACCGAGTATTCTATGTCCCCCGAAAATTCGTCAGATTGTTGGTGATCGTTTTCTATGTCAAAGAATTTTTGTTACTCCATGACAAGGTGAATAAAATTTTCAAAATAAGCAAGTGTTACTAAAATTTCTTTACCCGGTCATGGAGTAACAAAAATTTGTTTGACATAGAAAACGATAACCAAAAAAATATGAAATTTTCAGGAACATAGAATACTCATTTAGCTAACACATATCAAAAATTGATAGTCCGACCAAGCATGTTTGGCCGACTAAAATGCTCACCGTAACACCCTAGGCAGTTTTCGGATTCATACTGTCCTATTTACAAAATTGTCCATAACTTGAGTTATATACCATGAATTTATGTGAAACCAAAGCCAATGGTTAGGTAACCTATAGAGCTATCGTTTCCAACCGGAATTGTGTAAAAATACTTAATATATAAGGTGCAGCATATTTTTGAGTTGGTCAACGAGAAAGTGCAATTTGGAGAAACAATTCACCCAATCATGGAGCAAAAAAAATTTCTTTGACATAGAAAACGATCACCGAACAATATGAAATTTTCAAGGAACGAGAATACCCATATAGCTACCACATATAAAAATTTGATAATCCGACGGCATGTTTTGACACACTAAAATGCTCACCGAAACATCCAAGGCAGTTTTCGGATTCATCTTCGTCGTAATTTGCAAAATTGTCCATAACTTGAGAGTTATATAACATGAAATTATGTGAAACCAAAGACAATGGTTAGGTAACCCATAGGGATATCGTCTCCAACCGGAATTATATAAAATACGTAATGTATAAGCTGCAGCAAATATTTAAGTTGGACAACAAAACTGCATTTTAGAGAAAATGAAATTTACCAAAACCTTTAGGAATCGATTGTATTTCGTCCTTTCTTCCCATAGCAACCGAGGATAAAAAAAAGCACTAAATTTGATGACTTATTAGGGAAAAATGAATATATATTGACTATAATATATAAGAAGTCAATAATTTGCGCTAAAAGACACTAATATATGTATATTAAAACAAATAAAAGAAAAAAAAAAGATGAAGAAGTCAAAAATTGTGGCCAAAGATATTAATTTAATATACAAAAAGTGTCAAAAGATTAGGACAAGATGGTGAAATTTGGACAAAATTAAAACTAATACAACATCAAAACGACGTCGCGTTGGTTGAAGGGTGAATAGTAAACAGATAATAGACACTATTATTATAGTATAGATATGATGCTTTTGCATTTGATCTGATTATAATCAATTCACTTTTATATTTTTTTATCGATATGATTATCATATAACACAAATTCGTGCATCGCACAGGTGAAAAACTAGTATTTCTTCAAAGCAAGAGATCAAATTGATCTTCTTTCTCTTTCCCAATAAGTTGATGGCATTACACCATTGAGATACTTAGAATAACCTTGAGTACATATAGGATACACCGGCTGCAAAATATTTGACATGAAGTTAGTGAATTTTAAGATTTCTGTCGTGAGGAAACTTTGATCACGCTTGAATGTACTCATGTTTTGCAGATAGTTTTCTTGAGACAGGAAAGCCAACCTTAATCTTCCAAGCATCAGGCAAGTCTGAGCCATTCCCCTCGGCTCATTGCTAGATAGACATCAAAAGAAACTACTCTATTTTGCCAGGCGTCTGCCAAATAAATAAAATAATTTTACTATCTGTCATTGTAAATTAATGCTCAAATACGGATAAAATGGATTAGTCATGGATGACTGTAAAAGTGAACAAATCATGACATACTATGGAAAGCTCAAGATTAAATCCTTCAGTTTAAATGAAAATAATTGCATAAAGAAAGAACAAGTGCAACAATTGAAGAGGCATTTAGAATAGTTCAGTGTGTCAAGGCCAAGACGATAAATATTTCCGCACCCCTCCCCTCGGAACCCATCCCTGCACGACAAAGTCAATTCCAAGACTAGCAAATTCCCACATTCCATGAATAAACAATGCCAATCACAAGAATCAGTTCAAGATGAAGGTGGGAAGAAAAGAAAGTAAACCAGCTTAGGATTTGGACATCAACAAGTGGGAAGTTATCCTGTTAAACAATAGAAGTGTCACATATTGTTGCTCATGGCAACTTTACACATTATATTAAGAAACAATTTTTTCCCCTGTATCAAGCTTTTGGAATTCCATTCAGAAGCGATGCAGCCCGAGCTCTCCCACAATTTAAAGCACATCCATCAATATTGAAATAATAACTACAGTATTTTCAAACCCAAAGCATACCTGCATTGGCGGGCACTTCCATTGGTGTTCAGGCATTCTATGTTTTGTCGTAGACATTATTTAATCTCTTCAATTACGAGAACCACCTTCAAGAGTTTCACTGGATGGAAGCCTGGAAAACAGCACATCTTGGCAAAAGGTAGAAGCAATTTGTCAACTTTTAGTCTATTAACTGTCAAATGGAAACTGAATTATCTTCCTGATTCTCGCAGTCATGCAACCGTTTCCTTAGGCGGAAAGACTCTATAAGAAATTTCCAGTACAGGCAACAATACAACATTAACCTTAACTTCACTCTGTGACATTTAAAGCTTGAATTTTCCATAATAGTTTTGTCGATGAAATGAGACAGAAGTTCTTTTAGAATTCAAAGTTTTCCAGAGTTGGAGGATCAAAAATGTTTGGTCCCGGAATTCTGCATGGGGAAGGGAAGTAGTTAGAGAGATTATTGCACTAAGAGTCAACCGCAAGCAAGATTCTTCGCCTTTTACAGAATCATAATCGTGATCAGAGGTTTAATTGGTATAACTACCTAGGGAAGTGTGCATTCTAGTTTTGTGTTCAACCCAACTATAACCTGGATCCTTGGATACCTGCCTTTCATCCATCATTCCTCTCACATCATTCACATCATCCCATCTTCCTAAAGATGAATAAATACTGGCAAGAAGTGCATAAGGGGCAGAATTCTTTGGATCCAGGCGGAAAAGCTCATTCGCTGCCCTTCTTGCTAAGTTTACATCGGCATGAATCCTACAAGAACTGAGCAAGACCTCCCAAACAACTGGATCGTCTTTGCATGGAATCTTATCTATAAGTGCCTCTACTTCATTTATTCGACCAGCACGACCCAGAGAATCAATAATGCAAGTGTAATGATCCACAAGTGGCTCTAAACCATGTTCTTGCTGCATTGAATTGAATATTTTTAATCCAGAATCTACCAATCCAGAATGACTACATGCTGCTAAAACAGCGACAAAGGTTATGTCATCGGGTTTGGTGCCAGTTAGAATCATGTTTTCAAATAAAGTAACAGCTTCATCTCCACGTCCATTTTGTGCATAACCATGAATAATCTCATTCCAGGTTACTGTGCTCTTACAGGACATTGTGTCAAAAAACTGACGGGCCCCATCCATATCACCACATTTGCAGTACATATTGATCAGAGCACTCCCTACATACATATCGATTGCAAATCCATCTTTTACTATCAGATCATGAATCTGTCTCCCTAGAGACAAAGATGTTAATGCTGAACAACAACTCAGTACAGTAGCAAAAGAAAATTCAGTTGGCAACATCCCTTTTCCTAGCATTTGCTTGAAAAAAATAAAAGCTTCTGGGTCCAATGAATTGAGAGATAAACCAGCTATCATAGAATTCCAACAGACAATGTCATACTGGGGCAGCTCATCGAAAACATGTTTTGCCATTTCTATCTTACAACATTTGGAATACAAACCAATAAGCCCACTGGCAACATATAAATCAGTATAAACCTCACCCTTCAACAAGGCAGCATGAACTTGCTTTCCACCATCCAAAATCCCCATTCCTGCACATGAACTGAGAACAATTGCAAAAGTCGTTCGATCAGGTTGGACATTTCTGAACTGCATTTCTCTAAAAAGCATCACTGCCTCCCTATGGTGCTCGTTGTGTGAATAGCCTGATAGTAGAGCATTCCATGAGCTCAAACTAGGGCATGACATATTATCAAACATCTGACGCCCAGTTTCAACATCCCCACTTTTCACACAAGCAGCAAGTATATTGACATAAGTAACCTCGTTGGGCTCAAACCCTTGGTTCTTCATCTTTTCCATGTACTCCATTGCTCTTTCCTTTTTGTATTTCTGGCCGAATCCACCTATCATAACATTCCATGAAACAACACTAACTTCAGACATATTATCGAATAACATTTCAGCACACTCCATGTCTCCGTGTTTTGCATACATATCTAGCAGTGAATTATTTAATTGCAGATCTCTTTCAAATCCAAGTTTAATAACAAGTCCATGTATTTGCTTCCCGTGAGCATTATGCCAATTCCCATCATTATCATTATCTACAACAAAATCTTCAAAACCACTTTTAGCACAAACACCCAGAACACTTGACAGCGAGACAGAATCAATACTGATCCCAACTCTATGCATCAGCTTAAACATGTCAAATGCTTCATGGACGCGGTCAGTTTCCATGAGCCCCTTCATCATAGCGGTAAAAGTCACCTCATTATGCTCCGGCAAGTCCTTAAAAACCTCAACCGCATCCCAAACAAATCCGCATTTGGCATACATTCCCAACAAAGCATTGCCCACAAAAAAATTCCCGTCAAGCCCAAGCTTAATAGCAACACCATGACACTCCCTCCCACACTCCACATCACTTGCACCCCCACAAGCGCTCAAAACACTCGCCAATGTAAAACGCGTCAGCTCAAAACCACCCAACCTCATCAAATAAAAATTCTCCAAAGCCTTGTTTTCATAACCATTATGCGATAACGCGGTAATTATTAAATTCCAAGTCACACTATTCCTCTCAGGCATTTGAGCAAACAAATGATAGGCATTGTCTAAGTCATTTGATTTGCAACAGGCATCTAAAACAGCATGGTAAGAGTAAATGTTTCTTACGGGCATTTGGTCGAACAGGTGGCGCGCGGAAGTTGTATGCCCACATTTTGAATAGAGCTCGATCAGCCGGTTAACGAGGAAAGTGTTAGAAAATTGGTTGGTGCGAAGAATGTAGGCATGCAAGAGTTTTCCAGACTTGTGGATTTTGTTGTCTATGCAAAATTGCAATAGGTTTGCTAAATAAGAACCTGTCTTGGATTGCATATCTGAAATTATACTGTCTGGCCGAAGAAGGGAGCTAAAAAGCTCCTTTAAAACGTTGATTATAGATTATTAGATTATAAATTAAAGTGGAAATTAGGTCCCATTCTACATTTTTTTATTTAGTAAGTTTGATAGAGATTTTATAAAAAAATTTTATATATATATATATATATATTTTTTTAATCCCTTTCATAAAATTGCTAAAAATTATATTATAATTTTAATTTTCATAAAAATTGATTAAATATCTTGAAAAATTGATCAAAATTGTGGATCCTATAAAATGTGTACTTAAAATTAATTGTTAATTTTGATTTCAATTTTTAATAAACATTTAAACGAAACCAAATAAACCCTTAATTTCTAATTATACTAATCATATTAAGTATTTTAGAAATAATGTGTCAAAAGTCCAATTCAAGTAAATTTACGTGCATGCTTGGTCAAGCTTAAATTGTAATTTTAGTCGTTTAAATTTGTCAAACGTACTTTTTATTCATACATTTTATAGATTTCACAACTTACTAATCTTTTTTATGCACACATTCAATAAAATTCACAACTTATAAATATTTAAAAAATAATTTCAGCATATTTAGATTTCGAATAGCATCCATCAGAAAATTCCAAAATCCATAAATCATAAAATCTCCAAATTCAAAAAACTCCATATGTGTATGTAAATTCATCAATCTAAAGTCAAATTTTACTTAAATTTTGGTTGTACAACCTCAAACACATTTTTCTCTCTCATTATATCCCAAATTCTAACCTAACAACTGGGAGTGCGGACAGGCTGCTCTGTCTAAGCCTGTGCCAAACCAAACTGTGAAAATTTTCCTAAGTTTGTGTAGCTAAATAAAAATAATTTTTTTTTTTTAGGTTATAGCTTAGTCTATTTTAAACCCCGGCCCAGTCATGTACCGTGTTCTGGCTCCGTCCCTGCTAACAACTTTGATATACTCAAATTTTTGGATATATTTTTGATAGATGTAACAATTTGTTTTTAATACTGGAACAGATCTAAATGTTGACATACATTTCATATTTTGGCTTCATATATGAATTTAGTTTTTGGAGTTTGTCGTGTAAATGTCTCTCTAGTTTGTCATTTGTTAGGAGATGTGTAGATCCGTTGTATTACTACGATGGCTTCACTGTCAGACCTTCTATCTTATCTTTGAAAATTTTCATTGCTTAGGAGAAGAAGCGAACAATGTGTAGATCCGTTGTATTACTCCAAAGAAGGACATAACTTTAGGACAACAATTCACCATATCACATAATGCTAGATTAAGACTATAACAACTACATAGAATATAAAATACTCTGGATTTAATTTCAAGTAATCTTTTTTGTACACCTTTGTGCATCTTTCTCATGTTAGCTCCGTTACCATATCCATGCCCTTTAATATCATCAATATCAAGCTCAAGATTGGTTAAAACATTTTGAAGCTCCAGAGAAAGTCCAAGTCCTGATGTATCATCTACCTTCAAAAACTCAAGCCAATATTTTTCTACTGTCAGTGATTTTGCCATATCATCCACACATCATATGACTAACGACATTTGATCCTTGTGACTCGCATTTAGAGTACAATCAAGTATAACTGAGAAATATTTGATGTTACGCCCCACATCCCTCATGGCACCACGTGGTATTCCAAGTAGGTAGAACGGTCCCACATAGCAATCCACTCTACGAAACATAGATCCGAGGTTGTATAAGTATGTCTGAGGCTATTAAATTCGATGCCATATATATCCCATAAAGACCATTGGAAACTATCAAGCTGAGGCCATGGTTTTCTGACCCTATATGCGTGTTCATAAAGCTTTCCCTGACCATAAAGTAATGCTCGAGTCAAGAAATGACTGATGGGACAACTTGCCAAGACGGCTTATCATAATCATAGCCCCTTAGTTTATAGTCGAAAGGAACCCCTTCATAAATGCTAAGGAAGTGACATTAGACATGACCAACGGACTCTTGAGATTGAACCACGTGTCATATATCGAAGAAGATAACCTAATATAATTCATCTATAAATACCCAAATGATTTCCACAAAAAATGGATGTTGAAATTATTACTTGGAGAAAAACAAAAGTCCTTTATAGTGATTATTTCCTAAGTATTTGTACCTGGGAAATAGTTAGATAGAGGCCCTCAAGCCAAGTCCTCTACTATAGTGTGTTTTCTTTGATCATTTGTATTATATCAACCTGTTCATAGAGTCATCTACGTGGTTGAATAAACCACGTGGCAATCCAAGTGTACAAAAAAATCCACGTAGGAAGAGGAAGCATGGGGTTCCTATTGGCTACTATTTTTAGGGGTCAACAAATTGGCGCCGTCTTTGGGAAATCGTACATTTGACCACGAGTGAAACGTGATTAAAAGCTTAAGCCTCTTTGAATAAAAGAGTCTCCCTGAATAAGGTATCTACCGACCCGCTGAAAGAAAGAATGAGTGAAAGTAATGATGAGAACCCAAAAGAACCAGACCTCCACGGACGAGAGACCGTGGCAGTAGCGAGAGACGAGGGAGCCCCTCGGAGAAGGCGTGGGAAGAGTCTCCCACAAACTTCGAGCGAGAAATGAGAACCATGGGCGCCAGTGTAACGTAACTAGCCCAACACCAAGCCCAAATGCAAGGATATATCTAAGCAATGCACATGCAAGGAAAGAATCGACCTCACGAAGATGACTTTGGAGATCTCGACGAAGAGCGGGAGATGAATAGCGGACATCTCCATGGAACTCTAGTCAGGGGAGAAACCTCTCATGCCAGAACTTACATGGAAGAAGCCGTTCTCCAAGTGGGCGATATAGGGCCTCAACCAACAATGTCCGCAAGTGTCTTCGAGAGACTAGGTGAACATGGACCTAGAAATGGGCCTCAGGCTAGCCATCAGAGGAGGGAGCCACCTCAAAGTCCCCCTAGAAATAGGAAGGAGAAGAGGGCGAGAGAAGCCGAAGCAAGAGGAGAATCTGACTTCCAGCCCTACCAGCCCTATCGAGATATGTACCAACAGCCCCAACACTACGGGGATGACCAGCAAGCTCAACGCCTCCCTCAGTCTCTCCCGAGAGTGGACACAGGGAAAGAAAACCCGAAGCAGACAAGATCGTTCGAGGTAGATGACAATGATGAGAACCTTCTTTTCTCAGCCAGGATTCGAAATACGTTTATCCCACACAAATTTTGTATGCCTAAAATCACCTCTTATACAGGCAAGGGACACCCTTTGGACCACGTTAACACTTATAAGATGGAAATGAGCCTCTGAGGAGCAACCCCAACCCTAAAGTGCAGAGCCTTCCACCTCACCTTGTGAGGAGGGGCGAAAAGATGGTATAACAAACTCGTCGCAGGAAGCATATCCGGCTAGCAAAAGTTGAAAAAGACATTCATCAACTACTTCTCTTCCGGAAAGCCTGCTTCAGCCCTAGTACAATGCCTCCATGACATAAGACAAGCTGAATCCGAGCCTCTACAAAGTTATCTGAGTTGTTTTAACGAGGAAATGCTCTTCTGCGAAAGGATAACTAATGATGAGGCTCTCTCTGCTTTGAATGGAGGGTTGGACATGAATCTCCCTTTCTGGATAGATGTTCGCAACAAAAACCCAACCACATTTGATCAATTGGTGGAAATGATCACGGAAGAAATCACCAATGAAAACATGATCCTCCACCAAAACCGCAGAGGAATGGTCTCCAACCAAACACCAAGAATGAATTATGGTAGAGGCCAAGGCAGACACCTACCCCAGCCTCATCAGCGTCGAAGAGACTATCCCTCTGACCCTAACTCATGAATAAGTTATGTGGCCTCTGCACAAGAGGGCCCTCTTGACCCATACCCAATTCAATGAGCTCCAAGTTCTATAACAGGAGCCTACAATTACGGAATGGCCATCCCAACGTACTATGAAGTGAGTACCAGTGCACTCCTAATACTTCTTCCTCACTAGGAGACAACCATCAACTATTACCATGTCTATCGAAGCTATGGACACAGCACGGAGGAGAGTTGCAAAGTAGAAAAATTGGCTAAGAGAGAAACCAATATAGAGCCCAATACACGGGCGAATGCAAGACGTGGAGGCCAATCTCCGATGAGGGGTCACCGGCCGCCAGGCCTTGACAAACGATCCCAGCAATGGGATAGGAGACAATCGAACCAAAAACCACAATGAAGAAACTCTAGGAGTCCAGTGAGGCACCCTCGAGTAGAAGGAGTATCGGAGCATCGTTTGATTAAAGGTCCTGAAAAGGCCCCCATCCGCGAGATAGACACTATTTACGGAGGGTCCTTATATAGGAGGCCAGACTCAAAATGCCCAGAAGTGTTACGCCAAAGAAGCGGAAGGAAAATTGATGACCAATTAGCTCATCAACGGTCGACCCTCTGGTTTAAGTAAGGTAGACCCTATTTCCTTCACCGAAGAAGACATGAGAGGCGTACATTACCCCCACTGTGATGCATTAGTAGTAAGAGCGGAGTGGCAAGAAATGGATTAGGGAGGATGCTCGTAGACAACGGTAGCTCCGTCAACATTATATTCTTGAGGACCTATGAACAGATGAACACAGACGTCCCGTTGGAGCCTTCTACTAAGCCTCTCTATAGCTTCACGGGAGATTGCGTAACCCTGAAAGGGATAGTGCGCCTGGCCGTTACGATGGGAGAAGAACATCTGGCTACCCACACCTTTATAGAATTCTTAGTAGTAGACTGAAGATCAGCTTACCATGGAGTCTTAGGCCGACCAACCCTGAAGGAATTTGGGCAATGACATCCATTCACCACATCTGCATGAAGTTCCCTACTGAATAGGAGATAGCCACCACACGAAGCAACCAACCCGAGGCCAGAAAATGCTACAGGAATGCCTTGAGAAATGACGCTCTGTGACATTGAAATGGCGGAGGCCTCGAAAGAGATACCTGAGGATATCGCGATGGAAGAAGTTGTATCTCCCGAAGATATTGATCCAAGAATAACGGGAATTGATTCCCAAACTTCTTCGGCAGAGGAACTGGAAAACTTTTCGGTAGATCCTAATGATCCAACAAGGAAGCTCCAAGTAGGAAAAGACCTCCTCGAAGAATCGAAAGAGGCCCTGAAAAGGTTTCTCCGGAAACTTGGATGTTTTTCGCATAGAAACAGAAAGATATGATTGGGATCGATCCTAAGTTTCCATCGCACAGGCAGAAGAATAGGCCACTAAACCCAGAGAAATACGAGGCCTTGAAAGAGGAGGTTGACAAGCTTCTATGAAGCAACTTTATACGTGAAGCCCGGTATCCTAAGTGGGTTTCCAACCCAGTTCTGGTGAAGAAGCCAAGTGGAAAGATGAGGACTTGTATAGATTTCTCTAATCTCAATCAGGAATGCCCCAAGGATAGCTTCTCACTGCCTCGGATCGATCATCCGATAAGACACACATCAGAAAGCCCAATAATTTGAAGACTCGTGGACTCAGTCATTAATACACCTGCAGCATGCTCCTCTCCCATAGTAGCATCGCCTAGCTGCATAGCCTCTCCCACTTGGGACTCGGCTACTCTGTGGCTATCTCTTTTCTACCTACGAGCATCGCCTCGCTGCTGGACCTCTCCTACTTGGGGCTCGGCCATTATTCCACTATCTCTTTCGCCTACGGAGCATCGCCTCGCCTCGCCTCGCCTCGCTGTAGGGCCTCTCCCACTTAGGACTCGGCCACTATCTGGCTATCTCATTCTGCCTACGGAGCATTGCCTCGTAGCAAGGTCTCTCCCACTTGCGACTCGGCCACTATGCAATTTGCTCCTGCTACCTTAGGAGCTTCACATTGCCAACACCCTTCAACTCGGCATACCATGAATAGCAAGGCCCACAACCCACATAAATGAGGGTCCCAAACCTTGTGGGACTTAATTCCCTATTTCAAAATTTAAAACCAATTTCAAAGTGCATAAGGCCACCAAGTCCAGCATCCCACATGAATGTTAGAGATCCTGAACTTAGGGGACTATTGTTACGCCTCACATCCCTCGTGGCACCACGTGGTATTCCAAGTAGGCAGAACGGTCCCACATAGCAATCCACTCCATGAAACATAGATCCAAGGATGTATAAGTATGTCCGAGGCTATTAAATCCGATGCCATATCTATCCCATAAAGACCATTGGAAACTATCAAGCCGAGGCCATGGTTTTCTGACCCTGTATGTATGCGTGTTCAAAAAGCTTTCCCTAACCATAAAGTAATGCTCAGTCATGAAATAACTGATGGGACAACCTGCCAAGATGGCTTGTCATAATCATAGCCCCTTAGTTTACGATCGAAATGAACCCTTCATAAATGCTAAGGAAGTGACATTAAGACATGACCCACAGACTCTTGAGATTGAACCACGTGTCATACATCAAAGAGAAGATAACCTAATATAATTCGTCTATAAATACCCAAATGATTTCCACAAGAAATGAATGTTGAAATTATTACTTGGAGAGAAACAAAAGTCCTTTTTAGTGATTATTTCCTAAGTATTTGTAATTACCTGGGAAATAGTTAGATAGAGGCCCTCAAGCCAAGTCCTCTACTATAGTGTGTTTTCTTTGATCATTTGTATTATATCAACCTGTTCATAGAATCATCTACATGGTTGAATAAACCATGTAGCAATCCAAGTGTACAAGAAAATTCACGTAGGAAGAGGATGTGTGGGGTTCCTGTTGGCTGCCGTTTTTGAAGGTCAACATTTTGCATGTCTAACTTTCTTGAGAATTAAACTTCTTACCTCTCATGCCAACATTTGTATCAATTCATTTTGAATTGATTTACCGAGATATGTATAATGAATCTCACGTGCTCTTGCATTACTGGATCAAACTCAACAACCATTTCCACCATTTGCAAAAAGAGACCATTGTTCTCAAGATAAAGTTATTCATTATCTTCTCGAAATGTCAAGCTGTTCTTGGCGAGTCTTTTCACAATAGCAACTATCCTTGTTAACACTTCTCTCCAATGTTTTCTTTCTTCATTAATCACCAATTGCACGCTTCTATCAATTGTATTTTTTGTTTGAAGTTTGTTTTCCAAATGAATCTAACTAGACATGCAATGTATATGCTCTTCATTTTCTTCATGACTTTTAATAAACCGCTGCTCTTTATGCCAATATTTGTATCCATCATTACCATTCATCGTAGATAGTGTTTTAAACAACTTGCAGCAAAAGCAAAATATCCTATCCAAAGATACTGAACATACTAGCCATTTTCTATCAATAGTCTGTCCATTTGATAGTAATCACATATATTGTGGACAATCAAAATGCCTATGTGCACCATCTTTGGGAAATAAGATGCCATGGCCTCTTTTCTTTTTGGACCCATTTCAACTAAATAATCCCACATTTTTTTATCAATATTTTTTCAATTCCCGGGATCCTCGAAATTAAAAGAAAAGCCACCATCTTCATTTAAATTTATATGCTGAACATCATCTTTAACATTCTCAGTTGATTCTTCCATGTTCTGTTGTTCCTCAATCACAAAAGTTTTCACTGTTTCTTTACTCTCCTTTTTTTTTTGTTTATAATAAGTCAATAAATAAACGAGTATTAGCCATTGCTTACTTGAGAGTGAGATTGGAGTGGTAATTATAAAATGACAAATGTGAAAAACAAACTTCTTCTTATTCGAAGTTTTAACCTAAAATTAAGTCAAAATTTGATATGAAATCAACTTCAAAATTCATAATATTCACAACACAAATAAACATTATTCGTTCTCTCAAATATACAGTCACTAATGGCAGAAAAGGCATCGAAACATGTTACATAGATTAACAAAATGAATATATATATATATATATATATATATGACTTCTAATAATTTATTTAATTTTATTGATCGATCAAATCTAAAATTATTATTAGATTTAAGTGATTAACTAAATATAAGGTAATCTAATTTGTAGCATACACCACTAAACACGACTAGCTAATGAATCAATCGCTAAAACAAATACATACATAAATTGCAAATATTAACTTTTAACATTGTTCTTGTGATTAATTTAGTTCGGGCTCGTTTCAAAATCTCAAATAATGCAGAAATTACAAAAAAAAAACCATATTTACTGGACAGCCAAAATTGTAGAAATTAAGAAAAAATTATCGTAAACTATTTATTTTCTTTATCTTTATGATATTAGTCATTATTCAATACCCATTAACAAATATATTAAAAAAAAAAAAAAAAAAGTATCTGCTTACAAGCAACTGACCAAGCCAAAATGGAGAACGAGATGGAGGAGGAAGATAATATTCTTCTTGAACAAATTACAGACAATGGAGAAGGAATCAAGGAGTCGCCCGCTGCTCTAGTGTTGTTTGCTGTGAGCCTGTGGGCTTGGATAAGGAATAAGAAGAAGGCTTTTCTTGTTGGGCTTGGTTTGTGGGCTAATGGGCTTGGTTTGTTTTTATTTTTTCAAACTTTAGTTTGGTTTTGGGCTTTGACATTTGGGCCACAACTACTGTGCTTATTTTAATTTTATTTATTTTAAAATGGGCCCCTTTTGATTTTGGGGCCGAGGCGGCCAAAACGGGCCTGCTTATAAGTATTTATAGGTCAGTCAAACATCATTTTTATTTACACATTTCGTAGAATTTACAACTTTTATCTATTTTTTATCCACACATTTTGTAGAAACTACTACTTATAATCTACAAAAAGCTTTACTAAACATACACTTAGTACATTTTTATTTAAGTGGAAACCAATTTTAAAGGTTTATATGCCTAAATTTTAGTAAAACAATGTCCATCTTCGAGCCAGCACAATTATGGGCTAATAACATTAAAAATTCCATTAGTTGATGGCCAATACAAAAAATATGAGATATATGTAACATGAGAAGGTCACAATAATAAGAAATTGGATATATGTCAATTGATATGGCATGACAAGACATTTACTCAACTACACTTATGCAAAAATGCTTGTCTACCATAGAGTGCACCACCCAAGAGTTCTACCATCTTGCTCTAACAATTAAAAGAAAAATATAAACAAATACTAGAAGTCCATAACCTAATAATAAAATGCTAGCAAATAATCTAACAAATTATACAAATCTACGCACAAATATATGGTAAATATCCAATTGAAATACCATAAAAACATAGCAAAAAAAGGTACGAAAGTCAACCCCAAGACCTAGGCCCTGTTTGATACCCATTAAAAACTAGTTTCTCAATAGTAATCGATTTTTGTAGAATACTATGGCCCACCGAGTCGATGAAAGTACAACCAAAGCCATAATATTATATCTCAAAATTCAAATTGTACTTGTATGTATATGTATCTATTCGATATCTTCCCTACCAAATGTCCATTAACATGTTTTCCTTTTCCTTGTATCTCTCGCCGCTAATCACCTATCATAGGAAAAATCGCGTCCTTCCACCACGGTGTTTTGAGCCACGAAGCAAACGAGGAGTACAACGAGATTGTGGCAAAATAATGTCGCTCAAGCAAGAAAAATGGTACACGATCTGCAACAAAAGCGCTATTTCTTCTCGCATTTTTTCCTCATTTGCGTTTCCTATGGTGTTGGTAATTGTTTAGTGCAAACCTGTGGATGAAGTTTATGCTACCCATGTCTCTAACATTTGCAATTTTATTCAACAATCTTTCCTCAAACCAAGAGTTTAATTTTAGATTTCAAAAATTATTTAATCAACCCAAATGGTTATGAAGGTCGTCCATTGCACTGATTAGTATATCATTTAGGAGCTGTATATTATATGCAAACCAAATATATGACATGGACTTCGGGTGTTCACTTCTTGCGGTTGAATCTGATTTAGGCTTCGTCCATGTTAAATATCCGGTTCAATTTACATGGTTTGAAGATAAATGAAAATGCATACTCATCTTGTGTAGCCCTTGACGAAGCAGCATGTGTGTGCTGTGTAAAAAATTCTCAATTGACGAATGGAAATTTTGTTGTCCATTTGATTTTGCTTTAGGTGAACATGTATTGATTTCAAAACTAATTTATGTGAACATGTATAGATTTCAATTGTATTCACCTGAGCAATTAACAAATATTATTATGATGATTCAATATATGAGTTCAATTTACTTTCACAAACGGTCCATTGTTGTAGGAAAAAGAAAAGCATCAACGTCGATCCGCAAAATGGGACGACGAGACTCACCATATATTTGTGAACTGCTGCGAACTTTTGATTGCACAAGGATATCGCCAAGGAAGTGTTTCACCAAGACCGGATGGCGTGACTAGTTTCAATGTTTAACAAACCCAAGCAGGATTGGAATCACACTCAATTGAAGAATCATTGGTTTAGCATGCAGAGAATACCAACTACTTCACGAGTTGCTACGTTGTACGGGGAATAGAATACGATCATCAAACGAATATAATAATTGCCGACGATTGGTGGTGGGATCGAAAGATCTGAGTAATATAATAGTTGCTCATTATAGGTGGTTCTTGCAAATAGTAACATGGAATATTTTGGCATCGCATGTAAAATAGAAAATTATTTGAAACATTTTGCTTGATTCATTTGATAACTTTGATTCATGCTTATGTTGGACTAGGCTAACAAGGAATTTGTCAAATTTCGGTGGTCGAGATTGTGGGGAAATATTTCATAAGTACAGCCCGACTTTTTCGGTGACGATATGACTCGAGAAATATCTTTGTCACCCTACCAAGCTCTCAAAAGGGATTCGATGATGAAGAAGTTTTGGAAATGGTGGGAATAGCGACAAGTTGCCTGTACATGCAGAGATGCGTGATGAGCACGCACCGTCGAATTTCCAAGGTAGCGGGTCTACAATGGACATTTCGGGATTGCACAGTGGAGGAAAGAGGAAATGTTCCTATGGTGGCGTGAAAGGAAAAAAGAAGCTTGACTCCCGTTCTGCATTATCCGAATCCGTTGAGAAACTGGCAAATGTTGGCAACGAGTTGATCGCCGCTCACTTGAAATCAAATTAGGGCCTCCTCGATAGATGAGTGCATGGAGGAGTTGGAGAGCTTTGGCGTCTTCGGAAGATGATGAAAGCTTCACTTGTTTGCCTTATCGTTTTTCGAGCAGAAAAAGGCATCGAGCATCGTACATAGCTTCTCGCACTCCGCACATTAAAATGAAGTTCTTGAAATTCAATTTCAAGTCTTGGTGCCTTAAGAATGCGGGTGCATTCGATGGTCGATGTGTTGATACCTTCATTCTTCAACTTGTCGTTTGTTTGAGTAATTGGATGTTTTCGCACTAGGGAGACATTCCTATTTCATGTACCGGCTATTATTATTTTCAATTTTTAACATGTTCTTTAGGTGAGGGAATGATCGATCGCTTTCATGTAAAAGATATTTTCCATATCTAGTACACGGTAATATTTCTAATTATTGTTCTATTATTGATGTATGTGTTTGTTGTAAACTATAACTCATGTATTATTTTAGAGTGTCAGGTGTAAATATTATGTGATTTGACAAAAGCCATGTACAGCTGTAAGAAATTGCATCGTAATTGAGATAGCAATAGTTGAAAGTGAATTCAATACATACAAAAAGTACATAGATTAACAGTTTATGTTTTTGCCACAATAATTGATCCAATTCATTCTATAAATATGGTCAACATATTTACCGTTTGCATGAATGTAGACCACCGAGTTCAATTTATATCTAGCATGTTTTCTTTACTTGCCAAACATATACACTCGAATTCGTGGTTTTTCTTGTGAAGTCATGGATGAAGACTTGGATATCCATTCTGATATCAACTCAGACTCCGATGACGGATCTGACTCCAATTCAGACAGCTCAGACGAAGAAAGTATTGCAAATTTAGAGCGTGATACATTAACATGGCTCATGTATTGTCGTGCCGCTGGAAGCTTTGTTCAGCATTACATAGAAAGTTCGAGGAGTAGGATTCAACGGTTTCCAAATGCTCGGAATGGGCGCGTGTTTATGATCACAGCCCTAGAAGAGGATCCAAATATCGCTTTTGTGAGTTTCAATGTATCCACCAATGTTTGTGCACTTTACACATATTTTGCGAGGCGAATATGAACTTGAGTGGTCAAGGCGTAGACATTTACGAACAAGTTGGAATGTTTTTGTTTATCTTGGCACACGGTAAAGGTTACAGACAAGTCCCATACGCTTTTGGTCACTCTCTACGACAATTCACCATTATTTCGGTGTGGTGTTGCGAGCAGTTGTTAAAATGGGTGCTAAGATAATCAAACCGAACACGAATTACAACGATAGTCCTCCGGAACACAGACCGTCCCCTACTCGGCACCCGTATTTCCAGGTATAGTAATATGCTAGTGTTGCGTTATTATCGAACCAAAAAATTTGATGTAGTGTATGACGATGAATTCCATATTAACTATGTGCCAACCGATTATAGGATTGTATTGGGGCAATTGATGGCACTCACGTGAAAGTCAGGCTTCCGACTATGAGCGACTCCACTTCATAGGGAGGAAGGGTTTCCATCTCAAAATGTATTAGCAAAGATGTGACTTTAATATGTGCTTCACGTTTGTCTTACGGCACTCACCGGAAACGTACACGGCAGCAGAATATTGGCTAGGGCAATACACTCTCCAGATATTAATTTTCCGGAGCCTGCCAATGGTAAATATTATCTTGTGGACTCAGGATTTGCACATAGGCCCGGGTACATGGCACCATATAAAGGGCCTGACATTAGATATCATTTCCAAGAATTCCCAGCCGAACCAAACGGTCGGCATAGACAATTCCAGAACCTGCAGGAGCGATTCAATTTCAATCACTCGTCCTTGAGAAACATCATTGAGCGGGCGTTTGGTGTCCTAAAGACCAGGTGGAACATTCTTGATCGAATGCCTCACTACGGTTTTCGGAAGCAGACTGCTGTCGTGGTAGCGACAATGGCAATACACAATTTTCTGCGTCGCGCAGGTCAAGTAGACGAGGCATTCCAAACTGTGGATGAAGTTGTAGATACAGGAGAGATTGATTTGCCAGATGAGGAAGAGGAAATAGCGGCTAGAAACTTTGCTCCGTATGTGCGGAGCACAGAATGGGACCAACTTCGGGATCAAATTGCGCAAAGTATGCGGTAGTGTAATTGTCGGCATAGACAAAAAATTGGTTAAATAGTTGCTTACATAATTGGGTAATTTGTAGAAATTATATTCATAGGAATCGATGCGAAAAAGAAAAAGAAAAAAAATGTAGCTGAAATACATCGGGCGATCGCCAAGATATTTCTGAAGCGATCGCATGATGGACCATTTTGTATTCTCGTAAACATCTGCTGCACAACAGCGATCGCCTTCGTGAAGTGAACAATGATATTGATACATTGAATCGCCTCGACACATTTTTCACCAATATTTTGGTCAAATTTCGCATACGACACATTTTTCAACCATTACTTTGGTCAACTTGTGCGGCTACAATTTAAAACCAAGGGTCCTTTTTGTCATTTTAGATATTTACTTTCCACGTCACATGCTAGAATGAATTGGTCAAAACACCAAAAAAACCAAAAACCACATTTTAATCTACAACAAACAGCCTCCTTATGATCCTCACAAGAAATTGAAAAAAAAAAGTGTAACACATCGCATAACACATTATGTAAAACATGATGGAAATTGTAACATAACACACAATGTAATTTAAACATGCTATGTAACAGATAATGTTATCACAATTAAATTGTCACAAATTCTACACAAAGTTGTAATAGATCACATTACACAGAATTGTTACATAACACACAATGTAATGTAAGAGGCAAGTAACAAATGACGATATACAGAATTGTAACAAATCATGATACACATAATTTTAACAAATATTATAGAATATGTAACTCATAACGTAACACACGATGTAACGGATGTATTTGATGATGTTATCTATCAAAACAATAAAAAATCGTACACACAATTTAACAGATCGTGTTATTTGTATTCATGAGGGATAAAATCGTTATTTGAGTCTGCTATTTGAAACCGTGTAGATATTTGAGAGAGTAATTCTCAAAAATTTAAAATATAGAATATTACAATCGTGATACCAAATCAAAACAAAATTAACATATTTTGTTAATTATTTATCATTGTCAACTAAAAAGAGAAAATGAAATCAACGTAATTTTCATATAAACAATAAGCAGAAAATGAAATAGCTAATTGAAATCCATAAAAAAAAAATGTAGATTTCTATCCAATTTCTTTATCCAAAAGTCGACAGAACAATTAGGGTCTTTTCTACAATTTAGATTTCGTGATTTGCTCATCTGTTTTGGATGAAATTTATTTGTCAATTTGGTACGTGATTTGCTGGTTTACTTTGGATGAAAAATATTTTTTGATCAATGGATTTTTTATTTTTTGCATTTTTGTGGGTTTGTAATCAATGTAATATAATTCGTGTCATTTTCATGGATTTTGCAACAACCCGTCAACATTGTTTCACCCATAGGTGCTGACGACTTCCATCTGTTGGGGAGCCTTGTAAAGGACAACAGGAAAGTCCCTAGATGCCCTCTTTTTGGAGGGTTTTGATTATGATGCCATACTTAGGCAATGATGCGAGATGTCTGTAGGCTATGTGTGGACATTGTAGGGCTGCTGTTGCTAAACAAGAAGGAGTACTGTGTTCTCCTGGCCACCACTGAAGGGTTCCTAGTAGTTAGCACCAATAAGGGATGTAAGGCCATCTATGTCAATGCTATGAGTATACTTTTGAGAGATGGGATGATAATAGCTCATGTGGTTAGGTTTGGCAAAGCCAAAAGGGCTATCAAATTGAAGTTCTTCTTGGAGGACCCTACCAATTTCTAGGCCTTGAGCTTGTTTTCAACAGTTCTACCGATTGGCCATGCTTTCAGAGCATCAAATGTGTTGTCTCAAGCAAAAATCTCTTCACTAGATTCTCATGCAGCACCAGGGATGCCATGGGTATGGACAAGGTATCCAAGGATGTGCAGAATATGATGGACTTTCTCGACAACAAATTCTCAGACATGGAGGTAATGAGCATTTCTAGTAATTAACCATTCACATTACTTCATCTAACTATCTAGTCTAAGTATCAAGTTATATAGTTTGTTGTAGAAGTGTCAACTCCGATGAATTCCTGTGATGGCCCACATTAGAAAACATCCGTGTCGCAGCGGGTTGTGGGTCGGGTCAACCCAGCCGACGAAAATTGAAGGCAAACCCGACCCACCCGTCAGCCCATCCGGGTTGAGCCCATACGGGCCGCAGTTCGGCTCGTATGAATAAATTTTTTTTTTTTTTTTTGAAATTACTAACTTAGTTTACTTCAAAAAAAATATTTATATTTATAACAAAAAATGTATTAAAATACAACACACTTATCTTTTTTATTAATTTTTTTCTTAAATTTCTTTTTTTTTTTAATAATTGTTTGATCTTTGAACCGCTTGGGCCAACTGTTTCAACAATATCCTACTGTGAAAGCGACTGTAGGGTTTACGGACCACCCATGATTCTGGCCCCCACTAGTGAGCCAATGCAAGTTTGGCCAGCCCGTCCATTTTGACACCTCTAGTTTGTTGTATGCTCAGTGAGGGTTGTCTTTGCTAATTGCAAACCATGGGAAGTGGGTATTACAAAAACCCATGTGGTCATCACATAATATTTAATTATGTCTCATCAAGTGTTTTAAAGATGTAATACTTTTTCTTTGCTATCTATGGTATCTTATATAACATGTGAATTAAATCAACTTCTCGTTACATCTATTTTAACTTGATCTATACTACGTAATTTATATAACCACTTGCATCATTTTCACGTGACTACGAACCAAGGAGTTTGTGCACTATGAGTTCACATTAAATAGCTTCATTAAGTAGTTTATTACCTTGCAACTCTTGAATCATCTATGATTTTGATATAAAAATGATTTGTTTTGTTCTACCATGCTTATTTCTTCGTACAAGGTCCATATCCAAATGTTGTGATCTTCATCCTTATCAATTGGATTATCATTACCAAAAATTGAAAGAGAACGTGGATAGTGTATGGTTTCTTTGCATTTTCACTCCACAAAAAATGGTTATGGAGAAAATGTTGGTATGTGGGGGAAGTTAATAGGCTGGTGGTGGTGAATAGTAGCGGATAGAGGCTGAAAAAGTGGTAGTTTTTGTGATTTATTTAGTTTTGAAAAAATTAAATATTCTACAAAAAGATTATGACATTGTAATAGGATTTAACACATAATCTAAGTTATAATTTCAAAAATTTATATAAACTATAATAGGATTAACATAGAGTGTAAGTTATAAATTTAAAAAATTATATACACGGTAACAAGAGACTACCATTCAGGAAGAAGAAAATAAGATCTAGCCCAGGCATTCATTTGAATCAGTCACTGGACTTATTTCGTGGGTAGGGGTCATAGTTTCTTCCTATAAGCAAGCCCATTACTCCATTTGATCTGTCATTTTGGGCAAAAGATTGTGACCTAATAGATGGGACCTAAGTCAAAGAAGTCAGCCCAACCAGATCAAGTAGTAGAGTAGATGCGGGATATTCGCAAGCTTGATGGGATGATGGACCACCTAGTAAAGGTTGTACTAGACATGAGTTCTCTGCCATCTTCACCCAGCCCCTACTAACAGTGTTGCAGAAGAAGATGCAAGATGATTTGTAAAATATGATGTCAAGTACTAGGGCTTAACCCAGACCATCATTAGTGATAGGGACTCTAAGTTCACTGGGAGGTTTTAGATAGAAGTGTTCAAACTCCTAGGGTCCAAGCTCAACTTTTCTACAATTTTCCACCTTAAGTACGAGCTTCGACTATGGAAAGCATTTTTGTCTACCTCAAAGTTCACAACTTGTGAAAGTAGAAAAGATAGAACCAGCATCAGAGTAGAATCCTAGGTTGCTCATGTGATCGCCTCTTTGTGAACCTTCTTTAACCCTGTATTTACAACAAATCCAAAAAGACTTTTGACAAAGTCAACCTTATTCGATAATAATGCAAGAAAAAAACAATTATGAGCTCACTCTTCATTTCTAAAATATTTGGCTCTTTCTTCATTTGCTTTAAGATGAGGGGAGAAAGAAACTGCTCCACGGGATTGTCTTGAGTGAGGAAAAAAAGGTCTTTCAAACTGTTGAAATGCTTTTTTTTTTCGAAGTCTAGGCCAACTAATTAAGGAAAAACTAGAACATGTACATAGGAATTCGAGAACATGTCTAATAAGCCTTAGTTGACCTCTGGACGACAACAATTTTATTTTTCAACTTGAGATTCTCTTTTTCATTTTATCCAGTAGAGGAATTTTTTCTCTTGATGGAAAAGGTGCAAGAAAATGTGTGGTTGTTTAATCATCCAGAAGTTGAACTTGTTATTCTAGATGTGTTTGCACCTGATCATGAGGGCACTGATAATGCACATTCTTTTTTCTTTTGTACATGGCTTGTGGCATTGTAGTCTTTTCCTGCCTTTGATCTTTTTTATGATGAACCTTAACGGCTTTATTTACTATTTATTTATTGACTTTTTTTCACCACAAATATATTTGCTACATGAATTGTTCCACCGTCATAACCTGATCTCGACATTCAAGCACAAATCTCTTGAGCACTTCGGTGGTAGATAGTAGTATGAGCAAAGCACTATGCTCTGCGAGAAAGTAGGCGGGGTTGTTATTGCATTCACCAAGATAGTCTTGCTATCTCCTAAACTCTGCGGTGAGTTTAGCCCAGGAAAAAAGGTTGGGTATATCTAGAATAGAATCAACAAATGAGAGCGGTGGGGTTAATAATGCTCATGAAAAGAAGCATGGAAAGTGGAAAAGAAGAAGCCAATGTCCTTCCATGAAAGAAGGGCTTTTGATCCTCGTGCTGAGAATAGAGGCACAAGAAAATGTGATCTTGACGGCACTGGAAGTGAGATGCACATTCTTTTCTCTTTTGTACATGGCTTGTGGCATTGTAGTATTTTCCTACATTTGACTTTTTTTATGATGGACCTTAATGGCTTTAGTTACTATTTATTTATTGACTTTTTTCCACCACAAATAGATTTACTGTATGGATTGTTCCACTGTCACAACCTGATCTTGCCATTCAAGCATGAATCTCTTGAGCACTTCACCAAGATAATTTTGCTCGCTCATAAACTCTGCGGCGAGTTTAACCCAGGAAAAGAGGTTGGGTATATCTAGAATAGAATCAACAGATGATGACGGTGGAAATGTTAATAATGCTCATGAAAAGAATAATGGAAAGTGGAAAAAAAAAGCCCATTTCGTTCCATGAAAGGAGAGCTTTTGATCCACGCACCAAACTCTAAGCAAGTGGCTCATCGTGAAACCTTAGCTCGATGCCTTTTAACTGAAGCGAAGTTAGTTACCGGGCGGCGTGCTTATCTTGTGTGACAACACTATCGAGCGAGTAGCTCTTCTAAGTGGCCAGCTGTGTAACAAGACTACATAGAAAACGGCTCTTTCGTGTAACATGTTATGGTCTCAATGCCCTTATGAAGTAGTGATGAGCTATGCTAATGACTCACCGGGAATACCTTAACCTCATTCTCCTGATCAGTTTATGGTGGAGAAAAAGAATCCTCTAAGGACTTAGCCTCTATGAGGATGACACTAACATAGCTATGATTGTCAAGCCAGTCCATAACTTCTAAGTTTTGGGTATTACATTCTTGATTTCTTTGGAAGCTCAATCATTGCTAACAGAGAGGGTAAGTTACTATCATTGTAGAAAAATTACATAAACTGTAATTTGCCTTTCCTTTAAACGTTCGTATATGTTGTAATTTTTCAATATTTAACAAATATCATTATTTTTAATCCAGCCCTCCTATTTTGGCCCTATTTAGTGATGGGCGAAATTAACCTAAAATATTTAATGAGGGGAAAAATTTCCACTTAAATTATTGCAATAGGCTTGGGCCTTCAAATTTGATTTTTAGATGGAAAAACTTGATACCTATGAATATTTAAGTTTACATTTTGATAAATGATAGAACTTTCAACAAATTGGAAAAAGCAGTCACAATTTGTAAAAATTAGCGTTATTCCACCAATATTTATCTCTACAATTTATTTAAATATAATAATTAAAAAAACACTATTTAGATAAGAGATAAGATTTTGTAACCAAAATTTGAATGTGGTCCAAAATAAACATGTGATATACGTATGTATGTGCATGTAACTATATTATCTCTCATAATTGTCTATCCTTAAAATTTAGAATTAGTTAGTATCCGGTTTTACAATTAAATGAACTTGGTCTTAGGAGGAGAAAACCCTAATCTGTCTCCATCGAATAAATAGCATTCTCGAAATAAATAGCATTCTACGTGCATATATATATATATCGAATATATATATATATATATATATATATATATATATATATATATATATATATATATAACTATATTATCACTCATCATTATCTATCCTTAAAATTTAGAACTAGTTAGTATCCGATTTTATAATTAAATGAACTTGGTCTTAAGGGGAGAAAACCCTAATCTGTTTGTGACTGACGAATAAATAGCATTCCTTGAATTGATACTACTATTCAGCTGTCTACATGCATAAAGTAGGAAACAAATTTTGGTATATAAATGTGATAATGCCATAATTTTGAATCTTATTTGTTTTCATTATGCTTTCATGATTTCTGAAAACTTTATAACACAAGCACACATTTGTCAATTCGTGACCATATTGACGGTGTTAGTCGCCCAAATAAAAGTAATCTTTTAATTTTTGTTATGTTTTAAAATCATTCATTATTTCAAAATAAAAATACAAATGCTACAATCTGACTTAAATGTATTGGTTCTTTGTCATTATGTGTTATCTCTTTAACATTATATAAAATTATGAAGAAAATAATGTATGTGACTGAGCATTTGGTGATTAATTGTGTGACAGTTATTATGTGGTTGTGGCTGGCCAATTAGTGAAATAGTCTATGACTGTTGTGGTCGTGGCTGTGACTCACCATTTGGTGATTTTATTTGTGACGTTGTGAGCTGCAGCTATGGCTAAATATTTAGTGATTAAAATTTTTACCCCGTCCTATGACTGTGACTTTGCTTTCATGTTAAGTGTCATTTTACTTTAGTTATCATAAAAATATCATGTAGAATGAATTTAGACGATTGTGACAAGTACTATGTGGCTTTGTAAGTAAAAAGATATGATCACAAAAGATTATTTAGTGTGACTATTTGAGTTAGAGTGCTATAATGGTATGTGACTTACATACGTGATTGGAAATTAGAATAGGCGTATATTGTGTCTACTGTAATAACAATTGATATATGGTGTGACTTATATTCTATTGGTGTAACTTTGCTAACGTGTTATTCACTAATTTACATAACTTATCATAAAAATATCGTATGCCCTGAATTATATAAACTGTGATGTATATCTTTGTACGTGTCACGTATGATTAAAAAATTAATGTGACTACTAGAATCCGAGTGCTATAATAATATGTGACTTATGCATGTCTTAGGAGTTACATTTTTGTGACTGTTAAAAATGAAGTGTGACTAGATGTGTGGCTGGAGTTTATATTGATTTACTTTCAAAAAGAAACATTATTTGTTGTTGAATTTGTCACTATTTTGAGTTATTATGACCTTCAAATTGTTCGATTTTGTAGCAATGGAGTTCACTAGCGTTTTCTTGTGTTGCGGAGGCGAATGGGATGAAAATAATAAATATACGAGTTCCAACATGACAGGTATCTTGGTCTTACAAAATTGCATGTACAACTAACTCATTGATAGGTTATTTTTGGAATTGGAGTTAGATCCAGAAGTGGTCGCAGTTACAATACAATATAAGGTTGGGGCCTTTATTAACAATCTCTAGCAACAACAATGTACAATACTATTTGAATCTTAAAATGATTGAAAATGACCCTTCGAGATTTCCATTATGTATTGATATTGCGACGGTATCGAATTGTTACAGTCGTGAAAATGTTCGTGATATGCAGTCCACAAATAATATATAATAATTGTAAGGCCAGGAGAGCTTTCATCACTACATTATATTACTTCTGACTTTTGTACATCCGTAGAAGAAGTTGGAGAATTAATTCATGAACACGAAGACACAATAATTTCAACCCCTAATGCCAATGAAATAGTAATTGGAAAATTATTCCAAAATAAAGAACTTGTTAAGATAAGTATCTCATTATCATCCACAACAATGTTCGAGTTCAGGGTGTGAAGGTGAGACAGGAAAGAATGTGTTCTTCAAAATGTTTAGACAATGAATGAAAATGGTCATCTAAGGCTTCAAGGCTGGGAAAAACTGACATATTCAAAATAAAAGAGATTGGAAATGGTCATACATGTTCAATGACTTTCATTTTAGGGGGTCATCGACAACTAACAAGTTTAATTGTGTCTATGTGCATCAGGTACAATTATACATCATCACGAACTATGTATACCCCTAAAGACATAATGAACAATATGTTAAATAAATTTGGAGTGGTTGTGACAAAAGATAAAGCTTGGAGATCTCGTGACCATACTTTGAAGTCGGTACAAGATTATCCTACTAAGTCGTTTTGACGTCTTCTATAATACATGTGTACATACTGCAGAAGACAAACCCTGGATCGGTAACAAAGATTGAGACTGATGATAACAATAGATTCAAATACTTATTCATGGCATTGGGTGCATCAATTTGATGGTGGAAGTATTGTAGGCCTTTGGTTGACGTATCTTAAAATACATTAAGGATGAACTCTTTTCACTGCTTGTACACAAGACGCAAATAACAACATTTTTGTACTAACTTTCGGGATTGGTGACAATGAAAATGATAACTTGTGGACATGGTTTATAACTATGATAAAGACATAGTTACGTAGAATGAAAAGACCTTTGCATCATCTCAGATCGACATAAGAGCATTAAAAATACGGTCGTGATTGTGTATTCGATCGCAATGCATGGCATGTGTTCATACCACTTACGGTAAAACTTGAAGATGCACTATGATAAAAGTGGTAAGAACATTACTCAACCTGTACAATGCAGCTTTCAGAGCATACACGAAAGGATAATTTGAATACCATATGCAGCAACTGTAGATGATACATGATGGCATTAGGGAATATCTAGTATGTTGTGAATTTTCTTTGAAAGCATTATCTAGTATGATGTGAATTTAATTTGTTATAAAAATGTTTTTTTTTTTATGTGTAGGAAGATGTTGGTTATGATAAATGGTTAGGAGCATACATACCAAAGAACTGGTATTCAGTTATGACATCCAATATTGTGGATTCGGTAAATGTAGTTACGAGAGCAGCGAAGAACTATCCTATAGAAGCTCTGTTGGAGTCCTTAAGACAAATGCTACAAAATTGTTTCCTTAAGAATCGAGATGATGTCCACGGAATTGTCACAAAATTCACTACTAGGCTCGAAAAAATACTAAGAGATAAGACCACTTATTTGAAGAAATGAAGGTCGAGAATATCTATTTATTGCATAGTTTAGAACTTGTCTGATTTTGCGAATGTGACTATTTAATATTATATTCAACCATGTAGGAACTGCAAGCCAAATATTATTTCAGGTTAAGTACGACACCGCATCGCATTCGGTTGATATAAACAAAAAAAACATGCACTTGCATCATGTTTCAAGTTGATCAAGTTCATGCGTGCGTGTGTTGGTTATTATTGAAACATTAAAGCTTGATCCCTACCATTATTTCTCAAATTATTCCACAAATGAGACATACATCGAAACATACAATGGAACATATTGTCCTATAAGGAAAATCGAGATGACTTGATCATGACAGAATATGTGATTGTGAGAATTGTACAAACTCTAAATCAGAAAAAGAGTTCTCAAAAACCTACAAAAAAGAGGATAAGATCCATCAAGAGTTCAACAGGTGATGAAGTGTGAAGATGTGGAGCGTAGGGGTGGGCAAAACCTGACCCAACCCGATCGACTCGACCAACCCGACCCAAACCGATCGGGTTAGGTTTGGTTTTTTTCTTATATGGGTTGGTTTCAATTTTTAAAATGTGATTTTCAATCGGCTTGGGTTGGGTTTGAGTTAGGCCGGATCAACCGACCCAACCCAAACTTAGAGGTGGCAAAAAAGTTCGTCGGCTTGTGGGCTCGTCTATTCGATCTATAAAAGCTCGACCCAACTAGGACTCGGGCTCGTTGAATGACGATCACGAGCTAGGGCCGAGTCCAAAGAAAAAAGAGGATCGAGCTCGCTCGGCTCAGCCAAAAAATGAGCCGGCTCATGGGAACGAGCCCACGAGCCCGACTCGTTTGGGCTCAGTAGGACGAGCCACAAACCATCTTGGCTCGTGGCTCGTGGCTCGTCCAACGGTCACTTAATCATGATTGGTCAACGGTTAGAAGAATTTTTTTTTAAGTTTTTTAATTTTATTATTCTCCTATAAATACCCATATTCTAAACTCATTTTTTCACACTTCAATTCAATCTCTTACCTCTCATTCAATTATATACTCAATCTATTAACAATTCTCAAATTTCATTATCTCAATATTAGTGTTATAATTAATATCTCATTATTTAGATATTACTCTATAATTTTAAGTTGTAATTTTCTACTTCTACTAATTCTCTACATTTCAAAATTCAAAATTCGACTTTCAATTATATCTCCATCTTCTCCTATTCTCTTTATTCTATTATTCCAAATGGCATACAATCGAAGTGATGATGATTTCAGTGGTATTATTAACATTCCAATTCCAAACGATATTATTGATCAGTTTGGTGGGAGTAGTGATCCAATTGATTTGGAAGACTTTCAAGAAGATACCGATACACAAATTACCATCGGCTCTAGTACTAAATGAAAAGCCACCAAACAAAAGGCTAAGTGCTGGCAACATTTTGAGTTGGTGCCGACTGGTAAACTAGTGGACGGAGTCCCTGAGTTCAAAGCACAGTGTAAATACTGTCAAAAGAAGTTAGCTTGGCAAAAGGAGATAGGCACGACCCATCTAAACAAACACTTCAAAAAGTGTCAATACAAACATAGAAGTTTGGATACAAATTAGGTTCAACTCCAGTTTGGATATCCAAGAGCCGGGTCCAGTAGTCCCACTCTCAACAACTGGAACTCATGCACCATGAAGGACTACCGAAATTGATAGAAAATGTCGAGTTTCCACTATGCTTGGTGGACAATCCTCATTGGACAAAATTCATCCAAAAATATCTCCACCAATATATGTTAATATTTCTAGAAATACACTTCGTAAAGACATTATTATTAGATATAATACAAAGAAAGAAACTATTATTAATGATATTCATAATTACAATAGTGTTGTATCTTTTACATCAAACTTATGGATATGTTGTAACAAAAAAAGATACATGGTTGCAACTGCACACTATATTAATAATAATTGGCTAATGCATAAAAAAGTAATAGCATTTAAACAAATAGACTATCCTCATAATGGAAATAATATTTATCATGTTTTATTATGCGTGTTACATGAATTTAAATGTGATTCTAAGTCTCGTAATTTTACATTTGATAATGCATGCCTAAATAATATAATAATTGAAAAATTAATGCAACATTATATTTCAAATTTTGATGGTATTTTATTTCATATTCGTTGTGTATGTCATGTGTTTAATTTAATTGTACAAGATGAATTTAAATTTATACAACCTCAATTAGAAAAAATTAGATATGCTATTAATTATATTTCGGTCTCACCATCAAGAAAGCAAGTTTTTGGCTCTATGTATAGAAAATGGGTTGCAATCAAAATTTTTTACAACTAATATTGCCAATAGATGGAATTCAACATATCTTATGCTTGAATCTTATGAAGGCTACGAAGATTGCATTACTATATATTATAATGACCGACACTCACACGACTTAGAATATAATTTAGAATTACATGACTGAGAAATATGTGATCATGTTAGAAAATTTTTAAAAGTTTTTTTTGACGCAACAAGTGCATGTTCTGGTATGTATTATCCATCTACTCCACTTGTTTTAAATCATTTCTATTATATTGCTAACAATTTTTATAGGTATAAGAATTTTGCTCTTTTTTCTAGTATTATACAGGTGATGGAAGCTAGATTTAGAAAATATTGGGAAAAATTGCCTATGTTATTTCCATTAGCATGTATTATGGATCCTAGATTTAACTTAGAAGGTACAAAAGTAACAATAATGGTAATTTTAGATAAATTAACTTACGAAAATCCAGTAACGTGTGCTAATTTAGAACAAACTTTATGTTCTATGTATGATGTCTATGCTGAAAAGGCCGATATAAATGTTGTACGACCCCCTCATCCAACATATACTTCATCATCAACTGATAACATTGACTTATGGAGTTACATCAGTACACATAGAAGTGGTTAAGGTCAACAATCAGTTGGTTATTCTTCTAGTTCTTCTCTTCCCCGTTCTAATGATACACCTATGAAGTTAGTTAGATATTTTGCACTTGATATGCTTAGTATGTTAGATGATAAAGAGAGATTTTTTTGATAGACTATGATGGTGAAGACAACATCAACATAGTTACCCAATTCTTTCAAAAATGTTACGTGGTCTATTAACACCTCTGGTCTCAACTGTAGCATCGGAGGCTGCATTTAGTACAAGTGGCAGGATTTTTTTTGATATTAGATCCAGACTCAAAGCCGACATTTTAGAAAGCTTACTATATCTAAATGATTGGGATGACGCCGAACTTCGAATCTAAGACAAAGTGGACAGAATAATGTCCAAAGAACTTGAAGATTTGAATATGGATTAATCATATTCGTAGTAAGTATTATTTTGCATTAGTATTTGATATTTTTTGCATATTTTAATAAAAAATTGTACACGTAACATCTTGTTCGTGTACAATTTTAACTATGTCTACTTTCAAAGTTGTCGGTCCTAAGCTCGAAAAAAGGAAGAGGGTTTTCTTCAATCTTTAATTTTTAACATAAATGATTCTCGATATTGTATTTCTTTTTTATTTTCAAATTTCAAAAAAAAAAAAATTGAAAAAAAAATTTGAGGGTCGAACCGAGCGGCCTTTTTGGAGACAAGACGAGCTCGATTTTTATGGGCCAAGCCATTGCCATGCCTACCCAAACCAACCCAACCAACCCAACCCAATTATAAAAAAAAATTCAATAAAAAAGTCAAAACCAGACACACATCACAGATTCACAATTATAGTGCCTCAATTATATACACGCACAGAGAGAACTGGAGAAAAGAGATCGCCGGCCCCAAATCTATCCACATTTGCCTTACCATAGCCAGCCAACGCCGGTGAAACCACCACTACCAGATGCACACCCACACGACATGATCGATTATTGACAGACTTGAACGACTTGCTCTCCACGCTCGCTGTCCTCCTCCTTAATCTTAGTGGTGCAAACTCGCCGTTTTCTCTTTCTTCAAAAGTGCTTCCTCCTTCATGCACGCACACGACCGACCGACCCAAACCAGGTAATTTCTTCCAGATTGACCCGGTTTAACATTCATTTAGATTTTTTCCACATATATGTACTTCCAAATTTTGGTTCACTAGTCGATGTATAGTAATTATTCTTCCGCCTTCGGATCTGAACCCCATACACCAGATTTATTTACATTGGTATTACTGATGGCAGGGTGTTTTTTGGTAATTTTGATTTAGGGTATTACCGATGGTTGAGGTGGGTTGACAATGATGGTAAATGTGATAGTGTAGATTTTGGGTTGTTTAGATGGTGGATTTTTAGTCGGTAAACATTTATTTACATTGTACTTGGTCAATTTTCCTCCCATGATTTTTGGTCCACTACTTTCTTTGTCCGTTTCTAGTAATTTTTGTAAGAACCAATATTTTTATTTGAGCTAAACCACCAACCCAACCCAAACTGACCCAAGATTGATCGGGTTGGGTTGGGGTTTCATTTTGTTCAAACCGAAATAGTTGAGTTGGGTCGGGTCAAAAACCGACTCAATCCACATCCACCCCTAGTGGAGCATATGGATACAACAGGAGAACATACAAGAACTTATTGCCTCTAAAAACAAAGTCAATCAAGTTAAAAAATACAGCAAACAAATATAAAACAAGTACATTGTCTATTGTTAATTCTTTGAATAATTAGAAGCTATTTTAATTTAATATTTTGTTTCAATTGAGACATAAAATATATACGTTGTTGCTTTGGTTCTGATCATAAAACATACCTGAAATAATAATATATTTATGTTACATTATACAACAAAAACTTAGAGAATTTTACCCCGCACATAGGTTGTGACGGGTCAAGTAGATAAATGCAACATGCATTTTTCATTACATGATGCAACCTACATTTTACATATATTAGTTTTATTTCAATTTAAAGTTAAAAATAATCAGTTTGACACCTATACATTGTATGTCTAAGACAGCCAAAAGCACAATTGTCTCCATAAATGCTCACACTATGGGTCCAAATTCAACATAAGGCATAGAAATGCCATCTACACTACACCTAGTTCAAATTCATAAAATAAAGTATACAATTAAATACAATCATAAAGGTCAATAGACACAAAAGTCTTAACAAATAACATAATTAACAAAAAAATAAAATGGAATTGATTCAAAATCAACCTAACACAAACAGAATCTCAAGTGTAAAAATGCAACACGTACTGCATGACCATCATATAACAAAAAAATTGGAATTGATTCAACATTATCCTAAAAGAAGTAGAATCTCAAAACTAAAGGAAACAACCATCGCCACATTGACATCTGACCATGGGATACGGTGTCCAAAAAACAAACCAGCATACATATGAAGAGATAACAAAAATAAAAATCTAGCCTTCTTCTTATCACGTTTGCATTTCCGTCTCTTATTCCTATGCTTGTACAGCTTTGGATGGCAAGATCGCGGCAAGCCATCTTTATATTGAAAGGTTCTAGCATACTTCGAAGCTTGCTGTAAAGAAAGAACTCGATGTACTTAAACACAAAGACTCCGTAATCATGACTCCATGTAAGAGAATGATAAAATTAGCAACTTGATCAACTTCAGGATATGCAAAAACAAAAAACTAAAGATGTGTCCATTGAAGTTGCATGCTAACCTATTTTCTTGTTGTGGAATGTCTTTCACAATTTGGATCGACACCTTCTCCAACATTTCTTTATCTATATTTGATTTAGGCTTCCAAAATCCAATGCAGACCATTAAGTGGAGGATAATTTTAGAGAATGGTACGACTGCCTTCTAGATTTAATAGTCACGTATAGTCTTTTGACTGAAATTAAATACGTAGAGACGTTGCAGCTTGATGTTGAATTGTGCAACAATCCAATGTGCGCGAGACATTGTCAATATTGAGAAGAATACATGATCAACATCACACCATGGAGTGTTTAGAAGCAAATTGTCGCTCATCATGTATGAAACCTACACACTGTGTTTCTCAAGGATAATTGGGTCTGTCATAAATTTACGATATACATTCGAACTTAAAGAAGCAGTCGGTAGTTTTTGCCCTTACCTTTACCTTCTAACTGTATTTTACCATTTGTAGGATGTAATAAAAGAATATTTCAATGTGATGCATAGTTAAAAAGCAAAGTGGACTAATCAAACATGATGAACTATTAAAAGAGATTCATGAGAGCTAGAAAACTAATCATCGTGATAAATACCTTTGATACCTAATTATATGTTTACAATACTTGGAACATATTAAAATTGGGAGTTGTGACTTAATATGTAAAAAAAAAAAAAATTACTTTTTGGACGAAGTAGTTTAAGTTAAATTTTTGATTTTTTAATAGATTAAATTTATAAACAAGACAATTTAAAAATTTTATTCATCAAAAGCAAGATCTCTTATGACGCAATGATTAAGTTTCATTCCTTATTAATCGCTAAAAAAGAAATCATCAAAGAAACATACCGTGTCACTCGATGAGGAGTTCATGTCCATTAACACGTGCCACCATATCTTCATGCACAATGGAATGGTTCCAAATTGAAATGGTGGGTCAATTACATTATCGATGTCAGTGTCAATGAACTTCTTCCTGCAGACGAACAACAAAAAACATGTAATTTTTTTTTTGAAGTTGTATTATTTTGCAAAAGTTAAAACAGAATGTGTTGTATTTGTTGTCTAACTTGTATCCCTTATTAAACCAAGCCTCAAATGTGACAATGTCGCCGTCATTAGGAGAAGTCAATTCTTCCTTGAACACAATTATATCATCGCTTAATTTCGATGCACTGCCGGATGAGGATACATCACTGGGTAGATAATGAGACATGAGGCATTTCCCAGGTTTGGAGATCCTTTTCAATGGAGCTGTTGGAGTTGTTTCCACGTTTATAGTTGGGATTGTACCAGATCCCTAACAATATGAATAACAAAACATCGGTCACACACACTACACATACATGTAAATTGATTCTAGAAATGTATTTGTCAGTCTTAAAAATAATTTATATTTTTTGCGACATACAAGTGAATGTTACAGTATACTAACATCACGGACATAGGTGTCAACTCATTCAAATATACTGGCAAATACCCTTCCAATTGTCTATGAATTGGAAAAAAAATCATCGTCCACGCCAACCTCAATGAATTTGGGTGCCAAGTCAATTCCGAGATCAAAAGATCGGCAGACATTCTCACCAAAATTTGGTTTATCCACGTGTGAGATAATATCCACAATTAATGTAGCTTTTTAGTCATCTTTTTCGTGACCATCAGAAGACTTGATAGTAATCAGAGGAAATAAAACACTATAAAACACAGAAAAATAATTTAAATTTGGATTAGAATATTAGAACCTTTGAAGCATTAACATTCGTGTCAGTTGGAACTATCATTAGACAATCAGATTGCTTCAGACCATTTCCGTTGAGACTCTTTTGTAACTGTTGCATGCAATCTGTAAACATTTTTCCAACCCCCGGGTCATAGAATCTATCCCCGTCTTGCTATCAGTCACGTTATCAGTCATGTCGAGGAAATATGTTGTTGTATGATAAGAATTTCAAACATTCCTTTCATAGATTCTTTGTTCAAAATTCTTGTTGCATGGTTGACATCTGTGACTTCATTTTGGTGAGCTCCAATAATAGTTCTTGATTCTTCATTTGGACATTAGTAAAAGTTTTCATCATTTCTTCGTTCAAATGACCACACTTTATAGAAAAAAAATGCTTCGAGTCATATAAATAAATAAATAAAGACCTAAAGAATATGCTCATTTAAATGGGTGAAATGGTAGTTGAACTATAAATTAATGTAGCGGAAATAGAAATACTAACCATTTTCTCTGTACACGTAGGTGCCTTGGTGACTTGCTACGTTTACGATGCAGTTGCATCGACAAAATTGGTACATCAAATGTCTTCATGTGACACAATGGAGGATCTTTGAAGTCATACTTGTCAATTCTAATGTCTCGAGTTTGAATTTCATCCACTCCGACACATGCAATAGTAGATGTAAACCGGATGGTATTTGAAGGAACATGTGAACTTGTCCCAACAGATGGCGTCAGGCAATGTAATTGGTGGTGTTGAGTGTCATCATCATCTAGAGCATTAGGTTGTTGAAGAGACGTGTGGATTAGTCCATCCATATATGCCTCCTCAATCTCAATCTCCGAGGGCTCAATATCATTGACTTTCATCTACAAAATGCCATTAGAAATATAATTGAATACAAATAATGACAATAGAAAATAGTATGAATATTGATAATTCACGAATATTTAAAATTCTAACATTAAGTTTGCAGAAAATTTCATTATCCAGTATGACGACGGAAGATGGATACATATTTGCTTTCCAGCTCACTATATGAGGCCAAGATGGATGGACACCTGTACATGTCTTTCCGTTAAGACTTGGAATTAACTCATACAACCATACTTGAAATCCAATCAGAAATCCTTTCAGACTTTAATGTGTAGATCTGTTTAACAATGCTTTCTTGAGATATGATATTGTTATCCTGAACAAATGGTTTTCTCATGGAAAAATGTCAATATCATCAAAATTTTCAACAAGTGCAAACAGAAAGTGTTCAACAACTTTCTTGTATGACGTGGCATACAAGTACGAGGTAATAAGGTATAATATGTCAATCTTCACAACATGGTATAATATGTCAATCTTCACAACATGTTCGTCAAAAGAAGCCACAAAACAATGATCAAAATTTCCTACATGTGCCACAAGAATTTGTTCTTCCAGCAATCACAGAAATCAATTCCCACAAAGATGCATTCATACATCAGTAGTCAAAACATACAATTAAGAAGTCACAATATAAAATACATCCATACATAAACTAGTAAATCAAAAAACCATAACCAAAATTTGAAAGAGTATATAGCATTTGTGACAATCCCATAAACATTACTATAAGAAAGAAGTGAACTTCAAGCAACAACACAACTTCAAAAATCCAATAGTCACAATATTCAATCCAGCCACACCCCAGACTTCAAAGACATATATTCACAATAACCTAGAAAAATTAGAAAACTAGAATCAATATTCAAATGAAAATTGGGAGAATTTGTGGCAATCTCCCAAACGTGACTATAAGAAATAATTGAAACTCGAGCAGCACAAATTCAACAATGAAAACTTACGATTACTTACACATTCAGAAGTTCAAATATGTAGTTTATTAATACTTCTTACAAAAATATCAGAAGAACATAAAAACAAATAATCTAGTTGCAGTTTTGGAGTTAATCAAATGGGTTCATGATGGCATATCAAAGTTATATCTATAATTTAGATTAGGAACATAAAAAACCCAACATTAAAGGGTATTTACCTTCTGCTAATGGACTAGCATTCTTCTCCTTCATTGAATTCAGATTTTCTTCATCTACAATCCGTTTCATTTTCTTACTTTTCCGATTTGAGGCCTTGGTATTTGCATTTTTGGATCGATCAATAGTTAATGCCATTGAAGATTTGGAACTAGGACTTTTAATATTTGGGGTCGAACAAAGCTCAAATTCGATTTTTGAGTTTTGCCCAACATAAATTTTCAAAGTTTTTGGAACGTCTTTAGACAGAGAGGGTTTGAGAAGATTATATTTTCTGATGGTTTGAATTTTGAGTTTTCTCTCACTTACCTTTAGATTGGTGAGTTTGGAGTGATTTAATTTTTTTATAGTGTTTTCAATTTTAAGGTCCCTTCTTGATTATTAGGAAAAGATAAGTAGGAATTGTACGTTGAATTGATGGCCGACCGTAAGAAGAAAGTTTTCTTCACTTATTTGTCACTATGTCACTACGTCTTCATCCATCTCAAACAAAATCTCACATCTCTCAATCTTCTCCAAATTTTTCTAAACGTCTTCAAAATCAACCCCCTTCAAACAAAACCCTATCTCTGTCTCTCTCTCAATCTTCAACATATTCTTCTCAATCTCTCAATCTATTAAAATTCTCTCTTAATCAATCATCTCTTAATTTTTCTCAAATGATTGTTTTAATCAATAGATAGAACAAACAAACAGCTAAAATGTATTTTCATTTTTCTCGCAGTTATTATTAGGAAAAATTTATCGTGAATGTGAAAATTGTACACTAGACTCTACGGTCGGACTCTATCGCAACGAAAAACGATATACTAGTATTATGAATTAATTAGATAGATTTTAATTCATTAATTCAAAAAATATTTGATTTTGTAAGTGCCTGTTTGAGGCAGATTAAAAACCAGTTTTTTCAACAGTAATTAATTTTTTTTGTCAACCATGGCCCACAAAGTCAGACAATGTACAGCAAAAGCCAAAAATTTGTTGGATAACTTCCAAAACTACCCTTGTATGTATATGTATGTATTTCACAATTTCAAAGCTAAAATGTGGTCAATTATTGCGACTGTTTGATGGTACACACAAGGACAAATTCGTAAGAAAATTTTTCTCTTTTTCAAATGGCCAACTTTAGTCAGTGGTCGAATGAAAAACCAAAACCAATTTAAAATTCCAACAAACAGACTCTAAATTTATTTTATTTCTCAAAATAAATAGTTAAGAATAGTATTGAGTATCTCTTTTTAGATTGAGGCTACAGTACGAATCAACGTCCAATTAGGAACGAATTAAAACCCTAATTTTCCGTCCCTGTAATATTTCCCAAGTCATATATTCTTTGTTTTCTTTATTTCTTTTCTAAATGGGTAGTACCACTTATTACTCCATGATTCATTGTACAACCGCTTTATGCACCATACTGGAGTCCATTTTGTTATTCAACCATTTCCAAAGCCAACTGCTCATTCCTTTTACTCGCATAATCCAAGGCAGCAGTTGCCCAAGTCAATTGGGGGCAGAGTGTTAGTGAATAATCCGTATTACGAAATGGAAGCCGGCGGGGTGGACTCCGACGGCCGTGAATTCAAGAACGCAGAGGAGATGTGGAGAGAAGAAGTGGGAGTAGCTGACCCTAGCAAGAAATCGAATTGGTATACAGAAGGCGTCAGCTATTGGCAAGTATGAAACTTTTTAAACCCAAACACGTGTATATCTATTTATAGAAAAATGCTCTCTTTGTTTTGTTATCTGCTTTTATGTTTATTTGTGTATGTGTGTGCATATGGTGACGAAAAGGGTGTTGAGGCAACGGTGGATGGAGTGCTGGGAGGGTATGGGCATGTGAACGAGCCTGATATAAATGGCAGTGAGGAATTCTTGAATTCCCTTTTGGCTGAAAGGTTTCTTGATGCTGGTAGAGGTGGCCATCTTGTTGCTCTTGGTACTCTTCCCCCGTTCTCTGTTTCTATTTCTCTTTCACAGAACATACATATCAACAGAGATAACAAGTAATGGCAGAGTTTGTGCTTGATTTCTGTATTCGAACGAGGATATAGATAATATCCGTTCACAATGTTGACATGTTTGTGCGTTTAATTACTTAGTTATCAAAGAGAAGTAATTGAGAACTTAGGGATGTAGGTTATTGCACTGTGGCGCAGTGTGATTGTGGAAGTTGATGTCAAGTTTGATATGTTAGTGTGTAACAGACTAACGTGAAGGATTAATTATGATTTATGTGATATCAAGTAGATAAATTTGTGTTGTTACATCACTTCATTTGTATGAGGAAACATGTGTTAGTTTCATGAGGATTAAAGCTCAATGAAATATATCACGAAGCATAGAAGAATACAAAATGAACATAATGATGTAATGATTTTCTTTACTCTCATGAAGTATACTTGCTTTTGCAAGCATGCATATAAATGATCTTAAGAAGGAGAGTGGAATATGATAAAAAGAAAAATAGTATGAAGAACACTACAAACAGTGACTTCCATAATAATCATGTCGGATGCCCATTCTTATCATCTCATAATTTTATCTTTTATTCCCTTTTGAGTTCTTTGGATCATTGACTTGTGAAGTAAAACATTTCCACTTAACTATTTTTCAGATAGTTGACTCTTTGTTCCTATCTCTGCAGATTGTGGCTCGGGCATAGGAAGGATCACCAAAAACCTTCTTATAAAATATTTCAATGAGGTAGTACTTTTTTTGCATAGATATTTACATATTCTCATTTAGTGTTGTTGAAGTGCCAAAATCATGTTGTCACACTGCGAAAGTGCTGCTGGCTACACACACTATAAAATAATCATTCCAATTCTTTTGGGTATTTTCCTATTTAGCCACACTAAGTTTATTTCCGAATTCTTTAGATTTAAATGTGAGGCCTTCTGTACTCCTTTACTTTTTCTTTTGTAACTTTATCTGACTCCTGTTGGAAAAAAAAAATATAGTCTTTCTATGCCACCATATTACTCTTTCTTGACTTATTTTCTAAAGGCCACCAATTTTCTAAAATCCAGTCCTCCTTTCTTTCTCTTCTTATGACTTTTCTTCCTTGTTATTGCATAAAACATCTATAAATTGGTAGAGATTATATAATAATTTATTATATTAGTTCACTGGAGGTGGCCAAATCAAAGACATCACTTTCTGTTTGGAACTGAACCCAATGACTTCTGCAGCACCTAAAATCTAGTATTTGGTAATGTTGTAGGATCTGCTGACAAATTTGATAATATGATTCAACTTTCAAAATGATTTATATATTTGTTTAATATGGTTCCCCGGATCCAGGTTGACCTTCTTGAGCCTGTTTCCCATTTTCTGGATGCTGCTCTCATAAATTTGGCACCGGAAAATTTGATGGTCACCGAAGAGCACAAGGCTGTTAATTTCTATTGTGTTCCTCTGCAGGTAACTCGTGTAGACATATATCATTTTTAAAACAGAGTTCCATTTTTCACTTTTTAGTCCATGGTTGTAGCTTGTGGGTAGTTTTTTCATCATTTCAAAATTTTCTAGGAAGGAGCCTGTGTTATTTGTTGTTTTCCTATGCAAAGTTGATCCCCGTAATCTTCGTAAAAATTCTGTTGCTAAAAATGAGAGATGGGGTCTGATTGAAAGATACTAATAGCATGATGACAAAACAAAGTGCCTTAAAAAACAGAGAATTTCATGTTCAACTATTTTACTGTTTGTTACTCAACGATTCCTCCTTTCCTATCCTCATTTAGGAGTTCTCTCCCGATGCGAAAAGGTATGATGTTATATGGGTCCAGTGGTGTATAGGACATCTTTCAGATGAAGACTTCATATCGTTCTTCAAGAGAGCAAAGGTGAGAATATACTACTGTATACGAGTGTTTGTGTTTTTGGATCATATCCTGAAATTTTTCTCATCTTTGATAATTTATAAGTGCATCAGTCTGGTGGTATTGCTTGTCATCTATGAGTTGGCTCTTATGATTTTTCAAACTAATGCATTGGCTCTTATGATTTTTCAAACTAATTGCAATGTCTTCAACTGCAAAGATTGGTGTAAAAATTCACAGCATGTTTGGCCAGATTTATTTTAAACTCTTTTTTTCCCAAACTCATTCAACTACATATTTGATTGGACCCACATATTTTACGAACTTTTTTCAAAATCTCCAAAAAATACTACTTTTAAACTCCACCAAACAAACACTCAAATGCTCCTTTGTGTCCATGAAACATGTCCAGAAGGAAGGGGTAGTTTCATAGGCGAAGCACGGTGTGCTACTTAAATTTGGCAACAAAACTATGGTCCTCGCACCATGTCTATTGATGATAAAACTGTTCATTGTTCTGCCTTCGAAAGTTTATAGCATAGCTGAATTTACAGCCAATAGAAAGTACCAGAGTACATACTAAAAAATTACTTCATAAACTATCATTCATACTCAATCTATCGACTATTCTGTTTTGGAGCTCAGAGTTTAATAATACTGTACATCTGGGAAATTCCAATTACCATCTTGTTATGATTATGTGTTACAATTCATATGAATTTCTCTATTCCAGGGTGGTCTCAAACCCGGTGGCATTTTTGTTCTCAAGGAAAACATTGCAAGACATGGTAATGATTCTATAACTCTCTGAACTCTGCTTCAACCACAAGAACTGTCAATCTCTTCATTATTCTTTTAATGAAATGGATGATTCAATGCTTGTGTTGTTCCATATATGTTGATTGATTATCTTTATTATCAATTTTCAGGTTTTTGTCCCTGATTTTCTTTTTTACTTTGATTGACAGTGTTAAAATTGCCTTTTTTGTCATATGAAGATTCACCAAGATGCTTATTCATGTTGATTAGGTTTTGTTTTGGATAAACAAGACAATAGTGTTACCAGATCAGACTTGTACTTCAAGCAGCTCTTCAATCAGTGTGGACTTCATGTTTACAAAATGAAGGTATGATCATGTCTTTAAATATACTAAATATTATCAATGTCTTTGGATTACTGTTGTCAGATTTGATAATCAAAACTAGCTCAACCTGCAAGTACAGTATTTGTGTTTCTACTCACTTAAAGCTTACATATACCGTTAAATAGTGTCCAACTCTCAACCTTGAGCATATTTAATAAATTTTTAATTCATTAATAACTAAAATTAACACAGAATACAATTGTCTCAGGACCAAAAAGGATTTCCTGATGAACTTTTTTCCGTGAAGATGTATGCGTTGGCACCTGAGTTGCCAAAGAGAGTTAAGATGTCCAAATCTAAGAGCCAAGTTAATAGACCTGGCATCATCAGATGATCATATTCTCTTGTTGGTCTTCTACCAAGATGCACTTTATAGAGAGAGTTGTTTCCTAGTTTGCACTTCCTCTTCAAAAATCACTTTTGATTCATTTATGTTATTGACTTACGTATAGATGCAGTCAATTTGGGGTATGTAACATTGCTACCCATAAGAGGAGTGAAAAATTGGACCATTTGTTGTATGACATTGAATGAACTACTAATTTTTTACGTGCTATTGGGTAAACCACGTGCACAAGATATAAAATGAATGTCAAGGTATTTGCTTGCCTACTATTCACATCTCTCCCATCCTCTTTTAGAAGAATTGCATGTCATCACTTTTGTGCTTTTGGGAAGCATGTGTGTATAAATATTATAGTACTCTAAATATTTTATGTACACTTTTCTTATATATCTGAATTTGTTTGAGTAATGCATATAAATTGGAATCCTCCTGTGATTCACACGTTTGACACCATATTAGATAATTGATCCCAGGTGGGTTGATCACCACTAGATAGATCTGTGCACATCAGCCCTAGTCCAATCGCATCTGTGGCTTCACGAACAATGTGCTCTGTCCTCCTCATTTTCTTGTCAATAACATTCTCCAAGTTATTGGGGTAATGCATTTTAACCCACTCAACAAAACTGGTTTCACCCCTCTCAAAGTCTTCCAGTGGCCTCCTATTCGATACCATCTCTAATATGAACACCCCGAACTTGTATATTTCTGGAATGAATGAACATAATCTCATAAAATTACTCTTCAGGAATCCCATGCAGAAGAATAGGATTACTTACTTTTTGTGCTGCTATTGTGATGATCAAATTTAAACCTTGATATCAACGGTTCTCCTTCTTCTGACAGCTGGATGTTTCTTGTTTTGAGGTCATAGCCAACTTCAGGCCATTCTTCATGCAAATAGCATATTCCTGCTACAATTCCTATCGATACTTTTACCCTTTGCTTCCATGGAGGAGCAGACCTTGATAGCCATGTCTCAATGTTTTCTCCATCTAACCATTTAGTGACAATTGCCCTGAATCTGCGATTATCGCACCAACCTAGTACAGGAGCTATGTTTTTGTGGTATAACTGAACAAGAATCTTGCATTGTTCTACAAATCTTCTTCTGCTTTCCCTCGATATGGTTTCCCAGTATATCTCAATTCTTACTTCATTTCCGTCTCTTAGTATCCCTTTGTAAATACCACTTTTGGAACTCTTTGCCACCAAATATCTTTTGGAAAACCTATTTGTGGCTGCCTTCAGAATGGATGGTGTAAACTTGTGTTTTCTTTGAAGGAACTTTGGTAGAAAATCCGGTCTCCAAAAACAAAGCCATCCGAACCAAACCACCATTGCAACCACAAAGATTGGAAAACCGACTAATAGAAGTACAACCTTGATCCTGAACTTCTTGTGATTTGGAAGAAGACCCGAATGGATGAAACTCGTAGAATTAAAACGTTTGAAGAACTTCTTGTCAGAGATTTTACACTCCGAGAAGTGATTATATGAAAGATTAAAGAACGTAAGGTTTGTAAGGGAGAGATTCTGCACAGGCACATCCCCAGAAAGTTCGTTGTTGCTCAAATCAAGTTTTTGAATTTGAGAACAGTGAAAAATCTCAGATGGGATGTTACCTTTCAAGGAATTGTTACTAAGATCAATGGATGATATGGTTAAGGGACAGTATTTCCAAAAGAAAGTGAATGATAAATAAAGTGGTACCATTTTTGGTTTGCAGTGAAGATCTATTTTCGGAAATGATTCGACACAATTGGGATTGTTGGAAATGTTACACAAGTGGCTAGCAACAATTGTAGACTTGAATATTTCATGAAGATCAAAAGGGGTGATTTTGCAATATCTGAGATTAGGGTTTCTGAGACAGTTGCTTGTGATTGTTAAGTTGAAATCTGGTGGTGGTTTCAAGTTTTCAAGATCTTCAACAACTGATGCTGTGAGAATTGAAGGAATGAAGAGTGAAATTGAAAGGAAGAAGAGAAGGAAAGTTGCAGAAAAGGGAGCCATTGATAAAATTTGTCTCCTTAAAGATATATTTTTCTGATTCAAATTGTGTGTGAAATTCAAACGGTTAAGAGAAGTAGAGGCAGTTTTCAATATAAATTTCAAGCATCTCAATTAGTTCAAGTGCATGTTTGAGTAAGTTTAATTAAGTAAGTTTTAAATATTATTTGTATTTCTATTAGATAAAATTATAAATAAGCAAGTTACTTATTTTAAAATTAACTCTTCGTTGCTGCTACTAAAACCACTAGTCGTTCATCTTTAGTTGGACTTTGCCGCTTTTGGTTAAAATGAGACCCCTATTTTACTCTCATAATAAGTAATATTTTTACTTACAAAAAATAAATCATCTAAATATTTTTAATAATAATAATTTAATTAAAACTAAGTTTTACTTACTTTTAATTTGAAATATCTACTTTTAGGAAAATGCTTTGACATAAAACTAGGAGAAAATTATACACCCGGTCCTTATTTTATATATAAACGAACACGAAAATCTGCATTCTTAAACTTTAATTTTCATTACACTTAGGTCACTTGCAGTTCTATCCAAAACTAGGTTAAAAACATTTTGTGTTCCCCCGCAGTGATATGCTGATTTAAGATTTACATGGTTACGCAATTAAGAAGAAAGTATGTTGAAAATATAAAAATTTCTTTTCCGCCCCCATAATCTATTCATAAAGATTGTTAAAAAGCATATTTTTGGTACATTAGATTGAACAAACATAAAGAAAAGAGACATGCAACAAAATTTGTCTTGAAATATGTTTAATGCTGATAAGATAAATCGAGTTGGCCTTGATCCAATACGATTTGAGATTACTCGTGGTCTTAAATATGAAATTATAACAAAATTGTGAAATTAAAGGTGCATTAATTAAATCAATCATTTCAGTTTTAAACAATTTCGATGTTAATTAATATATTTAAAAATCAATGAAGAAGCAACGTCAATCCATTCTTGCAGAGGAAGAATTTACAAGAAAGATTTGGACATGTAAAATCCTAACAGCCTGACTAGGAAATAAATACAACAAAACAACATGAGAAAAAGTGAGAAACTAATTTGCCTTCCTATGTTTAGCTTGATTAGTTAAATCAACTTCTTGGCTTCCTTCAAAACATGAGATTTAGATTGGATTTGATCATCCTTTTCTATGATTTCTACTAACTTCTGTGGAACCAGACATTTCTCCGTCGAGTATAGCTTTTTTTGAATTAATGGAGATTCAAGAAGAGCAGTCAATTCTTCACTTTGATCATGTATTGTCTCTCCTTTTTCCTGCAAGTATATATATACACATGATTAATTTCAATTTTTACTGAAATAATTAATCTTAATTAACAGATTTAGGAAACTTAAATTACCTGATATGATCCCATGAATTCAAGAATTCCAACTTGGGCTTGCAAGAAATTGATGTATTTGTAAGCAGCTTGAAACATTTCAGCAGTGTTCATCTTCTGTCCACCAGGAATAAGCTTCCCGAGTTCCTGAGTCTTTTCAGTAATCTTCCTCCTCCGCTGCCTAGCCGCGATGCTCTGGGCCGACAAACTGCTCCCGCAAGCATTAGGCCTTTCCACTCTCTCACAACTTCCACTGCTATAAACTGGCGGCGGAGCAACTGGTGGCGGAGCAGCAATAGGAAAATCTGTCAATGGAGGCAACATAACATCTGGCTTGAAATCTTGAAGCAACCAGGGATTTGGAATAAAACCCGGATAAAACTGGGAGTAAACGTCTTCATAATCAAATTTCTTGTGGCGTTTGTAGTCAATAAACTCAAAGGGTTCTTGTACAAGAGTGTTGAGATTATCAGACGAGGGGTATACACAATTATAATCGTCTGATGAGTAAAACAAGTGATCATTCGGCTGAAGGAACAGTTGATCAATGCAAGTATCTGACAAGGTAAGATTATCATTAAAACCTAGAAGCTCCGGCAGTAGCTCTGTATGTGCAGTTTGAGTGAAAATATTGCTCATTTCTGAGTCAAGTGTTCTCCAATTCGAGTAGTAACTCATCGAAGCCATAGAACACAAAACCCTATAGCAAAAAAACCCAGTAAAAATTTAAACTTTGCATTGCTATTTACAGTAGAAACTGAACTGAAAAGAGAAGAAAATATAAAGAGGAGGTAAGCATGGAGTGTAAATGATTAAGCTAAAGACAATGAGAGGTAAGAGAGGTACCTGAGGAGATTAGATTCTGCTTTAATTTCCTGTCTTTTTTACTTGCATAGTAGACCAAAGATAAAGGAAATTACAGAGAGAGAGAGAGAGAGAGAGAGAGAGAGAGAGTGGGGTGGAGGTTACTAAACTAACTCCTAATTATTAGGATTGATTAATTAGGTTTTTAATATTGGCGGCTAATCTCTCTCTCTTCCCCAATAACCGTTACTTTCGGTTTAAGTTTTTTATTTTAATAATTTCAGTCCATTTTTACTTTCATCTTTTAATAGTTCTCAACTTTTAAAACGAGACATTTTGATCCTTAACTTTTAATCTTTTATTATTGTTGCTAATAAGTAATTTTTAGACGACGAAAATCAACTATTTATCATTAAAAGGTACCTGCAAATGTTATTGTTTTAAAGTTAAGATGATATTTGTAAAAGAATTGCCATTGTATTTTCTTATGTGAAGTACTAGTTTGAAGTCATTTCAACACATATATTTTTAAAGAAAAATTAGGATGAAAAATCTTCAACCTTTGACATAGTTATGCATCATCTATCTTAAGAAATGAAGATATGGGTCTCCAATCTTTGTAGCCATTCACAAAAATTGCTATTTTGACAGTAAAAAGTTAATTTTTAAAAAAATTAAAATAGCCGTTTTAACCTTTCTTTGAATTATTAATAAATTAAAAAGAGAAAAGTGAAAAATAAAAATGTAAAAGAAAAAAGAAAAAGAAAATAGTCTCCTAGTCAACATAACCAACGGCACCCCACCCCACCACCACCCGGCAATAGCACCGCGAACCAGCATCGTCTACAAAGACCAGCCATAGACGTCTACCCACCAACACATCCCACTTGATAATCAGATACAAAATGGAAAACCAAAACCAATAACTACCCAACACCAGCCGCCGTCATACTAGGGGCAACACTTAAATCGCAAATCTCACACAAACTCATAAATACATAAATCAAAGTTGATAATCAAATTGCAAGATGTGCAGCCTAGAATAGAAAAATGGTGAAAATTCTTCTGAAATAGTTTATACACAAAACTGGAAAATGTGTTGTTATGATGAGGGAGAAAATGAGGAAACCAAGAATGACAAACAACAACGTACAATCCACCGAAACTTCGAAATAGACAAGGAAGATTGAAGGGACGAGAGTTTTTTTGGAGTTGACTTATGCAATGAAGATGGCATCACAGTAACATGAATTTGGTGTCCTTTCCGTTCCCGACAAAGATGACAGGGGAAACTGTTAGAAATTGGATTTATAAAATGGTTTTAATAATCTTTTGACCAATTATTTGAGTGGTTCCGTGGTTGAAAATGGAAATTTTTTTGGCCAAGTTTGTTCTTTTCTGCGAATAGAATAACATAATATATTTAATTTTTAAAATCTAATTTTGGTTGTATGAGAAATTAAATTTATAGTATGCCACTTAAATAAGAAAATGTTGAAATTGGAAAATAATGAGAATTAAAAAATTGTCAATCCAACATTAGAAAATTAGAAGCACAATGGTCATCTTAAATAGCTCAAGTTGTACAATTGAGTTTGAACTCCAAGAGGTACCAATTGTCTTTAGAAGGGTTGGGCGTCACACACACATTCGCCACCGCCGCCGCCGCCGCCGCCGGCCTTCTGCCCTACATTTTTCAGTAGTTGTCTCTTTTGAGACATAACTTTCCAACACCTATAAATATGTCCCCTATTTTCAGAAATTATTCATTCAAAAAACGTCTCTGGAGTTTAATATTTTATTCTTCATGCACTATTATGTGTTCTCCATTTTAGTCCCTATATATTATTTCTACCTTCTAAAATTCGTTCAGAGAGTTTCAAAACACTAGTAGGTCCGTTGGTCTTGTAATTTGAATTGCTTCTATTACAAAACGAGATCGTTGTATCTTGGGAAATGAGTGCCGGAGAACCATTAGCACTAGTCTTGGGGGCATTATCGTCCTAAGAAAAAAGAGTTGAACACTTGCCACGACCTACCTTTGATTATTCGTCCACTTATTCAAGTAAGGCGATACTCTGTTCCATTTTTTGCACATCGTTTTATCTGTAATTAAAAGAATATAAATTACTTATAATTTTACCAACAATCTTGTTACCACTAGATTTCGGTAAGGCCTCCACGTCAGCAAATACCCTATAAAAGCCCCATAAAGGCGTAGTGAAGGCCCAAGTTAGGCCCTAGTGAGGGACTTCCGAATTCGTAAAAGCTTCATGTATCGAATGAGGGCCTTGTGAATGCATTTAAGGCCCGGCAACACATTGTCACCCTCAAATTAAGTATGGTGAAGCCCGTGAAGAGCCTCAACAAGAGCCTCAACATTCATGGTCGACCCCGAGTGTTTCACCGGCAACCGAATCTGTCATAGATCCGCAGACATTGTGATATTCCAAAATGACCAAAGATATATTTAATGAGAGATTGTGTTTGATCGGCACACGGATTCTCACAAGGAAACTAAATATCAATCTCCTAAAGATTAGACAACGTGATAATAAAAATCAACTCAAATAAGGGCTAAAATCTAAGAGATTGCATGACCAACCGATTGTCCTTATCCCATAAGGAAGGAGGATCCAATCAGATATCTAATTGATTATTTTTCTAAATCAATTATAACTCTAAAACTATAAATAAGACATCTCCAGTTGTTCTAAGGTATGCATTATTCTCACCATTAAACTCTGTTCAAATCTCTTCCTACTTGTCTATCCCACACCCATTTTATTACCCCCCATATATTGTTATCCTTACGTGTACGTACGTCATTTTATCTGTAATTAAAAGAATATAAATTACTTATAATTTTACCAACAATCTTGTTACCACTAGATTTCAGTAAGGCATCCACGTCAGCAAATGTCCTATAAAAGCCCTATAAAAGCGGTGAAGGCCCAAGTTAGACCCTAGCGAGGCCTTTCGAATTTGTAAAAGCCTCATGTATCGAATGAGGGCCTCGTGAATGCATTTAAGGCTCGGCAACACATTGTCACCCTCGAATTAAGTATGGTGAAGCCTGTTAAAAGCCTCGACATTCATGGCCGACCTTGGGTGCTTCACCGACAATCGAATCTGTCACAGATCCGCGGACATTATGATATTCCAGAATGACTAGAGATATATTTAAAGAGAAATTGTGTTTGATCAGCACACGGATTCTCACAAGGAAACTAAATTTGAATCTCTTAAAGATTAGGCAACGTGATAATAGGAATCAACTCAAATAAGGGCTAAAATCTAGGAGATTGCATTGCCAACCGATTATCTTTATCCCATAAGGAATGAGGATCCAATCAGATATCTAATTGATTATTTTTCTAAATCAATTATAACTCTGAAGCTGTAAATAAGACATCTCCGGTTGTCCTAAGGTACGCATTATTCTCACCCTTAAATTCTATTCAAATCTTTGCCTACTTGTCTCTCCCACACCCATTTTATTACCCTCCGTATATTGTTATCCCTTACGTATACCGACAGTTGACTTGATCATCGGAGTACCAATAATCGTCGAACCCTTTTTTCCAGTGATCTTGGTACCTAACGATCGTCCTAGTGTGCAGGTAACATACAAGTTGTTAAATGATTGACTGGAGATCTGTTGACACGTGGATAGTGTAGATTTTGACGTCAACAAATGTTAAGACGATAATTGTGTTAATTTATATTCTGAGTTTATTATTTGTACGAGCAAAATATTTAAAATATTAATAATTATATTTATAGATGGCATCATTTTTTAATGTTGTACCATCTGCTCATAGAGAAAAATTGGTGAAATTCACGGGGTGGATTTCAAGAGATGCAGCAAAAGATGTTTTATCTCACTACTCTTAACCTAGCGAGATTTTTGAGTGAAGTTGCTCCGACCGTTGATGAAAAGGAAACGGATCTTCAAAAAGAGAGCAACTTTTGATGCATGGAATCAGAGCGATTTTCTGTGTAGAAACTACATCCTCAATAGCCTTAACAACATTTAATATGGCGTATATAGTTCAGTCAATACTGTCAAAGCTCTGTGGGAATCTTTGGAAAAGAAGTACAAACTAAATATGTCGGTTTAAAAAAATTTGTAATTGGTAAATTTCTTGACTTCAAAATGATAGATTCTAAAACAGTAATGAATCAAGTCCAAGAAATTTCGATCATCCTACACGATATACAAGCAGAAGGGATGAAGCTATGTAAATCATTTCAGGTTGCTGCAATATTGGAAAAATTACCACCAATATGGAAAGATTTCAAAAACTACCTAAAACACAACGCAAGGAAATGGGACTTGAAGATCTTGTTGTAAGAATGAAAATTGAGGAAGACAGCCAAAATTATGACAAGAAATTTAGAAGGATACAAACGGAGGCTAAAGCTAATTTGGTGAGTCAAATGCTAACAAAAAGAGAAAACACTCTGGTAATGGCAAGCAAAAGGGCAGGGCCAAGAAATTCAAAGGATAATGCTATAATTGTGGGAAGACAAGACATTTAGCAAAAGACTGTCAACAGAAAAAGCAAAACAAAAACCAAGTGCATATGACCGAGGACGACAATCTGTCTAATGGGATGTCTCATCTAATGCTCTCAATAGTAGTGTTTGAAGCAAACATTGTAGACAATCAAATAGAATAGTTTGTAGACACTGGCGTGCTACTCATCACGTTTGTATTGAAAATGATATATTTTCATCTTATACTCCGATCAATGGATGATAGCTATTTATGGGCAATTCAGCAATATCAAGGATTGTTGGATTGGGCAAAGTAGTGCTTAAAATGACCTCGGGCAAAGAACTGACTTTCATTGATGTGCTACATGTTCTAGACATTCGCAAGAACTTGGTATCTGGTGCTATACTTAGCAAGAATGTTTTTAGTCTAGTGTTCGAATCTGACAAATTTGTACTCACCAAAAATAGCATGTTTGTAGGCAAGGGATACCTAGCCAATGGGCTGTTCAAAATGAATGTAATGCCTGTAATTCATGATTTTGATAATAAAGTTAAATCTTCTGCTTACTTGGTAGAGTCTTCTAATTTATAGCATGATAGATTATGATATATTAACTTTAATACTTTACGGAAATTAGTAAGTTTAGATTTATTGTCTTATTGTTCTTTTGATCAAAATCATAAATACAAAATTTGTATAGAGGCTAAATTAGCCAAAACACAGGTTCAATCACTTGAAAGGAACACAAGTCCCCTAGAGCTAATCCACAATGATATCTGTGATTTAAAGTTTGTACAAACTAGAGGTGGTAAAAAGTATTTTATTACTTTTATAGATGATTGCACAAGATACTGTTATGTCTATTTGCTAAGAAGCAAAGACGGGGCCTTAGAAGCTTTTAAACTTTACAAGAATGAAGTTGAGAATCAACTTAGCAAATGAATAAAGATTATTTGTAGTGATAGATGAGGATAATATGGAGTACCATTTGAAGAATTTTGTTCGGACTCTGAAAATATTCATCAAACTACAGCTCCTTATTCACCTCAATCAAACGGTGTTGATGAATGCAAAAGTTGAACTCTTGAAGAGATGAAGAATGCTATGTTGATAAATTCTGGTTTACTCTAGAATTTGTGGGGGAAGCAATCCTATCAACAAACCACATTCTTAATAGAATTCCACACAAAAGTAATAATCAAACTCCTTACGAATTACGGAAAGGTCACAAACCTTCATACAAATTCTTAAGAATTTGGAGATGTTTAGCTAAGGTAGAAGTACCAAAATCTAAACAGATTAAGATAGGGCCTAAAACTATTGATTGCATATTCATTGGATATTAATAATAGTAGTGCATATCGGTTCCTATTACATAAGTCAGACATTTTGATGTACATGAAAGTACTATCATTGAATCTATGAATGATGTATTTTTTGAGAACGTATTTCCTTGTAAGAATAGGAAAGAGATAAGTTCACAAAAAAGAACTTTTGATACTACTAATAGTGATCATCAAAGTAATGAAGAACCAAGATGTAGTAAGAGGACCAATACATCAAAAATTTTGGTCCAAATTTTCTAACTTATTTGTTAGAAAATGAACCAAGGACATTCAATGAAGCAATGTCTTGTCCATAAGCTCCGTTCTGGAAAGAAGCTACCAACATTGAAATTGATTCTATTATGCAGAATCATACTTGGGAATTGGTAGATCTCCCACCTGAAAACAAACCATTAGGTTATAAATGAATTTTCAAAAGGAATTTGAAACCTGATGGATCGATAGATACAAGATTAGATTAGTAACTAAAGGATTTAAACGAAAAGAAGGCATTGACTTTTTTGATACATACTCACCAGTAATAAGGATCACGTCTATTAAAGTATTAATTGCAATCATCGCTTTGCACAACTTGGAAATCCATAAAATGGACGTTAAGACAGCATTCTTAAATTATGAGGTGGACGAAGAAATTTGCATGGAACTACCCAAATGGTTCATTGCTCCTGTACAGGAGAAAAATGTGTGTAGACTCGTTAAGTCCTTATACGGAATAAATCAGGCGCCAAAGCAATGGCATGAGAAGTTTGACAAAACTATGTTATCAAATGGTTTTAAGATTAACGAGTGTGATAAGTTTGTTTATATCAAAACCACACCAAACGCTTATGTAATTGTATGTCTATATGTTGATGACATGTTAATTATATGAAGTAATCATGATGTCATAATAGCAATTAAGAAAATGTTGATAAAATATTTTGACATGAAAGATATGGGTATAGCAGATATCATTTTGGGAATTAAATCAATAAGACATTTGAAGAAATTGTTCTATCTCAGTCTCACTACGTTAAAGCTATTCTTAAGAAGTTTAATACGTATGATGAAAATCCAGCAAAAACTCCGGTAGACTTAAGTCTACATTTGGCCAAGAATAAAGGTGAACCTGTATCTGAATTGGAGTATTCTCGAATCATAGGCAGTCTAATGTATATTATGAACTGCACGCGTCCGAATGTTGCTTATGCTGTTAAGAAGCTTAATAGATTTACAAGTAATCTAGACGATGACCATTAGAAGGCATTGATTAGAATTCTTAGATATCTAATATTCACTTCAAGCTATGGGTATTTTACAAGATATCTAGCTAAATTAGAAAGATGCAATTATGCAAATTGGATATCAAACACAAAAGATTCAAAATTCACAAGTGGTTATGTTTTTACCATTGGTGGTGCAACTGTATATTGGAAATCCTCAAAACAAACGTGTACAGCTCGATCCACAAATGGAATTTGAGTTTATAGTTTTGGATAAAGCGGGAGATGAAGTTGAATGGCTTCGTAATCTTAGAGGATATCCCGTGTTGGCTTAAGCCAGTTCTTGCTATTAATATGCATTGTGATAGTTAGTCGGCTATCGAAAGAGCACAAAATAGTATGTATAATGGTAAATCTGACACATTCGTCGTAGACATAATACTATTAAGAAGTTGATCTCAAATGGTGTTGTTTCCATTGATTATATAAAATCAAAGGAGAATCTTGCAAATCCTCTTACTAAAGGCTTACCAAGGGATCAAGTATACTGCCTATCGAGAGAAATGAGGTTAAAGCCTACTACGTAAGAGTCTTTGTAACCTTTCAGTAGTTGTGTCTTTTAAGACACAACTTTTCAACACCTATAAATAGGTCTCCCATTTCCAGAAATTATTTATTCAAAAAACGTTTTCTACAGTTTAATATTTTATTCTTCCTATACTATTCTGTGTTCTCCGTTTCAATTCCTAAATATTATTTCCGTGTTCCAAAATCCATTCAGAGAGTTTCAAAACACTAGTAAGTTCGTTGGTCTTGTAATTTGAAGTGCTTCTATTACAAGACGATGTCGTAATATCTTGGGAGACAAGTGTTGGAGAACCATTAGCTCTAGTGTGGGACATTATCGTCTTAAGAAAAAAGAGTCGAGCTCTTACCTCGACCAACCTTTAATTATTCGTCCGCTTATTTAAGTAAGTCGATACTCTGTTCAATTTTTTGCACGTTGTTTTATTTGTAAATAAAAGAATGTAAATTACTTATAATTATACCAACAAAATCAAAGATGGAAACAACAATGGTGGCATGTTGTAATAGTTATAAGCGGCGTGCACAGCATTTGCTATGGGGTTTGGATGGGTTGGGTTGGTTAGGGAAGGATTCCATTTTCTTTTTCCTTTTCCTTTTCTTTTTTTTGGCATGCATTTTTTTTTTCTCTTTCTCTTATTTTTATTTAATTTAAAGTAAAGGTAAAATAGTCAATTCAATAAAATTTTGACTTCTTTACGGTCAAAACTAGTGGTTTTCGTATTGACTCATTAATTAAGAATTTTCATATAGTTCTAAGTGTTATAGAGTTGATATATATTGAGTTTTCATGATTGTAGGATGAAATCTTCGAACTAGTTTTTCAACTCTAAATCAAGAGCTATAAAGAGAAAAACAAAGGGTCGAGGTAAAACACAAGATTTTCACAAAAAAAATTTAATTCGAGCAAGCTTATTGTGATTTCAAGCAAGAGAATGTTAGAATTTTTGGACACTCCATTGAAGACATTTAAAGTGAACAAAATTAATCCTCAATCTTCTTCTTGTAATCAAATATTTCGAGTGATAAATTCTTAATTTATTATGTATTTTTGTAACTCAATCGTGGTAGACTAATTCTTCATATGTTAAGGATGATGATATAAATCGTTAGTTGATATTTTAATTCAAGATTCTAATTTTCTAATCTTAATTTATGTTTTGTTGATTGGTGTAAATCTTTTAATTGTCGTTTGAATGTAATTGTGACTTATTTTGCTTCTAGGAGGTTCAAAGTAGGTTTAGCTCATAGTTGGAACCAGCACAAAGTCCTATAGGAGTTAGGCATAATCTTCTATGCTTTGTGAAATCTAATTTGATAATTTTGATATTAAGTACGTTTTTATATATTCGAATTTGAAATATAAATATTTTGAGTCGTATATGAAAATATGTCTAATTCTACTAGAAAGAGATTATTAGATAACTTAAAATTATCGATTGGCAAATTAAGCATAAATTGACTAGAAGTAGGATTTTAGGAATTAAAATAGATACTAATGGTAGAGTCGGATTCTTAACATATCTCATTTACTTGAATTTTATCCGAAAACTATAATTGCTTGTAGTTTAAATTATAGTTATAATAGAGACGTAGTTGTAATCACTTCATTCGATTATTAATTGTGTGTATTCGATTTAAGCTCGAATTGATATAAATTAAGTTAAAATCTAAATTATATTGAGAACGATACTCTTTTACTCAGTTATGTTTGGTAAAGATTTTTGTAGATTATAAGTAGTTGGTCCCAATAAATGTGTGGATAAAAAGTAGATAAATGTTATGGGTCCTACAAAATGTGTGGATGAAGAGAATTTTATATTTTCACTTTTACTATTATTTGTCAACGAACCCTTACACTTACGAAATTTCACCGAACAAGGTTATAAAATATATGTTATACAGAATAGGGACTCATAACTTTGATTTTGAAAGTTAAGAACCATAACTATGCTACTTCAAAAGTTGAGGATACCAATCCTAATTTTAATAAACATATATAAAGAAGAGGAAATTAGATAAAAAAAAATATGGCAACTTTTGAAAATATTTAGATAAATAGCCATTTTATTCAAAACGTGACCAAAATCTTTAAACATTAACTCTGCTTGAGAACGATACTCTTTTACTCATCAGAACGATACTCTTTGTGAAGAAAATTGTGTAATCATGCACAAGCTAACACTAACTCTGCTTGTGTGTCATATGTAAATGGAGGAGCTGTTTTGAAAATCGTGAATCTCGATTTGAATATACCAAAAATCCTTTCAATTACGTTTTTCAAGGATGCATGTCGAAGATTGAACAACTTTTTACATTTTCAGGGTCACGGCCTTGACCAACAAAATTTTGAAGATGATAGCGAGTGCCTCGAAATGGAGCTAAAAATTGATGTCGATTTGGAAATCCGTAATCCACCAAACAATATTTTCCTGATTATATAATAGTTGTAGAATTAGTAAGCAATGTATAACATTTATAATCATAAAAAAAATATAAGTGACATAAATTAGTGATTGCCAATTTTTAAAATATCTTGTGGTACTTTTAAGTCCGTTATTCTTTGATAAAGCATCACTCAAAACTTTTGAATCATGAGAAAATCCCTCCCACCCACTAAGCACGTACATGAATTCCAAATCAAAGTTACATACTGCTAAAACGTTCTGTGAAATTGTTCCGTGATGATTACGATAACGACTTGTATCACGTCAAATTACAATAGCGGGAATATGGGTACCGTCAATTACTACAATGCAATCCTAAAACATTAAAATCATAATAATAAATAATGAGAAAAATACACCAACTACAACAAATAATAATAATAATAATAATAATAATAATAATAATAATAATAATAATAATAATAATAATAATAATCATAATCATGATGATGATGATGATGATGATGATTTACTTTAAAGTATGGGTAAAATCTTGTACTTTTTCTAATTCTTTCTGACACTGCAGATCTAGGTTTAGCCATCATATCTACTAAAATTGTGTTTAATGCCTTCAAAATCTTGTTGAAACTTTGAATATTTGTGAAATGTGATTGCCCATACGATTCACGAATTACACAATATCGATAGTTTTGACCGACAATGCGTAAAAATGTTGCAAGCATTTCTTCAATACAAATAAACCTTGTATCCTGCACGAGTACTTTTTCTCTAATGATGTTGTATAATTTTATAAATACACCATGATACATTCTATAAACTTATTGAAAGTTTGTCGAATCCTCATTTAATATTTTGAGTATATAATTGTATCCACCTGAAGTTTTTAGTCGTCTATTTAGAGGACGTTGAACACGTTCGTGGTATACGTTAACTATTAGCTCATTAAGCATACATTATATTGCTTAAATTGCCATCAATGTATATCTAATGGTTTCAATCAATTTTTCTCTCTTTTCTACTTCTTTCATCTCTTCATTATCTACCTTATCTTCTTGCATGTTGATACTAGACATTATATAAATAGAGCACCTGAAAAAAAAAATAGAATTAAATCGTGTATGTGCGTGTAATTAGTTATGGAATAAAAAATAAAGTTAATGCAAACAAACCCAAGCATTATTCATTCAAAATTAAATCAATAACAATAATTAATAAACAATCTCCAAACCATAGCATTTATTACTAATTCAAAATATAAAAATATCCAAAAACAGTAGAATAATAATCTCAATATTGTAGAATTCATTACTGATATAAAATTTAAAAATTTCAAAAACACTAGAATTAACAATCCCAGTACTAGAGATTTCATTATTAATCATATACCATAAAATCAGTCATTTCATCAATTTTGAGTTATCCATTTAGAATGCTCTTCACGTGTCATTTTCATAAACTCAAACTTCTTTCCTCTGGTATTAAGCAAGTCAATGGCCTTGAAACGAGCACCATCATCCAAGTTTGGGATCTCCTTGATAATATCCCAACAACTAGGTGCACTATTATCAATTGAATCAATACTACAAGTAAGCTTGTCAATGTTTTGAGTGAGTTTGTCCATAAGCTCTAACTGAATATTGTTGGTCTCAACTGATTTTGCATCAACGTTGGTTCTATTTTGTTTTCTAGTAGGTGGTGGACGTTCTAGACTCATGGGTTGGGATGGCAATGGTAGAGTGGAGTGCTCGAGAGATGCAGACTCATATAGAGTTTCTTGTGTATCACTTTGTATGAATACCCCGATATTGGAATCAAACATGAAGTTATCTAATGAACCACCACCTTTACATTTTTGTGTCTCAAATGTTCTGGCATCAGTATCATTCCCTGGTGCAATTGCATGTCTCAATAGCAGTTCCATTTTCAATTACAATTCTCAAATCTTCATAGTCCACAAAAGTGTCGGTACGATAAGTTGAATTTCCGTTTGAGTAGTAAAAAGAAAAAAAAAATACAATTAGAGTTAACATATGAAACAAATAGATCACTGACTTATATTGTTAAACTATACATATTATTTTAAATAAATGAAGTTCACCTTAATGTATTATTTCCATACTTTATCACTAGCAGTGAATTTCTTAGTCACTGGGTCCCATCCAAACCAAAGCTAGGACGCAGAAGCTTACAATAGTCACTGCACCGATTTTTAAACCATTTCATACGGCTTTGATATTGGGAAAAAGTCCTTTGACATCCAAGTTGTTCGTTAAGGGTGGAAAATATCTTATTTATCACAGTTAACTTGCTAAATGAGCCATTACTATCACGCCATCCACGATTGGCAGCATCAACCAGGATGTTTAGCAATTCATTGCTTTCTTCCACCATTCATACTTGATATTCTCCTTGGTGTGAATCTCCAGTTTCCTTGTTATTGTCTATCCTAATGTCACAAGCTAAAATAAGAATTTATCATCATCAAACATGCTCCCTACCAAACATGTAAGTTTGTAGCATTTATCATCATCAAAAAGTACATAGTCATTTATGTCATGCTCCCTACCAAACATGTATCAGAAGAGAATTTAAAAGGCAGATCTTAAGTTTGTAGCATTTTCTTAAACAACTAAATTGCAATCACAAGTAATTTTCATCATCACAGGCAGCTCATATTTTGACTTATAATTGATATGTATGTTCTTTGTACTATAGACTCTATCATTGAACCATTTCTCTATTTATCAATGAGAAGTGAATGTTATGGTATAATATTTTGATAGGAATGGATCCTGAGGCTTTTATTAGGTTGTCAATTGAGAGTGAAGCTCGACCCTGATCCAAGATATGTCTTCCAGTTTGAGGATGATACTAAAATAATATAAATTCATGAAAATTACTTAAAGGGACCATCATATTAGATATGTCTTCCCTTATTAGGCTGATATGTCAGGGAAGACATATCTTATATCTTGGATTAGGGACCATCAAGGAGCCTAAAGGGACCATCAAATTAGATATGTCTACCCCAAAATTTTTCAGCTTAAAGGGACCATCAAGCAGCCTATTTCCAGTTGCAAGTTTAGTCGTGACAGGTGATATTGAATTTACTTGCTTTATGTTACCTTTTCATAGTTGGTTAATTGAATAGTCAAGCAAACCAATAAAAAACAACCACTGAATTCAATCTATCATTATATTTTCAGCTATTAAATCTTCACAGTGTCTCTTTCCTAAAAATATCAAGAAATTAATAATCAAGAAAATTTTTTTATTAAAACAATCAAAGTGCAGGAAATCTACTATAAGATGGTTATTAACAAAATGCATTGCAAGCAAAATAATATTTAAAAACAGCCAGCAAAAATAGTACCAAATAGTTTTCCGAAACTAAGAAGATTTTTTTTTTCACTGAAGAATTTGTAACCTTATATAATCCAGATCCACTTTAGTGATGACAAGAATCAACCATAAAAAAGTAGCAGAGATGAGGTGAAAACATGAAATATAAAAGCACTTGCAATCATCTATTCAATGAGTACTACACATGTACAAATTACTAATTTTTGGAAGGGAAGAAAGAAGAAGGGAAGGTCCAGAGTTTCAAGGAAGTTGCAATAGTCTTTTTCCGCTTCTTTGCTCAAAGTAACAGAATTGATTTGTTCCAAACATGGGATATCTCAAACCTAAAGAAGATATGGTATAGTTAATTCATTGATTCCTTCCAAACTCAACAAATTGGTATTGTAACAAGAAAACGAGTCACAAGAGAAATAGGTCCACAACCTTTCTTGGATGGCAACAATGTCCGTGATTTGTCATCTCCTTCACTTTCCCCATTCAAAACAAGCTCTGGGGACTCCACATTAGGTAATGGATTTTCCATAATTTCTCTATACATCCCACGCCACCCCACCCCACCCCCACGTTAATCATAAAATAGCAAATATCAATTGATTTCATAAAATAATTTCATATATTATATGTCAAACTCTTCAAATATTCAATATTCAATATTATACGAAAATTTTCCTATCATGGAAATACACGTTCTTCATAAGAAAGGAGAGATCGACATTGAAAGTAGTTAAAACTCACCGGAAAGCAGAGTGAACAGTAGGGAAGGGGCCGCAGCAGTTTGCCGTTGTGTTCTCTGTACAGAGAAAGGGGAAAAAAGTCCTTCAAAGGTTTTAGGATAGAGTAGAGAGAAATAAAGAATTTTGCTATTATATTTACTACTAAAAAGTCTATCAAAGTCTAGCATATACAAATTTTTATTAAAAAAATTGTCAATTTGAATACCTCTAAATTTCGTAAGATTTTAAAAATTCTAAGTTGAATAACGCATGATTTTTAAAGACTTTTAAAAATGTTTACAAATTTATATTGAATACCTCAATATTTCTATAGAGATTAAAAAATCTTAATTAAATACACCTAAATTTTTAAAGTCATAAAACTCTTTCAAAATCCTAATTAAATACTCCCCCTTAGTAAATTCTTATCAATATCATTAAACACTTTTTACATTCTATTCTAAAATCCAATTTTAAAATTTTCTCCCTCCCTAGTACTTATGAACCAAAATTTTCTCATCTCACCTAAATTTGCACCAAAATATCAAGGGAATGGAAGGTAATTTTGTTTTCTATCCCCAAAAATGAAAACACATTCATCTCTTCTTAAAATCTTTGTTCTCCATCGCGCAAAAAAAAAAAGAAGAAAAAAGAACACATTCGAAACTCGAATCGTGTCTCCTCTTCAAATCAATAAGTCTTCTCTCCAACCACACAAGTTTTCAAGAAACAAAACATAATAGAGTGCATACTAGTGTACATAGTTAAAGAAACGTCAAACTTGACAATTTTTCATCCAATAAACTGTCGCCTAATACAAAAAACATTTTTTCAAGATTTTTTATCTTTTTTTAAAGCTTATTTCATACAGGTGTGGTCTTGCGTTTTGTTGAAAATTGACAATTGGATGAACTGATTTTAATTGACAATTGAATTGATAACAGACATTTAGATAAATAAGTTTTAATGCCACGAACTGCTTAAAACGACATTAACATTCATCCCATGAACTATCTTTTGGAAATTAGATGAACTGTTGTTTTGACAGTTCATCCTATGAACTTTTAATAACAGTTCATGAAATGAATTGCTCTAGATTTTTATTTAAAAATATTAAATTTCAATATATTTAAATAATAATTTCGGTTATCAAAATTTTAAGTTCCCAGCTTTAATCTTGAAGCTCAAGTGCTTGGGCCATTCGCGACTTAAACGCTCAAATTTATCTCTGCTGTCAAGTTGGTACGCGAGATGTCCATGTCCATGAAAGAAGTGTATTCAAGGCACACTGCTTAAGAATGTTCATGTTTTCACTAAAAAGCACCGAGGCGCAAGAAGGATGACCGGCAAGACGAACGATGAGCTAGCTGAAGCCTTCACTTGTTCCCACGACGAACAAGTCCTCGAATAGAAGCGCAAGATGGTATCATTCACAATAAAGGTAAAATGATTACTTAGCGTCTTTATGGCAATACAGCAATATAAAGTAAATAGAAAGAAAATTACCTCATGGGTTGACTCTTTCATGCCGTTTGGAGGAAGAATGGGGAAGTGTGCTATCAAGCGAATTTGATCGCCTGCGAAGATTCATCCTTATCCCGGCGGTCTTGGCTCTACAACCTGGCAAATCAATTGGTCTTTCGCAGCGGACGAATGATGATAAGCGCTTCAAGAGTAACGCCATGACAAATGGTGAAATTAGGAAATGTCATAACTATGTGCACATATTACCGTCGGATTCAACACCGAGGGAAAGCGCCAAATGACTGGAGATTCTTCAATCTGGTCGGGCGATCGCAAACATTGGTCCTCGAATCCTTTTTCGTGCAAATCCACTTACCTGGATGGCTCTGAAGATCGAGGAATTGAAGGTCGGGTGACAGTAGAATCTTTCAAAGGAAAAGTGACCCCTTCGGTTTAGAGTACAAAAGAATATCAATATTTGTATTAAAGTGTTCTAACAAATAAAGGGAAATCATATTACCTTTCTCTGGTCGAGGGAGGAGCACCATCATCGCCATCATCGGGCCATCAAAAGTTGATCTGGATGGGTCAATGTTAGCCGTTTATTTACTGGATACACCTCTCGCAACTCTAGTTTGGGCGGGAGGAGAGGCTGATTGAGTGGAAATTGCGCAGTAACGCCTAGTAATGCACATGGCCGGAGATTTCGAGGAGAGCATTTGGGCGAAGAGCGAGATGTTTAATCTGAGCGGATATGGGCATGCTAGGATAGGAATCTGAAAGTAAGAAATGGAAGTTCGGAAGACCCCGATCCCCGAGTATATGGAATGCATGGTTGGCGTTAGTAGTAAAGAATCTACGCCATCAAGGCCAAAATTGTTCAAAAAGAGGATGAATGGCCAAAGTGAGATTGAAAGGAGCCAAAGAGAACCCATTCATCAGAGAAGCATTACTACATCTATAGCCTTCGTGCTTCTACTTTTGGTGATGGTATGGGCAGCTCTTGAAAACTTTTGAGTAACAGGAGGAAGGGGCCAGTTTGGCCAAAACAAGCAGCTGTCAAAAGAACTGGGAGCATAGACCTCAACCCAGGCACTTGGCATTATGGTGCTAGTGAGAATGTCATGAAACAATTCTCGCTAGTCAAGTATTGGACCCCAAACGGGCAAGACATTACCCACCCTGCTCGCAGTAAGAGGGGTTGGACATAGACCTGGACTTGATGAATGTAGAAAGGAAAGAAAGAGGAATTGAGTTTAAGTTATAAAAGAATGTGAAGACATCCCGAGTTAGGACATATCAATCCGGAGCTAATTGGTTGATCGTAACAACTCACCTACAGGGAGGTGAAGGAACACCAAGTCAGCGGAAAATATGCTCTCACCACAATTGAGCGAGACAAAGAGGCCCACTTCCGAAGGGAGAAGCATTGGTCCTAAGTTGATGTCAAGGTGGGGCCATACCTCATAGAAGCGTCGCTAGACAACCTACCAAGGGCCAACACTACGCAGGCGATGGGCAAATAGGGCCATAGAAGGTTTAAATAAAGAATATACCCACACAACCAAACCACGGAGGAAGTGCTACGCTACCGCAATAGTTGTCATAAAGCTCCCCGAAAAAGATACTTATCAAATTTTGGAGCAAGGGAGGATATCACATGGCAGGAGAAATGGTATCGCCAGCAGAGGAAGATTTTATGTAGTAAATCCGACAATTGCAATAGTTCAAATTTACAAATATTCAACATCCCAGTGTAGTACTATAACAAGCTCTAGATTTTTATAAAAAAAAAATTTAAATTTCAATATATTTAAATAATAATTTCGGTTATCAAAATTTTAAGTTCCCAGCTTTAATCTTAACCAACAAATTAAATGCTAATCAAATTAAAACCTTACAAATAATTATAATTATCGACATGACATTGTTCTAAAAAGCACGTCTAAGCTTGGAGCCTAGGCATGAAGCTTGGCCTCCACGCCTCACACATCGCCTTTGATTTGCCCTTATCTCGCTCTCGGTTTAGACGTGAAATGCTTGAAGCTCGACATCGACGCCTAATCACGCTTTACGCTTTTTAGAACATTGTCCACAGGATAATTGCATTGATTGTACTTAGATAGCTTCGCTTGGAAGCTACTGAAAAACTCATTATTTTCACAAAATGATATAACAAACATTTTGCTTCTAAAAGTGGTCATATTTCAAATCCACCATTTAGTTTTGGTCATTTCAAAATTTTCATATAAAGAATAATGTTATTTATTACAATTGTTGATTATCATCAATCTATATGAAAACTGTATTGACATTAAATGATAGATCTAATGAATAGAAAAACAAAAAGAAAAAAAAAATCTTCCCTTGTTTTTCTTATTTATATAATTTTATTTCAATTAAAAGTAAGTGTAGAACTGTCTAAAAAAAAAAAAAAAAAAAAAAGAGACTTTTTAATGGACTTTGAGATGGAAACCATACCTTAGATTACGCTTACAAGAAAAGTAAAAAGTTGAGGAGCAAAATGTCCTACTTCAAAGGTTGAAGTCCGAATTGATGAAAGTTCCTTTTTATATGCTAGTAAAATTTCCTTTTCAAAATTGCAACTTCCGCTATTAACTTTTATTTTTTTCAAATTAGAATTTTTTACTTCTCATAAAGAAGTATTGGATTCAAGCTGTTGAGGGTACTCTAGAAATAGATCTAGTGAAAGACTGGGTAGGATCTGTAACTAATAGGAATAGAATCACATTATCGGGGGTTCAAACCCTTCCTTGCTCACGACCGACCCAAATGTAAGTACATTTCATTGTTTGGTCTAATTATTTAGCATCATATTACATCTAAGATCTGCTTGGAAGTTTTTTTTTTCTCACTAATTTTGACCAATTTTATTTGATACCGTTTTTTCACTCTTATATTTTGAATTTGATTGAAATACTATTAATTTTAATAAAAATATATAAATGAGGAAATAAAAAGTAAAAAGAAATAATTCATCCTCTATCTTTTCTTTTTTAATTAAAAGTAAGTGTAAAAATTAGAATCGTTTTAAAAAAAAAAAATGTACTTTTTAACGGACTTTTATGACAACAATACACTGTGAGATTATGTTTGCAATAATAGTTGAAAGTCTAGGTATTGGATAGATTGTATCCCTCCTCTTGTTATTACGCCCTCCGCTAAGGGTGATCTTATCTAATATAACTATTGATGTTGGTATCAAAAAAATAAAAATAAAAAAGTTGAGGAGCAAAATGTCATACTTCAAAGGTTGGAGAGTGAATTGCTGAAATTTTCCTTTTTCCTTTTTCCTTAACAAGTTAAATTCCTTTTTCAAAATTGCAACTAACTTTCCCTACCCAGATTATAACGTGCTTGTTAACTCCTTTATTTTTATTTTTATTTTATTTTTTTCAAATTGGAAGTTTTTGCGCTCCTAGAAGTATTGGATTCAAGCTATTGAGATTTGAGAGTATTCCATGAAGTGGAGACGAGATGGACATGTAGCTCAGAAGATTAGAGCTCGTTATTATAAACTACGAGTGGTGATCTCCTCTCCACAGTGGAGAGGAATCATGTTGCCCACTGCCATGTAGGCAGTGGGCAATTGGAAAAAAAAAAAATGCTAACAATAAATGAGTTTCTTTTTGGTCAATTATCTACGATCAATATGACAGTGGGTAACATAATTCCTCTCCACTGTAGGAAGGAGATCACCCCTCTATGAACCACAGTCTAAGTAATTTGAATCCCTCCCCATAGGCAACTAGACCAAATGGTTGTACCTTTCTACTAAACGAAAATAATCCATCCTTGTCTCTTTACTCAAAAAAATAAGATAAAATAAAATAAATGCCAATGAAATAATAAGTCCATAGAACAATGCTCAACTCTTTCACGAACAAGAAACCATCTTGAAACATATACATCCTCAAACTTTTACCAAAACTCGAAACTACGCAGAGTCGAAGAAAATGAATAGAAAGAATAAAGGGATGCGAGCTAAAAGAATATCAATTACAAGAAAGAATAACAAACAATAACGAATTCAATTGTGTTTCACAGCTCAAGAAGCTAAATAGAATTCATGAATCAGCAGGAGGTTTTTTTGATCTTGTAGCGATAGAACATTTTCTTTTTCTTTCCAGAACAATTCTTGATAGTAAGAACAATTTTGCCTGATTCGTGATTCTTGAATGTCTTGCGGATTGGTGCCTCGTCCGAGCCCATCTTCTTTTCTTTCTGAATAATCATGGTGTAAGAATTCTCATCATTAGGCACAAACTCCTCTGCATAGTTCACCTCCCAACCCAGAACATTAAGATCCCAGATAAATGAGCTTTCAGCCTGTTAATTTTTAAACAGAAACACTTTTCAGAATTGATATTATTTAATTTCAAGAGACTAAAATTTGCCACTATATCAATTTAATACCTCTGCTGCAGGTATTTCAATTACTTCAGATGATCCAGGCTTGATCACAACTTCAGAAGCTTCACCATCGCTAACAGAAAACTCGTAGTCATTGTCCCTCTTGAGGCCGCCATATTGGATCGGAATTTCTTGAATTGGTACATACCTGTCTCAGATTTGGTTTTGAATTAGTTTACTTTCATCATCCAAAGCACAAAGAATTGTGGCATAAAAAATATGGTAAGGAGATGGATTTACTTGATCAGAGTCTCCGTGACCTTGGATGGACGAGCAAAGACTAATTTGCTCTTAGTTCGTTGAGTTAGGAAAGGAGACAACAGGGAATGGAAGGCGAAATACCAGAATGGAACATTGATGAATATCTGCAACAAGAAATCCACATTAGAAATGGTCAATATAATCATATTTTACTAAGATTTGCACACAAAATCTTACATTTTTGGCAACAAATTCAGGGTAGTTGTCCTGGAGAAGCGCAACGGCTTTGTTTACAGCAGCGCGAACTCCCTTCTTGGAGGGTCCGGGCGAGTTCTTTAGGTCATTGATTTGAACTAAAGAGTTGACACAACCGGGCTTGAAATTAAGTTTCTGAATGCCTTTCTCCATAAGCTGGACCCTCCATCGCAGGAACTGCTCACGCTTCTGCTCGTCTCCAAGTGTTTTCTGATAGATCTCCTCATTGTCCAAAACCCCAAAAATGTTGTAACATATGGGGTGCCCTTGAAGATCAACACCACTCATATATGCGGCTGAGTTAAGTTCAGGACCGAATTCTTCGTCTAAGATAGAATCAATCTTAAACTCTTTCCTCCATTGGAGCGTTTTCTCGAGCATCTGGAAGGCATCATTAACTTTGAAATCCCTAGCCCTCAAGAATTTCAGGAGAACTATATTAGTACCTTCATCCCCTTTACTGGGCAAAAGAGGTACTCCCCAGATAGAGATGTCCTTGTCAACTTCAACATCAACACATTCATTGGGTTTTTCTGCACTATTCTTCTCTGCTTCACATTCTTCCTTCTTTTCTGCTTCCTTTTCACATTCTTCCTTATTTTCTGCATCCTTTTCACATTCTTCTCCAGCCTGATCCTTTTCTTTCCCCTCTTTTTCTTCGGCGTCACAGACAGGTTTTTTAGATGCATCTTTCTTCTCTTCTTTATTGAAGAGAGTGTTCCCAAGAATGGCTTCTTCAAGTTTTGCTTTCAGCTCATTCAAGGCCTTCCTCTCATTCTCTTTTAGATCAGAGGGAAAATTACTCTCTTCTCTGTAGGAAGAGCTCTTCTCCACCACCTTGGCTTTGCAGTTATCTTTTTCAACCTTTACTTCTTCCACCGCCTCTTTCGTCTCCTTCAGAAGCTCTTCTGTCACCGGCACCGCCACGGCCTCAGCTTTAACCTCAACAGTCATTCTGTCTAGCTTTATGTAACAGCCAAAAAAAAAAAAAAAGAACAATTAATACACAAGAATCTATAATTTCACAAGAAAATATGACAAAAATTGACTCACCCTTCAAGATGTATTTTTTTCCTTTGAATCTGCCTTGGTTGTTGAGGATTTTGCTCTGAAATTGTGTGTGGAAGAAGAAGGGGGGGAGTGTAACGGTTTTATATATTTTTGAAAGTTAAAAAAGGTCCCACAACGGTCATTTATTTGTTGTCATCGCATGTTAGAGCCGTTAAGATTCTTTTTGTGCTAGCCTGGAGTCCAGCAAAATTTGGCTTGTCAGAATCAATTGGGGTCCACCTGCCAAATATTTTGATTTTTTTTTTTTTTTTATTGTGATTAATCATTGAATGTGCGGCGTGTCACATGGAATCACCTCTCATTGGTTGTTTCCTCGACTTGGTCAAATTTAACTATAAATATATTTAAACATAATTATTATTATTATAAATAGGAAAAATTAAAGTTGGCCTCTCTAATTTTTCAATTAGTATGATTTTGAGTCCTTAAATGACAGAAACTGTCTATTTAAACGTTGAGTACTAACATATTCATTTTTACAAATTAGAGATTAACGTGCATCTTGAATAATAAGTAGGGACTGATAACACTATATTCTTCGAATAAAAATGTATTTTTCTTTGTTCCCCATCACAATATTAATATGTAATGCCAACCCAGAATGACATCATATGTAATCTTTGAATAGGATTCGACCTGTCCTTGACTATTTTAGAAGCGAACAGGAGAGGACCCAGAATTATGGTTCAGTAAGAACGGTAAAGATTTATGTAAAAAATAATTTAAAATAAGACAATAACGATAATTCAAAATGTAGTATTTTTTTTATAATTGTTCTTTACAACTTTTCATACATTGAAAATACCGTATAATAGTTTCATTATCAATTTTATTAATACACCTCTTACAACGTACACAACTAAACTATTTTCTATTCAAGAACTATTTAGAAAAAAAATACTTTCTAGATGAATTTGCTAAAAAATAGTTTGTTGTTTTTATCTTTGTTCATGTTGATTTTTATACCCCCACTTCATGGCCATGGAAGAAAAAGAAATTTTTTGACAGCCGGGGCGGAGCTAGGATTCTGGTCAAGTGCAGGCAGAATTTAAGCACAAAAACAAAATAACTTTAACATGTTAGAGATAGAAATCTCAGCCACACACTTGATTCGCCTTCAAAACTACGTAAGAAAAAGTTTAAAATAAAGCTAAATCTATGGCATATAAAAAAAAAAAAAAAAAAGAGAGAGAGAGCAAAAACTCAGATAAATGCTTTCTATATTCTTCAATTTTAACTCTCTTTTCTAAATTATGCAATTATTATATTAAAGAGAAATAATAAATCCTTACTTGGAGATTTATTCATGCAATTACCTTATTTTTAAATTCCTCAAAGTTCAGGACCACAAATAAAATTTTGAATTTAAAATACGCTCTCTCTCTCTCTCACAGTACGTTTTATATATACATATACTGATATACATACACGCAGAATGCACATCATATAGAAGAAGAAAAAATTGATGAAACTCAGTGAAGGTGACCCCAGTGGAGGCGGTTGCCTTCTCTGGCCCCGGAGTGAGGGAAGCAAATAAATATACTTGAACTGTTAATTAGTTGGCAATGGGTTGTTAATTACTTCTTTGGGCTTTTCCTTTTCTTTTCAGCTTCAAATTATTAGGTGCAGATCCTCTTTTGGGCCGTTAGTTTCTTTCCTGGGCTACTATGGCAACATTTTCGCTTGTTTGATTCTTTTAGGCTCTTTCTTGGGCATATAATGTTTGGTTATGTTGGGCCTTCGATTTTGTGTTTCAGCCTTTTAAGTGGATATTACACCCACTACTTACAAATATTAAAATAATTTTAAATATAACAATTTAACTTATTTATTCCTAAAAATACTACATAATTAATATTATATTAAATAATAAAATAATAAATTAAAATTAAATAACTATTTCCACGTGAATTCACTCAAATTTGTTTTTGAGTCCTTGATTATTTGCACAATAAGTCCTTCATCTTTATAAAATTTTTACTTTAGTCCCATACTTCTTTTTCATTTCAATTTCGTCCTTTTTATTTGCAACTCAAGTCCTTCAACTTTTAAATTTGTACAAGTTGGTCCCCATATTTATACTTTTATATCAATTTAGTCCTTTGTATCACTATTTGATACAGATGTTACAAATGATATTTCGTATCACTGAATATGTTACATATTATATTATGTTATTTTACACATCACATGTTACATGAATTGGTATTTTGTATCACTGATGTTACGTATGTTACAAATGATGAAATCAATAGTTTTATTTGTTAAATTTAACATTGTGTTTCATATCTATATCATACTATAACGAACTTATTGAAGTTTAGAATTGATTTTGCGGTTGTAGAGTTGTGACAATTTCATTTAAGATCGCAATGCATTACAAATATTACGGATCATATGTGTATCATCGTTTGATACAAATGTTATAAATAATATTTTGTATCATTTGAATATGTTCTGATTATATTATGTTATTTTACACAAGACACGTTACATGAATTAAATTTTGTATCATTGATATTTTATATTTCAATTTAGAATACGATTGTTACAAAATATCATTTGTAACATTTGTATCAAATATTCATACACAATATCATTTGTAACATATGTATCAAATATTGATACACAATATCATTTGTAACATATGTATCAAATAGTGATACTATAAAGGACTAAATTGATATAAAAGTATAAATATGGGGATCAACTTGTACAAATTTAAAAGTTGAAGGACTTGAGTTGCAAATAAAAAAGACGAAATTGAGATGAAAGAGAAAGTATAGGGACTAAAGTGAAAATTTTATAAAGATGAAGGACTTATTGTGCAAATAATAAAAGACTTAAATGCAAATTTAAGTGTATTCACGTGAAATATATATATTTTGTGGTATAGATTTTATTTTAATTTATTATTTTATTAATTAATATAATTTTAAGAATGTAGTATTTTTAGAATAAATTTGTTAAGTTGATAAAATTAGAATTATTTTTAAAAAGTGGTTTATTTATGAAAAAATCCCGGCTTTTAACAATACCGATCTAATTTAGGGACTTTAGCATAAACTAGTGAGTCACGTGCGATGCACGTGTTGTGGTCGTAATTGTGTGTATAATAGTGTCAAAAATAGTACTCATTAGTATACAATATATTCAATAATTTGATAATAAAATTTAATTGAAATAGTCACTACTTAAGTAAAAAAAATAACACAATGAAAATGATTCGATTCTATTAAATAAACCACAATTGCAAGTATATTAAGGAAAATGTTGAATCTCATATCAACAAATAAATTTTACTCTTAAAAGACTGAATCACAAACTAAAGCATTCAATCCACCATCATTAAATTGTTCAAACTTACAAAATATCTATTGGCGCAATTCTTACGTGGACAATAATCTGCATTCCTCAACATGGCCTCTGTACTCGAAATTCAAGAACTTCTCCACTAAACCTCTATATTCTTTTGAAATCTTATTTTTCAAATTAATCCAACTTCAATCCAAATATAGAAAAAGAGAATAAATATATCAATGAAACATAGATTACACGGTGAATGTACAAGTGCATCTAATACAAAATCACTAAAGTAACACAATCATATTTGTACTCCATTAATTAAAAAACAAATAAATCTAAAAAGATGGGGTTAAAAAAGAAAACCTTCAATAACATGCCTATTCAAATATACACGGGTTATTCTCGACATTTCTTGTAAAATCATGTCATTTTTTACCGAAGGCTTCAAATGTTTTGTCAAGAACAATGATAATTCCAATTAGACTGAATACAGTCAGTTAGCCTTTTACTATTGCCATTGAATTCACAAGAACCAAGCATAATGTTCTCACTATTTGATTAAACTATGTTGACTGTTATGGAAGGAGTGAATGTATGGATGTTTGCTCAACTGTAAAAAGCAAAAAAGTAAAAAATTTATTTTTTCATACAGTATACCAAGAGAAATTTAACCAACAGTGAACCTATTTAATCAAAAAACTTTGTATACATCACTACACCTAATTATAAAATTATAGCACAAGTTAACCTGATACGAACCTTGTACACTGAATACATCGAGTCATCATAGTCTTTACAAATGGGCCTAGATTCTTATAAACTACTGATCTCTTTAGTTCAGTAGACCAACCTTGATCATAACTACAAGCCATAGACTAATTCTGGAGATTGCACTTTCCACCGTGATCACAAATTGGGCAATCAAATAGATGACTTATCAATAAGAACTCTATCAGCCATTCTCTTGCCTTCTTCGCAATAAGAGTATCAGTCTTAATATTTATTCCTAAAGACAGATTGATGAGAAAATATAAAGGTCACAAAAAAGATTAATATCTAAAAACCACAACCAACAAAGAGGGTAACATGCTGACAAAGGTTACACCCAAATCAAGGTGAGACTGAAATAAATATAATTAAAAATATCAAAACAAAAATTGTGGATTATTCACTACACCCAAAGGGGGAACAAAATTATTTAGACTGAGTGTGCTAAATAGTTCTAAGAAATTAAGCATCAAGAAAAGAAATCTCTCAAACCAAAACACACAATAGAAGCCAAACAGAGATGAAGACATGAAGTTACATTATAAATAGCAGAACCACGCTTACAGATGCATTCAAATGATCTGCATAAGTAGCCCCCAACTCCCAACTGGTAGCGACAAAAGATAAAAAGTAATACCATATCTGCTGACTATCAATCACAATCATGTACATTTCATTTTATGGATATAAGGATCATACAGTAACAATGGGAAAAAAGGACGGCAAGAAGATGCTCAAAAGTTAGTGGAAAAACTTTAAAAAACTATTATTCCAACAATCAGACCATAAAAATAATTCAGATACTCAAAAGGTAGCAATCATTGAAGTCTTCTCAATTTTATACTATAGAACTCTAAAAGAAAGCAATCATCAAAACAAAAGATCCAACTTTATTTCATTGGCACAGTCTAAAATATTTGTTTACGATCCTTGAGTCTTGTGGCAGTCGAGAAATGGATACTTAATGAGGTTAAGGACACACCCTTCCCTCCTAGTGGGAGTATTTAAACACCAGAATTAGATCTATGAAAAGATATGACACGTTATAAAATCAGATCAGTCAAAGCAAATTATAAGTTTAAATCAATATAAGTTTACAAAATTACTTACAAGAATCATTGTCATTACATCTACCCATGCTAATTCCTTCGCTTCTTCCGAAGTTTATTTGTTGTCGATATCGAACATAGTTATCGATATACCGATTCTATTCTTCAGGCAAAGCTTTCTACGACGCTTGTTTCGATAATCTTTTGATACAGTTTCCGATGTTACTTATTCACTAAATCCTTGTCTTTCAAACTCATATAATTTTTACCTCCATCACCTTTTTAGCCTTTCATTTGTCGCCGACAAATTTGTGATTATTTTAGTTCATATTTCCCCTTTCTAAAATTTGGAATATGTCCAAAGGTAATTTATGGCACATTCAAGGTTAACAACAATTTATGAGTTAATGATTTATTACCTTGCATCTATCTTTCATACTATCTTCATAAAAATACAAATCTCTAGACATCAACGATTAAATCAATTGACTAAACTATTTTATATTCAAATCAAAACTCTTAAAATGACAAAGTTTTTCAAACTAAATTATTACTTTGCAGCTAGTCGTTAGACATTGTAAAAATAACAAAGTGCAAAAAGTTAAATCTTGCAAAACATTTACAAAAAATTGTGCAAATTTTAAGTCTCATAAACAATAAAACTACAATTAATCAAAACTTCAAGTTTCCATATTTAGTTCCAAAATGAGTATAAGATAAGATGTAAAGCATATAATCTTACAATTCAAAGGATGAGAATCCCACAAAACACAATAAAATTACATGTGCTTAAAATTCATCAGTTAAAAAAAAAATAGGAACGTCATAAGCGTGAATAATTTACTAAATGAATTCTCTTTTAAATATTTTTCCCTTCTCCATGGTGAATAGACTGGAAAAGATATTCATTAATAAGTGCTTAATTAACATTGCTCTAACAATCTGTACTAAATACATGAATTCAAATAATCATTTTTCTACTAATTTGCTGGCTGGTCTACAGAACATTCTATTACAAGAGTATAAAAAATTACCAGTGGATCAATTCTTCCACTACTGCAAATTAAATACTAATCAAATAGATGAATAGATGCTTTAATCATACCAAGGCAAAATATCATATTTTTATTAAATGTCCTTTATTTCACATATTACAGAAGTATTATACAAATAAATATGTCAATAAATAACACTAATAAGGCATCAGAATAAAAAGGAACAAAGCCTAATTACTCTTGTGAATTCTTGCTAATTACATCAATTAATTAGAAATAAACTTTTTAAATTTTTAGGTACAAACAATCACAATAATTCAGATCAAATTGAAGGCACATATGTCAAGAGAAAGACGTTCACCTTTCAAATAAAATTGGAGACAATCAATGAACAAGCCCTTTTGTTGACAAATAAAAAATTCTGGAAAAAATATAAAATTATTGAACAGTTAGGTGCATAGGCTAATGCATGGAAGATTTATACTATATATGAACCAAAAAGAAGAATCTCTTCAACAATTATACAGTGCATTGTTCCCATTGTTCCCTCGTAAGCATTTGTCTTTACAATCTTAAAGAAAAAATTACTAATGAATATATCAATTCAAAAAGAAGTATGTTCCCAAATTGAGATAACAAAAAATCATTTTTGCCAGTTATATAGAAGAATTCAAAAAAATTGTCAAAAGTTTAGGAAAGTGGTCATTGCCCTCTACTCTTCATCAAACTCCCTCACATGCAAAATTTCATAAATTAAGATCACAATAAAACTAACCATTATGCCCTGAGGGACAAAAAGAAATAAACCATTAGGGGGGGAACTCTAAAGGGAAAGTAGCAGATAGATGCATGAAAATTAAACATACTACTAAAATGGAAGAATCAAAAAACTAAAGGAAAAATTAAATTCAAGAAAATAAAAAAAACCCACTTAAATTGAATCACAAATATATAGAGAGATAGATTCAGAAAACTGGTAGGATACCTCCAGAACTCAAAAAAAAAAAAAAAAAAAAAAAAAAAAAAAAAAAAAATTCAAATATAGCAATACAAATGGATGGAGTGTGTAATAGAATTTTTAACTAAATCTCATACACTGAAATGTCAATTAACATTTAATTCATGAAACAAAATCTTGAATCAGATAAATTGAATACATACCGACTGGTCAATTTTTTCATAATACAACCCTAAATGCTCGCAATTTGATGAGAGAACTGTTAGGTTGTGTTTGTCCGTCGAGTAAATTATTTGTACTCGTGACATTTTGAAATAAAATTAATATATTGATTGATATATTTATTATGTTATTTTGAGCTTATATTTATCCATAGGTCGATTTGATATTACAAATTGAGTGTTTGAGTTGTTAAACACAGAAAGATTCAATCTGTAATTCGATCTAAAATTATCGTTCACGATCAATAAATAAATATGGATAATTTATTTTGATAAGATCGTCTCGATTTTATTAAAGTCTATCTTTGACTTTGGTAATAAAATTGAGAGTACATTGGGGTCGGTTCACGCTCTATTGGGTCCGGGTCCTTATTTGGAATGGAATTTGGACACTTGCAAATGAAAATTGTGGCTCAATTGGACCTTTAATTTATTTGTAATTTTGTGTCTAGGTTTGGGCCATAAATTTGTTCTATTTATTTTATTATCGCTTTATTGCTTTAATTTAATTGTGATTAAATATCATTCATATAACATGCCATATAGATCACATTACACCGCTCTAGGTACTATTCATCATGCATTGTATATAATATTTATTTTCTTTTCTAATTTTATTAGATTAGAAAGATTAAATATTTTAATTAATAATTGGACCATTTTTTTAAGAGTTAAAATTGGTTAGAAATTATTAATTGAAAAAATCCAAACAGTATAAAAATATTAAGTGGGTGGGGGTGCACTGTTTATGTAAACCCACGGCCTCCCTTATTAGCCCATTAGTAAGAATAGGTGTATGCCTTGTGCTAATTTTATTGGCCTCCCTATATGAGGGCTGCACTGTTTCGATTACTAGATTGGGACTAATCGAGTGATAATTTTTTAGTGTTTATTATTTGCGATTGCCCCATAGGTAACGTAATTAATTTAAAACATAAAATTATCAAATATAGGGGTTGCACACTTAAATCAAAAACATCGTGGGGACTTTCTATAGAATATCCAAACGGTGTTATTGATGGCCTAAATACAGTGATACTAAATTAATATTGCATGAGATGCTAGATATATCGAATTTAGTGAAAGGGTCCCAGCCTAGCCGTAAATCACACTATCTTCTCCTATAGAGGAATGTATTTAAGATTTTGGGGTTTTAGGTATTCGTCATATAGAAGTAGTTCTTGGGACTACTCATGCATTTCATGTATCATATATGAAATCATTATTTTGTCTGTAGCTCATTTCAATTTTTAATTTTATTTCAGAAAAATGTCGAGCAATTCACTGTCTATGATTTTGACCAAAAACCAACTAGTAGGAGAGAATTATATTGACTAGAAACATAATTTGATGATTGTCCTCACTGCTGAGAAGCATAAGTTCGTGTTAACTGAACCCCGTCCTGATGAACTTACCGAAAGCGGTCCACGTTGCTCGGAAAGGTTTGCATATGAGAAGTGGATCCAATCTAATGAGATGGCTCTTTGTTACATTTTGGGATCTATCTCAAATGTGTTGTTAGAAACATCGAATATGGAAAGCGCTACTCGGATTATGGACGGTCTTGAAATGTTTGAGCACCGAGGGACGTCAGCCCGTCAGTCGCCATTAGGACTATAATGAACATGCGCATGAAACCAAGCATGCCCATGAGAGATCATATGCTTGCATTGATTGCTCGCTTTAACGTGGTACGAGGTTTTAGGGGCTAAAATCAAATCGGAGACTCAAAGTTGACATGGCTTTAGAAACTCTCCCCGAGATGTTCTCTCGGTTCAAAGTTAATTATAACATGAACAAGCCGAGCATGTCCACGATCGAGGCGATGAAGGAGCTCCAAAATATTGGCTGTTCTTAAGACCAAAAGTGGTGATGCCTTTGTTGTTTTTTTTTCTTTGGATCATCCTCTTCCAAAGCCGAAAGGAAAATGAGGCAATCAGAGGAAGAAATCCAACACGAAAAACCCACAGAAACAGGTTAAAAAGGCAAAGCTAGATGATAAGCTTAAAAGAAAGTGTTTTCATTGTGGACAGAAGGGTCATTGGAAGAGGAACTGCTAGGAATACCTAGCTTCCAAAAAGCCAGGTAATGGTGAGTTATCTTTTATTGAGTCATGTTTGGTGGTTGATTTTACTGATTCCTGGATTGTAGATTCTAGAGCCACTAATCATGTTTGCAATTGTTTGCAGGGGTTCTAGGTAACCAGGGAACTCAATGAAAGGGAACTGACTCTCAAAGTTGGTACAGGAGCAGTGGTGTCTACAAGAGCTATTGGAAATGTTTATCTTTATTTAAGAAATAAAAGACATTTGGTTTTAAAGAATTGTTATTATGTTCCAGATATTACCCGAAATTTGATTTCGGTTGCTTTGTTATTTAGACAAGGATATTTTGTCCAGTTTTCACCTTTTTCGGTGGATATTACTCTAAATAAAGCCCTTATCTGTAGGGGACATTTGAATGATGATTTATATGTTTTAAAACCTCTTGATAGCTCATTGCACCACACTGAATCTAACAAACGCATTAAATTGTCTCATACTAATGAGACTTACTTGTGGCACTTGAGACTTGGCCATATTAACCTTAATAGGATCCAAAGACTCATGAGGGATGGTCCTATAAGTGACTTAAAGATGGAGTCCCTACCAGTTTGCGAATCTTGTTTGGAAGGAAAAATGACTAAGAGGTCCTTTACATCAAAAGGACATAGGGCCAAAGAAGTTTTGGAATTAGTACACTCTGATGTATGTGGGCCAATTAGTGTCCAAGCTAGAGGTGGGTATAAGTACTTCATCACTTTTACTGATGACTACTCAAGATATGGTTATGTTTACCTAATGGCTCACAAGTCTGAAACTTTTGAAAAGTTCAAGGAATTCAGGACTGAAGCGGAAAAGCAATTAGGTAAGAGCATTAAAATACTTCGATCAGATCAAGGTGGAGAGTATCTATCCCACGACTTTAGAACATATTTGTCAGAAAATTATCCCAACTGAGTGCACCGGGAACACCCCAACAGAATGGTGTTTCAGAAAGGAGAAACAGGACCTTGTTGTACATGGTCAGATCAATGCTTGGCTTCTCAACACTTACTACATCATTTTGGGGATATGCAATACAAACTGCAATATACTTGTTGAATGTAGTTCCATCTAAGTCTGTCCCTAAGACACCCCTGGAATTGTGGAATGGGCGTAAGCCTAATCTAAGACATATCAGAATATGGGGATGTCCAGCATATGTGCTTAAGGGAAAGGTAGATAAGATGGAATCAAGATCAGAGTTGTGCATTTTTGTAGGATATCCTAAGGGGACAAGAGGATATTAATTCTATAGTCCTTAGGACAAGAAGGTTTTTGTAAGCACAAATGCAACCTTCTTAGATGATAGATATATAGAACAACGTGAATCTAAGAGTAAGGTTCTTTTGGAAGAAATAAAGGGAAACATTCCCAGCTCATCCACTCCAGAGATCCGCACTGAACCTACTCAACATGAATTCACGCCTCTACCATTGATGATACCTCGATGCAGTGGGAGAGAAATGGAGGTTCCACCTACCATACCTACTGGTCTAGAGGCACCTGATATGTCAGAGAATCAAGTCTCTCCTGTTCAGTCACCACATGAGACTGAACCTGCAGCGGAAGGACATGGTGGAGGAGAAACAATAGTAGAACAATCACAAATTCCAATCAATCAAGAACTTCCACAACTTAGGCGTAGTGAGAGAGTCATTTGACGACCTTCTAGGTACTTGCTATATAGAGAGTCTTTCGAGGCAGTCTCTACCGAGCAAGAAGAGGATCCCACTTCGTTTAAGGAAGCTATGGATGATATAGACGCTGACCATTGGAAGAGTGCCATGGATTCAGAAATGAAATCTATGTACACTAACTCGGTCTGGGAAATTGTAGATGTACCAAATGGGGTAAAACCTGTAGGGTGCAAATGGATCTACAAGTGGAAGAGAGGAGTAGACGGAAAGGTGGAAACCTTTAAAGCTAGATTGGTTGCTAAGGGTTTTACCCAAAGAGAAGGTATCGATTACGATGAAACCTTCTCTCCCGTGGCCATGCTTAAGTCTATAAGAATCCTCTTATCCATTGCAGCTCATTTTGATTATGAAGTGTGGCAAATGGATGTCAAGATAGCATTCCTTAATGGAAGTCTTGATAAGAGCATCTATATGATGCAACCAGACGGTTTTATCCAAAATGGTCAAGAGCATAAAGTATGCAAACTGAATAGGTCCATATATGGACTTAAACAGGCGTCTAGGTCCTAGAACATCAGATTCGATCAAACTATCAAGACTTATGATTTTGATCAAAATCCTGATGAACCTTGTGTCTACAAGAGGATTAAAGACAACGAGGTGATTTTTTTCATACTATATGTTGATGATATCCTACTCATTGGGAATGACGTAGGAGCATTGACTTCAGTTAAGCACTGGTTGGCACAACAGTTTGATATGAAGGATTTGGGAGAAGCCAATTATGTTTTAGGTATTCAGATCCTTCGGGATAGAAAGAACAGTAGAATCGCTCTATCCCAAGCTTCATATATTGATAAAATATTGGTGAGATTTGCAATGCAAAATTCCAAGAAAGGTCAAATGCCTTTTAGACATGGGAGCACTGTCCTAAGACTCCTAGTGAGGTAGAATACATGAAACAAGTTCATTATGCCTCGGTTGTAGGAAGTCTCATGTATGCTATGCTATGCACTCCACCAGATATTTGCTACGCTGTTGAAATTGTTAGTAGATATCAGTCAAATCTAGGACCGGAGCACTGGACTGCTGTTAAGCATATTCTCAAGTATCTTCGCAGAATAAGAGATTATATGCTGGTCTATTCAGCTCCAGGTTTAGTGCCTACGGGTTATACTGATTCTGATTTTCAGGCTTATAGGGACTCTCGCAAGTCCACATCAGGGTCAGTATTCACATTGGGTGGCGGTGCCGTTGTTTGGAGGAGCATCAAGCAGTCTTGTATTGCTGATTCCACCATGGAGGTAGAATATGTGGCATCTTGTAAAGCAGCCAAAGAAGCGGTATGGCTAAGGAAGTTTTTGCTAGACCTTGAGGTGGTTCCTTCGACATCACTGGCCAGCACTCTATATTGTGATAACAGTGGAGCGGTGGAAAATGCAAAAGAGCCCAGAAGCCACCAATGTGGGAAACACATTGAATGAAAATACCACCTGGTTAGAGATATCGTTCAACGAGGAGATGCTACAGTGTGCAAGATTGCATCTGCAGAAAATCTTGCTGACCCCTTTACCAAAAGCTTACCAGTTAAGAGTTTTGAGGGGCATATTGAAAATATGGGTGTACTTAACATGTCTCATTTACTCTAGGGCAAGTGGGAGATTTGTTAGGTTGTGTTGGCTCGTCGAGTAAATTATTTGTACTCATGACATTTTGAAATAAAATTAATATATTAATTGATATATTTATTATGTTATTTTGAGCTTATATTTATCCATAGGTCGATTTGATATTACAAATTGAGTGTTTGAGTTCTTAAACACAGAAAGATTCAATCTGTAATTCGATCTAAAATTATCGTTCACGATCAGTAAATAAATATGAATAATTTATTTTGATAAGATCGTCTCGATTTTATTAAAGTCTATCTTTGACTTTGGTAATAAAATTGAGAGTACATTTGAATTGTATTGAACGGGACCATGTGAAATTAATTTGTGACATTGACCAGACAAATTTAATTTTACTTGACTATCGTACATAGGACCTTAATCCTGAGCGGATAATGAACGTCGGTTACTAACTTGAAGTTCTTTAAGGTGTCAATGAGTGAGATCAAATTGCTGATCAATATCTCGATACTTTGGAAATTAGAGTGAACTAACGAGGAACATATATTCGTAATATGGAATCCGTCACCTTTAAGGTATGATAATGATCTCACTGGTTCTTCTAGTATACAGTTTAATCTGAGCTCAGTAGTTCGACATTGATTGTTGAATTCAATGATGTGATGTGATCACATCGAACTATCAGATAGAAGATGAGAGTTGAGAATTTGTGAATATTCGAATAAGGGCATTTTGGTCATTTTACTTATTCCGAATATTTGAGTTGATCGACGGGGGTATCATGTAGGATCGATAAGTCGGAGGATATAATTATAGATTGTTGCTTCAGTAATTTCAATTAGACTAAGAGTGCGAGTCTTGTTCTTTTAGTAGAATAGAACACGATTAATAAATTATTTTGGTGATCAAGAGTTGACCGAGTCAAAATTAATTTATTAGAGCTTAGTTTAATTGGGTCCGATCAAGTCTCCTCGGTGGCTCCAATATATAGAGCTAAATAGGCTTATTACTTATTTTGAATTTGTGAGATATGGGCTCGGGTTATGGTACTAGGGTTGGTAGGGTTTTAGAGTGTAAGTAGATTATAAATAGTCTCATAAGACCATTTTCTTCACACAACCAAAAGCAGATAGGCGGGACACACACTAAAGTGTGAAGTGTATATTTCTCCTAACAAAGAAAACCCTAATCCTAGTATAACCTAGATCGAGAGAGGTGACCACTCACCGGTATAGCCACTCTTGGAGAACACTGGGGAAGGCTTGAGGGTTTGAAGCTTTGGAAGATTAAAGAACACTGTTAATAGGAATTTTGTAAATCACGCTACAAGGGTAATTCTTTCAACACCTATATGTTCTTGCAGTTTTATTTAATCCAGTTAAATGCACAAAATAAATCATATCTTATGGAGGAATATTTGATCATCACAGAAAATTAATTTTTGTGATGTCCAGATCCCGGTCTCCAACAAGAACAAAGTGGAGAGATAGGGTATGATGAATCAAACTAAATAAACCCTCATTTGAGCAAAACCAAACCGAAAACAAATATGAAAATCATTCGATTTTAGCATTTATGTCCTCGATTTGTTTTCGTTGCATTTTTATTATTAACTTTCAATTAATTTTCATATCTTATCTGATAACGTTTTTGTTCAAATATTTTGCTAATGTGCGTTGAAATGATAGACAAATATTTTTCTCAAACTTTTGTATTTGTTATTTATTTTACGAATTTAAAAATATGAGAGGTAAAAATACCCTTTACGCTATTTTAATTAATTTTTTGAACAAAGTCATTATCAAAGATAGAGATAAAATGTGTAAATTAATAAATTGATGATAAGAATGTGATTAAAATAATTGGGGACATAAATACAAAAAAGAGAAATAGTTGGAGTGCTTCATTGTAATTAAAATGTATTGAAGTCAACAAAAAAAATGTAGTGTAATTATTCATAGCACAATTCAGGCGAGGGTTTCAAAATTGAAATTTCCATTTCACAATACACACGCGAAGAAGGAAGAAGGGTTTCGTACCAAATCGGATTCAATTTCATGTGTAATTCTTCAATCAAATGTAAATTTTTTTCGATTTCATCAATTTGGAATCTATTTCATCTTTATTCAAAAATGGTGGTCACTCTGAGTTGAAACCCAGAAAATCCATTCCACCTAGAGATGTCTCTTAGTTCTGCGATTTGGTGGCCTTCTTCGACTTATTTCATTGAAGGTAATAAAACAATCCATAGTAATAGTATGCATTTCATTTGAAAATTGGCGGTGTTGATCGAGTCCAGATGTGTTGTACAAAAAACACATGTCTTCTGAGCTGTAACAAGTCATGAAATAAATATATGAGGGAATTAATATAGACAACATTTAATGCATTTACACTTACTTTTATTGATGATGTGTAAGAATTTTATTGGAGAGACAACTAAAGATATATGTTTTTGGGACAGCAGATTTGGACTCGCGTTGATCATTGACGTTTTTTGTATTGCTGGTGGTTTTGTGCTTATTTAATCGAAGGTATTAAAATGATTGGTTATAACTATTGTGTGAATTGAAGTGAAATTAGGTAATTAAGTAAATAAGTAATTTTTGGTTTGTTATATGTTCATATGGATACTAGTGAATTTTGGAATTTCATGTTAAAAATTTTTGTTGCTTGGAGTGAAATCTGTGGGTCGAAGGTTAAATTTTTAAGAAATTTGTTTATTAGAATGAGATTTATATGGGCAATTTGAATATATTGGACAAAAAACTAAAATTTGATAATTATGGGAATTTACTTGTATGTTTAGTAATAATTAAATTAGGGTATGATTTAGCCTCTTTCGAAGGAAAAATAACATAAAAATGAAATAGAGGAATGAAAGAATGGCAGATTAGGTTTATGATGTGTGGATTTAAATTTGCAAAATATTTTAATGGTAACAATGAAAATATCATATTTAAATTGGTTTCAAATGCTTTTGAATATATACTGGTTATAAAATAAATTGATTAGGTTTAAGATGTGTGGGTTAGAATGAAAGTGTTATGTGTAGAGGTGACAAAAGTGGGCTGCCCCGTGGATTATCCTAGATAATCCAATTTATGCGAAATCAGGGAGATTTTTCTCTCCGGTTTCAACCAAAACCAGTGGGGAGAAAATGTTTTGTTTTGTAAGCTTTATTTATTTTTTATTTTTTAGTTTCCCATTTGAATCTTCTTGTGGATTTTGATTTTGAGATGTGCAAGGATTTTGATGTGGTGACCTATTGTTTTTCCTCGTCGAGTTAGCTAGTTTTATTATGTATATGCCAATGATTCGCTTACTTCTTTTCGGTGCCAAAATATATTATGATGATATCTACTATATTTTGATCACCTATTAGGTTGTATTACCTTGTTTGTATTTAAGTACTATGAGCTCATTCATATGGAGTGTTGCATGATGATAGTATGGTGAATGTTGTTGAAGGATTGACAAAGCGGTGTGATCTTATTCGTGAGAAAAAATACTCAAAATTCTTGAAGCGCTCAATGCTAGTGAAATATCAAGTGGACGTGGCATTAATCAATAAACTGTTATAAAGTGTTCTGGTGATACACGTTGGGACTCTCACTATGGTTGTTTATGTAATTTGATACTCATGTTTTCAATTACAATTGATGTTATTGATATAATTGCTAATGATAGTACAAATTGCAGAAAAAAGGTAAAGCGCATTATTGGCAACAATTCTTACATTTGAGTTTGTATTTGGCCTACATCTCATGAAAAAGGCGTTAGGAATTTCAAATGAATTGTCAAAAGTATTACAAATGAAAGATCAAGGTATTGCTAATGACATGAGATTAGTAAAAATATGTAAACAACGGTTCTAAAAGTTCAGGGATGATGAATAAGATTTTTTTTTGGTAATGGTTAACATCTTATGTGGAGAGCACAACATTAGTGTCCATAACATGAACGATATGTATACACCTCTAGGTCGTTCACGACATATCACTATGACAAATTTACATCACTTTCATGTGGATTTATTTTATGCAAGAATTGATATGCAACTTCAAGAGTTGAATGATTGGTTGAGCAATGACTTACTTCTTTGTATAACATGTTTGTGTCCGGATAATTCATTTTTACTTTTAACAAGAGCAAATTAATTCAAATGTGTAAGTTTTATCCAAAAGATTTTCAAGGATTAAATATTTTGTAACTTGATGATCAAATTGACACATACATCATTGATATGCACACTGATGAAAATTTTGGAGGATTACAGGGTCTTGGTGAACTTGCACAAAAGTTGGTTGAAACAAAAAAATGAAGTATATTTGTTATTATACAAGGTTTTGACATTGACATTAATTCTTCCAGTTGCTACTGATATGGTAGAGAGTATTTTTTATAATGAATTATGTGAAGAATCGATTACGCAATCGAATGGGTGATAAATTGTTGAATGATAGCTTGATTGTGTATATTGATAATGATATATTTGACAAGATTGATGATGATGTATTATATAACGTTCTCAGAGTATGAGAACTTGTAAGAAATACTTGTAATGAGGTATAAAAAAAATTTCATCACTATTACGTTGTTTCAAATTTTTTTTTGTATATCATTTGGGAAACCCCCCCCTCCCCTCTCCCTCTCCCTCCCGGCCTCCCAGAATTGTTTGACCCCGCCACTGAATAGCCATACGTATTGGAGTTGCAAAATGCAAGTGATGGACAATGACTATGAATGGTGCCTATTGATTAAGAAAAATCTTCATCTACCACAAGTATTATCTTCAAAATCTGCATTATCCTCTATGAATATGAAAATATTATATTGACTTATTGTAATATTGACCAACTTATACCACAAGTATAGTATTATCTTGAAAATTTACAACTTGCGTGTTTTCTTGCACGAAAATTCATGTTCGAATTTATTCTTCAATAATATCATATTTTCTTCGAGAAAGCAGTGAAACATGTGTGAATTCCTTTTTGCGTGTTTGAATTAATCTCCTTTACACATCATCCAACTGTATAATCCTATTTTCAAAGGGGTTAGTTTCATCAAATACTACAAAAATAATATAAAATAATTTAAAAAATATTATCTAATTTTTTTTTTTTTTATTTTAAAAATACTACTTGTTGTTACATTTGTTAATTGTTATGTTATTACGTTTCTTATAAAAAAATGTGTGTTACATTTGAAAATTAATATATTGAAAAGTAATAGTGGAATTTTATTATAAAATCTACTACGTGACAAAATTATCATTTTTTTTTTCTTTTCAAAGCGCATGCAATAGATTAAAATTGTCTTCGAAATTATCCATATGAAAACTTAGAAAAGTCACTATGAACATCTATAAATATATGCAATTTTGTTCATGAATAAGCAACAAATAGAAGAGAAAATGAACAAAAGAAAACAAAGTATGCAGATTTTAGGTAGTATATTCCCATTTTTTCTTTTGGCATTCATTTTAATTTCGGAAGCTTCTTCTGCTCATAACAATGATTTTCTTGAATGCCTTACCGAACAGTTCCAAAAATCTAACTCGGAATCTGATTCCATTTACACCCCACAAAATGCATCATATTTATCTGTTCTTCAATCTTCAATACGAAATCTACGGCCGGCATCAAACTCCGGCCAGAAACCGGTCGTAATCATTACACCGGAGCATGAATCTCAAATTCAGGCTGCAATTTATTGCTCAAAGAAACATGGGATTCAGCTAAAGTCCGAAGTGGTGGACATGACTATGAAGGACTTTCATACATATCTCAAACTCCGTTTTTCATAGTGGATATGAGAAACCTAAGATCAATATCAATTGACACAGAAAAAAACACTGCATGGGTTCAAACAGGTGCAACACTTGGTGAACTTTATTACACAATTGCTGCAAAAAGCAAGACTCTTGCTTTCACAGCAGGTGTTTGCCCTACAGTGGGTGTTGGAGGGCATTTTAGTGGAGGAGGATATGGCATGATGTCTCGTAAGCATGGTATTGCTGCAGATCACATCATTGATGCCAAAATAATTGATGCTAATGGACAAATTCATGACCGAGAATCCATGGGAGAAGATCTCTTTTGGGCCATTAGAGGAGGTGGAGGTACTAGTTTTGGGGTTGTGGTTGCATTTAAGATTGAATTAATTGTTATTCCCCAAACTGTGACTGTTTTCAATGTTACAAGAACCCTAGAACAAAATGCAACACAGTTAGTACACAGATGGCAATATGTTGCTGACAAGATTGACGAAAACCTTCTGTTAAGACTCTTCTTAAGAAGCTTCACTTCTTCAAGAAATGGGAAGAGGACAATAGGAGCATTTTTCACTTCTTTGTACCTCGGTTCAGTTGATGATCTCCTCCCAATCATGCAAGAGAAATTTCCAGAATTAGGTTTGGTGAAAGAAGATTGCACTGAAATGCCATGGATAGAATCCACACTCTTTTTCGCAGGTTTCCAGGGCGAATCACTTGATGTTTTGCTGAATAGAACTCAAGTTTCCACGACATACTCTAAAGCAAAATCCGACTACGTGAGACAACCAATGTCAGAATATGGTCTAAAAAACATATGGAAATTTCTTATCGAAGAAGATGAAAATGGGGCTGAATTGCAATTTAGTCCTTATGGAGGGAGAATTAATGAAATCTCAGAATCAGAAATTCCTTTTCCACATCGATCAGGCAACATATTCATGATCCACTATGGAGTAGGTTGGGAAGATAATGCAGAATTCCAAAGGCATATAAACTGGATTCGGAGGCTTTTCAAATTTTTGGCTCGTTATGTGTCAAAATCACCAAGAGCTGCGTATTTCAATTACCGGGATTTGGATATTGGAAGGAACAATATTAAGGGGAACACAAGTTACAAGCAAGCAAGTGTATGGGGGTTTAAGTATTTCAAAAATAATTTCAGAAGATTGGTTCATGTGAAGAATAAGGTGGATCCATCCAATTTCTTCAGGAATGAACAAAGTGTTCCGCCTGTGTCATTATGGTAAAATTAAGAACTACATATGATGGCTTTTCATTTATTATATATTACATACCAAGTATATGTCTGGTGAATACATTGTAATGTAAACATTAATAAAGTAATAATAACTAATAATTATATATCAATATGCTTGATTTGTTTCAAATTTCAATTTCACATACATTTGGGCTCAAGTTCGTTCCATGCTATATTTGTGACTATCTATATTGTAATTAAGAACACTTCTAAAAGTGTTCAACAATTTCATGGTAGAATTGAACCTGAAAAAGAAAGAAAAAAAAAACACTAACATGCGAAATATTGAGGTTCGACTATATATAGCCTCTATGCATGTCGAAATCTACCAAATTAAAATAACTTCTTTTACTATAGTTCAATTTAAGATTACATATCTAAGAGACTCAATCCACGTAACAACAGCTCACCTCTCGTTGATACACGAATTTTGAGCTTCATGATTGAACCAATGAATTTTCATGAATATTGTTCAAGTGTATGGACATATTTTTTTTTGAGTTGAGATCAAGACTGATCAAGAGTAGTATATTGACTAAAAGAGAACACATACAAATAGGTGAAGTTTGTATTTTTGCCATTCTTCTTGGCCATGTGGAAGAACATGATTGGGAGCTTAGTTGCGGCCACTGTGTGCTAAAAAATCCTAGTTGTATAATCTTGTACAACTTTCAGCGCAAACTTTATCAAAATACAATATCAATCTGAAGCTGCCCAAGGGACCCAATGGATTTAAAAATAAATAATTTTTTTACAAATTATAAGTATATGGATCTTATGAAATGTGTAAATACAAAATAAATAAAAGATATGTGTCATACGGAATATGTGGATAAAAATAATGTTTGACTAATTTATAAACACCCAAAAGCAATTTGAAATATACTATTAATCTATAACATATTTGGGAGTATTTATAAGCACTTATAAGCTAGTCAAATATCAATTTTATCCACACATTTTGTAGGACACATAATTTCTATACACTTGTTATCTACACATTCTATAGTACTATAATCTATAAAAAAGTATACCAAACAAGCTGCTAGCCTACTCTCGATCTACTTTACTTAAAAATCATGAGTCCCAAAACCTACCAATAAAGGCTCGAATTGCACCCTCAAATTATTTGTAGTTACATAAGTTCACAAGCAAACTCTTAGGGCATGTTTGATTTGTTGATACAACTGTTTATTTAGATAGATATATATATATATATATATATATATATATATATATATATATATATATATATAATAGTTATTCTGATAATGTGTTTATCATTATTTTGTTTGATTTAGTTAGGTATAGAATAAAAAAAGTCAATGTTAAAAAGGTAGTTTTTTTTCCTAAAAAGACAATTCTATCCTTATTCTTAATTAAACGAAAAAACAAGAAAAAAATAGGTGGAGTTGCAAAGGGTAGTGGCGGCAGACGAGGTGTCGGTGGCAATGGCGGTGGCGGTGGTGGCGGCGGAGAGGCGGTTCTGGGTGGTGGGTGGTGGCAATTCTCCTACAATATAGATTTTCAAAAATAAATTTGTTCTATATTAAAAATGGTACGTTCGTTTTAAAAATATGAGTGAATCCTTATTCGGTAAAAAAATTTGTCATCTTTTTTGAAGAAAAACTTAAATTTTTATCTGGATAAAAGTGTATCTAGAATCAATTTCATTTAAACAAGATAAAACAAATAAATTATCTATAGGGTAATTATATTCATACAACATTATTTGATAACCACACCACATTTTAATTGTAATAAAAGTCTTTAACTATTGCTCATTTTTATATTTATGTCTTTAAATATTTTTTTATCACATTCTTATCATCAATCTATTAATTTGTACATCTTACTTTTGTCTTTGATGATGATTTCTGTCCAAAAGTCAATTAGGAAGGCTAAAAAATAATTTTCCACCTCTCGTATTTTTAAGTAAAATAAATAACAAATACAAAAGTTTGATAAAATATTTTTTCCTCATTTCAATGCACATTAGCAGAATATTTGGACAAAAATTGTCAGTAGAGACAAAATGTGAAAATTAGTTAAAAGGTAATGAAAAAAATGGGATGAAAAAAATTTAGAGACATAAGTGCCAAAATGTTAAAGGCTGGGGACCTTTGTTACAATTAAAACGTGGTCTAAACAATAAAAATTGTAGTGTAAATATAATTACCCTTATCTATAATCTTTAACCATTGATCCCTTAAGACCATATACCTATGAATGCTCATAATCCAAGTTGGATAAAAATCACCATTTCAGCCCTTCAATTATACTTTTCTTCTTGAGTAACATTTTCTTTTTAATGGATGATGATAGAAATAATGATAGCTGATATATAGTTGTCTGTCAAGAGTGGCACGTCCTGACACAACCGCTTCGTTGGTATCATAAGCTCGTCTCTAATAGATAAATAACAATGACCCAACTGCCATTAGGCAAGCCAGACAAGCGACTCATAAAATGACAGTTATCATCGACAATTGAAAAGATGAAACACCAGCAATTGAGAAGATGAAACATATCACATTAAATCCTAATAATGAGGGAGACGAAGAAACACCCGTTATCAAATGAGGAAGATGAAGGGACACCCGTCATCAAATGAAGGAGATGAATGGACACCCGTTATCAATAACTACTGGCCATCCTTGTAAATAGAGGTCAATTCCCTAGGTAAAAACAGAACATACAACTCTTATACACTCCATATTGGTATTCTGCACATATATTTTAATCATATACTGATTATTACACCGGAGTGGACACGGGGAAAAAAGCCCTGCCATCTTTTATAGGTCTCCACCACTGTTGCTGCCGTGCTCAAAGAAGGAGAAATATATTTATCATCATTTGGTGCCGTCTATGTGAACTCCGCACAAAAAGTCATGGCTCGAACTAGAAGAGCTAAAAATGTAACCGCTCCACCAGCTCCCGTTAGGGATGTAGACACCAAGTCTAACGCCGCCACTAATCACCCACAACAAGATTTTACTTCTGCCATTCAACTTGCAGCACTGCAAGCTCAAGTGGCGGCCTTAACAGCTCTACTCCAGGATCAGAATACTGCGTTTTCTCAACTACCACATGATCCTAACCTTCTTCTGGTAGGATCTTTACCACCAGCGGCTCCGCCTCATGGTCCTAGCCCTCAATTGGTAGAGCATTCACTGCTAGGGGCTCCTCCCTAGACTCTTAACTTTCCAACAATGGAAACACCACCAACGTCAGCTCCACTGCTGGCTCTAGTTTCTCTGGCTCCACCTTCCGCACCCCACTTCTATTCACTAACATCTGGCCCACCAACGACGGGAGTTCCTCCCTAGACTCTTAACTTTCCAGCAATGGAAACACCACCACTGGTAGCTCCACCGCTGGCTCTAGTTTCTTTGGCTCCACCTTCTGCACCCCACTTCTATTCATTAACATTTGGCCCAAATCCACACTAGGGGCAACCGTCATGGATGCCCACACCTACGCTGGTTGAGACACCAGTGTTAAGCCTGGAACATCGATTAGAAGACATGATAGGTCGCTAAATAGCTAAGGCTATGTCAAAAAAAAGTAGTAGGCATCAATCTTTGGTGTTAGAAGAAGATCATGTTTTCCTAGAAGTAATGGCAGTCTCCTTACCACGAGACTTCAAACAACCAAAGATGGAGAGGTACGACGGATCCTTTGATCCTGTCGATCATCTCAGGGCTTTTGTTGTCTTGATGAAGTTGCATGCCACCCCTAATGCGATTATGTGCAGTGCTTTTCTGCCAACACTTAGGCGAGAGTCCAGGGACTGGGTAGCTACCATTTCTCTAAAATCGATCCGTACATTTGACAATTTTTTCAACAGTTTTACTGCACACTTTGTCAGCAGCAAACATGTTAAGAAAACTACTATCAATCTCATGCAATTGACACAGGACAAGGACGAACTGCTGAAAGATTTTATTGCTCGATTTAATAGAGCCATGTTAGGAATCAAAGATCTGCAGATGTCTGCTGTAGTCACTACCATGATGAGTGGAACTCGATGTTGTCCTTTCAAGTTGTCACTCTCCAAGAACCAACTAGATACGATACATGAGTTACTCAAGAGAGGGGATAAGTATGTGGACGCTGAGGAAGCATATCTCATTACTAAAAGTATGAAAGATCGAAAGAAACCTGAGTATAACAAAAGAAAAACTCAGGACGAGCCCGAACCTCGAGATGATAAAAGAAAGCATAAAATGAATCATTTAAAGCGGATAAATGATGAGGTTACCAAGGAAGGATCGGGATAGCTGGGAAGTCCTGGTGCACCTACTGGATTCGATCTGCCACAAAAACATTCTTAACTACAGCAATAGTCAAACGAGGCGTGCCTTGGCTTTTATAAAAAAATTTTTAGGCGAGCTTACCCGAGACGAGACGAGACGAGACGAGACGAGAAGAAACGAGGCGGGCGAGCTCACCCAAGGTAAAAAAAACTTAGGCAAGCTCACGAAAGATGAGGCGAGGCGAGCTCACCCAATCGAAGGCGAGCTCACCCAAGGTAAAAAAAAAAGCCTAGGTGAGCTCCTCCATGACGAAACGAGGCGAGCTCACCCAACACAAGGCAAGCTCGCCCAATCAGAGGCAAGGCGAGCTCAAAAAAAAAAAAAAAAAAAAAACTAGAGCGGTGCATGTGCGATAGATTATTTCTACATTCCATTGACGATAGTGTATGAAAAGTAGAGGGGCTTATAAGGCATCTACTGCCTGAAAAACAAGGCCATCTGCTACTGTCTGAAAAACAAGGTCAGCTGCTACTATCTTAAAAATAAGGCTAAGCGATAAATCCTGTCTGAAAACAAAACAAGGCGATGAGCCTATGTTTAAAAATCAAGGCGATGAGTCTCTGTCCGAAAAACAAGGCGATGAGCATATGTTTAAAAAACAAGGCGGTGAGCCTATGTTTAAAAATCAAGGCGATGAGCATATGTTTAAAAATCTAGGCGATAGCCTCTATTTCAAAATCAAGGCCATAGCACCTGTTTAAAAATCAAGTAAAAATTAAGGCGATGAGCCTATGTTTAAAAATTAAGGCGGTAGCCTCTATTGAAAAACAAGGCGGTGAGCATATGTTTAAAAATCAAGACGGTAGCCTCTATTTAAAAATCAAGGTGATTAGCCTATATTTAAAAATCAAGGCGATGAGCCTATGTTTAAAAATCAAGGCGATGAGCCTATGTTTAAAAATCAAGACGATGAGTCCATGTTTAAAAATCAAGGCGGTAGCCTCTATTGAAAAATAAGGCGATGAGCATATGTTTAAAAATCAAGGCAATAGCCTCTACTGAAAAACAAGGCGATGAGCCTCTGTTTAAAAATCAAGGCAATAGCCTCTGTTTAAAAATTAAGTCGATTAGCCTATATTTATCATCAAGGCGATGAGCATCTGTATGAAAAACAAGGCGACGAGTATATGTTTAAAAGTCAAGGCGATGAGCCCCTGTCCAAAAAAAAAGACGATGAGCCTCTGTCTAAAAATCAATGAGTGCATGACACTTGTCCAGGTGGGCATTATAACAATGCCTACCAGGGGCATTAGATTAAGACCCTAAAAAGAACATAGGATTATACAAATAAATAGATAAATCTTGAACTTTAAATTCAAAATTTGGTTGAGAGATTAATTTAAACTTGAACTCTTACATGTTTATTACTTATCTTGTATCAATTTGCATTCAAGTAAAATACTTATTTTATGAAAGAAAGTTGAATCCTACTCGACTTGAATGAAAATAATTTCAATTTTATAACAGATGCTCAAAATCCAAGATTGCAAATTCTACCAAAAGTCCATTCGCTCAATGTTATAAATTTACATTCATGTGAAAGAGTAAATTCAGTTAAACACAGTGTTGACGTCGAATTCTATACTATCTACATGCCAACAGATCTCTAGTCAATCATCTACTAGTCTCTGTACATTACCTGTACACTAGGACGACCTTTAGGCACCAAGATCACCAGAAAAAAAAGGTTCGACGATCATTAGGATCACCTCTTCTGTTATACTTCTCTATAGAGGGCATTTTGAACCCGACGAAGAGCTCCCTAGCTTTCAATTCCATTGAGAACAGGAGGTTCTCATCATCGTCATCATGGTCGCATTCTAGCTCTTGTTTTTTATCCTCGAACCTCGAATGGAGAAAATTTGGGTAATTTCTTCCTTCCGTACGAACCTCGCTATACTCGCTGCGCCTCATCCAACCCCCAACCTGTCAAACACATTGACAGACGGAGCTGGCTAATTTCCTTGCGAAGGAAGAGGTCTCCTGTTCTGGTTGTCTTGCAAGGGCTTGGGATACACGTTCTGAGAGTTCCTGCCATTTGAAACTGGCAGGCCATCCTGAGAACGACGGCTTCCAATCGAGATGAGCCTCGAAAGGTTTCGCCAGGCGGGGTTGCGTTTGGGTCCATGTTGAGGAGATTGCTTCCCCAACAGTTCAAGTGCTGCCTTCATCCGGGTAGCTTCAGGTCCAGGTTTTCTTACTCAACCATTCGCTTATGTTGCTGTCTCCTCCTTCTGCGGTGGGTTATGTTCTGAAGGTCCTAAATGCTCTCTTGCCACAGGTCCGTATGGTGAGACTCGACTTCTTCTTCCTGAGATCTATCTGTCGCCATGCTCTTCCTGGCAGAAAATATATTTTTACCACAAGTTTTTGATTGTGTAACGTATTTTTGTGTCTCATAGACGGTGCCAATCTATTGACGTCAGATTCCATACTATCCGCTGGTCAACAGATTTCTAGTCAATCCTCTGCCAGCCTGTATGTTACCTGCATACTAGAACGACCGTTAGGCACCAAGATCACCAGAGAAAAAGGGTCCGACGATTGTTAGAACTTTGACGATCAAGTCAACTGCTGGTATATGTAAGTAACAACAATATACGGAGAATAGTACTAAAGTGTGAGAGAGACAAACAGACAGAAATTTGAGCAGAGTTTAAATGTGAGAATAATGCGTACCGTAGAACAACCCGATATGTCTTATTTATAGCTTCAGAGTTCTAACTGATTTAGGAAAACAATCAATTAGATATCTAATTTTCATTATCGCGTTGCTTAATTATATAGCAATCAAACATAATCTTTCTTTGAATATATCTTCTGGTCACTCTGAAATATCACAATGCCTGCAGATCTGTGACGGATTCGATTGTCGGCGAAGCGCCTAAGGTGGATTATGAATGTCGAGGCCCTTCATGGGCTTTGCTATACTTAACTTAAGAGTGCCAATGTGTTGCTGGGCTTTTGAGGCCTTCCATGTATTTACGATGCTCTTGCTGGGCCCACGAGGCCTTCGTGGGGCAGGGTTTGGGCCTATACTGAGCTTAGGAGGTCATTGATAACGCGTAGGCTTTATCAAAATTGGGTGGTAAAATATCTAATATTGTTGACTTGTAATTAAATCAAAATTAAAAGAAGCTCAGATGAAGGTTTCAATTCAGTCTTGGATTTCGTGTAATTTCAACGTGATTTAACATCTCATTCATTATTTACTGGAATGATAATATATATACATATAGGCATAGACACATACAAGTAGGACATACACCCACAACAAATATGGATATATACATACAAGTAAGACACACATCCACAACACATATATACAATTGATTTTCTTTATTTCATCAACATCTTTTATTTTTTTCTTGAACTATGTGAAATTGAATCACAATTTTTTTCTTCTTTTAAATCCGATGTACGAGATTTATATATTATATATGCATTAATAATAGAAAGTATAAATATTGACATGAGTAACACTACTGATAACCACACAATTTTTTTTTTATTTCTTTTATTAAACTATACAGTATATATTAACACATAATATACAGTGAATGTGTGTGTTTTGGGTTGTGTGTAGTGTTAGTAAGTGAGGTGTATATTTGTCTGTATGTATGATGTGTGTATATATTTTGGATCATGCTAGTTGTACATTACACACTTACACTTTCTTACGTGTCAAATAATGATTTGACCAAATTATTATTTATTTGGTCAAATCATTATTTGACACATAAGAAGGTATAAGTGTGGTTGTAAGTGTGAGTGTACAACTAGCATAATCCATATTTCGTGGTGTGTGTAATAATTATGTGTGTGCATTATGTGTGTGCATTGTGGGGGGTGTGTGTGTGTGTGCGCATATAACATAAACTTGATTTTTGTTTATTTGTTTTTTTTAATTTACTTTTTACTTTGGTACTTAAATTATAATTTCTGCTGGTCAAATTGGTTAAATATACTTTTTATCAACACATTTCATAGGACCTACAACTTACAACTTACTTTTTATCCATACATTCACCACAACTTATAATATAAGCACTTAAAAAATAATTTCAGTACTACCAAACATACACTTACATGTTTCTGTAAAGAAAAAAAAAACACACACACACACACACACACACTACCAAACATTCATTTACATGTTTATGTAAGAACTCGCCATTTTGTTTGTTTGTTTGAAATAGACTAGAAATTTTGATCTTTGAAAATTCGTGCTTAAAAACAGGATCTAAATTTCTAGGCTAAATCAAGATCTGAAATTTTAAAAATCTAAGGCATTTCATGTTGAGGACTAAGGTCCAAAACTTTAAAAGTTCAAAATATTTTATGTTTGAGGACCACAAACTGAAACATTCATAGTCTAATGCATTTTATGTTGAGGACCAATTATCAAAAATTTCATAATCCAAGGCATTTTATGTTGAGGACCAAGGTCCAAAACTTTTTATAGTCCAAAATATTTAATGTTAAGGACTAAGGTCCAGAACTTTCATAGTCCAAGAGTTCACGCCTTATATATATATTTGAGAGACTTGTCGTGCAACACTAAATATTACAAGACTTGGAAATTTTGGTTTAAAGACCCCCTTTTTAAAGACCACTTTGTATCTTGTTTTAATTTTTTTCTTTCTTTGTTTATTTAGCAGGAATTTCTAGATCAACTCGAATAATAAGATAAATTTAGACATATGAAATTTTCGAGCTCAAAAACCTAGGCAAAAATTACCTTTGCTTTCGGGATATTGATGTGAAGTACCACGCCCAGTCTAATGTACAGGTAAACATAAACTTTGCTTCCATAAAGCAATGACACATCCTTCCCCTTTTATCATTCCAGAACATTTGTGAGCGTCCTCTTTTGTGACTTCCGCTCCATCACTTTCAAAACATGGAATTTATTCCAAGGGCAATAATTTTTGAGAGAATTGAGAAGTAAAAAATATGATGGGAATGAGCACTTGTCAGACGTGGAGAAATTTCACATCTTCTAAAATTTTGAGAGTGGTCTACTTGGATTCAAATACTCATTCATATGAGGAATCTTAGTGAATTAGCTTTTATCGTCGGTTGTGCTACAAAAGATTACCAACGTCTAAACTTTGCTTATAGAGCCCTTTGCAAGATTTGGTGTCTAGAAACAATACTTTCGTGACCGTATGAGGTGAAATTGGTATTTCTCTTTGAGACCTTTGGAATATTAATGGACTTTCAATCTTAGGTGAATCTTATGAAGAAGTAGTTCTAAGCATTTCAGAGTTGACGAATCTACTTCCCAAGTCTTGCCGATATTTGTTTAATATTTTCTCACTGATTGTTGATGAGAACACAACTGATCGCATTAGTCATTTGGATTGGATGGATTTGTGGTTTCAAGAAAAAGGTTGTGTTCAAAATTCTAAGTAGAACAAATTGTATGAGGATACCATAAATTTAAATCCATACAAAAGATGTCAGAAAAATCCACCAAAAAAGATACAAAGACCCGTGGCTATAGACAGACCAAATGAAATTTTTTGTAGAGATTGAAGTCATTGGGGCGAATTATCCTTTTTTTATCTATTGTGGAACAAGAAGAGTTAGAAATAGGGGCTTATTTTTCCTTTTGGCTTTGTCACTTCGTCCTTTCTTCCGGAGACGAATATATCAGAGTTGGAACTTTTAAAGCGACTTCCAAGATGGTTACTGGATTTACTTACAGCCTAGTTTCTTCCATCTTAGCCAGCCTTTAAGAAAACTTACACAAACATCAAATTGCTTAGCAGGCTCAGACCTTGGTTCGATTCTACATTCATTTCCTAGACATTTTCTTTATGCTTGGACTGTAACTTATTTTTTCCGAGGTATTTATGGTTGTTTTGATAAGAGCATTGGTCATCCAACTATTTGAAAATATGTTGGAAGTTTAAATGCTTTCCAACCTTGGAATCTAATCACTCTATATCCTTTTCACGGTGTGTGTATGGATGATGATTTGAGATCGAAGGACACTGTAGAATTTCTAATGAGTATCCGACCTGGATTTTTTTCTTATCATCGACCTGGATTTGTTTCTTGAGGTGTATAATTCTCATAGGATTGCAAGGCAACAATTCTTTAGGCAAAGACTTCCAAGCTCACCAAAGAAGATGAATCTTTTAAGTAATCGAGCAACTATGTATCGTGTTTGGTTATCTCTGTAAAATATCAAGTTGATACAGAGTACTAGGACTGATGGAACAACAAAGTATTGCCACGCCTGATCAAGATTTGAGTGCATGTTTTATCATCTTGTGAGAGCTCTAATTTTCTCTTGACCTAGTTGTTCTGAGGCAAACAAATAAGGATAAAGATAAAGATTTAAACCCTCCAATGTATCAAACTTTAACTTCAAATTCTCCTTTCTCAAGTATTACGTCAAAAAGCAGCCGATACGACCAAGAAAGCCTCAAGTTGTTCAAAGTCCCAAAAAAAGCATGTCGATACGACCAAGAAAGCCTCAAGCTGTTCAAAGTCCCAAAAAAAGCATGTCTTGAAACTCTAGGCCTGACTTGAGCATCCCATATGTATCTTCACAGGACGAACATTTGGATATGTTACCTCAGACATAGAATGCATGTGTATATATGTTAGTTAATATTTTACCTAACTGTATGTTATATCAATGCATGCTTTGCTTCCTTTTTTTCCGTAGGATTTCCAAACATTGCCGAAGAGCTTAATTTCTTTCAAGTCCAAGCCTTTACTAGATTAGACCAGTGAGAATTGTGACTTGATTGACACACTTGATGGGATTGAGGACATTAATGTTTCGAAAGATCTTCCATGGAAATACCTTAGTCATATCAATGGTGGTATTTGGCATCCAACCTTCTAGATACCAATAATGCACAAGAAATGTATTATGGAACTTCAGCTATGTTACATGTTTTAGTATATGTTTTAATTGTAGTCAAGCCCCCTATCAAAATAGGCCCACCAGCTGGGTCACAACCCAAGTCCAACCCATCTTTTAAAATCCGTCCAATAACAATAGAAACTAGAATAAAAGATTTAGTTTGGGAAGTTACATTATTTATAGAGTCTACTCGAGTAAAGGACCCCTATTTGAAGGAACTTGTGCGTACCTAATTGTTTCCATAGAATTCACATCTTCTTTTTTAGTCGAACAAGTAGCAATTTGAGGTTGAGTGGTATTGTAATTTCTTGTTGTTTTTCCTTTTCTTGTATTTTTTTGTTTTTCTGTAAATTCCCCCCTTTTTTGAAGGATTCCAAATTTTTTATATGGTTTAACTGAGTTTTTTGATGTTGAGGCATTTGGATTCTTGATTTCAGTTATGAACCAAAGAAATCACCTATAGACGTTAAGATACTTGACTTAGACTGTGTAATAAATCCTGAAACAGTCATTGAGGTTGAGTGGTATTGTAATTTCTTGTTGTTTTTCCACGTTGCGCCATCGCTGAGGTCACCAGAGTTATCTGCGTCACCACAGTGGCCTGTATCGACAAATTCTATCTCATTGGAAAATGAGCTTGTGTGTCGCATGTGTGAGAGTTATTTTTTTGGATTTTTTACATCTCTGAGATTGAGAGTTATCCTTGTTCGTAGATTGATCACACGGGTTTGCCCTCCGTTTAAACAAAATTAGTAGTGCCCGGTGCCAATCCCCAAACCTCCATCTATGATCAGCAGTCCCAACAGGGGCGGAGCCACATGGAGCCGAGTGCCAGCGGCCGCTTGCACTAAATTTTGAGAAAATTTGTGGAAGAGCAAAATTCGCCTACACTATGGAGCAACAGAGAAGAAATAGAGGAAAATGGAGAGAAGAAAAAGAAAATTTTGCAACCTTTTCTTGCCTTTTCTACGTGTAGGTATGTATGAACTATTGCAACTTTTTCTTGCTTTTTCTGTGTGTTGGTATGTATGTGTGTACATATATATTTTCTGTATTAAAGATTTGAAGGTGAAAGAGAGACAAAGTGGGTATTTTAAATTCAAATTTTCACTTATGGTCCCTGAACTTTGAGAAATTAAAAAAAAAAAAAAAAAAACTAAATTCTCAAGTAAGGATTTATTATTTCTCCTTAATATGGTAATTGTATAAATTTGTTTTTTGGGAGGGGGAGGGGGTTTGGAAATTGAAGAATATAGAAAGTATTTTTAGAGATTTTGCTCTCGGTTTTAGAACACAAACCAATTGTTAATACTTGGAATTGCATCTTAAAAGACTAATCTTGTCAAAAAGAGTAGTCCAAGCCCTATTGTTATTCGATATGAAATTTACCCTTAAAACATGTCTTCAACAAAATGGTGTCTCATTTAAGAACACTATTCTTAAAACTCGATTACTCGTTTGAATTTAATGGGTTTTGAAACCATATTAAAATCTGATGATACTCTATCTTAAAATGTCATATGCTCTTATTTATTGGTTATTCATTTTATCTATAATCAATGTGAAATTTATCTTCTAACACCAATCATTCAAGACCATTTTACAGTACCAAAAAAATCGATGTATCTTCTATTTTGCAATCCTAAGGGCCATTTCAATCTCCCACTTAAACCCCAAATTCATGCAAAATACATATTGAGTTCCAAGTGGTCGAAATTGACTATGTGATGCAGGTGAAACGTGAAAAAATTTAAGAACATTGTGATATATGTCTTTAAATTAATGCTAACACAATCAAAGACTTCTGATTAGGAGAATCTTCATTTCTCACACGCATTATCTTCTTTGACTTGTTATTTTAGAAAATATTACTTGTTCCAGAAGTAATAACCTTGAAAATTTGCAATTAATTAATTTATTCAATACGTTGAAATTTTCTTTGAGGAGAAAGTGATAAATTTTTTAACTTCTTTGTATTAATACTTTTCAACATGTGACATGCAAAGTATTCATTACTTGAGGCTTTTTTTTTTTTTTTTTCCTTTTTTGACAGCTCGGCCCAATCTTCTTCACCAAAATGTAATCCTATTTTCCCAGATAAAAGTTTGAATTGTCATATGATATAATTCAAAATTCATTTTCACACTCAATTAGAAAAGTCACAGAAAAATATCTATAAATTACATGCAACTTTGTTCATGAATAACCAACTAAATATGAAGATTTCAGGTAGTTTATTCTCATTCTTTCTTTTTTTGGCATTCATTTTAATTTCGAGAGCTTCTTCTGCTCATAACAAAAATGATTTTCTAGAATGCCTTAACCTTCAGTTCCAAAAATCCAACTCGGAAATTGATTCCATTTACACCCCACAAAATGCATCATATTCATCTGTTCTCCAATCTACAATACGAAATCTAAGGCCGGCATCAAACTCCCGTCAGAGACCTTTGGTAATCATTACACCTGAGCATGAATCCCAAATTCAGGCAGCAATTTATTGCTCAAAGAAATATGAGATTCAGCTAAAAGTCCGAAGTGGTGGACATGACTATGAAGGACTTTCATACATATCTCAAACTCCGTTTTTCATAGTGGATATGAGAAACCTAAGATCAATATCAATTGACACAGAAAAAAACACTGCATGGGTTCAAACAGGTGCAACACTTGGTGAACTTTATTACACAATTGCTGCAAAAAGCAAGACTCTTGCTTTCACAGCAGGTGTTTGCCCTACAGTAGGTGTTGGAGGGCATTTTAGTGGAGGAGGATATGGCATGATGTCTCGTAAGCATGGTATTGCTGCAGATCACATCATTGATGCCAAACTAATCGATGCTAATGGACAAATTCATGACCGAGAATCCATGGGAGAAGATCTCTTTTGGGCCATTAGAGGAGGTGGAGGAACCAGTTTCGGAATTGTCGTTGCATTTAAGGTGAAATTAATTGTTATACCCGAAACTGTGACTGTTTTCAATGTTACAAGGACATTAGATCAAAATGCAACTCAGATAGTACACAGATGGCAATATGTTGCTGACAAAATTGATGAGAATCTTTTGTTAAGACTCTTCTTAAGAAGCATCAACTCTTCAAATGGGAAGAGGACCATAGGAGCATTTTTCACTTCTTTGTACCTCGGTCCAGTTGATGATCTCCTCCCAATCATGCAAGAGAAATTTCCAGAATTAGGTTTGGTGAAAGAAGATTGTACTGAAATGCCATGGATAGAGTCCATACTCTTTTTTGCAGGTTTCCAGGGCGAATCACTGGACGTTTTGCTAAATAGAACTCAAGTTTCCACGTCGTATTTCAAAGGAAAATCCGACTACGTGAAGCAACCAATTCCAGAATATGGTCTCGAAAGCATATGGAAATTTCTTAACCAAGAAGATGTAAATAGGGCTGAATTGCAATTCAGTCCATATGGAGGGATAATTGATGATATTTCTGAATCAGAAATTCCTTTCCCACATCGATCAGGCAACATATTCATGATCCACTATGGAGTGGGCTGGAGTCAAGAAGAGAATGCAGAATCCCAAAGACATATAAATTGGATCCGAAGGCTTTACAATTTTATGGCTCGTTATGTTTCAAAATCTCCAAGAGCTGCGTATTTCAACTATAGGGATTTGGATATTGGAATGAACAATATTAAGGGAAACACGAGCTATAAACAAGCAAGTGTTTGGGGATTTAAGTACTTTAACAATAACTTCAGAAGATTGGTTCATATCAAGAATAAGGTAGATCCAACTAATTTCTTCAGAAATGAACAAAGTATTCCTCCTGTATCACTGTGGTAAAAGAACTATATTGGCTAGTCATTTTTTGTGTAATATATCTGATTAATTTATTATGTAAACATAGTTATACGACGATTAATGAATAAAGGACCATTTGATTTTTTAAACTTATTAATTAGCATTTGTGTCCTTTTTTTGCACACTTACTTTTTAAACTTCATGAATTAGTATTTGATGAGAGATTTACTTTAGTATTTAAATTTAGAGCATGTTCGGTAGTCTTTTTTTTTTTTTCAAGAAAACTCATTTTTTGTCTATTATTTTTGACTTTTCAACCTTTTTACACTAGAAAAAAGTTTAAAAAGTCAATAAAGTACCCAAAAAAATCCTTTTTTTTTTTCAAAAAAACTACATCGAACATGCTCTTATTCGAAATGACAGACATATAAAAACTAGTGGACGTACTGCTGCAACAAGAATATTTATTGCAACGACTCAAATATTACTATTAAAGATGGAAAGGCGCATTGGCATTGGACATGGCGTCCAACCTAGAGGGCTTAAATTGCTTCTTCGAATTATCAAATTGATACTTCTTCGTGTTAGGATGAATGGGAAATTTGCTTGCGTCACTTGCTTCACTTTTACACAAATTGATAAATAGTTTTGTGATGTGTCATGCACCTCCCAATTCTCTACACACACAAAATAAAATAGATATTTCAAATACTATTTAAATATGACATACCACAAGTTTTGTGCACCTCCCAATATTCTAATCATATAATAATAGATTTCTTATAAAATTAAGAGAGAATGGAGATACTAAAAAAATTCAAATATGTAAATTTATTATAACAATAATTGATATATTTTTACAACAATATAAGAGTCTTAAATTTTTTACTCTAGTTTTTTTTGTCTAATACGCTATCGCTTTGACATTGAAGCTGCAATCTTTGACTTATTTTTTTTAAAAGATTAATGCTTGGTTTGTCTCCACAATCCCATTCACTATTAATCACGTATTTTCTTCTTCACAAAATCAAGATTCTTTATCACTCTGATGATAAATATGATTACACTTTGATAGATGACTGCTGCTCTCCTATGGACGCTTGTCTTAAGTTATCTGTCCGCCTCGTCGGTCTCATATGCTCGCCTACAGTAGATAGAACAACAGTCACCCACATCCATTGGGAATATGAAACACCAGCAGTTGAAGATGACGAAACGTCCCACATTAAATCCTAATTATGAAGAAGATGAAAAGGCACCCGCCATTAATGACCATTGAAGATACCGCTATGGGTCATTCTTATAAATAGGAGATCAACCCTCCAAGTAAAAATATAACATACATACTCAATATTGTTATTCTGCATATTTGAGTCTATACTATACTAATTATCACGCTGGAGTGGAAATGGGGGACAAAGCCCCACCACCTTTTGCGGTCTCCACCATCTTTGTCGTCGCACTTGGAGGACAAGAAGACATATAATTATCAATTGGCGCCATCGTGGGAAACCGTACAAGAAATCATGGCTCAAACCAGAAGAACTAAGAGTGCAACGACCTGGCGACCCACGCGGGGATGCGGATCTGAGTCTAATGTCGCTACTAATCATCCATGCAAAGAAGAGTTTGCTTCTTCACGCTCAACTTACTGGCGTTGCAAGCTCAAGTGGCGGCCTTATGACTTTGCTCGTGCTCGTAATAATACGGTTTCTCGATCGCGCAAGGTCCGTCCCTTCGCGGTAGGACCTTCACTGCTGGACGTTCCATCCCAGGGTCCCAACCCTTCGCTTTTAGGACCCTCGCCACTAGAGGCTCCTCCCCATAATCATAATTTTCCAGTAACGGAAGCACCGCCGCGAGCTCCTCCGTTGGCTCATAATTTTCTAGTGATGGAAACATCGCCGACCACAGCTCCACCGTTGGTTCCAAGTTCATTAGCTCCATTTTCTGCACCTCACCTCAATTCACTGGCATCTGGTCCAAATCCACTTTGGGGACAACCTTCGTGGGTACCAACGCTTACTCTGGTTGAGACACCTGTGTTAACCCTAGAACAGCGACTGGAGGACATGATGAGTCGCAAAATAGCTGAGGCTATGTTGAAAAAAGGCAGTAGACAACAATCTATGGTGTTGGAAGAAGACCATTTTTTCCCAGAAGTGATTGCAGTTCCATTACCACGGGATTTTGAACAGCCGAAGATGGAGAAATACGACGGATCATCTGACCCTGTCGATCACCTCAGAGCTTTTGTCGATTTGATGAAGTTGAGGGCTACCCCTGACGCAATCATGTGCAGGGCTTTCCCGCCCACACTCAGGCGTGAAGCCAGGGATTGGGTAGCTACTCTCCCCCCAAAGTCAATTCACACGTTTGATGATTTTTCTAAAAAGTTTGCTGCATACTTTGCCAGTAGCAAACGTTCTAAGAAAACCGCTATTGGCCTGATGCAATTGACCCAAGACAAAGATGAGTTGTTGAAAGATTTTATAGCCCGGTTCAATAGGGCCACTTTGGGAATTAAGGATCTCTGGATGTATCTGCTGAATTCTTTGCTATGATGAATGGAACCCGCGGTCATGCCTTTAAAATGTCACTCTCTAAAACCCACCGGATCGATGCATGAGTTATTAAGAAGAGGTGATAAATATGTGGATGCAAAAGAGGCCTTTTTCATTACTAAGGACATGAAGGATCGAAAAGAGCAGGAGTCTAACGAAAGGAAGGCCCGAGATGAACCAAGGCCCCATGAAGATAGAGGCAAGCAAAAAATGATTCATCCAGGCCCTAATAGGCCTAGTACTGGAAAAGAGGCATATAGTACACCGCTGCACACCTCCAGGGCTAATGTCTTGATGGAAATCTGAAATATGAAAGAGCTCGTATGGCCCAAAAAGATGTGGGCACCACCACATAGGAGAGATGAGACTAAATATTGTAAATTCTATCGAGATCATGGACATGATACGGAGGATTGCCAGCAGCTGAAGGAAGAAATAGAAAGACTTATAAAAGGAAGACACCTGTCCAAATTTGTAAAAACAGATAAAGAGAAAGGAAAAGAGGCTGAATACCGACAACAACCACCTCATCGCCCTGGAGTTATAAATGTCATCGTGGGTGGCATTGCTGTAGGGGGTGACTCAAATTCAGCACGGAAGAACTATGCTCGAGTCAATAGATCTACTTCGGTAGATAAGAATGAAAGGTTAAGCTAGAATATCACCTTTAGTGATGAGGATTTGGATGGTGTTACCTGTCCACATGATGATGCTCTAGTAATAGTCGCTGATATTGCAGATTTCATCGTGAAAAGAGTGTTGGTGGACAATGGTAGTGCAGCTGATGTTATGTCCTAGGAAGTTTTCCTAGGATTGAAGATATCACATAGTAAGATCAAACCTGTCACCACTCCCCTCCATAGTTTTGGAGGAGCTACAGTTATACCAGAGGGAACAATTGAATTACCGGTGACTTTGGGTACTTACCCAACTAGTGTGGTGATAATGACTAAGTTTTTGTTGGTAAAAGCTCCTATGGCCTACAATGCAATTTATGGTTGCCCACTTTTGAATGCGGCTAGGGCCGTGGTTTCCACATACCACCAGGTGATGAAATTTTCCACTAGTCGGGGAGTAGGGTGTGTAAGAGGTGATCAGCAGGCATCAAGAAGGTGTTATGTAGACAGCATACTTATCAAAAATACGGTGATGATGCTTGATATTGAGCAGCCTAAGGGGTGAATAGAACCGTTGGAACTCATTGAGGAGGTGGTGATAGCTGAATGTCAGGTTTTGAAAATCGGAGGCGGGATAGATCCTGAGGAAAAGCACAAACTAGTGGCATGTTTATCTGACAACATAGATGTATTTTCTTGGGGACCCCATGACATCGATGGAATCAGCCCCATGATTGCCCAGCACAGACTCGCAATTCCTCCTGGAATAAAGCCGGTAAAACAAAGAAAAGACAATTTGCTCTAGAACGACAACTGGCTATTTCTATAGAGATAAAAAAATTGTTAGAAGCTGATTTTATTCGAGGAGTACACTACCCTGAATGGTTGGCAAATGTGGTTTTAGTAAAGAAATCAAACGGAGAATGGCGGATGTGTGTAGATTACACTGATTTGAATAAAGCTTGTCCCAAGGATTCTTATCCTCTTCCAAGGATAGACCATTTGGTGGATGCAACTTCAGAGCATGAAAGGCTAAGCTTCACGGATGCTTTTTTCGGTTATCATCGATCTCTATGGTGAAGGTGATCGGGAGAAAACTTCTTTCATAACTGATAGTGGAACTTTTTGCTACACCACTATGCCTTTTGGGCTAAAAAATGCAGGGGCTACTTATCAAAGGATGGTAAATCGGAGATTTCATGGGCTCATTGGTCGTAATGTTGAAGCCTATGTGGATGACATGGTGGTCAAAAGCCGATTAGCGAAAGATCACATAACGGATCTCGAGGAAGTCTTCGGTGTTGCTAGAAAACTTAAACTGAAGTTAAATCCTAAGAAATGTGTGTTTGGCACATCGGGTGGAAAATTCTTAGGATTTATGATTACACACCAAGGTATTGAAGCAAATCCTGACAAAATACAAGCTATCTTAGACATGAAAAGCCCGACTACCAAGAAAGAAGTTCAACAGTTGACTGGAAGGGTGGCAGCTCTCAATCGTTTTATGTCGCGAGCTGCCGATAAATGTCATCATTTCTTCAAGGCTGTAGGAGGGTCCAAAAATTTTGAATGGACAAAAGAATGCGAGAAGTCTTTTGAACAGTTAAAGAAATCACTGTAACAACTACCAGTGTTGGCACGTCCCAACCCCGGGGAGAAACTAAGTCTCTACTTAGCAGTATCTTTTCATGCGGTCAGTGCGGTATTGGTGAAAGACCTTTCGAAGGGGCAGAAACCTGTTTATTATGTAAGCCAAGTATTGAGAGGGGCAGAAACACGCTAACACGCTACAGCTTAGTTAAGCAATTAGTTCTAACTCTGATTGTGGCAGCTAAAAAGTTAAGACCATATTTCTAGGCTCATCAGATACAGGTGATGACTGATCAACCAATTAAACAGATATTGCATAGGCCGGAGACATCTGGGCGTCTCTTGAAATGGGCTATTGAACTAAGTGAGTTTGATATTGATTTTAAACCACGCACAGCTATAAAAGCACAGGCCTTAGCAGATTTTATTGCAGAACTCACTCTTCCTGAAGAACCACCTATAAGTGACAAAGCAACTTGGGTAATATATGTAGATGGATCTTCCAACAGAGAGGGTTCAGGAGCAGGGGTCATAATTCTCTCACCAGATGCTGAAGAACTTGAATACTCACTTCACTTTGAATTTCCAGCCACTAACAATGATGCAGAATATGAAGCGGTCATAACAGGGCTGGGACTCGCCACACAGTTAGGAGTGACAGTTGTAGAAATTCACAGCGACTCACAATTGGTTGTTGGGCAAATTTTGGGAGAATACGAAGCCAAAGATGGCCGCATGGCTGCCTATCTGATGAAAGTAAGAGATCTGCAGAAAAAATTCGAAAAGTTCAAGATTACAGAGGTCCCAAGAAAAGAGAATGAACGGGCTGACGCTCTCGCCAAGTTAGCATCAGCCAATCACAAACATCTTCCAACCACTGCTAGTGTTCAAGTGCTTAGTGAGCCTAGCACGGTGTCGTTGATTGCTGTCTTGGAAGTAAATAATGAACCTTCGTGGATAGACCCCATCTTGGACTATCTTACGAAAGGTACTCTACCAACAGACCAAATTGAAGCTAAACAGTTGAGAGTACGAGCTGCTATGTATTCTGTGATTGATGGAAAACTATATCGAAGAAGATTCTCTCGTACTTATCGAAGTGCCTTCGCCAATGTAAGCGGTGAGGTCTTGTTTGAAATACACAATGGTTTGTGTGGAAATCATTTGGGTGGAGATGCCCTTGCTTTTAAAGCTTTAAGGCAAGGGTACTATTGGTCGTCAATGAAACAGAAGCCAAACAACTCGGTCGTGAAATGCGACGCTTGTTAAAGATTTGGCAACATAATTCATCACCGGTGAGCCACAATCGACAATTTCTGCTTAAAGATGTCCATTTTATCAATGGGGATGGACATTCTAGGTCCTTTACCACTTGCTAGAGGTCAAAGAAAATTTCATTGGTGGCCATAGATTATTTCACAAAATGGGTTGAAGCCGAGCCACTAGCTATTATAACTACAAACCAAGATCTGAGTTTCGTGTGGAAATATATAATATGCCGTTTTGGGATACCACGGGTGATGGTCACAGATAATGGAAGGCAATTCGATAACCACGCTTTTAAGAATTTTCGTGATGATTATAAAATTCATGACCGACTCACTTCAAGAGCACACCACCGAGCAATGGCCAAACTGAAGTCACTAACCGTATTATACTTTGGGATCTAAAAACAAAATTTTGGGAAAAGAAAAGGGATCTTGGACGGATGAATTACCAAATGTATTATGGGCGTATCACACCACTCCTAGGGGACCAGCAGGAGAGACACCATTCAAATTATCGTTTGGTATAGAAGCAGTGGTACCCGCTGAAATTGTAAATCCAACTTTGAGAATGCAGGTTGAACAGACGAATGACGACATCACAAGGGCAGAAGTTGACCTACTTGAAGAAGTCAGAGAAAGATCCGCTATCAAGACAATGGCTTACAAATGTAGGGCTGCTAAATATTTCGATCGCCGAGTTAAGCCCAGAAGTTTCCAACCACATGATCTAGTGTTAAGGAGCAGTGCAGCTGCCGGACATCCACCGTCTAAACTGGAGCCTAATTGGCATGGTCCATTCGAGATCATCAAGAATATAGGGAAAGGAGCATACAGTCTAAAAGATGCGAACGGCAAACCCTTGGGAAGACCATGAAATGCAGAGCACTTGAAAAAATATTATCAGTAATTTATCAGTTTTTTTTTATGAAGTTGTATTGCATAAGTATTCCTACGTTTAATTACCAAGTCAATAAAATGCCAAGGCGGATGAATGATGAGGGTGCTACGGAAGGATCAGCCTAGCTGGGAAGTCCTGGTGCACCTACTGAACTCGACCTACGGCAATCATTTGTTATTTGACATAGTCTCTATCAACGTTTAATCGAGCAATACAAATATCTCTCCAACTGCTACTACGATCAAACCAGAACGAGACAATGAGCCTACGTCTTAAAAATTAAGGTGATGAACTTTAATCAAAAGACCAAGGCGATAAGCCTATGGCTCGAAAAATAAGGTGATGAACCTTAATCAAAAGACCAAGGCGATAAGCCTATGGCTCGAAAAGTAAGGCGATGAGCCTATATCTTATAAATTAAGGTGATGAAGCTTAATTAAAAGAACAAGGCGATAAGCCTATAACTCGACGAACAAGGCGATAAGCCTATAAATTAAGGTGATGAACCTCAATGAAACGAATAAGGCGATGAGCTTACGTCTTAAATATTAAGGTGATGAACCTTAATCAAAACACAAGAGCGATAAGCTTATGATTCTAAGAGTATGGCGATATGCCTATGGCTCGGAAAGTAAGGTGATAAGCCTATTCAGGTAGTGAACTTTAATCAAAAGTTCGCACTGAAAAAAAAAAAGGGCGGGCGGGCACCCCCGCCCCCATGGGGGACTGGGCGCCCGAAAACCCACCCTACCAACTCCCAAATTCTCCCGCCCCGACCTTGGTCCCTAGCTATAAGATTATTTTCAACATGTTTTTCACTTTCTTATTTTGTTTGGGGGAGGGTATAAATAATATGTTATACATTGCGACCAACAAATTATAAAGTGAAAAACAATTTTATTAATGATATATGTTTTATGACGAACATACAAAACTGAAATTCGTAGTAATCAACAGTATTTGAAAAGAAATAGACTGAATATTAAAATTTTCATGATTAAGCGGGACAACCGCCATGAAACTAAAATAAATAAAACTATTGTTTAATCATCATGAGAGCCAGCAGGTTGAGATCCAACCCCTCCATGGTTAGCCACTTTGACTTTCTGAGCAGCTAAATCTGCAGCTCGACGATTCCTCAGATGCCTATCAAACTCATCTTGATCTATCTCCGGATGATCATCAACCAGCCACTCCTTGGTCATTTTGATAGTGGCCATCAAAGATTCCGCGCCATACATGTGTAAGTTATCCTTGTATTCGGCAGACAACTTGTACCGTGCTATGGCCTCATCATGTGCAATCTCCAACTTTTTGCGAAGCTGGTCTACCTCTTTTTGAAGGAGAGAATTCTCATTATCTATTTTCTTAGACGCAGCTGTTGCCTTGTCCAACAAAGACTGCATCTCTGCTACAGCTTTTTTCTTGTTGTGGTCTTTATCGACTGCACACTTTTCAAATTTCTCCAAATCATGCAATACTTTCTCCTCCATAACAAGCATCTGTACAACAGAAGAAATCGAAATTAAATGGAGGATAAAAGTTAAATAAATAAGCAATAGAGTGTTATCAAAATATAACAACTTACCCTGCGGTGGTTGGTATACATAATACGACGCATGGCAGCTGCTTCTTTATTTTTTAAATTATCAATGAGCTTCTCATTCACACAGCCTAATATGATCTCAGCTTCAATAGTCGAATCAACAGGAGGAAATCCAAACTCGTTGAAAGCATGGGCATCATTACCCCTGGTAGTGCGCGACGCGGAGCGATGGGCAACAGTTATCTCAGCAGTAGCTTTTCCTTTATCAGTCCGCCTTTTCTTTTTGTTTAAAGGAGATAAAGACGGGTCTTCAACATCAGTGGCGAATCCTGCTACATCCACCACGCCTCCAAAGTCAAAATTATCCATATCTGTAAGAAAAATAGAAGTTGATGAAACAAATGCAGGCAAAAATGAAGAGTTCAAAAAAGAATAAAGACATAAAAGTAGCCTACCCTTAGGTGATCCAATGTCAACCCGCCTCAAGTTCTCATTAGATAACACCTCACTCATTTGTGATCCCGGAGGCATCAAGCGTAAAAGCTTATATAATCGTGTTTTTAATTCATGATCAAGATTCAGGGGCTCGTTAAAATATTTGCAAAAAAGAGTTCTCCAACAAGTTCTAAAAGGGAACTATCCTACCTCAGGTCGAACAAAACAGAAACGTCTCCTCCAACCGCTATTTGAACTGGGAAAATGAGGTAATAACAATTTTACCTTAAGTTGAATATACGCGTAACAGTTACTCCCAAACACAGGATACATGTCAAATACACTTCTAAAAAGCCTTAAACACGGCTCGATATTATTTGTAAGGCACAAATATAAGAAGTAAGTTGATATGCACCAAGAATTAGGGGTCAATTGGCCAGGAGTGACATGAAATTCATTGAGGAAAGAAACAAATAAAGGATGAAGAGGAAATCTTAAACCAGTTGTCACGCTATCACGGTAAACTACCACCTCCAAATGGTCCGATCCTGGGATTCTTTCACTAGAATGGGGAACTCGGTATAAATGACCGGGAGGTAATTCATATTTTTTCAACATTTTCATAAAACTTTTTGAATTGTAAACACGGCATCTTTTGGTATATCTAATTCTATCAAATTGCCACTTGGAGAATGTTCGGTTTGAATATTGAGAGGGATGGACACCAGAGAGAAAAATCGGCATCGAATCTACCAATCTATTGGAGGATGAAAAGTCAATTATAGGGTCATGATCGTAAAGGCAAAGGCCCGCCAGGGGCGAGCCAGCCGCCCACCTCCAACATGGGGCGGGCGGCCAGCCGGGCAGGCAGTCGTCGCCGCCCCTAGTCTGGGACGGGCATGGCAGCGCCGCCCCGTGCTGGCTTGGGTTTGAGTGCCGCCGTCCCCTTTCGTCCGGGTAGAATAATTTTGAACTATAAATGAATTTCTTTCGTCGGACCTGCGTCAAGTTCATCAACAAGATCATTCAAATATCGAGGCCCACCACGTCCTAAAGAATTAACAAATGTCCATTCTTCAATTGGTGGAAAATTATCATCTATTCCTATAGATAGGGCGCGATAAGAGGGACTGCTGTTAGAATTATTGGTTGATGAACTACTACTAGAGGTGACCACCGTCTTATACATCTAAGAAGAAGGCCGAAATTTTTTCGAAGAAAAAGGCACAAGAATGAAAAAATTACCTTAGATGACGAAAGAAGGAAAAACCTCTATGATTTAGACAGAAAAGAGGAGACCAGTCTGAAGAGAGTTCCAACCAAACTGAGAGATATGGGAATACTACAAATAATATCCCCTCTACCTCTCTTATATATATATATAAAAAAAAATCTTCTAAATGGAGCTAAGATCTAAGCCCATACCAATTTCAAATTAGGCCCAAAATATTTATTCTATATTTGGTCAGTTAATTACCATATATTTTTCATTATAAATAAATAATGAATTATTTATTACACAAATTATTTTTCAAAAGTTTTGGCCAAAGGTAGATGATTAAAAGGCAATATTTCTACTTCTCATTGACAATAGTCCATGAAAAGTAGAGGGGCTTATGATGATAACTATGATTACACTTTGGTAGATGACTGCTGCTCTCCTATGGACGCCTGTCTTAAGTTATCTGCCCGCCTCGTCGGTCCACCCGCCTCATTGTTCTCATATGCCCGCCTACAGTAGATAGAACAACAGTCACCCACATCCATTGGGAATATGAAACACCAGCAGTTGAAGAAGACGAAACGTCACACATTAAAATCCTAATTATGAAGAAGATGAAAAGGCACCCGCCATTAATGACCATTGAAGATACAGCTACGGGTCATTCTTATAAATAGGAGATCAACCCTCCAGGTAAAAATATAACATACATACTCAATATTGTTATTTTGCATTTTTGAGTCTATACTATACTAATTATCACGTCGGAGTGGAAACCGGGGACAAAGCCCCACCACCTTTTGCAGGTCTCTACCACTGCTGTCGTCGCACTTGGAGGAGAAGAAGACATATAGTTATCACACTCTAAGAAAAGTAATGGGTCACTTGAGTTTTTCATGCTTAGCTCAATTTTAGAGTAGCCAAAATTTGAAAGCATTTTTTGATTTTGTCAAATTTGAGTTACTTCAAGAAGTTGATTTGATTAGTTTGTTGAAGGGTTTGGACCTTTGTGGTAACTGAAAAATCTCTATTTTGGTAATTTGGGATTTTGTCAATTTTCATCTGATTTTTATGTGATTAGAAATATAACTTGCGTTTCTGATTTGCATTTGAAACTCTTTTTGGTGTTCAATTTTGAATTTTTTTATTTTGGGTATAAGAATTCTATTAAACATTGGTTTGTGATCGAAAAATATTTTGGTGAATTTTGGAAGGGACTGGTCATTTTCTTCAGTAGAAGATATATATCTGTACAGACTAATGGTGGGCAGCTTAAGAGGCATTGTATATATTTTGATTGTCGAGTGATGTCGAGTTACTCGACACCCAACAAATTTCAACTTTGCATAGCAAGAGTCCACTGCATCACAGTAAATTATTAATAGTTCAATTTTGCCAATGCTGATTCAAAGATATTTGCTGTGCTACTTTGTCATTCGGCAAAATGATAATTTGTGAGTCCTCAAGCTGAAACTGAAATATGGAAGTGATTTTATATACATATAGATGTCAAAAGAATTCATTGTGAGGTATATAAATAAGTGTAAGTGTTCACTCACAAGACAGGGACACGTGCAAAAAATTACCATCCACAAGCACCAAACTCATAGACAAGAACTAATTTACAAGAAAATGCATTATATGCAACTACAAATTGTCAACATAAATATATACTAACGCACCATCTTCTAAAACTTCAATAAGATTTTTGTTAGTGTTATAGTTGCTAGATCATTCAACAAAGAATCATCTATCAAGAATACAAGTTCAATAACACATAAAATGCCAGAAATCTATCTATATTTGAGCCTTTGAATCTGCTACAATTTCTACTTATACTTGTTTTGAACTAATATTTAATCTGACAACAAAAGTTCAGACTCAAAATAAAAAACCCAAAGGTAATTTATCGCAAATAAAGATATATAATACGATAATTGAACAAAATTTTAAATGAGAAAGAGATGCACCAACAAGTAATAAACCAAAAATGAAAATAAAATACCATAGAATTGAAATTTCATGATTAATCACCATTGTGAAAGTACAGAAAATAACGTTCCAGAAAACTCAATAAACCTTCTCTACGCCCAGACTACAACCCTAACAAACGTAAAGTGATTATAGATTTCATTTTTGGATTTTGGATTTTGGTCTGAGAATCACATTATAGATTTCATGTTTGGATTTTTTTTTTTTTTTTTTTTTATGGTTGTCGAGTAACTCGACAACCATTTTGATTGTCGAGTAAATTTTACACCTATAAATATTTTCATCTTAAATCCGCACATAAATAATATATTTATTTTTGGTGTCCACATTTTTTGTGCTTTGTGCCCTGTTCTTCTTGAAATAAGCAAATATGCATTATAAGCAATGACATTAAGTTAATTTCTGAACTTCACGTAATTGTTGCATATTCGGTACATTTATATTTTGGTTTTGGAAAGTATAAAATAATGCATAATTGTTATATCTGGGAGATTGAACAGATGGTCATTAGGCGGCCGAAATGTAGAAACTATGTGGAGTACTTGGATGCTAACATTTTTTTCTGAAGTTCATACTGAAAAAAATCTTGTCAAGTGAAAAAAAAAAAAAAATTTGAGTGAAGTTATTGTTCATTTGCGAGTAATGAACAGTTCATTGGCGAGTTACTCGCCCATGAATTAACTCGCCAATGAACTGTAACGTTAGAAGCACTGGATTCAGAATATATTTCTTCACTGTTCAAGCTGTAACCTTTGGGAAGAAGACATATATAATTATGTTAAAAATGGTTGAAGATAGAGATTTTCTGCTTTTGGTTCCGGTATCCTATACTATGCCATTCTTATTTGTAATTTTCCTTTTCAGCCATGGTTGGTGATGTGAATATATATATGAATGACTTGGATGATCCCCAAATGGCAGAGATTGAAATAATGATTGCTGAACTGAAAAGGTATTTTCCTTCCAAATATTGAGTGTTTCTAATTCGTTTTTCTCTGTTGTTGCACTTCTTCCTTTTTCATTTTAATGAAAATTGCTCAGCTTTCAGTTTTTCACTTTTGTCTAGGTCCATGAAAGCAATGCATGAAAAAGTCCCTCTTTTCTGCTATTATTCTTTCTGCTCAAAGTTATGAAAATATCACTTTTAAGTAGTTAAAAGAACTTAATTAAATTCTTTTAGAAATTTCCATTGGCTTCAATTATTAGGAATGGAATTCACAAGAAATGGTGCAGCTAAAATTCATGACACGCACTAAATTATGCTCTCAGAAATAGAAGTAGAAAACACTAATTTGTAACTTAGCATATCACAGTGAATTGCATCTTTTACCTTTCATAAGGCATCAATATAATCACGGATCATAAGTGTCCACCTTTATAAGACAAAAGCTTATTTTTATTCATATAAGTAAAACATACCAACTCAATTCTGCAAAACAACAACAATGCCAATGTACATGTGAGTTGACCAATCATCACCCACCATTGACTGGATGCCACATTTATAAATCCCTGCTTATCAATAAAGCAGCAAAAATGAGATTCTTACAACCAAGCTGGTTGTCGAGTTTGTCGGCAACCAGCGTGGTTGCCGAGCTACTCGGCAACCGTTGGTTGTCGAGTTACTCGGCAACCATCACGGTTGAGTTGCTAGTTTGGTTGCGATGGCTCTACAACCTTGTCCAAATATCAAGCAACCCCATACAAATATAACATAGCACATTAAAGAATTCAAAAGAAGATCACAGCAAAAATACCCATTTCTTATTTCAGAAATAAAAATCCAGAAGAACCTCAAAATATAATGTGCAATTAAACAAAATAATATGCAAAAAGGAAAATAGTTTCACCTTTTAACAATGCAGTTGAATTGGGTCTGTGATTCTCGTGAAAAAATTCAATCAAATCGAATAAGAACTACTTGGCCGACCAAAAATGCTTGGAACTAACATTTTTTCTGAAGTTTCGACAAGGAAAAAATCTTGTTAAGTGAAAAAATTAGAAAAAGACAAAGGAAATGGAAAAACCCACATATGTATATAAAAAGAAAAAAAAAATTATCGTGAAAAGCCCACATATGCTTGGAACTAACATTTTTTTTTAAAGCCATTTCCTTTGTTTTTTTCTAATTTTTTTCACAATATTTTTTTCTTTAGTTTTTTTTTCCTTATTTTTTTTTTTTTTTACACATTTTCATTCAATTTTTTTATTAATTTTTTTTATTTTATCTTATAAGCAAATTGAATTTTTTTTATTTTTTATAATGTTGTCAAGTAACTCGACAACATTGAATTTGAATTTTTTTTTAAGTGTTGTTGAGTAACTCGATAACATTGGATTTGATTTTTATTTTTTTTTACAATGTTGTCGAGTAACATTGTGCTTTGAATTTTTTTTTTTTTTTTTACACATGTTGCACATTGGCCCATTTTTATTTTATATTTTATTTTAGGAATAATTGCATGAAAGGTCCTATCGTTTCAAAAGCGTTGGGAATATACCCCTAATCTAAAAAATAGCACCATACATCCCCAACTTATGAAAAAATAAGTATCGTATGTCTCTTTTCACACTTTCTGTTAGTTTTCTCCGTTAAATGCTATTATTTTTTCCTTTTACTATTCCAGATTTTCATTCAATTTTTCACCATTTTTTTGGTTTGATGATATAAACAAATTGTACACAATTCTTTAATATTTGGCTTTTGAGTCATTAGTAAAAAGCTAAAAAAGTTGTAGCCAATGAGAGTTTGGTCCAATTCAAATTCTCGAAGTGGTACAATTCAATAAAAATATAAAAATGGTCATTTACCACATCACTTTACCAATGCCGTTTACGAATCTTAGTTATTTAATTTTTTTTAAGAGTTATTTAATTTTTTTTATACGAATTATGTGCTTATTTGGTTCTGCTTTTCTTATTATAATTTCAATATTTTACTTAATTAATTGTATTAAATGGTATGTTAAAAAATATGTTTTTCATATTTATTATTTACGTATTATATATTTAGTATTTTTTATACGTATATATTCAAGTAATACATACGTGCAGCCTACAATTTTCACGGACGTGCAACACACGTCTATAGTTCTCTATAAATGTGAGAAATAATATTCAATACGGAATGTTTATGCATTTTCTGAAAGAGAGATCTCTATGGCCTGTGAAACTATTAGGATATTACTAGAAAAGATATCTGGTCTACCCTCATTTGGACCGAACTAAACATGGTGCACGATTGTTTAGATGTGTTGTAATTTGCTTTTGGCTGCATTTTTATCTCACATTAATTCCAGCTAAAAGATTTCCTTTGTGCTACTACGTTCCGTTTTATTTAATAATGAAGAATCCGTAGGGACGCACTGTAATATCCGTGCTTTGTTACACATCGGAGTTCTCGGAAAGTCAAATTATAAGCTGGTAAAGCTATTGATCTCTTAAGAAGCTAGGAACTAGGATCATTTGCTGTGAAGCAGCTTAATTTGGTTATGTTCTTGATTTTGTAGTCTATTTGATTTGTACTGACAAATCTATACAAACTATTGAATTGTTAAATGATAATTTTTGGTTTGAGCGACATATTCGAAAGCGTGTTTTCACGTTGATTTGAAGTTTGTTTTGCATATGCTTGCCAAAGATTACTTCTTCTTTTTTTTTAAATTACTTATAAGAAGCTGCCTTGGATGTGAAATTTTCATAAAGGGTTGGTGTCTTTTTTTTTTTTTTTTTTTTTGTGTGTGCTTTAGTATCATGATAAACTACTTCGCTTAAAAACTGAAGTTGTGGATATATTTATTTATTTATATTTGTATTTTCTACAACATTTACACCAAACAATGAAGAAACATGAATGGTAAGCAACCCTTGGATAAATGAACATTTATTGAAATGATCCTTGAAATTAATTGCTTTCTTTAAGACCCCAGAACATTTCTTAGGATTACTTTGCATTTATTTACTCACTATTCAGGCATTCTAATTCAGTCTTTTGAGAATAAAATTTATATTATGATTTGAAATTCAACGATCTCTTCATTATTTTGAAGATCATGAGTCCAACATAAATTACATTATGTCCACCTCTCCTCCTCATATATAGTCTTGGCATTGACCAAAATAATTTCAAATAGATAAAAATTTACTAATCTATATATTTCTATAAAGGCTTGATACTAAATACAAAATAAATATTATTTTATTTCAAAATAATTATTATATGGTAAATAACGTATTTTTATCTTAACTTTGCTCCCTTTTTCTAAATGGATCGTTGTTATCAAATTTGATTTGTACCATATTTATATAAATTGTGAAAGATAGATTTGTGCATCAAAATCACAAATACCATAAATTTTTCATTTCAATTAAATATTCAACATAAAATTGATCCCTACATTTTTCACGGACGCAACGACGCGTAGTAAAAACGTATATATATATATATATATATATATATATATATATATATATATATATATATATATATATATATATATACACACCTTCTTGAAGCGAAGAAGTCCTCTTAGTTGGTAAGGCGTTGTCATACACTGGAGTCTCCGAGCGTTGGTCAGCCAAGGGAGTGAGTCCTAATTTGGTGGTCCCATTGAGATTGAGTATTACGTCAAGCCAACCATTTGGCCTTTCTCCTTGGAGTCAGGTATTTACTATGTCTTGGTCTAGGTCTTGGTTCAATAGGTCTCGAAGCATGAGTAGTTCGAGTAGAGATCCTCTCAATAGTTTCTATAACGATGATGATAACAATGAATTAGAAAATAATCAAAGAAATTTAGAATCTCTCAATGTTAGAGAAACTTAAATAGCTGAAATTTAACAAAGGTTACACAATTGGTCTATTCCTAAAGTAGATGAGAAAACAATCTATCAAATAGGAACATTTGATTTCAAATCTGATTATGCTATCAAAACATGTGAACAATCAATTTCTGTCCAACCAAATTCAAATACAATAAGGTTATTTTCTAGAGATGCTATTCTTCGTCATAGACAAAAATACAAATACTTGCATGTTGGATTAGTTCAAATTGCTGTCAAACCCCTCTTTAGGCTTGGTTTAGACATCCCTATTTGTCTTACTCTTAGAGATAAGAAGTAGGGAAGATTTGAGAAATCCTTATTATCAATAATTGATTCAAATCTTGAAAGCGGTCCTGCTTATTGCAATTGCTTTCCCAACTTTACTTTAGATCTCTCTGATGAATCCATAATGAAATGTTTATGTCTTGATATTCAAAAAAAGAATCTTGATATGGATGCTAGATCTAAAGCTATCTGTATCATCTATCGTATTTATTACAAAGTCATGAGTACAAACATGAGTCCTAAAGCTCTTAGGTCCTCTCCAAAAAATGAAACTCTTTTTATCGAAGTCAATCCTTTACATTCTAATGTTGCTATCTCAAGAAGACTTGCTTGGGACGAAGTAACTAGAAATCCCCTTTGGACCTTTGAAAATGAACAGGCTCCAATTAGGGAAATTCCTAGAACAAAGCTTAAGGAAATTAATGAGCTACCTGATGGAAGTGTGCAAATTCAATTTGCCCCTTCTTCCAAAACATGGAATTTATTCCAAGGACAATAATTTTTGAGAGAATTAAGAAGTAAAAAATATGATGGGAATGAGCACTTGTCAGACGTGGAGAAATTTCATATCTTCTAAAATTTTGAGAGTGGTCTACTTGGATTCGAAAACTCATTCATATGAGGAATCTTAGTGAATTAGCTTTTATCGTCAGTTGTGCTACAAAAGATTACCATCATCCAAACTCTGCTTATAGAGCCCTTTGTAAGATTTGGTGTCTAGAAACAATACTTTCGTGACCGTATGAGGTGAAATCGATATTTCTCTTTGAGACCTTTGGAATACTAATGGACTTTCAATCTTAGGTGAATCTTATGAAGAAGTAGTTCTAAGCCTTTTAGAGTTGATGAATCTACTTCCCAAGTCTTGCCGATATTTGTTTAATGTGTTCTCACTGATTGTTGATGAGAACACAATTGATCGCATTAGTTATTTGGATTGGATGGATTTGTGGTTTCAAGAAAAAGGTTGTGTTCAAAATTCTAAGCAGAACAAATTGTATGAGGATACCATAAATTTAAATCCATACAAAAAACGTCCGAAAAATCCACCAAAAAGATATAAAGAGACCGTGGCTATAGATGCACTCAAACGAATTTTTTGTAGAGATTGAAGTCATTGGGGCTAATTATCCTTTTTATCTATTGTGGAACAAGAAGAGTTAGAAATATGAGCTTATTTTTCCTTTTGTCTTTGTCACTTCGTCCTTCCTTCCGGAGACGAATATATCAGAGTTGGAACTTTTAAAGTGATTTCCAAGATGGTTACTGGATTTACTTACAGTCTGGTTCCTTCCATCTTATGCAGCCTTTAAGAAAACTTACACAAACATCAAATTGCCTAGCAGGCTCAGACCTTGGTTCGATTCTACATTCATTTCCTGGACATTTTCTTTATGCTTGGACTGTAACTTATTTTTTCCGAGGTATTTATGGTTGTTTTGATAAGAGCATTGGTCATCCAACTATTTGAAAATATGTTGGAAGTTTAAATGCTTTCCAACCTTGGAATCTAATCACTCTATATCCTTTTCACGGTGTGTGTACGGATGATGACTTGAGATCGAAGGACACTGTAGAATTTCTAATGAGTATCCGACCTGGATTTGTTTCTTATCATTGACTTGGATTTGTTTCTTATAGTCGACGATATTTTTCTTACCTTCTTGAGGTGTATAATTCTCATAGGATTGCAAGGCAACAATTCTTTAGGCAAAGACTTCCAGGCTCACCAAAGAAGATGAATCTTTTAAGTAATCTAGCAAATATGTATCGTGTTTGGTTAACATTATAAAATATCAAGTTGATACAGAGTACTAGGACTGATGGAACAACAAAGTATTGCCAAGCCTGATCAAGATTCGAGTGCATGTTTTATCATCTTGTGAGAGCTCTAATTTTCTCTTGACCTAGTTGTTCCGAGGAAAACAAATAAGAATAAAGCTAAAGATTTAAACCCTCCAATGTATCAAACTTTAACTTCAAATTCTCATTTCTCAAGTATTAAGTCAAAAAGCGGCCGATACGACCAAGAAAGCCTCAAGCTGTTCAAAGTCCCAAAAAAGCATGTCTCTGAAACTCTAGGCCCGACTTTAGCATCCCATATATATCTTCACGCGATGAACATTTGGATATGTTACCTCAGACATAGAATGCATGTGTATATATGTTTGTTAATATTTTACCTAACTGTATGTTAAACCAGTGCATGCTTTCCTTCATTTTTTTTCGTAGAATTTCCAAATGTTGCCGAAGAGCTTAATTTCTTTCAAGTCCAAGCATTTACTAGATTAGACCAGTGAGAATTGTGACTTGATCGACACACTTGATGGGATTGGGGACATTAATGTTTCGAAAGATTTTCCCATGGAAATACCTTAGTCATATCAATGGTGGTATTTGGCATCGAACCTTGTAGATATCAATAATGCACAAGAAATGTATTCTGGAACTTTAGTTGGGTTACATATTTTAGTATATGTTTTAATTGTAGTCAAGCCCCCTATCGAAATAGGCCCACCAGCTGGCTCACAACCCAAGTCCAACCCATCTCTTAAAAACCGTCCAATAATAATAAAAACTAGAATAAAAGATTTAGTTTGGGAAGTTACATTATTTATAGAGTCTACTCGAGTAAAGGAGCCCCTATGTAAGGGAACTTGTGCGTACCCATCTGTTTCCAAAGAATTCACATCTTCTTTTTTAGTCGAACAAGTAGCGATTTGAGGTTGAGTGGTATTGTAATTTCTTGTTGTTTTCCCACGTTGCGCCATCGTTGAGGTCACCAAAGTTATCTGCATCACCATAGTGGCCTGTATCGACAAACTCTATCTCATTGGAAAATGAGCTTGTGTGTCGCATGTGTGAGAGTTGTTTTCTGGGATTTTTCTACATCTTTGAGATTGAGAGTTATCCTTGTTCGTAGATTGATTACCCGGGTTTTCCCTCCGTTTAAACAAAATTAGTAGTGCCCGGTGCCAATCCCCAAACCTCCATTTATGATCAGCAGTCCCAACAGGGGCAGAGCCACATGGAGCCGAGTGGCAGCGGCTGCCTGCACAAAATTTTGAGAAATTTGTGGAAGAGCAAAATTCGCCTGCACTGAACTATGGAGCAACAGAGAAGAAACGGAGGAAAGCCAAGAGAATAAGAAGAAAATTTTGCAACTTTTTCTTGCTTTTTCTACGTGTAGGTATGTATGAAAATTTGCAACTTTTTCTTGCTTTTTCTGTGTGTTGGTATGTATGTGTGTACATATATAACTTCATGTATTGAAGATTTGAAGGTGAAAGAGAGAGACAAAGTGGGTATTTTAAATTCAAATTTTCACTTCTGGTCCCTGAACTTTAAGAAAAAAAAAGAAGGTAATTTCATGACTAAATCCTCAAGTAAGGATTTATTATTTCTCTTTAATATGGTAATTGCATAAAAATGTTTTTTTTTTTGGGGGCTTTGGAAATTGAAGAATATAGAAAGCATTTTTAGAGATTTTGCTCTCTATTTTTTTATATTTGTCATGGATTTGACTTGACTTTATTTTAAGTTTTCTCTTGCACAAGTGGTAGAGACAAATCAAGTGTACGACTAGGACTTCTATCTCTAACATGTTGAAGTTATGCCAACATTTCATTTTTTGGCTTAAATCTCGCTTGTACTAAATAAGAATCCTAGCTCCGCTCATACACTATTGCACTCAAAGAATATCGGCACAATTACCTATACTAATTAGAAGTGGCAAAAATAAGCCGGTCCAATGGGCTAACCTAAATAACCTGGACTCTGGGCGGGGTTGGACCAATAAAAAATTGGTCAATTAAAAATTGAGCCTCTTATTGGTCAATTAAAAATTGGACCACTGGGCCAATCAAGTTGAAGCCGGGCTGGCCCAATTATTTTAGAGTGGCCTGGTAAAATTTCTTGTCCAAGTCCCCACTCCCCATTAATCCACCCAACCCACCCCTCTTCCCCTCTCCATTTGCCTACAACAAACAGGGGGTAGAAAACAAGGGGTTTACTGTTGTAAAAACCAATAGACGAGGGGGAGCAGCGGAGGGTCTTTGGCTAACGCAGATCTCAATCTAGACACTAGTTAATACAAACATATTACTAATATGTGAATTTTCTCCCAGTAGGCTTGAGATCTAGTACTTGTACAACTAATTCAAGCAAAATATGAAGACAAATTCGAAGATGGGTTTGCCAATATAGTTGATATAGCAAATCCCGGTGATCAGGGGGAAGAAATCCCCACTTCCCGATTTGGTAACTTCGGGAGGGGAGGAGGAGGAGGAGGAGGAGGAGGAGGAGGAGGGGGCTGGGGTGGCAAGAAGATGATGAAGGGGGGGATTTCTTCCCCCTGATAATTGCAACTATATATTTCTTTCCCGGTGATCAAGGGGAAAAAATCCCCGCTTCCCGATTTGGTGACTTCAAGAAGGAGGAGGGGCTGGGGTGGCAAGAAGACGGTGAAGGGGGATTTTTCTCCCGATCACGGGAAAGAAATATATATATATATATATATATATATATATATATATATATATATATATAAATTTTAAGTTTGGTTTGGTCAAGTAGCCATTTGGCTCAAAATCGGTTTGGGTTGGCCCAGCAAATACGGGCCTGTGTAAAATCGAGCTAGGACTAGTCCAATCCAATTTTTGTGTGGCCCATCTAGTTTAGGACCGGGCCAATCTGTCTGGCCCATTTGCCACCTCTTTATATAATATTGCTGCAATAATAACATAATTATAGCCAGTCCCGTTCTCCTGCCCACCATGGGTAGAAAATATGTTGCCCATTGGTGAGGTGGCAAGGCCATGTCAAATTTTTTTGCCACGTCAGCCTTATTGTATGAGCAATTAAAAGTTGATTTCACCATCAATTAGTCAACCCTCCAACCGGTTCCCAAAACTCAAAAAATTATGATGTCCTCTCTTCGCCGTCAGGTTTACATTTTCCGACCATCAACGCAGCCAACATAATTCTCCATGGACCACCACTTCCGGAATAGCACCACAGCCGCCAACTACCAACCTCCTAGTCCCCACGCGACTAGTCCATCACCGGATCTAGATCTACTCCAGTCTATCGCCGGATTTGCTCTAGTCCATCGCCAAATCTGCTCCAGTATGTCGCCAGTCCATCACCGGATCTGGATCTGCTCCAACCTCCAACCACCAAAAAGGTCACAACCACCACCTCCGATGACTTGCGCCACCGCTGCCAAGCGTCAACTGCCAACCTTCAGTCCTTCGTTGAAGCCAAAAACTAGATCTATCTCCAAATCTGAATTTGCTCCAACCTCCAACCACCAAAAAATCACCACAAAAAACCCAATAAAAAGTCCAAAAAATCCACCACCGAATACCAAATCAGCTTAGCAACATAAATAATTGTCACCTGGGAATTCCAGGTGGGTTCCTTGGCAAAAAAGTACTCCATTTACTTGCCAGAACACTTGAAAGCTTGGGTTTTCTTCTTCTTCACAGCTTTTGTTGCCTAAAGGCACTTCTGAAAGTTGCTGCTCACAAGAAACTTTGGTATATTGATCAAAATTTCAGATTTTAGTATATTGATTAAATCTTCACAGCTTTTTAGTATATTGATTAACTTTTCAGATTTTACAGGAATTTGCACGGTGGAAGAGATGGGGGTAGGAGATATGGTGATCTGACTGTCGGGGGGGTGGGTGGGGTTGGGGGATTAAGGGTGACTAATTGAGGGTGAAATCAACTTTTAATTGCTCATACAGCAAGGCTGACTTGGTAAAAAAATTTGACATGGCCTTGCCACCTCACCAATGGGCAACATATTTTCTGCCCATGGTGGGCAGGTGAACGGGGCTGTAATTATAGCAACGTCTTCTATTGCAGCAACAATGGAATATCTAGGTTCTTGTCACATATATGAACACGGATACCCCGTTTAAATGACTTCATTACATCAAATCTGACCCAAACCCTCATAATCGTGCTATTTGTATCCACCTCCTCAAGAACCCTAATCAGCGCTCCCCACTTTAGGGCATAATGTTCACTATCAGCAATTGAGGATACATTATGGATTTGTACCAGAACGACACCGACGAAAATCCACCGATGTAATATCTTCTTCCAAGTTTAACAAGCGAAATAACTTGTTTATTGAATAACTAAGACCCCCCCTACATAAACACATTGTCTGCGTCATCGGTTGCCGAAGTGAAACATGAATATGTTATTGGCCCCTTTCTATTCAATGCGAATTGCCTGAGACGATTGCCATATAAGGGTTATTACATTTGGCAAGGCTTCTTTGTTCGCAGGCCTATGTCCCAACACTTTCCCGACTAGACATATGAAATCTTCTCCATGCCATCAACAAAATTATCATCCCCCATGTTCACCACAGAGCCATCGTCAAGTTGTAGTGTATCGCACAGTCTAGCAATTTCATCCGAATTCATCATGATTAAACTGGCTAAACTCGTGAGTGGTTGATTATAGAAACAAAGCTAACTTCACGTCTTCAAATAAAATAAGCACACAACTAGTATGTTGAATATTAAAGCCCTATATATTGACTTAAAAATTTTGGACAACTATCGTACAATTAACTGTGCACAACCTTCACTATAAAAAGATTAGATATTTCAGTCACTGCAATAAGATTATTGCATGGATAGAACCATATAATGACTATCTCGCATATAATGCTGCTCAACCTAAACTACTAAAAATGATTTTTTTGAATGTCTTGTATATGTCTTAGTTTTAGAACACAAACCAATTGTTAATACTTGGAATTGCATCTTAAAAGGCTAATCTTGTCAAAAAGAGTAGTCCAAGCCCCATTGTTATTCGATATGAAATTTACCCTTAAAACATGTCTTCAACAAAATGGTGACTCGTTTGAGAACACTAATCTTAAAACTCAGATTACTCGTTTAAACTTAATAGGCTTTGAAACTATATTAAAATCTGATACTCTATCTTAAAATGTCATATGCTCTTATTTATTGGTTATTCATTTTCTCTATAATAAATGTGGAATTTATCCTCTAACACCAATCATTCAAGACCATTTTACAGTCCCAAAAAAATCGATGTATCTTCTATTTTGTAATCCTAAGGGCCACTTCAAACTCCCACTTAAACCCCAAATTCATGCAAAATACATATTAGAGTTCCAAGTGGTCGAAATTCGAAAATGACTATGTGATGCAGGTGAAACGTGAAAGAATTTAAGAACATAGTGATCTATGTCTTTAAATTACCGATCAAAGATCAATATTTGAAAGAAATCTCTTCTTTTAGACAATAAAGTTTTTATTAGCTTTTAAATGCTAATGAAATAATAGAAAACCCAATGATTACTCATACTAGAATTAAAATAAAATAATAACTAGAATGAAACAATAAAAATAAAAATTGATTTGCCAATTCTTGCGAGTCTGCTATGCGACGTCCTGACACTTCTTCCCAGTTTCCACCTGATACAGCTTCCCAGTTTCCACCTGATACAGCTTCCCAGTTTCCATCAATGCTAACACAATCAAAGACTTCTGATTAGGAAAATCTTCATTTCTCACACGCATTATCTTCTTTGAATATAAATAATATTATATTGACGTGTCATTTTAGAAAATAACTTGTTCCAGAAGTGATAACCTTGAAAATTTGCAATTAATTAATTTACAAGAAAAACTTTTTGCACGACAAAAGTAGGAAAAAGAAAAGAACATTAATTTATTCAATACGTTGAAATTTTCTTTGAGGAGAAAGTGATAAATTTTTAAACTTCTTTGTATTAATACTTTTCAACATGTGCCATGCAAAGTATTCATTACTTGAGGCTTTTTTTTTCCCTGTTTTGACACTCAAAAAAGTCACAGAAAAACATCTATAAATTACATGCAACTTTGTTCATGAATAAGCAACTAAATATGAAGATTTCAGGTAGTTTATTCCCATTTTCTCTCTTTTTGGCATTCATTTTAATTTCGGGAGCTTCTTCTGCTCATAACAAAAATGATTTTCTTGAATGCCTTAACCTTCAGTTCCAAAAATCCAACTCGGAAACTGATTCCATTTACACCCCACAAAATGCATCATATTCATATGTTCTCCGATCTTCAATACAAAATCTAAGGTCGGCATCAAACTCCCGTCAGAGACCTTTGGTAATCATTACACCTGAGCATGAATCCCAAATTCAGGCAGCAATTTATTGCTCAAAGAAATATGGGATTCAGCTAAAAGTCCGAAGTGGTGGACATGACTATGAAGGACTTTCATACATATCTCAAACTCCGTTTTTCATAGTGGATATGAGAAACCTAAGATCAATATCAATTGACACAGAAAAAAACACTGCATGGGTTCAAACAGGTGCAACACTTGGTGAACTTTATTACACAATTGCTGCAAAAAGCAAGACTCTTGCTTTCACAGCAGGTGTTTGCCCTACAGTGGGTGTTGGAGGGCATTTTAGTGGAGGAGGATATGGCATGATGTCTCGTAAGCATGGCATTGCTGCAGATCACATCATTGATGCCAAACTAATTGATGCTAATGGACAAATTCATGACCGAGAATCCATGGGAGAAGATCTCTTTTGGGCCATTAGAGGAGGTGGAGGAACCAGTTTCGGGATTGTCGTTGCATTTAAGGTGAAATTAATTGTTATACCCGAAACTGTGACTGTTTTCAATGTTACAAGGACATTAGATCAAAATGCAACTCAGATAGTACACAGATGGCAATATGTTGCTGACAAAATTGATGAGAATCTTTTGTTAAGACTCTTCTTAAGAAGCATCAACTCTTCAAATGGGAAGAGGACCATAGGAGCATTTTTCACTTCTTTGTACCTCGGTCCAGTTGATGATCTCCTCCCAATCATGCAAGAGAATTTTCCAGAATTAGGTTTGGTGAAAGAAGATTGTACTGAAATGCCATGGATAGAGTCCATACTCTTTTTTGCAGGTTTCCAGGGCGAATCACTGGACGTTTTGCTAAATAGAACTCAAGTTTCTACGACGTATTTCAAAGGAAAATCTGACTACGTGAAGCAACCAATTCCAGAATATGGTCTCGAAAGCATATGGAAATTTCTTAACCAAGAAGATGTAAATAGGGCAGAATTGCAATTCAGTCCATATGGAGGGATAATTGATGATATTTCTGAATCAGAAATTCCTTTCCCACATCGATCAGGCAACATATTCATGATCCACTATAGATTGGACTGGAGTCAAGAAGATAATGCAGAATCCCAAAGACATATAAATTGGATCCGAAGGCTTTACATTTTTATGGCTCCTTATGTTTCAAAATCTCCAAGAGCTGCGTATTTCAACTATAGGGATTTGGATATTGGAATGAACAATATTAAGGGAAACACGAGCTATAAACAAGCAAGTGTTTGGGGATTTAAGTACTTTAACAATAACTTCAGAAGATTGGTTCATATCAAGAATGAGGTAGATCCAACCAATTTCTTCAGAAATGAACAAAGTGTTCCTCCTGTATCACTGTGGTAAAAGAACTATATATATTGGCTAGTCATTATTTGTGTAATATATCCTGAATAATTTATTATGTAAACATAGTTATACGATGATTAATGAATAAAGGACCATTTGATTTTTTAAACTTCATTAATTAGCATTTGTGTCCTTTTTTTGCACTCTTACTTTTTAAACTTCATTAATTAGTATTTGATGAGAGATCTATTAGTACTTTAATTTATTCGGAATGACAAACATAAAAACTAGAAACAAGAATTTTTATTGCAACAATCAAATATAGACTATTAAAGATGGAAAGGCGCATTGGCATTAGACATGGCGTCCAACCTAGAGGGCTTAAATTGCTTCTTCGAATTATCAAATTGATACTTCTTCGTGTTAGGATGAATGGGAAATTTGCTTGCGTCACTTGCTTCACTTTTACACAAATTGATAAATTAGTTTTGCTAACAAATGTGTCATGCACCTCCCAATTCTCTACACAGACAAAATAAAATAGATATTTCAAATACTATTTAATTATGACATACCACAAGTTTTGTGCACCTCCCAATATTCTAATCATATAATAATAGATTTCTTATAAAATTAAGAGAGAATGGTGATACTCAAAAATTCAAATATGTAAATTTATTATAACAATGATAGGTATATATATAGTTTCATTGTGAGTTACAATTTGAATAAAATACATTATTCTAAAGCAAATAGACAAGTACATGGACACCTAGATAAGATAAAATAACTATTCATCATTACCAATAATTTTACAATACTTCTCCTTGAATGATTATTTACCAAATAACCGAATCATTAAAAACCTTGTTCGACAAAAATTCAGTGGGACAAAATACCAAACAAAGGAAAAAAGTAATTATAAAAAATTTAGAGTAATAAAATGTTATCTCATTAAAATCTTGTCATGAAAATCCAACGGGACAAAACGTGAGCGAAGGAAAAAAAAAGTACAACTACCCCCCAAATTTCAATTAATGAAAATTCTTGTATCAAACTATCCTTATCTCATGCACCACTGTCTTCAATTTTAACATCTTTCTAAAACTTGTATAAATAATTGTGTTGAAATATATTCCTTAAATATATTCCATGTTCTTGTCCTGTTATAGCTTCCATGCAATACCATCGCCATACAAGATATTAGTCATCATGATAGTCTAATGCAACTATATTGAAAACAATTGTTGTTGTATACAATTTGTAACAAACAAGAGTATAACTATAGAGTTATATTGAGAGTAAATATATTGTAGGTCATGGACATCCTTAACTATAATATTTACAACACTTCCCATTTGATATTCTTTATACAACGAATATGTCTCGTTAAAATCTTACCAGGAAAAAATCTTAGTGAAGAAAAAGTAATACATTATTCTATTGGATACACTATGAAAATTATCTTATTAAAAATCTTGCCATAAAATGTAATGGAACAAAACTTGAATCAAGGAAAAAAAGAGTACAATATTACACTTCCTCATGATAATATTACTTTAGATATGTACTTTGAACGATTTCTAAAAATTTGAATTATATTTTTCAGGTGTATTAAATCATGTATAGATTTATTTACATTATATTATTAGTCATGTCAGATGAGTTGGTTATAATAATATTCATTAGACATATATCAAATTTTATACATTGATAGACTAACAAGATATCAACTTGTGATTGCATCCACCATATGAGAATTATCTGTTTATACAAGTCTTTGTGAAAGTCATTATGGTGAAAGACATATATTATATCATAGAGCTTCATTTTTCTTATTTCTTTTTCACATAAGTACTATTGCCATTACATATTTAGGTGTTCGGACTGTAGATCCAAAAAAGATTTTTATTAAGTTCAATTTTACCTTAATTACATCTTTTTATTTCGGCCAATCATTTTTACATAGATATTCTTCGACTTATTTTGATTCAACACCCCCAATTTCTTTCATAGTATTGCACATTATATTGTGTTATGAATAAATTGTCGATAACTATCTATTTTCGATTTTATTTCTTTAATCATAATGACATAAATTTTTAAGATCTCTTCAGTTTCAATATTTCACGTAACAGAACCTTTTTTGAGATTTTACAACTAGTTATGTCTATATACTCTCCAAGAGTATACATCTCTTCAATTGGATCATCTTACTAGTTTCTCTACTTTTCTCTGGAGGATTTATGTTCTAGAATCAGATGTCACCACGCTTCAAGCGTGCCACTAATTTATCAAATATAATGTTTACGAATTGTCCTTCTAGGATGATAATTCAAGTTGGAGCATTTACAGTTGGTATATGAGATTCGATAGGTATATGAGATTCGATAAATGTATCTGTCAATGTCTAATCAAAATGACAGTTGGCATATGACAGCGTATAACATCACCCGTCAGGGAATTCAAATCCAATATATCTTCTCGACTTCTTTAAATACCCATCTTTGTGCACTGGAGTAGAAAAACTAAGATATACATTGCACATCTAAAGAAAATTAGATATTTGAGAGACTTGTTGTTCAAGACACTAAATATTAAAAGACTTGGACATACAGTGCAAACAATTATTTTAAATGAAATATTCCATTTTTTTTAAGACCACTTTATATCTTGTTTACTAATTTTTTTTCTTTATTTTTTTTATTTAACAGGAATTTCTAGATCAAACTCGAATAATAAGATGAATTCAGATATACAAAAAATTATCGAGCTCAAAAACAATGCAAAAATTACCTTTGCATTCGAGATACTGATGTGAAGTACCACGCCTAGTCCAATGTACGAAGTAAACTTAAACTTTGCATCCATAAGGCAACGACACATCATTCTCCTTTTATCATTTAAGAATTTTTTCTAGAATTGTACATACATATCTTTAATGAATATCATGAGAACTCACTAAGACTAGTTGTTCAAGCAATCAGCATCCTCTTTTGTCTCTTCCTTCCCATCACTCTCAAAACATAGAATTTATTCCATGGGTAATAATTTCTGAGAGAATCAAGAAGAAAAAAAAATATGATGGAGGCACTTCTCAGTCATGGAAAAATTTCATATCTTACAAGATTTTGGGAGTGGTCTACTTGGATTAAAAAACTCCTTCATAAGAGGAATCTTCGTAAATTAGCTTCTGTAGTCAGTTCTATTGCAAAAGAATACCCTCACCCAAACTATGTCTATGGAACCCTTTGCGAGGTTTGATGTTCACCGACCAATACTTTCGTCCGTAAGAGGTGAAATCGGTAATTCTATTTGGGATCTCCAGGATATTACTATACTTCTAATCTTGGTGAAGATTATGAAGAAGTAGTCCTAAGCCATTCAGAGTTGACGAATCTACTTCCCAAATCTTGCCAATAAATTTTTCAATGTTTTATCAATGATTGCTGATAAGAAGACATCCTACCACATTAGTCATATTGATTGGATTGATTTCGGATTGTAAAGAAAATGATGTGTTCAAAATCCTTGGTAGAACAAATTGTATAACAATGCCATGGATTTAAATCCATACAAAAGACGTCAGCAAAAACCACCAAAGAAGATACAAAGACCCGTGGTTATAGACATGCCAAATGATATTTTCCACAGAGATTGAAGTCATTGGAGTAAATGATCATTAACTTTGTCTATTGAGGAAGAAGAAGAGTTGTGAATAATAACTTATCTTTCCATTTGGCTCTCTCGCTTTATTTTTGCTTCCGAAGACAAATATATCAGAGTTGAAACTTTTAAAGTAGTTTTCAAGATGTTTACCAAATTTACTTATAGTCTGGTTCTTCCTATATTGTCCAGCTTTTATAGAGGACTTACATAAATATCAAATTGCTTAGTAGGTTCAGACCTTGGTACGATTCAACATTCATTTCCTAGACAGTTCTTTTATGCTTGGGCTGCAACTTATTTTGTTCGAGGTATTTATGGTTGTATTGACACGAGTAGTGGTCGTCCAACTATCCAAAATATGTTTAACTTCAAGTACTTTCCAATATTGGCAGATTGACATGGTTGAGTGTTGAAATCTTATTTGTGGAAGAATGGACTCTAAGGATTTATGTTGGAATCCAATCACTCTATATCCTTTTCATGGTGTGCTTGCGGATGATGACTTGAGATCCAAGGACACTGTAGGTTTTATGATGAGTGTCCAACCTATATTTGATTTTTATCGTTGATGATCTTCTCCTTACCTTCTTGAGGCGCATAATCCTCATAGGTTTGCAAGGCAACAAGACTTCAGGCAAAGGTTTAGTGGCTCAAGAAAAAAGATGAACCTTTTAATTAATCCAACAAATCAGTATTGTGTTTGGTTATCTCTGACTCGGAGAGGGAGTGTATCTACATTCCATGGTCCAAAGTATACTAAGGACATACAACATCAAGTTGATACAAAGTACGAGGACTTGTAGAACAACAAAGTATTGCCAAGCCTCATCAAGATTCCAATGCATGTTATATCATCTCGTGAGAGCTCTAATTTTACTCTTGACCTAGTTGTTCCGAGGTAAACGAGTATGGGTAAAACCAAAGGGCTGAACCTTCAAAATATATTTTCTAAAGAGACTTCTCACAATAAGAAAGAAAACCTTATAAATGGAGGAGGTATCAAGAAAATTAAAGTTACACTCTCTTCAACGAAGCCCACTTCCATTCCAAAGCATGTAGATAAGTCACATGATGCAATTCTAGTCCCCGACGATAGTAGTCTTGGAGAAAAGAAAGTCTCAGGCTGTTCAAAGCCCCAAGGAAGCATGTCTTGAAATTTCTAAACCTGACTTGAGCATCCCAGATATATCATTAAACGATGAACATTTGAATATGTCACCTCAGACACAAAATGCTAGTATTTATATATTTTTATTATTTACCTAACTGTTGGATACATCGGTACAAAACTTTTCTTTATTTTTTTGGTAGGACTTTCAAAAGTTCCCGAAAATTTGAATTTATTTACAAATCCAAGCCATTTACTTGATCAGACAAGTGAAAATCGTGATGTGATTGATGTACTTGATGGGATTGATGGCATTAATAGTTCGAAACATCTTCCATGCAAATATCCTAGTCATATCAATGGTGGTATTTTGGCATCTAAGCTGGCAAAAATCAATGATGAGGTAGAAGTAAATTCTGGAACTTCAGTAATTAAGATCTTGGGGACTGGACAAGAAGCTTATGTCGCCCGGTCACTATTTTCTTTAGCTATTACTCTGTCTCCAAATGTAAATAGTTGGAGGGTTAAGCTAATTTGTTCTTCCATGTCTAGACCTCCAACTGGAATCATCGAAGATTCTCATTCTCTAAAAGATGCTCTCTGCGAAGCCATGACTACTTATATTTAGAAGTCATTCATGGATGTTTTAAAACAAAGTTTTTCCAACCTTAGGACTTGGTAAGCTAGCAATAGTCTGACACTTCAAAACTTGATCATCGAATCATTTCGAGCGGATCCAACAGATTTGACTAGGGGTATGAAAAGGTTTCTCGAAAGAGTTGATGCTTATCTTTCCAAAAGAAAGAAAATTTAGAATGTCCAACTTTGGAAGAAAGAGATTAGAAATTGGAGTCTTTAAAGGGACAAAAAGATGTAGAGAAGACCTTATGTTTTTATTTGAAAAATAAGATTGGTGAATTGACATCCCAGCTAGACAACCTCCGTAATGAACTTCAGAATTATAAGGAAAATCTAGATAAGAGTGGAGATGCAGGAGTCACATTGAAACAATCACGAGTTAGAGATATTGCTGAAGTTGAATCCCTCGTCCAGGAAGGGAAGGTTCTTCAAGACAACTTCTTGCAACTAGTTAACAACAACTAATTTTCCCGAGCTCAAACTCTATATTTCTTTTTCTTTTTTTGAATTGTATAAGCTTTGATTAATTATTTTTGTATTGTAGATGAATTTTTTTTTAAATATCTTTTGTTTCATTTTTTAATGTAAAGATAAATAAAGAGAGTTACATATGTTTATTGATTTTGACTGAACTTAAATTTATATTTTATTTTATCTAAGCTGCCTACGTACCAAAAAGGGATTAAGTCGAATGTAATTCATTACAAGATTTTTTTTAGTTTGTAGAACTGTTCACAGTTTATCCTCTTGCGGGCCAGGATCATTACATTTTTTGTTTGCTTACATGGGAGAAAAAACTTTAAGCATAAAAATGCTTCAGAAATTTTTCATTAATGGCTCCAATCTGCATTTCCTCTTTGTCTATGATCTTGTATGCTCTATTGGTGACCACATGAGTAAGAACAAATGGACCGTCTCATTTAGCCTGGAAGTTGTCCCTACCTTTTTTGTAATTAAGGTGCATTTGAGCATCTAATCTCTTCTCATCCAAAGCTTCCTTGGATGACAATTCGTAATGATGGAATCTAACACTCTAAATGAAGTATAACTTCTACACCATACACTAGGGTATGGGGAGTGGGTTGTGTTTAAGTAGTGTGATAAGCTCACAAAGATTCTCCAATTGTTTCATGCTAGTTTCCTTTGGATTTGGATACAACCTTTTCAGCAAATTGCATAGGGTTTTGTTGAATACCTCTGCCAATCTGTTAGTAGCTATATTATACACACATGAGTTGTATTATATGAACCCAAACTTGGTGCAGAGATTATTAATGTGGCTATTGCAGTTATCAGTGATGATGTACCGGAGAACTCCATATCAATAAATAGTTTGAACGCGAATAAAATCTGTAATATTTTATTTCTTTACTTCTCTCAATGGTATAGCTTCAGCCTACTTAAAGAAATAGTCAGTCCTGGTAAGGATGTAAGAATGTCTAGCCCCAGACTTTGGAGGTATGGGTCCTAATCACATCAAGATCCCACACATACAATGGCCAGGATGATACTATCAAATGTAGTGATTTTGGAGGCTGGTAAATGTAATTTGCATGGACTTGGCAAGCTTCATATTTCTTTGCACAATCGATGGAATCCTAAACCATAGTTGACCAATAGTATCTCATTTTTTTAATCAAGAAATGGAGCTTGGGTCCGAACAGATAAGCACCATATATATATTCCAAAATGAGCTTCTTCCAAAGCACGTGTTGCTTCCTTATTACTTAAACATCAAAAGAAGATTCTATCAAACAAACGTCAGTAGAGTGTGTTAGTATAGAGGAAAAATGAGATGTCTACATCTAAACTTTAGTCTTGCGATGAGAAATATCTGGTAACCTTTGATGTTGAAGGTAATCAATTACTAGTTTTCTCCAATCATCCTTTCCACCACCAATAACCTTAACATTATTGTTTTCTTCCAGATTTTCAGGCAACAATTATAGAATCACCCATCTTAGAACAATTGACAGTGTGTGGACAAAGTCCTAATCTTATCTGGCCAGAACAGTAGCCAAATTAACCAAAGTATCATCTTTTCTATTTTTATTTGTGGTAACAAATTTAATTTTTACTTATTCAAATGGTTTCAAGAGTATTCATGCACATTCATGATATAGTTTTAGGTCTATATTTCGAACTTCATACTCGGACAAAAGTTGATTGATTATCAAGATAGAGTCTCAAAAGACTTTATGTTGATTGACTTTCATATCCAATGTTGTTTCCAAGTCAATGATAAGAATTTAATATTCTTCCATGTTATTTGAACACTTTTTCCGTCAAGGTAAATGAATAATACATGACTTGATCATAGGGACTAACAAATACAATCCATGTCCCTACACCATAACTTCATGTTGCGCTATCAAATAATAACCTTCCAAGGATTGTCCTTAAAGGCTATTTTGTGGAATGAATTTGATGTTGAACTCGGACATTAGAAGTGCCCATTTCTCTATCCTCGTGGAAAGAATTAGTTTGGACATTATGTATTTTAATTAATCAATTCTTGAGACAAGAGTGATTGTGTGTGCTAGCATATAATGCCTCGACCTCTTAGCTGCAAAAATCAATGCCAAGTGGATTTTCTCAATAGGTGAATACTTTATTTTGGCACCTACCAATGTTCGGTTTAGGTAATAAAGTTCATTTTATTTTCTTTCGTCATTATTTTAGACAATGAGTGCACCTAGAGAACATTCTTGTGCTGCAACATAGAAAGACAATGGCTTCTTCGGGATTGGAGCTGTGAGCACCGACATATGAGATAAATACTGTTTTAATACTTTAGAAAGCATTTCGACAAGTATCATCTAACTCAAATTGCACGTCTTTCCTCAACAGCATGTTGAATGGATGACAACGTTTGACAAGAATGGGGATAAATCTTCGAATGTATACCAACGTTTCTTGAAGACTTTTCAACTCATGTGAATTACTTGGCTCTAGCATGTTGATTATGACATCAATTTTTTATTGTTCTATTTCAATATCTCAATGTCGAACAATGAAGCCAATTAACTTTCAGGAAGTGACACAAAATGTACATTTTAGTAGATTCATCTTCAATTGATAACACTGAAATCTTTGAAAATATCTCATAAGTCTTGTAGATTGTTGTCTCTCTCTCTCTTTTTTTCTACAACAAAGTCGTCCACATAGCATTCCACTTGTTTATGCATCATATCATTGAATATCTTTTGCATCGCCCGCTGATAAGTTGTTCCAGCATTTTTATTCCAAACGCCATGGCTTTGTAACAATATATGCATTTAGGAGTACGAAATGCAGTAAGGTCTTTGTCTTTTGGATTTATTCGAATTAGATATAACTTCGTATTCAGTAGTTGCATCCACCATCAACTCTGTTATTGGAAATGGAAAATCATCTTTTGGACAAGCTTGATTCAAATCCCAAAAGTTAAAATATACTCGTAATTGTCCATTTTGTTTCATAACTAGAACAATATTAGCAATCCAAGTTGGGTACTTGACTCCTTATATGAACCACACTTCAATGGTTTTGCTTCAATAAGTTTGTTGACCTCTACCTCAATTTGAGGAATCAATTCTGGTTAGAATCTTCTTCGAGGTTGTTTGATCAAGCGAACTCCATGTCTTATTGCAAAATGATGCATTGCAACTTTATAATCCAACCCTAGCATTTCCTTGTAAGACTATGGAAACACGTCCTAGTATTTGTGGAGCAAGTTGAAGTACTCAAACTCCTCATTTTGTCTAAAAAGAGCACCCACACACAGGCCTCAGATTTTAATATGTTCCCAAATTCAATTGCTTCAAATCATCCACAGTAGCTTGCCACTCTTCTTCAAATGTTGGTGGAGTTGGTTCAGGTTCATTTGCCATGGGTGAATTTTTTCATACTCTGAGTCAAAAGCTTCTTCGAAAGCAATGTGATTAACTGATATATCTTCTTCATCCTCATCATTCTTTTGATATGAGATGACTCTATGATTTCTATGTTTTTTTCTTGACCGTTGAGGCTTTAAACATAAATTAGAAACTTTAACTCCAAATCGAAAAAATACAGGTTGTCTTTGAGATGATTCATGAGGAGCCCATAAATTTTTTTCAACTAGAGCAGAAGAGAAAGAATCACCATTCAACCTTTGAAAAACGGATACTTTACCTTTTGGAACAATAGGTGTGGAAGACTCTCTCTTTAGCCTTTCGAATACTGAAACTCTGACATCCTCACTCTAAATTCCATTAAATAATGAAGGTATTGACTCTTGTGCTTTTTTCTTAGTAGTCTCATATATTTGAATCAAGATTGCCTTTGAGAAAACCTTATTGACTTTAATCCGTCTTGGTAGATCTCTATTATATCTCCAATCCATACTTTACTTGTGATACGAATGATCCATCAGAATCAAAAGGAACATGCCCACATGAGAGCACGATATCAAGATTACTCAGTTTATGAAGCTCCTTTTCTAAATCTGGCATTCTAGAACAACTTCTTGACTACGGACTATAACATCCATTGAAAAGTTGTTTCGGCTCTTCGGTTCCTTCAGTATGTGACATTTTTTTTTGGATGGGTTAGGATATAGAGCTTTGCTATACACAGAACAGAAATCAAAACTTAGTTGACCTTTAGAAATGTAATAAGTTCATGGGGCAGAGCTAATTTACAAATGTTAGGTATTAGAAAAGTTAATTCTTTTCTCAATACATTAACATATGCGGATGTCGTTTGAGGTCGTTTTCCTTTGTAGAACCCCTCACAAGTAAATTTTCATCTATTTATCATGAGTTGATGAGGCGGAACTGCAATAAGTTGTTGATCATTTTTTGCATCCTCTCTAATTTCAAACCCGACTGCAGACAATCATGCTGAATGAAACTCTTCACCTTCCTAATAGATCTTGGTGTCGAAAAAATAAGATTATTCTTTGAAGAATGGTTTGGACTCAGCTACCATAGATTAGCCTTCTTTATCTCGACTATAATTGAAATATTGATGCCAAGTTGAAGGCACCACTCCAGTTTCATGTAGCTAAACATGTCCAACCAGCAACTCATATGATGTTTTAGCATCAATGACATGAAAAAGAGTTGAGCACATTAACTCTCATGTTTGTAGCTTCAGGTGAATCATGCCAATGGCTCGCTGGCCCTTCAACTTGAATTCTTTGAATAGTGATATTTCTCTTTGATAGATCGTCAACAATTATTCCAATCATTTTCATTATTTTGAATGTCATAATGTTCACAGCAGAGCCACAATCAATCATTATTCGATATATCTTACATTTTCAGATATAACCAATAACATATAGCGGCCTATTTTGAAAACGGAATCCAAGTCATTAGTCATCGTCATTGAATGTGATGGTGGCCATACAGTCATGGTAAGTTGAATAATTAGTTCCAATATTTTTCCTTGATAAGCTTCCGGAACAATCAATGCTGTGATTAAAGTCAATTGCGATCATCCAAAGAAAGACTAAGAGCCTTTGCCAGACTTGTGTTGGAAGGAATGTTATTGAGTCGTGAAATAACCTTCTTCGTCTTCAAACTCTCTCCCGATACATTCTTCAACCCATTTCTTCTATTTACATTGATGACATTGGAGGTGAAACATTTTTTTAAAAAACACCCTTAGGAAAATAATCTCCCAGGGTTATATGTTTAGAAGAATGATGTGATAGAGCTTCCACTTCTGTTGATTGTGTGGTTGCTTTTGCCTTAACTTTGGATTTCTCCCTGACTTTCTTTTGATTATACTTTTTCAATAGATTGAACTTTCATACTCCATGCCCCATGTGTTGGTCATGCAAAAGGTACAAAAGACTATGTTTTACCTATTTCGTTTGACTTCTAATATTTATCCTTCTTACTTAAGTAGATAGACCACCATCACAAATTTCATCTTTAGACTCAGAGAGAGAGAGAGAGAGAGAGAGAGAGAGTTCTAAACGTCTAGATCACCGGTCATGATTTCATAGTAGGTTGGTAAATTACTGCTATCTGGATTTGACCATATCTGGATAGACACACATAATGATGGCTTTTCCGTCTACTTTGAGTTCTACCGGAATAGTTCCTTCTGGAAGTTGAGGTCCAAACTCAGTTACCTCAGGTAGGGACTTTCCAACATCATATGTAAGAGGGAATGTCTACCCTTAACTTTCAATGGGAATTAGATAAAATGATCCAAAATGAAAAAATCGAATAGCTTGCATCAGTTTCAAGTTCGATCTTATTTTCTTTATCAAAGTGGACAATAAGATCATTGAGCACAAAACACCACTTCACTGGATGACTAATGATTTGATGAATTTGCAGTATTTAGGATGATCAACTCGACCAGACTCTTCTGTCCTTTTTGGAGCTAGAAGTTCTATTGTTTTATGTTTAAGGAATTGATCTAAAATTCCGTAGACTTCAAAGTCTAAGAATGGATACTCATTTTCTTCAACTTCCTTCAGAGTCAGAAGACTCTTCTTTTCGACTTATGCTTTGTTAGGCATGAACTCCAGTTTTGGCTTTGGACTCGGATTTGAACTTGATTTTTGGAAAATGATCTTTGCTGGAGTAGTGGAAACTGCTATGGCCTCTTCAACTTTAACTGACTTTCCATCCTTTCGATTTCTTTCTTGGATCTTTCTTATCACATTAATCACTCGACAAGTAACTTTCTTGTCTTACAACCTGGATTTTTAGATCATGGGTACGTGTGGCCAACTTTTCAAAAGAGTGAGGCATATTTGCCTGGAGAATATAAAGTAGTCCGCAATGCATGCCTTGGACACACTTGTCAATAAATGATACGTTGTTGGTGCATTCTTTGCAGTTAAGAACAAGACTTCTCCACCTTTCAATATATTCTACGATCGACTCTTTCTTGTTCTACTTCGTTCTGGCCAATTCCAAAAGTCTGAATGACCCATAGTACCATAGAAGTGTGTTAGGAACTCTAGCTCAAGTTGATCTGGACTATCATTTGATCCAGCCAGTAAGTCTGTATACGATTCAAATACTACACCTTTGAAGGTGCGTACAAATTGCTTCACTATGGTGTTATTGTAGGTGTCAACATTGTTACATGTTTCAATGAAATGAGCAACATGTTTCTTTAGGTTTTCTTTTCCATCAAAACATTGAAACTTCGGGGGTTAGGAGACAAGTGACATCCTCATTTTGTTAATTCGACAGCTGTAGGGTTTGGCATTAACCAGTGAAGACTGTGGTGACCCACCATACTTGGCACAAATGGTGTCATCAATCATGTGTTGGAGTGATTGAACAAAAAGGGTTCCTACAGACAGTTGAGTGGTGTTACACAACAGATTTTGCATCACAGTTCGATCGTGCAAATCTTTCTTCTGTTGGTACTCTTGGATTTTTGGGTATTTAGTTCTAGAAGAGCTTGTATTTTCTATATTTCCTTCCATCACCGGACTTTGCAACTCCAATCGGTGCATTAGCGTATCAATTTGTACATCTTTGTCTACTAACGATTTTGTCAACTTTTCAATTGCCAATTCCATTTCTTGAATTTGATCATCAGGGCCAAGCGTCGTGACCATTACCAAGTTTAAGAATTCTTCAATTGAGGTATAAGCATCCCATTTTTGTGGAGAAATGACGTATGTGGATCTAGATACAGATATGTCATTGGACATGAAACCAAAACGAGCACTTTTTGGAAAGTACCTGGATTTTTTAGTATAAGAGGAACCGACTTCCTGAACTTGAAGATGTTAACCTTACCCTTGTTAGAGAACTTTCTTAAACCAACTGTGTTTTCTAGGTCGTAGTCTAGCTCTATTTGCATGGAAGAGTTCAACAAGTATCTCCTCGAAATGAGTCACTGTTTCTTTTGCCTTTTTGCTTGCTATTTTTGATTTAATGGTTGAAGTTTGAAATTTTCATGGAATTAGAAAATAGGAGGACAAGAAAGTCATATCGAAAATGTCAAGAAATTTGTACAATGAATTTCGTGTATTAAAATACATTGTTACTTTATAAATTATAAAGTGGATTAATCTTTTTGTAGATGCGTACTTGCAGAATGATCTGATTAACGATTTGAATGTTGAAGACGATGGGCCATGTGGCTTAAATCCTTGACTTTGAGACTTGTTGGAAATTTGATTTGCTTGAATATTCAAGGCTTAGATTTGATTTGCGGAGAATATTTTAATCTTCTTGGACATGACTTGGAGTTCCTTTGATTCAAAGAAGATTTTGATCTTCTTGAAATTTCACAGATTTTGGATTTGAGTGATTTTCTTCTCTTCTTCCTCTAGACTTTGGATTTTATTTTACACTTGTATACTTCAGCTTATGATTTCTCTTAGACTTCTTTCTATTTATAAATAAATCTTGTAACCATCATTATATTTTAAATTAATATTGAATACCCTTGTGGATTTTGAAAAAATAGGATAGGCTTCTTTTAACACAAATGAGCCTTAGTGCTTGTTTGATTATGCTTTTCAGTACTTATAAGTAGTGAGTTCTATAGAATGTATGGATAGTAAGTGAGTAATAAGTTTTGGGTGATACGAAATATATGGATGAAAAGTATGTATGACGAGCTTAAAAAAAAGTTAAACTTTGCCAAGCATACCGTATTTAGACTTGCACTTTCATAGACTTAAATTGAGTAATTGTTTTTTTTTTAATAACCCAACTCATTTGTTTATTTATTTATTTGAATGTCTAGGGTTATGAAGATTTCGTGAACAAGAGCATGCCATCAAACTGGGAACTTCATCTTTTCCATCATTTTATTAAAAAAACCCCATTCTACTAGGTCGTAGGCTTTACTCATATCCATTTGATAGCCATAAAATATTTTCTGTCATTTGATTTCTTGTCCGTCGAATGTAGGATCTCAAAGGAAGCAATAACATTATCATTGATCAACCTACCTGGCACAAAAGGCACTTTGATTCTTTGAGATCAAATCATATAACACCATTTTCAGTCTATTATAGCCATTGTTTTTGTTAGTAACTTGTAGACGACGTTACACATACTTATAGGGCAATAGTCCATGACACTCTTAGGTGTCTTCTTCTTCGAAATCAAGGTCAACTTTATCTTATTCATAGACCAAAATGTTCCTTCGTATTTAGCACCTGCAAATATATGTATGTTATTGACACGACCCGTCCTGAATCACCCTAGTGGACCTAAGATGTGCCGTGCGCCGATGATGGATGCCAGCTAGATACCGGACCCACCATTACGGCTACTTAGACTTTTCTTTGACTAAAAAGATTTTATAAAATTTTTGAAAGAGTTCCCCTTGTAAATTGAGCAAAGCCAAACCTGGAAAGAAATAATTTCTCAAACACAAGGTATATACAAGATCAATTGGGGTCCATCTGCCTCAAATATGAATCAATCAAAAATATAAAGTATAGCCAACTCGATCAACTCTACTATCAAGTACAAAACAGCCCAAATATATAATAATTACATCAAAAGGCGGCAAGCCCATCTAACTTCTACATGCCACAAGTAATGCCAAAATAAAATATACTAAACTGGTGGACATGAGACAAATGCATGAGAATGCCTTGCTTAACAAAATGCAATCATACAATTAAATAGATCAAGTGGCTGTGGCTCTTGTAGAATCTCTCAAAAGCTGCTCAAAAGATCAACTGCATCCTAATAAGAAAAGAGTGATGAAATACGTGAGTTTATAACTCAGTGAGTGGAGAGTTTACAAATAATTATACTTTTTCCTGATTAGAAACATTTACTGAAATTCTGAATTGTTTTATAATACTTGCAAGCAATAAAGATTAAGATTTCTTTATACTTGATATAAGCAATATAACTGCAAGCATAGAGAAACTGAGAAATGCTAGTATAGATGTAGTTTACAAATAAAATGTAATCTAATTAAACTGTAAGCTGTAATTTATAGTCTGAAACTGCATGATCTATTATCTGAAATTTGATGTCTGATGTCTGAAATTCGAAATCTATATACTGATTATTCTGAAATATATAATACCACACCAAAAAGGTATCCTGAATAACTGAAAATCTGTAATATGTAATCTGTAATCTGGTCATATGCGCGCAGAGCTGCCCCCAAAGGGCTAAGCACCCCGGTACACGGCCCAGAGCCTATGTGTGTACGAGAGTGGGTCCCAAAGACATAATAATCTAATCATACACTGTGGAAACAGATTCACACCAGTGCAGAGCGGGTAAATCACCATAACAGGTCATACACTGGGAAACACATTCTCACCAGTGCAGAGCGGGTAAAATCACCATATCTGGTCATACACCTGTGGAAACACATTCACGGTCAAGCAGGAAGTAGGTAAAAGTCACCTGGGTACTTTTTGGTGGTTTTTTTAAATTAAACTTTACTGAAATTCTCATTTATAAAAGCTAACTTGTACTAAAAATCATGCTTGTCAAACACTTGAAAAATAATTCATTTTTGCAATTTACGTAACTTATTTGAAGCACTGAAATAATGAAACAATTCATATAACTTTACTAACTAATATAATATAATAAAATGCTTATTTCTGAAAAATAAGTTTTTCCACTCACCGAGTTTTTGACTAGAACTAAATTGGTCGATACACGGCACCAACCTCCTCGTCACCTCCTGAAATAAGATATATTTGCTTGAATCAATAAATAACCATCTCAAGAAACACTAAGAATAATTTTCTCAACTTTCTTAGTAAGGTCATCAAGCTAGAAACTCATTTCTATTAATTCAATACATATAATACTCTTTAACATTCTCAACTATTCCTAATTTTCCATAAAGCTAAAAAATAATCTCCTTTACATCACATTTACTTAAATGACCCAAACAGAAATTCTAGGATTTGCTAAAATCATCATTCTAAGCTTTTAACATAAATAAACAAACAATAGTCTTAATATCCTCAAAATAGCTTAAATATCTAAATAAACCCACTAAGTCAAGAACTCTAAAATTTCATCAATTAAATCCTTCATTTAACATGTAATATAGCTCATAACACTAAAAATAACTTATCTCCTTTCATAACATTCACATTTAAGCCCATAAGTAAAAACCCTAATTTTTAACCTCATTTGAAAAAATAAGTGGGTTCTTGCTTACCTCTTGAAAATGGAGAAGAAATGGAGAACCCAAGCTTAAAATTCGATTCGGCCGACACCTTCTTCTTCCTCTCCTTCTTTTCTCTTTTTCTTTCCTTTTCTTTCTTCTCTTTTTCCCTTTCTTTTTCTTTCTTCTCGCCGCGTTTATCTCACTCTCTGCGTCTCTGTGCGTAATGTCAAGGAATGGATCCAATTTCAATTTCAATTAAAGACTTTTTGCACACTTAGTCCCCAACTTAATATACATAGTGACATTTAAATCCTTAAGTACCCATAATTCATAAAATAGCCCAAAACAATTTATTTACTTAACTAAAGTCCATCTTTGACTATTTGACTTAGACTTGACCCAAAATTTCATTGACTTTGACTAAACAAAATTTGACTTTGACTAATTTAAAACTGGTCGTAACAATCTTACCTCCTTCAAAGAATTTCGTCCTCGAAATTCAATCGGCTAGACTTGAAACAAATGAGGAAATTGAGCACGCATATGATCTTCATTCTCCCATGTAGCCTCTCCTGTCGAATGATTCTGACGAAGGACCTTAACTAGCGAAACGATCTTGTTTCGCTGAACTTGCTCATTTCTATCTAAGATCTGAACTGGTTCTTCTTCATAGGTCAAGTTTTCCTTCAATTGCACTGGCTGAGATTCTAAAATATGTGAAGGATCTGAAATATACTTCCGAAGCATAGAGACATGGAATACATCGTGAATCCTGGATAACTCAACTGGCAAGGCTAAACGATAAGCCACTGGCCCAATCCGCTCAATGATTTCATAAGGCCCAATATACCGTTGACTCAACTTTCCCCGCTTGCCAAATCTCAAAACACCCTTCCATGGAGATAATTTTAGGAAAACTTTATCCCCAACTTCGAATTCGAGATCTCTTCTCCTCTTGTCTGCATAACTCTTCTGCCTATCTTGTGCTACCTCCAATTTTTCTTTGATCACTTTCACAATCTCCGAAGTAATTTGAACCATTTCAGGACCTACTAACTTCCTTTCTCCAACCTCATTCCAGCAAACTGGCGTTCTACATTTTCTGCCGTATAGTGCTTCAAAAGGAGCCATCTCAATACTGGAGTGGTAACTGTTATTATAAGCAAACTCTATCAAAGACAAATGAGTATCCCAGTTACCTTTGAACTGTAGAACACAAGCTCGCAACATATCTTCTAAAGTCTGTATGGTTCTCTCTGATTGACCATCTGTCTGAGGGTGAAAAGATATGCTGAAATGTAGCTTAGTGCCCATAGCTGTCTGCAAACTAGGCCAAAATTTAGATGTAAACATCGGATCTCTATCTGACACAATAGACACTGGAGCACAGTATAAGCTGACTATCTCATCTACATACAACTTTGCCAACTTGTTTAAAGTGTAAGTAGCTTTGATCGGTAAGAACCTCGCAACCTTGGTCAAACGATCCACAATAACCCAAACACCATCATGACCATTCTGAGTACGAGGAAGGCCGAACTAGAAGTCCATGGTAATATGCTCCTACTTCTATTCTGGAATAGGCAATGGTTGCAAAAGTCCCGGTTGTCCGACGAGGCGGCTTTTACTCACGACAAATGAGACATTTGGATACGAACTCCGCTATTTCCCTCTTCATACCTGGCCACCAGTAATACTCTTTCAATATGTGATACATTTTAGTACTGCCTGGGTGCATCGCATAAGCTGAACTATGTGCCTCTTCTAAAATTTCTTTCTTCAATTTTGAAACATCGGGAACACACAAACGACTTCCCATAACCAAAGCATCATCATCTCGAATTGCATAATCTGTCCACAAACCAGCATTAACTTCTTCTTTTAGTAATCTAAGTGTCAGATCTCGAGATTGGACTTCTCTAACCCTGTCAATCAAAGTAGGTCTCACTTGAAAATGAGCTAAAATCGCTCCCGAGATAGTAGCTGATAACTGGGCATGCTGTTTTTTGAATTCACAAAACAAAGAAGCACATACTGCACTGGATTGAGGTGAAGAACTGCTAGTCTTTCTAATGAGAGCGTCAGCAACTACATTAGCTTTCCTTGGATGGTAATCAATTCTGCAATCATAATCATTTATCAACTCTAACCATCTCATTTGTCTCAAATTCAAGTCCTTCTGATCGAAAATGTACTTCAAGCTTTTGTGGTCGGTGAAAATTTGGCATTTCTCACCATATAGGTAATGCCTCCAAATCTTCAATGCCAACACCACTGCAGCCAAATCTAAGTCATGTGTTGGGTAATTTAACTCATGCTTCTTCAATTGTCTCGAAGCATAAGCTATAACCCTTCCATTCTGCATCAGAACACAACCCAAGCCCTGTCGAGAAGCATCACTATAAATCACAAACTCTTCACCTGGAGATGGAAGAGTAAGTATGGGAGCAGAAACTAGTCTATTCTTCAACTCTCGAAAACTCTTATCACATTCTTCACTCCACACGAATTTAGAGTTCTTTCGATTCAGACTAGTCAAAGGAAGTGCATTTCTGGAGAATCATTCCACGAACCTGCGATAATAACCTACCAGTCCAAGAAAACTCCGAACTTCCGTCACATTTGTAGGGCGTTCCCATTTCATTCTCGCCTCGATCTTGATGGGATCTACATAAATGCCTTCTGCTTTGAAATGACACAGCCCGAAATACCACTTTGCCAAGCCAGAATTCACATTTACTGAACTTAGCATACAATTGTCTATCTCGCAAAGTATGAAAAATAGTCTTCAAATGCTCGGCATGCTCCTCAAGACTGCGAGAATAAACTAATATATCATCAATAAAGACAATCACAAATCTATCCAAGTATGGGTGAAGCACCCTGTTCATCAAATCCATAAATGCTGTCGGAGCATTAGTTAGCCCAAATGGCATCACAAGGAACTCATAATGGCCATATCGAGATCTGAAAGCAGTCTTTGGTACATCGACATCTCTGATCTTAAGCTGATGATACCCCGAACGTAAGTCGATCTTAGAAGTAGCACCCCGAAGTTGATCAAACAAGTCATCAATACGAGGTAGAAGGTACTAATTGCTAATTGTCACCTTGTTCAACTGCCTGTAATCGATACATAATCTCATTGTGCCATCTTTCTTCTTTTCAAACAAGACTGGTGCTCCCCACGGGGATACACTGGGTCTAATGAAACCCTTATCAACCAGTTCTTACAACTGCACTTTCAATTCTTTCAGCTCTACTGGAGCCATTCTGTAAGGTGCCTGAGAGATAGGAGTTGTCCCTAGAGTCAAATCAATAGTGAACTCGATTTCTGCATCGGCGGTAATTAATGCGGAAGATCTTCCGAAATACATCGGGAAAATCTCGTATAATAGGAATATCATCCAAATTCAGCTTAGAAATCTGACTGTCAATCACATAAGCCAAATATGCCTGACACCCCTTTTTAAGAAATTTCCTAGCATCAAGTGCAGATATTATACAAGACGGTAAAATTCTCCATTTACCACTAAGAACAATTTCCAGCTCTCCTGGCCTTCGGAGCACAACTTCCTTACGAAAGCAATCAACTGAAGCACGATTTGCAGCTAAAAAGTCCATGCCCAAAATAACATCAAAGTCATGAATATTGAGAGGAATCAGATTAGCCTTCAACTCCTGATCATTCACTTTAATCACATAGTCCTTATACACACTGTTAGCTAAAAGTGAATCTCCTACTTGGGTTGCCACAACTAAATCGTTGTCTAATGGTTCCAACATACAATCCGCATAGATAGCAAGTGCATAAGAAATAAATGAATGTGTGGTACCAGAATCAATTAAACAACGAGCATTTCTGCCAAAAATAGACAATGTACCCATAACTACATCTGGTGACTCCTCGGCATCTTGCTGAGTTACTGCAAAAACTCTTCCCTGGGTCCTAAAACTTCGTGAAAAAAGAACCCTGAAAAGACACTGTGGAAATCTAGCGTGACTGAAACTTCCACACTGTGTAGAAGTAACTGGTCTCTGACTTGGACTCTGAAAAGAACCACGAATATGATAGCGGCGATGTCTTCGATCTTTGGATGAACCATCATTTGGACCACGAACTCGGCCCCCTCTAGACTTGGTCTTGAAACTGCCGGTATTGGCGACACCAAGCCAAAACCCACGTCTATTCTTCTTAGATGACTTGCCCCTAGAAGTCCAAGTCCCTGACTGACTACCACTGCCTCTAGCTGTCATCTGCTCTTTGTGACCACGTGTATCTAAAATACACTGCTCAACTCTCAAAGCAGCTTCAACGAGCTTGCCAAAGTTTTTATAATCTCCACCTGTCACCGCTACTCTAATCTCACTCCTCAAACCACCTTCAAACCTCCTACACCTGTCAGCTTTATTAGCTATCAACAATGCAGCGTATTTTGATAGCTCCATAAATCTCTTCTGATAATCAACCATCATCATGGACTTCAACTAAATGCGAGAACTCATCTTGCTTGGCAACTTTATAGGCCCGAGGATAGTAAGACTTATTAAAACATCCTTGAAGTGCGCCTTAAGTAACAACACTGGGTCTCGCACACCACCCCTCGAACTGTCGTCACCACCAATCATACGCCCCTTCCACTAGTAAGAAAGTATCCAAACGTAATTTTTTCTCATTTAGACACTCCATAACATCAAAGACTCTCTCCATTTGGGTCATCCAATTATCTCGCATCTAAAGAGTCACCCCTTACCATTGAAGACGCCGCCCCAACCTCTTTGCTCGCTTCTATACCGAATCTATCTCACGCTCACTGCTTTGCAATAAGGCATAAAGAGTTTCAATGAGTCTCTCAAAGATAGGGGTCATTTACTGACCTCATTTCTATTTCTCGGGTTTTGAGAAGTTAGATGAATTGACTCATCACTCTCTGCTAGCCTCTCTTATATCTCCTCCTCATCGAGTATTTTGAGTTTGAGGCACTATATTTGGGAGTCTGCGAGTTCTTCCGCCATGAGCCATGACCTATAAAATGGGAATAATGTGTCTTAAAACAAGTTTATGATGCATGTAATGCAAGTCTATAGACATGTGACCAAGCTATGATACCAACTTGACACAACCCGTCCTGAATCACCCTAGTGGACCCAAGACGTGCCGTACGCCGATGATGGATGCCAGCTAGATACCGGACCCACCATTACGGCTACTTAGACTTTTCTTTGACTAAAAAGATTTTATAAAAAATTTGGCAGAGTTCCCCTTGTAAATTGAGCAAAACCAAACCTGAAAAGCAATAATTTCTCAAACACAAGGTATATACAAGATCAATTGGGGTCCATCTGCCTCAAACATGAATCAATCAAAAATATAAAGTATAGCCAACTCGATCAACTCTACTATCAAGTACAAAACAGCCCAAATATATAATAATTACATCAAAAGGCGGCAAGCCCATCTAACTTCTTCATGCCACAAGTAATGCCAAAATAAAATATACTAAATTGGTGGACATGAGACAAATGTATGATAATGCCTTGTTTAACAAAATGCAATCATACAATTAAATAGATCAAGTGGTTGTGGCTCTTGTAGAATCTCCCAAAAGCTGCTCAAAAGATCAACTGCGTCCTAATAAGAAAAGAGTGATGAAATACGTGAGTTTATAACTCAGTGAGTGGAGAGTTTACAAATAATAATACTTTTTCATGATTAGAAACATTTATTGAAATTCTGAATTGTTTTATAATACTTGCAAGCAGTAAAGATTAAGATTTCTTTATACTTGATATAAGTAATATAACTACAAGCATAAAGAAACTGAGAAATGCTAATATAGATGTAGTTTACAAATAAAACGTAATCTGATATAGATGTAGTTTACAAATAAAACGTAATCTGATTAAACTGTAAGCTGTAATTTAAAGTCTGAAACTGCATGATCTATTATCAAAAATCTGATGTCTGATGTTTGAAATCTGAAATCTATATACTGATTATTCTGAAATATATAATACCACACCAAAAAGGTACCCTGAATAACTGATAATCTGTAATCTGTAATCTGGTCGGTCATCACAGCAGAGCTGCCCCCAAAGGGCTAACACCTTTAAGACACGCCCAAAGCCTATATGTGTACGATAGTGGGTCCCTAAGACCTAATAATTTGGTCATACACTGTGGAAACAGATTTACACCAGGTCTTAGCGGGTAAATCACCATAAGCGGTCATACACTATGGAAACACATTCTCACATAGGTGCAGAAAGGTAAAATCACCATATCTCGGTCATACTTTGTGGAAACACATTCACACTAGTGCAGAGCGGTAAAAGTCACTGGGTACTTTTTGGTGTTTTTTAAAATAAACTTTCTTGAAATTCTCATTTATAAAAGCTAACTTGTACTAAAAATCATGCTTGTCAAATACTTGAAAAATAATTCATTTTGCAATTTACGTAACTTATTTGAAGTAATCTTTGAAATAATGAAACAATTCATATAACTTTACTAACTAATATAATATAATAAAATGCTTATTTTCGAAAAATAAGTTTTTCTACTCACGAGAGTTTTGACTAGAACTAAATTGATCAGACACGGCACCAACCTCCTCGTCACCTCCACGAAATAAGATATATTTGCTTGAATCAATAAATAACCATCTCAAGAAACACTAAGAATAATTTTCTTAACTTTCTTAGTAAGGTCATCAAGCTAGAAACCCATTTCTATTAATTCAATACATATAATACTCTTTAACATTCTCAACCATTCCTAATCTTCCATAAAGCTCAAAAATAATCTCCTTTACATCACAGTTACTTAAATGACCCAAATAGAAATTCTAGGGTTTGCTAAAATCATCATTCTAAGCTTTTAACATAAATAAACAAACAATAACCTTAATATCCTCAAAATAGCTTAAATATCTAAATAAACCCACTAAGTTAAGAACCCTAAAATTTCATCAATTAAATCCTTCATTTAACATGTAATATAACTCATAACACTAAAAATAACTTATCTCCTTTCATAACAGTCACATTTAAGCCCATAAGTAAAAACTCTAATTTTTAACCTCATTTGAAAAAATAAGTGGGTTCTTGCTTACCTCTTGAAAATGGAGAAGAAATGGAGAACCCAAGCTTAAAAATCGATTCGACCGACACCTTCTTCTTCCTCTTCTTCTTTTCTCTTTTTCTTTCCTTTTCTTTCTTCTCTTTTTCCCTTTCTTTTTTTTTCTTCTCGCCGCGTTTATCTCACTCTCTGCGTCTCTGTGCGTAATGTCAAGGAAATGGATCCAATTTCAATTTCAATTAAAGACTTTTTGCACACTTAGTCCCCAACTTAATATACATAGTGACATTTAAATCCTTAAGTACCCATAATTCATAAAATAGCCCAAAACAATTTATTTACTTAATTAAAGTCCAACTTTGACTATTTGACTTAGACTTGACCCAAAATTCAATTGACTTTGACCAAACAAAATTTGATTTTGACTAATTTAAAACTGGTCGTAAAAGTTATCCTTTCCCCCACCAATTCCCAATTTTTCTAAAAGAAAATTGCAAGGAAACTGTCCGACCCGGGAGCTTTTGTCAGTCCCACACACTTAAGGGCAACTCAAATTTCATCACCGTGATTGGATTGGTAATCCACTCAATATCAGCCTCCGCTAACCTATACCTAATGCCTGTAGCCCCCCATCTTTAGCTCATTTCTCGATGGCTACCTATTTGTAAAAATAGTCTTAAAATAGCTCTCCAACACCACCGTAACCTTCTCTCCCATCGCACCACATCCCATCATTGTGCATAAGGCGCCAATTCGATGACTTAGAATGAAAGTATTTTGTATTTTTGTCACATTATTTAAGCCACTTAGCCTAAGATCGCTATCTCTAAAACACCCCTTCCCTATAACCCAAGCCGTTTGTATCTCATTCTAAAGATTCTATATGCTCCATTCAATGTGCATTTGAAGACGAATCATACAACTCTTTAAGATTGGCACGCTTATTTTTCAACTATTCTTTTTGCCACCCAAAATTTGACTTTCTCCACCCCCCAAGAACCCCCCCACTAGTTGATAACTGACGTGTAGGCCTACAAAAAGATCTTGCCCCGAAGGCTGGTGAAAGCCCGCACCCTTCCTATGTTCTACTACACCCTAAAACTCTTCCATGTTTAGCCTATAAATGTTCATAATGGGAAGGCCTAACCTCCTCCATCATCATCAGTCTATCCCTTTTTTTCCTTTCTTTCACCACTTCCAACATCATTAGAATAAATGTATGATCTAATAAAAAAAAATCCAAACAATCTACTATTGCACATGGGAACATGTTCTGCCACTCCTCATGGAAAATTGGTACAAATAGTTCATAACGTATGTATCTAGTGTGCAAATGGTCTCTAAATTTTCATTGTTGGGTGAGTGGTCAATAACCTATGCCTATAGGTGCAAAATTGGTACTTTTGAACAGATTTCGTTAAAAAAATCTATTAGTTTTGCACGTGGGTTTATACACTTTTTATATGATTTTACTGCAGGGGTAAAAACTTCAACTCCAATTATATTTTTTTTATCTTCCATTCCACCTAAAAATCACCGAAAAAGAAGCGAAGAAAACAACCTAAAAATCTCGGACAAATAAAAAACCCTTATCTGCGATTCTAAACACATGATATCAAAGTGGGCACTGTGGAGGTGATTGATATGGAGATGTGGAGATGTGTGTATTTGTCTATCCGTTTTTGTTTCATATGTGTAACTCATTTTTTCCTTCCAAAACTGGTGGACATGGTGTAGTACTGATCTTATATTACTGAGATTATATGTGTTGCTACTGAAATGATGACAATAGATTGCAAAATTCTTGTATCGTGGTAGTAAATTTTGAACTTGTTGATGATTTATAAATGGCTTATTTGCACAAATGGTCCCTGACTTTTACACTTACTGCGGGTTGAGGACCTATCTTTTTATTTTTGGCAGTTTAGCCCCTATTTCAAATATTTTTGGCAACAATGGTCCTTTTCAACATTTTCCATCCAAATGGCTGTGAAATTTGACGGTGGAAGTTTTTTTATTTAAAAAATGCTTATTTGCACAAATGGTCCCTGACTTTTGTAAAGAAAAATTTGTAGCAAAAGTCCCTAATATTTTAGAAAGTGTTGAAAAGTCCTATAACCTTCTAATCCTAACACATATGACCCTAAACTTTTTTAACAATTTTATCCCTTTAAATAAATTAAAAATAACTCACAAACCTTTTCAAAAACACAAATAAGTCCTAAATTTTTTTATTTTTTTACAGATTTACACTTAAAATAATAAAAAGTGTGTCATCAAGTCCTAAAACTTTTAATTTTATTCACCAAAATAATATTTAAAATGTGTTTGATTAAAATCAAATTTTTAGTAAAAGTGATTGAAAAATTGTGGGACCATAAAATGTGTGGTTAAAATTAATTGTTGACTTTGACTTTAACTTTTAACAAAATCAAAATTGAAAACAAGCAGGCTCTTAGAGTCTCTGATTTTGTCCGGTGGTACATTAATTAACAAAAAAATTATACCCATGATCAAAATTTGATCAATTTAAAATTTTAATTTATTTTTCATATCAATTACTAGAGGTGGCAAAATAGGCCAGCCCAGTGGGCCAGTCGAGATAGTCCGGTCTCTGGTTGGTCGGTCCAATAAAAATTGATTAAATAAAAATTAGGTCAATTTAGTCCGATACAACTAGTCAACCAGGCTGGCCCGATAATTGTTTTTTGCCCAAGTCCCTACTTCACACTTACCCATCCCCTCTCATCCCCTCCCCTCCCCGTGAAATGTGGCTGCCAGGGGTGAGGTGTTTGAAGTGTGGGGTAGGGACTTGGGCAAAAAAATTATCGGCCACCGGCTTGGCTAGTCATCTTGGACTAAATTGACCTAATTTTTATTGGATCAACTTTTTATTGAACTAGCCCAGCCTAGAGAACGGGCTATCTGAGCTGACCCATTTTGCCACTAGTAATTGATATGAAAAATAAATTAAAATTTTAAATTGGTCAAATTTTGATCATGGGTATAATTTTTTTGTTAATTAATAGACCACTGGACAAAATTTGTAGAGACTATAAGAGCCTGTTTGTTTTCAATTTTGATTTTGTTAAAAAGCTAAAGTCAAAGTCAACAATTAGTTTTAACCACACATGTTATGGTCCCACAATTTTTCAATCACTTTTACTAAAAAATTTGATTATAATCAACCACATTTTAAATATTATTTTGGTGAATAAAATTATCGCCAAGATGGTTGACTAGTTGTATCGGACTAAATTGATCTAATATTTATTTGATCAATTTTTATTGACCGACCCGACCAGGAGACCAGGGCTATCTCTGGATCGCCCACCATTTGGTCCTATTTTGCCACCTCTAGTAATTGATATGAAAAATAAATTAAAATTTTAAATTGGTCAAATTTTGATCATGGGTATAATTTTTTTGTTAATTAATAGACCACTGGACAAAATCTGTAGAGATTCTAAGAGCCCGTTTGTTTTCAATTTTGATTTTGTTAAAAAGTTAAAGTCAAAGTCAACAATTAATTTTAACCACACATTTTATGGTCCCACAATTTTTCAATCACTTTTACTAAAAAATTTGATTTTAATCAAACACATTTTAAATATTATTTTGGTGAATAAAATTAAAAGTTTTGGGACTTGATGACACACTTTTTATTATTTTAAGTGTATCTTTACAAAAGTCGGGGACCATTTGTGCAAATAAGCATTTTTAAATAAAAAACTTCCACCGTCAAATTTCACGGCCATTTGGATGGAAAATGTTGAAAAGGACCATTGCTGCCAAAAATATTTGAAATAGGGGCTAAATTGCCAAAAATAAAAAGATAGGTCCTCAATTTATAAAGTAGCTGTGCAAATAAACCATTTATTAGCTGTGTTTGCTTTTTAGTTTTATGCTTTTGGTTAATTTATTGTTTCTTAGTTGGCAAAGATTGTTTTATTGCGCTGGAATGGTTGTCAGCTTTTTGATTGTTGGTATGGTTCAGGTCTGGCTCTATTTTCCCAAAATGACAGGGACTGATTGCACACATAGTTCAATACATTAAGGACCATTTGCACAACTAGTTCAATACTTTAGGGACCATTTGTGCAACAATATAACAAATTTTTGGACTAATTGCACACCTATCTACAAAGGTTTAGGACCACTAGCGCTCTAGAAAGAAACACAGTATATTGTGAAGCCCAGAAATGTTGTATGCACCTATCTCCAAATTTACAGAAAATCTTTTCAAGGATAATGTGAAACCCGTAAGATGAAATTATTAATCATCAACATTATAGCAACTCCGCAAATAAAGTCCAAAAACCCTTATTCTTGCTCTTGATATACATGTTTTATTCTCGCAGCCTGCTATTGGGATTCAACAATCAAGGTATTTTATCTTTACATCTGGGGCAAGTGGGTGGTCACACCACACAAACAACCCACAACTACCTATTTCTGTACAAATTGCAAAACTAAATAAACTAAATTCAAAATTTAGAAAATTTTGTAGATAAACTATTACTGAAAAGAAATATAAACAATAGCTCACCCATCTTTGTTGCACGCAAGAAAACATGTCCATGAAGTCTTTAGCTCCTAAGGTAGCCTAGAGTGGCAAAGATTAGGATCTATTTTCTTTACCAAGTTCTGTAATACATAGTATATTAATTTTGGAAGTTTTATCTATATACAATATATTGGCATGTAAGTTCAGGCTGTGTTGGCAGAAGGAAAAAATGAAACAAATAAAATTAGATTTGATGTTTTTGCCCCCTCCAATTAAAATAAAATAAAAATAGAGTATAACCCACCCAGAAAACTAACGGATTTTTAAGGGAATCTGTCCAGAAAGACCAATTGCGCATCTAAAAATATATGTTCTGGACCACTCCGCCAAAAATGAAAGGTTATTGACCATTTGCGCACTATAGGCATATATTAGGGACCATTTGTGCTAATTTTCCCACTCTTCATTGCACACAAGCGTATCCAATCATTCTTGTATATTTACCTCCCCATGCATTTTATTATCCAAAGTTTATATAGGGGCTGAAAATCTCGGGCCATTGAGGTCACAGTCCATCTGCACATACCAAAAGTCCATTATTGCCCCAAATGGCATATATTTCCTTCCCAACTTCTCATTGTTAGACATAATTTCATTCAGATCACCCCCACACCCAAGGTTGCTGAGAATGTAGTTTGAGTAGTAACTCTAAAGAAAATATGCATATCCTCTGCTTTTGGGTTCCCATAGAATTCTATAAATCGCCATGTAATTTCTCAGGGTAAAACAACCACAATGTCAATGTGTCCTCTAGGAAAAGAGTGATGGGTATCATCGTAGACTTTATTCCACAATAGCATTTACCCTTTACTCCGACCTTCACTATCCACAAATAAACTTAATTTCTTTCCTTCTCTCCTTGTAATTTAGTTTCAAACATAAACACCAAACTAGGAGACCGTTTCAACAAAATTGGTAGTGCCCGATGCCAATCTCCAAACCTCTATATATGATCAGCAGTCCCACTGTTTCCTTCATAGACATCAGCACAATCACCTATCTTATGTCCAACAATGCCGTAATTATAACAAAAATCCGGCAATCTTTTTTATTTTAGTAATAGTTGAATTTCTAGGTTTTTTGTCACTTATATGGACATGAATGCACCATTTAAATGGCTTCATTACATGAATTCTGACCTGGATTCTCATCAATGCACTATCTATATCCACACCATCAAGAACCCTAATCAGCATCCTCCACTTCAGGGCATAATGTTCACTATCAACAATTAAGAGAGCATCAAGGATTTATACCCAAACGACACCAACGAAAAAGCCACCGATGCAATATCCCCAATTCTTCCAAGGTTAACAAGCGAAATAACTTGTTAATTGAATATGTTATTAGCACCTTTATGTTCAATGGGAATAAGGTTTATTACATTCGCCAATGCTTTTTGGTTCGCCAGCTTCTGTCCCTATTATTATAACCCATTTTAATTTTAGTCAAAGTCATAAATTATTTGGGCAAGTTCCAGTCAAATAAGTTAAATAGGACTTAAGTAAATGAATTTTAATGGGCCTATTTTGTAAATTATAGGTACCTGTGGATTTAAATGACAACATAATATGAAAATTGGAGACTTAAGTTGCAAATTGACATCTATGTTAAATGACTTGAGACCATTTCATAGAGACAAAGATGGGGGCAGAGGGAAAAGAATCGAGAAAACAGAAAGTAAGGAAAAAAGGAAAAAGAAAAGAAAAAAAGAGGAAGAAGAGGAGGGCGGCCGGCTTAGCGTAAACGCACTATTTGTTACCACCTAATTTTGGTAAGGCCTCCACGTCAGTAAGGAAGGCCCAGCGAAGGGCTCATAGGCCCCCGCACGCCAACGCCAACGCCAACGGAGCCAATGAAGGTCTTGACCACTTATGACAAGCCTGGCCCCCCCCATCAATTACCTTCGCACCCCACAGAATCCCACAAGAACTCTGATAAGCCAAAGGGATATTTCACGAAAGATTGTATTTGATTATTGTTAACGTCGGAATCTGTACTATCTACGTGTCAATAGATCTCCAATCAATCCTCTGCCATCCTGTTTATGACCTGCACACTAGGACGACCGTTAGACACCAAGATCATCGGAGAAAAGGGTCCGGCGATCGTTGGTACTCCGACGATCAAGTCAATTGTCGGTATATGTAAGAGATAACAATATACGGAGAATAATAAATGGGTGTGGGAGAGACAAGCAGATAGAGATTTGAGTAGAGTTTAAGGGTAAGAATAATTGTGTATCTTAGAATAATCAGAGACGTTGTATTTATAACCTCAGAGTTCCAATTGATTTAGGAAAATAATTAGATATCTGATTGGATCCTCCTTCCTTATGGGATAAGGATAATTGGTTGTCAATGCAATCTCCCAGATTTTATCCCTTATTTGAGTTGATTTATACTATCACATTGCCTAATCTTTAGGAGATTGATATTTAGTTTTCTTGTGAGAATTCGTGAGCTAATCAAACATAATCTCTCTTTAAGTATATTTCTAGTCATTCTGAAATATCACGATGCTCATGGATCTGTGACGAATTCGATTGTTGGTGAAACATCCAGGGTCGGCCATGAATGTTGATGCTCTTCACAGGCTTCGCCATACTTAATTCGAGAGTTCCAATGTGTTGCCGGGCCTTAAATGCCTTTACAAGGCCCTTGCTATGTACATGAGGGTTTTATGAATTCAAGAGGCCCTCGTTGGGCTTACGAGGCCTAACTTGGGCTTTCACTGGGCCTTTATGGGGCCTTTGCTGACGTGGAGGCTTTACTGAAATCTGGTGGTAACAATTGTCATACGAACTCTCACAAGGAAACCAATCTCAATTTCCTATTGATTGTCAACGTAATATTAGAAATCAACTCAGATTAGGACTGAAATATAAGAGATTGCGTTGATACTTAATCATCCTTTATCCCATAAGGAAAGAGGATCTCATGAGATGTCTAATTGATTGCTTCCCAGATCAATTAGAACTCTCCCTCTATAAATACAAGATCTTCCGTCATTCCAAGGTACGCATTATTCTCCACCATTAAAAATATACCCAAATACTCCATGTACCAACGATCGCTGGCCCATTTTTCCTCGATGATCTTGGTGCCTAACAGTTGTCGAAGTGTGCAAGTTAAATATAGACTGTCAGAGGATTGATTGGAGATCTGTTGACACGTGGATATTGTATATTTCGAGGTCAACACTATTAAGGCTTGGGTTCTTCAATTTTTTTTTGCAATTTTAAGAGTTGAGTAAGAAATAACTTATTTAAGAATAGTGTAACTTTTTAGAGTTTTTGCTTATTGGCTTAAATATAATTTTTTTTAAGTGGGATAAGTTGATTTTAGTGATACAAATTATATTTGTAAGTTAAATGAAGGAATTAATGGATAAATTTTTAGGATTCTTGAGTTAGTGAGTTTAATTAGAAATTTATGTTATTTTAAGTATATTAAGACATCTATTAGTTTAATTTATGTTAAAATACTTTGAAATGGTGAATTTAGCAAACCTAGAATTCTAATTGGGTCCCTTAAGTGAGTGTAGTTATGTAATTGAGTTTATTGACGAATGGGTCACTATGAAGAAGATTAAAAATGGTTGAAAATATTAAGGAGAACTATATGGTATTGGGTTTATGGAAGTAGGTTTCTAGTTTGGTGATTTTAGTATAAAATTTAAGCAAATTATATTAATTATTGATTCGAGCAACTATATTTTATTTCAGGAGGTGACGAAAAGGTTGTCACATATCGGCCAACCTAGTTTGAAGCCAAAAGCTTTTATGAGTGGAAAAACTTATTTTTCAAAATATAAAAATTTAAATGCCATGCATATTAGCTCGTAACTATTATGAATGGTTGATATCATGTTCATTCCAGTAAATTTTATGAGAATGTAGAAGTTATTTATTTTCAGAATAATTAGTCAGACGAGCACAATTTTCATAATAGAATAAAGTTTATAAATAAATAGTTCTTCTAAAAATTAAATCTAATTCAGTCAGTTGAAATTAATATTATGTTTTATTATTAGACATATCATTTATCACATACAGTTTTTAAAATCACTAGAAAGTACCTGATACTATTATCTACTCTAGTGCAGAGGGGCTTTTGGTCGTGTACTAGAGTGTATTATCAGAGATCTTTATGACCTACTCTTATACACAGAGGGGCTTTGGGCCGTGTATAAGGGTTCTTATCATAGAGGTCTTTGGGACCCACTTTCGTACACAAATGGGCTTTGGGCCGTGTACGGTAGTGCTTAGTGTTCGTCGAAAAATTTATTAAATAAACCGCAAGTGTACGGGTTGAACATGTAGTAAAGTGGACGTGCATCCAAGTATCGATCCTACGAAGAATAGTTTTAAGTACCAAAATTTACTATTTAAGATTTATTCGAAAATACAGTAATTTGGGTATTTTAAAATTAAGAAAAATAAAAAATATTAAATTAAGCTAAAGGAAACAAGAAAATAATGAAATGGCTTTTGATTTAATTAAATAAGTTTTGGGACTTAGGACTCACAACTTCAGTATCGTTGATCCTCCTAGTTTCATAGTCATTGATTCAATGATAACTAATTCTTGTTAACGATCGAATTCTTTTTAAATTAATTAACTATCTCTCTCGATAATAATTAATTCTATTTAATTAGGCCAACCCACATATCTCTAGATGAATTCATTATCAACCCTCTTAAATACATTAACAACAAGAAATTCATTATAGCCTCATTGAAATTCAACCATAAATAATCGTATTAACCACAAGATTATATCTCTATATCTTGTCCAAATTAATGATTTTTATTGTCTAAATCTAATTCATGTTTTCATCTCTCGATCCACATAAACCAATATAACATTCACCAATTAGCTAAAAAGATGAAAGCTTTAAGCAAACAATAAAGATTTAACAAAGAAATTAATTATCATAAGTCGAATCAATGAACACAAAACTAGGGTTCACAACTTGACTACGTTATTCGTCCCAAGAAAATAAAATTAGCTAATCATAGAATTCATGGAGACAATCGAATGAAATAATAAATACATGACCGGGTAAAGAATTGAATCTTTAAGGTTCTTGTTCTTGCACCAAGACTCGTTTATCGCCTCCTTGAATCCAATCTCTTGCTCTTGATTTTTCTCTTCCAATAATCTCCACAAAATCTCCTTAGGTTTTGCTCTTGTTAGTTCCCAAAATGATCTCTCTCAAAATCTCCTCATCTTTTTGCTCTTGTTTTTGCCTCTTATATCTCCTCAAAAAGCCCCAAAAAAATCATGTACAGAATCATCCCAAAAATAGACTTTTAGTTGAAAAAAGAAACACACCTGTGCAGAGCCATGCGGCCACATAGAGTACACATGCGGCCACATGAGAAGTTCTATCAACAATTTACTTTTTAATTTCTGGTGACTCATGCGGCCACATGACAAGTTCTGTGATCTTCCTCCGTTTTGTCTCCCGAGTTTCGTACTCCATGTCCACTTGGCCCGAACTTGACTATTTTCATGTTTTCTTGATTCCTAAAATAGATTTAAACAAAACACACGTAAATACATACTTATAACAAATAAAACACACATGTAAACACACTTATAGGGAATTTTAACATATTAAATAAACACTTATCACTTAGCCAGTCTATTACAAGTTATCAGTAATCTACGGTACCTAGGGATGGCAAAAATATTCGATCCGCCTCAAACTTGATGGATACTCGCTCCAAATAGAGCAAAAAATTCTCGATCCGCAGGTCAGCAAGGTGGATCGGATCATGTGTGCCCTCATCCAATCCGCTCCATTTGAAAAATAAAGAAAGAAAAAAATAGTAGAATAGTAAAGTTGTTTCTATGTTTGTTTAATTTTTTAAATGACAATTTACCAAAAAAATTCACGGATCACTGCTTTAATCTGCTCTGATCTGAATCCAATCCGATCCGGGAAATGGCAAATCAATCCAAGGATTTGGTTCTTCTAAAATTATTGCGGGGTGGATATGGATTAGGCCGATCTGATTCGAATCCGCCCTGTTGCCATCACTAATGGTACCTTTTTTGGTGTAATCTTTCAGTCTATTACATCTTATCTAGTTTAAGGAAACTAGATTTCTGCTTATAGTATTACCCGATGGCAATTTATTGCAGAAATAATATGTTAGAAATATCCAATTTTCTCATGTTTTACAATCTGCATTATTCAGTATACAACATAAGAAATTAGTTTTCTTAAGATTGTTTCATGATTGTAGTTTTGAAAAAGTATATATTATATTCGCAGTAAACAATTTTAAATTATAAAATATAATTATTGACAAACTCTCCACTCACTGAGCTATAGCTCACATATTTGCTTGCATTTTTCTTATCAGGTAGTAGTTGAATTTTTAGGAGTTTGGAAAGCCTGTTGAGTTGAGTCAGAGCCACACGATCCATTAGTTTATATGATTTATTCTTTAGAGCATCTAGTTGTTAGTTTTGGTGTACATGTTCATTTTATTTGTATGAGTCATTTTGTAGCACATGTATAAGTTAGATGGGCTCGTTGCATTTTAAGTCAATTTATGCACTATTTTGGTTATTTTATTACATTTATTGGGATTCTTTTATTTAGTTTTATTTTGAAGAATGGTTTTATGTATTTGGAGGAGCGGGTGGTCCCCAATTTATTTTGGTATATTGTGTTTGAGAAATTTTATTGCTTTTCGAGTTTGGTTTAGTCCAATTTAAAAAGAAAATTTGCCAATTTTTTTCTAAATATCTTATAGCTAAAGACAAGTCAAAATCATCGTTAATGGTGGATCCAACGTCTAACTGGCATCCATCATCATTGCACGTCATGTTTCGGGTCCATTAAGATGATTCGAGACGGGTCATGTCACCATCACTTTCCCAACCAGACACATGCTCATCTTGTCCCTGTGATCAAAGAAATTATCATCCCCCATGTTCACCATAGAGCCATAGTCAAGTTGGAGTTTATCGTACAATCTAGCATATTCATCCGGATTCATCACGATTAAACAAGCTTTGCTAAAATACCTAGTGGATGATTAAAGAAACAAACGTCTCCTAGTGCATTTTTGAATATATAGAGGGAGAGAGAGAGCAATATTTATAGTGAATGTGTGACATTCACTTGAGAGCAATATTTACAGAGAGTGACATTCACGTCTTGTTGACTATATATTTCATTTATTTGAATGTCACTTACTATATTAATTAAGTATTGAAACAAAATAACTGATATTACAAATGTCATAACTATTTATGGAACACCATCTTTTAATGTATATACCTTTTCGCAACCATAGTTAAAATAAAATAAGTACACACAACAAGCATGTTTAATAATAAAGCCCTATATATTGACTTGAAAATTTTGGACAACTATCCTACAACTGCTTACAAATTTCACTGTAAAAAGATTGCATATGGGTAGAAACATGTAATGACTATCTCGACTACATCTTCTGATAAGGGGAAAGTCTCGAAGGCGAAGCCCCCCCAACCTGTGTCAGAGGTCCCTTGACCAGGCGGGTTGTAAATCGAGGGATGTGCACGAGTGACAGGGACCTGAGGGAGAGAGCCAATAGGCCAACCCCCAGGACAGACCCCTACAATATTTCAGTGAAAATCTGCCCCACACGGGAATCAAACCTGCGTTGTAGGAGGATTTCTCCCCACGTCACCTCAGGCCTTACCAACTCGCCTATGCCCCTGAGGGCTACATCTTAATCGTATTTAATGGTGTTCAACCTATAATACTAAAAAAAATTTTTTTGAAATGTCTTGTATATATCTCAGTTTCAAAACACAAACCAATTATTAAAACTTTTGAATCTTCAAAAGTCAACCTTATCAAAATGAGTACTTCAAACCCTATATATTGTATATTTATTTTATCATTACTAGATCTGAAATTTACCCTTAAAACATGACTTGCAAGACGATGACTCGTTTGAGAATATTAATCTTGGAACTCGGTTACTCCTTTCAACTTAATGGGCTATGAAATTATATTCATATATGAGATTCTATTTTACAAGGTCAACTTTATTTTGATTAGTCTAAACTTTTATTTATTGGTTATTCATTTTTTTCTACGATTGTTGAATCCTTAGATTACCAATCAAATACCAATATTTGGGAAAAATCTATTAGTTTGTATTCAATATATGTCAAAATAACCAAAAGAAAATGAAGAATTTAATAGATTTTAGGGTAAATTCAGGGCCGGTCACTGTTATTGTACTTATGGGCTCTAAAGTTATATGGTCAAAACTTAATTCAATTAAAGTCACATTTGTGTGTTAAAAGACCAACGTGCTCCTGCAATTGCAAAAAAGTGCTAATTCAATAATACTATTTTATTATGATAGAGTTTTCTTTAATACTATTTTATTATGATACTATTTTCTATGATACTGTTTTATTATGATATTATTTTTTATGATACTGTTTTATCTATAATACTGTTTTATTTAGATAAAGTGTTATGTTATACTTATACCATACTTTTATCTTTTATATTGTTTTATTATGATAATGTTTAACCTATGATATTGTTATTGAATGCAAACGATATCAATAATATTGTACTACTAATAGAGCATTTTAAGATCAGTATTATTACTTCAACCATTAAAACATCTTGTACAAAATTTTACTAGTTAAGAACACGTGCTTTGCACGTGATTTTGTAATAACATTGTGAATTTATTTTTATTTTTTGAAATTTTTAAATAATAAAAGTTCGATAGCTATTTCTTTATTTTATTTATCCAACCCTCAATTAGTACCTCGAATCACTTGGATAAAAAAATTACAGTAACTATCAATTTGCTTGGAAATTCGAGAAAATTAATAGAGTGCCGAACATTATTGATCATGAAATTCTGAAAAGAGGCTCAAGACAGCAACAAGCGAGTAAATTACAGTTTTTCAAGATCAATTAAAAATTTTAGGTTTATATTACGCCTGATTGTCGGCCATTTGAACTCGAAATTAGTATTTGATTACCTTTTTTTGTGCTTGAAGTTGATTTTTGTTAATATGAGTATACTTAATATATTCGATGTCAGTTTTATATAAAATTATTGTAAAAACCTTAAAAATTTCAAGTACCATCACATTTTAAAATTAACATATTGTAAGAAAATCATTTCAATTTAAAAATAATAGTCCAAGCATTTTATTTTAAACTTTTATAATGAAAGTTCAAGCATAAAGAAACTAAAATTGGCATTTCCATGTAAGAGGATGCGTTGATAAGCCAAGAATAATTGGTAAACTCTATCTTTCGTGTATAAAAGTTAAGACATAAGTAAAAGCCCATTTTACAACTTTATCCACTTGGTGCTCCACTGTCATTGTATGGTTATATTTGTTTTCTAAAGATCCTTGATTCTAAGGATTAGGTATCTAATAGGGCTATGTATTTTCAATGTAAAGTGTACAAAAATTTTCAATTTTACCCTTCATTTTCACCATGACTGAGAAAAATCATAAACTTACTAATGATAAAATTTACAATAAAACTCATTATTCATCTTCATTTTCACTTTCGTGTTTGCATGGCAAAACTTCCTTGGTGGCATGGCATTATCAACAACTGTTGCAAAATCTACCTCCATTTGACAAATTCTAACAGTACCAAACAATCTCTCCGGTAATTCCTCATCCGACTGCACCTCTACCAAGAAACCCATGTCCACCGTCACCGCCATAACACACCCAAAGCCAGGCGCAAAATTGCGGTGACAATTGCTGAGCTACCAATATCAACATCTATTTCAAGATAATTATGCCATTTGTGGTAATAAAAATTCAAGGTTTTACCTAATAGGCACACAATAATTTTCCACTATAGTTTTGATGATCCATGGTTTCTTCACAATTTTGTTTATTATCTTAAATCTACTGTTGTGAAAAGTATCCAACCCATGAATAAATTAAAAAATAGTGAATTGGAGTGATGTGTTATGATTAGAGTTGGAGGATAGTATTTCTATATAATTATATTCAATTCATGAAATGAAGGGGTGGGTGTAGATGTATAGGTGAAAAATTTTAAATGTCTTAATTAATTAAGATTTAATTGAACCAATTTTAAAGGCATTTAAATTAATCAATGGTAAATTGAAAATTTTTAAGAGGATATTGTGGTTAAAAAATGTTTCTCCCTTTAAAAGCCTTAATTCATTAAGATTTAATTGTTAGATGTAGATGTATAGGTGAAGAATTTTAAAGTCCTTAATTAATTAAGATTTAATTGAACCAATTTTAAAGCCTTTTTGAATTAATCAAGGGGTAAATTGGAAAATAAAAAATATGAGTGAGGATATTTTGGTCCAAAAGTATTTCTCCCGGGTAAATTTAACAAATACTCACTGAAGTTTGAACTTGTTAATACTTACTCAATGAACTTTAAAGTGTCACTCATAACTCACTAAACTTTGAATTTTGTTTACCATCAATCACCCATTAATTATCCGTTAGAATCTGTTCACGAAAAATGCATACGTGTATAACGGCTAACACGTGGCACCAATCAAATTGTGTTATTTGTCCAACTCAGCTTTGTAGTAAAAAACAGTCATTCCAACTCAGTTTTGTGGTAAAAAACAGTCATTCTGCTCTATTCTCTCCATTTCCAACTCAACTCCTAACTCATTCGCTTTCTCTGTAAGCATCTCAATGAATGGATGTATTTGTTTATTTTGATTAATTTTGTTAGTTCCGTTTTCAGTTGAAGAAAAATGGCGATGTTCAAGGTTGATGAGCATGTGGAAATGACGTCGTTTGATGGACAGAAACTGGGAACTTCTGGTATGAGGAAAAAGGTTTTCTATTTTTGAAGTATTTAACGGATGGTTGATTCTAGGGAATCCTCGATGAAACAATCGGCAGTGGCAAAGAAGAAGAAGTTTAAGACTGAGAAGGCAAAAATTGCTGAGAGTAATGGGACGGTTACATCGTCGTGGCCTTTCTTCTTGCGTATTGATGTATTGATTGGACCTAATTTAAATCAACAGCAGGAGAGAGTGATGCCGGTAGCGACTCCAGTGGTGTCAAACGAGATCGCCCTGTCACTTCCGTCGCCTCTGTTGGCTGTGCCTTTGTAGTCATATTGTAAGCCGCCGTCATCCTCGATCTTTACGCCAGTGATTTTACCCTAGAAACGTCCGTTGCCGGTGGTGACGGTGGATGAGTCGAATTTTAGGAAGGATTATTCTACGATGGCATCTATTGTAGCTGTGGCAGTTGGTGAAGATGAGATGGATGCGGGGGAGGGAGACTCAGATGGTGAGGAAATGGAGAGAATAGAGGAGAATGACCGTTTTTTACCACAAAGCTGAGTTGGAATCACTGTTTTTTACCATAAAGCTGAGTTGGAAAAATAACACAATTTGATTGGTGCCACGTGTTAGTCATTATACACGTATGTATTTTTCGTGAACAGATTCTAACGAATAATTAAAGAGTGATGTATAGTAAACAAAATCCAAAGTTCAGTGAGTTGTCAGTGACATTTTAAAGTTCAGTGAGTAAGTATTAATAAGTTCAAAGTTCAGTGAGTATTTATTAAATTTACTATATTTCTTCCTATTATAGCCTTTTAGATGTAGCATAGATAGATATAGATTAGTGTTGGAGGGTAGTGTTTCTAATTAATTATATTTAATTCATGAAATAAAAGGGTGGGTGTAGATGTATAGATGAAGAATTTTAAAGGTCTTAATTAATTAAGATATAATTGAACAAATTTTAAAGGCTATTTAAATTAATCAAGGGTAAATTGAAAAATCTAAAATATGAATGAGGATATTTTGGTCCAAAAAAGTTTCTCTCTTTTAGGGCCTTTTTTATGTAGATGTATAGGTGGAGAATTTTAAAGGCCTTAATTTATTATGATTTAATTGAATCAAATTTAAAGGCTTTTTAAATTAATCAAGGGTAAATTGGAAAATATAAAATATGAGTGAGGATATTTTGGTCCAAAAATATTTCTCTCTATTTGGGCATTTTAGATGTAGTATAGATATAGACACTGGCGGAGACATTGGAGGCAGTGGAGGACACGTGACCTCCAAAAAAAAATCCATCTTTTTTTTTTTTTTTACAGTATAAAGAAAAAATTATATTTAGTCAACCTACCAACACCAAAAGCCCAGCTTCTGGCCCAATTTGGAGGTAACGTGAAGTCTCTCTCTCAGCCCTGTAACTTTCATTTGTAAGTTTATTTATCTATAACTCTCCAAAATTCCACTCTCGAAAAACTTTCTCGTGACAATGTTGGTTACTATTAGATCTTTTACTATTTTTCTACTAATTTCAGTGGAAATCTTATGGCAGGTGCTCATGTTTTAAGTTAATGTTGGTACTCCTTTTTAGCCTACTCATAAGTTATCAACTTTTTGTGACCTTGTCATCTGATATATTATGGAGATGAATTTAGATTAGCTCTGAACTGTTGGCAGCCACTCTAATCTGTATTTTATTCGCAGCTGATACACGCTAAGTGTCAGAAGCTTGAATCTTATTGTGTCTGTTGAATTCAAATTTTCTTCTTCTACCTTGTTAGTAGCCTTGGTGGAATATTTTTCAACGTCTCTTTCTGGCTTTCCTTGTGTTTTGAGTACACGTGACATGCAAATCATATCATATCTATGGCTCGTTTTTTTGAACTCACCATTTGACATTAAATCTATGTAATTATTAAAGTCATTTCGAACCATCATCTTTGGCTCCTTTTTTTGAACTCGCCGTTTGACATTTTTTCAATTTGAAAGATGCATCACGCCAACCAAATATTTTGGCCCCCAAGAATAAAATTCCTGGCTCTGCCACTGGATATAGATAGATATAGATTAGAGTTGGAGGTTAGTACTTCCAATTAATTATATGTGAATAATTTTAAAGGTCTTAATTAATTAAGATTTAATTGAACCAATTTTAAAGGCTTTTTAAATTAATCAATGGTACGTAAATTGAAAAATCTAAAATATGAATGAGGATATTTTTGTCCAAAAATATTTCTCCCTTTTAGGGCCTTTTAGATGTAGATGTATGTATGAAGAATTTTAAAGGCCTTAATTAATTAAGATTTAATTGAACCAATTTTAAAATCTTTTTAAAGTAATCAAGGATAAATTGGAAAATCTAAAATATAAGTGAGGATATTTTGATCCAAAAATGTTTTTTCATATTAGGGCTTTTAGATATAGTATAGATATACGATATTGTTTTATATATCATACCAGGGGCGGAGGCAGAAATTTTGTACTGTAGGGGCGAATGAACTGATAATATAAATCAAATTTAAAATGTCAAAAATATTATTGTTAAAAAAAGTACTGTAAGATAGCATTAATATTCAAACCCAAACAACATTAAGTTGTTTGTACAAAAATTCCAAGTTCCAACATAAGTTTTCCAAAAAAACAAAAAATATGTAGCACAAAAAGTGTAAATTAAAGTACTTACATTTATGTCCTCATAGTTGCTCTCGCCGGGTCTTCATATTCTGAAACCGCTAGATGATTTTTTCATTATCAACAATATCAAATGCACCATTCTCATTATATGTAACCAAACAATCATTCATCCATTGATCACCCATCCGACTGCGCAAATGATTCTTAACTATTTTCATTGCTGAGAATGCCCTTTCGACAGTTGCAGTTGCAACATAAAAAATTAAAGCTAACTTCACTAGTATGTACACCAATGGATATACAACATTCTTTTTTGTCTGAACTAATGTCTTTGCAAGACCACCAATTCCATTAACTTCTGAAAATTCATAAGGAGACCGCACATCAATTATGTAAGTCTCCAACTGATTGTCAAGCACCATGAGATCAACTTCAGAAAATTCCAATGAATAAAACTGAGCAAGATGGAGCAACTTATCCTTATCAAAAGCATTGAAAGAATTACTTGGATTCATACATGCCACACAAAGAAGTAACTCGGTGTTTATCTCTGTGAAACGATTGTTGAGCTCAAGAAGTTGTTTGTCTATAACCCAATAAAATAGTTCAACTCTATAATGATACAAATTAGTATGATATTCGGCATTACGCCATGATCTCCCTGGAAGAACATAAACATCATCCATGTTTACAATAACAATGTCATAGCATTTACAATATCTTGATCTTTTCTTTGCAATGCTTGTGACAACTCATTTGTAATTCCCAATACATTTTTCATCAAATGCATGTTGAATACAAATTCAAAAGATTGAATTAAACTCAATAAAGCACAGGCTTCAACTTTTTGCTCTAAACTTGTACCATCAAGTGAAACAATTTCCAGTACATCAACAACAGAGGAAAATAAAATAATCAAATTTATTAATGTACCATAATGTGATCCCCATCTTATACCACTGGGCCTATGGAGACTACTTTCTTAATTCAAACCACGTCTACCTGTAATTTCACCATTACTCAATGCTTCAACGACTTTAGTTGCTTGCTTTTCTCTTAAAATGTTGCGACGCTTGCATGAACCTCCAACAACATTCACTAAGTTACTAAGAACATTAAAAAGAAGAGATATTTGGCCGTGACTTTTTGCAACTGCTATAAGAGCCAACTATAGTTGATGTGCAAAACAATGAATATAGAAAGCAAATTGATTCTCTTTCAAGATAAGGCTTTTAAGACCATTAAACTCTCCCTTCATGTTACTAGCTCCATCATAGCCTTGACCACGTAATTTTGACAAACTTAATCCATGCTTTGAAAATAATGATTGTATCGCTGCTTTAAGTGACAATGAAGTTGTGTCATGAACATGAACTATTCCAAGAAACTGTTCAATGACGCTTCCCTCTTTATTAACATAACGCAATAGAACAACCATTTGTTCTTTATCTGGTACATCTCGGGACTCATCAATCAAGATAGAAAAAAAATTCATCTCCAAGATCATTGATTATTGCGTTAGTAGTTTCTGTTGATGCTGCATTCACAATTTCTTTTTGGATATCATGGATGGTTACTTTATGATTTTTTGGAGCATTTTTCAACACAACCTTGTTGATACTATCATTTTGATCAGTAAGAAATTTTAGAAGCTCTAGAAAGTTACCTTGATTAAATGAATCGTCAGATTCATCATGTCCACGAAATGCCAACCCCCGACATAAAAGAAACCGTATACAATCTCATCATTGCGTATCAAACGAGTCCGATAATCCTTTCGAGCTTGTTCGGATTGTCTAGAATATGCGTTTCAATATGTTGCCTTTGATTCATTAAAGTTTGACATTTGCTCCAAGTTTGATTATGAGCACTTCCGGGGCCTCCAATATGCATTCGAAGTCTATCTTTCTTTTTTTCCAATTTTTAAATCCACTTGAAACAAAAGAGTCGCCTCCAAACCGTTGCTCGTCAACATCCTCTCTCATAAGATAACAACACAAACAGAAAGCAGTTTCCTTTTCAATACTAAACTCTAACTAATTGCTAAACTCATCAAACCATTCAATCAAGATCATTAATTATTGCGTTAGTAGTTTCTTTTGATGCTGCATTCACAATTTATTTTTGGATATCATGGACGGTTACTTTATGATTTTTTAGAGCATTTTTCAACACAACCTTGTTTATACTATCAATGTCATCAGCAAGAAATTTTAAAAGCTCTAGAAAGTTACCTTAATTAAATGAATCGTCAGATTCATCATGTCCACGAAATGCCAACCCCCGACGTAAAAGAAACCGTATACAGTCTACTGTTGCAGTCAAACGAGTTCGATAATCCTTTCGAGCTTGTTCAGATTGTCTAGAATATGCAGTTTCAATATGTTGCCTTTGATTCATTAAAGTTTGACATTTGCTCCAAGCTTGATTATGAGCACTTCCGGGGCCTCCAATATGCATTTGAAGTCTATCTTTCTTTTTTCCAATTTTTAAATCCACTTGAAACAAAAGAGTCGCCTCCAAACCGTTGCTCGTCAACATCCTCTCTCATAAGATAACAACACAAACAGAAAGCAGTTTTCTTTTCAATACTAAACTCTAACTAATTGCTAAACTCATCAAACCATTCAGGTTGGAAACGACACAATGCTTATCCCTGCTTTTTTTGTTTAAAATCGTGTCCACAAGGTTGACATAGACCTCTCAATAAATAAGTTCTTCGAATTTCATCTCTATCATTAGGATGATAATCACAAATTTTCTTTCGCAACCCCGGATCAGTTGGAAGACTTTCAAAATTAATACGTGTATACTTAGTTTGTTGTGGATCCACACTTGCTTGAGTTGAATTTTGCTCTGGTCTTGTTCTTTTGATTAAAAATTTCTCCATATCTACACTGAAAAACAAATCACTAGATAGAATCTATTTGCCTTTCCTATAAATTGTAAGCAATGCAATGTGCCCAATCAAAATTAATCAGTAAAGTAAACTGTAAGCAATGCAAATTTTATGATATTTTATTCTATAATTTTATGCTACAAAAAATATACTGCAATTAAACTAATCTAGTAAATCCAATAAAAAATATGCTACAATTTTATGAAATTTATGGAAAATATAAAAGAAGAAAAAAATATGAACCATGAACACAGTTACACAATCATAGCCGTAGAGCAAGCAATAATGCAAATATGCAATATGTAAAAATTTTCATACTATGATACTAACACAAATTAAAATCTTAAATACATACAAAATTCAACATCAACGGAAAAAGATGTGAACCATGTTCCAACATAATTTCTAAAAATTCAAAAATCAATATCTCATAATCAAAATTTAGATATAGGCAATGAGAAATAATAAAACAAAATATAAGAGATTGGTCAAATAGAATTAGAAATGGTTTTTTATTAGAAAAAATTACCTCGAGATGGAGGATAATCGGAAAGAATAAAGGATTAGAATGTATTTGTCATTTTGCCCTAATTCTCATATTCTTCAGTCTTCAGTCTTCACAGTGATGGAGGCTTTCTGTGCACACATATACAATTAAATGGTAAAATACTAAAATGGGTATGTGGTAAGAGAAATTTTTTTAAGTGGGGGCAAAAAAGTAAAATTACCAAAAAACTTAAAAGAATACAAAAAAAATTAAATTGGGTAGTGGGGACAGCTGGATCCGCCAGTGTATCATACTGTTTTATTTAGATAATGTGCTATAGTATACTTATGCCATGCTTTTATCTTTGATATTGTTTTATTATGATACAGTTTGAACCTATGATATTATTATTGAATACAAACAGTATTAATGATCTTGTACTACTAATGGAGTATTTTAAGAACAATATTACTTCAACAATAAAACATCTCTACTTAGTTTTATCTATGTTATTGTTCTATTTAGATAAAGTGATATTGTATACTTATACTATATTTTTATCTTTGATACTGTTTTATTATGATAATGCTTCAAGCTATGATACTATTATTGAATGCAAACAATAGCAATGATCTTGTACTACTAATAGAGTATTTTAAAAACAGTATCATTACTTCAACCTTTAAAACATATTTTACTTAGTTTTATCTATGATACTGTTTTCATTCAAAATACCGTCGTAAATATTGTTTCAATCTATGATACTATTATTTTATTGGATTGTAGTTTGGGTATGTGATACTATTTTATTAAGATACTTTCATGTATGATATTGATATATTAAGATATATTTACCTATTGTACTGTTTTAGTATGATACTTTTAAGACATGACAAATTGCCGTTTTAAGCTAAAAAGACGATTTCAAATGGCTAAAATTCATTATCAACAGTGGCAAAGCCATTGGTCTTGACCGGCACGTCGAGACAATTCTAAAAATATATTATAAAATAAATTTCTGAGCATGTATGCGAATTCTATGCCTGTTTCTGTTATAATACTTTTTTCTATGATACTATTTTCTTATAATACAGTATCAAATAACACACATGACTAACAACACAAAGAATAATCTAATGGCTAACTTTCGTCAGAGCATGCCCACATCAAACTTTTTCATCCCTACAGAAATCAAGCTGCTATTTATAACAACAAATTATGGTCACTCAACAGAAATTTATCAAACAAATCATCCATATTGTTTTCTATAATACATTATCATCCCTTACAGAAATTCAAGCTGCTATTTACAGCAACAAATCATGACCACTCTACAGAAATTCGTCAAATTAAACTATTTACAACAACAAATCATGGCCACTCTAATCCACTTATCATTACTTTACAATCCATTCATGGACATCACTCTACTCCACTTCTCTTCTTCACTCCATTGCCATTTGTTGCTTTTTCTTCTTGTTTTTCAAGTAATACCATTTACCCCCCCCCCCCCCCCACCCCCACCCCACCCCACCCCATGAAATTTTGTATTCTGGTTGCAAAATTCTCTATTGTCAAATTTCCTGTTACTCACTTGCAGTCTCATTATTCCCAAATCGGGTGTCTTCGCTTGGTATCAGCTATGGTCAAATTGCTAACAACCTTTCAACCCCAGACGTCGTTGTTCAACTGGTGAAATCCATCTGTGCCACCAGGTCAAGCTTTACAAAAGGAATCAAAGCTACATATCAGTTGTTGTAAGTCCAACAAGGAGTCCGATTACAAGTCCAGTACTCAACCTCCGCCGTGGAAGAAACACTCTCCGTATGCTGCTCAGTCGTGGCGGAGGAGGTTGTGGAGGTGGAAGAAGGTCGCCACCGTGCGTCGTACAAAAAGCACTTGTCGGAGGTGAAGGAGATTTGTGGAGGTAGAAGAATGCACCGATCGAAAATATGGATCACATAGGTAATTTTGAGATTAATTTGAAATATTAATGAAGAGTATGACTTAATCACAATTTTGAAAAATATTTTGATCTAATTTGGAACAAGTTACCTACATGTCACCTATTGGCAATTTCCCTAGATTTTATATACTAATGAAATAAAAGAAAACCCAATGAACACTAAATGTCTAATCTATCCTCATACTAGAATTAAAATAAAAGAATAATTAGAATGAACCAAAAAAAAAAAAAAAAGGAAATTGATTTACCAATTCTTGCTAGTCTTCTATGCGACACTCCAAAAGGTCTTCCCAGATTCCATCAATGCTAACACAATAAAAGACTTTTGATTAGGAAAAATCTTCATTTCTCTCACGCATTATCTTCTTTGAATATGAAAATATTGTATTAACTTGTTATTTTACTTAATTGTTCCAGAAGTGATATCCTTGAAAATTTGCAATTAAATAATTTACAAGAAAAACTTTATGCATGACAAAATTAGGTAAAAGAATATTAATTTATTCAACATGTTGACATTTTCTTTGAGGAGAAAGTGATACACTTTTAAACTTCCTTTGTATTAATACTTTTCATTACTTGAGGCTTTTTTTTCTTGTTTTGAAGCTTGGTCGATTCTTCTTCACCAAAATGTAATCCTATTTTCCCACATAAAAGTTTGAATTGTCATATGATATAATTCAAAATTCATTTTTGTTCTCAATTAGAAAAGTCACAGAAAAACATCTATAAATTACATGCAACTTTGTTCATGAATAACCAACTAAATATGAAGATTTCAGGTAGTTTATTCTCATTCTTTCTTTTTTTGGCATTCATTTTAATTTCGAGAGCTTCTTCTGCTCATAACAAAAATGATTTTCTTGAATGCCTTAACCTTCAGTTCCAAAAATCCAACTCGGAAATTGATTCCATTTACACCCCACAAAATGCATCATATTCATCTGTTCTCCAATCTACAATACGAAATCTAAGGCCGGCATCAAACTCCCGTCAGAGACCTTTGGTAATCATTACACCTGAGCATGAATCCCAAATTCAGGCAGCAATTTATTGCTCAAAGAAATATGGGATTCAGCTAAAAGTCCGAAGTGGTGGACATGACTATGAAGGACTTTCATACATATCTCAAACTCCGTTTTTCATAGTGGATATGAGAAACCTAAGATCAATATCAATTGACACAGAAAAAAAACACTGCATGGGTTCAAACAGGTGCAACACTTGGTGAACTTTATTACACAATTGCTGCAAAAAGCAAGACTCTTGCTTTCACAGCAGGTGTTTGCCCTACAGTGGGTGTTGGAGGGCATTTTAGTGGAGGAGGATATGGCATGATGTCTCGTAAGCATGGCATTGCTGCAGATCACATCATTGATGCCAAACTAATTGATGCTAATGGACAAATTCATGACCGAGAATCCATGGGAGAAGATCTCTTTTGGGCCATTAGAGGAGGTGGAGGAACCAGTTTCGGGATTGTCGTTGCATTTAAGGTGAAATTAATTGTTATACCCGAAACTGTGACTGTTTTCAATGTTACAAGGACATTAGATCAAAATGCAACTCAGATAGTACACAGATGGCAATACGTTGCTGACAAAATTGATGAGAATCTTTTGTTAAGACTCTTCTTAAGAAGCATCAACTCTTCAAATGGGAAGAGGACCATAGGAGCATTTTTCACTTCTTTGTACCTCGGTCCAGTTGATGATCTCCTCCCAATCATGCAAGAGAAATTTCCAGAATTAGGTTTGGTGAAAGAAGATTGTACTGAAATGCCATGGATAGAGTCCATACTCTTTTCGCAGGTTTCAGGGCGAATCACTGGATGTTTTGCTAAATAGAACTCAAGTTTCCACGTCATATTTCAAAGGAAAATCCGACTACGTGAAGCAACCAATTCCAGAATATGGTCTCAAAAGCATATGGAAATTTCTTAACGAAGAAGATGTAAATAGGGCTGAATTGCAATTCAGTCCATATGGAGGGATAATTGATGATATCTCTGAATCAGAAATTCCTTTCCCACATCGATCAGGCAACATATTCATGATTCATTATGTTGTGGGCTGGAGTGAAGAAGAGAATGCAGAATCACAAAGACATATAAACTGGATTCGGAAGATTTACAGTTTTATGGCTCGTTATGTTTCAAAATCTCCAAGAGATGCATATTTCAATTACAGGGATTTGGATATTGGAATGAACAAAATTGAGGGTAATACGAGCTACAAACAAGCTAGTGTTTGGGGATTTAAGTATTTCAACAATAATTTCAGAAGATTGGTTCATATCAAGAATAAGGTGGATCCAACCAATTTCTTTAGAAATGAACAAAGTATTCCACCTGTATCACTATGGTAAAACAACTATTATATATTGGGTATATAGTCATTATTTGTGTACTGAATAAAAAGGATATATGGATCTTGAATATTTTATTATGTAAACATATATAAATATGCGAGGATTAATGAATAAAGGACCATTTGATTTTTTTTTAACTCCATTCATTACCATTTGTGTTCGTTTATTGCACACTTGTCTAGGACTAACAATACTTGTGCATCGAATAAATTCATTTTGATTATGAAATATGAATGCCGCTAACAATATTTACTAATTCGATCTTTGAGGACAACATAATGGTATTCAAATTTTTTAATGATTTGTTATGATGTTGTGTGTGTGAGAGATTTGCTTTGGCACTTTAATTTTATAATAGTAGATGCATTTTGAAACAAGAATTTTTATCACGACGACTCAAATATAACTTTGGAGTTGGAAAGTGATGGTGTAGAGGACATAGCTTTGGCTTATCTGAACGCAGGGGATCATAATCGTGATTTATCAAAGAAACGGACATAGGGCTCAGAATTTTTATTATTATATGTTTTCGGAATCGTCTCGCGATTGCTGATGATGGATTTTAGCCGTTTGAAGTCGTTTAGTTAGTTTAAAACGGCTTTCTTTAAGTTTCATGTCTATTTTTCTCTTTTTGCATTTTATTTATCAATTAGGGTTTTATTTCAACTAAAAGTTTAGTATTTAAGAGTCCTTTTTAATTGATCAAGTTAGTTGTTTTTTGAAAAAGAATATTGTTCTTGAAGTTTTCTCCACATTTAATCAATTTAATTCGGTATTCATAGGAATCAACGAATTGATTTTAAGCTTTGTTTCATTCGTTTACGTTTCTGCCTACGTCAGAAAGGCATGTTGGCATTGGACATGACGTTCCAACCTACAGGCTTAAATTGTGCTTCTTCCAATTATCGAATTGATTTAACACAAATTGATACAACTTCGTGTTAGGATGAATGGCAATTTTGCTTCTTTTTTTACACAAATTAATAAATAGTTTTGCTATCAAACGTGTCGTGCATACCTCAAGTTTCGTGCAACTCCAAATTTTCTAATCATATGATAATAGATTTTTAAACATTATAACTGTGAATCCCGACCTTCAATGTAAGTTTTCTTTGTTTGAAACATCGTCAATATTATTAATTAGTGATCTTTCTTTATTTTCTGGGATTATTTTTTTTAAATAGTTTGATAGTATAATTAACATAATATTTTTGACAATTATTTGTAACTTTATAAATAAAGTATTACCCTCGTAATTAGTATACAAAACATTATACAAATTCTTTATATTAATACCTCACTAATTGAGTCTCATTACATAAGGCTAGTTATTAACATAAGGTATACATATATTAGATATCAAAACTAAAACTAACATATAAAGGTTTAGACTATTATTCTAAAAATATTGACTTTTCATTATTGAAGTCTAGTTTTAATATTTATCATATCTCATTAAAATCAAACGAGCAATTAGGTCTGTCTAAAACTCAAAACGAACATCCGAATTCTAAGATTGTTTAAGTATAAAAGTATTAACAAACATATAAAAGTTTGTGCTACTTCTCTACTAAGCTTGACCTTTTAAGATATAACCTTAAATTTTAATGTGGTATCTGAGTGTATTAATCTCAAACGAACAAACAGATTTCAAGATTGGTGTTCTCAAATGAGCAACTTACGGGGACATGTTAAGGATATATTTTGCATAGAATAAATATGAAATAACTATACAATATATAAATGTTTGGTCAACTCATATTAACAATATTGATATTTTAATATGAAAATCCAAGCATTAATATGGTATCAGATTCCATTAAGCTCAAATGAGTAATTGAATTTTAATTTGTGTGTTCTCAAACAAGTCATTATCCTGTGGGAACAAGTTAAAGTTGATTTTCTCCAAGTCTTGATGGTGAGCATATGATTCACGAAATTACAATTGTTAATTAACTCAATAGACGTGAAATAACAGACAAAAACGACTCTTATGGATTCTTTAGCTTCAAGATTAAGTACTTGGAAGTTTGGATAATGGCAGCCAATATTGAAATTTATTTGAGGAATTTCGCATAAAGGGATCACTTGACAATGATGATTATATAAAATGTTACTTTGTTTACTTCTTGAACAGATTAATCCAAATCATTGGCGGCTTATAAATTGTTTAACTAATAATTGTATTATGGTCATTGAATTTTCTTCTCATGTGTGTTTTTTGGTTTCTTAAGAAAGATTGAACAATCACTCGATGTCAATTGTTCAACCACCTCATGTTCGAGAAATATATATTTATTTATTTAAATTTAATTTCAACCAGCAAGTTCAAATTAGATTCATTTTCACAATTTTAATAAAATGGTGACAACCAAACTTGACTAGAAACATTTGTCCACTTATATATCATTTTCAACCGGCTCATTTGAAATTTTAAGTTGTTCTTGAGATAATGCATTTATCCATTTAAATTCAAAGCTATCTGCAAAAAATAATTTGAACCTTAATGCCCATAACATCCATATATAAAAGTGATAACGTGCAGGAAATCAACAAGAGTGGATATTGGAATGAACAATATATTAAGAAAAACACAAGCTACAAACAAACAAGTCACTACAAGAAAGAAGGTCTATATCGCCGCTAAAAGATCATTTGTCGTCTTTTTATATTTATAGAGACGACATTGTCGTCCTAATAGATTAGTCCTTCTGGATTAATAGAGACGACATTATTTCGTCGCTATATCTATTTGAATCTATGCTGATGACATTATTGTTATTGTCGATCGAGCTGCATTGTATGTTCGACATTGTCGAACACGATGGGAAGTGGCCTCTTCCCGTTGGCCTGCCAAACCTTCTTAATGTTAATGCTTCGAGAGATACCCGTTGCTTTGACGGGGGCGCTGAAAAAGAACAAATATGAAATGTTTGATACAAAATTGTAAAATACAAAAAAAATTAAACAAAAATTATTACTAGACTCGTAGGTCAAATCGAGCCGACGAGGTGGCTGATGTGGAGGATCGCCTGCACCATCACCTCCATGCGATATCACGTCAGCCATACTAGTACATGACAAGAGGGAACATCAATTAGTGCGGAAAAGGACCCGATACTTAGTTTATTACACATGAGTCCCTAAATTATTCAAGTTTTTGGGCAATTGATCTCTAACTTTCATTTTAATGATGAATCGGTCCCTAAAATTAGTTTATTACACACGAGTCCCTAAATTATGAGTTTATGCAAAATTGATCCCTAACTTTCATTTTACTAATGAATTGGTCCCTAAACTTAGTTTATTAATGAATAAAGGAACATTTGATTTTATTTTTTTTTAACTCCAATCATTAGCATTTGTGTTTGTGTTTGTTTATTGCACACTTGTCTAGGACAAACTACATTTGCACGTTGAAGAAATTCATTTTGATTATGAAATATGAATGCCGCTAACAATATTTACTAGTTCGATCTTCTAGGACAACGTAATAGTATTCAAATTTTATAATGAATATAATATTTTTTTATTGTAACTTTATAAATAAAGTATTACCATCGTAATTAATACACAAAAAATTATACAAATTCTTTATATTAATACCTCACTTATTGAGTCTCATTTACATAAGAATAGTTATTAACATAAGGTATAATGTATATATATATTAGATATCAAAACTAACACTAACATATAAGAATTTGGTCATATCTGATTAAGATCAAACAAGCAATTCGGTCTGTCTAAAACTCAAAACGTACATCTGGATTCTATGGTCGATTAAATATAAAAGTATTAACCTACATATAAAAGTTTGTGCTACTTCTCTTAATAAGTTTGACATTTTAATATATAACCTTAAGTTTTAATATGATATATGAGTGTATTAAACTCAAACAAACAAACATGTTTCAAGATTTTGAACACACTTAAAAAAAAGTAAAAAAGCATGGATGAAGTAAGAAAAAGTACATAAGGAGTGAGAAAGAAAAACTTGGTTACGGAACCGAAGGTTAGGCCGACTAATTTAGTAAAAATACACCTAATAAAGTTTCCCCTCCCCTCTCCCTCCCCCTCCTTCCCCCTTTTGTCAATGTTGCCAATTCCCAGAATATTTTTAAACGAGCCACTTACAGGGACATGTTAAGGATATATTTTGCTTATGAAATAACTTTACAACATATAAATGTTTGGTCGACTCATATTAATAATATTGATATTTTAATATGGAAATCCAAGACTTAACATGGTATCAGAGTCCATTAAGCTCAAACGAATAATTGAATTCTAATTTGTATGTTCTCAAACAATTCATTATCCTGTAGGAATATGTTAAGGGTAAATCTCATTTTGATTAAATATCAAAACTATAACTAATAAATAAGGATTTGAGCTACTATTCTTAACAAAGTTATTTTTGTAAGATAAAACTCCAAATCTTAATAGTGAGTATATAATTCACGAAACTACAATTGTTAATTAACTCAATTGACGTGAAATATCACGGGAAACACAACTCTTATGGATTATTGAGCTTCAAGATTAAGTAATTGGAAGTTTGGATAATGGCAGCCAATATTTAAATTTATTTGAGGAATTTCGCATAAACGGATCACTTGACAATGGCGATTATATATATAAAATGTTACTTTGTTTACTTCTTGAACAGATTAATCCAAATCATCAGCGGCTTATAAATTGTTCAACTAATAATTGTATTATATATGGTCATTGAATTTTCTTGGCATTGTAAATGTTCTATCATCAATATAAATCGAATTAGAAGAGAAGAAGAACCAACTTTATTAGGCAAACGGTATAATAAAAATACTGATACAAAATGGGCTTAGTGCGCTCATGGAACACAGAATTGTAAGAAATATCAATAGCACTATTATCATCACAATACATAGGAGTGGAAGAAAAAAGACAAACACTCATGTCGGTAAGTAACCAACGAAACTACTCAATCTCAGTAGTGGTAGACGCCATAGCACGATACTCTGCTTTAGTAGAAGAACGAAAAACAACAGTTTGCTTCTTACTCTTCCAAGAGATAAGTGAACCACTCAAAAATAGACAAAAATCAGTAGTGGACTTACGATCAGTTGGGTTACTGGCCCAATCAGCATCAGAGTATGCGTAGAGCTCTAAGGAAGAGGTCGATGGAAATAAAAGACTCTGAAAGCAAGTACCACGAAGATAGTGTAGAATAAGAACAACGGCGAATAAGAACAACGGCTTCGCAGTGAACGGTGGTTGGATCAGAGACAAACTGACTAACTATGTGAACAACATAAGCAATATCGGAAGGGTGATGGTGAGATAGACGAGACTTCCAACGATAGTGCGGTACAGATTAGGGTCAGTCAAATGGATACTATCAGAAGGTGAATATCGAGCATTGGTTTCAAGAGGAGTATCAGCAGTCTTAGTATCAGTGAAACGAACACACTCTATCACATTAGTAGCATACTTAGACTGAGTGAAAAGATAACATCTAGGAGAAGAAGAAACCTCAATCCCAAAAAAATAAGATAATGGACCTAAATTCTTCATTTCAAAACGACGAGCCAAGTCAGATTTTAAGACAGCAATACCATCAACATCATCACTAATGATAATCATGTAATCAACATGTAATAGAAGTAAAATACGATCTAAGAAGGTGCATCTAGAGAACAAAACAAAATCATGATGGCTAGGTGTAAAGCTAAAAGAGGCAACAACAGTAGAAAAATTCTCAAACTAGGTGCGAGGTGCATGTTTGACACCATAAAGTGCCTTCTTAAGTTTGCAGGCGTATCTAGGATGATGAGAAACACCAGAAGGAGGAACCATATAGACGTCCTCTTGAAGAGTCCCATTCAAGAATGCTTTTTTAATATCCAACTGAGAGAGATTCTACCGACAAACAGAAGCAACTGCAATAAGTGTACCAACAGTAGTCATCTTTGCAACAGGAGCAAAGGTCTCCTCATAATCCAGACCATACTGCTAAGTAAACCCCTTAGCAACCATGCTAGCCTTGTATCGCTCAATCGAATAATAAGATTTGGTTTTGATCTTATAGACTCAACGAGAACCAATAGCATGTTTACCCTTAGGTAATGAAACCAAATTCCAAGTGTCTGTCTTATGTAAAGTAGAGAGTTCATCAGCCATAGCCTGTTGCCAAAGATGATCTAGAATAGCTTCTTTATAGGAAGAGAATTCAGAATGTTTGTGAATAGATGTCAAGAAACAGTAGAAATATTCCAAATAACAGGAATAAGCAAAATCAGGTAATTGATTAGACTAACAAGTACGTAGAGCATATCGAAGAGAATGATCATTACGAGTCGGCACATGTGTACCTGTAGTACATGAAGGATCAACAACAAGAGGAATATGGGAAAGTGGGCTATCGTTATCATCAGAAAAAAGAATTAATATTAATAAGATTAGTCTTAGTCACGTTATGAGTATTACCAGAAATAGAAAAGAATGAAATATGATCAAGAAACACAACATGACGGAAAACATATAATTTTTTATTAATAGGATCGAAACAACGATAACTCTTTTTTTCCTCTCCATATACCAAGAAGACACAACTAGCAGAGCATGAAGTCAACTTACTACGTGCTACTTGAGGATGAAGGACAAAACATGTGCACCCAAAAACTCTTCGAAGAAAATAATAAGAAGAATGTCCAAACATTGTTTCAGAAGGTGAAAAACCCGAAGTGTGAGAGCACGGAATCTTATTAATTAAGTGGACATCAGTTAAAACTGCTTCTCTCCAAAATTCATTAGGAACTTTGGCAAATAAGAGAAGAGAACGTGTAGTTTCAACAATGTGTTTAAGCTTTCATTCAGCAACACCATTTTGTTGTAGAGTATCAGTACATGAAGATTGATGAATTGTGCCATCAGAAGCAAGCAATGTAGAAAAACCAGTAGATGTATACTCCCCACCCAAGTTACATCTAAAGCACTTAATCATAGTAGAGTGTTAAGTTTTAACAAGTGCTTTAACAGAAAGATAAATAGCAAGAAAATCAGAATGTCGTTTGATAAGATAAACCCAACAATAACGACTATAATCATCATTAAAAAAGACATAACATCTAGACCCCCCTCCCCTTTTGTAGCAAAAGGAGCAGGCCCTACACATTGAAATGAATAAGGTGAAATGTTGCAACAGAACAAGAAACACTTCGAGGAAAAGGTAAAGCAAAAAATTTAGCTACTTTGCAACCACTATAATCAGAAATATCATGAGTTCGCAAATATCCCAATTGACCTTTAGAGGCTAAAAATTTTAAACGGCTAGCGGAAACATGTCCAAGGTGAGAATGCCACAAATAAAAACTAGAAGAAGCTGAATCCAAAGAGAATGATGATAAATCAACACTAGAGGTTGCAGCATGCGGTGGTCTCAGATTGTCCAAAACATATAAACCTCTTATTCTATGGCCTATCCCGATCAACTTTTGAGATTGAGGATCCTACATATGACAAGCAGTAGAAGAAAATTGAACTAACTATCCATAGTCACAGAACTGACCAATAGTTATAAGATTCAAAAAAGAGCAAGAACACAATAAACATCTGAAAGTGATAAATTATGTGTGTTATCAGAACCAACTCCTGTCAAAAGCAATGAAGTGCCATCAATAGTCATAATAGACACAGATGAAATAGAAGGACGTAAGGAATCAAACAGTGTTAAGTTAGATGACATGTGTTTGGAAGCACCTGAGTCAAAAATCTATGGGGAAAAAATATGTGAAGGGCTCTGCGATGACAAACCTACGTGAGTAGAGGTTGACATGTGCTCCAAGAATAGATGAGTCACAAGATGACGTGGCTTCTACTGTGTTAGCATTGGGATGATAGAATCACTGTTGTGACTGCTGTTGACTCTGTAGAGGTTGTTTTCTTCTTAGGACATTGAGACTTCCAATGTTCTGTTTTGTTTTTTTTTTTTTTTTTTTTTGCAAAAGCTACACTCATCACTAGCAACTCGCACATAACCTCTTTTCTCATTATGTGTAGATGTTCGAAAAGGGACAACCAAAACTAAAGAGCTAGAAGTAGGAAGGGATACCTCACCTGTTAGGGATTTCAAACGTGTTTCCTCAACTACAAGATCACTAACCATTGAATCAATAGAAGAAAAAGAAGTACGATGCAAGATAGAGCCTCTAAGCTCCTCAAAGTTAATGCGAAGTGCCATAAAAAGCCGAACCAATCGTTGCTCCTCTCTATAAATAATATAGTCCTCATATGCTTTCATTCCTGTTGATTTTGTAAGAGCCAACTTATCCCAAATCGATATCATAGCAGTGTAAAATTCCAGAATACTCATATATTCTTTTGTTGTAAAGCTCATATATTTATTTCCAAATGGTATCGTTTTGCAAAGTTAGACATAGTGTATAACTTCTGCAATTAATCCCAGACTTCCTTTGCAGTTTCATACTTTGCCAATCATGCACCAATGGAATGGTCAATAGATTTGTGAATCCAAGTAAGAATTTATGCATTGTTTGATTTCCAAACATCAACATCACTAGCATAATTATCACTGGTACTCTTAGGTATTACAATAGTTCCAATAACATAACCCCACAATTTTTCACCTTTGAGAAAAAATGTCATCACGGTACTCCAATATGAATAATTCTTACCAATTAATCTTACACTAATAGATTGAAGTGAATCATCCCTTTCAATTTCCATTATTACAAATCAAAGAGAATCAATATTACGCAGTTCAAGAAAATCAACAACACAAACGACCAAACAATCTGCCTTTAAAGACGAAACACAACCAATAGCCAAACAAACACCACCAGAATATCATAAATTTACCAAGGAATAATCTATATAAAAAGAGCAACCCGATCGGAGTACGGACGCGCCCTTTATCATCAAGAGTGAAATTGGAACAAACAGAAACAAATAAAATATGGATATTGCAACCTTAATTTAACCTTAGACTTATTCAAAGACAAAATTACTTCTTCAAATAAAAATATAGGATATAAAACATATAGAATCGTAAGAGGATGAGCTCTTGTTACACGCATGGAAAATGTTAACGATAGAAGCAATAGGAGTTTTTTTTTGCGACTCTATAGTTGTGCCGGAAATTAAGAAAGAGTGCATTTTCAATAGAGTGATGGGCACGTGCTATAATACCTTGACAAATGCCAAGACATATTGATAAGTGTAAAATATACACTTATCTAGATCATTGAATGAGACTTTTGTTAGTGAATCCAATTAGATTTTTTTTGATTTTTTTTTTCTAAAATCCAAACTTGAAAAACATTGGTGAAAGAGATGAGGAAAACAGGATGAATTTGACGCGTTCTCAAGAACAAATATTGAATTGATGTGAAGAGTCGAACCTCGAAGGTCAAAGATGAAAAGAAGGATAAAATTTGGATATGTTTGGCTTAGGTATAGTTCGCTCAATTAAACAATTTCAATATTGCCCATTGATAATCAAGTGTGTTTTATACGTTAATCATAGCTTATAAACTTGATATATAATTATAATTTGAGTGTATTTCTACTTTGAATAAATGTTGCCATTGTAGATAAAATCCAAAAATAGATGTAAATATTTGAGGACTAATTTGTACACTTTCTAAACTTGAGGATGACCAAATTTGGATGACTAAAGTGGTTCTGGGATGAATATGAAAATTTCTGGAAGATGTGGGATAAAGTTGAAGGACTTGGGGGGCAAAAGGGACCTAATATGCACAAGAATACTTGAAGTAGTGATCAAATTGCATAACTTTGAAAGTTGAGGAACCAAACTGCAAAAAAGAGAAAATTGGCAAAACAAACTTGTTTGCCACGGTCCACCTGATTTTGCAAACCTCCGCCAAACCGCGATAAACAGAGAACAAAGGTTTGGGCCGCAGTATTGCAAATCGCAACCCGAATGTGGCTTTATCTGTTTTTTTTTTTCCAGCTGAAATTCAAGGATATTTTTGTCCTTTTTAAGTAACATGAATTCAAGTTTTGAGTTTGCTTCTTCCCTTCATGCTTTAATTACTTGATCACTAATTCATTATATGTGGATTTTAACGAGCCGAGAGGTGGGTTATTAATTTACATCACGTAGTAAAATTCGACAATTTGGTAAAGTGTAGAGATAAGTTTTTGCTATTGTTGCGATCCTTAATTGAATTCCTTGGTGGTTAAATATGTTTAATTAATCTTTATTCATATTCACATAGAGATATATTAATTTGACTTAACTAAATATGATTGAATTGAACTCGAGATACGTAAATTGATTTAATTAGTGTATTTGACCGAATACAACTTTAAAAATTGACTTGAGATACAAGATCAAATATGATAACTACAGTAAAATCTTGAGTCCTGACACTTCAACCATCATATTTATTCGTTGAATTATTTTTTCTTTCTTAGATGATCATAGAATTAATCAACACGTTGCCATAAAATTTGTTTTAATCAAATAAGAGGTATATTTTGTTAAATTAATATTAAAATAAAATAGTCTTTGTTGGATGATAATTCAGACTCTTTAGGTCAACTTTACCTGCGAAGCCAAAGACAAGAAAAGATGGCATTACTCGAGGTTTGCATTTTTGAGGTTTGAATATATTTTTAGTTTTCTATTTTGAGAGTCTGTTGTTGAAAATACATTTGTTTTGTTATTCTAAAAATCTATTTTCTCAAAATAGAAATTTGGATAATACATTTGGTTTAGAATTTTGAGAAATTATTTTATGACAATTTATTTAATGAATTTGATTATACAATAAAATACGACAATTTTATATTAATATTATCAAATAATATATACATTTTATAGTTGGTGAATGGTAAAATATTTTTTTCTTACTGAAGAAATAAAATACAATCAAATAATAAATTAACTTGGCAAAAAATAGAAAATATAAAAAATAAAAAATAGTGACGTGGATTGAGAATTTTTATTTGTTTTTATTTAAATAATTTTGTAGAATTTTTATTAAAATAACTAATAAGGGCTTGAACTATTTTTATTTTAATAGAATTTTAGCATTTTCATTTTTTTAGAATTTTAGAATATATTTTCTTAGAATTTTTATTTAAACCCTTGGGGGATGTTTGGTTTGCGTTTCAATCTTCTGTTTCGAAAGTCTCTTTTATAATTCCTAAAAACATGTTTGGTTTGTTATTCTAAAAAATAATTTCTCAAAACAGAAAACTAGAAAACACGTTTAGTTTGGAATATTAAGAAATTATATTATAGCATTTTATTCAATAATTTGATTATTCAACAATTTTATGCTAATATATTATGAAGTATTATATACAAAATATATCTAGAGTTGGTGAATCTTATAACATTTTTTCTTGCTGGAAAAATAAAATACAAACAAATAATAAAATGACTTCGAAAAAAATAGGAAAAAAAATGATATGGACTAAGAATTTTTTTTCATGCAAACAATAATTTTTAGAATTTTTATTTAAATAACCAACAAGGGCATGAACTATTTTTATTTCGTTAGAATTTTAAAATTTTAATTTTTTATAATTCACATATTTTTGAAGTGGTGATTGAAGACTCAAGACTTGTCAATTCTTTTCTTTTCGTTTCTTAATTAGGGGTGATGTTTTACTTTTCAACCATATGTTTTGGTAATTCGAATATGATTGGCTAAGCTTAAAACTAGTTAGAACAACGATGTAAAAAAAAGTGTGTTTGATTGTAATCAAGAAAATTGGGTGGAAAGAAAATAAATTCCATGGAATTGAATTGCCAAGAAATTATCAATTAGAAAATAAGACAAATTTTCTATGGAAAATAAAACCTCATCCCCCCATAGAAAATATTTTCCTTGAAAATAAGGAAAATGTGGCCAAAACAAGAAAAATGAGAAAATATTTTACATGAAAAAAAAAAGTTGCAATCAAACACAATAAGGAAAATAGGTGTGAAAATATTTTTTCTATGGAAAATATTGTGCAATCAAACATAACATGTGGAAAATAGGTGGAAAATATGCATTTTCCATGGAAAATATTGGGCAATCAAACACAGCCTTAATGCTTTAATTAAATATTTTCAGTTTTTGACATTAAATATGTGTTTGATCGAATGTTTGCTATTTTCTTAACGCTTTCAAATACTTAATCACTATTTGAATGATTTATATTATTTCCTTGAGGTCGAATATAAATTTAAACACATTTTGATAGGGGGGTAGAAGTATACAACTATATATGGTTTATATATAATCTTTTACGTCATTTGTTTTTAATGAATTTTTACGTATTTGCAAATTTCATAGAGATAGTAGAAATAGGTTTAACCCTACTCTAAAGAGATCGTTAGATAAGTTAGGAACACTTATTGTTAATTGAAGCATGTATTAGTTAATTATTGGAATTGAAGATTAAACTATAAAACATAGGTGGATTAAGAGTCCTAGTACGTTCATAAATTCAAATTTTCTCAACAATGATCGAAAATTATTTAAAAAGCTTTATTTTAATGATTTTAGTAATTTTTAGTTAAAAGTAACTCAGAACATAAATTTGATTTATTCGGTTAATGTTTGACTTAATTTATTTCATAACTAAATACAAATTTATTTCATAACTAGACTCATATCCACTTTATTATTTGTTTTGTTATCGTGCACTTTTAAATTTTCAGAGCACTCGACAATTAGAGCATCTCCAATGCAGTGAATGGATTGTGGTTGACGTGGAAATTAAATAGATGGACTTCTAGATTATGTGGAATGAATAGACGGTGAAGTCCAAAAATTCTCTCCAATGGGTTCATTCTACAATCTAATATTATTGATTATGTGGCATTTATTTTTTTAAATTAAAAACAATAAAACTAATCTACTTAACACAATTTTAAAAAATTAAGTAAAAAATTAAACAATTGATGACTCACCATTCTCACATAGCATCTAGATATAGAAGGAGTTCACATCTTCTATTTTTATAGTCTTGGCGTCGCCTTCACATAGTATTCCACATTGTGCGTTGAAGAAGTATTTCTAATAGACATTGTCTATTTAGTGATGTGGCACACATTTTCTTCCAATCCATTGATTGCATTGAAGATGCTCTTAGAAGTTGACAGGCGCTTGATAGGAATGAATTGAAGGTCCTTGTGGACGCGACGGTAAATGATGTTCAAGAGTTCTATACTTCTATTGTAATGGGGTGATATGCTGGAATGAAAAGGGGGAAATGGTGGCAGCTATGTTGAAGTCTATTTGGGTAATGATCCAATCTTATACACCAGAATCTTCGGCTCTCATGGAAACACTCAACTCTGCAGTGGAGTAGTCACTATCTATCGCATCCTTAGAACTAGACTGTGTTAATATTGTTGCGAAGGTTTTTGGAAGGAATTGAATCATGTATGCACATTGATAAGTGTAATTTATACATTTATATTGACTCCTTAATGAAGAATTTTTGGATAATTCTAAGGATTTTAGAATCGATATTTATTGAGTATTTGTTCATTTTTGTTATTGTAGGATAAAATCTTCGAACTCAAGTCACATTGGCGAAATCGACGAATAAATGAGAAGAAATTGAGTTTTTGTAGTGAGTATCAAAAGCCAAACATTAGAAGATGAGAAAAAAAAGATAAAAATTAATAAGTTCAAAGTGTGTTGAAGTGATATTGAAGAGTTGAAGTGAAGAATCAAACACTCGAAAGTCAAAGAAGCGAATTGAGAAACTACAACCGGAACATGTGAGGAAATTAGAGAATAAACTTTGGTAAAAAAATCTTCACAAGGAAAATAATATACCATTGGAAATAAAATTGAATTACAAGTTTAACGCTTTTTACATAGCTCAATTTAGAGTTTTTTACAAGAAGTTATGGACCTTTGAAAATCGATCACCGGCGAAACACATTCTGTTCGCGAGCGTCCCATCAGCCAAAAAATGGTCGTTAAGGTCTGCTCGAGAGGATAGACCAGCCGCTCAAGCGAACGTTCCCGCAGCCAAACCTTTATTTGAGTTAGAATACTATTTTTGGCATGCTTTTAGGGACTTAGGGAACGAAATTCAATCCTAATTGGATCCATATAAATAGTAGAACTCTAATAACGATTAGGCGGTTGAATTTTGGAGAGAAAAAAAAAGCAAAACACAAGATCTTTACAAGAATTTTTTCATCTGAACAAGATTATTGGGATTTCAAGCAAGAGAAAGTTGTGATTCTTGAACAATCCATTGAAGACAATCAACGGGGCCAAATTAATCCTCAAAGTTTTTCTTGCAATCAAATATTCCGGGTGATGAATTTTCAATTTATTATGTGTTTTTGTAAATCAAACATAATTGGCTAATCTCTTTATGTTAAGGATGTTGATGCAAACTATATGTTGAAGTTTTAATTTAAGGATTCCCGTTTCTAATCTTAATTTGTGTTTGTTTGACTTATGTCATGGTTTTAACATCCGTTTTAATGAATAATCACCGTTTGAATGTGTTTGTGATTTATTTTCGTTTCCGGAACGTTCAAAATAGATTAGCTCATTATGGTTTTAAACACTAGGTCTTATAAAAATTAGGAATAATTTCCTATATATGCTTGGTGTAATCAAATTTGATGATGTTGATATTGAAAGTGTTTTTGTATATTCGAATTCAAATTAGGAATATTTTAGAACATTTATTAAAATAAGTTTAATTCTATTCGAAAGAAATTATTAGATAATTTATTATTATCGATTGTCAATTTTAACATAAATTGGATTAGAACATGGGATTTTAATTATTAAAATAGATACTAATGGTGGAGTCAAATTCCTAGCATAACTCATTTACTTAAATTTTCTCCAAAAGCCATACTTGATCGTAGTTCAAATTATAGTCATAATATATGCATAGTTATAATACTTTTTTCAATCATTTATTGTGTATATTCGACTTAATCTCGAATTGGTCGAAATGAAGCTAAAGTCTAAATTCTCGTGGGAACGATACTCTATAATCACTTTTACTATTACTTGTCAACAAACCAGTACGCTTGTGGAATTTCACCGAACAAGTTTTTGAATCAGAAATTTAGGATAGTGTATTCAATTGAGACTTTTACAGACTTTTATAAGTATGTGACTTTTGTAGAATTCATGAACTTTAAGTGACTTTTTAGATTTGTTGAAAATTAATAAAAATCTTACTTAAACTTCTGTAGAATTTTATTATAGACTTTTGTAGGCTTCTACAGACTTTTTTTTTTTCAAAAATGTTAATTAGTTAAATTTTTATATAATATAATATTTTTTTTAGTAACTTCCCGTATGTTTAAATTATCCACAGTACTATAATTAAGAACTCAAAGTAATAAACCATATTTCTCATGTCAATAAAAACATTTATTAAAATATACAAAAAAAATTAATTCACCTCAACTAAATTAAAAAATAACATAAATCCCAAAAAAATTAACAACATTTTTAATGTTCAATTAAAAAATTATCAAATACTCTCAATATTTTATGTTTTAGTAAATTCTAGGTACAATTGCATATAAAAACTAATTGACTATTACACGAATGAAAGAAATACGAGTAAACCCTAGAAGTGATAAGAAATGAACGTTTTTTTATTTTGGGGCATTGGAGACTTCACAAATCTCAGGGTAGGCGGTAGATTATTATTATTATTTTAGAATTGTTATTTATACTTTCACCAAGAAGTCTCCAAGAGTGATGCGAATCTGCGAAAAATTGAATCTCAGAACCCAAAAAAAAGATTCATATGAACCCCAAGAAAGCTAAAATTAAATCGCAAGACTTTGATCCGATGATTTCTTGAATCAAAGAATCAAGAAGATTTGCGAAGTTTTTGATAAGTTTTGGTTAATTCAATTAAGAATAAGAAAAAAAAAGTGAATCTCACTTTTAATTTAATCTCTCAAATAATCAAAGTTGTAAATTGTCTACAATCAGAAGTGTTTATATAGTAAAAGAAGTAACATCCTAATCTAATTCAGAAATTAACTAAAACTAAACAAAATAAGAGTTTTTATTGGAAAAGGAAACAAAAACTCAAAAATCCAGATTTTTCCACGAAAATAGCATGACGATCGCTCAGTTCAACATATTGCTTGCTTTTTATCTTCAGCGTGTGGAGTGATCACCCACATTGATCGCCCAGGCAAGAATTTTCTCTTCTCGCGTTTTGATCTCCAAACTTTGTTTCATGCTCATTTTGGCCATTCAATCTTCCATTAGCCTCCGATATGCTTTTAATATGATCCTTAGTTTGAGTCAAATGTACCAAAGGTCCATGACTCGCATCAATCTCTCATTCCTCAAAACGATTCGACCTCGAATAATTTAATGGCATCAAAGAAATAAAGATCACCTTCCGTCATCATATGCACCCAAACCCAATCACCAGGCTCAAAGATGAGTCTACGGCATTTGTTAGCTTTAGCTGTATATTGTTTATTCTTCTTTTTAAATTGTTACCATTAAAACTCATTTGTCTTTTCTGGATTACTTCTACACGCTGGCCATTTTGGAATAACAGCTCCAAGTACAAAGTGAATTTGATGTTCAATGTTTCTAATAGGTGGTAACCTATTTGACATATCTTCTTAAAATACGTCCTAAAATCCCTGCAGTAAAAAAATAGGCTAAATGGGGAGGGATTGGTTAGTTTTGCTAATTAGAATCTCGTTTTTTTCTTCCCTCGTTTTCTTTTCTTGTGCTTCTACCTCATCTTTTCTTTTCTTCTGCTTCAAATCATGTATCTTAATTTGTGCATGAAGAACATGCCTCGCAAATAGAACTTTACCTTCTACAGGGTACTCTACACCATCATCCTCCAACTCAGGCATCTCATCACTATCACTATCATCCTCAGTCTTCACTTCTCCATTATCATTCAAAATCATTACCTTTTTTTGGGCATTGTGATGCAATGTGCCCGGAACCCAAACATTTAAAAATTTGATATCCCTATTCTTAGAAGGTTGAAAATCTATCTTGAGTTTATTATTGCTAGTTACATCCTCTCTTTCCTTAGGCGGTTTGGTCTCCCTTTTTGAAACGGGCCCTATTACTCACACCATTATTATCTCACTTCGGTTTCCAAGAAGGGTTAGATCCCGAAGAAAACCTAGCTGCCCTTTTTCTTTTCAATTGTCTCTCCACCTTCATAGTCATCTACACCATATCCTCCAACTCTACATAGTGTTGTAATTCCACTATATTGGCTATATCCCTATTTAGCTCATTCAAAAACCTGGCCAATGTGGCATCCCTATCCTCCTCAACATTTATGGACATCACTCTACTCCACTTCTCTTCTTCACTCCCGCTGTCGCTGTTGCTTTTTCTTCTTGTTTTTTCAGGTAATACCATTTTATCCCCCCCCCCCCTCCGCCCCCGAAATTTTGTATTTACAGTTGCAAAATTCTCTATTGTCAAATTTTCTGTTACTCACTTGCAGTCTCATTATTCCCAAATCGGGTGTCTTCGTTTGGTATCAACTATGGTCACGTTGCTAACAACCTCTCAACCCCAGACATCGTTGTTCGACTGGTAAACTCCATCTATGCCACCAGGTCAAGCTTTACAAAAGGAATCAAAGCTACATGATAGCAGTTGCTGGAAGTCCAACAAAGAGTCCGATTACAAGCCCAGTAATCCACCTCTACCGTAGAAGAAACACTCTCTGTATGCTGCTCAGCCGTGACGGAGGAAGTTGTGGAGGTGGAAGAAGGACGCCACCGCGTCATAGAAGAAGCACTTGTCGGAGGTAGAGGAGATTTGTGGAGGTGGAAGAATGCACCGATGGAAAATATAGATCACATGGGTAATTTTATGATTTATTTGAAATATTGTATAAGAGTATGACTTAATCACAATTTTGAAAAATGTTTTGATATAATTTGGAACAAGTTACCTACATGTCACCTATTGGCAATTTCCCTAGATTTTATATATTAATGAAATAAAAGAAAACCCAATGAACACTAAATGTCTAATCTATCCTCATACTAGAATTAAAATAAAAGAATAATTAGAATGAACCAAAAAAAAAAAAAAAAAAAGAAAAGGAAATTGATTTACCAATTCTTGCTAGTCTTCTATGCGACACTCCAAAAGGTCTTCCCAGATTCCATCAATGCTAACACAATAAAACACTTTTGATTAGGAAAAATCTTCATTTCTCTCACGCATTATCTTCTTTGAATGTGAAAATATTGTATTAACTTGTTATTTTACTTAATTGTTCCAGAAGTGATATCCTTGAAAATTTGCAATTAAATAATTTACAAGAAAAACTTTATGCATGAGAAAATTAGGTAAAAGAATATTAATTTATTCAACATGTTGAAATTTTCTTTGAGGAGAAAGTGATACACTTTTTAACTTCCTCTGTATTAATACTTTTCATTACTTTTTTCTTGTTTTGACAGCTTGGTCGATTCTTCTTCACCAAAATGTAATCCTATTTTCCCAGATAAAAGTTTGAATTGTCATATGATATAATTCAAAATTCATTTTCACACTAAATTAGAAAAGTCACAGAAAAACATCTATAAATTACATGCAACTTTGTTCATGAATAACCAACTAAATATGAAGATTTCAGGTAGTTTATTCTCATTCTTTCTTTTTTTGGCATTCATTTTAATTTCGAGAGCTTCTTCTGCTCATAACAAAAATGATTTTCTTGAATGCCTTAACCTTCAGTTCCAAAAATCCAACTCGGAAATTGATTCCATTTACACCCCACAAAATGCATCATATTCATCTGTTCTCCAATCTACAATACGAAATCTAAGGCCGGCATCAAACTCCCGTCAGAGACCTTTGGTAATCATTACACCTGAGCATGAATCCCAAATTCAGGCAGCAATTTATTGCTCAAAGAAATATGAGATTCAGCTAAAAGTCCGAAGTGGTGGACATGACTATGAAGGACTTTCATACATATCTCAAACTCCGTTTTTCATAGTGGATATGAGAAACCTAAGATCAATATCAATTGACACAGAGAAAAACACTGCATGGGTTCAAACAGGTGCAACACTTGGTGAACTTTATTACACAATTGCTGCAAAAAGCAAGACTCTTGCTTTCACAGCAGGTGTTTGCCCTACAGTAGGTGTTGGAGGGCATTTTAGTGGAGGAGGATATGGCATGATGTCTCGTAAGCATGGTATTGCTGCAGATCACATCATTGATGCCAAACTAATCGATGCTAATGGACAAATTCATGACCGAGAATCCATGGGAGAAGATCTCTTTTGGGCCATTAGAGGAGGTGGAGGAACCAGTTTCGGAATTGTCGTTGCATTTAAGGTGAAATTAATTGTTATACCCGAAACTGTGACTGTTTTCAATGTTACAAGGACATTAGATCAAAATGCAACTCAGATAGTACACAGATGGCAATATGTTGCTGACAAAATTGATGAGAATCTTTTGTTAAGACTCTTCTTAAGAAGCATCAACTCTTCAAATGGGAAGAGGACCATAGGAGCATTTTTCACTTCTTTGTACCTCGGTCCAGTTGATGATCTCCTCCCAATCATGCAAGAGAAATTTCCAGAATTAGGTTTGGTGAAAGAAGATTGTACTGAAATGCCATGGATAGAGTCCATACTTTTTCGCAGGTTTCAGGGCGAATCACTGGATGTTTTGCTAAATAGAACTCAAGTTTCCACGTCATATTTCAAAGGAAAATCCGACTACGTGAAGCAACCAATTCCAGAATATGGTCTCAAAAGCATATGGAAATTTCTTAACGAAGAAGATGTAAATAGGGCTGAATTGCAATTCAGTCCATATGGAGGGATAATTGATGATATCTCTGAATCAGAAATTCCTTTCCCACATCGATCAGGCAACATATTCATGATTCATTATGTTGTGGGCTGGAGTGAAGAAGAGAATGCAGAATCACAAAGACATATAAACTGGATTCGGAAGATTTACAGTTTTATGGCTCGTTATGTTTCAAAATCTCCAAGAGATGCATATTTCAATTACAGGGATTTGGATATTGGAATGAACAAAATTGAGGGTAATACGAGCTACAAACAAGCTAGTGTTTGGGGATTTAAGTATTTCAACAATAATTTCAGAAGATTGGTTCATATCAAGAATAAGGTGGATCCAACCAATTTCTTTAGAAATGAACAAAGTATTCCACCTGTATCACTATGGTAAAACAACTATTATATATTGGGTATATAGTCATTATTTGTGTACTAAACAAAAAGGATATATGTATCCTGAATAATTTATTATGTAAACATAAATATACGAGGATTAATGAATAAAGGACCATTTGATTTTTTTTTTTATTTTTAACTCCAACCATTAGCATTTGTGTTCGTTTATTGCACACTTGTCTAGGACAAACTACATTTGCACGTTAAAGAAATTCATTTTGATTATGAAATGTGAATGCCGCTAACAATATTTACTAGTTCGATCTTTAAGGACAACGTAATAGTATTCAAATTTTATGATGATTTGCTATCCAAATTAGTTTAGAGATCGATTAATCAGTTTCCTTTTGAACCAATTGGTCAAAAAGAGAATTGATCAAACTATAGTATGGATTGATGGCCATTGAACTCTTGTCCACCTGTTGACACCCAAGCAGGTGGACAGGATATCCCGCTCCTTTGGCAACAGTAGATCAATGCTCATGGATTGATTCTTTTAGACATAATTAATATTTATTTCTTCTGGAATTTTGTTCCGTTTCTCCTATGCATGTGTGCCACGTAATTAGTGACTTATAATTTTCAAATCTTATATACAAATGTCTTGGTCAGAGATTACTTAATTGCAGTAATTAAGCATTAATTTGTTTTTGCAGTTAAAAAAATAAAATTATTCCGGTCAAAACTGAAAGAGACTAAATTAGAAAGGAAAGCTGCCGACTTTACACGTAACTCTCAGTCTTGGCATCCTTTTGGGGAAAAAATTCAACAGAATACACCGCCAAACATGGAATTTGTCTTCCTGTTCAAATGCCCCACCCCACTCTCTATCTTTTTTTATAACAGTATTTCATTGTGCTTCTTCCAATTATCAAATTGATTAACGCAAATTGATACAACTTCGTGTTAGGATGAATGGGAATTTTGCTTCTTTTTTTACACAAATTAATAAATAGTTTTGCTATCAAACGTGTCGTGCACCTCCCAATTCTCTATGACATACCTCAAGTTTCGTGCAACTCCAAATTTTCAAATCATAAGATAATAGATTGTTAAATATTATAAATGTCAATCCCGACCCACTACAAGAAATGAGGTCAATAGCGGCGATATATATCGTCGCTGAATCCTCAGAAGTCGTCTTTTTAACTTTTTAGAGACGACAAAGTCGTCGCTCAATGTCGCCGCGACATGTTAGTGTCTCTAGATATATAGCGACGACTTTATGTCGTCGCTATATATATTTGAATCTATAGCGATGACAATGTCGTCGTAACACGATAACATTATCGTGTCTATATCTCGAAAATAGATATAAAGGGACGACAAAGTCGTCGTCAAAGTCTCACTGTTATACAAAATAATAGCAACGTGAAAATCGTCGCTATTAGCTCGTCGCCATACGTACTGCTCATATAGAGACGACAAAGTCGTCACTATTACTAATTGTTTCAATTTACTATAGCGACGACAATGTCGCCGCTATAAATGTTTTGAATTTTTAAAATTTTTTTTTTTATTTCCAAATAATATAAATAATATATAAAAAAATCTAAACATCTACGGACCCTCCAAACCGTCGTCCTCGTCCCCGTTCTCCTTCTCCTCCGCCGCAGGCACAACTGGTAGTTTACTTTTCAGAAACTCAATTTCACGCTACATTTGGTGTAGCTGATCCTCGTACATGGCAAACCGAAGATCGTTATTCTGGGAGTCCGCAGTAGACTGATGGGAAGTTCCTTGTGGGGCAAACGATGCAGCAGTCGAATCTAGTAAGGGAGAGGTTCCCTTCGGAACCCGGCCAATCCCATGGACGTGACCTCGTCGTTCTCCGAGAACCTCCTTTGCAATAGCACCCTCGTCTAACGACGCGCTATTGGAGGCGACCTGTGTATGTTGAGTCTCTCTCAACTCAACAAATTTATCCTGTTCAGTGAAAAAATAATAATAAATAATAATATCATGCATGTCAGATAAAATTATATTAACATAATTCAAATAATTCTCACATAGTCACCGGCCGCTGTGAGTTCACCCAATTGCCATCTTGGAAGGTGTGAAACGTCCGGAATGAATCAATAATCCCCGGCCACTTCTGGGTCTCAGGGTCCCGCTACGACAATTTAAACATGAAATGTAGTTAGTAGACATTTTTACGTAATGTAGTGAAGATATGTATAATGATATTGAAAATTTATATGTTGTACCGATCATAACGCGTGGCAAAGAAGCTCTTCGACACTGCACGCTCGGTATTTAGCCTTACCCCGAATGGCCTTATTTTTGGAGAACCGTTCTGAAGGTATAACATATAATTGATTAGCAAAAATGCATTAGTTAAAAAGTATATAAAATATCGTAAAAATATATAAACAATACATACCATGAAAGTAGGATGGTGAAGAAGTCAATGCACTTACGCTAATCCTCGACGGACATCTCACTGTATGGTCGGATTCGGTCCATGTGCTTTTAAGTGATTATGCACCTTAAGTTTTAATCGCGATAATGATCGGCCGCCAGATGATCTACTGTGGCACATACCGTCCGATACTCGTTGGGCGACCGATCGCCCTGCAGATCGAAGTAGCTCTGCAAGAGTGAAAAAAATTACCTTAATGTAGAAGTCGTGAAACAAGTATTTATTAAGTGTACTAATAACAAAACTAATTTAAGTTCATACCTCGATATTACTACGTGCGTGCGTTCGTTGCTCCTCTAGAACCTCTGTCCATGAAGAGTAGCACGGGGGCACGGTGAATCTCACTTGGTTCCCAACCAAGTGCGTGAAGTACTTCGCGTTATTCCCATCGGCTGCAATGTGCGTTCGACATTGTCGAATGTGATAGGAAGTGGCATCTTCCCGTTAGCCTGCCAAACCATCTCAAGGTTGATGACTCGAGAGATACCCTGTCGCTTTGGCGGGGGTGCTAAAATGAAAAAATTGGAAATTGTATTGATCATACGATTTTCAACGATATGTATAAAATAATAAATAATTACAATTTGAGCGAAAAGTCTTACTGCACTCGCAGGTCGAAGGGAGCCGGTGAGATGGCTGCTATGGAGGATCTCTTGCACCATCACTTCTGTGCGACATCACATCCGCCATACTAACACATGATATAATTGCAAACATCACATCAGCCATACTAACTTTGAATGTATGTAAAAATTTGAATGTATTATATTTTATTTCCAATTGGTCCATAAACTTATTTTATTGCAAATAAGTCCCTAAACGTTGAATTTATGGAAAAAATTTGAAGTTATTATATTTTATTTCAAATTGGTCCCCAAACTTATTTTATTACAAATAAGTCCTTAAACTTTAAATTTATGGGAAAATTTGAATGTATTATATTTTATTTCACTTTGGTCCCTAAACTTATTTTATTGCAAAGAAGTCCCTAAACATTGAATTTATGGAAAAAATTTGAAGTTATTATATTTTATTTCAAATTGGTCCCTAAACTTATTTTATTGCAAATAAGTCCCTAAACTTTAAATTTATGAGAAAATTTGAACGTATTAAATTTTATTTCACTTTGGTCCCTAAACTTATTTTATTGCAAAGAAGTCCCTAAACTCTGAATTTATGGAAAAATTTGAAGTTATTATATTTTATTCCAAATTGGTCCCTAAACTTATTTTATTGCAAATAAGTCCCTAAACTTTGAATTTATAGAAAAATTTGAATGTATTATATTTTATTTCACTTTGGTCCCTAAATTTATTTTATTGCAAAGAAGTCCCTAAACTTTGAATTTATGAAAAAAATTTGAAGTTATTATATTTTATTTCAAATTTGTCCCTAAACTTATTTTATTGCAAATAAGTTCCTAAACTTTAAATTTATGGGAAAATTTGATTTTATTATATTTTAGTTCACTTTGGTCCCTAAACTACTGGAAAATTGTAAATAATCAAAACTCAGTCCAACAATCGGTCCAAATTAATACAAAAATCGGTTTCAAAATTTAACTTTAGTCCGATACAATTCAATCCCTAAAATGCTCCTAAATCCAAATCCACTTAATAAACCCAACTCCAACTCCTTGTCCTCAACTCAATACATCATTTATATAAAATGCTCCTAATTCCCTCGCATGACCCACATTTCATGTGATCATCGTCAATCTTTATCTTTGGTAGGAAAAAGGTTCAACAAAATGAACACACACTTATCATTTGGTCTCAATCTAACACAAAGAAGATTCACCCTATCAAGATTACAATACAAGGGAAAGGCCATCATCATCATATGTATCAAATAAATAAATTAAAACATTATTTTCCATACTAATTGAAACCCGTAATGCAAATTTAACAATTTAACAATTTAACGATCCCTAACATTTATTTTAGTGATGAATTGGCCCCTACAATTAGTTTATTACACACAAGTCCCTAAATTTTGAGTTTTTGTAAAATTGATCCCTAACTTTCATTTTAATGATGAATTGGCCCCTAAACTTAGTTTATTACAAACGAATCCCTAAATTTTGAGTTTTTGTGAAATTGATCCCTAACAATTATGTTACTGATGAATTGGTCCCTAAACTTAGTTTATTACAAATGAGTACATCATTGATCCCTAACTTCCCTAAATTACCGATTTCATCAAACATGCAAAATCATTCATAAAATAATTTTCTCTCCCAAACAACAACATTCCCTAGCATTTCATCAAATAACAAGAACTGTGCAAACTCACCCCAACATTATTGCAAAAAATCATTCACAACATAATTAAAAAAAATCATACACAAAAATCAATTTGCAAAATTATTCCCAAATATACAACATTCCACTGCATTTCAGTTTCATTCGGGAGTGCAAAATCAAATTCAAAGGTAGTGCAACATATAAAAAATTCAGAAATGAAACATCATAGAAAAAATTCAAAAATTCATTGTGCCTCATAACCCCGATTGAATATTTATGTGCCTCAAATCTAAACGAAGAAAAATTCAAAGGACTGAGTATTGCAGTTGAAGAAGAAAAAAAATCAAAAATAAAAAATAAAAAAAATCTAACGGCTGATGAAGAAGAAAAAGGATGAAAACTTATGGATTTTGTATTGGAGTGCACACCTCAGGTCACAATGGGCTGATTCTGGCGGACGGTGGAAGAAGACGACAGACGGCAGATGACGGCGGCGACGGTCACGCGAAGGCGCTGGAAGAAGAACAAGCAAAGCCAAAATAGAAAAGAAGAAGGTTACGCGTGAATTAAAAGGTCTGACTCTATAGCGACGACATATGTTATCGCTATTAATCACTAAAGCGACGACATTTTTTCAACTTTTAAGAACAAGCACCTAAAAGTGGCGCCTGTCGTTGCTATTGAAAATACAATACAGAATTAATTTTTATTTGAAATAATTTTTATAATTTTTAATTTTTAATATTTAATATTATCAAGAATTTTATTTTTATATTTGTCAAAAAAATTTATTTGGGTCCTCATAATTTTTCTTTTATTTCAATTTCATCCAATTTTATTTGCAACATAAGTCCTTCAAGTTTTACGATGTTAGATATAATGGTCCCCAGTAGCATGTTTTTGTACAATTGCAACTTTTTTTGTCCTACATTCTGTCCACAAATATTGAAACTCCATCCAAACTTGCGTTTTGACCAATAGCAATGATAGTATGAATGATAAACATTCAAGCCAAAAATAGTAACAACAATTTGAACATGCGTTTTTATAAATTTATTTCATAAAATTTAGTGACACACAATAACATTTCAATCTGATTCACTATCATGATACGATTGATCCTCATCATCGTCACTGACGCGTCCTCATGGAGTTCACTTGATGTTTCGTCATCCTCGTATTCGACATTTGTATCGTCTTCCACATCATCGTCGTTTATAAACGAAGTTTCTCCTGCAGTATATGACGAGGCTCTCCTGATAAGCAATGCTTCTATCTCATCAGCTTTATCATCATCCCAGAGCAAGGATACATGCTCTATGTTGCCAAGATCAACGACTAGAGAAAAACCAGAAGAGTAGTTATTGTGGAGCAGATCAATCTCTGTGATGTTAGCTCCTACTGTGTCTCACGTGCTCCTGTGATGGACAATTAGTATTACTCGCCAGTTCGGACCACGATATGGATCTTCAATGTAGAATACTTGTTGTGCTTGTCTCGCAAGTATGAACTGATCATCCTTGAACGCCTCTGCACTGATGTCAATACTGGTAATATTATTCTTAGTTACCATCCGTCTTCCATCACACCTAAACCACTTGCATCGGAACAGATAAACTGAAAGTTTCGGTCCATATTGTAGCTCTAGTATATCTTGCAGCTGCCCGTAGTAAATCTCACCCCGGTCCCAGGGACGGACACACCATCGTTTACGAAGTTTTTCTTGAATATCACGATCATATGTCGAGAACCGAACTCCTTTGACAACACAAGCCGTGTATGACATAACTTTCTTTGGTAACATCCATCGCCAACGCAAATAACTCATGAGAAACTTGATGGTTGCAGCTTTGGCGCATTGCATATAGCTACATGACAAGAATTATTCTTAGTTATTGAAAGCAATTATGTTGAAAACTTGCAATTTTATTCATCGATGTTCGTTTACCTTTCTGTAGAACCAACCGTGAAAGTCTCTTCTGTGCACTAGTTCGATATTTGGACAGCCATTGTTTAGTAGTTCCTGCCTATGTTCCCTGAACAAAGTATGAAAGATCAAAGTTCATTAGTTCGTTTCAAATGATAAAGTTAATTCGAGATAATGGAATAATAATCAAGAATTAACGCCGTCTTATCAAGAAGAATGGCTCAACTGCATAACAGTTGTTCAAGACGTAAAAAATCGCTTGATTTCGAACTTGAGTAGCAAACGTCGTTGGTGACCGCTTTTTAAGTGGGTGACATCTTGATCGAAAAATAGAAAGTTGTATCGTGGACAAGAGCATCCTCGTTTCATTCGGTCGGTCAAACTTTGTCCCTATGTCCTCAAGTACTCGAACAAAAAGTCAATGCCTCGTCCACAACATACCCTTGACTATTGATCCTCGGCCGAGCTCGATTTCGACGTAGCCCTTCAATTTCTTGTGTATCACTCGAATGGATACATCCATCTCATGTGCACCGAACCTCCAAGGATTGCCTCTTCGGTAAATGCATTACGAGGTGAATCATGATGTCGAAGAAGGCTGGCAGAAATATCCGTTCCAACTTATAGAGAATGAGTACAAGGTGATCATGGAAAGCTATCATATCGCTAACCTTTAGTGTTCTTGCACAAAGTTTTCTGAAGAACGTGCACAGTTCAATAATTACCGTGGAAATTGTTTTATTCAAGAACGCCCACATCCGACTAGTAATAACCGTTGCATGATATTATGGCAATCATGTGACTTCAACCGATAATACGGCCGTTATTTGGAGCAATATTCTTTCAAGATTAGAAGCGAAGCCATCTAGAAACTCAACCGATCGGATAAATTTACAAAACTTCTTACGATTTGAAGGCGACATGGTGTAACATGCGGCAGCTTCATCCACCTATTCCGTTCGATGCAAGTGCAACTCTCTTTTGATCCCTAATTGCATCGGATCGCTACCGCATCGACGTGTGTCTTTTGATTTGAATGGATCGTCCATAATTGTGCCGAAAGCAAGCTATCACAAACATTCCTCTCTACGTGCATGACATCGATGTTATGTTTGAGCTCTGTAGAAGTCCAATACGGCAACTCATAGAAAATGCTATTTTTTCTCCAATTTAGCTCGTCATCACTTCTCCGAATTGTAGCACCACCGTAATTTGGGTGCTTTCCTAGACTTCTATAACTGACACGGTTTAACTGTGCTAAAATGTCGGCGTTAACCGATGCGGAGGTGGTCGCCTATCTGTCCCTCCCATCGAAGTCTAAATTGCTCTAAAAATGATGCCTGGATGGCAGGAACCGACGGTGACCCACATAAGCTGTCTTACCTATCACACGGACTGAAGGAGTATCATCGTTGCACGTCGGACATGCCTTGTACCCTTGACCACTCCAACCCGACAAACTACTTCTCATTGAAAAATCGTTAACAGTCCACAATAAAGTCGCACTTGATCTGAATACCGACTTGTTGTTTGTTCCACCGTCTCCTGTGTCAATCCCATCGACCCACAACTCCTTCAACTCATCCACTAATGGTCGTAAAAATACATCAATGTCCTTACCCGGTGCTTTAGGACCAGGTATCAACATAGTAAGCATGAGGTATTCGGGCTTCATGCATAACCATGGTGGCAAGTTGTAAACTGTTACAACTACTGGCCACATGCTGTATGATAGACTCATGTCACCGAATGGATTGAATCCGTCTGTGGCCAAACCTAACCTGACATTCTTGATCTCACTTGCGAACAGTGGATGTTTCATGTCAAAATCCCGCCATGCCTTTCTATCAACGGGATGTTGCATTTCATCATCGTCCCTAGACCTTCCTATACTGTGCCACCTCATGAGTTTTGCAGTATTCTTCGTCGCGAACATACGTTTTAGTCTAGGGGCTAAGAGAAAATATCACAACACTTTATGCAGAATATTCTTCCTGTTCACTTTTCTAAAAGTGTGCACCCAACGACTTTCTTGGCAAATCGGACAAGTTTGTCTATCAGTATGTTCACCCCAAAACAGTGCATAGTCGTTCTTACAGGCATGAATAGATTTGTAACCCAAACCAAGCTTCGTCATTAGCTTCTTAGCTTCGTAGTGAGAGTCAATCAGGTTCATGTTTGGGAATGCTAACTTCAGCAATTTCAAAAGATCATCGATAGACTTGTTTGTCCATTTGTTCATAACTTTAATATGCATCAACTTGACTAAAAAATTTAGGGATGAAAATGATGAAACTCCCAGGTACAGTTCTGAATGGAGAGCCTGAAACAGTTCATCATAATAACCATCGGTGCTTGTACATGCATGCTCATCACCAACTACGTCGTCTATTACATTCATCATCTCATCTTCCACACCAGCTCGCTCATTCTGTCTATACACATTCGCAGTATGAACATCGGTCTCGCCATGATATATCTAGGTGACATAACTCTCCGCAAAACCATTACGAAATATGTGAGCCTCGACAATTTCCAATGGATGTGTGAGACCGTTTAAACATTTTTTGCACAGACATTTAATTCTTCCTCTGTCGTTAACGTATGGTCTCGCCTTGCAAACCGTTCCGAAAATCTACAGATTTTGTGCGATTTCTAATTGTTGTCCAACTTTTATCAATATTCATACTTGAAAAATACTATATTCTTATAAATACAGTAAGGATAATAAATAGAGATGAAAAAATGAATTATAAAGAAAATGATTATGAAGGAAAACAATAGAAATGCAATTGACCGGGGAGATGTGGAGATGGAGAATAATTTTTTTTGCGTGTAGTCTGCAATATAGAAATGCGGAGATGGGGAGAAGATAAAGAAGAGTCTATAGCGGCGACATTGTCGTCGCTATAGATAAAAATCGTCGCTACAAGATCGTTCTCATTTTTCAAGGAAATTAATAACTCACGTGCCTGCAAAAATGATCCATATAAATATAGCGACGACTTATGTCGTCGCTATAGACAACAATTGGGCGCCAATTTTTCAGCTTAAATTGATGTAGGTATATAGCGACGACATAAGTCGTCGCTATAGACCTCATCACACTTTACGAGAAAATTCATTATTCACGTGACTTACAGCATCATTCGCAACTCAATTGCAACGACATGTGTCATTGCTATTTATGCATCAAAATGCCGCCATTTGTTCCCGCCGTTTCTGAAACTAAGTGGCGACGACATTAAAAGACGTCGTTATAGAGTCTATGTAGCGGTGACGACATATAATCTATTGCGACGACATATGTCGTCGCAATAAATTTTGCGTATGTGGCGACGACATTTCTTTGTCGTCTCTACTGTATAGAATCAATAGAGACGACTTTGTGTCGTCGCAATAGATGTCGTCGCTATAGACCCTTTTTGTTGTAGTGACCTTCAATGTAAGTCTTCTTCGTTTGAAACATCGTTAATATTATTAATTAGTGATCTTTCTTTATCGTCTGAGATTATTTTTTAAATAGTTTGATTGTATAATAAATATAATAAGTTTTTATTGTAACTTTATAAATAAAGTATTACCATCGTAATTAATACACAAAAAATTATACAAATTCTTTATATTAATACCTCACTCATTGAGTCTCATTTACATAAGACTAGTTATTAACATAAGGTTTATCAGATACATATATTAGATATCTAAACCAAAACTAACATATAATAATTTGGTCATATCTGATTAACATTGAACGAACAATTCGGTCTGTCTAACTCAAAACGAACATCTGGATTCTATGGTCGGTTAAATATAAAAGTGTTAACATACATATAAAAGTTTGTGCTACTTCTCTTAATAAGTTTGACATTTTAAGATATAACCTTAAGTTTTAATATGATATTTGAGTGTATTAAACTCAAACGAACAAACATATTTTATGATTTTGAACACACTTAAAAAAAAGTAAAAAAGTATGGATGAAGTAAGAAAAAGTACATAAGGAGTGAGAAAGAAAAACTTGGTTATGGGAACGGAAGATTAGGCCGACTAATTTAGTAAAAATACACCTAATAAAGTTTATCCCTTCCCTTCCCCTTCCCCTTCTCCTTCTTGTCAATGTTGCCAATTCCCAGAATATTGTCAAACGAGCCACTTACAGGGACATGTTAAGGATATATTTTGCTTATGAAATAACTTTACAACATATAAATGTTTGGTCAACTCATATTAATAATATTGATATTTTAATATGGAAATCTAAGTCTTAACATGGTATCGAGTCCATTAAGCTTAAACGAATAATTGAATTCTAATTTGTGTGTTCTCAAACAAGTCATTATCCTGTGGGAATAAGTTAAGGGTAAATCTCACTTTGATTAAATATCAAAACTATAACTAATATATAAGGATTTGAGCTACTACTTTTAACAAAGTTAATTTTTTTAAGATAGAACTAGTGAGAATATAATTCACGAAACTATAATTGTAAATTAACTCAATTGACGTGAAATATCACGCAAAAACGACTCTTATGGATTATTGAGCTTCAAGATTAAGTAATCGGAAGTTTGGATAATGGCAGCCAGTATTTAAATTTATTTAAGGAATTTCGCATAAAGGGATCACTTGACAATGGCGATTATATAAAATGTTACTTTGTTTACTTAGTGACGTGGATTGAGAATTTTTATTTGTTTTTCTTTAAATAATTTTGTAGAATTTTTATTAAAATAACTAATAAGGGCTTGAACTATTTTTATTTTAATAGAATTTTAGCATTTTCATTTTTTTAGAATTTTAGAATATATTTTCTCTAATTTTTATTTAAACCCTTAGGGGATGTTTGGTTTGAGTTTCAATTTTACATTTGAATGTCTCTTTTATAAATCCTAAAAACATGTTTGGCTTATTATTTTGAAAAATAATTTCTCAAAAGAGAAAGCTGGAAAACACGTTTGGTTTGGAATCTTAGGAAATTATTTTATAACATTTTATTCAATTAATTTGATTATTCAACAATTTTATGCTAATATATTATGAAGAATAATATACAAAATATATTTAGACTTGGTGAATCTCATAACATTTTTTCTTGCTGCAAAAATAAAATAAAACAAATAATAAAATGATTTCAAAAAAAAATAGGAAAAAAAATGACATGGACTAAGAATTTTTTTTTTCACGCAAACAATAATTTTTAGAATTTTTATTTAAATAACCAACAAGGGAATGAACTATTTTTATTTTGTTAGAATTTTAGAATTTTATTTATTTATAATTTGTGTTTAAATGCTTATTTTCCATGTTTTGAGTGTCTTTCATATTTTCACTGAAAAAATTGAAAACGTTAAAAATATTTTTAAGTTTTATGTTATAAATTTTATTTTATTTTTGAAAATACATTTTCAAAATTACTAGACCAAACAAGTTTTAAATGTTTTACAAAATTGAAACTTAAAATAACTTGAAACTATTACCATCTATGGTCACTCGAGCGAAGGGGCTCGAGTGACCATGTCGAAATTCTGCACCATCTGATGTGGAGTCAGGAACTCCATGGGCAATTTGGTCAACTATTGTACGAAATTTTGTGTCCTAGCCTTACCTATATATGTGTACATAATAAGGGGACAAAAACCAAGAATTACTTAGCAAACTTGGGTTTTGAAGATGTAGTAGAAAGAAAACCACGATAATTCACATATTTTTGAAGTGGCGATTGAAGACTCGAGACTTGTCAATTCTTTTCTTTTCGTTTCTTAATTAGGGGTGATGTTATACTTTTCAACCATGTGTTTTGGTAATTCAAATATGATTGGCTAAGCTTAAAACTAGCTAGAACAACGATGTAAATGCTTTAATTAAATTTTTTCAGTTTTTGACACTAAATATGTGTATGATTGAATGTTTACTATTTTCTTAATGCTTTCATATACTTAATCACTATTTGAATAGTTTATATTATTTCCTAGAGGTCGAATATAAATTTAAACACATTTTAGAAAACATAATAGATTTTGAAAAATTTTAAGAGGATATTGTGGTTAAAAAATGTTTCTCCCTTTAAAAGCCTTAATTCATTAAGATTTAATTGTTAGATGTAGACGTATAGGTGAAGAATTTTAAAGGACTTAATTAATTAAGATTTAATTGAACCAATATTAAAGCCTATTTGAATTAATCAAGGGATAAATTGGAAAATAAAAAATATGAGTGAGGATATTTTGGTCCAAAATAATTTTCTCAGGTAAATTTAACAAATACTTACTGAAATTTGAACTTGTTAATACTTACTCAATAAACTTTAAAGTATCAATCACCCATTAATTATCCGTTAGAATCTGTTCACGAAATTTTTTTACGTGTATAACGGCTAACATGTGGCACCGATCAAATTGTGTTAATTGTCCAAATCACTTTGTGGTAAAAATAGTCATTCCAAATCGGCTTTGTGGTAAAAATAGTCATTCTCGCTCTATTCTCCATTTCCAACTCAGCTCCTAACTTCTTTGCTTTCTTTGTAAGCATCTCAATGAATGGATGTATTTGTTTATTTTGATTAATTTTGTTGGTTCCGTTTTCGGTTGAAGAAAAATGGCGATGTTCAAGGTTGCGCTGTGGAAACGACGCCATTTGATGGATAGAAACGGGAACTTCGGTATGAGGAAAAAGGTTTTCTATTTTTGAAGTATTTAACGGATGGCTAATTCTAAGGAATCCTCGATGAAACAACCGGTGAGGTGAAGAAGAAGAAGTTTAAGACTGAGAAGGCAAAAATTGCTGAGAGTAACGGGACGATTACATCGTCGTGGCCTTTCTTCTCGTGTATTGATGTATTGATTGGACCTAATTTAAATCAATAGCAGGCGAGAGTGATGCTGGTAGCGACTCCAATGGTGTCAAACGAGACCGCCCTGTCACTTCCGTCACCTCCATTGGCTGTGCCTTTGTAGTCATATTGTAAGCCGTCGTCATCCTCGATCTTTATACCATTGATTTTACCCCGAAACGTCCTGTTTGCGGTGGTGACGATGGATGAGTAGAATTTTAGGAAGGATTATTCTACGATGGCGGTTGTTGCAAGCTGGGCGGTGGTGAGGATGAGATGGATGCAGAGGAGGAGACTCGGATGGTGAGGAAATGGAGAGAATAGAGGAGAATGACTATTTTTTACCACAAAGCTGAGTTGGAATGACTGTTTTTTACCACAAGGCTGAGTTGGACAAATAACACAATTTGATTGGTGCCACGTGCTATTCGTTATACACGTATGCATTTGTCGTGAATAGATTCTAACAGATAATTTAAAGTTCAGTGAGTAAATATTAACAAGTTCAAAGTTCAATGAGTATTTGTTAAATTTATCCTATTTCTCCCTATTATGGCCTTTTAGATGTAGTATCGATAGATATAGATTAGTGTTGGAAGCTAGTGTTTTCAATTAATTATATTTAATTCATGAAATAAAGGGGTGGGTATAGATGTATAGATGAAGAATTTTAAAGGTCTTAATTAATTAAGATTTAATTGAACCAATTTTAAAGGCTTTTTTAAATTAATCAAGGGTAAATTGAAAAATCTAAAATATGAATGAGGATATTTTGGTCCAAAAAAGTTTCTCTCTTTTAGGGCCTTTTTGATGTAGATGTATAGGCGAAGAATTTTAAAGGCCTTAATTTATTACGATTTAATTGAATCAAATTTAAAGGCTTTTTAAATTAATCAAGGGTAAATTGGAAAATATAAAATATGAGTGAGGATATTTTGGTCCAAAAATATTTCTCTCTATTTGAGCATTTTAGATATAGCATAGATATAGACACTGGCGGAGACAGTGGAAGCAGTTGAGGACACGTGACCTCCAAAAAAAATTCCATCTTTTTTTCTTAAAGTATAAAGCAAAAATTAAATTTAGTCAACCTGCCAACACCAAAAGCCCAGCTTCTGGCCCAATTTGAAGGTAACGTAAAGTCTCTTTCTCAGCCCTGCAACTTTCATTTGTAAGTTTATTTATCTACAACTCTCCAAAATTCCACTTTCGAAAAACTTTCTTGTGACAATGTTGGTTGCTATTAGATCTTTTACTATTTTTCTACTAATTTCGGTGGAAATCTTATGGCTTGCTCATGTTTTAAGGTAATGTTGGTACTCATTTTAGCCTACTCATAAGTGATCAACTTTTGTGACCTTGTCATATGATAAATTACGGAGATGAATTTAGATTTGCTCTCGAATTGTTGGCAGCCACTCTAATCTGTATTTTATTCGTAGCTGATACACGCTAAGTGTCGAAGCTTGAATCTTATTGTACCTATTGAATTCAAATTTTCTTTTTCTACCTTGTTAGTAGCCTTGGTGAAATATTTTTCAACGTCTCTTTTCGGCTTTCCTTGTGTTGTGAGTATACGTGATGCAAATCATATCATATCTATGGCTCGTTTTTGAACTCGCCATTTGACATTAAATCTATGTAATTATTAAATTCATTTCGAACCATCATCTTTGGTTCTTTTTTTTGAACTCGCTGTTTGACATTTTTCCAATTTGAAAGATGCGTCACGCCAACCAAATATTTTGGTCCCCAAGAATCAAATTCGTGGCTCCACCACTGGATATAGATAGATATAGATTATAGTTGGAGGTTAGTGTTTCCAATTAATTATATTCAATTAATGAAATGAAGGAGTGAAGGTAGATGTATATGTGAATAATTTTAAAGGTCTTAATTAATTAAGATTTAATTGAACCAATTTTAAAGGCTATTTAAATTAATCAATGGTAAATTGAAAAATCTAAAATATGAATGAGGATATTTTTGTCCAAAAATATTTCTCCCTTTCAGGGCCTTTTAGATGTAGATGTATTTATGAAGAATTTTAAAGGCCATAATTAATTAAGATTTAATTGAACCAATTTTAAAATATTTTTAAAGTAATCAAGGATAAATTGGAAAATCTAAAATATAAGTGAGGATATTTTAGTCCAAAAATATTTCTTCATATTAGGGCCTTTTAGATATAGTATAGATATATGATACTATTTTATATATCATACAGGGGCGGAGGCATGAATTTTGTGCTATGGGAGCGAATAAACCAATAATATAAATCAAATTTAAAATGTCAAAAATATTATTACTAAAAAAGGTACTGTAAGATAGCATTAATATTCAAACCCAAACAACATTATGTTGTTTGTACAAAAATTCCAAGTTCCAACATAAGTTTTCCACAAAAAACAAAAAATATGTAGCACAAAAAGTGTAAATTAAAATACTTACATTTATGTCCTCATAGTTGCTTTCCTTGAGTCTTCATATATTCGAAACCATTTGGATGATTTTTTCATTGTCAACAGTATCAAATGCATCATTCTCAATATATGTAACCAAACAATCAATCATCTATTGATCACCCATCCAACTGCGCAAATGATTCTTAACTATTTTCATTGCTGAGAATGCCCTTTCGACAGTTGCAACACGAAAAATTAAAGCTAACTTCACAAGAATGTACACCAATGGATATACAACACTCTTTTTTGTCTGAACTAATGTCTTTGCAAGACCATCAATTTTATTAACTTCTGAAAATTCATAAGCAGACCGCACATCAATTATATAAGTCTCCAACTGATTGTCAAGCACCATGAGATCAACTTCAGAAAATTCCAATGAATAAAACCGAGCAAGATGGAGCAACTTATCCTTATCAAAAGCATAGAAAGAATTACTTGGATTTAAACATGCCACACAAAGAAGTAACTCAGTGTTTATCTCCGTAAAACGATTGTTAAGCTCAAGAAGTTGTTTGTCTATAACCCAATAAAATAGTTCAACTCTATAATGATGCAAATTAGTATGATATTCGGCATTACGCCGTGATCTCCCTGGAAGAACATAAACATCATCCATGTTTACAATAGCAATCTTATGCTTCTCACAAAAAGAAGAAATTTCATTAAGTAACAGTTCCCATCCCTCATCTTCTGTAAACGTTGTTTCGATAATTTAACCAATGTCATAGCATTTATAATATCTTGATCTGTTCTTTGCAATGCTTGTGACAACTCATTTGTAATTCTCAATACATTTTTCATAAATGCATGTTGAATACAAACTCAAAAGATTGAATTAAACTCAATAAAGCACAGGCTTCAACTTTTTGCTCTAAACTTGTACCATCAAATGAAACAATTTCCAGTACTAATGTACCTTAATGTGATCCCCATCTTGTATCACTGTACCTATGGAGACTGCTTTCTTGATTCAAACCACGTCCACTTGTAATTTCACCATTACTCAATGCTTCAACGACTTTAGTTGCTTGCTTTTCTCTTAAAATGTTGCGACGCTTGCATGAACCTCCAACAACATTCACTAAGTTACTAAGAACATTAAAAAAAGAGATATTTGGCCGTGACTTTTTGCAACTGCTACAAGAGCCAACTGAACTTGATGTGCAAACCATTGAATATAGAAAGCAAATTGATTCTCTTTCAAGATAAGGCTTTTAAGACCATTGAACTCTCCCTTCATGTTACTAGCTCCATCATAGCCTTGACCACGTAATTTTGACAAATTTAATCCATGCTTTGAAAATAATGATTGTATCGCTGCTTTAAGTGACAATGAAGTTGTGTCGTGAACATGAACTATTCCAAGAAACCGTTCAATGACGCTTCACTCTTTATTAACATAACGTAATAGGACATCCACTTGTTCTTTATCTGCTACATCTCGGGACTCATCAATCAAGATAGAAAAAAAATTCATCTCCAAGATCATTGATTATTGCATTAGTAGTTTCTGTTGATGCTGCATTCACAATTTCTTTTTAGATATCATGGACAGTTACTTTATGATTTTTTGGTGCATTTTTCAACATAACTTTGTTGATACTATCATTGTGATTAGCAAGAAATTTTAGAAGCTCTAGAAAGTTACCTTGATTAAATGAATCGTCGAATTCATCATGTCCACGAAATGCCAACTCCCGACGTAAAAGAAACCGTACATAGTCTAGTGTTGCAGTCAAACGAGTCCGATAATCCTTTCAAGCTTGTTCATATTGTCTATAATATGCAGATTCAATATGTTGCCTTTGATTCATTAAAGTTTGACATTTGCTCCAAGCTTGATTATGAGCACTTCCGGGGCCTCCAATATGCATTTGAAGTCTATCTTTTTTTTTCCAATTTTAAATCCACTTGAAACGAAAGAGTCGCCTCCAAACCGTTGCTCATCAACATCCTCTCTCATAAGATAACAACACAAATAGAAAAGCAACTTCCTTTTCAATACTAAACTCTAACCAATTGCTAAACTCATCAAACCATTCAGGTTGGAAACGACGCAATGCTTTTCCCTACTTGTTTTGTTTAAAATCGTGTCCACGAGGTTGACATGGACCTCTCAATAAATAAGTTCTTCAAAGTTCATCTCTATCATTAGGATGATAATCACAAATTTTCTTTCGCAACCCCGGATAATTTGGAAGACTTTTAAAATCAATACGCGTATACTTATATTGTTGTGGATCCACACTTGCTTGAGTTGAATTTTTCTCTAGTCTTGTTCTTTTGATTAAAAATTTCTCCACATCTACACTGAAAAACAAATCATTAGATAGAATCTATTTGCCTTTCACCGTAAATTGTAAGCAATGCAATGTACCCAATCAAAATTAATCGGTTTTAAGCGTAAGCAATGCAAATTTTATGAAAGTTTATTCTATAATTTTATGCTACAAAAAATATATACTGCAATTAAACTAATCTAGTAAATCCAATAAAAATATGCTAAAATTTTATGAAATTTATGGAAAATATAAAGGAAGAAAAAATATGAACCATGAACAAGAGTTATTGCATAGCAGCAGAAAGCAAGCAATAATGCAAATATGCAATATGTCAAAATTTTCATACTATGATACTAACACAAATTAAACTCTTAAATACGTATAAAATTCAACATCAACGGAAAAAGATTTGAACCATGTTCCAACATAATTTCTAAAAATTTAAAAATCAATATCTCATAATCAAAATTTAAATATAGGCAACGAGAAATAATATAACAAAATATAAGAGATTGGTCAAATAGAATTAGAAATGGTTTTTTATTAGAAAAAACTCGAGATGGAGGATTATCGGAAAGAATAAAGGATTAGAATGTATTTGTCATTTTGCCCTAATTCTCATATTCTTCAGTATTGAGTCTTCATGGTGATGGAGGATTTCTGTGCCCACATATACAATTAAATAGTAAAATACTAAAATGGGTATATGGTAAGAGAATTTTTTTAAAGTGGGGCAAAAAAGTAAAATTACCAAATAAACTTAAAAGAATACAAAAAAATTAACTTGGCAGTGGGCCAGCTGGATCCGCCAGTGTATCATACTGTTTTATTTAGATAATGTGCTATGGTATACTTATGCCATGTTTTTATCTTTAATACTATTTTATTATGATACAGTTTGAACCTATGATATTGTTATTGAATACAAACAGTATCAATGATCTTGTATTACTAATGGAGTATTTTAAGAATAATATTATTTCAACAGTAAAACATCTGTACTTAGTTTTATATATGTTACTGTTTTAATTAGATAAAGTGATATCGTATACTTATACCATACGTTTATCTTTGATACTGTTTTATTATGATAATGCTTCAAGCTATGATACTATTATTAAATGCAAACAATATCAATGATCTTGTACTACAAATGGAGCATTTTAAGAACAGTATCATTACTTCAACCTTTAAAATATATTTTACTTAATTTTATCTATGATACTGTTTTCATTCAAAATATCGTCGTAGATATTGTTTCAATCTATGATACTATTATTTTATTGAATTGTAGTTTGGATATGTGATACTGTTATATTAAGATACTTTCATGTATGATATTGATATATTAAGATATATTTACCTATTGTAGTGTTTTAGTATGATACTTTTAAGACATGATAAATTATTGTTTTAAGCTAAAAAGATGATTTCAAATAGCTAAAATTCATTGTCAATGGTGGCTTTCTTTATCGGCACGTCGAGACAATTCCGAAAACATATTGTAAAATAAATTTCTGAGCATATATGCTGATTCTATGCATGTTTCTGTTATAATATTTTTTTCTATGATACTGTTTTCTTAAAATACAGTATCCAATAACACACATGACTAACATCACAAAGAATAATCTAATGGCTAACTTTCGTCAGAGCATACCCACATCAAACTTTTTCATCCCTACAGAAATCAAGCTGCTATTTACAACAACAAATTATGGCACCTCTACAAAAATTTATCAAGCAAATAATCTATATTATTTTCTATAATACATTATCATCCCTACAGAAATTAAAACTGCTATTTATAGCAACAAATCATGGCCACTCTACAGAAATTCGTCAAATTAAACTATTTACAGCAACAAATCATGGCCACTCTACAGAAATTCGTCAAATTAAGCTATTTACAGATCCACTTATCGTTACTTTACAATCTATTCATGGACATCACTCTACTCTACTTCTCTTCTTCACTCCCACTGCCATTGTTGCTTTCTGTTTTGTTTTTTCGGTAGTACCATTTACCCTCCCCACCCCCACCCCCACCCCCACCCCGACCCCAGACCGAAATTTTGTATTTACAGTTGCAAAATTCTCTATTGTCAAATTTCTTGTTATTCACTTACAGCCTCATTATTCCCAAATCGGTGTGTCTTCGCTTGATATCGCTCTGGTCAAATTGCTAACAACCTCTCAAGTCCAGACGCTTGTTCGATTGGTGAAATCCATCTGTGCCACCGGGTCAAGCTTTACAAAAGGAATCAAAGCTACATATTAATTGAGGGAAGTCCAACAAGGAGTCCGATTACAAGCCCAGTAATCCACCTCCGTCGTGGAAGAAACACTCTTAAATCTGCTGTTCACCGTGGCGGAGGAGGTTGTGGAGGTGGAAGAAGGTCGCCACCCCCACCGTAGAAGAAGCACTTGTCGGAGGTAGAGGAGATTTGTTGAGGTAGAAGAATGCACCGATGGAAAATATAGATCACATGGGTAATTTTGAGATTAATTTGAAATATTGTTGAAGAGTATGACTTAATCACAATTTTAAAAAATGTTTTGATCTAATTTGGAACAAGTTACCTACATGTCACCTATTGGCAATTTCCCTAGATTTTATTGACTAATGAAATAAAAGAAAACCCAATGAACACTAAATGTCTAATCTATCCTCATTCTAGAATTGAAATAATTAAAAGAATAATTAGAATGAACCAAAAAAAAAAAGAAAAGGAAATTGATTTACCAATTCTTGCTAGTCTTCTATGCGACACTCCAAAAGGTCTTCCCAGATTCCATCAATGCTAACACAATAAAAGACTATTGAATAGGAAAAATCTTCATTTCTCTCACGCATTATCTTCTTTGAATGTGAAAATATTGTATTAACTTGTTATTTTACTTAATTGTTCCAGAAGTGATATCCTTGAAAATTTGCAATTAAATAATTTACAAGAAAAACTTTATGCATGAGAAAATTAGGTAAAAGAATATTAATTTATTCAACATGTTGAAATTTTCTGAGGAGAAAGTGATACACTTTTTAACTTCCTCTGTATTAATACTTTTCATTACTTTTTTCTTGTTTTGACAGCTTGGTCGATTCTTCTTCACCAAAATGTAATCCTATTTTCCCAGATAAAAAGTTTGAATTGTCATATGATATAATTCAAAATTCATTTTCACACTAAATTAGAAAAGTCACAGAAAAACATCTATAAATTACATGCAACTTTGTTCATGAATAACCAACTAAATATGAAGATTTCAGGTAGTTTATTCTCATTCTTTCTTTTTTTGGCATTCATTTTAATTTCGAGAGCTTCTTCTGCTCATAACAAAAATGATTTTCTTGAATGCCTTAACCTTCAGTTCCAAAAATCCAACTCGGAAATTGATTCCATTTACACCCCACAAAATGCATCATATTCATCTGTTCTCCAATCTACAATACGAAATCTAAGGCCGGCATCAAACTCCCGTCAGAGACCTTTGGTAATCATTACACCTGAGCATGAATCCCAAATTCAGGCAGCAATTTATTGCTCAAAGAAATATGAGATTCAGCTAAAAGTCCGAAGTGGTGGACATGACTATGAAGGACTTTCATACATATCTCAAACTCCGTTTTTCATAGTGGATATGAGAAACCTAAGATCAATATCAATTGACACAGAGAAAAACACTGCATGGGTTCAAACAGGTGCAACACTTGGTGAACTTTATTACACAATTGCTGCAAAAAGCAAGACTCTTGCTTTCACAGCAGGTGTTTGCCCTACAGTAGGTGTTGGAGGGCATTTTAGTGGAGGAGGATATGGCATGATGTCTCGTAAGCATGGTATTGCTGCAGATCACATCATTGATGCCAAACTAATCGATGCTAATGGACAAATTCATGACCGAGAATCCATGGGAGAAGATCTCTTTTGGGCCATTAGAGGAGGTGGAGGAACCAGTTTCGGAATTGTCGTTGCATTTAAGGTGAAATTAATTGTTATACCCGAAACTGTGACTGTTTTCAATGTTACAAGGACATTAGATCAAAATGCAACTCAGATAGTACACAGATGGCAATATGTTGCTGACAAAATTGATGAGAATCTTTTGTTAAGACTCTTCTTAAGAAGCATCAACTCTTCAAATGGGAAGAGGACCATAGGAGCATTTTTCACTTCTTTGTACCTCGGTCCAGTTGATGATCTCCTCCCAATCATGCAAGAGAAATTTCCAGAATTAGGTTTGGTGAAAGAAGATTGTACTGAAATGCCATGGATAGAGTCCATACTCTTTTTCGCAGGTTTCCAGGGCGAATCACTGGATGTTTTGCTAAATAGAACTCAAGTTTCCACGTCATATTTCAAAGGAAAATCCGACTACGTGAAGCAACCAATTCCAGAATATGGTCTCAAAAGCATATGGAAATTTCTTAACGAAGAAGATGTAAATAGGGCTGAATTGCAATTCAGTCCATATGGAGGGATAATTGATGATATCTCTGAATCAGAAATTCCTTTCCCACATCGATCAGGCAACATATTCATGATTCATTATGTTGTGGGCTGGAGTGAAGAAGAGAATGCAGAATCACAAAGACATATAAACTGGATTCGGAAGATTTACAGTTTTATGGCTCGTTATGTTTCAAAATCTCCAAGAGATGCATATTTCAATTACAGGGATTTGGATATTGGAATGAACAAAATTGAGGGTAATACGAGCTACAAACAAGCTAGTGTTTGGGGATTTAAGTATTTCAACAATAATTTCAGAAGATTGGTTCATATCAAGAATAAGGTGGATCCAACCAATTTCTTTAGAAATGAACAAAGTATTCCACCAGTATCACTATGGTAAAACAACTATTATATATTGGGTATATAGTCATTATTTGTGTACTAAACAAAAGGATATATGTATCCTGAATAATTTATTATGTAAACATAAATATACGAGGATTAATGAATAAAGGACCATTTGATTTTTTTTTTATTTTTAACTCCAACCATTAGCATTTGTGTTCGTTTATTGCACACTTGTCTAGGACAAACTACATTTGCACGTTAAAGAAATTCATTTTGATTATGAAATGTGAATGCCGCTAACAATATTTACTAGTTCGATCTTTAAGGACAACGTAATAGTATTCAAATTTTATGATGATTTGCTATCCAAATTAGTTTAGAGATCGATTAATCAGTTTCCTTTTGAACCAATTGGTCAAAAAGAGAATTGATCAAACTATAGTATGGATTGATGGCCATTGAACTCTTGTCCACCTGTTGACACCTAAGCAGGTGGACAGGATATCCCGCTCCTTTGGGAACAGTAGATCAATGCTCATGGATTGATTCTTTTAGACATAATTAATATTTATTTCTTCTGGAATTTTGTTCCGTTTCTCCTATGCATGTGTGCCACGTAATTAGTGACTTATAATTTTCAAATCTTATATACAAATGTCTTGGTCAGAGATTACTTAATTGCAGTAATTAAGCATTAATTTGTTTTTGCAGTTAAAAAAATAAAATTATTCCGGTCAAAACTGAAAGAGACTAAATTAGAAAGGAAAGCTGCCGACTTTACACGTAACTCTCAGTCTTGGCATCCTTTTGGGGAAAAAATTCAACAGAATACACCGCCAATTTGTCTTCCTGTTCAAATGCCCCCACCCCACCCCACCCCACCCTCTATCTTTTTTTATAATAGTATTCCATTGTGCTTCTTCCAATTATCAAATTGATTAACGCAAATTGATACAACTTCGTGTTAGGATGAATGGGAATTTTGCTTCTTTTTTCACTACAAGAAAAGAGGGCTATAGGGACGACTTTTTGTCGTCCCTATAGGTACAAATGTCGTCCCTATAGGTGTGCTGGGACGACATAGTCGCCCCTAAAGATCGTCCCAATAAGCCCGTCCTAGTAGTAAAATGAGAGCGACAATAGTCGTCCCAATAGCTTCAAGATTTATAGGGACGACTTTTGTCGTCCCTATAGCCCTTATTTTCGTCTTCTACAATCGTCGAATTATTCGTTTCAACAGACCAATTGGGACGACAATAGTCGTCCCAATAGTTCGACCTATTGGGACGACAATAAGTCGTCCCAATAGATTCGACCTATTGGGACGACTATTGTCGTCCCAATAGGTCGAACATATAGAGACGACTTATTGTCGTCCCAATAGGTCGAACCTATAGAGACGACTTATTGTCGTCCCAATAGGTCGAACCTATTAGGACGACTTATTGTCGTCCCAATTGGTGTCCACTATTGGGACGACTATAAGTCGTCCCAATATGTTGAACTATTGGGACGACAATAGTTGTCCCAATAGACAAAATATCCATCTTAAATGTTTTTTTTTTGAAATTTATTTATTCTAATAAATAATAACACTTTCTTTACTAATTTAATGAATTTAATAACAATGACTGAATAGAAACATGAAATAAAAAGTTTTAAAATAACATAAATAATATTAATTATATTATGGACAAAAACAAATTGTATCAAAACATCCTAAAAACCATGCACAATAACTTCCATCACAAAATAACCATAATGTACAAAACAAAAGTATTTACAAATAAAATTGATAGAGAGAGGAAGACTAAAGATCGGATAAATAATCTTCGTCCCTAGAAGAATCTAACTTCTTCTTCATGCGTCGTGATTGTGGGAGGTGGTGGTGGCGGTGTCGGCGGTGAATTCCCGGCATGACAGATTGCAGATTACTCGTTAATGATGTCATAAATTCATTCATTTGCTGCATGTATGTCTCCATTTTGGACTTCAATGCATTGGTTGCTGAATAGATTCACTGCACTGTGTGTTGGTCCCGCAATCTCGTGAGTGGACGAGTGAGAGCGGGAAGTGCCCCTCGAGAACCCGTCCAGCTGCTGCTGCGGTGTCCCCTCCTCTCCCGGGACCTTAAGAACAACGTCGTTCTCGTTGGATCGCCACGCTTCTTTGGAGCTAGCTTCTTTGCGTTTGCTCTTCCGTTCCTCCACCATTTTTTCTTTACATAATCAAATTTAAAATATTTGTCAAGAAAATGTGAATCGAAATAATGCTCGAGACTACATCACTTTGTATTAACTTGTACGTACATAATCTCGACGCACCCTTTCGTTCACCCACTCGCCATTTCGGCGATGGTTGACTTTAAATGTTTCAATGACACTCGGCCACTCCACAGGTGCAGCGGTCCCATTGTATACGTATGCATATGAAATGAATTATTGAAACGTCATGAGGACATTGAAAATGAAATTATGGATGACAAATAATATCTCGTTACCATATCGAAAACGCGTGGCAACTATAGTTTTGACCCACCGCAAGCTAGTATACTTTATTTTTCCCGTTAATTTTGTTCGTCATTGAAACATCCTATAAAAATAAAATGAAATGATTACAATGTTAATATTAATATTTAATGGAAATTCAATTAATTAAATAAAGCAATTGTGCTTACCTTAAATTTTTGACTCGACGAGCGCTCTATGCACTTTTCCCATACCTCCGTCGTCAGGGGCCGCAGAAGGTACTGCGGAAGTACCTTTATCTCTTATGTATGCATTCACATCGGACTTGTCTCGACGATATCTTGGCCGCTATATCTTCGATACCGTCAACAATGAGCTTGTAATCATCGTTGGAGTAACGGCTTGGATTGACATCAAAATATTCCTATAGCAAATCACTTATGTATGAAGTTAGACTTTATTAAAAGTACTTACGGTATAAAATGATGACTAATTTACTTACGTGATATCGCAGCCCGTGGCACGGCTTTTTGTTCCTCTGGAACATTCGCCCATCTATCAAGTAGGGTGCACAAATTGTCTCACACGTGTTCCTACAACCCTCGACACGTATTTTTGGTTGTCTCTCAGCAGGTAAATATGTCCCTTCTTTTGTATCAAACTCTATGGGAGGGTCTTTTTCCGTTAGACTCGAACAGTTTCACAAGATGTAACGATCTCGAAGGGCCCGTTTTTTGCCCATGATCGCTACGATTTCAAAAAAAAAAAAATACAAATTGGTTTACTATGTAAATGACTATGAATACACTCCATGTTTTGCCAAAAAATGATCTTACCTGTCGGCAATCCGCTTGTAGACTATTTGCATCTCGATGTGGAGGCTCATCTCCACCATCACCTCCATGGTGTAATACATCGGCCATTATATCTTCGTCAATATCTAGATGACCAACAAATTTTATAAGCTTTCACTAATTGAATAAAATAATCACAAGGTGAAAATGATCTTATTCTATTATAAAACAAACTACAATTTAAGCGTATAATTGTGTAAAGAGTGAGATATAAAATGAATAGATAGATAAAGCGTATATAGTATTTGAGATGATCAATTTTAGAAGGATCCCAAATGTCAAAGTATCCTAGCAAGTAGCAAATAGTTCGCAAAAAAAAAAAACTCGAGATATGTGCTCGGTCGACAAACCTGGTCGATTGGATGAGTCGACCGTTTGAGCGGGGACCCCAAACGTGTCGCCAATCTGGTCGACCGTTTTGGTCGTCCGTTTAGAGAGCTGAAACGGTCGACCGTATGGTCGACCGGCTACATCATCCGTTTCAACGTAATCATGAGAATTAGGCCGGGTGTCATAATACGGTCGATCGGATTACAAAAGCGGTCGACCGTAATAAACTAATTTTGCGACTTTGAAGAATAGATTTCACTAATTTCTCCACAATAAGAAGAAACCGACATCTCAACTTCACCAAGTGACGAGAAAAAATGAACATTTATCAATTATCTCTCTCAATATCGCAAATGCAGAGTTCATAACTTCTCGACATTTGTATGTAGACAAGTAAATTTGTACAAATTTGTGGGAGGTTCCATGGAAGTGGTGAAGTGCACGATAAAGAAGAGGGGCGTACTTCAAGTTCTTGATATCCTCACCAGAAAGAAAATGGGTTTGTAGAACACTTTCGGAAGGTTGCTCATATATGGCCACCGAAGGAACCAGTTGTCTCTCTTTCTTGTAGAAGCTTGGACCAGTTTCATAGCCCACGGCTCCTCATTGCTCGCTCCAAATGTCCTTCTTTACTCAGGAAGCAAAGTTCAATAGCCTAATTTGATAAGGAACAGATCTTCTCTTGTATACCAAAATCTCATTACTCAACCCTATTTCATCAAATCAAAAACCCACGAAATTGAAAGAGGGTAGAAGGGTTGGAGATGATTCTTGATGGAGGTTTGGTTGTGGAGTGTAGAATTCCCTTTTGATGAACATGAGGGAAGTCTCGATTTTGGGGAGAAATGGCATTTGGTGGGAAATGAAAATCATAAGTCCGAATGTGTTAGGTTGATTTTGTAAAATTTCAGGCTCTCGGTGACGATTAAAGTCGTCCCAAAAAATAAATAAAAGCCGAGCACGGTGCCGTGCGCGCCAATCTGATCGACCCGTTGTGTCGTCCGTTTGAGCGAAGAGGCCAAAGCGGTCGACCGTATCGTCGAATGGCTACCTCATCCGTTTGAACAGAGTTCCACCATTTAGGCCTCAAGCACACAAGCGGTCGATCGTTTTACACAAGCGGTCGACCGTTTTACACAAACGGTCGACCGTTTTAACCTCATTTCATACGTTTGAGCAGGAACGTCATTATCAAATTTATGTTCAAATTTAGTACTTGTCAAATTATGTTAAATGACAAAAATACCCTTAAAGCGAATTAAAACATAAAAGCGCTAAAGCGGACACCTAAGCGATGGAATTTGGTACGAAAGTTTGACAATGTTGGCCAAAGGCCATAATTGTCACCAAAAAAAAATGCGGAATCGAAAAACGCTTCCGAAATGTACTCGCTCATCTAAATCGACACGAGTGAAAGTTACGCATCTTTCTTCTCCTCAAGTCGCTTTTACAATCTTCTCTTCTAATGAGTTCCGCATCATAAATAATGCAAATAAAAAGTACAAAACATATTATCAAAATGTTATTCAATTGCGAATTTCATACTAAGTAATGAGTACAATATGACAAAGTGTTGTTTTGATCACTCATAGTCACTATCATTACTTCTATCAACATCATCGTCATCTTCGACACCGGGCGATCTCTCTCGGTAATCGGCGCCTCATACTCACCTCCATTTTCGCCCTCATCGTTATCGTCCTCGTCCTCGTCCTCATTATCCTCATCCGTATCGTTAATAAAATTATATTCGTCTCCACTAACATTCGACGATGACGCTCTCTTAGCAGGATGATCCAACTGAATGGCGTCAATGTCGTCCCGTTGCATAGTAATGTGGTCTATATTGCCAAGATCAACAAACAGCGAGAAGTTTGATGAGCTATCATCGTGCAGCAAATCTATCTCAGTCAAAACCCTCGATGGCGTATCCCACGTAGTACGATGATTGACTTCTTGAACCACTCGCCGATTATGACTACGTCTTCGGGTCATCAATGTAGAACACTTGCCTCGCTTGCAAAGCAAGTATGAAGCGGTCATCTTTGTAAGCCTCTCTCGCTAATGTCAATGATTGTGATGTTGTTCTCTCGTGACCTTACTTTTCCCGTCACACTTAAACCATACGCACCGAAACACCACCACCGAGAAACCGTTTATGTATGAAAGCTCCAATATATCCCAAGTCGCCTGTAAAATATTTCACCACCGCTCTCTCGCAATACTCACACCACTATTTTGTGTTTTACGTCGGATATCACGATCATAAGTTAGAAATCGAACTCCGTTCACGATACATCTTTGGGTAGGAATGCACGACGACATTTGGCCGAGACGCCAAAGATAGCAATTCGATGACACAAGACATCGGTATCCGATGTAGACCATAAATCGTGTTAATAATATGTGAAGTCATTAACCGATCAAACATTATACTAGCTGTCAATGCAAACATTATTATTGTTCTACCTTCGTATGAAACCAAAGCAGAAATTCGATTCTATGCAAGCTGGTTAACATTGGTAACTCCACGAGTCTCAATCGATCCTTGTGCTCATTGTTGATAGTAAAAATTACATTGAGCAATTGTTATAATAATTAAACATTTTAATGTTAAATATAATGAAAATAATTAGTAACTACTCACTTTAAGAACGTTTCAATCTCCAGGACGGTTGTTCAAGACATAAAACTCGACTTGAGCTCGAACATCACTTTCGAGGACAACTAAACTTCTCTTTCCTATAGGACGACATTGGGAATCAAAAATAGATAGCTGCTTTTGGGAACACATAGATCTTCATTTCGCGCTGCGGTCGGTTGAATCGTGTCTCGGCGTCTTGAAATACCGTGAACAAAATGTCAATGCTTCCTCAACAACATATCCTTGGCTATAGAACCCTCGGGCTTCGATTGATTTCGCACATAGTCCTTTAGTTTCTTGAGATATCTCTCAAAAGGATACATCCACCTCATGTAAGCAGCCCACCAAGAATTGCCTCTTGAGGCAAATGCATCACAAGGTGAATCATAATGTCAAAAAAAAGCCGGTGGAAAGATTCGTTCAAGCTTGCACAATATGAGGATGAGTGTTGTTGAGCATCCACCATGTCGCTAACCTTTATAGACACGGCACACAATTTTTTGAAAAATGTACAAAGTTCGATGATAGTGGATGAAATTGCCTTGTTTAGAAAAGCTCGACACCGACGGGCAACAATCTTTGCATGAGGATATGACAATCATGTGACTTCAAACCAATTATTCGGCTTTCATTAGGTGCAACGTTCTTTCTCGATTCGATGCAAAACCATCGGAAATTTGACATTCCGTATAAAATTGTAAAACTTTCGACGATCCGCATTAATAAACGTGTAATGTCTTGCAGAGCTTCATCAATCTCTCTTTATCTTCGCACAAGTGCGGCTAGGTGTCGATTTTTAATTTCATCAAATCACGTCTCGCGTTATGCGTATCCTTAGACTTATGAGGATCGCCCAACAATGTACCCAACAAACTATCGCAGACATTCTTTTCTACATGCATGACATCGAGATTGTGTTTCAACTCATTTGTCGACCAATAGGGCAACTCATAGAAAATGCTCTTCTTTCTCCGGTTTAGCTCATCCTTGTCCCTTTTTCTTTTTACACCCCATAGCTTGGGTGTTTTCAGTGTTCTAATTTTCACACGACTAAGTTCTTTGAGGATATCTCGAACTAGTCAATTGAGGCGGTGGCCGCGTCTCTCTGTTTGTCCATTGAAAGTACGGTCATTTCGCCAATGATGAGTACTTGGTAAGAAACGTCGATGACCCACATAAGCCGTCTTACCAATGACACGCGTCGAAGGTGTCTCTTCATTACAAGTCGGACATGCGTCGTAACCACGACCGCTCCGCACGACAAAGCGCTTTCTGGTGGAAATCACTAAGCGTCCATAATAGCGCTGCTCGCATTACGAATATGATTATTATTTGATACGCCACGCGCGTATCGATACCGATGTCCACAATTCCTTCAACTCATCCACTAATGGCCGTAAAAATACATCCATATCTTTGCACGGTGATTGGGGACACGGGATCAAAAGGGTTAGCATTAAATTTTCTTCTTTCATACATAGCCAAGGCGGTAGATTATAAGTTGCCAAAACCACCGGCCACATCTTTGTAAGATCGACTCATATTACCGAAGGGATTGAAACCATCTGACGACAATCCCAGCCGAACATTTCTTATCTCACATGCAAAATCAGGGTGATTTTTGTCGAAGGTCCGCCAAGCTTTTCCATCCACGGGATGACCCATTTCATCATTGTCGTCGAGCGACTGTATTATGCCACCTCATTAGTCTAGCGGTATGTGTTGTTGCAAACAAAGCGCTTGATCTAGGGTCAATGGAAAATAACGCAACACTTTATGCGGGACATTTTTCCCGGAGGATTTGCCGACTATTTGCACCCAACGACTTTCGCAGCAGATGGACAAATTTCTTTATCGTTTTCCTTCCAAAATAACGCACAATCATTCCTACAAACATGAATATTTTCGCACCCCAATCCCAACTTCGACATTAATTTTTAGCCTCGTAGTGAGAGTCAACAAGATTGATTTTGGGAAGGCCAATTTTAACAACTTCAATAGCCCATCTGATTTATTTGTCCACTTATTGACCACCTTCAAATGCATCGACTTAGTTAAAAGTTTAGAGGCGAGAAAGAAGATACTCACGGATACAACTCGAATGCATAGCATCGAACAAAGCGTCATAACTTAAATCGAAGTTGCGTGAGATGATTCATCCCACGACCACATCGTTAAGAATATCCGCCATCTCATCTTACGCAACAAGCCCTTCGTTCTGTCCTTGCATATTCACAGGCCCTTCCTCACTCTCCCGTGATAAATCCACCTCTCGTAGTTATCATAAAAACCGTGATGAAATATGTGAGACTCAACATCATCTACCAATTGCATCATCATGTTTATACATCTTTTGCACGGACATTGAATCATCCCCTATCATTTGCTAATGGCCTCGCCATATTTATGAATGCTTTAAGACCATGCCAAAACTCTGAGACTTTGCCCGTTTTCTATTCAACTTTATCCAACTCTTATCAATTTCCATTTCCGCTTTAGATTTCTTTGCAAAAAAAAAAATAACAATAATTAAGTGCATGATACAAGTGGTGTGAGAATGTTCTAACTCCTTGTCGCTCCAATACTAATTTCGGTATGGGCCTAGCCATTCGACATTGATTTGTAAAATTATGAGTTGTGTTCATTATTTCTATTATTGCCTATGTTTCACGTGTAAATTTCGGTGACATCTCCTTCTATTCTCTAAGTGCGTGCACTATATTAAACATAGTCCACACCCGGAGAATAAAATGGAGACAATACCAAAAATCATACGTGATAGTCGAGGCAATCATAGGGAAAAATGTATGATACAACAACTCGTAACTTACAAATCAATGTCAAACTGTCCAAACAGACAATTCAAGGATTAGTTGTAAACATCAAACAACCTAAAATGAGGTTGTGTGTGCTTAACAAACTAATCTTCAAACAACATTCTAAGGTTTATTAAAGTGCAATGTATTGTGAAAATGAAAGGAAAAATAGAAAATAAAAGAGCAAAAGCAGAAAACTAATACTTAAATATGTAAGTGGAATAAGTAAGTTTGACTTACCAAGGATATCTTGAAGATGACAAGTAAGACCTTTAAATTGGTAGAATTTGTGGCCTAAGACTTGAAAGAGAAAATGAAGAAATGGTGCTTCGCTGGAAATTTGTATCTGAGGATCAATTGGGACGACATTTTGTCGTCCCAATTGATGGAATTCTGTGAAAATTCCCCGCCAATTTCTTTGTGGGTATTAGGACTTATAGGGACGAATATTTTTATATAGGGACGACAAAATAAGTCGTCTCTATATATTGTAGACCTATAGGGACGACGAAATAAGTCGTCTCTATATATGAACCTATAGGGACGACAAAATAAGTCGTCTCTATAGATCTTTGAACCTTTAGAGGCGAAATGTCACCCTATGGGGACGACAAATAATTCGTCGGTAGCTTACAAAGGAAAAAAAAATCGCCAATTTTTAGACAATTTTTTTTTAGCTATAGGGACGCCAAAATAAGTCGTCTCTATATATTGTAGACCCATAGGGACGACAAAAAGTCGTCTCTATAGATTGTAGATCTATAGGGACGACAAAATAAATCGTCTCTATAGATTGTAGACCTATAGGGACGACAAAACAAGTCGTCTCTATAGATAGACTATAGGGGACGACAAAATAAGTCATCTCTATAGGCGCTCAACCTTTAGAGGCGAAATGTAACCCTATAGGGACGACAAATAATTTAAGTCGATGGCTTACAAAGCGGGAAAAAATGCGCCAATTTTTAGACAAATTTTTTTTTAGCTATAGGGACGCCAAAATAAGTCGTCTCTATAGATTGTAGACCTCTAGGGACGACAAAATAAGTCGTCTCTATAGATTGTAGACCTATAGGGACGACAAAATAAGTCGTCTCTATAGATTGTAGACCTATAGGGACGACAAAACAAGTAGTCTCTATAGATAGACCTATAGGGACGACAAAATAAGTCGTCTCTATAGACGCTCAACCTTTAGAGGCGAAATGTAACCCTATAGGGACGACAAATAATTAGGTCGGTGAGCTTACAAAGCGGGAAAAAATGCGCCAATTTTTAGACAAATTTTTTTAGCTATAGGGACGACAAAATAAGTCGTCTCTATAGATTGTAGACCTCTAGGGACGACAAAATAAGTCGTCTCTATAGATTGTAGACCTATAGGGACGACAAAATAAGTCGTCTCTATAGATTGTAGACCTCTAGGGACGACAAAATAAGTCGTCTCTATAGATTTTAGACCTATAGGGACGACAAAATAAGTCGTCTCTATAGATTTGTGACCTATAGGGACGACAAAACAAGTAGTCTCTATAGATAGACCTATAGGGACGACAAAATAAGTCGTCTCTATAGGCGCTCAACCTTTAGAGACGAAATGTAACCCTATAGGGACGACAAATAATTCGTCCCAAGAGCTTTACAAAGCGGGAAAAATGCGCCAATTTTAGACAAATTTTTTAGCTATAGGACGACAAAATAAGTCGTCTCTATAGATTGTGAGACCTCTAGGGACGACAAAATAAGTCGTCTCTATAGATTGTAGACCTATAGGGACGACAAAATAAGTCGTCTCTATAGATTGTAGACCTATAGGGACGACAAAAACAAGTCGCCTCTATAGATAGACCTATAGGGACGACAAAATAAGTCGTCTCTATAGGCGCTCAACCTTTAGAGGCGAAATGTAACCCTATAGGGACGACAAATAATTAGTCGGTGAGCTTATAAAGCGGGAAAAAATGCGCCAATTTTTAGACAAATTTTTTTAGCTATAGGGACGACAAAATAAGTCGTCTCTATAGATAGACCTATAGGGACGACAAAATAAGTCGTCTCTATAGATTGCTGAACCTATAGGGACGACTATTATGTATTGGGACGACTTTAGTCATCTCTATAGCTTTTACAATCTGTAGGGACGCCATTTTATTGTCGTCCCTAAAAATGCTATATATAGAGACGAATTTGGTGTCGTCCCTATAGGTGTCGTCACTATAGACCTCTTTTCTTGTAGTGTTTTACACAAATTAATAAATAGTTTTGCTATCAAACGTGTCGTGCACCTCCCAATTCTCTATGACATACCACAAGTTTCGTGCAACTCCAAATTTTCAAATCATAAGATAATAGATTGTTAGACATTATAAATGTCAATCCCGACCCACTACAAGAAATGAGGTCAATAGCGGCGATATATATCGTCGCTGAATCCTCAGAAGTCGTCTCTTTAACTTTTTAGAGACGACAAAGTCGTCGCTCAATGTCGCCGCGACATGTTAGTGTCTCTAGATATATAGCGACGACTTTATGTCGTCGCTATATATATTTGAATCTATAGCGATGACAATGTCGTCGTAACACGATAACATTGTCGTGTCTATATCTCGAAAACAGATATAAAGGGACGACAAAGTCGTCGTCAAAGTCATCACTGTTATACAAAATAATAGCGACGTGAAAATCATCGCTATTAGCTCGTCGCCATACGTACTGCTCATATAGAGACGACAAAGTCGTCGCTATTACTAATTGTTTCAATTTACTACAGCGACGACAATGTCGCCGCTATAAATGTTTTGAATTTTTAAATTTTTTATTTATTTCTAAATAATATAAATAATATATATAAAAAATCTAAACATCTACGGACCCTCCAAACGGTCGTCCTCGTCCCCGTTCTCCTCCTCCTCCACCGCAGGCACAACTGGTAGTTTACTTTTCAGAAACTCAATTTCACGCTGCATTTGGCGTAGCTGATCCTCGTACATGGCAAACCAAAGATCGTTATTCTGGGGGACTGCAGAGGACTGATGGGAAGTTTCTTGTGGGGCAAACGATGCAGCAGTCGAATCTAGTAAGGGAGAGGTGCCCTTCGGAACCCGGCCAACCCCACGGACGTGACCTCGTCGTTCTCCGAAGACCTCCTTTGCAATAGCACGCTTGTCTAACGACGCGCTATTGGAGGCGACCTGTGTATGTTGAGTCTTTGTTTTCCCCACAAGGAACTTCAATGTAAGTTTTCTTTGTTTGAAACATCGTTAATATTATTAATTAGTGATCTTTCTTTATTGTCTGAGATTAATTTTTAAATAGTTTGATTGTATAATAAATATAATAAGCTTTTATTGTAACTATATAAATAAAGTATTACCATCATAATTAATACACAAAAAATTATACAAATTCTTTATAATAATACCTCACTTATAGAGTCTCATTTACTTAAGACTAGTTATTAACATAAGGTATACTGTATACATAAATTATATATCTAAACTAAAACTAACATATAAGAATTTGGTCATATCTAATTAAGATCGAACGAGCAATTCGGTCTGTCTAAAACTAAAAACGAACATCTGGATTCTATGGTCGGTTAAATATAAAAGTGTTAACATACATATAAAAGTTTGTGCTACTTCTCTTAATAAGTTTGACATTTTAAGATATAACCTTAAGTTTTAATATAATATCTGAGTGTATTAAACTCAAACGAACAAACAGATTTTATGATTTTGAACACACTTAAAAAAAGTAAAAAAGTATGGATGAAGTAAGAAAAAGTGCATAAGGAGTGAGAAAGAAAAACTTGGGACGGAACCGAATGTTAGGCCGACTAATTTAGAAAAAATACACCTAATAAAGTTTATTTCGCCCCTCCTTCTCTCCCTCTTACCCTTCCTCTTCTCCTTCTTGTCAATGTCGCCAATTCGTAGAATATTGTCAACCGAGCCACTTACAGGGACATGTTAAGGATATATTTTGCTTATGAAATAACTTTACAACATATAAATGTTTGGTCGACTTATATTAATAATATTGATATTTTAATATAGAAATTCAAGTCTTAACATGGTATCAGAGTCCATTAAGCTCAAACGAATAATTGAATTCTAATTTGTGTGTCCTCAAACAAGTCACTATCGTGTGGGAATATATTAAGGGTAAATCTCACTTTGATTAAATATCAAAACTATAACTAATATATAAGGATTTGAGCTACTACTTTTAACAAAGTTAATTTTTTTAAGATAGAACTAGTGAGTATATATTTCACGAAACTATAATTGTAAATTAACTCAATTGACGTGAAATATCACGCAAAAACGACTCCTACGGATTATTGAGCTTCAAGATTAAGTAATCGGAAGTTTGGATAATGGCAGCCAATATTTAAATTTATTTGAGGAATTTCGCATAAACGGATCACTTGACAATGGTGATTATATAAAATGTTACTTTGTTTACTTCTTGAATAGATTAATCCAAATCATCGGCGGCCTATAAATTGTTCAACTAATAATTGTGTTGTATATGGTCATTGAATATTCTTCGCATTGTAAATGTTCTATCATCAATATAAATCAAATTAAAAGAGAAGAAGAACCAACTTTATTAGGTAAACGGTATAATGAAAATACTGATACAAAATGGGCTTTGTGCGTTCATGGAACACATAGTTGTAAGAAATCTAAATAACACTCTTATCATCACAATACATAGGAGTGGAAGAGAAAAGATAAACACTCATGTCGGCAAGTACCAACACAACTACACAATCTCAGTAGTGGTAGACACCATAGCACGATACTCTAATTCAGTAGAAGAACAAGAAACAACAGTCTGCTTCTTATTCTTCCATGAGATAAGTGAACCACTCAAAAATAGATAAAAATCAGTAGTGGACTTACGATCAGTTGGGTTAGTGTCCTAATCAGCATCAGAGTATGCGTAGAGCTGTAAGGAAGAGGTCGATAGAAATAAAAGACTCTGAAAGCAAGTACCACGAAGGTAGCGCAGAATACGAACAACAACTCTGCATTGAACGGTAGCTCGATCAGAGAAAAACTGACTAACAATGTGAACAACATAAGCAATATCGGAAGGGTGATGGTGAGATAGATGAGACTTCCAACAATAGTGCGGTACAGATTAGGGTCAATCAAAGGATATTGTCGAAAGGTGAATATCGAGCATTGGTTTCAAGAGGAGTATCAACAGTCTTAGTATCAGTAGCATACTTAGACTGAGTGAGAAGATAACCTCTAGGAGAAGAAGAAACCTCAATCCCAAAAAAATAAGATAATGGACCTAAATCCTTCATTTCAAAACGACGAACCAACTCAGATTTTAAGGCAGCAATACCATCAACATCATCACTAGTGATAATCATGTCATCAACATATGATAGAAGTAAAATACGATCGAAGGAGGTGCATCTAGAGAACAAAACAAAATCATGATGGCTAGGTGTAAAGCTAAAAGAGGCAACAATAGTAGAAAAATCCTCAAACTAGGCGCGAGGTGTATGTTTGACACCATAAAGTGCCTTCTTAAGTTTGCAGACATATCTAGGATGATGAGAAACAGCAGGAGGAGGAACCATATAGACGTCCTCTTGAAGAGTACCATTCAAGAATGCATTTTTAATATTCAATTGAGAGAGATTCCACTGGCAAATAGAAGCAACTGCAATAAGTGTACCAACAGTAGTCATCTTTGCAAGAGGAGCAAAGGTCTCGTCATAGCCTGTTGCCAAAGATGATCTAGAATAGCTTCTTTATAGAAAAAGAATTCAAAATGTTTGTGAATATATGTCAAGAAACAGCAGAAATATTCCAAATAACAAAAATAAGAAAAATCGGGTAATTGATTAGACTTACGAATACGTGGAGGATATCGATGAGAATGACTATTACGAGTCAGCGCATGTGTACTTGTAGTGCATGAAGGATCAACAACAAGAGGAATATGGAAAGGTGGGCTATCGTTATTATCAGAAAAAATGATCAATATAAATGAGATTAGTCTTAGTCACATTATGAGTATTACTAGAAATAGAAAAGAATGAAATATGCTCAAGAAACACAACATGACGGAAAACATATAATTTTTTATTAATAGGATAGAAACAACGATAACCCTTTTGTCCCTACCCATATACCACAACTAGTAGAGCGTGAAGTCAACTTACTATGTTCTACTTGAGGACGAAGGACAAAACATGTGCACCCAAAAACTCATGGATGAGAATAATCAGGAGGATGTCCAAACATTGTTTCAGAAGGTGACAAACCTGAAGTGTGAGAGCACGGAATCTTATTAATTAAGTGGACATCAGTTAAAACAGCTTATCTCCAAAATTCGTTAGGAACTTTGGTAGATAAGAGAAGCGAACGTGTTGTTTCAACAATGTGTCTAAGCTTTTGTTCAGCAACACCATTTTGTTGTAGGGTGTCAGTATATGAAGATTGATGAATTGTGCCATCAGAAGCAAGCAATGTAGAAAAATCAGTAGAGGTATACTCCCCACCCAAGTCACATCTAAAGCACTTAATCATAGCAGAGTGTTGAGTTTTAACAAGTGCTCTAAAAAAAAGATAAATAGAAAGAAAATCAGAACGTCGTTTCATAAGATAAACCTAACAATAACGACTATAATCATCAATAAAAGAGACATAATATCTAGACCCCCCTTTTGTAGTAATAGGAGCAGGCCCCCACACATCGAAATGAATAAGGTGAAATGTTGCAATAGAACGAGAAATACTTCGAGAAAAATGTAAAGTAGAAAATTTAGCTAATTTGCAACCACTACAATCAAAAATATCACGAGTTCGCAAATCTCCCAATTGACCTTTAGAAGCTAAAAATTTTAAACGACTAGAGGAAACATGTCCAAGGTGAGAATGTCACAAATAAAAACTAGAATAAGCCAAATTCAAAGAGAATGATGACAAATCAACACTAGAGACTGCAACATACGGTGGTCTCAGATTGTCCAAAACATATAAACTTCTTTTTCTATGGCCTATCCCGATCAGTTTCTAAGATTGAGGATCCTACATATGACAAGTAGTAGAAGAAAATTGAACTAACTATCCAGAGTCACACAACTGACCAATAGATATAAAATTCAAAGAAAGAGCTGGAATACAATAAACATCTGAGAGTGATAAATTATGTGTGTTAACAGAACCAACTCCTGTCAAAGGCAATGGAGTGCCATCAAAAGTCATAATAGACACAGATGAATTAGAAGGACGTAAGGAATCAAACAGTGTTAAGTTAGATGACATGTGTTTGGAAGCACCTGAGTCAAAAATCCATGAGGAAGAAATACGTGAAGGGCTCTGCCATGACAAACCTACGTGAGTAGAGGTTGACATGTGCTCTAAGAATAGATGAGTCACAAGATGACATGGCTTCTACTGTGTTAGCATTGGGATGATAGAATCACTGTTGTGACTGCTGTTGACTCTATAGAGGTTGCTGCTTCTTAGGACATTGAGCCTTCCATTGTCCTTTTTTTTTGCAACAGCTACACTCATTACTAGCAACTCGCACATAACCTTTGTTCTGATTCTGCATGGATGTTCGAGAAGAGACAACCAAAACTAAAGAGCTAGAAGTAGGAAGGGATACCTCACCTGTTAGAGATTGTGTTTCCTCAGCCACAAGTTCTCTAACCATTGAATCAATAGAAGAAAAAGAAGTACTATGCAAGATAGTGCCTCTAAGCTCCTCAAAGTTACTGCGAAGTGCCATAAAAAGCTGAACCAATCGTTCTCCTCTCTATAAATAATATAGTCCTCACATGCTTTCATTCCTGCTGATTTTGTAAGAGCCAACTCATCCCAAATCGATGTCATAGCAATGTAAAATTCCAGAATACTCATTTATTCTTCTGTTGTAAAGCTCGTATATTAATCTCCAACTGGTATCGTTTTGCAAAGTTAGACGTAGTATATAACTTCTGCAAATAATCCCAGATTTTCTTTGCAGTTTCATACTTTGCCAACTGTGCACCAATGGAATGGTCAATAGAATTGTGCATCCAAGTAAGAATTTATGCATTGTTTGATTCCCAAACATCAACATCACTAGCATAATTATCACTGGTACTCTAATGTATTACAATAGTTCCAATAACATAACCCCACAATTTCCCACCTTTGAGAAAAAATTTCATCACAGTACTCCAATATGAATAATTCTTACAAATTAAATCTTACACTAATAGATTGAAGTGAATCATCCCTTTCAATTTCTATTACTACAAATCAAAGAGAATCAATATTACGTAGTTCAAGAAAATCAGCAACACAAATGACCAAACAATCTGCCTTTAAAGACGAAACTCAACCAATAGCCAAACAAACACCACCACAAGATCATAAATTTACCAAGGAATAATCTATATAAAAAAACCAACCCGATCAGAGTACGGACGCGCCGTTTATCATCAACAGTGAAATTGGAACAAACATAAACAAATAAAATATGGATATTGCAACCTTAATTTAACCTTAGTCTTATTTAAAGATAAAATTACATCTTCAAATAAAAATATAGGATATAAAACATATAGAATCGTAAGAGGATGAGCTCCTGTTACACGCATGGAAAATGTTAACGATAGAAGCAATATGAATTTTTTTTGCGACTCTCCAGTTGTGCCGGAAATTAAGAAAGAGTGCATTTTCATTAGAGTGATGGGCACGTGCTATAGTATCTTGACAAATGCCAAGACATATTGATAAGTATAAAATATACACTTATCTTGATCATTGAATGAGACTTTTGTTAGTGAATCCAATTTGATTTTTTAAGATTTTTTTTCCCCTAAAATCCAAACTTGAAAAACATTGGTGAAAGAGCTGAGGAAAACATGATGAATTTGACGCGTTTTCAAGTAAAAATATTGAGTTGATGTGAAGAGTTGAACCTCGAAGGTCGAAGATGAAAAGAAGGATAAAATTTGGATATGTTTGGCTTAGGTATAGTTCGCTCAATTAAACAATTTCAATATTGCCCATTGATAATCAAGTGTGTTTTATACGTTAATCATAGCTTATAAACTTGATATATAATTATAATTTGAGCGTATTTCTACTTTGAATAAATGTTGCCATTGTAGATAAAACCCAAAAATAGATGTAAATATTTGAGGACTAATTTGCACACTTTCTAAACTTGAGGAGGACCAAATTTGGATGACTAAAGAGGTTCTGGGACGAAAATGAATTTTTTTGGAAGTTGTGGGATAAATGTAGAAGGACCCGGGGGCAAAAGGGACCTAATATGCACAAGAATACTTGAAGTAGTGATCAAATTGCATAACTTTGAAAGTTGAGGAACCGAACTGCAAAAAAGAGAAAATTGGCAAAACAAACTTGTTTGCCACGGCCACCTGAGTTTGCAAACCGCCGCCAGACCGTGATAAACAGAGAACAATGGTTTGGGCCGCGGTATTGCAAACCGCAACCCGAATGTGGCTTTACCTTTTTTTTTTTTCCAGCTGAAATTCAAGGATATTTTTGTCCTTTTTAAGTAACACGAATTCAAAGGGTGTAAACACTATAAAAAGACCTAATTTAGGTCACATTAAGGATTGGAAATTTAAGAAGACGAGACAACGTGAAGAACCAACAAGAACGAAGATTTTCAAGATTGAGACAAGAAGATGACATATTCTTGGTGCAAGATACTCCGTTATTCTCGTTTTGTTTTTGACATCCAATAAGGTATTCTAAATTCTTTATGTGTTCTTTTTCTTGTATGATGAGTAACTAAATTTCAGTTGGGACGAACAGTATATATGTTATTTTGAAACATTAAATTTAATTCTCATATTTTATGGAATTCATTACCTTCATGCTTGAATTACTTGATCACTAATTCATTATATGTGGATTTTAACGAGCTGAGAAGTGGGTTATTAATTTAGATCACCTAATAAAATTCGACAATTGGGTAAAGTGTAGAGATAAGTTTTTGCTATTGTTACGATCCTTAATTGAATTCCTAGGCGGTTAAATATGTTTAATTAATGCTTATTCATATTCACATAGAAATATATTAATTTGACTTAACTAAATATGATTGAATTGAACTTGAGATAGGTAAATTGATTTAACTAGTGTATTTGACCGAATATAACTTTAAAAATTGACTTAAGATACGAGATTAGGTATGATAACTATGGTGAAATCTTGAGTCCTGACACTTCAACTATCATATTTATTCGTTGAATTATTTTTTCTTTCTTAGATAATCATTGAATTAATCAACATGTTGCCATAAAATTTGTTTTAATCAAATAAGAGATATATTTAGTTAAATTAGTATTAAAATAAAATAGTCTTTGTGGGATGATAATTCAGACTCTTTAGGTCAACTTTACATGCGAAGCCAAAGACAATAAAAGATGGCATTACTCGAGGTCTGCGTTTCAATTTTCAATTTTGGAGGTTTGAAAATATGTTTGTTTTGTTATTCTAAAAATCTATTTTCTCAAAATAGAAATTTGGCAAATACGATTGGTTTAGAATTTTGAGAAATTATTTTATGACAATTTATTTAATGAATTTGATTATACAATAAAATACGACAATTTTATATTAATATTATCAAATAATATATACATTTTAAAGTTGGTGAATGGTAAAATATTTTTTTTTCTTACTGAAAAAATAAAATACAAACAAATAATAAATTAACTTGGCAAAAAATAGAAAATATAAAAAATAAAAATTAGTGACGTGGATTGAGAATTTTTATTTGTTTTTCTTTAAACAATTTTGTAGAATTTTTATTAAAATAACTAATAAGGGCTTGAACTATTTTTATTTCAATAGAATTTTAGCATTTTCATATTTTTAGAATTTTAGAATATATTTTCTTAGAATTTTTATTTAAACCCTTAGGGGATGTTTGGTTTGCGTTTCAATTTTCTGTTTCGAAAGTCTCTTTTATAATTCCTAAAAACATGTTTGGATTGTTATTCTGAAAAATAATTTCTCAAAACAGAAAACTCGAAAACACGTTTGGTTTGGAATCTTAAGAAATTATTTTATAACATTTTATTCAATTAATTTAATTATTCAACAATTTTATGCTAATATATTATGAAGTATTATATACAAAATATATTTAGACTTGGTGAATCTTATAACATTTTTTCTTGCTGCAAAAATAAAATACAAACAAATAATAAAATGACTTCGAAAAAAATAGGAAAAAAAATGACATGGACTAAGAATTTTTTTTTTTTTTTTTTTTTCATGCAAACAATGATTTTTAGAATTTTTATTTAAATAACCAAAGGGCATGAACTATTTTTATTTTGTTAGAATTTTAATTTTTTATAATTTTATAATTTTATTTATTTATAATTTTTATTTAAATGCTTATTTTCCATGTTTTGAGTGTCTTTGATATTTTCACTAAAAAACTGATAACGTTAAAAATATTTTTAAGTTTTATATTATAAATTTAATTTTGTTTTTGAAAAATACATTTTCAAAATTACTAGAAGTTGATGGGGAGTCAGGAACTCCATGGGCAATTTGGGCACTCGACAATTAGAAGTTGACAGGCGCTTGATGGGAATGAATTGAAGGTCCATGTGGACGCGACGGTAAATGATGTTCAAGAGTTCTATAGTAATGGGGTGATATGCTGGAATGAAAAGGGGGAAATGGTGGCAGCTATGTTGAAGTCTATTTGGGTAATGATCCAATCTTATACACCAGAATCTTCGGCTCTCATGGAAACACTCAACTCTGCAGTGGAGTATGGAGTAGTCACTATCTATCGCATCCTTAGAACTAGACTGTGTTAATATTGTTGCAAAGGTTTTTGGAAGGAATTGAATCATGTATGCACATTGATAAGTGTAATTTATACATTTATATTGACTCCTTAATGAAGAATTTTTGGATAATTCTAAGGATTTTAGAATCGATATTTATTGAGTATTTGTTCATTTTTGTTATTGTAGGATAAAATCTTCGAACTCAAGTCACATTGGCGAAATCGACTAATAAATGAGAAGAAATTGAGTTTTTGTAGTGAGTATCAAAAGCCAAACATTAGAAGATGAGAAAAAAAAGATAAAAATTAATAAGTTCAAAGTGTGTTGAAGTGATATTGAAGAGTTGAAGTGAAGAATCAAACACTCGAAAGTCAAAGAAGCGAATTGAGAAACTACAACCGGAACATGTGAGGAAATTAGAGAATAAACTTTGGTAAAAAAATCTTCACAAGGAAAATAATATACCATTGGAAATAAAATTGAATTACAAGTTTAACGCTTTTTACATATCTCAATTTAGAGTTTTTTACAAGAAGTTATGGACCTTTGAAAATCGATCATTGGTGAAACACATTCGATAGCGGCGTCCCATCACCAAAAATGGTCGTTAAAGGTGCGCTCGAGAGGATAGACCAGCGCTTTCGAGCGAACGTTCCTCGCGGCCAAACCTTTATTTGAGTTAGAATACTATTTTTGGCATGCTTTTGGGGACTTAGAGAACGAAATTCAATCCTAATTGGATCTATATAAATAGTAGAACTCTAATAACGATTAGGCGGTTGAATTTTGGAGAGAACAAAAAGGCAAAACACAAGATCTTTACAAGATTTTTTTCATCTGAACAAGATAATTGGGATTTCAAGCAAGAGAAAGTTGTGCTTCTTGAACAATCCATTGTAGACAATCAACGGGTCCAAATTAATCCTCAAAGTTTTTCTTGCAATCAAATATTATGGGTGATAAATTTTTAATTTATTATGTGTTTTTGTAAATCAAACATGATTGGCTAAATTTTTTATGCTAAGGATGATTATGCAAATTATATGTTGAAGTTTTAATTTAAAGATTCCCGTTTCTAATCTTAATTTCTGTTTGTTTGATTTATGTCATAGTTTTAACATCCGTTTTAATGAATAATCACCGTTTGAACGTGTTTGTGATTTATTTTCGTTTTTTGAACGTTCAAAATAAATTAGCTCATTATAGTTTTAAACACTTAGTCTTATAAAAATTAGGAATAATTTCCTATATATGCTTGGTGTAATCAAATTTGATGATGTTGATATTGAAAGTGTTTTTGTATATTCGAATTCAAATTAGGAATATTTTAGAACATATATGAAAATGGGCTTAATTCTAGTCGAAAGAGATTATTATATAATTTATGATTATTGATTGTCAATTTTAACATAAATTAGATTATAACATGGGATTTTAATTATTAAAATAGATACTAATGGTGGAGTCAAATTCCTAACATAACTCATTTACTTGAATTTTCTCTAAAAGCCATACTTGATCGTAGTTCAAATTATAGTCATAATATATGCATAGTTATAATACTTCTTTCGATCATTTATTGTGTGTATTCGACTTAAGCTCGAATTGGTCGAAATGAAGCTAAAGTCTAAGTCCTCGTGAGAACGATACTTTATAATCACTTTTACTATTACTTGTCAATGAACCAGTACACTTGCGGGATTTCACCGAACAAGTTTTTGGATAAAATATTTAGGGTAGTGTATTCAATTGAGACTTTTAGAGACTTTTATAAGTATGTGACTTTTGTAGAATTCGTGAATTTTCAAATGACTTTTTAGATTTGTTAAGAATTAATAAAAATCTTACTTAAACTTCTGTAGACTTTTATTATAGATTTTTGTAGACTTCTACAGACTTTTTTTTTTCAAATATGTTAATTAGTTAAATTTTTATATAATATAATATTATTTTTAGTAACTTCTCGCATGTTTAAATTATCCACAGTACTATAATTAAGAACTCAAAGTAATAAACCATATTTCTCATGTAAATAAAAATATTTATTAAAATATACAAAAAAAATTAATTCACCTCAACTAAATTAACAAATAACATAAATCCCCAAAAAATTAATAACATTTTTAATGTTCAATTAAAAAATTATCAAATACTCTCAATATTTTATGTTTTAGTAAATTCTAGATACAATTGCATATAAAAACTAATTGACTATTACATGAATGGAAGAAATACGAGTAAACCCTAGAAGTGAAAAGAAATTAACGTTTTTTATTTTTGGGCATTGGAGACTTCACAAATCTCAGGGTAGGCGGTAGATTTTTTATTTTTTTTTAGAATTGCTATTTATACTTTCACCAAGAAGTCTCCAAAAGTGATGGGAATCTGCGAAGAATTGAATCTCAGAACCCAAAAGAAAGATTCATATGAACTCCAAGAAAGCTAAAATCAAGCCGCAAGACTTTGATCCGATGATTTTTAAATCAAAGAATCAAGTTTGAACGCCACAAAGATTTGCGAAGTCTTTGATAAGTTTTGGTTAGTTCAATTAAGAACAAGAAAAAAATGTGAATCTCAATTTTAATTTAATCTCTCAAATAATCAAAGTTGTGAATTATCTACAATCAGAAATGTTTATATAGTAAAAGCAGTAAAATCCTAATCTAATTTAGAAATTAACTAAAACTAAACAAAATAAGAGTTTTTATTGGAAAAGAAAACAAAAACTCAAAAGTCCAAATTTTTCCACGAAAATAGCATGACGATCGCCCAGTTCAGCAAATTGCTTGCTGTTTTATCTTCAGCGTGTGGAGTGATTGCCCACATTTCCCTTTTCGCGTTTTGACCTCCAAACTTTGTTTCATGTTCATTTTGGCCATTCAATCTTCCATTAGCCTCCGATATGCTTTCAATATGATCCTTAGTTTGAGTCAAATGTACCAAAGGTCCATAGCTCGCATCATTCCCTCATTGCTCAAAAGAATTCGACCTCGAATCATTATCGGCATCAAAGGAATAAAGATCACCTTCCGTTCTCATATGCACCCAAACCCAATCACCAGGCTCGAAGACGATTCTGCGGCATTTGTTGGCTTTAGCTGTATATTGTCTACTCTTCTTTTTAAATTGTTACCTTTAAAGCTCATTTGTCTTATCTGGATTACTTCTACAGGCTGGTCATTTTGGAATAACAGCTCCAAGTACAAAGTGAATTTGATGTTTAATGTTTCTAATAGGTGGTAACCTATTTGACATATCTTCTGAAAACACGTCCTAAAATTCCTGCAGTAAAAAAATAGGCTAATTGAGAAGGGATTGATTAGTTTTGCTAATTAGAATCTCGTTTTTTTCTTTCCTCGTTTTCTTTTCTTGTGCTTCTACCTTATCTTTTCTTTTCTTATGCTTCAAATCATCTACCTTAATTTGTGCATGAAGAGCATGCTTCGCAAATAGAACTTTACCTTCTACAGGGTACTCTACACCATCATCCTCCAACTCAGGCATCTCATCACTATCACTATCACTATCATCCTCAGTCTCTACTTTTCCATTATCATTCAAAATTATTACCTTTTTTGTGCATTGTGATGCAATGTGCCCGGAACCCAAACATTTAAAACATTTGATATCCCTATTCATAGAAGATTGGAAATCTGACTTAAATTTATTATTGCTAGTTACATCCTCTCTTTCCTTAGGTGGTTCGGTCTCCCGTTTTGAAACGGGTCCTATTACTCACACCATTATTATCTCACTTCAGTTTCTAAGAAGGGTTAGATCCCTAAGAAAACCTAGCTGCCCTTTTTCTTTTCAATTGCCTCTCCATCTTTATAGTCATGTACACCATGTCCTCCAACTCTAGATAGTGTTGTAATTCCACTATCTTGGCTATATCCCTATTTAGCTCATTCAAAAACCTGGCCAATGTGGCCTCCCTGTCCTCCTCAACATTTATGGACATCACTCTATTCCACTTCTTTTCTTCACTCCCGCTACCACTGTTGCTTTTTCTTCTTGTTTTTTCAGGTAATACCATTTTATCCACCCACCCCCGAAATCCCAAAATTTTGTATTTACAGTTGCAAAACTTTCTATTGTCAAATTTTCTTTTACTCACTTGCAGTCTCATTATTCCCAAATCGGGTGTCTTTGCTTGGTATCAGCTATGGTCACGTTGCAAACAACCTCTCAACCCCAGACATCGTTGTTCAACTGGTAAAATTCATCTGTGCCACTAGGTCAAGCTTTACAAAAGGAATCGAAGCTACATGATATGAGGAAGTCCAACAAGGAGTCCGATTACAAGCCCAGTAATCCACCTCCGCCGTAGAAGAAACACTCTCCGAATGCTACTCAGCCATGGCGGAGGAGGTTGTGGAGGTGGAAGAAGGTCGCCACCGCACCGTAGAAGAAGCACTTGTCGGAGGTGGAGAAGATTTGTAGAGGTAGAAGAATGCACCGATCGAAAATATGGATCACATGGGTAATTTTGAGATTAATTTGAAATATTGCTGAAGAGTATGACTTAATCACAATTTTGAAAAATATTTTGATATAATTTGGAACAAGTTACCTACATGTCACCTATTGGCAATTTCCCTAGATTTTATATACTAATGAAATATAAGAAAACTCAATGAACACTAAGAGCTTGTTCGGTGTAGATTTTTTTTCAAAAATGGATTTTATTGCCCACATTTTTTGACTTTTCAAACTTTTTTATTGTGTAAAAAGTTAGAAAAGTCAAAAAAGTAGACAAAAAATGAGCTTTTTTAGAAAAAAATGGGAACCGATCATGCCCTAAATGTCTAAACTATCCTCATACTAGAATTAAAATAAAAGAATAATTAGAATGAACCCAAAAAAAAAAAAAAAAAAAGGAAATTGATTTACCAATTCTTGCTAGTCTTCTATCCAACACTCCAAAAGGTCTTCCCAGATTCTATCAATGCTGACAAAATAAAAGACTATTGATTGGGAAAAATCTTCATTTCTCTCACGCATTATTCTTTGAATATGAAAATATTCTATTAACTTGTTATTTTACTTAATTCTCCCAGAAGTGATATCCTTGAAAATTTGCAATTAAATAATTTACAAGAAAAACTTTATGCATGAGAAAATTAGGTAAAAGAATATTAATTTATTCAACATGTTGAAATTTTCTTTGAGGAGAAAGTGATACACTTTTTAACTTCCTTTCTATTAATACTTTTCATTACTTGAGGCTTTTTTTTCTTGTTTTGACAGCTTGGTCGATTCTTCTTCACCAAAATGTAATCCTATTTTCACACATAAAAGTATGAATTGTCATATGATATAATTCAAAATTCATTTTTGTTCTCAATTAGAAAAGTCACAGAAAAACATCTATAAATTACATGCAACTTTGTTCATGAATAACCAACTAAAATGAAGATTTCAGGTAGTTTATTCCCATTCTTTCTTTTTTGGCATTCATTTTAATTTCGAGAGCTTCTTCTGCTCATAACAAAATGATTTTCTTGAATGCCTTAACCTTCAGTTCCAAAAATCCAACTCGGAAATTGATTCCATTTACACCCCACAAAATGCATCATATTCATCTGTTCTCCAATCTACAATACGAAATCTAAGGCCGGCATCAAACTCCCGTCAGAGACCTTTGGTAATCATTACACCTGAGCATGAATCCCAAATTCAGGCAGCAATTTATTGCTCAAAGAAATATGAGATTCAGCTAAAAGTCCGAAGTGGTGGACATGACTATGAAGGACTTTCATACATATCTCAAACTCCGTTTTTCATAGTGGATATGAGAAACCTAAGATCAATATCAATTGACACAGAAAAAAACACTGCATGGGTTCAAACAGGTGCAACACTTGGTGAACTTTATTACACAATTGCTGCAAAAAGCAAGACTCTTGCTTTCACAGCAGGTGTTTGCCCTACAGTGGGTGTTGGAGGGCATTTTAGTGGTGGAGGATATGGCATGATGTCTCGTAAGCATGGTATTGCTGCAGATCACATCATTGATGCCAAACTAATTGATGCTAATGGGCAAATTCATGACCGAGAATCCATGGGAGAAGATCTCTTTTGGGCCATTAGAGGAGGTGGAGGAACCAGTTTCGGGATTGTCGTTGCATTTAAGGTGAAATTAATTGTTATACCCGAAACTGTGACTGTTTTCAATGTTACAAGGACATTAGATCAAAATGCAACTCAGATAGTACACAGATGGCAATACGTTGCTGACAAAATTGATGAGAATCTTTTGTTAAGACTCTTCTTAAGAAGCATCAGCTCTTCAAATGGGAAGAGGACCATAGGAGCATTTTTCACTTCTTTGTACCTCGGTCCAGTTGATGATCTCCTCCCAATCATGCAAGAGAAATTTCCAGAATTAGGTTTGGTGAAAGAAGATTGTACTGAAATGCCATGGATAGAGTCCATACTCTTTTTCGCAGGTTTCCAGGGCGAATCACTGGATGTTTTGCTAAATAGAACTCAAGTTTCCACGTCATATTTCAAAGGAAAATCCGACTACGTGAAGCAACCAATTCCAGAATATGGTCTCAAAAGCATATGGAAATTTCTTAACGAAGAAGATGTAAATAGGGCTGAATTGCAATTCAGTCCATATGGAGGGATAATTGATGATATCTCTGAGTCAGAAATTCCTTTCCCACATCGATCAGGCAACATATTCATGATTCATTATGTTGTGGGCTGGAGTGAAGAAGAGAATGCAGAATCACAAAGACATATAAACTGGATTCGGAAGCTTTACAGTTTTATGGCTCGTTATGTTTCAAAATCTCCAAGAGATGCATATTTCAATTACAGGGATTTGGATATTGGAATGAACAAAATTGAGGGTAATACGAGCTACAAACAAGCTAGTGTTTGGGGATTTAAGTATTTCAACAATAATTTCAGAAGATTGGTTCATATCAAGAATAAGGTGGATCCAACCAATTTCTTCAGAAATGAACAAAGTATTCCACCTGTATCATTATGGTAAAACAACTATTATATATTGGGTATATAGTCATTATTTGTGTACTAAATAAAAAGGATATATGTATCCTGCATAATTTATTATGTAAACATAAATATGCGATGATTAATGAATAAAGGACCATTTGATTTTTTTTAACTCCATTCATTACCATTTGTGTTTGTTTATTGCACACTTGTCTAGGACTAACTATACTTGTGCGTCGAAGAAATTCATTTTGATTATGAAATATGAATGCCGCTAACAATATTTACTAATTCGATCTTTAAGGACAACATAATGGTATTCAAATTTTTTAATGATTTGTTATGATGTTGTGTATGTGAGAGATTTGCTTTGGCACTTTAATTTTATAATAGTAGATGCATTTTTAAACAATAATTTTTATCACAACGACTCAAATATAACTATTGGAGTTGGAAAGGCATGTTGGCATTGGATATGACGTCCAACCTACAGGGCTTATATTGTGCTTCTTCCAATTATCGAATTGATTAACACAAATTGATACAACTTCGTGTTAGGATGAATGGGAATTTTGCTTCTTTTTTTACACAAATTAATAAATAGTTCTGCTATCAAATGTGTCGTGCACCTCCCAATTCTCCATGAAATACCACAAGGTTCGTGCAACTCCAAATTTTCTAATCATATGATAATAGAAACATTATAACTGTGAATCCCGACCTTGATCAATGTAAGTTTTCTTTGTTTGAAACATCGTTAATATTATTAATTAGTGATCTTTCTTTATTGTCTGGGATTATTTTTTTAAATAGTTTGATAGTATAATTAACATAATATTTTTGACAATTATTTGTAACTTTATAAATAAAGTATTACCATCATAATTATTATACAAAAAAATTATACAAATTCTTTATATTAATACCTCACTAATTGAGTCTCATTACATAAGGCTAGTTATTAACATAAGGTATACATATATTAAAGCTAACTTATAAGGGTTTGGACTGTTATTCTAAACAATATTGACTTTTCAAGATTGAACACTAAGTTTTAATATTTATCATATCTCATTAAAATCAAACGAGCAATTCGGTCTGTCTAAAACTCAAAACGAACATCCAAATTCTAAGATTGTTTAAGTATAAAAGTATTAACCTACATATAAAAGTTTGTCCTACTTCTCTACTAAGCTTGACCTTTTAAGTTATAACCTTAAGTTTTAATATGGTATCTGAGTGTATTAATCTCAAACGAACAAAAAGATTTCAAGATTGGTGTTCTCAAACGAGCCACTTACGGGGACATGTTAAGGATATATATCGAATAGAATAAATATGAAATAACTATACAACATATAAATGTTTGGTCAACTCATATTAACAATATTGATATTTTAAGATGAAAATCTAAGTATTAATATGATATCAGAGTCCATTAAGCTCAAACGACTAATTGGATTCTAATTTGTGTGTTCTCAAACAAGTCATTATCCTGTGGGAACATGTTAGAGTTGATTTTTTTAAGATACAATTCTAAATCTTAATGGTGAGCATATGATTCACGAAATTAAAATTGTTAATTAACTCAATAGACGTGAAATAACAGACAAAAACGACTCTTATGGATTCTTTAGCTTCAAGATTATGTACTTGGAAGTTTGGATATAATGGCAGCCAATATTGAAATTTATTTGAGGAATTTCGCATAAAGGGATCACTTGACAATGATGATTATATAAAATGTTACTTTGTTTACTTCTTGAACAGATTAATCCAAATCATTGGCGCCTTATAAATTGTTTAACTAATAATTGTATTATGGTCATTGAATTTTCTTCTCATGTGTGTTTTTCGGTTTTTTAAGAAAGATTGAACAATCACTCGATGTCGATCGTTCAACCACCTCATGTTCAGAAAATATATATATATTTATTTATTTAAATTTAATTTCAACCAGCAAGTTCAAATTAGATTCATTTTCACAATTTTAATAAAATGGTGACAACCAAACTTGAACTAGAAACATTTGTCCACTTATATATCATTTTCAACCGGCTCATTTGAAATTTTAAGTTGTTCTTGAGATAATGCATTTATCTATTTAAATTCAAAGCTATCTGCAAAAAATAATTTGAACCTTAATGCCCATAACATCCATATATATAAAAGTGATAACGTGCAGGAAATCAACAAGAGTGGATATTGGAATGAACAATATTAAGAAAAACACAAGCTACAAACAAACAAGTCACTACAAGAAAGAAGGTTTATGTCGCCTCTAAAAGATATATTTATAGAGACGATATTGTCGTCTCAATAGATTAGTCCTTCTAGGTTAATAGAGACGATATTATTTCGTCGCTATATCCATTTGAATCTATATTGATGACATTGTTGCCATTACATTGTCATGCTCTATTTCTTCAAATTAGAGAAATTGTGACGACTAAAGATCGTCACTATTATCGTAAATAGTAACGACGTTGGGATCGTCGCTATGAACTTTTAGTCGTCGCTATATATATATATATATAAATAGCGGCGACATTGTCGTTACTAATGTACATCAATATGTTTTATATTAGCGACGACTTTGTCGCAGCTACAAACAATTTAAATTTTTATATTTTAAATAATATAAACAATTCTATTATATATACACAAAATCTATAGATCCCCCAAACCCCAACATTTGTTCTCATTCTTATCGTCGTCGTCGTCGTCGTCCTCATCTTCCTCTGGCACAACTCCCGGTATTCTATTCTTCAGATTTGTCGTAAGACGTTGAATTGTGCTCTCCATTCGGCGCATCTAAGCCTCATACATGACAAACCGATGATCGTCATTCTGGGGGTCTTCAGAGAACTGATTGAATGTTCCTCGTGGGGCGTTCGATGCAGCGATCAAATCTAAGAAGGGAGATGTGCCCTTTGGAACCCGTCCAACCCCACGAACATGTCTTGACGTTCTTTGAGAACGTCCTTTGCAATAGCACGCTCGTCAACTGATGCGCCACTGGAGGCGACTTGTGTTTGTTGAGTCTCCCTTACCTCAACAAGTTTATCCTGTTTAATCAGAAAAAATAATTAATAATTAATAAGATAATGTCAGATACAATTAACAACTAATTAAAAATTATAAGTTCGTCCTCACGTAGTCACCAGCCGCCACCGGATTCACCCAATTGCCATCCCGGTAGGTATGGAAAGTCCAGAACAACTGAATAATGCCCGGCCACTGTTGGGTGCCGGGGTTCCGCTACAATAATTTAAGCATGAAATTTAGTTCAAAAACATGCATATGTAATGCAATGAAGATTTGCATTATGATATTAAAAAATTTACGTGTAACTCATCGTAACATGTAGCAAAGAAACTCTTTGACCCCTGTGTGCTCAGGTATTTAACCTTACTCCGATTGGCCTTATTCTTTGTCGACCGTTCCTGAAGACATAAAAATAATTGATTAGCAGACAACTTTATACTTATAAAAATATAACATAAAAACATAAAAAGTAAATAATAATACGTACCACGAAAGTAAGACTTGTGAAGAAGTCAATGTACTTTTGCTAGTCATCGGCAGACAGCTCGCCGTATGTACGGCTCGGTCCGTGCGCTTTCAAGTGACTATGCGCCTTAAGTTTGTAATCTTGATAATGATCAGCCGCCAGGCGATCTACAGCGGTACAGACATCCCGGTACTCGTCAGGCGACCGATCGCTCTAAAGATCAAAGTAGCTTAGCAACATAGGAAAAATTTTCGTTAATGTATATTACATGGAAACAATTATTTAGAGAATGTGCTAATGTAAAAACTATTGTAAGTCAATACCTCAATGATGCTACGTAACCGTGCCCGCTGCTGCTCTAGAACTTCGGTCCATGAAGAGTAACAAGGGAGCACGGTGAACCTGACTTAGTGCCCAACCAAGCACCTGAAATACTTCGCGTTATTTTCGATCGGCTGCATTGTATGTTCGACATTGTCGAACACGATGGGAAGTGGCCTCTTCCCATTAGCCTGCTAAACCTTCTCATGGTTAATGCCTCGAGAGATACCCGTCACTTAGACGGGGGCGCTGAAAAAGAAAAATACGAAATGTTTGATACGAAATTGTAAAATACAAAAAAATTTAAAAAAAAATTATTACCAGACTCGCAGGCCAAATCGAGCCGACGAGGTGGCTGATGTGGAGGATTGCCTGCACCATCACCTTCATGCGACATCACGTCAGCCATACTAGCACATGACAACATGGAACATCAATTACTGTGGAAAAGGACCCTACACTTAGTTTATTACACATGAGTCCCTAAATTATTCAAGTTTTTGTGCAATTGATCCCTAACTTTCATTTTAATAATGAATCGGTCCCTAAAATTAGTTTATTACACACGAGTCCCTAAATTATGAGTTTATGCAAAATTGATCCATAACTTTCATTTTACTGATGAATTAGTCCCAAAACTTAGTTTATTACACATGAGTCCCTAAATTATTCAAGTTTTTGTGCAATTGATCCCTAACTTTCATTTTAATGATAAATTGGTCCCCAAACTTAGTTTATTACACACAAGTTCCTAAATTATGAGTTTATGAGAAATTGATTCCTAACTTTTATTTTACTAATGATTGGTCCCTAAACTTAGTTTATTACACATGAGTCCCTAAATTATGAGTTTTTTGTGAAATTGATCCCTAACTTTTAGTTTACTAGTGAATTGGTCCCTAAACTTAGTTTATTACACACGAGTCCCTAAATTATTCAAGTTATTGTGAAATTGATTCCTAACTTTCATTTTACTGATGAATTGGTACCTAAACTTAGTTTATTACACATGAGTTACTACATTTTGAGTTTTTGTGAAATTGATTCGTAACTTTTATTTTACTGATAAATTGGTCCCTAAACTTAGTTTATTACAAATGAGTCCTTAAATTTTGAGTTTTTTTGTAAAATTGATCCCTAACTTTTATTTTACCTGTGAATTGGTCGATAAACTTAGTTTATTATAAATGAGTCCCCAAATTATGAGTTACCACAAAAATTGATCCCTAACTTCTCTAAGTTACCGATTGCATCAAACAACTCCACATTTTAGCTGAAACCACCAAGCTTTACCACCTCATTCACAAAAATCTAGTGCAAAATCATTCACAACATGATAAATCCAATACAAAATCAAGCTTAAAAATCCAGTGCAAAATCAAATTAAAAAGCAAAAATCAAGCAACCCAAAAGTAATTGAAATAGATAAATTTTTGTGCCTCGAATCTAAATCATCAAATCCCTAACTTTCGGGTTCTGAACTGATAATGGAAAACATTCAACATTGAATGGAGTTTTGCAGTATTTGACTGATAATGAAAAACTTTCAGGTTCTGAGCTAACCTTAATCAAGAGAGACTTGGAGATTTCTGTCGTAGAGTGCACACCTAAGGTCACCATGGGTGGATTTTGTCAGACAACGACTGAAGGAAAAAACACAGAGAAAAGGCAAAATGGGGAAGAAGAAGGTCTGCCGCGTGAATTAAAAGAGTTGACTCTATAGCGACGACATATGTTGTCACTATTGATCAATAATGGCGACATGTTTTTAATTTTTTTGTGCACGCACTTAAAACATGGCGCCTAATTTTTCACATATATAGTGATGACAAATGCCGTCGCCATTAACATTGTTTATTTGCTGTTAGGTCCCTAATCTTTAAATAATATTCATTTTGGTTCTCATATTTCCTCTTTTATTTGAATTTCATCATCTTGATTTTGCAATTTTAGTCTTTCAAGTTTTAGGAGGTTACATGTAGATCCCCAATTCATTGTGAAAGTCTCTTTTATGCACCTGGTCGATGTTTGGGAAGCCTGTTCAATATCTCCTGTCTATGTTCCCTGTACAGGGCATATAAGATGAAGTAATTAGTTCGTTTAAAATGACATTTTATTCAAGATAATTTAATAACATTTAAGAACGAAGTCTTGCTACAAGAATGTCTCAATTTCAGAACAGTTGTTGAGGATGTAAAACATTGCTTGACTTCAAACATGAGCAGGAAGCGCCGTTGGTGTCATCTTTCCAATTGGGTGACACTGCAACTATAAAATAGAAAGTTGTCTTCGTGGAACACTTACATCTTCATTTCTGTCTGATCGGTTGAACCTTGTTTCTATATCTTCGAAGTAACTCGAACAAAAAGTCAGTGTCTCATCAACAACATACCCTTCAACTATTCAACCCTCTGACCGAGCTCGATTTCTGACGTAGTCCTTTAGTTTCTTCAGGTATCGCTCGAATGGATACATCCATCTCATATGCTCCAGACCTACAAGGATTGCCTCTTCTGGCAGATGCACTACAAGGTGAATCATGATGTCGAAGAAGGTTGACAGAAAGATTCGTTCCAACTTGCAGAGGATGAGTATCATGTGATCGTGGGAAGCCATCATGTTGCTAACCTTTCGAGTGCTTGCACAAAGCTGCTTGAAGATCGCGCCTGGAATTGACTGTGTCCTTTGATTTGAATGGATCGTCCAGAATTGTACCAAGCAAGCTGTCACAAATATTCTTCTCACGTGCATGAAATCGATGTTGTGTTTTGGCTCAATAGAAGACCAATACATTCTTCTCTACATGCACAAATGCTCATTTTTCTCCAATTCAGCTCATCATCACTTCTCCTCTTTCTAGCACTCCCGTAGTTAGAGTGCTTTCCTAGAATACTATGTCTCACATGGCTTAACTATGCTAAAATGTCTGTAGCCTTTAACCGACACAGATGTGGTCACCTCTCTGTCCTCTCATGAAAGTCTAAATTACTTCTAAAATGATGTCTGGATGGCAAGAACCATCGGTGACCCACATAAGCTATCTTACTTATCACACAGTAGGACATGCCATGTACACTGGCCGTTCTAACCCAACAAACTATTTCTCGCTGAAAAATCGTTAACTGTCCACAACAACGCTGCACGCATTCTAAATACTGACCTATTATTGGTTCCAACGTCACGCTTGTCAACTCATCCACTAATGGTTGTAAGCATACATCAATGTCTTTACCCGGTGCTTTAGGGCCAAGTATCAAGGTATTCGGGTTTCATGCATAACCAAGGTGGGATGTTGTAAACGGTTACAACTACTGTCCACATGCTATACGCTAGACTCATGCCACCAAATGGATTGAATCTATCTACAGCCAAACCTAATCGGACATTCTGGACCTCACTTGCAAATAGTAGATGTTTTCTATCAAAATCCTGCCATGCACTCCCGTCAACAGGATGCTGCATTTCATCTTCATCCCTACACCTTCTTAGATTGTGCCACTGCATGAGTTTTGCAGTATTCTTCGTCGCGAACATACGTTTTAGTCTGGGGGCCAAGGGAAAATAGCGTAATACCTTATGTAGAACATTCGTCTTGTTCACTCTCCCGAAAGTGTGCACCCAACGACTTTCCTGGTAAATCGGACAAGCTTATCTATCAGCATGCTCACCTCAAAATAGTGCACAGTCGTTCTTGTAGGCGTGAATGGATTTGTAACCCAAACCAAGCTTCGTCATCATCTTCTTAGCTTCGTAGTGGGAGTCCACCAGGTTCATGTTTGGGAAAGCTAATTTCAGCAACTTCAAAAGATCATTGACAGACTTATTTGTCCATTTGTTCACAACTTTGATATGCATCAACTTCACTAAAAAATTTAGGGATGACAATGATGAAACTCCCTGGTATAGTTCTGAATGCAGAGCCTCAAACAATTCGTCATAGTAACCATCGATGCCTCAAAATCCGACTACGTGAAGCAACCAATTCCAGAATATGGTCTCAGAAGCATATGGAAATTTCTTAACGAAGAAGATGTAAATAGGGCTGAATTGCAATTCAGTCCATATGGAGGGATAATTGATGATATCTCTGAATCAGAAATTCCTTTCCCACATCGATCGGGCAACATATACATGATTCATTATGTTGTGAGCTGGAGTGAAGAAGAGAATGCAGAATCACAAAGACATATAAACTGGATTCGGAAGCTTCACAATTTTATGGCTCGTTATGTTTCAAAATCTCCAAGAGATGCATATTTCAATTACAGGGATTTGGATATTGGAATGAACAAAATTGAGGGTAAAACGAGCTACAAACAAGCTAGTGTTTGGGGATTTAAGTATTTCAACAATAATTCCAGAAGATTGGTTCATATCAAGAATAAGGTGGATCCAACCAATTTCTTCAGTAATGAACAAAGTATTCCACCTGTATCACTATGGTAAAACAACTATTATATATTGGGTATATAGTCATTATTTGTGTACTAAAAAAAAAGGATATATGTATCCTGAATAATTTATTATGTAAACATAAATATGCGAGGATTGATGAATAAAGAACCATTTAATTTTTTTTTTTTTTAACTCCATTCATTACCATTTGTGTTCGTTTATTGCACACTTGTCTATGACTAACAATACTTGTGCGTCGAAGAAATTCATTTTGATTATGAAATATGAATGCCGCTAACAATATTTACCAGTTTGATCTTTAAGGACAACATAATGGTATTCAAATTTTTTAATGATTTGCTATGATGTTGTGTGTGTGAGAGATTTGCTTTGGCACTTTAATTTTACAATAGTAGACGCATTTTTTAAACAAGAATTTTTATCGCAACGATTCAAATATAACTATTGGAGTTGGAAAGGCATGTTGGCATTGGACATGACGTCCAAACTACAGGGCTTGGATTGTGCTTCCTCCAATTATCAAATTGATTAACGCAAATTGATACAACTTCGTGTTAGGATGAATGGGAATTTTGCTTCTTTTTTTACACAAATTAATAAATAGAATTTGGACTATTATTCTAAATATTATTGACTTTTTAAAATTTAACTCTAAGTTTGAATATAGTATCATATCTCATTAAAATCAAACGAGCAATTCGGTCTGTCTAAAACTCAAGACGAACATCTGGATTCTAAGGTCGGTTAAATATAAAGTATTAACCTACATATAAAAGTTTGTGCTACTTCTCTTAATAAGTTTGACATTTTAAGATATAACCTTATGTTTTAATATGATATCTAAGTGTATTAAACTCAAACGAAACAAACAAACAGATTTCAAGATTTTGAACACACTTAAAAAAAGTAAAGAAGTATGGATGAAGTAAGAAAAAGTACATAAGAAGTGAGAAAGAAAAATTTGGTTACGGAACTGAAGGTTGGGCCGACTACTTAGTAAAAATACACGTAATAAAGTTTATTCCTCCCCTTCCCCTTTTTTGTCAATGTTGCCAATTCCCGGAATATTGTCAAATGAGCCACTTACAGGGACATGTTAAGGATATATTTTTCTTAGAATAAATATGAAATAACTTTACAAGATATAAATGTTAGGTCGACTCATATTAGCAATATTGATATTTTAATATGGAAATCTAAGTCTTAACATGGTATTAGAGTCCATTAAGTTCAAACGAATAATTGGATTCTAATTTGCGTGTTCTCAAACAAGTCATTATCATGTGGGAATATGTTAAGGGTAAATATTACTTTGATTAAATATCAAAACTATAACTAATATATAAGGATTTGAGCTACTACTTTTAACAAAATTGATTTTTTTAAGATAGAACTCCAAATCTTAATAGTGAGTATATGATTCACAAAACTACAATTGTTATTTAACTCAATTGACGTGAAATATCACGCGAAAATGACTCTTATGGATTATTGAGCTTCAAGATTAAGTAATCGGAAGTTTGGATACTGGCAGCCAAGATTTTAATTTATTTGAGGAATTTCGCATAAAGGGATCACTTGACAATGGCGATTATATAAAATGTTACTTAGTTTACTTGTTGAACTGATTAATCCAAATCATCGGCGGCTTATAAATTGTTCGACTAATAATTGTATTACATATGGTCATTGAATTTTCTTCGCATTGTAAATGTTCTATCATCAATATAAATCGAATTAGAAGAGAAGAAGAACCAACTTTATTAGGTAAACGATATAATGAAAATACTGATGCAAAATGGGCTGGGCTTTGTGCACTCATGGAACACAGAGTTGTAAGAAATCTGAATAGCACTCTTATCATCACAATACATAGGAGTGGAAGAGAAAAGATAAACACTAGTGTCGGCAAGTAACCAACGCAACTACACAATCTCAGTAGTGGTAGACGCCATAGCACAATACTCTACTTCAGTAGAAGAACGAGAAACAACAGTCTGCTTCTTACTCTTCCATGAGATAAGTGAATCACCTAAAAAAAGACAAAAATCAGTAGTGGACTTACGATCAGTTGGGTTACTGGCACAATCAGCATCAGAGTATGCATAGAGCTCTAAGAAATAGGTCGATGGAAATAAAAGACTCTGAAAGCAAGTACCACGAAGATAGTGCAGAATATGAACAACAGCTCCGTAGTGAACGGTAGTTGGATCAGAGACAAACTGACTAATAATGTGAATAACATAAGCAATATTGGAATGGTGATGGTGAGATAGACGAGACTTCCAACGATAGTGCGGTACTGATTAGGGTCAGTCAAAAGGATATTGTCAGAAGGTGAATATCGAGCATTGGTTTCAAGATGAGTATCAGCAGTCTTAGTATCAGTGAAACAAGCACACTCAATAACATCAGTAGCATACTTAGACTGAGTGAGAAGATAACCTCTAGGAGAAGAAGAAATCTCAATCTCAAAAAAATAAGATAATGGACCAAAATCCTTCATTTCAAAACGACGAGCCAATTCAAATTTTAAGGCAGCAATACCATCAACATCATCACTAGTGATAATTATATCATCAACATATAATAGAAGTAAAATACGATCGGAGGAGGTGCATCTAGAGAACAAAACAAAATCATGATGGTTGGGTGTAAAACTAAAAGAGACAACAACAGTAGAATTTTTTTGCAAACTAGTCGCGAGGTGCATGTTTGACACCATAAAGTGCCTTCTTAAGTTTGCAGACATATTTAGGATGATGAGAAATACTAGGAGGAGGAACCATATAGACGTCCTCTTGAAGAGTCCCGTTCAAGAATGCATTTTTAACATCCAACTGTGAGAGATTCCACTGGCAAACAGAAGCAAATGCAATAAATGTACCAACAGTAGTCATCTTTGCAACAGGAGCAAAGGTCTCCTCATAATCCAGACCATACTGCTGAGTAAACTCCTTAGCAACCAAGCTAGCCTTGTATTGCTCAATCGAACAATAAGATTTGGTTTTGATCTTATAGACTCAACGAGAACCAATAGCATGTTTACCCTGAGGTAATGAAACCAAATCCTAAGTGTATGTCTTATGTAAAGTAGAGAGTTCATCAGCCATAGCCTGTTGCCAAAGATGATCTAGAGTAGCTTCTTTATAGAAAGAGAATTCAGAATGTTTGTGAATAGATGTTAAGAAACAGCAGAAAGATTCCAAATAACAAGAATAAACAAAATTGGATAATTGATTAGACTTACGAATACGTGGAGGATATCGAGGAGAATGATCATTACGAGTCAGCGCATGTGTACTTGTAGTGCATGAAGGATCAACAACAAGAAGAATATGGGAAGGTGGGCTATCGTTATCATCAGAAAAAAAGAATCAATATGAATGAGATTAGTCTTAGTCACATTATGAATATTATCAGAAATAGAAAAGAATGAAATATGCTCAAGAAATACAATATGACGGAAAACATATAATTTTTTATTAATAGGATCAAAACAACGATAACCCTTTTGTCCCTCTCCACATACAAAGAAGACACAACTAGCAGAGCATGAAGTCAACTTACTACGTTCTACTTGAGTACGAATAACAAAACATGTGCACCCAAAAACTTATTAATCAAGAGGATGTCCAAACAGTGTTTCAAAAGGTGACAAACTAGAAGTGTGAGAGCACAGAATCTTATTAATTAAGTAGACATCAGTTAAAACTGCTTCTCTCCAAAATTCGTTAGGAACTTTGACAGATAAGAGAAGAGAACGTGCAGTTTCAACAATGTGTTTATGCTTTCGTTCAGCAACACCATTTTGTTGTGGGTGTTAGTAAATGAAAATTGATGAATTGTGCCATCAGAAGTAAGCAATGTCGAAAAATCAGTAGAGGTATACTCCCCACCCAAGTCACATCTAAAGCACTTAATCACAGCAGAGTGTTGAGTTTTAACAAGTGCTGTAAAAGAAAGATAAATAGAAAGAAAATCAGAATGTCGTTTCATAAGATAAATCCAACAATAACGACTATAATCATCAATAAAAGAGACATAATATCTAGACCTCCACTTTTGTAGCAATAGGAGCAAGCCCCAACACATCGAAATGAATAAAGTGAAATGTTGCAACGGAACGAGAAACACTCGCGGAAAAGGTAAAGCAGAAAATTTAGCTAATTTGCAACCACTACAATCAGAAATATCATGAGTTCGCAAATCTCCCTAGTAACCTTTTGAAGCTAAAAATTTTAAAAGACTAGCGGAAACATGTCCAATGTGAGAATGCCACAAATAAAAACTAGAAGAAGCCGAATTCAAAGAGAATGATGACAAATCAATACTAGAGGCTGCAACATACGGTGGTCTCAGATTGTCCAAAACATATAAACTTATTTTTCTATTGTCTATCCCGATCAACTTCTGAGATTGAGGATCCTACATATGACAAGCAGTAGAAGAAAATTGAACTAACTATCCAGAGTCACACAACTGACCAATAGATATAAGATTCAAAGAAAGAGCTGGAACACTAAACATCTGAGAGTGATAAATTATGTGTGTTAACAGAACCAACTCCTACCAAAGGCAAAGGAGTGCCATCAAAACTCATAATAGACACAGATGAATTAGAAAGACGTAAGGAATCAAACAGTGTTACGTTAGATGACATGTGTTTGGAAGTACCTGAGTCAAAAATCCATGAGGAAGAAATACGTGAAGGGCTCTGCGATGAAAAACCTACGTGAGTAGAGGTTGACATGTGCTCCAAGAATAGATGAGTCACAAGATGACATGGCTTCTACTGTGTTAGCATTGGGATGATATAATAACTGTAGCGACTGTTGTTGACTCTATCGAGGTTGCTGCTTCTTAGGACATTGAGCCTTCCAATGTCCTTTTTTTTTTTCAAAAGCTACACTCATCACTAGCAACTCACACATAAGCTCTATTTTGATTCAGCGTAGATGTTCGAGAAGGGACAACCAAAACTAAAAAAATAGAAGTAGGAAGGGATACCTCACCTGTTAGGGATTTCAAACGTGTTTCCTCAGCCACAAGTTCACTAACCATTGAATCAACAGAAGAAAAAGAAGTACGATGCAAGATAGTGCTTCTAAGCTCCTCAAAGTTACTGCGAAGTGCCATAAAAAGCTGAACCAATCGTTGCTCCTCTCTATAAATAATATAGTCCTCACATGCTTTTCATTTCTGCTGATTTTGTAAGAGCCAACTCATCCCAAATCGATGTCATAGCAGTGTAAAATTCCAGAATATTCATATATTCTTCTGTTGTAGAGCTCGTATATTAATCTCCAACTGGTATCGTTTTGTAAAGTTAGACGTAGTGTATAACTTCTGCAAATAATCCCAGACTTCATTTGCAATTTCATACTTTGTCAACCGTGTACCAATGGAATGGTCAATAGAATTTTGAATCCAAGTAAGAATTTATGCATTGTTTGATTCTCAAACATCAACATTACTAGCATAATTATCACTGGTACTCTTAGATATTATAATAGTTCCAATAACATAACCTCACAATTTTTCACCTTTGAGAAAAAATTTCATCGTGGTACTCCAATATGAATAATTCTTACCAATTAAATCTTACACTAATAGATTGAATTGAATCATCCCTTTCAATTTCCATTATCACAAATCAAAGAGAATCAATATTACGTAGTTTAAGAAAATCAGCAACACAAACGATCAAACAATCTACCTTTAAAGACGAAACTCAACCAATAGCCAAAACACCACCACAAGATCATAAATTTACCAAGGAATAATCTATATAAAAAAAAGCAACCCTATTGGAGTACGGACGCGCCGTTTATCATCAAGAGTGAAATTGGAACAAACAGAAACAAATAAAATATGGATATTGCAACCTTAATTTAACCTTAGACTTATTAAAAGATAAAATTACATCTTCAAATAAAAATATAGGATATAAAACATATAGAATCGTAAGAGGATGAGCTCCTGTTACACGCATGGAAAATGTTAATGATAGAAGCATTAGGAATTTTTTTTGCGACTCTCTAGTTGTGCTGGAAATTAAGAAAGAGTGCATTTTCAATAGAGTGATGGGCACGTGCTATAGTATCTTGACAAAATGCCAAGACATATTGATAAGTGTAAAATATACACTTATCTTGATCATTGAATGAGACTTTTGTTAGTGGATCCAATTTAGATTTTTTTTTTTGATTTTTTTTTCTTTTTAAAATCCAAACTTGAAAATCATTGGTGAAAGAGATGAGGAAAACGGGATGAATTTGACGCGTTTTCAAGAAAAAATATTGAGTTGATGTGAAGAGTCGAACATCGAAGGTCGAAGATGAAAAGAAGGATAAAATTTGGATTTGTTTGGCTTAGGTATAGTTCGCTCAAATAAACAATTTCAATAATGCCCATTGATAATCAAGTGTGTTTTATACGTTAATCATAGCTTATAAACTTGATATATAATTATAATTTGAGCGTATATCTATTTTGAATAAATGTTGCCATTGTAGATAAAACTCAAAAATAGATGTAAATATTTGAGGACTTATTTGCACACTTTTTAAACTTGAGGAGGACCAAATTTGGATGACTAAAGAGGTTCTTGGACGAATATGAATTTTTTTAGAAGTTGTGGGATAAATGTTGAAGGACTTGGGGGCAAAAGGGACCTAATATGCACAAGAATACTTGAAGTAGTGATCAAATTGCATAACTTCGAAAGATGTGGAACCAAACTACAAAAAAGAGAAAATTGGCAAAACAAATTTGTTTGCCACGGTCCACCTAAGTTTGCAAACCACCGCAAGACCGCGATAAACAGAGAACAAAGGTTTGTGCCGCGGTATTGCAAACCGCAACCCGAATGTGGCTTTATCTATTTTTTTTTCAGCTGAAATTCAAGGATATTTTTGTCCTTTTTAAGTAACACGAATTCGAAGGGTGTAAACACCATAAAAAGACCTAATTTAGCTCACATTAAGGATTGGAAATTCAACAAGACAAGAGACAACTTGAAGAACCAATAAGAACAAAGATTTTCAAGATTGAGACAAGAAGATGACATATTCTTGGTACAAGATACTCTATTATTCTCGTTTTGTTTTTGACATCTGATAAGGTATTCTAAATTCTTTATGTGTTTTTTTCTCGTATGATGAGTAGCTAAATTTCAGTTGGAACGAACGGTATATATATTACATAATTTTGAAACATTAAATTCAATTCTCATATTTTATGGAATTTATGAATTCATGTATTGAGTTTGCTTCCCTTCATGCTTGAACTACTTGATCACTAATTCATTATATGTGGATTTTAACTAGCCGAGAGGTGGGTTATTAATTTAGATCACGTAATAAAATTCGACAATTGGGTAAAGTGTAGAGATAAGTTTTTGTTATTGTTGCGATCCTTAATTGAATTCCTAGGTGGTTAAATATGTTTAATTAGTGCTTATTCATATTCATATAGAGATATATTAATTTGACTTAACTAAATATGATTGAATTGAACTTAAGGTAGGTAAATTGATTTAATTGGTGTATTTGACCGAATACAACTTTAAAAATTGACTTGAGATACAAGTTTAAGTATGATAACTACGGTGAAATCTTGAGTCCTAACATTTTAACCATCATATTTATACTTTAACCATCATATTTATTCGTTGAATTATTTTTTCTTTCTTAGATAATCATAGAATTAATCAACATGTGGCCATAAAATTTGTTTAATCAAATAAGAGGTATATTTAGTTAAATTAATATTAAAATAAAATAGTCTTTGTGGGATGATAATTCAGACTCTTTAAGTCAACTTTACATGCGAAGCCAAAGACAAGAAAAGATGGCATTACTCGAGGTTTGCGTTTCAATTTTCAATTTTGAGGTTTGAATATATTTTCAATTTTCTGTTTTGAGAGTCTGTTGCTGAAAATACGTTTGTTTTGTTATTCTAAAAATCTATTTTCTCAAAATAGAAATTTGGAAAATACGATTGGTTTAGAATTTTGACAAATTATTTTATGACAAATTATTTAATGAATTTGATTATACAATAAAATACGAAAATTTTATATTAATATTATCAAATAATATATACATTTTAAAGTTGGTGAATGGTAAAATATTTTTTTCTTACTGAACAAATAAAATACAAGCAAATAATAAATTAACTTGGCAAAAAATAGAAAAAATAAAAAATAAAAATTAGTGACGTGGATTGAGAATTTTTATTTGTTTTTTGTTAAATAATTTTGTAGAATTTTTATTAAAATAACTAATAAGGGTTTGAACTATTTTTATTTTAATAGAATTTTAGCATTTTCATTTTTTTAGAATTTTAGAATATATTTTCTTAGAATTTTTATTTAAACCCTTAGGAGATGTTTGGTTTGTTATTCTGAAAAAATAATTTCTCAAAACAGAAAACTGGAAAACACGTTTGGTTTGGAATTTTAAGAAATTATTTTATAATATTTTATTCAATTAATTTGATTATTCAACAATTTTATGCTAATATATTATGAAGTATTATATACAAAATATATTTAGAGTTGGTGAATCTTATAACATTTTTTCTTGCTGCAAAAATAAAATACAAACAAATAATAAAATGACTTCGAAAAAAATAGGAAAAAAAATGACATGGACTAAGAATTTTTTTTCACGCAAACAATAATTTTTAGAATTTTATTTAAATAACCAACAAGGGCATGAACTATTTTTATTTTGTTAGAATTTTAGAATTTTAATTTTTTATAATTTTTATTTAAATGCTTATTTTCCATGTTTTGAGTGTCTTTGATATTTTAACTGAAAACGTTAAAAATATTTTTAAGTTTTATGTTATAAATCTAATTTTGTTTTTGAAAAATACATTTTCAAAATTACTAGACCAAACAAATTTTAAATGTTTTACAAAATTGAAACTTAAAATAACTTGAAACTATTACCATCTATGGTCACTCGAGCGAAGTAAGGGGCTTGAGCGACCCTGTCGAAATTCTGCACCATCTGATGTGGAGTCAGGAACTCCATGGACAATTTGGTCCACTATTGTACGAAATTTTGTGTCCTAGCCTTACCTATATATATGTACATAATAAGGGGACAAGAACCAAGAATTACTTAGCAAATGTGGGTTTTGAAGATGTAGTAGAAAGAAAACGACGATAATTCACATATTTTTAAAGTGGCGATTGAAGACTCGAGACTTGTAAATTCTTTTCTTTTCGTTTCTTAATTAGGGGTGATGTTTTACTTTTCAACCATGTGTTTTGGTAGTTCAAATATGATTGGCTAAGCTTAAAACTAGCTAGAATAACGTTGTAAATGCTTTAATTAAATTTTTTCAGTTTTTGACATTAAATATGTGTTTGATTGAATGTTTGCTATTTTCTTAACGCTTTCAAATACTTAATCACTATTTGAATGATTTATATTATTTCCTAGAGGTCGAATACGAATTTAAAGACATTTTAGAAAACATAATAGATTTTGATCAGGGGTAGAAGTATTCAACTGTATATGGTTTATATAATCTTTTATTGAACGTCCTTTGTTTTTAATGCATTTTTATGTATTTGCAAATTTCATAGAGGTAGTAGAAATAGGTTTAACCCTACTCTAAAGAGATCGTTAGATAAGTTAGGAACATTTATTGTTAATTCAAGCTTGTATTAGTTAATTATTGGAATTGAAGATTAAAGTATAAAACATAGGTGGATTAAGAGTCCTAGTACGTTCATAAATTCAAATTTTATCGACAGTTATCAAAAATTATTTAAAAAGCTTTATTTTAATGATTTTAGTAATTTTTAGTTAAAATTAACTCAGAACATAAATTAGGTTTATTGGGTTAATGTTTGACTTAATTTATTTCATAACTAAATACACAATTCTAGTGGGATCCACACTAGACTCATATCCACTTTATTATTTGTTTTGTTACCGTGCACTTTTAAATTTTCAGAGCACTCGACAATTAGAAGTTGACAGGCGCTTGATGGGAATGAATTGAAGGTCCTTGTGGACGCGACGGTAAATGATGTTCAAGAGTTCTATTGTAATGGGGTGATATGCTGGAATGAAAAGGGGGAAATGGTGGCAGCTATGTTCAAGTCTATTTGGGGAATGATCGAATCTTATACACCAGAATCTTCGGCTCTCATGGAAACACTCAACTCTGCAGTGGAGTAGTCACTATCTATCGCATCCTTAGAACTAGACGGTGTTAATATTGTTTCGAAGGTTTTGGAAGGAATTGAATCATATATGCACATTGATAAGTATAATTTATACATTTATATTGACTTCTTAATGAGGAGTTTTTGGATAAATTTGGGAATTTTAGAGTCGATATTTATTGAGTATTTGTTCATTTTTGTTATTGTAGGATAAAATCCTCGAACTCAAGTCACATTGGTGAAATCGAAGAATAAATGAGAAGAAATTGAGTTTTTGTGGTGCATATTAAAAGCCAAACATTAGAGGATGAGAAAAAAAGAGAGATAAATATCAATAAGTTCAAAGTGTGTTGAAGTGACATTGAAGAGTTGAAGTGAAGGATCAAACACCCGAAAGTCGAAGAAGCGAATTAAGAAACTATAACCGGAACATGTGAGGAAGTTAGAGAATAAACTTTGGTAAACAAATCTTCACAAGGAAAATAATATACCATTGAAAATATAATTGAATTACAAGTCCAACAATTTTTACGGATCTCAATTTAGAGTTTCTTACACGAAGTTATGGCCATTTGAAAATAAGTCGTCGGCAAAACACATTTTGTTCGCGAGCGGCTCATCAACCAAAAAATGGTTGTTTTTGTCTGCTTAAGAGGACAGACTAGTTGCTCGAGCGGACGTTCCCGCAGCCAAACCTTTATTTGAGTTAGAATTCTATTTTTGGCATGTTTTTGGAGACTTAGTGTACGAAATTCAATCCTAATTGGATCCATATAAATAGTAGAACTCTAATAACGTTTAGGGGATTATATTTTGGAGAGAACAAAAAGGCAAAACACAAGATTTTTACAAGAATTTTTTCATCTGAACAAGATTATTGGGATTTCAAGCTAGAGAAGTTGTGATTCTTGGGCAATCCATTGAAGACAATCAACGGGGCCAAATTAATCCTCAAAGTTCTTCTTGCAATCAAATATCTGGGTGATGAATTTTTAATTTATTATGTGTTTTTGTAAATCAAATATGATTGGCTAAACTCTTTATGCTAAGGATGATGATGCAAACTATATGTTGAAGTTTTAATTTAAGGATTCTCATTTCTAATCTTAATTTTTGTTTGTTTGATTTATGTCATGGTTTTAACATTCGTTTGAACGAACAATCACCGTTTGAACGTTTTTGTGATTTATTTTTGTTTTCGGAACGTTCAAAATAGATTAGCTCATTATGGTTTTAAACACTAATTAAGTCTTATAAAAATTAGGAATAATTTTCTATTTATGCTTGGTGTAATCAAAGTTGACAATCTTGATGTTGAAAGCGTTTTTGTGTATTCGAATTCAAATTATGAATATTTTAGAACGTTTATGAAAATAGATTTAATTCTACTCGAAAGAGATTATTAGATAATTTATGATTATAGATTGTCAATTTTAACATAAATTAGATTAGAACGTCGGATTTTAATTATTAAAATAGATACTAATGGTGGAGTCAAATTCCTAGCATAACTCATTTACTTGAATTTTCTCCAAAAGCCATACTTGATCGTAGTTCAAATTATAGTCATAATATATGAATAGTTATAATACTTCTTTCGATCATCGTGTGTGTATTCGACTTAATTTCGAATTGGTCGAAATAAAGCTAAAGTCTAAATTCTCATGGGAACGATACTCTATATTCACTTTTACTATAACATGTCAAAAAACCAGTACACTTGCAGGATTTCACCGAACAAATTTTTTGATCAGAAATTTAGGGTAGTGTATTCAATTGAGACTTTTATAAGTATGTGACTTTTGTAGACTTCGTGAACTTTTAAGTGACGTTTATAGATTTGTTGAGAATTAATAAAAATCTTACTTAAACTTCTGTAGACTTTTATTATAGACTTTTGTAGACTTCTACAGATTCTATTTATTTTTTTTAAAATGTTAATTAGTTAAATTTTTATATAATATAATATTATTTTTAGTAACTTCCCGCATGTTTAAATTATCCACAATACTATAATTAAGAACTCAAAGTAATAAACCATATTTTTCATGTCAATAAACCTTCAGTTCCAAAAATCCAACTCGGAAATTGATTCCATTTACACCCCACAAAATGCATCATATTCATCTGTTCTCCAATCTACAATACGAAATCTAAGGCCGGCATCAAACTCCCATCAGAGACCTTTCGTAATCATTACACCTGAGCATGAATCCCAAATTCAGGCAGCAATTTATTGCTCAAAGAAATATGGGATTCAGCTAAAAGTACGAAGTGGTGGACACGATTATGAAGGACTTTCATACATATCTCAAACTCCGTTTTTCATAGTGGATATGAGAAACCTAAGATCAATATCAATTGACACAGAAAAAAACACTGCATGGGTTCAAACAGGTGCAACACTTGGTGAACTTTATTACACAATTGCTGCAAAAAGCAAGACTCTTGCTTTCACAGCAGGTGTTTGCCCTACAGTGGGTGTTGGAGGGCATTTTAGTGGAGGAGGATATGGCATGATGTCTCGTAAGCATGGTATTGCTGCAGATCACATCATTGATGCCAAACTAATTGATGCTAATGGACAAATTCATGACCGAGAATCCATGTGAGAAGATCTCTTTTGGGCCATTAGAGGTGGTGGAGGAACCAGTTTCGGGATTGTCGTTGCATTTAAGGTGAAATTAATTGTTATACCCGAAACTGTGACTGTTTTCAATGTTACAAGGACATTAGATCAAAATGCAACTCAGATAGTACACAGATGGCAATACGTTGCTGACAAAATTGATGAGAATCTTTTGTTAAGACTCTTCTTAAGAAGCATCAACTCTTCAAATGGGAAGAGGACCATAGGAGCATTTTTCACTTCTTTGTACCTCGGTCCAGTTGATGATCTCCTCCCAATCATGCAAGAGAAATTTCCAGAATTAGGTTTGGTGAAAGAAGATTGTACTGAAATGCCATGGATAGAGTCCATACTCTTTTCGCAGGTTTCAGGGTGAATCACTGGATGTTTTGCTAAATAGAACTCAAGTTTCCACGTCATATTTCAATGGAAAATCCGACTACGTGAAGCAACCAATTCCAGAATATGGTCTCAAAAGCATATGGAAATTTCTTAACGAAGAAGATGTAAATAGGGCTGAATTGCAATTCAGTCCATATGGAGGGATAATTGATGATATCTCTGAATCAGAAATTCCTTTCCCACATCGATCAGGCAACATATTCATGATTCATTATGTTGTGGGCTGGAGTGAAGAAGAGAATGCAGAATCACAAAGACATATAAACTGGATTCGGAAGATTTACAGTTTTATGGCTCGTTATGTTTCAAAATCTCCAAGAGATGCATATTTCAATTACAGGGATTTGGATATTGGAATGAACAAAATTGAGGGTAATACGAGCTACAAACAAGCTAGTGTTTGGGGATTTAAGTATTTCAACAATAATTTCAGAAGATTGGTTCATATCAAGAATAAGGTGGATCCAACCAATTTCTTTAGAAATGAACAAAGTATTCCACCTGTATCATTATGGTAAAACAACTATTATATATTGGGTATATAGTCATTATTTGTGTACTAAATAAAAAGGATATATGTATCCTGCATAATTTATTATGTAAACATAAATATGCGAGTATTAATGAATAAAGGACCATTTGATTTTTATTTTTTAACTCCATTCATTACCATTTGTGTTCGTTTATTGTACACTTGTCTATGACTAACAATACTTGTGCGTCGAAGAAATTCATTTTGATTATGAAATATGAATGCCGCTAACAATATTTACTAATTCGATCTTTAAGGACAACATAATGGTATTCAAATTTTTTAATGATTTGTTATGATGTTGTGTATGTGAGAGATTTGCTTTGGCACTTTAATTTTATAATATAGATGCATTTTTGAAACAATAATTTTTATCACAACGACCCAAATATAACTATTGGAGTTGGAAAGGCATGTTGGCATTGGACATGACGTCCAACCTACAGGGCTTAAATTGTGCTTCTTCCAATTATCGAATTGATTAACACAAATTGATACAACTTGGTGTTAGGATGAATGGGAATTTTGCTTCTTTTTTTACACAAATTAATAAATAGTTTTGCTATCAAACGTGTCGTGCACCTCCCAATTCTCTATGACATACCACAAGTTTCGTGCAACTCCAAATTTTCTAATCATATGATAATAGATTGTTAAACATTATAACTGTGAATCCCGACCTTCAATGTAAGTTTTCTTTGTTTGAAATATCGTTAATATTATTAATTAGTGATCTTTCTTTATTTTCTGGGATTTTTTTTTTTTAAATAGTTTGATAGTATAATTAACATAATATTTTTGACAATTATTTGTAACTTTATAAATAAAGTATTACCATCGTAATTAGTATACAAAAAATTATACAAATTCTTTATATTAATACCTCACTAATTGAGTCTCATTACATAAGGCTAGTTATTAACATAAGGTATACATATATTAGATATCAAAACTAAAACTAACTGTTGACATACAAAATAATAAGGGCCTAAGAAAGAGACTTAAGAAAAATTGTACGTATAGGCCCATAGAAAGTACCCAAGCATATAGGCCTAGGAGTGTATGTCGTCCAGGCCCAATGGACGCCCAGATAAATTTATATATAGGCCCAATAGAAATTATCCATGGCAGATAGGGCCCAGAATGGATATCGCCCAGATCAAGAACGCTCAAGGCGTTGGGCGACTAGAACGATTAATCATTTTATAAGAGTAACCGTTCTTGAACAGTTTTCTTTCTCTTTTATCATTTCTCCACGTTTCAGGAGTTACAAACAGTTGAATCATCATGGAGGAGTTACAAGCAGTTGAATCATCATGGAGGAAGTGGGTAGTTATTGCCATTTAGGGAAGAAAATGGGTAGTTATTGGGCGACAAGAAGTTTTTGACGCAAGGTTGAAGGAAACCGTTTGGTAAAGTATAAACGAAAGAAGATTGAATGACAGAGAGAAAAGAAGACAACTCTCAAAAAACAGAGAAATGTAATTTCATTCCCTTTTTGGTTTTATATATTTCTTTACAGCGAATTCCAGTGTGCTTGTGCCCCTTTGAGGCATTTCGTTTTATTTTTTCATCATTTGTTAGTATTGTAATCTTCATAAATCAAACACCCCTTGTTGGGACTTTGTCTCAAAAGGTTTGGTGTCCCTTACACATCGTCTGAATCTTTTAATTGTTAGCAAAGAACACATTTTCTGCGCGAAACAATTTGGCACGCCTGGTGGGACCCTTTTGGTATTAGAAGATACAAAAAAGTAGAACAATACGCCTCACAAGAATTTAGATAAGGAGCTAGCAAACCAGCGAATCCAATCCGTGATCGAGCGATATGAAGAACAGCAAAATACGCCGGCAACAGAGGGATAAAATCAAAGCCGTTATGAACCGATGACGGAATTGAGTGCACGCACCATGCGCGCGTTGCTTGGCGAACTCACACAAGATGTCGTGGGACAGGTAAGCCTGCAAAATGTTCATGATATGGAAAAGTTTGTTCAAAATGAAAATGTGCATTATGATAACATGGCCAAGCAATTAAGCACCTTAAATGAACTTATGAATAAGTTAGTAGGCCAAACATGTCAACCAATTTTGCCAAGTATTGGAAATCATTTCCAAGCCAGGACGATCGTAGGGCACAATTCACCAACGATGAACCCTATGAACCCTAGTTAAGGAATAGAAACGCCTTTTATACCATCAACGTCAAATGTAGGGGGAGGCGGCATGGCCAATTTGAGTGGTCATAATGTGGGATCGTCCAACTTGGGGGGTAGCCCGAACGCAAGAGAAAACATCCCAAATATAGGACAAAACGCAACACGCTTTAGCGAGGGGGCAAATGTCCAAGTAAATGGCAATAATACCTTGAATAATGGTAATTTGACCACAAATCCGGGGTTAAATAATAGACCTCAGATGATCCCACCTGCGAACCAACCTATAGGAGTCCCATACGATCCCAACACGGCCTTGAGAAACCAAATCGCAGAGATAATGCAAGATCAGATGGCTTTTGGAATGCATCCTTTCATTAGGCCGACCTATAGGAAGCCATATCCCGATTGGATAGACCAAGCGTATCCATGGCCTAGAGGATATAAAGTGCCGGAATTTTCATTATTCACAGGTTTAGGAGAAGTCTCAACGTTGGAACATGTAGGGCGATTTACATTGCAATGTGGTGAAGTCAATGATTATCATAAAATGAGGTTGTTTCCTAGTTCGCTAACAGGGATAGCCTTTTCATGGTTCATTAATTTACCAGCAAACTCTGTTCAGACATGGCAACAATTAGAACAGTTGTTCCATGCTCAATTCTATAAAACCGAATCTGAAGTTACCTTGGCCGATTTGGCGAATTTACGTCAAATGCCAACTGAATGGGCGGAAGTTTTCCTTCAAAGATTTAAAACTGCTAGGAGTAAATGCTTCGTGCCCTTACCTGAAAAGGAATTTGTTAAGATCGCTCAGAGTTGTTTAAGTTTCGATTTAAAAAAGAAATTTCAGGATAGGGAGTTTCCTGATCTTTTCCAATTAACGGCCAACATGATTAGATATGAGCGTTTGATAAGGGAAGAAGAACAAATGAAAAATTCTAGCAAAGGGACTTACTATGGAGACCCAAATTTCGACGTTCATATTGTAGACGAATATTATGATCAAACCGAGATATGTCTGGCCGAATTGGTTAAAGGAGATGCGTATGCATGCCCCTTAGTGATTAACTCAGGGACGACGGCAAAAAATGAGCCTCTAAGAGATACAAGCAATAAGGCTAGAGCATTTTCATTCGATATAACCAAAGCTGATACTATATTTGACAGATTGTATAAAGACAAACAAATAAAACTTAGCGATAAGCACAAATTGCCAAATTCTGAGCAAATTAAGGATAAGAAATATTGTAAGTGGCATAATGCATGGTCTCATACAACTAATAATTATTTGGTTTTTCATCATATATTACAGGATGCCATTGAATCAGGACGAATCACTTTTGAAGCTAAAAAGAAGATGGCAGTGGATGAGAATCCTTTTCTGCGGCCACTAGGAGTAAATATGATAGCGGGTTTCAAAAGTGGTTTATCTAAATTCAAATTGGTAGTTGATAATGGAGACGAGGATCTTGAACAGCATCCTAGTGTGTTCGAACGTCTCAAAGCCAAAGAAGTCGAAAGGAACGAAAGAATGTTGTGTGCTAGATATAGTAGAGAAATAAGTGAAGATGAGGATAAAATGGGAGTATGGGGGCGTCACAATCATCCTAACATGACCCCAAATTTCCAACCTATTCAAGGGCGAAAGGTACCAAGGCCTCCTTTTGAAAAACAAATCAGGCCGACGCATGATGGCAGGCCGATGTACAACGGTAGGCCGATGCTCAACAGCAGAACGTTCATGCCACAGCCCCATTGATCAAATGTATGGCACTCATTCCAATATAGTGCATGAAGGGTGATACCCTTTGATTAAATGACCAGGACGCAACAAAGACGTCATCAGAGAAATTATGGATGAATGATGAGGCAGCAACAGGAGATGATACGTCCCAAAATGCCCGATTTGTCCAAGGCAGTTGCTAAAGAAAATCTCGAAGATGAGAAAGAAAATAACGTGGGCGATTCAACAGAAGAATTGCCGGAAGATTTTTCTGGTAGGTCGAGATTTGAAAGACGCAGCAAAGATGAAGATGAAGATGATCCAGGACAATCCATCACTATTCAATTTGGTTCTTTGCCCCCAGTCTTGGCTAATAATTATTTGCTTGCCAATGAGTTTAAAAGTAAGGGAGATGAGGAGACACAAGAAGATGAGGGAGAAGAAGCATGCACGTTGGAATGTGAGGGAGAAATTGGGCAAACCTCTGGAGGTATATGTGAGGAAGAAGAAGATGATGGCTTGACCGATGTTGAAGAAGAGATTGACCTAGAATCAGAAAGAAGAAAAAGAGGAGTTTCATATAACAATCTACTAAAGCAGCTATATCAAGAAGGCGTCCGAGAAGTAGATTTGTTGGGCGAACCATCTGGGCGATCTTTTGATTATTACATGTTATACGGGACGCCTAAGAGAAAAATAAGGGTACCACGCCCGAAAAGTATGGACCACCTCCAATGATATTGCCACCCCTACAAAGTTGGCAAGAAGAGAGCGGACATAGAAACTCGTAAGGCAAAAGCACGGAAGATCGTGCAAAATGTTGCACGTTAATTTGACACAGCAATTTGATCCAAAAGATGATGGGAAGCAAGAGGTAGAGATAGAGGCAACTGAAAAAGTCATTTTTAAGAAGCCGACGACCAATTTAACCAAACATTTAAGACCATTATATGTAAAAGCTTTAGTCAATGGCATCCTAGCCAAAGTTCTCATTGACAATGGGGCCGCTATAAATACCATTCCATCCAGAATGATAAAGAAATTTGCAAAGACGGAGAGTGATTTAATTCCTACTGAAGTTATTCTTACAAGCTTCAATGGAGGGCAACTCGCCCCGGAGGAGTAATGCCGTTAGATGTGACGGTAGGAACTATCACTAAAAACCACGGTATTCTTTGTAATAGGACAGCCGACTTGCTACAATGTGTTGTTAGGAAGAGATTGGATTCATGGAAATCGTTGTATACCTTCGTCGCTCCATCAATGTCTAGTTTTTGGAACGATAAAGTTGAAGCAAGAGGTGGTACAGTGCATCATAGGCCTTTTGTCACAGAGGCTAATCGGTTGAGAAGTTCATGTATGAGGGAAATTATGGACTGTGAGGGTAGTCCAAGATGGAGAAGAAACTCGAATCATCGCAAGAAAGCGAAGAGTCATTATCGATGAGATGCATTTCATCGAAATGTTTGATCAAATGAGGCCAAACATAGTGGTTCTTGAGGAGCCAATAATTGGCAAAAAGATAGTCAATAAATGTTGAAGAAGATGGCTAGCTTTGTGATGTCAAAGCCAAGTCAATGGCTTTCAAGAAAAGGTGCGAAGAAGAAATGAAAAAGGAACGGCTTTAAAAATTTTAAAGAACAAGTTAGCAGTGTTCGAATTAGAGCAGAATATCGGCCGAGAAGTTAATAAGGTGGATTGTTTAGACGCAGAAGGCATTACTACAAGGAACCTGGACGATGATGTGATAGGAGTTATGAAGACCGGGCACGCTCAAGCACAAGATCCTTTGGTAAAAGTGAATATTGGGGATGAACGAGAAGATCGCCCAACATTTGTCAGTCAAATGCTTAGCAGAGAGGTAAGTGACCAGTTAATTGCTTTGTTAAAAGAATACAAAGATTGTTTTGCTTGGGAATATGAACACGTGCCTTGGTTAGATAAAGATTTGGTAGAACATAGGCTACCAACCAAGCCACATTTTAAACCCCATAAGCAGCCCCCCAGGCGCTTTGCTCCTAATGTATTGCCCGAAGTAAAGAAAGAAATAGAACGATTGTTAAAGGCATGTTTTATTAGGACAGCCAGATATGTTGAATGGTTATCCAATATTGTGCATGTATCAAAGAAAAATGGTAGTATTAGAGTTTGCATAGATTTCAGAAATTTGAATTTAGTAACGCCCAAAGATGAATATCCAATGCCAACAGTGGATTCTTTAGTGGATTCAACTGTCGGGCACATGATGTACTCCTTTATGGATGGATATTCAAGATACAACCAAATTTATATAGCTGAAGAAGATATACATAAAACTGCATTCAGATGTCCTGGTGCTCTAGGATGTTTTGAATGGGTGGTCATGCCTTTTGGTTTAAAAAATGCAGGAGCCACTTATCAAAGAGCAATGAATTTGATTTTTCATGATATGATAGGAGAATTCGTTGAAGTTTATGTTGATGATATAGTGGTTAAATCGCTGAAAGAAGAAGACCATTTCCAACAATTGAAACGTTCATTTGAACGGATGAGACAGTATAAATTAAAATTGAACCCGCTAAAATGTGCATTTGGTGTTAATGCAGGAAATTTCCTAGGGTTCCTAGTACATGAAAGAGGAATTGAACTTGATAAAAATAAAGCAAAAGCCATTTTAAGGGCTAAACCACCTAAGAACAAAAAAGAATTGCAAAAATTCTTAGGACAAGTGAATTTTTTACGACGTTTCATCTCTAATTGTGTAGGGCGAACGAAAGCTTTTTCGCCTCTTTTGAAGTTGAAAAATCAGGACGACTTTGTCTGGAAGGAAGAGCATCAAGAGGCTTTTCATAGCCTGAAGATATATCTATCAAATCCACCAGTGTTAGTTTCACCTATCCAAGGACGGCCAATGAAAGTTTATATATCGGCCGAGCAGGAATCAATAGCTGGACTAGTCGCCCAAGATGATCAGTTTGGAGAAGAAAGGGCGATATATTACCTTAGTAGATGATTAACTACATGTGAATGTAATTATTCTGCTATTGAAAAATTATGTATGGCTTTATATTTTACATGTACTAAATTAAGGGCTTACTTGCGGCCCGTAACTATTTACTTAATCTCTAAAGTGAATTTAGTTAAGTACATGTTCTCTCGTCCTATTTTGCATCAAAGGATTGGTCTTTGGACTTTAGCACTATTAGAATTTGAAATACGATTCATATCCTAAAAGGCTGTCAAAAATCAAGCGTTGGCTAACTTTTTGGCCGATCATCCATGCTTAGACGTGCCTGGAGAGATTGAGTTAGAAGTCGATTTGCTCAAGTTGAAACCCTGGAGTTTATACTTTGACGGCTCAAAGACTGCTGGGGGTACAGGAGTAGGGGTAGTGCTAATAAACCCATTAGGGGTTTGTTACAAATTTGCTTTCGCCCTGACTGAAATGTGTACTAATAATCAAGTCGAATACGAGGCATTGATTGTGGGTTTAGAGCTATTATTAGATTTAGGGACAAAAAATGTGCTTATCAGAGGTGATTCTCAATTAGTAATTTATCAATTGAATGGCGATTTCAAATGCCAAAGTGATTCTGTCATAAGCCAATATGGCATCGCTCAAGAGCTATTGGACGAATTCGACAAAGTAGAGCTTCAATACGTTAGTAGGATATATAACGATTTGGCAAATGAACTGGCCCAAATGGCATCGGGTTATTCAAAAATGTTAAATAAGGATTATGCTTGTGAGTATGGAATGATATTGCCCGTAGTTCAACGAAGGGCGAAAGAGTTTGATGTGCATTGTATACAAGATGGAGACGCAATGGATTGGAGAGAAGAAATAAAAAAATTCTTGGAAGAACTCGATAAGAAGAGCGATAGGAAGGTAAAATTACGCTCATTGAACTATCTGCTGGTTGAGGGAGAATTATATAAGAAACGCTCAGATGGTGTGCTTTTGAGATGCATAAATCTACAAGAAGCTAAAGTAGTTATGGCCGAAGCGCATGAAGGGATGTGTGGAGCACATCAAGCTGGCCAAAAGATGAGGTGGTTGATCATTAGGAGTGGGTATTTCTGGCCTAAAATGGGCGAGTTGTGCGTTTAGTATGCTAAGAATTGTTTGGAGTATCAAAAACATGGCCCAATCCAAAGAATGCCAGCGAGGGAAATGGTACCTATTATTAAACCATGGCCATTCAAATGTTTGGCGATAGATCTGATAGGAAAGATTTACCCCCATCGTCCAAACAACACACTTTTGTAATAGTTGCCACTGATTTTTTCACTAAATGGGTAGAAGCGATACCTTTGAAAGAAATCTCTCAAGGAAATGTCATAGGGTTCATTCGTGATCACATCGTGTATAGATTTGGGATACCTCAAACTTTAGTGATGGATCATGGAACTTCTTTAAATGGGAGTCAAGTGAAAGAATTCCTGAGCGAGTTTGGAATTAAGTTGGCAAACTCTACACCTTATTACGCCCAATCCAACGGCCAAGCGGAATCGTCAAATAAAGTTTTGAAGAGTATCATAAGGAAAATGATAGGCGAAAATGCCAGAAACTGGCATGAGTGTTTGAATAGAGCGTTATGGGCTTATAGAACTTCTCCACGATCTAGCACTAAAGTGACTCCTTTCCAGTTAACTTATGGGCAAGAAGCGGTGCTGCCTATGGAAATTAATGTGCAATCGATCAGAGTACGTTTGCAAAATAGTGTAGATGACAATGAACATACTGAGCTACTCGTTCAGAATTTATTAGAATTAGACGAATTGAAGTTGAACGTCTTAGATAGATTGCGAATTCAAAAAAGAAAAATGGCTTCGTATTATAATAAAAAAGTTATACTAAATGTTTTAGTGCGAAGGATTTGGTCTGGAAGACAATACTCCCATTGGATAGTAGTAGTCCAAAGTTTGGAAAATGGTCGCCAAATTGGAAAGGACCATACAGAGTTAAAGAGGTGTTACCAAATGGAGCATATCATCTAGAAAATTTGGATGGTATGAAGCACGTGAGGTCTATTAATGGCAAATATTTAAATAGGTACGTTCCATCGGTTTGGGATTTTGAACGAGTAGATGTTTAACATTCGATTAGATGTTTAACATTAAAGGACACAGTTCTATAAACGAATAAAACTATTCATTTCATTGGATAATTTGGTTGCCATGATTGGCTACCGTTACAAAGGGAAATTAATGAAACAAAAAGAGAAATTGTCCTTAAAACGTTCAAGTCTTAATTACAGCCTTCCCCAAATAGAACGATCCGCTCTCTAAGCTTCTCCCATTCATCGCTATTGCTCAATGTAAGCAAAGTGGATAGTTCATCTATGATTCCTTCGTCCACTTCTAGACCGAATAACACTCAAGCAAGGATCTAGCCCGTTCAACTTCCCGAGAAGCATTGCACTTCTTGGCGGCGATCCCAGCCTTATACCGTCCATCTTTTCTTGAATTTCTTTCATCTCGAGCAGCCAAACTCATCATCAAAGAATCCTCAACCATAACCTCGTAAGAAATCTCATTCGATTGTTTTTAGCTTGATCGATTTCTCGGTGAAGATATTTCTTTTCGGTCACAAAGATTGACATATTGAGTTTTCTTGGCTTTGAGTTCCACATTTTTAGCCAACAACGCACTTATCTCCTGATGGATGATTTTCAAAGATAACTTGAGGTCCGTGGAGAGTTTGAGTGAAGGAAGCTCAAGTGCTTGGGCCATTTGGCAGCTTAAACGCTCAAATTTGTCTCGTTGGTTAGCAGCACTAGTGTGTGAGATATCCATGTCCCTGAAAGAAGTGTATTCAAGTACTGCCTGCTTAAGAATGTTCATGTTTTCTATGGAAAAAGCAGCAGAGGTAGAAGAAGGACGACTGGCCGAAGATGAACAAGCGGTCTGACTAGCCTTCACTTGTTCCCACGACGTAAACAAGTCCTGAATAGAGCGCAAGATGGTATCAACGTCCTGTAAAGGTAAAAACGATTACTTAGCATCTTTATGGCAATAAGCAATGTAGAGTAAACGAAAGAAAACTACCTCATGGGTTGACTCATCACTAGTTTTGGAGGAGGAAGGAGGAAATGTGCCACTGGGCGATTTGACTGCTTGCGAAGATCTATCCTTATCTGAGCGTGCTGGTTCTGGTACAACCGGCAAATCAATTGGTCTTTCTGCAAAGGGACGAATAATGATAAGTTTTTCAAGAGTAACGCCATGACAAATGATAATGTTAGAAAAAATGTCATAACTATGTGCATATATTACCATCCGGTTCTACGCTTGGAGGGAAAACGCCCTGAAATGACGGAGATTCTCCAACTGGCTGGGCGATCGAAGCGGCTGGGTCTTCGAATCCCTTTACAGGCAAATCCACTTCGATGGATGGCTCGAAAGATGGAGGAATTGAAGGGTCGGGCGAAGTAGAATCTTTCAAAGGAGAAGTGACCCCCTTCTGGTTTAGAGCACAAATAGAATATCAATATCTATATTAAAGTGTTCTTTAAATAAAGGGAAATCATATTACTTTTCTTCTGGTCATAGGAGGAGCACCATCATCGTCATCATTATCATCATTAGGTTGACCTGATGAATCCAACGTTGGCTATTTACGGCTGGATGCACCTTTTGCAGCTCCAATTTGGGCGGGAAGAGAACTGGATTGAGTTGAAATCGCAACAGAACGTCTAGTACGCATTGTTGGAGATTTTGAAGGAGAAGAAGAAGGAGCAGGATGCTTAACTGATATGGGCACAGCAGGGATAGGAATCGGAGTAGAAGAAATGCAAGTTCTGGAAGACCTCGATCCCTCGAGTATATGGAATGCATGGTTGACGTTAGTAGTGAAGAATCTACGTTTCACAGAAGGTCAAAATTGCTCAAAAAGAGGATGAACGGCCAAAGTGGGATTAAAAGGAGCCAAAGAAAACCCATTCATCAGAGAAGCATTACGTTCATCTATGGCCTGTGCTTCTACTTTTGTGATAGTATGGAAGCGTTCTTGGAAACTTTTTGAATAACAAGGAGGGATGGGCCAAGTTTGGCCAAAACCGAGCTGTCGGGCAAAGAACTGGGGAGCATAGACCTCAACCCCAACCTTGGCATTGGTGCCCGTAAGAATGTCATGGAACAATTCTCGCCCAATCAAGTATTGGGCCCAAACGGGCAGGACAGCACTCACCTCGTTCAGAGTAAGAGGGGGTTGGACATAGATTGAGACTTGATAAACAGAGAAAGGAAAGAAAGAGGAAATTGAATTTAAATTATAAAAGAATGTAGAGACATCTCAGTTAGACATGTCGACAGGAGCTAATTGGTTGATAACTAGCCCGTAACAACTCACTGGCCGATGGGGTATTGAAGGAATACCAAGCTGTAGAAAATATGCTCTCAACCACAACTGAGCGAACCAAAGAGGCCCACTTCCAGTGGGAGAAGCATTGGTCCTAAGTTGATGTTGAAGGTAGGCCATACCTCTATAGAAGGCGGCCAAAACAAAGAACAGAGATTTAAAGACCTACCAAGGGCCAACTCATGGGTGATGGGCAAATAGGCCATAGAAGGTTTAAGGCTAGGAACACAAAGAATATACCTACACAGCCAAACCTGAAGGAAAGCTACACGCTCTGCATGAGTAGGATCTTTGCCAGAGTTGTCATAAAGCTCCTGCATGCCTGAATAGGAATCTGTATACTTCTTATCAAACTTTGGAGCAAGGGAGGATATCAGCACGGCAGGAGAAATAGTATCGCCCAGAGCAGGAAGTTGACCAAGGCACCAATGTCCCTTAGAGTAATCGACATTGGGCCAAGAGGAAAAATGAAAGTGTTGTACTCGAAAGACCAGAAACTCAAGGCGATTGGGAAAAAGAACAGGTCATAGAGTGGGGGACATGTAGCAATTTCCGTAAGGTCGAGATCCGCACGATCAAAAAGCGCCCGATGGGGCCGTGTTTCATCATCATGCGCGCCGCCAGGCGGAAAGTGGTGTCGACTTTAGGCCATGTGCGAATGCTCTTCTCATGGATTGGCTTCAAAGAGAAAGGGTCCAAGAAAGGAGGTTCTTGGGTGCAAGGAAAAATCGGGCCGTGGCGATCGTCTAATAGAGTCTCAAGGCCCACGAATGACGGGCCCAAATAGAACTCGCTCATATCGTGCCTAGAGGCGAGAAGACACGATGGGTTTACATAAGGTTGGGATAGAAGGTCCCGAAATCTTCGAAAGTGATGCTATTTTTCGAGGAAGCTTTTAGACGTAGCCATTGTTTCAAAGAAATTGAAAGGAGGATTGCAAAGGTAATGACCAATTTTGAAAAGTAAATGAGAAGTCAAGGAGAGGATGAATAGTGTCCTTTATAGAGGGAGAAAGGCGACGACGTGATGGACTATGCGACGTGATGGGGCCGGACGTGGTTATTGGTGCAATGTAGTGGCGCCTTTTTTGGGTTTATATAAATCGTACACATGGGATTTCAGAATCGAAGCGCCAAACATACTTTTTAGAAGATGAAACGCCACTAAGTGAATATGGCTAATTAATAAATGATTATATTAATTTAGCCATATTGGGGGGTAATTGTTGACATACAAAATAATAAGGGCCTAAGAAAGAGACTTAAGAAAAATTGTACGTATAGGCCCATAGAAAGTACCCAAGCATATAGGCCTAGGAGTGTATGTCGTCAAGGCCCAATAGACGCCCAGGTAAATTTATATATAGGCCCAATAGAAATTATCCAGGGCAGATAGGGCCCAGAATGGATATCGCCCAGATCAAGAATGCTCAGGGCGTTAGACGACTAGAACGATTAATCATTTTATAAGAGTAACCGTTCTTGAATAGTTTTCTTTCTCTTTTATCATTTCCCCACGTTTCAAGAGTTACAAACAGTTGAATCATCATGGAGGAGTTACAAGCAGTTGAATAATCATGGAGGAAGTGGGTAGTTATTGCCATTTAGGGAAGAAAATGGGTAGTTATTGGGCGACAAGAAGTTTTTGACGCAAGATTGAAGGAAACCGTTTGGTAAAGTATAAAAGAAAGAATATTGAATGACAGAGAGAAAAGAAGACAACTCTCAAAAAACAGAGAAATGTAATTTCATTCCCTCTTAGGTTTTATATATTTCTTTACAGTGAATTCCAGTGTGCTTGTGCCCCTTGGAGACATTTCGTTTTGTTCTTTCATCCTTTGTTAGTATTGTAATTTTCATAAATCAAACACCCCCTGTTGGGACTTTGTCTCAAAAGGTTTGGCATCTCCTACACATCGTCTGAATCTTTTAATTGTTAGCAAAGAACACATTTTCTGCGCGAAACACTAACATAAGGGTTTGGAGTATTATTCTAAACAATATTGACTTTTCAAGATTGAAGTCTGAGTTTTAATATTTATCACATCTCATTAAAATCAAACGAGCAATTCGGTCTATCTAAAATTCAAAACGAACATCCGAATTCTAAGATTGTTTAAGTATAAAAGTATTAACCTACATATAAAAGTTTGTGCTAGCTACTTCTCTACTAAGCTTGACCTTTTAAGATATAACCTTAAGTTTTAATATGGTATCTAAGTGTATTAATCTCAAACGAACAAACAGATTTCAAGATTGATGTTCTCAAATGAACAACTTACGGGGACATGTTAAGGATATATTTTGCATAGAATAAATATGAAATAACTATACAATATATAAATGTTTGGTCAACTCATATTAACAATATTGATATTTTAAGATAAAAATTCAAATATTAATATGGTATCAGAGTCCATTAAACTCAAACGAGTAATTGGATTCTAATTTGTGTGTTCTCAAACAAGTCATTATCCTGTGGCAACATGTTAAAGTTGATTTTTTTTTTAAGATAGAACTCCAAGAGCATATGATTCACGAAATTACAATTGCTAATTAAATCAATAGACGTGAAATAACAGACAAAAACGACTCTTATGGATTCTTTAGCTTCAAGATAGTACTTGGAAGTTTGGATAATGGCAGCCAATATTGAAATTTATTTGAGGAATTTCGCATAAAGGGATGACTTGACAATGATGATTATATAAAATGTTACTTTGTTTACTTCTTGAACAGATTAATCCAAATCATTGGCGGCTTATAAATTGTTTAACTAATAATTGTATTATGGTCATTGAATTTTCTTCTCATGTGTGTTTTTTGGTTTTTTAAGAAAGATTGAACAATCACTCTTCTCATGTGTGTTTTTTGGTTTTTTAAGAAAGATTGAACAATCACTCGATGTCGATCGTTCAACCACCTCATGTTCGAGAAGTATATATATATATATATATATATATATATATATATATATATATATATATATATATAAATTTAATTTCAACCAGCAAGCTCAAATTAGATTCATTTTTACAATTTTAAGAAAATGGTGACAACCAAACTTGAACTAGAAACATTTGTCCACTTATATATCATTTTCAACCGGCTCATTTGAAAATTTAAGTTGTTCTTGAGAGAATGCATTTATGCATTTAAATTCAAAGCTATCTACAAAAAATAATTTGAACCTTAATGCCCATAACATCCATATATAAAAGTGATAACGTGCAGGAAATCAACAAGAGTGGATATTGGAATGAACAATATTAAGAAAAACACAAGCTACAAACAAACAAGTCACTACAAGAAAGGAGGTTTATGTCGCCGCTAAAAGATTATTTGTCGTCTTTTTATATTTATAGAGACGACATTGTCGTCGCTGTATGTCGTCTCAATAGATTAGTCCTTCTAGGTTAATAGAGACGACATTATTTCGTCGCTATATTCATTTGAATCTATATTGATGACATTGTCGCCGTTACATTGTCATGCTCTAATTCTCTAAATTAGAGAAATTGTGACGACAAAATCTTCGCAAAGGTCGTCACTGTTATCTTAAATAGAAGCGACGTTGGGATCGACGCTATGAACTTTTAGTCGTCGCTATATATATTATATAAATAGGCACGGCATTTGTTGTCACTAATGTACATCCATATGTTTTATTTTAGAGACGACAAATAAACATTTTAATTTTTTTTAAATTTTTAAATTTTAAATAATATAAACAATTTTATTATATATACATAAAATCTACAAATCCCCCAAACCCCCACTGTTGTTCTCATTCTCGTCCTCGTCGTCGTCGTCGTCGTCGTTGTCGTCGTCTTCATCTTCTCTAGAACAAATCTCGGTATTCTATTCTTCAGAATTCTTCTTAAGACGTTGAATTGTGCTCTCCATTCGGCGCAGCTGAGCCTCATACATGGCAAACCGATGATCGTCATTCTAGGGATCTCCAGAGAACTGATTGAATGTTTCTCGTAGGGCGTTCGATGCAGCGATCAAATCTAAGGAGGGAGAGGTTCCCTTTGGAACCCGTCCAATCCCACAGATGTGTCCTCAACATTCTCCGAGAACCTCCTTTGCAATAGCACGCTCGTCAACTGACGTGCCACTAGAGGCGACTTGTGTCTGTTGAGTCTCCCTCACCTCAACAAGTTTATCATGTTTAATGAGAAAAAACAAATAATAAATAATTAATAAGATAATGTCAGATATAATTAACAACTAATTATAAATTATAAATTCTTCCTCACGTAGTCACCAGCTGCCACCAGATTCACCCAATTGCCATCTTGGTGGGTGTGGAAAGTCTAGAACAATTCAATAATTAATGCCCTGCCAATGTTGGGTCTCGGAGTCCCGCTACAATAATTTAAGCGTGAAATTTAGTTAAGAAACATGCATATGTAATGCATTGAAGATTTGTAATATGATATTGAAAAATTTACGTGTACCTCATCGTAACGTGTGGCTGAGAAGTTCTTCGACCCCTGTACGCTCGGGTATTTAGCCTTACTCGATTGACCTTATTCTTTGTCGACCGTTCCTAAAGACATAAAAAACAATTGATTAGCAAAAAACTTTATACTTATAAAAATATTAACATAAAAACGTAAAAAGTAAATGATAATACGTACCACGAAAGTAGGACTTGTGAAGAAGTCAGTGCACTTTTACCATTCCTCGGCAGACAGCTCGTTGTTTGGACGGCTCGGTCGGTGCGCTTTCAAGTGATTATGCGCCTTAAGTTTGTAATCTCGATAACGATCAGCCACCAGGCGTTTTATATCAGTACAGACCGCCTGGTACTCGTCAGGCGACTGATCGCTCTGAAGAACAAAATAGCTTTGCAACGTAGGAAAAATTATCGCCAATGTATATTACATGGAACAATTATTTAGAGAATGCGCTAATGTAAAAACTATTGTAAGTCAATACCTCGATGATGCTACGTAATTGTGCCCGCTGCTTCTCTGGAACATCTGTTCATGAAGGGTAGCAAGGGGGCACGATGAACCTGACTTAGTTCCCAACCAAACGCGTGAAATACTTCGCGATATTTTTGATCGGCAACATTGTATGTTCGACATTGTTGAACACGATGAGAAGTGGCATTATCCCGTTGGCCTGCCAAACTTTCTCAAGGTTAATGCCTCAAGAGATACTCGTCGCTTAGACGAGGGTGCTGAAAAAGAACGAATACGAAATGTTTGATACGAAATTGTAACATACAAAAAAAATTAAACAAAAATTATTACTAGACTCGTAGACCTAATCGAGCCGATAAGGTGGCTAATGTGGAGGATCGCCTACATCACGTCAGCCACACTAGCACATGACAACATGGAACATCAATTAGTGCGGAAAAGGACTGTACACTTAGTTTATTACACATGAGTCCCTAAATTATTCAAATTTTTGTGCAATTGATCCCTAACTTTCATTTTAATGATGAATTGGTCCGTAAAATTAGTTTTTTACACATGAGTCCTTAAATTATGAGTTTATGCAAAATTGATCCCTAACTTTCATTTTACTGATGAATTGGTCCCTAAACTTAGTTTATTACACATGGTCTCTAAATTATTCACGTTTTTGTGCAATTGATCCCTAACTATCATTTTAATGATGAATTGGTCCTTAAACTTAGTTTATTACACATGAGTTCCTAAATTATGAGTTTATGCAAAATTGATTCCTAACTTTCATTTTACTGATGAATTGGTCCCTAAACTTAGTTTATTACACAAGAGTCACTAAATGATGAGTTTTTTTGTAAAATTGATCCTAACTTTTGGTTTATTGATGAATTGGTTCCTAAACTTAGTTTATTACACATGAGTCACTATATTTTGAGTTTTTGTGAAATTGATTCATAACTTTTATTTTATTGATGAATTGGTCCCTAAACTTAGTTTATTACAAATGAGTCCCTAAATTTTGAGTTTTTGTAAAATTGATCCCTAACTTTTATTTTACATATGAATTGGTCCATAAAATTAGTTTATTACAAATGAGTTCCTAAATCATGAGTTACCACCAAAATTGATCCTTAACTTTCCTAAATTACCGCTTGCATCAAACAACTTCACATTTTAACTGAAACCACCAAGCTTTACCACCTCATTCACAAAATTATTCACAAAAATCCAGTGCAAAATCATTCACAACATCCAGAGCAAAATCATTCACAAAACCATTCACAAATGACAATGCAAAATCAAATTAAAAAGTAGAAATCAAGCAACCCAGAAGTAATTGAAATAGAAAAATGTTTGTGCCTTGAATCTAAATCATCAAATCCCTAACTTTCGGGTTCTGAACTGATAATGGAAAACATTCAACATCGAATGGAGTTTGAAGTATTTGACTGATAATGAAAAACTTTTAGGTTCTGAGCTAACCTTAATCAAGAGAGACTTGGAGATTTTTATCGTAGAGTGCACACCTCAGGTCACCATGGGTAGATTTTGTCAAACAGCGGCTGAAGGAAAAACACAGAGAAAGGGCAAAATGGAGAAGAAGAAGGCATGCCGCATGAATTAAAAGGGTTGACTCTATAGCGACGACATATGTCATCGCTATTGATCAATAGCGGCGACATGTTTTTAATTTTTTTGGTGCACGCACTTAAAACATGGCACCCAATTTTTCACATAAATAGCGACGACAAATGTCGTCCCTATTAACATTGTTTATTTGTTGTTTGGTCCCTAATCTTTAAATATTATTCATTTTGGTTCTCATATTTCTTCTTTTATTTCAATTTCATCATCTTGATTTTGCAATTTTAGTCCTTCAAGTTTTAGGAGGTTAAATGCGGATCCCAATTCCTTGTTATTATACAAATGAAGTCCTTGTTCACCTATTTTTCATTACAAATACCAACATTCAATCTGATTCACTAACAACAGTAACAACAAAATTTTTATAAGTTTATTTCATAAATTTTAGTGACGAAGGACAACATTCATTCTGATTCACTAACAACAACAACAACAACAACACCGGGACGTGTTACAAAATTATTGAATAAATAATAGTGACGAACAACAACATTCAATATGATTCACTATCATAATACGATTGATCCTCATCATCGTCACTGTTGTCCTCATTGCTTTCACTCGATGTTTCGTCATCCTCGTATTTTTCATGTGTGTCGTCTACCACATCCTCGTCGTTAATGAACGAAGTATCTACTACAGTATCAGAAGAGGCTCTCTTGATAACCGATGCTCCTATCTCACCAGCTTTACCATCATCCCGGTGCAATGATATGTGCTCTAAGTTGTCAAGATCAACGATTAGAGATAAATGAGAAGAGTTGTTATTGTGTAGCAGATGTATCTCTATGATGTTAGATCCCATCATATCCCACGTACTCCTGTGATGGACTACTTGTACTACTCGTTGGTTGGACCACAAGAAGGATCTTCAATGTAGAACACTTGTTATGCTTGGCTAGCAAGTATGAACTGATTATCCTTGACCGCCTCTACACTGATGTCAATAGTGATAACGTTATTCTCAGTTACCTTTCGTCTCCTATCATACCTAAACCATTTACATTGGAACATAAAAACTAAAAGTTCCGATCTAAACTGTAGCTCCAGTATCTCTTGCAGCTGGCCGTCGTAAACCTCACCCCCAGTTCCTAGGACAGACACACCACTGTTATAAGTTTTTCTTCGAATATCACAATCATATGTAAGGAAGCGAACTCCTTTCATAACACAGGCCGTGTAAGACATAACCTGCTGGTAACATTCACTGGCCAACGAAAACAACTCATGAGAAATTTGATGGGCATGGCTTTGGTGCATTGCATACACCTGGATGACAAGGAAGTTGGTTTTAGTCAATGTTACTGTAATGAAGAATGTGGACATATTTGAAATGTATTCGGTCGTTGTTTGTTTACCTTCCAGTAAAACCAAATGTGAAAGTCTCTTTTATGCACCTGATCGATGTTTGGAAAGCCATTGTTCAATAGCTCTTGCCTATGTTGACAGTACAATGTATATAAGATAAACTAATTATTTTTTTTAAAATGACAATTTATTCAAGATAATTTAATAATATTTAAGAACGAAGTCTTGCTACAAGAATGTCTCAATTTCAGAACAGTTGTTGAGGACATAAAATATCGCTTGACTTCGAATATGAGTAGGAAACATCGTTGGTGTCTTCTTTCCAATTGGGCGACACTGCGACTCAAAAATAGAAAGTTGTCTTCGTGGAACACTTACATCCTCATTTATGTCCGGTCGGTTGAACCTTGTTTCTATGTCCTCGAAATACTTTGAACAAAAAGTCAATACCTCGTCAACAACATACCTTTCAGCTATTGAACCCTCTGGTCGTGCTCTATTTCTGATGTAGTCTTTCAGTTTCTTCAGGTATCGCTCGAACGGATACCATCTCATGTGCACCGGACCTCCAAGGATTGCCTCGTTTGCCTCTTTTGGCAGATGCATTACGAGGTGAATAATGATGTCAAAGAAGGTTGGTAGAAATATTCGTTCCAACTTACTGAGGATGAGTATCATGTGATCGTAAGAAGCCATCATGTCGCTAACATTTAGAGTTCTTGCACAAAGCTGCTTGAAGAACGTGCACATTTCAATAATTGTAGTAGAAATAATTTTATTCAAGAACGCGTGACATCCAACTGGCAATAACTGTTGCATGCAGCATGCTTCATACACTTGTTCCCATTCTGATACAATTGCAACTCTCTTTTGATCCCTAATTGCATTAGATCGTGCCTAGAATTGACTGTGTCTTTTGATTTGAATGGATCGTCCAGAATTGTGCCGAGCAAGCTGTCACAAACATTCTTCTCTATGTGTATGAAATCGATGTTATGTTTTAGCTCAGTAGAAGACCAATATGGCAACTCATAGAAAATGCTCATTTTCCTCTAATTCAGCTCATCATCACTTCTCCTCTTTCTAGCACCCCCGTAGTTAGGGTACTTTTCCAGAATACTATGTCTCACACGGCTTAACTGTGCTAAAATGTTTGTAGCCATTAACCGACGAGGAGGTGGTCACCTCTCTATCATCTTGTCAAAGTCTAAATTGTTCCTAAAATGATGTCTAGATGGCAGGAACCGTCGATGACCCATGCAAGCTGTCTTACCTATCACACGAACTAAAGGCGTCTCCTCGTTGCATGTAGGACATGCCATGTACCCTTGACCATTCCAACCTGACAAACTACTTCTCGCTGAAAAATCGTTAACTGTCTACAACAACGCTATATGCATTCTGAATACCAACCTATTATTAGTTTCAACGTCAGGCATGTCAATCCCATCGGCCCACAACTCCTTCAACTCATCCACTAATGGTCGTAAGAATACATCAATGTCCTTATTCGGTGCTTTAGGACCAGGTATCAAGAGAGTAAGCATGAGGTATTCGAGTTTCATGCATAACCAAAGTGGCAGTTGTAAACGATTACAACTACTGGCCACATACTGTACACCAGACTCATGCCACCAAATAGATTGAATCCATCTGTGGCCAAACCTAACTCGATATTTCAGATCTCACTTACCAACAGTGGATTTTTCTGTCAAAATCCCACAACGCATTTCCGTCAACAGGATGTTGCATTGCATTTTCATCCCTAGACCTTTCTCTACTATGCCACCGCATGAGTTTTACAATATCCTTCATCGTAAACATAAGTTTTAGTCTGGGGCCAAGGGAAAATAGCACAACACTTTATGCAGAACATTCTTCTCGTTCATTCTCCTAGAAGTGTGCACCCAACAACTTTTTTGGCAAATCGGACAAGTTTTTCTATCAGCATGCTCACCTCAAAACAGTGCACAGTCGTTCTTGCAGGCGTGAATGGATTTGTAACTCAAACCAAGCTTCGTCATCATCTTCTTAGCTTCGTAGTGGAAGTCCACCAGGTTGATGTTTGGGAAAGCTAACTTCAGCAACTTCAAAAGATCATTGACAGACTTATTTGTCCATTTGTTCACAATCTTAATATGCATCAACTTCACTAAAAAATTTAAGGACGAAAATGATGAAACTCCTTGGTATAGTTCTGAATGCAGAGCCTCAAATAATTCGTCACAGTAACCATCGATGTTTGTACCAGCATGCTCATCACCAACTACGTCGTCCATGACATCCATCATCTCATCATCCATATCTACTCACTCATTATGTCTGTATACATTCACAGTCTGAACCTCGATCTTGCCATGGTATATCCAGGTTACATAACTCTCTACAAAACCATGACGAAATATGTGAGCCTCAACAATTTTCAATAGATGTGTGAGACTGTTTAAACATCTTGTGTACGGACATTTAATCCTTCTCCTGTCGTTTACGTATGGTCTAGCCATGTTTATAAATACTTTCAAACCGTTCCGAAAATTTGATGATTTTGTGCGATTTCTAATTTTTGTCTAACTTTTATCAATATCCATACTTGAAAAACACTATATTTTCACAAATACAGTAAGGATAATAGATAGAGATGGAGAAATGAAATGGAAAGAAGATTGTTATGAAGAAAAAAGATGGAGTTGGAGAATAATTATGGAGAAGGAAATGAAAATATTGTAGAAATACAGTATAGAAATGCGGGGATGGTGAGCTGAAAAAAGAGATTCTATTGCGGTGACATGTGTCGTCTCTATAGATTAAAAATGTCATCACTATAGTTAAGAAATGGGCGCTAATTTTTCTGCCAATATTGAGAACTCTATAGCGACGACAAATGTCGTCTCATTAGACTTCATTTCAAATTACGAGGACAATCATAATTCACGTGAGTTACAACATTATCTATAGATCTATTGCGACGAAAAATGTCGTCGCTATAGATAATAAATTGGCTCCAATTTTCCCGCCAATATTGAGAACTCTACAGCGACGACAAATGTCGTCTCAATAGACTTCATTTGAAATTACAAAGACAATCATGATTCACGTGAGTTACAAAATCATCTATAGATCTATTGCGATGACAATTGTCGTCGCTATTGTTACAAAAAATTGGAGCTATTTATTCCCGCCATCTGGAAAGTATTTCTCGACGACTTCTTATGTCGTTGCTATATATTAAAAATACTAGCGACGACATATTGAATATAAAGACGACTTTTGTCGTCGCTATAGATTTTTAACTTATAGCAACGACATTTCTTTGTCGTCATAATTGTACAGTACAAATGGAGATGACATTTTGTCGTCGCTATTAATGTCTTCGCTATAGTTATCTTTTCTTGTAGTGAGTGTCATGATATTTAATTAGTATTTCAACTCCATAAAATTGGTTCGTGTCAAGAATAAGGTGGATCCCCTATTTTGGTTTAATGAACATGTATCTAACTAATAAAATAAATAATTATAGCAGACTCGTTTGATAGAGTCTTAACTACAATTTAAGTTTTCGAAGAACTCAACCAAAAGCATACGAATTCTAATTAATTTCTTCTCCCATTTATTTCATAAGCAACACGAGCTTATGTACAAGAAAAAGCAAAAGGTCGTTTCTCTATAAATAGAAACAACCCAGCTGTTTCGCTCGTTTTTTGATTCGTGCAAATAATTAAAAGATTACTTAGACGATGTGTAAGGAACGAGACCTTTTGAGACAATATTCCAACAAGGAATGTTTGAATTGAAAGATTGTATTATGCAGCTTGCCTCCAAGGGGCACAAGCATATAAAATTACAAGGTTTGTAAATAGAAAGCAAAAAAATTCAAATGTAAATTCACATATTTCTTTGTAGGAGAGTTGTTCTATCTTTTTCTTCAATTGTTTCGCCTTATTTATACATTGATCATGATTTGCACAATTCTCGCCAATGACTGACCACTATCTCGTAGCACTTCTTCTAAACTAACTTCTCATGACTGTCATACATTTCCATAATGTTTTTTCCATTAACTAACGGTTACTTTGGATTATGGGCCACGTGTAAAACGGCTTCATTATCTGCACAAAGTAGTTATTACTTTATTCACCCAAGCCTTGCTCCATTTTGCCCTATCGTTAAGGCCTTTGTACGCTTGGGTGATTCTTATCTTGGAAACTCGCTCAAACTTCATGTTTGGGCCTCCTATTTTGGGCTTTTGTTTTAAGCCTTTGTTTAAGAAATATTTTGTGTATCAACAATTACCCCATAATATGGCTTAATAAAAGTTAATCATTAATTTTGCCATATTCAAAACTTTACACCTTTTCCCATGACTTTTGAACTTTCAAAAAGTACAAAACCCTTTGGTATCCACTGTTTGACGGCGCTAAAGTGTGTTCTCCTTTTTTGGGCAATAATTTTGCCACGTCGCTCTTCTATAAAAACTCCACTATTCATCATTCTTCTTTACACTACCATTTTTTTACTCTTTCACCAAGGAAAAAACCATTGTTAATATCGTTCTTATTTACAACGGCATCAACAAATTATCTTTCTTTTGAAGATTTTCAAACTTTTCTTTCTCAACCATTGGTCAGTCTTGGTTGTTTACTACCAGCAAATACTCAAAATCATGAATTCCATTTAGGCCCAGCGTTTAACACTACTAACGCTGTTGGGCGTTCTCTTGTTGCCCAGATTTTCCCTTCGTCTCATACTTTTCCTTTTTATGAGCCATTTACATTACCTTCACTTCATAGTGCCAGCATACGAACCTAGCCCAAATCGGACACCAGGTTCTGTGATTGGCATAGACATATGGTTGGTCATGGTCCTACTAGAGAAATTTTTGAGCGAGCTAGGATTCTGGACTTGTTGGAGCTTACTCTTGATATCCTTGTTTTTTAGCCCACTTTATTTTCCATTGCCATATGCTTTTGGGCTTCTGACTACAACACTTTTGTCTTCCCTCTAGGTTCCATGTATGTCACTCTTAGGGATATTAGTGCTTTAACCAATCTACCCCAAGTTGGTACCACTATCTCACCTTCAATGATTGTTACCCATACGCCCCTCCTCAATAGAGAAGCAATTTTTTGGCTCCTACAAGCAGCTCCAAACACTTCGTAATAATACTGTAGCTAAGCCTAATCATGTTGAATGTGTGGCTTTCATCCATTACTGGTTATGTATGTTCGTTATCCGTGTTCCTAGTATTAAACATTTTATAGGTTATTTATCTATTTCCAACGAACTCACCCACGGAAAGCTTTTAAATCTTGGTTCTTTCATTCTTGCTACTGTTTATAGGGACATGGCCACCCTCCAAGATCAACTAAGATCTTCTACTTCTCCCACTAGTAGTGGGCCCCTTTGGCTCGTCCAATTATGGCTTAGGATGTATTTTCCTTATTTTGGTACCACTTCGTCGACTACTTGCCCAGTCAGTTATTACGAGCTGGTAATTAATGAACTTAGTCCATCAACTTAATTCATTAAGGATATTTTTACTCATTTATATACGTTGAACTCTTTGCCTTCTTATTTCTCCTTTTTTGCACATCAAATCCCTCCATACGTCCAACATCCCTCAACTTTTAATGAGGTAGAAGCCTCTGTATCTATTTGGGCCCAATTTTTGGCTAGTCAAGAGCTGTTCTATGTTTTAATCTCTGCAACAAACGCGAACGATGAATTTGAAATTTATGCTCCTCAATGCTTTGTCCATCAGTTTGGGTTAGGCCAGACTTAGTCAATTCCTCTTTGTTATTCAAAAAATCTCAATGAACAATTTTATACCATCACCAGAGACGATGCGAGAGCTATTGAAAGCCACAACAATTCTCTAATGACTGGCTTATCTCTCGTCCCTTTTAATCCCACTTTTACTACTCACTCCCTTTTTAATGAATTTTGGCCCAATGTTGGGCGCATTTCTTTTCCTTCTAATGTTTATTTTATATTTCACACTCTTGAGTCCGATCTCCTTTCAAAGACTCTCAGAAGAACTTCTTCTTCCTCTGGGTCCAATTCTAAAAAGGGTGGTACATATCCTTCGAATGAACCCCAATCATTTGCACCTCCTCAAACTGGTCCAAAGAAAACTTCTAGCAACAAACGGCCGAGCCCACATCAGGCCGATGACTCAGATGAATAAGACAATCCCACTCTTGTCAGGAAGAAGGTATTAAGTTTCTGATCATCTATGATTATTCTTTATTTGACTATGTTCTTGCATGTGTTTGACATACTAACCTGTTACTTTGTTCTATCAGAGGGCATCTATCCCTACTCTTGTTGCTTCGCAGTCGCCGACTATCCTTAGTCCTTCAGTGGTTCCTATCATTGAGGAGCCTCAAAGTTCGGAGTTGCTCACTCAGATGGTTAAAAGGGCTCAATCTCCTCTCGCTGAAGGTTTGGCTATAGTGACTTACACCCCCCTCCCAACCCCAATATGTTCGTCCAATAGTTCTAGAGCAGGTAGTGCCCTTTCTAATACCATAATTTTATGTATACGGATTTTTCATGTTTGACCCTTGCTTTCGAAATAGTCCCTGTTGAGATTCTCATTGTGGAAGAGCCTCCTCGTCCAGAAGACAAGGAGAAAAATCCTACAGCGCTTGGAGACCAATTCCAAGCTGATGCCCCTCCCAGTTCGTCCAAAGAAGCACCTCATTTGCCCAAAGCTGCCGATGAGGTACATCTTTTCCTCTCCTTGCTTTCACATCTTTGGAATGATATCAACTAAAAGACATATATCGATTTTTCTTACAAGATGATGATTCTGTCTTGTGATCTATCCAAGTTTATTCACATCTTAGAAACAAGTCAAGGAGAGTTCTACTCCGCGCTCTTCTTCTGCAACTCGCCCTTCAACCTCTTCTATTCCTTCTAGTGATGACATGAACACTCTCAAGAAGGTCGTGTTAGCTTATACCTCTTTTATGGACAGTGATATATTTAGAGCAAGTGCTACTAGCCAAAAGAAATTATTGGCGCGTCTTAGTAAAGATTTGGCTGATACTCTCCAACGTCCTATGCTCGCACTCTCGGCTAATATTATATTAATTTTAAGAGGATCCATAAGGAGGTAAGCCTTCTACCGTCTAAAAATTTGGATTTTAATAGCAAGAAGACAAGCCTCGTGCAGGCTATAGCTAAAAATGAGCCTTTAAATATTGCTATTATTGAAGCCAAGTTTACCTTGAATGAGCTCTCTTCTGAGGTCATGATTGAAGACTCCTTAATAATGAGTTTAGAAGCTGAGATGAGGGGCATTCATGCCCAGATTGATGACTGTAAACTGCGGCTAGCAGCCAAGAAGCATAATGCTTCTCAAGAGATTGAGTGAACCAGGGCTCTAATGGCTTGCTATTCCGAAGTAACCGTGGACGACCCTGACATGTTTATGGAAGAATTGTCTACTGTTGATGCTCGCCAGCGTTTTGAATGGTCGAAGCTTTGTCACCAAATGAGGTCTATTCTAGAGAGGTTGGACGGGACATGACAATAGCATCCTAGATTGGTGTAAGGGTATGGGTTATAAGATAGGACGATGACATCCTGAAATTTGTAACATTCCTGACTCTTGATGTTTTAATGTAACACTTGTTATTTGACTTGAATGAATTTACTTGCATGTGTCTCGAACGCTTACTCGTTCATTTTCCCATACCGAATGAACATATTTCTTCAAGTATTTTCCATTGATAGATCTTATATGCTTTGTTCCATCTAAATCTTCCAAGTGATAAGCTCTATTAGGCAATACACTTTATACCTAATACGGACCTTCCCAATTGAGCGACCACTTCCTATATTTTGGATCTTTACTATCCAAAGACAATATTGTTTTCCAGACTAACTCACCCATGCTAAAAAACTTCGCCACAACCTTCTTGTTATAATACTTGGCCATTTTTTGCTTTTGAATTTGTAATTTATCTAGGACATCTAGCTTTACTTCATCCAGTTCTAACAAACTTTGGGCCAAAGTTTCTGCAAGTTGATCACTGCTCAAGTTATTTTACAAAGCCACTCTAATTGATTGTACGTTAATATCCATAGGCAATACTGACTCTTGCCCGTAGGTAAGTTGAAATGGGGTAACTCTCGTACTCGAACGCGGAGACGTTCTTTCCCATCAAATCTATCGCCCAACCCCTGAATGGCTTTATGATATGTGTTATTTTCCTTGCTGGCACCCTTTGGATTGGGCCATGTTTGGCACACTAAACAACTCTTAGCATACTGGGTGCACAATTCTCCCATCTTTGGCCAGAAATACCCACTCCTAATAATCAACCATCTCGTTTTTTGGCCAACTTGGTGCGCCCCACATATTCCTTTGTGCACTTCTGCCATAATTGTTTTAGCATTCACCAAATTGACACATTTTAATATAACTCCATCCGTGCGTTTCTTATACAAGTCCCCATCTATTAATACATAATTTAGGGCGCACAACATAATTCTCCTCTCACACTTTTTGTCGGGCTTCTCTAAAAACTCTTTTATTTCTTCCCTCTAATCCACCACATTTCTATCTTATATGTACTGGATACCAAATAACTTTGCCCTTCGTTCACACACGAATTCCAAGTTCAATATTTTGGAGTAACTTGGGGCCATTTGAGCCAATTCATTCGCTAAATCATTATATATTATATTTACATATTGAAGCTTCACTTGGCCAAACTCTTCCAATAACCCTTGAGAAATTTCGTATAAGCTTATAACAGAGCTACTTTGGCATTTGAACGTAACAACCAGTTGGTTGATTACTAGTTGAGAATCACCTTTAACAATCACATTTTTTACTCCCATTTCTAGTAATAACTCTAGGCCTACTATAAGTGCATCATATTCGACCTGATTATTGGTGCATAAATCATCTAGTATAAAGAAGAATTGATAATTTACACTAAAAGCATCTATTAATGCTACACCTACTCGTACTCCCTTGGCTGTTTTTGAACCATCAAAATATAATGTCCAAGGTTTTACTTTGCATAGGTCAATGTCTAGTTCCACTTCATTTGGAATATTGACACATGGGTGATCGGCCAAAAAATCAGCCAGGGCTTGATTCTTGATTACTTTTTGTGGAACATGTTGAATTTTGAATTCGGACAGAGCTAAAGTCCAAAGACCGATCCTTTTATGCAAAATAGGACGAGAAAATATGTACTTGATTAGATTCACTTTATACACTAAATACACAGTCACAGGTCGAAGATAAGCCCTTAATTTTGTATATGTAAAATAAAGAGCTAAGCACAACTTTGTTATAGCTGCATAATCACATTTACATTTAGTCAACTGTCTACTAAGATAGTAGACTACTCTTTCCTCGCCCAATTGGTCTTTATGAACGACCATACCAGCTATAAATTCTTGCTTAGTCAATATATTATATAAATATCTTTATTGGTCTTCCTGAACATTTTTTAGGCCGAAATGCATCACCAACCACTTGTAACACCCCAACGCACCTGGGCATCTAAAAGTTGTTTTATGTACATCTTCTTCAGCTATGTATATTTGATTATACCAAGAGTATCCATCCATGAAAGAGTACATTACGTATCCAGTGGTGGAATCAACAAGAGAATCTACTGTTGGTATTGGGTATATATCTTTAGGCATTGCTACATTTTGATTTCTAAAATCTATACACAACCTTGTTTTTCTGTTCTTTTTTAACACAATTACAATATTAGACAATCAATCGACATATCTGGTCGTTCTTATAAAATCTATTTTTAGCAATCGCTCAATTTCTTTCTTTCATTCTGGAAACACATTGGGTGCAAAGCGTCTAGGTGGTTGTTTGAGGTTTAAAATTTGGTTTAGTGGGCATGCTCTACCAAGTTTCTATCTAAACCAGGTATTTGTTCATATTTCCAAGAAAAACAATCTTTATGTTCTGTCAACAAAGAGATCAATTTATTACTTACCTATTTGTCGAGCAACTGGCTGATAAAGATTGGAAGATCTTCTAATTCATCACCAAGGTTTAACTTTGTCAAGGGGTCTTGCGCTTGTACATATCCTGGCTTTGCAATCCTCACCATGTTGCCCTCAAATTCCTTTGCAAAAATTCATTCTTCTAAGCAATCCATCTTATTGGTTTCGTTATGTAGATCTTGTTCTAGGCTGAGTACCTCACACTCTTTATTATAAGCAATTAATCTAGCTTTAAAAGTCGTAATTTCCACCAAATCCTTTTGTGATTGTCTCTTCGTTAATTCTCTTTGATTAACTTCTTGTCAATTATTGGCTCTTCAAATGTCACTATATTTGGCCTCATTTGAATGAATAATTTTGTAAGGGCTTCCACTGAGAATGGCTCCTTGCTCTGTGCTAATATTTGTATTTCTTCTCCTTCTTGAACCACTCTAATTGGCCCATAATCTCCTTCGTACATGTATCGTTCTACTGAATTAGCCTCTGCGACAAAAGGTCGGTGATCAGTTTGCACGACCTCTGCCTCATCTTTATCATTCCAAAAAACCAAGCATTGATGGAGCGATGAAGGGACACACCGACTCTCGTGTATCCAATCTCTCCATAATAGTATATTGTAAATGGTAGGACCATCTATTGTAAAGAAAATTGTGGTCCTCAATCTCCACTATAATATCCAAAAGTGTTACTTCCTTGGCCGAAGTAGCTCCTCCATTGAAGCTAGTCAAAATTACTCCCATTGGGATCATGTTGCTCTCAAACTTCGCAAACTTTCTTATCATTCTGTAGGGGATTGTATTTATGGCTGCCCCATTATCAATGAGAACTTTGGCAACTGGAATGCCATTAACCAAGGCTTTTACATACAAGGGTCTGAGATGTTTGGTCAACTTCACTGACGGCTTTTTAAATTTGACCATTTTCTTCACATTTATTTCCACTTTTTCCTTATTCTTCTCTGCTTCATCTTCGTTGGATACGTTTACCTGCAATATTTCTTCGTCATGGATTTCTTTTGCTTCCTTTAATTACATAAAATCTCCTGATGGCCATTACCAACCGTTGGGTAGAGGCACTATTTCTGGAGGTGACCTATACTTCTCAACACAAATCACTATTTTGTTCCTTGTGGGCGTTCCATACAAAACATAATAATCGAATGATCTTCCAGATGGTTCGCCCAACAAACCTACTACTGGATTGTCGTCTTGGTATAGCTGCCTGAGTAGATTGTTATATGAAACTCTTCTTATCCTTCACTCTGCTTTTAATTCAATCTCCTCTTTTATGTCTGTCATTCCGTCATCTTCTTCTTCACTATTGTCATGAGTGACTTAATCTCTATTAGATATGCCTTCTTCGCATTCTAAGACTCAAGCTACCTCTGCTGTTTATTCCATCATCCCATCATCACTTTCTTTGTTTTTAAATTCATTGGCCAATAAATAATTACAAGCCATAACTGGCGGCAGAGTGCTGAACTGGATGGTGATCAATTGCCCAGAATGATCTTCATCTTCATCTTTCTTTTTATGCTCAAACCTTGATTTCCCGATGCATTCTTTTTCAATTTACTCTTTCGCTAACTCATCTCTATCTTCTTCTTCTTTGTCTTCGGGGACATTTTAACTCATCACTTTACTCTCCCTCATAGTTTTAGAATACTCCACACCTTGTTTTTGTCTCATCATTTGCCTATAGTTTATTTCAAAACGTCTATGTTGGGTTCTTGTCATTTCATTGAATGGAATCGTCCTTCCTACTCTAGGATTGTATGAATGCCACATATTTGGGCGCTAAGGTTGTGGCCTGAACATTTTGATGCCCTGAAATGAGCATATTGCCTCCCATAGAACGGTTTTACTTGCCATCTAAATGGATGAAAATTAGTGGTGTTAGTTGGGCGAGTTTGTTGTCCATATGTGTCCACTCTTTCTATGATATTGCCAACCACTTTCTAGCACCTGGCACATACTTTTCCTCATTCACCAACGCCTTTCCTTTTAGACGCTCAAAGGCGCTGGGACGCAGTTCATCCTTGCCATCATCAACTAATTTAAATCTTGGGAGACCAAACTTGTCTAGATTTAGGATGACCATGTTGACATCTACTGGCTGTGGGAATAGATTTTCATCCACTGCCATTTTTTTCTTTGACTCAAAGGTATTTCGCCCTGACTCGATAGCATCCTGCAACACATGACGAAGAACTAAGAAAATATTAGTTGTGTAAGACCATGCATTATGCCATTTACAATATTTTTTACCCTTGATTTGCTGAGGGTTTGGTAGTTTATGCTTGTCACTTAGCTTTATTTACTTATCTTTATATAACCGGTCAGATTATATTGGCCTTTGTTATATTAAATGAGAATGTTCTAGCTTTTTTATTTTCTTCTTTTGTAGGCTCATTCTTAATAGGCATTTCTGACTAAGCTAGAATCGGGCACGCATACGTGTCTCTCTTGATCAACTTGGCCAGATATACTTCAGCCTCGACTTGATCTTGGTTAGTGTCAATAGCATGCATGTCAAAATTCGGGTCTCTATGATAGGTCCCTTTACTAGAATTTTTCATTTGTTTCCATTCTCTTAACAATTGCTCATATCTTGTAACACTCGTGCTAAGTTGAAAGAGATTAGGGAATTCTCTATCTTGGAACTTCTTTTTTAGATCAAAATTCAAATAACTTTGAGCGATTCTTACAAATTCTTTTTCAGATAAAGGCACAAAACACTTGTTTCTAGCCGTTTTAAACCTCTAAAGAAAAGATTGAGCCCATTCATTTGGCATTTAACAAAAATTTACTAAATCTGCCAAAGTGACTTCTGATTCAATTTTGTAAAATTGAGCGTGAAATAATTGTTCCAATTGTTGCCAAGTTTGGACAGAATTTGCTGGCAAGTTAATGAACCATGAAAAGGCTACTCCAATTAGTGAATTTGGAAATAATCTCATCTTGTGGAAGTTAGTAACCTTGCCACATTGTAACGTGAAATGTCCTACGCGTTCCAAAGTGGATACTTCTCCTAAACTAGTGAATAAAGAAAACTTGGGCACCTTATAACCTCTAGGCCATGGATACACTTAATTTACCCAATCTGGGTAAGGCTTTTCGTACGTTGGCCGAATTATTGGCCGTATTTCAAAAGCCAATTGATCTTGTATGATTTCTACAACTTGATCTCTTAATATGGCATTGGGATCAAACTGATGTTTGGTCCTATATTGGGCATGAAGGAGCCATTATTTGGCCCAATTACTACCATTGATACGTGAATTCTTCCCATCGTTAACACGTGTAGCATTTTGTCCAATATATTGAACGTTTTCTCTTATATTAAGGCTATCCCCCATGTTAGATGTCCCATCACCCCCTAAGTTGGCTGTGGCTAGTCCCATGTGAGGTGTCTCAACTCCTTGACTCGTGTTTACAATTGGTGAACCATTACCTATAAGACTTCTGGTTTGGAAATGAATTTCCATGCCCAAAGGATTCGATTGACATACTTGGTTTACCATTTTGTTCATGAGTTCTTTCAATATACTTAATTGTTTAGCCATATGGTCATAATGATTGTTTCCATTTTGAGTGAGTCTTTCTACAGTATGAATGTTTTGCAGACTTACTTGTTCAACAACGTCTTGCGTGAGTTCGCCCGGCAATGTACGCATGTGCAGAGACTTAACTCTGTCATTAACTCATAACGACTAACATTTGGTCTTTCCATCTTTGGGTACCTTGTTGACCCTCAAATTGCGACTGTTGGTTTGCTGGCTCCTTGCCAGAATTCTTTTGAGACATGATACTTCTAATATTTCTAACACCAAATGTCCCATTGGGCATGCCAAATTGTTTGTCGCTTTTTTGATTCGTGCTAACAATTAAAAGATTACTCAAACGACGTGTAAAGAACGAGACCTTTTGAGACAATGTCCCAACAAGGGGTGTTTGAATTGAAATACTATATTATGCAACTTGGCTCCAAGGGACACAAGCACACAAAATTACAAGGTTCGTAAATAGAAAGCAAAAAACTTCAAATGCAAAATCACATATTTCTTTGCGAGAGAATTGTTCTTTCTTTTTCTTCAATTGCTTCACCTTATTTATACATTGATCACCATTTCTCGCCCATGACGGATCACTATCTTATAGCACTTCTTCTAAACTAACTTTCCATAACTTCTCATGACTACCATAACTTCACATAACTTTCCATAATGTCTTTTTCATTAACTAACGGTTACTTTGGATTATGGGCCCCGTGTAAAACTGCTTCATTATCTACGCGGTGCAGTTATTACTTCATTCATCCAAGCCTTGCTCCATTTTGTCCTATTGTTTAGGCATTTGTACGCTTGGGTGATTCTTATCTTAGCAACTCGCTCAAACTTCATGTTTGAGCCTCCTATTTTGGACATTTGTTTTAAGTCTTTGTTTTGGGAATATTTTGTGTATCAACACTAGCAAATAAATTGGACCAGCAACAACACATTCTACCTTTATCATCAGGAGTGAAATTGGAACAAACAGAAACAAATAAAATATGAATATTGCAACCTTATTTTAACCTTAGACTTATTCAAAGATAAAATTACATCTTCAAATAAAATATAAAATATAAAACTTATAGAATCGTAAGAGGGTACACGCATGGAAGAAGTTAACGATAGAAGAAACAGAAATTTTTGTTGCAACTCTCTGGTTGTGCCGAAAATTAAGAAAGAGTTCATTTTCAATAGAGTGCTGGGCACGTATAGTGTCTTGACTAATGCCAAGACATATTGATAAGTGTAAAATATATACTTATCTTGATCATTGAATGAGTGTTTTGTTAGGGAATCCCATTAGATTTTTATTAATTTTTTTAAAATCCAAACATGAAAAACATTGGTGAAATAGATGAGGAAAACAAGATGAATCGACATGCTTTGAAGAAAAAATAAAGAGTTGATGTGAAGAGTCGAACCTCGAAAGCCGAAGATGAAAAGAAGGATAAAATTTGGATATGTTTGGCTTAGGTATAGTTCGCTCAATTAAACAATTTCAATATTGCCCATTGATAATTAAGTGTGTTTTATACGTTTATCCTAACTTATAAACTTGATATATAATTATAATTTGAGTGTATTTCTACTTTGTATAAATGTTGTCATTGTAGATAAAACTCAAAAATGGATGTAAATATTTGAGGACTGATTTGCACACTTTCTAAACTTGAAGAGACCAAATTTGGATGACTAAAGAGGTTCGGAGACCAATATGAAATTTTTGGAAGTTGTGGAATAAATGTTGAAGGACTTAGGGAAAAAGGGATTTAATCTGCACAAGAACACTTAAAGTAGTGATCAAATTGCATAACTTTGAAAGTTGATGGACCAAACTGCAAAAAAGAAAAAATTGGCAAAACGAACTTGTTGTTTGCCACGGTGTTTGCAAACCGCCGCTAGATCACGATAAACAGAGAACAAAGGTTTGGCCTGCGGTATTACAAACCGTGACCGAATGTGGCTTTATCTGTTTTTTTTAGCTGAAATTCAGGGATATTTTTGTCCTTTTCAAGTAACATGAATTCAAAGGGTGTAAACACTATAAAAAGACCTAATTTAGGTTACATTAAGGATTGAAAAATCAAGAAGACAAGAGACAACTTGAAGAACCAACAAGAACACAGATTTTCAAGATTGGGACGGGAAGAAGACATATTCTTGGTGGAAGATACTCCGTTACTCTCATATGATGAGTAGCTAAATTTCAGTTGGGTGAACGGTATATATGTAACATAATTTTGAAACTTTAATTTCAATTCTCATATTTTATGGAATTCATGAATTCATGTATTCAATTTGCTTTTTCCTTCATGCTTGAATTACTTGATCACTAATTCATTTTATGTAGATTGTAACAAACCGAGATGTAGGTTATTAATTTAGACCACGTAGTAAAATTTGGCAATTTGGTAAAAGGTAGAAATAAGTTTTTGCTATTGTTGCAATCCTTAATTGAATTCCTATGTGGTTAAATATGTTTAGTTAATGCTTATTCATATTCACATATATAGTGATTTGACTTAACTAAATATGATTGATTTGAACTCGAGATACGTAAATTAATTTAATTAGTGAATTCGACCGAATACAATTTTAAAAATTGACTTGAGAGGCGAGATTAAATATGATAACTACGGTGAAATCGTGAGTTCTGACACTTTAACCATCATATTTATTCGTTGAATTATTTTTCTTTCTTAGATAATCATAGAATTAAACAATACGTTGCCATAAAATTTGTTTTAATTAAATAAGAAGTAGATTTAGTTAAATTAATATTAAAATAAAATAGTTTTTGTGGGATGATAATTCAAACTCTTTGGGTCCACTTTGCATACGAAGCCAAAGACAAGAAAAGACGGAATCACTCGAGGTTTGCATTTCAATTTTCAATTTTGAGGTTTGAATATATTTTCAATTTTCTGTTTTGAGAGTATGTTGCTAAAAATACGTTTGTTTTGTTATTCTAAAAATCTATTTCTCAAAATAAAAATTTGGAAAGCACATTTGGTTTAGAATTTTGAGAAATTATTTTATAACAATTTATTTAATAAATTTGATTATTCAACAAAATAGAACAATTTTATGTTAATATTATCAAATAATATATACATTTTAAAATTGGTGAATGTTAAAATATTTTTTTCTTGCTGCAAAAATAAAATACATATAAATAATAAATTAACTTGGCAAAAATAGAAAATAAAAAAAAAAAAAAAAAATAGTGACGTGGAGTGAGAATTTTTATTTGTTTTTCTTTAAATAATTTTTTAGAAATTTTATTAAAATAACCAGGGCTTGAACTATTTTTATTTGAATAGAATTTTAGAATTTCCATTTTTTTAGTATTTTAGAAATTTTTCTTAGAATTTTTATTAAAATAATTTTTATTTAAACCCCTAGGGGATGTTTGATTTGCATTTCAATTTTCTGTTTCAGAAGTCTATTTTAAAATTATTAAAAACGTGTTCGGTTTGTTATTCTGAAAAATAATTTTTCAAAACACAAAATTAGAAAACACGTTTGGTTTGGAATTTCAAGAAATTATTTTATTACAATTTTTCAATTAATTTGATTATTCAACAATTCTATGCTAATATATTATAAAGTATTATATACAAAATATATTTTAGAGTTGGTAACCTTGTATAAATTTTTCTCGCTACAAAAATAAAATACAAATAAATAATAAACTGACTTGGAAAAAATAGGAAAAAAAATGACATGTACTAAGATTTTTTTTTTTCATGCAAACAATAATTTTTAGAATTTTTATTTAAATAACCAATAAAAGCATGAACTCTTTTTATTTTGTTACAATTTTAGAATTTTATTTATTTAGAATTTTTATTTAAATGCTTATTTCCCTTGTTTTGAGTTTCTTTGGTATTTTCACTGAAAAAACCGAAATGTTAAAAACATATTTTAAGTTTTATGTTATAAATTTAAATTTGTTTTTAAAAATTACATTTTCAAAATTAACAGACTAAACAAGTTTTGAATATTTTATAAAATTAAAACTTAGAATAGCTTGAAACTATTACAATTTATGGTCGCTCGAGCGACCCTGTCCAAATTCTGCACCATCTAATGTGGAGTCAGGAACTCCATGGGCAATTTGGTCCACTGTTGTACGAAATTTTGTGTCCTACCCTTGCCTGTATGTATGAACCTAATAAGGGGAGACTTTCTTGGGACAAAAACCAAGAATTACTTACTTAGTAAACTTAGGTTTTGAAGATATATATAGTAGGAAGAAGACGACAATAATTCATATATTTTTAAAGTGGCGATTGAAGACTCAAGACTAGTCATTTCTTTTCTTTTCGTTTCTTAATTAGGTGTGATGTTTTAATTTTCAACCATGTGTTTTGTTTAATTCTAATATGATTGGCTAAGCTTAAAATAAGTTAGAACAACGATGTAAACCTTGTTCGATGCTTTAATTCAATTTTTCAGTTTTTGACATTAAATACGTGTTTGATCGAATGTCTGCTATTTTCTTAATGCTTTCAAATACTTGATCACTATTTGAATGATTTTTATTGTTTATATTGTTTCCTAGAGGTCGAATATAAATTTAAACACATTTTAGAAAAGATAATAGATTTTGATAGGGAGTAGAAGTATGCCGCTATATATGGTTTATGTAATCTTTTATTGAACGTCCTTTGTTTTTAATTCATTTTTACGTATTCGCAACTTTCATAGAGATAGTAGAAATAGGTTTAACCCTAGACTTATTTTCACTTTATTATTTGTTTTGATACTGTGAACTTGTGAGTTTTCAAGCGAATGCATATATCATGGTATACAAAGAAATGAAACTACGAGTAGAGAAGTACACCTACTTGATTAATTCAGAGCACTCGACAATTAGAAGATGGCAGGCGCTTGATGGGAATGAATTCAAGGTCCATGTGGACGCGACGATAAATGATGGTCAAGACTTTTATTGTAATGGGGGTGATATGCTGGAATGAAAAGGGGAAAATGGTGGCAGCTATGTCGAAGTCTATTCGGGGAATGATCCTATCTTATATACCAGAATATTTGGCACTCATGCAAACACTCAACTTTGGAGTGGAGTAGTTACTATCTATCGCATCCTTAGAACTAGACTGTGTAAATACTTTTGCGAAGGTTTTGAAAAAAATTGAATCATATATGCACATCGGAAATTTAAGGTGGTTAATTGAGATTTTTGTATACTTTTATAAGTAGGTGACTTTCGTAAAATTCGTGGACTTTTAAATAATTTTTATGTATTTGTTGAGAATAAATAAAAGTTTTTAAACTTTTGTAGATTTTATTAAAGACTTCTGTAAGCTTTTATAAACTTTTTTTTTTTCAGGAAAATTGGCACAAATGATCCCCAATCTTTGTCCTCAATGTGCAAATGGTCCTTAACTTTTATTTTTTTGACACAAAGTCTCTAATTTATGTATTTTGGTGCGCAATTATTCTTATTTGACGAAAAAGACAAATATGCCCTTATTTTTAATTAGAAAAATTTTTAATTGGATTCCTAACTTTTGTAAAATGTACAAATGAGTCCGATACTTTTATTTTTTATGAAAAAGTAAAAAAAAAAAAACTAACAAATTAACAATATACTAAATTATTTTGTATACTTTACAACCTATTATAAAATAATTAAAATTTAAGCTCATAATTATTAACAAACGTGTTAATTAAAAATATTTTGTTATTATTATTAAGTAATCATATTATTTAAAATTTTATTGTTACAACATAAAAAAAAATAGCTTTGTCACAAACTTGACTCAAGTATTTTTATTTAATTGAGTTATTCGTTTATTAACTACAAATATTAGAGCTCAAATTGTATTATTCATATTTTAATTTATCATTTTATTAAAGTTCAGAAATAAAGAACACATAATGTATAAATTAATTTTCATTAGTAGTTTTATGTTAAAAAACATAATAAGATTAATTCAATGTCTTACATTTATATACCCCATTTTGTTATTTATTTAACTTAATTTTTATTCAACTTTTTCACATCAAATAACAATTACATATATCTAAAGCGCAATAATTTTATATTTTTCACTTAATAAAAATTTAATTGACACAAATATAGTTATATATTTAATATACTAAATTAAATATTATTTAATAAATGTATCGGACCTATTTATACATTTTACAAAGGTTAAAAATTCAATTACAATTTTTTAAATTAAAACTAAGGGCATTTTTATCTTTTTTTTTATCAAATAATGACCAATTACGCACCAAAACACATCAGTTAAGGCGTGTTGTGCCAAAATATAAAGGTTATGGACTATTTCCACATTGAGGGAAAAAGTTATCGACCATTTGTGCCAATTTCCCTATTTTTTAAAAAATATTAAGTTAAATTTTTATATCATATAATATTATTTTGAGTAACTTCTCGCATGTTTAAATCATCCACAATATATATAATTAAGAACTCAAAGTAATAAATCATATTTCTCATGTCAAAAAAATATTTATTAAAAAATACAAAAGAATTTAAGCCACCTCAATTAAATTAACAAATAACACAAATCCCAAAAAAATTAATAACATTTCTAATATTCAATTATAAAATTATCAAATACTCCCAATATCACACTGCAAATGTAATTGTCATATCAAAATTTTGATTACTGTAAATTCTAGATACAATTGCATATAAAAAGTAATTGATTATTGTTAAATTCTTACATGAATGGAAGATATATGAGAAAACTCTATAAGTGAAAGGAAATTAACATTTTTTATTTTTGAACTCTAGAGTCTTCACAAATCTTAAGGTATGCGGGACATATTTTTTCAGATTTGTTATTTATACTTTCCACTAGAAAGTTTCCACAAGTCTCCAGAAATCTAGTAAGTAGAGAATATCCCTAAAAATCTTTCTCAATTTGAATATCTCATGACTTAAGTAGAGAATATCCCTAAAAATCTTTCTCAATTTGAATATCTCATGACTTATATGGAGTCTTCGAACCCTTGACCTCCTATTGGGGAACTTAAATGGAATTTGGTACCAAACTTTCCAATTGGTACCAAAGATTCCACTTAAGTTCCCCTTAATGGGTGACTTGGGATTAAACATATTTTTAAAGTAGCCCCTCGGGTAAAAGGGGAAAGTCCGTGGTCGCTACATATCTCTCTTAAAAATTTTAATTGAATACATCAAAAGTCTTAAAAGTCTCTATTGAATACATCAATACTTTTAGATAGTCTTAAAAAATCTACATTGAATACTCCTAAACTTTTAAATCTTTAAAAGTCCTTAAAAGTCTTAATTTGAATACACCCCCCTAAATATGCATTTCTTATAAGCCGGATCAACATTGTACATAGATAAAATTCGTGATAGAAATAAACCTTGCGTGATGAATATTGTATAAGCTGATAATCTGAATAACTAGAGATATAATCTTCAATACCACAGCTGTACAATTATTTAGCCTTCAATAATATGGTGATCCACATTGCAAAAATACATCTGAATTTTCACAGTCAAGAACAGATGAAAGCATAATTTTAGAAGTAATTGATTCGTGTTCCGACTCTTTCTTGTGGTAGCAAGTTATGGACACATATTAGGATTCTATAATCACTAACGTAGTATTTATAGGATGAGCTAACCCTAATTGTAGTCTTACTAGAACTGTGCTAGCTCATAACTGTGGATTTAATTAATTAATATAATTAAGGAATGGTTTCACTATTAACTACAAAATATAAAATAATTTAGAAAATACTATCTAACTTTTTTATTATAAAAATACTGTTTTTATTTTTGTAACACTTGTTGTTACGTTTGTTATGTTTCTTATAAAAAATATGTATTACATTTGTTACATTTGGAGTTTAAAATGTTAAAAAGTAACTGTAGAATTTTAATAGAAAATCAAGTATGTAACAAAATTATCACTATAATTAATTAACTTAGCCCATAAGTAATTAAGTTCGACCCGACAATTTAGATCTTAGACATTAATTCTTACAATCTCCCATTTGGACAAAGTCCAACTGTAGATACTCAATTCTCACATTTTATGTGTGACACATTATTATTATGACTAGAGATAATTCAAAAATAAGTTATCACTAACTTGTATTTCACAATCACAACATGTTGTGATTAACAAGTTACCATAAACTTTTTGGACTCTATTATTTTAAATAAGAAAATTTAAATAGTAATAAATCTGCATTAAAATGTAGATAAATATTTAAATAATAAAATTATTGATATACATCAATGTCTAACAATGAGTATATCACAAAATATCACATGCATACTAGATCCAATGACTTAGGTATCTACTACCATTAGATTTAGTATGACCATCATGCTTGTACTGGAACAACGACTTTGTCAGATGATATGCTACATTATCATCTGTTGGGACACATTCTATCTTGATATTATTTCTCAGTATGATCTCCCTGATGAGATCTATTAAGAGTAAAAATATATCTAGATTGGGATTTACTATCTTCTTTATCAAACTAAAAGCTAGCATCAACGTATATTTGAACTTTAATTCATTTACTCCATACACTAAGAACATGTATTTAGTCATTTTTAAGTACTTAAGAGTGTTTTTGACCTCGAACCAATGTTTCTCGCCATGGCTCACTTGAAACCTGCTTGTGACATTCAAAGCATATGAAACATTTGGTCAAGTACATAGCATAACATATATGATAGATCGTATTGCTGATGCGTAAGGAATTATATCCATGTGATCTATCTCAATCTATGTTTTCGGACACATCTCTTTTGAGAGATAAATCACATGTCCGATGGGACAAAGTACTCTATTGGACTCTTTCCAACTAAATCTTCTCAAAATTTTGTCTATGAAAAGATTGAGATAGACCAAACATTCTCTTAAATCTATTTCTATAGATTTTTATCCTAAGAATATATGCTTCTTCTCCCATATCCTTCATGGAGACATTTTTGGATAACCACAATCTTAGTAATTTCAGCATGGGGACATCATTTCTTAATAATAGTATATCATCCACATACAAAACTAGAAACACGACTTTACTCCCACTAACCTTCTTATACACAAATGGTTCATCTTCATTCTTGATAAAATCAAACCTTTTGATTGTCCTATAAAAATGAAGATTCTAGCTCCAGGAGGCTTTCTTTAATCCATATGTGGATCTCATTAGTTTGCATGTCTAATTTGGCTCTATAGATTCAAAACCTTCGAGTTGTTTCATGTACACATCCATTTGCAAAATCTTATAATCATGATATGCTTCTATCGCAAGCAAAATCTGAATTGATTTAGATATGACTATTGGTGAGAAAGTTTTGTTAAAGTTATTTCCTTATCTTTGCTTGTAACCATTTGCTACCAATATTGCTTTGTAAGTATGAAAATTACCATCCATGTCGACCTTTTTTCTTGTAAACCCATTACAGCCTATGATTTTTACTCCTTCAAGCGAGTCAACCAAGGTTCAAACCTTATTTTCATTCATAGAGTCCATCTTGGATTCCATGGCTTCTGCAATCTCTTTGAGTCAATAATTAAATTTGATTATATGTAAGTAATGGGTTTATCTTCCTCAATTAGCAATGCATCATTGGAAATCAAGTTATCGTTTCTATGGAGAGGACGGATGACCCGCCGACTTACGTGAAGCTGGCTTGTCCTTAGGGACTAGCGGTTCTCCAGTGCCAATTTGTACTTTATTTGATGCAGGCTCAGCCATTGGCTCATCTAATTTGACAGTGTCATTTCTAATTTCTTGAACCTCTTCAATATCTACTTTGTTTCCATTTTTCATCTTCACAGAAATATAGATATAGTATCCAACAGTTTCTTTTGGGAACCCCACAAATAAATATTTATCAGATTTAGCTCTTAGTTTGTCGGATTCAACGCGCTTCACATAAGTGTCGCAGTCCCAAACCTTCATATATAAAAGATCGAGTCTTTTTTCTCTCTATCACTCGTATATATGGAATTTTATCGATCTATTTAGATATGATACAATTTAGTGTGTGATGTGCAGTGTTAAGTGTAAGTGCAGATCTCCCAAATGATTTTGGGAGAACTATGTAGCTTACGATTGATTGCATCATATTAAGTAAAGTGCGGTTTTTCTTTTCAGATACACCATTGTCTTGTGGTGTATATAGTAGAATCTAGTGCAATACAATCTCATTTTCTCTTATATGGTTTAAAACTCATACCTCAAATATTCTTTACCTCGATTAGATCTAAGTGTCAGAATATTTTTTTTTCAATTTGTCTTTCTACTTCTTGTTTGAATTCTTTGACTTTTTCAAGTGCTTCATGCTTGAATTTCGTCAAGTATATGAAAACAATACCTAGAATGGTCATATGTAAACATGGTAAAGTAAGAAAAGCTACCTTTAGCATCTGTAGACATTGGTCTATATACATCAGTATGCGTAAAACTCAAATATCTGTAGCTCTGACTCCATTTTCAATAAAAAGAGGTCTTGATCATTTTTTTCAACGAGCTTGATTCACAGATATGTAACTTTATGTACCTTGGTGATTCCTTTTTCATTTATATGACCGAATCTACAATGCCAAATATATGAGTTAATTTTTATCGCTATTATACCTTGCAGTTCCTCTTCTAATGCACTTTGTTTCCACATTGAAAACACGGATCACCAGACTTGGATTTGTCTTTGTCTTCTTTAACTATTTTTCTAGCAGATTTGGCCTTATTGGATCTTTTCGTAAAGTTCATTTTAGATTTTCTCTTAGTGCCCTTAAAAGTGTCAATGGCCAAGATTATCCCATTCCCTTTGTTGATATTGGTCTCAATGATTTTCATCATATTTAGCAGCTCAAGCAGGGTACACTAAATCTTATTCTCTCTTGAAGTTCATAATAAACTGCAAAAAACTATCAGGCAGAGACTGCAGAATCATGTCAACACTCAGTTTGTGGTCTATGGTAAAACTCAAATAGTTTAATTTTTCAATATAACTAATCATCCTGAGCACATGAGCCACTTATTGAAAATCATTCTACCATCATACATCTGAATAAATTTTTAGATTTTTTCATCTTCATTCGATGGATGTATTTATTCATCATCTTGTTCTCATATCTGAACAAATTTTTGGTATAAGCATCCATATCATGTGCTGCTGTTATAACTCAGGCGACATAGCTGTAAGCATCACATGTGTTGCAGTATTAACATCATCACTGAGTTTATTGTAAGCATCCACGTTCTTCGACGTAGCCTCCTTAGTAAGAGCTTCTGGCATTGACTGCTCAATGACATATCTAAATTTTTTTCATACTTGATTGCAGTGATTGGCTGCTCCGATTGTGGTGCTAAACTAAAAATTTGGTCCGGTAAGTTTGTTGGCATCCAGTATACCTCTCAAACTCATATGATTACTCATGATTCAAAAAAGAAATAACAAGATAGAATAATTAATTAAATGTAGAAAATTAATTTAATATAGAATTTAATTAAATTAATTATACTCGCACTGTTTTAATCGAATTAATGACTTCAAACATTAATTAATAGAATCATATAGATTTCGAATGGGCTATTATCCATTTTGTTTTATTAGAACCGTGAGCAACTTAACAAGCCCCAACAAAACATCAAGGGTAAATACTCCTATCAATCACATCTTTATGTGGCTCCTAGATCATCAAATAGACAAATAAAACTCTAGTTAAATTTGACTCATTGTTCAGAAATATCGAATGTTTTATATTCATAAACATATCTATGAGCGAGTAGTTTTAAACGACTCAACAAACTGAAATGGATAATGGATTTTGATTTTTTGCTATAACAATATAAAGCACGTTGTATTAATATTTTAATACGAGCTTAATATTTTAATTAGAGAAATTTGTCTCATCATACTTATGTATATTAACTAACATCCAACATACAACCAATCATAGATAATAATTATGTGGATGATCACGGACTTTATCTATCTAATCTCTCCGAGCTAGAAGAAAGACTAGTCGGTCAATTTCTAAGAAATGTTACATTCGTTCATCGAATGCTAAAAAGAAATATCTTTATGTTCTACTCTATTTTGTATCCTATACTAGTTGACACACAGGTCCAAATAAATGACACGTATATATGCTTACATTTACAAAAAACGATTCGCATGCCCAATTAATTGAATAATAGGCTCACAGGTCAAACCTACAATCAACATGATTAAATTAACCATTTGAGTTGAATTCTAAATTTGTCAACCTAAACTTTTTAGACATTTCGAAAATCATTAGATGAAATTAAATAATTAATCTAATTAAGTAATTAATTTTTCAATAATAAAATTAAGAAATTAAGAAATTAATCAATTAATTTTCAAAATTAATAATTTTATTTTATCTCCCAAATTAAAGTATTACTATAAATTGAGAATAAAATTAATATAAAGTCAATAATTTTATAAAGTCAAAATTTAATCCTGTCAAAAATTGAAAATATGGTTTAAAAAGAATTTTAGTCAATATTGAATATTTGACTAGCATTAAAATTTTAATAATTATAATTTTACCAAACTCTCTGTTTTCCTTTTCACATTTGAGGTCTTGCTATGCAATTTTAGAAAATTGCACAGACAGTCCCTTCAAATTAAAAATCAGTGGGTCTGTTCTATGCAATTTTTTAAATTGCACAAGAGATCCCTTTGAATTTTAAAACAAATGGCATTCTCATGCAATTTTTAAAATTGCATGACAAGCCCCTTTTTAATACTTTAAAATAGGCAACTTCCCATGCAATTTTCAAAATTATATGGAAGCCCTCGTCCCTAAAATCAAAGCAAGTCATATGACCTGGTAGCGCTGACAGAACCCAGTACCACGGCCCAAACGGTGGGCAATGGCTCTACCAATATCCAACACCGGCAATCACTACCTTAGGGTACAAAAGCAGTCAGTGAACATCTATTCAATTATTTTACTACATGGCCTAAATTTATAACTCACATATGACATATCAATATTTATAATCCAAAATTAAACCAATCAATTAAGATAAACTTGGGAATTGAAATTAGAGGTTCAAATTTAGGTTTCAATGATCGTCCCAACTAAATTTAAAATTGCCACCTTTTCCTCAATTTGCAATTTTGTCTCCAAGCTTTCAGTTATGTGATTTTCTCTCTACTTCAAGATTTTTATACAAGTTTGGTCCTTTCGCACCCACACTTCAACATTGACCCCATACTTCTCAGAAGCTTCTAGATTGGTCCTTGAATCTCCATAGTCATCCACAATTGGTCTTAAATTATGCTCGAACTTTGTGTTTTTGCTCCCATTACTTCTAAATTTAGGGTTATCTGTTATAACAATATTTACACTAAATTAAGTAGAAATCTACTCAATTTGTAAATATATATCAAGTTTATAAGCTAGGATAAGCGTGTAAAACATATTTATCAGTGAATTTTTATGTGTGTGTGTGTGTGTTATATAGTTCTATAAATTTTGAAATTCAACACATCTTTTTCTTTTTAAAAAAAAGAACAAACTATAATGAATATATTGTCATAGATAGTGTTATAAAAGTAAAAATAAATTTTACAATAATATTAATACATAAGGAGATCAATATAATTAATGTCTATTCTAGTAAATGTATACATGCACCACAATAAAACACTTTCTTTTATTACTGATTTTAAAACATACACTAATTTTTAAACAAAAATTTAAATATTTAGAAAATCACTCTAATGGAAATAGTACGTCCATATTTATGATTTAATGTCTTCTTTCTTTCTACTTGTAAGTCTCGAAGTGAGGTCTATATATGTCCCCTTATTCACTTTGGTTCAAATCAATATGTATCTATCTATATCTATATAGAAGTGATTATGTTAACAATGTTAAAGAAATTTGCCTCCTAGAGCAGTCCTTTTCGTTTATTTCCTTCGGCATTTATTTTGATTTCTCCAGCTGCTTCAAATTTAACAAAATTGATTTTCTTGAATGCCTCTAGTTTCAAAACACAAACCAATCCTTCCAAATTATTTTTAGAAACCATAAAAACTATTCCTATTCTTCAATTTTACAATCCTAAAGGTCGGGAACAATCTTAGTGAATCAGCAGCTTATTTGATTTTTATTTTTTATATGTCATGTCACTTCGTCGTCCATTAACATGACAATAGCAAGATAGTTAGAAAGGCCAGTCTGAACTTAGATTCTTGGACATAACATCGTATATAAGAGAAAGGCTGTGTACATATTAAAGTTCAAACTGGTGGATAATGATTATGAAAAACTTTCGATTATTGATCTTCTATGAATATAAAAATATTATATTGACTTGTTCCACAAGTTATATCCTTGAAAATTTACAATTAATTTGCATAAAAAAATGAGTGCATGACAAAAGTCGTTAAAAGAAAATTAATTTTTATTCAACAAGTTGAAATATTCCTTAAGGAGAAAGTGATACATTTTTGAACTTCTTAGATCTAATACTTTTTCAACCTTGCGGCTTATTTTTTAATTGTTTTGACAACTTGGTTTAATAATTCCACGTCACCCTGACATGTAATCCTATTTTCTAAGCGTGTGCATGAATTAAAAGGATCAAGATACAAGTTTGAATTGTCATATGATATAAAAATAATTCAAATTTCATTTTCACACTCATTAAGAAAAGTCACTAAAAAAATTCTACAAATACATGCAACTTTGTTCATTAATAAGCAACAAATTAGAAGGAAAAATAATAAACAAAGTATGCAGATTTCTGGTAGTATATTCCCATTTTTTCTTTTAGCATTCATTTTAATTTCTGGAGCTTCTTCTGCAGCTGATAAGAACAGTGGTTTTCTTGAATGTCTTACCCTTCAGTTCCAAAAATCCAACTCGGAATCTGATTCCATTTACACCCCACAAAATGCATCATATTCATCTGTTCTCCAATCTTCAATACGAAATCTAAGACCGGCATCAAACTCCGGCCAGAGACCTTTCGTAATCATTACACCTGAGCATGAATCCCAAATTCAGGCAGCAATTTATTGCTCAAAGAAACATGGGATTCAGCTAAAAGTCCGAAGTGGTGGACATGATTATGAAGGACTTTCATACATTTCTGAAACACCTTTTGTCATTGTGGATATGAGAAACCTAAGATCAATATCAATTGACACAGAAAAAAACACTGCATGGATTCAAACAGGTGCAACACTTGGTGAACTTTATTACACAATTGCTGAAAAAAGCAAGACTCTTGCTTTCACAGCAGGTGTTTGCCCTACAGTGGGTGTTGGAGGGCACTTTAGCGGCGGAGGATATGGCATGATGTCTCGTAAGCATGGCATTGCTGCAGATCACATTATTGATGCCAAATTAATTGATGCTAATGGCCAAATTCATGACTGAGAATCCATGGGAGAAGATCACTTTTGGGCCATTAGAGGAGGTGGAGGAACAAGTTTCGGGATTGTCGTTGCATTTAAGGTGAAATTAATTGTAATTCCAGAAACTGTGACTGTTTTCAATGTTACAAGAACGTTAGAACAAAATGCAACCCAGATAGTACACAGATGGCAATATGTTGCTGACAAAATTGATGAAAATCTTTTGTTAAGACTCTTCTTAAGAAGCATCAACTCTTCAAATGGGAAGAGGACAGTAGGAGCATTTTTCACTTCTTTGTACCTCGGTGGAGTTGATGATCTCCTCCCAATAATGCAAGAGAAATTTCCAGAATTAGGTTTGGTGAAAGAAGATTGTACTGAAATGCCATGGATAGAGTCCATACTCTTTTTCGCAGGTTTCCAGGGCGAATCACTGGACATTTTGCTGAATAGAACTCGAGATTCCATAAGGTATTTCAAAGGTAAATCCGATTACGTGAAGCAACCAATTCCAGAATATGGTCTCAAAAACATTTGGAAATTTCTTAACCAAGAAGATGTAAATAGGGCTGAATTGCAATTCAGTCCATATGGAGGGAGAATTGACGATTTCTCAGAATCAGAAATTCCTTTCCCACATCGATCAGGCAACATATTCATGATCCACTATGGAGTGGGCTGGAGTCAAGAAGAAAATGCAAAATCCCAAAGACATATAAATTGGATCCGAAGGCTTTATAGTTTTATGGCGCGTTATGTTTCAAAATCTCCAAGAGCTGCATATTTCAACTACAGGGATTTGGATATTGGAATGAATAATATTAAGGGTAACACGAGCTATAGTCAAGCAAGTGTTTGGGGTTTTAAGTACTTCAAGAATAACTTCAGAAGATTGGTTCATATCAAGAATAAGGTGGATCCGACTAATTTCTTCAGAAATGAACAAAGTGTTCCACCTGAATTACTATGGTAAAAGAACTGTGTATTGGCTAGTCATTATCTGTGAACTGAATAAAAAGGATATGTATCCTCAATAATTTATTATGTAAACATAAATATACGAGGATTAATGAATAAAGGATCCCAATTGATTTTTTTTTAACATCATTAATTAGCATTTGTGTATGTTAATTGCACACTTATTTGCGCAAACAAGAACTTGCTTTTCATAATGAAATGTGACTCTGCTAACTATATTTATTAATTCGATGGTTAAGCACAACATACCATACTATCTCCCTAATACATACAAACCGTTTATTTCAGGTTATTCATTGGCGATGGGATATGGATATTGCTCCTCTTTTTGGTATATCTTGAAAGTTCTAAAACTTAGATTAATTAAATTAAAACGAATTTTAATCTTAATTAAACAAGCAGTGGACAGAATGTAGTCAGCACTGGCAAGATGTAGAGATAACGGTTCGGACTCGCACAACCATGTTCGTTTACCTAATCTTGTTACGTGCGGAAATTAAATAATTAAATACGAACACAAGATGTAACGTGGTAAACTCCTAAGGGAAACATCCACGGGCCCCCATGCCATGGGTAAAAACAATCCACTAATAATCTTGTTCAAAAATACAATAGTATCAATTTTTGTAATTTCGCAAAATTAATAAAATAACAATCAAAAGAAAACAGATCAACTCCCTGTAATACTTCTTCTTCTAACTTGTTGACGAAGTGGAATCAAACCCACCGGTCTTGACTTTATCGCCACTTTCCTATTGTACTTGACCGCAACCACCACTTGGATTAAGAACCCCGTTCTTAACTTCACACCAAGTAGTTTAAATAAGATATGGAATTGTTTGTTGAGCACCAATTAGTTCTTAATTCTTCAATGAATTTTGAAGAAAACCTTTTTACTTTGAAAGTTGAATCAATGAAGCATCGAGTCTTGTTTTCCACCAATGAATGCAGCCGATTTTTGCTTAGAGAATACAAGTCCAAAAATTATATTTCAAAGCTCTAATTCCTTATTCATTTTCACTCTTACTTATAGTTAACGTAGAAATCAAATTAGAAATTATTTATTACCTAAAAATATGCAACAAGAATGGTAAGAAAATTAGTAGGAAAGAAAATAGAAAGATATTCTTAGATTTGTAGAAGGAAAGAAATTAAGAAACTAAATATTTCCTTCCTAAACAAATCTAAGAGCATAAGAAAAGATTATTTAACCTACAAAAGGAGCTGTCAATAATATTCATGAGGTCAGAATAAAATCGTAGCTTTACTGGTCTGAAAAAATAATCCGCTTAGCAACTCAGTCAGTCAGAACTGGCGTTAACCAGATCAATAAAAAATACAAACGTTGACATGCTCTTTTATCATTAAAAATCAGTTATGTTCATTAAGTGAGCCAAGATATAAAAAGTGAAAAATATGACACATATTTTTCCAACAATCTTCCCATTTGGCGTTGCTTAATTACAAACACATAATTATCGGATTTTTAATGTAAGTGTGATGTGTGTGAATAAGTAAAGAACCCATTAGCATCAACATATAAGGGTTATGGCTCCCCCTTAGTGTGTAAACCAAGAACTTCTGCAAAGAAGTTAACACCATATGAAAATACCACACACATTAGCCATAACTTTAATATTGCTCCCCCTTAGCAAGATATCATCTAAGTGTAATGATCAAACTACCATAAACCTAAAAATACTACTAACAAAATTTAACCAACAAAGTACCATAAGCAAAGTATAAATAACAAGAAAAACCTAACAACCACAAAATTTAAAAATTACTACTACTACTACTCCCCTTTTGTAAGATGAACGCCAAAGGAAGTGAAAAACCAAAGTAAAGCAGTGTTTGAAGGGAAGGAAAGTAGAATTTAAGAGTTAATACAGTCATCCAAAATCAAATAGTTAGATGGTTAAACGTTAGAACAGAAAACTGTTAGTACCAGGAGGATTTGGGCTTCTTTGTATCGGATGCATCTTATGCGTTTGCAACTCTCCTGGGAGCATGGGTATCTGAAGGAGCATCAGTAGCCGGGGCAGCAGTTGTCTCAACAATTGGATTGGAAGTCAGAATCTCCATTGGATCTCCAGGATGTGCAGAGAATTCCGGAGTAACAATGCGGTATGCAGACTTTATATGCTCATCGTCTAAATATTCCAGTTTACCCAACACCCTATGCATGAAAATAAATTCATCAGAAAAACCTTTTGTTAAGGCAAAAATTTGGTCTACCTGTGTTCGAACTAGTCCCAACTGAGTTTCCAGTGCATCCAGACTTCCAGAATGGTCCAACGAGGATAGAACGTGCCTGGAAACTCTAGGAGTAGGATGCGGTACACTACCCAAATTTGTAAACTCATGAACACCTAGTGCTGGAATATCCTCAGAGAATCTGTTTGAATCCATGGCAGGTACTTCTTGATGAACAAAAAAGTGATGGATGAGAGCAAGATGCGTAGCTTGTACTGCTTAGCCCTCCTCGGCCTTTCGTAAACAATTCTATCAAAAACCATTCTTACCCAATCAACTGGCATCCTCATCCCTAACTTGTGTAACATAATAGTCCTGTCCCCCGAAATGTCAGATCGATGAGTTAATGAATTGATATTGTTGATAAGAATTCGATGAAGAATTTTATATTTGGACGGCGATCGAGAGAGGCGGTCGATTCTCCCGATTACGGCGGTGGAGCGATCATTTCTTGAGCAATGTTGTCCTTGGTCAATTCTTCGTCACTTGTGACAGCCATAGTGGTCACCTTAAGCCAGTCCCTAAGAGAGTTAGGATTGAAGGTAACATCTCTTCCTCGGACATAAACCTGCCACCTGAATTCATTTCCAGCCTTCCCGATTCTTTGGAACATTTGCCATAAATTCCTTGACCAGAGTTTCATTGAACGGCCCAGAAAAACTTAACAGATTATGCAAGTTGTGAAAATCAACAATTCCATCTAAACCAAACGAACTAAATTCAGTAATTGCTACTTTGCACTCAATGATGAACTTACGGTAGATGGTAAATGATGAAAGAGACTCAAAGACTCTCCGATAGAAAAGCGATGGTGAGGGGTTAACTGAGTGTCTACCTCTAGTTAAGGTGTCAAGTCTGAACATTTGGGGGTCTGAACTAGGAGTAGGCAGTACTCTGTAGGCACCTCCTGAGGTAGTGGTAGGCCTGTTCTGACCAGCAGGTGTGGGCCTTTCAGCAACATCATCGATTTTACCTTTTCCTTTCTCCGCCCTTGTGGCCCTTTACGTTGGAGGAAGTGTATGAGTAGATTCTGAAGATTCATCAAGAGCAACATCAAAATCGGAATCTGATTTTTGAGAAGGGGGCTTACTTGAACTTTCTACGAATGGGAGAGGCTATTCAAACTCATCATCACCAATCCCTTCATCCTCACGAACTTCCTCTTCAATTTCAGCATTGTCAGACCCACTGTCACCCGCAGATTCGTCATCCTCATCTCCTTCTTTATCTGGGTATTGAACACTTAAGGTAACTTTCTTGCTCAGAAAGGTGATTGGGTCGTTAGATGTTGGACGGGGCTGTGTTTTAGAATGGTTGATCGGCGGTTGATATGCAACAATGTCCGTCGATTGGTTAGCCTGAGATACAAATGCCGCTAGAGAAGTGTCCGGGTCTGAACTTGAGGGTTTCGTTTTCTTGCACTTCACTGGAAAGTCCTTACAGACGACATTTGTGGCCCCATCGCAGTTTCAGCAGCAGACTCCGGAGCAACAGTGTCCTTGGACGACTTTCCTGGATGTTTCTTCGATTTTGGCATTTTAGTCTTCACCATTGTTTGAATCTGAAAAAAAAAACTCAACACACCTTCAAGATCAAGTATGATGGGCTTCAGAGTTAGGAATTGAAAAATAAGTCTGAGAAGAAGAAGAAGAAAACCCTAAAACAAGGTTTAATAGGAGAAATTTTTCAGAATTGCACAAGAAGGGAGCAGTTAATTTGGGACGTGTGGAAAGCAGTTACCAAAAATAAACTGATTAATATTAGTTAATGACAACGAAACCTTCCTTACTCAGATATGTCAAATTGGAATTAAATTAAATCCCCTAAGATGCTAATTTATGGAAAACAGAATTTTTTAAATTAGGAAGATAAAATCAGAACAAACTACGATTGGATTCCATAAACGAAAAATTCATCCAGATTTTTCTCAATTAAAGCTGATTGTGCTACCAAAATTAGATTGTTGATTGAAATTTCTACGAAAAGGCCCACACAAGATAATCACACAAAAATAATAGAAATATTTTATGAGATAAAATTGAATCGTTTATTTATGGGCTGATTTTATAGTTCTACAAATTATACAATCAGTCCAAAAATATCAAAATCAACCGAAATCTTCCAATCAGATATATGGTCATCTTTAGATTCAATTAATTGGTAAGATTTATAACGTGAGTGTGTGATAGGACATACTAGACTAATCAATCATAACCTTTCTCACTAAGCCAAATTGAACCTTGTCAAGAAGATAAGTACCGAGATATATTTCAAACCATTCATCATCTGAACATATCTCTTTAAATAAAAAAAATATGTGAGTGCCAGATAGAAGTACCATAGCAACCTTTTTTTTGTTTGTTTTTGTTTTGAGTACTCAGAGTGTTGACTTTATTTGTATATATATATATATATATATATCCCTTTTTGTTGTTTTGTCAAACCACTGAATTTATAAGATCATGGAGTTGACTTTCTCACAGCCATAAAGGTAGCCTTTTTCTACATGATTTATATTCATTATCAAGGATGGCTGCACACATCTATGGTGGTAGCCCTCTCTTCCATGAAATTTTCTGTTTAATACAACAACATACTATAGTGCCAAGAGAAATAGATACTGACCATTGGTCACAACAAAGTACGAAACTACTTTAAAGATAACAATCTAGTTAGTAGTAAGGTACAATCAAACAAGATAATATGTCCTCAAAGTGTGATTATCTGAGTATATTTTACCATAAGTATAATGAGCATACCATACTGATTGGTTAATCCAAGTAAATCTCAAAATTCGTAGATCAATCATACATTTATATTATATGCTATTTACAAGAAAACCCGATCTTCTCTTTTTTTTTTTGATAAATAAAAAATAAGCAAATGCAAACAAACATACATGATAAAAAAAAAAAAAAAACACTACTTCTAAATTTTTTTTTTTTTTTAAAAAAAAATACTAATGCATCAAGCAAATGCCTACGGCCTTCCGTAGAGTTTCAAATCTAGCAGAATCTAAGGCTTTGGTGAACAAATCAGCCAACTAATACTCAGTCTGAATATGTTGCAAAGTAATTACTTTTTCTTCGACCAAATTTCAAATAAAATGATGTCTAATATCAATATGTTTGGTTCTAGAGTGCTGAACAGGATTTTTAGAAATATTGATAGCACTAGTGTTATCATAGAATATAGTAACAGAGTCCTGATCAATACCATAATCACATAGCATTTGTTTCATCGAAAGTAGCTGAGTGTAACAACTGCCCACTGCAATATACTCAGCTTCTGCAGTAGATAAGGTAATAGAGTTTTGTTTCTTACTTAACCATGCAATGAGATTGTTACCAATGTAGAAACGTCCTCCACTCGTGCTTTTCCTATCATCCATGTTTCCAGTCCAGTCAGCATCAGTGTATTCTGCAAGATGAGAGTTAGTGTCATTAGTATACCATAAACCAAAACCAGAAGTACAGTTAATATAACGAATAATTCGCTTCACTGCCGCAAGATTTGATTCTTTTGGTTTAGCTTAATAACATGCACAAACTCCAACACTGAATGATATGTTAAGACGGCTTGCAGTCATGTACAGTAAACTGCCTATCATGCTTCTGTACAAGCTGGAGTCAACTTCCTTTTCCTAGTCATCTTTGGAAATTTTCAGAGACGTTGCCATGGGAGTTCTGACTGACTTGGTTTGTTCAAGGCCGAACTTCTTCACCAGATTTTTAGCATACTTGGCCTGTGAGATGAAAATCACTGTTCCAACTTGTTTGATCTGCAAACCTAAAAAGAAATTTAGTTCACCAATCATACTCATCTCAAATTCATTTTACATAAGTGCAACAAACTCCTTGGATTTTGTTTCTAGTGAAGAACCAAACACAATATCATCGGCGTAGATTTGTGCAACTATTAATCTAGTTTTGAAGTGTTTGATGAATAATATTTTGTCAACTTCTCCTCTCTTGTATCCCTGTTCTAACAAGAATATGGTCAATTGTTCATACCAAGCACGTGGGGCTTGCTTTAGTCAGTATAGAGCCTTTCTGAGTCTGAACACATGGTTGGGAGAATAAGGATCAACAAATCGCTTAGGCTGCTCAACATAGACTTCTTCATTAAGATTCCATTCAGGAAGGCACTTTTTACATCCATTTGGTACAGCTTGAACCTCATTTGACATGCCACTGATAGTAAAAGTCTAATGGATTCAAGTCGAGCCACAGGTGCAAATGTTTCATCAAAATCCACTCCTTCTAGTTGAGTGTATCCCTGTGCAACCAAGCGTGCCTTGTTTCTGACTATGTTGCCATGTTCATCTGATTTATTTTTGACTATCCACTTTGTCTCGTTCACATTTATGTTCTTTGGCCGAGGTACAAGTTACCATACTTCATTTCTATCAAATTGAGCTAGCTCTTCATGCATGGCTAGAACCCAATTTTCATCAATAATAGCTTCATTTATATTTTTGCGTTCAATTTGTGAAGTGTAGCAAACATTTCCAAGTTTATTAGCAAGCCTCCTCTGAGTCATCATGCCGTCTTTGGAATATGAGAGAACGTTGTCCAATGGGTGTGCTTTTTGAATCCAAGAAGGAGGTTGCCTTCTCATGTTCTGTTCGTTATTTGTATATGCTGCGTCAGAATTTCCTGGAGTAGGGACAGAGACATCAGAACTTGATGCTGGATGTTCTTTCTGTTTATCACTGTCTGGTGTAGGTACATGATTGTCTTGAGTAGGTTGACGTCTAGCAACCTATTCTTCCAAAGTCTAAATATTAGGCTTCTGTGAATAAGATAAAAAATCATCAGTATCATTAATATTTACATTGATTGATTCAATGATAGTCTGAGTACGCATGTTATAAATTCTGTAAGCACGGCTGTTCTCAGAATAAACAATAAACACTCGCTCATCACTTTTTGAATCGAATTTGCCCAAGTATTCCCGATCATTTAACACATAGCATTTGCTACCAAAAGTATGGAAATATTTGAGATTCAGTTTTCTTCCTTTCCAGATTTCATAAGGAGTTTGAGTAGTTCCTGTTCTCAAAGACACACGATTCAAAATATAACAAGCAATATTAATAGCTTCAGCCCATAATTTAACAAGGAGCTTCTTACTATTTAGCATTACTCTAGCCATCTCTTGTAGAGACCTATTTTTCCTTTCCACAACACTATTTTGTTTAGGAGTTTTGGGTGCGGAGAATTCATGAAAAATACCATTTTGATCACAGAAAGAAGAGAAAGTAGCATTTTCAAACTCCCTCCCATGATCACTTCTAATCCTTAATATTTTTATTCTCTCAAAATGTTTTTCTGTTGTTAATTTTAGGTATAAAAATTTGAATCTTTCAAAAACATCAGATTTTTCTCTCAAGAAATCTACCCAAGTATATTTAAAAAAATTATCCATGCAAACAAAAATATATTTCTTGCCTCCAATACTTTTAGTTTGAATAGGTCCCATCAAATCCATGTGAAGTAATTATAAAACATGAGCTATAGTAAGAAACTTACCTTGCTTGTGAATGTTTTTGGTTTGCTTACCTTTTAGGCACGAACCACACAATCCTTCAGATTTTTCAATAAGCTTAGGAACGCATCATACTGCATTCAATTTTGTTACTCTCAACAGATCACTATAATTTAAATATCCCAAACGTTTGTGCCACAACTCGATTGAGTCAGTCTTTAAAATATAACAAGTAATTTTGGTGTCAAGAAGATAACATTTATCATTGGATCTAGTACCATGCAGAATACAATTACCATCATAATTTAAGACTTTACAAGAATTTTTTGAGAACATAACCAAGTGTTTATCATCACAGAGTTGGCCTATACTAATCATGTTAGCTTTTAAACCTACAATAAAAAGAACTTCTTTTAACGAAGAGAATCCATCAATTAGAATAGTACCTACACCTTCAATTTTACCGTGAGCTCTATCACCAAAAGTAACCAGACCACCTTCATGACTTTTGTAGTTAGTTAGATAAGATCGATTACCAGTCATATGTCTAGAACAACCACTATCAAAATACCAAGAGTTAGGAATGAAAGATCAATAGGCAACATCAACCATATAACAATTTAAATCACCCTTTTTGACCCAAATTTGTCTTATTTTAGTGTTGCTATGTGTCTCATTTGTCTATTAGCCAAGTTTTTGTTAAACAAACAATGAAACGAGTCGTGTCCTAGATTACCACAGATACAACATTTTACAAAGTACTTTGATTTACCTCTCTGTATTGGTTGTATACCTGATGGTCGTGACTGTTTTTAAGTTTTGGCATTGGTCAGAACTTGCATAGGTAAGTCAACCTTAGTCCTGACGGTGATGAGAGTAGTTTTGTCTGAAAATACAGTAGACTTTGTTTCTTTGATGAAGTTGATCTGATTCTCAACTATTCTTTCATCTTTTCCAACATATCCCAAACCTTCTTTGACGTTTGGAGTTCTTCCATAGCTTAGGGTTTCACTTAAGCGAGAGGCTCCAATTGTTAATTGCTTGATCCTTTCTTTTAAAACTTTTAATTCATCAAGAAGGTTCGCAATTTGATCATCCTTCTCTTTTAAGATGTTGCTAAAAATATTATTTTGAGAATTAATTTCAGCCTTGTCATCTTCTAAAAATTCTATCATGACTTGAATAGACAAGTTTTTCTCTTGTTCATCTTGTAATTTTTATTCATCTTCGCTGCAGATTATAATGTATAGACTGACTGGTGGTTCTTGATTTTGTCACCAATAAGTCATAACCTGCAATCAAGTTTTACACGGAATCAGTACGAGAAGTTAAGTTCACAGATAAAGACGTTACCTGATCAACAGTGGTTTTGTCGTCCTTGTCCTCATCTGAATCTTTTTCATCATCTTCACTCTAAGTGATATTCATGGCCTTCTTGGTATGAGATTTCTTTAAAGTATTTGTACATTCAGAGGCCATGTGACCAAAACCCTCACACTTATGGCATTGAATTCTATTGTCAGATCTATTCATAGATGTAGTGGGGTTTTAGTTTGTGTTGATCGAAAATCTCTTCTTTTGTTGGAGAGAGGTATTCAAGTTCTTTCCCTTTTGATTTTTTGAATTGTTTGGTGAGCATGGCCATGTTTTCAATTGTTTCACTTTCCTTACTATCAACCTCGTCTTCATGGTTTTTAATTTTGAAGGCAATACTAGATCCCTTTTCTTTCTTTCTCCTTTGTAGATGCAGCTCATATGTCATCAATGATCCCACCAATTCTTCAACCTTCATATTCTCAATCTCCTTACTTTCTTCAATTGTAGTTACTTTAGAATGAAAATGATCAGGCAAGGATCTGAGAATTTTCTTTAATCGTCTCTCATGGTTAGTTGTTCAAACTCTAGAGTAAGAATTTGAAGCTTGGATGACTTGACTATAGTAGTTCCTTCGTGAGCAAGTCGTAAGATGTCCCAAGCATCTTTTGTAACCTAACAAGTAGAGATCAAACGAAATTGATAAGAGTCTACAAAGGAGAATATGGCATTTAAAGCTTTGGAATTCCAATTAGTATAATTAAAATCAGTTGTAGCCCATTCGTCTGCCTTTTTCTCTCTTTCTACACCATTTTCATTAATGGTAGGAGTTTTATAGCTATGGACAATAGAGTGCCATGCTTTTTCATCAAGGGATTGGATATAAACTTGAATTCTAATTTTTCGATAGGCATAATTAGTACCATCTAAAACAGGTGGTCTAAACGGAGCACCGTCCATATCTAGGTTTCTTTGGATCGTACTTAAAAAGTCTACTTGCTCTGATACCAATTGAAAGTTCTAAAATCTAGATTAATTAAATTAAAACGAATTTTAATCTTAATTAAACAAGCGATTGGGATGAACGTAGTCGAGGCGGCAAGATATAGAGATATCGGTTCTGACTCGCACAACCGTGTTCGTTTACCTAATCTTGTTAAGTGCAGAAATTAAAGATTAAATACAAACACAAGATGTAACGTGGTAAACCCCTAAGGGAAACATCCACTGGCTCCCATGCCATGGGTAAAAACAATCCACTAATAATCTTGTTCAAAAATAAAATACTATCGGTTTTTGTAATTTCACAAAATTAAAAAAATAACAATCAAAAGAAAACAGATCAACTCACTGTGATACTTCTTCTTCTGACTTGTTAATGAAGTGGAATCAAACCTACCGGTCTTGACTTTATCGCCACTTCCCTGTTGTACTTGACCGCAACTACCACTTGGATTAAGAACCTCCGTTCTTAACTTCATGCCAAGTAGCTTAAACAAGATATATAATGCTCTGTTTGATAGCCCAAATTTGGCCTGGAAAATGAAATTTTCCCCCCTCTTTTCCAGCTTTGGACTGTTTGATTGACAAAATTTGGCCGGGAAAATATTTTCCCACTTTTCCTCACGTGATGGGTTTTGCAATGAAAAGCCAGAAAATGTTTTCCATGCGGGAGAGGAGGTTTAATTTTCTTGGGAAAATCTGTGGCAGCTAATTACATTTCTCCCGCTCATTCCCGTCATTACCACCCATTTTCTTCTCCCCCAACACAATCAACTGCAGCACCCAGCAAATTGAGCTCGTCATTTCAGCCACTACAGCGCCCATTGCCGTAGGAAATCGCAGCAGCCATTTGTAAGATCTCCAAAATCGCGGTCCACCGGAAGACCTCGAAAATCGCAAAGCAACCACGGTGAGATTATCATGCCCTAATTTTTACGCAACTCTCACCATATATATTCCAAGCTAACTTCATAAAAATTCGAACATTTACACTCTTTCACTCAATATGAGCTTAACATTTGAAACCAATAAAATATACGGGATTCATGAGCTTGAAGTCTGGTTTGCTGCCATTTTTTTGTTCTTCTAGTTTGTTTTGCAAATTTTTTGATTATTTTGCCATTTTGAAATTGTTGCCATTTTTTGTTCTTCTAGTTTCTGCAAATTTTTTTTGATTATTGCTGCCATTTTCGAAATTGTTGTTACGGTTTCTTTGCTTTTTTTGTTCCTCCAAAGGGCGAAAATGAAATTATGCCATTTCAATCCTAAACTATTCCATATTCATAGAAAACCAAGCTGTATGTATAACGATTCCATAATGTGGTTGTCAAAACTTTGATCTACTCCCACCGTGTTTGATAAAATCAACCACGTACAACAATTACAAGATATCATGTCAAGCATCATTTTCTTGAACTTCTCCAAATTCCACCCAACAAAAGAAGAATTTGGTAGTTTAACATGTTTAGAGTTGAAACAAATAAATTGACCTAACATTTTCACCTTTTCATCATTAATGAGTTGTTCTTCTAATATGTTGTCCATTGTTTTACATATAGAAGCTCCACAAGAAAGTTCGTATTTTATTTGTCATGCTCAAGTTTTGAGGACTGCAATGTTATTGCATTTGATGGTGAAAATGTGTCTTTATGTAGCCATTATCGTTGACATATCTGCTGTCCTATTTGAGAGCAAAACTAATTCTTCACTGTTGAGAAACACGATTTACATAGAGTATTAACAGATGAATGTTGTACTTGAGTTGAATGAATAAACAATGCATTCTATAACGTAACTAGAAATCATATAATGAGTGCATGGACATGTGCATTGTACATGTCAAACTTGGATATGGAGCACTACTTCTTTATTGATGGCATGTGAAACAAATTGTATGACACTTTGTGCAAATAGTTCTTGATATACGTAACACACTGTTGCCGTCACCAATTGTTGTTCGACATTTTGCTCCTTACGTACCATTTTCTTAAGGCAAATGCTTAATACAAATACTCACCGAGATTATGATTACAATACAAATGAAGTATAATGGATTACATATTGCACATATATGTTATTTAATTCTATCGTCTAAACCGAAAGTACGCAGATATTGATCGTATGACTTAGATATCACAACTACCATATTATCGATTTATCAAACTCTAGTTATTCTTCCTTTAAATATGTAACAAATCTGCACCTTACGTGCTTATTTTTATGAGCTCGACTCCATTGCCAATTGAGGTTGTCAATCATTTTGCCGAGTTATAGGGTTTGGGAGTAATAAGTTTTAGTAATATATATTGTCATTTGCTAATGTACGTATGTTTGCTTTACGTATGTAATAATACGTGGTCGTAGAGTCCATGGATACACAAAGGAGGCAACGGCGCCCGCCAAACACAACGGGTGGGCTTGTTTTGGACCATGGTCCTCCAAGAAATTGTGATATATGGCGGTATTAGGCGTCGTGCCCGACATCTTCCTAGGGCTCCTCATAGAAATTGGGATATCGAGAGACAAATGACCTTTACACGAATGTTTGGTTCGACTGACAGAATATGTCGTGACCTTCTTAGGATGAAAATAGGTCCATTCCAAAGCTTATGTGCTCGTCTACGAACCTTCGGATTGGTGGATAGTAAATCAGTCCGCGTAGAGGAACAAGTGGCTATTTTCCTCAACACCGTCGGGCATGACCAACGTAATCGGGCTGAAAGTTTTACTTTCTTTAGATCTGGACAAACTGTGAGCTATTATTTCCATAGGGTATTGCATGCTTGTCTAGGGCTATACCGAGAAGTTGTGCATAATGCCACTATCCATAACTCACCGTACGAGAAGGATAATGTGAAGCCGTGGTACACGTATTTCCAAGTGAGGTCTTCATCGCTACGTCGTTATATATTTGGATTGAGCACATGTTGTACATAAGTTCACATACTGGCCTTACTTCTTTTTTGTAGGATGCTGTAGGGGTGATCGACGGTACCGCATTCTTTGCAAAGGTCCTGTCTGAGGATCAAGCTAGGTATCGCAATAGGAAGCAAGTCATTTCTCAAAATGTGTTAGTGGCTTGCACATTTGATATGAAATTTACGTATGTGCTCGCCGGTTGGGAGGGTTCGGCACATGATGGTAGGTTATTCTGAGCGCAATACTACGCCAAGGACATAAGCTAACAATTCACGTGGGTTAGTATTTTCGTTAGTTTCAGTAGAATTTTCAAATTATGGATTACATAAGTTTGCACAAATGTTAAAAGTAGACCTTTCTTAGGTAAGTACTACGGCCGATTTGGATTCCCCTTGGTGCGGGTTTTCTTTCACCTTACCGTCGAACTCGTTATCATCGTAGAGATATTGAGGGTCGTGACACGAAAATAGGAAGGAGCTGTTCAATTTTCGGCATTCATCTCACGCAATGTTGTCGAGCGGACCATAGGTTTGCTTAAGAAAAGATTTGCTTATTTGAGGCATCAACCGTTCCACGACATTAGCACACATGGCGAAGATAGTTCTAGCTTGTTGTGCTATTCACAACTTTCTACGGATTCACGATGCAGATGATGTGTGTGAGGAGGACTTCGATAACAGTGATGATGAGGTTAATCCTACTCATGCCGATGTGTCGGAAGAAGCGACGATAAATGCTAATATATCTTTTACTGCTGAAGCTTCGTGGTCGAATAATAGGGATGCAATAGCTCAATCAATGTGGGTTAATTATAATCCCAATGCCGATGCAGACATTGACTTTCATTAAACCATTGTTATTCCTTTTGTAGACTTTATGGTTATGTAATAATGGTACAAACATTCTATCTTTTATTTCAAGTGACAGTACGTTCCATCTATATCACTGCGCCTCTATTTGCATACTTCAATGTTCTATTATTCGGATGTGTAACTTACCATACGATCATAGTGAAACTATTTGTTCGTCATTCCTGTAACTATGTCGCATTCTATATATTTGCAAATTGCTGAATTTGTAGTTTGGCAATCATGTCCCATGTGCATGCAGGTTTCATAATCATTTCAGATCTTGCTTTCTATTTCGACAGATTTAATGGCGCATCCGCGACATAACTCTGCAGCCCCATTCCAAGTTCCAAGGCCAACCACCGCAACAAACCCGGATGAGGTAGATACATGCACTACCGCGTTGATCCGAATAGTAAGATTCGGCAGTACGTTGGAATGACGACATGGATGGGTTTTTGATTGCCTCACTAGTTCATGAAGTGTTGGCTGGTCACAAAAGAAGTGACAATGGCTTCACCTCATTTCAAGTATCGAAAGCCATTGAAAGCGTTCATCGCGGGTGCGGTGTAGTCGTGTCAGATAAGAACGTCAGATCGCGTTTGAAGACTCTCAAGAAAGAATATGCTGAAGTAAGCCAGCTATTAAGTATAAGCGGCTTCGGGTGGGATGCAGAATCTGGACGAATCACGGCCGATACACTAGCTTGGGATGAACTCGTGAAGGTATACTTTTGTTATCATTGTACTGTAGATTCTCCTTGCATACTCTCCCTAGGTATCGTTTGCATAATTGTCATTATATTGTGAATGTTGGTAGGGAAACCAGATTTTGGCAAATGGAGGGCGAAACTACGTCGTCGTTATGATGAAATGGAGTCCATCTTTGGAAGCGATACAAAGAAGCGGAGATAGAGCCGTATCGGGATTCGATAATTTTTCACCTATGCAAGGTAGTTACATTACGAAATAAAGTCAATTTCGATTGATGATGGTTTTCGTACTTCATTATAGTAGCGACCCGGTTTTATGATGGTTTTATTCTTTCGATTGATGGCGGTGTTACGAGGTTGACACTCCAACCGAGGATACGGATCAAGCCCAAATCCCCGCGTGGCGGCATGCAAGAAGGAACCACCACGGTCGGGAAAGCGAGAAAAGCTTATGAAGACAGTGATCGATCCTTAGCATTGATAGCGGAGTCATCCAAAAAAATTGCTGAAGCTATCCACATGCAAGCGACTTTAGATACACTGAATCACGTCAATTGGCAGTTGATTACAGAAAAGCTAGAAGCCATGGACCTAGAGTTGGTTGACATCATGAAAGTGATGAAAGCATTTCGATCTGACGGAGATTTGGCGAAGGTCTTTATGAGCTTGACAAATACTACAATCATGCGTGCTTTGGTTTATGAGCAGCTTGGACGTGATCCACCTTCGCTGCCGTAGATTCCACTTTAGTTGTAATGTTGTCATGATGCTTAGGTTGAAGTATGTTGTACATAACCTTCAAAACATTGGAGTACATGTCTTTTGTAGCATATGTGTTCGTGCATAAACACATATGAGCCCAAGTAACTTAGGTTGGGGAGGGTTTTGGAACAAGCATGTATTATCTTTTTGTCATAGACTTGTGTCCAAATGGTGTTTTGTTTTTAGCTCAAAATTTGGTGTCCACAATTCTGCACCATACAGGTTCCATCAACCAATGTAATGGTTAAACATTGTATTTTGAGTTGGAACATTGTGTTGTACCTCAATGTAATTGCTATGGTATTACGAAATTACGCTTATTCACTTGGTGTTTGAATATAATAGGCTTTGGGCTTGTGTAACCTCAGGAAGCAAAAGTGTTTGATAAGGATTAAATGTTTAGCAATTGTTACAGACAGAAAGTCAGCTCTGGGCTACTCAGGGTCCGCTCGAGCGGACTTTGGGTCCTTCGGCGGACGAAGTCCTGCTGGGGACTTCGGTTCCCTTCGAGCGGACGGACCGCTCTTCGGCGGACAGGCGTCCCCGGGGGCGTAAGTGTCGCTTCGGCGGACACTACTCCTCGCTCGGCGGATGACGAACCGTGGGGTTTATAACCCCAGCGGTAGCTATTACATTTCCACACTCCTCCAACCTCAAACCACGTATCCTCCTCCCAATATCCGACACACCATAGTTGGATTTGAAAACAATACACATTTGTAAGACTATTTCTTCCCATTAACTTGGTGTTGGTCAAGTTTATCATCCATTGTCATCCATTGAAGCATAACACAAGGTAACATGGCTAACTCTAAAATAGTAGTGTATCTTCCATGTTTGCAAGTGGTTTTATGAATTTTCATTTCATGAGGAGGTTGGGCAATGCAATTTGGTTGATTGTTATGATGAAATGTTGTTGGTTTTGTGATTTAATTGAAAAAATTTTGGGGTTTACTCCATTCTTCAACTCAATTAATTCACTCAAAGGATGAAATGCCCACCAAGTGTTTGATAAAATGATTCTCCCACATTTTCACTTTAGCTTGTTTGCAAGTGGTTTTATTAATTTTCATTGAATGAGGAGGTTGGGCAATGCAATTTGGTTAATTGGAATGAATGTTATGTTGTTGGTTTTGTGATATCATTGAAACAATTTTGGGGTTTACTCCATTCTTCAACTCAATTACTTCACTCATAGGATCAAATGCCCACCAAGTGTTTGATGAAATGATTCTCCCACATTTTCACTTTAGCTTGTTTCCTTAGCACACTAGCTCATTTGCTTGATTGGTTGTCATGAATTAGCACGGCTATGCCACTCTTTACAAAGCACAACATCGACACACACACAAACACCCCGTCCACATAGTTGAACCACTTTCCACGTTCCATCAAATGTTGATGAGTGAATTTGATTTGATTGTAACCATATGTTTTTGTATGTATTGAAATTGGCTAGATACAATGCGGAGATCAAACAAACAAGCGCAAGATCTTTGGACCGAGCTCGGGAAGAGAAAGGCTCCTTCAAGAAGAGTTCGAAAAAATCGGCCACTTATGATGAAGTAAAATTTGAGGCGAGGGAGCATGGTTAGTATACACTAATTCTACAAGCGATCGCAATATTATATCGGGCGAAGGGTATTAATATCGGATTTCGCAAATGAAGTGCTTGGTCACGTTATTGAGAGGAATAAGTGGGAAACATTTGTTGCAACTCCGCGTGTTGCGTATGTCGAAATCGTCAAAGAATTCTCGCCGATATCCATGACAACCTCGACAACCCCGAGCATCCTAACTATCAACAAGTCTATATGCGAGGGCAATATATTCCATTCTCCCCTTAGTCATTCTCCGATACTACGGACTTGGCGACATGGAGTCGACATTTTGAAGCGGCCCTCACGAATCTTGATGAAGTAGTCACCTCCATTGCCGGGGAATTGATCATTGGCACGATGGACGCAAAGCACGTTGAACTACAACACTCTGTTACCTCAAAACGCACATTGGACAAAATGGTGGCGCCAACCTTCTCCCTACGACACATACTTCTACGGTCACTATGGGCGGGCACGCCTACTTCGCGGCTCCAAACTAAGACCCTAGATATCGGTAACTATATCTTACGCAATGTGTGGCATATTGAAACAACCGTAGATGTTTGGCGTTCCCATCGTTAATTACGAGAATTTGTGAAATGTCCGGAATTGACCTCTCCCATGAGACCACCCGAGTGGGCGTACAATGCGAGATAGGCAGGGGTGGGATACGTAGTTACGAACTACACATGACGCCAAGCGTGGCGAGTAGCACTGGTGCCATTGGCGCCCGGGGTAATGTGCGGTGAAAGCGGAGCTGCTCGGGATAATCGATGGGCGAGGGCGTCCATGACACGATCAATGCACCAACATTGGCATCTATTTCTCATGAGATTCGGAGATTCGGGATGCCCAAGTCAAGAGGCGAAGCCCGCAGAAGAGTACGATCGTTAGCGCACAAATAGCGCAGATTGCTCGGCTATTTCAATCATTACCCACCGCCGCCTCCCAATGAATGGGATGTTTTACGTTTTTTGTTGGGGTGGGTGGATCTTAGGTATCTAATAATTACATGTCCGGTGGGGAGTGATGTTCGTATTCTAGTGAGTTATATGCTTTATGTTAACAAATATGAAGTAAGAAAAATTTCAAATCATCCATTGTGTTTTTCGGGCATGATGTAGTACTTCTTTATCATCAACAAGCATGGGTTTTATTATTTATTATGTAAACTCTTCTCTTGGCATATATGGTGCGGTGTGTGGTGTCTTGGCGTGCGAATGTGCTATAAAAGTTATGTTAACAATTTAAGAAAGTTAAGTTACTTCAAGGCATTGGTGGTGTTTTACTTGGGTCAATGTTTGGGAAATAGTCGCATGAGTGTGGGGTGATATTATGGATGTCAAAGCGCTTTTGTTGATCTCATGGATGTAAAATGGTTATATTATGTGCTTCTTCACGAGAAGCTTACGCTTATGTTGAGCAAGGTTGCGGTTTTGTTCATGAGGAGGAGAACATGCTTTGTGCCAAGCTGGCGTAAAAAACATGCCGCGTCCCCCATAATATGAAGACGGATCAACTCACTTTGCTCTATGGTTCAATCAAAAACAAAAAGGCGTAGGCGGTGAAAAAAGATAAATCGAGGACACTTTTGAAGAGATAATTGTAGATATTGATTGGAATGTTGATTGTCAATAGAAAGAATAATTTCGATTGGGGAGTGTGAATTCGGAGATTCAAATTCATACGAACGGTTTTAAAGCTGGATTTAAACGAATTTGTTTATGGCATCTGTTTTTACTCGAAATCATAAAACAAATTTCATGTGCTAAGCGAAGTTTGTCCAGTGTGTTTATTAAAAATATATCGATTTTTTTCAATTTTTAGTAGTAATTGGATTCATCATAGGCCGCGTGGGAATGCTACTATTGTACTAACTTGTATGTAAACTTTTTAATGAACACATATACTTGTGGAATTATAAAGATAAAATGGACTTTACAAAAAAAAATTGTAAAAGAGGTGGATTATATAAATTGTATGGTTCAAAAGTTGATACAAAGTGGTCAATTATAATTTCAAAATTGCGAATTGTAAACTTTTTTACATTTTCTTCCCATATATTTGGCATGGCAAACCATTTATTTTGCCTGGAAAATAGTGACTATCAAACAACAAAAGTTGGAAAATACTACATTTTCCATGGAAAATAAAGACAATCAAACACCAAAACCTAGAAAATCACAACATTTTCCAGGACGAATTTTAATCCAATCAAACGCACTACATTTACATTTGCCCGGCAAATATTTTCTTGGCAAATCATTTCCCTAGAAAATATTTTCTTTCCACCCATTTTCCATGCTTGCAATCAAACAGAGCCTAATTGTTCATTGAGCACCAATTAGTTCTTGATTCTTCAATGAGTTTGAAGAAAACTTTTTTACTTTGAAAGTTGAATTAATGAAGCATCGAGTCTTGTTTTCCACCAATAAATTCGGCCAGTTTTTGCTTAGAGAATACAAGACAAAAAATTATATTTCAAAGCTCTAATTCCTTATTGATTTCCACTTCCTTATTGATTTCCACTCTTACTTATAGTTAAACTAGAAATCAAATTAGAAATTATTTCTTACCTAAAAATATGCAACAAGAATGGTAGGAAAATTAGTAGGAAAGAATATAGAAAGATATTCTTAGATTTGTAGAAGGAAATAATTTAGGAAACTAAATATTTTCTTCCTAAACGAATCTAAGAGAATAAGAAAAGATTGTTTAACCTGCAAAAGGAGCTGTCAATAATATTCATGAGGTCAGAATATATCAAGTATATAAACAGAATAAAATCGCAGCTTTACTGATCTAGAAAAAATAAGATTATTGAAATTCTAGAATGATATCTTATGCTAACTTGCTTTGGCACTTTAAATTCTTGAAAAGGTGTATTGGCATTGGACTTCCCCTCCAACCTGGAGTTTGCTTTTTAGGAAATTAATTAGAAGGTATTGGTGAGGGTGGAGATGACAAAAAGTGAAAAGTTGAATGGGTTGAGTGGTCAAAACTGTGCATACCAAAAGGTGCTAGTGGTTTGGGATTCAACAACTTAGAATTTCTTAGCCAAGCTCTTTTGGCTAGACAAGCATGGCGTTTAATTACAATACACTATTCAATGGCAGCAAGGAAAATATCACAGAACAAAGGACTTGCTTCAGGTTGTATTGGAAAGTAAATTCCCTATATTTAGTATAATTGATTTTGTATATATACATACCTTTCGTATTCCTGATTTATAGTTGGACTTAGCTTGATCATAGGAGAGATTATAGAGATCTTATTGTATAAATACCTCATTGAGTATCAATGTAATTATTTAATTGCAAACAATTCAATATTTCATATTTTCATGGTATTAGAGCAAGTTAAAATCCTGACTCTATCTTAGCCGCACTCTACCTTCTCGTGCAACTTCTTTTTTCTCATCAATCGTAATGGCTCACAATGAATTCCAATTACCTCCGACGCATCAAAAATAGAAAAATCAAAAGCTGTTCGGTCTCTTGCACAAACTTCTGATCTCTTAAACCACTGCTTCACTCATCACTTAGACCATCCTGGTCTTGTCCTGATCTCTAAAGTTCTCAATGGTGACAACTAGTCAGCATGGCGTAGAGCCATGAGTTTGGCTCTAAATTACAAAAACAAATTGGGATTCGTTGATGGTACCATCAAGGCACATTCGCTGAAAACCCATCCTGAAGAATATGCAACATGGTCACATTGCAATGATTTGATACATTCTTGGATCATCAAGACTCTCAATCAAGAAATCGCAGATAGTGGATCTCCACGAGCGTTTCTCTTAAATAATTGTTCCCCACATCTTTGAGATTCAGCGAGAAATTGCACTTCACCGCCAGGATCAACTCTCAATTTCGGACTACTATACAAAGCTCAAGAGTTTTTGGGATGAATTGGCTTTCCATTCAAGTGCAGCATATGAAACATAGCAAGACCAAAAAAAATTGATGCAACTCCTTATGGGATTGAATGAATCTTACAATGGTGTTCGTGGGCAGATTCTTTTCATGAAACTTTTGCCTTCAGTTCGACAAGCTTACGCTTCTATATGTCAAGAAGAGAAGTAGATGATGCTTAGTGCTTCACATATTGTTGTTGATGAAAACTCAACCGTTGATATGGCTGTGCGACACGACGAAAATAAACTCGCTTCTTTGGTAGGAACAGGGAAGTCCGATCACCCATATGGATCGCAGGTGCCGTATGTATATCGGCCATCTCAACGCAGCAGAAATTTGGAGGGCATCAATCTGGGTTTGAACGTAGAAGACCCCAGTGTACGCACTATGGAGAATTGGGCCATTGGGTCCAGACTTGTTATGAGCTATATGGGTATCTAGCGGGCCTTCCAAAGGAAAAAATAATTCAGGCCCAAGACAATTCCGTAATAATAAATCTGTTGCCAATCATGTGTCAGAAAGATGAGAGAAAACCAGTTTTAACATTTCGGATGTTCAATTGAAGCAACTTTTATCGCCCCTCAACGACAAAAATAAAGGATCTAACTCAAAAGTAAATTCAGTAACCTAACCAGGATCGTCTAAAGTTGCTTCCCACAATTGGATTATTGACAACGTGGCGGCTGATCACATTATTTCATCATCAAAATTATTGCATAAAGATAAAACTTGCTCATCACTGCCCGTATTATTGCCTAGTGGAGAGAAAGCGAATATTGTTGCAAAATGAACTTTTCTCCAGAATTCAATCTATTATCTACATGATGTATTGTTTGTGTCTACTTTCAATGTTGATTTGATGTTAGTTAGTCATTTAACTAGAGGTCTAAATTGTTCACAATGAGGAAGACGATTGGTTTGGGTAAGCAGTGTGACGGGTTATATTATTTGGTGGCTCTAGCGACGGAGAAAATAGTAACCAAACCTACCTCATCCACACATAGCCGATCAACCTGCAACTTCATCACAACTTCCACGGATCTTTGGCATAATCGATTAGGCCATGTATCATCTTATCGTCTAGATTTCATCGCTAAGAATTTTTTACATATTTTAGTTGGTTCCAATAATGCTTGCCCAGTTTGTCCTTTGGCTAAGCAAAGTCATTTGCCCTTTAGTACTAGTTCAATTTCTTTAGGAAAACTATTTGACATTATTCATTGGGATATTTGGGGTCGTTATAAACATCCTACACTTTCTGGTGCTCATTACTTTCTTACTATTGTTGATGATTATTCTTATTACACGTGGATTTTTCTGATAAGACATAAAGATCAAACACAATCAATTTTAAAGCATTTTTTTTAGCTTTGCTTTCACTCAATTTGCATGTCGTATTAAGACCTTTCGTAGTGATAATGGTGGGGAATTTCATTCAGTCCGTTCCTTTTTGGCTGACAATGGAGTTGTGGAACGTAAACACCGCCATATTTTGCAAGTTGCTCGAGCTTTAAAATTTCTTGCTCAACTACCTACCCAATATTGGGGAGAGTTTGCTCTTACGGAAGTTCACATCATCAATCGATTACCTACACTTGTTCTCTCATTCAAAAATCCATTTGATTGCCTCTTCTCAAAATCGCCTCATTTCCATCATCTTCGAGTATCTCGGTGCTTAGCTTTTGCTGCTAATGTCTATGGTTCTCATAAATTTGATCCTCGAGCCATACCTTGCATCTTCATAGGTTACTCAATTGGTCAAAAAGCTTTCAAATTGTTTGATTTGTCAACAAAAAAAATTTTCACTAGTAGAGATGTGCGTTTTCACGAAAACATACTACATTATGCATCTCTGAAGCCCACCTTGTCTATTTCACCTATGGCCCAATCAAATGCTCCACTTTCCTCGCCCATTTTTCAACCCAAGTCCACATATTGACCACAATTTTGACCCAATCTCTTCTTCCCCTCCACAGACAACCACGTCCTTACCCAACCACCTTAACATTGTAACACATGAAATATCCTCTCCAGTCTCAATCAGTTCCGTACCTTCTCCTTTCTCCGATATAGCACCAGCACCGCCATCCCTCTCGGGCACCATCATCACCTATCTTTCCATCTGAACCAAACACACCTCTCTCCCCGTCCAAACCAAAACCACCATCTCCACCACAAGACCCAGCTTTCCTCCATCGCTCGAGCCATTCCACCGGCCCGTGCAAGCGCTTCTAGACTATGTATGTTCCTAGGTCACACTTTCTTCACAAGATTCATTGTCTTCCTTGTTACTCGGTCCTATCAAAGGCACTCATTAACCACTTGCCAATTATGTCTATTTTCATTGGCACACACCAGAGCTCCGATCGTTTATTGCTCAAGTTAGTCGGGTAATTGAACCACAAACCTATTTGGATGCTGCCTTACATCATGAATGGCAGCAAGCAATGCAATCTGAATTGCAAGCTCTTCAAGAAAATTGAACTATGTTCCTCACTCCTTTTCCGCCTGACAAGAAACTGACTGGCTGCCGATGGGTTTATAAAGTCAAACATAAGTTTGATGGTTCAGTTGAAAGGTATAAGGCACGATTATTGGAAAAATGGTTCACTCAGTTGGAGGGCATTGATTATCAAGACACTTTCTCTGCCATGGTTTGCTTTAGCCGCTGCTCGGGGATGGTCTCTCCATCAACTTGACGTGAACAATGCCTTCTTTCAGGGTGACCTTCATAAAGAGATTTATATGTCTCCATCACCGGGCTTCAGAGACAGGGGAAAGAACACTTGGTTTGACGGCTACATAAATCCTTGTACGGCTTGAAACAGGTATCACGGCAATGGTTCGCCAAATTCTCCAATGTTATCTTCTCAGTTGATTTTGTGGAGTCTCGAGCGGATTATTCTATCTTCACCAAGAAATAAGGCAACTCTTTCACTGCCCTCTTAATTTATATTGATGATATTTTGATTACCAGGAATGATCCTGTCACTACTACTGCACTTAAGAAGTTTTTGCATGGCAGTTTTCGCCTTAAAGACCTAGGTAAATTAAAATATTTTTTGGGTATTGAGATTTCCACTTCTAAAATCAAAATTTTTATGTCCCAATGCAAATATGCACTAGAGATTATCAAGGATGCAGGGCTGTTGGGTGCGGCCCCGGTTGATACTCCAATGGAAAGAAGTTTAAAATTTTCATACAATAGTGATCTACTCAAAGATCCAGGGTGTTATAGAAGATTAGTCGGCCGTCTAATATATCTCACTATTTCAAGGCCAGATATCACCTACACTGTCCATGTCTTGAGTAGATTTATGCACTAACTTCGGAAAGATCATATGGAGGTAGTTACTCGAGTTATCCACTATTTGAAAGGTGCACTTGGCCCGGGCTTATTTTTCTCTTAAAATAATGATTTAAAATTACGAGCCTACTGTGATTCGGATTGGGCAAGCTGTTTACTCACTAGAAGATCTACTACTAGTTATTGTGTCTTTCTTGGACCTTCATTGATATCTTGGAGATCAAAACGGTAGAAAACAGTGTCCTTATCCTCAGCCGAAGTCGAATATCGTGCAAAGAGCAGAGCTTGTTGTGAGCTAACATGGCTTCAGTATCTATTAAAAGACTTGGAATTTGTTCATCATCAACCTGCCTCATTGTATTGTGACAATAAGACTGCCTTACACATAGTAGCCAATCCAGTCTTTCATGAGCGAACTAGACATATTGAGATGGATTACCACTATATTAGGGACAAAATTCAAGAAAATTCTGTAGTTACAAAATATGTCACCTCTGCGCATCAATTGGCCGACGTCCTGACCAAACCTTTGGGGAAAGAAACCATTGTTCCTAATGTTCACAAGTTGGGACTACAAGACATTCACTTTCCAACTTGAGGGAGAGTGTTGGAATGTAAATTTCCTATATTTAGTATAATTGATTTTGTATATACCTTTCATATTCTTGATTTATAGTAGGACTTAGCTTGATTATAGGAGAGATTATAAATACCTCATTGAGTATCAATGTAATTATTCAATTCCAAACAATTCATCTTTCATATTTTCAGGCTGGACTTCCCAATGGAGCTTCTTTCCTTTGAAAAAGCTTCATTTGAGCACAAAATTATTACAAGCTAGCTTAAGATGTCAATATCCATCATGACCAATGGCTTCCTAAGCCGACCTCTTTCTGTCCAATTCAGTCCACGAGCTTAAGTAAACAGGGTGTGCAAACTCTTCTCAGCTAAGGTCAACTGGGTTGCGGAAAAAATCAATGGCTAATTATTTGTCCTGACAAGCCGAGACTTTATTCTTTCAATCCTATTAAGCACACAACGCAGATTTAATAAAATAATCTAGCACTACGACCTGAAAGGACAGTACTCAGTCAAGTCGGGAGGGTTACTATTATAACAGAACCAAGATGAAAAAGACACCAATTCAAATAGGCTTAGGCGGTGGTGGGCTTTTATCTGGAAATCCCTGCTCTACCTAGAGTCCGTGTAAGAAAGGTCACCATGTAAGAAAGTAGTTCTAACATCGATTTGCTCTAGTTCCCAATTGAATTGAGCAACTAAAGCATGCATCAATCTCATTGTTTTGTATTTTACTCTAGGTGAGAACATCTCATTGTAATACACACATTCTCTTTGTGTAAACCCTTTAACCACTAACCTAGCATGATATTTAACTGGTTCACTTCGGTTTGAACATTCTTTAATCTTAAACAACCACGTACAACACTAACTATATTTTGACTTTTATCTTTAATTAACAAGGATCGAAGTGTTATTTTTATGAAGATACAACTTCTTCATAGGACATAGGTTCCAACTTTACAATTTCTTTTCCAGCATGTAAGATGAAACTCATTAACCCTTCAGTTGTATATTTGGGGTTAGTTCTTACAACTCTTCTTGTTTTATCTCTTGTTAATTGATAGCTTTGTAAGTTCGTTTCTTCATGTTCTTCCATGTTTGACTCATAATCTGAATGTGTTTCACCTATTTCATTTATATCAAGCAAATTTTTAGTTTTGGTCAACATATTCATTAGTTAAATTTGGATCTTCTAAGACAGGTTATTCAAGATCAGGATTTGAGTTTATACTAAGTGTTGTCTTTTCCATAGACTTCACCTCAATCTTAATTTTATTTGTTTCCAAACCAGTCTCATAATTAATTTCAGATTCTTTATTTTTCACAATACAAGGCATTTCTTGCTCATTAAAGACTACATCTCTACTAATTATCACTTTTACTCCATTTTTCCTTTTGCCTATATTCTAAAGCCTTTCACTCCTTAAGGATAACCCAAGAAGACATATTTTACAGCTCTAGGATCTAATTTTCCTTCCTTTTTGTGTGCATATATTGTACATCTTCTCGACCTATTTTCGATCAATTCATTCAATTTAGTTTCAACAATTTTTCATCCAACTTTTCACTTAGAATCAACTTTATTATCATGCTATTCTACTGCAAGAAAGACTTCCCCATATAGCCCTTTATTTCTTTCCCAATTAAACACACCAAACAACCCTTAACTCTGCCAATTTGTAACTCGAAACAGCCCCTAGTGACTAAGCAAAAACTGCCCACTTCCTCCCATTCCTTCAGCCTTTTCCTCCCCTATGATCAAAACTTTTCACCCACCTTGTTACCCACCTATGGCAGATAATTTACCCCCAACGAACTACTGAAAACCCTCCCTAAAGGTCCCCACTTTCACTTATTAGATCATCTCCATTTCTTTGCAGCCTTTTTTTCTTCTCTTCTTTCCCAGCAATAAACCCCATACCTTTTTTCCAAAATTAGTCCACAAAAGTCCCAAGAAAACTATCATTTTCTCCCTCCAAAATCTGGCTAGAAACTTGCTGAAAACAAGTCCCCATCATGTCTTTTTTTTCCATCAGTTTTTTTGGCCATAAAGATCATCAAATTCTAGCACCCGAAGATCTCCCTTACAGTCCCAAAAAATCTGATATTTTCTCTGCTCTTCAACCACCATAAACCAGCATTAACATTCCCTCTATTTTGCCCAAATTTTCAGCCATCTAAGTCACAGATTTCCAACTCCAACAGTTCTCTTTTTTTGGTCAGCAAAATTATATATTTCTTTATCCTTCTTCACCTCTTTTTTGTATCACTCAAACCACACTACACCACACATATTTTGAGAAATGAAAAGGCAAGCACGGGTTGTTATTTGAGGAAGAGAAATAGTCGATTTTAAACCACAAATCAATTTAACGAGAATTCTATTTTTAAGGTAGTTTATTGTCCTACTTTAAGCATGACGTTATGAAAGTTATTTTGAGAAATATACGTGAATGTTTATACCTTGTTTAATGATTAATGATGGAACATGATGATAGTGGTTGAAGGTAATCACTTATGTATGTTTTGATTGAAGGTAATCACTTAAGTTTTCACGTGGTGCTGGTTACCAAAGATGTTGTTCCTATGTATGTTTAAACGGTTGGCGACCTGCATATTAATTTCGTATATTTTTTTTCATGAGTTAGTATCATTTACTATTGAGTGTTTCTGATTAAATACTAATCCCAAAATGATTAAATGTCTAGATTTAAAAAGTTGGCGTTGGCACGACGGCGTAAAGTACGACCTTGAAGGAAAGGCTTAGTTTATTTATTTTATGGTTTGACATCGATATAATTGAACCCTTTATGATGTAAATACTTAAGTAAAATAGTGGATTTATTATCTTTAATTATTTAATGTGCTAGAAAAATTGAATCTATATTTTAGATTGCCGGTTCGAATTTAAAGATGAAAAATTGTGAAGTGGTTTGTCTTTAACTTTGAAGTATCGCAACTTATTATGTACTTTGAATTTTTGAGTCAAACTAGTAGCATTTGACAGGGATATAAGTGGTATCATAACATAATTTGGAATCACCAAAAAAAACATTGTCGTATGAATTTATTATGATTGTTTTACCAGACTGCGTTAGTGCACTGGGACAATTTTTCAAGTAGCTTTGGACATGTGTTTCACATATCAAACGACGTCATTAAGGTCTAAAATTTAAATTTGTAGCCTAAGGTTTCAAGTATTTAAAGTTCGAATCTTGTAATTTTTGAAATACATTTAGATGCTCAAATAATTTGTGGCAACACCTAATGCAGTTTTGGTAAAACCTTAAAAATTTAGAAAATTAATTCCTCTTATCTAACATGCTTGTTACTTTCCGCCATAGTCAATTTTTTAAAATCATTCGAGGACATGAAAAAGATTATTTGGAGTTGTCAATTATTATTTAAAGATTTTTAAGTGGCCCTCCAGTTTGAGAAAATTAAGGGCTTTACACCTTCACCTCTAAAATCCTTTGGAACCTTCAACTGATGAATAAGCATTTATAATTGTTCATTATAGTTATGTTCATCCTCTTAGCAATTCTATTTTATTGAGGACTAAATTTGACTGACGAGTGTCTTTGAATTCCTTTCTTCTTTACAAAAATTATCAAATTCCATATTGAATTTCAAAGAGGCTTTATTTTTAGCTTTTAAGAAATAGACCCAAGTCTTCCTATGTAATAGTCCAGTCAGCAAAGTTCGGTCAAACAAAAATTCTTGGTCAATTTTATCATGGAAACTTTCATAATTCAAAGAAAAAAAGGGGATAAGATTGAGTCAGGTGGGCGGTGGATGGATTTGGAAAGCAAATCCATTTTATTTCTCATTTTAACATTTCATTTCCTTTTTCACTTATCATCTTCAGCAAAAGAAACAACAACCGTTCTCTCTCTTTTTTTTCTTCCTTACTCACACCTTAATTCATATTAAAAAATTTGAAATCAGAGAGGAAAATTGGAAAGTAGAAAAAGTGATGGAACTTTAAGCTTGGAATAATTAATTTCCTGCTTTGGCTACAATACGGGGTAAGAAGAGAAATTTTGATTTTAAGAATTGTTTTAATTATGTACTTATAGTGGGTTAAGAATTAGCAATTCAATTCCTAACTTTAATTATTGGATTTTCAAGAAGGAGAATTATAAGTGAGTTTTGATTTAGATAATTCTATTGTTATCTCATGAAGTGACTGAAATATCGGGACAGTCTATCAGCCGATTTAATCTCCAATAGATAACTCTGTGAGTGAAATATATATTTCAGAAAATTTAGATTTCAATTATAAAATATTATATCACTAAATGTTAAGTTACGTGATTTCTTATAATTCTTTATTGAATTATGTTATTTTGTAAATTTTAAAGATTTTGAAATTGCCTATTATGAATTTAAATGTGAAATGAGATGTACATTTAAATTCATCAAAATTACCCGGTGAATTTATCGATTATTCTAGTATACTGAGGGGTCTTGGCCATGTATTAGTACACTGAGGAGTCTTGGCCGTGTACCATATCCACTGAGGGGTCTTGGCCGTATACTAGAAAGCCTAGCCCTTTGAGACAGTCTATGCACACATGTTGAGATTATATACAATGGGTACATTTTGGTGAAATTTTACTATATGTGGCTATATTATATATGAGATTATAGACTCCGATATGATGATGCTACAGTGATGATGATAAGATGATGATTTGCCAATTTAGTATGTTGCAGTCTTGTATTTTATTCGTTGTTAAGCGATTTATTCATAGTGTTATTTGAGATATGATTTTTCTATCGTTCTAATTGATATGAGACGGATGATTAATTGATGTTGAAATTGATTTTGATAACATGTATATATTAGAAAGTATAATTATTTTCGAAAATATCCACTCAATGAGCCTATCAACTCATGTATTTTTCAACAATAATTTTTCTTATCATGGAGCGGTTGAGTTTCTGGGTAGCTTTTGGATATAAAGCTTTTGAGTTCGAAGTCGGAGCCACAAGACAGAGTTAGTTAGTATGACTCATTTCATAGAGCATGTAGTTATTTTTTTTGGGATGCATGTTCATTTTTGGATATCATTTTGCATCACTTGTAAATAGTTAGGTGGGCTCACTATGTATTTTGTCATCCGGATGTACAGTTTATGTTAATTAAATAGTAAAAGTTTTATGATTCGGCTAGTCTCTACAACGTTGTTTTGTTATGAGTATTGGAAGGGCAAATGATCCCGTTTAATTGTGAATAAGTTTGTTGGGAATTGTGGTATCTTATTTCAGGTTGGGTAATTCAAATTACAAGGGAGATAATGCCAAAATTTTCTTAAGAATAAGTAATCATGAGTTGTAATTATAGTAGCCTTAATGGTGGGTCCAACCCTTAGTTGGTATTCACCATCGGCGCACGTCACGTCTCGGGTATATAAATATTGCTTGGGACAGGTCGTGTCATTCTAGAATAGTCATCAACTATAGAGAGGAAATACTTATTTCCTCCATATGTGGGGTCTCTTTTAGGCCTCCATAAACCAGAATGAATATATTCTAAAAGAGCCTTGGAGGTATGCGTTCCAATTTTAAAAATAAGCCTATTCATGTTTTACGAAGTCAACTTTTGACACTCTACCCTTTCCTAGCGGATTTGTTTGCTTAATAATGAAAGACCATTTTCTAATGTATCCTAATATTTTGAACCAAAAGTTTGAATGTTCAACTTCAGCATTACATAAAATTAAGATCAATATCTTTTAATGTTGTTTGTCCTAAGACGATGTATAATGAACCTTTGGACAACTTTAAAGATCACTAAGGACCCAAATATCAATTTCATGATCGCAACCTTAATTTTGCTTTCACATCCTTCATGATCTATTGTTCCTAATTAAATTAGATTCCTCGTAAGGCCAATCACATGTCTAAATTCTTTTAAGTGTACTAATAGTATCATCACGAAGTTTTAACAGTATAGACCATAGTCCAACTATAGGAGAAGATTGATTGTTCCCCACATAAACATCTGAACCAATGAATTCCTTATAGCAAGTAAAGACATTTATCAGGACACATATGGTAAGGACGACCAGAATCAAAAATCCAATCCATGTTACATATTGATAGTCGGATATAGCGTAAACTTGCACATCATCATAACATTTGCATGATTTTCAGGATTATTATCCGTTTATTTATTTTTCTTCTTCAAATCATAACAATCCCTTTTAAAATGACTTAATTTTCCACCGTTATAGCACATTTTTTCACTCATAGACTTAGATCTTGATTTTACTTTCATTTACCTTTATGGTTGTAATTTTGGTGGTCTTTTTTTTTTTTCAATTCTTCCTCTCACAAACATATTCTCTTCTTTATTTGAGGTACGTGATCTTGTTTTACTTCAAGTTCTCTAGATCTTAATGCATCAATTATAATTGAAATAGAAAAATCATCTCTACCATATTTTATAACATTTTTAGTTTCCTTAAAATGATCAGGTACAAAATTCCACAAAATAAAAGCTAAATCTTCACCAACGAACTTCTTATCAACATTTGACATGCTTTGCACAAGTTTACTAAATTCATCAATATTTGCATCAAAATCCTTTAAAGGATCATTTTAAAGCTGAAAAGTCTATAAGAAAATAAACCTTGTCTGGTAAGGTTTTAATCATGAAAAGGTCATCTAATTTTTTCCACAATTTTATAACTGTTTTGTATTTAGAAACTTGTTTTACACCTTGTCAAATTAATAAGAAAAATTGAACTATAAGATATTTCGTTCATTTCTAGTATTTCATATGGTTTATCCTTGAGGGTTTCTATAATTTTTTTTAGGGTCTTCTAATGATTTAGAGACCCTTTGCTATACCATAATGGTCTTCATCTTTTGTTTCTACAAAGATTAAGTCCCATTTTCTATTGAACTTTTCGAGTTTGACCTTCGAACCCATACCAAGATTTTGTAGAAGTATGAATTTCTAGAAACCTTATGTTTCTAGTCAATTTTAATTAAAGAACATGAATTTAATAAAACCAACAAACCAATTTTGGGGAATTTGTGCAAGAACTAGAGAAGCAGTTTACAATAAAGGTTCAACTTAGGCATGTAATCAAGAAATTTAAGAGTAAATAAGTCCAAACAGTTAATTTTTCAATCAAACATTACAGGAAAATCCTAACTAAAGAGCACAAGAAATAAGAAATGCACATAAATAAAGATAACTTTCAAGAGCGAGGATCTAGTAACATCTAGTCACAAAAAATGGACAGCTCTTACCAAAAAGTTCAAGAAAGCTATGAGAAATATATAGAACCTCCCACAAATAGTGTTAATCCATCCAAGATTTTAAGAAATCTACTAGATCTGGTCCCAACAGACTTAGGCGACTTTATATTCTTACATATCTATGGACAAAGACAAGATATATGAACCCATAGAGCCAATACAAGCCAAAAATGGCTCTGATACCACTGTAACGTTTTAACACTCAAGATCTCACAAAAATTAACCATCAAGAATAGAACAAAAATAACACCAGAGATTGTTAACCCAATTCAACCAGAAAGTCCTAGTCTAGGGGGCTCATTTGAGGCAGCTAACGCACGAGAAAATACACTATAGCTAAATTGAAATCTATTAGAGTATGCCAAGAATTTAGATCGTACTACATCTAACTAGAATAAAAAAATATAACAATTCTATACACATCAACACAAGGTATTCAAAACGACTTAAATCCCACTTAGAATCATGAAAATATAAGAATCTATTAGTTAGATTCTGGATTTCATATCCGAGAAAAGAATTTACAGATCTATGGCAAAAAACACTAGAGGTGAAAATGAAAACAAAAGGGATAGAGAGAAGAATGATAGAAAATCAAATGACGAAGTGAGATAGAGACCGTGCATATCAACTTTTCACATCCTTTAAAGGATAAGTGAGTGGAGTCCACATGCCACTCAACAATTGGCCAATCTAGTAGTAGAAACGTGTCTTCACTAAAAGCATTCCATAAACACGCTTTAATGAACCACATGATTCTTACTTTTGCCTTTGAGACTCTACAATCGTAGATCGGCCTCTATTACACTAAGATCAACCAACAAAATGGTTAAGAATGAAGTTTACAAAATGGTAATCCACTCAGAAACTAGATTCGCATATAATTCTCTATGTTTCTCTTAGAAATTACTCAAGAACACTTAACCACAACAGATCAATGAACGACACCATTTTCATAGCCTAACCAAAGAACCAAATGTTCACTGTCAAAGAAGGTTTTGTTTTGAGTGCCTCTCATTGTGAGAGTTCCTTCATTTATATAGATGCAAGGTAAATAACTTACCAAAATAAACTCTTATCAATTACAAGCTATTTACAATATATTCTTCTATACATAGCTCGACTAAATAGGGTAAAATATATGTTGCCTCAATTATCGCCATATATACAATATATTCTTCTATACATAGCTAGACTAAATATGGTAGAATATATATTGCCTTGATAGAATATATGCTTCCTTTGATAGAATATATTAACATCCCTCCTCAAATTAATGTTGGGCGATCAAATAGCATCAATTTGTCAATCATGAACTGATGGCGATGACGAGAGAGAGCTTTGGTGAAGATATCAGCAGTTTGGTACTCAGTGGAAATGTGTGGAAGAGTAATCTCATGGCGAGCAAGGGATTCACAAATGGAATGACAATCCACTTCAATATGTTTGGTGCGCTCATGAAAAACGGGATTGGCAGCAATCTGAATAGCACTGGTATTATCAGCATGAAGAAGAGTAGGAGTAACCTTCAGAACACTAAGTTCACCTAACAACCCGCGAAGCCATACAATTTCAGAACAAGCAAACAACATAGCTCGATATTCAGATTTGGTGGATGACTTCGAGACACGAACCTACTTTTTGCTCTTCCAAGAAATAAGAGGATTACCAAGAAACATGCACCAACCTGTAACAGAACGACGAGTATCTGCACATCCAGCCTAGTCGGCATCACTAAAGCCCTCCAACTTCAAAGAATTTCCTAAAGGAAAAAACAAACCGCGACTAGATGTCCCTTTAAGGTATCGAAGAAGACAACGAACAGCTGCCAAATGTGTCTGACAAGGAGCATGCATAAACTGACTGACCTGTTGAACAGCAAATGAGATATCAGGTCTAGTAATGGTCAAATAATTTAAACTGCCCACCAGCTGCCGATACATCAAGGGATCAGATAAGGAATCACCACCCGCTTGATGTAGCTTTAAATTGACATCCACATGTGTAAGACACTTAATCATCATCACGAAGACCAAGCTACGAAAGAAGTTCTTGGGTATACTTATGCGATGTAAGAGGCGTGCCATTCGAGACAATGTTGGACCTCAAGTCCAAGAAAATCTTATGATGGACCAAGATATTTCATATGAAATGAAGATTTGAGTATTCACTTGAGTCGCTCAATTAAGCGGAGATCGGATCCGGTAATCACAATATCATCGACATACACAAGAAGTATAACGATTCCAACAACAGTTTTGCAAAAGAAAAGAGATGAGTCATACTGACTCTGAGTAAAAGAAAAATCAATAAGCGATGCGAAACTTCTCAAACCATGCCCGCGATTGCTGTTTCAAACCATATAGAAAACGTTTCGAGCGACAAACCTCAACAGAAGAGGGAGGAAACAAGCCAGGAGGAGGAGACATAAATATTTCTTCCTTTAGATCACCATGTAAAAATGCATTCATCACATCCATCTGATGAAGAAACCATCCTTTTGAAATAGCAATGGCCATAATAGTGCAGACAGTAGTCATTTTGGCCACGGGGCGAATGTTTCTTCATAATCAAGCTCATACTCCTGTCGATTCCCGAGGGCCACCAGACGAGCTTTATCTCTTTCAATTGAGCCATCAGCACGTAGTTTGATGGTGTATACCCATTTGCACCCAATAAGCTTAGCTCCAACAGGACAAGGGATGATGTCCCAAGTGTGATCGTCTTGACGAGCCTGAAGTTCGTCCTGCATAGCTTGGCGCCAACACTCTTGAGTAGAAGCCTGAGAGTAAGACTTAGGCACAGAAGTCCTATCAAGAATATCCTTAAGAGCAGAAAAATAAAATCCATACCAATCCGGAGGCTGGAAAACCCTAGTAGACTGGCGGGGCTCATGCAATACAGGATCAGGTGGCGGTTTAGAAGAAGGAAGAGGTAGTGGGCGACGTCCCTGGTACACATTACCTGGTTGAAAATGAGTAGGAGTACTAGATACATCATCAAAAGAAGGAAGAGAAATAGAGGAAGAAACAGGATTAGCACGAGATGGAAAGAAATATTGGTTTTCAAAGAAAATCACATTTCGAGAAATACGAAGTTTGTTAGCATCCGCATCATAACATACAAATCCTTTATGAGAGTTACTATAGCCAAGAAAAGCACACTGAACAGCTCGAGCAACAAGTTTGTGACGTTCAACGGGAGGTAAGTGAACAAAACAGATGCAACCAAAAATATGTAAAGAATTATAGTCAGGAGGAACACTAAAAAAACGAGAATATGGAGAATCAAGGTGCAAGGCAGGAGATGGTAAACTGACACGACCAGTCCCGAATCACCCTAGTGGACCTAAGACGTGCTGTGCGCCAATGATGGATGTCAGCTGGATGCCAGACCTACCATTAAAGCTACTTAGACTTTTCTAGAACTTGTTGACTTTTCTTTGACTAAAAAAATTTTATAAAAACTTTTGACATAGTTCCCCTTGTAAATTGAGCAAAACCAAACCTGAAAAGTAATAATTTCTCAAACACAAAGTATATACAAAACAACTGGGGTCCACTTGTCCCCAAATATGAACCAATCAGAAATAAAGTATAGCCAAATCGACCATTTTCACTATCATTTACAAAACAGCCCGAATTTACAACAATTATATACCAAAAGGCGGCAAGCCCCCATCTAACTTCAACATGTCACAAATAATACCAAAATAAATCATTAAAGGACCTAGAACATATTTCCCAAAAATAAATGATAACTTGCTCAATGGAGATGAATCATACAACTAATCATCGTGTAGCTCTGGCTCCACAATCAACAGGCTATTCAAAAGATACTAAAAACTCAACTAGAAAATCTGTGAGCTAATAGCTCAGTGAGTGGAGAGTTCGTAATTAATCATAATCTTCAAGAAACTGATTTCTCATGTTATCTATACATACTGAGTAAATGCAAACTGTAAATCATAAAGAAACTGCATAATATGATAATTCAGTAAATCTGCAAAGAAGTGCCATTTGTTAACAATATACATAAACATGCGTTCCTGTAAACTAAGTAAGCTGTCATGTACTGAAAAATCACAGCAGAAAGTATCCTCTGATAATCTGTAACTTGAAATCTGTAATCTGAAATCTGGTCATACACTGTGGAAACACATCCACACCACTGCAAAGCGGTTAAAATCACCATATCTGGTCATACGCGTAGAGTGGTGAAGCTGACTTTGCCGACACGACCCAAAGCCCCTCTCAGATCTGAAAGTGGGTCCTAAAGACCTACGAAATAAGCACCCTTTATACACGCCCAAAGTCCCTCAGTACATAAGAGTGGGTCATAAAGACCTCTCATAATACACCCTAGTACACGGCCCCAAGCCCTACGTGCACTAGAGTAGATAATGACATCATCACATACTTTACGGTGGTTTTATAAAGCTGTGATCTCGAATAATGACATTTCTCATGATGAAACATAATATTAATTTAAAATGATAGAACTGAATTTATTTATGAAATCTATTCTATTATGAAAATCATGCTTGTCTTCATAATCATTATGCAGCTAATACACATGGTATTTAAATTCTTATATTTTAAAAAATAGGTTTTTTCCACTCACAGAGCTTTGGCTAGGACTAAGTTGGTCGGTACGCAGCACCAACTTCCTCGTCACCTCCTGAAATAAAATATAATTGCTCGAATAAATAAATAACCATCTCAAGAAACACTAAGAATAATTTTCTTAACTTTCTTAGTAAGGTCATCAAGCTAGAAACCCATTTCTATTAATTCAATAATATATAATGCTCCTTAACATTCCCAATCAATTCTAACATTCTATAAGGCTAAAAAATAATCTCATTTACATCACCTTCACTTAAAGGACCCAAATAAAAATTCTAAGGTTGACTAAAATCATCGATCCAAGCTTATAACATAAATAAACGAAAATAAGCCTTAAAATGCTTAAAATGAATATCTAATTAAACCCACTAAGTCAAGAACCCTAAAATTTCATCCATTAAATCCTTCATTTAACATGTAATTATAACTCATAACACTAAAAATAACTTATCTCCTTTCATAGCATTCACATTTAAGCCCATAAGTAAAAATTCTAATTTTTAACCTCATTTCTAAAATAAGTGGGTTCTTGCTTACCTCTTGAAAATGGAGAAGAAATGGAGAACCCAAGCTTTAAAATCGATTTCGGCCGACGTCTTCTTCTTCTTCTTCTTCTTCCTTTTCCCTTTTTCCTTTTCTTTCTTTTTCTCTTCCTTTCCTTTCCTTTCCTTTCCTTTGGTTTCTTCTCTGTCCGCTAATACCTTCTTTCTCTCTCTGTGTCTCTGCGTTTCTGAAGAAAGAAAATGGGCCAAATCCATATTTTAATTATGCCTAATTGCAACCTTAGGCCCACTTCCTTATATATTGACATTTAAATCCTTAAATGACCATAGTTTATAAAATAGCCTAAAACAATTTATTTACTTAATTTAAGTCCAACTTTGACTATTTGACTTAGACTTGATCCAAAATTTCATTGACTTTGACTAATTTAAAACGGGTTGTAACAATCTTACCTTCTTCAAAGAATTCCGTCCTCGAAATTCGATCTACTAAGCTTGAAATAATTGAGGAAATTTAGTACACATTTGATCCTCATTTTCTCACGTAGCCTCTTCTATCGAATGCTTCTTCCATAGGACCTTAACAAACGAAACGATCTTGTTTCGCTGAACTTGCTCCTTTGTCTAAGATCTGAATTGATTCTTCTTCATAAGTCAAATTTTCTTTCAATTCCACTGGCTGAGATTCCAAAATATGCGAGGGATCTGGAATATTCTTCGAAGCATAAAGACATGGAATACATCATGAATTCTAGATAACTCAACTGGCAAGGCTAACCGACAAGCAACTGGCCCAATCTGCTCAATAATTTCATAAGACCCATAAATATCGACGACTCATTTTCTCCATTTACTAAATCTAAAATACTCTTCCACGATAACAATCACAAAACTTCATTCTCAATTTAAAATTCAAGATACTATCTATGATGATTTTCAAGAAGAGATAATAGTTATCTTCTAACCCATGGAAATTTTGCACTTATCACATTAAAGAGCGTTCTCAAAACAATATTACTCTATTCTTCTAAATTCACATCATTCATTGTTGAAATCACATAACCTGAAATTCCATTAAGTCTAACCAGCACTTGCATTTGCTAATCATCGAAGCTTTATAATACACAAATATGTCATTGATGTACTTCATAATATATTTATCTCAACAACCATAAATTATTCTGCTCCAAAGATTTAAACATACATCCGAAGAAGTACTAAGCCAAAAATATATCATAAAACATCTCATATTTGATCATCCCCAATCAAATGTAACGTGACATAATAATTCTAACAATGGTCATCAGAAGATCAATTCACTTCGTAGCCCAAATACATTATCTTATATTGAGATCAAACCAAACATATATCATGTATATCATTATCTACAATGTCTGCTCTTTTAATCATATAATCTAGCTACATCAATATTATCATACCATATGACCTCAACGTTTAACCACATACGTATTGTAAGATCACGAATAATTATCATCATTTTTAACGTTGTTGACCTTTAAATAACCAAATATCTCTAAGACTACGTGTACCCGATTCACAACCTTAAAAAAATATCAACATATCTCTCTCTACTGGTTTCTTTCTTTTCTTATTCCTTAATTCATATGGCCTAACTCTCATCTACATGTTGCATGTATATGTATACAATTAAGGTTAATCCCGTATCACCTTAATAAATTTTCCATGAAACGCATATCTGGCTGATCCATTTTTCTTGTCTTCTAATTCTTTGTTTCTTAATCTATCACACTAGCTATCCCATTTTCTCATATGCTCACCAAAGCTACCTGCCAACTTTAATTATATTTTTCTCGTCTAATTGTACTTTTCTCGATTTTCAAATCTTAATATACACGTACATAAAAGATTCTTTAATCCCATATTTCATTCTATTTCTTCATTTAAGCTTCCTTAACTATTTTTCTTCTAAAACCTTTGGTCCATTCTACTCAATCTGAACATACAATGCCTACGCAGAATCCAATGCCATTTTTTTTCCTACCTTCAACTTTATACAACCATTTCTTATCTTCTTGCTGCTAGAAAATGAAAGTGATAGTGAAGGCTTTATACTAGAATACAATTTCTCAATCACTAAAGTCAACACCACCTTTCAATCCATTATTCATTTCATCTCTCTAATTATCATTTCTTTATGGACTTTCAATTTAATCTATCAATTGAGTAACCCTTTCGAATCCTATTTGCAATTCTATTATTTCCACATCACTTAATTTACCTTCTTTCAATCGTACCTAGTACTACAACTATTTTCTCAAATCCTAAAGGCCCAACATATACATTAACACCATGGTTTTCCATATATCAACACTCCACACTCATCATTTTTTTTCCAGCAAGATTTTTATCTAAATAATACACCATCGTGCTTTTCAATCATAAGAATCATGCTCTTATACTACATAGAAGTCATAAATTTTTTCAAAATTTCTCATAACACAACTACCATTTAATTTCTCAAGACAATTATAAATATATCATAAAATCTTTCCAAGTGCACATGTATCAAAACCTTTATCAGCACTTATCATACAAGGCACCAAGAATTTCCTCATAATACTTGTAAAAGAAACCCATAATTAACTTACTACTTGTGTAATACTCAAGCTTCACACTACTCACTTGGCCAATATAATTCATGCATTACATGCCATTCATATGTTATTGCATCGTCATGACATGACTCATTCTTACTTATCCCAAGTATGACAAGTGGATTGTTTTATATTCTTGTATGGTGGTTATTGTCAATATTTTCCTATTTAGGTGGTGATTTTGTATTAGAGTGTGAAAATATATGGTGATTAAGGTATATGGGGTTGACTTTATAAGAGTCGGATATTGATTGGATAAGTGTTGGCGGAGTTGGAGATGCCACAAACATAATCGGTAATCTTACACGTTTTTAACTCGGTTTGATCAAATTGACTCAAAACCCTAGGTGAATAATCAACATATCTTAGAGAAATTTTATTATATGAATTATTTTGAAGTAATAGTATAAGGATAATAGAGATTTGTGATGATCAAAGTGCAATTTTTCCGACCGAACGAGAATTAAGTATAGTCGGGTGCAATCGGGTAAGAAAGTTAAACGAGCGGATCAAATCTATTGTTTGGAATTAAAATAGGATCTATTTGCAATTAATATAGGTGGTATTTGAGTCAAAATAGGAGGTGGATACCGATTTTATCTTGCAAAGGCTGAATCAAAATCAGATTTTTACTTACAAGTTGACACCTCATGCTTAAAAACCACGTCATGCTTGTCCAACATTTATCTTGTAGCCCTTTTCTTAACCTTTAAGTTATTATCACGACCATAAGCCATTTCCACACCTTATCTCACCCTCTTAACCCTCATCTTGACCTCCTCAAATTGTATCCAAGTGACTCTTAGTGAAAGAAGAGAAAAAAGGAAGCAAAGGGAAGTGAAAATCAATAACTTGAAGCTGAATTCTGGACAGGTGTGTATAGTTTCGGTTTTGGTGCAAATCTTTGGATATTTTTGAGAATTTATGATGTATTAAACCCTTGGGACTCTTTATAAACATGTTGGGGTGTTGTTTGTGGTGTTATCATGATTAAAAAACTTGATATATAGCTACAAGAACTTGAATAAAATACCAAGGGCAGAAATTGGATGATTGCTGAATTTAAATTGTTCATTCTTTAATTTTGGGTAATATCTTAAATGAAACATATATTTATCAACATAGATGATTTTATATAAGAATGAAAGATTTGGATATGAGCTTCCATGGGTAAATACCTAAGTTAGATATGTTAATTCAATTGGAACTCAAAAACAGTCATTTAGAGGTATCAAGTGTTCTATGTTCTATTAAGGGGCTGATTTTGCTGCTGTAATTACATTATTTTAGACCATTTATGACATGATTATCTTCATATGTATGTTATATAAGTATGGTGAAAGTTTGAGAGTGATTGAATATGTAAAAATGGTGTGAAATGCTTCATGACATCCAAGTGGACAACAATCAAATGCCAAAAACCTAAATCTGCCCAAGTAGAAATTTGGCATTTTTCCAACCTTTTCATGTTGTTATTGAACTCTAGTACTTGAAGAATTTACTTGGCTATCATTTGGGTTCCTAGTATATCAATTTTATGGGAAATTGTTAGAGTTATGGTGTTGTTTTGGGATCTACTTTGTAACTTGAAAAGCTTGATTTCTAGTTAGTGTATCTTAGTACTAAAGGTCTTAATGTGGGATTTTGTGTATTAAGCTTACCAAGATGAGAAAAATGTTTGATGTTGAGTGGTATTACAGGTTGTGTAACACCTAGAAAGGGGGAGAAAGACTCGATTTACACCTTGACCAAGTCACGCACTAAGGTGAAAAGTAAGTAAAAATCCATTTGCAACTACAATGCAAGGACATACTATATCTTGAAGTAATTTCGATTGACCCTTGTCGTGACACTTTCTATATCCTTTCGATGAGTTTATTATACATTTGACGTTGGTCACGACGATTGAGAAGTTGTTTTTGTAAAGTACATTGGATACTAGTTTGAGTGAGCATTCATGAGAATTTGCACATGCATGCATGTCATATGTGCATAGTTGAGGATATCGTATGCATGATGTAAATTAAGAAATGAATTTACATGATAAAAAATGTTTTATTGACCACTACTAGTGCACTGAGGCATGCGAGCCGTACTTATGTGATATTTCTTGGTACCACAAGTGGGAGACTACTCGAGTGATCACAAAGAGAGATAGGGGAGTCTTTGGTGATCATGGGAGGATGGTCCACTTGATTGTATCCTTGTGATTGAGTATTGGTGTCATGGTGGGATACTTCTTGGGTGATCACGAGGAGGAGATAGGGTAGCTTCGGTGGTCCCAAGAGGATGGTCCACTCGGACCGCATTGATATGATATTGGCCATTTGATTACTGCTTATTGATATTGATATTGCGCAAAGCTCTTTTCCAGTGCATAGTAGCTGGGTCAAGGGCCCAATGCAAAACAAATATTTTAAAAAAAATGTTCTCAAGATCATTTTATGCATAGTTAAAAATATTACATTTCTATTGGATGTTTCAAATAGAAATAACTGTACATCCTACATTCACACTCATCGCATACATGGTTTTTACTTATTAGGCGTTAGCTCATGTAGTTCTTGCATTGTAGGTGATCATGGGGAGTCTAGTAGATAACTTGACTGGCCATTGGAGCTCCTGAAGGTTTTTGAGGCTTAATGTACATGGATGATGACCTGATGGGTTACTTTTGTGGGTTGTGGTTTTAGTTATTAAAGTATTTTATTTTATGATTTTAAATGACGATATTATAATAGAGTGCTTTTGTAACCTTATTGTAAATAAGTATAGTTCGATGTGTACTTTATGCAATATATTGTGTTAAGTATGGTTTTCAAAATATACTGAGCTTTGTGCGTAAAGTTGGTTAGTATAAAAAAAAATGTTGACACACGGGTACACCTGGTGCTGAAAATGCTTCTCTACAAGTACATATACATATTAGAGATTGAAAGAGAGTGTTATAACTTGTTCTCTCCTTTATGTCTACAAATAAATAATCTCTGAGGCCTCAAAACTCTTGCTCCCAATTTTTTTATTTTTTTTTACCATCACATCAATCTCAACAAATTGTCATATACTAGTTGTTCTACAAAACAAATTCTTCTATCATCTCGGGTTTCATGTTCTCTTTCCTTTTCTCAAAAAACAATTGAGTTTCAGACAAGAGATTGGAGCCTGTGAGTTTTGCACCACGACATATGACTAATACATTTAAAATGCATGATATGCTAAAACATCTAATGCATGAACCATGCAAGCCCAGAGATTTTATAAGCAATGATCTGATACCAACTTGACACGACCCGTCCCGAATCACCCTAGTGGACCCAAGACGTGCCGTGCGCCAATGATGGATGCCAACTGGATGCCGGACCTACCATTAAAGTTACTTAGACTTTTCTAGAACTTGTTGACTTTTCTTTGACTAAAAAATTTTTATAAAACTTTTGACAGAGTTCTCCTTGTAAATTGAGCAAAACCAAACCTGAAAAGCAATAATTTATCAAACACAAAGTATATACAAAACAACTAGGGTCCACTTGTCCCCAAATATGAACCAATCAGAAATAAAGTATAGCCAAATTGACCATTTCCACCATCATTTACAAAACAGCCCGAATTTACAACATTTATATCCCAAAAGGCGGCAAGCCCCCATCTAACTTCAACATGTCACAAATAATACCAAAACAAATCATCAAAGGACCTAGAACATATTTCCCAAAAATAAATGATAACATGATCAATGGAGATGAATCATACAACTAATCCTCGTGTGGCTCTGGCTTGACAATCAACAGGCTCTTCAAAAGATACTCAAAACTCAACTATTACCTGAGTAAGAAAGTATAGAAGATCTGTGAGCTAACAGCTCAGTGAGTGGAGAGTTCGTAATTAATCATAATCTTCAAGAAACATATTTCTCATGTTATCTATACATACTGAGTAAATGCAAACTGTAAATCATAAAGAAACTGCATAATCTGATAATTCACTCAATCTGCAAAGAAGTGCCATCTGTTAACAATATACGTAAACATGTGTTTCTGTAAACTAAATAAGCTGTCATGTACTGAAAAATCACACCAGAAAGTATCCTCTGATAATCTGTAACCTGAAATATGTAATCTGAAATCTGGTCATACACTGTGGAAACACATTTACACCAGTGCAAAGCGGGTAAAATCACTATATCTAGTCATACGTGCGTGGTGGTGAGCACTCTGTACACACGCCCAAAGCCCCTACGTATGCGAAAGTGGGTCCCAAAGACCTCTGAAATAAGCACCCTTATACACGGCCCAAAGTCCCTCTGTACATAAGAGTGGGTCATAAAGACCTCTCATAATACACCCTAGTACACGGCCCCAAGCCCTCTATGCACTAGAGTAGATAACAGCATCATCACATACTTTCTGGTGGTTTTATAAACTGTATCTGAATAATGACATTTCTCATGATGAAACATAATATTAATTTAAAATGATAGAACTAAATTTATTTATGAAATCTATTCTATTATGAAAATCATGCTTGTCTTCATAATCATTATGTAGCTAATACACATGGTATTTAAATTCTTATATTTTGAAAAATAGGTTTTTTCCACTCACAGAGCTTTGGCTAGGACTAAGTTGGTCGGTACGCAGCACCAACTTCCTCGTCACCTCCTGAAATAAAATATAATTGCTCGAATTAATAAATAACCATCTCAAGAAACACTAAGAATAATTTTCTTAATTTTCTTAGTAAGGTCATCAAGCTAGAAACCCATTTCTATTAATTCAATAATATATAATGCTCCTTAACATTCTCAATCAATTCTAATCTTCCATAAGGCTCAAAAATAATCTCATTTACATCACCTTCACTTAAAGGACCCAAATAAAAATTGTAGGGTTGACTAAAATCATCGATCCAAGCTTATAACATAAATAAACCAAAATAAGCCTTAAAATGCTTAAAATGAATTAAATATCTAATTAAACCCACTAAGTCAAGAACCCTAAAATTTCATCCATTAAATCCTTTATTTAACATGTAATTATAGCTCATAACACTAAAAATAACTTATCTCCTTTCATAGCATTCACATTTAAGCCCATAAGTAAAAATCTTAATTTTTAACCTCATTTCTAAAATAAGTGGGTTCCTGCTTACCTCTTGAAAATGGAGAAGAAATGGAGAATCCAAGTTTTAAAATCGATTTCGGACGACGTCTTCTTCTTCTTCTTCCTTTTTCCCTTTTTCCTTTTCTTTCTTTTTCTCTTCCTTTCATTTCCTTTCCTTTCCTTTCCTTTCATTTCTTCTATGTCCACGATTTCCTTCTTTCTCTCTCTGTGTCTCTGCGTTTCTGAAGAAAGGAAATGGGCCAAATCCATATTTTAATTATGCCTAATTGCAACCTTAGGCCCCCAACTTCCATATATATTGACATTTAAATCCTTAACTGACCATAGTTTATAAAATAGCCCAAAAAAATTTATTTACTTAATTTAAGTCCAACTTTGACTATTTGATTTAGACTTGATCCAAAATTTCATTGACTTTGACTAAATAGAATTTGACTTTGACTAATTTAAAACAGGTCGTAACATAAACGATTAATCAAATATACGGCCGTAGTTAATGCCTCTGCCTAAAATCTCGGAAGGAAAGAAGATTCAAGCATCAAGGTATGAACAACATCTAAATGGTGTCTATTCTTGTGCTTGGCGACTCCATTTTGTTGAGGGGTGTAAGGACACGAACGCTGAGAGAGAATACCTTTCTGTTGTAGAAAAGATTGAATATCATGAGACATATATTCTCTCCCAGAATCTAAACGTAAGGACTTAATGCATGTAGAAAATTGTGTTTCCACATAGGCAACAAAAGTTTGGAAGGTCAAAAACACATCAGCTTTAGAACGAAGAAAATAGACCCAAGTGAAACGACTGTAATCGTCAATAAATGTCACAAAATACCTATATTGAGCATGAGAAAGAACATGACTCATACCCCAAACATCAGAATGAATAATCTCAAAACATATAGAAGCACGACTACCTTGTAAAGGAAATGGTAAAGATTTGCTTTTACCAAGTTTACAAGATACACAATCAAAAGACAAAGAAGAGTATCATTTGTATTGCTCAAAACCATGTTTCATCGGATGTGTCAAAAGAGTTGGGATGTCCCAATTTCTTATGCCAAAAATGACTATTATTAGCAATAGCATAATAACTAATAGAAATTGAACGAGGAATGGAAAACGACTGAAGAGGAAAAAGACGTCCTACTTTAGGCCCCTTCGCTATCTCCTATCCCGACACTTGATCCTGCACACGACAACCACTGTGATCAAAATAAAGAGAACAATTTTCTTCTATCAATTATCCAACAGAAATGAGATTGGCAGATAAAGTAGGAGATACAAAAACATTAGTAAAGGAATACCCCAGATTTCCAACCGCAGTAATAGAAAGAGTACTGCCATCGGCGATCTGAATATGCTACTCACCATCATACTTACGAACGTCATTCAAAGTTATCAGAATGATAGTCATGTGATTGAAAGCCGCAGAATCAATTAACCAAGGAGAAGGAAGAAGACATTTCTTACCTTGGAGGCCAAGAGCAGAAAGAGCAGAAATAATCATCTATTGAACCTGCTCAGGGGTAATATTAGGCGAAGAACCCGAAACAGCAGGTTGAGCAGAAGAGGCAGGCATAAATGTGGACTGAACAACAATATGAAAAGCAGGAGTGGATCGATTATGAGGGCATATACGACAATCCTTAATGATATGGCCTTCCTTCTTGCAATAATTGTAGAATTTCTTGCTGCAATGTTTTGCAATGTGTCCAACTTCTTTGCAATTGTAACACTGCTGTGGAGATCTATATCGTCCTTTGCCGTGAGCAGCATAGGCTACATTAACCATCTCAGTACTACCATCAGCGTCTTAAGAAATGCCAAGTTGTGAAGCGAGATGTTGTTCTTCACGCAAGAGTTCGCCCAAGCAAACATCCAAAGTGGGGATAGGTGTGCGATTGATTAACCCAGCTCGTGCACTTTCAAACTCAGGTTGAAGCTTCATCAAAAATTGATCCCGCTGGCTCTCAGAATAAACCGCTTGTAGTGTCGCTAAAGCATCTTTGGGAACTTTAGAATGTACCAAGCCGAAATAATCACTCCATAAATTAAGAAAATCGGAGTAAAATTGTTCAATCGAGAGGTTTCCCTGGCGATAGTTTCCAATGTCTAACTCTAATTGAAACTTTCGGGTGGAATTATCTTGATAATAAATTTTCCGAAGATAATCCCACATCTGCTTAACAGTAGTGAAACCACGAAGCTTGTTGACCATATGGGGTTCAACAGAACTAAGTAGCCAAGAAGTAATTTTGGCATCCCTGCCTTCCATGAACTAAGTTCTCTCGGATCAGTTGGAGCCATAGAAGACCCATCCAAATGACCCCATAACTCTTTCTCTTTCACAAACATCTTGAACTGGAATTCCCAACTGGCGTAGTTCTTGCCATTAAAACGAACAATAGAATTTTCGCCTAACATAATAACCACCAGAAATAAAATTGAAAGACCCAACAGATCACAACAGTCACAAGAACAGTATGATCAATCAAGACTCTCAACAATCTGAGACAAGAAGCTGTTCAAAAAAATATTCTGACAGCCTAAATCACCAAAAAATAATCTAAAAAATAATTCTCTGGAAAACGAAGAGACTACCGACAGAACCTATGAAGAGGTTTCGGACAGTCCTGATGCTAAAAAAATACTCTAACAATAAACCAGAAATTCAACCAAGACAAGAGAAAAGCGTGAAAAAAATAACTTTGGCTCTAATACCATGTCAAAGAAGGTTTTGTTTTGAATGCTTCTCATTGTGAAAGTTCCTACATTTATATAGATGCAAGGTAAATAAGTTACCAAAATAAACTCCTATCAATTACAAGCTATTTACAATATATTCTTCTATACATAGCTCGACTAAATAGGGTAAAATATATGTTGCCTCAATTATGGCCATATATACAATATATTCTTCTATACATAGCTAAACTAAATATGGTAGAATATATGTTGCCTTGATAGAATATATGCTGCCTTTGATAGAATATATTAACATTCACCACTATAGAAAAGAAAAGAAGATAATGAACCACAAAGAGAGAGAGAAAAACTCAGAGAAGCTGCATTCGTACACTTACACACTAATCCTAACTTGAAAATGGGCCTTATATATGGCATACTCAACGGCTAAGATCAAGCATAGCATTCCAATGGTCGTTATCAGACTCAAGCAATTAACAGTAAATGCATTTCAGGTCTTCAACTAAAGGCGCACTTTCAAAATTCAGGGCAGCAGAGTGGGCTTCTCAGTCGGACTCATAACATTTGGGCCTATAACTTTGGGCTTTTCTTCACATAGGTCACCATCAATTATAATCTCCACATTAGACCATGTGCCTGATTACTTAGTGCAACAAAAACTTTCCTTCAATTTTTTTTTTCAATTTGGTTCATTGTCTCTGGGTACCTGCAATGAAATGTAAACAAGTTAGAACAAAAGCAAATATAAAAAACTACAAAACTTAAAACAATTTGCTTAAGGTAACTATACTTCTAGCCTAAGTCAATGTTAAGTAAACTTAAACATGACATAAACTTGCTTAGGAAAAGTGGTTTAGTTCCCATATCAGAGGGATTAAACTGAGATGGTATCTTATAAAAGCAAATTAGTTTATTGGATACAAAATCTCTGATTAAGTGAAGTCTAACATCAATATGCTTTGTCTTGTTATGGAAGATAGGATTCTTGCAAAGTTGTAGGCTAACTGGCTATTAGAATAAACCACAACAACATTATGTAAGAGACTTAACTAATTTATTGAACCGTTAAGACATAATGCCTCTTTGATAGCTTCAATTATATACAATGCCACAATATGTTATAATTGTGACTTCCAACTGATACAAGAATCACATAGAGTAAAAACATACGAAGTAGTAGACACTTTAATGTCCTGTCATTAGCATACAATTGGCATCCACATAGCCTTTTAGTTTTATCCCTTCATTACAATATCAGAAAACTAATCCTACATTAGAACTTCCCTTTAAGTACTTTAAGAGCCATTTCAAAGCCTCCTAATATTGTAATTCTTGATTAGACATATATCTACTTAAAACACTGACATAAAAAGCAATGTTAGGCCTAGTACACACCATTGTGTACATCACACAACCTATCATATGTGAATAAGGAACTATGTTCACATATTCAATTTTTTCATCACTTTGTGGACATTGATCTTTACTAAGTACAAAATGATTAGCTAAAGGAATAGAAACAGCTTTAGCATCAAGCATTGAAATTTTCTTAAGTGCTTTATGTATGTAAGGATATTGTTTAAGGACCAAGACAAACTTGGTTCTAACTCTAGCAATATACATTCCTAGGATCTTTTTGGTATTACCCTTCATATCAAATTCAGAATTCAATGTAAATTTAATGTTACTAATAATGTCATCACATAAGCTAACTATTAGCATATCATCAACATACATCAATAAGAATACATGTATTTTGCTAGGTAGTTTTGATTTAAAGTAAAGATAATGATCAAATTCACTTCTGCTAAAATCCAAAGATAATATAAAAGAATCAAATCTTTTATTGCACTACCTGGGAGATTGTTTCAAACCATACATAGCTTTGTTAAGCAAACACACATAGTTAGACTTGTGTTATCAACAAAACTAATAGGCTAATTTATATAAATCTTTTGTTCAAGTTCACCATGTAAAAAGTTAGTTTTAACATCACGTTGTTCTGTTTCTCTATTAGAATGAGCAACTAAAGCAAACATAACTATTATAGTGGTATACTTAAAAACTAGAAAAATATTTCATTATAATCTATGTCTAGTTTATTGGTAAAGACCTTTGCAACAAGTTTAACTTTAAATCTTATAGGTTCTAGCTTAGTATTACATTCTACCTTATAAATCCATGTATAGTCAACTATGTACTTATTTTTAAGTTTATGAACTAATTCCCAATTCTCATTGTTGTGTAATGATGTCATTTTTTCATTCATAGCTGCCCACCATAGGTTAGCTTTATCACTATTCACTATATCGTTAAAGGTTTTGGATTCATTATCATAAAACTCTTCAAAAGAGTTAATAGTTAGGACATCAAGGTCATAATAAGTGAACCTAGAAGGCATTTTAGTTCGTCCTATATCTCTTGTCAGATGGTAGTCTTCTAAACGTCTTGTCCTTCTTCTAAAGGTTGATCCACTTCTAATTCAACTTCTGATTTATCTTTTTGAGGTGAATTAGGTTGATCGTGCTCCTTCTTCTAAAGGTTGAACCACTTCTAATTCAACTTCTGATTTATCTTTTCGAGGTGAATTAGGTTGATCGTGTTCCACCTCAAGATGAGCGATCACCTCACGATCATTCAATTTCTCAAACTTCACCTTACTCTTAGTCTTACCTAACTCATTACATGTAATAAGAGTATCATCAGTTTTAATCAAAAATGGCACTTCATCTTCTTGAAATATGACTTGTCTACTCAAAATGGTTTTAAAACCTCCAAGACCTTTAGCCCGAATCTATATCCCTTAGTCCTATCAAGATATTCCAAGAAAACACATTTATAGGATCTAAGATCTAATTTATTTTCCTTGTGATGTGAGTAGGCTGCACAACCAAAAATTCTAAACTTAGACTAATGAGTTGGCCTCCGATACCACATTTCTTCATGAGTTTTACCATTAAAAAATTAGAAGTTGTAACAACTATCTCTGTCCAAAAATGTTTAGAAAGCTAGAGCTTGAAAGCATACACATTACCCTTTCAATTAGAGTCATATTCATCCTCTTAGCAACTACAAGGGTTTAAAGGACTATTTTTTGTCTTTTAATCCCATTTAGCTAACAAAAATTTCATCAAAAGTTTTATTGCAAAATTCTAGTCCATTATCAGTTCTTAAACATTTTAATGTTTTACGAGTTTGATTTTGAAAAAGAATTTTCCAATTTTTGAACTTATCAAAAGTTTCATATTTGTGTTTTAACAATAGACCCATTGTTTCTTGAAAAATCATCTATAATTAACTTCAAATCTTTGTTTTCTCCATGAGTAGATGTGCTAGAAGGACTCCATAAATCAGAGTGCACATATTCAAGAATGGATGATATTTTAGGTAAGCCATCTAAAATTGGACTCTGTGATGTTTCTCAAAACACAAGTTTAATTTACAAAAAGTTAAGTCTGTTATCTTAACTTTTCTAAAAATCCCTTGTTTTTGCAGGCTATGAAGACCTCTATTACTTACACCTTTTATGCAATAGATTAGTGCAATCATCCTCAACAAAGTTAGCCATTGTCTGCAGGCACTATTTTGGTGAAATACTAGCCATTTGTCTTATACTCTTTTGATTACAAGGAGTGTTGCTTTATTAATTTTAAAAGAACAATCTTCAACTTACCATCAAAGTTGGAATCTTCAAGAGATCCATGTAAATAAGATTTTTGACAACAAGACAAACACGACCAGTGTCAAATTTAACTCTAATTGTTTCTCTTAATCACCATCCCATCGCTGACTTTGTTGTAGGTGCATAACATGTCCATTTTTGGTGTCATATGAGAAGTACACCCAGAATCAAGCAACCACCCATGAGATTGACCACTAGAAGAGACTGAATTTCATAAAAGTTCAATTTATTTCCTTTTGATGCTACACACAGATCACGTGGAGCATCATAACTAGATGTAGCAAAATTACTTTGCTCGTGTTTGTTTTTCATGGCAATTGTTAAATAAATTTTTGCAATTTTTAATATAATGATCCACTTTACCACAGTTGCAACACTTTGTACCCTTAACCTTATACTTTGATCTAGACTTATTATTTCCTTTCTTATTATGATGTTGGCCACTAGCGTTACATCCTTCTTGACTATTAGACTGCCTAAACTGAGACCCATCTCTTGCAAATAACCTATCACGTTTATTCATACCATCCCTTTCTTGATAACAATGTATGTAGTAAGATCATTTCTACCATACTTAACATCATTTTTACCATCTTTATAGGCTTCAGAAATAATATTTAACATAATAATGACCATATATTCATTAAGACATTTATCATTACAGTTCTTATCCCGAATCAACTTATTGAAAATATCAAAAATTTATATAGTTCTTTTGAAAAATCTATCTTAAAACTGAAAATTTTGTCCAACAAATATAATTTATGTGGAAAAGATTTTTCTAAATAAGTTGATTACAGGGTTCCACAAAGCTTCACCATATAGGTTCCTACATTTTTCTTAGACAAAGTCAGAAAGGTGGAGTACAATAGAAATATATGCAAGTTCATCAGCTTCTTTTTTGTTCATCGGTCATAGTAGCAGCATAAGATTTTGTCAACAGCCTTCAAAACTTTTTGTTGAAACAAAATACCCTTCATTTTTTTTGCTAAATAGAAAAATCACATTTTTCATTAAATTGATCTAAATGAAAACTCAAAGTTTCCATAATGATCAATTTAATAAAAGTCAACAACAAAAAATATATCTCAACACCAATTTATCATAAATGAAGTACATGCACAAAATTATGCTTCAAACAGATACAAATTTGTAATAAAAATTTGAGGAGAAACTGATAATCAAGAAAACTGCAGGATTATGTGAGAATCAAGTGGTTTCAAGGAAGAGAATCTAACCATGTGCTTGGTAGTAATAGATCAAACAAAGAAAATATTCACAAAGAATATAAGAAAATATGCAATTAATCAACACTTAATCACATATATGTCTCAAGTTACACTTTCTTGAAAAAGATTATTAAAACAAGATTTTAGAATAAGAAATCACTTAAAGTCATAAATAAGAGAAGCATGAAACACACAGATTTACTTCTAATTCAAAAACCATGTTTTAAAATGATTTTATATAAGAACGGTCTCTTATTTATCAGAAATACATAGTTAATTCAGAGAAAATATGATCAAGAATGTTTACCTACACTAAGTAAGCGAAAAGAAATACTTACAATCATGAGAGATTTTCTCAGTAATAAAGAGAATGAAGTTATGTCGCACGAACATCAAATATCGCTCTGATACCACATGTTACAACAATTTACAGTTAGATCCAACATTCATCCACATCAAACATCTAGAATAAGGACATATTAAAAGAAAATGACAACAAATATGTTCGTCCTTTGTAGGAACAGGCAGTTCGGCCTCTATTGCACTAAGATCAATTAACAAAATGGTCAAGAATGGAGTTTACAAAAGGGTAATCCACTCAGGAACTTAGATCTGCACATATCTCTCTGTTTCTCTAAGAAATTATACAAAGAACTTCTAACGGTTAGATTTATTTACCGAATTCATATACACAGATGATTTCACATCTATAACTCAAGCACATTATGCTGTAATTATCAAGATTAAGACTGAAGTGGAAGCATACCTGAATCCATGATTTTGTTTGATCGGACGGGGTTATGGTCTTCCAACTGATCCGTGGTTTTTTTATCTTAGTATCTCTTGCTGATGGAGATGCAAAGAGTTATGAAAAACCACGCTCAATTGGGGACCATGACCTGTATAAATAACTGCAGGGCATTATTAAGTTTCAATGTTGTTAAATTGGCCCCTCATCAATTTAAAACATTGTATCCGTCTCTACACTTTAATCTCATGACACTTAATACCCATTAGTCCAAAATTGTCTTAAGTGGATCACTTTATTGACTAAAACTTTAAAATAGCACCACACATTTTAATATATACATGTTGAATTTTATCTAACAATCTCCCACTGGGCCATACATGTATTCTTACAAATGTGTACAACCTTATGAGCTCAGAATTTTGCTATCATTGTTAAGGGTATTTCCAAACAATCTCGTCCATCAGTCATATCAATGTAGGATCAAAGCGACTTTTGTTACATTAATCGTAACTAAATCAATCAATGGTCATGTACACCAATACAACCAAATGACATAGATCAATCATGAGAGTGTGGTATAAAAATTACATGTTATGTGATCTAAACATGTCTATTTTCAATTGGTCCGACTTTATTTCTTAAGTGAGATTAATACCAAACATAATATAACATAGTAGAATAAACTAAATACTTTATTTCTGTACATAAAATTATCCAAATACACAAATGTGTCCAAAACCAAACATAAAGCAATCAAAATTACAAACTCCTACTAAAACATGATATCCTCAAGAAATACAACACCCATACGAGCAATGTGCTCATGAAAGACCTTAGGTGGTAATCCCTTAGTAAGTGGATCCGCAATCATGGAGTTTGTCCCAATATGCTCTATGAAAATCTGTCCATTCTGTACCCTTTTTTCACAACCAGGAACTTAATGTCAATGTGTTTTGACTTAGTTGAACTCCTATTGTTATTAGAATATAGCACTGTACAGTTATTGTCACAATATAACTTTAATGGTCTTTCAATGCCATTCAGAATGCACAACCCATTGGCAAAATTTCGCAGCCATATCCCATTATTAGATGCCTCATAACATGCTACAAACTCCGCTGCTATAGTGGAAGAAGCTACGAGTGTCTGCTTAGCACTCCTCCAGGAAATAGCTTCTCCAACTAGCAGATATATGCAGCCTGATGTGGATTTTCTACTGTCTTGGCATGTAGATTTTCTACTGTCTTGGCATCCTGCAAAATCAGAATCGGAGTACCCTACGATCTCTAAGTGATCCGATCTGCTGTATGTAAGCATGTAATCTCTTGTTCTCTTCAAGTACCTCATAACCTTTTTTACTGCTTTCCAATGATTCATCCCAGGATTACTTAAATATCTCGCTTCAAGATTCCAACAATGAATGCTATGTGCGGACGATGTCAGACACGAGCATACATCGACTCCCAACGGTGATGCATAGGAAATCTTACGCATTTTCTTAACTTCAAGATTATTTTTCGAGCACTGATTGAGACTAAATTTGTCTCCCTTAGCAACGAGGGTGTCCCCTAATTTACTATCCTGCATGCCAAACCTTTTAAGAAATTTATCGATATAGCTCTTTTATGATAATCCAAGAATACCTCAAGAGCGATCCCGGTGTATCTGAATCCCTAATACAAAAGAGGTGTTCCTAAGATCTTTGATCTTTCATCTCAAAATTCCTTGACAAAAACCTCTTGGTTTCGTGCAACATGCCTATATCATTAGTGGCAAGCAGTATGTCGTCAACATACAAAACCATGAAAATATGCTTAATCCCACTGAACTTGTGATATACACAATCATCAACAATATTTATCTCAAAACCAAACGAGATAATCACTTGATGAAATTTATAGTACCACTGATGGGAAGCTTGTTTGAGTCCATAGATAGATTTCTTTAATTTACAAACCATATTCTTTGAGTCTCCTGACACGAAGTTTTCTGGTTACACCATATAGATCGTCTCATCAATGTCTCCATTGAGAAACGTTGTCTTAACATCCATCTGATTTAATTCAAGATCAAAATGTACAACAAGTGCCATGACTGTCCTGAAAGAGTTTTTCGTTGAAACTGAAGAGAAAGTCTCTTTGAAGTCAATGCCTTCTCTTTGTGTAAAGTCTTTAGCTACAAGATGAGCCTTATATCTTTCCACATTACCTTTCGAATCCCTTTCAGTTTTAAAAATCCATTTACAACCAATGGGCTTCGCACCTTCTAGTAATGGGACAAGATCCCAAATTTTATTGTCTTGCATAGACTTATACTCCTCATTCATGGCATCAATCCACTTTTGAGAATCAGAACCCTTCATGGCCTGATGAAAATTGATTGGATCATCTTCCATCATTGCATTATTTTTCTCATGTTCTTGTAGAAATACTATAAAATCATCTGAAATAGTATTTTTCCTTTCTTGAGTGGATATCCTTAATGGTATTGGTTCTTGAGGTTGTTGAGTTTGTACTTTTGGAATGGTGGGAGGTTCTTCAACATTATCTTGCTGAGGTTCCGGATATACTTCTTGATCAACGACAGGTATAGAAACCTGTACATTGTCAAAAGTAATAGTAGGAATCGAAATCGATCCTTCCTCAGTTTTTTCCTCGAAGACAATATCTCTAACCTTATTTCTCACCCCAAACTCAACATCCTCAAAAAATGTTGCAGTTCCCATTTCAAAAATTGACTTAAGTGTGGGATTATAAAATATGTAGCCCCTTGATCGCTCAGAATAACCAATACAATAGCTGCTTATAGTTTTGGAGTCCAATTTATTTTCATGTGGCCTATAAGGCCTAGCCTCGGCTAGACATCCCCAAATGTGGAAATGCTTTAGAACAAATTTTCTGCCTGTCCAAAGCTCATAAGGTGTTTTAGCAACAGTTTTAGTTGGTACTCTGTTCAGAATATAAGCTGCAGTCTTTAATGCTTCTCCCCAGAGTGATTTTGGTAAAATAGAATAACTAATCATACTCCTTACCATATCCTTAAGAGTCATGTTTCGTCTTTCAGCTACACCATTCATGCTAGGTGATCCTAGCATGGTGTACTGTGGGACGATTCAACATTCCTCTAGAAATTTAGCAAATGGTCCTGGACGTTGTTCACCTAAACCGTCATATCTGCCGTAGTACTCACCACCACCATCAGACCTGACGCTTTTAATCCTCTTGTTGAGTTGATTCTCAACTTCAGCTTTGAAAACCTTGAACATGTCCAGTGACTCGAATTTTTCATTAATAAGATATACATGCCCATAACGTGAGTAATCGTCTATGAATGATATAAAATATTGTTGACCATTCCAAGAAGCCGTAGGGAATGGTCCACAAATATCTGTGTGTATCAATTCTAAGACGTCCGAAGTTCTATTGGCACCTAACCTTTTTATTTTGGTCTGTTTTCCCTTGATACAATCAATACAAACATCAAAGTGCATAAAGTCCAGAGAATCCAAAATGCCATCTGACACAAGTCGTTCAACTCTTGTTTTTGAGATGTGACCTAAGCGCTTGTGTCATAATTTTGTCGAATTTTCTTTATTTATTTTTCGCTTAGTACCACGTGATTCCACATGTAAGGTTTCATTATATGACGCAATAGTATCAAGCAAATATAAGTTATCGTATGAACATAATGAACCAGTACCAACAATATTTAAATTTAAAGAAAGACTAAATTGACAATTTTCAAAAGAACAATAATATCCAAATTTGTCCAATAAGGAAATAGAAACCAAATTCTGTCTAAACGACGGTACAACAAAAGTGTCTTTCAAATCCAAATAAAAACCAGTTCCTAACAATAACCTAAAAGTGCCTATTGCTTCAACTTCTACTGATTTTACATCGCCCACAAAGATGAATCTTTCAGCATCATTTGGCTTTCGACAGAACATGCAACCATGCATAGAAACACTTATGTAAGTAGTAGAACCAGAATCTAACAACCAAGTGTTTCTAGGTACTGAAGCTAAATTAACCTCAGAACAGACCAAATTAAGAAATGTACCTTTCTTTGCACGCCATGCGTTGTATTTGGTACAATCCTTCTTTAAATGTCTAGGCTTCTGGCAAAAGAAACAATCCTCTTTGTCTTTATGTGGTTTCTTCTGTTCTGGACCCTTAGCAACTTTATATTCTGTTTTTTTTTTCTTGTCCTTATCTTTGGAGGTACTTGCCAAGTTAGCAATTTCAGTTCTGTCCTGCTTCAACCTTTATTTCTCTTGCACACAATAAGAAATGAGCTCATTTAGAGTCTATTTCTCCTTTTGACAGTTGTAACTGACCTTAAATTGATTGAAATGTGCAGAAAGCGATATTAATACTAAATGCACGAGCAAGTCATGAGACAAGTTGAGCTTTAGTGTCTTAAGTTTTGAAGCAGTATGAGACATCTGCATGAAATCAAGCTTTACAGAAGCGTGCTTGTTTCAGCTTTATCATTTTTTGCAAAACGCTTTTCAATTTTAGCAAGGAATTCCTTGGCATCAGTTACCTCCTCAGATACTGCGTCCCTAAAGGCTTCTGGAATGCCGCGCTTAATGATCATTAGACTCATACGATATGAGCATTCCGACTTCTCAATGTTCCTCTTGTCATCAGGTGAACTTGCATCCGTAAGAGAAGCAGGTTTCTCAATCCTGAGAGCTAGGTCGAGATCCATGTAGCCGAGAACAATTAGAGCCTTCTCTTTCCAATCTTTGAAGTTTGACCCATTAAGCATGGGGATTGAATTGATATTTGTAGATATTGTGGATATAGATGAATGAGCTGTATAGAGAAAGAGACAGAAATAGCTTACATTAGTACTTTATTATGCAAATAATAATTTCAAATATATTGGTATGGCCCATCACAAGATACGTAGCACAACATCAATATTTAGTCTTTGGACAGAAACATTGACTCGTAAGTGATACCTTGATGTAGCAATCAAACACTGACAATAAGACATGTCAATCAATAAACCTTTCTTTGAACCGATTTATTGATCACACGTTAAACCAAATAATCGTCACGCGTTAATCACCACAGGTACATGTGAAATTTCAGCCAAACATTGACCTTCCTTTGGGCCGATCAATATCCGCATGAACAACTACACACACAAAACCTTCTAATATTCTAAGTTAATTAATTTCCACAAGAGAGGTTACTTTGGCAACATGTTGCTTCAATTAATTCACTTTGGAATATTATATTTCTCAAAAGAGTCCGTCATACCAAAATTTGAACCTTAATTGATTGTTTTGCATAATTTTAAAACTTTAGGAATTGAATTTTTGAAGTTCAAAGCTTTAGGATTAAGTAATCATTAAGTTGGAGGGTTAAATTGCAATTTAATTAAACTTGATTGGCCAATTATGAAAGATTTTAAGCTTTAAAGACTAAATTGCAATTTTACCAAAACTTTAGTGGCTAATTTATTAAAATCTTAAACTTTAGGGACTGAATCATAAAATTCGGAACTTTAAGGGTCCAACTTAATTGATTACTAAAACTGTAGGGACTGATTTTATAAATTCAGAAGTCTAAATGGCCAATTTAAATGAATTTAAAACTTTAGGATTTAAATTAAATGAGGAACAAGCAGGAGGACCATAGGTTAAATAAATTAAATTTTCGCAAAATTGCAAACCAGCCCTTTAGAAGTTCTAATTTCCGCATGGGGGTCCCTAGGCCCAAAACTGAAAATGTAATGGCTAGGGTTTCAACCCTAGCTACCACCGCCACCAACGCGAGGAGATCGTCTATCGCTGGCGCCATTTACGGCTGCTGGCGTTTCTTCTTGCACGCTTGACATCGTGGCGATGTGTTGCCGCTCTCTCACTCGCAGAAGACCGAAGCTGCGTGTCCCTTCATCCTCCGATGGCTGAATCCACTTAATCCATCAACCAACAAACCATCCACAATACAAAAATCCAACCATTGAAATCCGAAAACCCAATTCGATGAAATCATATACAGATTGCAAAATTTTTTTTAAAAAAAACCCATATTCTTGAACAATATATATACATACAGAATCGGAATCCATATAAATACATATATTTCAACTAACAAAATATCACAATTTCATCGTCAAATACATACAGAAATTGGACATGTTCGTGATATATATGAATTGTTCGTGAATTTCTAAATCCATGATTTAGGAATATATAGATAGACCATGAATTTATAATTTCAGAAAAAACGAATCATGTCTATATAGATACATATCTGATAATACAACATGAAGGTGACTATGATACCACTTGTTAGATTTATTTACCGAATCCATATACACAGATGATTTCACATCTATAACTCAAGTATATCATGCTGTAATTATCAAGATTAAGGCTGAAGCGAAAGCGTACTGGAATCCATGATTCTATTTGATTGGACGGGGTTATGGTCTTCCAACTGATCTGTGGTTTTTTTTTCTTAGCGTCTCTTGCTGATGGAGATGCAAAGAATTATGAAAAGCCACGCTCAATTGGGGACCATGACCTGTATAAATAACTGCAGGGCAGTTATTAAGTTTCAATGTTGTTAAATTGGCCTCTCATCAATTTAAAATATTGTATCCGTCTCTACACTTTAATCTCATGACACTTAATACCCATTAGTCCAAAATAGTCTTAAGTGGATCACTTTATTGACTAAAACCTTAAGATAGCACCACACATTTTAATATATACATGTTTGGCCCCACATGTTGAATTTTATCCAACACTAACCACAATAGATTTGAGAACAATTGCCTCATAACATATAATAATCAACACACAGTTAGTGTAGTGACACTATTTTCATAGCCTAATCAGAGAACCAAAGGTTCAGCACTACATTAAAGAGAAGATGTCAGAAGAATCAGGAAGAGAGACAAAGAGACAGAGGAGACAGAGAGAAGCTGCGCACACACTACTAACCCTAACCTGAAAATTGATTTTTATATATAGCACAATTAATGACTGAGATCAAGCGTAAAAATCCAACAATTGTAATTAGACTCAAGCCATTATCAGTAAATGAATTTGAGGTCTTGAACTAATGGCACACTTCCAAAAGTTCTTGCAAGAGAATGGGGTTCTCATTTGGACTTATATCCTTTAGGCATTTCATCATTTGGATCACCAGCGATTATAGGAGGTATGACAGCTTGCAAGATTATAGTAGTCTTTTAAAAATATCTCGAATTGTCATGACACCAGAGAAGTGATAATGGGCATACTTAATAGCGACATGGCAAAAAACTCATCGGGTTTTGTATGCTGTCTTCTTTGGGTTGTTTGAGGAGAAAGAAAAAAACCAGGTGCACAGTGGGAAAAATAGGGAGGCTGTTGTGTTAGTTGATATAGTTTTCGGGTTATTTTAACCAAGTATTGACGATAAGGAGGGACGTCGCATGCAGAATAAGGTGAGTAGATGGTCATCTCCGAGGTTGGGAACAATCAGATTAAATACTGGAGTTTTTTAGGGTTCTTTGTGATCACATGGGGACGGTGCTGGCTGCCCAATCTCGTAGATTAATTGGTTGACCATCAGTAGAAGCTATAGCTATGAGGAAAGGCTTGGTATTTTCCCATCACACTGGTTTCCATGGAATGTGATTCACTACAGGAAATGAAATGATGGCTATAGCGATGACAAAAGTCGCCGCTACAATATAAGTAGTCGTCGTTTTTTATTTATAGTGACAACAATGTCGTCGATGTAGGTCGTCTCAATAGATAAGGTGGTGTTCTCTTTGCGTTTCTGTTTTGTGTTTTGAGTTTTGAATTTATTTTGTGTTTTGTGTTTTGAGTGCTTGTTTTGAGATTTTTGAAAATGCGTTCTTTTTTAAATTTTCGAAAATTATTTCTGGAAACAGAAAACTCGAAAATGCGTTTTCTTGAATTTTTTTAAAAATTTGGACTTATTTAGAATTAAAATAATTATTAATTAAAAACAATTATTTGGAATTAAATACATTTAAAAACAATTAAAAAAGATTGAAAATAATTATTGTTTGAATTAAAAACATTTCAAAAATTTGGAATTATTTGCAATTCAAAACAATTATTAATTCAAAACAATTCAAAATAATTAAAAACAATTATTTGGAATTAAAAACTATTTGGAATTAAAAACATTGTTTTAAACAATTAAATATATTTAAAAACAATTATTGTTGGAATTAAAAATATTTAAGTTCAGTTAAAATATTTAAAAACAATTTAAAAACATTGAAAACATTCAAAAACAATTATTTTGGAATTAAAAATATTTAAAAACAATTAAAAATAATTAATAACAATTAAAAAAAATTTAAAACAATTAAAAACTTGGAATTATTTAGAATTACAAATAATTATTAATTAAAAACAATTAAAAACTATTATGTTTGGAATTAAAAACAATTAAAAACAATTATATTTGGAATTATTTGAAATTAAAAACAATTCAAAACAATTATATTAATTCAAAACAAAAAAAAAAAAAAGCTGCGCATTTGGAGATTTGAACCCCTGACCTTCTTGTTGGAATTAGTGCGTGCTAACCATTTTGGCAAGGAACAACTTTCCGATAAAAAAACGAGAAAATTGGTTAAATTATAATTGTTTTGTCCAGCGTAAAATGAAAAAAAAAAAAAGATTGCCGGCTACTAGACTCGAAACGCGGACCTTCTTATTGAAAACGCGCGTTTTCAACCATTTTGGAGAACAGCCATATGTTGTACACAAAACGCAAAAACGATGAATATACCATTTTTCATTTCCTTTGAAATTTTTTTGAGTCTTTTGGATAATGCATTTTCAAAAATGGCAAAGAGAACGTGTTTTCACTATTTTCAAAAATATAAAATGGAAAATAGGTTCAAAACACTAAAGAGAACACACCCTAAGTGTCTCTAGGTAATTAGCGATGACATAATGTCGTCTCTACATGCATTTTCATCTATATCGACGACAATGTCGCCGTTACATTGTCGTGCTCAATTTTTCGAAATTAGAGAAATTGTGACAACTAAATTGTCGTAAAAGTCGTCGCTGTTACCTTTAAATTGTTATAATTATTAGTGACGACTATGTCGCCACAATATAAGTAGGATATATATTGACGACAGTGTCGTCGCTAAAAGTCGTGCCACGTTTTTCTTTTTAGCGACGACTACGTTGCGGCTAAAAATTTTTTAAATTTTTTTTAAGAATATAAACAATTCAGTAGTACGTAAATCCTACGAATCTCCCAAACCCCCATTGTTGTTCTCATCCTCGCCAACCTCCTTATCATCCTCTCGCACAATCTCCGGTAATCTCTACTACAGATTCACCATAAGACGTGCAGTTGTGATCTCCATTCGGTGGAGCTAGGCCTCTTACATTGCAAACCGAGGACCATCATGTCGGGCATCCTCACAAAACTAGCTAGTTGGATGTTTCTCAATAGCATGCTTGTTAACCGACGCGCCACTAGAGGTGACCTGAGTCTGTTGAGTCTCCCTCACTTTAATAAGTTTATGTTGTTTAGTGAGAAAATAAAATAATAATAATACAATGTGAGATAAAATTTACAATATTAAAGTGTAAGTTTTCCTTGTGTAGTCACCAGCCGCCTTCGGATTTACCCAATTGCCATCCCGAAAAGTGTAAAAAGTTCGGAAAGACTCAATAATGCCCCGCCACTGCTGGGTCTCGAGGTCCTTCTACAACAATTTCAGTGTGAAATTTAGTTAAAACATGTATATGTAATGCATTCAAGATGTGTTATAGGAAAATAAAAATTTACTTGTACTTGATCGTAATGCGTGGCAGAGAAGCTCATTGACTCCTGCATGCTCGGGTATTTAGCCTTACCCTAATTTGCCTTATTCTCTATCGACTGTTCCTATAGACATAAAAATTAATTGATTACATAACTATGAAGTTTATAGAAAATATAACATAAAAGCTAAGAAACTAAATGATTGTATATACCACAAAATTAGGACTTGTAAAGAAGTCAATGCACTTCTGCCATTCCTCGGTAGATAGCTCGTCATATGGACGGCTCGGTCCATGCTCTTTCAAGTGATTATGTGTCTTAATTTTGTAATCACGATAACAATTGGCCGCCAGATGGTCTACAGCTGCATAGACCGTTCGGTACTCATCCGACGACCGATCACCCTGAAGATCGAAATAGCTTTGCAACATCGGAACAATATTCGTTAAGGTATATTATAAGAAACAATATGTTTAGAGAATGCACTAATGAAAAACCATTATATATATATTACCTCGTTCATGCTACGTAACTATGCCCACTTCTCCTCTAGAACCTCTGTCCAAGAAAGGTAGCAAGGGAGCACAATGAACCTCACTTGGTTCCAACCTAAGCACGTAAAGTACTTCGCGTTATTCTCAATAAGCTGCATTGTCTGTTCGATATTGTCGAACGTGATGGGAAGTGAAATCTTCTCGTTCGCCTGCTAAACCCTGTCAAGGATAATACCTCAAGAGATACCCCGTCGCTTAGATGGAAGCGCTGAAAAAGAACAAATACGATATATTTTATTAGAAATTTAACGATAATGAAGTTACTATAAAAAAAATTAAACAATAAATAATATCGAAGCAAAAATTCTTACCAGACTCGCAGGGCGAATGGAGCCGATGGGGTGGCTGATGAGGAGGATCGCCTATACTATCACTTCAGTGCGACATGACGTCAACCATAGTAGCAAGTAACCAAAAAAAACATTAATTTGACAACTCAACTCTAGGACTATATCTATTAAATGGTGAAATTATATAGAATTTGTATGAAGCATCACCTAGATGGTTTTCAGTGTTGGTCACAGAAAGACTTAGGCGTGGAGAATCAGTATTGATTATATTTTTACTATTCATTATTATTGATTAATGATCTAGTAAACTCAAAGATTAAAAACTAGAATTACACTTTAGGGTGAACTAAAATATATAAAAAAAACTAATTATAATAATTTAATTTCTCTGAATTAATTAGTTCCATTAATTCCATTACAAAATTGATTTTTCCAATTACTTATTATTGACCTCAATCATTAAAATAAACAGCTTTAATTGAATTTGGGATGCACTCAAATTATTTCCTTCAACCTCACTACCGGATCCAGATTCCCACAACGAGAAGAATTTGTTCAACATCATCAACAAGAATATGTTTAACTTCAACAAGAATTTGGGTTTTTACCTCGAAATAATTTCCAATTATTTGTTATTGACCTCAATCATCAAAATAAACAGCTTTAATTAAATTTGGGATACAGTCAAATTACTTCCTTCAACCTCACTACCGGATCCAGATTCCCACAATCAGAAGAATTTGTTCAACATCATCAACAAGAAAATGTTTATCTTCAACAAGAATTTGGGTTTACCTCGAAATAGATGGATTAAGGCTGGCGGAAACCAGAGACAAGAGCTGAATAAGGCAGAGATGCGAGCTGCAGGCTGCAGAAGGCAGAGACGCGCGCATACGACAGACAGCAGAATGCAGACGGCAGAGACGGCAGATACACGAGGGGAGACGGCGAAGATGGCAGAGACGGTGTAGACGCAGAGAAAAAAGAAATGGAGAAGAAAAAAGGTGAATTGCATGTTTTAAAATGGTACTATGTAGCAACGACATGTTTTTTTTTTTTTTTTTTTTTTTTTTTGGTGCACGCGCTTTAAACGTGCCGCCAAATTTAATCCAAAATTTTATCACGTATAACGAAGACATGGCCTCACTATATATCGTCACTCTAAGGTAAACATTGGTTATTTGCAGTTAGGTCCCTCATTTTTCAATCTTCTTCACTTTGGTCCTTGTATTTCCTCTTTTATTTCAAATTTATCCTTGTATTTCCTCTTTTATGACATTACATGTAGGTTCCCATTTTCATGTTTTTGTATACTTTTAGTAATTTTTCGCCTATTTTCCATTAACAAAATTCTTAATTCTATCCAAACTCGAATTTTGACCTAAAGAAATCAATTTAGTGACGAACAGCAACATTAAATCACACATATCAAAATAAAAACGAAATTCTTATAAATTTATTTCATAAACTTTAGTGACGAACGACAACGTTCAATCTGATTTACTATCATGATATGTTTGATCCTCGTCGTCGTCATTGTCGTCCTCATTACTTTCACTGCATGTTTTGTCATCTTCGTATTCTTCATGTGTATCGTCTTCCACATCCTCGTCGTTAATGAACTATGTATCTCCAGCAGTATCATATGATGTCTCCTAATAAACAGTGTTCATATCTCATCCACTTCACAATCATCCCGGTGCAAGGATATGTGCTCTAAGTTGCCAAGATCAACGATCAGAGAAAAACGAGAAGAGTTGTTATTATGGAGCAGGTCTATCTCAGTGATGTTAGATCACATAATATCCCACGTGCTCTTGTGATAGACTTCTTGTACAACCACCAGTTCATACCATGAGAATCTTCAATGGAGAACACTTGTTGTGCTTGGGTAGCAAGTATGAACTGATGATTCTTGTACGCATTTGTACTGATGTCAATGTTGGTAACTTTATTCTTAGTTACCCTCCATCTCCCATTACACCTAAACCATTTGCATCGGAACATAAAAAATGAATGTTTCGATCCAAATTGTAGCTCATGTATCTCTTGTAGCTACCTGTAGTAAGTTTCACCCCCAATCGCTGGTGCAGACACACTACTGTTCTGCGTTTTCCTTTGAATATCACGATCATATGTTAGGAAGCGAACTCCATTTACTACACATGATGTGTAAGAAATAACCTGCATGTAATATCTACTAGCCAATGAAAACAACTCATGAGAAACTTGTGGGGCGTTGCTTTGGCGCAATGCATATACCTGGATGAAGTAGAAGTTGGTTTTAGTAAATGTTACAGAAAAGAAAAATGTGCACATATTTGAAATGTATTTGATTGTTGTTCATTTACCTTCACTCGTATTTGCCTCATGTTTTTGAAACACGTTAAACAATTCATAAAAAAACTTCTAAATTATGCTATCAAAATCAATTTTTACTTATACAATGCTCGACCGACATATATGTGTGCGCATAGTCAATCCAATCAACATAAACCTTTAGGTTGGTAATATTTCTACCATCAATGGTCAAATATTTCATTTCTCTCATGTAAGAATACACACTTCCATATTGATATTCAATTTTTTACCCTGGGTGTTAACTCTAAAGTTGCCTTCAAAACACTTATTCTTTTACCGCTCAAAGTTTGGTTAGGTCTAGCCAATACAGTAACTATCTAGATTTGTGATGATTCTCCCTTTATTGAGTTTTTGACCGCCAAGCTTTCACTAGGCAAGTCAAACCCACTAGTTAGCTAAATTCCCAAGTTATACTCACAAAGGCTCAATCTTATGTGTAAGACCCCACTCTCTTAAGCTTTCTAGATGACCCTTGTAGCAAGCTTTAGGCTGATGGCTCCCATGTCTGATAGACATTAGGGCAACGAGTTTTGAGAACTCCCACGGGCTTTACCACTCGAGTCAAATAGGCTACGAAGAGAGGCATAAGATAATGCAAGTGGAGTACCTTTTATTTTTTTGTACAAGATAAATAAGCGGGAATTAGATTCCTAGCATCCGATCAATACTTAGATTCCACCTGGTAGTCAAATACACTCCACACAAATATTACGCATGCACGAAATCAATACCTATCTAAATACCTTTCGCATTGGTTTAACCACCCCCAAACTATCCTTTCAACTGGTTAAGTAATTGAGTTTTCAATTGGTGGTCTTGATTTTCACAACTTAGGTTCAATATTCTTTCAATATATTCTATTCAATATACCAACTAAATGTAGTGATATTCATGACTATTGTACTCACACTTAATCATATCTCACATAGATAAGTATAGTATATAAAGAGGCATAAGTAGCCGGCAAGACTATCCAACATACAAGCACACAAATTAAAAGATTTTGTTTTTTGTTTTTGTTTTACTCACATAATGTTATCAACATCACACACAAACATAACGAAAATAATAAATTTATCAAATGCACCCCCAAGCTTAAAGTACACGTTGTCCTCGATGTGACAAAAGAAAGCAAAATAAATAAAAAAGGAAATAGTTAACCCGATTCAGAATGCGTGGAGACAACATCGGATTGCCATTCAATCAGTAAACATCAGGAGGTGGTGGTGGAAAGTGTTGCTGATTTAAGCCTCCAAACATTTCAAGTAATTCTTCAAGGTCACGACGTTGGCGCTCGTCCATTAACATCCAATTAATACATCCATACTCCATTCTAAACTAAAATTTCCAAAGAAGTTCGAGTAAAGCATAGAACTAAGGAATTGCAATGTTATCCCAAATCCAAAATGGAAAAATATGCTCAAAAAGTTGGTTGGGACATTTTATCAAACATCTTGGGAGTAGTGAACAAAAGAACCTATAAGCATAAACATAGATAAAGCTTTGAAAACCCAATTTGTAAATCAAGAATGCACAATAAGCTACAAGTAATTTTTTTAAACGACTTACTATTTGCCATGGTTTGACATGGTCAAACCATAATTTTTTTAAACGACTTACTGTTTGCCACGGTTCAATTGCGGTCAAATCGTAATTTTTTTTTAAACGACGATGCTTAGCCTATGTCCAGAAAATTTAAATTTGGTTAATTTCTAAAAATTGGAAAACGTGCTCTAAATTCCAAATGCAATCATAAAATTTTCGTGCAATGTAATAAACAGATAAATGATAGAAAAATAGGTTGCCTTACATTAAGCGATCGATTTAGAGTCTCAAGCTCGACTTTTCGTAAGTATCACTTATGGAGGCTCGAATTTGGCTTTGGAAATCTTACATTCCTTGCAATTACCAGTTTTGCAAGACTTATTTTTTGCTCTCCATATTTTAAATTGGCCATTTTTATCTTTAATTGATGGAACTAGTACACCTATATTCACATCCAGTTTGCAGTTTTCTTGGCCAATTATCACCACTTCATCAACTATACAGCACTCTTTGAGGTCGGCTGGTTGTTCGGGTACGGTGTTCATACTGAATACTACTCTTTCATCATCCTGTACCCTCAAGATTAGCTCGTCTTTTTCAACTTCAATAAGAGGTCGACTTGTCGCTAAGAATGGTTGGCCCAATATTACTAGCTTATCCCAGTCCTCTTCGTTATCAAGGACAATGAAGTCAATCGGGAAGATAAATTTATCCATCTTGATGAGCACGTCCTCAACCAACCATACTCTGTGGGTGCTTGATTGATCTATCAGCAAGATATATAGACACAGTTGTTGCTTTTGCCTCTCCTAAACCTAATCTCCTGTAGATAGAAAGGGGCACCAAATTAATACCTACACCTAAATCACATAAAGTATTAAAATTATAGAACTTTTCAATTGTACAAGGTAATTTAAAACTCTCTGGATCTTTTAACTTTGGAGGCAACTTATTTAGCAGAATAGTGCTACACTCCTCATTTAAAGCTATTATTTCGTATTCCTATGTTATTCTCTTCTTCAAAAATATTTCCTTCTTAAATTTTAAGTACAATGGCATCTAGGCTAACGCTTCAGAGAATGAAATGTTGATGTGTAGTTTCTTGATGATTTCAAGAAATTTTCCAAACTGCTTGTCGAGCTTTTGCTTCTGCAAACCTCTGAAGAAAAGGAATTGGTAGCACATAAACTTTGACAGGGATTGGCACCCTCTTTAGTGATTCAGCATATTCATTTGAATCTTCTTCTTTCGATTTCGCATATCGTTTCACAGCTTCTTCTTCTTCAATTACCAATTGTTGAGCTGCCAATCGGTCTGCTTCTACGGCGGCAGTCATGGTGGCCTCTTGTTCAGCTTCTCTTCTAACTTGTGCCTCTGCCATTAAAAGTTGTTCCAAATTTTTCTGTTTTTGGTTGTGTTCTTTGCGTCTTCGTTTGAAAGTACATTCAATGTCAGGATTGATAGGCTTAAGATTGCTGCCTTATGAACAGAGCATGCAACAAACACCTTTTCTAGAAAGAGAAAACAAAGAAGAAAAATATAAAATATAAAATAATAATAATAATATAAAACTAACAATAACGATTAATCTAAATTATTATAAGAATAGTCCACGGTGCCAAAAACTTGTTGTGGAAAATATTAATTGCAAGTACACAATATCGTTAACAAGTAATAAAGTGGACTTAATGAGTCCGGATTATTGTTCCCACGAAGACTATCCTATTTATTTACTAGTTCAATTAATCTTAATACTAATCTATTTAAAACACTTTGAAATAAGTTGATTTGAAGATCCTAATCCTAATCTAATTAACACACTTCGAAATAAGTTTAATAAAAGATTTAAGCTATACTATTAATTCTAGAAAATAGTGTGACGCAATTGTCAAAAATGTATCAAATATAATTATTAAAAGATTTGGATTCACGAATTCACCATAGTTGCCATTTCTAATTTCTCCTCTCAAGATTTATTCTTATAGTTATACTCGATCGAATTCACAAATTTAACCTAATTTACCTCTCTTGAATTCAAATCAGTCCTATCTAATTAAGTCAACTCGTTATATCTCTATGTGAAGTCAGAATAATCCTTAACTAGATGCATTCAATCTCATAAGAATTCAATTCAAGACCGCAACAATAACAAAAGCGGATCTCTACCTTTTATCCAATTGCCAGATTTTACTATGTGGTCTAGATTAATAACTTAGCTATCGATTTCTTACAATCCACAATTCAAAATAATGGCTAATTATTTCAAGTATTAAAAAAAGAAGTAAAATCAATACGTAATTAATTTATATGCAAAACTTGAGAATTGAAATTAAAGAATCTAAACTAAGTTATATCGTTCATCCAAAATATTGATCTAGCTACTCATAATTCGAGAGAAATAAAACATAAAGAGTTTAAAATACATAACCGGATTTAAATAAAAGATGATAAAATGTTAAATATCTTGCACCACGAATTCATCGTCTTCACGTCCCAATCTTCAAAGTATTGGTTGTTCTTCCTTGCTCATCCTATTTGCTCTCTCTTTTTTCTTTTTATTAATTTATATGGTATATCTCCCTTTTGATTCCATCATCATCTCTATTTATATGTCCAAAAAAACCCTAATTTAATGTAGAAGTCGTGTCCCAAAAGAATTATCAAACTAGAATTAGACTAAAATAAAGAAACTAAAATTCTGGTCACGAATTACGCTCAAGTCCCTGATTATTTGCACGATAAGTCTTCATCTTTTGATGTTTGCATGTTGGTCCCCATTTCCATGTCCTCGTGCACTTTCAATCCTTCTTCATCTATTTTACTTTGTTTTTCTTCAATTACATTCGAACTAGGGTTTCGACCTAAAGCAACACACAATTAAGTAAAAATTCACTTAAAAGTACATACAATTGTCCACTTTTGATAGTTCAGATAAGTATAAAATGACACTTATCAAGCGGTGGCCTCAATAGAGCTAGAAAGTCGTTTCTAAGATAAGAAACAGGCGTCAATATTCTCGCTAAATTTTACAACTCTATAGCGACGACTTATATCCTCTCAATAGCCTTGAATACATATTACGAGGAGAATCATGATGACACGCTGTATCGTTTGACTAAAAACTACGGCTATAATTCTATTACGGTGACAAATGTCGTCTCTATATGTACACAATAATGGTACGAATTATTTCCACTATTTAGGATATATATAGCGACGAAATTTATTGTCGTCTCTATAGATTCACAATAGTAGCAACGACAGTTAAAATATAGAGACGACTAGTGTCGCCGCTATATAGTTACAAAATATAGCGACGATTTTTCATTGTCGTCACTACTATACAGAACAAGTAGGGGAGACAAGACGTCGTAGCTAATGTTGTTGTCACTATAGGTAACTTTTCTTGTAGTGATTGTTTTCACTTGGTACAAATTCTTCAGATCGATTTTAGCTTTGAGGTATAGGTTGTGGCACGTGTCAATTCATTCCCAGAAATGGAAAAATTGATGTTGATATCGTTTGCTACACTAGATATGCGTTTAGTTTTAAATGGATTAATTGTATTTCTTGATTAACTGTTATGGAAACTTGATTGAATAAATAGCACTACAAAAAATGTTGTCTATAGAGCGACAAAAATCGTCGATATCGTCACTATAGTTTAATAGTTGTAGTTTTATTGCGACAAAATTTTATCGTCGCTATAGTCGTAGCTTCTTTTGCGACGACAGCATCAAAATTTTTTAGTAATTAAAAAAATTTAGTTCTATATATCTAGATCCCTTACACGACCCACTGACTATTGGCTTGAATCCTGACCCATCGAAGGGTTGACCCAACCCGCTTAGGTCTGACCTATCCCACCAAGCTTTGCCAGGTATTTTTATTTTTTTAGAATTGTTGAGATGTGATTAGAACCATTAACATAAGGGTTGTAAAGTTTCAATTCAACTATTGGAGACAGATATATTCTTGTGATTATATTTGTTTTCATAATATATATTAGTTCATGAATAACATTTTGTTCTTTGACTAAATATATATTAAATACATTTTCAATAATTTTTTTATAAAATTATTAGTGAAAAATCAAATTTTAGACCCAGTTTACAAAAAATAAAAATAAAAAATTCTCATATAAAGAGATGACATTGTTGCCGCAATAGATCAAAAATGTTTTCGCTATAGGTAGCAAAAAAAAAATGGCAAAGCTTCTCGCAACATATCAAAATTGTCGTCACTATATATGAGAATTGGAACAAACAGAAACAAATAAAATATGTACATTGCAACCTTATTTTAACCTTAGACTTATTCAAAGATAAAATTACATCTTCAAATAAAATATAGAATATAAAACATATAGAATCGTAAGAGGGTGAGCTCATGTTACACGCATGGAAGATGTTAACGATAGAGGCAGTTGAAATTTTTGTTGCGACTCTCTGGTTGTTGCTGAGCACGTACTATAGTATTATGACTAGTGCCAAGACATATTGATAAGTGTAAAATATACACTTATCTTGATCATTGAATGAGACTTTTGTTAGTGAATCCAATTAGATTTTTATTGACTTTTTTTTTTCTAAAATCTAAACTTGAAAAACATTGGTGAAAGAGATGAGGAAAACACATGATGAATTGACGCGTTTTGAAGAGTTTATGTGAAGAGTTGAACCTCGAAGGCTGAAGATGAAAAGAAGGATAAAATTTGGATATGTTTGGCTTAGGTATAGTTCGCTCAATTAAACAATTTCAATATTGCCCATTGATAATCAAGTATGTTTTATACATTTATCCTAGCTCATAAACTTGATATATAATTTTAATTTGAGCATATTTCTACTTTGTATAAATGTTGTCATTGTAGATAAAACCCAAAAACGGATGTAAATAGTTTAGGACTGATTTGCACACTTTCCAAACTTGAGGAGGACCAAATTTGGATGACTAAAGAGGTTTGGGGACCAATATGAAATTTCTTAAAAGTGATGGGATAAATGTTGAAGCACTTGGGGCAAAAGGGACCTAATATGCACAAGAACACTTGAAGTAGTGATCAAATTGCATAACTTTGAAAATTGAGGGATCAAACTGTAAAAAAGAGAAAATTGGCAAAACAAACTTGTTTTCCATGGTACACCTGGGTTTGCAAACTGCCGCCAAACCGTGGTAAACAGAGAACAAAGGTTTGGGCTGCAGTATTGCAAGCCGCGACCCAAATGTGTCTTTATCTATTTTTTTAAGCTGAAATCCAGGTATATTTTTGTCCTTTTCATGTAACACGAATTCAAAGGGTGTAAACACTATAAAAAGACCTAATTTAGGTCATATTAAAGATTGGAAAATCATGAAGACACGAGACAACTTGAAGAACCAATAAGAACGAAGATTTTCAAGATTGAGATGGGAAGATCACATATTCTTGGTGCAAGATACTCCGTAATTCTCGTTTTTTTTTACTCCCGATGATGCATTCTAAATTCTTTGTTCTTTTTCTCGTATGATGAGTAGCTAAATTTCAGTTGGGACGAACGGTATATATGTTACATAGTTTTGAAACTTTAATTTCAATTCTCATATTTTATGGAATTCATGAATTAATGTATTGAGTTCTAAATTCTCTTCAAGCTTGAATTACTTGATCACTAATTCATTATATGTGGATTTTAATGAGTCGTGATGTGGGTTATTAATTTAGAGCACGTAGTAAAATTCGACAATTGGGTAAAATATAAAGTTAAGTTTTTGCTATTGTTGTAGTCCTTAATTCATTATATGTTACATGCACACTAGAACGACCGTTAGGCACCAAGATCACTGCAGAACAAGGGTCCGGCGATCGTTGGTAGTCCGACGATCAAGTCAACTGTCGGTATATAGAATAATATACGGAGAGGGGGATTGCTTTTAGGTGTGGGAGGAAGTAGGCACAAATTTGAGTAGAGTTTAAGGGTAAGAATAATACGTACTTTAGAACAACTGGATATGTAGTATTTACAGACTCAGTGTTCAAATTGATTTAAGAAAACAATCAATTAGATATCTGATTGGATCATCATTCCTTATGAGATAAGGATAATTGGTTGTCAATGCAATCACCTAGATTTTAGTTCTTATTTGATTTGGTTTCCCTTATCACGTTGCCTAATCTTTAGGAAATTGATATTTGGTTTCCTTATGAGAATTCGTGTGCCAATCAAACATAATCTTTCTTTGAACATATCTCTGGTCATTTTGAAATATTATGCTACCCGTGAGTTTTATGATAGTTTGATTTAGGAGTGCTGATATGTTGCTGGCCTTCAAGGCTTTTACGAATTCAAGAGGCTCTCGCTGGGCTTATGAGGCCGAACTTGGGCCTTTGTGGGGCTTGTGGGGGCCCTTGCTGACGTGTAGGCCTTACCGAAATTAGGTGGTAACAATAGTCCCACAAGTTCAAGCCTATTATTTATGGTAGGCGTGGGACTTTAAAGAAATATTATTATTATTATTATTATTTTATGACAAAGGCGTCAGTCTCCCAAGCTCAAAAGCAGTACAGTCTCCCAAGCCCGAAACTTGTTTATTCATAGTGGATGAGGGCTTTGATTGGTTTGGCCTCAGGTGACATGTCCGTGGTTGGTGTGATTCTGACCAAGTTGTCAATCAAAGCTGTCATAGTAGTCAGGCAATGATGAGTCGGGGAGTCTTTACCATAAATGTTGTTGGCGCGTGAAGGATGATTGGGGACGTGCGTGGTGCATGTCTTTTCACTTCATTAAATGCCCAGGGTTCTATTTTCTGCCTTTTACCCTACCTTGGACACGTGCTCGCTGGATGGATGGTTCAGATGGCTTCTTTTGAATTGGACGGTGGGGATTGAAGGGGCTTAGTCTATATAAAATGTTGCTTCCTCCCATTTATTTTCTTTCACCTCTGCGTGTTCTTGAAATTGGTTAAGTGTTCCGGTAAAAACCAGAGAAGTTCGAGGCATTTCCAGTGACTAAGGAGTTCAGTTGTGTCAGTTAGGTGAAGTTTTAGAGCTTGCTGTATTTCGTTTTGTGTACCATCTTGGTAATATTTTGATTTCTCATTCTGGCTTTCGTTTCTGTGGAGATATCTCTTTTTGAATCAAGAAAAATAGCAATGTCGTATGAACATGATGATTCTTAGAATCAGCCGGCCGCTGGTATTGACCCCGAGATCATGGGTGAGGTTTCATCTTCATCTTCGGCTGAGGGACAAGATGAAGCTGATCAGGGACCAACTATTGCTTGTCCTCCCTAGCATCTACGAGTGGGAGGGAAGAAATTCCCATTGCATCGCCAAAGGCGAAAGTGGGAAAGAGACAACGTGGTACTGGGGTCCCTGAAATGAGAGGGTCGCTAGACAAAAAGGATGTGTCTGCTGCCAGGCGACTTAATGATGAGCTAAGACATTCAGCCATTAAGGTTTCTATAGTTCACTCGACGATCAGGAAGGCTGACTTGGAAGACATCAGGTTGTTTTACGATGTCCCAACCTCGGTGGTGCTCCCGGCCCTGAGAAGCGGGCCGATGACCCACCTGAAGGATTCGTCGCTATTTATGAGCCGACGATGCAACAAGGCCTTCACCTACCAATGCACTCGTTCTTTCATAAGGTTTTATGAAACTAGAATTTGGCCCCATGTCAGATAACGCCAAATGGTTGGGGCCAGATGGTGGCTCTGTTCTTTTTATGAAGGGTTGCCGAGGCTGGTGGAGACTTATCCCCAAGAGAATTTGAGTCAATCTACCAGCCTTGTCGGTCCATAGTTTGGTTCAACATATCTTCCAGTCGGGTAAAAAATTGGAGACGGTGACTGATAGTCTTAATAAAGTGCATAGCGGGAAGCAGAGGTTTTTCTTCACCGGAGAGGATTGGGAATTTATACCAGAGGATCCCTCGTCAATTTGGAGAACTCAGTGTACCTTACTGTCTTGTGTGACTTATGATCTTCATCCCTGACTTAATGCTTCGTTTATCTTGGTAGATTGTGGGAAGCCACCATTCCTGAAGAGAGATCAAGGTAACTTGAGGTTGATGTGGGATAGAGTTCGCACACTTGACAGCGACATCAGGAGCCTCAGTAATCGGCTCAAGGATCACGACTTACTGATTTGTTTTGGACTAATGGATAATCCTCGTGATTTGAGTCATATAGGAGTTGCGTTAATGATCATTCCTAACATTCTGGGCCTTTGTTATTATTGCAGATGTGTTCTGGTTCAAGAATGTCCCAACCTTCAAGCTTGTCGAGGGTACGGGCGAGTCAAGTTCCTCGGCATGGCCCCTGTCGCAAGAGGTGCAAGATGCGGTGCCAATAAGGACGATACCGCCTCCGGTCCCTGCTGTCCAAGTTCTGGATTGGACTATTCCTCCTTCTCCTTTACCTCCACCCTCTATGCCCCTACAAGACAAGAGAAAGAGGGTCGTAGAGAGCATGGATGAGGCTGCTGCCCAGAAGATGAAGGCTTCTGAGGTTGGGGAGGGACTTCTGAAGGATGCTCACAAGACTAGGCCGATTGAGAAAAATCGTCGAACCTCGTCAAATCCTACCGGAGGGGTTGGGGATTAGGAATTCTTCCTCGTCTCTGACCGATTGAGGCTCGTACATATCACCCTCATCTTCTAACTGATTGAGGCACGTATATATCACCTCCTGCCGCGCAAGAGTTAAATCCCACCGTGATGAAGCTGCTCATCGCATCTCCTTCAATAATGGCGGCGAGTGTCTATAAGTACTTTACCCAAACATGGGAGAAAGCTGCCGATGAGGCTTTCCTGAGTGAACTCCTGCAACTGGCGGAGATGAATTTAGTCCAGGGGCTGGTTTTGAGCAAGGAGGTATACAGCACCCTCGCAGGGTTTGAGGGCAAGTTCAGTAAGGAAGAGGCCAAGTCGAATAGGTTATCTTAAGATCTGAAGGCGATGAGTATTCACAAGGCTTAGCTTGAGTCGGATAATAGGGCTCTTCAATTCAAGCTGGATACTGTGGTGGCCGCGAAGGCCGATTTGAAAGCTAGGTATGAGATCGAGTTGAAGGCTGCAAGAGAGAACTTACAACTCGCCAATCTCTTTATGACGTACTGGTGGACAGAAATTGATCGAAATGATTGGAGAGACTCATCTGGAATGGGACATTTCATTTCTTAGATATGTCCCTGACAAACTTTCTGCCCCAGAGGGTCCCCTGTCTGCCGAAGTTCCTTCTATTGCCGAACCTCAGGATAGAGGCGAAGCTCAAACTACTCCTCCCATTATAAGCGAAGGTCCGCAATGTGTTTACCCTGGAGAGGCGGCGGGGCTGTAGGACTTGCATATTTTTATTTTTTGCTCTTGTATTCGCTCCAACATTATTAATGAAATTTATTTTATATTTTTTCGTTTGCGTGAAATTACTTTGTGTACTGTGAGCAACGAAAACATGTAGTCAGTAGGCTTTGTTGTCGAAGATGATGTCCTTTGATGAAAGTATTGATCGTGCAGTTGCCTTTTTTGTTGGATATGAAATTGAGGAATTATTATTCCAGGCATTAATAACACAACCTTTTTTTTAATCTGAAGGGTTTGCGTCATTTAATGTCTGGGCAAGTGGAAAGGCATGCGCGGCGTTCCAAATGTCTATTAAATAGCTATTCATTAATAGCCTTATTTAATGTTTTGCGTTTTCCATTCACTCAAGCCTTGTATTTTCCATGCAACCACTATATAAACTCAGGAGTCTTCTATTTCAATTTTCACAAGTATAAAACTTCTGTGAATCCCATTATTCCATTCCGATGTTTCATGGAAGAGGTTAGGCCTAGTAGCCTTAGCCATAAGTTTTCAAACGGTACCTCTACAATGGACATCGATGATAGATGCTTCAATGATTCTGATTCAGATTACGATGCTGAAGGCCATCTGCCAAAGGTGTCAATGGTATTTTTTGAGCAGTATGGCCTAATTAGTTACCAAATCAACTCATGTGGTATCATCACAGTGATATCATATTTGGGAGACTCCCTATCTTGGTGAAGTCAAACTTATGTTCTTCGACAAAAAGCACGACGGCGAGGCGTAAGCGATCCGAAGACTAAATACTAACTAGTTAAGCTGTGGACCCCTTCTTGTGCCGACCCTAAAGAGGCGGCGGGGTAGTAGGATGGTATTCATGTTTACTTTCCTTCACTTTTGTGATCCAGACAGACGTGGTAAATAGAAGGCCAATTTGACTATCCTTGTCTGTTCTATTAACGAGGTTGAAACGCATTACTTGAACTGTAATCTAACATGTTCAGTTGTCGAAGCTTTGGAGATATTTTTATGAACTATGTCAAGGCTTTCTGATCAGGAAACCTTTGAGAATAGTGCAAGGCTCTCTAATCAGGATGCCTTCGCAAACAATTTGAGGTTCTTTGATCAAAATGCCTTCGCATGTGATGCAAGGCTCTTTGTTCAGGATGTCTTCACAAGCGACGCGAGGTTCTTTGATCAGGATGTCTTCGCAAGTTATGCGAGGCTCTCTGGTCAGGATGCATTCGCAAACATTTTTGCACTTGACGTAGGCTGATGGTGTCATTATTGGGCAAGGAAGGTGAAAGTCCTCAAGTGTATTTAAGTTATGCAGCCTTTATGCATTCCTAGGATATTCCTACCATTTTTCTTTGTTTTCCTTCACTTCTTTCTTCTTCTCATAATTTCAGAGCTCAACTGTTTTCATCAATGGATGGTTTTCCCAAAATACCAGTGTTCAAAATAACTGGTGTAGGAGGTGATGGTGGGAAAGTGACTCTTCATCCACAACTTTTGATATCAAGTGTGGCGTCCAGTGGCCATTGTCCCATTGGTATCGGAAGCAACCGAGGCGTTTCATTTCCCCTTCATCCAGAAGAATCCTTGCTTTCGTCAAAGAATGTTCGGCGGCAGGGCAAATGAAAAGGGATTGTCAACTATGAAGGAGAGAAAGTTGTGCAAAAAGGGTCTATAGGAGATGAAGATGATGCGGTGGATTTCAGGAGAGTCAAGTGAGGTCGAATGACTCCTCTTCAAGAAACTAGATAATCAACTCAATCTCCTCAAGGTGTGACGCGGACCTCCATTCCTACTTCTTATGGCTGGACCAAACGCATCAACATTGGGTCCCGTCAGGATGAATTGGACCCAGCTGTTTTAGAAAGGTTACCAGCCAAGTCTACTATGGTGGCAGCTTCAGTTCATAAGTATTGGACTTCATCTTGGGTAAAGGAGGTAGAAAATACGGACCTATCAGAGATGTTAAAAATGGCTGAGATGAGCACCACTTGGAGCCATGTACTTAATTATGACTTATACAATGTGATGGCAATGAAAGTTGACGAAATGCGCTCGACGGCTACGGGTTCTAAGGACGTTGATGAGTTGCGTTCGGAGAACAAGATCCTTCATTCGACTCTTGCCCTTGCCGAGGATGCCAGGGCATAAGTTGGGTTCAAGATAATCAAATCTAAAATAATCCAAAAGGTGTTTGTAAATGCTCGGAAGCAAGCTGAGTTGAAACTCAAAGTGTGCGAAGATATGGCTTATGCTAAACACAAGGAGTTGACCAAGCCTTGGCATAGCTTTAGAAGTCCAAAGATTTTTTAGCCACGTTAGGGGCCTCTAGTTATACCGATCCTAATTGGTCAGTAGAGAAGTAGGAACCGTAGCTTTGTATAAATTTTTTCGATCCTGAATGTTTACCTAGTGAGTTCAGGTGTTGGCCACGAACCACACTCACTCGCTGCGGTGCTTGCTTTAATTGTATGTATACCCGTTGAATGTTTACCCAGCGAGTTCAGGAGTTGGCCACGAATCACACTCTTAGCTGCCGTGCTTGCTTTACTTGTAAGTATATGCGTTGAATGTTTACCCAGTGAGTTAAGAAGTTGGCTGCGAACCACACTCCCTCGCTTCCGTGCTTGCTTTACTTGTATGTATACGTACTGAATGTTTACCCAACGAGTTAAAAAGTTGGCTACGAACCACACTCCTCGCTGCCGTGCTTGCTTTACTTATATGTATACGCGTTGAATGTTTACCCAGCAAGTTAAGAAATTGTTCACGAATTGCACTATCTTGCTGCCGTACTTGTTTTACTTGTATGTATACGTGTTGAATATTTACCCAATGAGTTAAGAAGTTGGCCGCGAACAACACTCCCTCACTGTTGTGTTTGCTTTACTTGTATGTATACGTATTGAATGTTTATCCAGTGAGTTAAGGAGTTGGTCGCGAACCACACTCCCTCACTGTAGTGCTTGCTTTGCTTATATGTATACGCGTTAAATGTTTACCCAGCGAGTTAAGGAGTTGGCCGCGAACCACTCTCTCTCGCTGCTGTGGTTGTTTTACTTGCTTGTATACGAGTTGAATGTTTTACCAATGAGTTAAGGAGTTGCCACGAACCACACTCCCTCGCTCCGTGCTTTCTTTGTTTGCCCAATTAAGATAGGAGGAACGCAACTTGGAAATTATTGAACTTTGTTAGAATGATACGGTGGCTCAACAAAGTCGGAAGGAATACTAATATGTGACTTAGCGCTAACAAAAACAAAATGAAACCTAATGGTAGTACGGGCGAAGATGAGTGATGTTCAAGTGGTGCTTCATCTCTTTTCCTTCTGAGTCTTCTAATCTGTAGGTTCGGGGTCGAACCTTTTCAATGACCTTGTAAGGCCCTTCCAAGATGGGTCCAAGGGTTCCGGCTCCCACTTCCCTATTAGCCAAGAAGACATTTTTTTAGGACAAAGTTGTTGATCAAGAAATCCCCATTCCTAACTTTTGAGTTATAATACCTAGTCATCTTCCTTTGATAAACCGCTAGGTGAAGTTGTGAGCCAGCATGCCTTTCTTCCTGCAAGTCAAGGTTTACCTTACGCAGATCCTCATTGACCACCTTGTCAAAATGTAAGCGCCTTGGGGAAGGCATTCCCACTTCAACCAGAATCATTGCCTCCGTCCCATATGCCATGGCGAAAGGGGTTTTGCCAGTTGCTATTCGGGAGGTAGTCCGATATGACCATAAGGTCTCGGGGAGTTCTTCAGCCCATCCATATTTAACGGATTCCAACTTCCTCTTCAAGGTGTGCTTGATGATTTTGTTGACAGCCTCTACTTGGCCGTTGGACTGGGGGTAGTAGGGGATGGAGAAATCCCTCATAATGCTGAGTTCTTCACAGTTCGAGTTGATTTTTTTCCCAGAAAACTGTGCACCATTGTCCGACACAAAGGAATGAGTATCCTAAAATGGCAAACTATATTCTTCCACACAAACTTCCATGTATTCTCCTCAGTAATTTTGGCCAAAGGCTCAGCTTCGCACCATTTGGTAAAATAGTCCACCGCTACCACTACGAACTTCACACCACCCCTTCCAGTCGGGATGAGACTTATGAAATTGATCCCCCATTTGGCGAAAGACCATGGACTGGTGATCGAGTGAAGTTCTAAGCTGGGAGCTTTGGTTCAATGATTAATCTTTGGCACTTGTCACATTTCTTTACATAGACGTGTGAATCCTTCTTCGTAGTTGGCCAGTAGTATCCTTGTTTCACAGCCTTCTTCGCTAGGGTCATCCCACTTGCGTGGTTACCGCAAACTCCTTCATGTATTTTTTGCATGAAGTAATCGACTTCTTCCTTAGTAATGCAGTGTAGGAGTGGGTGGCTAAAACCTCTTTTATACAGGATCGCATCCTGTAGGACAAATTTCGTCGCCCTCAAGTATGCGAAAATTTCCTTCATCCACTTGGGAGATTCATTGATCATCATTGGGTTTCATGAAAGAGCCTCATCAATGGATGACTAGCTAAGCTTTTCGACCGAGATGGCCCTCATCAAGTCAGAATCTTTGCTACTCACCAACTTGGAAAGAGCGTCTACATAGCCATTCTTAATCTTGGATGCAATTATCAAAGACAAGGCGAGCTTCTCCATATCTGGGTACCTCATTTCTACATCTTGCAATGCCTTGCTTACATAGTAGACGGGGAGCTGTGTCAGACCTTCATCGCGAATTAGTACTGAACTCACTGCTTTTTAAGATACTACGAGATAGATGAGCAGTGTTTTCCCGTTCTTTGGCTTGGACAATTGTGGGGATTTTCCGAGGAGAGTCTTGAGCCCTCGAAAGGTATTCTCGCACTGTTTAGTCCATTCAAATCGTTTTCCTCCTTCGATGGTTTGGAAGAAGGACTGTTGCCTTCTTGTAAATTGATTCAAGGCCATCAATCTTTGGGAGAGAATGGCGATCGGATATCAATGAGAGCTTTGATCTTCTCGGGATTGGCGTCTATCCAATGTTGATTTACCAAGTAGCCCAAGAATTTTCTGGATGCGACCCCAAAAGTGCACTTCAGATGATTGAGCTACATTTAGTATTTGCAGAGAATTCTGAACATCTCCCTCAAGTGTCCAATGTGGTCTTCGGTATTCATGCTCTTCACGAGCATGTCATCAACGTAGACCTCCATTGTGTTTCTGATCTGCTCTGAAATATGCAGTTTACTAACCGCTGGTATGTAGCTCCGGCATTTTTCAGACCGAAGGACATCATCTGATAGTAGTACAACCATTGGTCTATAATGAACGAGGTGTGCTCCTCGTCTCCCAAGAATATGGAGATCTGGTTGTAACTGGAGTAGGTATCTATAAAGCTAAGTAGCTTATAACCGGCGGTTGCATCAACCAACTAGTCGATACACGGTAGTGGAAAGCTATCTTTAGTGTAGGCCTGATTCAAGTCAGAGAAGTCTATACATATCCTCCACTTGTGGTTATTTTTCTTTACAAGTACGGGATTGGACACCCATTGGGGATAGACCGCTTTTTTAATAAACCCATTGGCAAGCATTTTACCAACATCCTCTTTCAAGGTACCATATCTCTCGGTGCTCAGTGATATTCTCTTCTGTATCTTGGGACGTATCTTGGGATCCACTTTTAGAGCGTGACAAGCCACAGACAGATCTATCCCCACCATGTCATTGTGCTTCCATGCGAAGACATCAACATTCTCACGCAGGAACTGTTTCAGTTCCTCCTTCATCTCTTCTTCTAGTTTATGTCCTAGTTGAGCATTTGGAAAGGTTCTGAAGTGTTTACAGTGAATGCTTCCAACTCTTCTACAGGTGAGGCTAGTGAATCCGAGCCTATAATCTGAGGGTCCAGACCCTCGTCCAGTACCATATCCACCTCTACCTTTTCCGGGTCAATATCCATCAGCTCTATTTATATTATCATCACTGTGGAGGAGCGACTTCGCGTTTTGCATCCTTTCGAAGTGCATTCATGTAGCACGCCCTCACCTCTGGTTGCCACGAACTTTGGCGACCCCACTTGGTGTTGGGAACTTCATTGCCAAGTGATGGATGGAGGTGACCGCCTGCAGGTTCTTGAGCGTGAGCCTACCAAGGACTCCATGATAAGCGATGCGGGTATCGACCACCAAGAATTCCATGAACTTTTTTAAATGACACAGGGGCTCTCTAAAATCCACTGCGATGGTGATTCTCTCTCGTAGGACAAGGCTATCTCCCGTGAAGCTGAATAATGGTTTTGCAATGGCCGTTAGCTCGTGATCTATGTCCATTTGGTTGAAGATGCTGTAAATAAGATATTTCGCTACCATCATCAACAAACATTCGTCCTATCCCGTTCCTAGCTACAACGGCACAAACTAACAAGGCATCGCAATGCAGATAATGGATACTAGCATCGTCCACTTCTGTGAACGTCATCTGTGGGGCTCTGGACCGGTGTCTGTGAACCTACCAACTTTCTACAAGTTCTTCCCTTGTTGCCATCGCATAGTTTTGCCACGAATTCATCGTGTGCCCTCCAACATAGGGCTCTCCAATAATAGTATTGATCTCGTAAACCGGGGAGACACTACAAAAAAATACCCGTTTTGCGGGGAAAAAAATTGTTGTCGCTTAAATAGAGATTTTGTTGCAAAAATAATTTAGCGACAACAAGTTGTTTGCTGAGGGAATTGTCGCACTACAAGCGCCATAGAATGTATTCTGTAACAACTATCAGTCACTCGTTGCATAAGCAAATTTGCAACATTATTTAGCAACAACATTTTTATCGCCATAATGTCGTCGCAATGCATATAAGTCACAAAAAATTAAAAAGTCAACAAGTCAATTTGTCGCAATGATTATTCTAAAAAAGTTCATGTGAGAAACAATATTTGTTGCAAATACCATTTTAAAGATATAACGTATGTCTCCTATTCCATATTACAACAAAACAGCGTTCGTGGTAATATAAATTTTATAGCAAGCATGTTTGTCGCATAATTTTTTTTGGAATGAGTTTGATTCGTTGTATAATATATTTTAAGATATTTAATATTTGTAGTATATTAACAATAAATTTTTTAATACATTTGTCGTTGATTTATAAATGCAACGACGAGCAACACAAAAAATGCAGCATTGGAGAATATTTTTCGTGCTAATAAAACACAAACCAACCAACAATATATTTAAAATCGCATACAAATCTTATTTCAGTCCTTAGTTTCGAGGTTAAAAAAAAAACATAATAGATGGATCTACCAATAATCAACAAACTTATTTCAGTCCTTATATGCATCTATATACACCTGAAATCAATCACCAAGTCAATAAATTATATTAGTATATATAAAGAATCGAATAGCATGATTGACTACCTGGCCCATTGAAGTTGAACTTTTCCATTTCGAGAGTTTGCTCCTCTCATGTACTTTGAATGTAAATTCAATATTTATAGCACATTGTATGGCTTTGACAAGGAAACCTGCCAAATATGCATTTTAGATGGATCTACCAATAATCAACAAACATAATAGATCATAAAATCAACCCTTAAACATTAAAAGAATATCATATGCACTTAAACTTCTTAACATCCATTTCTACAATATCTAAATGATATCTATTATCTATATCTAATGATGATACATAGACAACAATGCAGTTAATTCAAGAATAGTTAATGCGAGTAGATAGCAACTAGAGGCAAACACATGGACCTCTCAAGCAATATAAGAATCTCACAACAATTTCTTTATGAACAAGATAAATTACCAACTAAGATGTAAAGAAATACAAAATTACAAACATAAAAAAAATGAATAAAATATTTTTACCAGGCAAGAAAACTCTACATAAGAGAAACCATGTAGAAGAAGATATTTATAAAAGAGAGATACACATCTAATTAAGAATTTCCATAGTATTATAGGTTTAGTTGCAATGTAATGCAATAGCTGGATGGAAGATATACTACTAAAGAGGTGAAGGGATGTAGTATAGTAATGTTGATTGCTAATATAATCTGATGGAAAGATTATGTCCGTTCGTCGAACCATCTATTAATTTATAGGAAAGATGAATAACTATATAGATTACAAAAAATTTCAAGTTCCAAAAAGTAATTACTTTTTAAGTTCAATTACATTTGACCCTGTTGAGCCTATCTCATTTACACTAGCCGCTTCACATTTTAAATTTTTTTGTGACTCTATTTTCTATCCAATTAGATAAGATCTTCATCCTACCTATTCTTGATTTTGAATTTTCAAACAAATCTAGTTTTCCATATAATAATGTACAAAATCCTGTTACTTCTCTAATATGGCATTTTCTTGTTTGTTTTGATATCTTTCTCAGAATCTTTGATTTGACAAGGATAAGGAGGAACAAGATAAGATATGAATCACAAGGCATGAATAAGATTGTAATAGTGATAGTAGTATAAGATGGTATGATGAATAATAAGAGAATTTACAACTTAGATCTTTATATGCTAGAACCACTAGCACAACCAAGTAAGTCTAATAGCTTCCTCTGAAGAAACTTCAACTAGAACCATCATATGACAGAAAAACTTATCCAGAGATTTTATCAATCAACCGTCGAAAATGAAGATAACACTACCAAAATAAGATTTATTTGACTGAGTAAACAAAAATGAGTAAATAATCCGTGCAAATTTGAAATGTAATACAACTAGAAATATTAATTAAATCAATCTCATAACAACTCAATTGATAACGACTTACCATCCTAGCTTGGGCATTGACCACCATTGCCAATGTCTTTGTAGAAAACAGACCTAAGGATAATCAAGGACACAGCTATTAGAAGTCCCATTAATTAACTAAACTCACAAAGACAAAGGGATGTCATTAAAATATCATGAATTATATAATATCGTAAAAGAGTCTAACTACATAAACACAATTGGAATCCTACTTGGGCCATCATCCACGTCTATACATCATTCTTTGTTAATGGACTCCGAAAGTAATTTATTCAATCATCAATCACAAATCCCAGAATCGAAAAGCATATATAATATAAAACTGCAAGCATCACAAGAAGTTCACCTAAATGCAAAATTTAGTCCAACATTCGAGAATCCCTGGTTAGTTAGCCCATACAAAAGCATCCAATGTCCAAATTTTAGTACATAACATAGTGTATGAAAATGATAGAGAAACTAATCAAATATATTCACTAATTTGAGAGGTAATATGGCATTCAATAGGCTGAAAAATTACTTTCACAAATAAAATTTCATTTACTACATGCATCAAGTATATAAATAAATATAAAACCATTATATAAATTTTCTAACCTTATTAATTGCACAGAAAATTGCTGAAATTAAAGTAAAATTTGTGAGTTTATCTTCAATTCTCATTGAACCCAAATAGTTTATGAAACTATATGTTTTAAAATCAATCTCAAACACAAGATTTATGCATTTCCACATATATCCAAAAAGATGAGGATAAAATAAAATAACAATTTGTTAAATCTGTCCAAACTATATCTTTGATCAAATCCTCAAATTGAAAAGGAATATTTTATATATATTAGTTAAAGGGAGTATTCTATATCTTAGTTAAAGTTCAGTGGGTAGACATGAGGAAGATGGAATCACTTGGGAAAGAAAATAAGATATCTTAGATAAGTACCCGGACTTTGTAAACCATGTAAGTTAAATTTCGAGGACGAAATTATTTTGAGTGGGGAGGGTTGTAACAACTAAAATTTTTTCGGCTTTTAATTTCAAGTAAATAAAATTTTTACTTTCGGCCCCACAACGAACCTTCTAGTACGTTTAAAATTTTTTATAATTTATTTATTTATTTATTTTTGGTCACGTTAAACCCAATAGAAACCGGCCTCCTCTAGCCCAACAATCGATTTACTTTCGGCCCAAAGATCAACCCATTATCCAATAACTAAACCCCATTTTCTTCTTCCCCCCACCCCCCCCCCCCCCCCAAATCTATCCTAGAAATTCGGCCCTTACAAGTATAGTTTTAGCTTCATAAATCAACCACTTAATTAAGTACAAACTACCTATTTTTCCTTCAAGAAATTCGGCCCTATCTGGTACATTTTTCTTCCCAAAAAGTCAGCCAACTGCCTCTCACCTTGATGAAGAGAAACCGCCCACTTCTTCACTTCATGCCCCATTTTTCCACTCCATTTCAGTTCAGCCAAAACTGACCCATGTTCCTAATGAAAACCACCCCATACTGCCATTTATTAGTCCCATTTCCCTACAGAATTCGGGCCCCCCTATATCCCAATTGATCTCCAGAATTCAGCAGCAAATAGTCCAGAAATTTACTCATGTGCACTCCAGTTTCAGTCCCCCCAGAATCAGCCTTAAGTTCCAGTTTTTAGTTTCTTTAACACTCTACTTTTCTCACCCAAATTTCGTCCATACAACATACCAGAAACCAGTCCATAAGTTAAGCAAAAAACATTCTTCTTTCTTGAGATTTTCATCCAGCAAATAGCCCCACATTTCTGCATTTGTCAAGTCCCAAATTTCTAGCTTTTCTCTCACTTTCGATTCTATTTTCGACCAAAGTAGTGTTCGAAAAATAACGAAAAGATGTAATATGTGGAAAATTCTATGTGTATATCTATTGATAATACAATCATTCTGTACAAGCATATATAACCATATTCTAGCAAGTTATTCTAGGAAAGTAAATATGTACAAAGTAATGATCCTACAATTAATCTTAATTGATAATTGACTGCTATTCTTGATCCACAATCTGCTCCTATGATCCACAATCTGCTCTCATCATCAATCACATACCAAAGGCAGATTTTACTTCTTTTGACACTCTCCTTCAAGTTGGAGAATGAATGTCAATGACACCCAACTTGACGAGGTGCGTGTAAAATGCTGGTGCTCGTAACGGTTTAGTGAATAAATCTGCAATCTAACTTCCAGTTGGCACATAGGCTATTTTGATTTCTCCTTTTTGTATTTTCTCACGAACTGTGTGACAATCCAACTCAATGTGCTTTGTTCGCTTGTGATAAACTGGATTTTTTGTAATGTGCAAAGCCGCCTGATTGTCACAAAATATCCTTGCTGGTTGAGGGTGTAGAACACATAGATCTTTCAACAAATATCTCAACCAAGTGAGCTCACAAGCGGCTACGGCCATGGAGCGATATTTAGCTTATGTGACGATTGATATAGTTGCTTGCTTCTTACTTTTCCATGACACAAGTGACTTGCCAAGAAAAGTACAATAGCCAGTAACTGACCGACGTGTAACTGGGCATCTCACCCAGTCAGCATCACAATAACCAATCAAGTGGAGTGAACTGTTTGCTGGAAACAACAAGCCTTGCCCCGGAGCTGCTTTCAAGTATTGGAGAAGTCGATGAGCGACCTTGAGATGATGTATTTTGGGTTATTGCATGAATTGACTGAGTGTGTTTACGGAGTATGTGATTTCTGGCTAGCTAATTGTGAGATAGATCAACTTTCCAACCAGTCATCTATATCGAGTGGGGTCTTTTAGGACTTCACTACTTGTTTCCGTTAATACCAAATCCGGTTCCATGGAAACATTTGCTGGCTTTGCTCCAAGTAATCCTGCTTCTTCCAATATGTCTAATGTGTACTTTTGCTGACAAACTGTGATTCTAGCCTTAGAACGTGCAACTTCTATACCAAGAAAATATTTAATTTGTCCAAGATCTTTAATCTTGAAGCAACTACTGAAGAATGCCTTGAGATCACTAATGGCATTTTCATCGTTGCCTGTTATAATCATGTCATCAACATACAATAGTACAATAGTAATAGATTTTCCATGAACCTGTGTAAAGAGGGAGTAATCGGCTTATGACTGTTGGAACTCAATTTTTCAAATTGCACTAAAAAACTTTTGAAACCAACTGCGAGATGCTTGCTTAAGGCCATAAAGGGATTTGTTGAGTCGACAAACTACATTCTCCCTCTGTCGACGAAATAGTAGAGGAGGAAGCATGTACACTTCCTCGGTGAGTTCTCCATGTAAAAAGGCATTTTGTACATCCATTTGATGTAACGGCCAATCCGAATCACACAAGTCGATGGGCAGCGGACGAATTAATTAGCAGCAGACGGTGAAGGTGTCCTTGTAATAGGGATGAAGGTGAACCCTTGTAACAAGTCGAGCTTTGTAACGCTCGATGATCTTGCCATCTGCGTGATACTTGATTTTGAAGACCCATTTAGAGTCGATGGGTCGTTGGCCAAGTGGTAGGAGAATAGAGAACCAAGTGTTATTGTCCTCGGGGACCTTAATCTCAGAATTCATAGCTGCAACCCATTGAGGGTCATGACGAGCCTGTTCATAAGGGCTTGGCTCTACCTGTCGGGATATATTATGAGTAAATGAACGATATTTATCAGACAAGCCAGAGTAAGAGATGTAACATTGCAAAAGATATAGAGTGCTAGACGAGGAGGTAGAGAAAATGTCATGGCCGAGGGCGACATCAAAACGCGTTTGAAAATCCCGAAGGTGAGGTGGTGGTCGGTGAGTGCAAGAGGAGCGGTGAAGGTCTAGGTTGGGACTGGGTGTTGGGTCTGGTGGGGATGAGTGGGTTGTAGGAGATGGAGGCAGCGAGGATGCAGTGGTGGAATTGTAGAGGTAAAAGGGTCCGATAGAATGGGCGGGCGATGCGGACTGGGTGGTGGATATTCTATCGGTGCTGCCGTCGTCGAAGGAACTGCCGACATGGTGGTGGTGGTGTCGGTGATTGCAGAGCGACGAGAGTAGACTTTGAGTTTAGCTGGATCAGGATGGTGGATTGGATTGGAATGATAAAGGAAATTGGGCCCAGGAGAATGAATTGGACTATTAAGAAATGGAAGACTGGATCACCATGTTGATTGTCTGGTGAAAGTTTATTAAAGGGGAATATATGTTCATGGAAGGTGAGATCTCGAGAGGTGAAAAATTTCTCTTCTTGGAGATCGTAAACTCGATAACCCTTTTTCCCAAGAGGATATCCGACGAAAATGCAACAATGTGCACGAGAATCAAATTTGTTGTTAGGAGTGAGGTTGGTGGCATAACATAAGCAACCGAAAACTCGAAGGTCGGAATAAATTGGTGGCTTTTTATGTAGAAGTTCATAGGGAGATTTGTGGGAGAGGAGAGGAGGTGTGGGTAGACGATTAATAAGATAGCATGTTGTTTGGACACTTTCTCCCCAAAATCGTAAGGGCAAATTGGCTTGAAAACGTAGGGCATGGGCTACATTTAAAAAGGTGGCGATGTTTTAGCTCGACTACCCCGTTTTGATTTGGGGGTATAAGTACATGTGTGTTGAAAAATTGTGCCACGTTCATCAAGAAAATAATGCATTGAAGTAAATTATCCTCCATTATCGGCACGTAAAATTTTAATGTCCAGATTAAATTGAGTTTTGACCCAAGAGAAAAAGGATTTTAATATGGATTGAGTTTTGGATTTAAAACTCATAAGATGTACCCAAGTAAAGCGAGTAAAATCATCGACAATGGTTAGGAAATAACGAGCCCCAGAATGCGTGTTAGTTTTGTGTGGTCCCCAAATATCACAGTGAATTAAATCGAATGGTGCAACTGTTTTTATTGAACTTGGAATGAAAGACAATCGAGTTTGCTTTGCTAAGGGACAAATTTCACAAACATGCTTAAAATTAAAGACAATTTCTGGAAAGGATTGAGATAAGTGATGAAGAGGGGCGGCTGATGGATGTCCAATATGTTGGTGCCAAAGATCGGAGGTGCGAGCTATGTGATTGACAAGGCAGAGATTTTGCTTTGGTGTGAGATAGTATAGACCATTAAAATGCTTGCCCAGGCCAATCATCCTCCTCGTATCCACATCCTGCACAACACAAAAATCTGGGTAAAATATCACTACACATCTCAAAGCTTGTGTCAATTTAATCACAGATAACAAATTTACACGAAATTTAGGCACATGGAGAACTCCATCAAGAGATATATCTGGCGATAAGTGAATAGATCCAACGTTTTCAATGATAGCTTGTTCTCCATTAGGTAGTCCAATAGAGTCACAAGGTGGATTATTTTTATTGTGAGTAGGTGCGAGATGTGATACGTGATCTGTTGCTCCACTATCCACAATCCAATATAATGTTGAATGTGCATCATGTTCTACATTATTATAGCTAGGTATACCTGTCGCATTTGCGAGTGGTTGATCGTTACCATTTTTATTGTGGAGCATAGCCCTGATTTGCATGTATTCTGCAGCCGTAAAGGTTGGATTTTCATTGGCTGCTTTCCTCTTCATCTCAATATTGTGGGTTGCTGACTTTTTATTTATGGGCTTTACATTCTTGCCATGCCATTTGTGGCCCACTAGGAACCCAATTAAATAATAACATTTATCCACTAAGTGTCCTCCTTGTTCACAGTAACTACATCTTGCAAGTCTTTACGATGAGAGGGAAAGACCCCGTTGTGTGTTGTACTGGTGTTCGACCAACCTGACCAACTTGCATAGCGTGGGCTGCTAGGGTTATTTCCCGACGAATCACAATTTCCATCTGCCTCTCTTGTTGAAAAATTAAGCCGTGAACTTTTTGTGTGTCTGGAAGAGGGCTCATCAACAAGATCGATCCACGAATCTGGGAATATGGTTCGTTAAGCCCCATAAAAAATTGCATCACTTTTTCCTTTTCTTCTCTTGCAGCAACCTTCTTTAACATATCACAGGAACAAGAAATGGGCTCCTGATAAGATGCCAACTCATCCCAGAGTCCCTTGAGTTTCGTGTAATATGCAGAAACAGAGATGGATCCTTGGCAACATTCGGTAATTTCTTGTCGAATTTGATACATTCTTGAATCGTCTCCTTGAGAGAATCTGTCACGAAGATCATTCCAAACTTTTGCTGTTGTGTCAGAGAAGATGACGCTTCGGGCTATGTCTGGCTGAATGGAATTGATTATCCAAGATATCACCAAATCATTGCAGTACTGCCATAAAGGGTATCTCGCATCATTTGTTGCTGGTGCCTTCTCGGTTCTGTAAATCAGCCAATCTTATTCTTGGCGTTGAGTGGCTCCATTCTCCGTAGTTGAGTCCATCCAGCAGCGTTTTAACCAAGGTGAGCCCTAGTGTGTCTGAATGATATAAGCCCAGAGGATCGGGTAATGAAGTCTCATTCTCCTCCATGCCTTCCGTTGTGAATTTTTGTTTTGATTGTTCTGGGTTTTCAACCGTTTCAACCATGGTTTATGGATGTTGTGCTTTTGTAACTCTTGTTTGTGGCGGAAGTTGGTTAGGTTTAGTGGCACCAAGATCGGTGCTCTGATACCATAAACGAAAAGATGTAATATGTGGAAAATCCTTTGTGTATATGTATTGAAAATACAATCATTCTGTACAAGCATATATAACTATATTCTAGCAAGTTATTATGGGAAAGTAAATATGTACAAAGTAATGATCCTACAATTAATCCTAATTGATAATTGACTAATGTCTTGATTAACAATCTGCTCCCATCATCAATCACATACCAAAAGCAGATTTTACTTCCTTTTTTTCATCAAATTAAAAATTCCATCGGATTTAATTTATTATGAATGTTTGAGCAGTTGCCTTAAAGAACTGGGGGACGCTTTTTCAAGCATCTTGACTATCCTTTTCACCTACCAAATTACGTAGCTAAAGTTTGAAATTTGTACATGTTGTATGATATAGTCCCAAGTATCTACAGTTTCAATTTCGTAATTTTTGGAGTTTATTTGAATGGTCTAATAAATTATGGTTACACCTATCACGGTATAGACAAAACTATGAAATTTTGAAGAAAATTCCTTTTCCCTTGCACGCTTGTTATTTTTCCACAACAATTTCATTTTTAAAACCCTTCAAGGGCATGGGAAATATTATTTGGAGTCCTCATATATATTTTAGAGATTTATGTCAATGACCTTCCGGGTTGAGAAAATTCGGGGCGTTACATATTTATGTCTACCCTCAGAGATTTATTGTTTTAATTGTCGTTCAAAGTTTTAGGAACTTGCATAGTTTCATTTTTCAGAATTTTTAACTTATTGTCCTATTTTTGAAAAATCATAACTTTTGCTAATGTTGGAGTTTTTGAGTGAAATCAGTGGCTATGTTAAGCCCTATATGTTTTCTAATAACAAAATTGGAATCACTCAAAAATTCCATCGTATGAATTTATTATGTACGTTTGAACGGGACAGTTTTCTAGCAACTTTGGCCATATTTTTCACCTATCAAACGACGTAGTTAAGGTTTGAAATTTTTAATATGTTGTAGTCTGTAATCTAACGTATCTACAGTTTAAGTTTCATAATTTTTGGAATTCTTATGATTAGTCAAATAAATTGTGGTGACACCTATCGTGATATAGAAAAAACAATGAAATTTTGAAATAAATTCCTCTTCTCTTGCTTACGAATTACTTTTCCGCAAAAATCGTTTTTAAAAATCATTCAAGGGCACGGGAAATAATTATTGGGAGTTGTCAAATATATTTTAGAGATTATTTTAGTGACTCTCCGGGATGAAAAAATCGGGGCGTTGATATATATATATATATATATATTGTGAGGGTGTGTGTGTGTGTTTTACAATGCTTACAAAAGAATAATCTGCATTGCTCCTTTCCATTCTAGCTTCTCTGTTGATGGATTGAAGATGAAAACATCGAGGTTCCCAACACCGACAATGAAGAGAGGGACCAAATAGCCAGGCAAAAACACAAGCCCTACAACCACAACCAAGCTCACACGCCACCTCCCCAGCCAAGCCTTCCCACCCTATATTGCGGCCAAGTCCCCAAAAGCCTCACCCCACCCCCTACCACAGTCAAGATGACAGAGAGAAAAAAGGGCTCGAAGATAGAGAGGTAGAGAGAGGCGGAGAAATGAGGTTAGGGATTCGAAAATTAGAACGAGGAATAGGAAAGGGGAATAAGTTGAAATAGCCCTTTCTTCATAATTGTTTTGTTCAAAATCCTTTGACCAAACTAAACCAAACTAAGAAAGAAAATAAAATCAAAAACTTAATAAAAAAACAAAAAGTCTTTTATACTCTTTACATTTAATCCTACTTTTCTCTTCTTATTATATTCATACATCATCATCCTCCCAAAAAACATGGGGTCTTCATTTCAATTCTGCGCATTTTGTCCTCCAAATTTTTGTTTTGGTCTTTTTAGTTTGCCAACTTTATATTATCTCTTAAGTAGTCCTCCAACTTTATATTCTATCTTCTTTAGTCCTCCAAGTTTCTTAACCTCCAATTTAGTCTTTCAAGTTCCAATTACTCTTTTTTTTTTTTTTTGTCTTTTTATTTAACACGTAACTTGAACAATTATTGATCGAAATAAAGAAATTATATTCTTTGAAAGAAAAGGGATTTTGGCGCAAATAGTCTCTAACATTTGCCCTTAGTGTAGAATTGGTCCCCTAACGTTTATTTTTAGCATATAAATCCCTAACTTATGTGTTTTGGTGTGAAATTGGCCCTTATAACAAATATGCCCTTAATTTTAATTAGAAGAAATTGTATGTGGATTCTTAATTATTACAAAATGTGCAAACATGTCCAATACTTTTATTTTTTTATAAAAATTAGAAAACTAATGAATTTTTTTTGAAATTAACACTTTAGTAATAAAGATGTCAAATAAAATTATTATTTTTATTATTAAGTAATTATATTATTTAAAGAGGGAGAAATCATTTTTCTCCCTCTTTACATATAAAATCTCCCTCTTTATTTTAAAAATTAAGTTAAATAACAAAATGAAGTATATAATTTTATGACATTGAACTAATCTTATTACATTTTTATTTAACATTAAAATACTAATAAAATTTAATTTACATATTATGTGTTTTATTTTTGAACGAAAATAAAACGATAAATTAAAAATTTAAATAGTTGGATCTCTAATATTTGTAGTTAATAAACATATAACTCAATTAAATAAAAATATTTGAATATCAAGTTTGTGACAAAGTTATTTTTTTTATACAACAATAAAATAAAAGTTTAAATGTTAAATAATATGATTACTTAACAATAAAAATAATAATTTTATTTGACATATTTATTACTAAAGTGTTAATTCCAAAAACAAAATCATTAGTTTTCTTTAATTTTTTATAAAAAATAAAAATATTTGACCTATTTGCACATTTTGTAATGATTAGGAATCCACATACAATTTCTTCTAATTAAAACTAAGGGCATATTTGTCTTTTTTATCACATAAAGATCAATTTCGTACTAAAACACATAGGTTAGGGACTTGTTTTCCAAACAATAAACGTTAGGGACCAATTCCAGACTAAGGACAAAAGTTAGGGACCATTTGCATCAAAATCCCTGAAAGAAAACGATTTTTATATCGTTACAATACAAAAAATATAACATAAAACGACTATACCGACTATAATATTGTTTCCATTGGAAGGTAACGATATTAATATCGTCCCTATACACAACTTCCACATTTATGGATCCTAAATAACGACATTCGATTCATTCTAGTTCAAGAAAAACGATATGAAAGTCGTTACTATACAAAATGTAACTATAACGATATGGGAGTCGTTTCAGTTGTAAGATAACGATATCTATATCGTTTCGTTCAAATATGCTGGATCGATCATCCACGTACGATGGGCATGCTTAGAACATACGACGGAGATCTGAAAAATGGTATCTAGTCACAAATGACCATACAAACAATGAATGAAACACAAATGGAGTTTTCTTATTCCTACTGAATTACTTCAAACATTGTTCACAACACCAGCATCTTGTATGGTAATCTATACGGGCACGTCATTGGAAAATATTCTTCAGTTCTTAGTTAAAAATAATGTTTATACCAAGTAATTATGATTCGATTCCACCGAATTGCAAAACAGATGTCGAACTCAAATAACGACATTATATTCATTCTAGTTGATAGAAAACGATATGAAAGTTGTTACTATACAAAATGTAACTATAACGATATAGGAGTCATTAATTGTTGTAAGATAACGATATCTATATCGTTCCGTTACATATAACTTGAACAATGATTGATTTAAAATAACGATATTGTAGTCGTTATAGTTGATAGAAAACGATATTTAAGTCGTTACTATAGTAAATGTAACTACAATGACATGGGAGTCATTTCAATTGTAAGATAACGATATCCATATCGATCTGTTACATAAAAGTTGAATAATGATTGATCCAAAATAACGATATTATAGTCGTTATAGTTGATTGAAAACGATATTTAAGTCGTTACTATAGTAAATGTAACTATAACGACATGGAAGTCGTTTCAGTCATAGGGTAACGATTTTTATATCGTTCCGTTACATATAACTTAAACAATGATTGATCCAAAATAACGATATTGTAGTCGTTATAGTTGATAGAAAATGATATTTAAGTCGTTACTATAATAAATATAATTATAACGATATGGAAGTCGTTTCAGTTATAAGATAACGATATTTATATCGTTCCATTATATATAACTTGAATAATGATTGATCCAAAATAACGATATTGTAGTCGTTATAGTTAATGTCTTTCCAACTACAAGGATATTTTAGTCATTTGATATTTCATTTTCCATTTTCTTTAATGTTTAGGACTTTCATACAAATTATATTAAGTGGGGGCTATTTAAATAAGACACTTGTTTGACTTGTCCTTTTAAATGAAGACCCCAATAGGAAAATGAAATGTCTAGGAAAATGACCAGTAGAAGAGAGAAATATGTTTCAGATGAAAGTAGAAAATGTGATTTTTAACACAATAAAATAGTAATAAAAGTAAATTTATATTGAAAAAAAATATATAATTACATATTTGTGCATATTAATTAATAATTTACTAGGTATTTGTTACTTAGTTTAAAACATTTATTCATGATCAATAGTATAATAGACTTGTGACAAAAAAAATTTCCGTAGTCCCTAAAATTTAAAGCAATGGAAAATATCGGTGTTACAAAATTTTTCCTCCATCTATAGAATTTTTAGCAATAAATATTTATTGTTGCAAAAAGTAGACCATATTGCATCACAAAAACTTTGTTGCAAGAAGTAAAAGTTTGTTGCCATAAGTTTTCCACCAAAAATTTTTTGAATCCATACATCCCAACATGTATTTGGCGACAATATTTATAATTTGTTGCGCCTTTTGACATTTCGCAACAACTTTTATGTCGCCATATAAATTTTTGGTACTTTTTTTTCCCACCACAATCTTTGCGACAAACTATAAAAATGTGTCGCGCTATGTATGTCGCAAAATAGAGATTTTGTTATAGTGAGAGGGGGGTCTTGGGGGTCTATCCACCCTTGGCGAATCTATGTTTCTGATGTTCTCCCTGTTGTTGCGATGAGGTTCATCGTCCTGACGTCGAAGCGGAGGCTTGGGCCGACCAATTCTCCTCTCATTGTCGCTGATTCCCTCGGTTGATTAGCTCTCGTACGTCGAGGCAATCTTCTGTATTGTACACCCGGGTCCTGTGTATGCGACAGGACTTGGGTAGAAAAATAGCTGGCTAGAAAACTGCTTCTGGCGGCTCAGTATGGGAGCCCAGGATCCTTTTTGTTTGATTGAAGCTCCTATAGCAATTGTTGAGAGGCTCAGGGGAACGCCTTTCTCGAAAGCAGTTGATGCGGGGCTCAGGGGAACGTCGTCCCTCTCTGCGATAACGGTCCTCTCTCTTTCTTTCTGCCTTTTTTCTATTCTTGCTCGTCTATTGAGACTGGATCTCACTGGATCATGTATACCAACTGAGTATAGGTTCTGGGCTGGATGTCTTGGACGTCTCTCCAAAAGAGGGTGCGCATGTGGAGCCTGGTCACCAGCGCATCTAGAGCTTTGTCATCAGTGACGTTCTCAATTTTGTTGATGACACTGCTGAACCTCTTGAACTAGCTCTTCACTGATTCTCCTTTCCTTTGCTGAATGTCGTGGAGCTGGGCGATATTGACTATCATTGTCCAATTGCAATGAAAGCGTTGATAAACTCCTACTTGAGTTGCAGACAGCTCTTGACGCTCTCCAGCTTCAGCTTGTTGTACTACCTATTCGCATCGGATGTGAGGGTAGTATAGAAATTCTTGTACTTTACTGTGGGGATACTACTTTGGAGCCTCGTCTTATATACATTGATGTGATCTGTAGGATCATCTCTCCTGTTATACTTCTCCATGGAGAACGAGAGGTTCTCATTGTTGTCGTCAAGGTCGCATTCATCTTGGGTTTTTTATCCTCAAACCTCTCATGGACAAACTTTGGGTCTTTTCTTCTTTCTAAACGGTCCTCGTTATACAGCCTGCTGTGCACTGGCTGGAGAGGTTTTATGGAGGATCCAACCCCCAACCTATCAAACAAACTGACATAAAAATTCGGTTGATTTCCTCGCACTGGAAGTGGTATCTCATTCTGGTTGTCTTACGAGGACTTGGGATCCATGTTATGAGGGTTCCTACAATTTGAGACTGGCAACCCATCTTGAGATTGATGACTATCAATCGAGCCAGACCTCGAAAGACTTCACCAAGCGCAGCTACGCTTGGGTCCATGTTGAGTAGATTGATTCCCCAATAGTTCAAGCGCTGACTTCCTTCTCCTGCGACGGGTTACGTTCTGAAGGTACTGAACGCTCTCTTGCCGCAGCTCCGTGTGGTGAGACCCGACTTCTTCTTCCTGGGATTCATCTTTCGCCATGCTCTTCCTAGTAGAAAATACGTTTTTACTACAAGTTTTTGGTTGTGTAATGTATTGTAGTTTTCCATCTGTATTATTTACATGTCAATAGATCTCGGTCAATCTTACGCTTGACAGATATATTATTACACACACTAGGACGATCGTTAGGCACTGAGATCACTGGGAAAAAAGAGTCCAGTGATCGTTGGTACTCTAACGATCAAGTCAACTATCGGTATATAGAATAATATGCAGGAAGGGATAGTGCTTTTAGCTGTGGGAAGGACAATCAGACAGAAATTTGAGCAGAGTTTAAAGGTGATAATAATGGGTACATTAGGACAACCAGAGATGTAGTATTTATAGCCTCAGAGTTCTAATTGATTTAGGAAAACAATCAATTAAATATTTGATTGGATCCTCATTCCTTATGGGAATAAGGGCAATTGGTTGTCAATGCAATCTCCTAGATTTTAGCCTGTATTTGATTTGATTTCCCTTATCACGTTGCCTAATTTTTAAGAGACTGATATTTGGTTGCCCAAATATTAATATAGATTCAAGCCCGGTGGGATTGGCCATGAGAGTCGAGGATCTTTATGGGCTTATTTTGCACTTGGTCTGTGGTGTCTTGATATGTTGCTAGGCCTTTGAGGCTTTTACAAATTCAAGAGGCCCTCATTGGGCTTATGAGACCTTTGTGAGGCCAAACTTGGGCCTTAACTAGGCCTTTATGGGGCTTAGAAGGGCCCTTGCTAACGTGGAGGCCTTATCGAAATTGGGTGGTAACAAATTCCTAGGTGTTTAAATATGTTTAGTTAATGCTTATTCACATTCATATAGAGATATAGTGATTTGACTTAACTAAATATGATTGATTTGAACTCGAGATATGTAAATTGATTTAATTAGTGTATTCGACCGAATACAACTTTAAAAATTGACTTGAGGTGCGAGATTAAATATGATAACTACGGTGAAATCGTGAGTCCTGACACTTCAATAATCATATTTATTCATTGAATTATTTTTCTTTCTTAGATAATCATAGAATTAATCAACACGTTGCCATAAAATTTGTTTTAAAATAAAATAGTCCTTGTGGGATGATAATTCAGACTCTTTATGTCCACTTTACATGCGAAACCAAAGACAAGAAAATATGGCATTACTCGAGGTTTGAGTTTCAATTTTCAATTTTAGGTTTGAATATATTTTCAGTTTTTTGTTTTGAGAGTTTGTTGTTGAAAATACGCTTGTTTTGTTATTCTAAAAATCTATTTCTCAAAATAGAAATTTGGAAAACACGTTTGGTTTAGAAAATTTTGAGAAATTATTTTATGACAATTTATTTAATGAATTTGATTATACAATAAAATAGAACAATTTTATATTAATATTATCAAATAATATTTACATTATAAAGTTGGTGAATGTTACAATATTTTTTCTTCTTACAAAAATAAAATACAAACAAATAATAAATTAACTTGGCAAAAAATAAAAAATAGAAAAAATAAAAATTAGTGATGTGGATTGAGAATTTTTATTTGTTTTTCTTTAAATAATTTTTTAGAATTTTTATTAAAATAACCAATAAGGGCTTGAACTATTTTTATTTTAATAGAATTTTAGAATTTTCATTTTGTTTAGAATTTTAGAATTTATTTTTTTAGAATTTTTATTTAAACTCTTAGGGGATGTTTGGTTTGCGTTTCAATTTTCTATTATGAAAGTCTATTTTAAAATTCCTAAAAACATGTTTGGTTTATTATTCTGAAACACAATTTCTCAAAATAGAAAATTGGAAAACACGTTGGTTTGGAATTTTAAGAATTATTTTATGACATTTTATTCAATTAATTTCATTATTCAACAATTTTATGCTAATATATTATGAAGTATTACATACAAAATATATTTTAGAGTTGGTGAATCTTTATTTAAATAACCAATAAGGGCATGAACTATTTTTATTTTGTTAGAATTTTAGAATTTTATTTATTTAGAATTTTTATTTAAATGATTATTTCCACTGTTTTGAGTGTCTTCGATATTTTCATTGAAAAAACTGAAAACGCTAAAAACATTTTTAAATTTTATGTTATAAATTTAATTTTATTTTTAAAAAATATATTTTCAAAATTATTAGACCAAACAAGTTTTAAATGTTTTACAAAATTGAAACTTAAAACAGCTTGAAACTATTACCATCTATGGTCGCTCGAGCGAAGCAAGGGGCTCGAGCAACCCTGTCCAAATTTTGCACCATCTAATGTGGAGTCAGGAACTCCATGGGCAATTTGGTCCACTATTGTACGAAATTTTGTGTCCTAGCCTTACATATATATACTAGTTAGACACGCGTGCGTTGCACATGCTTTTGTAATTATATTGTTAATTTTTAATATCTTAATATTTTTTTTTAATAATTAAAATGTTAAAGTAACAATTGTAATAAAGATAAAAAAAATATGGTTGTTGTTAATATATTGTATTGTATTGTTCGAAGTTGATATTTTATTTATATTGATAGAAGTACAATTGCAATCAAATATGAGTTTTATATAGTGGTAATAAGAATAGTAACTTGAACCAGTGAAGAGCTTTTGGTGATGATTGACTATATAATAGTGATAGTAATTAACTATATAATATTGTACAGTGACTTTGTAAACAATATTCTTTGTATATATTTTTTTATTATTAAGCACGTCTAATTTGATGATGTAAATGAAAACAACATAAATGTAAGTAAGAAACAAAAAATAAAAAATTGTTAACGTTATCTCTGTCTCTGTGTCTCTCCCTCTCTCTCTCTCTATATATAATTATTAATTAAATTAAATTAAAGTAAAAATTAAAAATGTTTCAAATGTGTGTGAAGTATAGTCACTGTAATTCAATGTATTAAAAACAATCTTTTCATCTCTATTTCAGTTTTGACAATTATGATTTAAATTTTAATACGGTAATAAAAAAAATTTCCAATTTTTCCATTCATTATTTTAAAATCCATTTCTTATTTCTTTCATCTACGTAATGCAAAAATAAAAATAAAAATTGAGATAATCTTTTCACATTTATATTTAATTTGATATATTAAGTGTTAACAAAATATAATTTTATATTTAATAATTTGTTAAAAATTAAATGTACGATAATAATGAACAATAAAAAAGTAATAAATAAATATTAAAATATTATTACATTCATGTAAGTACAATTATAATAAGAGTTGAGTTTTATATGGTGATAATACTAATAATAACTTCAATCCAGAGAATATCTTTTAGTGATTTAAATTTTGATGATTGACGAACTCTTGATGTCAAATCTTATGTAATTAATCATCTCTAGGACTGCATTCTACGAAGAATAATATTAATAAGTACTAATTTTATTGTGAGAGAATGTAATGATTGTCTACATAATATTGTATATTTGTTGGAGTAGTAGTTTTTTGTGAACAATATTCTTTGTGTATGTTTTCTTTTTATTGGACGTGTTTGATTTGATGACGTAAATGAAATGTCATAAATGTGAGTAATAAAAAAAATTAAAGAAGTGTCAATGTTTTTCTATGTTGTAAGAATATTGTTGACAGACAAAAGTTAGATGAGAAGAACATTTTTATATATATTAATTAAATTAAAAATAAAAAAAGTTTCACACGTTATAATTAGTTCTAGACTATAGTATATGTTTGGTGGAGTTTGAAGATTTTGAAAAAAATTTGATAAAATGTGTGGTTGATAAGTTGATAAAAGTTTTAGGTTCCATAAAATATGTTGTTGAAAATAAAATTGAGAAAAAAGATTTTTTAAAAAAAATTGAACCAAACATGCTGGTAATCACTGTAATCTAATCTAATGTATTAAAAATAATCTTTTTATATCCATTTTAGAACTATGATTTAAATTTTAATGCAGTAATAAACAAAATTACAATTTTTTCCATTCATTTTTTTTTTGGATTAAAACTCATTTCTCATTCCTTTCATCAAGTAATGCAAAAAAAATTTGAGATCATCTTTTCACCTTCATATTTAATTTAATAGATTAAATGTTTAAAAATTTTAATTATACATTTAGTAAGTTGTTAAAAATTTAATATACAATAATGACAAACAATAAAAGAGTAATAAATAAAATATTAAAAAATAATTATACATTAATGAATACTAAGGGTGAATATAGAATTTTAAAAAATTTGTAAAGATAAAATAGTCCAAAAATAATTTTTTTTAAGGGCTTTTTAAGGGTAATTATATTCACACTACCATTTCTATTATCTACACCACATTTTAATTACAGTAAATGTCTCCCAACTTTTGACAATTTGACACTTATGTCCTCAACTATTATTCGTCGCATTTTTATTATTAACTTTCAATTAATTTTCACATCTTGTCTTTGATGATAATTTTTATCTAAATATTCTGGTAATGTGTATTGAAATGAGGGGTATATATTTTTTCAATTTTTTTATTTGTTATTTATTTTGCTTATTAAAAAATACGAGATGCAAAAAAATCTTTTACGCTCTCTTAATTAACGTTTTAGATAGAAATTATCATCAAAGATAAATATAAGATGTAAAAATTAATAGGTTGATAATAAATGTGATAAAAAAAAGGTTGGGAATATAAATGTAAAATTGAGCAATAGCTGAAGACCTTCATTGTAATTAAAATGTGGTGTGATTAACAAAAACTGTGGTGCGAATATAATTACCCGCTTTTAAATGTAGTATAGATGTACATAATAAGGGGAGACTTTCTTGGGACAAAAACCAAGAATTACTTAGCAAATTTAGGTTTTGAAGATGTAGTAGAAAGACGACTACGATAATTCACATATTTTTAAAGTGGCGATTGAAGACTCAAGACTTGCATTTCTTTTCTTTTCGTTTATTAATTAGGGGTGATGTTTTACTTTTCAACCATGTGTTTTGGTAATTCGAATATGATTGGCTAAGCTTAAAACTAGCTAGAATTGTTTGATACTTTAATTCAATATTTTCAGTTTTTGACATTAAATACGTAATGTTTGCTATTTTCTTAATACTTTCAAATACTTGATCACTATTTGAATGATTTTTATGATTTATATTATTTCCTAGAGGTCGAATATAAATTTAAACATATTTTAGAAAAAAAAAATATATATATATATATATATATATATATATATATATATATATATATGTTTTATGTAATCTTTTATTGAACGTCCTCTGTTTTGAATGCATTTTTACGTGTTTGCAAATTTCATAGAGATAATAGAAATAGGTTTAACACTACTCAAAAGAAATCGTTAAATAAGTTGGGAACACTTATTAATTCAAGCATATGTATTAGTTATTTATTGGAAATTGAAGATTAAAGTATAAAACATAGGTGGATTAAGAGAATACGTTCATAAATTCAAATTTTCTCAACAATTATCGAAAATTATTTTAAAAGCTTTATTTTAATGATTTTAGTAATTTTTAGTTAAAAGTAACTCAGAACATAAATTTGGTTTATTCAGTTAAAGTTTGATTTAATTTATTTCATAACTAAATACACAATTTTAGTGGTATCCACACTAAACTCATATCCATTTTATTATTTGTTTTGATTTTCAAACGAACAAATATATCATGGTATATGAAGAAATGAAACTACGCCCCCAGGGGCATATGCGAGTTGGTAAGGTATGAGGTAATGTGGGGAGAAATCTTCTGGCAACCCAGGTTCGATTCTCGTGTGGGGTAGATTTTCACTGAAATATTGTGGGGAGTCTGTCATGGGGGTTGGCCTGTTGGCTCTCTCCCTCACGTCCATGCCACTCGTGCACATCCCTCGATTTACAACCCGCCTGGTCAAGGGGCTTCTGACACAGGTTGAGGGATTTCGCATTCGAGACTTTCCCCTTAACAAAGAAATGAAACTACGAGTGGAGAAGTGCACTTACAAAATTAATCCAGTGCACTCGACAATTAGAAGTTGGCAGGCGCTTGATGGGAATAAATTGAAGGTCCATGTGGACGCGACGGTAAATGATGTTCAAGAGTTCTATTGATATGGGGGTGATATGCTGGAATTGGTGGCAGCTATGTTGAAGTCTATTTGGGGAATGATCCTATCTTACACACTAGAATCTTCGGCTAACATGGAAACACTCAACTTTGCAGTGGAGTAGTAACTATCTATCGCATCCTTAGAACTAGACTGTGTTCATGTTGTTGCGAAGGTTTTGGAAGGAATTAAATTATATATACACATTGATAAGTGTAATTTATATATTTATATTGACTCCTTAATGAACGATTTTTGGGTAATTCTAAGAATTTTATATTCGATATTTATTGAGTCTTTATTCATTTTTGTTATTGTAAGACAAAATCCTCGAACTCGAGTCACATTAGTGAAATCGGTGAGTAAATGATAAGAAATTGAGTTTTTGAAGTAAATATCGAGAGCCAAACATTAGAGCATGAGAAAAAAAAAAGATAAAATCAATAAGTTTGAAGTGTGTTGAAGTGACATTGAAGAGTTGAAGTGAAGGAAGCCGAAGAAGTAAATTGAGAAACTACAATCGGAACATGTGGGGAAATTAGATAATAAACTTTGGTACAAAATTCTTCACAAGGAAAATAATATACCATTGGAAATATAATTGAATTACAAGTCCAACGCTTTTTACACAGTTCAATTTGGAGTTTTCTACAAAAAGTTATGGCCCTTTGAAAATCAGTCGCGGCGGAAGACATTCTATTCGCTCGAGCGGGCCAGAGGCTCGCTCGAGCGGCCTATCAACCAAAAAATGGTCGTTTCTATCTGCTTGAGCGGACAGACCAGCTGCTCGAGTGGACAGTCCTGCGGCCAAACCTTTGTTTAAATTAGAATTCTATTTTTGGCATATTTTTGGAGACTTAGAGTACGAATTTCAACCTTGGACCCATATAAATATTAGAACTCTTATAACGATTAGAAAGTCGAATTTGGAGAGAACAAAAAGGCAAAACTCAAGCTATCTTTACAAGAATTTCTTCATCCAAACAAGATTATTGGAATTTCAAGCAAGTGAAAGTTGTGATTCTTGGGCAATCCATTGAAGACATTCAAGGGGGCAAATTAATCTTCAAAGTTCTTATTGCAATTAAATATTCTGAGGAATAAATTCTCCATTTATTATGTGTTTTTGCAAAACAAACATGATTGGCTAAACTCTTTATGCTAAGGATGATGATGTAAACTATATGTTGAAGTTTTAATTTAAGGATTCTCATTTCTAATCTTAATTTGGGTTTGTTTGATTTATGTCACAGTTTTAACATCCGTTTGAATGATATGATTGATACTGTTTGAACATGTTTGTGATTTATTTTCGTTTTTGGAAGGTTCAAAATAGATTAGCTCATTATGGTTTTAAACAGTCTTATAAAAATGAGGAATAATTTCCTATGCTTGGTGTAATCAAATTTGATAATCTTGATATTGAAAACGTTTTTGTATATTCGAATTCAAATTAAGAATATTTTGGAATGTATATAAAAATATGTTTAATCCTACTCGAAAGAGATTATTAGATAACTTATGATTATCGATTATCAATTTCAACGTAAATTGGATTAGAACGTGGGATTTTGGAGATTAAAATAGATACTAATGGTGGAGTCAAATTCCTACCATAACTCATTTACTTGAATTTTCTCCAAAAACATACTTGATCGTAGTTCAAATTATAGTCATAATATAGGCATAGTTATAATACATATTTCGATCATTTATTGTGTGTATTCAGTTGACTTAAGCTCGAATTGGTCAAAATGAAGCTAAAATCTAAATCCTCGTGGGAATGATACTCTTTAATCACTTTTACTATTACTTTTCAACGAACTCGTACGCTTGCAGGATTTTACCGAACAAGTTTTTGGACTAGAAATTTAGGGTGTAGTATTTAATTGAGACTTTGATAAGTGTCTGACTTTTGTAGAATTCATGAATTTTTAAGTGACTTTAAAAGATTGTTTGAGAATTAATAAAAATATTACTTAAACTTCTGTAGATTTTTATTAAAGACTTTTGTAGACTTCTACAAACTTTTATTATTTTTTCAAAAATGTTAATTAGTTATAATATAATATTATTTTGAGTAACGTCTCGCATTTTTGAATCATCCACAGTACTATAATTAAGAACTCAAAGTAATAAACCATATTTGGCAACTCAACCAAATTAACAAATAACATAAATCTCAAAAAAATTAGTAACATTTTTAATGTTCAATTAAAAAATTATCAAATACTCCCAATATCACTGCAAATGTAATTGCATATCAAAGTTTTGATTTTTGTAAATTCTAGATACAATTGCATATAAAATCTAATTAATTATTACATGAATGGAAGAAATACGAGTAAGCCTTAGAAGTAAAAAGAAATTAACCTTTTTTATTTTGGGGCTTTGGAGTTTTCACAAATCTCAGGGTAGGTGGAAGATTTATTTTTTTATAATTGCTATTTATACTTTCACCAAGAAGTCTCAAAAATTGATGCGAATGCGAAGAGTTGAATTTCGGAACCCACAAGAAAGATTGATATGAACCTCAAGAAAGTTTAATCAAGCCGCAAGACCTTAACCTGATGATTTCTTGAATCAAATAACCAAATTTGAACACCATAAAGATTTGCGAAGTCTTTGAAAAGTTTTAGTTAGTTCAATTAAGAGGAAGAAAAGTGAATCTCACTTTTAATTTAATCTCTCAAATAATCAAAGTTGTGAATTATCTACAATCAAAGTGTTTATAAATTAAATGCAGTAAAATCCTAATCAAATTCAGAAATTAACTAAAACTTAACAAAATAAGAGTTATAAAAAGGAAACAAAAACTCGAAAATTTGAATTTTTCCACGAAAATAGCCTAGGCGATCGCCCAGTTCAGCAAATTGCTTGTTGTTTTGTCTTCAGCGTGTGGGGCGATCACCCACACTTTTGCCTGGGCTATCGAATTTCTCTTTTCTGTTTTGACCTCTGAACTTTGTTTCATGCTCATTTTGGCCATCCAATCTTCCATTAGCCTCCAATATGCATTCAATATATGGTCCTTAGTTTGAGTCAAATGTACCAAAGGTCCATGGCTTGCATCATCCCCTCCTTTCTCTTAAGGATTCGACCTCGAATCATTAACGACATCAAAGGGATAAAGATCACCTTCCGTCCTCATATGCACCCAAACCCAATCACCAGGCTTAAAGATAAGTCTACGGCCTTTGTTAGTTTTAGCTGTATATTATCTATTCTTCTTTTTAAATTGTTGTCTTTGATGTTCATTTGTCTCATTTGGATTACTTCTACATGCTAGTCGTTTTGGAATAACAGCTCCAAGTACAAAGTGAATTTGATGTTAAATGTTTCTAATATGTGGTAACCTATTAGACATATCTTCTGAAAATACGTCATCAAATCCCTGTAGTAAAAAAATAGGCAAATTGGGGAGGGATTGGTTAGTTTTGTTAATTACAATCCCGTTTTTTTCTTCTCTCGTTTTCTTTTCTTGTGCTTCTACCTCATATTTTCTTTTCTGCTACTCCAAATCATCTACCATAATTTGTACATGAAGAGCATGCCTCGTAAATAGGACTTCACCTTTTAAAGGGTACTCTACACCATCATCCTCCAACTCAGGTATCTCATCACTATCACTATCATCCTCAATCTCCACTTCTTCATTATCACGCAAAATCATTACCCTTTTGTTTGGGCATTGTGACGCAATGTGCCCGGAATCCAAACATTTAAAACATTTGATATCCCTATTTTTAGAAGGTTGGAAATCTGACTTGAGTTTATTATTGCTAGTTACATCCTCTTTTCTCTTAGGTGGTTCAGTCCCCCCCCATTGAAACAGCCCTATTACTCATATCATTACTATCCCACTTCAGTTTCCAAGGAGGATTAGATCTCGAAGAAAACCTAGCTGCCTTTTTTCTTTTTAATTGCCTCTACACCTTCATAACCATGTGCAACATGTCCTCCAACTCTATGTAGTGTTGTAATTCCACTATATTGGCTATAGCCCTATTTAATCCATTGAAAAACCTGGCCAATGTGGCCTCTATCCTTCTCAACATTAGCCATAATCATAGCCACCTCCATATTCTTATGGTAATCATCTACACTATTTGAACTTTAATTAAGGCTCTGCAATTTTTGATAGAAATCCCTATAGTAATAACTAGGTACAAATATCCTCCTCATGAGAGCTTTCAAATCACCCCAAGTTTCTACAGGTCTCTCGTGATTTCTCCTCCTATTTATCACAAATTGATCACACCACATTATAGCATCGTCAGTAAACTCAATTACTACTAATTTCACCTTCTTCTTTTTTTCCCGAATAGCTTTGGCAATCAAATATTATTTCTAACCTTATTTTTCACTCTAACTAGGCTTCAAGGTTATTCCTACCTTAGAAGGAATGCATTTTCATTTTTATATTCCCAAGGTTTCTATGTATCCCATGGTGGCCTCGAAAGTCTCCTCCTCTAGGTGCTCTTTCACGCATATCTCCTCTACACCTCATCATACCCATCTCAGCTATATAATTATAATCATCGTCATCCTCAAATTCAGCCGTAGGGTTATGATTACGCCTATCCTGTCTCTTAATATTAGGGATCCCGTGTTGTTGCTCCCTTAGTAAGGTTGTAATCCTTGTATCATGCCTATCCATTCTACCCTTCATCTCTTTATTACTATCCTTCATCTCATTAAACACCATGGTCATCCGCTCAAATTATTGTTGCATGGCTTTTAACAAAAATAATTAGTTGTTCTTCCCTAGGTGTTGTTTCTTCATCATTAGACATTCCGAGATAAAAAATAGAAATTAGTATTGAAAGAACAATTTAACCTCACGTGTTTACACGTGTTTCACTCTATTTGGCTTTTTTCCTATAATAATTCACCACTCTTGCCTTTTACCTCACTTTGTTTTTCTTGCCAAGTTCTCTAAGGAACTAACTAAACTCAATCAAGAATTCGGTTTTGCAACGTTCAAGAACAACAATAAGGACATAAAAGACAACGAGAACTATCAAAAAGAAAAATTACAAAAAGAATAAGATTTGAATACTTAAACACCGGATGGCAATATGGAATGTGTGTTTCTTGTCAATTATAACACAAAAATCTCAAAGAACTATGTTTCTTGAATTTTTTTTTGAAACTTTTGCGATCCAACGTAAGAAATTGAAAAAAATTATCACAAGGCGAGAAATATAAAAGAATTAGCTTTGTGCCTTAACCGATCGTGTCCAAACAACTCTTGAATGTTCTTTGTGCAAGAAAAGATTTCTTTTTGGAATGATTCTCACGATGTGATGAATCTGAACAATAAAATTAAAAATACTCTTATGATGAATAACGAAGATGATATATATATATATATATATATATATATATATATATATATATATATATATATATATATATGATTCAAGATGAATATGATGGAAACAAAAAGAAAAAATAAAACCTGATTTTAGAGTTAAAGCTCTGATACCAACTGATGCGAACCCGCGACGAATTGAATCTCGAAACCCACAAGAAATATTGATATGAACCCTAAGAAAGCTAAAATCAAGCCACAAGACCTTGACCCGATGATTTCTTGAATGAAAGAATCAAGTTTGAACGCCACAAAAATTTACGAAGTCTTTGATAAGTTTTGGTTAGTTCAATTAAGAACAAGGAAGAAAAGTGAATCTCATTTTTAATTTAATTTCTCAAACAATCAAAGTTGTGAATTGTCTACAATTAAAAGTGTTTATATAGTAAAAGCAGTAAAAACCTAATCTAATTCGTAAATTAACTAAAACTTAACAAAATAAGAGTTATAATTGGAAAAGGAAACAAGAACTCGAAATCTGGATTTTTTCATGAAAATAGCCTAGGCGATCGCCCAGTTTAGCAAATTGCTTGTTGTTTTGTCTTCAGCGTGTGGGGCGAACGCCCATATTTTTGCCGCGATCGCCCAGGCAAGAATCTTTTCTTCCCGTGTCTTAACCTCCAAAATTTGTTTTATGCTCATTTAGACCATCCAATCTTCCACTAGCCTCCGATATGGCTTCAATATAGTCCTTAGTTTGAGTCAAATGTACCAAAGTTCCATAGCTCACATCAAAAAGTCTCTAGAAATGAGGTAAGTAGAGAATCTCTAAAAGTCTTTTTTAATTTGAATACCCCATGACTTATAGATACTCCTAAAAAGTTTTAATTGAATATTCCGTGAATTTTAAAGAATTTTTTAAAGTCTCTAAAAATCTCTATTGAATACATCAAAACTTTTATAGTCTTAAAAAGTCTACATTGAATACCCCTAAACTTTTAAAATTTTAAAAGTCCTTAAAAGTTTCAATTTGAATACACCCCCAAAATATGCATTTTCTATAAGCCAGGTCAACCTTGTACTCAAATAGAATTCATGATAGAAATATACTTTGATGAACACGTAAAATTTGATAATCTGAGTAACTAGAGATACAATCTTCAATACCACAGCTGTAAAATTTTTTAGCCTTCAATGATAATTCACATAGCAACAACAGATCTTGATTTTCATAGTTAAGAATAGATGAAAGCATAATTTTAGAAGTAATTGATTCGTGTTCTTTCTATTTCTTGTGTTAGCAAGTTATATAGACATATTAGAATTCTATAATCAGTAACCTATTATTTATAGGCTGAGATAACCCTAATTCTAGTCTTACTACAACTGTGTTAGTCCATAACTAGTGGACTTAATTAATTAATATAATTAATTAACTTATTCATGATATTTCTCCATCAAATTGCTGAAATGTAAGCCACTTTAGCCGGTGAAAAATATTTATTACAAAACTAACGTCAAATCATCCTAGCTAGTGATACTAGCATGTAGTTCAAAATCGAACCATTCTAATGTGCCATCTCTCGATGTATATATGAATAATTTGAGTTTGATAGCATCATCATTATCCTTTGAAATTGAAAGATTTGACACATCTGCAACAAAAAAGTTAGAAATATGGTTTATTTGGATTTTCACACGTCTTCTCATAAAACTAAAGATGTCTGCTGAGTAGATAATTAATATCTATCCTTAGTTGAAAATCATTTCGCCCAAATTCAGGATAGATGATGCTTGAGCACTCAAGAGCTGCTGTTGGAGTAAAACATTGAGTAACCGACAAATCAACTTTATCAAAATCTTGTTGTTGTTATAATCGCAAGTGTACGATGTCAATTAAATAAGTAGTAAAGTGAAGAAAAGATCTCCAAATTATCGTCCATGATAACTACTTTATTTGAATATCAATTTGAATAATTCTACCTTTTATTAGACGAAAACAAGATTTTAAGTAGAGTTTTGATGAATGCTACGATTACTAAGAAAAGAAAAGAAATTAAACGAACAAATATGATGGTTAAAGTATAAAGGCTCACGATTTCACAATAGATATCACCTTTAATATCGCCTCCCAAGTTCAATTCCTGAAGTTGCATTCGGTCGTATTTACTAATTAAATTAATTTAGTTATCTTGAGTGAATCAATCATATTTAATTAATTCAACTACCTACATCTCTACATGAATTTGAATAAATCTTAACTAAATGTATCTAATCTCCTAGGAATTCAATAAAGAATTGCAACAATAGTAAAACTCTATCTCTACTTTTTACCTAATTACTGGATTTTATTATATGGTCTAAAATTATAACTCATCTCTCAGTTTGTTACAATCTACAAATCAATAAATTAGTGATTAAGTAATTAAAGAATGAAGAAAAGAAGCACAATCAATACATAAATCAATCAATTAAGTAAAACTTGAGATTGAAATTAAATGTTCAAATCTATGTTACAACGTTTGTCCCAACTAAAAGTTTAGCTACTCATCATAAATGATAAAGAATATAAAAAGAATTTGGAATACCTCACCAGGTTTCATAAGAAAAAATGAGAAAAATAGGAGTATATTACACCAAGAATCCGCTTTGTTCAAGTCCCAATCTTGAGAACTTTCCTTCTTAAATCTATGTTCATCTCCACGTTGTGTTGTCGTCTCTTGTAGCTCTCTCCAAGTTGTCTATCAGCTTCTATGTTAGCCAACCCCCAATTCCACGTAAGTTAGATCTTTATATAGTGTTGTACCCATCTCGAAATTCATGCATAGTAAGAGATGAAACTACTCCAACTTTCATAACATAAAAAGTCAAAAAATCCCAGACAAAATGTATTGAGGCCGCGGTTTGCAAACCGAGACAAATTACAAATTGATAAGGGGCCGTAGTCTGCATATCGTGACTGGATTGCAGCAAACGGCAAGTCAAGATTGCCACTTTTTCTTCATTTTGCAATTTGGTCTCCAAGCTTTCAGTAAAGCGATCTGCTCCCTACTTCAAGATTTTCATACAAGTTTTGTCCTTTCGCTCCCACACTTCAACATTGACCCCGTACTTCTCAAAAACTTCTAGATTGGTCCCCAATTGAAATTTAAAACATCTTAAAAAAAAAAAAAAAAAAAAAAAAAAAAACTATACTGAATATTATGTCATATATAGTGTTCTAAAAGTAAAAATAAATTTTACATTAATATTAATGCATAACGAGATCAATATAGTTAACGTCTATTTTAGTAAATGTAGTACATGCACAACAATAAAACCTTTCTTTTATCCGATGTTTAAATGCTGATTTTAAAACATACAAAAATTCTTAAGCAAAAATTTTAAAAATCACTGTAATGGAAGTAGTGCATTCATATTTATGATTTAATGTCTTCTTTCTTTCTACCTGTAAGTCTCGAAGTGAGGCAAACCCCCTAATCGGGTCAAAGTGTAGGTCTAAAAACCCCACTTAAGTTTGGCGTTTTCACTAAAATAAAAACTTGATAATTAATAAAAAAAAACTTTGAAAGTTCACTTGAAGCATATGTATCTATATCTACATAGAAGTGATTATGTTAACAATGTTAAAGAAATTTGCCTCCTAAAGCAGTCCTTTCCGTTCATTTCCTTTGGCATTTATTTTTATTTCTCCGGCTGCTTCAAATTTAACAAAAATGATTTTCTTGAATGCCTCTAGTTTCAAAACACAAACCAATCCTTCCAAATTATTTTTAGAAACCATAAAAACTCGTCCTATTCTTCAATTTTACAATCCTAAAGGCTGGGAACAATCTCAGTGAATCAACAGCTTATTCGATTTTTATTCTTTATATGTCATGTCACTTCGTCGTCCATTAACAAGACAGTAGCAAGATAGTCACAAAGACAAGTCTGAACTTAGATTATCGAACATAACGTCGTATATACGAGAAAGACTGCGTACAGATTAGAGTTCAAACTGGTGGATAATGATGATGAAAAACTTTCGATTATGGCATTATCTTCTATGAATACAAAAATATTATATTGACTTGTTCCACAAGTTATATACTTGAAAATTTACAATTAATTTGCATAAAAAAATTTGTGCATGACAAAAGTAGGTAAAAGAAAATTAATTTTTATTCAACAAGTTGAAATATTGTTTAAGGAGAAAGTGACATTTTTGAACTTCTTGATCTAATACTTACATTTTTCAACTTCTTAGATCTAATAATTTTTCAACCTTGCGGCTTATTATTTTATTGTTTTGACAAATTGGTTTAATAATTCCACATCACCCTGACACGTAATCCTATTTTCTCAGCATGTGCATGAATTAAAAGGATCAAGATACAAGTTTGAATTGTCATATGATATAAAAATAATTCAAATTTCATTTTCACACTCATTTAGAAAAGTCACTAAAAAACTTCTACAAATACATGCAACTTTGTTCATTAATAAGCAACAAATTAGAAGAAAACATAATAAACAAAGTATGAAGATTTCGGGTAGTATATTCCCATTTTTTCTTTTAGCATTCATTTTAATTTCTGGAGCTTCGTCTGCTGATAAGAATAGTGATTTTCTTGAATGCCTTACCCTTCAGTTCCAAAAATCGAACTCGGAATCTGATTCCATTTACACCCCACAAAATGCATCATATTCATCTGTTCTCCAATCTTCAATACGAAATCTAAGGCCGGCATCAAACTCCCCTCAGAGACCTTCCGTAATCATTACACCTGAGCATGAATCCCAAATTCAGGCAGCAATTTATTGCTCAAAGAAACATGGGATTCAGCTAAAAGTCCGAAGTGGTGGACATGATTTCGAAGGACTTTCATACATTTCGGAAACACCTTTTGTCATTGTGGATATGAGAAACCTAAGATCAATATCAATTGACACAGAAAAAAAAACTGCATGGGTTCAAACAGGTGCAACACTTGGTGAACTTTATTACACAATTGCTGAAAAAAGCAAGACTCTTGCTTTCACAGCAGGTGTTTGCCATACAGTGGGTGTTGGAGGGCATTTTAGTGGAGGAGGATACGGCATGATGTCACGTAAGCATGGCATTGCTGCAGATCACATCATTGATGCCAAACTAATTGATGCTAATGGACAAATTCATGACCGAGAATCCATGGGAGAAGATCTCTTTTGGGCCATTAGAGGAGGTGGAGGAACCAGTTTCGGGATTGTCGTTGCCTTTAAGGTGAAATTAATTGTTATACCCGAAACTGTGACTGTTTTCAATGTTACAAGGACATTAGATCAAAATGCAACTCAGATAGTACACAGATGGCAATATGTTGCTGACAAAATTGATGAGAATCTTTTGTTAAGACTCTTCTTAAGAAGCATCAAATCTTCAAACGGGAAGAGGACCATAGGAGCATTTTTCACTTCTTTGTACCTCGGTCCAGTTGATGATCTCCTCCCAATCATGCAAGAGAAATTTCCAGAATTAGGTTTGGTGAAAGAAGATTGTACTGAAATGCCATGGATAGAGTCCATACTCTTTTTTGCAGGTTTCCAGGGCGAATCACTGGATGTTTTGCTAAATAGAACTCAAGTTTCCACGTCGTATTACAAAGGAAAATCCGACTACGTGAAGCAACCAATTCCAGAATATGGTCTCGAAAGCATATGGAAATTTCTTAACCAAGAAGATGTAAATATGGCTGAATTGCAATTCAGTCCATATGGAGGGAGAATTGACGATTTCTCAGATTCAGAAATTCCTTTCCCACATCGGTCAGGCAACATATTCATGATCGAATATGGAGTGGGCTGGAGTCAAGAAGAAAATGCAAAATCCCAAAGACATATAAATTGGATCCGAAGGCTTTATAGTTTTATGGCTCGTTATGTTTCAAAATCTCCAAGAGCTGCATATTGCAACTACAGGGATTTGGATATTGGAATGAATAATATTAAGGGTAACACGAGCTATAGACAAGCAAGTGTTTGGGGTTTTAAGTACTTCAAGAATAACTTCAGAAGATTGGTTCATATCAAGAATAAGGTGGATCCAACTAATTTCTTCAGAAATGAACAAAGTGTTCCACCTGAATCACCATGGTAAAAGAACTATGTGTATTGGCTAGTCATTATTTGTGTACTGAATAAAAAGGATATGTATCCTCAATAATTTATTGTGTAAACATAAATATACGAGGATTAATAAATAAAGGATCCTATTTGATTTTTTCTGAACTTCATTAAGGGCTTGTTCAGTAGAGTTTTTTTGGGGAAAAAATGGGTTTTTTTTATTACTTTTTGACTTTTTAACTTTTTTTATAGTGTAAAAAGGTTGAAAAGTCAAAAATTGTAGACAAAAAAATGGATTTTTGGAAAAAAAACTCTACCGAACATGCTCTAATTAGCATATGTGTATGTTAATTGCACCCTTATTTGCGCAAACAAGAACTTGCTTTTGATAATGAAATGTGACTCTGCTAACTATATTTATTAATTCGATCGTTAAGCACAACATAAGATTATTAAAATTCTCTAATGATATCTTATGCTAACTGTTGTTTGATTTTAATCTCACAAATAGAAATATCGTTACAAATAATAAAATGAGAAAGTCTTCCAAATGCATTCTAATTGGTCATCACCCTTCTACAGTCTTCTAAATTGGCCTTCTAACTATTCAAAATTGTGCAAATTAGTCCCCGAAATTTTAGAAATCTAATTTTTGCTCTCGAAACTTTTGAATTCACCACTACAAGCATCAATTAAGCTTCAAACTCTTCTTTTTCTTTTCAAACTCATCCAAATTGAGTTTTGTACCTATGTATACAATAATTGAACTCATTTAAATAGAAATATGTTCATATAGTGAATATATAATAAGTTTACAAGTATAAATAAGCATATAAAATATACTTATCAAACATTCCCTAAACTTAAACTCTTGTTCGTCCCGAGAAAGATTATCTACTCAAAACACACAAAATAAAATAAAATAGGAATTAAAAACTAGATTCGTTAGATAGCATGCTGTATTAACCTCAAGTTTTGAAACTGTTCAACAATTCATGAAAAGCTTATAAATAATGCTACAAAAACTAATTTTTAACTTATCCAATGTTTGACCGGTGTGTGTGTGTGTGTGTGTATAGTCACACCCAATGTCATGAAGCTCTAAGTTGGTTTCTTCCCCACCCTCAATGGTCAAATGTTTTCTCTCCGTCTCGTGAGATGCATCTTCAAACTTGATTTTTTTTTCTTTCACCCGGGGTATTAATTCTAAGGCTGCTCTCAAATCACTCTTTATTTTTCTGCTCAAGTTTGGTTGGGTCTAACTAATAAAAGTAATTACTTAGATCTATGATGATTCTTCTTAGATTTAAGTTCTCCGACCTTCAAGTTTTCACTAGGCAATTCAAACCCGTTAGTTATCTAAATCCTCATGTTAACTCTGCAAAGGACCCCCTCTTTTTTTTTTCTTTGCAATTATTTATTTATTTATTTACGATCTTATGTGTAAACCTTAGTCTTTAAGTTTTCTAGATGACCCTTGTAACGAACTTTAGGCCGATGGCTCCCAGATTTTACAAACCTTTGGGCACCGGATTTTTAGAACCCCTACGGGCTTTATCACTTGAGTTAAAAAGGCTACGAGCAAATGTATAAGATAGAGCCAGTGCCAAGTTTATATGTAAACCTCAGTCCTTTAAGCTTTCTAAATGATCCTTTTAAAGAGCTTTAGGCCGATGGCTCCCAAATTTTACAAACTTTAGGGCACCAAATTTTTTAGAACCCCTACGGACTTTATCACTCGAGTCAAAAAAGCTACGAACAAATGTATAAGATAGAGCCAGTGCCAAGTCCTCTGCGTGCAAGAGTTTATATGTGAGGTCTAGATTTCTAACATCCGATCATCACCTAACTTCATTTTGTTAGCCACAACACTCCACATCAATATTTAACATGCATGGAATCAACATATCTCCAAATAATTACTCTCACCAGTTCTACCATTCCCAAACAGTCTCACACACGGTCATATGATATTTTTGATTTATATGGTATATGATATATTTATAACTTGGCAACCTATCTCTCACAATTACACAAATATGGTCAGCTTGCATAACGAAGGTTGTGACTGTGCTCATAGTATTTAAGTCTCACATGGGTAAGTAATTACATGATAAGCATATGTAGCATCACTTAATCACCAATCATAAATTGATTACACTTTTCAATATAAATTTCATCATCATAAGCCAGCAAAGCTATCCAACATCACACAAGCATGCACTAAATTATTTATTTATTTATTTAATATTTTTTTTGTAAACAATAGACTCTAAATAGATTAAACTTAAAAGACTCGATAAGTAGATAATATCATATCACTCACAATCATTTAAAATAAAAAGAAACATACAGAAACAGAGTACACCCCCCAACTTAGACACTACATTGTCTCAATGTAAATAAAAGAAATAAAAGAGAAGATTTTACAAGACTTTCCGTAGAGGTATGGTAAACTTATATTGTTTTGTGCTCACGTATCATCCGGAGGTGGTGGGAGAGCTTGTGGTTGCCAGAGGCGGGAAAACATCACCATCACCGCCTCATGCTCACGGGTGTGGGTCTCATCATGGGCGTGCAATGAAGCTCGTATTTCATTCTGCCCATCCTGCAAAAATCTAAACTGTTGGACATTTTCTTCTCGGTCTTGCTGTAACTGAGCATCCATACCGCAGTTGAACCGCGAGCTGCAGAAATTCACTGCAAGTCGCGCTGCATGTTGCGACCTACGCGTGACCTGCTGCCCTTTTTTTAATTTTTATTGCTATCTTCGTCCTCCTTTCGTCCTCTATCAAACGAACTCTGATTGACACCAAATTTAAACTACTAACTTATTACACTATAAAGTTCATGATGTGAAAGAAAAATTTGGAGAAAGGGTTATGATAATTATTTATCCTCGTTACCTAAAAATTGATAAAGCTTTAAGTCTTAAACAACTAAAACATGCAAAAATATTTATTGAAATCCTAAAATTAAAATGAAACGGAAATTTAAATAAAAGGGTAGAAAAATGGGTTGCCTCCCATTGAGCGCTTCTTTAAAGTCATTAGATTGACTTTGTCGCGGTGATCAATCAAGATACTTTGAATAGATCTTTGGAGGACTTGATTTGATTACATCGATTGTCCTTGCACCATTGTTTGTTTACCTTCCAGAGCTTTCTTTTTCCCCTATCATATTGATACAACTCTATTTTGCCACCCTGCTCGAACTCAACTATGAAAACTTCAGCTTGTATATCGGCTTTGATCATATAATTGATTTTAGAAGACAAATATAATTTTTCTTTCTCCACCTACTCTTCTTCTCTAATTGGTGCATCTTGATGTTGGGTGATAGCTCTATCATTTAAACTCCCAGCCTTCTGGTTAATGACATCAATCAATCTCAAAACAAGAATATGAAGAGCTCGGACATTTAGTTGTTTTAAACACATCGAATGTGATGTGTTCTTCATTCAACCTCAAATTTAGTTGTCCTTTTTGCACATCAATCAATGCCTGGGAAGTATCCAAAAGGTCGATCCAAAATTAGTGGTACATCCCTGTCTTCGCACATATCCAAAAAAATAAAATCATCAGGAAATATGAATTTGTCCACTTTCACTAATATGTCTTCAATGATCTCTCTTGGATGTTTAATGGACCCATCTGCAAGCTACAATGATGATGTTGTTAGCTTTCCTTATCCCAAACCGAGCTGCTTGAAGATAGAATATGGCATTAAGTTCACGCTAGCACCCAAATCACATAGAGCTTTGTCAAAAAATAAACTACCATTAGTGCAGAGGATAGTAAAACTCCATGGATATTTGAGTTTTGGTGGTAGTTTGTTTTACAATATGGCCCTGCATTCTTCAGTTAGTATCACAGTTTCATGCTCCTCCAACTTTCGCTTATTTGAAATGATTTTCTTCATGAATTTGGCATAACTAGGTATTTGAGCTAAGGCATCGGCGAAAGGTATGTTGATGTGAATCTTTTTTAATACATCCAAGAATTTCTTGAATTGCTGGTCTAGCTTATGTTTTCCCAGCTATTGAGAAAATAGAATTGGAGGGACGTAAGCCGGTGGTGGAATATAATCTGGTAGAGAGTTCTATTTTTCTTGTGCATATTCTGCATATGATTTGTTGTCTCTCTCTTTACTGGACACAGTTTCCTTTTCTACATCTGGTCTCTTTACATGAATTTCTGGCAATTCAACTCCGCTCCTCATGGTAATTGCATTTACTTGCTCTTTTGGATTGACCTCGGTATTGCTTGGCCATGTGCCTGGTTGTCGCTCGGTCAATAGTTTAGCTAATTGTCCTATTTGATTTTCTATATTCTTTATCGAGACATTTGTCCTTTTCTGCATTTCCTTGAGTGCAGAATCCATGCGTTCTGACAATTTAGCGAATGTTTGAGTATTTTGGTGGATTTTGAATATTTTGAGTATTGCTATAAGAGAAGTTTAGATGATTTCTCCATCCAGGATTGTAGGTCTTTGAGTATAGATTATTCTGTTGTCGCTGAAAGTTCTGAGTGTATGCAACTTGTTGAGGTGATGAAATATCAACTTTGGTTCAAGGGCATTCTGATGATTGATGGTTTATCCCGCATGTTACACAGATTGTAGAGATATCTGAACCATATTGGCTGAATGACAATATTTCATTACTTCCATCTTCTTTGAGAATGCATCGATTTTCGCCAGTACAAGCGAATTGGTGTCTACTTCATGCATCCATGTTTCTTTCTTCTGCAATCTTCTGTCTGGCTACATAATGAGCTGTTCACTCATCGTTTTATACAAGTCATGGAGGTCACTGGCAGATCTATTTTGGATAGAACCGCCTGCTGCAAAATCTATTGAAAAACGACTTGTTGAAGCTAATCCAGAATAGAAATAATGATTCTGAGTTGCCAAAGGAAAACCATGACTTGGACACTTTCGGAGCAGTTCTTTGAATCTTTACCATGCCTCGTGAAAGTTTTCCAACTTAGATTGTTGGAAATTGGATATTTCATACTTTAGTCTGTTCACTCTGGCTGGAGGAAAATATTTCAGCGTGAATTTCTAGATCAAATCTGTCCAAGTAGTGATGCTCCCAACGGTAGAGAATCTAACCATTCTCTAGCTTTATCCTTCAGTGTGTGTGGGAAGAGCCTCATCTTCAGTGCCTCTTCATTAACACCGTGGTATTTGAAATTTCCATAGTATTCATCGAAGCGAGAAATATGGTAATGAGGATTCTCATCTGTTCTCCCATAGAATGGCCGATTATTCGAGAACAAAATAATCACATATGGCCTCAACTAGAAGTTGTCGTGTCCATAAGGCGGATAGATTATGCTGGACCGATTTTCAATAATCGGTGGTATCATATACTCACCCATAAGGATATCTCGTTCATTAACTTCAACTGGTCGAGCCATTGGTACAAGATTATTTCTCACATCTGCAGGTAATGGATTCTGGATTCGGTTATCTTCCATTGTGTCTTTTTGCTGTTGTTTTTTTTCTCTTCGCTTACGTTGTCGTTGGTGAAAGCTCTGTTCAATTTCTGAGTCTAAATCAAATATGTCAAGATCCTTTGTACGGCGCATATACACATCTAAAACTTTAGAAAATAGAAAATAGTTGGAAGGCAGTAGTAACAAAAAGAATTGAGAAGGAAAATAAAATTAAAATTAAACTAAATAACACTAAAAAAATTGTTAAAACTAAATTATCAATTAATGTAATAATTGATAAAACTAGTCCCTGGCAACGACGCTAAAAACTTGTTGTGTGATTTTAATCCTGCAAGTGGATGGATCGTTACAAGTAATAAAATGAAAAGTAGAGTGTCGAATCCACAAGGACTAGCTACCAATTAATATAATTCGAGTTTTAACAATAAAAGAACACAGATTCGTTTTGTGATTTTAATTCTAAAATTATTCTATTTACGTTAAATTAAAACTAATTATCTCGCAATCAAAAGTAATTTTTAAGAATGAATTCGAATTGTACCAACACTGGGATTTACGAATCCACCTACACATTCCTTAATCAATTATCCGTTAATCGCTTTAACTTATAATTACCTTAGATTAAAAATCGGTGATCCTATAATAATCAATAGCCTCTCTCGATGGTGAATTAATTCTATATCGATATGCGAACCTAATTATCTCTAATTAAGTTTTGAACAAATGGTGATCAAGTATTAAAATATTAGAAAAAATGAATAAAGAATAATCAATCCACAAGCAATTAATTACTAAAATAAAAAACTTCTAATTAATTAAAAATGCGAGGTTTCTTCGTTCATCCTAGCAATAAAAGATTTAGCTGGACAAGATTCTTATGAATATAGTTATATTAATAAAAGAATTCATGAACCAGAAGAAAAAAGAAGAAGGATAGATACAACCCTTAATCTTGAATTAATCCAAGATCTCTAATTGCACCGATGAATGTTGCCCAAGAATTCTTCTTTTCCTTGCTCTTAATCCCCATCTCTCTTCAATTGCGTCCCCTCTTCAATTGCGTAACCCCCTCAAAAAATCCAGAAGAGGTCTTTTTATAGTCTTTGAAAAGTCTTCAAAGTTGTCTCTTAAAAGAGTCATCATCCTACTTAACTTTTATAAACCGTATTTAAAACTTTCCTTCAGCGTAGGTCGCACTCAGGTCGCGCCTAGGTTTCAGTTAGGTCGCGCCTAGGTCGCACAATGCATTCTACTACCTTTGTGTGACCTCCAGTAAGTTTACACTAATGCACCTAGGTCGCACTACCCAGGTGTGACATTTATTTTGAAAACTTACAATTTGGTCCCTGATTTGGTTTCTGATGTACGGTTTTGGTACTTTCTTCTTTAAATCTTCTCAATTCAATCCAAAAGCTTTCAAATGCATTCTAATTGGTCACCACCCTTCTAAAGTCTTCCAAATTGGCCTTCTAACTATTCAAAATTGTGCAAATTAGTCTCCAAACTTTTAAAAATCTAATTTTTGCTCCCGAAACTTTTGAATTCACCATAGTAAGCGTCAATTAAGCTTCAAACTCTTCTTTTTCATTGTAAACTCATCCAAATTGGGTTTTGTACCTACGTATACAATAATTGAACTCTTTTAAATAGAAATATGCTCATATAGTGAATATATAATAAGTTTACAAGTATAAATAAGTGCTAACTTACTTTGGCACTATAAATTCTTGGAAAGGTGCATTGGCATTGGACTTGCCCTCCAACCTACAGAGCTTAAGAGTTTGTTTGAGAAAGATTTTTAGTAAATTTTGATAAAAATTTGTAGACTTGTCCTCCAACCTGGAGTTTTCTTTTTAGGTCATTAATTAGAAGGTATTGGTGAGGGTGAAGATGATAAGAAGCGAAGAGTTGCATGGGTTGAGTGGTCAAAACTGTGCATAAGGTGCTGGTGGTTTAGGATTCAACAACTTAAATTTTTTTAACCAAGCTCTTTTGGCTTGAAGATATCATAGAACAAAAGAGCTTGGTTAAAAAATTCTAAGTTGGATTCAACGCAGCAAGGAAAATATCATAGAACAAAGGGCTTGCTTCAGGCTGGACTTCCTAACGGAGTTCATTTGAGCACAAAAATTATTACAAGCTGGCTTAAGATGTCAATATACATGATGACCCATGGCTCCCTAGGCCGACCTCTTTCCGTCCAATTTCAGTCCACGAGCTTAAGTGAACAGGGTGTGCAAACTCTTCTCAGCTAAGGACAACTGGGTGCAGAAAAAATCAATGGCTAATTATTTGCCATGGACAGTACTCTGTCAAGTCGGGATAAAGTTTACTATTACAGCAGAACCAAAATGAAGAAAGCACCAATTCAAATAGGCTTAGGCGGTGGTGGACTTTTATCTGGAAAATCCCTACTCTATCTGGAGTCCGTGTATTCATCTGGAGGGTGTTCCATGAGGCGGTACCCACTAGAAACAATATCATTCGGCTCAAAATTACTCCATCCAATTGTTGTGCACTGTGTTGTTGGGAAAACTACAATCCATTCTCTCTTCCAATTTCCTAGTACGAAGGAGGTGTTACAATGACAGATTAAAGGAAAATAACACCAATTATTGTAACGCTTTAACATTCAATGTCTGCAAAAATTAAGCAACCATCAAGACTCAAGAGCACAAAAAAAATAACACCAAAGATTGTTAAACTCAGTTTAGCTAAAAAGGCAAAATCTTGGACTCAGTTGAAGCGGTCCACGCATGAGAAAACCAACTATAACCAAATTGGAACCGATCAGTGTTAGAAATAAAATCTTTATATCTTTAATTACATATACATAGTTAAAGAATCCATATATCATACCAAAATTACCAAGTATAATAATTTAGAAGAATATGTGTCTCCATTGGTGTTGAAATCAAGAAGGTTTGATCTTCCGCAATCTAATCACCTCAATAGTATTCAATGGAATCTCTATCTATAATGGTATAGAAGAGAAGAGCAAAAGTTATGATTGACCCGGGGACCATAACCCTATTTATAATATTCTATATGCCCTAGTCCAATTAGAAGTCCATCAATTCTAATTGGATTAGGATCCCTCTACACATTACAAAGTCCGTACTCAATTTAGATATTTCTAGGACCCAATCAACAGATCACTTAATAGCCTTATTAATTAGATAGCCCATATAATTGTAATACAATATGTAGCCTATTATAGAGATAAATAATCTAATAATCTCCCACTTGAGCTACATATGTTATCCGAAATAATTATATTTTAAACTTCATGTGTATACTTAAATTGCTATCTTGCTTGAAACATTTCCGTAATTACAATCTAGTCCATCTACTATATCAGCATGATCAAATCGGTCTTCGTCACATTAATTGGTAACTAAACCTATCAATGGTCATCATACCAACATATTCAATGACATAGATCGCGTATGGATGTGTAGCAAGGAAATTACATGCAATATGATCTTAACACATGTCTATTTCTAACTAGTCCTACTTTATTCTTTAGTGAAATCATACCAAAGCTTTCCAATCTTAATGTTAAACCACAAGTAACAAGACCAAATTCAGAGATTGGTAAAATACCATTATATTTTATTCTGCAAAAAATAATCATAAAGTGTGTCTACTACCAAAAAAGTATCAAAATACAAACTCCCACTAAACCAGCACATCATCAAACGATACAACACCCATATGAGCTATATGCTCGTGAAACACCTTGGGCGGTAAACCCTTGGTGAGCAGATCCGCAATTATAGAATTTGTGTCATTATGTTCTATAGACACTTGACTACTCTGAACTCTCTCTTTAACAACAAGAAACTTGGTGTCTATGTACTTCGACTTCGTAGAGTTTCTATTCTTGTTGAAATATCGCATAGCCGATTTAATGTCACAATATGTCTTCAATGGTCTTTCAATAGCATCTACAACCCGCAGCCTAGTGACAAAGTTTCATAGCCTTATTCCATGATTAGATGTCTCATAACAGACTATGAACTCAACTGCTATAGAGGATAGAGCTATGAGCGTCTGATTAACACTCTTCTATGATATAGCTCCTCCAGCCGACAGATAAATATAGCCCAACGTAGATCTCTTACTGTATTGGCATCCAGCAAAATCGAAATCAGAATACCTAATAATCTCTAAATGATCCGACTTCCAATAGGTGAGCATGAAATCTTTTGTTTGCATAACCCTTTTGGCTTCTTTCTAATTATCCATCCCAGGTTTACTTAAATATCTGCCTAATAATCCAACTATGAACGCTATATCCAGACGCGTACATAGTTGAGCATACATAAGACTCTCTATAGCTGATGCATAGAGAATCTTTTGTATTTCTTTAACCTCATGCTCATTCTTGGAGGCATTGACTGAGGCTGAACTTATCTCCTTTAGCAATGGGCGTATCTCTCAGTTTACAATCTTTCATGTCGAATCTGCTAAGTACCCTTTCTATATAGCTCTTTTGTGATAACCCAATGATACCCAGAGAGTGATCTCGATGTATATGTATGCCTAATACAAAAGAGACATCCCCAAGATCTTTTATTTTCAAATTATTAGTTAGAAATGTCTTGCTTTCGTCAAATAAGCCTATATCGCTGCTAATTAGGAGTATACCATCAACATATAATACTAGAAAGATATATTTACTCCCACTGAACTTATGGTACACACAATCATCAACTGTATTTACCTCAAATCTAAACAAGATAATGACTTGATGAAATTTGTAATACCATTGACGGGATGCTTGCTTGAGACCATAGATGAATTTCTTTGTAAACATACCATTTTCTTTGGATCACCTGACACAAAGTTCTCTGGCTGTACCATATATATCGTTTTCTCACTATCACTATTGAGAAACGCATTCTTTACATCCATCTAATGTAGCTCCAAATCAAAATGAGCTACTACTGTCATTATTATCCTAAAAGAGTCTTTCGATAAAACTAGAGAAAATATCTCTTTATAGTCAATGCCTTCTTTTTGAGTGAAACCTTTGACAACAAGACAAGCCGTATATCTCTCAACATTGCCTTTTCAATCCCTATTAGTCTTAAATATCCATTTGCAACCAATGGGCTTCGCACCTTCAGGCATTTTGACGAGATCTCAAACGTCATTGTCTTTCATAGATTTCACCTCATTTTCCATGGCATTTGTTCTTGAGGTTGTTGAGTTTGCTCATCAAGAGCAACAACTTCATTTTGGATACGAAAGTTGTCGACATTGTCTTGATAATCTGGATTCGTATCTTTAACAATGTCAGTAATATGATAATTGTCAATAGCGACAACAATAAGAGAAACAAGTTCCTCTTCAAAGACGATGTTCTTAACCTTATCTTTCTCTCCAAACTCAACATCCTCAAAGAACTTCACATTTTCCGTCTCGAAAAAGGATCTAATCGATGGATCATAGAATTTATAACCCCTGGACCGTTTAGGGTATCCAACAAAATAGCAGCTTACAGTTCTTGACTCCAGTTTCTTTTCACGTGGCTTATAAGGCTTCGTTTTAGTTGGACATCCCCAAATGTGCAAGTGCTTTATACCAGGTTTCTTGCTGATCCAAAGTTCATAAGGGATTTTAGTTACTACTTTACTTGGAACCCTGTTAAAAATGTATGCTACAGTCTTTAATGCTTCTCTCTATAGGGATTTTGGTAAAGAAGAATGACTAATCATGTTTCTTACCGTGTCCTTGATAATAACCTCCCTATAGCCTCAACTGCAACTACTTTGTCGTCGTCCACAAAAATGAATCTTTCAGCATTAATTGGCTGTCAGCTCCACAGACAATCCTGTATAGACACACTTATGTGAGTGGTAGCACCAGAATCCATCCACCAAGTGTGTCTAGGTATAAAAGTTAAATAAAGTAACTTTAGAACAAATCATAGAGGAAAGCATACTTTTTTTAACACGCCATGTAGCGTAACTGGGGTATTCTTTATTTCATGTGTCCCGCTTCTTGCAAAAGTAACAGGTGCACTCCTTCACTTGTATCTTTTGTACTTTATGTTGTGGTGCCCCAACTGCAGCTTACTTTTTCTTTTTCTTGTCTTGAGGAGTGGTTGATGAGTTAGTACTTTCAGTCATCTCACGCTTAAGTCTTTCTTCTTCTTGTACACAGTGAGATATGAGCTCATTAAGAGTCCATTTATCCTTTTGGGTGTTGTAACTTACTTTAAATTGACCGTATTGTGTAGAAATAGAAATCAAAACCAGATGTACGAGCAATTCCTCAGACAACTCTAACTTTAGTGCCTTTAGTTTAGAAGTGAGATTAGACATTTTCATAATATACTCTATTATATTCCTTTATCCTTTATACCTCATTGAAACAAGGTGATCCAAAAGAAGACTTGTTTCAGCCTTTTTTTTTTTTTTTTTTTTTTTGCAAAATGCTTTTCAATTTCTTTAAAGAACGTCTTAGCATTTTCCTCATCAGACATAGCACCCCTAAATGTTTCTGGAATGGAAGGTTTCATGATCATAAAACTCATGCTATTAGAATGATCCCAATTTTTCAAGTCCCTTTTATTCTCAGTGGAACTTTCATCAGTGAAAGTTGGAAGTCGTTATGCCCGAAGTGCAAGGTCAAGATCCATGCGACTGAGAACAATCATAATGTTCTCTTTCCATTTCTTGAAATTTGTACCAGTAAGCACATGGATAAAATTAATGTTGACAGATACTGTAGAAGCAAAAGCAAGAATTGAAAACGATAGAATATTTCAAGCTCACAATTAATGATTATTTCATAACATATGTATGAAAAATTATATAACGGTGGGCCTATTACAAGATACCTAGACAACAATGATATTTAGTCTTTGGACAAAAACACCAATTTGTAAGTGGTACTATCTGTGTAGTAATCAAATATTGATAATTAATCTGTCAAACAATAAGTCTTTCTTTAGACCGACTTATTGTCTACATGAAAATTTTATAATTGTTACATATTTATCACCACAGATATATCTGCCATTTGGCCAAACAGTAACCTTCCTTTGGGCCCGTCATTGTTCACATAAACAACAGATACACACATCTTAATATTCCAAAATAAGTAAATCTACGCGATAGAGATTACTTTGGCAACGTATCGTTTCAATTGATATATTTTGAAATATAAGACGATGAATTCAAAGATCTGAAGATATATTAGAGATTAAATTCAAAAATTCCAAACTTTAAGGGCCTAAGATTTTAAAATCTAAAAACTTAAAGGACCTAAGATTTAAAATCCAAAATCTTAAGGACTAAATCTTAAAATCCAAACAAGCATGTATTTTATTGGTAGGCCCATCACAAGATACCTAGTACAACATTGACATTTAGTCTTTGGACAGAAATATCATTTGTAAGTAGTTCTCTCTGCGTGGTAATCAAATATTTTATTATCAAACAATAAGCCTTTCTTTGGACCGACTTATTATCCATATGAAATCTTTATAATTATCACAAATTTATTACCACATGTACGTCTGCTATTTGGCCAAACAATAACCTTCCTTTAGATCGGTCATTGTTTGCATAAGTAACAGATATACTCATCTTTATATTACAAAATAAACAAATCAACAAAATAGGGGTTACTTTGGCAACATATCGTATATTATTCACTTCGAAGCATAAGACATTTGAATCAAATATTTGAAATTTTTTTAAGAAAAACTTTAAGATTTAAAACTTAGAAGTCCTTAGAGTTGAAATTTTAATACTTTAGGGATTTAAAATTTACGATCTATGGGATTGAATCCTATATTTTAAAACTTTAATGGCCTAAAAATTGAAAAAAAATTAAAACTTTAGGGTTAAAATGCAAAATTTAAAATTTTAGTGGCTAACTTATGAAAACTTTCAACCTTAAGGACTAATTTATTAAAATCCCATAACTATAGGGTTAGATTACTTAATATTTAAAACTTTAGGACTTAGTTTTAAATTATCATAACCTGAGGAATTTTAATTAATTAAGTTTTAAAATTTAGGGACTTAATGTGCAATATAACCTAAATCTCTAAAATTGTACCATAATCCTTGAATTTATCTAATTTCCATATAAGGTCCCGTTTTCCAAAAAAATTGCAGCATCTAGGGTTTTCAAACCCTAGCGCCACAACCTACGCCCCGACCATCTAGATCTGATGGGCAGCGACTCTTCGATCAAAGTGGCCTTGAAAGATAGCACTATTGTTTTCTTTCAAAGCAGTGCCGCGCGCAATGTTCTTTGTTTTTCACGACGCCATTGTTTTTTTCCTCGCTAGCGGTGCGAGGCGATGGCGCTACTATTAATTACCTTTTTATTTTTTTATTTTTTTTAATTCTTTATTCTTTAGATGTGGATTTTCCACAATAAAACAACCCAAATAAATTCATACACTTAATGATTTTTATTTCCTTATAGGCATATTCATTCAAAATCAAAACATGTATATATATATATATATCATCTCCAGATCAATTTCAGCAAAAAAAAAGAAGCTAGATCTGACATACACCTTTTTCTTCATGTGTACGATTTGAGCATTTAATAAATTGACAAAAAATAATTATCATACTGATAATTCAACATGATATTTGATCTAATACCAATTGTTAGAAATAAAATCTTTATATCTTTAGTTATATATACATAATTAAAGAATCTATATATCATGCCAAAATTACCAATTATAATAATTCAGAAGAATACCTGTCTCCATTGGTGTTGAAATAAAGAGGGTTTGATCTTCCACAGTCTAATCACCTCAATAGTACTCAATGGAATCTCTGTCTATAATGGTGTAGAATAGAAGAGCAAAAGTTATGATTGACCTGGAGACCATAACCCTATTTATAATATTCTGTATGCCTTAATCCAATTAGAAGTCCATCAATCCAAATTGGATTAGGATCCGGTCTCTACACATTACAAAGCCCGTACTTAGTTTAGATGTTTCTGGGGCCCAATCAACAGATCACTTAATAGTCCTATTAATTAGATAGCCCATATAATTGCAATACAATATGTAGCCCATTATAGAGATAAATAATCCAACAATCAGAGTATACCAAGATGTTAGATCGTATGAGATCTAACCAAAATCAATGAAAATACGTCCCTTCTATACACACCAACACAAGGTATTCAAAACAACTTGAATCCTACTTAGAATCATGTAATACAAAATCTGTCAATTAGATTCTGTATTTCATATCCAATAAAATAATTTACAGGAACATATCCAAGGCGAAAAGACCCCAGAGGTGAAAACGAAAAAGAAGGGGCATGGAGAAAAATGACAAAATAAGATGAAGAAATGAGACAGATCGTGTGTATCAACTGTTCAAATCCTTTAAAGGGTAAGTGAGTGGAGTCCACGTTTCACTCTGCCATTGTCATTCCAGCAATGGAAACGTGTCTTCAGAAAATGCATTTCATAAACACACTTTAGTACATCACACAATTCCTTCAATCTTCACATTGGTTTCGACTGAGGCTCCACTACTTGGTTATAGGATCTTTAGTGCTAAACTACTCTTCAATAACATCATTGTCCAATACCTGCAAAAACAATTAACCATTGTTAATGTGAAAATTTTGAACAACTTGAAAATTTACTTAAACTTATAGTTTTAGTACCAATATGTGCTAGATGTGATCCTTTAGAAATTTTCTTCAAAGTTATTTCACTCTTTATAAGTTTTTCTCATACAAAATATAACCTACCACCTATGTGATTAGTTCTTTCATGATATATGAGAATTTTACTCAAATACAATGCACTTTGAATGCCAGTAAAAATACAAACATGTTCATTTAACACATTTAGTTCAAATAATAAATTTTGCAACCAAATTCCTTCTTTAACAGCCTCTGATATATCAATGTATTCTACCCCAGTACTTGACAATGTAACAATAGACTGAAGCTCGGAGTTCCAAATAATACAATTTTCACCTAAGGTAAAATAATAAGCAATAATTGATTTTCCCGTCCTTATTTATAGCAAAATCAGAGTCAACAAAATCAACAAGCTTTTCATTTCTAATTTATAAGTCAACCATTCTCTAAAGTTCCTTATATATATACAGCAAGCACTTAAGGGATGCCCAATGTGGCTTTCCAGGTCTAACATGAATCTACTAAGAAGACATACTACATTAGAAAGATTTGGCTTTGTGCTTACCATAGAATACATAATAGATCCAATGACGTTAGCATATGGTATTTTACTCATTTCAGATCTTTCTTCTACATCTTTAGGTGACTCATTACTAGATAAAATAGGATGAGATGCAATGGGCATATTTACAGGATTTGAATATTTCATACCATACTTGTTTATTTATTTTTCTAAGTAATGAGCTTGAGAAAGAGTTAGTTTAGAGTTAGATATGCTTCTAGTAATAACCATGCTTAACATTCTTTTTGCTTGTCCTAAATTTTTCATATCAAATTTAGATTTGAGAATATATTTTATACTTTTGATTTTAAACAGATTTGGACCAATAAGAAGTGTCATTCATATAAAGAATCAAATAAACTTCTGAACCTTTAGGTGTGTCCTTATCATAAAGGCAACTATCATAACTACTTCTTTAGAAATCAATTCTAAGTATAAATATATCAAATTTGATATACCACTGCCTAGGAACTTGTTTAAGCCTATAGAGTATTTTTTTTTCAATAGACAAACTAACTCTTGTTTTCCTTCAACTTCAAAAGTGGCGGTAATGAAGAAACAAGAGAAATTAAAGGAGATAGTAGCTTCAGAAAATTTTCAGGAAGCTGATAAGTACAAATATGTACTTATCTAGGCCCATAAAAAGGGACGATTATGAGTTATATTAATTGTTTTTAGTTTAATGGCACGTTATTTTCTTATTATTTTAGGAAATAGTCGAATTCAAGTATCAATCTGACGAAAAGACGAAAAGAGAGCAAATAGAAGAAAAATAGATTCAATTGCACAGACAACGAGACTTGAGGGACTTGACATGCAAATACCAAAGAAACCAGGAATTCAACAAAACTAACCATGCGATCGCAAGATAGGAAAATAAAATGCATAACCTAAAGTGATTGAACCATGCGATCGCATGGCTTCTCGAGGCAGCAACTTGGCAGTTTCCTGATTGGATTACAACTCTACCAAGTCCAAACTAATTCAACTGCCTAAGCCACATTTTGGGGATTAGAAGGAGAGTATAAAAGCTAGAGAATAGACATATCGTAGGAGACGAATTGTGGGGGAACAAGATACAAACAAAGAATCGAAGATCAAGGCACGGGATTGAAGATTCTTGAGCCGGGATCACGGGTTTTATTTACTTTTTGTCTTTCCTTCTCCGAAACATGATGAAATCAATTATTGTAATAATTAATGAAATCATGTCTGGCTAATTTACTTATTTCTAGGATGAACGATGAAACCTCGTGTTTTTAATTAATTAAAAGTTTTCCGTTTTAGTAGTTAATTGCTTCTTGATTGATTATTCTTTATTCAGTATTTTTAATATTTTAATGCCTGATCATCATTAGAACATTATGTGATCTAGATTGAAGTCGAGAGGTTCAATATAGAGTTAGCATGTGGTATTAAATAACATAGGGTCCAATAATATATAAAAATTACTATTATGCTATGTGAAATCCAGTTAGGTGTTCTCGTGAATTAAATGCATATTTTTATGTTTGAAACCTGATTAGAGATAATTAGGTTTGCATATCGATATAGAATTGATTGACCATCAAGAGAGGCTTTTGATTATTATAGGATCACCAATTTTCAATCTAGGGTAATTAACAGCTAAAACAATTAACGAATAATTGATTAAAGAACGTGTATGTGGATTCGCAAATCCTAGTGTTAGTAAAAACTCGAATTCGTTTTCATAAATTTACTTTAATTGTTTGATAATTTAGATTTAATTAAAATAGTTTTAGAATCACAAACCAGAAACAAATCTATGTTTCTTTATATTGTTAAAATTTAAGTTATAAATTAATAGGTTAAATTAATATCTAGTACTCGTGGATTCGACACTCTAAACAACATTATATTACTTGTTAACGATCCATCAACTTGCGGGATTGAAACCGCACAACAATTTTTGACACTGTTGTCGGGGACTAGTTTTATCAATTACTACATTAATTGATAATTTAATTTTTAACAATTTTTATTAATCATTTTTTTAGTTTAATATTTATTCTCAATTCTGTGTTACTGTTGAATTCCAACTATTTTCTAAAGTTTCAGGTGTTAAGTGTGTATGCGATGTACAAAGGATCTTGATCTATTTGATTTAGATCCAGAGATCGAACGGAGCTTTCGCCAAAGACAACATGAGCGAAGAGAGAAGAAACAACAGCAAAATGACACAATGGAAGATAACCGAATCCAGAATCCATTACCTGTAGATGTGAGAAATAATCTTCCACCAGTGGCTCGACCAGTTGAAGTTAATGAACGAGATATCCTTATGGGTGAATATATTATGCCACCGATTGTTGAAAATCGGTCCAGTACAATCTATCCGCCTTATGGACACGATAACTTCCAGTTGAGGCCAGATGTAATTAATTTGTTCTCGAATAATCTGCCGTTCTATGGTATGACAGATGAAAATCTTCATTACTATATTTCTCGCTTCGATGAATATTGTGGAAATTTCAAATACCACGGTGTTAATGAAGAAGTACTGAAGATGAGGCTCTTCCCACACACATTGAAGGATAAAGCTAGAGAATGGTTAGATTCTCTACCGCCTGGGAGCATCACTACTTGGACAGATCTGATCTATAAATTTATATTGAAATATTTTCTATGGCCAGAGTAAACAGATTAAAGTATGAAATTTCCAATTTCCAATAATCTGAGTTGGAAAACATTCACGAGGCATGGGAAAGATTCAACCAACTACTTAGAAAGTGCCCAAGTCACGGTTTTCCTTTTGCAGCTCAGAATCATTTCTTCTACTCTGGTTTAGTTCCAAGCAGTCGTTCTTCAGTCGATTCTGCAGCAAGTGGCTCTATCTAAAATAGATCTATCGGTGACCTCCATGACTTGTATGAAACAATGAGTAAACAGTTCATTATGTGGCCAGACAGAGGGTTGCAGAAGAAAGCAACAGGAATACATGAAGTAGACACCAATTCGCTTGTACTAGCGAAAATCGATGCATTGGCAAAGCAGATGGAAGCAATGAAATATTCTCATTCCGCCAATATGGTTCAGATGTCACCACCAATCTGTGTAACATGCGGGGCAAACTATCAATCATCAGAGTGTCATTTGACAAAAGTTGATATGTCATCTCCTGAACAAGTTGCATATGCTCGTAACTTTCAAATGACGTGAGAATAATCTATACTCACAGACTTAGAATCCATGATGGAGAAATCATCCAAACTTCTCCTATGGCAACACCCAAAATATTCAGAATCTGCCAACTCAAGGGAGACTACAAGAGAGAAAATGAGGATTGGAAGAAACTGTCACGCGTATGGAATCTGAGTTAAAGGAAATACAGAAAAGACAAGATGTTGCGATAAAGAATATAGAAAATCAAATTGGGCAGTTGGCTAAACTGTTGACCGAGCGACAACCAGACACATGGTCAAGCAATACCGAAGTTAATCCAAAAGAGCAAGTCAATGCAATAACCATGAGAAATGGAGTTGAGTTGCTAGAAATTCATGTGAAAAGACCGGGTGTTGAAAAGAAAACTGTGTTAAGTAAAGAGATAGATAACAAATTAGATGTAGAACTTGATCAAGAAAAAGAAAAATAAAGCTCTCCACCAGATTATATTCCGTCACCGATCAAGGCTTATGTTCCTCCAATTTCATTCCCTCAAAGGTTGCGAAAACATAAGCTAGACTAGCAATTCGAGAAATTTCTTGATGTGTTCAAGGAAACTCCAAATCAACATACCTTTTGTTGATGCTCTAGCACAGATGTCGAGTTATGCAAAATTCATGAAGGAAATTCTATCAAACAAAAGGAAGTTGGACGAGTACGAAATAGTCATGCTTACCAAGGAGTGCAGTGCTATCTTGCAAAATAAGCTACCGCCGAAATTAAAAGATCCAGGGAGTTTCTCTATTCCTTGTACTGTTGGTAGTTCATTTTTTGAAAAGGCATTATGTGATTTAGGTGCTAGCATTAATTTGATGCCTTACTCTATTTTCAGGCAACTAGGTCTCGGGGAAGCAAAGCCAACCACAATCTCACTACAATTAGTTGATCGATCAGTTAAACGTCCACGCGGGGTTGTTGAAGCTATTTTAGTGAAAGTGGACAAGTTCATATTCCCAGCTGACTTCATTATCTTGAATATGGAAAAAGACAGGAATGTACCACTTATCTTGGGACGACCATTCTTAGCTACTGACGAGCACTAATTCATGTGCAAAAAGGGCAGCTAATGTTGAGATTGAACGAGGAGCAAGTCGCTTTCAATATGTTTTCCAATGTGTTCAAAGCAATCCAACATCCAAGCTCCTCTGACTCATGCTTTCAGATCGACATCATCGATCACAAGGCAACTAACACCTTTACTTTGGAGAGTCCTTCGGATCCATGGGAAGCGTGTATTCTACATTCTCAAGAAGAAAATTCTAACTCTCTAGTTCTTGAAGAATGTGCCAGATATTTACAAGGAGCTGAACAGATGGAAATAAGAAATAAATACATGGATCTAGGTACCACACCTCCTCTACAGCCACCTTCGGTTCAAAAGGTCCCAACTCTCGAGTTAAAGCAATTACCTTCTCACCTTAGGTATGCTTATCTCGGTGAGTCATCTACTCTTTCAGTCATTATTGCAAATTCTATTAATCAGGATCTGGAAGATAAATTACTCCGAGTTCTGAGGAATTACAAATCAGCCATTGGTTGGACTATAGCAGACATCAGATGTATCAGCCCGTCCATATGCATGCACTAGATTCTAATGGAAGAGGCATATAAACCAACAGTGCAACATCAACGCATATTGAATCCTCATTTGCAAGAAATAGTCTGAGCTGAAGTGTTAAAACTACTTGATGCCGGTATCATCTATCCTATTTCAGATAGCACTTAGGTAAGTCCAGTTCAGGTAGTGCCTAAAATAGAGGGGTTACGGTTGAGAAGAATGATAATAACGAGCTCATACCAGTCAGATTGACTACCGACTGGCGAGTTTGTATTGACTACTAGAAATTGAATGATGCCACCCGAAAAGACCATTTTCCTCTACCATTCATTGATCAGATGCTCGAACATTTGGTGGGTTATTCTCATTATTGCTTTCTTGTTGGGTATTCAGGCTACAATCAGATTCATATAGCGCCAGAAGATCAAGAAAAGACAACATTTACTTGCCCTTACGAGACGTTTGCATAAGGCGTGTGCCATTTGGCCTGTGCAACGCTCCTATCACATTCCAGCAATATATGATGTTTGTTTTCTCAGATATGGTTGGAAAATTCATTGAAGTTTTCATGGATGATTTTTCAGTTTTTGGATATCATTCAACGAATGTCTTAAAAATTTGACCCTGGTACTTCAGCGTTGCGAGAAAAAAAACTTGGTACTCAATTGGGAAAAGTGCCACTTTATGGTCCAAGAAGGTATCGTGTTGGGACACAGAATTTCAGCAAAAAGTGCCACTTTATGGTCCAAGAAAGCAAAAATTCAAGTTATAGAGAAACTGCCTCATCTGACAACAGTTAAGGAAATTCAGTCTTTTCTGGGACATGCAGGGTTCTATAGACGGTTTATAAAGGATTTTTCAAAAATAACTAAAATGTTGTACAGTTTGCTCGAAAAAGAAGTCAAGTTTGAATTTTCTATAGACTGTCTTAAAGCTTTCAACATTCTCAATGAGAGCCTAATCTCAGCACCAGTCATTGTACCACCTGATTGGGATCTACCATTTGAACTCATGTGGGATGCAAGTGACTTTTCCATCGAGGCAGTTTTGGGACAGTGTAGAGAAAAAGTCATACATGTCATATATTATACCAGCCGAACTCTCAATGATGCTCAAATGAATTATACTACTACAGAAAAGGAATTACTAGCAGTAGTATTTGCCTTCGAAAAATTTCGATCATACCTCATTGGATCAAAAGTGATAGTGCACACGGACCACACAGCATTGAAATATCTTTTTGCTAAAAAAGATGTAAAACCAAGACTGATTCAGTGGATACTGCTTCTTCAAGAGTTTAACTTGAAAATTCGTGATAAAAAGAGAGCGAGAACGTGGTAGCCGACCACTTGTCAGGAATAGAACAGTCATAAGGAAATGAAGAAGGTGAAATAAATGAGAAATTTCCAGACGAGCAGATTTTTGGGATAGAACAGATGGAAAACGCACCATGGTTTGCAGATTATGTGAATTCCCTTGCAATCAATATCTTGCCGCCTGATTATGATCATCAACGTCGAAAAAAGTTCTTTTCAGAACTTTAATACTATTTTTGGAAAGATCCTATTCTCTACAGATGAGAGCTGACCAAGTAATTTGGAGATGTATACCTAAAGAAGAAATGGAGACTGTCTTGGAGCTATGTCATTCCTCACCATATGGAGGTCATTTCAGTGCTACCAAAATAGCAGCCAAAGTATTACAATTTGGATTTTATTGGTCGACATTATTCAAGGATGCCTACAGTTTGGTAAAAAAATGTGACAGGTGCCAAAGGACGGGAAATATATCTCAAAAGCAGGAAATACTCTTTCGAAACATTTTAGAGGTTGAACTTTTCGATGTATGGGGGATTGACTTTATGGGACCATTTCCACTATCGTTCTCAAATTCCTACATTTTGGTGGCTGTGGATTACGTTTCAAAATGGGTAGAAGTTGTGGCCTTACTGACCAATGATGGCATGGTGGTGGTGAATTTCCTTAAAAAGAATATTTTCACGCATTTCGGGACTCCTCGAGCAATCATAAGTGATGGAGGTAAACATTTTTACAACCGGTAGTTTTAAACTCTCTTGGCAAAATACGGTGTGAAGCACTGTGTGGCTATTCCGTACCATCCACAAACTAGTGGCCAGGTGGAAATCTCCAACCGGGAGTTGAAACGGATCCTAGAGCTCACAGTGAGTACCTCGAGAAAAGATTGGTCGAAAAACTAGATGATGCTCTTTGGGCATATCGAACTGCATTTAAAACTCCAATTGGAATGTCACCATATCGCCTTGTTTTTGGAAAGGCGTGCTATTAACCGGTTGAGTTGGAGCATCAAGCCTACTGGGTATTGAGAAAGTTGAACTTTGACTTGAAAGAAGCCGGTGATAAACGACTGCTCCAATTGAACGAAATGAAAGAATTCAGGTTTGAGGCTTATGAAAATGGCAAACTGTACAAAGAGAAAACCAAGAATTGGCATGACAAAAACATTCAAAAAATGCAGTTTAAGGCGGGACAAAATTTCTCCCATTCAACTCACGACTCAAGCTCTTTCCTGGGAAACTACCTTTAAGATGGTCCGGGCCATTCACGGTAGTGAAAGTCTATCTACATGAAGTGGTAGAAGTAGCTAATATCACAAAGGGCAGGTTCAAAGTGAATGGACAAAGGCTAAACCAGTACTTGGAGGGTGATTTTTTGAAAGAAAAGTCTTTCACCGCTTTGAGCAATCCAGAGTGATCACCATGACAAAGTCGAGTTAAAGACTTTAAACAAGCACTCAATGGGAGGCAACCCATTTTTCTCCATTCTATTTCAATTTCAGTATTATTTCAATTTTAGGAATTAATTCATGTTTTTGCACGTTTTTGTGTTTTTAAGACACAACGTAGGCATTTTCAATTCTTAACCATTTAGCCACTTAAATCATCGTCATTCTGCACGAGCACACACTTAGTTTTACTTAATTCATGTTTAGATTCAGTAGTTTTAAAAAAAAAATTTAAAATAGGGTGCATAACTATGTGATCGCATGGTTAAACCTATTACGATCGCATAGACTGGGTAGAAAACATTCTACCCAGAAATTGGTAGTCCTGCGATCACAGGAATTTGCTTCCTTGCGATCGCAAGGACTACCAGATGACTTAAAACCGGGGACTTGGCTCATTAAAAAAAACATAAAATTTCAAACTTAAAACGGTACTCTCTTCAATCCTTGATCTCCAAACTCCACACAATCATCACAGGCACCAAATTAGTCAGAATCAATCATCCATAAACATCAAAATCTACAAACTAAAAGGTAAGTTCACAATTTTTAGTAAAAATTTTTGGGTTTTTGTCGTTCTTTTACATAAATTCGAGCTTTTGTGAGTTGTTTGGAGTAAAGTGAATTAGATTAGGCTTGAATCAAAAGGGAAACATATTATTGATTGGATTTTAGATGATTAGGTTGTGGAAATTTTTGGTTTTGATTGAATCTCCCAATTTAGTCAAACCCATGAAAACACACCTTGCTTGCAAGGTGTACGACAAAAAACCTCAACCAATGTCTTAGCCACTTTGACCAAAGTCAAACCCATGAAGAACACACCTTGCTTGCAAGTGCGTGACCATAGGGCTGCTGACTGCCATGCTTGACCCCACCGCAGCCACTTCACTGCACACTGCTAGCACTTTCGTCCTCCATCCGTTTGGCACATATGACCTCGAAACCCTATGAAATTTGAATGTGGCAGACCAAAGCATGCACTTCCACCCCATCCTCTTCCGTTTCAATTTTACACATTTTTAGGTAACTTTCTCATGACACGAAATGTCCTAATCGAGCACAATTTTTTTTTTTTTGAGAAATCTTACCTAAAGTTTGGGGGTGACAACTTAAGCCTTATATGTCAATTTTCATATCTAACTTGTTTTTGTTCATTTTACAGGTCATGGCTCCAAAACGACCCCCAACTGCTACAGAAAAGGGAAAGAAAAAGACATCCGGAAGCACATAAAAAAGAGCCCGAGTAGAAAACACCGACTCCCACTACTATTTTTCCGAGGAGCACGAGGAAAGATTCAAAAAGTTTATTAGCCAGTGGACCATATGGGGGGGAGCGGAGATTACAATTGGAAGACTTTCCTCACTCCGAGCTATATAACTTCATTGATGTATGCGGCTGGTCCAACTTCAACCATGAAATTGACATTCACGAGACAGAGCATTATGGGCAAACATGGGTACAGGGTAAATGGTTCATGTTTACCCCGAGGGTCATCAATGAGTACTATGGTATCACATCTGATGATGTTCACCTGCTACCCACTATTCAGGATATGGATAAAGTGGCCCAGTTTCTGTATGGCCGAGATGATTCATGGCCACTACCCGAGAGGAGGGACTTCGAGTACAGCAAATTGACAGACTCCTTTCTCATCCTAAATGTGTTTGTGAGCCACAATATCGACTCGACCGTGCATTGTACTACTATCAATGATGCTAGGGCTCGACTATTATACCATCTCGCTTACGGGAGGAAGATGTATTTGGAAAATTATATCTATACCATGATCAGCACGCTGGGCTTCCAAACAGATAAGAGGCACACAACCATCTTCCCAGCTCTGATCAGTAGCATCTACGAAGAAGTGGGAGTCCAGATCTTACAAACAGAGCCAGTATTAAAGGCAAATGGACTATCAACCGCTATGCCTTGAAAAATGCAAGAAGGCACACTGCACGCACTGTAGGAGCAGCCATAGATGAGCAGCCTCAAGAAGAACAGCCAGCAGCAGCACCTCAGCATGCCACACCTCTTAGAGACATAGCATCCATGCTACGTCGACTACTTGAAGGTCAGGCTGAGCAGACATGGCTCATTGTCGCTACGCGGACTGAGTTGCACACAGTGCAGCAGGAGTTGACGATGTTGCGATCTCGATTGGATACAGTTCGACACACTCAGATGAATATCGAAACAAATCTGCAACAAGCTGAGTTGGAGTAGAGCTAGATTCAATCAAACTACGACCAGGTCAAAAGGTAGCTAGAAAGATGTGTGGGCAAGTTAGATGATATTCATGACTAGATTTTCCTGTCGACACCCATGACAGCACCTCCACCAGTTGATCCTTCCACACTACTTCTCCCGGCATCATCAGACCCACCTCCGGAAAGTCTCTAAATTTTTGTGTGTTACATTTCTTTTGAATTCTTACATTGGGGACAATGTATGTTTCAAGTTTGGGGGTGATGTATGAAAAATTTGCTTGATTTTTGATTTTTAAGTTATTTTGATTTTTAATTTATTTTGGTTTGCAAAAAAAAAAGCACGTTTATGTGATATGAATAGCCTTGTCGGCTAATGATGCAATTTTTATTATTACTTAAGTTTAGCTTTAATCATTACTTTGTTTAAATGTGAGGCTATTTAACCATGTTTGATATAGTGATGTGTTGGTCGGTTTTGATGATTTTCAGCTATGTTGGTGCATCTAAATTGAAAACAATAGGTTATGTTTTTTAGAACGTAGAATCATCTGTATCTCAAACCAGTAACCAATATAGTGAGAAAGTGTGGTATACTAGCAGCGATGGTGGCTATCTAGGTTATGATGGATTCCATATATGTTGAAAAATTGTGTGGAGCACTTTAGACCAGTTAGAGGATGCTAGGTATTGACCGAATGTTAGGAATTTAGTCCCCTAACAAGAACTTATTGCACGCAAGGAACAAGATTGTTATTATTATTTAACTCTTTTCGTAGCATATTTGACTTGAGTGAAAAGGCCCGTAGGAGTTTCTCAAAACCTGATGCCCTAAAGTTCGAAAGACCTGGAAGTCATCGACCCAAAGTTCGTTACATGAGTCATTTAGAAAGCTTAATGGACTGAGTTTTGCACCTTATTAATATCTTATAACTCTGTTCGTAGCCTATTTGACTTCAGCGAAAAGGCTCGCAGGGGTTTCTCAAAACTCAGTGCCCTAAAGTTCGAAAGACCTGGGAGTCATCGACCGAAAGCTCGTTACATAAGTCATCTAGAAAGCTTAATGGATTGAGTTTACACATAAGATTTATATATTTTAAAAAAAATTAAATAAATAAAAAAATGTATTTCTACTAAAGCCAGTGAAAAATTCTTTACAAAGTAAATTTAGAGATTAGATAACTAATGAGTTTGACTTACTTAGTAGATATTTCCAGTCGAGAGTGCTCAGAAATTAGAGAATCTTCACAAACCTAGGTTGTCACGATTACTAGCTTTCAACTAGCTTCGAACAAAAAAATAATGAGTGAACTGTAATCTTTTAACCGAAAATCTCAGGATTTGAAAGAAAACATCATTTTTGAGGAAGTGTACCTTACGAGAGGGAAATAAAAAGTTGACCAAGTGGTTAGGCTATCACCACCTTAGAACTTACGTGGATCGGATTAACTACTCTCACACACATCTCAAGTATGGTTTAAGTAGAATCACGTTTGCTATAGTATTACCTAAACACTCGTCATGAATTATAAGTTTTTCTTTTTGCAAAAGCTGAAGCAAGAACGGCAAGTTGTTTAAGTCGTGAATTGTGTTATAGTATTTCATTAATTGCATGATTATCTTTAGCTAGTTTATTCGAGGACGAATAAAAGTTCAAGTTTGGAGGTGTTTGATAAGTACAAATATGTATTTATCTAGGCCCACAAAAAGGGACGATTATGAGTTATATTAATTATTTTCAGTTTAATGGCACGTTATTTTCTTATTATTTTAAGAAATAGTCGAATTCAAGTATCAATCTAACGAAAGGACGAAAAGAGAGAAAATAGAAGAAAAATAGATTCAATTGCACAGACAACGAGACTTGAGGGACTTGACATGCAAATACCAAAGGAATAAACCATGAATTCAACAAAACTAACCATGCGATCGCATGGTTAGTAATGTCTACGATCGCAAGATAGGAAAATAAAATGGAGAACCTAAAGTGATTGAACCATGCGATCGCAAGGTTCTAAACCATGCAATCGTATGGCTTCCCGAGGCAACAACTTGACAGTTTCTTGATTGGATTACAACTCTACCAAGTCCAAACTAATTCAACTGCCTAAACCACGTTTTGGGGATTAGAAAGAGAGTATAAAAGCCATAGAATAGACATATGGTGAGAGACGAATTTTGGAGGAACAAGATACAAACGAAGAATCGAAGATCAAGGCATGGGATTAAAGATTCTTGAGCTGGGATCACGAGGTTATATTTTCTTTTTGTATTTCCTTCTCTGGAACATGATGAAATCAATTATTGTAATAATTAATGAAATCATGTCTGGCTAATTTACTTATTTCTAGGATGAACGATGAAACATCATGTTTTTAATTAATTAGAAGTTTTCCATTTTAGTAGTTAATTGCTTCTTGATTGATTATTCTTTATTCAGTATTTTTAATGTTTTAATGCCTAATCATCATTAAAATACTATGTGATCTATATTGAAGTCGAGAGATTCAATATAGAGTTAGCACGTGATATTGAATAACATAGGGTCCAATAATAGATAGAAATTATTATTATGCTTTATGAAATCCGGTTAAGTGTTCTTGTGAATTAAATGCATATTTTTATGTTCGAAACCTAATTAGAGATAATTAGGTTTGTATATCGATATAGAATTGATTGACCATCGAGAGAGGCTTTTAATTATTATAGGATCACCGATTTTCAATCTAGAGTAATTAACAGCTAAAACAATTAACGAATAATTGATTAAAGAACGTGTACGTGGATTCGCAAATCATAGTGTTAGTGAAAACTCGAATTCGTTCTCATAAATTTACTTTAATTGTTTGATAATTTAGATTTAATTAAAATAGCTTTAGAATCACAAACCAGAAACAAATCTGTGTTTCTTTATATTGTTAAAAATTAAGTTATAAATTAATAGGTTAAATTAATATCTTCTCGTGGGTTCGACACTCTATACATCATTATATTACTTGTTAACGATCTGTCCACTTACGAGATTGAAATCGCACAACAGAAGCAATCGACGTATTTGGTTGTGTATTCAATAGTTTTATAGAATGAATGAAAGCTACAATTTATATACAATTATACACTCCATATTCTATATAAATACAACTGATATATCTAATTAAAAATGCAAAAGGGGCTGCTGAATGAATTCTGTTGTAACAGCATGCATGTGAAGAAGCTTATATTCTCTTCTATTCAACTGCAATCTGGTTTCAGCTTTCACATTTTTATTCTTTTAGCCCTTGCTTTTTTGATTTGATCATTTTGGTCCATGGTCTCTCCTTGTCTAACACCTCCTTTCAAGCTGGAGGCAACTTCAATTACTCCAAGCTTGCTGCGTACATACAGATGTATAGAGTTTATCAGAGTTTCGTTAGTATATCTGCGGTTTGGTCTGCTGTAGGGACATAGCTTATTACCAACTGTTTAGCTAGAACTTTGTCTCGAACAAAATGCATATCAAGTTCTATGTGCTTGGTTCGTGCGTGGTAGACATGATTAGAGGCCAATGCACTTGTCCCTAAGTTATCACACCAGATTCTAGGAAATTCAGCCTGTGTTATGTTTAGTTCTTGTACAAGAGATTGAATCTAGATAATTTCTGCAGTAGTGTAAGCTAGAGTTCTATACTCTGCCTCAGTGTTTGATCTTGCCACAACCTATTGTTTCTTTGAACACCAAGAAATCATATTATCACCTAGGTAAACACAATAACCCACGGTGGACTTCCTGTCATCTGGGTATGATGCCCAGTCAGCATCTCCATAAGCAATAATGTTGAGATCTTGTGCTTCATGAATGATCAATCCCATATCAATAGTCCTCTTTATATATCTAAAAAGTCATTTTAGCAAGTTCCAATGAGCATCTGTTGGATTTTGGAGATATTCTATTTATAGCAAATGTGATAACTGACCATGTATGAGTCAGATATTGAAGTGCCCCTATTGCACTCATGAACTAAGTTGGATTCTTTAAGTTTACTCATTCTACTTTACCGATTAGTCTTCTAGCTGCCATAAAAGTAATACTAGGTTTCAAATTTTCAAACCCAAACCTCTTTAATATATCCATTGCGTATCTCTTATGTGACTGATGAAGTCCAATTTCATAATTCAATTCCCAAGAGCTTCTTCAGATCTCCCATATTCTTTAAGACAAATGATTTATTTAACTTCTCAATCAGCTTCTGTAATTTTGTTCTGTAGTTTCCAGAAGATATAAAGTCATCAATATACACTAGCAAATAGATTACATGGTCTTGTGATACCTGATAGAACACTGAGCTATCAGCTCTGGATTGTTTAAGATCCCACTCCATAGTGTCTCCTTTAGTGTATCACGCCAAGTTTTAGGAGCCTGTTTAAGTCCATATATAGCTTTGCTGAGTTTGCACACGAAGGATGGTTCACTTTGATCTATAAAACCATGAGGCTGCTCCATATAGACTATTTTCTCTAGCTTTCCATTGAGAAAGGCATTGTTAATATCTACCTACCTTATCTCCCATCCTTTTGAAATTGCAACTATAAGAATGACTTTCAAAGTTGGTGCTTTGGCTACTAGACTGAATGTTTCATAGTAATCAATACTTGAAGTTTGTGAGAACCCTTTTGCCACCAGTTTGGCTTTATGCCTCTGAATTTCTCCATTTGTACCAAATTTTAGTTTGTATACCCATTTGCATCCAATCATCTTCATTGTAAGTTCAAAAGGAACTAACACCCATGTTTGATTTTTGATCAAAGCATCATATTCTTCCTTCATTGCTTTGCACCACTTTTTACTCTTTAGTGCTTCATCCAAGCTGACTAGTTCTCTTTCATCTAGAGAGTGTGAGATAGTAGCAGCAGTATAAACTTTTAGTTTTAATATCCCTACCATGGACCTAGTTACCATAGGATGTCCACATTTATTTGCATCCTGCCCAACTTCTAGCATATCTACCCAGATTCTTATTCCAGCCTGAGATTTGGAAGATTCAAATTGTATATCTCTCTATTGAAGCTGATGTGGTAGTTCATTAATCAACCATTCATCATTTTCTATCACCCCCTAATTTTCAACAGAAGGTCTGTATGTAGGTTCATCTATAGAATGTATTGTATCAACTGAATCTGGGGTAGTTTTGTGAGAGTTGAATTCAAAATGAAGATGATAGAGGATTGTAGGAGAGCACTTGGATTGTTGTGTTTTGTTAAGAAATCCTGCCTTGAAGGGAAAAGCATTTTCATCAAAGACTACATGTCTAGAGATATAAATTCTATCACTAGAGCTTAAGCACTTGAATCCCTTGTGAGATGTACTAGGTCCTAGATAGACACACTTTTGGGGTATGAAAATCAAATTTTTGTTTTTGATATGGTCTTAGACATGGGTAGCAGGCACATCCAAACACTTTCAGAAGTTTGTAGTCTGTGGTGTGTTTGAACAAAGCTTCATAGGGTGATTTCTGTTGAAGGAATAAATTAGGCATCCTATTTTTAAGGTGTGTTGCAGTTAAGAAAGCTTCCCACCAGTAGTTCAAAGGCATATGTGCTTGGGCTAATAGGGTTAGATCTGTTTCAGTTATGTATTTGTGTTTTCTTTCAGCCATCCTATTTTGAGCTGATGTATGAGGGCAGGAATATCTAAGATTAATTAATGCCTGATTTAGAGGCTAATTTGTCAAGGTTTCTGTACTCTCATCCCATATCCAATTGTTAGGCTTTAATTTTCCTTTCAAATTGGTTTTCAACTAATCTTTTGAATTGTGTAAAGTAGTGTAAAAATTCAGATTTGTGTTTTAAAGGATAAATCCAGGTGTATTTGGTACAATCATCTACAAACAACACATAGTATTTGAACTCTGAGGTAGAATTAATGGGAGATGGTCCCCAAACATCAGTATAGATTAAATCAAGTGACATTTGTACATGAGATGATGATAGTTGAAGAGTAATGCATGTGACTTGCCAAACTGACAAGCTTCACAGAAGGAAAAAAATTTATTATTGATAGTTTTGTAATTATTACAAGACCTTAAAGCCTGTTGTAATACAGAAGTAGGGGGATGTCCTAATCTTCTGTGCCAGGTTTTAATTTTTGAATCTAAAAGATTGTCACTAGTAGATTTAGTAAGCTGGTTCAGGCTGGTGTTGAAAAGCGTGTGAGTGTTGTTGGACTGATGGTAGATGGCTGAGCTTGTATTCGAGTTTTGGTTAGGCATATTCAGTTGATATAATCCATCCTCAAGTTTCCCCTGAACTAGAGCGTTCTTTGTTGGTAGATCTTTCACAACACAACCATTAGGTAAAAATTCAACAGATACATTGTTATCAGTAGTTAGCTTAGGGATACTTATAAGATTTTTCTTGACTCTAGGTACATGCAACAATTTCTTCAGAACCAGTGTTTTATCAAAATCAACATCAAACTTTTTAGAGCCAATATAAGATGTTTGCAATCAATTACGATTACCTACCACCATTTTTTCCTTACTTCCAAACTCCTTTGCTTCATCAACATTCTCTTTATCAGTAGTGACATGATGACCGGCTCCAGAATCAACATACCAGGCTTGATCCTCTACTGAGCTTGGGCTTACAGTATAGGCATAATGGTTCAAGCTGCAGTTCTAATTAGTAGGCCTTTTTTCCATATACTTCTCATCAAATCTGTTATAGCACTAGGCAGCAGTATGATTGCTTAAACCACATATTTGGCAAGGATGTCTTACTTCATTAAATCTTCTAAATCTCCATCTGCCTCTTGTTCTGCCCCTGAAATTTGAACTTCTTCTACCTCTATTTCCTCTTCCACTATAAGAGTTTACATTCTGTGGATTTCCTTAAGTTAGATTAATTGATCCGAAGTTTCTCCTGACTTGACTCATATATTCCAACCTGCTTTCAAAGGTCATGAGTGTAGAAGATAACTCATGCCAAGACACTTGATCTCTGCTATTCACCTGTACCACAATGGGAGTATATTCTTCATCAAGCTCATCTAGGACTTGAGTTACTAGATCAACATGATCAACTTTCTTTCCAGCTATTTCAAGGTTATCAGCAAGCTGTTTGACAGTGCTGAGATACTGATTCATAGTCATGGATCCTTTTCTGATTCTCTATAATTCAGTTATGATGAAGGTTACTTGTCTGGACCTGTTGAGCATTCCATAAATCTCATTTATAGCCTTCCAAAGCTCGCTTGAGCTGTTACAACCCATGACACGCATCACAATTTATGGTGTCATAGAGGAATACATCTATCCCATTAGAAGTTGATCAACAGATATCCACTTGGAGTACTCTGGATTAAGAGACATATCCATTGTTGTTCCAATTTCAGCTGTGACTTGAGAGCTAATAAATTGTGGAGGACATATCTTGGTACCTAGTAGATATCCTTCCGTGCCATGACCCCTTACAATAGGCATTATAACATTTTTCCAGTAGAGAAAGTTATCTTTGTCTAATTTCACAGATGCTGCTTAAGTCAAATTCATGCTAAAGGGAGCAAGATTGCTCACATGAGCTGGAGCTTGAACCATGGAGTTAGAGTCTGAGCTTTGAGATTGGTTACTGGGGTTAAAATTCGCCATTGATTGGCTTTGATACCAAGTGAAGAAACAATAGAAATTATAGGAGATAGTAGCTTTAGAAAACTTTCAGGAAGTAATCAATGTATTTTCCTGTGTATTCAATAGTTTTACAAAATGAATGAAAGCTACAATTTATATACAATTATACACTCCATATTCTATATAAATACAGCTGAATGTATATCTAATTAAAAATGCAAAGGGGGCTGCTGAATGAATTCTGTTGTAATAGCATGCATGTGAAGAAGCTTCTATTTTCTTCTTATTCAACATCAATCTGGTTTCAGCTTTCACGTTTTTATTCCTTTATCCCTTGCTTTTCTGATTTGATCATTTTGGTCCATGGTCTCTCATTCTCTAACAGTGGTTGTGCCATAAATGACTGCATCTAAGTCACCACATAAGAAAGGTCACCATGTAAGAAAGTAGTTCTTACATCCATTTGCTCTAGTTTCCAATTGAATTGAGCAGCTAAAGCATGCATCAATCTCATTGTTTTGTATTTTAGTACAAGTGAGAACACCTCATTGTAATTCACCCAATCTCTTTGAGAAAAGCCTTTAGCTACTAATCTAGCATTATATTAAGTGGTTCACTTTGGTTTGACCATTCGTTAATCTTAAACAACCACGTACAACTAACTATATTTTGACTTTTATCTTTATTAACAAGGATCAAGTGTTATTTGTTTGAAGATACAACTTCTTCATAGGACATAGGTTCCAACTTTTCATTTTCTTTTCCATGTAAGATGAAACTTATTAACCATTGAGCTGTAAATTTGGGTTTAGTTCTTACAACTCTTCTTGTTCTATCTCTTGTTAATTGATAGCTTTGTAAGTTGGTTTATTCATGTTCTTCAATGTTTGACTCGTATTCATTAGTTAAATTTGGATCTATTAAGTCAGGTTGTTCAAGATCAAGATCTAGGTTTATACTAGGTGTTGTCTTTTCCTTGGACTTCACCTCAATTTGAATTTTATTTGTTTCCAAATCATGCTCAGATTTAATTTCAGATTCTTTATTATTCACAATACAGGGTATTTCTTGCTCATTAAATACTATATCTCTAGTAATTATCACTTTTACTCCATTTTCCCTTTTACCTATATTTTAAAGCCTTTCACTCCTTAAGGATAACACAAGAGGACATATTTTATAGCTCTAGGATTTAATTTTTCTTCCTTTTGGTATTCATATAATGTACATCCAAAGATTTTGAGGAAAGAGAGGTCACGTGATTTTCCCTTCCACAACTCTTTAGAATTTTTAGGTTAGATAGCACTAGAAGGACATCTATTGATCAAATAAACATGAGTATTGTATTTTAAATTTCAAGAAAATAAAATTTTAACTTTCAGCTTCGCTATGAACTTCTGAGTATGAGTTAAAATATTTTAGCAGCGATACTTTTTACACGTGCTTGTCTCAAATTCGATATGACGTAAATTTTATTAATCATCGAGACTAATTAAATTTTTTTAACCTAAATAATTTATCTTAAGTTAATTTTTTATTTATTTTAGACCAACCAACAAATTGAAAACTAATGAAAATAAAACATCTTCTCGACCCATTTTCGGTCAATTCATTGAACTTAGTTTTAACCATTTTTCATCCAACTTTTCACTTAGACTCAACTTCATTATCATGCTATTCTACTACAAGAAAGACTTCTCCAAATATCCCTTTATTTCTTGCCAAATTAAACAAACCAAACAACCCCTTAACCCTGCCAATTTGTAACTCCAAACATTCCCTAGTGACTAAGCAAAAAACCACCCACTTCCTCCCATTTCCTTCAGCCATTTTCTCTCCCATGATCAACACTTTTTACCCACCTTGTTTCCCACCTATTGCACTAATTTACTCCCAACCAATTGTTGAAAACCATCCCCAAAGGTCCCCATTTTCACTCATTCGATCAGCCCCAAAATTGCAACTTTTTACTCTAGTTTCATCTCAATTTCTCTACATACTTTGGTCCTAAGTTTCATCAACAAGCCAGCCAATTTTTCTCCTCTTCTTTCCCAGCAATAAACCTTATACCTTTTTCCCAAAATATGTCCACAAAAGTCCCTTCATCCAAAATCTGATCAGAAACTTGCTGAAAACATGCCCCCATCAAGTCCTTTTGCCATCAGTTTTATGGCCATCAAGATCATCAAATTCCAGCCCCCAAATGTCCCCCTTTCAGCCACAAAAACTCTGATTTTTATTTCTCTGCTCTTCAACCACCATAAACCGGCAGGAATATTTCCTATATTCTGTCCAAAGTTTCGGCCATCTAAGTCACATATTTCCAACCCAAAAGGTCTCCTTTTTCGGCCAGCAAAATCATATATTTCCTCATCCTTCTTCACCTCTTTATTTTAATCACTCAAACCACACTACGACACTCAGATTTTGGAAATGAAATGGCAAACACGGGGTCATTATTTGAGGAAAAAGAAATAGTCCTTTTTAAACCACAAATCAATTCAACGGGAGTTTTATTTTCAAGGTAGTTTAATATCCTACTTTAAACACGACGTTATGAAAGATATTTTGAGAAATATACATGAATTTTTATACCTTTATTAATGATTAATGATGGAACATGATGATAGTGATTGAAGGTCATCACTTATGTTTTCACGTGGTGCTGGTTACCGAAGATGTTGTTCCCAAGTATGTTTTTGTCATGGCGCATATTAATTTTGTATATTTTTTCATAAGTTAGTATAATTTACTACTGAGTGTTTCTTATTAAATAGTCATCCCAAAATAATTAAATGTCCATATTGAAAAGGTTGGTGTTAGCGCGACAGCGTAAAGTACTACATTGAAGGAAATACTTAGTTTATTTATTTTATGGCTTGACATCGATATAATCGAGCCCTTTATGATGTAAAAACTTAAGTTAAATGGTGTATTTATTATCTTTAATTGTGTAAATTGCTAGAAAAATCGAATCTATATTTTAGATTGCCGGTTCGAATTTAAAGATGGAGAATTGTGAAGTGGTCTGTCTTTAACTTTGAAGTATCGTAACTTATTGTGTAATTTGAATTTTGAGTCAAACTAGTGGCATTTGATAGGTATAAAAAAATTTCGTATGAATTTATTATAATTGTTTTACTAGACTACGTCAGTGCACTAGGGACAATTTTTCAAACAGCTTTGGCCATATGTTTCACATATCAAACGACTTTGTTAAGGTCTAAAATTTTAATAAGTTATAGCCTAAGGTTCCAAATATTTACAATTCAAATCTAGTAATTTTTGGAATACGTTTATTTGGTCAAATAATTTGTGGAAACACCTAATGCAGTTTTGGTAAAACCTTAAAAATTTAGAAGATTAATTCATCTTATCTTGCGTGCTTGATACTTTCCGCCATATTTAAATTTTTAAAACCATTCAAGGACATGGAAAAGATTATTTTGGAGTTGTCAAATATTATTTAAAGATTTTTAAGTGGCCCTCCAGTTTGAGAAAATCCAGGGCGATATAACTTCACCCCTAAAATCATTTGGAATCCTGAAGTGATGAATAAGCCTCTATAATTGTTGATTATAGTTGTGTTCATCCTCTTAGCAATTCTATTTTATTGATGAGTGAATTTGACTGACATATGTATTCGAATTTTTTTTTTCACAAAAATTATCAAATTCCATATTGAATTTCAAAAAGGCTTTACTTTTAGCTTTTAAGAAATAAACCCAAGTCTTCCTAGTATAGTCATCAACTATAGAGAGAAAATACTTATTTCTTCTATATGTGGGATCTCTTTTAGGTCTCCATAAACCAGAATGAATATATCCTAAAAAAGCCTTGGAAGTATGCGTTCCAATTTTAAAACTAAGTCTTTTTTTGTTTTCTTAGGATTCAGGTTTTACAAAAGTCAACTTTTGACACTTTATCCTATCCTAGCAAATTTGTTTGCTTAATAATGAAAGACCATTTTCACTAATGTTTCCTAATATTTTGTGCCAAAAGTTTTAATGATCAACTTCAGCATTACATAATGTTGTTTTCGCTAAGAGGATGTATAATCTACCCTTGGACACCTTTAAAGATCACTAAGGACCCAACTAACAATTTCATAATCCCATCTTTAATTTTGCATTCACATCCCTCATCATCTAATGTTCCTAATGAAATTAGATTCCTCGTAAGGCTAATCACATGTCTAAATTCTTTAAGTGTACTATTAGTACCATCACGATGTTTTAACAGTATAAACCATAGTCCAACTATAGGAGAAGATTTATTGTTCCCCATATAAACATTTGCACCCAATTATTTCTTTATAGCAAGTAAAGGCATTTTTATCACGACATATATGGTAAGAATGACCAGAATCAAAAATCCAATACATGTTACATTGATAGTCGGTTATAGCATAAACTTGCACATCATCATAAACATTTTTTTTATTTTTCGGATTATTATCCATTTATTTATTTTTCTTCTTCAAATCATAACAATCCCTTTTAGCACGGCTAAATTTTCCACCGTTATAGCACATTTTTCCAATCATAGACTTAAATCTTGATTTTACCTTATTTTTACCTTTATGATTATAATTTTGGTTGTCTATTTTTACAATTCTTCCTCTCACAAACATATTTTCTTCTTTATTTGAGAGTCTGTGATCTTGTTTTACTTCCAGTTCTATAGATCTTAATGCATCAAATATAATAGAAATAGACATATCATCTCTATCATATTTTATAACATTTTTATTTTCTTTAAAATGATCACGCACAAAATTCAACAAAATAACAGCTAATTCTTCACCAACAAACTTCTTATCAACATTTGACATGCTTTGCACAAGTTTACTAAATTCATCAATATTGCATCAAAATCCTTTAAAGGATCATTTTAAAGCTGAAAAGCCTTAAAGAAAATAAACCTTGTTTGGTATGGTTTTAATCAAGAAAAGGTCATCTAATTTTTTCCACAATTCTATAGTTGTTTTGTGTTCAGAAACTTGTCTTAACACCTTGTCAAATTAATGAGAAAAATTGAACTATAAGATATACCATAATTTTATAGGGTCTTCAAAAAGCTTTAGAGACCCTTTGCTATACCATAATGGTCTTCATCTTTTGTTTCCACAAAGATTAAGTCCCATTTTCCATCAAACTTTTCAAGTTTGACCTTCGAACCTATACCAAGATTTTGTAAAAGGGTGGATTTCTAGAAACCTTATGTTTGTAGTCAATTTTGTTTAAAGAACATGAACTTAATAATACCAACAAACCAATTTTGGAGAATTTCAGCAAGAATCAGAGAAGCAGTTTACAATAAAGGTTCAACTCAGGCACGTAATTAAAAAATTTAAGAGTAAATCTGTCCAAACATTTAATTTTTCAATAAAACATTACATGAGAAATCCTAACTAAAGAGCACAAGAAATAAGAAGTGCATATAAATCAAGATATATAACTTTCAAGAACGAGGATCTAGTAACCTCTAGTCACAAAAAATGGACAGATCTTACCAAAAAATTTAAGAAAGCTGCGAAAAATATATAGAACCTCCTACAAGCCGTATTAATCCATCCAAGAATTTAAGAAATCTACTAGATCTGGTCCCAAGAGACTTTGGCCACTTTAGATCCTTACATATCTAAGGTCAAAGACATCACCCAAAGGGCCAATACAAGCCAAAAAATGGCTCAGATACCACTATAACATTTTAACACTCAAGATCTCACACAAATTAGACCATCGAGAACAAAACAAAAATAACACCTGAGATTGTTAACTCAATTCAACCAGAAAGTCCTAGTTTGGGGGACTCAGTTGAGGCAGTCACGCATGAGAAAATACACTATAACTAAATCAAAATCTATTAGAGTATACCAAGATGTTAGATCGTTTCAGATCTAACTAGAATAAAAAAAAAAAAGATAACAATTCTATACACACAAACACAAGGTATTCAAAACAGCTTAAATCACACATAGAATCATGAAATACAAGAATCTATCAGTTAGATTCTAGATTTCATATCCAAGAAAAGAATTTACAGATCTATGGCCAAAAACACTAGAGGAGAAAATGAAAACAAAAGGGATAGAGAGAAGAATGACAGAAAATCAGATGAAGAAGTGAGATAGAGACCGTGCGTATCAACTATTCACATCCTTTAAATGGTAAGTGAGTTGAGTCTACATGCCACTGAACCATTGGCCATTCTAGCAGTAGAAACGTGTCTTCAGGAAAAGCATTCCATGAACACGCTTTAATGAACCACATGATTCTTACTTTTGCTTTTGAGGCTCTACAATTGTAGATTGGCCTCTATTACATTAAGATCAAGCAACAAAATGGATAAGAATGAAGTTTACAACATGGTTTCCACTCATAAACCAAATTCACATATATTCCCAATGTTTCTCTTAAAAATTACTCAAAGAACACTTAACCACAAAATATCAAAGAACGACGCCATTTTCATAGCCTAACCAAAGAACCAAATGTTCACCATTAGAAAAGAGAAGAAGACTGGAACCACGAAGACAAAAAAAAAAAACTCATAGAAGCTGCATTTGCACACTCACACACTAATCCTAACCTGAAAATGGGCCTTATATATAGCACACTCAACGGCTAAGATCAAGCATAGCATTCCAATGGTTGTAATCAGACTCAAGCCATTAACACTAAATGCATTTTAGGTCTTGAACTAAAGGCGCACTTTCAAAAGTCAGGGCATCAGAGTGGGCTCTTAGTTGGACTTATAACCTTTGGGTCTTTCTTCATATGGGTCACCGGCAATTATAATCTCTACCTTGGACCATATGTCCGTTTACTTAGTGCAACAAAAACTTTTCTTCAATTTGGTTCATTGCCTCTGGGTACGTGCAAAGAAACGTAAACAAGTTAGAACAAAAGCAAATATAAAAAACTACAAAACTTAAAACAATTTGCTTAAGATAACTATACTTCTAGCCTGAGGCAATGTTAAGTTAACTTAAACATGACATAAACTTGCTTAGGAAAGTGGTTTAGTTCCTACATCAGGGGGATTAAACTGAGATGGAATCTTATAAAAGCAAATTAGTTTATTAGATACAATATCTCTGATTAAGTGAAGTCTAACATCAATATGCTTTGTCTTGTCATGGAAGATTGGATTCTTGCAAAGTTGTAGGCTAACTATGAGAATAAACGACAACAACATTATGTAAGAGACTTAACTAATTTATTAAACCATTAAGACATAATGCCTCTTTGATAGCTTAAATTATGTACAATGCCACAATATGTTATAATTGTGACTTCCAACTGATACAAGAATCACAGAGTAAAACATTTGAAGTAGTAGACTTTCTAATGTCTTGTCATAGCTTATAATAGGCATCCACTTAGCCTTTTAGTTTTATCCCTTCACTACGATGTCTGAAACTAATCCTACATTAGAACTACCCTTTAACTACTTTAAGAGCCATTTCAAAGTCTCCCAATGTTGTATATATGGATGTCATTTAAGGACCAAGACAAATTTGGTTCTATCTCTAACAATATACATTCCTAGATCCTTTATATCAAATTCGGAACTCAATGAAAATTTGATGTTACTAATAATGTCATCACATAAGCTAACTATTAACATATCATCAGCATACAACAATAAGAACGCATGTATTTTGCTATAGGTAGTTCTGATTTAAAGTAAAGACAATGATCAAATTCACTTTTGCTAAAATCCAAAGATAATATAAAAGAATCAAATCTTTTATTACACTACCTGGGAGATTATTTCAAACCATAGAGAGATTTGTTAAGCAAACACACATAGTCAGACTTGTGTTTATCAACAAAACAAATAAGCTAGTTTATATAAATCTTTTATTCAAGTTTACCATGTGAAATGTTAGTTTTAACATCACGCTCTTCCATTTTCCCATAGAATGAGCAACTAAAACAAACATAGCTCTTATAGTGGTATACTTAACAAGTAGGAAAAATATTTCATTATAATCTATGTCTCATTTTTTAGTAAAGCCCTTTGCAACAAGTCTAACTTTAAATCTTATAGGTTCTACCTTACTATTACATTCTTTAACCTTCTAATTCCATCTACAGTCAACTATGTAATTATTTTTATGTTTAGAAACTAATTCCAGTTCTTATAGTTGTATAATGATGTCATTTTATCATTCATAACTGCCCACCATAGGTTAGCTTTATCACTATTCACTGCATCATTAAAGGTTTTGGGTTCATTATCACTAAACTCTTCTAAAGAGTTAATAGTTAGGACAACAAGGTCATAATAAGTGAACCTAGAAGGCAATTTAGTTTGTCTTCTATACCTATCTCTTGTCAGGTGGCTGTCTTTTAAACGTCTTGTCCTTCTTCTAACGGTTGATCCACTTCTAATTCAATTTTTTATTTATCTTTTTAAGGTGAATTAGGTTGATCGTGCTCCACCTCAAGATGAGTGATCACCTCACGATCATTCAATTTCCCAAACTTCACCTTACTCTCAGTCTTACCTAACTCATTACATGTAATAAGAGTATCATCAGTTTTAACTAAAAATGGCATTTCATCTTCTTTAAATATGACATGTCTACTCAAAATGGTTTTAAAACCTTCAAGCCCTTTAGCCCACAATCTATATTCCTCTTATCAAGGTATTCTAAGAAAACACATTTATAGAGTTGAACCAATCAGTTGTCCTCCAATACCACACTTCTTCATGAGTTTTACCATTTAAAAAAGTAGTCAGATAACAAGTTGTAACAACTATCTCTCTCCAAAAATGTTTAGAAAGCCAGAGCTTGAAAACATACACCTTACCCTTTCAAGAAGGGCCATATTCATCCTCTTAGCAACTACAAGGGTTTAAGGGACTATTTTGTGTCTTTTAATCCCATTTAGATTACAAAAATCATCAAAAGTTCTTTTGCAAAATTCTAGTCCATTATCAATTCTTAAACATTTTAATGTTTTGCCAGATTGATTTTCAAGAAAAAATTTCCAATTTTGAACTTATCAAAAGTTTCATACTTTTGTTTTAACAATTGACTCGTTGTTTTCTTGAAAAATCATCTTTAATTGACATAAAATATTTGTTTTCTCCATGAGTAGATGTGCTAGAAGGACTCCATAAATCAGAGTGCACATATTCAAGAATGGATGATATTTCATGTAAGCCATCTGAAATTGGACTCTGTGATGTTTTCTCAAAACACAAGTTTTACAAAACGTTAAGTATGTTATCTTATCTTTTACAAAAATCCATTGTTTCTGCAGGCTATGAAGACCTCTATTACTTATATCCTTTTATGCAATAAATTAGTGTAATCACCCTTAACAAAGTTAGCCATTGTCTGCAGGTACCCTATCTATTTTGGTGAAGTACCAGCCGTTTGTCTTATACTCTTTGATTACAAGGAGTGTTGCTTTTGTAATTTTAAAAGAACAATATCCAAACTTGCCATCAAAGTTGGAATCTTCAAAAGATCCATGGAAATAAGATTTTTGGCCAAATCAGGAATGTGCCTTGCATTTTCAACAAGACAAACACAACTAGTGTCAAATTTGACTCAAATTGTTTCCCATAACCACCATCCCATTGCTGACTTTAATACAGCTGCATAACATGTCCATTGTTGGTGTCACATGAGAAGTACACCCACAATCAAGCAACCACCCATGAGACTGATCATTGGAAGAGACTAAATTTCCTAAAAGTTCAATTTATTTACTTTTAATACTACATACATATCACCTGGAGCATCATAACTAGACGCAGCAACATTACTTTGCTCAGGTTTGTTTTTTCTGGCAATTGTTAGGTAACTTGTAGCAATTTTTAATATAATGATCCACTTTACCACACTTACAACACTTTGTATTACCTAAGTTACAACACTTTGTACCCTTAACCTTAGACTTCGATCTAGACTTACCATTCTCTTTCTTATTATGATGTTGGCCACAAGCGTTACTCCCTTCTTGACTATTAGAGTGCCTAAACTGAGACCCACCTCTTGCAAATAACCCCTCACCTTTATTCTTACCATTTCTTTCATTTTTAAGCTCTAGATTCTTACTTCTAAAGGCATTGATAACAATGTATGTAGTAAGATCATTTCTACCATACTTAACAAATTTTTACCATCTTTATAGGCTTCAGAAATAACATTTAACATAACATTGACCATATATTCATCCAGACATTTATCACCACAGTTCTTATCATGAATCACTTGTTGAAAATATCAAAAATTTATCCAATTTTTTTGAAAAATATATCTTCCAGTTGAAATTTTTGTCCAACAAAAATAATTTATGTAGAAGAGATTTTTCTAAATAAGTTGATTATAGGCTTCCACAAAGCTTTAGCATCATTAAGGGTTCCTACTTTTCTTACACAGAGTCCGGAAGATGGAGTATAATAGAAGTATATGCAAGTTCATAAGCTTCTCTTTTGTTCATCAGTCACAGTACATCATAAGATTTATCAATAGCCTTCGAAACTTTTTGTTGAAACAAAATGCCTTTCATTTTTTTTTTTTTTTTGGCTAAATAGAAAAATCACATTTTCCATTAAATTGATCTAAATGAAAACTCGAAGTTTAATAAAAGTCAACAACAAGAAATATATCTCAACACCAATTTATCAGAAAGGAAATACATGCACAAAATTATGCTTCAAAAAGATACAAAATTTTTAAAAAATAAATAAAAATCGTGGAGAAACTGATAATCAAGAAAACTGCAGGATTATGTGAGAATCAAGTTTCCAGATCAAGAGATAAATCAAGAAGGTTTCAAGGAAGAGAATCTAACAATATACTTGGTAGTAATAGATCAAACAAAGACAATGTTCACAAAGAATATAAGAAAATATGCAATTAATCAACACTTAATCACATATATGTCTCAAGTTACAGTTTCTTGAAGAAGAATATTAAAACAAGATTTTAGAATAAGAAATCACTTAAAGTCAGAAATTAGAGATGCATAAAATACACAGATTTACTTCTAATTCCAAAAACTTATTTTAAAACGATTTTATATAAGAACGGCCTCTTATTATTAGAAACACGTAGTTAATTCAAAGAAAATAGGATCAAGAATGTTTACCTACACAAAGTAAGTGAAAAGAAATACTTGCAATCATGAGAGATTGTCTCATTAATAAAGAGAATAAAGTTCATGAGAGATTGTCTCAGTAATAAAGAGAAGGAAGTTATATCGCAAGAACATCATATCTCGCTCTGATACCACATGTTACAAATATTCACAGTAGTTAGATCCAACATTCACCCACATCAAACATCAAGAATGAGGACATATTAAAAGAAAATGACACCAAATATGTTCGTCCTTTGTAGGAACAGGCAGATCGGCCTCTATTGCACTAAGATCAACTAACAAAATGGTCAGGAATGGAGTTTAGAAAAGGGTAGTCCACTTAGGAACTTAGATTTGTACATATCTCTCTGTTTCTCTAAGAAATTACACAAAGAACTTCTAACCACAATAGATCAGAGAACAATTGCCTCATAACTTTTAGTAATCAACACACGGTTAGTGTAGTGACACTATTTCGTAGCCTAACCAGAGAACCAAATGTTTAGCACCGCATAAAAGAGAAGAAAGCAGAAGAATCACGAAGAGAGAGAGAGAGAGAGAATCTCGGAGAAGCTGCGCTACACTACTAACCCTAACCTGAAAATGGGTTTTTATATGGGTAATGAGGTAACATAGCCTCTCTCCAACATGTTTTTGTTCAAAAAGCCTTTGACCAAACTAAAAGAAAAGAAAAAATAGAAAACCTAATAACAAAGCAAAAAGGCTTTTATACCCTTCACATTTAATTCCACTTTCCTCTTTTCATTCTTCACTTTCATCTTACCAAAAACCCCAAACCCCCAAACAATACAGTTGATTATTCTGAAATATTATATAACTATCTTTGTGCCTTCTGCTGCATCTAACTAGAATGCTTTTTCTTTGCTGGACAGTACAATGAATATATTTCTCATCCAATAAATTTTGAATGCTTTTTCTCTGCTGCATCTAATTAGAAACTATTTGTTTTAAGTCCTTGCATGGATGCTTTGATGTTGATACCATCCTCATTTCTGGATGCCATTAGTTAATTGCCTGGTCAATTCATATAATCTTCTAAACGTTCAAATTATTCTAAATCTTAGTCAGAAAGTCTCATAAACTCCAACAAATTGTACTTCTGTAATGTGTATTAAATAATATTTTCTTGTCTGTAATTTATTTCAGCTTTCTGTACGTGCATCCAATTTCCTCTTGGTTGACCTTTAAATGCTTCCATTTTTCTGAACTTAAACAAGTTAGACGAGGAAGAAAGAGATCTCCCTGGGATCACTGCAGCATGTGTAGTATATATGTGTCTTCATGTATGTTGTTTGTCATAAGGTTTTTTGGATGTATATAACGTTGGGATATTTTCTCAAAATTTGGTAGTCAAAACTTGGAAGACTTCTAGGTCGACTAAAATTACAATTTTTCTAATCTTGGACACTTTGGTAGTCGAAATCTGGAAGACATCTAGGTCAACTAAAATTGAACAAGTTTCCAAATCTTGGACTCCTTGGCAGTTTAAACTTGTAAGAAAATTAGGTCATTCGTTAACTATAAATTAACGTGATTTATTCTCTTTTGTAGAAGTGACTTGAGGATTTTGAGAAAAAAATTGTAAGCCTTGTTTTTCTTGTTTTCTTTGTGGGTTATAGAAAGAGTAAAAATTGGTGGGTGTGGTAAAGCTTAGGAAATTATTTTTCATGAGATACTTGAAAATTTTGGTAGATAAAATCTATATGATTGTAACAATTTTTTATATAGGGAAAACTTTGACAGTCCGTAAATCTTTCTCTATTTTTATATTTTTCTCTTTCGTTAATTTTCTCTGAACAAGGATCTTGTGGGCAATAAAGAAATTGATCTCAATTTCCAACATATAAGGTCATGTTTTGTACCATTATGTTTTTCTTACTAAGATAATGAGGCAATTTTGCCTCTTACACTGAACTATGCAATGATGATCAACACTTTATCGAGAATAAAAAGTATATCAACAAAACACTGTTAGTTTTACTATTATTTAGTCAATTTTAATAAGAAAATAATATTTCAATTTTATTTAAGAAAATAATATTTCCGTAGCAGGTGAAAAATCTTGTGTTAGTTACATATATACCGTATATTCTTTCTAAAGTTTTGAGTTTTACTGGGTGTGAAGAAAAAAATTAAAAAATACTATGTGAATGTATTTTTTGTTGGTTTTTCAGTTTTGAAAAGTCATTACGTGTCTAATAACGGCGTTGAAGTCGTTTCAATTTAGTAACAAGTCGCACATGTATCAATTTGACATAACAAAACATTGAAGTCGTTATTATTAAAAATAAAGATAGTGAAATCGTTCCATCACATATAATTTGTCCTGCAAGTATCTTTGGCATCAAGACACTGACGTCATTATGGTAAAGACAACAACCTTGATGTCGTTACATGTCCGATAACGACATTGAAGTCGTTTCAATTTAGTAACAAGCATATGTATCGATTTTACATAACGATATTGAAGTCATTATGATAGAAATAACGACATTGAAGTCATTCTAGCACATTTTCATCCTGAGCGTTCGCCTAGTAGAAGCAGAAGTAAATCTGCTTCTGTTTTCACCAAGTGGGTGAACGCCCACTTATTGGCCTGGGCGAACAATAATTTTTTTAAAAAAATAATTTTCTTTTCTTTTTATTTATCAAGTAACAAGTCGCACATGTATCGATATGACATAACGAGATTTAAGTCGTTATGATAAAACTAACGACGTTGAAGTTGTTCAAGTAAATATAACTTGTGCATTTATTGATTTGACATAACGACATTAACGTCGTTATAGTAACAATAACGATATGTATGTCGTTTCAATACAAAATACTGCTATAACTACATTGAAGTCGTTTAAGCTAAAAAGGTAACGAGATTGATAACGTTCCGACTAAAAATGTCGAATTGAACGTCCACAGCCACTTGGCATGCCTCCGACATACCTGGAAGGTCTGAAAAAGATTATCGATCCCACTCGAACGACGAAGGAAAGAAGAACGTAGTTACCTTATTCCCACCGGAGAACTTCGAAGGTGGTTGACATCACTAGGAACCTCTAAGGTAGTCGATACGGGCACGTTCCTCAAACCGAATCGTCGGTTCTCACTTGAAAGTAATGCTTATATCAATGAATGATGCTTTGAGTCGACTGGAGTGCAAAACGATTGTCCAGCCCAAAAAAATGACATTGGGTTCGTTCCTGTTCTAAGAAAACGATAAATATGTCGTTCAATACAAAATACAGTTATAACTACATTGAAGTCGTTTAAGTTAAAAGACAACGAGATTGTATCGTTCCGGCTAAAAAAGTCGAATCAAACGTCCATGACCACTCAACATGTCTGACATACCTAGGATATCCAAAAAAGGTTATCAAGTGGGTTGTTCACACTTGTATGATGAAGAAAAGACGAATGGAGTTTCCTATTCCCACCGGAGAACTTCGAAGATGGTTGAATACACTAGGAACTTTTAAGGTAGTTGATACGGGCACGTCCCTCGAATCGATTCATCAGTTCTCACTTGAAAGTAATGCTTATACCAATGAATGATACTTCGAGTCGACCGAAGTGCGAAACGATAGTCCAACCCACAAAACGACATTGTGATCATTCTTGTTATAAAAAAACGATATTTATGTCGTTATAATACAAAATACATCTATAACTACATTGAAGTCGTTTCAGTGAAAAGGTATCGAGATAGATATTGTTCTGACTAAAAAAGTCTAATCAAACATCCACCCCACTCGACATGCCTCTGACATAGGAGGTCTGAAAAAGTTTAACAAGTGGGTTGATCCTACTTGGACGACGAAGGAAAGATGAATGGAGTTTCCTTATTCCCAATGGAGAACTTCTAAGGTAGTCGATATGGGCATGTTTCTCGAACCGATTCGTTGGTTATCACTTGAAAGTAATGCTTTTACCAAGAAATGATGTTTTTAGTCGACCGGAGCACGAAACGATAGTTAAACCCACAAAACGACATTGTGATCGTTCTAGTTATAAGAAAATAATATTTATGTTGTTATCAAACAAAATACATCTATAACTACATTTCAGTCATTTCAGTTAAAACGTAACAAGATTGATATCGTTACGGCTAAAAAATTCGAATCTAACGTCCACGACCACTCAACATGCCTCCGACATACTTGGGAGGTCCAAAAAAAGTTATCAACTAGGTTGATCACACTTTGACAACGAAGGAAAGACGAACGGAGTTTCCTTATTTGCACTGGAGAACTTCGAAGGTGGTTGAATACACTAGGAATTTTTAAGGTAGTTGATACGGGCACGTCCCTCAAACCGATTCATCGGTTCTCACTTGAAAGTAATGCTTATACCAAAGAATGATGCTTCGAGTCGACCGATGTGCAAAACGATAGTCCAACCCACAAAACGACATTGTGATCATTCTAGTTATAAGAAAATTATATTTATGTCGTTATAATACAAAATACATCTATAAATACATTGAAGTCGTTTCAATTAAAAGGTAACGAAATTGATATCGTTTTGGCTAAAAAATTTAAATCGAACGCCCACACCACTCGACATGCCTCCGACATACCTGGGAGTCCGAAAAAGGTTATTAAGTGGGTTGATCCCACTTGGACAGCGAAGGAAAGATGAATGGAGTTTCCTTATTCCCACCGGAGAATGTCTAATGTGGTTGACAACATTGAGAACTTCTAAGGTAGTTGATACGGGCATGTTTCTTGAACCGATTCATCGGTTCTCACTCGAAAGTAATTATTTTACCAAGGAATGATGCTTCGAGTCGACCGGAGTGCGAAACGATAGTCCAACACACAAAACGACATTGTGTTTGTTCTAGTCATAAGAAAACGATATTTATGTCGTTACAATACATAATATAGCTATAACTACATTTAAGTCGTTTCAGTTAAAAGGTAACAAGATTGATATCGTTCTGGTAAAAAAAGTCAAATCGAACGTCCAAGTCCACTCGGCATGCCTCTGACATACCTAGGAGGTTCCAAAAAAGGTTATCAAGTGGATTATTCCCACATGGACTACGAAGGAAAGACGAACGGAGATGCCTTATTCCTACTGAAGAATTTCGAAGGTGGTTGACAACACTAGGAACTTCTAAGGTAGTTGATACGAGCACGTCCCTCAAACCGATTCGTTGGTTCTCACTTGAAAGTAATGCTTCTACCAATGAATGATGCTTTGAGTCTACCAGAGTGCGAAATGATAGTCCAACCCACAAAACAATATTGTGTTCGTTCTAGTTATAAGAAAACGATATTTATGTCTCTATAAAACAAAATACATCTATAACTACATTGAAGTTGTTTCAGTTAAAAGGTAAGAGAATTGATATTGTTCTGGCTAAAAAGTCTAATCAAACGTCCACACCACTCGACTTGCCTCCGACATACCTGGGAGGTCTGAAAAAGGTTAACAAGTGGGTTGATCCCACTTGGACGACGAAGGAAAGTTGAACGGAGCTTCCTTATTCCCACCGGAGAACTTCGAAGGTGGTTGACAACATTGAGAACTTCTAAGAAAGTTGATACGGGCATGTTTCTCGAACCGATTCGTCGGTTCTCACTTGAAAGTAATGCTTTTACCAATGAATGATGCTTCGAATCGACTGGAGCACGAAACGATAGTCTAACCCACAAAACGACATTGTGATCGTTCTAGTTATAAGAAAATAATATTTATGTCGTTATCAAACAAAATATATCTATAACTAAGTTGAAGTCGTTTCAATTAAAAGGTAACAAGATTGATATTGTTACGGTTAAAAAAGTCGAACCAAACATCCACGACCACTCAACATGCCTCCGACATAACTGGGAGGTCCAAAAAATGATATCAAGTGGGTTGATCACACTTTGACGATGAAGGAAAGACGAATGGAGTTTCCTTGTTTGCACTGGAGAACTTTGAAGGTAGTTGAATACACTAGGAATTTTAAGGTAGTTGATACGGGCACGTCCCTCGAACCGATTAGTCGGTTCTCACTTGAAAGTAATGCTTATACCAAGGAATGATGCTTCGGGTCGACCGATGTGCGAAACGATAGTCCAACCCACAAAATGACATTGTGATCGTTCTAGTTATAAGAAAATTATATTTATGTTGTTATAATACAAAATACATCTATAAATACATTGAAGTCGTTTCAGTTAAAAGGTAACGAGATTGATATCGTTCGGGCTAAAAAAGTTGAATCGAACGTCCACACCACTCGACATGCCTCCGACATACCTGGGAGTCCAAAAAAGGTTATTAAGTGGGTTGATCCCACTTGGACAATGAAGGAAAGATGAACGGAGTTTCCTTATTCACACCGGAGAACTTCGAATGTGGTTGACAACATTGAGAACTTCTAAGGTAGTTGATACGGGCATGTTTCTTGAACCAATTCGTCGATTCTCACTCGAAAGTAATTATTTTACCAAGGAATGATGCTTCGAGTCGACCGGAGTGCGAAACAATAGTCCAACACACAAAATGACATTGTGTTCGTTCTAGTTATAAGAAAACGATATCTATGTCGTTACAATACAAAATATAGCTGTAACTACATTTAAGTCGTTTCAGTTAAAAGGTAACAAGATTGATATCGTTCTGGCTAAAAAAGTCGAATCGAACATCCACGTCCACTCGGCATGCCTCCAACATACCTAGGAGGTTCCAAAAAAGGTTATCAAGTGGGTTGTTCCCACTTGGACTACGAAGGAAAGACAAACGGAGTTGCCTTATTCCCACCAAAGAACTTCGAAGGTGGTTGACAACACTAGGAACTTCTAAGGTAGTTGATATGAGCATGTCCCTCGAACCGATTTGTTGGTTCTCACTTCAAAGTAATGGTTATACCAACGAATGATGCTTCGAGTCTATCGGAGTGCAAAACGATAGTCCAACCCACAAAAGAACATAGTGATCATTCTAGTTACAAGAAAACGATATTTATGTCGTTATAATACAAAATACATCTATAAATACATTGAAGTCTTTTCAGTTAAAAGGTAGCGAGATTGATATCATTCCGGCTAAAAAAGTTGAATCGAACGTCCACACTACACGACATACCTCCGACTTGCCTATGAGATCCGAAAAAGGTTATTAAGTGGGTTGATCCCACTTGGACGACAAAGGAAAGATGAACAGAGTTTTCTTATTCCCACCGAAGAACATTGAAAGTGGTTGACAACATTGAGAACTTCTAAGGTAGTTGATACGAGCATGTTTCTTGAACCGATTCGTCGATTCTCACTTGAAAGTAATGATGTTACCAAGGAATGATGTTTCAAGTCGACCGGAGTGCAAAACGATAGTCCAACACACAAAACGATGTTGTGTTCATTCTAGTTATAAGAAAACGATATTTATGTCTACAATACAAAATACAGCTGTAACTATATTTCAGTCATTTTAGTTAAAAGGTAACAAGATTGATATCGTTCTGGCTAAAAACGTTGAAACAAACATCTACGTCCACTCGGCATGCCTCCGACATATCTAAGAGGTTCCGAAAAAGGTTATCAAGTGGGTTCATCCCACTTGGATGACGAAGGAAAGACAAACGGAGTTGTCTTATTCCCTCCAAATAACTTCGAAGGTGGTTGACAAAACTAAGAACTTCTATAGCAGTTTATACGAGCACGTCCTTCGAACCGATTCGTTGGTTCTCACTTGAAAGTAATGCTTATACCAATGAATGATGCTTCGAGTCTACCGGAGTGCGAAACGATAGTCCAACCCACAAAACAACATTGTGTTCATTCTAGTTCTAAGAAAACGGTATTTATGTCGTTACAATACAAAATACAACTAGAACTACATTGAAGTCGTTTCAATTAAAAGGTAATGAAATTTATACATGTAAAATAAAGACATCCACATCGTTTTAGTTTTGTCGTTTTAGTTTTGACGTAACGATGTTCATGTTGTTTTAATAACGAGATTTAAGTCGTTATCATAAAAATAACGATATTGAAGTCGTTTCAGTACATATAATTCGTGTATTTTTGTATTTGATAAAACGAAATTGACGTCGTTATAGTAATAATAACGATATTTAAGTCGTTTGTTTGTTAAAAAAAATATCATGTTAGTGAAATAACGACATAAAAGTTGTTCTCTTACAAGAATAACGACATCATAGTCGTTATGCGTCAGCATACAAGAATATATTAGCCGTTTCGTATTTCATTTTTCCATTTTTTTTTTGTCTTTTGACTTTTTAGCCAGATAACATTAAATGAAGACCCTTTAAATGAAGACATTGTTTGACTAGACCTTTTAAATGAAGGCCCCTTTTTATATATAGAGAAAATGCATTTGAGGTCTTGAACTAAATTAAGCACACTTCCAAAGGTTATTGCAAGAGAATAGGCTTCTCATTTGGACTTATAACCTTTGGGCATTTCATCATATGGATCACCACCAATTATTGGAGGTATGACAGCTTGCAAGATTATAGTACTCTTTTAAACATATCTCGAACTGTGATTATACCAGGGAAGTGATAATGAGCATACTCAAAAGCCACATGGCAGCAAACTCATTGGATTTTGTGTGCTGTCTTCTTTGGGTTGTGCAACCCACGGAGAGAGAAAAAAAACAACTAGAATGTTAGACTTACAATTTTTCTCTCAAAAACTCTCAAGTCACACTTACAAAAGAGAATAAACCACGTCAATTTATAGTTAACGTATAATCCAATTTTCTTTCAAATTTTGATTATCAAGCTGTCCAAGATTTGAAAACTTGTTTAATTTTAGTTGCCAAATATAATATAATATAATATAATATAATATAATATAATATAATATAATATAATATATTATCAAAGCATATCATATCATATCTTTTTCTTTTTAACAATTGGTGCATCTTTTGATTTTGGCAAGTTTTGATAAAATATCCCAACAATCTCCACTTCAACGAAAAACGAGTCAAAACTCAATCATCACTTCTGCAACTCTTCATCTCGATACTTAAAAAAAAACTAGTAAACTTTGACAATCCCAATTCTCAAAATAGAGAATTAACATACTCCACCATATAAGTATAATCACTTAGAAAAAACGAATTCTAAGAATTTCATCGACTCATGTCGAATAAATTTGCTGAAATATTATGGTACAATTCCCTTACTTGACTTACTTGGAAGTTCATCAGCCATCGACATCAATTCCACCGCACACCTTGCATTAATATCAAGCCAATGCCAATGTGCAAATGTGGACCCGCTAGTAATAACACATCATCTATCATGACAATTAGCGCATGCAACAAAGATGTAAATATTTACTCAAGAAACATCAACATCTCCCATAAGGAGACATATTGTCCATATCTGATGTCGAACAGATAGCTGAGCCTGCTCCATCTTTTGGACAATTTTTCCTCGCATTACCAAGTTTTTCAGTATCTTTGTTGGAAATAAGGGTTGGTTTCCCTTTCAAAACCTTGTGAAGTCTAGATTAAATCAAAACATTCTTGACTTGTACTTGCCACAAGTCAAAATTGATTTTTCTGTCAAATTTCTCCACATAATATTTGATAGACATATCTTCTCTGTGCGCCACACCCTGATGCTCTGATACCACTGTTGGGAATTGACCAATTCCTTTATTGCCCACAAGATCATTGTTCAGAGAAAAATAACGAGACATAAAAAATATAAAAGATATAGAGATTTACAGACAGTCAAAGCTTTCCACTATATAAAAAATTGTTACAATCATATAGATTTCACTCACCCAAATTCTCCAAGTATCTCAAAAAAAAATAATATCATAAACTTTACTGCACCCACCAATTTCTACTCTTTGTACAACCCACAAAGAGAACAAGAAAAACAACTAGGATGCTAGACTTATAATTTTCTCTCAAAAACTGTCAAGTCACACCTACAAAAGAGAATAAAGAACGTCAATTTATAGTTAACCTATGACCTAATTTTTTTTCAAGTTTCGAGTGTCAAAGTATCCAAGATTTAGAAACTTGTTCAATTTTAGTTACCAAATATAATATAATATAATATAATATCAAATTATATCATATCATATCTTTTCCTTTTTAACAATTGGTGCATCTTTTGATTTTGAGAAATTTTGAGAAAATATTCCAACAATCTCCACATTAACGAAAAACGAGTCAAAACTCAAGTATCTCTTCTGCTGCTCTTCATCTAGATACTTAAAAAAACTAGTAAACTTTGACAATCCCAATTCTCAAAACTGAGAATTAACATACACCATCATATAAGTATAATCACTTAAAAAAATGAATTCTAAGAATTTCATTGGCTCATGTAGAATAAATTTGTTGAAATATTATGGTGCAACTCCTGTGCTTGACTTACTTGGAAGTTCATCAGCCATCGACATCAATTTCACCGCACACCTTGCATTAATATCAAGCCAATGTCAATGTGCAAATGTGGACCCGCTAGTAGTAACACATCATCTATCATGACAACTAGCGCATGTAACAAGGATGTAAATATTTACTCAAGCAACATCATCATCTCCCATAAATGAGACATATTGTCCGTATCTGATGTCGAACATTTAGCCGAGCCTAATTCATCTTTTGGACAATTTTTCCTCGCGTTGCTAGGTTTTTCAGTATCTTTGTCAGAAATAAGGGTTGGTTTCCCTTTCAAAATCATGTGCAGTCCAGATTAAATCAAAACATTCTTGATTTGTACTTGCCACAAGTCTGTCAAATTTCTCCACATAATATTTGATAGACATATCTTCTCTGTGCGCCAACACTCTGAACGCCCTGATACTCTGATACCACTGTTGGGAATTGACCAATTCCTTTATTGCCTACAACATCATTGTTCAGAGAAAAATAACGAGACAAAAAAAATATAAAATATAGAGAGATTTACGGACCGTAAAATCTTTCCACTGTATGAAAAATTGTTACAATCATATAGATTTCACTCACATACAATCCCCAAATATCTCAAGAAAAATAATACACTAAGCTTTACCGCACCCACCAATTTCTACTCTTTGTACAACCCACAAAGAGAACAAAAAAAGAACAATTAGGATGCTAGACTTATAATTTATCTCTAAAAAACTATCAAGTCACTCCTACAAAAGAGAATAAACGACGTCAATTTATACTTAACGTAAGACCTAATTTCTTTTAAGTTTCCACTGTCAAGGTGTCCAATATTTAAAAACTTATTCAATTTTTGTCACCAAATATAATATAATATCAAATTATATTATATCAAATTTTTTTTCTTTTTAATAATTAATGTATTTTTTATTTTGACAAATTTTGAAAAAATATCCCACACTTGGAACAATCAGATTAAATACAGATGTAACAAGACATTTTGGAGTTTGCGAGGGTTCTCCGTGATCACATGGAGAGTGTGCTGGCTTCCCAATCTCATAGATTAATTGGTTGACTATCAGTAGAAGCTATTGCTGTGAGGGAAGGCTTGGTATTTTCCCATCGCGCTGGTTTCCAAGCACATGACGCGCAATGTGATTGTTTTCACTTGGTACAAGTCTTCAGATCTTTTAGCACTACTTTGAGATGTAGGTTGTGGCACGTGTCAATTCATTCCCAGAAATGGAGATAAAGTGACATATATGTTGGTAGCTTCACTAGATATGCGTTTAGTTTTAAATGGACTAATTGTATTTCATGATTAGCTATTTATGACAACTTGGTTGAATAAATAACAACAAAAATCGCTATATATTAAAAAGCCGCCACTATAATATTAGAGTGACGATTTTGTTGTTACTATAGTCATAGCTTCTTTAGCGACGATAATATTGTCGATATAGGCGTAAAAAAATTTAGTAATTAAATAGAATTAGTTTCATATATCTGAATCCCCGACACGACTCGCCAGCTATTGGCTTGAAACTTGACCCATTGATGGGTCGACCCAACCCGCTTAGGTCTGTGTGACTTATCCCACCAAACTTTGCTAATTATTTTTTTTTTTTAATGGTTGAAATGTGATTAGAACTATTGACTTAAGCGTTGTGAAATTTCAATTCTACAATCGGAGGCAAATATATTCTTGTGATTATATTTGTTTTCATAATACATATTAATTAGTTCAATGAACAACATTTTGTTCTTTGACTAAATGTATATTAAATACATTATCAATAATTTTATATATAGTTATTAGAGAAAAATAAAATTTTACACCCAGTTTTCAAAAAATAAAAAATTCTCACATATAGAAACGACAATTTCACCGCAATAGATCAAGTAGCAAAAAAGAGTGGCATAGCTTCTCGCAACAAATCAAAAGTGTCGTGGCTATATCTTTTATCCTATTTATTGTCGTCGTTTTTTCTTGTAATGCAATCAAAAAAATAAAAAATACTATACATAACTATTTGTGTCTCAATTACATTCGGTTAACATTAGTTATACATATTATAATATTACATGTTATGCATTTATGATTTTTTATATATACTGAAAATAATATTAAGTGTCTGTATAGTTTAACTTAAAATGTTATTAAAAAGTTAAAGTTAGAGTAAACAATTAAATTTAATTATGCAACACACGTCTTAGTCAACTTTTCAATCATACATTTAATCAATTTTTATCAAAATCTATTAAAAATTTTATAAAAGAATTTTGTCGAACAAACCCTAAATCAATTGTTAGGACTTGAAAAAATACATTGATCACATGATTCTCGAAACTACCTTTTTTAATAACTCAAGTGACGTGAAACAATAGACAAACACAGCTATTATATATTCTTAGAATGGCAACCAATATATATATAAATGATTATATATATAAAAATGTTACTTGTTTTACTTGCACCGATTAATCCAAGTCAATGGCCGGCTTATATGTTGTTTAGCTAATAATTGTACGGGTCTTAAACTCCTGCTCACTTATAATGTCCATGCTGAGTTGACATCACATGATTGATAATTCATAGTCCCATACTCATTTTATTTACCAATCATGTGATATCACCTCAACATGAACATTATAAATGAACAACATAAGTAAGTAGGAGATCAAGACCCATAATTATAATATGGTCATTGAATTTATCCAAATAATTGGGCGGCTTATGAACTGTTTAGCCAATAATTGTAGTATTGTCATTGAATTTTCCAAATCATTGGGCGGCTTGTAAACTGTTTAGCTAATAATTGTGCTATGGTTATTGAATTTTATTCCCATGTGTTTGGGTTTTGGGCTTTTTAAGAAATATTGAACAATCATCTGATGTCAATCGTTGAACTGCCCTATGTTGGAGAAATATATACATTTATTTATTTAAATTAAGTTTTCAACAAGACAATTTAGATTATTTTCACAAGTTTTATAATTGGGTTACAACAAAATTTGAACTAAAAATATTTGTCTACTTAAATACAATTTTGAACCGTCTCATTTGAAACTTAAAGTTGTTGGCAAGGGAATGGATTTATATATTAAATTAAATGCATCATCAAGTTACATAAAGATGTATAGTTTGATTCAAATGATTTTGAATCATTTGATAAATGTGAATCATGTCCGTTTGACAAAATGACCTAGATCTCATTTTCTGGAAATGAAGTGTTATAGACATTTTAGATCTTATAAGTCCTGAAGTATATGGACAAATGTCTACATATGTTAGAGGTGGCTTTTCTCACTTCAACACATTTAGAGATGACCATTTTAGATTTGGTTTCATGTACTTGATGAAATTCAAGCGTGAAGCACCTGAAAAGTTCAAAGAATTCAAGAAGAAGGAAAAATGCAAACTGAGAAAAATATTCTGACACATACATCTGATCGAGGTAACAAATATTTAAGGGGTAAGTTTTTAGACTTTCTAAGAGAGAATATAATTCTTTTACAGTGGACTCCACCGTATACACCACAACAAAATGGTGTGTCTGAAAGGAGAAGCCACACCTTAAATGATATGGTGCATCAATGATGAGCCGCACAGTTCTTCCAAAATCATTTTGGAAATATGCAGTTAACACTGCATGTCGCACACTAAACCGTGTCCCATGTGAATCTGTCTATAAAACTCTATACAAGTTATGGAAAGAAAAAAGACCTTATCTTTCATACATGAAGGTTTGGGCCTTTTGAGGCTGCGACACTTATGTGTAGCGCATTGAATCGGACAAGTTATGAGCTAAATTCGATAAATATTTATTTGTGAGGTATCTAAAAGAAACTGCAGGATACTATTTCTACAATCCCATCAAGATTAAAGTCATCATATTAAAACATATTATATTCTTAAAAGAAAGAATTCATTCTTCGAGAAGACAGTGGAAATAAAGTAGATCTTGAAGAGGTTCAAGAAACCACAAATAAAATTGACCAATTAGATGAGCCAATGGTATAGCCCGCATCTAATGAGGTACATATTGGCAATAGAAAACCGTCAGTTCTTCGAGGACACACCAGCTCGGACTAAGTTAAGCATGGTCATTTGTCCTCCTCGAAAATACAATCTCATGATTACCAATAATGTATTGTTAATCGAGGAAGATAAACCTACTACTTACGTAGAATCAAAGTCAAGTATTGACTCAAAGAGATGGCAGGAAGCCATAGAATTCGAGATGAACTCCATGTACGAAAACAATGTTTGGTCCTTGATTGACTCACCTGAAGGATAAAACATATAAGTTGTAGTTTATAAGAATAAAGGTCGACATGGATGGTAATGTTCATTCTTACAATGTAAGATTGGTTGTAGAGGATTACAAACAAAGACAAGGAATTTAATTTGACAAAACTTTCTCACCAGTAGTCATGTCTAAGTCAATTCGGATTATGCTTGCAATAACAGCATACTTTGACTATGAGATTTGGCAAATGAGTGTCAAAAACTGCATTCCTTAACGAAAATCTTAGCGAGGCTGTGTATATGACACAACATGAGGTTTTTGAATCTACAGAGCCAAATAAGGTATGCAAACTATAGACATCCATATAAGCAAACCTCTCAGAGCTAGAATTTTTATTTTGATGAGACAATCAAAATGTTTGATTTTTATCAAGAATGAAAATAAACCATGTATATATAAGAATGTTAGTGGGAGTAAAGTCGTATTTCTGATTTTGTACGTAGATGACATACTATTATTAAAAAACGATGTCCCCATGCTGAAATCAGTAAAATTGTGGTTATCTAAAAATTTCTCAATGAATGATATGGGGAGGCAGAGTACATTCTTAGGATAAAGATCTATAGAGATAGATCTAAAAGAATACTTGGCCTGTCTCAATCTACATACATAAACATAATCTTGAAAAGATTTAGTATGGAAAAGTCCAAGAGATGACCTTGTCCTATCGGGCATGTGATCTATCTCTCAAAAAAGTATCCAAAAACACAAATTGTGAGAGATCGCATGAATATGATTCCTTATGCATCAGTAATAGGATCTATCATGTATGCCATGTTATGTACTCGATTGGATGTTTCATATGCTTTGAGTGTCACAAACAGGTTCTAAGCGAACCTTGGTGAGAAACACTGGATCACGGTTAAGAACATTCTTAAGTACTTAAGAAGGACTAAAGACATGTTCTTAGTGTATGGAGAAAATGAACTCATAGTAGAATGATATGCCGATGCCAACTTTCATTTTGATAAAGACAATAGCAAATCCTAATCTATATATGTATTTACGCTAAATGGTGTTGCAACCAGTTGGAAAAGTTCTAATTAATATACGACCACTGATTTAAGTACAAAAGTCAAATATATAGCTGCTTCAGAAGCAGCAAAGGAAACGGTCTGGATCAAGAAGTTCATCACTAAACTTGGAGTAGTTCATACCATTGTTGATCCAATACTTTGTATTATGATAACAATGGAGCTATCGCAAAAGCGAAGGAACACTACAAAAAATCGTAGCTTCAGAAACGAATTTTCTGTTGCTGAAGTCACGATATCCGTGCCCAATAGTCGCTACCAACGGACTATTTGCAATGAAATTTTCGTTGCTATTTTGAGGGTCGCTGAAAGTTACCAATGGAATTCTGTTGGTGATTTTAACAAACGAAATTTTTGTTGGTAATGACACACACTGTTACCAACGGAATATCCGTTGGTAATGACACGCGCTTTTCCGTTGGTAACTTTCAGCGACCCTCAAAATAGCAACATAAATGACAAACACTATTACCAACGGAATTTCCGTAGGTAATGTCCCAAGTCTTTACCTACAGAAATTTCATAGGTAATAGTACAAATTTTTAATAATTAAAAAATAATAATTTTATATACTTCGTGAACCCCTGACCCAACTTGCCAATTATGGACTTGAAACTCGACCCACTAAAGGCCCGACCCAATCCGCTAAGCTTTGTCAAGTATTCTTATTATTTTATTAATTTAGAATGGATGTAATGTGATTTGAACTTTTGACCTAAGAGTTGTGAAGTTACAGCTAAACCATTGGAGACAAATGAATTCTTGTAATTGTTTTTATTTTTATAATATATATTAGTTCAATGAGAAACATTTTCTATAATTTCTTATAAAGTAAAAAATAAATATTAGTGAAAAATCAAATTTCACATTGTGTTAACACTTAAACATAAAATATCACATTGCTCGAAATTTTTTATAGTTGTACAAATTGTATGAAATGATGATAAACATTATTTACTTTCACATTTAAACACGAAATGCCCAACTAAAGTAATGTTGTACAATAGGTAAACTACTCCACCTATATTTTCTTCGTATGAGATTATAGTTTGAATCTTTTTCCTTATTGTAATTGCATATATAACTTCGATGTAGAAAATTCGAATGTTAAATGAGTGCTTATTCTGCCGCTTTTTTTTCATCTCGAAAATTCATTTTTCATTAAATTTGGTGGGCCATGACTGAATTCCTCTTACACACTTTTTGACTTATATTGCAATTTGACAAAATTTCCCTCAATCAATTAAATATCATTTGAAAGTTAAAAGGGCAATTTGGCCATTTCATCTCAATTTTTTTTGAAAAGTCAAAAAACTCATGCTAAAAAATGGATTTTGGAGATGAAAATGCCTACCAAACATGCTCTGAATGAAACTTAATTTACGACTAATCCTTAAGTGATTAATATTCAATTCCATATAGTTGAATCTTTTTTCATTTTCAAAATTTGATTTACATTACTCATGAAAAATATACGGGTAATAAGATTTACTCTTCACATTTTCTGTAGTTCAATGGTTGAAATAGTAATATTACATATGGATTATCTTTGGGTAATAGGTTGAAAGATTTTTTCGACTTATATATGAATTACTCTTTACATAAATTTCTTTTATTTGAATACATGAATTGTGTTTTTTGGTCTTCAAAATTGATTTATATCACATACATAATTTTCGTAGGTAATAAGAATTACTCTTTACCAACGGATATTTCATAAGTGAAAGGTCAAAATATTTTTTGGTATTCAAAATTAATTAATATCACCAACAGAATTTCTGTAGATAATATGATTCACCATTCACCAATGGATATTCCGTAGGTGAAAGGTCGATAATATTTTTTGGTTTTCAAAATTAATTAATATCACATATGAAATCTCCGTAGGTAATATGATTCACTTTTCACCAACGGATATTCTGTAAGTGAAAGGTCGAAATATTTTTTGATTTTCAAAATTAATTAATATCACAAATAGAATTTTCATAGGTAATATACGGAATTTTTGTAGGTAATATGATTCACTCTTCACCAACGGATATTCTGTTGGTGAAAGATCGAAATATTTTTTTGTTTTCAAAATTAATTAATATCACCAACGAAATTTCCGTAGGTAATATGATTCACTCTTCACCAACGGATATTATGTTGGTGAAAGGTCGAAATATTTTTTTGTTTTCAAAATTAATTAATATCACCAACAGAATTTTCGTAGGTAATATGATTCACTCTTCACCAACGGAAATTCTATTGGTGAAAGGTGAAAATTCGTTGGTGAAAAAATAATACATTTGCCAACGGAAAAGCCGTCGCTGATTACCGTAGGTGAAAGGTCATCACTTTTACCAATGGATAATCCGTTGTTGATTACCAACAAAAATAATCCGTTGGTAAATTTCTATTGGTGAAAAAACAATTTTTAGTAGTGGAACCCATGTCTCATCAATGATCCTAATATATATTGAAGCAATATCATCTCATGAGAGAGATAATCCTAAAAAATAACATAAAGTAGAATGAGTCCTGACATACGATAATGTAGTAGATCCTCAGACAAGGTCGTTGTCTCAGCACAAGTATGATGGTTATGCTAAATCTAATAGTATTAGATACCTGAGTGATTAGATCTAGTTTGTATATAACATTTTGTGATATACTCTTTCTTACACAGTGATGTATATGAACAAATTGATTAATTAAATATTTGTCTATTTTTAATGGCAGATCCATTATTATTTAAAATAATGGAGTATTTAAAATAATGGAGTCTGAAGTAAAGTTAATAATAACTTGTTAATTACAAGATGTTGTAAATGTAAGATATAAGTTATAAATAACTTATTCTTGAAATATCCCTAGTCATAGTAATAATAAGATTCGAATATCGTTATTGCAGATAAAATAGTATATGTTGCATTTATTTTTAAGAAAGTAGTTAATCTCACGAGCTAAGATGTAGAGGAACATCTGAATAAACACGTAAATGCATAGTTATGAGAACATGACATGTGATGACCCGCCTAGATATTCAACATGAATAACTATCCAAGCGTCGGTAGAAATCTCAAATGTGTGGTAATAGATTTGGTCATTTGACTTGAGGACATTATAGAATCTTATGTGATGACTGCTATACTTTGGCGATCGTTTGATGGGTCCCTAAGATTATTCGTCACTCCTAGAAAGTAGGAGATTATAATTTGTATTTTGTCCACTTAAGTTGATATAAATTTTCTCAGCCGGAATGTAGTTATGAGTTGAAAATGTTTCAATCGTAACTAGATTAGATCAACAAAGAGTTGATGTGAATAATATAAATGGTTGAAATGAGATTGACGTTGATTAATATCTCTTAACCAATTGAGTTATATTGATGAAGGAGTTATATTTCTACGGTAACCGTAAATATATTGGTTCTGTCATACATCATGACATTTTTCTTCACATGGATTGCCTTGACACATTTCTAGATGACAATTTTAGATGACAACGTGAATTGATCGATCTAGGTGAATCGATAAGAATATCACTTTTTTTTGACATTGTGAACTGGAACCTAATGGGTCACACACAAAAGACGAGAATTGAGTATCTAAAGTTGGATCTTGTCCAAGTTGGAGTTTGTAAGAATTAATATCCAAGTTCTAATTAGTTGGGTCGGACTGAGTTGCTTATGGATCAAGTTAATTAATTAGATTAATTAATTGAGCACATTTGTTATGGATCTACACAGTTCTAGTATGACTAAAACTAGAGCCAGTTCTAGTATGACTATAACAAGGGTTATGTTAACCTATAAATACTAGAGTCACAACCGTTTATGTATTATATAGAATATGTCTTCATTTCTTGCTAGCACAAGCAAGAGACAAAACTCAATACAATTACTTCAAAAGTTCTGCTTTTATCTGTTCGTGATCGTAGAAGTCCATATCTGTTTTTGCTGTGTGGATTATTATTGGAAGCTCTACAATTGGATAGCTCTGGTATTAAAAAGATTGTATCTCCAATTAATCAGATAATGAGATTCCACGGTGTTCATCGAAGTAAACTTATATCACGAATTATATCTGAATATAAAGTTGATCCGACTTATAAAAATTATAAGTTTAATTTCTGATGTGATGTGCATGTATAAGTCAATTCCTTACACCTATCTCCATGTTAGATGAAATCTCGGCAACACAATAGTGTGGACATTTCTGCAAAAGGGTGAAGTAAACTTTTCACACGCTAGTTTAGACAATTTTCATTAAACTATGAATGTTAGAAAATTTTGATATACAACGTATAGGAAAGAGAATTCCATGAACTTTCCCCTTAATTTTTATTTACTCTGAGAATTATATCACAATTTAAGAAATTTAGATTTTACTAGTGAATGTAAATATATTTCTCATATGTTAGTAAAATTGAGTTGATATAAAACAATCCCTTTACAAAGTGAGCTATACATATTATATTACATGTTGCATATTTATGATTTTTTATACGTACTCAAAATGATATTAACTCAGCAGTACTTTTCACTTGAAAATATAGCACACGATTCACGAAATATATTTGTCAATTCAAGTAGCGTGAAGAAATAGACAAACGCTACTTTCATGAACTGTTACAAAATAATACTTTTTACAATGTTGAACATGTTTAGAAGGAAACTTCAAAGATAATATGTTTGTCTACTAGGAGGTTTCTTGCAAACACAATAGCTTCAAGAATAAGTAATTGGCAGACATTATTTAAATTGATCTGAGGAATTTCATATAGGATTAAAAATCTGAATTGATCACTTGATAACGACTATATATATAATATATATATAATTACTTCGTTTACTTTTGACACAAATTAATCCAAATTCAAAATCATTGGCAGCTTATAATTTGTATAGTTAATAATTGTACTACGGTTCTTGAATATTCTTCGCATATGGGCGTTTTTGAGAAAGCTTGAATAATCATATGATGTAAAAATATCTTCGAACAAAGCTTGAGCGGTTGAAGAGAGCGATGAAATTTATTTTTTGTTTTGTAAATGGGTGACAACGATATTTATATTAATGACCCTAATCCACTGATACCATGTTTGTTGCACTATCTAAAAATAAACCATTCAAGAGGTAATGTAATATTATTTTATTTAAATTTAGTATTAAACAAATATAATTCAAACCTTAATGTTCACCATCAATATGTTCTAAAGGTCACTTGGACCATCTATATATATATTGAGGTGACAATATAATTTGAACCTATAAGCAGGAAATTTGCAAACTACAGAAAGGATAATGGTGATTCCTGTAAAAAGTCCTCTCTATTTATTTATTTTGGCATTTCTTTTTATTTCTCCTGCTGCTTCAACTGATCATAGAAAAAATGATTTTCTTGAATGTCTTATTTCTCGGTTTCAACACGAAAATTCAGTAATATCCCAAGTCATTTACACCCGAAAAAACTCATCATCATATTCTTCCATTTTTCAATCCTCAATACAGAATCTGAGGGCCTCTTCAATGTCTCCCATGAAACCCTTAGTCATAGTTACACCATTCCATGAGTCCCAAATTCAAGCTGCAATTTATTGCTCCAAAAAAAGTGGGATACAGATTAGGGTTCGAAGTGGTGGACATGACTATGAAGGATTATCTTATGTTTCTGAAGTTCCTTTTGCCATTGTGGATATGAGAAACCTAAGATCCATATCCATTGACACTAAAGACAAAACTGCCTGGGTTGAGACAGGTGCAACACTTGGTCAACTTTATTATACTATTGCTTCGAAAAGCAAAACTCTTGCTTTCACAGCAGGTGTTTGCCCTACTGTGGGCGTTGGTGGACACATGAGTGGCGGAGGATATGGCATGTTGTCTCGTAGACATGGTATTATTAGAGATAAATCTGGCTAGTATTCTTTTCAGTAACATGAGTGCTATTAAATATAGATTTTCATCTGTCTCTTTTAATCCTATAGGTATTGCTGCTGATCATATCATTGATGCCAAAGTAATTGATGTTAATGGCCGAATTGTCGACCGAAAATCCATGGGAGAAGATCTATTTTGGGCCATTAGAGGAGGTGGAGGTACTAGTTTTGGGATTGTGGTTGCATTTAAGATTGAATTAATTGCTATTCCCCAAACTGTGACTGTATTCAATGTTACAAGAACCCTAGAACAAAATGCAACACAGTTAGTACACAGATGGCAACATGTTGCTGACAAGATTGACGAAAACCTTCTGTTAAGACTCTTCTTAAGAAGCTTCACCTCTTCAAGAAATGGGAAGAGGACAATAGGAGCATTTTTCACTTCTTTGTACCTCGGTCGAGTTGATGATCTCCTCCCAATAATGCAAGAGAAATTTCCAGAATTAGGTTTGGTGAAAGAAGATTGTACTGAATTGCCATGGATAGAATCAGTACTTTTTTTTGCAGGTTTCCCCAGAAATACATCGCTTGATGTTCTGACGAGTAGGGTTCCACTGGTGAGGCCATACTTCAAAGGAAAATCTGATTATGCAACGGAACCCATCCCAGAACATGGTCTTAAAGGAATATGGAAATTTCTTGACGAAGAAGCTGAAAATCGTGCAGAGTTACAGTTCAGTCCTTATGGAGGAAGATTGAATGATTACTCAGAATCTGAAATTCCATTCCCACATCGAGCAGGAAATATATTCATGATCCATTATGTGGTGAGTTGGGAAAAACCCGGAAAGAAAGAATCCCAAAGGCATGTAGACTGGATCCGGAAGCTTTACAGTTACATGGCTCCATATGTCTCAAAATATCCAAGAACTGCATATTTCAATTACAGGGATTTGGACATTGGAATGAACAACCAGAGGAACACGAGCTTCAAACAAGCAAGTGTATGGGGATTTAAGTACTTCAAGAATAATTTCAGAAGATTGGTTCGCGTCAAGACTGAGGTTGATCCATCCAATTTCTTTAGAAATGAACAAAGCATTCCACCTTTATCTTGATGGTGAAAGATCTACGTGGTTGGGTCGTCTTCTTCCCAATCGTTAACTCGGCATTGCTAAGATATTGATCCTCAAATACACCAAAAATTCAAAATATCTGTCGTGCTAATAAGCTTTTGTCTTTTGATAAAAAGTTGCTATGTGACTTTTTGTATCACGTGTGATTAAATAATTGGTGGAAAATTATTTCTACTTGTTTGTTTATCTTAGCTTAACCTGTTTGGCTAAGCCTAAAGAAAATTAATTTATTTGAAGTAAATTTTTATTTTTAAATGTGTTTGAAATTTTATTGGTTTCTACTTATAAGTAAAAAATTACTTATTTTAAAAATTTTAGTCTCAAAACATGCAACTGATATTGTTAATTTTGACTAATTAAAATATTATTTATTTTTACACTTACATATGTACTTTTAAAATAAATTTATAAGTATATTTGACCAATTTAAATTATAATTTAAGCTTAGCTAATCATGTATTTTATGAAAACAAATCTTGGGCTGGATTTAATCAAGGTACAAGTCAACATGTGATTTATCAACTTCAAAAACATAGTAACACAATCACCGTGGGACTATACTCTACTCATTAACATTTTTACTTGTTCAATTTGTCCACTTCAAATATCACATAACATGCAACCATATTATTTTATTAAGGTTAGGGCGTGACAACATAACACAACCAATTCCAGACGGTCTTGTTACAAATTTTCACATCCTCAAGCGTTTCTCTTCAAATTTAAAACATGCACGCAAACAAACAGAATAAAAAAAATAAAGACGAAGATCAATAACATCTACAAGAAAATTGAGTTTTTGCAATGGCTACTAATTGTTACAACAGTGTTGAGAATAAATCTTTGACAATACACTATCATGATTTGTTTCAATTTCAAGATCTCTTTGGATACAGACGTATACCTAACTTGTTATTTATTAAAAATTACCAGATTTTTAGTTATTACATTTTTTATGACATTTACTGAGAATTATATCACAATTTTAAATTTTAGGATTTTACTAATCAGTGTAAATATATTTCTCACATTTTATTAAAATTGAGTTGTTAAAATATTGATAGAATTTCACAATATTGATTGTGTAGGTAGTATAAATTATTTTCTTTTAAACTTATTGGTAACTCTCACCAACATAAAAAATATAAAAATTATATTTAATTATTTAGTATTTCTGTATTTGTATCTTGATTACATTAAATTCATAGTTCTTAACATTAGATATAAATATGGAACCATACTTAGAAACAAAGCCCATTTAGTAGCCTAAGGATATACTCAAATCAAATTATTAGACTCTGAAGAAATATTTGCTCATGTTGCCAGATTAGAGTCTATAAGACTTTTACTTGCTATTACTTGTCAAATAAAATTTAAATTATTTCAAATAGATGTCAAAAGTGCGTTTTTAAATAGCTATCTTAATGAAGAAGTCTATGTTGAACAACCTAAGGATTTTATATATCTTCATTTTTCAAACCATGTGTATAAACTTGAAAAAATTCTTTATGGTTTAAAACAACCTCCACGAGTTTAGTATGAACGTCTAAATACAAGAAAGTGGGGGTCAACAAAACTCTTTTTATCAAATACTTAAATGATGGTATAAATGTTGCTCAAATTTACATCGATAACATTGATTTTGGCTCAACTTAAAAAAAAAAAAAATTGTATTGATCTCATAAACTTAATGAAAAAGAAAATTGAGATGAGTATAGTAGGAGAACTAACTTTCTTTCTTGGTTTGCACGTTAAGCAAATGGGCAACGATATTTTCATATCTCAATCAAAATATGAAAAAAATCTTATCAAAAAATTTGGACTTCATAAGTCCAAACCAATGAGAACATGGCCATAAATTTAAAAATCATTAAGGATGAAAATGGAACAAATGTTGATTCTAGCCTCTATCACAGCATGATTGGAAGCTTATTATACTTGACTGCTAGTCGACCTAACATTGCTTTTAGTGTAGGAGTTTGTACTAGATATGAGACAAAACCAAAAGAGTCACATGTGGCTGTTGTAAAAAAGAATAATTCGACATGTTCATGCCACTAATGATTATGGTTTGTTGTATTCAAGTAATACTAACTCTCATTTAACTGGTTTTAGTGATGCTGATTGGGTAGGTAATATTGATGATAGGAAAAGTACTACATGAGGATGTTTCTATTTGAAAAAAAATCTTATAGCTTGGCTTAGTAAAAAGCAGAACTTCATCTCACTCTCTATAAGCGAAGTAGAATACATCATAGCAAGTAGTTGTTGTACAAAATTACTATGGATGAAGTAAATGCTGGATTGATAAGTGTAAAATACATTTATCTAGACCGTCAAAAGTGGACTATTGTGAATTCTTTTGAGCATAATTGTACATAATTATGTGTTGATTTTGTTATTGTGGATCAAAATTTGAGTTTGATGGTATTTTGAGCAAAATTGGCAAAAATGACTAAATTGACATAAAAGTATAAATATGTGGACCAGCTTGCAAACATCTAAAAATTGAAGTTTTGTATGCAAATAAAAGAGGATGAAATTGAAATTAAAGAGAAAATTCAGGGACTAAAGTGGAGACATTAGAAAGATAAAGAACTTATGGTACAAATATTAAAGGACTCAGTTGCAAAAACTGGAAGAAGTTTTGCCCTTGCAATCACAAGAGTCATTAACCTTGCGATAGCAGGTTCAAAGGGAGAAAAACTGCATTGAATCAGACAACCTTGCGATCGTAGTAATCCTAAGGGCATTTCGTGACCAGAATTTTAGTTTTCTTATTTTAGTCAAATTCTAGTTTAGTAATTCTTTTGGGACACGACTTCTACATTAAATTAGGTTTTTTTGGACAGATAAATAAAAATTATGATTTAAACAAAGGGATATATACCATATACAATAATGAAGAAGAGATTGGAGAGGCAATTACATGAATCAAGTTATAGTTTCAAACTTTGCAAGTAAGAAATAAATTTTTGGTGCAAGATCTTCAACTATTACTTATTTTCGCTTCAAATCCGGCTATGTATTCTATTCTCTTCTCTCTTTTTTTATTCTTTTATGATGTGTAACTAAACCATAGTTGAGATGAACGATGTAACTAGTTTAGATTATTCAATTTCAATCCTCAAGTTTTGAATATATGTTGATTATGTATTGATTTTTACTTCTTCTCATAATGCTTGAAATAATTGACCATTATTTTATTTAATTGTTGATTGTAACAAATTGAAATGTAAGTTATTAATCTAGACCACGTAGTAAAATTCGACAATTAGATAAAATGTAGAGATACGTTTTTATTATTAATACGGTCTTAAGTTGAATTCTTATGAAATTTAATACATTTAGTTAAGAATTATTATGACTTCACATAGAGATATAGTGAGTTGACTTAATTAGATATGACTAATTTGAACTCGAAAGAGATAAATTAGATTAAATTCGTGAATTCGACCGAGTAACGTTAGAAAAAAAACTTGAGATGAGAGATTTGATATGATCACTATGGTGAATTTATGAATCTCGACACTTTAATCATCATATTTGATAAATAATTATTATTTGTGTTCACTTACGTTATTATATTGTTTTCTTAAATTAATAGTTATAAGTTAATAGTTAAAATAAATGATTCAAAATTATTTTCAATAGATTAGGGTTGGGATTAATTGAGCTAATATCTAAATAAAAATAGTCTTCGTGAGAACAATAATCCGGACTCATTAGGTCCACTTTATTACTTGTTTGGGATATTGTGCACTTGCAATAAAATTCTACAACATGGATGATTACGGTATCAAACAAAACTCTATCACTATGTTTTGCGATAATACAAGTGCTATAAGTCTATCAAAAAATAATGTTCAACATTCAAGAACGAAACAAATGGATATTAGGCACCATAGACCTATTATAGAGTAAAATCATCACAATTGAGCACATAAAGACAAAAAATCAATTAGTTGACTTGTTTACTAAAGTTCTGGATAATAATAGATTCGAAAATCTAAGAAAAGCTTTGGGAATATGTATCATTGTCTAAATGTGTCGCCTTTTTACATAAAAAATAAAATAAAATAATTATATATATATTATTGTTCTTTTTATATATATGTATGTATCATTGAGTTAATTATATACTTCGATTCTCTAAAGTGTTATTGCTTTTGTCATAGAATTTGAAAACATAGTTTGAGTCTCCATATATTCATTTTTTCTTTATGCACCTTATAGATGTCGGATTTTTGTTGATAGTCTTTGAAAAATTCTTTATTCTACCTCTGATTTATTGATTAAATATAGAATGAAGACCTATAGTTAGTATCTACGTCTTTTAGCATCATAATACTCCGTCTTGTTAAGAAGTGAGTATATTTGAAGAGAGGACTACATTTCTCTAGATGATGAGAAATCATCCGTGATAAAAATAAATAAATAAAATGAGAAAATAGTTGTCACCTTGAAAGTGTGAAAGCCACTTCTTGTATATTTAACTGGCTATGCAAACACAAAATAAATGTATAAATTAAAAAAATGCTAGAGTCGAAACAAAAAAAAAAAAAAAAAAAAAATTCAATCACGCTTGGCTGATCAAGTATTTTCTTCATCAAAAAGATAAATAAGGCGATGGCTGGTTTGAAACTCTACTCTCTAAAAGGTTATGTGATTTAAAGGATAGTGTTGATTTGTCTCGATAATATTAATTTTATTTTGATTATTTATTCATACACTACACTCTTCTTCATGATTAATATATAAGATTTTGAACTATGTTGTCAATTTTCTATGACTAGGGCTGACAAGAAAGATATTGAAATTCCTTCAAAGTTGCTTATGAATTTTGTATTTATTAATAAAATAAAAATGATAACTTAAAAATAAATAAATAACAGCGTCTATTTATATCTTCTTTTCTGTATTTTTTAGTACTCAAATTTATAAGTGTCCAACTTTAAAAAGAACTCAATCTTAAGAGTCATTTTTCATTTATATCGTAAATAGGTTCCTTATAACTTCATCTTTCTTATTTTTCAAAACCCTTAAGCCACAAAATTCTTGTGTGATTAATTCTTTGATTTCTTGATATCACTTGATTTTGCAAAAGTGTGTAGGAAACAGTCAATGGCTAGAATCAAGACCACTAATCAACATCCAGAGGTCAGACGCAGTCTTTGAAGCACCGCCGCCGCCTATGTTTCTTCTCCAGCTACCTCACCACCTATTGCGCCTCTTCCCTTCGACGTCCAGGCCCCTCCGTTTTAGTTGCCTCTGGCCACCAGTAAGGTGTACCCCTTCCCTGCCACTTCCTAACCAAGCTCTAACCCTTCAATCCCTTAAATTGTTCCTACATGTTCTACGCATTGAAGCCACAAGTAAGGAGAAGAGTGATGAGGGTACGAGCTCTGATGGCAGAACAGAGTCCCAACCTGGCAGCAAATCCGAAGAACCCTCTAGTGAGTCTCAACATACTGAGCACATTGAAGAACCACAAAATCGGGGTCAGATTTTGCAATAGAGGATGAAGAAGAAAATGAGTCCATTGATGACGAAGATAATGTATTAAGTGGTGAACATGATGCCTCTGTCTGTTTCACCCATGCACAAAAGGGTAAGCAGAGGTTGATGAACGTTCCATTAAACGTTCAAACATTGCTGATCTCCCTGCTCAACATTAGAATAGTGGGCAGCCTTCATCAGATATCCCAACTACAGCAACTAAACATTAGTTGTTCGAACAAAGTTTCCTCCACAAAACTGGGCTTGTTGAGTTGATTGAGCATTGGGGCATACAAAAATTGTTGGGTTGAATTGGGAGACTATGTAAAACCTTAGTCAAAGAATTTTTGAAAAAATTATGGTCGCGGTTACCCGTCAGGCACACTCAAGGATGTTGCCTTTTCTTGGCATACTTCATACATACCTCAAGAATCACATTGTTCCTATTATTGAGAATGACACATTCACCACACCGATCTCTATCATTTGTCCGTCTAAAAAAGTCACAAAGAGGCTACCTCATCCGACAAGACTAGAACTCTCCGAGGATCACACCAGTTTTCTTAAAACTCAGGGACTCCTATTCCAGATGAACATCAACATGCTGCCCCACATACTACTTAACATCCTGACATTGGCCCTGATGAAGCTCAACAACCGGACACGGGCCTTGAGAATTTTTAACGTCCTGACATTGTTGTTGTTGTGTCCCAACATCAAGATGTTGCTCCCAAGTCTTCGTTCTCCAAGCGCAAGAAGAGAACTCAGACTGGTAGTTCGAAAAAAGCGAACACGCAAGCGCACGACATAGTAATATTAGTTAGTTGCTTTAACTTAAACTTGGTAATTAGAATTTGACTCAAAAAGCTGGTTGCTTAAATTTCAACTTGATAATTAGGATTTGACTTCAAAAGCTTTCACTTGAACTATGTAATTAGGATTTGACTTAAAAAGCAAGCAATTGAATTCAGTAATTAGGATTTGTGCTTGAGGATTTTACTTAAAAATTAAAGCTTGCAATTGAATTCAATAATTAGGATTTGTGCTCTTATTGAGCCAACTGTTCTTAATTTTAATTTGCCATGTTTTTTGTGCTAGTTTATACATTATACCATGTGTGCTCATTTCAATACAACTTGATACAAGTTTTGCAATTAAGAGATGCCAAATGGAGAGATTGTTGGAGAATTCGATTTTGTTGGCATTCTTAATTATAATTTATTTTAATTAAATTCATATTGAAGTGAGCCAACTAAGAGTCAATCGTTATCTGGTAGTTTAATAAAAATCTTATTATTATACATATCCCAATTTATTCATCAGTTTTAGTTGTTCTAAAATTCTTGTTCTTTATTAGATAAATAAGTGATTAAGTTAATTGCATATTAAGCATTCTATATGAACTAGACTTCTAAGTAGATAATATATTGAAATATTATTTTTCTTCTTATCTACTTAAATGAACATATTTAAGTGAAATTATTTTCATATTTAATTCTTGTGATATATCTCACCTTATATTTTATAAGGCTTATTTAAATTAAAAACTTATTCTGTCTTATCTTTATATAAAATAAATACTAAGTCATTAAGTTTAGATAAACTTCTTTTGCTATAAATAAGATAGGTGGTGTTCCAAGTTTTTTAAAGGACTTTGAACCAAAGAAACTCAAGCTTTGAAGAAGAAATCATTTTTGAGTTGTGCGTTACAAAGAATTATTCAAAAGTCCCAGTCCGATCAAAAACTTCATTTTTGTAAGACTGAGAAATTGAGCATTGTAGAAATCCACTGTGAGAGAAAATAGCATTTCGGCGGCATGAGTCCTTATTATGATTTGTGGAGACAATTCGGGTGCACTCATGTAATGGACCAAGATCAAGACCGAAGAACTTGACTGCATTCCTCGACTAGTTAAAAAAGATCCAAAATAGGAAAGTTTTATTATTCTTGTTCTATGTTTTACTTTTTGTAAATTACTGATAAAGTTTTATATTATGTCTAAAATTGTAATTTTAAAAAGGCTGAGGCGCGTGTAACATGCTCTAAAATGATGGATTTATTTACTCATGGCATGGTGGCCGTGGATATTTTCTTTAGGGGTTTACCATGCTATATTATGCTATATCTGGTGTTATTTAATACTTTAATCCTCTTATATGTTATGTGTCTCGGTCTGTGAAACAAATTATAATGTTTTGACGTTCAAGAAATTTTCATCAATATCAGAACATTAAAGTGAACTTTCGTGTTAACAATTTTTGTTTTTAAAAAAAATTATTTACAGCTTCCGCTTAATTTGAGTAACATCTTATTCAACCCCCCTTGTAGGTTGTTTGCTACCTAAGTTTAAAACTAACAATTGGTATCAGAGAGGGTCCACTTCTAGAAAGTAAGATCCTTTGAATCTTGGTATGGACGGTGCCTCTTTTCAACTACTGGTCTTGGATGGAAAGAATTATAATTAATGAAAAATTTGTTTGACCGTTTACATTCAATCCCTAGATAAAAAATCATGGCATTCTATCATTAGAAGTTATAGTTTTCCCACTTTTACTGAAAATAATATAGAAAGAGAAAACCTTTTGAAGAATAGGTAATCACTGATTTCAATAATGTTAGATGGAATAGCAAATTTTTGAATGCTATTTTTCATTTTGTAGATGCTAATTAATTCAGGCTAATATCTAATTACATGGTAGCAAAGGAAACTTGGGAGATCCTACAAATTGCACAATAAGGAATTTCCAAGGTGAAATTGTGTAAACTACAAATGCTCACCACAGAATTTGAAACCTACGCATGAATGACAATGAAGCATTCAAAGATTTCTATGCATGGCTATATGACATGTCAAATCAAGCACATGCCCTTGGAGAAAAATATTGAGTTAAAATTAGTCAAAAAAGTCTTGCAGTTATTGCCAAATACATTCTAGTCCAAAGTAACCACAATTGAAGAGAGCAAAGATATCGACGAGATCAAGATTGAAGAGCTGGTTGGGTCATTAGTGACTTATGAACTAAATCTCAATACAAGAAAGAAAGAAAAAGCTAGATGCATAGCATTCTAGGTTGAGAAAGAAAAAGATGAATGTGATGAGAGTGATTCGGACATTGATATTGCTCTAGTAACCAAACAGTTTGACAAATTTTTGAAACGGGCTCAAATCATCAAATCAGCTGAAAATCAATTTCATTCAAAAATAAATATCCTAACTAAAATAGAGAGAATCAGTCAAATCTTCCAAAGAGAACAAAAAATCATATCCAGTGTCATATTTATGAAGGATATGGTCACATTGCCTCTGAATAGACTAACAATAAAAAATGAACAATTGGTATCATAAATGTAACTTGGAGTGTAGACAAAGAATCAACTGATGATTAATCAGGATATGGAGAAGTTTTTAACACTCAAGATAAGTATTTAATAATTTTTAACACTCAAGATATTTTTTAACAGCTTGTTGTATTTCTAACTGTGAACTATTTGATCATTTTCATGAACGTACTGACAGGGAACCGAACGTTGGAGCTGATGACATAGGAGCCAACTTAAAACTCTGATTACTATGTCCAAAATTTCTTTAATGATAAAATAACTCATTTCGAAAGATTGTTGGCTGACAAAAATAAATTGTTGCTTGATTTGCAGGTAGAACTGAAATATAGTATGGAAGTAAACAAACAATTGACTATTGTAGCAAATCGGTTGAATGAGGAGCTGAGCTATGGAAGAACTATCAATATCACTCATAGATTAAGATATATTTAGCATGAGGAAGAAAAGAAAGCAAATAAAATCATGTTTGTCAAATGAATGACAAAAACAGATTCTGATGTCCACTAAATCTGTAACCAACGGTCAGATGTTGAAAGAATTAGGTATTGAGAAACTGCTAACACATATGGAAACATGGTAGCTCATGCTAAATCTAAAGGTAATACTTTCATCTCCCGCTTGTCCAACATGCGGTAAGATAAACCAAAATCGTGCTAACATAACAAATTATTCACCTAAGTACTTAATGCACAAGAAAACTATTTATAGAACTAACACGAACTTAAAAAACATCCTACTGAATAAAATAAGTCGAATTAAAATTCGACAAACATGGTTGAAGAAAATTGACTTGAAGTGTCATGTGTTGAACATGAACATGATTACTCAAAAACCATATGAAATTTGGAAAGGTAGAAAACTTAACATTAAGTATTTTCAAACATTTACTATTAAGTGTTATATTCTAAATGATCTTGAACAAATAAGAATATAGATCCGAATGAGTATTTTTGGAATATTCAGAAAATAATCAGATTTATGGAGTCTACAACATATGCACTCAAAACATAATTGAATGAGTTAAGTTAATTAATGTCAATGTCCGAATTCTCAACGGAAAATCCATGGGAAAAGATCTCTTTTGGGCCAGTAAAGGAGGTGGAGGTACTAGTTTTGGGATTGTGGTTGCATTTAAAATTGAATTAATTGTTAGTCCGCAAACTGTGACTGTTTTCAATATTACAAGAGCCCTAGAACAAAATGCAACACAGATAGTACACCGATGGCAATATGTTGCTGACAAGATTGACGAAAACATATTGATGAAAGAATATTGTACTGAAAGAATCAGTACTGTTTTTTAGCAGGTTTCCCAGAAATACATCGCTTGATGTTCTGACGAGTAGGGCCACTTTGGCCAATTTTGTGCCGAAAAGAAAGAAAGGGCGAGGCTAAAAGCGTGTGAGTTTGTTAGGTGTGAATCAAAAATAAAAGAATGAGTAGGTGGGCAAATCATTTAACACAAATACGTAATGGAGAGTCTAGATATAGCTCTATAAATACAAGTACCCATGAGGTGGCTTTTTATGTTTAAAGTAATTTGTGTATCTACTCTAATGAGACTATTGTTTCGTACTATTATGGAAGAAGATTTGAGTAAGTTATGCACTTCCTCGGGAATTTAAAAAAAAAAAAAAAAACAGAATTGCATAGATGGAAATAATTTTCAATTTGAGTGTTAGGTGGCAACTGGCAAAGAAGAAGTCCATAAACCTAAACGCAATACCACGTGCTTTTGTAGTTGTCTATTCTCATACATCACATGCTACAATTATAGAATATACATACCACACAAGTCATTGACGCATACGGTATACCAAATGACATTAATCATTTTATAGTGTACGTTTTTTAGTTATGATAATAACAATTAACTTGTGTGTATAAATATCAAATTTTTTTATTCTTTCCGTTCTATAAAATTCAGTTTCTATGTTGATAATGTAATTAATTTTTTAATCTTTTATTACATCCTTATATATTTAATATATTTTGTTATCAATTAATATGAAATTTTTTTTATATTAATGTGACAGGATATATTATGAAAAATATAAGTAAAATTTATTGTTTTAACTATAATTATTATTATTTTTTAATGTATGAAAATAAAAGTAAGTTTATCTTTATTCGACGGAGTGAGTACCATTTTTTGTTACTTCATATTTTAGAATCGTTTCTTTTTTATAGAATGTATAATTAAATTTTATTGGAAATGAGGAGGATTTGGACGAAGTTTATATGTTGAAAAAATTTGTCAATTTAAATCATATTGCTAAAATGTATATCTGAGGCTTGGGTTTTCGAGTTGAAATATTTCTTAAAAAGATATATAATAAGAAAAAAATAAAAAAATATCCAAACTAGATAAATTCAGAATAAACTTTGACATTACACTATCATGATTTGTTTCAATCTATTTGAAAGAGAATTATATCACAAATTAAAATTTTAGGTTTCTACTAATCATTAATGTAAATATATTTCTCATATTTTATTAAAATATTTTGGCAATTGCTTGAGATTATTTTCTTTTAAACTTATTTGTATCTCTCAACAACATAAAAATTATACAAATTATATTTAATTATTTAGTATTTTTGTATTTGTATCTTGATTACATTAAATTCGTAGTTCTAAACATTAGCTATAAATATTTTATATATATAATTTTTCTGGAAGGAATAGAATATTTATCGATGTTGGGAAAAACGATTTACAATCAATCCAATTATAAGAAATTAGGATAATAGGTGCAAAATAAGCTAATTGTTTCACCTTGTTCACTGAACGAGATATATAGCGACACAAATCAAAGCCAATAGCATCTATCACAACTAAGATTTCTTGTAAGATATGAGCATTGGGAGACATCAATGAAATAGGATTTAAGTTGTTTACAATTGTTTGAGCATGAGACTCCCAACTCTTCCACCTATAATACGTTATCCCTTACAAAATTGGAGTCCATAACTAGAGAAATGGATTCAGCCATCTTAGGTTCAAAAAGGCCCTGGACACGCCTCAAACTAGCTACCACCACCGAGCCATTGTGGTCCTGATAATGACTCCAAGCCAAATAAAGCCTTCTTCAGCCTGTACCGTCGCGTCAATGTTTAATTTCAGTCGTCCAACACTAGCTTTACACCATGCTCCTTTCACCCGTGGCCTAGAAACAGCCTGCATGATCCAAGCCTCCACCAACCTTTCACTTCCATGTCGTATCATATTTATCTTGCTCCAAATGACCCAAAGTACGCTGTTGACTTCCAAATATGGCTGACAACATGAGGATCCCACGCCTCCTCTATCTACGTGTATTTTACCAACACACTTGGACAGCCACGTGGGCATGTGGGTCTTTGTGGTGCACGGGGGGTGTAAGAAAGAAATGTATTTGAATATGGGAGAGACACTTTATAGCCAAAGAAGTGGCTTGAGGGCCTCTAACCACATATTTCCTAAGCCCATGTTTTCCATTGCTTAAATTATAATTTTAGCTGGTTAAATTAGCCAAACATATCCACATATTTTACAGGATCTAAAACTTACAACTCACATTTTATCCACATAACCCACAACTTATAGTATAAGCACTTAAATGTAGAGAACTTTTGTTTAATATAGTTTCTCTATCCAGATTTTCATAATCCATTCCTTGTAGGAATGACTTTCGTATTTGTAGACCAAAGCCAATTGGCCAAGTACTCTTGATGCGTGACAAGTGGCGCAATCATAGGGAGCCTCTTGTCATGCTCAAGGTGTCACGTCCTAAGTTTAGTGAGAAGTCCCTTTCAGCCGCATATTAGGGGACTATGACTATGATAAGCCGCATTGGTAGGCTGTCTCATTAATCTATTCAGGTCTGGTCCATAGAGTGCCAGGGGAGGCGTACTCAAGACGCAAATGGGGTTGGTCTTTGTCCGCCTCGTCCTCTTAACAACCTCATCCCAAACATCTTCGAAATAAATAAAATGGCCTCGGAGGTGATGTCATCACTTCAATAGGCATCTTTGACTTTGAACAGTCCATGTAGAGTGTTACGTGGTACTGAGGCGTAACAATAGTCTCCCAAATTCAGGAATTGCGTTATTTATGTGGGATGCTGGACTTGGAGTGGAGGCCTAGATGTGTTTCAGCTATGGGCGAAGTGATGTTGAAATGTGTAGTGTTGCATGGTTTGTTTTGTTGATATTTAGAATAAACAGTCCTCCAAATGCATGCGCTAGTTATTTATGTTAGGGCATACATTTTGACATCATGTACCTGGAACATTGCTGAGGTGTAAAAAAAAAAAAAAACTTAGTCTGAAGTAAAGAATGACACTGCTACAAAAATTGAGTCCTAATGAAGGGAGAAACATTCATTTTGTTGGGAAGATGCTTGTTTACAGAGGCCATTCCAATACCAAACGAGGCTTGATATTGGATTTGACAAATTTGAAATTTTCCCAAGTCCCATTTGGTGTCGTGTCCCACTGAAGAGTCGAGGCCCTTGCGTGGGATTGGCGCTGTTGCAAAAATTGAGTTCCAATGAAGGGAGAAGCATTCATTTTGTTGAGAAGAGCTTGTTTGTATAAGCCCTTCCAATCTCATACGATGCCTAATATTGGGTTTTGACAAATTTGAAATTTGCCCAAATCTGTGCCGTGCCTTACTGAAGAGGCGAGGCCCTTGCGTGGGAATGGTGTTGGTGCAAAAATTGAGTTTCAATGAAGAGAGAAGCATTCATTTTGTTGGGAAGAGTCTTGTTTGTAGATGCCCTTTTAATACCATATGATGCTTGATATTGGGTTTTGAAAATTTCCTAAGTCCCAACTGGTATGGTGCCCACTGAAGAGACAAGTCCCTTATGTGGGAATGGCACTTTGTAAAAACTGAGTACCAATGAAGGGAGAAGCATTCCTTTTATTGGGAAAAGACTTGTTTGCAGAGGCCCTTCCAATATCGAGGCCACATATTGGGTGAAGATGGACGAGGTAGTTACTGATTTGATGGTATGTAGAGTGGAAAACATTTCGTTTTGCGTGCTGAATAGGATAAGTAATTATTATGCTTAAACGTCGGGGCTATGCATTTACTGAGGCGACTCTCTCCCATGCGTGCGTGGGAACCATTGCGACATCCTGGCCCTTGTTTGAGATGACTGTTAAACAGCTGTTGGTATTTAAATGCTAGGATGGAGTCTCTACTTGGACAGTTGAGATGAATCTTGATTTGATTTGACGTCCAGGTTGAAAGAACCTCTACAAATGTTGTAGGCCAACGAGATTTTTTTTTTAGATCCGATTATAACGATTTTAGAAATGGCTAACACCTTATGGATTAAATTGTAAGGAAAACAAAATTTGTGCCACTATTGGATGATGAGGGGTGACTGCGTAAATATAAGACAAAAACAACAATCATGCGTGTACAATTCAACAAAAATAATTGACAAAAGGCGTGTGAGGGCAGTTTGGTAATTCTTTGGACTTTCAAATGGTTAAAAATTCATGAGTTTACCAGGGATGAAGAAAAAGCTGAACTGAGATGTGTAAATTTTATCTATAATTTATAATATATTAAGTCCGGTTTGTTTTTACTATTAATTTTATTAAAATACTAGAGTAAAAAATAATAATTAATTTTAATCACACATTTCATAGTTCTACAATTTTTCAACTACACATTTCAACAACTTTTATTAACTTTTACCAAAAAATCGGATTTTAATCAAAATTAAACATACCCTAAATATCATATGAAGTGAGAATTATTTTTTGGACAATTCTATCCTCCTATACTTATATTCTTACATTTCGATTTTCAATACATATTTAATTTATTTATTTAATGTAAATATTTAAACATTATTATTATATTAAAAGCCATACATATTGTACATTTTTACTAATTTATTCAATTTATTTAGTGGTAAATGTTGACTTCTAATTCAACGTATCTATTTATGATAATGAGTATTTTCATATTTTATGTTGACTTCTCATTCAATGCATTCATTTCCTTAAACACATAGTCAAACTTGAATCACCAACTATAAATGCAGTCACCATCTCTCAATCTCTCTATCAAAATCAAAATGATTATCTTTTTCCGTTTTTCACATTTCATTCATGTTACGAACTAAGAGGATTTGTACGAAGACGTATTCGATGATGCCTCATAGATATGATATATTTAGGCAATATTTGGGGTATCGATGGGATCCAAAGCACGATATGGGCCAGCACATTTAGGATATGTTAGTGAGGTGGAATGAGGTGATGCAGCTAGGCCATACGATCACTGGTCGTCTAGCCACCCATTTTCTCATTGATACCTTACCAGAGGAGTGGATAGATATGATATCTTGCCAGAGAAGTGTACGAAGACATGTTCAATGATGTCTCATATATATGATATCGTTAGGCAATATTTTGACTATCAGTGCGATCCAACGCACGATATGGGCCAGTACATTCAGAAGATGTTAGTTCGGTAGAATGAGGTGAGGCAACTAGGCCATACGATCACTGGTCGTCGAGCCACCCATTTTCTCATTGATACCTTGTCAGAGGAGTGGATAAATATGACCGAATTGATTTATAATTACTTTAAGGAAAGTTGTTGTACCTACCTTGCCATGAGAGATTAACTATGAGCCTTTTGTGCAGCGGCGATGGTAGCAGTGGAAACATGCTCGGGACGATGCACTTAAGTTGTCCGATGACCATAGCGTATCTACTGAGATGTGTATTAGTAAAGATGCACGTTCACCTATTTTACAAGATGAGGCACCGCAGCGAAAGGTTTCTAGAGAGCATGGTAGCGGGATTAGTGACGACGATGTATAGAGACCGAGTAGTAGTAATTATTTTTAAGTTTGGATAGAATTTCTTTTTCCATGTTGTTTGAGCGTCAGACGCTCTTTTATCATTTGATATTCTGCTTGAAGGATTACGAAAAATAAATATTTTATCAAAGTTGACATCTATGTTGTAGGTAACATGATTTGATTTCTCAATGTTAATGTAAAATGCCAATGAATTTTCTATTTTACGATTTAAAGGCAAAAAAAAAAAAATTTTATTTATGTGCTGAATTAAATGTTGATTGCACTTTTCCTATCATATCATGTTGAATGTTACTCCATGCATAAAAGTTTGTTATTTATTATTTGATATATTTATATGATGCACAATATTGATCAAATATTAAAAAAATAACACTTTTACACAACTTTAAAAAATTTAAAAACTAACACGCGACACACATTTGGCTAATATCTATTGGAACATAAATTTAATTTAATTATACATTCATATATTTGAAAATTTTAATAGTCATTTATGTTTTTTATTAATTAGACGTGAAATTAAGTAGATACATATACTAGCTATATACATAAATTATGTAAGAATATGAATGTAGTAATTTATGGATAAATAATTAATGACAATTGTATTAGTGTAAATAAATTGAAAACTAAGTGACAAAATGATAATAATATGGAATTTTAAGAAACAAAATAATATTAATGGAAAGACAGATTACTAATTCCCCGATGGCATTATCATCCAAAAATACTTTCCCCAATTCTCCTATTAGAGGTTATATAATATTTACATATTTTATACGAACGTTACACATTGCATAAGAGATCATAAAAACAATTTATATATATATATATATATATATATATATCAATTAGTATTGACTTAAGATTTTAAAATAATATTTATATAAAATTGTAAAGAAATCTTTGAACAACGTGCAACACATATTTACAGTAGTAATATAAAATGGGACAAATAGTGATGGTCAAAAAGTGATTTTTTGCAAAATTGATTTTAGATAGATCGTTAGATTAAGGATATAGAGTAGGTGAAATGTTACAACATTCATTTTCTAATCAAAGTATTCTTTGACGTAATAAATTTTGAATTGAATATTTAATTTGCTAGTGGATTCTAAATAATGTTTTTTATATTAAAGAGTATTTTTATGCTTTATTTTCAAGAGCATTTTTTCAGTATAAAAAGTTTCTTATTCAAATATAAAGACTTAGATTTTTTATATATAGAAGTTGAACAGTCTTTATATTTAGAGTTTGTTTGATAAATTTTTTTTAACAAATTTTGATAAAAATTTAATGAAATATTTGGTTGAAAAGTTAATAAAGTTTGTGTGTCCAATAAAATATGTCGTTAAAATTAATTGTTGACTTTTGACCACAGTTTTTTAGCAGATTAAAATTTGATCCAAACAAAAACTTAATCTTTATTTTCATTATTTCCATAAACATTTATGACTCAACATTTTTTGTCTTTTTTATTTTATTATTTATTTTCAAAAACTTAATTTTTATTGACATTTACTCTGAGAATCACAATTTAAGAAATTAAGATTTTGAAAGACATCATTTTTTTTTTTTATATTTCAACCAAATCAAATACTCATTATACCATTTAGTTATAAATCGTCTATCTTTTAATATATGGTGATTTGGAGAAGATTTGTAGGTATTTGAATATAGTAATCTAACTACTGCTTTATTCAGTGTAGAAAATGGATGAGAAAAATGTGAGATTCAGATTTTAAATTTAGATAGATGAACTGAAATTGATTAATCATTTTTAATTTTGTATTGTTAATTTTATTATGTCAATAAGTATAATTACCTTCATTAAATTGATATTGAGTCAAAGTTATCAAAACTGTGTTATATATTAAATTACATGATAATAAATTAAAAATAAAAAATAAAAAACGTGAAGAATTGAGGCAATTGGACCTACATGTCCCTCACCCACCTACCGACACAGAAAATAAAAACGTGAAAAAAAATCAATTTTCCCATAAAGTTTGGGGGTCCAGGTACACTAGCCAGGTTCCTCACCTCCACCAGTGATAAGTTTGGGGGTCCACGTACTTTTCACTTCAAAATAGCACATGCACGATTCACGAATTTTGTAAATTCAAGTAATATTTGAAAAAATAGACAAACGCTACTTTCATGAACTGTTACAAAGTAATACTTTTTACAACGTTAAACATGTTTAGAAAGAAACTTCAGAGATAATGTCAGTCTATTAGGATGTTTCTTAATAAGTAATTGGCAGACATTATTTAAATTAACCTGATAGGAATTGCATATATATATAATCCAAATTCCAAATCATTGGGAGCGTATAATTGTACTACCATCCTTGAATATTCTTCCCATATGGGAGTTTTAGTGAAAGCTTGAATAATCAAATGATGTAAAAATATCTTTGAACAAGGCTTAAACGGTTGAAAAGAGCGATGAAATTTATTTTTGGTTTTGTTTGTGTGACAACGAGACTTATATCAATGACCTTGATGTTTGTTTGGGAGTTTTGAAGTATCGGTTAGGAGAGTGTTTTAAAGTACCGGTTTTGAACGTTTATGAGTTGAGCGACTTTGGAAGGTTTTTAGTAGCAGTTTTCTAAACGATCAAACGCATTCTTAGGAGTTTATTCTAAAAGTTTTTTATAATAATCAAATTACATATATACTTATATATATAAAAAAATTTAAATAAATTTTAAATATTTTATATATCCACCTATCATTGAAAATATAAAATTAAATTTATGTTTTTGCATGTGTATTTTTTTTTATATATTCTTTTATTTTTATAAATATTAAGTTTAAGGTAGTTTTGAAAATAATTGTTTGAAAGGGAATAAAATTGAAAGAAATTTTAAAGAACGGCAAAAAACTACCGATTGGGGTGGTGGTTTTGGGGGGTTGGGAGATCACGCTTCAAATTACACTATACCGGTTTTGGGCGGTTTAAAAACCATTCAAAACGAGTGCTCTAAAAAACTAACAATCACCGATTTTTCCAACTTTTTGTAAATGGTACCATTCAAAATCGGTCAAAACCGGAGAAAAAAAAAACTCCCGAGCAGGCCCTTGTAATGCAATATTATTTTATTTAAATTTAGTATAAAACAAATATAATTCAAACCTCAATGTTCACCATCAATATGTTCTAGAGGTCACTTGGACCATCTATATATACATTGAGGTGACGATATAACCTATAAGCAAGAAATTTGCAAACTACAGAAAGGAAGAAAGGAAAATGGCGATTCCCGTAAAAAGTCCTTTCTGTTTATTTCTTTTGGCATTTCTTTTTATTTCTCCTGCTGCTTCAACTGATAATAGAAAAACTGATTTTCTTGAATGTCTTATCTCTCAGTTTCAAAATGAAAACTCAGTAATATCCCAAGTCATGTACACCCGAAAAAACTCATCATCATATTCTTCTATTTTTCAATCCTCAATACAGAATCTGAGGGCCTCTTCAATGTCTCCCATGAAACCCTTAGTCATAGTTACACCATTCCATGAGTCCCAAATTCAAGCTGCAATGTATTGCTCCAAACAAAGTGGGATACATATTAGGGTTCGAAGTGGTGGACATGACTATGAAGGATTATCTTATGTTTCCGATGTTCCTTTTGCCATTGTGGATATGAGAAACCTAAGATCCATATCCATTGACACTAAATACAAAACTGCCTGGGTTGAGACAGGTGCAACACTTGGTCAACTTTATTATACTATTGCTTCAAAAAGCAGAACTCTTGCTTTCACAGCAGGAGTTTGCCCTACTGTGGGTGTTGGTGGACACATGAGTGGCGGAGGATATGGCATGTTGTCCCGTAGATATGGTATTATTATTGTTCTTTTCAGTATCTAGTATCTCTCTCATTAAGAGCCCGTTTGACAGAGATTATAAACTAGTTTATAAACCAATTTTTGGTTTATTTGAGTTGAAATTGTTGACTTTTCATTTTAAAAATTGGTTGAAAAGTCAAAAATTACGGCTGAAAAAAATCAAAATGGGTTTATAATCATTGTCAAACAAGCTCTAAGTGCTATTAGATATGGATTTTTATCAGTCTCTTTTTCTGCTATAGGTATTGCTGCAGATCATATCATTGATGCCAAAGTAATTGATGTTAATGGCCGAATTCTCGACCGAAAATCCATGGGAGAAGATCTCTTTTGGGCCATTAGAGGAGGTGGAGGTACTAGTTTTGGGATTGTGGTTGCATTTAAAATTGAATTAATTGTTATTCCCCAAACCGTGACTGTTTTCAATGTTACAAGAACCCTAGAACAAAATGCAACACAGTTAGTACACCGATGGCAATATGTTGCTGACAAGATTGACGAAAACCTTCTGTTAAGACTCTTCTTAAGAAGCTTAACCTCTTCTAGAGATGGAAAGAGGACAATAGTAGCATTTTTCACTTCTTTGATCCTCGGCCGAGTTGATGATCTCCTCCCAATAATGCAAGAGAAATTTCCAGAATTAGGTTTGGTGAAAGAAGATTGTACTGAAATGCCATGGATAGAATCAGTACTTTTTTTTGCAGGTTTCCCGAGAAATACATCGCTTGATGTTCTGACGAGTAGGGTTCCACTGGTGAGGCCATACTTCAAAGGAAAATCTGATTATGCAACGGAACCCATCCCAGAACATGGTCTTAAAGGAATATGGAAATTTCTTGACGAAGAAACTGAAAATCGTGCAGAGTTACAGTTCAGTCCTTATGGAGGAAGATTGAATGATTACTCAGAATCTGAAATTCCATTCCCACATCGAGCAGGAAATATATTCATGATCAATTATGTGGTGAATTGGGATACACCCGGAAATTATGAATCCCAAAGGCATGTAAACTGGATCCGGAAGCTTTACAGTTACATGGCTCCATATGTCTCAAAATCTCCAAGAACTGCATATTTCAATTACAGGGATTTGGACATTGGAATCAACAACGAGAAGAACACGAGCTTCAAACAAGCAAGTGTATGGGGATTTAAGTACTTCAAGAATAATTACAGAAGATTGGTTTGTATCAAGACTGAGGTTGATCCGTCCAATTTCTTCCGAAATGAACAAAGCCTTCCACCTTTATCTTCTTCCCAATCATTAACTCGGCATTGCGGAGATATTGATCCTCAAATACATCAAAAATACAAATATAAAAAATATTTGTCGTACTAATAAATAATTGGTGGAAAATTGCTGTGTGTGTTTTGTATCACGTGTGATTAAATAATTGATAAAAAGTTGCTATATATGTGACTTTTGTATCACGTGAGATTAAATAATTGGTGGAAAATTATTTCTTCTTGTTTGTTTATCTTAGCTGAACCTGATTGGCTAAGCTTAAATTAAATAAATTTATTTGAAGTGATTTTGTATTTTTAAATGTGTTTGAATATTTTATTAGTTTCTATTCATAAGTAAAAAATTCCTTTTTTAAAAATTTTTAGTTTCAAGACACGTAACTTATTTTTAATTTTGATGGATTAAAATATTATTTAATTACATATTATGACTAATTTAAATTATAATTTAAACTCAACCAAACATATATTGCATGGGAACAAATCTTGGGGACTATTTAAACAAAGTACAAGCCAACATGTGATTTATCAATTTAACACAATCATCGTGACACCATACACTACTCATACACATTTTTATTTGTTTGATTTGTCCACTTCGAATATCACATAACATGCAAGTATATTATTTTATTAAGATTAGGAAGTGACAACATAATACAACCAATTCCAGACAGTCTCATTTAAAACATGCACACAAACAAATAGAATTAAAAAATATAGACGAGGATCAATAACATCTACAAGAAAATTGGGTTTTTTGCGATGGTTACTTAATGTTACAATCGTGTTCCCAAACCATGGCACTACAATAATTTTATGTTCTGCATGCAAAATATATTTATAGGGAAATGTTCATTATTGTAGGAAAAAATATTTTCCTACGAAATTTTTTTGTAGAGGCGTTTATGGTGCAAACATCGTGAGGAAGGTATAAGATGACAAATGGTAGAAATTTGTGGACTAAATTCTCTCCTACAAATCTTTTAGAGACAAATAGAATTTGTCGTCTAAGTTCTTTCTCGACAAAATTATTCGTCTCCTAAAGTCACATTTTCCTTTAGCAGACAGAGTAGCACTATACTATAGATTACAATCTCTCTCTTCATATGTAAACAACATGTGACTTCCTAATGTGATATATGGTATTGAATCCATAATAGCAAAATAATACTTTGAAGTGCAACATATATAATATAATGGGGAAAATAGATCAACACTAGGTCTATTCGGATTACGTATCCAATTTTTGTCCATAATATAATTGTTATAATTAACCATAACGTGGATATATAGAACATAAGAATTTATACCTATATAACATAAATTTGACATAAAGGTTAATCTATGAAATTATTTAATTAACTTACCAAATTAGGGGTTGAATTTCAAGTCTTCGGGCCTCAACACCACCCAGGGCGCGAGCCACCCGAGAAGCAAGCTATTACTGTGAGCGGAGAGAGAACTATTATTGAAAAAAGGGAATTGTTCTCTTTGCAGCCTCCCGTTCACTTGCGGGATAATTTTTCTTACTAGATCTTAATTGATACTACTTCAATTATATAAACTTACCTTGTTGAAATTTGAATTGAAGGAAGCACTTCAATCCAAAAGTCTTTCCACATCTCCTAAAAAATATTTAATATAATAATCAAAACTTTTAATTCAATGGAGAAACAAAACAATTCAGAGAATGAGAACAATAAGTGATATCAAGTTAAGGAATTTCATTTTTCCAATAAACAACTATAAAGTTATTGATGTGTACTTGTGTAGAAAAACAAGAAAAATTGCTTTGAAACCTAAATTCAAGTTTATTTAGATATAATAAAGTTACCCAAAAAATTGTCTTAAAAGGATAAATAATTTAATAGATTAGAATATTACATTAATGAGCTCATTTTCCATCAGAAAAGTGAAGCGAACGTACATCACAACAATTAATTAAAAATAACTTAGCAATAATATAAAATATGTTGTCAATCTTACTATATTCATCAAATATAATATAAGTCTTCCAAACTATGCAATTAACAATAGCTATCCACAAGACAACTAAACTATGTCATGTCTTAATCATGCAAGCAAAAATTTAAGGTTACATATAAGGTACAATTTACCAAAACCTGCATATTCAAATAAGGAAATTTCATGATTGTTGCCAATTGCCTGAAGGTTAAAAACAAGTGTCAAATTTTGTTTCCTTTTCCCTCTTATATACACTCAGGATCTAAATATACAACATAAACATCAAGAGAGGAAACTTAGTGTTTGTTTGGTAGGATTTAAAAGTAGTTTTTTAGGAGATTTTGAAAAAAATTGGTGAGAATGTGTGATTGAAAAGTTGATAAAAAGTTGGGACAAATAGAGTTTATAAAAAACTCTTTCAAGCAAGTGCTTACTAAGTTGATGGAGATTAGAGATGACACAATTTATTATGTTTGCAATAAAATCTTCCCATAGACCTAAAACTAGAATATCACGTCCACAATATATATAAAAATGTTTCCTAAAAAAATAATAATAGGAACCGAATATGGAAGCTGTTTCTAGATGTACAACTTGGCCTGAATGTTAAGACGCGTGAACTATTGTTTATGAAATTGTGCATTTGATCACACGTTCTGATCGAATGAAGATTTTTCTTTGTAAGTTATTTTTAATTAATCTTAATTATTTATTTAAAACTTAAGCTTTAGCCAAACACATTATGTCTGCTACTTCAATTAATTATATAGTTAACTATTTACTTATAACTTATACTTAACAATTTAGTTATAACCTATACTTAACTATTTACTTATAACTTTACATGTTGCATGTTGTTTCAATCAATAAGATCATCTGGTTTTTGGGTGCTCATTCTTCTATTTCTTGGTAATCTATTTTGTAATCTATGGTATTTACTTAAATTCAGCAAAAGTTATATATACTTATTGATAAATATATGGTGCAGAAATGAATACTTCCTATTCTTTGGTAAGGCGGTGCTTGATGAAATGACTAGGATTGTAAAATCATAGGCTGTCGGAAGCATAGAAGGGGCAGCGACCTGAATTTTAAAATCATAGATTAGAAGCATTGGCAATATATAGGATGTATATTTTTAAACCAGACGCCGGAAGCATAGGCTGCCTTGCTCACTGTGATTTTGGGAAATTTTTTAAAACTTTGTTTGCAATTTATAGTCGATTTTAAGAGATGTACTTCTATGACTGTTTTAACCCCAGGTTAGAGGAATGAAAATGATGTCAGGAAGTATTCTAAAAGAGAGAAATGTGAAATAAAATGTCCTCATATGGAGAAGATATACAAAAGGCAATTTTAAAATAAAGAGACGAATTCAAATAGCTAAATTCCATCTTCAGAAGTAGCAAAGCAACTACTCTTGACCAGCTCGTCGTGACTATTCCAAAAATATATTATAATAAAATTTCTGAGCACGTATGCGAATTCTATGCCCGTTTTTTCGAACACCTACGATATCTCGCCTCCAAATATGCCAAAGCTCGATCCTCTACTACAAACTACTCAGCTATCAACCAAAACATAAAAAAATATTATCTTAAAGACGATGGTCGAGCTGAATTAAACATAACTCTAGAAATATGTACCTATTCTGCTTTTCATTTATGTAGCTGGCTATTTAATCATGAAACAATGCATAGTGAATCCTTATAATTTTGTACGCAAAATCTAGTTATGAACTTCTCTCCGCTGGACGAGTATATTTGGACTTGTGCCCGAGCAAGGGTATTGCCTTTTGCCCATCTTCCATAAGATATTCTCTATGTCAAATTATAATCAATCTTTATAACTTTGAATTGCAATCAATCTTTATGGGATTACTAGTTCTACTTATAACTTTAGAAAATAGTTATGGAATATTTTCTTATAGTGCATAGATAATCTTTAAGATAATTTTAGCTTACGACAACCGTTAATGCTCAATCCTCTACTATAAACTACTCAACCACTCAGCACCGCCAAACTATCGTAAAATCACCGAGAAACCTTAAACCTTCAAATCTTATAGTCCAATCCACTCGAGAACAAACAAGGTTATGAAAGAATATAAAATTTTCCAGTTCATCAGAAACACACTTCCGGGTTCATCCCAAGCATCAAAAACTCACGGTACAGAAAAATTCATCAAGTGCTGACATTTAGCATACATAGTCAAGTAAAACCGCATATATAGTTTTCAAACACAATATTAATTCAATTGTAAACAATATCGCTATTAACAGAAAAACTAAATCGCTTGATTGAAAAATTCCCATTTTTTCATGAAAATTTCTCTATTTGAGACAAGTAATAATAATTAAGGTATACACATCAAAAGATTTTTTTTATTCAACACACTATCACATCCCCAGTGTGGTTGTCAGACCTCCACTAGGAAAGGATGGGGAGGTTCGGATTTCCTAACCATATATAAATAACTCATCAAAAATACATGGGAGTGGGACATAAAACCTGACCTCCACTCATAAAAGTTAAAGCAATCAAATAAATGAATAAATAATAAAACAATAAATAATATTGAAGTATTACTTCCTAAATAAATAGTCCTAAAAAAAATCTATATACCTCTAACTGTAGAAAGCCCATGTCTATCAATCTGAACTAAGCTGCAGTAATGTCACGGTAAGTCTTGAGCACTGTACTCAAAATAACAACGACGTTCCCAACCCTCTGAAGCAAATAAGTCAGCCACCTGGTTGCCCTCGCGATAAATGTGAGAAATAGTATCACAGTCGAAAGCAATGAGATGTCTGATGTGGCGAGGAGTGGCCTGAATACACATCAAAAGAATCACATCTCATCAACAATTAAAAATCAATCAAAAGAAAGGAGATTTCAAACCTAAGTTTCTCCACTTTTAACGAGATTTCAAACCTAACTTTTGTGATTTCAAACCTGCTACTACAGAGTACCAGAGAGGGAGGTTTGGGAGAAATTTTTGGGCTGGGCTCCCACATCGCAGAGAAGGAGATTTGGGATATTGTGTGGAGGCAAGAGGCGGGAGGATGTTAATTTGTGAGAAGCCAAGTTGGGAGGGAGGGATTTCAAGTAGAAATAATTTAATATTTAGGAGGGAATTTTTCATTTTGCATATAAAACGAGAATTTATTTATTTTTACCTTCAAATACTCCGTTTGTATGGACTAAAAAAACAAAAAAGTGAGAATTTTTCTTGCTAGATATTAGCCTACAAACGTATTAATTTTTTTTTGTCGGCAAAATATACATCTTACTTGAAGAATTTTTTGTAGAGAAAAATGCTTATATTCATAGGCACAAGTCCTCTCATTCTTGAAAATTTTGGAGCAAAACATAACCCTACAAAATATCATTTTCTTGGGAAAAAGTAAACTCCACCTACAAATTTAAATTTGTCGCCTAAAATTTTGTAGGCAGAGTATAAAATTCTTGTAGTGGACACTATTGCAGTAGTTTTGTGATGGCAAATGGACCGTCACAAATGTATCAGTTGCAACGTTATGGACCTATAGGGGTCTTCACGAAAATTATTTACTACGATTTCTCAACAATTAATTAGTTACTAAAAGAAATTGTTTTGGGCCTATTGGGGTCGTCACGATATTGGTCTATGGCTAAATGAAATTATTTTGCAAGTAGAAATGAAGTGTCAAACTTCACAACTTCAATAAATCTAGGCAAACAAGAAGCAATATAAAAAAATAGAAAGAAAAGACAATGGAACACAAATTATAATCTACAAATAAAAAGCAATTAATTGCATTCCTTAAGCTAACTAAAAAGTAGTCAAAAGCAACTAATTAACAATCATTTGGGCCATGGTACAACATCAGAAGCAAATAATTTTGAGAACAAAAACAAAATTTGGATCACCAAGAACTTACCTGATTCTGAGAACAAAACTTGCAATTTAGCATTTCAAAATTAAAAATGCAACTTGTATAATAATAATAGCCAGACTAGATAAAGTATTCAGAAAAAACTTTGACAAGTGTATGAGGTCTATGCTGAAAAGGCAAGTAGGAACGTCATACGACCCCATGTTTCAACATATACTTCATCATCAACTGATGACATTGACTTATGGAGTTACGTTAGTTCACGTAGGGGTGGTCAACATTCAGTTGGTTCTTCTTTTGCTTCTTTCCTTTCCTGTTCTAGTGATACACATGTAGAATTAGTTAGGTATTTCACGCACGATATGCTTAGTATTTTAGATGACGAGAAGAGAAATTTTTTTGATATTCTACGATGGTGGAGATAACATAAACGTCCATACCCAATTCTTTCAAAAATTACACGTGACAATTTGTTAGTGTACAATTTTAACTTCGCCTATGTTCAAAGTAGCCAGTCCTAAGCCTGAAAAAAGAAAGAGGGTTTTCAACCTTTAATTTTTAACATAAAACATTTTCGATACTTTATTTCTTTTTTATTTTAAAATTTTTAACATTTTGGTTGGACTTCTTGAACAACCAACAGTTCGGACCATGAGAAGGATCATCAATATAGAACACTTGTTGTGCTTAGGTAGCAAGTATGAACTGATCATCCTTGTATGCCTCTGCACTGATGTCAATACTGGTAACATTATTTTCAGTTACCCTATGTCTCCCATCATACCTAAACCATTTGCATCAGAACATAAAAACTGAAAGTTCTGGTCCAAACTGTAGCTCCAACATCTTTTGCAGCAGCCTGTAGTAAGTTTCATCCGCAATCCCTGGGACAAACACATCATTGTTCTGTGTTTTCCTTCTAACATCACGACCATATGTTAGGAAGCAAACTCCATTTACAGCATATGCCGTGTAAGACATAACTTGTATGTAACATCCACTAGCCAAAGAAAACAACTCATGAGAAACTTGAGGGACGTTGATTTGGAACTGAGCATATACCCGTAATTAGGGTGCTTTCTCGGAATACTATGTCTCACACAGCTTAAATGTGCTAAAATGTCTGCAGGCGTTAACCGACAAGGAGGAGATCGTCTCTTTGTTCTTCTGTTGAAGTCTAAATTGCTCCTAAAATAATGCCTAGATGGCAGAAACCATCGGTGACCCACGTAAGCTGTCTTACCTATCACACGAATTGAAAGTGTCTCCTCGTTGCACATAGGACATGCCATGTACCTCTGACCGCTCCAATCCGACAGACTACTTATCGCTAAAAAATTGTTAACTGTCCAAAATAACACTGTACGCATTCTGAATACAGACTTATTATTGGTTCCAGCGTCACACGTGTCAATCCCATTGGCTCACAACTTCTTCAACTAGTCCACTAATGGTCATAAGAATACATCAATGTTCTTACTTGGTTCTTTAGGGTCAGGTATCTGGAGAGTAAACATGGGGTATTTGGGTTTTATACATAACCAAGGTGGCAGGTTGTAAACTGTTACAACTACTGGCCACGTGCTGTAAGCTTGACTCGTGTCTCCAAATGAATTGAATTCGTCTGTAGCCAAAACTAATCAGACATTTCAGATAGCACTTGCGAACAGTGGATGTTCTCTATCAAAATCCCAACACGCCTTTCCATCCATGGGATGCTACATTTCATCTTCATCCCTAGATCTTCCTATACTGTACCACTGCATGAGTTTACAGTATCCTTCATCGCAAACGTACATTTTAGTCTAGAGGCCAATGAAAAATATCGCAAGACCTTATGCGTAATATTCTTATCGTTCGCTCTCCTAGAAGTATACACCTAACAACTTTTCTGGTAGATCGGATAAGTTTGTCTATCAGCATGCTCACTCCAAAACAGTGCACAGTCATTCTCGCAGGTATGAATAGATTTGTAATCCAAACCAAGTTTCGTCATCATCTTCTTTGCTTTGTAGTGAGAGTTCACGAGGTTCATATTTGGGAAAGCTAACTTCAGCAGCTTCAAAAGATCATCGATAGACTTATTTGTCCATTTGTTCACAACCTTAATATGCATCAACTTCACTAAAAAGTTTAAGGACGGAAATGATGAAACTCCTGGGAATAGTTCTAAATCCAGAGCTTCAAACAATTTGTTATAGTAACCATCGATGCTTGTACCAACATGCTCATCACCGACTATGTCGTCCATGACATCCATCATCTCATCTTCCACACCCACTCTCTCATTCTATGTATGCACATTCGCAATATGAACCTCGGTCTCGCCATGGTATATCCACAGTACATAACTCTTTGCCAAACTATGATGAAATATGTGAGCATCAACAATTTTCAATGGATGTGTGAGACTGTTTAAACATCTTGTGCATGGTCATTTAATCCTCTGCCTGTTGTTTACGTATGACCTACCCCGTTTATAAATACTTTCAAACTATTCTAAAAATCTGGCAATTTTGTCCAATTTTTAATTTTTGTCCAACTTTTATCAATATCCATACATGAAAAAGGCTTTTTTTTTTGCAGTGAATATAGAATTTGCAGATATATAGTGATGAATAATGGAAGAAGAAGAACTGAAATAGAAGATTGAATTTGCAGAAATATAGAGATGGAATGATGAAAAAGGAGATTCTATAGCGGCGACAATGTCGCCTCAATAGAGCTAGTAAGTCGTCTCTAGAGATAAGAAATAGACGCCAATATTCTCGCCAATTTTGACAACTTTACAACGACGATGTTTGTCGTCTCAATAGCCTTGAATACATATTACGAGGAGAATCATGACAATCCTTTGTATCGTTCGACTAAAAACTACGGCTATAACTCTATTGCGGCGACATATGTCGTCTCTATATGTACACAAAAATAGCGCAAAAAGTTCCTGCCATTTAGGATATTTATAGATTCACAATATTGGCGACGATAGTTAAAATATAGAGACGACCAATGTCGCTATTCCACAGTTAGAAAATATAGCGTCGAATTTTTATTCTCGTCGCTAATATCTAGAACAAGTAGTGACAACACTATGTCGTCGCTATATGTACCTTTTTTATGGTGTATTTACTACGATTTCTTATTTACTTATTGAAGGAAATTGTTTTGGGCCTATGGGGGTCGTTACGGTATGGGACTATGGCTAAATGAAATTGTTTTGCAAGTAGAAATGAAGTACCAAACTTCAAAACTTCAATAAATCTAGGCAAACAAGAAGCAATATAAAAAAATAGAAAGAAAAGACAAGGGAACACAGAAGCAAAAAGTAATTAATTACATTCCTTAACCTAATAATAAAACAGTCCAAAGTAACTAACAATCATTTAGGCCGAGGTAGAACATAGAAGCAACTAATTTTGAGAACAAAATCAAAATTTGAATAAAAAAGAACTTACATAATTCCATTTAGGATAAAGTCAAATGGGTCCGACCAAGGTAACAGCAAGTGAGCAACCCAAATTATATGACTCTTGAGGGTTGAGAAGCGGCGAGAACAGGTCAGCTAGTGACCATATAAGAAATCAGTTTTTACATCCATTTGCTCTAGTTCCCATTGAATTGAGCAAGTAATTAAGAAATCATCAATTTCATTGTTTTGTATTTTACTACATTGAGAACACCTCATTATAATCCACCCATTCTCTTTGAGTAAACCATTTAGCCACTAACCTAGGGTTTTATCTAACTGGTTCACTTAGGTCTTAGGTTTTACCCTTCTGTAATCTTAAACACCCATGTACAACTAACTATGGTCATGTTCGGTAGAGTTTTTTCTCAAAAAAATCCATTTTTTTCCCTACAATTTTTGACTTTTCAACCTTTTTTACACTACAAAAAAATTTGAAAAGTCAAAAAATAACAAAAAAACCCATTTTTTCCAAAAAAAAACTCTATCGAACAAGCCCTATATCTTGACTTTTATCTTTATGAACAAGGATCCAAGTATTGTTTTTATGAAGAGAATACATTTCTTCCTTCATAGCCTCTAACTAGGTAACTGAGTCTTTACAAGATGCAGCTTCTTCATACGACATAGGATCCAACTTTACAATTTCTTTTCCAGCATGTAAGATAAAACTCATTAACCCTTCAACTCTAAATTTGGATTTAGGTCTTGCAATTCTTCTTGTTTTATCTTTTGTTAATTGATAGTTTTGTAAGTTGGTTTCTTCACGTTATTCTATATTTGACTCAGAATCTAAATTTGTTTCATTTATATCAGAAAAATTTTCATTTGTAGTCAACATATTCATTAGTTAAATTTGGATATTTTAAGTCAGGTTGTTCAAGACCACGATCTAGGTTTATACAAGATGTTGTCTGTTCCAAAGACTTCTCCTCAATCTGAATTTTATTTGTTTCCAAATTAGGCTCAGATTAAATTTCACATTCTTTATTTTTCACAATACAAGGCTATTCTTGCTCATTAAAGACTACATCTCTTACTCCATTTTCCCTTCTTACCCACGGTATAAAGTCATTAACGATAACCTAAGAAGACACATTCTACATCCATAGGATCTAATTTTCCTTTCTTTTGGTGTGCATAAGCTGCACATCCAAAGATTTTGAGGAAAGAAAGGTCAGGTGTTTCTTCTTCCATAATTCTTCAGAAGTTTTAGATTGGATAGCACTAGAAGGACATCTATTTATCAAAAAAACAGCAGTAGCCACTGCCTCACTTCAAAAATCCTTTGGAACTCCTAAACTCATCAATATGCATCTAACATTGTTCATATTAATTTTGTTCATTCTCTTAGCAACCTCATTTTGTTGAGGGGTGAATCTGACTGACTAATGTCTTTGAATTCTTTTTTCTTTACAAAAAATATCAAATTCCATATTATAGAACTCTAAACCATTATCTTTTCTAAGGACTTTGACCCTATTAACAATCTTATTTTTAGTCAATTTTACTCACTCTTTGAGCTTCACTTTTAGTTTTTAGGAAATAGGCCCAAGTCTTACTAGTATAGTCCTCAACTATAGAGAAGAAATACTTATTTCCTTCATATGTGGGGTCCCTTTTCAGGCTCCCATAAATCAAAATTAATATATTGTTCCAATTTTAAAACTAAGTCTTGTTTGTTTTACTAGGATGCAGTTTTTACAAAAGTCAACTATTAATATTTTATCCTTTCCTAGTAGATTTTGTTTGCTTAATAATGAAACACCATTGTCACTAACGTGTCCTAATCTTTTGTGCCATAAGTTTGAATGAACAGCTTCAACATTGCATAAAAGATCAATATCTTATAATGCTGTTTGTCCCTAAGAGGATGTATATTCTACCCCTTTTGACACCTTTTAAAGATCACTAAGGACCCTAATATCAATTTCATGATCCGATCCTTAATTTTGCATTCATATCCCTCATCATCTAATCTTCCTAATGAAATTAGATTCTTCCTAAGATCAATCACATTTCTAACTTCTTTAAGTGTTCTAATAGTACCATTAGGAAGTTTTAACAGAATAGACCATATTCCAAATATAGGACAAGATTGATTGTTCTCCGTATAAACATCCCTACCATTGATTTCTTTATAGCAAGTAAAAGCATTTTTATCGAAACACATATTGTAACAACGACCAGAATCAAGAATCCAATCCATTTCACATTGATAATCATACGTAACATAAACTTGCACCTCATCAGAAACATTTGCTTGATTTTTAGAATTATTATTAGTTTTATTTATTTTTCTTCTTCAAATCATGAAAATCTTTTTAAAAATGACTTAATTTTCCACATTTATAACGCCTTTTTCGACTCCAATACTTACATCTTGATTTTTCCTTCTTTTTACCTTTATGATTATAATTTTGGTGGTCTCTTTTTCCAATCCTTCCTCTTACAAACATATTTCTTCTTTATTTGTGGGCCAGTTCTCTAGATCTTACTGCATCTATTATAAAGAAAATTGATAAATCTTCTCTACCATATTTTATAACATTTTTGACTTGTAAGAATTAATGTCCAAGGTCCAAATAGTTAGGTCGGACTTAATTACTTATTGGATCAAATTAATTAATTAGATTAATTAATTGGACCCGTTTATTGATGGGTTCTAGTTAGACTTGAACTAGGGCTAGGGTTTGTCCTACCTATATATACAAGGCCAACTGATTAATCACAAGAGTTGTTTTCTATTATTTGCTAGCTCAAGCAAAAGACAATCCAATCAATTTTTCCTCAAAAGGTTTCGATTTCATCTGTTCTTGATCGTGGAAGTCCAGATCTGTTCTTGCTGTGTGGATCACCATTGGAGGCTGGACAATTGGACAGCTATGGTATTGAAGATCTCACATTAGGCTAGTCAGAAATTAGATTTTAAGATATTCATCAAAGGTAAACATCTATCACGAATTCTCTCTAAGTACAAGGTTGATCCGGCTTAAAAGAATTGAACATTTAATTTCCACTGTGCATGTATACCTCAATTCCTTACAGTGGTATCAGAGCCTACCTTATTACTTGTTAGAGTTCGTTATACTGCTTTGGTGAATCGAACAATAATTGTTATTGGCATATTAATTGATTTGAGTTTTGACAATAAACAAAATTGTGAATTTTATTTTTATATAAATCTAAATATGATTTAGATTTTAGTTTGGAATAAAAATTAAGGGATGTGGTGGTGGTCAAGTCGCTGCTTCACGGAGGAAGAAACCGTTGGCGCGAGATAACAACACGCCTTGCTGTTGCTAAATAGCAAGGCCGGCCTAAGTCTAAAATCGAAAGAAGCGAAAGACGTCAAAAGGAGGTGGTCGCGACCCTTTGATCTTTGCAATGACAACGTGTGTCATTCTTGAGATCAAGTGACCAAAGACCGCCACCACTTCTCCTCATGAACAATAGTAGTCGCTGCTGTTTGTATTGGAGTTGGGTGGCCACCTCTGCCATTTTCTCTCCTTCCCTCTTTCTGCGTTTTAGATGGAGACGGGGCTCTTGTGTAATTTTGAAAATTGCACAAGAGGTTCCCAAATTCTAAAAGAAACAAAAGGGGTCTCTCATGCAATTTCCAAAATTGCATGAGAAGAACCGCTGTTTAAAATAAAATGGATGGTCTTTTGTATAATTTCAAAAATTGCACAGGAAGCCCACTGATTTCTTTTTAATCAAGGACTCGTTGTGTAATTTCAGAAATTGCACAATAAGTCCTCAAATTTTATTTTCTAAGAATATGGTCTTAAATGTAATTTTAAATTTTTTGAAAAATTTGTAATTATTTAAATTTTAATGCTGGTCAAATATTTAGTATTGACTAAAATTTATTTTAAATTTTTGACCATATTAAATTTTGACTTTACTTTATAAAATTATAATTTTGACCATATACAAATTTTATCTTCAATTAGAGTATGACTTTAAATTGGTAGATGAAATAAATTTTGAAAATCTCTTTTATGAATAAAATTAATTGATTAATTGGATTAACTGATTAATTTTATTGTTGAAAAATTAATTAATTAATTAGATTAATTATTTAATTTTGTCTAGTCCGTTCTAAAATGTTTAAAAAGTTTAGACTTATACTGTTAAAGCTGTAAATTTAGAAATTAATATATTTTTAATATTAAATATTAAAATAGATGTTTAGTGGATGGTTATGGACTCGACCCATGTGATTGGTTGTATGGTTAATTATTCACGTTGATTGTTGGTTGGGCCTGCGAGCCCATTTTAATCAGATTTTCAAGCTATTTATATATTATGAATCTGCGTGTCCATGAATCTGGGCCTGCGTGCCAACATATATGATACAGGTTACAACAGGAGACAATCATCTACATCTCCTGCTGTAACCTGTATCCTATAATAGTTGGCACGCAGGCCCAGATTGATAGACATGCAGATCCATAATATACAAATAGCTTGAAAATCTGATTAAATAAATAATAGGCTCGCAGGCCCAACCAACAATCAACAAGAATAATTAACCATACCACCAATCATTAGATAGATAAAGTCCATAATCATCCACAATGATTTTTATGGATGATTGATTGCATGTTGGATGTTAGTTAATATGCATAAATGTGATGAGACAAACCCCTCTTTATCAAAATATTAAATTTGTATTAAATGGTTAATACAACGTGCCTTCTAATGTTATAATGAAAAACCAGAGTCTATTATCGATGTCAGTTTGTTGAGTCGCTCAAGACTGCTCGTTCATAGATATGTTTATCACTATGAAACATTCGATGTTTCTAAACAATGGGTAGAATTTAACTAGAATTTTATTTTTTAGTGAGTCACTCAAGGAAATAAAATTTTAGGGGCACAATCTGATAGCCCAAGAATAACTAACCAAGAGGGGGGTGAATTGGTTTTTTCAAACTTTTTCGAAAAATATTCTCAAAAATGATATTTAAAAATTAATCTACAAAAATATAAGAACAATATAAGTAAATAAAAGAAAAGAGATACTGCAAACGATATTTTCATGGATGTTCGATCCAATCAATGATCTACGTCCCCCGTTACCAGGCTCTCCAACACGAGCACGGCTTTTTCACTATTTTGATTGACTTATGGTGCAATCCAAACCCTTACAATGTATCCGATGACTTACAAACAAGGAGCACCGATCCTTATACATTATTGAACTTTCAAGGGACCTCAATATGACCCAAAAATATAAAGAGATTGATTTGAGTATTTCTCTCTAGATGAATGATAAATACAAGTTTAGTTCTAAGAGAGACTAACACTTTAATAAATAGCAATAGACGAGGAAAGCTCAAGTGTTAGAAGAAAACTTTGTTGAGAATGATGAATCAAAAGTTTGATTTAATCAAACAAAGTTTTTTTAATAAGAGATATTGAAGATATAAATGCAATGAAGCTTTGAATGAAGTTTTTTAATATGATTCTCTCTATAAATGCTCTTATAAATGTTGTTGAATGATAATAAATGATGTGGCATTTTTAGAGATAAATTTTCGTCACTTTCTGTTGAAACGGATGACCAAATGGTCGACCGATCAGATGGTCAGAACTAGCCATTGAAACTGTAAAAATCAGAACGGATACTTTTTAGAAAGTGACAGTCAAACGGTCGACCGGTTCACCCAAACGGTCGACCGGTTCAACCGGTTGATCAAACGGATGACCGTTTCCACAATTTTGAAAATTTGAATTTTGGCTTTGATAAAAATATTTTTATGCAAGTGATAAAAAATATTTTTGAACTTTCATTGATTTAATTGCTAAGGATCAAAGAGTTAATACCTTTATAATTTTATCTAGAAATCTATTCTTCGAATCTTGAATTTTGGATCTTGAGATACTTGAACTCTTGTATTGATTTTGACTTGATCTTGACATTGCATGAGAGTTCGATTTGTAGCGCTTTGAATATTGCTTGAAAATAGATTGTTAGAAAACACAACTATTTTGTTTGTTATAATCAAAACATTAAGGTTTAAAGTTAACCATAGGTCAACAATTTCCTCCTTTTTGATTATGACAAACAATGTGAGAATATAGAATAATGAGATAAATTAAAGCAAATATATTCCCCCTTTCTTTTTCAATTGAACATGGTTTGATGAATTTGTATTATATGAAACCATTTTGTATTACATATCAAATGTCCAAGTTGTTTGTCAAAATATTTTCAAATTGTCAAATATTTATATATCATACATTCATCAAGTTCATCACATCACATATATTTCAAATTCATCTAACATCACATATTTTCTCCCTTTTAGCAAAAACAAAAAGGCATAGTCGAAACATTAAGGTTAAAACATATTCTCCCTAAATGAAACAAGATATGCCATTCATTGATAAAATTGAAATCTAAAAACAATCATAGTTCAAAGATACATAAAGGAAAGCTAGAACACATGATTGTTCTAAAAAACATAGAAGCAAAATGACAAAAATAAATAAAACTAGATCTCTAGTGGAAGAGGCGGAGGAAATCCGGTGCCGAGATGAGCATGAAGTGCTTGTTGGGAAGCAATCATTTGATGGAGCAATGATTGCACGCTTTCAACCATCGCGGCGAGAGAGTCGATCCGTCTATTTAGTAAATGAAATTGGTCCTCGTTGAAGCCGGAGGTGGAGGACGACGGCCGATGTGATCATGGTCTTGGCGGAGACGGGGGAGGAGCATGTTCGGCATTACCACCTTCGTCCATTTCCTCGCCACCCTCAAACGGTAATGTAAAAGGTCCCGACTCATCGTCAAACCCTTTGGACTTTGCCACCCATTGTCCATTCTCTTTAAAGATTTTCATTCAGCGGAGGGTAAGAATATTGATGGTGTCGATGGCTTTGGGAATAAGGGCAACTGAGTCACGGAAGGAGATTTCGAAGTGTTGAAAAATTTTAGTGAGAATCATTCCGTAAGGAAGTGCCTTAGGTCTAGTGCCGCTAAGGACTGAGGTCATGTGTTGGAGCATGATGTACAAGAAATCTAGTTTGCGCCCACGGATGATAAAGCCGAGAAGGAAGACGTCATAATGATTGACCTCATATAAATGACCTTTTCGAGGAACAATGATATGGGCGATGATGTTGTGTAAGACACGACACGGGAGGATGAGTTGATTTGTACTTAGACGTATGGCTGCCTCAAAGTATTTTTCGGTGACGTGACAACATGCCTCGACCGGGTTGTATTATTCAGTGTGAGGAATTGTTTTTGTGGTGTAAAGGCGAATACCACCTTCCTCAAGATGAAGAATTGATTGAATAAGGTCTTGAGTGATTCTTATTCGTTTATTTCGAACTAGAGATGAGATGCCCAACCTCGGAGAGGAAGTCATGTTTTTATAGAGTTCTTTTACAATGGAAGGGTAAACTTTATCATTTAGCGTGAGAATATTAACCCAACCCATCTCTACGAAAGATCCTCTATGTCACATAGGAGGGGGATTCAAAAGAAAACGAGGCAAGGTCAACGTTCTTACCGATGAGAACGGGACATTTGGCAATCCGAATTTTCGAGGGAGAATCCTCTTCTTCAGAGGAAGGAGAAGGTTGCCTTTCCCTCCTAGAACACTTGGCAGCCATCTTGACCCGAGGCATGATGTTTGAGGTGGATTATTAAATCTAGGGTTCGTCTGTTTGAGAAATTTGATGATTTTGTGGACAAAGATTGGGGATTTTCGGAGTTTAGTGTGGAAATGATATGGGTTTTGTGATTTTGAATGTAAATTTGAAAGATTTTAGAAAGATTGGAAGAAGATTTGGAGAGAAGAATGTGGGTCACGCGAAGTTGGAATGAAGAAATTTGAAAAATTTCTAACTTAAAATCTAATTTACCGATATGGTTAAATGGTTTTTCATCGTATCGTTGACTGTTTGAACCTGAATTTTTGAAAATAAAACTCTCTGTTCAAATGGATGAGTAGGCGGGTGAGGAGGTGGTCGTCTGTTTCAGTTTAGATGGACATCTGTTTAAATTAAAATTTTCAAAAGTCTCTGTTTAAACGGATTCATAGGCGGATCATCCGTTTGAGCCAAAGCGGACGTCCGTTTCAACAGTTTTTCTGAAAAGTCATGCATTTTCAATGATTTGGTCCTTTGATAAAAATTTGAAAACATGTTTATCACATGAAATGCAATCAATTATAGGAAACGTAAATAATTATCCACAAACTTCACATTCATCAATTATGCCTAAATTTCGTCGAATGTATGAAAATCTTTCAAGAGCTAATGGTTTTGTGAAAATATCGGCCAATTGTTTTTCAGTGTTTACAAACTCCAAAGTTATATCTCCCTTTTGTGCATGGTCTCGTAGAAAGTGATGTCTAATCTCGATGTGTTTGGTATGAGAATGCAAAATGGGATATTTAGATAAGTTGATGGCACTAGTATTATCACACATAATAGGAACTTTTTCAAAGGAAATGTGATAATCATTTATAGTTTGTTTCATCCATAGGATTTGAGCACAACAACTAGCGGCAGAGATATACTCGGCTTCAGCGGTTGACAAGACAACGAAATTTTGTTTCTTACTAAACCAAGAAACTAAAGCAAAGCCTAGAAAATAGCACGTTCCACTAGTACTTTTATGATCAATTGTGCAACCGGCTCAATCAGCATCTGAATAACTAAGTAAATCAAAATGAGTTTCTTTGGGATACCAAAGCCCTAAAGACCTAGTTCCACTAAGATAACAGAAAATACGTTTTACGGCACTAAGATGGGAATTCTTAGGATTAGATTGATATCTAGCACATAAGCATACACTAAACATAATATCGGGCCTACTAGATGTTAAATAAAGAAGGGATTCGATCATACCTCGATATTTTGTTATATCAACAGAAGTACATTGCTCATCTTTATCTAGTTTGATGGATGAGCTCATTGGAGTGTTCATTGACTTCAATTCTTCCATTTCAAACTTTTTGAGAATATCTAAGATATACTTGGTTTGACTAATGAATATTCCATCATTAGTTCGTTTGATTTGAAGTCCAAGAAAGAACTTGAGTTCACCCATCATGCTCATCTCAAATTTCCTACTCATGCACTTAGAAACTTCTTCACATAGGAAAATGTTAGTAGCACCAAAAATGATATCGTCAACATAAATTTGAACAACAATCATATCATTCTTTTGGTTTTTATAAAAAGTGTTGTATCCGCCTTACCCATTAAAATGTCATTTGATAAGAGGAATTTATTTAATCTCTCATACCATGCTCTATGAGCTTGTTTTAATCTGTAAAGGGCTTTTCTAAGTTTGAAAACTTTATCTGGATACTTATGATTTTTAAAATCGGGTGGTTGCTCAACAAAACCTTCTTCTTGAATGACTCTATTCAAGAATGCACTTTTGACATCCTTTTGAAATAGAGTAAAATTCTTATGACAAGCAAAAGCAAGAAGCATGCGAATTGATTCTAATCTAGCAACCGGTGCAAAGGTTTCTTCGAAATCAATGCCTTCTTTTTTATTGTAACCTTGAGCCACTCATCTAGCTTTGTTACATACAATTATACCATTTTCATCTCATTTGTTTCGAAAAACCCATTTTATGTCAATTACGGTTTGTGAATTTGGTCTAGCAACTAAATCCCAAACATGGTTTCTTTCAAATTAATTTAGTTCATCTTGCATAGCTAGAATCCAAAATTCATCAAACTCGGCTTCTTTATAATTCTTTGGCTCGATTTGTGAAAGAAAGGCACAATTGTTATGAAAATTTCTAGAAGAATTTCTTGTGCTTACCCCTTTTGATATATCACTAATGATGAGATCTTTTGGGTGAGAGGGGACAAACCTCCATTCTTTTGGTAATAATAAAGTGTTGAGATCTTCATGAGGTTCTTCTTCATTTTGTTGTATACTAGTTTCCTCTTCATGTTGAATTTCAATGTTATTTGGATTCTCTTTGTCTTGATTTTGAACACTTAGTTGTTCAAATGGGATTTCCAAATCTTCATCATCAATGACTTTTTCTTGTTCAATGGAGTTAGTTTCATCAAAGACCACATCCATAGATTCTTCAACTACTAAAGTTCTTTTGTTAAAAACTCTAAAAGCTTTGGTAGTAGATGAATATCCAAGAAAAATTTCAATATCGGATTTTGGATCAAATTTTTCCAAATTTTCTTTTGTGTTTAAAATAAAGCACTTGCACCCAAAAACTTTAAAATATCCGATATCAGAAATTTTATTTTTCCAAAGCTCATATGGAGTTTTGGTTTTCTTTCGACTAACCAAAACTCTATTTAAAATATAACATGAAGTATTTACGACTTCGGTCCAAAAGTATTTTGGTAAATTTTTTTCATTCAACATGGTCCGAGTCATTTCTTGCAATGTTTGATTCTTCCTTTCTACTATACCATTTTGTTGAGGAGTTCTAAGAGCCGAGAAATTATGTTCATATCCATTTGATTTGTAAAACTCATCAAAAGCTATATTTTCAAATTCTCCACCATGATCACTCCTAATTGCGGTAATGGTGTATCCTTTTTCATTTTGGACTCTTTTGCAAAAATGTTTAAATGTATTTAAAGTTTCATCTTTTAAATCTTGAAAAATCATCAACAATAACAAATGCATAATGTTTTCTACTTAAACTAGCGGTTCTAGAGGGTCCAAATAATTCCATGTGGAGAAGTTGTAAAGGTCTTGAAGTAGAAGAGTGTTGTTTAAGTTTGAAAAAACTCTTTACTTGTTTTCCAAATTGACAAGCATAAAATTTTTTATCTTTTTCAAACTTTATATTTGGTAGCCCTTTTACAAAGTTATTTTTGGAGATTTTTGAAAGTAAGTCCATGCTAACATGACCTAATCTCATATGCCATAACCAAGAATCATCATTTATACTTGAAAGACATTTTATTTATTTTTCAAGTTCAAATTCAATAGTTATTATGTAAACATCCTTACTTCGGCTCCCCATAAACAATACCTCTTTAGATATAGCATCCTCAATGAGGCATTTGGAAGAATCAAATTTAATGAGATAACCTTTATCACACAATTGACTTATACTAAGCAAGTTATGTTTAAGGTTATTAATTAATAAAACATTTTCAATTGAGAGAGAAGAACGATTACCAATATTTCCAATGCCTACGATTTTTCCTTTGGCATTATCTCCAAAAGTTACATGACCTCCATCTTTTCTTTTGAGATTTGATAGCAATAATCGATCTCCCATCATGTGTTTTGAACAACCACTATCCAAGAACCAATTGCTCTTGACCTTTCGTGGTACTTACAAAAATAATTTTAATTTTTGATTTTTGGTACCCACATAAGTTTGGGTCCTTGATAGTTAGTGTTTGTGGATTCTTTTATCCACTTGTGTTTCCTTTCAAAGTATACTATTTTTTTAGTTGAACAATTATAAGCAACATGACCAATTTCTTGCAAAATCTACATGTGATGTTTTGTTGAGAAAAATTGGATGATTTCACAAATATGGTTTCAAAAGATTTTTGTTTCAAGAGAGATTTATATCCAATTCTTCCTTTGTTGAATACACATTTTTGCTCACCAAGCATTAATTCAAAATTTTTCTTTCCTTGGGTAAATTTGTGAATAATGCTTGTTAAATCAATCACTTTTTCTTTCAATGAAATATTTTCTTTAATTAAAGATTTATGATCATTTTTTTCTTTTTCAAAGTCCTTTTGTGCAATAAAGAGTTTCTTGACTACTTTTTTTAATAATGAGTGTTTGTTGTTAAGAATAGAGTATTTTGAAATAAGTTTCTGAAATTCTTCAAGAATTTCATCATGAGAGGTAGATAAATCAATGTAAGAGTCATTGTTGTTTGTACTTACCTCATCCTCAATAGCCATGAAGTACATGTTGGCGATTCCTTCTTGAACTTCATCTTCTTTAAGATCATCTTCATCACTATCGTTCCATGTAGCTTGAAAAGCTTTCTTTTTGGTAAACTTCTTTTTGTTTGGGCATTCGGTCCTTTTATGACTGGGTTTGTCACAATCATAGCATACGATCTTTTTGTTTTTTTCTTCACCTTTATCATCCTTCTTTTGAAATCGCCTATTGTTTCGAAATCTTCTCCATTTCTTGACAAGAAGAACTAAGTCATCAAGTTCTTCATCACTCATGTTTGTGTTGGATGATCCTTCGTCGTTTGTTGATTTCAATGCAATTTGCTTCTTGGGAGGCTCCTTCATCTCTTCTTTGCTTCTTCTTGTTTACTCCTTTATTTCAGCATTGTTGAGCTCATATGATATCAATGTTCCATATAGCTCCTCCAATGGATAAATGTTAACATCTTTTGTATTCTCTATCAACATCCTCAAGGAATTCCAATCTTCCGAGAGAGACCTAAGCATTTTACTCACAAGTTCACCGTTAGTAAACTTTCGATCAAAGCCCTTAAGACCATTAATAATATCGGTAAAGCGAGTAATCATATCAACAATAGGTTCATCTTGCTTCATAAAGAAATTTTCAAAATCTTTTGTCAATAGATTTATTTTAGTTTCTTTACCCTTGTTGGTACCTAAGTGAGTTATCTCTAATGCATGTCAAATATCATATGCGGAATCACATGTGCTAATATGATTAAACTCATTTTTATCTAAAGTACAATAAAGTAAATTTTTTGCTCTAGCATTCAAAGACAATTTTTGTTTATCCTCTTCATCATATTCTTCTCTAGATTTAGAAGTAGTTTGGTCCAGTTTATCATCAACTTTAATAATTTTTGTAGGCACATATGGACCAAACTTGATGACTTCCCAAATGTTATAATCAATTGATTGAATATAAATCATTATTCTAGTTTTCCAATAATTGTAATGGGTGCTATTAAAGAAGTGAGGACGATTTGTAGAGTGACCCTCAAAGTTTTGAATATTTTGGCTAGCCATTACTCAAGATTTTATAATCTTCAAAAAAATGAGCACCTTGCTCTGATACCAATTGATAGTCCAAGAATAACTAAACAAGAGGGAGGTGAATTGGTTTTCTCAAACTTTTTCAAAAAATATTCTCAAAAATGATATTTAAAAATTAATCTACAAAAATATAAGCACAATATAAGTAAATAAAAGGGAAGAGAGAGTACAAATGATATTTTTATGGAGGTTCGATCCAACCAATGATCTACGTCCCCCGTTACCAAGCTCTCCAATACTAGCACAACCTTTCCACTATTTTGATTGACTTATGGTGCAATCCAAACCCTTACAATATATCCGGTGACTTACAAACAAGAAGCACTGATCTTTATACAATATTGATCTTTCAAGAGACCTCAATATGACCTAAAAATGTAAAGAGATTGATTTGAGTATTTCTCTCTAGATGAATGATAAATATAAGTTTAGTTCTAAGAGAGACTAACACTTTAATGAATAGCAATAGATGAGAAAAGCTCAAGTGCTAGAAGAAAACTTTGTTGAGAATGATGAATCAAAAGTTTGATTTAATCAAACAAAGTTTTTTTAATAAGAGATATTAAAGATATAAATGCAATAAAGCTTTGAATGAATTTTTTCAATATGATTCTCTCTATAAATGCTCTTGTAAGTGTTGTTGAATGATAATAAATGAAGTGATATTTATAGAGATGAATTTTCATCACTTTCAGATGACCAAACGGATGACCAAACGGTCGACCGGTCAGATGGTCAGAACTAGCTGTTGGAACTATAAAAAATCAGAACGGATACTTTTTAGAGAGTGACAGTCAAACGATCGACCGGTTCAAACGGTCGATCAAACGGATGACCATTTCCACATTTTTGAAATTTTGATTTTTGACTTTGATAAAAATATTTTTATGCAAGTGATAAGAAATATTTTTGAGCTTTCATTCATTTAATTGCTAAGGATCAAAGAGTTAATACCTTTACAATTTTATCTAGAAATCTATTCTTCGATCTTGATCTTCGAATCTTGAATTTTGGATCTTGAGATACTGGAACTCTTATATTGATTTTGACTTGATCTTGACATTGCATGAGAGTTCAATTTGTAGCGCTTTGAATATTACTTGAAAATAGATTGTTAGAAAACACAACTATTTTGTTTGTTATAATCAAAACATTAAGATTTAAAGTTAACCATAGGTCAACACAATCAAGTAAAACACATAAGATGTGTACGACAATAAGTTGTCTACTTGATGATCTAGGAGTCACATAGAGATGCGATTAATAGAGTATCTACCTGGATGTTTTATTAGGGCTTGTTGAGTCGCTCAAGATTCTAATAAGACAAAAGAGATCCTAGCCCACTGAGAATCTAACAGGTTCTATTGATTAATGTTTGAGGGTCATTAATTTAATTTAATCATTGGGAATACAATTAATTTAATACAAGTCCATAATTAAATTAATTTTCTGTCTTGTTATTTCAGTATTGAATCATTAGTAACCACATGAATTTGAGAGGCATATTGGATTCCAACAAACTTACCAGGCCAAATTTTCTAGATTGGCACCGCAATTTGAGAATTATTCTCAAGCATGAAAAAATTAGATATGTCGTTGAGCAACTTATTCCGGAAGCTCCTACTGAGGAAGCTACTTCGGAGAAAGTGCATGCTTACAATAAACACAGCGATGACCAAAATAGTACGGCATGTGTGATGCTTGCAGCTATGTCACCTGAGTTACAAAAGCAGCACGAGGGTATGGATGCTTATACCATTATAATTCATCTCAAGGAATTGTATGATGAACAGTCACGCACTGAACAATATGAGACATCCAAAAAGTTATACAGATGTATGATGGTAGAAGGATCTTCAGTCAGTACTCATGTACTGAAGATGATTGGTTATATTGAAAAAACAAACCAATTGAGTTATACCATGGACCATGAGCTGAGTATTGACTTGGTTCTACAGTCCCTACCTGATAGCTTTTCACAGTTCATTATGAACTTCAACATGAATAAGATTCAATGTACTCTATCTGAGTTGCTGAACATGCTAAAGACTGTTGATCCCAATATAAACAAGGGGAAGGAGAAAATTTTGGCTATTAATACCTCTAAGGGCACTAAGAAGAAATAAAAAAGGACCTTTCAGAAAAGATCCAAGAATGCCAAATCTGCTGGAAAAATAGTCAAAGCAGACAAGACAAAATCCAAGTCTAATGATCCGTGTTTTCATTGTGGAAACAAAGGACATTGGAAGAAAAACTGCAAAGCATATCTCGCTACCTTGAAGGGAAAGAAGTCTACTGAGGCTTCTACTTTAGGTATCTTTTTCATTGAAATTAATTTATCTACTCCTTCAACTTCTTGGATATTAGATACCGGATGTGGATCTCATATTTGCACAAATATGCAAGGGCTAAAGAACAGTAGATTACTGCAAAAAGGAGAAGTAGACCTACGCATTGAGAATGGAGCAAGAGTTGCTACCTTGGCTGTAGGGACATATTTTTTACTGTTGCCTTCGGGCCTTGTTTTAGAATTAAGAGACTGCTATTACATTCCTGCTATTACTAAGAACATCATTTCCATTTCATGTTTGAACATTGATGGATTTTTCATTAAGATTAAGGATAAACGTTGTTCTTTATATCTTGATGATGTGTTTTATGGATGTGGGAATTTTTTTAATGGCATCTATATTCTAGACTTGGAATGTCCTATAATGAGTATAGACAACAAAAGGCATAAAGGCAATAAGGTTAACAACTCATACCTTTGGCATTGCAGACTGGGTCATATAAATGAAAAATGCATCACCAAGTTACATAAAGATGAATACTTGGATTCAAATGATTATGAATCATTTGATAGATGTGAGTCATGCCTGATGGACAAAATGACCAAGACCCCATTTACTGGAAAAGGAGTCAAGGCTGTAGACATTTTGGGACTTGTGCATACTGATGTATGTGGACCAATGTCTACAGATGCTAGAGGTGGCTTTTCTTACTTCATCACGTTTACAGATGACCATTCTAGATATGGATTCATCTATTTGATAAAATTCAAGCACAAAGCCTTTGAAAAGTTCAATGAATTCAAGCAAGAAGTAGAAAGGCAAATCGGGAAAAATATTTTAACACTTAGATCTGATCGAGGTGGAGAATATTTAAAGGGTACGTTTTTAGACTATCTAAAAGAAAATTGAATTCTCTCGCAGTGGACTCCACCGTATACACTACAACTAAATGGTGTATAAGAAAAGAAAAACCGCACCTTACTAGATATGGTGCGATCAATGATGAGTCGTGCAGTTCTTCCAAAATTGTTTTGGAGATATGCACTTAACACTGCATGTCACACACTAAATCATGTCCCATCTAAATCGGTCGATAAAACTCCATACGAGTTATGGAAAAGAAAAAGACCTGATCTTTCATACATGAAAGTTTGGGGCTACGACGCTTATGTGAAGCACGTAGAATCGGATAAGCTATGTGCTAAATCTGATAAATGCTTATTTGTGAGGTATCCAAAAGAAACTGCTAGATACTATTTCTACAATCCCATCGAGATGAAAGTTATCATATCGAAACATGTCATATTCTTAGAGAAAGAATTCATTCTAAGAGAGGCCAGTTGGAGTAAAGTAGTTTTTGAAGATGTTCAAGAAACCACAAATATAGACCAATTAGATTAGCCAATAGTTGAGCCTGCATTTGATGAGGCACATATTGGAAGTGGGGATTCGTCAGTCTCCGAGGATACAACAGTTCTCCGTAAGTCGAGTAGGGTCATTCGTCCTCTTAGGAGATACGATCTCCTAATTACCAATGATATATTGCTAATCGATGAAGATGAACCCACTACTTACGCAGTATCGAAGTCAAATGTTGACTCAAAGAGATGGCAGGAAGCTATGGAATCCGAAATGAACTCCATGTATGAAAACAAGGTCTGGACCTTGATTGACCCACCTGAAGGGGTAAAACCAATAGGCTGTAAATGGGTTTACAAGAAAAATGTCGATATAGATGGTAATGTTTATACTTACATGGCAAGATTGATTGCGAAGGGTTACAAGCAAAGACAAGGAGTTGACTTTGATGAAACTTTCTCACCAGTAGCCATGTCTAAATCAATTCGAATTCTGCTTGCAATAGCAGCATACTATGATTATGAGCTCTGGCAGATGGATGTCAAAACTGCATTCCTTAACGAAAATCTTAGTGAGGATGTGTACATGACACAACCCAAATGTTTTGAATCTATAGAGCCAAACAAGTTATACAAACTACAGCAATCTATATTTGGATTAAAGCAAGCCTCTCGGAGCTGGAATCTTCGTTTTGATGAGACAATCAAAATGTTTGATTTTATCAAGAATGAAGATGAACCATGTGTGTATAAAAAGGTTAGTGGGAGTAAAGTCGTATTTTTAATTTTGTATGTGGATGACATACTATTATTAGGAAATGATGTCCCAATGCTAAAATCAGTAAAATTGTGGTTATCCAAAAATTTCTTCATAAAAGATATGGGAGAGGCAGCGTACATTCTCAGAATAAAGATCTATAGAGATAGATCTACTAGAATGATTGGCTAATCTCAATCTACGTACATAGATAAAATCTTGAGAAGATTTAGTATGGAAGAGTCCAAGAGAGGACTCTATCCCATCGGACATGGGATCTATCTCTCAAAAGAGATGTGTCCAAAGACACAAATTGAAAGAGATCGCATGGATAGAATTCCTTATGCATCAGCAATAGGATGTATCATGTATGCCATGCTATGTACTCGATCGGATGTTTCATATGCTTTGAGTGTCACAAGCAGGTTCCAAGCGAACCCTGGCGAGAAACATTGGGTCACAGTCAAGAACATCCTTAAGTGCTTAAGAAGGACTACAGAAAAATACCTATTTTGCGACAAAAAAATATTGTTGCTTAAATAGAGATTTTGTCGCAAAAATAATTTAGCAACAACAAGCTGTTTGTTGTGGGCATTGTCGCACTATGACCGCCATAGAATGTATTCTGCGACAACTATTAGTCAGTTGTCACATAAGCAAACTTGCAACATTTTTTGTTTGCCGCAAAAAGAAAGAAATAGCAACAACATATTTGTCGCCATAATGTCGTTGCAATACATAGATGTCGCGAAAAACTAAAGGGCAACAAGTCAATTTGTCGCAACGTTTGTTCCAAGAAAAAATTTGCGAAAAGAAATGTTTGTTGCGAAAACTATTTTAAAAGTATAACGTTTGTTACCTATTCTATTTTGCAACAAAACATGCTTGTAGTAATATATATTTTATAACAGGTCATGTTTGTCGCGTAATTTATTTTACAATGAGATTGCTTCGTTGCATAATATATTATAAGATATTCAATATTTGTAGTATAATTTATTATGTAATAAGTTTTGTGTGTAGTTAAATTCATTCAGCAACATAGAGAGTTTGTCGCATCAATATTTGTGTAACGATGTATAGTTGTCGCCTAATTTATTTTGTAACTATTAATATATGTCGCGTATTATGTTTTACAACATAATAAAATTGTTACAAATATTATTTTGTGGCAATTAATATTCGTTTATATAACAGGTTGAGTTTGAAGTTGAATATATTCTGCAACACAGAGAATTTGTCGTGTATCTATGTATAGTTGCGTAATTTATTTTATCTTTACTTATATATGTCGTGCATTCTATTTTACAACAAATAAAATTAACATTTGTGCAATGCTCTATAATAGTTACGCAATTTATTTTGTAATTGTTTATATACATCGCGTATTCCATTTAACAACATGTAAATATCATTTTGTGACAATATGAATTTTCATTGCATAATACTTTCAACGACGAAAAATTTTCAATTTATTGCATCACAGTAGAATTGTTATTAAGATACACATTTGTTTGAAAAATGTAACTTACATCATTAAAGCTTATACAATTAATCAAATATAAATAATATTATTGTCTTAAAATTGTAATACTAAAGCTTGTGAAGATAGTGCCATAGCAATCTTCAATCTCTCATCGCCTCTTAATAGATGAATCATCTGTGCTGAAATCTACATAGAAAAGGGAAAACATGTAAATAATCATTAAAATACAAAATATAAAGACATTTCGTAATAAAATAAATATAAACAAACAAAAAATATATAAAAATATATTTTACTTACCAATGTCACTATCATATTTACTACATCGCATCCAACTCCTATCCATCGTGTTTATTAGTGTATTCATTTAAAGAAAATAAGCTAATGGAATGGATATTCGTAAGTTAGATTCTTTCGAACAGTTTGGTTTAGTGCCATTAGTTAACTACCACGTTCCCTTCACGAATGTATAAAACTCATGAAACAAATTATAATAGTCAACCTAAATACAACAAAAATTTAAAACATGCATCATCTAATACAACCAGAAATGGGAAAAAGTGGAATGGCACAAATTATTAATCAACACAGAGTATAAAAAGAAACCAAAAATAAAATAAAAGGTCATATAATAGGTTATTTAAATGTACCTCATGAGAATCTTCAAAATCAAAACTCAACCAGATTCCTTTAGGCAACTTCTGATGTATTTGATATAACTTCTGATGATGCCTGGTGCTGCGAAATCGAATACAGTACACAATAAAAATTAGAAGCATGATATTTCCTATGATAACACCAAAAGATGAAAGTAAAAAAAGGTCTCCTTGGCCACCAATTTATCTTGTGTTGCGGTGATTTGTTCGAGGATAAGTTAACTTTTTCATCACGAAACTTGGAAGAACTGGCCGACCGTTAAGTGTAATCGGTGAAATACCCAGGACCAAAATCCAGTGGGGCCAATTGCCTCCACTAGACTCCAGGTGGCTCCCCATGTAGATAAAAAGGGACTTATTACATGTAGTAGCCACATGCATATATGATTAAAGTGCCAAAGCATATACCAAAACTTCAATTCAGTCATATAGCAAAGAAATTTAACTAGAAGTTAAACATATGCTTCATCAAGATCTAAATAATCGAGAAAGCAGATTGGGTCCATTTGCAATGTGCACATCATCAAGGCGGAAATCAAGAAAAATATTTTCGAAGGATAACACAATCGGCTTGGAAGAGTTTGAAAGGAAAAATTAAAGATATATTTAAAACCATCCACAAGAAATGCGTTAAATCAAAATCAAACAAAAATATATAATCATCTTTTTATACATTTGCTTAAATATCTACTTTTCTCGACGATAAACCATAACAATAGAAGTTAGATGATAAACCATAACATTTGTCCGTTAGTTGCTTTGAATGCGGTACTTCGTTCTTGAGACATATTGAGGATAAATACCCTAGATTGAATTCACGTCTTTGCTCGAGTTTTGGAAGATCGATATTATCTGTAACAATGGCTACAAAATTCTAAACACTAAAAAGCTATCCCCAACGGAGGATCGGACCATTGTTATACCACATCGTAGGAAAAAGGCGGGAGCTTCAACAAGATTTTGATCCCGAACAACAAAGAGAAGAGAAACCACGGACTCCAATAGATCTCGAAATAGGTCCCGAAGAGAATCAAAATTAATGCGAAAATGCGATTTGTATTCGTAAACTCGAGAACTCGAATTCTTCCTTTCTTTCTTGGACCAAATGCAAAATCTTGACATGTTGGCTAAGTTTCTTAAGGTGTTGGGTCCGAAGCGAAGATGTTGATGGTGATTTATGGTATTGGTAGCATTGAATCATTTGAACCACCTCGTTTGCAACTTAGCCTCACAATTTTAATGAAGAGTAAATTTGATTGGATTGGAGAAATAGAAGTGTTTGATCCAATAATTTCTTTGATGGAATCTAAGGTTTTGACATCTACGGGATGTTCGTTGCATTACATTGTATCAATTAATGAGCAAGGGTCACGACAATCTTTATAACCTACACCATTTTTCATGCCACATTGTGAGGTGGGTTATCGACAATCTCTTGCAAGTAAAGCGGGGAGTAGATAAGTTAAATCATAATGTCTTGTTTGGTAATAGCTTTGAGGCATATTAGCACCATATGTTGATGTTTAAGAATTCGGTTTTTTTTATTAATTCAAGGAAGCATATTTCGGCTATCAAGAGGTTCACTAAAGAGTTTATAGTTAATACATTTTCAGATGATTCTTTTCGAACCTTTCATGGTTCGAGTTGGCATTATTTTTTTTGGTCTCAACTCGAGATGCATTTACAAACGTTGGATGTTAAGCACTTTATAATTGCATGATTAAGATTATATTATACATTTTTACTACTGGAAAAAAAATGTAATTTTAGTTCCAATTCTAGATCAAAATTCTAGATCTAAATACCAGATAGTCCAGAGTTCCAAAAATGTAATCATCCAATTCTAAAAGCATAAAGTAAAATAGAGACAACATCAATAATTCTTTGATTAATCAACTTACAGTGTTTCCAAGAGCAACAACATTGATAAAAGTGGAGTGGCGATTGGAAGAATCTGGAGAGGTCAATATCTTAAACACTTAAATTTTGAATATCTACCAAATTTGTCTAAAATTTTACCATTATCAATTAATTATATAACAACAAATCCCAATAGCAATTTAAGCTAATTTTCGTTTTTAATTATATCTTACCTGATAGCAAAGGTCTCCGGACAGTGAGAGAGATGAGACAGAGCAGAGGTGTTGGGATGAGACGGCCGGTGAGGGAGATTAGACAGAGATCAGAGGTGTTCGGACTTCGGACGAGATGTCCAAGGTGTTTTCTTCCAATCTCCACCAAAATCGAACGAGATGGTTGGTGAACATTGAGATGAGATAGAGAGAAGAGGTGTTCGGACTTCGGAGGAGATGTCCAATGGGATTTCTTCCAATCTCCAACAAATTCAAATGAGATGGTGAAGAGAGATGAGATAGAGAGAATGGGTGGCCGGCGGTGATTGGGATGAAGACGGGCGAGGCTAGGGTTTCTTTCAATTTGGGTATGGAGGCATGGAATAGTGCTGGAATGATTGCAGCTTCTTCCTTTTCTTATTCCAAAGGGTTTTATTCTAATTTTTTAAGTAAAAATATGATAATTGTTATAAAATTAGAAAAGTAGAGAGAAAGAGAGAGGAGAATAGAGAGAGTCAAAACTCAAGTGTGTCCATTTACTATAACAATGACCATTATTTATAGGGTCCAAAGAGAGTTACAACTTGATTAGAATACACTCTTCTAGAGTAACTAGATAACTACATAGACATCTAGATACAACTAAATAGTCATTCATCATTATCTATAATTTTACAACACTCCTCCTTGAATGACTTATTACACAATAACTGGTTCGTTATTTGGCAAAAACCCAATGGGACAAAAATACAAATAGAAAAAAAAATTATCAAAAATTGGAGTACTCAAATGCTGCCTCATTAAAACCTTGTCAGAAAAACCTAGTAGGACAAAACCTGAGTGAAGGAAAAAGAGTACAGCTACTCCAACTGATTTCAATCAATGAAAAAAAATTTGTATCGAGCTATCTATATCTTGTGCGTCAATGTCTTCAATGTCGCCATCTTGTTAAAATTTGTATAAAACAATTCTGGTGAAATGTGCTCCATGTTATAACCTCCAGCAATATCATCTTCATACACTATCTCTGGTTGACTGTAATCATTATAATAGTCTGATGCAATTATATTAAAAATAGATCTTGTTGTTGTTCCCTTCAGAGGTCTCATATACAATTTATAATACACGGGAATATAACCATAGGGTTATAATGAAGGTAAATATTTTGTAGGTTATAAACATCCATAACTATAAGAATTATAACACTTCTAATTGGATATCATTTACACTAAAAATATGCCTTATTAAAACCTTACTAGGAAAAAACCATGTAGGAAAAAATCATAGTAAAGAAAAAAGAGTACATAATTCTTTTAATACGCCATGCAGATTGCCTCATTAAAAACATTGTCAGAAAAATCCAATGGGACAAAACATCAGTCAAGGAAAAGAGTACAATGCATATTTACTCCCTCTCATTATAATATTAGTTCAGATCTATACTTTGATCGATTGAGTTCTCGAAAAATTGAAATATATGCTTCAGGCATATTAAATCCTCCAGAGATTTATATACATTGTTTTATTAGTCATATCAGATGAGTTGGTTATAACAATATTCATTTTATGCATATATGTCATGCATTGACAGACTATCAAGATATCAACTTATGATTGATTTACATAAGTCTTTGCGAAATTCATAATGTTAAAAGTCGTGCATTACATGTTACGACTTCATTTTTCCATTTCTTTTTTGCATAAATATACACATTTAGGTGCTCCAACTATAGGTCCAAAAACTTCAGGTTTCTCTAGTCAGTTCAATTTACTTAGATTGCATCCTTTTATTTGGCCAGTTTATTCTTTGACAGATTTCTTTCAATATCCTTGCTACATTTCATAATATGAAGCGCTTCTTTATATACAAAAGTGTTGTCAACAACATTTATTTTTGAATCCATTTCTTTGTCATAGTGACATAACTTAGCGAGATCTTTTCGTTTTATTATTTTAGCTAGCTGAACCTCTTCTGGGGTTTTATAATTAGTTATGTCTATATACTCTCCAAGAGTATACACCTCCTCAATATGACCATCTTTATAATTGGCTCCATTTTTTATTTGAGAATTTTTTGGAATCAAATGTCGCTACGCTTCAGGCGTGTCATTAATTTACCTGATATAATGTTAATGGATTGTCCTTCAAGGACGCTAATATAAATTGGAGCATTTAGAGCTGGTATATTAGATTTGATTTAATCTCTTTGGTCAGTAAATACATCTGTCAATTGTATAACTTACAAATGAGTTATTTGTCGAACTTCTGGTTCATATTGTCTTGTGCAAGAATCTAGAAAATATAATATACTACATTTTCATGTATTCTTTCCAGCTACTTAATTTCTCTCCCCTAATGTTGAGAAAATTATCATATCAAAATGACATTCGAAAAACTGTATTATAAAATATCACCCGTTAGGACTTAAGATATTTTATAATGTTCCATACTAAACATGTATTCTCAACATTTTTCAAAGCCCATTTCAGTGCACTATGGTGGACCGATTGTACATATATTGCACTATCAAAAATCATTAGATGGATAATATTAGGCTCTGACCATAAGCTAACTATAGCGGGGGTAACTTTGATGTTGGCATGATGCGTATAAGTGTTTCTGCATATAAAATAGCATTCCCTAGACAAAAATAGGAAGCGCTTTGTTCTCAATAGTAATGGTTTAGAATTTAATTGGAGGCGTTTGAAAAACAATATTACTAAACCATTTAACATCATCTCAACTAATATTTATTAAAAATTTGAGATTTAGACTCACTAGTATTGACAAAACACATCACTGTCTTAGTTGTATAATCTTAAAATTATGCTCATAATTTAAAATTTAAGTAGTAATCTCGTAAACTTTAAGTTGCGAATAATAACACCATACAATCATCTAGTAAATGTATCTATCAGTTACAAATAATACATAGATGGTCAACATGGAGGGTGATGGGGCCCCATAAATCACCTTAAATAATGTTTAGAAATGCGGGGAATTCAGTCCCGATTTTACCTAGTGAAGGTCTACTAGTTTATATACCATGAGAACAAGCATCACGTGAGAATTCATTATTTTTTCTAGAATATTTTCTATACATTGTGTTTCTTCAGAAACAATAATATCATTTTCTTTTAAAATATTGATATTCATAACGTTATACTTCTCCAGGAGTATTAATACAATATTTTATAAAATAATAGATCTTATAAAATTACGCTATTTGATAACAAGTAATATTCGACTGAAATATTAATATAATATTGTGCTACTTCAGGAGCAACAACAAATTATTTTAAAATGTTAACTTTATTCTGAAGTAAAGATTTATTCTTCATGAGCAATATTATAACATTCTATAAGAATATTATATCTTATAAAATTGGACTATTCATTAGCAATTAATATTCTACTGGAATATTAATATAATATAAAGTTTTGCTTATTCTGAAGCAACAATAAAATATTCTTTTAGAATATTTATAAATTAGGTTGTGACATACAATACAATATTCTTCTGGAATATTGATTGAGTTGTAAAATTGTGTTTCTTCAGGAAAAGTACAATTAAAACAAATAAACAAATCTTATTGGCTTCCTACAATAATTTCATGCTAATTTTTATTCATAACTACATATGAAAAAATAGATAAAAAATAACATAGTAGTTAATTGAACACTAAAAAATATTGCTACTTCAGGAGTAATAGTTCAATATTCTTCTAAAATATTTAAATTGTAATGTCATACTCTTCAGGAATAATTAATATTTTGTCAGAATATTATAAAATTGTGCTTATTCAGGAGTTACAACAAATCATTATTTTGATGTAAATATTTACTCTCTAGGAGTAATATTATAATAATCTTATAGAATATTAGATCTTATAAAATTATGCACTTCAGGAGCAACTAATATTCTACTGAAATATTACTATAATATAACGTTGTGCTACTTCTGGATCAACAAAATATTCTTATATAAGATATTAGATTTATTAAATTACGCTCTTCGGGAGCAATAACTTAATAATAAATCTAACAAATTATGCTATTTGGGAGCAAGTGTATTCTACTGAAATATTAATAAAATATGAAGTTGTACTTCTTCTGAAAGACCAACGAAATATTCTTCAGGAATATTAATTTGTATAAATTGATATTTTTCAGGATTACTAAAACAATATTATTTTAAATATTGATATATAATAATTAATAATATTCAAACAATATCAATACTGAAAAATATATAATCAAAGATGATATCAAATAGAGTACAGACATTTGTTCATGAACAGAAAGTAAAGATCGCTTTGTTAACTCAATTGACTTCATTTCCATATACGCAATCTAAACTTTACTTATATTCATGTAGTGATTTCTCTTAAATAAACTGTTGGATCTTAATTGTAGCCATTGGATTTCAAGAACAATGAGTTTTGAACGTTTTTGCCAAATTTCATGATAATCGGACAACGGAGAATTGAGATATCAATATTTGATCTCAGTTGTGCAGATTGTCCAAATTCTTCCAATGAATTCAAACTTCGTTTATGTTCACACATAGATTTCTTGTTAATTAACCGTTGGATCTTAATCATAACCGTTGGATTTTAAGAACAGTGAGTTTTGAAGTTAGTGTCCAAATTTCACGACGATCGGACCACGAAATGTTGAGATATTATTGTTTGATCATAGATGCGCAGGCTACCCAAATTCTGCAAATTTTCTAAACAAACTCTCGGGTTTTCTCTCTATTATGGATGAGCTCTATCGTGCTGATAACGTGTTATAAAACTAGAAAAGTAGAGAGAAAGAGAGAGGAGAATAGAAAGAGTCAAAACTCAAGTGTGTCCATTTACTATAACAATGACCATTATTTATAGGGTCCAAAGAGAGTTACAACTTGATTACAATACACTTTTCTGGAGTAAGTAGATAACCACATAGACATTTAGATACAACTAAATAGTCGTTCATCATTATCTATAATTTTACAACAATAATAATAATAAAATTTGAAAAATATTAATTGATTTGAATAATTATAAGGGATAATGTTTTCTTTTTTTGGATTGAAGATATATTTAAAGAGTAATTATATTCACACAACGTTTTAATTGCAATGAAGGTTCCGTAACTTTTGATATTTTGGCATATATATTTCAACTTTTTTGTCGTATTTTTATTATTAACTTTTAATTAATTTTTATATTATCTCTGATGACGATTTTTGTCAAAATATTCTGCTAATGTGCATTGGAATGAGTGAAAAATATTTGAATTTGTTATTTATTTTGCTTATTTAAAAATAAGAGAGACATAAAAAAAAAAATTACACCCTCCTAATTAATTTTTTAGATAAAAAGCATCATCAAATTCAAAGATAAGACATGGAAATAAATAGATTAATGATAAAATGTGATTAAAAAAATTGGGAGCATAAATACAAAAATGAGCAATATTTGAAGACTTTTATTGCAATTAAAATATAGTGTAGTTAACAAATAATGTGGTGTGAATATAATTACCCATATTTAAATAAGAGGATAGCTTCATATTTAAAATTATAGTTGATTTATTAAAATAATAAATTAAATTTAAAAAAGTCTAGTTCACGTATTATTCACGATAACAACAATTATTTGAAAATAAGATGATGGTAATTTAATTCGATTCAAGACATTATAATTAAATTAGTTAAGATATCAAAATTATAAGTCAATCTCCACAGCTATTAATTATGAAATGTGTTGATCTTCAATCCCAGCTGTATTACAGGTCGACGCTGAGTTGAGATCTTTTGCTCCAAACGTTTTGTCCCTACACACTTTGCAACAAACCGTCATCTAACATAGGCAGCCGGAGTGACAACCGTATGCGCTCCACGCTCAAATTAGAATTCATAGTTTTGCCGGACCGACTCAACTTAAGTTTAACCATATAAAAATACTGAATTAGATATATTTAGCCTTCTCTTTTCTAAATTATGAGAGAAAAACTTAGGTCCTGTTCTCTTTGGTGTTTTCAACCCGTTTTCTATTTTGTATTTTTGAAAATAGTCAAAACGTGTTCTTTTTGCCGTTTTCAAAATTGCATTTTTGAAAACACTTAAAAATTTACAAAGGAAACACAAAATGATAAAAAAAAAAAAAAGCCGTTTTGCATTTTGTTAACAAAATATGAGTGTTTTCCAAAACGTGCATTTTGGCTGTGGAGGTCCTGGGTTCGAATCTTGCTTCCGCCCTTTTTCTTTTTCTTTCTTTCATTTTGGCTGGTCAAAATAATCGTGATTTAACCATTGTCTGCGTCCTTTTTAACAATACGCAGTTGTTGTCCAAAGTGGTCAGGAGCGCCATTTTGTAAGCATGAGGTCCTGAGTTCGATTCCCTTATCCTTTCCAAATTTTTAAAATGTTTTTAATTCTTTTTAATGGTTTTAAAATATTTTTAATTCTTTTAAAATGTTTTTAATTCTTTTTAATGGTTTTAAAATGTTTTTAATTCTTTTTAATGGTTTTTAAATATTTTAAATTCTATAATTAAATGTTTTTAATTGTTTATAAATGTTTTTAATTCCATAATTAACTGTTTTTAAATGGTTTTTAAATGTTTTTAAATGTGTTTAATTGTTTTTAAATGTTTTAATTCCATAATTAAATATTTGTAAATATTTGTAAATATTTTTAATTGTTTTTAAATATTTTTAATTGTTTTTAAATATTTTAAATGTTTTTAATTCCATAAATTAATGTTTTGAATTGTGTTTAAATATTTTTAATTCTAAGTTTAAATTGTTTTTAATTCCAAATCCAAATTTCTAAAAATTTTCAAGTAAACGCGTTTTCGAGTTTTCTGTTTTCAGAAACAATTTTCAAAAATTCCAAAAAGAACGTATTTTCAAAAATCTCAAAACAAACACTCAAAACACAAAATACAAAACACAAAACTCAAACGCAAAAAGAACACCACATTACCTTTTCATTAGCGTTCTTCCTCTTATTTATAGCGTGAGCTTAAGTGGTTTGTAAGCATCTAACTCCTACACGTGTGTGATTGACCCGTGCCCATCCAGAAGTCACTGTCGCCGTTCTTTTATACATCTGACTTGGGTTTGTAGGTAGTCACTTCATCTCATTTACACTCTTTGCCTGTGTTAGGTTAACATGGTCTTATTACTCCCGTCCCATCAATCAATCACGTCAGTCCGATCCTTACTTGATGTCCCATATTGCTTTATCAAAGTAGTCCATATGGAATTGCACTACTTTCCACATGTTATTATGTGATCAGTCCACTTTTGGGCCGAATTGGCAACTAAGGTTACACGTCATATGCCACTTGGATATGTTATTGAGAGACGTAATATTTAGTCCCCTAAGCACAGGACTTAATCATTCATGTGAGTCCATGGGCTTATTGAATCCTATAACATAGTGTCGGGCCCTCATTTCGTTAGAGGGACTGGGTAGGTGCCGGTGTGCGTTATAGTTCGTGGTGTGGCTATTAACTGATGTGGTCGATCATTATGTGCTGGAGTGACTCTATTCCGAGGCTATGGAGCCAAGATCTGGAGTTGGAACACTTGCAGAATAGTAGTTAAATTTGTTCAGGAGTGACCGTTAAGTGATTTGGCAAGTTATGGGGACAAGGACGAAGAACATGGTCCCAGTCCCGAATAATATATTTAATTTATTTTATGTTTTTAAATTTAAATTGATAAAAAAGTGATTTTTTTTTTAAAAAAACTAAACAGGGCGGAAACAATATTTTATCCCCGTCTTGTCACGCATCCGAAAAATCCCTGACGGGGCGAGAGACTGGGAGGGCCACCACAACCCTAAGTCGTTGTCATATCTTAGACCGATAGGACTAAGAAGAATTTGAATAGTGCTCACTAAGAAAAACCAATATTTACGACAATAGATTTTCCAACGAACTAAGTTGAAATAAATGTCATAAAGGATCATTTCTTGATTTCATGTTGATTCCTAACGAATTTTTTTTTGTTTATCAAATATTGTTTGATATACAAATTGACAACACATGTGTGCTCAATCTAATCCTAATTTTTTAATTTCTTTTCGTTGTTAATCTTAAAATTCAAAATTTTAAGTTTGAAAAAATCCAAACTTTAAAAAAAAAAAAAAAAAAGATACCATTGTTTTTGTGTCTATTTTTCTAGTGGTGGGTTGATATCCTAAAATTCCACGAGAAAATCATTTCGGGTTCCAAATTGAAAAAACAAAAACTCATAAATCAAACTATCATTATGTAATATTAATTACAGTTTCGTTATTTAATCAACATTTGTTGCAATGGTTTTATAATTTCTATTACTATGTAATATTATTTATCACGGTCTAAATAATCATCATGGACTTCCATTCATACTAAAATAATAATAATAATACTAATAAAAAGTTCAAGAATATATATGTATATACAAAAACCATTTAAAAAATGTATGATATATATATATATATAAACCGTATGTATAAAAAGTAAAAACACATAAACATTTCATCCCTCCCCGCCAAAGAGAACACGCCAAGATTTCTCCCCCAATTCATCTCGAAATCCACTTCCAGAAATAAGGGCAATAGCGGCGACACTTGTCGTCGCTGAATATTCAAAAGTCGTCTCTTTAATGTTTTAGAGACGACATAGTCGTCGCTATATGTCGCCGCAACAAGTTAGTGTCTCTAGAGTTATAGTAACGACTTTACGCCGCCTCTATATAAATTTGTATCTATAGCGACGACAACATCGCCGCAATATCGTCGCGTGGCCATATCTCGAAAATCGACTTTATAGGGACGACACGATCGTCGTCATAAAAATTGTCGCTATTTACAAAATAATAGAGACCATTATCTCGTCGCTATATCGTGCATCCATTACAATGACGACTATACGTGCATCCATTACAGCGACGACAAAGTCGTCGCTAATACAAATTATGTAATTTACAATAGCGACGACATTGTCACCGCTATAAACGTTTTGAATTTTTTTAAAAAAAATTTTTTTTTTTTGCAAATAATATAAATAATATATAAAAATTCAAAAAAATCTGAGACCCTCTAAACCGTCGTCCCGTCCCCGTCCAGTCCTCCTCCTCCTCCGCAGCGCAGTGGTATTTTACTTTTAGAAACTCAATTTCACGTTGCATTTGGCGCGAATGATCCTCGTATATGGCAAACCGAAGATCATTATTCAGGGGTCCGCAGAGGACCGATGGAAAGTTCCTTGTGGGGTAAACGATGCAAAGCGATCGAATCTAGCGAGGAGAGGTGCCCTTGAACCCGACCAACCCCACGGACGTGACCTCGTGTTCTCCGAGAACCTCCTTTGCAATAGCACGCTCGCCTAATGACGCGCTATTGGAGGCGACTTGTGTCTGTTGAGTCTCTCTCAACTCAACAAGTTTATCTGTTCAGTGAAAAAATAATAATAAATAATAATATCATGCATGTCAGATAAAATTATATTAACATAATTTAAAAATTCTCACATAATCACCAGCCGCCTGTGGGTTGACCCAATTGCCATCCCGGAAGGTGTGAAACGTCCGGAACGAATCAATAATCCCCGGCCACTTCTGGGTCTCGGGGTCCGCTACGACAATTTAAACGTGAAATTTAGTATACATTTTTACGTAATGTAGTGAAGATATTTATAATGATATTGAAAATTTATATGTTGTACCTGATCGTAACGCGTGGCAGAGAAGCTCTTCGACCCCTGCACGCTCGGGTATTTAGCCTTACCCCGATTGGCTTTATTTTTGGAGGACCGTTCTGAAGGTATAACATATAATTGATTAGCCAAAAATGTATTAATTAAAATAGTATATAAAATATCGTAAACAATATATAAATAATACGTACCACCTAAAGTAGGACCTGGTGAAGAAATCAATGCACTTACGCTTGGGTCCTCATGGACATCTCGCCGTATGGTCGGCTTTCAGTACATGCGCTTTTAAGTGATTATGCGCCTTGAGTTTGTAATTGCGATAACGATCGGCCGCCAGACGATCTCTCTGCGGCACATACCTGTCGGTGACTCGTCGGGCGACCGATCGCCTGCAGATCAAGTAGCTCGCAAGAGTGAAAAAGAATACGTTCATTGTAGAAGTCGTAAAACAAGTATTTATTAAGTGTACTAATAACAAAACTAATTTAAGTTCATACCTCGATAATGCTACGTAACCGCGCTCCGCATTGCTCCTCGGAACCTCTGTCTATGAAGGGTAGCACGGGGGCACGGTGAATCTCACTTGGTTCCCAACCAAGCGCGTGAAATACTTCGCGTTATTCCCGATCGGCTGCATTGTGCGTTCGACATTGTCGAACGCGATAAGAAGTAGCATCTTCCCATTCGCCTGCCAAACCATCTCAAGGTTGATGCCTCGAGAGATACCCCGTCGCTTTGCGCGGGGGTGGTGAAAATGAAGAAATTGTAAAATGTATTGATCATACGATTTTCAACGATATGTATAAAATAATAAATAATTACAATTTGAACGAAAAGTCTTACCAGACTCGCATGTCGAAGGGAGCCGGTGAGATGGCTGCTGTGGAGGATCTCCTGCACCATCACCTCCGTGCGACATCACGTCAGCCATACTAACACATGACATAATTGTGAACATCACGTCAGCCATACTAACTTTAAATGTGTGTGAAAATTTGAATGTATTATATTTTATTTTCAATTCGTCCCTAAACTTAACTTATTGCAAATAAGTCCCTAAACTTTAAATGTATGGAAAAATTTTGAAGTTATTATATTTTCTTTAGTCCCTAAACTTATATTATTGCAAATAAGTCCCTAAACTTTAAATTTATGGCAAAATTTGAATTCATTATATTTTATTTCAAATTGGTCCCTAAACTTATTTTATTGCAAATAAGTCCCTAAACTTTGAATTTATGAAAAAATTTGAATTGATTATATTTTATTATAAATTGGTCCCTAAACTAATTTTTATTTCAAATAAGTCCCTAAACTTTGAATTTATGGAAAAATTAGAATTTATTTTATTTTATTATAAATTGGTCCCTAAACTAATTTTGATTTCAAATAAATCCCTAAACTTTGAATTTATGGGAAAATTTGAATTTATTTTATTTTATTATAAATTGGTCCCTAAACTAATTTTTATTTCAAATAAGTCCCTACACTTTGAAGCAATGGAAAAATTTGAATTGATTATATTTTATTATAAATTGGTCCCGAAACTAATTTTTATTTCAAATAAGTACCTAAACTTTGAGTTTATGGAAAAATTTGAATTTATTATATTTTATTATAAATTGGTCCCTAAACTAATTTTTATTTCCAATAAGTCCCTAAACTTTGAATTTATGAGAAATTTTGAATATATTATATTTTATTTCAAATTGGTCCCTAAACTTATTATATTGCAAATGAGTCCCTAAACTTTGAATTAATGGAAAAATTTGAATTTATTATATTTTATTTCAAATTGGTCCCTAAACTACTGTAAAATTGCAAATAAGTCCCTAAACTTTGAATTTATAGAAACATTTGACTTGATTATACTTTATTATAAATTGGTCCCTAAACTAATTTTTATTTCCAATAAGTCCCTAAACTTTGAATTAATGTGAATTTTTGAATTTATTATATTTAATTTCAAATTGGTCCCTAAACTTATTTTATTGCAAATAAGTCCCTAAATTTTGAATTTATGGAAAAATTTGAATTTATTTTATTTTATTATAAATTGGTCCCTAAACTAATTTTTATTTCAAATAAGTCCCTAAACTTTGAATTTATGGAAAATTTTGAATTTATTTTATTTTATTATAAATTGGTCCCTAAACTAATTTTTATTTCAAATAAGTCCCTAAACTTTGAATTTATGGAAAAATTTGAATTTATTTTATTTTATTATAAATTGGTCCCTAAACTAATTTTTATTTCAAATAAGTCCCTAAACTTTGAATTAATGTGAATTTTTGAATTTATTATATTTAATTTCAAATTGGTCCCTAAACTTATTTTATTGCAAATGAGTCCCTAAACTTTGAATTTATGGAAAAATTTGAATTTATTTTATTTTATTATAAATTGGTCCCTAAACTAATTTTTATTTCAAATAAGTCCCTAAACTTTGAATTTATGGGAAAATTTGAATTTATTATATTTTATTATAAATTGGTCCCTAAACTAATTTTTATTTCAAATAAGTCCCTAAACTTTGAATTTATGGGAAAATTTGAATTTATTTTATTTTATTATAAATTGGTCCCTAAACTACTGTAAAATTGCAGATATATTTTTCTAACTTTTTCATATTTAGCACTTGTTTGGTGAAGTATTTTAATAGATTTTGATAAAAGATTGATAAAATTTATGATTGAAAAATTAATAAAAATTATAGATTTTATTTTGATTTCAACTTTTTAGCTAATTTTTAAGCTCTACCAAACAAGTTCTTAAAAATTAAGAGATAGATATATTCTTCTTGGAAAAAAAATTGCTCAAAACACACATCATATGGAATTAATTACACAAATGATATATGAATTATACCCCTTGTTCCAAAACTAAGCATGAACTCAATTTTATTTCAAATGCATATATGAATTTACAAAATTGTTTTCTCATTTATATATAAATTAATATTTGTCGATCAAAATTAACATGACCGATCCATGTGGCAAACAACGCACCTATTTGATAAACCACACATCTACTTTTTTTTTTATATATATATATATATATATATATATATATATATATATATATATATATATATATATATATATATATATATATTTTGTATCTAATCTAATTCATATATAGTTTTAAAACAAGAAATAATATTTAGACAAATGGTATATACTTAATTAACCTCAACAAATGCAACGAAAACAAAAATGAAAAACCAACATTAAAAAAGGAAAATTAAAAAATGAATTTACAAATATAATATCCCGTGCATCACACTTTGATGAAAATTAAAAAATGAATTTACAAATATAATAAGTCCCTACACTCATTCCACAGAACTACAGAAGTAATACAAAATGAATATGAATACAATTGCAGATAAATGAATATGAATACAATTGCAGATAAATATTCTACAATAGTTGAAGCAATTATTGATAAACCAATAACAAACCGATTAATACTCCTATTCATGTTCTATTTTGGAATATAAAAATAATGAGAAGGAAAAACAGTAAAAATTGGAGAACTATTCTTACATTCGAGTCCTGGAGGAGCTGACGAAATGGTGAAGTAATATTGAAAGAACCGGCTGCGAAATGTACTAGTAGAACCGGCTGCAAAACATTTCGGAAAATTCAAAATTTGAACCAAATAAAGTATTTCATAGTAGAGTATAATTCAAATTGTAATTAATTCTTACCAATCGGACAAGTTAAGTGGCGATTGCTACCGGAAGAGGAGGAGAAATCGCAGCCAAAATGGAGAAGAAGAAGGGTGGCGTGAATTAAAAGGACTGGCTCTATATGTCGTCGCCTTAGGGTTCAATAGCGATGACATATTTTTCAGATTTTTTATAACTCACGCCTAAAAAGGGGCGCCCATTTTTCATGAAAATAGCGACGACATATGTCGTCGCTGTTGATATCTCATTTCAAAGGGATTTGTTCAGTAAAATAATTTTTTTAATATTTAATTTTTAATATTTAATATCATCAATAATTTGTAATATTTATTGATATTCAATAATATCAATAATAATAATTATTATTTAATATTTAATTTTAATATTTAATATTTATTGAGATTTAATATTATCAATAATAATTTTTAGTATTTAATAATTAATAATTAATTTTTATTTTTCATATTTATTGATATTTAATAATATCAATAAAAATTATTAGTATTTAATATTGAATTTTTAATTTGTAATTTTTAATATTTAATATTTATTGAGATTTAATATTATCAATAATAATTTTTAGTATTTAATATTTAATATTTAATTTTATGTTTTCATATTTATTTGGGTCATTCAACTTTAAACATTTTTCATTTGGGTCCTCTTAATTTTTCTTTTATTTCAATTTCCTTCAATTTTATTTGCAACTTAAGTCCTTCAAGTTTTACGATTGAAGATATAATGGGAAAATGAAATCATGTTTTTGTACAATTGTAGAACTTTTTTGTTCTACATTATGTACACAAATGTTGAAACTCCATCCAAACTCGTGTTTTGACCAATACCAATGATAGTATGAATGACAAACATTCAAGCTGAAAACAGTAACAACAATTTGAACATGCATTTTTTTAAAGTAACCTGACATTGTAAATTTAGTGACGCACAATAACATTTCAATCTGATTCACTATCATGATACGATTGATCCACATCATCGTCACTGACGTCCTCATTGATTTCACTCGAAGTTTCTTCATCCTCGTATTCTGCATTTGTATCGTCTTCAACATCATCGCCGCTTATAAACGAAGTTTCTCCCGCAAGATGTCGACGAGGCTCTCACGATAACCGATGCTCGATCTCATCGCCTTCATCATCATCGCGGTGCAAGGATACATGCTCTATGTTGCCAAGATCAACGACTAGAGATAAACCGGAAGAGTAGTTATTGTGGAGCGGGTCAATCTCGTGATGTTAGCTCCCACCTGTGTCCCACGTGCTCTCGTGATGGATAATTTGTACTACTCGCCCGATTCGGACCACGAGATGGATCTTCAATGTAGAACACTTGTTGTGCTTGGCTAGCAAGTATGAACCGATCATCCTTGAACGCCCGCACTGCGATGTCAATACCGGTAACGTTATTCTCAATTACCATCCGTCTCCCATCACACCTAAACCACTTACATCGAATGATAGACCGAAAGTTTCGGTCCATATTGTAGCTCAAAGATATCTTGCAACCGCCGTAGTAAATCTCACCCCGGTCCCCGGGGACGGACACACCACTATTTTGAGTTTTTCTTGAATATCACGATCATATGTCACGAACCGAACTCCTTTGACAACACAAGCCGCGTATATGACATAACTGCGCAGTAACATCCATCGCCAACGCAAATAACTCATGAGAAACTTGATGGTTGTGGCTTTGGCGCATTGCATATAGTTGCATGACAAGAATTATTCTCGATTATTGAAAGCAATTATGTTGAAAACTCGATCGATGTTCGTTTACCTTTTCGTAGAACCAACGCGTGAAAGTCTCTTACGTGCACTAGTTCGATGTTTGGATGCCCATCGTTCATTAGTTCCGCCTATGTTCCCCGAACAAAGTATTGAAGATCAACGTTCATTAGTTCGTTTCAAATGATAAAGTTAATTCGAGATAAAGAATAATAATCAAGAATTAACGCCTTCATCGCAAGAATGGCTCAACTTTATAATGCTTGTTCGGGATGTAAAAATTGCTTGATTTCGAACTTGAGTAGGAAGCGTCGTTGGTGATGACTTTTTCAAGTGGGTGACATCACTGATCGAAAAATAGAAAGTCGTAATCGTGGAACAAGAGCATTCTCGCTCGTCGTCGGTCGATCGAACCTTGTCCCTATATCCGGAAGTACCTCGAATAAAAGGTCAATGCCTCGTCCACAACATACCCTTGACTATTGATCCCTCGGCCGAGCTCGATTTACGACGTAGCCCTTCAATTTCTTCGGTATCGCTCGAATGGATACATCCATCTCATGTGCCGGACCTCCAAGGATTGCCTCTTCGGTAAATGCATTACGAGGTGAATCATGATGTCGAAGAAGAAGCGTGGCGGAAATATCCTTTCCAACTTACTGAGAATGAGTACAAGGTGATCGTGGGATGCTATCATGTCGCTAACCTTTAGTGTTCTTGCACAAAGCTTTCGAAGAACGCGCTTGCAGTTCAATAATGACCGTGGAAATTGGTTTATTCAAGAACGCCCGACATCCGATGGTAATAATCGTTGCATGATAATATGGCAATCATGTGACTTCAACCCGATAATACTACTGTCATTTGGAGCAATATTCTTTAGAAGATTAGAAGCGAAGCCATCCGGAAACTCAACCGATCGGATAAATTGACAAAATTTCTTACGATTTGAAGACGACATGGTGTAACATGCGGTAGGCTTCATCCACTTACTCCCGTTGTGATACAAGTGCAACTCCTTTTGATCCCTAATTGCATTAGATCGCTACCGCATCGTTCGTGTCTTTTGATTTGAATGGATCGTCCATAATTGTGCCGAGCAAGCTATCACATACATTCTTCTCTACGTGCATGACATCGATGTTATGTTTGAGCTCAGTAGAAGTCCAATACGGCAACTCATAGAAAATGCTCTTTTTCTCCAATTGAGCTCGTCATCACTTCTCGAATTGTAGCGCCACCGTAATTTGGGTGCTTTCACGGACTTCTATATCTCGATACGACTTAAGCGTGCTAAAATGTCTCAGTAGGAGTTAACCGACGCGCAGGTGGTCGCCTATCCGCCCTCCCATCGAAGTCTAAATTGCTCGAAAATGATGCACGGATGGCGGGAACCGACGATGACCCACATAAGCTGTCTTACCTATCACACGGACTAAAGGAGTATCCTCGTTGCGCGTCGGACATGCCTTGTACCGACCACTCCAACCGGACAAACTACTTCACTGGGAAATCATTAATGATCCACAACAAAGCTCCACGCATGATCACGAATACCGACTTGCTGTTGGTTCCACCGTCTCCCGTGTCAATCCCATCGGCCCACAATTCCTTCAACTCATCCACTAATGGTCGTAAAAATACATCAATATCCTTACCCGGTGCTTTAGGACCAGATATCAACAGAGTAAGAATGAGATATTCGGGCTTCATGATAACTGTGGTGGCAAGTTGTAAACTGTTACAACTACTTGCCACATCTTTGTCATTTACTGACTCATGTCACCGAATGGATTGAATCCGCTCTGTGCCAAACCTAACTCGACATTCCCGATCTCACTTGCGAACATTGGATGTTTCATGTCAAAATCCCGACATGCCTTTCCATCAACGGGATGTCGCATTTCATCATCGCCCCTAGACCTTCCTATACTTGTGCCACCTCATAAGTTTTGCGGTATCCTTCGTCGCGAACATACGTTTTAGTCTCGGGGCCAAGGAAAATATCGCAACACCTTATGCGGAACATTCTTTCCGCTCACTTTCCCGTAAGTGTGCACCCAACGACTTTCCCGCAAATCGGGCAAGTTTGTCTATCAAACATGTTCACCCCAAAAAAAAGGCAATCGTTCTTGCATGCATGAATGGATTTGTAACCCAAACCAAGCTTCGTCATCGACTTCTTAGCTTCAGAGCGAGAGTCAACCGAGGTTCATGTTTGGGAATGCTAACTTCAAAGCAATTTCAAAAGATCATCGGCAGACTTGTTTGTCTATTTGTTCATAACTTTAATATGCATCAACTTGACTAAAAAATTTAGGGATGAAAATGATGAAACTCAAGATGCACAGATTCGAATAGAGAGCTCAAACAGTTCAATCATAGTAACCATCGGTGCTTGTACCGCATGCTCATCACCAACTACGTCGTCTATTACATCCATCATCTCATCTTCTACACCATCTCGCTCATTCTCGTCTATACACATTCGCAAAGACGAACATCGATCTCGCCATGATATATCCAGTGACATAACTCTCCGCAAAACTATTACGAAATATGTGAGCCTCGACAATTTCCAATGGATGTGTGAGACCGTTTAAACATTTTTTGCACGGACATTTAATTCTTCCTCTGTCGTTAACGTATGGCCTCGCCATGTTTATAAATGCTTGCAAACCGCTTAAAAATCAGCAGATTTTGTGCGATTTCTAATTGTTGTCCAACTTTTATCAATATCCATACTTGTAAAATACTATATTCTTACAAATACAGTACTGATAATAAATAGAGATGATTATGAAGAAATGGAGATGATTATGAAGAAATGGAGATAAAGAAACGAAGATGGAGAAGAATTTATTTTGTGTGTAGTATGCAATACAGAAATGCAGAGATGGGAAGAAGATAAAGAAGAGTCTATAGATAAATGTCGTCGCTCAAGGAGCATTCCCATTTTACGAGGAATGTAATTAGTCACGCGCCTACAACATTTGATCAACATAGGTGTAGCGACGACATATGTCGTATCTATATATAACAAATGGGCGCCAATTTTCTCGCCTAAAATGAGGTTGGTATATAGCGACGACATATGTCATCGCTATAGACCCCATCACACTTTACAAGAAAATTCATGATTCGCGTGACTTACATCATCATCGCAGAATCAATTGCGGCGACATTTGTCGTCGCTATTTATGCATCAAAATGCCGCCATTAGTTCCGTCCTTTCCGAATCTTAGTGGCGCATTTACACGAAAGACGTCGTTATAGCATCTAAGTAACAGAGGCGATTTACATTTTATAGCGACGACATATGTCGTCGCTATAAGATTTGTTTGTATTGCGACGACATTTCTTGGTCGTCGCTACTATGTTGAATCAATAGAGACGACTTGTTGTCGTCGCAATATATGTCGCCGCTATAGACCCTCTTTGTTGTAGTGATCTACTATAATACTCCACCCCAATCCAATATTATAGAATCCTACCATCCATATTTACATTCTGAGAGCCCTAACTTCATAAATCAAACTATCATTATTTTCCTTTAACCGTGAATTAGCAAAATTAGCCGCCTAGTTTTCTCATATTCTTCAATTTCTCTGTTGCCAGGCATTCTGTTCAAGTTTGGAAGTACATATATATTGAATGATTACTTTAATTTTCTCCCTCTTTTGACCGAGATTATGAGAGGGAAGTGCTAAATTCTAGTTGTTAAAATCATATGTGTGCATACTCTATTTGTTATTATATTTCAATTACCCATGATTAGACCATGATGATAATACTATATTTTGTTAACTGTTGTTTAATCAAGGGATTTGGGAGCAGTTGGAGGAATGTGTTTGGAGAATTTCTTCTCAATAATACTCTATGTGAAACTTTTTTTTTGTTGCTTTTAAGTTGGGAAGAGATAAATAGATTGTTGTTTGCGATAAGTCATGCTTTCTGCTATTGTACTTTTGGAACAACAATGCTTTTAAGGAAAGAGACTTCCTCTAATCCTATCCTCCCTAATCAATACGATATACCAAATGCACTCTAAGTGTTTTCAGATTGTATATCGATGCGACTTCTGGGGATACTAAGTTGAGGATGATGTTTATCATTATCATTGTCAGATATATTTTGTTTGCAACAAAACTTAAGTTGTATTCATTATGAAACTTCTTTGTTAATTTTTAATTTTAATGATTGAATGGTGAAAAAATTTCACCGCATCTTCGTATCTTTGCATCACTTAAACTTACTTTAAATTTCACTGTATCTTCTGACTCTATCTTGTTCACTTGTACATATTTGCACTCAGTCGTTAGTTCCGTCCATCCGAAATCCTTATCTGATCCTCATTAACCCAACATCTATTTACCAAAATTTCAGTTATAGAAAGTGAAGCAATTTTTAGGTATCTTCATAATTTTAGCAAATTGCATCTTTCATTTATGATGTTCTTTGTTGTTAGAAGAAATGGAACAGTTTATCTGATTTTTTATGACTTTGACTCCTTTATACTATAAGGAGTGTGGCCTTAAGTTTTGCATATCTGTACTCTGTTAATTGGAGGAGATTCTGAATTTCTTGTGGGTTAATTTTTGTGTGAAATTTACATCAAATGATGTATGCCGATCGTGATTATGATACTGACCACGTAGAACATTCTACAACAGTCAGCAGAAAACCTCTCATCACTGTAGAAAACTGTGAAGATAAAGGCTACGATGCCTAAGCTGGTCTACAATACAATATACATATTAACTGATATGCAATATGTAGTATTTCATGCCATCATCATTGCCGAAGGACCAGAGGAGGCTCATCAGGTATTTCTTTAATGAAAAGTTTTGTAGCTTGACTACTTTGAGAAGACGCAATATACTTATTTGAGAATAGGAATGTCTTTGTGAGTAAAATAGCATATGCTTTGATCGTGAGATATTCTTTTGTATCCATTGATAATTTTATTTATGTTGATTGACCTAGAATGCTTTAATCACAATTGCAGCTCATTCTTGATATGTATTTTTTGCTGGTTACAGGTTGCTGTGTTTGCCGGGGGTGTTGATACATCTGCAACTGAAACAAAAGGAACCGTTCTTATTCATAATGCTGAACAGTATCACGTAGTGTTTACTGATTAATTGTCTGATGAGTTACATTATATCTTCTTATGAACGTACTATTAAAAATAATTATACTTTTGTTAGTTTATATTACACTAAATACAGGTATATAATTCATGCCCAAACAATTAGGTTTGTGTACTTTCTTCTCTTACTGTTGTACTAAGGGTATTGCTCATGCTTCAGTGCTTTGGTCAAATTAGTTTGTAGTTTTGTCGCAGAGTTTACAAGATATTCTAAGATCTAGTTGCATTTTTTCCCTAGTTATTTCATCTTATTGCTTATAGTTTCCTAGGTCTTAGACGTTTCACTGCTTTGATCAAACTAGTGATTTGTAAATACAAAGTTCTACATTCTGTAACCATTTTTTTCCAAGCTTTGATTATCAGTAAGAATTTAGCCACTTTATTGTCCTCCAAGAACAAGCATTTGTTTAAACCGCCCACTTATAAGGTTTTTTGATTGGTTTTCCCCAACAAAGTTTATGGTCCTATTTTACCAAGCAGTAGTAACAAGGCTCTTAGATTTGATAGTTTTGGTGATTACAAATTGTTACTTCAATTGAGAGGAATTATCCACACATATTTGTGGAACTAAGCGCGTGTTTGATGCTGATTATTTCACGAAAATCGATTTTTTGGTGCAACTTCGTGGGCCCCATAAAGAATAATTTGAAGTTGATTGGCAGAGAAATAATAGGACTTCTGACTTTTTGTCTTCCATCCCATCAAGCAATTTTCATCTCAAAGACCGAATTTTCCTCAACCTATCAATGTTTACCCATAAAATGGTAATCCCCTCTTCCAAGTCAAGGGCAAATTTGGAAATGGGGAAAATGTGTTGTCGAGGCGTGTCAAGGGAATTAATTGAATTTAATTTTCCATTTGCCTGAATAAATTTAAAGTACTGTCGATGCAGAGATTATAAACTAGTTTATAAACCAATATTAGTTTATTTGACCAAATATTGGTTTATTTGAGTTAAATTATTGTTTTTCACGTTAAAAGTGGGTTGAAAAGTCAAAAACGACTAAAAAAAAAACCAAAATGGGTTTTAATCCCTATCAAACAAGCTCTTAATACAATCCCCCAATTTCAAACTATCAAATTCGGCTAAAATTTTGATTTTAATCAGCATCCAACACGTGCTAATAATTTCATCACATCCTGTCTATACCAGGATATTTCCCTTCTTACTCCTTGCCTTTTCTTCAATTTTGTTCAATTGCAAACTAATATAATTCGATTTCTTGGGATAGTTGGGTGATAGGCGCAGGACTGAAGCTTCTATTGTAAATGGGTAACTTTGGACGTCTATCGAGATCAGTGTTTAAAAAGGCTAAGTTGAGATGTATTGCCTCTGTGAGGCATATGCCTCGACACAAAACAATAAAACAATTCAAAACTTTTGGAACATAGTGAAAAGGCTTCTATAAATTATTATTATCACAGGGACATGAATTCTATATCTCATGGACATTTTTTAGGGCTATTCTTACAACTATTGTATGTAGGATTTCCTTCCAAATAATCTCTTCTAATATTGAATTGATCAGTCCTCCTAGTCGTTTGTAACTGGGAGCTTACTGAAGCTAGAAAAAGGGACGCATTAGAATGAGTCAGAATGCGTGGAGAGCAACTATCTCTGGAAACCTATGCTGAACTAGAAGCTCTGCAGTCCAAGATTGTGTCACAAATGTGATCTGGGACTGTCAAGGTGGTTGAGTATTGGGAAGCTATTCTTAAACATCTCCACATATACAAAGGAAAGGTAATTTTGATAAGATCTTACGTGTCTTTGGCATTTGCAAATTGAGTTGGCTCTAACAGTTCACATATGCAATTGCAGGCTTGTTTGAAGAAAATCCATACAAAGATGCCGCACAAGCATTTGGAGCGCCTTGAGAAACCATTTGAGGGTGAAGATATCATGATGGGACAAAGTTCAAGACTTGATGAGGAGGATTCTGATCAGGAAGCAAACGGCATAGATTCTGATCAGGACGCAAACGGTATACATAGTTCAGATATGCTTGTCACAGGCCATTCAACGTATCAGAATTCTCTCTTACTCTGTCTCTGTCCAGTCAATCATGTTTACATCGTCATCTCTTCATATCTTGCATGAACCGATTCCTAAGATTCTGATTTCAGGTGATTGGTGACTGCCATTCAACTCAAATCAGTGACAAACTTGCTGCAAGATATAGCATGCTACGGGATTCCAAGGACTGTGAGATATTTCTTGAATTTTGTCTTCATACAATTTTGTATCAGCCATCACCTCAGAGGTTGGAAAGAGTCTAATTTATATTGTTACATATATTTCTCGTGAATTTAATTGATCTATACATTCATATTGTAAAAAGTGAGAATGACAGCTGAGTTTGCAGTGGAGGATGTCGAACTGGACTTTCAACTGTTCAATGTGAATGAATTACGGGAAAACAACCACTAGAAAGTGATATGCTTCAAAATAGGAAGGTACTATGATAGGCCCCCAGTCCGGTTCACATATGAAAGGCGCAAGAGGCATGACTGAAACATGAAAGATCCAGCCACATAGCACATGCACCAGCAACAGGAAATGATATTCATCCAGCTCAGCCAAGTGGTTATTAGTCATTAGGGTGGTTACAATAGTTTGTTAGGGAATTGGGAGAGTGATGTATATATGTAAAGGGAAAGAAAGAGCATTCATGCAGAGAGAAAAGTGAGGAAACTTGAGGAGATCCCAGCTTCTCGAATTGCTGGATTTATCATTGCATTTTGTTATTCATTACATTCAGTTGTTTACATATTTCTGAAATACAAATATATACACAGAAAATCACCAAAACTTATTCCTATAATTGATAGCTTGTTCCATCTTTTTTATTCTTCATTTGCTTCCAGTACAGTTGCGTTGCCTTTCTTCAGCATTTTGCAGTTAAGAATCCATCATACTATTCATAGACGCATTAATTACCATTGTCAGACCAACAGATTGATTCTAACTTTTGTCTAACGTCTACTCTAAAAATTAATGAAACTCGTGATTAATTCCATCTTAGCATTAATTTTAGAGACTGAAAATCATCTTCTTTACAAGGAATTGTGAGTCCCATGTCATGATCAAATCCAAATTCTTCTTCTGCACGTTGCAGAAGCATCTGGAATTCAGGTTTATTCAGGAATGAGATTGGAACAATGTATCTGCTTCTATTTTTCCCAACCTACACTACAAAATGCCCTTTTGGGACGTCCACAGGAAGCCCTTCTTCATCATATCCTGCATGTTTTGTCCCTAAACTCGAGCACCTCTTCAGAATCTGCTTTATACTGCAGCTTGTGACAATTTGTTTAATTTTCTGATGGCCATTTTTGATCAGTGAAGAAACAAAAAGTGATCAAAATTTTTCTTGAGTGAACAATAGACTGGTGTGGTAGGAATGTAAGGATGAACAAAAGGGTTTATATAAAAGAAAAGAATGCCATGTGGGGTGGGAGAGTTGGGGTGAGGCCAAGGGTGCTTTGGGTTACTGTTATTTAAGCTGAAAAAACATGTTGGGAGCCAATGTTCTCAGTTTTATTAACTCCTGTTGCATTTCATTAAGACATGGATGTACTTGTTAGGTTGTGTTTGCCCGTCGAGTAAATTATTTGTACTCATAACATTTTGAAATAAAATTAATAAATTGATTGATATATTTATTATGTTATTTTGAGTTTACTTTTATCCATAGGTTGATTTGATATTACAAATTGAGTGTTTAAGTTGTTAAACACAGAAAGATTCAATCTGTAATTCGATCTACAATTATCGTTTGCAATCAGTAAATAAATATGGATAATTTATTTTGATAAGATCGTCTCGATTTTATTAAAGTCTATCTTTGACTTTGGTAATAAAATTGAGAATACATTTAGAATGTATTGAGCGGGACCACGTGAAATTAATTTGTGACATTGACTGCACAAATTTAATTTCACTTGACTATCGTACATGGGACCTTAATCACGAGCGGATAATGAACTTGGTTACTAGCTTGAAGTTCTTTGAGGTGTCAATGAGTGAGATCAAATTCTTTGGTCAATATCTCGACACTTTGGAAATTAGAGTGAACTAACGAGGAACATATATTCGTAATATGGAATCCGTCACCTTTAAGGTATGATCAAGATCTCACTGGTTCTTCTAGTGTACAGTTTAATCTGAGCTCAGTAGTTCGACATTGATTGTTGAATTCAATGATGTGATGTGATCACATCAAACTGTTAGATAGAAGATGAGAGTTGAGAATCTGTGAATATTCAAATAAGGGTATTTTGGTCATTTTACTTATTTTGAATATTCTAGTTGATCGACGGGAGTAACATGTAGGATCGATAAGTCAGAGGATATAATTATTGATTGTTGCTTGATAATTTCAATTAGACTAAAGAGTGCGTCTTGTTCTTTTAGTGGAATAGAACTTGATTAATAAATTATTTTGGTCGATCAAGAGTTGACCGAGTCAAAATTAATTTATTAGAGCTTAGTTTAATTGGGTCCGATCAACTCCCCTCAGTGGCTCCAATATATAGAGCTAAATAGGCTTATTACCTATTTTGGGCTGTGCAGAAATAGGCCTGGGTTATGGTACTAGGGTTGGTAGGGTTTTAGAGTGTAAGTAGATTATAAATAGTGTCATAAGACTGTTTTTCTACACAATCTAAACCTAGAGACGGGACACACACTAAAGTGTGAAGTGTGTGTTTTCTCCTGACAAAGAAAACCCTAATCCTCGTATAACCTAGAACCAAAGAGGTGACCACACACCGGTATAGCTTTTCTTGGAGAACACTGGAGAAGGCTTGAGGGTTTGGAACTTTGGAAGTTTAAAGAACAACACGCTACAAGGGTAATTTCTTCAAACCTATGTGTTCATATAGTTTTATTTAATCTAGCTGAATGCACGAAATAAATCATATCTTGTGGAGGGATGTTTGATCATCACAGAAAATTAATTTTTGTGATGTCTAAATCTCGGTCACCAACAATTGGTATCAGAGCCAAGGTTTTAATTTTATTTCGTGTATTTAGGATTGAATAAAATTGTCTTTTAATGCATGTGTTAGTATGGAGCGGTGTTAGGGCTTATGTGATTTATTGTTATTAGATTGAATGGTTTTAATTGTGTTTTTTGAACAATTTATGGCCTTAGATTTTTTGGTGGAAAATTGTATTGTGTTTTATCGAGTCTTGTAACAAAGGGGGTGGATTACGACTCCATGTTTCTCCTTTGATTTTAATTTATTGCAATATTGTATTAGAAATTATTTTTTTTAATGTATTGCTGTAAATTAAAATATGAGGACCGATTTCACTGCTTCCCAATAATTGAAGACCTCTGCTGCAATTTACAAGAAGAGGACCGGACTTCATCTTCTTCATTTCGTAGAGGGCCTGGGCTGCAAATATCCATTTTTGCTAGTTTTGTGAATCTGTTCGATCCTCCCTCGCATGGCATCGCCTGTGGATGTTGTCCTAGTGTTCGGCAACCGTTGGAAGTTTATATATTGGCCGGAAAAGCGACGGGCTTTTGTACACCATCGCTGTGAACCAAAAGTTCGCAGCGGCCAATGTGCGCCGCCGCTTCAAGACGATGGCGGCGGCGAAAGTCGCCGTGGTCGCGTGGTTGAGATGGCGGCGCCCGGTCCGGGTGTGAAGTGGGTTCCCGGTGAAGCCCATTTTCCGGCAACTGGATTTTGGCGAGTAATAGGGGCGCAAATCAGCTGGAAATGGGCCGGGTCATGCGAATTTTTGGGCTGACTTTTGGATCCAAATGCGTGGCCTGTTTATTTTAATTTGGGCCGAATTCAAAATGTTTGAATTGGAATCAAATTAAATATTTTGAAGAATTGGACTCTAGAATTTCAATATATGGGCTAGACACTTGCAATTGAAAATCGAAGAATTGGGCCGACTTGTGGCTCAATTGGATCTTTAATTTATTTGTAATTTTGTGTCTAGGTTTGGGCCATAAATTTGTTCTATTTAATTTTATTATTACTTTATTGCTTTAATTTAATTGTGATTAAATGTCATCATATAACATGCCATATAGATCACATTACACCGCTCTAGGTACTATTCTGTCATGCATTGTATATAATATTTATTTTCTTTTCTAATTTTATTAGAATAGAAAGATTAAATATTTTGAATTAATAATTGGACAAATTTTAAAAGTTAAAATTGGTTAGAAATTATTAATTGAAAACCCAAAAAAGATAAAAATATTAAGTGGGTGAGGTGCACTTTTATGTGAACCCACGGCCTCCCTTATTAGTCCATTAGTAAGAATAGGTGTATGCCTCGTGCTAATTTTATTGACATCCCTATAGGAGGGCTGCACTGTTTCGGTTACTAGATTCGGTCCAATCGGGTGATAATTTTTTAGTGTTAATTAATCGCGATTGCCCCATAGGTAACATAATTAATTTAAAACTTAAAATTATCATATATAGAGGTTGCACACTTAAATCAAAAACATCATGGGGACTTCCTATAGAATATCCAAACGGTGTTATTAATGGCCTAAATACAGCGATACTAAATTAATATTGCATGAGATGCTAGATATATTGAATATAGTGGGAGGGTCCCACCAGCAGTAAATCACAATATCTTCTCCTATAGAGGATGTGTTTAAGATTTTGGGGTTTTAGGTATTCGCCATATAGAAGTAGTTCTTGGGTCTACTCGTGCATTTTATGCATCATATATGAAATCATTATTTTATATGTAGCTCATTTCAATTTTTTAATTTTATTTCGTAAAACCGTCGAGCAATTCACCGCCTATGATTTTGACCAAAACCAACTAGTAGGAGAGAATTATATTGACTGGAAACGTAATTTGATGATTGTCCTCACTGCTGAGAAGCATAAGTTCGTGTTAACTGAACCCCGTCCTGATGAACTTACCGAAAGCGTCCACGGTACGCTCGTAAGGCGTACATATGAGAAGTGGATCCAATCTAATGAGATGGCCTGCTGCTATATTTTGGGATCTATCTCAAATGTGTTGCAGCAGAAACATCAGAATATGGAGACTGCTACTCAGATTATGGACAGTCTTCAAGAAATGTTTGAGCACCAGGGACGTCAGGCCCGTCAGGCTGCCATTAGGACTATAATGAACATGCGCATGAAACCAAGCACGCCCGTGAGAGATCATATGCTTGCATTGATTGCTCAGTTTAACGTGGCTGAGGTTTTAGGGGCTGAAATCAAATCGGAGACTCAGGTTGACATGGCTTTAGAAGCTCTCCTTGAGATGTTCTCTCAGTTCAAAGTTAATTATAACATGAACAAGCTGAGCATGTCCCTGACTGAGCTGATGAAGGAGCTCCAAATCTTTCAAACTGTTCTTAAGACCAAAAGTGGTGATGCTTTTGTTTGTTTTTCTCTTTGGATCATCCTCTTCCAAGCCGAAAGGCAAAGGAGGCAATAAGAGGAAGAAATCCAACACGAAAAACCCACAGACAGCAGGTTAAAAAGGCAAAGCCAGATGATAAGCCTAAAGGAAAGTGTTTTCATTGTGGGATGTAAGGGTCATTGGAAGAGGAACTGCCAGGAATACCTAGCTTCCAAAAAGCCAGGTAATTGTGAGTTATCTTTTATTGAGTCATGTTTGGTGGTTGATTCTACTGATTCCTGGATTGTAGATTCTGGAGCCACTAATCATGTTTGCAATTATTTGTAGGGGTTCCGGTAACTGGGAACTCAATGAAGGGAACCGACTCTCAAAGTTGGCACAGGAGCAGTGGTGTCTACAAGAGATATTGGAAATGTTTATCTTTATTTTAGAAATAAAAGACATTTGGTTTTAAAGAATTGTTATTATGTTTCAGATATTACCCGAAATTTGATTTCGGTTGCTTTGTTATTTAGACAAGGATATTTTATCCAGTTTTCACCTTTTTCGGTGGATATTACTCTAAATAAAGCCCTTATCTGTATGGGACATTTGAATGATGATTTATATGTTTTAAAACCTCTTGATAGCTCATTGCACCACACTGAATCTAATAAACGCATTAAACTGTCTCCTACTAATGAGACTTACTTGTGGCACTTGAGACTTGGCCATATTAACCTTAATAGGATCCAAAGACTCGTGAGGGATGGTCCTTTAAGTGACTTAAAGATGGAGTCCCTACCAGTTTGCGAATCCTGTTTGGAAGGAAAAATGACTAAGAGGTCCTTTACATCAAAAGGACATAAGGCCAAAGAAGTTTTGGAATTAGTACACTCTGGTGTATGTGGGCCAAATAGTGTCCAAGCTAGAGGTGGGTATGAGTACTTCATCACTTTTACAGATGACTACTCAAGATATGGTCATGTTTACCTAATGGCTCACAAGTCTGAAGCTTTTGAAAAGTTCAAGGAATTCAGGACTGAAGCGGAAAAGCAATTAGGTAAGAGCATTAAAATACTTCGATCTGATCGAGGTGGATAGTATCTATCCCACGACTTTAGAACATACATGTCAGATAATGGGATTTTATCCCAACTGAGTGCACCGGGAACACCCCAACAGAATGGTGTCTCAGGGAGGAGAAACAGGACATTGCTGGACATGGTCAGATCAATGCTTGGCTTCTCAACACTTACTACATCCTTTTGGGGATATGCAATACAAACTGCAATATACTTATTGAATGTAGTTCCATCTAAGTCCGTCCCTAAAACACCCCTGGAATTGTGGAATGGGCGTAAGCCTAATCTAAGACATATCAGGATATGGGGATGTCCAGTACATGTGCTTAAGGGAAAGGCGGATAAGATGGAATCAAGATCAGAGTTGTGCATTTTTGTAGGATATCCTAAGGGGACAAGAGGATATTACTTCTATAGTCCTCAAGACAAGAAGGTTTTTGTAAGCACAAATGCAACCTTCTTAGAGGATAGATATATAGAAGAACGTGAATCTAAGAGTAAGGTTCTTTTGGAAGAAATGAAGGGAAACGTTCCCAACTCATCCACTCTAGAGATCCGCACTGAACCTACTCAATATGAATTCACGCCTCTACCATTGATGATACCTCGATGTAGTGGGAGAGAAATGGAGGTTCCACCTACCATACCTACTGGTCCAGAGGCACCTGATATGTCAGGGAATCAAGTCCCTCCTGTTCAGTCACCACATGAGACTGAACCTGCAGCGGAAGGACATGGTGGAGGAGAAACAACAGTAGAACAATCACAAATTCCAATCAATCGGGAACTTCCACGACTTAGGCGTAGTGAGAGAGTCATTCGACTACCCTCAGGTACTTTGTTTGTATGGAGAGTCTTTTGAGACAGTCTCACCGAGCAAGAAGAGGATCCCACTTCATTTAAGGAAGCTATGGATGATGTAGACGACGACCATTGGAAGAGTGCCATGGATTGTAAATGAAATCTATGTACACTAACTCGGTCTGGGAACTTGTAGATGTACCACTTAGGGTAAAACCTGTAGGGTGCAAATGGATCTACAAAAGAAAGAGGGGAGTAGACGGAAAGGTGGAAACCTTTAAAGCTAGACTGGTTGCTAAGGGTTTTACCCAAAGAGAAGGTATCGATTACGATGAAACCTTCTCTCCCGTGGCCATGCTTAAGTCTATAAGAATCCTCTTATCCATTGCAGCTCATTTTGATTATGAGGTGTGGTAAATGGATGTCAAGACAGCGTTCCTTAATGGAAGTCTTGATGAGAGCATCTATATGATGCAACCAGACGGTTTTATCCAAAATGGTCAAGAGCATAAAGTATGCAAACTAAATAGGTCCATATATGGACTTAAACAGGCGTCGAGGTCCTGGAACATCATATTCGATCAAACTATCAAGACTTATGAGTTTGATCAAAATTCTGATCAACCTTGTGTCTATAAGAGGATTAAAGACAACAAGGTAATTTTTCTCATACTTTATGTTGATGATATCCTACTCATTGGGAATGACGAGGAGCATTGAATTCGATTAATCGGTTTGGTTACAACAGCTTGATTTGATATGAAGGATTTGGGAGAAGCCAATTATGTTCTAGGTATTCAGATCCTTTGGGATAGAAAGAACAGAAGAATCGCTCTATCCCAAGCTTCATATATTGATAAAATATTGGTGAGATTTGCAATACAAAATTCCGAGAAAGGTCAAATGCCTTTTAGACATGGAATTCATTTATTACGGGAGCACTGTCCTAAGACTCCTAGTGAGGTGGAATACATGAAACAGGTTCCTTATGCCTCGACTGTAGGAAGTCTCATGTATGCTATGCTATACACTCGACCAGATATTTGCTACGCTGTTGGGATTGTCAGTAGTTATCAGTCAAATCCAGACCCGAGTAACCTTTGGATCTGCTTTCATTAAGCATATTCTCGTATCTTCGCAGAACAAGAGATTATATCTTTGGTCTATTCGACTCCAGATTTAGTGCCTACGGGTTATACTGATTTTGATTTTCAGGCTGATAGGGACTTTTGCAAGTCCACATCAGGGTCTGTGTTCACATTGGGTGGCGGTGCCGTTGTTTGGAAGAGCATCAAGCAGTCTTGTATTGCTGATTCCACCATGGAGGCAGAATATGTGGCAGCTTGTGAAGCAGCCAAAGAAGCGGTATGGCTTAGGAAGTTTTTGCTAGACCTTGAGGTGGTTCCTTCGGGTTCACAAGCCATCACTCTATACTGTGATAACAGTGGAGCGGTGGCAAATGCAAAAGAGCCTAGAAGCCATCAACGTGGGAAACACATTGAACGAAAATACCACCTGGTTAGAGATATCATTCAAAGAGGAGATGCTACAGTGTGCAAGATTGCATCTGCAGAAAATCTTGCTGACCCCTTTACCAAAAGCTTACCAGCTAGGAGTTTTGAGGGGCATATTGAAAATATGGGTGTACTTAACATGTCTCATTTACTCTAGGGCAAGTGGGAGATTTGTTAGGTTGTGTTTGCCCGTCGAGTAAATTATTTGTACTCGTGACATTTTGAAATAAAATTAATAAATTGATTGATATATTTATTATGTTATTTTGAGTTTACTTTTATCCATAGGTCGATTTGATATTATAAATTGAGTGTTTAAGTTGTTAAACATAGAAAGATTCAATCTGTAATTTGATCTACAATTATCGTTCGAGATCAGTAAATAAATATGGATAATTTATTTTGATAAGATCGTCTCGATTTTATTAAAGTCTATCTTTGACTTTGGTAATAAAATTGAGAATACATTTAGAATGTATTGAACGGGACCACGTGAAATTAATTTGTGACATTGACCAGACAAATTTAATTTCACTTGACTATCGTACATGGGACCTTAATCCTGAGCGGATAATGAACTTCGGTTACTAACTTGAAGTTCGTTGAGGTGTCAATGAGTGAGATCAAATTGCTGGTCAATATCTCGACACTTTGAAAATTAGAGTGAACTAACGAGGAACATATATTCGTAATATGGAATCATCACCTTTAAGGTATGATCAAGATATCTTTGGTTCTTCTAGTGTACAGTTTAATCTCGAGCTCGATGAGTTCGACATTGATTGTTGAATTCAATGATGTGTTGTGATCACATCAAAGCGTTAGATAGAAGATGAGAGTTGAGAATCTGTGAATATTCGAATAAGGGCATTTTGGTCATTTTACTTATTCTCGAATATTCGAGTTGATCGACGGGGTAACATGTAGGATCGATAAGTCGGAGGATATAATTATTGATTGTTGCTTCATGATAATTTCAATTAGACTAAGAGTGCGATCTTGTTTTTTTAGTGGAATAGAACTTGATTAATAAATTATTTTGGTGATCAAGAGTTGACCGAGTCAAAATTAATTTATTAAAGCTTAGTTTAATTGGGTCCGATCAAGTCCCCTCAGTGGCTCCAATATATAGAGTTAAATAGGCTTATTACCTATTTTGGGCTGTGCAGAAATGGGCCTGGGTTATGGTACTAGGGTTGGTAGGGTTTTAGAGTGTAAGTAGATTATAAATAGTCTCATAAGACTGTTTTTCTACACAACCTAAACCTAGAGGCGGGACACACACTAAAGTGTGAAGTATGTGTTTTCTCCTGACAAAGAAAATCCTAATCCTCGTATAACCTAGAACCAAAGAGGTGACCACACACTGGTATAGCTTCTCTTGGAGAACACTGGGGAAGGCTTGAGGGTTTGGAGCTTTGGAAGTTTAAAGAACAACACTCTACAAGGGTAATTTCTTCAAACCTATGTGTTCATACAGTTTTATTTAATCCAGTTGAATGCACGAAATAAATCATATCTTGTGGAGGGATGTTTGATCATCACAGAAAATTAATTTTTGTGATGTCTAAATCCCGGTCACCAACAGTACTAGCAATTATGGAACATAGTGAAAAAGTTTCTATAAATTATTATCCCTGTGACATGAATTCTACATCTCCTGGACATTTTTAAGTGCTATTCTTACAACTCTTGTATATAGGATTTTCTTCTAAATAATCTCTTCTAATATTGAATTGATCATGCCCTCCTAGTCGTTTGTAACTGGGAGCTTGCTGAAGCTAGAAAAAGGGACGCATTAGAATGAGGGAATTATTACACAGTGTGTACCCAGCATATCAACATGTTCTTTTGTTTTTATGCCTCATGCTCTTCCTCATCCAGTCTTTGGTAGTAAGCGGAGCATGTACACGCACTAGTAGCCAAAATTCCTTCCTTGTCATTAATATATCTTGCCCGTGGCAATTTTGACCTCTTGAGAGATGAATGACTGCATGTTTGAAATGTTGCTAGTACATCTTGGCTAGATGTAAATAGGGCCAGTGCTACAAAACAAAGGATTCAAAGACAGATAGTAAACTGTAGAACACATTTAAAGTTTCCAGACGAAGCAAAGCTATCTTTAGAAGCAAAAGATCTTATAAGCAAACTACTTTGTAATGTCAACCATAGGCTCGGTTCAAAAGGCGTTGATGAAATAAAGGCCCACCATTGGTTCAAAGGAATTGATTGGGACAGAATATATCATACGGAAGCTGCATTCATCCCTGAAGTCAATAATGAGCTGGACACCCAAAATTTTGAGAAATTTGAAGAGGCTGATATCCAAGCTCTCACTTCATCAAAATCTGGTCCATGGAGAAAGATGATTTCGTCCAAATATGTTAACTTTGTTGGTTACACATACAAGAATTTCAAAATCGTGAATGACTACCAAGTGCTTGGAATGGATGAACTGAAGAAGAAAAATACCAAGCCGAAGAGGCCAAAAATCAAATCACTGTTTGAGGATGAGACAGAAACATCTGAGGGTGGTAGTCCATCATCTCAAGGAAGCTTCCGGAATCTCATGCTTCCTAAACATGAAGTTCCTGAGAAGCGAAATAATAAATTCGAGTAAGTTCCTACTCTCTGTAGTGCCTCACTGCCATGTTGCTCATGCTCCAGTTCCTCAAATCAATTGTTGTTTGGCATTATGCGTGAATTGATATGCTATGGGGTCAGTGGTTCTTTTGTCATGAAAAAATGCCGTGCTTCAAGCTATACAACAACTTATTGTCTTGTTTTTCTCTTTAACCATATCCGAGAGTGATGATTGATTTGTACTCTTATTTTTTCGTCTTGTTTTTAAATCAGAGTGTCATGTATAAAAGAACATACATCAAATATAGCTGAAATTATTTGTAGATGAACGATACTGAACAAGAACTATTCAATTTCAATTTTTTTTTTCAATTATTAGCTGAACTTATCACTTTTTAATTGATAGTGAGTAAAAAAAAATCTTCATATGTGATGTAGTAATGGTTTTTCTCAAAAGTTTTGAATCTGGATGCATTGTTGATTTGTTTCTATGATCTGTAAATTCAAACATGTTTCTTGTATTTTATTGATGATATTTGGTTAAGATAATACCTTTATAAAACTTATGATTATTCCATTCAAATGTAATTGTTGGGATTGCTCTAATTTATCTTAGATTTTGAAGTGAAGATTCAACAGTTATACATCAAAATTTCTGAACCTAATTTTTTAAATTGTGCATTAATGGTCCTGGATTCTAATGCTCCAATCTTTGTGTTTCCATATGAAGTTTGGTTTAAGGTTTTAATTTGGTTTTCTTATACCTTGATTGTTGAATATACTTCTTGCCTTCACCTAATTCTGGGTCCTCCTATATATATGTTCCTGGTTATTTTTTCTCAGTCTATGTTCTATCCTCTTTTCCTTTTCTTTTTCCACATGTTTACACTTCCTATTTGAAGTTATTTTTCAAATACTGTCAACGTCCATGAAATTATTCAGCCATGCTGAAAGACATTGATAATTACAGCTGGTGGGTCTCTTGTCGAGTGATTTTCCTTGCCCTAGATGCAAAGCTGTCATCTTTATCATTTTAGTTTGAAATATAGGTTACTAACAAATATAATTTTGCAATGTTAGATGGAATTTGTTTTTGTTTTATCTATCTTGTAAAGAGTGACTAATTGAATTGCTAATAATCAGATTGAGTTCCTATATGATTGGAAGTTGGAAAATCCACTAGTTCTTTGCATCTACACGTTTTGTTCCCTAATAGAAGATTCGATTCAATCCGTCATGATCAGCGTTCTCGCTTAGGAGCGTCTACTGGGCGCAGCACTGGGGAGCATATTGATTGAAGTAGTAATTTTTCAGCAACGGAAGAGCATTTATGAATCCATTTCTTAGACTCAATCACAGCCACACGAACCTATCTTTGGAATAAGGTCCCGTCAAGAGCTTGCACACATATGGAACAAAGCAGTGAATAAGACATTGAGACCTGTTATTCAGTCTTCTTAGCTCATGTGGATGGTAGAAATGTTGGAATAATTTGACCACATTATGAATAATAGTCTCTCTATTCGTTTCTTTGTAATTTCGAAACATCAAGGCCAAAGTACTTTGTCATGGATACCGGTAATATCATGTTTCAAAAAGAAAAAATAGGACCCTCTGTTGTCCACTGTTGTTGATACTTTATTCACTACTGTAGAATGAAATATTATTGAAATAACTACTGTTTTTCTTTCATCATCATGATAAACTAGTGCGGATTTATTTTGCAAAAAAAAGATGATTGGGAGGTTAATAATTTTTGAATTTTTGGCAGAAATAATTTTTTTCACGCTTCATACATTATACACAATAAAACATTACAAAAAGTAAATTCTTATTGAAAAAAATATAATTTCATGTTTGTGCATACTAATTAATAATTTACTATGTATTTGATAATTAGTTTAAAATATTTATTTATGAACAATAGTAGAATAGACTTGTGACAAATGTTGTTCATTACAAAGATTAATAGGCGACGAATATGGATGTAGCGATTTGTTTTCCATCATCTCTACAAGCTAGAGCAATGACAAATATAGGTGTCACAAATTTTTCCTCTATCCTAGAATTTTTAGCAACAAGTATTACTTGTCGCAAAAAGTAGACCTATTGCATCACAAGAAACTTTGTTGCAAGAAATAAAAGTTTGTTGCCATAAGTTTTCCACCAAATATATTTTGGCGCCAAGCTTCCCACCATGTTTTTTGCGACAATCTTTATTACTTGTCGCGCATTTCAACATTTCGCGACAACTTTTTATGTTGCCTTATTTTTTTTTTGTACTTGTTTTTCCACAAAAATTTTTGCGACAAATTTATGTATATCGCAAAATATCTTGTCGCGAAATAGATATTTTGTTGTAGTGTACTAAAAACATGTTCTTGGTTTATGGAGGAAATGAACTTAGAGTTCAAGGCTATGCCAATGCCAGTTTTCAGTCTGATAAAGATGATAGCAAATCTCAATCTTGATGTGTATTTACTCTAAATAGTGGTGCGGTTAGTTAGAAAATTTCTAAACAAGAAACGACTGCTGATTCAACTACAGAAGCCGAATATATAGCTGCTTTAGAACCAGCAAATGAAGCGGTCTAGATCAAGAAGTTTATTTCAGAACTTGGAGTAGTTCCTAGCATTGTTGATCCAATATCTCTGTATTGCGATAACAATAGAGCCATCGCACAAGCGAAGAAACCCAAGTCTCATCAACGATCCAAGCATATATTGAGGCGATATTATCTCATTAGGGTGATAATCTTGAGAAATGACATAAAGATAGAACGTGACCCGACTGACGACAATGTAGCAGATCCTTTGACAAAGTCGTTGTCCCAGCACAAGCATAATAGTCATGCTAAATCTATTGGTATTAGATATATGAGTGATTGGATCTAGTTTGTATGAGACGTTTTATATACTATTTGTTCGACATCGAAGTGTATGAACAATTTTATTAATTAAATATTTTGTCTACATTTTAATGGCAGATCTATTATTATTTAAATTTTTTTTATTATTATTATTTAAAATAATAGAGTCTGAAGAAAAGTTCATAGTAACTTTTTAATCACAAGGTGTTGTGATTGTGAGATACAAGTTATAAATAACTTATTCTTGAAATATTCCTAGTCATAGTAATAATGAGATACGGATATTATTATTATGGATAGACTAGCATGTGTTGTATTTCTTTTGAAAAAAAAAAAGTAGTTGATCTCACGAGCTAAGATGTAGAGGGACATCTGAATGAACACGTAAATGCATTGTTATGAGAACATGACATTGGATGATCCGCCTAGAGATTCCACATGAATAACTATCCAAGTGTCAGTGGTAAATCTCTAATGTGCGGTAGTGGATTTGGTCCTTTGACTTGAGGACATCATAGAATCTTATGTGATGACCACTATACTTTGGAGAGCATTTGATGGGACTCGAATATTTGAGTCACCAGGAAGACGTCGTAAGGGTATAGTGAGAATCATATGAAGGTTGTGAATGTCCAATATGAAGATTCGTCACTCCTAGAAAGTAGGAGATTATAACCTGCATTTTCCTACTTCAGTTGATATAAATTTCCTTAGTTGGGGTAGAGTTATGAGTTGAAAAATGTTTCAATCATAACTAGATTAGATCAACGAAGAGTTGAGGTGAATAACATAATTGGTTGAAATGAGATTGACGCTGATCCATATCTCTTAACCAATTGAGTTATATTGATGAATGGATTATATTTCTACGGTAATCGCATATATATTGGTTATGTCATACCACATGACATTTTCTTTCACATGGATTGCCTTGACACATTGCTAGATGTCGATCTTGAATGGCAACATGAATTGATCGATCTCGGTGAATCGATGAGAATATCACTGCGTTTGCCATCGTGAATGGAAACCTAATGGGTCACACACATAAAGTGAGAATTGAGCATTTGGAATTGAACTTTGTCCAAGTGGGAGATTGTAAAAATTAATGTCCAAGGTCCAAATAGTTGGGTCAGACTTAATTACTTATTGGACCAAATTAATTAATTAGATTAATTAATTAGACCCATTTGTTGATGGGTTCTAGTTGGACTAGAACTAGGGCTAGGGTTAGCCCTACCTATATATACAAGGCCACAACTGATTAATCACAAGAGTTGTTTTCCATTCCTTGCTAGCACAAGCAAAAGACAACCCAATCAATTTTCTCCCAAAAGGTTCCGCTTTCATCTGTTCTTGATCGTGGAAATCCAGATCTGTTCTTGCTATGTGGATCACCATTGGAGGGTGGACAATTGGACAGATGTGGTATTGAAGATCGCACATCAGGCTAGTCAGAAAACAGATTTCACGATATTCATCAAAGGTAAACTTCTATCACGAATTCTCTTTAAGTACAAAGTTGATCCGGCTTAAAGGAATTGAACATTTAATTTCCGTTGTGCATGTATACCTCAATTCCTTACATGACTCCTTAAAACGATTCAACAAAATAATAGCTATGTCTTAGCCAACAAACTTCTTATCAATAATTGACAAGCTTTGCACAAGTTTAATAAATTCATCAAAATTATTTTTTGAGTAATTCATTTTAAAGTTGAAAAGTCTTTAAATCAAATAAACCTTGTTTGGCAAGGTTTTAATCATGAGAAGATTATACACAACACATGAGACCTACAACTACACATCTCATGATCTTTTATCAAAATATGATAAATTTTTATCAAAATGTTTGTCAAACCAGCCCTAAATCAATAGTTGGGACTCGAAAATATATTGTGAGCACATGATTCATGAAATTACATTTAACTCAAGTAACGTGAAACAATAGGCAAACACGACACTAATATATTCTTATAAAATAAAATTATTACAACCTTAAACATGTTCAATACAAGGAAATTTCCGTAGATAATCGTTTCTTTCAAATCCAATAGCTTCAAGAATCAGCAATCGGGCTTTTGGAGAATGCATGGCAGCCAATATTGAAATTGATCCAAGGAATTTCGCATATAAAAATGATTATATTATATATAGAAATGTTACTTGGTTTACTTATTGAACCGAGTAATCCAAGTCAATGGGCGGCTTATATATTGTTTACTAATAATTGTACTATAGTTATTGAAAAGTATTTCCATGTGTGTATTTTGGGTTTATTAAGAAAGATTGAGCAATCATCTGATGTCAATCGTTGAACTAAGACATATACATTTATTAATATAAATTTAATTTTCTATCAGGGTAATTTAGATTTATTTTCACAATATAAGTGGGTGACAACAAAATTTAAACTAAAAACATTTGTGTACTTAGAAGCAATTTTGACCCGTATAATCTAAAACTTAAAGTTGTTCCAAAGGGAATGGAATTATCTATTAAATTCAAGCTTTCAACAAAAATATTTTGAAACTTAATTATTGTGTGATTTAAATCCCGCATGTGGACGGATCGTTAACAAGTGATAAAGTGATGTGTAGAGTGTCGAATCCACGAGAACTAACTACCAATTAACCTATTAATTATAATTCGAGTTTTAACAAAGTAATGAACACATATTCGTTTTTTATTAAATTCTAAAACTATTCTAATTATGTTTAATTAAATCTAAATTATCAAGAAATCAAAGTAAATTTGCAAGAACAAATTCAAGTTTTACTAGCACTAGGATTCGCGAATCCACCTATACGTTCCTTAATCAATTATCTGTTTAATCACTTTAGCTTATAATTACTATAGATTGAAAATCGATGATCCTACAATAATCAAAAGCCTCTCTCGATGGTCAATCAATTCTATATTGATATACGAAATTAATTATCTCTAATTAAGTTTCGAACATAAAAATATACATTTAAATCAAAAGAACGCCTATCTATTATTGGACTCTATGTTATTTAAAACTATGTGCTTATCTATATTGAATCTCTTGACTTCAATACAGATCACAAAATATTCTAATGGTGATCAAGAATTAAAATATTAAAAAAAAATGAATAAAGAATAATCAATCAACAAGCAATTAATTACTAAAACGAAAAAAATTCTAATTAATTAAAAACATAAGGTTTCATCGTTCATCATAGCAATAAGTAAATTAACCGGACATGATTTTGTAAAATATTATAAGAATTGTATAAATCATATTCCAAAAGAAAAAGAAGAAAATAAGATTACAACCCGTGATTCCGGCTCAATACTTTTCAATCCGTTCTTTGATCTTCGATTCTTCCCTTGTATATTTTGTTTCCAAAATTCGTCTCCCTCGCGATATGTGCTATATTCTGCCTTTTATACTCCTCTTCCAACTCTCCAGGACATGTGTTTAAGTTGCTACTTATCCTAGACTTGTGTTTCAAAAAAAAAGGTAAAAAATGGGAGTACATGATGGTTGTCTATATTTGGGTGTGTATTTGTCGAGCAACTCCACAAATACACACCCAAATATTTTTAAAAAATAATAATAATTTCAAAAGGTGTAATTGGGCTATTTTGATTGTTGGGGGAGTGTAAAAATTAAGAAAGATCAAAATGGTCCTATTTTGATTGTTGACTCAACATACACACACCCAAATAAAAAAATAATAAAAAAAAAGTTAATGCTCGACATTTTTGTTTAAATACATAAATATAATTTCTCATTTATTAATTTTTTTTTGTTGAGCTCCACTTAAAACTGTCGAGTTATATAACAAAATTTTTTAATTTTTTTTAGAGTTACTCGACAAAACCAAAGCCAAATCTTACAAAAAAAAAAATCAAAGTCAACAAAAGCTGATTTCTTAAAAATTTAATACAAATTTGTAGGACAAAATGGTGAGATTGGGATGGCCAATGTAAAAAAAAAAAAAAAAAAAGTTGAGGGTATATTAGTTACAAATTTGAAAGATTTGGACCACAAGCACAAATTAAAAAAAAAATGTCAAATTCAAATTGGATTTTGTGGAGTTACTCAACAAAGTCCAAAAAAGGGGGAAAATCTCTAAACTCGACAAAACAAGAAAAAAATATGAAAAATTGGGCTTTGTCGAGTAATTCGAAAAAAAACCCAAAAAAAGAAAAAAAAAATTCTTTGTCGAGTAACTCGACCCAAAAAAAAAAATTGAAAAAATTGTCAAAATGTACTTTGTTGAGTAACTCGACAGAGAAGAAAAAAAAAAAAAAAAAAAAAAAAAAAAAAAAGGGTCAAAAGTTGCTTGACTTTGCTTACTCATTAATCTTAAAAAAAAAAAAAATTTGAGCATGTGTGTGTGTCGACGTGAAAAATGTGGGGAAAAAATTTAAGTTTTAAATATAATTGAAATGACAAAAAAATATATGAAATTAAAATATTTAAACAAATTTGAAAAATGTAAAAAATTTAGAGAGAATTGTGTTCAATTTGCTTATAAAAATAAAATAAAATAAAATAGTAAAAAATTAAATGAAAATCTATTTGCCACTAAATTTTAAAAAAAATACACACCAAAAAAATAATAAATAAATGTTCAAATGCGCTCGACAAACACACATCCAAATTAAAAAAAAAATTAAGTTAGTTTAAAATGGGCTAAAAAGCCCATTTTAATTGTTTGGGGGGTGTGTTTGTCAAATACACACCCAAACATAAAATTAAAAAAGAAAAATTAAAAAAAGTTCAATGATTGTAGAGGGAGGGGTGGGTGTTTATCAAATAACTCGACAAACACCCACATATATTAAAAAAAAAAAAAAGGAAGTAAAAATTGGACTTGAAGCCCATTATGATTGTAGTGGTTGTTTGTCAAGTAACTCGACAAACACCTACATATATTAAAAAAAAAGTAAAAAATGGGCTTGAAGCCCATTGTGATTGTAGTGGGTGTTTGTCAAGTAATTCGACAAACACCCACATATATTAAATAAATAAAAAAAGTAAAAAATGGGATTGAAGCCTATTATGATTGTATATATTTGGGTGTGTGTTTATCGAGCAATTCAACAAACACACACCCAAATTTTAAAAAAAAAATAATAATAATTTCAAAAGGTGAATATGGGCTATTTTGATTGTTGGGGGAGTGTAAAAATTAAGAAAGATCAAAATGGTCCCATTTTGATTGTTGGCTCGACATACACACACCCAAATAAAATAATAATATTAATAAAAGTTAATGCTCGACATTTTTTTTTAAATACATAAATATAATTTCTCATTTATTCATTTTTTTTTTGCCGAGCTCTAGTTAAAAAATGTCGAATTATATAACAAACTTTTTTAATTTATTTTTTAGAGTTACTCGACAGAACCAAAGCCAAATCTTAAAAAAAAAAAAATCAAAGTCAACAAAAGCTGATTTCTTAAAAATTTAATGCAAATTTGAAGGACAAAAGGGTGAGATTGAGATTGCCGGTGTCAAAAAGAAAAAAAAATTGTAGGGTAGATTAGTTACAAATTTGAAAGATTGGGAACAAAAGCACAAATTATAATAAAAAAAAAGAAAAAGAAAAAGAAAAAAATGTTAAATTCAAATTAACTCGACAAAGTCCAAAAAAATGAAAAAAAAATCTCTAAACTCGACAAAACAAAACAAAAAATAAAAAATTGGAAAAATTGGACTTTGTCAAGTAACTAAAAAAAAAAAAAAAAAAAAAAAAAAAAATCTTTGTCGAATAACTCGACCCAAAAAAAAATTTGAAAAAATTGTCAAAATGTACTTTGTTGAGTAACTTAACAAATGAAAAAAAAAGTCAAAAATTGCTTGACTTTGCTTACGCATTAATCTTATTAAGAAAAAAGTTTTTCGAGTACGTGTGTTTCACGTACGGAAAAATGTAGGAAAAAAAATTTATGTTTTAAATATAATTAAAATGACAAAAAAAATATATGAAATTAAATATTTAAACAAATTTGAAAAATGTAAAAAATTTAGAGAGAATTGTGTTCAATTTGCTTATAAGAAAAAATAAAATTAAATAGTAAAAAATTAAATGAAAATCTATTTGCTACTAAACTCTAAAAAAAAAAAAACACACCAAAAAAATAATGAATAAATGTCCAAATGCGCTCGACAAACGCACACCCAAATTTAAAAAAAAAAAAATTAAGTTAGTTTAAAATTGGCTAAAAAACTCATTTTAATTGTTTGGAGGGTGTGTTTGTCAAATACACACCCAAACATAAAAAAAAATAATAATAAAAATAAATAAATAAATAATTAAAAAAAGTTCAATGATTGGGGGAGGGGGAGGGGTTTGTCAAGCAACTCGACAAACACCCACATATATTGAAAAAAAAAAAGGTAAAAATTAGATTTGAAGCCCATTATGATTGTATATATTTGGGTGTGTGTTTGTCGAGCAACTCGACAAACACACACCCAAATATTAAAAAAAAAAATTCAAAAGGTAAAAATGGGCTATTTTGATTGTTGGGGAGTGCAAAAATTAAGAAAGATCAAAATAGTCACATTTTGATTGTTGGCTCGACATACACACACTCAAATAAAAAATAATAATAAACAAAGTTAATGCTCGACATTTTTTTTTTTAAATACATAAATATAATTTCTCATTTATTCATTTTTTTTTGTTGAGCTACAGTTAAAAAATTGTCAAGTTATATAACAAACTTTTTAAATTTTTTTTAGAGTTACTCGACAAAACCAAAGCCAAATTTTACAAAAAAAAAAAAATCAAAGTCAACAAAAGCTAATTTCTTAACAATTTAATGCAAATTTGTAGGACAAAATGGTGAGATTGGGATGGCCAATGTCAAAAAAAATAAGGTTGGGGGGTAGATTAGTTACAAATTTGAAAGATTAGGACCAAAAGCGCAAATTAAAATGAAAAAATGTCAAATTCAAATTGGATTTTGTCGAGTAACTCGACAAAGTCCAAAAAAAGGGGAAAAAAATCTCTAAACTCCACAAAACCAAAATAAAATGAAAAATTGAAAAAATTGGGCTTTGTCGAGTAACCCGACAAAAATCCAAAAAAAGAAAAAAAAAATCTTGTCGAGTAACTCGACCAAAAAAAAAATTGAAAAAATGGTCAAAATGTACTTTGTTGAGTAACTCGACAAACGAAAAAAAAAGTCAAAAGTTGTTTGATTTTGCTTACGCATTAATCTTATTAAAAAAAAAAATTTGAAAGCACGTGTGTTGCAAAGACGTGAAAATATATAGGGAAAATTTTTAATTTTTAAATATAGTTGAAATGACAAAAAAAATATATGAAATTAAAATATTTAAACAAATTTGAAAAATGTAAAAAATTTAGAGAGAATTGTGTACAATTTACTTATAAAAAAATAAAAAATTAAATAGTAAAAAATTAAATAAAAATCTATTTGCTATTAAACTCTAAAAAAAAAAAAAACATACCAAAAAAATAATAAATAAAAGTCTAAATGCGCTCGACAAACAATCACCCAAATTTTAAAAAAAAAAAATTAAGTTAAGTTAAAATGGGCTAAAAAGCCCATTTTAATTGTTTGGGGTGTGTGTTTGTCAAAGAAAAATTGGCTAAAAACGTCCCTAACCTATGGACTCGGTGTGCAAATTATTCTTACCTTTCAAATTTTGGCAATTATATCCCTTACCTATCTATGTAGTGCCCAAATCATCCTTTTGAACGGAATCTATCCAATATTCTGTTAAACCTTTGGAATTTTGTCGCAAATGGTCCCTAACCTTTGTTTTTAGTGTGGAATTGGTTCCTAATGTTTATGTTTTGGCAAACAAGTCCCTAACCTATGTATTTTAGTGCGAAATTGGTCCTTATGGAATAAAAAGACAAATATACCCTTAGTTTTAATTAAAAGAAATTGTATGTGGATTCCCAATCATTACAAAATGTGCAAATAAGTCCAATACTTTTATTTTTTATAAAAAAAATTAAAGAAAACTAATGATTTTTTTAATTAACACTTTAGTAATAAAAATGTCAAATAAAATTATTATTTTTATTATGAAGTAATAAATATATTATTTAAAATTAAACTTTTATTTTATTGTTATATAAAAAAATTAAATTTGTCACAAGATTGATGTTCAAATACTTTTATTTAATTGAGTTATATTTTTATTAACTACAAATATTAGAAATCTAACTATATTCTTTATATTTTAATTTATCGTTTCATTTTCATTCAAAAATAAAACACATAATGTGTAAATTAATTTTTATTAGTATTTTTATGTTAAATAAAAATGTAATAAGATTAGTTCAATGTCATAAAATTATATACGTCATTTTGTTATTTATTTAACTTAATTTTTAAAGTAAAGAGGGAGAAAAAAATTTATAAGTAAAGAGGGAGAAAAATGATTTCTCACAATGATTTCTCTTTATTACTTAATAATAAAAATAATAATTTTATTTGAAATTTGTATTACTAAAGTGTTAATTCAAAAAAAAAAATATTCATTAGTTTTTTAAATTTTTTTTATAAAAAATAAAAGTATTGGACTTATTTGCACATTTTGTAATGATTAGGAATCCACATACAATTTCTTCTAATTAAACTAAGGGTATATTTGTCTTTTTCATTCCATAAGGACCAATTTCGCATTAAAACACATAGGTTAGGGACTTGCTTGCCAAAACATAAATTGTTGACGTCTGAACCTGCACTAGTCCACGTGCCAACAGATCTTCAGTCACTCCTCTGCCAGCTCGTATGTTACCTGCACACTAGGACGACCGTTAAGCACCAAGATCTTCAAAGAAAAAGGGGCCGGCGATCATTGGCACTCCGACGATCAAGTCAACTGTCGGTATATGGGAGATACACGGGAGCGGGAACAAAAAAGGGGTGTGGGAGAGACAAGCAGACAGAGATTTGACCAGAGTTTAGAGTGGGATTCTTAAGCATAAAAAGTGCGTACTTTGGAACAACCGGAGACGTTGTATTTATAGCGCGAGAGTCCTGATTGATTTAGGTAACAAATCAATCAGATACCCAATCGGATCCTCCTTCCTTATGGGATAGGGATCATTCCTCGTCAAGGCAATCTCCAAGATTACCTTCCTTATCTGAGGTTATTACGTTGCATGATTTTAGGAGATTGTGATTCGGTTTCCTTGTGAGGATCCGCGCGCTAAACCAGGCGATCTTTCCTCAATTACTTCTCTAGTCATTCGGCGTGTCATGTCGCTTGCTAGTTATAATTGATGCGTGGTGCGACGAGGCCCTATGGTTCGCATGCGGCGCCGAGGCCCTCCACATGGCTCGCATGGATTTACAGGCTGTAGAAGGTCCCAGCGTGACGGGGCCTTCAAGGCCCTAGCGAGGTCCAGATAGGGTTCTTGACAGATTATGAACTGGGCCCTTACTGGGCTTGGATAGGGCCTATGCTGACGTGGCAGCCATGTCGTAATCGTGTGGTAACAATAGTCCCCCAAGTCCAAGCCTATTATTTATAATGGGCGTGGGACTTTTGAGGATATCCACAAGTTGGTGTGCCTCGCAGGAAATATACTCTCCAGGTGGTTCGGCAGGAAGTAATTCAACCTACCCAGTATAGTCTCCCAAGTCCGAAGCCGAACATTCATAACGGGTGAGGGCTTCAAGGGGTCGGGCGATGGAGAGCATCATGGAGTTTCATCCGGAGTGGGACCTGTCTTCCCTTCGGCAGGACTCCTCTGAGGCTTTGGTTCGCGACGCCTGGCCCAGTACCGCAGGTGATCAGACACCCCCTCCAACGGAGGGAGGCCCGCAGTGTGCCGACCCTCCGGATTAATTGAAAACAAAATTGGAATTGACCTTATGCCTATCAGACGTTTCGATTCCGTGTGCGCGCGTGAAGGAAGACGCTCTAAATTTGAGAATCATTCTCCTAGCATTGATGACTTGAGACACCGGTGGAACCCGGGAAGGTTGGCGTCTTCAATGCCTTTGGGAGGTAAACGTCGCGCGCCATTCAGATTCCCTGTTATGACCGTATTTATTGCATTACACCTTTTTCCAACGTAATCTTTTATAAATAGGATGCCAGCCGAACAAGGTTCTTCCATCGTAAAACCGTTGCGTTTATCCTGCCATTATCGTGCGATCGAGATAGAGATAGAAAACGTGTGATGGTGGTGCGGTTGGGGGGCTGGCATCCAAGATGTCTATCAAACTGAGAATCAACATTCAGAGGACCAAAGATCTGGCCAATCAACGTTCAGGGGACCAAACGTACGGGGTGGGGATTTAGGCTCGGTGACTTTAGCCCGACCCTCCTCGAACAGTTGGCGGGGACCGGGGAGGGTCTCCAGCTGCCGAAAAAGGCATCAACGGCATTTTTTGAGCAGTATGGTCTAATAAGCCACCAAATTAACTCGGGTTGGCTTGGGAGTCAGGTTTCCCAACCTAGGCGGAGCCAGCGTAGACCAGGGGATAGGTGTAATAGATCTAGTTACCCCATTTATGTGCTGGCCCAATGAGGCAGCGTGGGGTTTTAGAGTATATTGCGATTATATATGCTTCAGATTGTATTTTCGTATTTAATAAAAGGTGCCGAGTTACTTCCATATTTGCGTGTGTGTGCCCATATTTTATATACCTGTATCGGGCCTCGTCATGATCAACACTCCTTTGCTATGTAGAAATTTCGACGAGGTTGGGGCGAACGTCGAACAAATTTGACCTACCGTGGGCGGTATTGTTATCATGATTTAGCGTTCGCGTAATCACGCCCCCACGCGCTTTAGATATATTCCCCTAGGGTTTACCAAATATGTTTTTAATTCCACGCCACGTGTCGGTCCACCCGACCGCTAGTACCCCGTTGGGTTTATAAATACGATAGGGCATTCTTAACTCACCACTTCCCACCATTTTGCCGTCATACCTGGACCTTTGATTACTGACGGCCATGTCAGGCTTCCATTTTTCCAAAGTCCCTAAATTCAAGATTAGGCGCGAGGGAATAGTGGAGGATGTCTCTCCTCCCCATTTGGCGTCATCCGCGGTGTCTGGTTATGGGCCTACGACGGGGATGGGTCACCTGCCTATTTCGCCTGCGCCGGAGGTGAGAGCGGACGTTCCGTTTCCAACGAATCCCGCTAGGCGTGGGTCCTCTTCTGGGAACGTTAGGTCGTCAGCGGGAAAGAAACCAAAGGTCGAGAGTGGAGAACAGGCGTCCCGGACGCCTGTTTCTCCCCCTCCCGGCAGCGTGAGTACATTAATATTGGGACCCGTCAAGACGAAATTTGGATCCGTCGATCGTGAGAAGCTACCTTCCGGTTGTTGCCCTTGCGGCTACTTGATCCATAAATATTGGACATCTCCATTTGGGAAGGCGGTAGATACCGCGGAGGTGTGAGTTGATGAAGTTGGCGAAATGTACACCCTCTCGGTCATGTTTTGAATTGCGAGTTGTATAAAATGTTGGAGATGAGGGTTACCGAAATACGATCTACCCTTGGAGAAGATGAAAATGCAAAGGCGATGAGGGCGAAATCAAACGCCTTCAAGCACGACTCGCATTTTCGGAAGCGGCTGGAGTCGCCAAGCGTCTGACGTTACGAAGGCACGCAGACGATCCGTAAGGCGTGTATCGTTGCCCGAAGAAGGCCGAGTCTCGGTTGAAGTCTTGCTGAATATGATCTGAGCCAAAGATAGAGAAGGCACGACCGAAGTTTCGAACGAGCTAGCGAAGGCTAAAGGCCTCCTAGCAAAATTGGGGGTCCCCGGTTATACCGAAACGTAGGATTACGTGTATAGGTTATACTTCTTTAGCCATGCTGTTGCATGGATATTTTATATAATCGAGTAATGAGATTGTAGTGATAGTTTTTACGTTTGTTCCAAATATTTGCGTACCTGATACCTTACCAAGCGAGCTTAGTAAAGTTTGTCGCGGATCATGCTCCCTCGCGACCCAGTGAACCACAATTGCGCGCACGCGCGTCGGATGTTTATCTAGTGACTTGAAAGAGTTGGCCGTGAATCACGCTCCCTCGCGGTGGAGCTTTTTGTACTTACTAGCTTTACGCGCAAAATGTTTATCCAGTGGGTTGATAGAGTTGGCCGCGAACCACACTCTCCCGCTGCCGAGTCGATTACACTTGCTTACTTACGCGTAAAATATTTATCCAGCGAGTTGGTGGAGTTGGCCGCGAACCACCCTCCCTCGCTGCCGGGTTAATTGTACTTGCTTTCTTACGCGTAAAATGTTTACCCAGCGAGTTAATAGAGTTGGCCGCGAACCACACTCCCTCGCTGCCGTGTTCTTTGTACTTGCTTTCTTACGCGTAAAATGTTTACCCAGCGAGTTAATAGAGTTGGCCGCGAACCACACTCCCTCGCTGCCGTGTTCTTTGTACTTGCTTTCTTACGCGTAAAATGTTTACCCAGCGAGTTAATAGAGTTGGCCGCGAACCACACTCCCTCGCTGCCGAGTCGATTACACTTTCTTACTTACGCGTAAAATATTTATCCAGCGAGTTGGTGGAGTTGGCCGCGAACCACCCTCCCTCGCTGCCGGGTTAATTGTACTTGCTTTCTTACGTGTAAAATGTTTACCCAGCGAGTTAATAGAGTTGGCCGCGAACCACACTCCCTCGCTGTCATGTTCTTTGTACTTGCTTTCTTACGCGTAAAATGTTTACCCAGCGAGTTAATAGAGTTGGTCGTGAACCACACCCTCATTGCCGTGTTCTTTTGTACTTGCTTTCTTACGCGTAAAATGTTTACCAGCGAGTTAATAGAGTTGGTCATGAACCACACTCCTCATTGCCGGGTTAATTGTACTTGCTTTCTTACGCGTAAAATATTTACCCAGCGAGTTAATAGAGTTGGCCGCAAACCACACTCCCTCGCTGCCGTGTTGGTTGTTGCTCTTCGCATGTGGAGCACTTGGGATTCATAAAGAACGAATATTATAAAATGGCGCCGCGTTTCTTGGCGTCTGCCAAAGAATTGTAAAAAAGACCAAAACAATGCTAAAAACGGTATTACTGGTGATATGGCCTCAGATGGGCGATGTTCAAAGGGTGCCTTGCCTCTCGTCCCTCAGGATCTTCCAGTCTATAAGTTCCGGGGTGGATTTCTTCGATGACCTTGTAAGGTCCTTCCCAGGTGGGCCTTAGAGTTCCGGTCCCTGCTTGCCAAAACATAAATTGTTGACATAGGTTAGGGACTTGCTTGCCAAAACATAAATTGTTGACGTCGAACTGCGCACGATCCACGTGCCAGCAGATCTCGATCGCTCTCCTCTGCCGGCTCGTATGTTACGCACACTAGGGACGACCGTTAGGCACCAAGATCTTCGGAGAAAAAGGGGCGGCGATCGTTGGCACTCCGACGATCAAGTCAAGTCTCGCCAGATATATGGAGATACACGGGCGGGAACAAAAAGGGGTGTGGGAGAGACAAGCAAGCGAGATTTGACGAGTTTAGGGTGGGATTCTTAAGCATAAAAAGTGCGTGCCTTGGAACAACCGAGAGCGTTGTATTTATAGCGAGAGTCCGATTGATTTAGGTAACAAATCAATCGATACCCAATCGGATCCTCCTTCCTTATGGGATAGGGATCATTCCTCGTGAAGGCAATCTCCAAGATTACCTTCCTTATCTGAGGTTATCACGTTGCATGATTTTAGGAGATTGTGATTCGGTTTCCTTGTGAGGATCCGTGCGCTAAACTAAGGCGATCTTTCCTCAATTACTTCTCTAGTCATTCCGGCGTGTCATGCTGCTTGCTAGTTATAATTGATGCGTGGTCTGACGAGGCCCTATGGTTCGCATGCGGGCGCCGAGGCCCTCCACATGGCTCGCGGATTACGGGCCGCCGAAGGCCCAGCGTGTGATGGGCCTTCCAAGCCCCTAGCGGGGCCCGGATAGGGTTCTTGACAGATTATGAACCCGGCCCCTGCTGGGCTTGGATGGGGCCTATGCTGACGTGGCAGCCATGTCGTAATCGTGTGGTAACATAAACGTTGGGGACCAATTCCACACTAAGAACAAAGATTATGGACCATTTGCGCCAAAATCCCAAAAGTTTAACGGAATATTGGATGGATTCCGTTCAAAAGGATGATTTGGGCACTACATGGATAGGTAAGGGATGTAATTGCCAAAATTTGAAAGGTAAGGATGATTTGCGCACCAGGTCCATACGTTAGGAACGTTTTTGGCCAATTTTCCGTTTGTCAAATACACTCCCAAATATATTTTTAAAAAAAATTAAAAAATGTGAAATTGGACTTTGAGCCCATTTTGATTGTTGGGGGGATTTGAGTTTGTCGAGTTGCTCGACAAACTCAAACCCAAATATTAAAAAAAAAATATTAAAATTAAAAAGGTAAAATGCACTAATTAATATATATATATATATATATATATATTAAAAGAAAAGATGAAGAAATCAAAAATTGCAGCTAAAAAGATTAATTTAATATAAAAAAAATGTCAAAAGTTTAGGACAAAAGAATGAGATTTGGACTAAATTAGGAATAGTAAAACACTAAAACTACTTCGTGTTGGTTGAAGGGTGAATAGTAAATAAGTAATAGACACTTATATTATAGTGTGTATATATATATATACACACACAATTCGTTTACTTTTGGCAAAAATTAATCCAAATTCCAAATCATTGGCAGCTTATAATTTGTTTAGTTAATAATTGTACTACAATTCTTAAATAATCATATGATGTAAAAATATCTTCGAACAAAGCTTCGCGATGAAATTTATTTTTGATTTTGTAAATGAGTGACAACAACGAGACTTATATCAATGACCTTGATTCGTTAATACCATCTTTGTTGCACTATCTAATTATAAACCATTCAATAGGTAATGCAATATTATTTTATTTAAATTTAGTATAAAAAATACAATTCAAACCTTAATGTTCACCATCAATATGTTCTAAAGGCCACTTGGACCATATATATATATATCTATACTATAATATAAGTGTCTATGGCATGTTTACTATTCACCCTTCAACCAACGCGACGTTGTTTTGATGTTGTATTAGTCTTAATTTTGTCCAAATCTCACCATTTTGTCCTAATTTTTGACACTTTTGTATATTAAATTAATATTTTTGGCGCATTTTTGACTTCTTCATCTTTTCTTTTCTTTTATTTGTTTTAATATACATATATTAGTGTCTTTTAGTCATGATTATTGACTTCTTATATATTATAGTCAATATATATTCATTTTTTCCTTAGTAAGTCATCAAATTTGGTGCTTTTTTTTCCTCAGTTGCTATGGAGAACAAATGATGAAATACAATCGATTCTTAAAGGTTTTGCTAAATTTCATTTTCTCTAAACTGCAGCTTTTTTTTTGTCCAACATAAATATTTGCTGCACTTTATACATTAAGTATTTTTACATAATTCCAGTTGGAGCGATATCCCTATGGGTTACCTAACCATTGGATTTGGTTTCACATAATTTCATGTTGTATAACTCAAGGTGTGGATATTTTTGTAAACTGCGACAGTATGAATCCGAGAAACTGACTTAGATGTTTTGGTGATCATTTTAGTATGCCGAAACATGCCATCGGACTATAAAATTTTTATATGTGGTAGCTACATGGGTATTCTACATTCCTTGAAAATTTCATATTGTTCGGTGATCGTTTTCTATGTCAAATAATTTTTTTTTACTCCATGACCGGGTGAATTGTTTCTCTAAATTGTCTTTCTGTTCACCAACTCAAAAATATGTTACACCTTATATATTAAGTATTTTTACATAATTCCAGTTGGAGACGATAGCTCTATGGGTTACCTAACCATTGGCTTTGGTTTCACATGATTTCATGTTATATAACTCAAGTTATGGACAATTTTGTAAATTGCGATAGCATGAATCTGAGAAACTGTCTGTGATGTTTCGGTGAGCATTTTAGTGTGTCAAAACATGCCGTCGGATTATCAAATTTTTATATGTGTTAGCTACATGGGTATTCTACGTTCCGTGAAAATTTTATATTGTTCGGTAATCGTTTTCTATGTCAAATAAATCTTTTTTGCTCCATGACTGGGTGAATTGTTTCTCGAAACTGCACTTTCTGTTGACCAACTCAAAAATATGCTGCACCTTATATATTAAGTATTTTTACATAATTCCAGTTGGAGACGATAGCTCTATGGGTTACCTAACCATTGGCTTTGATTTCACATAATTTCATGGTATATAACTCAAGTTATGGACAATTTTGTAAACTGCGACCGCATGAATCCGAGAAACTGCCTAGGGTGTTTCGGTGAGCATTTTAGTAAGCCGAAACATGCCGTTGGACTATCAAATTTTGATATGTGGTAGTTAAATGAGTATTCTATGTTCCCTGAAAATTTCATATTTTTCGGTTATCGTTTTCTATGTCAAACAAATTTTTGTTACTCCATGACCGGGTAAAGAAATTTTAGTTACACTTCCCTTATTTTGAAAATTTTATTCACCTGGTCATGGAGTAACAAAAAATTCTTTGACATAGAAAACGATCACCGAACAATACGAAATTTTCAAGGGACATAGAATACTCAGGTAGCTACCACATCAAAAATTGGTAGTCCGACGGCATGTTTAGGCATACTAAAATACTCATCGCGAAACCTCCTAGGCTGTTTTTCGGATTTATCTTTGTCGGCGTCTTGAGAATCGATATTATAAACCAATCAAAAAACTTTAAGTAGTGTAAATATCTTCTTAAAATTTTGTGGACCTTGGTTTTGTGGTATTTTTAGTGGATTCCCATGTTTTGGTTACACGTTAATGATGTGAACGCGAAAGGTTTTGCTAAACTTCATGTTTTTCTAAGATGCAATTTCGTTGTCCAACTCAAAATTTATTGCACCTTATATATTAAGTATTTTACATAATTCCAGTTGGAGCGATAGCCTTATGGGTTACCTAACCATTGGCTTTAGTTTTACATAATTTCATGTTATATAACTCAATTTATGGACAATTTTGTAAACTGTGACAGCATGAATCCGAAAAACTAACTAGAATGTTTCGATTACCATTTTAGTAAGCCGAAACATGCCATCGGACTATCAAATTTTGATATGTGGTAGCTACATGAGTATTCTATTTTTTCTGAAAATTTCATATTTTTCGGTGTTCGTTTTCTATGTCAAATGAATTTTTTTTTAATCCATAGCTAAGCGAAGTTTTGAAATTTGTTTTTTTTTCTTTTTTTTCCACTTTGCCTCATAACTCGGCAAAGTTAGTATTTAAAAAAAAAAAAAAAAAAAAAAACACCTTTCTCGAGTTACGCGAGAAAAAAAAAAAAAAAAAAAAAAAAACCAAAATTTGATTATTGCTTTCTCGAGTAACTCGAGAAAGCAAAATTTTCATTTTTGCTTTCTCGAGTTACTCGAGAAAGCAATAATGAAATTTTGGTTTTTTTTTTTTTTTTTTTTTTAAGTAATTTGCACTTTTAGTCCTTGAGAAAGCAAAAATGAAAATTTTGTTTTTTTTTTTTCTTTCTTTTTTTTTCACTTTACTGTTTGAATATGTGTTTTTTTTTTTGTTAGTAATTTGTACTTTTAATCCACAACCTTATCATTTATAACAAATTTACCCTTAACTTTTTTTTTTTTTTACATTGACCATCCCGTCCTTTGAATTTTGTTGCAAATTTTATTTTGTCCTCTTTTTAAATAAAAAAACTAATAACAACAAAATAAAATAAAAATGTAAATGAAGTCCTACAACTTTTAAAAAGTATCCCATTTTGATTTTGACATTTTTCATTTTTTAATTTGCACTTTTGGTCCAAACCTTTCAAATTTGTAACTAATCTACCTCAACTTTTTTTTTTGGGACATTGGCCATCCAATTATCATCCTTTTGTCCTACATATTTGCATTAAATTTTTATAAAATCAGCTTTTGTTAACTTTGCTATTTTTTTTTTTTAAGATTTGGTCTTGGTTTTTTGAGTAACTCTAAAAAAAATACAATAAAGAAAAAAATACAAAAATTTGTCAGATAACTCGACTTTTTTTTTTATTTCGATTTTAATTCAGTTTACCTTTTGAATTGTAAGGTAAATTTTTTATATTTTTCAAATTTTTTTTTACATATTATTCTAAATAAATGCAGCATAAAAAAAACAATAAAATAAAATAACATTACAAATGAAGTCCTACAACTTTTAATCTTGACGAATGTGTGTGAATAGTAAAAGGAAAAAATTAATAGCATTTATTTAGAATAATTTGTAGATTTAAAAGGTAAAATAAAAAAAAATAGTAAAAAATTGAATAAAAATTAGGTGTAAAAGAAAAAAATAAGAAAAAAAAATTAAAAAAAAAAATTTGTTGTCAAAATGGACTAATTTACACACCCTACAATAAATGAATACAAAATTAAAAATTAAAAAAGTAAAATGCACCATTAAAAAAAAAAAACTACTAACAAAAGTGAAATTGGGCAAAAGCCCATTTTCAATGACTTCATTATTAGTGTTGTCGAGTTACTCGACAACACTAACCAAAAAAAAAAAAAAACACATTTCCAATGGCTTAGTGTCAACACTAACAAAAAAATAAAATAAAATAATTTCAAGCAGCCAAATATTGTCGAGTTGCTAGACAACATTAAAAAAAAAAAATAAATAAATCAAACAACCAAATATTGTCGAGTTGCTCAACAGCACTATAAAAAAACATTAATCAAATGTGTAACTCGACAACATTATTAAAAAAAAAAAAAAACTCATTGATTTATATAAAGAAAATTTAATTTATATTTTGTCTTTATTTGTTTTCTTTTCATAAATTTTATAATTCTTGCATTTTCTCTAAAGCTGCAGGTTTTGTTGTCCAACTTAAATATTTCTTTGGAGCTTATACATTAAGTGTTTTTATATAATTCTAGTTGGAGACGATATCCCTGTGGGTTACCTAACCATTGACTTTGGTTTCACATAATTTCATGTTATATAACTCAAGTTATGGACAATTTTGTAAATTGCAACAGTAAGAATCCGAGAAACTGCCTTGGATATTTCGGTGAGCATTTTAGTGTGTCAAAACATGCTTTCGGACTATCAATTTTTTATATGTGGTAGCTACATGGGTATTCTACGTTCCGTGAAAATTTCATATTGTTCGGTAATCGTTTTCTATGTCAAAGAAATAGTTTTTGCTCCATGACTGGGAGAATTGTTTCTCCAAACTGCACTTTATGTTGACCAACTCAAAAATATGCTGCACCTTGTATATTAAGTATTTTTACATAACTCCAATTGGAGACGATAGCTCTATGGGTTACCTAACCATTGGCTTTGGTTTCACATAATTTCATGGTATATAACTCAAGTTATGGACAATTTTATAAACTGCGACCGCATGAATTCGAGAAACTGTCTAGGGTGTTTCGGTGAGCATTTTAGTAAGCTGAAACATGCCGTCGAACTATCAAATTTTGATATGTGGTAGCTAAATGAGTATTGTATGTTCCCATATGTGTTAGCTACATGGGTATTCTACGTTCCGTGAAAATTTTATATTATTCGGTAATCGTTTTCTATGTCAAATAAATATTTTTTGCTCCATGACTAGGTGAATTGTTTCTCGAAACTGCAATTTCTGTTGACCAACTCAAAAATATGCTGCACCTTATATATTAAGTATTTTTACATAATTCCAGTTGGAGACGATAGCTCTATGGGTTACCTAACCATTGGCTTTGATTTCACATAATTTCATGGTATATAACTCAAGTTATGGACAATTTTGTAAACTGCGACCGCATAAATCCGAAAAACTGCCTAGGGTGTTTGGTGAGCATTTTTAGTAAGCGAAACACTGCCGTCGGACTATCAAATTTTGATATGTGGTAGCTAAATGAGTATTCTATGTTCCCTGAAAATTTCATATTTTTAGGTTATCGTTTTCTATGTCAAACAAATTTTGTTGCTCCATGACCGGGTGAAGAAATTTTTAATGAGTGTCCTTATTTTGAAATTTTTGTTCACTGGTCATGGAGTAACAAAAATTTTTGACATAGAAAACGATCACCGAACAATACGAAATTTTCAAGGGACATAGAATACTCAGGTAGCTACCACATACCAAAATTAGTAGTCCGACGGCATGTTTAGGCATACTAAAATACTTACCATGAAACTTCCTAGGTTGTTTTTTGATTTATGCCGTCGGCGTCTTCGGATTCGCTATTATAAACCAATCAAAAACTTTAAGTAGTGTAAATATCTTCTTAAAATTTTTGGACCTTGGTTTTGTGGTAGTTTTAGTAGATTCCCATATTTTGGTTACACGTTAATGATGTGAACTTGAAAGGTTTTGCTAAACTTCATGTTTTTCTAAGATACACTTTCTGTTGTCCAACTCAAACATTTACTGCACCTTATATATTAGGTATTTTTACATAAAAATCCAGTTGGAGACGATAGCCCTATGGGTTACCTGAAAATTTCATATTTTTCGGTGATCGTTTTCTATGTCAAATGAATTTTTGTTAATCCATGACTAAATGAAGTTTTGAAAAAAAAATTTCCCACGTACGTGCAATGGAAAAGTTACTGTTTAAGAATTTTTTTTTTTTTTTTTTTTTTTGTTGTAGGTGGACTTTTTCATGACAAATATAAATAAAAAAAATAAAAAATAAAAAATAAAAAAATTCCCCACTTTGCCGAGTAGGCAAAGTGGGAGAAATTTTTTTTTTTAATTTATCCCACTTTGTCGAGTTACTCGGCAAAGTGGGAAAATTAAAAACATTTTAATTTTCCCACTTTGCCGAGTAACTCGACAAAGTGGGAAACATTAAATTTTTTTTAATTTTTTTTTTGTAATTTGCACTTTTAGTCCACATTCTTTTCATTTTATAACAAATTTATCCATAACCTTTTTTTTTACTTTGGCCATCTCCAACTTTTAAATTTCGTTACACATTTTATTTTGTCCACCTCTTTAAATAATAAAAAAAAAACAAATAACAACAAAATAAAATAAAAATGTATATGAAGTCCTACAACTTTTAAAAAGCAGCCCAATTTTATTTTGACATTTTTTTAAAATTTTTTTTTTTAAATTTCTCGAGTTATTCGACAAAAAAATAAATTTTTTTTGTTAAAATTTTGTCCAGTTACTCGATGTTAAAAAAAAAAAAATTTAAATTTGTCGAGTTACTAGCAAAAAAAAAAAAAAACATTTTTTTTAAAATTTTGTAGAGTTACTCGAATTGAAAAAAAAAAAAAAATATATATATATATATATATATATATATATATATATATATATATATATATATATACTCGAATTGAAAAAAAAATATATATATATATATATATATATATATATATATATATATATATATAAATCTTGTCAAATTACGAATTTAAAAAAACAAATTTTTTTTTTTTTTTTTTAAAATTTTGTCAAGTTACTCGAATTTTAAAAAAAAAAAAAAAAAATTTTTAAATTTTGTCGAGTTACTCGAATTTTTAAAAAAAAAAAAATTTTTTTTTTTACCTTTTGTCCAGTTACTCGAATTTTTAAAAAAAAAAAAAAAAAATTTTAAAACTTTTGTCGAGTTACTCGACTTTTAAAGGAAAAAAAAAAAAAATTTTGTACCATTTGTCGAGTTACTCGAATTTAAAAAAAAAAAAAAAAAAATTTTACTTTTGTCGAGTTACTCGAATTTAAAAAAAAAAAAAAATATTTTTTTTTTTATCGAGTTTCTCGACTTTAAAAAAAAAAAAAAAAAAAATTTTTACTTTTGTCGAAGTTACTCGACTTTAAAAAAAAAAAAAAAAAAATTTTTTTTTTTAAAGTTTGTCGAGTTACTATTCAACTCGACAAACTTTTTCGAGGTGAATAGTAACTCGAAAAAGTTCTCATTCATGAATTTTTTTTTTTTTTTAAAATTCGAAAAAGTTTTTCGAGTTACTATTTAGCTCGACAAACTTTTTTCGAGGTGAATAGTAACTTTCAAAGCAGTTACTATTCATGAAATATTTTTTTTTTTTTTTAAAAATTTGAAAAAGTTTGTCGAGTTACTATTCAACTCGACAAACTTTTTCGAGGTGAATAGTAACTTTCGAAAAAAAGTTTGTTCATGATTTTTTTTTTTTTAAAAAAAAAAAAATCGAAATAGTTTGTCGAGTTACTATTCATTTCGACAAACTTTTTCGAGTGAATAATAACTTTCGAAAAAGTTCTTGTTCATGAAATTTTTTTTTTTTTTTTAAAATTCGAAAAAGTTTGTTGAGTTACTATTCGACTTGACAAATTTTTTTCGAGGTGAATAGTAACTTTCGAAAAAGTTACATTCATGATTTTTTTTTTTTTTTTAAAATTCCAGAAAGTTTGTCGAGTTACTATTCTGCTCGACAAACTTTTTCGAGGTGAATAGTAACTCGAAAAAATTAATGTTCATAATTTTTTATTTATTTATTTTTTTTAATGGTGAGCTTTTACATTTCTAATTTTTTTTTTCAATGAAAAAATTCAATAACATATTTTATTTTTTATAACTATTAATTATAACATTTTTACTAATAATGTTATAAATTAAAATTTGATTAGAGTAGGTGGAAACAAAAATTAATTATATTATGACCCTTTTTCTCTATATATTTTTTCACTTTTTAATATTTAAAATTATTCACAAGGAAAAATGGAGGATTTTTGTGCAGTTTTGAGAGTTCATGCGTGCATATCTAAGATGATTCAATTGAAATGCTAAGAGTTGGACAATGTAAACTGCAGTTTAGAGAAAGAAACGCGCTATGGTGTTTCGGTGAGCATTTTAGTAAAATTTGAAACATCTTGGTCGGACTATCAAATTTTTATATGTGGTAACAACTATATATCAATCAGTTATATGCCACCAACTACAACTTTAAAAAACAAATGTTTTATTTACAATAAATTCATATTAAGTTTTATTATAATTATTAATTATACTAAAAATTGATTATTTTAATAAAATTTATATAATTAGTATAATAAATTGACATAATTATTATAATAAATTTGCATTCCACTGTGTTATTATAATTGTTAAAATAAAGTATATTATTATAATTTAATATAATATATAATAATTTAATATATTATATAATTTATTATACAATGTTATAATAAATGATAGAGTAAAAAAACTATGCATGTGCTTAAATTATGAAGGAACTCGACAAACTGAAATTTGAGATTGCCAAGTTGCTCAATTATTTATATGAATAAAATGCCACATACCACAAAGTCAAATATATTTCAAAAGTAATGTTGTTGATCGCGTGAATGGTTAATCTCTAATTCACTTTTTTTTTTTTTTTTTAAATTTGATTCTTAAACATATCGCAGCATTTATTTAGAATAATCAAAAAAAAAATATAAAAATTTATCTTACAATTCAAAAGTTTTCGGATTAAATAAAAAAAATATAAAAAAATAAATGTAAAGTCAAAATGGGCTTCAGCGTCCATTTTTATTGATATGAGTGTGTGTTTGTCGAGAAACTCGACAAACACACACCCAAATTTGGTTTTTTAAATTTTTTTTTTTTAAATGTATGTGGGTGTTTGTCGAGTTACTCGACAAACACCCACTCTTCCACTAAAAATCAAAATGGAATAAAAAGCCCATTTTAAACCTTTTTTAATTTTTTTTTTTTTAATATTGGGGGTGTGTATTTAACAAACACACACCCCCAAACAATAAGATTGGGGTTTTTAGCCCATTTTAAACTAACTTTTTTTTTTTTTAATTTTTTAATTTTTTAATTTGGGTATCTATTTGTCGAGCGCATTTGGACCTTTATTTATTATTTTTTTGGTGTGTTTTTTTTTCCTATAATTTAGTAGCAAATAGATTTTCATTTAATTTTTTACTATTTTATTTTATTTTTTCTTATAAGCAAATTTAACACAAATCTCTCTAAAATTTGTAGTTGGACACAACATGCTTTTAATGGGAAAATTGGTTCCTTATACTCATCAAAATCTTACTTGGACACAGCATGCTTTTAATGGGAAAATTGATGAGGTTCAAAGGGTTGCCAGAGAAGCATAAATATTTATATTATATAGAAATTGTACACATGCAATTTTTAAAATTGTTTTTTTTTTTCAAGTAACTCGACATACTGAATTTGTGGTTTGTCGAGTTACTCGAATAGTTAGTACTGTAAGTTTGTTTAAATTATTAAAACAGCTGCCTATGTTGCCTTTTTTTCCTTCTTTGGGAGCCGTCTTTTTTGCCATTTTTCTGTAGCCATTTTGGTTTTGTTACAAACCTAAATAATGTTTTTTTCTTATTACTTATCCAAATCTTATAAATTAGCCACTATTGTTGACTTTTTTGTATTTTTTTTTTTTTTTTTAGAATTGGCTTTGATTTTGTCGAGGTTGGCCAAAAATTTTTTGGATTGATTGTCGAGCCGCTCGAAAAAGTTTATTTTGGCCATTTTATTTTTCATTTTGTCGAGTCGGTTGGCATAAGCCAATATTTTATTATTTATATTTTTCCCCATATGTCGAGTTCTTTGGATAAATAAAAACATGATAAAAAATTGAATAAAACATAAAGGTTGGAAGTAGATTAATTCTGATTTAATGAGTTAGGACTAATTGTTAAATTTGTTATTTTGGTAATTGTTTTTGGCATATAATTGATCGAGCAACTCAATAATCTCAAATTTGAATTTTTGAGTGACTTGATAAATTAAGCACATGTAGTTTTTTTTACTCTTATCATTTATGATAACAGTTTATATTAAATTATATATCATATAAAATTATTATATATTATATGAAATTATTATTATTGGTTATATGTTATTTTATTTTATCAATTTTTATAACAAAGTGTCAAAAAAATTTACTATTATAATTAGATAAATTTTATTACAAGAAACAATTTTTATTATAGTTAATAATTATAATAAAATGTACTATGAATTTATTATAATATCAATTTGTTATAAAATCAATGTATTGTAAACAAAAAATTTTATTTCCCACTTTTTTTGTTTGAGGCATATAATTGGTCAAGTAACTCGGCAATCTCAATGTTAGTTTGTTGAGTTACTACAAAAATGAATCATGTTGTTTTTTGTGTTTTTTTTTTAATTTATATTAATTTCTAAATTAATTTCTTGTTTTTTTTTTCATATAATTCATCGAGGAATTCGACAATCTCAACTATGAATTGCTCGAGTTAGTTGATAAAGTAAACATATGCATAAATTATTTTATTCTATCATTTATTACAAGATGTTATGGTAAAATATATATTATATAAAATTATTATATATTATATTGAATTCTTAAAGTATATGATATTTATTTTTATCAATTATTGTAAGATAGTGTAGTAAATATTTTTTATAATATTTATATTAATTTATTATAGTAATTGTAATCATTATATCAATTTTTTTACAATAATCAGTTTTGATTATAATTAATAATGATGTTAAAATTTACTATGAATTTATTATAATATCAATTTGTTATAATATAAATTTATTATAAATATAAATTTAAGTTTTTGAGATTGTGGTATGTGGCATATTGTTTTGATTTTAGTATGTCGAAATATGTCGTCGGACTATTAAATTTTGATATGTGGTAGCTATATTAGTATTCTATAATTCATAAAATTTTCATATTGTTCAGTCATTGTTATGTATGTGAGATAAATTTTTTTTACTCGATAATTTAGTGAAAAATAAAAGAAATGAGATAAGTTTGGATTTAAGACTTAAAATTAAAAAAAAAATTATATACAAGTCAATAAATGTGGCTAATACAAAAATATGTTATAATAATTGATAAAATATAATTAATTCATAAAAATTTATTAGATGCAACACTAAACTATATCTCATCACCTATTAAGTCAATGAATATCCCCAATGTATTCTATAAACTCAACATTAAAAAAAAAAAAAAGAAAATTTACCACAATATAATGGAAGAATACCAGATACAGAATTTCAGAATATATTTTCAACATTTTTTATTCATCTTAAATTTTCTTGAAAGCTCAATCCGACCATTTTTTTTTCTTTTTGTGCGATTATGTCATGAATTATATAATATTCATTTATTTGTCCTAAATTCTACAATATTATAATTGCTACCCGTGCAACGCACGGACTTAAAACTAGTATGTATATATATATATATATATATATATACATACTAGTTTTTTTATACGTGCATTGCACGTAAGCATTACTTAAATATATACATATAAAAAAATTTAAATATATAATACGTAAATAATAAATATGAAAAATATATTTTTGAATATACTATTTAATACAATTAATTAAGTAAAATATTAAAATTCTATTAAGAAAAACAGAACCCAATAAACACATTTCGTAAAAATAATTGTGTACAATTTGCTTATAACATCAAATAAAAAAATAAAAAAAATTGTGAAAAATTGAATGAAAATCTGGACAATGTGTGAATAATAAAAGGAAAAAAAATTAAGGAAAAAATAATAGCATTTATTTAGAATAATTTGTAAACTTAAAAAGTAAAATAAAAAAACAAGATTAGTAAAAAATTGAATGAAAATTAGGTGTAAAAAAAAAAAAAACAAATAAGAAAAAGAAATTAAAGATTTTTTTTTTTTTGTCAAAATGGCTAATTGACACACACCACAATAAATAAATAAAGAATTAAAAAAAAAAAGGCATGTGTGTGTAACACAAACACCATAATAAAATAAAATGATAATTTCATGAAAGGTTCCAACATTTCAAAATCGTTGGGGATATGCCTATGACCTAAAAAAAATAGCACCACACGTCCCTAATGTATGGAGAAATAGTCATCATAGGTCCCTCTTCACAATTTCTGTCAGTTTTCTCCGTTAAAAGTCAAAATTGGACTGCACACGCTATATTTTGGAAGAGAGATTGATTTTTGATACTAATCACCCTCAAATCTTCATTAAAACAAAAATAATAATAACAACAAATTTCTTTATCTTCTCTCCGATGATTTTCTCTTAAATAGGTGGAGAAGAAGAATAACCTATTTGGAAGAGAGATTGATTTTTGCTCCTAATCAGCCTCAAAATCTCAGTTGCATTTTTCTCCAAAATATAGCGCGTACAGTCCAATTTTAGCTTTTAACGGAAAAAATTGACGGAAAGTGTGAATAGAAACCTACGATACTTATTTCTTCATACGTTGGAGGATGTATGATGCTATTTTTTTAGATTATAGGCATATTTCCAACGATTTTGAAACGATAGGGACCTTTCATGCAATTATCCCTAAAATAAAATAAAAAAATGAAAATGGGCCAATGCCCAGCATGGGTCCAAAAAAAAAAATTTCAAATCCAATGTTGTCGAGTTATTCGACAACATTAAAAAAAGAAAAAAAAAACAAATTAAATGTTGTCGAGTAACTCGACAACATTATTAAAAAAAATTAAAATCAAATGTTGTCCAGTTACTCGACAACATTAAAAAAAATAATAAAATAAAAACTTTCAAATCCAATTTTGTCGAGTTACTGGACAACATAAAAAAATAAATAAATAAAAATTTTCAGATCTAATGTTCTCGACAACATTAAAAAAAAAATTAAATCAAATGTTGTCGAGTTACTCGACAAAATTAAAAAAAAATTAAAAATTCAAATCCAACGTTGTCGAGTTACTCCACTTCTGCTCCAACTTAGAAAAAATCTCCAACGTCACCTTATCCAGGTCCATTACTCTAACGAATTTCGGAATTGAAAGAATAATTGAAAGGTGCAGTTCAAAAGCTTCACATATTGTAATCAGCAAATGAACCCATCTCTGATTTCTGTGCGGCAAGAAATCCTGTTGCTGTTGTTGTTGCTGTTGATTTACACTAACATTAGAGCAAATAATTGCAATCTCTCAACAATTGATCTTACTCTAGTTTCCTAAAACTAATTTCTCCACTTCGCCTTCTGGACAAGCTCCTCGTTTGCTTCACTTTTTTCTTGGTCTTCACCCTTACCTGGCCAATACAGGTGAGCTTAGGGGATGAGGGGTCTGGTTTCTCAAAACCACATCCTCTTTTCTTGCCAATGGTGGTGAAAAATGGTGAAGCTCCGCCTTTGACGCTGCCATTGGTGCGCAGCTTGCGGCTGAGAGAGGTAGAGAAAGAAATTTAGTAAATAATTGCGGCTGAGAGCGATGAATTGGGAAATTCAGTAAATAATTACTCCAATCGTTTAATTTAGGGAGAGGCGTGCACTCCAATTTTGGACTTTAATGGAGAAATCTGACGGAAACTGTCAAGAGGGACCTACTATGCCAATTTCTTCATACGTTGGGACGTTTGATGCTATTTTTTTAGGTTATGGGCATATCTCCAACGATTTTGAAATGTTGGGGACCTTTCATACAATTATCCCTTCTTTTTATTTCTCCCACTGCTTCAACTGATCATAGAAAAACTGATTTTCTTGAATGTCTTATCTCTCGGTTTTAACACGAAAATTCAGTAATATCCCAAGTCATTTACACCCGAAAAAACTCATCATCATATTCTTCCATTTTTCAATCCTCAATACAGAATCTGAGGGCCTCTTCAATGTCTCCCATGAAACCCTTAGTCATAGTTACACCATTCCATGAGTCCCAAATTCAAGCTGCAATTTATTGCTCCAAACAAAGTGGGATACATATTAGGGTTCGAAGTGGTGGACAAGACTATGAAGGATTTTCTTATGTTTCTGAAGTTCCTTTTGCCATTGTGGATATGAGAAACCTAAGATCCATATCCATTGACATTTGACACTAAAGACAAAACTGCCTAGGTTAAGACAGGTGCAACACTTGGTCAACTTTATTATACTATTGCTTTGAAAAGCATAACTCTTGCTTTCACAGCAGGTGTTTGCCTTACTGTGGGCGTTGGTGGACACATGAGTAATGGAGGATATGGCATGTTGTCTCGTAGACATGGTATTATTAGAGATAAATCTGGCTAGTATTCTTTTCAGTATCATGAGTGCTATTAAATAGGGTTAATTACACTAATGATCCCCATTTTTTTAGATTTGTAACGATTTCATCTCCATTCTTTCTTTTTAGCAGATATTATCTCCATTCTTCCAATTATACTCACAGATGATCCCCAAATCACTATTTTTCACTATTCTAACAATTCTTGGATAATTTTGCCCATTGACTTAAATAAATTAAAATGATGGGAACTAAAAATACAATGAAAATATTGTAATTGGACCCTTAACTTTTTCAAAAATACAAATAAATCCTAAACTTTTTTATTTTATTCAAATAAGTATTCTTCCCCACTCCCACATCCACATAAATAAACTTACACCTTTGCATGTTTATTTAAAAAAAAAAAAACTAATAATGATGCATTAATGCTTATCTGTTACTGTTAGAACCCAGTTCATAAGAAGCCACCATAGTTTTGTAAATCTCAAAGACCAATCTGTTCTCAAATTCAATTGTTGAATAACCCGTTTGAATCTGATGAGATTTGGGGATTCTTTTTTATCCCAAAAGATTAATTCCAGAGCCTATATTTCTTGCCAGCTTAAGCATCATGTTCATGTATGAATTCTTCAACTTGCACCACAATTTCAATGGCGAACTGAGTTTCAAACGCAGCTTTCGGGTTATTTTAATCCGCCATGAACGCTTTTCTTTGCTTCCTGATCTAACACTAATTGATTTTCCAGTTTTTTTAATGGATAATCTGTTGTAACCCTTTCTCCTCTATTTTTTTTTTCCTATTGAAGCTCCCGTTGGATGAACTCGGATTAATCATCTCCATTGATATCATATCAATTCTCTGTGTGTGTATGAGTGGCGCTAGTGTAGTGGCGAGAGGGATTGGAGAGGCTAGATGTTTTTCTTTTTTCCTTTATTTTGTTTTTACCCAAAAATGATTGAATGCAAACAAATTGTGGGGGGTGGGGTGGGGTGGGGTGGGGTGGGGTGGGGAAGAACACTTATTTGAATAAAATAAAATATTTTAGGATTTATTTGTACTTTTGAAAAGTTAAGAGTCCAATTACAATATTTTCATTGTATTTTTATTTTCCATCATTTTAATTTATTTAAGTCAAGGGGTAAAATTGTCCAAGAATTGTTAGAATAGTGAAAAATAGTGATTTGGGGACCATCTGTGAGTATAAATAGAAGAATGAGGATAATATCTGCTAAAAAATGGAGATGAAATCGTTACAAACGTGAAAGATTGTGGACCATTAATGTAATTAACCTTATTAAATATAGATTTTCATCTGTCTCTTTTTATCCTATTGGTATTGCTGTTGATCATATCATTGATGCCAAAGTAATTGATGTTAATGGCCAAATTTTCGACCGAAAATCCATGGGAGAATAACTATTTTGATTGGGCCATTAGAGGAGGTGGAGGTACTAGTTTTGGGAATGTGGTTGCATTTAAAATTGAATTAATTGTTATTCTCCAAACTGTGACTGTTTTCAAAGTTAAAAGAACCATAGAACAGAATGCAACACAGTTAGTACACCAATGGCAATATGTTGCTGACAAGATTGACGAAAACCTTCTGTTAAGACTCTTCTTAAGAAGTATCACCTCTTCAAGAAATGGAAAGAGGACAATAGGAGCAATTTTCACTTCTTTGTACCTCGGTCGAGTTGATGATCTCCTCCCAATAATGCAAGAGAAATTTCCAGAATTACGTTTGGTGAAAGAACATTGTTCTGAAATGCCATGGATAGAATCAGTACTTTTTTGGAAGGTTTCCCCAGAAATAATTAAGCCTCTTATTACCATCTTGACTCAATGAAAAAAAGACCTGGAGCAAGCGCACTAGGCCCCGTCTCTCTCTTATAAGGCAATGAAAACCGTAGCTTAGAGTAGTCCCGATCTCATTGCTTGATGTTCGGACAAATAGAGCCATTTTGGCCAGTTTTGTGCAGAAGAGAAAGAAAGGGGCGAGGCTGAAAGTGTGTGAGTTTGTCAGGTGTGAATCAAAAATAAAAGGAAGAGTAGGTGGGCAAATCATTTAAGACAAAGAAGTAATGGATAGGTGATTTCTTCCCCCAGGGTGGGGAAGAATTATGAAAGCCACAGGACACGTGTCATATGGCAATCACTTGTCTAATGGTCACAAGACACGTGTTCTGTGGTCTTTATAAGTCCTCTGGGGAGGAGATCATTACCCCAGTCTAGATATAGCTTTACAAGTACAAGTAGAAGTAGCAAAATGGGTTAGCCAGATATTACTTTCTTCCACTCTGTTATTCTGATATTTATTTTATTCAAAGGTTACAAAAGCATTGTTGCTTAGAGGCATTCGAGGTGAAGATATTGGCATCATTACACCGTACAACTCTCAGGCAAAGCTCATTCAAGAAGCTGTTTATGCACCAGTAGAGATACATACTATTCACAAATACCAGGTTTTACTTTTAGACCTCATATTAAGGCAATCCTTTTTGAAGTGGTTTTTTCTCTTTATGACTATAAAATGGAACAATTAAGAGGAAAATGTCCGGAATAAAAGGTTTCTTAGAACATATTTTGTAGTTGGCAGCTGCCCTCGATACAAGAGATCTATAGGCAAGGCTTATTCTTCTAACACTATGTATAGTGAATGCATACATGTTCAGAAGTCAATTCCATTTTCAATATACTTCCTTTCTTTTATTATACATTGATATCACTTCAGACATGCTGAGTCATTTAGTGCTCCTAACCTGATAAATAAAAACAAGACAGCAGAGTGCAATATTAAATTGCTCCTTCTCCGTTATTTAATGTCCCTTATGAATTTGTAAAAATTAGATATTGCCTTCTTTTCTTCTTTACTAAACTAATAAATATTACTCTTTAAACAGACCTACCAAGAGGAACAAGACCAATATAATGTCCCATGCGAGCATGAAAACGTAAAGAATGTTTACATATAATAGGTTCCGGAGTAAAAAAAACTACCCTGATATCATAAGGCATCTCTTCGATTTTGGCAAAGTCAACCATACTAAATTTTTTAGTTTACATTTTGTTTATACACTCGTAAAATTTTAGGAGTTTGAAGAGGAAATGAGCCAAGAGACTAAAAACAATGGCAAGTCTCAACTTGATACTTACTTGGAAGCAAAGATTGTGGGTAATGATAAGGACTTTGATGTTCTTCAATATTGGAAGATGGATAAATATCAATTTCCCGATCTTGCAATTATGGCTTGTGATATTTTAAGTATTCCAATCACAACGGTAGCTTCAGAATCTACTTTTAGTATTGGTGGTCGTATTTTGAACAAGTATAGAAGTTGCCTACTCCCTAAAAATGTGCAAGCCCTCATTTGTACTCGCAATTGGGTACATGATTTCAAAAAAATTGAACATTGTGGTAAAAATAATTATGGAATTACTAGTGTAATGACTTTTTTTTTTTTACTTATAATCAATTCACTAATTGACTTCTCTTGTTTTGTGACTTGTAGATGTAGATGGACCAGTTCTAGATGATACTACTTTCTCAGACTCAAATATCATTCATGATGATGATGATTTTATTGATAGTTAGTTCAATATTTGCTTTGAAATTACTGTAAACGAGGTCTTGGTATTCTTTTCTTTTCATTTATTTTTTCCTTAATTCATCGTTCTAAGGAATATAGTTATTAACTTAATCATATAAATCTAACATGGGATTTTTTTCAGGTGTTAGATTTACTCCGCATGTTATCAACATGAAGTCAAGATGTTAACATTTTATCATTTTAGTTCTAATTTGTTAAGTCAGTCGAATCACTACAACAAAGAGGGTCTATAGCGGCGACATATATTGCGACGACAAAAAGTCGTCTCTATTGATTCTACATAGTAGCGACGACCAAGAAATGTCGTCGCAATACAAACAAAACTTATAGCAACGACATATGTCGTCGCTATAAAACAGAAATCGTCGCTGTTACGTAGAGGCTATAACGACGTCTTTCCGTGTCGTCGCCACTCAGATTCGGAAAGGACGGGAACTAATGGCAGCATTTTGAGGCATAAATAGCGACGACAAATGTCGTCGCAATTGATTTGCGGATGATGATGTAAGTCACGTGAATCATGAATTTTTTCGTAAAGTGTGATGGGGTCTATAGCGACGACATATGTCGTCGCTATTTACCAACATCATTTTAGGCGGGAAATTTGGTGCCCAATTGTTATATATAGCGACGACATATGTCATCGTTATACCTATGTTGATCAAATTTTGCAGGCGCGTGACTAATTACTTTCCTCGTAAAATGGGAATGCTCCTTTAGCGACGACATTTATCTATAGCGACGACAATGTCGTCGCTATAGACTCTTCTTTATCTTCTTCCCATCTCCGCATTTCTGTATTGCATACTACACACAATTAAAATAAATTCTTCTCCATCTCCTTTTCTTCATCTCCATTTCTTCATAATCATCTCCATTTATTATCAGTACTGTACTTGTAAGAATATAGTATTTTACAAGTATGGATATTGATAAAAGTTGGACAACAATTAGAAATCGCACAAAATCTGCAGATTTTCGGAACGGTTTGCAAGCATTTATAAACATGGCGAGGCCATACGTTAACGACAGAGGAAGAATTAAATGTCCGGGCAAAAAATGTTTAAACGGTCTCACACATCCATTGGAAATTGTCGAGGCTCACATATTTCGTAATGGTTTTGCGGAGAGTTATGTCACTTGGATATATCATGGCGAGATCGATGTTCGTACTGTGAATGTGTATAGACAGAATGAGTGAGATGGTGTGGAAGATGAGATGATGGATGTAATAGACGACGTAGTTGGTGATGAGCATGCAGGTACAAGCACCGATGGTTACTATGACGAACTGTTTCAGGCTCTCCATTCAGAACTGTACTCGGGAGTTTCATCATTTTCATCCCTAAATTTTTTAGTCAAGTTGATGCATATTAAAGTTATGAACAAATGGACAAACAAGTCATCGATGATCTTTTGAAATTCTTTGAAGTTAGCATTCCCAAATATGAACTGGTTGACTCTCACCACGAAGCTAAGAAGGCGATGGCGAAGCTTGGTTTGGGTTACAAATTCATTCATGCTCGCAAAACGATGCACTATTTTGGGGTGAACATGCCGATAGACAAACTTGCCCGATTTGCTGGGAAAGTCGTTGGGTGCACACTTATGGGAAAGTGAACAGGAAGAATGTTTCGCATAAGGTGTTGCGATATTTTCCCTTGGCCCCCAGACTAAAACGTATGTTCGCGACGAAGGATACTGCAAAACTTATGAGGTGGCACAGTATAGGAAGGTCTAGGGACGATGATGAAATGCAGCATCCCGTTGATGGAAAGGCATGGCGGGATTTTGACATGAAACATCCAATGTTCGCAAGTGAGATCAGGAATGTCAAGGTTAGGTTTGCCGCAGATGGATTCAATCCATTCGGTGACATGAGTCTGTCAGACAAACATGTGGCGATGGTTTATAACGATTTACAACTTGCCACACCTGGTTATGCATGAAGCAGAATACCTCATGCTTACTCGTTGATACCGGTCCTAAAGCACGGTGGTAAGGATATTGATATATTTTACGACCATTAGTGGACGAGTTGAAGGAATTGTGGGCCGATGGGATTGACACGGAGGCGGTGGAACCAACAAAGCAAGTCGGTATTCGATTGCGTGCAACTTTGTTGTGGATCATTAACGATTTCAATGAGAAGTAGTTTGTCCGGTTGGAGTGGTCGGTACAAGGCATGTCGGCGTGCAACGAAGATACTCCTTGATCCGTGTGATAGGTAAGACGACTTATATGGGTCATCGTCGGTTTCCGCCATCCGTGCATCATTTTCGGAGCAATTTAGACTTCGATAGGAGGACGAGATAGGCGACCACCTCCACGTCGGTTAACGTCTCATGACATTTTAGCACGATTACGTCGTGTCGATATAGAAGTCCAGAAAGCACCTAAATTACGGTGGCGCTACAATTCGGAGAAGTGATGGCGAGCTCAATTGGAGAAAAAGAGCATTTTCTATGAGTTGCCGTATTGGACTTCTACTGAGCTCAAACATAACATCGATGTGTCATGCGTAGAGAAGAATGTTTGTGATAGCTTGCTCGGCACAATTATGGACGATCCATCCAAATCAAAAGACACGATTAATGCGGCGCGATCTAATGCAATTAGGGATCAAAAGGAGTTGCACTTGTATCGTAATCCGAATAAGTGGATGAAGCACGCCACATGTTACACCATGTCGTCTTCAAATCGTAAGAAATTTTGTCAATTTATCCGATCGGTTGAGTTTCCGGATGGCTTCGCTTCTAATCTTCGGAAGAATATTGCTCCAAATGACAGCCGTATTTTTGGGTTGAAGTCACATGATTTCCATATTATCATGCAACGGTTATTACTAGTCGGATGTCGGGCGTTCTTGAATAAAACAATTTCCTTGTCATTATTGAGCTGTGCACGTTCTTCGTAGAAAGCTTTGTGCAAGAACACTAAAGGTTAGCGACATGATAGCATCCCCCGATCACCTTGTACTCATTCTCTCGTAAGTTGGAAAAGATATGTCCCATGACCTTCTTCGACATCATGATTCACCTCGTAATGCTTTTACTAGAAGAGGCAATCTTTGGAGGTCCGGTGCACATGAGATGGATGTATCCATTCGAGCGATACGAAGAAATTGAAAGGCTACGCCGTAAATCGAGCTCGCCGAGGGATCAATATAGTGAAGGGTATGTTGTGGACGAGGCATTGACCTTTTGTTCGAGGTACTTCCGGGACATAGGTACAAGGTTCGATCGACCAGACGTGAGCGAGGATGCTCTTGTTCCACGTACCGCACTTTCTATTTTTCGATCGCGATGTCACCCACTTGGAAAGCGATCACCAACGACGTTTCCTACTCAAGTTCGAAATCAAGCAATTTTTACATCCGAACAAGCTGTTATGAAGTTGAGCCATTCTTGCAAAGAAGACGGCGTTAATTCTTGATTATTATTCTTTATCTCGAATTAACTTTATCATTTGAAACGAACTAATGAGCGTTGATCTTCAATACTTTGTTCGGGGAACATAGGCGGGAACCATCGAGCAGTGGTGTCCAAACATCGAACTAGTGCACGAAGAGACTTTCACGGTTGGTTCTCTGAAAGGTAAGCGAACATCGATTGAATAAAATTGCAAGTTTTCAACATAATTGCTTTCAATAACTGAGAATAATTCTTGTCATGCAGCTATATGCAATGCGCCAAAGCCACAACCATCAAGTTTCTCATGAGTTATTTGCGTTGGCCAGTGGATGTTACCAACAGGTTATGTCATACACGGCTTGTGTTGTCAAAGGAGTTCGCCGTGACATATGATCGTGATATTCAAGAAAAACTCAAAATAGTGGTGTGTCCGAGTCGTGGGTGAGATTTACTACAGGCAATTTGCAAGATATAATTGGAGCTACAATATGGACTGAAACTTTCAGTCTATCTGTTCCGATGCAAGTGGTTTAGGTGTGATGGGAGACGGATGGTAACTGAGAATAATGTTACCAGTATTGACATCAGTGTAGAGGCGTTCAAGGATGATCAGTTCATACTTGCTAGCCAAGCACAACAAGTGTTCTACATTGAAGATCCATCTCGTGGTCCGAACTGGCGAGTAGTACAAATTGTCCATCACAGAGCACGTGGGACACGGTGGGAGCTAACATCACGAGAGATTGACCGCTCCACAATAACTACTCTTGGGTTTATCTCTAGTAGTTGATCTTGGCAACATAGAGCATGTATCCTTGCACCGCGATGATGATGAAGGCGATGAGATCAAGCATCGGTTATCGAGAGCCTCGTCGACATCGCAGGAGAAACTTCGTTTATAAACCACGATGATGTTGAAGACGATACAAATGCGAGAATCGAGGATGAAGAAACATCGAGTGAAATCAATGAGGACGTCGGTGACGATGATGTGGATCAATCGTATCATGATAGTGAATCGATTGAAATGTTATTGTCCGTCACTATTGATGCAATGAAATTACTTTATAAAACGCATGTTCAAATTGTTATTCTTGTTTTCGACGATGATATTAAATGTCAATAAATATTAAATATTAAAAATTAAAAATTAAAAATTAAAAATTCAATATTAAATACTAATAATGATTCTTCGATATTATTAAATATCAATAAATATGAAAACATAAAAATTAAATATCTAATATTAAATACTAAAAATTATTATTGATAATATTAAATATCAATAAATATGAAAACATAAAAATTAAATATTAAATATTAAATACTAAAAATTATTATTGATAATATTAAATCTCAATAAATATTAAATATTAAATATTAAATATTAAAAATTCAATATTAAATACTAATAATTATTATTGATATTATTAAATATCAATAAATATTAAAAATTATTGATGATATTAAATATTAAAAATTTAATATTTAAAAATTATTTCATTTTAAAAATTCACTTCAAATGAGATATTACCATTCAGTCATCTGTAGGGTCAATAGCGGCGACATATGTCGTCGCTATTTCCCTTAAAATTGGGCGCCACGTATTAGACACGTGTTCTTAAAAATTATTAACAGTTCAGATTGTTGAACAATAGCGAGGACATATGTCGTCGCTATTGTCCTGAAAATTGGGCACCAAGCTTTAGGCGCGTGTCCTAAAAAGTTAAAAAAATGTCGTCGCTTTAGTTCTCAATAGCGACGACATATGTCGTCGCTATAGATCAGACCTTTTAATTCCCGCAGAACCTTCTTCTTTTCCATTTTGCCTGTGCTTGTTCTCCTTCCAGTGCGTTCGCCTGATTGTCGCCGCTGTCTGCTGCCGTCCAACATCTGCCGCCGTCTTCTCCGGGCTCTCTGACCTTCCCCGCCATCTTCGCTAAGGTTACAATCACATTTCAATTTATTCAATTACAATCACATTTAGTATCTCCCAAGCATATTTGCTTAAATTTATTTTAATTATAAGTCAACACATTATCTTTGTGTATGAAGAAGAGCCTGCTCACCACTCGCCCTTGGTCGCGCCGACTGCCCGTCTATCTCTCTAGGTCTCCTCTATCCTTGAGTCTTGACAAGAACCCGTCTCGGTCTAGTCTCGCCAGCCAGGTACATTCCAATTTTTTTTTATGGTTAATGTTGATTGAAGTATGGAGAATGTGGGTTTTGTGGTTTTTGATTGATTGAAGATTGTTAACTGAGATTATGAGAATGATAAAATCCTAGGTTAAATTAACAAAGGATAGTAGGTTTTGAGATTGATGAAATCTTGGGTTTTTGATGATTTATGATTAGTGATTATTTCCTCTTCGAAATTCATGTAGGAAATTTTTTAGAAATCGAAATTTGAGTTGACTGATGAAGTGGCTGCCAATTTGGGTTGTTGATAAAACACCGCTGGCAGCTGCAAGATTAATACTAGGAAATGTCGACCATGATTTTAGGTCGATTTGGAAATAAAAATTAGTTTAGGGACCAATTTATAATAAAATATAATAAATTCAAATTTTCTCATAAATTCAAAGTTTAGGGACTTATTGGAAATAAAAATTAGTTTAGGTACCAATTTGTAATAAAATATAATAAAGTCAAATTTTCACATTAATTCAAAGTTTAGGGACTTATTTGCAATAAAATAAGTTTAGGGACCAATTTATAATAAAATATAATAAAGTCAAATTTTCCCATAAATTCAAAGTTTAGGGACTTATTTGAAATAAAAATTAGTTTAGGAACCAATTTATAATAAAATATAATAATTTTTCCATAAATTCAAAGTTTAGGGACTTATTTGAAATAAAAATTAGTTTAGGGACCAATTTATAATAAAATATAATAATTTTTCCATAAATTCAAAGTTTAGGGACTTATTTGCAATAAAATAAGTTTAGGGACCAATTTATAATAAAATATAATAAAGTTAAATTTTCCCATAAATTTAAAGTTTAGAGACTTATTTGAAATAAAAATTAGTTTAGGGACCAATTTATAATAAAATATAATAAAGTCAAATTTTTCTATAAATTCAAAGTTTAGGGACTTATTTGCAATTTTACAATAGTTTAGGGACCAATTTGAAATAAAATATAATAAATTCAAAATTTCCAATTAATTCAAAGTTTAGGGACTTATTGGAAATAAAAATTAGTTTAGGGACCAATTTATAATAAAATATAATGAATTCAAATTTTTCCATAATTTTAAAGTTTATGGACTTATTTGCAATAAAATATGTTTAGGGACCAAATTGAAATAAAATATAATACATACAAATTTTCACATACATTTAAAGTTAGTATACCGACGTGATGTTCATAATTATGTCATGTGTTAGTATGATCGACGTGATGTCAAGACACGGAGGTGATGGTGCAGAGAGATCCTCCACGTGAGCCCATCTCACCGGCTCCCTTCGGCATGCGAGTCTGGTAAGACTTTTCGTTCAAATTGTAATTATTTATTATTTTATACATATCGTTGAAGAAAATCGTATGATCAATATATTTTACAATTTTTTCATTTTCAGCACCCCCGCCAAAGCGACGGGGTATATCTCGAGGCATCAATCTTGAAATGGTTTGGCAGGCGAATGGGAAGATGCCACTTCCTATCGCGTTCGACCAATGCAGCCGATCGGGAATAACGCGAAGTATTTCACGCGCTTGGTTGGGAACCAAGTAAGATTCACCGTGCCCCATGTTACCCTTCATGGACAGAGGTTCCAGAGGAGCAGCGGGCACGGTTACGTAGTATTATCGAGGTATGAGTGTAAATTAGTTTTGTTATTAGTACACTTAATAAATACTTGTTTTACGACTTCTACGAAGAACATATTCTTTTTCACTCTTGCAGAGCTACTTGATCGTAGAGGCGATCGGTCGCCCAACGAGCAGTCTTCGGGCGAAGATGTGCCGCGAGAGATCGTCGACGGCCGATCGTTATCGCGATTTCAAACTCAAGGCACATAATCACTTAAAAGCGCATGGATCGAGCCGACCATACGGCGAGATGTCCGTACGAGGACCCAAGCGTAATACATTGTCTTCTTCACCGGTCCCTACTTTCGTAGTACGTATTGTTTATATATTGTTTACGATATTTTATATACTCTTTTAACTAATACATTTTTTGCTAATCAATTATATGTTATACCTTCAGGAACGGTCCTCCAAAAATAAAGCCAATCGGGGTAAGGCTAAATACCCGAGCGTGCAGAGGTCGAAGAGCTTCTCTGCCACGCGTTACGATCAGGTACAACATATAAATTTTCAATATCATTATAAATATCTTCACTACATTACGTAAAAATGTATACTAAATTTCACGTTTAAATTGTCGTAGCGGGACCCCGAAACCCAGAAGTGGCCGGGGATTATTGATTCGTTCCGGACGTTTCACACCTTCCGGGATGGCAATTGGGTCAACTGCAGTATTTGGTGACTATGTGAGAATTTTTAAATTATGTGAATATATTTTTATCGACATGCATGATATTATTATTTATTATATTTTTTCATCGAGCAGGATAAACTTGTTGAGTTGAGAAAGACTCAGCAGACACAAGTCGCCTCAATAGCGCGTCATTAGACGAGCGTGCTATTGCAAAGGAGGTTCTCGGAGAACGACGAGGTCACGTCCGTGGGGTTGGTCGGGTTCCGAAGGGCACCTCTCCCTCGCTAGATTCGACTGCTGCATCGTTTGCCCCACAAGGAACTTCCCATCAGTCCTCTGCAGACCCCCAGAATAATGATCTTCGGTTTGCCATGTACGAGGATCAGCTACGCCAAATGCAGCGTGAAATTGAGTTTCTAAAAAGTAAAATATCAGCTGCGCCTGCGGAGGAGGAGGACGGGGACTGGGATGGGGACGACGGTTTAGAGGGTCCGTAGATTTTTTGAATTTTTTATATATTATTTATATTATTTGGAAACAAAAAAATTTTTTTAAAAAAAATTCAAAACGTTTATAGCGGCGACAATGTCGTCGCTATAGTTAATTACATAATTTGTATTAGCGACGACTTTGTCGTCATTTGTAATGGATGCTGCGATGGCGGCGAGATAATGGTCTCTATTATTTTGTAAATAGCGACGATTTTTGCAACGACTATGTCGTCCCTAGAAGTCCGTTTTCGAGATATGGTCACGATGCTATTGCGACGATATTGTCGTCGCTATAGATACAAATTTATATAGAGTCGACGTAAAGTCGTTACTATAACTCTAGAGACACTAACTTGTTGCGGCGACATATAGCGACGGCTTTGTCGTCTCTAAAACCTTAAAGAGACGACTTATGAATATTCAGCGACGACAAATGTCGCCGCTATTGCCCTCATTTCTGGTAGTGAATGTACATTTGTTCGCTTTTGGATTGAAAGGGACTTGGGATCCTATGTTCTGTTCACTTTAATTTTTGATTTTTTTTATGTAATAGAGGAAAAATATGTCTATTTTCGATTTATTTCATTAAGAGTATAACTTGAATTATGTAGCGTTCAATGATGTAATCTGATTTAGTGAGCATGATGTAGGAGAAATTTTTTTTATTGAATATTTGAAAATTATATCTAATGCTTATGATTTACTTTAGCATTTGGATATTACAACATTTGATTTAGTTGATTTTTATGTATTATGCAGTTTTGGTGCATGTGCATGTACGGTCAACGCCTCTAGCAATTTTAGTGCATATATAAGTATGGTCAATGCCTCTAGCTAACTCCAAAAAATTTTTTTTCTAAAAAAAAGAAGCAAAATAAGGTTGGGCTGGCCTGTTGGGCCGGTGGTCCAAAGCCGGGCTGGGCTAGTCCAACAATTTATTAGTCTGTTTAAAATTGGGTCTAGGCCAGTCCGGCCCGATTTTGTTTATGGCCCCATCCATTTCGGGTTGGGTTGAGAATGAAGGCCGGGCCACGCCACTTGCCACGCCCGCATAGGCCGAAAGTAGTCTATTTTGGGCTCTATGTACAAGTACCCACGACGCGAGAATTGCGTGGATGGAACTAATTTTCAATTGTGGATATTACACATACTACTTCTTTAATATTAAAATAATTCCAAATCTAACAACTTCAATTTATTTATTCCAAAAATACTACATAATTAATATTATATTAATTAATAAAATAATGAATTAAAATCAAATGAACCAAGACCACGTAAATCCCCAAATTTGTTGATTGAGTAATTGATTATTTGCACAATAAGTCCTTCATCTTTATAATATCTCCACTTTAGTCCCATTACTTTCTCTTTTATTTTAATTTTGTCCTTTTTTATTTGCAACTCAAGTCCTTCAACTTTTAAATTTTTGCAAGTTGGTCCCCATGTTTATACTTTTATGTTAATTTAGTCCTTTGTATAACAAATGATATTGTGTATCAATATTTGATACAGATGTTACAAATGATATTTTGTATCACTGAATATGTTATTGAATATGTTAGAGATTATATTATGTTATTTTTACACATCACATGTTACATGAATTGGTATTATGTATCATTGATGTTACGTATGTTACAAATGATATTGTGTATCACTGTTTGATACAGATGTTACAAATGATATTTTGTATCACTATTTGATATAGGTGTTACAAATGATATTTTATATAACTGAATATGTTATATGAATTGATATTTTGTATCACTGCTGTTTTACATTTCTATTTGTAACACAGATTGTTATAAAATATTATTTGTAACATTTGTATCAAATATTGATACACAATATCATTTGTAACATATGTATCAAATAGTGATACTATAAAGGACTAAATTGATACAAAAAGTATAAATATGGGGATCAATTTATAAAAATTTAAAAATTGAAGGACTTGTGTTGCAAATAAAAGAGGACGAAATTGAAATGAAAGAGTAAGTATAGAGACTAAAGTGGAGATATTATAAAGATGAAATACTTATTGTGCAAATAATCAAGGACTTAAGAAGTAAATTTAGGTCAAATTCTTTAGAATTCATGAGGTATATATTTGGTTTTAATTTATTAATTAATATAATTTTAGGAATGTAGTATTTTAAAATAAATTTTCAAGTTGTTAGATTTAGAATTATTTTAAAAAAATGGCATATTTATAAAAAATCCCAATTCAATTTGAATGTTAGGTGGCAAAGAAGAAATCCATAAACCTAAACGCACAAGTCACAACCACGTGCTTTTGTAGTTGTCTATTCTGATCACATGCTACAAAGAAAATGATTTTTTGGCGGAATCGATTTTTGATAGCTTTATATTGGTTCCAATGGTTACTAGAAAAGGTAAAGTCATTGTCCACTTATTCAATCAAGCTAACAATGTACAATAAATGTGCTAATAAAATTGTACAGAATTACTTCTATAGCCCTCGTTGCATTATTAGGAAGTCAAAATCAAAGGTGAAATTAGAATTTAAAGAAAATGAAGATTGTGGTAGTAAAAATTGCACACACCCAGTCCATAAATATTATAATTTCAAATTTTCAAATTACAAAACTATCAAATTTTTAAATAACGGATTCAGATATAGCCTGATTGTAGCATGTGAAGAATGAGAATAGATAACTACAAAAGCCTCATTGACGTATACCATATGACATTAATAATTTTATAAAAATATTAGTAAAATTTATTATTTCAAATTAATAATTAATTTTTTTAATCTATATGAAAATAAGTAAGTTTATTTTTATTAGACGAAGTGAGTATCATTTTTTGTTACTTCATATTTTAGAATCGTTTCTTTTTTGACAAAATGTATAATTAAATTTTATTGAAAATGAGGAGGAATTGGATGAAGTTTATATGTTGAAAAAAATTGTTAATTTAAATTATATTGCTAAAATTGTATATCTCAGGCTTGAATTTTCGAGTTGACATATTTATTAAAAAAATAAATAAATAAAAAATAACCAGACTAAATAAAGTATTCAGAAAAAACTTTGACATTACACTATCATGATTTGTTTCAATCTATTTGGATTTTGGATACAACGTATATTTATTAAAATTTACCAGATTTTTAGTTATTACATTTTTTATGACATTCACTGAGAATTATATCACAATTTAAAATTTTGGGATTCTACTAATCATTGTAAATATATTTCTCATATTTTATTAAAATTGAGTTGTTAAAATATTGATAGAATTTCACAATATTCTTAACTATATATTTTCGCAATTGCTTGAGATTATTTTCATATAGTTTATGTTGGAAATAGTTGAATAAGTAATTAATTTAATCAATGTTTGAACAAATATTAGGGTGGATCCGGACCATCTATATTAATTAATTCTATTTTGAATATGTTCTACTCTGCGAGTAGATGGTTATGGTATATTTGGTCATACAAAACTATTTTTGGATGAATGAGATATTTATTGCCAATGATTTACACCTTGAAACTTAAATTGTAAAAGAAAGTGGGAAACTTGTATCTCACATTGGAAGAACAAAAGATTTGTGAAAACTTTATATATCCTTAGTTTGACTATTATGTTTGGACTCCAATAGTTTTTGAAAGGGGAGAGACCTAGATCCCATTGAATTTGGTCCAAAGGCCCACACGTGCACCACCTCCGCCGACCGGGCTGGGCTCAGGTTTGTAGGTCGTGAGTCAAAAGATTGGGCTTAACCCATTATAAACTTTTTGTTCTAGACAACTAATTTTAATTAATTTATTAAGTTTGAACAAAAGACATAACTTTCCGGACTTGTTCGTTAAAATGATAACTGTTGGGGTTAAACTGACATAACCTAACAGTTGTGTCCATTCAATTAAACCTTTTGGCATGCTATAAATTAGTCTCTCCGATTTGCATATCATTCATTCGAATTTCCAAACTTCGCATTCAAATACAAACGGTTTTGTTTTCTTGTCGCGCATAATAGAAGAGATACGAAAACACTTTCAGTTCGTTGTTTCTTGTGATTCGAAGTGTTACCATCACAAAAAAAAATCGTTGTACTTTGGGAGACGATTGTCATCAACCCGTGAGCATCATAGCAGGACAAATTCGTCTTAAAGGCATAGAGTCAAATTCGTTTATATAAATATTTTTTTATTATTATAAATAATAAATGTGAATTTATTATTGTTATTTATTTTTTATTTAATAATTTAACATATCTTTTTGTTATAAATGCAAACATATATTTTTCATTTTTAAATAAAATAAATTAGTAATTTTGCATTCATACGGGTCAAATCGGACCAACTGCACGGTTCACATGGGCTCGACCCGGATAGGCCGACGGGTAAGCCGGACTCGTGTTCAAATTTTGTGGGCTGGATTGACCCGGCCACAACCCGCCACGTGTCGGATGTTTTCTAATGTGGGCCATCACTAGGCTCAACCAGAAGTGGGCCGACTCGGCCTGGTCGACCCAGATTGACACCTCTAGTCTCGATCCACCTTTTCAAATAAATTTTCTGAATTTAATTTTTCTTCGACAAATAATTATAGAATATAATCCACACTATTAATTTTTGAACAAAATTTTAAGACGAATTTGTTTTTTGTTTTTTGTTTTTTTTTTTACGTGCATTTTATATTACTGTAAGTTGCACGCAACAGGTTAATAAATGTTCACGTGTTGCACGCTACAGGTTAATAAATATTCATGTTGCATAATCAATTTGTTTATGATAATTTTTTGTATACAGATTCATAAAAGTTGCATTACATTTCTCTATGATAATTTTGTTTTTAACAGTTTAATGAGCATTTAATCTTTGTGCATTAATCTGTATCAGTAATCTTTGTGCATTAATATATATTCTAATTGCATTAGTTAGATTGCATTAATTAGAGAAAATCTGTTGCATAATTATCGAATTAATTTCTAGGCTACAGATCACATAAATTTCAGATTACATTCACTGGTTCCAACAATTGAATATTGTGTGCTATATGTATATTTGTTAATTCCATCAATAATATCCATTAGTAATTGGATTAATCTAAAATTAACTTAGCAATTGGCATTCTTAATTTAATTCAACAATATCTTCAGTATTAAAATCACATCTGGGACCGTATCTCTGCATGTTAGTAATTTTAATTTTGGTTATTGTTAATTCCCACATTTATATATAGAATATATTGAAAGTTTATCTTACGTCCATAAAGCGAAATGGATATAAATGAGAGTAACGGTGTTCTCCTACTACTTGGTGCAATTAATATGGTACCACCTATGGCTATTCCGGTTCAAACCACTTCGGTTCCACATGGAGAGTAGCCGAAAAAATTTAGTGGTGTAGACTTCAAAAGATGGCAACAAAAGATGCTATTCTACTTGACCACTTTGAATTTGGCAAAGTTTCTTAGTGAGGATCACTTGGCACTACAAAAAGGAACAAACAATAGGGAGTCTCTTATTGCTTTGGATGCGTGGAAACACTCCGACTTCTTGTGCAAAAACTACATCCTAAATGGGTTTGACAATACACTATACGGTGTCTATAGTGCCATGAAATTAGTAAAAGAACTTTGGGAGTTTTTGGAGAAAAATTACAAAACTGAGGATGCCGACATGAAGAAATTCATTGTTGGTAAATTCCTTGACTACAAGATGGTAGACTCCAAGACAGTCATCAGCCAAGTTCAAGAATTACAGGTTCTTTTTCATGACATTCATGCTGAAAACATAACTCTAAGCGAATCATTCGAAGTTGCTGCAATTATTGAGAAACTTCTCCTTTATGGAGAAATTTTAAAAATCATCTCAAGCACAAATGCAAGGAGATGAACTTGTAAGAGTTGATCGTTCGACTAAGGATAGAAGAAGACAAGAGAAAGTCTGACAAGAAATTTGGAGGATAGTTTGGAACAAGCAAAAGCCAACATTGTAGAGTCTAGTTCAAAGACTAACAAGAAAAGAAAGCATTCTGGTGAGGCACCGAACAAAGACAACAAAAATAATGCTAAGAAATTCAAAAGTGACTGCTACAACTGTGGAAAGGCGGGACACCGTGCAAGTGAATGTCACAAGCCAAAGAAACAAAAGGCTTAAGCAAATGTTACGGAAAGTGATGCACTATCTGAGGATATTCAAGAATTGAACTTGTCTGCTGTTGTTTCTGAATGCAACAACAATGGAAATCCTAGAGAATGGTGGATAGACACTGGTGCTACTCGACATATTTTTGCTGACAAAGCAATGTTCTCTAATTACAAGATAGTCAACGGAGAACAATTGTTTATGAGAAATTCCGTAAGTTCAAAAGTTGAGGGACAAGGGAAAGTAACTTTGAAGATGATTTCCGGCAAAGAACTCGTCCTCAACGATGTGCTAAATGTACCTGACATTCGCAATAATCTTATATCTGGGTCTTTACTTTAGCAAGAATGGTTTTAAATTGGTATTTGTATCTGACAAGTTTGTACACACTAAGAATGATGTATACGTGGAAAATGGTTACCTTTCAGATGGACTATTCAAGATGAATGTCCTTACTATTGTACCAAAACCAATCCATAATAATACTACATCTCCTTCTGCTTATATTGTTGAGTCTTCTTGTTTATGGCACAACCAATTAGGACATGCAAACTTTAAATATGTGCGTAAACTAATGAAATTAAGTTTATTGCCTTCTTTACAATTTGATCCTAATCATAAATGCGATATTTGTGTTGAGACTAAGTTAATCAAAACTCCGTTTCATTCTATTGAAAGAAACACTATTCCTTTAGAATTCATTCATGGTGATATCTGTGACTTGAAATTTGTGCAAACTAGATGTGGTAAAAAGTACTTTATTACTTTTATTGACAATTGCACAAGATTCTGTTATATCTATTTGCTAAGAAGCAAAGATGACGCTTTAGATGTTTTTAAACATTATAAGAATGAAGTTGAAAATCAACTTAGCAAACGAATAAAGATTATTTGTAGTGATAGAGAGGGAGAATACGGAGCACCGTTTGAAGAATTTTGTTCAGAATATGGAATTATTCATCAAACAATGGCACTTTATTCACTTCAGTTAAATGGTATTGCTGAACGCAAAAACTGAACTCTTAAAGAAATGATGAATTATATTTTGATAAGTTCTCTCTTAAAGAAATGATGAATACTATTTTGATAAGTTCAGGCTTACCTCAGAATGTATGGGAGGGGGAGGGTGAGGGTGAGGGTGAGGGGAGGGGAGCTATCATTTCAGCAAATGTTATTCTTAATAAGATACCACAAAAGAAAAAGGATAAAATTCTATATGAATTATGGAAAGGTCGTAAACTTACCTATAAACACTTAAATGTGTGGGGATATTTGGCTAAGGTTGAAGTACCAAAGCCTAAACAAGTTAAAATTAGACTTAAAACAATTGATTGTATATTTATCGGATATGCTAATAACAGTAGTGCATATCGATTTCTTATTTACAAGTCAGACATTCCAGACGTACATGAAGGTACTATTATTGAATCTAGGAATGCCGCATTCTTTGAAGATGTATTTCCATACAAAGAGAAGAAAGAACTAAGTTAAAATAAACGAACTTATAATACTGCTAGTGGTACTCATCTAAGTGATGAAGAATCTGGACGCAGTAAAAAGACCAAAACATCTACATCGTTTGGTCAAGATTTTCTAACATACATGGTAGAAAATGATCCTAAGATATTTAATGAGGTAATGTCTATCCCAGAAGTTCCGCTCTGAAAAGAAGCTATCAATAGTGAGATAGATTCTATTATGCAAAATCACATTTGGGAGTTGGTCGATCTTCCACCTGGAAATAAGCCTTTAGGTTGTAAGTGGATTTTTAAAAAGAAGTTAAAATCGATGGATTTATTGATAAATACAAGGCACGGTTAGTAGCTAAAGGATATAGACAAAAGGAAGGTACTGACTTCTTCGATACATATACTCAGCGGTGACAAGGATCACCTCGATCGTAATTCTAATTACAATTGCAAAGATTGCATAATCTCGAGATCCATCAAATGGATGTTAAAACGACATTCTTAAATGGAGAGTTAGACGAAGAAATATACATGGAACAACTCGAAGGGTTTATTGCATATGGACAAGATAAAAGGTGTGTAGACTCGTTAAGTCTTTATATGGATTAAAGCAAGCACCAAACAAGTGGCACCAAAAATTTGACAAAACAATGTTGTCAAATAGTTTTAAAATTAACGAGTGTGATAAATGTGTCTATATAAAAAAACACCAAATGCTTATGTGATTGTGTGTTTGTATGTTAATGATATGTTAATTATGGGTAGCAATCATGACATTATTATTTCTATTAATAGGATGTTGACCAAACACTTTGATATGAAGGATATGGGTGTAACAGATGTAATTTTGAAAATTAAAATATCTAAAACACTTGATAGACTTATTTTGTCACAGTCTCATTATGTTGAGACGATACTCAAAAGGTTTAATGCATATGATGAAAGTCCTGTGAAAACTCTAATTGACTTAAGTTTACACTTTGTCAAAAATAGAGGTGAACCTATGTCTCAGTTAAAATATTCATAGATCATAGGTAGTCTAATGTATATTATGAACTGCTCTCGTCCAGATATTGCATGTGCTGTGAACAAACTGAGTAGATTAACTAGTAATCCAAGTAGTGACCATTGGAAGACATTAAATAGAGTTCTTAGATATTTAATATATACTTTGAACTTTGGATTACATTATACTCAATACCCAGCAGTTTTGGAAGGATATTGTGATGCAAATTGGATATCTGACACAAAAGATTCTAAGTCTACTAGTGGTTGTATTTTTACCATTGGTTGTGCAGTCGTATCTTAAAAGTCCTCAAAACAAACATGTGTAACTCGATCAACAATAAAATCAGAATTTATAGCTTTAGATAAAGTTGGAGAAGAAGCAGAATGGCTTCGTAATTTTTTAGAAGACATTCCATGTTGGTCTAAACTAGTGCCTGCTATAAGTATTCATTGTGATAGTCAGTCGGCCATTGGTAGGGCACAAAATAGTATATATAATGTTAAGTCTAGACATATACGTCGTAGACACAATACTATTAAACAGTTGATCTCAAATGGTATTATTTCTAATGATTACGTAAAATCAAAAGAGAATCTCACGAATCTTCTTACAAAAGGTTTATCAAGAGATCAGGTATACTGCTTATCAGAGGGAATGGGATTAAAAGCCTACAACGCATGAGTCTTTATAATAGTAACCCAACCTTGTTGACTGGAGATCTCAAGATCTTGGTTCAATGGGACAACTAAATTATAAAGATCCAGTTTAAGCACTTAAGAATGATCTCTTATCCATTTATATAATAAGAAAAGTGCTTTCTGCAGAGTATGTAAGGTTAAGTTATATTTTTAACGATTCCTATAGCTTGCATAAACCAAGTGGAGTATGGCATAATCCTTTTAATAGGAGATCACCTATGTAAGTGCAAAGTGGCGTTGCTTCTACGAGAATTTTTAGACTGAAATTCTCTAAAATGCTTATGAAACCTAAGAGTTGTTTAGAGCCAAAATGAACATAACCATGAGAACCAAAGAAGTGTTAAGAAGGATATTGTGTGGGTACTATTGTCTTGGTTTACACCAACGGCTGAACAGTTCAAGACATCACGTTCACTGATTAGCCAAGTAAATCCAATAGCATTCCACTAAGGTAGGTTTGAAGCCAGAAGCTACATCTCCTGATACAATAGCTTTCTGCTTGTACTCTCTTTTAGTGTCTGCATTATCATTTGCATTTATTCTAGTAATTTCTATTCCTGTGGGGGATTGTTGGAAATAGTTGACTAAATAATTGATTTAATCAATGTTTGACCAAATATTAGGGTGGGTCCGAACCACCTATAGTAATTAATTCTAATTTGAACATGTTCTACTCCGAGAGTAGATGGTTGTGGTATATTGGGTCGTACAAAACTATTTCTGGGTGAATGAAAAATTTATTGCCAAATGTTGACACCTTGAAACTTGGATTGTAAAAGGAAGTGAGAAACATGTATCCCACATTGGAAGAACAAAAGATTTGTGATCACTTTATATATCTCTAGTTTGACTATTGGATTTGGGCTCCAAGGGGGTACCAATAGTCTTTGAAAGGGGAAATACCTAGATCCTATTGGGTTCGGTCCAAAGGCCCACACGCCCGCCACCGACGCCCGCCCGCCCGCTCGGTGGGCCAAGCTCAAGTTCGTGGGTCAAAAGATTGGGCTTGACCCATTTTAATTTGATGTGATCCATGCAAGCCATGGACCTTTGTTACATTGGACTCAAGCTAAGAGCCATATTGGAGGTATATTAGAGACTAATGGAAGATTGAAGGATTAAAATAAGTATGAAAAAAAATTTGGTGGTCAAAACGGGCGAGAGGCTGAAAATGGCCTAGGCAAAACCTTGGGCGATCACCCAAGGCCTCCATGCAAAAGTAAAACCAAATGTTAAGCCTGGACGATCACCCATGCATATTTTCGAGAAAAAAATGATTTTTTTTTTATTTTTGTTTCTTTTTTCGTTTAGAACTCTATTTTAATTAGTTTTTAGGTATATTTTCTAATTAGACTAGGTTTTCATTAATTTTACTATTTAAGTACTTTTCATTGTAAACAAGTGTGTTTGATTGATTCCATGGAAAAGAAAAGATTTTCCATGTAAGTAGGAAAAAAAACCCATCTATTTTGGCAAGAAAATATTTTCCAACTTTTCCTTGTTAACCATGCTTTAACTGAATGTACCTTGGAAATCATTTTCATTTTCCATGTACAATCAAACAGCCAAAGATGGAAAATATTTTCCAATGATGTGACAAAATTTTCCATGGATTAAACATTTTCCATGGAAAATCTTCCAATCAAACACACCCTTAGAACTTTGAACTTTTGAATGATTTGAGAGATTAATTAAAGTGAGTATTCACTTTTTTCCCATGTTTTTAATTGAACAAACCTAAAAACTTATCAAAGATTTCGCAAACTTTTGTGGCGTTTTCATAACTTTGGTTCTTTGATTCAAGTAATCATCATGTCAAGTTCTTGCAGCCAGATTTTAGCTTTCTTGGAGTTCAGATAAAATCTTTTGTGAGTTCCGATATTCAATTCTTCGTGGGTTCACATCAGTTTTATCTTATATATATATATATATTCTTGTTTTGTGATTTTTTTTAATTTCTAGGGTTTGACCCAAAAGTTAAAAAAAAAAATTCAAGAAAAATCAAGAAACGAGTTCTTTGGAGATTCTTGTGCCATGAATTATCATCCGGTGTTTATTTCTTATTCTTGTTTTGCTTTTCATCTTTATTCTTTCTTCTTGTTGTTCTCTTTAATTCTTGTTCTTGAAAATCATGGAGCCGAATTCTTGGTTGAGTTTAGATAGTTCCTTAGAGAACTTGGTAAGAAAAACAAGAGATGAAAAAGGAAAGAGTTGTGAGATTATTATCGGGAAAAAGTCATAAAGAGTTAAATACGAGTGCAAACACATGAGGCAAATATTATTTTCTTTCCTAATTTCAATTTTATTATCTTAAAATGTCCGGAAAAGAGAACCACCAATCCTTATTGTTAAGAGCCATGCAACAACAATTTGGGAGGATGAATAGGGTGTTTGGCGAGATGAAGGATAACGATAAAGAGATGATGGGTAGGATCGATAGGCATGATACAGTGCTTACAAACTTACTAAGGAAGAAACATCACGGGGTCCCTAATATTAGGAGACATAATAGGCGTGATCATAATCCTATAGTAGAATTTGAGGATGAGGATGAAGATGATTATAAATATATGGTTGAGATTGGTAGGATGAGGCCTAGAGGAGATAGGTGTGATCGTAACCCTATGGCTGAATTTGGGGATGAAGATTATTATAATTATTTAGCTGAGATGGGGAGGATGAGGCGTCGAGGAGAAATGCGTGAAAGAGCAACTAGAGGAGGAGACTATAGAGGTCACGATGGAGTAGATAGAAATATTGGGAATATAAAAATAAAAATACCTTTCTGCCAAGGTGGGAATGACCCTAAAATCTATTTCAAGTGGAATAATAATAATGTGAGTGCTATAGTTGTTTCAAAGGAGACGACCGAACCACCTAAGGGACGAGATGATGTAACTAGCAACAATACAATGGGGTTGTCGCGTGATAATGGGGTTGTGGAATCTAAGGATGAGTGTGATAATGATATGCTGCCTGAGTTGAGAGATGATGATGTAGAATACTCTGTAGATGATGAAGCTCTAATTGTGAGGCATGCTCTTCAGGCATAAATTAAAATAGAGAATTTAGAATATGAGTTTGATTTAGATGTGCAAGAAAGCGACAATGAGAGAGGAAAAAAATCAACAAATGCTTTTACTAGAACACACAAAAAATCCCCTTGTACTATGAAAAACTAACCAATCCCTCTCCAATTTGGTTCTTTTCTTTATTGCGGAATTGGAGGACATATATTACGAATGGATGTCTAGTAGGTTACCAGCTATTAGAGACATCACACATCACATTGGCTTGATATATAGAGATGTTAGTCCAAAACGACCAACCAATAGAAGCAATCTAAATGAGACAAATAAGCTTCAAATACATCAAATTAAAGCAAACAAAGGTCGCAGATTCATCTTTGAGCACGATAATTGGATTTGGGTGCATATGAGGACGGAAGGTGATCCTTATCCCTTTGATGCCGATAGTGATTCGAGGTCGAATTCTTTTGAAGAAGGAGGGGATGATGCGATCCATGTAAGCTATGGACCTTTGTTACATTGGACTCAAGCTAAGGGTCATATTGGAGGTATATTAGAGGCTAATGGAAGATTGAAAGACCAAAATAAGTATGAAACAAAGTTTGGGAGTCAAAACTGGTGAGAGACTGAAAGGATCGCCAGATCGCCCAGGTAAAACCTTGGACGATCGCCCAAGGCCTCCGTGCAAAAGTAGAAACCAAATGTTAAGCTTAGGCGACAGACATATTTTTGGGAAAAATATGATTTTTATTTTTATTTTTGTTTCCTTTTTCGTTTAGAACTCTATTTTAATTAGTTTTTAGGTATATTTTCTAATTAGACTAGGTTTTCATTAATTTTACTATTTAAGTACTTTTCATTGTAAATAATCAGAACTTTGAACGTTTGAATGATTTGAGAGATTAATTAAAGTGAGGATTCACTTTTTTTTTTTGTGTTCATAATTGAACAAGCCTAAAAACTTATCAAAGATTTCGCAAACCTTTATAGTGTTTTCATAACTTTGGTTTTTTGATTCAAGTAATTATCGGGTCAAGTTCTTGCAGCCAGATTTTAGTTTTCTTGGGGTTCAAATAAAATCTTTTGTGGATTCCGAGATTCAATTTTTCGTGGATTCGCATCATAATCTTTTTGGACAAATAAAATAAATTAATTAAACTTCCAAAAATAATTTATTTATTTTATTTAAACTTCCAAACAATTAATTTTAATTAATTAATCCAAAAAGTACCTGTTTGAACAAAAGACATGTCTTTCCAGACTTGTCTGTCCAAATGATAACTGTTGGGGTTAAACTGACATAACTCAACAGTTGTGTCCATTCAATTGAACCTTTTGGCATGCTATAAATTAGTCCATTCAATTTGCATATCATTCATTCAAATTTTCAAACTTATGCATTCAAATACAAACGGTTTGGTTTTTTGCCTGCATAACAGAAGAGAGTACGAAAACACTTTTAGTTCGTTGTTTATTGTGATTCGAAGTGTTACCATCACAAGAAGGGATCGTTGTACCTTGGGAGACGATTGTCATCAAACCGTGAGCACCATAGCAAGACAAATTCGTCTTAAAAGCATAGAGTCGAACTCTAGCCTCGATCCACATTTTCAAATAAATTTTCTGAATTTAATTTTTCTTCGACAAGTATAGAATATAATTTGCACTATTAATTTTTGAACAAAAGTTTATTTATGTAGGTAGTATACAAATTTTTCTTTTAAACTTATTTGTAATTCTCACCAACATAAAAATTATATTTAATTATTTAGTATTTTTGTATTTGTATCTTGATTACATTAAATTTGTAGTTCTTAACATTAGCTACAAATATTTTATATATATAATTTTTCTGGAAGGAATAGGTAAATTATATTGAGCACCAATGATTATCGATGATGGGAAAAACTATGTACAATCATTCCAATTATAAGAAATAGGGATAATAGGTGCAAAATAAGCTAATTGTTTCACCTTGTTCGCTAAACGAGATACATTACTTCCAAATAGTTTGATATAAAAAATCAAGACTTAAATAAAAAAATAGCAATACAAGCAAAATACAGTATTTTTTTTATGTATTATATTCTAACCAAATCGAATACTCATTATACCACTTAGTTCCAAATCGTCTATATATCTTTTAATATATGGTGATTTGTTGAGTGATTTGAAGAAGATTTGTAAGTATTCGAATATCGTAACTTAACTACTATTTTATTCAGTGTGAAAAACGGAAAAGAAAAATGTGAAATTCAAATTTTAGATAGATGGATTGGAATTGATCAATCATCTGTAATTTTTGTATTATTAATTTTATTAGGCCAATAAGGGCTTGTTCGATAGAGTTTTTTTGGGGAAAAAAATGGGTTTTTTTTGTTACTTTTTGACTTTTCAAATGTTTTTGTAGTGTAAAAAGGGTTGAAAAGTCAAAAATTGTAGACAAAAAAATGGGTTTTTTTGGAAAAAAACTCTACCGAACAAGCCCTAAGTCCAATTGCCTCCATTAAATTGATATTATGCCAAAGTTATCAAAATTGTGTTATTAAATATTACATGGTAATAAATTAAAAAAAAATAAAAAATAAAAAATAAAAAACGTGCAAAATTTAAGCAATTGGACCTACATGTACCCCCCCAACACATACAGAGAGAAAATAAAAACGTGAAAAAAAATCAAATTTCCCATAAAGTTTGGGGGTCCATGGTACTCGCCAGGTCCCCCACCTCCGCTAGTGATAATTTACGATATCAAGTTGCATATTTATGATTTTTTGCATATTTACATGTTTCAAATTTATGATTTTTTATACGTACTCAAAATGATATTAACTCAGTAGTACTATGAGCACATGCACGATTCACGAATTTTGTAAATTCAAGTAATACTTGAAAAAATAGACAAATGCTACTTTCATGAACTGTTACAAAATAATACTTTTTACAACGTTAAACATGTTTAGAAAGAAAATTCAGAGATAATGTCTGTCTATTAGGATGTTTCTTAATAAGTAATTGGCAGACAATATTTAAATTAACCTGAGGAATTGCATATATATATATATAATACAATCCTTGAGTATTGTTCCCATATGGGAGGTTTAGAGAAAGCTTGAATAATCATATGATGTAAAAATAACTTCGAACAAAGCTTAAGCGGTTGAAGAGAGCGATAAAATTTATTTTTGGAATGCAATATTATTTTATTTAAATTTAGTATTAAACAAATATAATTGAAACCTCAATGTTCACCATCAATATGTTCTAAAGGTCACTTGGACCATCTATATATACATTGAGGTGACAATATAACCTATAAGCAAGAAATTTGCAAACTACAGAAAGGAAGAAAGGAAAATGGCGATTCCTGTAAAAAGTCCTTTCTGTTTATTTCTTTTGGCATTTCTTTTTATTTCTCCTGCTGCTTCAACTGATAATAGAAAAACTGATTTTCTTGAATGTCTTATCTCTCAGTTTCAAAATGAAAACTCAGTAATATCCCAAGTCATGTACACCCGAAAAAACTCATCATCATATTCTTCCATTTTTCAATCCTCAATACAGAATCTGAGGGCCTCTTCAATATCTCCCATGAAACCCTTTGTCATAGTTACACCATTCCATGAGTCCCAAATTCAAACTGCAATTTATTGCTCCAAACAAAGTGGGATACATATTAGGGTTCGAAGTGGTGGACATGACTATGAAGGATTATCTTATGTTTCTGATGTTCCTTTTGCCATTGTGGATATGAGAAACCTAAGATCCATATCCATTGACACTAAATACAAAACTGCCTGGGTTGAGACAGGTACAACACTTGGTCAACTTTATTATACTATTGCTTCAAAAAGCAGAACTCTTGCTTTCACAGCAGGAGTTTGCCCTACTGTGGGTGTTGGTGGACACATGAGTGGCGGAGGTTATGGCATGCTGTCCCGTAGACATGGTATTATTATTATTCTTTTAGTATCTAGTGTCTCTCTCATTAAGTGCTATTTGTTAGGAAAATACTAGATGATGTACAAATGTATCAAAATAGTTTTCCCTTTTTTGTGCAATTAAAATGAATATTATCAACTCAACCCAAACAATATAAATATCAGAATAATAAATAAAGCTAAACAATACCAAGATTATTATTTAACGTCAGAAACCCTTTAAGATAAAGGAAAAATCGACGAAAGAAACCGACGATGAATCCATGTCAACCAAATGAATATTACAATATTTTTTTCAGATTTATCTAAATCGTCGAGTAATCCAACACACCAAATAATCAACACCTTATTGGCTCACTACAATAACCATCATCTAATACAATAGATGGAACCCCAAAAATATAAAGCCAATAAAGAGAGAAAGACCTCACCAAACAATCAATGGTGGAATACAAGAGATGAAGAAGACAGTCCAAAAATTTGTGCCCAAATTTTTCTTTGCCAAACAATTGTTTTTCTTCCTCCATATACCACAAAGCCACAGGAATCCAATTCTAATATGATTAGAATTCTTTGACCAAACAATTGCAAGTTTGGTCCTTAGGCTTTAATTAGAGTTTCACTTAAATTTAAAATTATTTAATTCTCATGGACTGGACCCATTTAATTAAAGTAAACAGTTGGGTCGAATAATTAAAACCCAACACTATTAAATATAGATTTTCATCTGTCTCTTTTTCTCTTATAGGTATTGCTGCAGATCATATCATTGATGCCAAAGTAATTGATGTTAATGGCCGAATTCTTGACCGAAAATCCATGGGAGAAGATCTCTTTTGGGCCATTAGAGGAGGTGGAGGTACTAGTTTTGGGATTGTGGTTGCATTTAAAATTGAATTAATTGTTATTCCCCAAACTGTGACTGTTTTCAATGTTACAAGAACCCTAGAACAAAATGCAACACAGTTAGTACACCGATGGCAATATGTTGCCGACAAGATTGACGAAAACCTTCTGTTAAGACTCTTCTTAAGAAGCTTAACCTCTTCTAGAGATGGAAAGAGGACAATAGGAGCATTTTTCACTTCTTTGTACCTCGGTCGAGTTGATGATCTCCTCCCAATAATGCAAGAGAAATTTCCAGAATTAGGTTTGGTGAAAGAAGATTGTACTGAAATGCCATGGATAGAATCAGTACTTTTTTTTGCAGGTTTCCCCAGAAATACATCGCTTGATGTTCTGACGAGTAGGGTTCCACTGGTGAGGCCATACTTCAAAGGAAAATCTGATTATGCAACGGAACCCATCCCAGAACATGGTCTTAAAGGAATATGGAAATTTCTTGACGAAGAAACTGAAAATCGTGCAGAGTTACAGTTCAGTCCTTATGGAGGAAGATTGAATGATTACTCAGAATCTGAAATTCCATTCCCACATCGAGCAGGAAATATATTCATGATCAATTATGTGGTGAATTGGGATACACCCGGAAAGAATGAATCCCAAAGGCATGTAAACTGGATCCGGAAGCTTTACAGTTACATGACTCCATATGTCTCAAAATCTCCAAGAACTGCATATTTCAATTACAGGGATTTGGACATTGGAATGAACAACGAGAGGAACACGAGCTTCAAACAAGCAAGTGTATGGGGATTTAAGTACTTCAAGAATAATTACAGAAGATTGCTTTGTGTCAAGACTGAGGTTGATCCGTCCAATTTCTTCCGAAATGAACAAAGCCTTCCACCTTTATCTTCTTCCCAATCATTAACTCGGCATTGCGGAGATATTGATCCTCAAATACATCAAAAATACAAATATAAAAAATATTTGTCGTACTAATAAATAATTGGTGGAAAATTGCTATGTGTGTTTTGTATCACGTGTGATTAAATAATTGACAAAAAGTTGCTATATATGTGACTTTTGTATCACGTGAGATTAAATAATTGGTGGAAAATTATTTCCACTTGTTTGTTTATCTTAGCTCAACCTGTTTGGCTAAGCTTAAATTAAATAAATTTGTTTTAAGTGATTTTGTATTTTTAAATGTGTTTGAATATTTTATTAGTTTCTATTTATAAGTAAAAATTCCTTTTTAAAATTTTTAGTTTCAAAACACGCAACTTATTTTTAATTTTGACTAATTAAAATATTATTTAATTTAACACTTACATATTATGATCAACTTAAATTATAATTTAAATTTAACCAAACATATATGGGAACAAATCTTGGGGACTATTTAAACAAAGTACAAGCCAACATGTGATTTATCAATTTAGTGCCGTTTGATAGAGATTATAAACTGGTTTATTTGACCAATATTGGCTTTTTTTTGAATTGAAATTGTTGACTTTTTATGTTAAAAGTGGGTTGAAAAGTCAAAAATTACGGTTGAAAAAAATCAAAATGGGTTTATAATCCCAATCAAACAAAGCCTAAAAAAATATAGAAATTACTACAAGAAAAAAATTAAGAGTTATAGAGACGATTTTTGTCGTCCCTATAGATAGAATTGTTGTCGCTAAAGGGCTACAGGGACGACATAGTCGTCTCTAACGATCGTTCCAATAAGTCCGTCCTAATAAATCAACAGAGACGACAATAGTCGTCCCAATATATTCACGATTTATAGGGACGGCTTTTATCGTCACTGTAGCCCTTATTTTCATCTTTTACTTTCGCCCAAATATTCGTTTCAACTGATTTATTGAGACGACAAATTATCGTCCCAATATATGTTGAATCTCTCTTTATATCCCACTTCCAATTTGAATATTGGCACGTATTTGGTCTCGAAAAAACTATTGGTACGTAAGAGGCAAAAGAATTAAAATTGAAATTAGAGCTTGTTAGGTGAGAGTTTTTTGGGAAAAAAGGGTTTTTTTGTTGCTTTTGACTTTTCAAATTTTTTTTGTAATGTAAAAGGGTTGAAAAGTCAAAAATTGTAAAAAAAAATGATTTTTTTAGAAAAAACTCTACCGAAATGTTCTAAGATTAATGTTACTAAAACACTAGAAATTCTTGGTCAAGATAACAATTTTATTTAAATTAATGAATTAAAAATTGCATCCCAAAATACAATCCTAACGAATTACATAAAAATCCCACAATCAAGCTAATTAATCCAATCAATTTTATTAAAATCCTTCATCAAATAAAGGTAAACGAGGTTTCTTCAAGGCATAATAGGGCTTTCCACTTCTTGATCACCAAGAAATTGACTTGTCTTCTCACGGTCAACGATCAACACCAATTGGAATTCGGCGTAGCGGCGTGTTCGATCGAAATCCCTTGGGGCATGGTCAAGTATTTGCGATCGGTACACCGCCATCGGAGGAGGTGACGCCACTTTGAAGATTCCGCCGTTTCCACCGATGGTACCTTCGTAGAGTGGCGCGCGCTTGTGACCACCCAAAGCCCGGCCGTTGGGGAAAGACTTGTGGCGCAGACAGAGCACTCGTGAAATCGCCTTTTGGGTTTGAGCGGATACATTAGAAAGCGGTGCTACGGCGGGCGCGGTGGTGGGTGTCGGCGTGGAAGGATTGCCATCGTCCAAGCGGTGGCGGTGACTATGGAGTTCTTACGGTGGCTTGCTTTATGTCCGCCGAGTGCTTGGTAGGTAAAAGCCTTGTTGCACACGCCGCAATTGTAAGGCCGGGTTACGGGTCGGTGCGGCGACGACGTAGTAGAAGTTTCGTTTGCTTCTTGTTATCCTCTATGGCGATGGTAAGATTGGCATTTGTGGTAGTGGGACTGGTTGTATTTATCGAAAAAACTATGGGCTCTAAGTCGTCCCTTTACATTAAACACACGAAAAAAAAGCGCCAAAGAGTAAAAGCGCGAATTTCAATTTTTTCAATCTATTGAGAAGCGCCACAATTTGATTCTGTAGGGACGACATTCTCTATCGTCTTTATAGGTCTGTAATCTAAGGAGACGACACATACATTGTCCCTATAGATACTGGACCGATAGGAACGAATGTTAACTCTATTAGGACAACAGAAGTCGTCCCTGTAGCTTACAAAGCGGGAAAAAATGGCGCCATTTCTTATGACCTACGGGGACGAATTTTTTAGGCTATAAGGATGATATTAGTCGATTTTATTTTCAGAGAGACGACATTCCGTATTGTCTCTATAGGTGCAGTATTCTATAGGGACGACAAAATAAGTCGTCTTTATATATCTTTGGACTTATAGAGACGACTACTGTGTGTTGGGACGACCTTTGTCCTTGTTATAGCTATCACAATCTTTAGGGACGATATTTTATTGTTGTCCCTATAAATTCTATATATAGAGACGAATTTGGTGTCGTCCCTATAGATGTTGTCCCTATAGCTCTCTTTTCTTGTAGTGAGACTATACTCTACTCATACACACTCATCGTGAGACTATACTCTACTCATACACACTTTTATTTGTTCGATTTGTCCACTTCGAATATCACATAACATGCAAGTATATAATTTTATTAAGATTAGGAAGTGACAACATAATACAACCAATTCCAGACGGTCCTTAAGCGTTTTTCTTCAGATTTAAAACATGCACACAAACAAATAGAATTAAGAAATATAGACGAGGATCAATAACATATACAAGAAAATTAGCAATAATATAAAATCTGTTGTCAATCTTACTATATTCATCGAATCTAATATAAGTCTTCCAAACTATGCAATTAACAATAACTATTCACAAGACGACTAAACTATGTCATGTCTTAATCATGCAAACAAAAATTGTAGGTTACATATAAGGTACAATTTAGCAAAACCTGCATATTCAATTAAGGAAATTTCGTGATTGTTGCCTCATGCTTGAAGGTTAAAAACAAGTGTCAAATTTTGTTTCTTTTTCCTCTTATATACGCTCGGGATCTAAATATACAACATAAAATCATGGACATCAAGAGAGGAAACTTAGCGTTTGTTAGGTAGGATTTAAAAATAGTTTTTCAGAGAGATTTTGAAAAAATTGATGAGAATGTGTGATTGAAAAGTTGATAAAAAGTTGAGAAAAAAATAGTTTATAAAAACTCTTTCAACCGGTGCTTGTTAAGTTGATGGAGATTAGAGGTGACACAATTTATTATGTTTGCAATAAAATCTTCCCATAGACCTAAAATAGAAGAATATCAGGTCCACAATATATATAAATATGTTTCCTAAGAAAATAATCATAGGAACCGAATATGGAAGCTGCTTTCTACATGTACAACTTGGCACGAATGTTAAGACATGTGAACTCATCGTTTATGAAATTGTGCATTTGATCACACATTCGATAATGAAGCTTTTTCTTTGTAAGTTATTTTAATTAATCTTAACTATTTTTTTAAAGCTTAAGCTTTAGCCAAACGCATTATATGTCTCTGCATCGCAATTAATTATATAGTTAACTATTTACTTATAACTTTTACTTAACAATTTACTTATAACTTTACATGTTGTCTGTTGTTTCAATCAATAAGATCATCTGGTTTTTGGGTGCTCATTCTTCTATTTCTTGGTAATCTATTTTGTAATCTATGGTATTTACTTAGATTCAAAGCAAAAGTTATATATACTTATTGATCAATATATGGTGCGTAAATGAAAACTACCTATTCTTTGATAAGGCGGTGCATGATGAAATGACTAGGATTGTAAGATCATAGAAATTTCTTTGGAAGCATATAGAAGGGCAACAACCTGAATTTTAAAACCATGATTGGAAGAATAGGCGTTATATAGGATGTATATTTTAAAACTAGAGGTTGGAAGTATATTTTGCCTCGCTCACCGCAATTTTGGGAAATTTTTTTAAAACTTTGTTTGCAATTTATAGTCGATTTTAAGAGGTGTACTTCTATGACTGCTTTTAACCCAGTGTTAGAGGAATGAAAATGGTGTTAGGCAATATTGTGAAAGAGAGAAATGTGAAATAAAATGTCCTCATACGGAGAAGATTTACAAAAGGCAATTTTAAAATAAAGAGACGAATTGAAATGGCTAAATTCCATCTTCAGAAGTAGCAAAACAACTATTCTTGACCGGCTCGTTGTGACGATTTTGAAAACATATTATAATAAAAATCCTGAGCATGCATGCTAATTCTATGCCCGTTTCTTCGAACACCTACGATATCTCGCCTCCAAATATGCCAAAGCTCGATCCTCTACTACAAACTACTCAGCTATCAACCAAAACATAAGAAAATATTATCTTAAAGACTATGGTCGAGCTGAATTAAACATAATTCTGGAAATATGTACCTATTCTGCTTTTCATTTATGTAGCTGGTTGTTTAATCATGAAACAATGCATAGTGAATCCTTATAATTTTGTACCCAAAATCTAGTTATGAACATCTCTCTGCTCGACGAGTATATTTGGACTTGTGCCCGAGTAGTTGTATTGCCTTTTGCCCATCTTCCATAAGATATTCTCTATGTCAAATTGTAATCAATTTTTATAACTCTGAATTGCAATCAATCTTTATGGGATTACTAGTTCTACTTATAACTTGAGAAAACAGTTATGGAATATTTTCTTATAGTGCATAGATAATCTTTAAGATAATTTTAATTAGCTTACGACAACCGAATTAATGCTCAATCATCTACTATAAACTACTCAACCACTCAAAGACCGCCAAACTATCGTAAAATCACCGAGAAACCTTAAACCTTCAAACCTTATAGTCCAATCCACTCGAGAACAAACAAGGTTATGAAAGAATATAAAATTTTTCGGTTCATCGAAACATCGAAACACACTTCCCTAGTTCATCCCAAACATCGAAACTTACAGTAGCAGAAAAATTCATTAAGTGTCGATATTTAGCATACATAGTCAAGTAAAACCGCATATATAGTTTTCAAACACAATATTAATTCAATTGTAAATAAAATCGCTATTAAAAGAAAAACAAAATCGCTTGATTGAAAAATCTCCACTTTTTCACGAAAAATTCTCTATTTGAGACAAGTAATAATAATCAAGGTATACACATCAAATTTTATTCAACACACCATCACATCCCCAGTGTAGTTTTCAATTCTCCACTAGGAAAGGATGGGAGGTTGGATCCCCAACCATATATAAATAACTTATAAAAATACGGGGAGGGGAGGGGAGGGGGAGGGGAGGCGAGGGCCATAAAACCTGACCTCCACTCGTAAAAGTTAAAGCAATCAAATAAATGAATAAATAATAAAACAATAAATAATGAAGTACTACTTCCTAAACAAATAGTCATAATAAAATTCTATATACCCCTAACTGTAGGAAGCCATGTCTATCAATCTGAACTAAGATGCGGTAATGTCACCAGTAAGTCCTATCTACTGTACTCAAAATACCAACGACGTTCCCAACCCTCTGAAGCAAATAAGTCAACCACCTGGTTGCCCTCGCGATAAATATGAGAAGTAGTATCACGGTCGAAAGAAATGAGATGTCTGATGTGGCGAATAGTGGCCTGAATACACATCAAAAGATTCACATCTCTTCAACAATTAAAAATCAATCAAAAGAAATGAGATTTCAAACCTAACTTTCTCGTCTTGTGTGATTGTAGCTCTAACTTTCTCCACTTTTAACGAAAATTTCTTTATTTGGGCAATTGCTTCTACAGAGTACCAGAGAGTGAGGTTTGGGAGAAATTTTTGGTCAGGGCTCCCACATCGCAGAGAAGGAGATTTGGGATGTTCTATGAAGGCAAGAGATGGGAGGATGTTAATTTGTGAGAAGGTTGGGAGGGAGGGAGGGGATTTTAGGCAGAAATAATTTAATATTTAATTATGAGGAATTTTCATTTTCATATAAAACGAGAATTTATTTATTTATTACCTTCAAATACTCCGTTTGTATGGACTAAAAAACAAATAAGTGAGAATTTTTCTTGCTAGATATTAATACTAGGAAATGTCGACCATGATTTTAGGTCGATTTGGAAATAAAAATTAGTTTAGGGACCAATTTATAATAAAATATAATAAATTCAAATTTTCTCATAAATTCAAAGTTTAGGGACTTATTGGAAATAAAAATTAGTTTAGGGACCAATTTGTAATAAAATATAATAAAGTCAAATTTTCACATTAATTCAAAGTTTAGGGACTTATTTGCAATAAAATAAGTTTAGGGACCAATTTATAATAAAATATAATAAAGTCAAATTTTCCCATAAATTCAAAGTTTAGGGACTTATTTGAAATAAAAATTAGTTTAGGGACCAATTTATAATAAAATATAATATTTTTTCCATAAATTCAAAGTTTAGGGACTTATTTGCAATAAAATAAGTTTAGGGACCAATTTATAATAAAATATAATAAAGTCAAATTTTCCCATAAATTCAAAGTTTAGGGACTTATTTGAAATAAAAATTAGTTTAGGGACCAATTTATAATAAAATATAATAAAGTCAAATTTTTCCATAAATTAAAGTTTAGGGACTTATTTGCAATAAAATAAGTTTAGGTACCAATTTATAATAAAATATAATCAATTCAAATTTTTCCATAAATTCAAAGTTTAGGGACTTATTTGAAATAAAAATTAGTTTAGGGACTAATTTATAATAAAATATAATCAATTCAAATTTTTCCATAAATTCAAAGTTTAGGGAGTTATTTGCAATTTTACAATAGTTTAGGGGCCAATTTGAAATAAAATATAATAAATTCAAAATTTCCCATTAATTCAAAGTTTAGGGACTTATTGGAAATAAAAATTAGTTTAGGGACCAATTTATAATAAAATATAATGAATTCAAATTTTTCCATAATTTTAAAGTTTATGGACTTATTTGCAATAAAATATGTTTAGGGACCAAATTCAAATAAAATATAATACATACAAATTTTCACATACATTTAAAGTTAGTATACCGACGTGATGTTCGCAATTATGTCATGTGTTTGTATGGTCGACGTGATGTCGCGACAGAGGTGATGGTGCAGGAGATCCTCCACATCAGCCATCTCACCGGTTCCCTTCGGCATGCGAGTCCGGTAAGACTTTCCGTTCAAATTGTAATTATTTATTATTTTATACATATCGTTGAAGAAAATCGTATGATCAATACATTTTACAATTTTTTCATTTTAAAGACCCCGCCAAAGCGACGGGTATATCTCGAGGCATCAATCAGTAGATGGTTTGGCGGTGCGAATGGGAAGATGCCACTTCCATCGCGTTCGACCAATGCAGCCAATCGGGAATAACGCGAAGTATTTCATGCGCTTGGTTGAGAACTGGTAAGATTCACCGTGCCCATGCTACCCCCTTCATGGACAGAGGTTCCAGAGGAGCAATGGGCGCAGTTACGTAGTATTATCGAGGTATGAGTGTAAATTAGTTTTGTTATTAGTACACTTAATAAATACTTGTTTTACGACTTCTACAAGAACATATTCTTTTTCACTCTTGCGAGCTACTTGATCAGAGGGCGATCGATCGCCGACGGCAATCTTCGGGCAAGATATGTGCCACAAGAGATCGTCTCGACGGCCGATCGTTATCGCGATTTCAAACTCAAGGCGCATAATCACTTAAAAGCGCATGGACCGAGCCGACCATACGGCGAGATGTCACGAGGACCCAAGCGTAGTGCATTGACTTCTTCACCGGTCCTACTTTCGTGGTAACGTATTGTTTATATATTGTTTACGATATTTATATACTCTTTTAACTAATACATTTTTGCTAATCAATTATATGTTATACCTTCGAGAACGGTCCTCCAAAAATAAAGTCAATCGGGTAAGGCTAAATACCCGGCGTGCAGTGAGTCGAAGAGCTTCTCCGCCACGCGTTACGATCAGTACAACATATAAATTTTCAATATCATTATAAATATCTTCACTACATTACGTAAAAATGTATACTAAATTTCACGTTTAAATTGTCAGCGGGACCCCGAAACCCGAAGTGGCCGGGATTATTGATTCGTCCCGGACGTTTCACACCTTCCGGATGGCAATTGGGTCAACCCCAAGCGGTGGTGACTATGTGAGAATTTTTAAATTATGTGAATATAATTTTATCTAACATGCATGATATTATTATTTATTATTATTTTTTCACTAAGCAGGATAAACTTGTTGAGTTGAGAGAGACTCAGCAGACACAAGTCACCTCGATAGCGCGTCATTAGGCGAAGCGTGCTATTGCAAAGGAGGTTCCTTGAGAAGCGACGAGGTCACGTCCGTGGGGTTGGTCGGGTTAGAAGGGCACCTCTCCTTGCTAGATTCGATTGCGCATCGTTGCCCCACAAGGAACTTCCCATCGGTCCTCTGCGAGACCCCGAATAATGATCTTGGTTTGCCATGTACGAGGATCAACTACGCCAAATGCAAACGTGAAATTAAGTTTCTAAAAAGTAAAATACCGGTGCGCTGCTGAGGAGGAGGAGGACGGGGACTGGGACGGGGACGACGGTTTAGAGGGTCCGTAGATTTTTTGAATTTTTTATATATTATTTATATTATTTGGAAACAAAAAAAAATTTTAAAAAAAAATTCAAAACGTTTATAGCTGCGACAATGTCGTCGCTATAGTTAATTACATAATTTGTATTAGCGACGACTTTGTCGTCGCTGTAATGGATGCACGTATGGCGACGAGATAATGGTCTCTATTATTTTGTAAATAGCGACGATTTTTGCGACGACTATGTCGTCCCTATAAGTCCGTTTTCGAGATATGGTCATGACGCTATTGCGACGATATTGTCGTCGCTATAGATACAAATTTATATAGAGACGACGTAAAGTCGTTACTATAACTCTAGAGACACTAACTTGTTGCGGCGACATATAGCGGCGGCTTTGTCGTCTCTAAAACCTTAAAGAGACGACTTATGATATATTCATGATGACGACAAATGTCGCCGCTATTGCCCTCATTTACGGTAGTGAATGTACATTTGTTCGCTTTTGGATTGAAAGGGACTTGGGATCCTATGTTCTGTTCACTTTAATTTTTGATTTTTTTATGTAATAGAGGAAAAATATGTCTATTTTGGATTTATTTCATTAAGAGTATAACTTGAATTATGTAGCGTTCAATGATGTAATCTGATTTAGTGAGCATGATGTAGGAGAAATTTTTTTTATTGAATATTTGAAAATTATATCTAATGCTTATGATTTACTTTAGCATTTGGATATTACAACATTTGATTTAGTTGATTTTTATGTATTATGCAGTTTTGGTGCATGTGCATGTACGGTCAACGCCTTTAGCAATTTTAGTGCATATATAAGTATGGTCGGTGCCTCTAGCTAACTCCAAAATTTTTTTTTTCAAAAAAAAGAAGCAAAATAAGGTTGGGCTGGCTGTTGGGCGGTGGTCCAAAGTCGGGTGGGCTAGTCCAACAATTTATCGGTCTGTTTAAAATTGGAGTGCAGGCGGTCCCGCCCGATTTTGTCTATGGCCCATCCATTTCGGGTTGGGTTGAGTTGGATCGGGCGGGTAGGGCCGAGTAGTCTATTTGCTGGCTCTATGTACAAGTACCCACGTCGCGAGAATTGCGTGGATGGAACTAATTTTCAATTGTGAATATTACACATACTACTTACCAATATTAAAATAATTCCAAATCTAACAACTTAGCTTATTTATTCCAAAAATACTACATAATTAATATTATATTAATTAATAAAATAATGAATTAAAATCAAATGAACCAAGACCACGTAAATCCCCAAATTTGTTGATTGAGTAATTGATTATTTGCACAATAAGTCCTTCATCTTTATAATATCTCCACTTTAGTCCCATTACTTTCTCTTTTATTTTAATTTTGTCCTTTTTATTTGCAACTCAAGTCCTTCAACTTTTAAATTTTTGCAAGTTGGTCCCCATGTTTATACTTTTATGTTAATTTAGTCCTTTGTATAACAAATGATATTGTGTATCAATATTTGATCTGAGATATTCTACAAATGATATTTTGTATCATTGAATATGTTATTGAATATGTTAGAGATTATATTATGTTATTTTACACATCACACGCGTATACGTGAATTGGTATTATGTATCATTGATGTTATGTATATTCTAAATGATATATTGTGTATCATTTTGTTTGATCTGAGGATGTTCTAAATGATATTTTTGTATCACTATTTAATATAGATGTTCTAAATGATATTTTATATAACCGAATATGTTATATGAATTGATATTTTCATATCATCTTTGTTTTACATTTCAATTTGTAATACGATTGTTATAAAATATTATTTGTAACATTTGTATCAAATATCGATACACAATATCATTTCAGAATATATGTATCAAATAAATGATCTATATAAAGGACTAAATTGATACAAAAAGTATAAATATGGAGATCAATTTATAAAAATCTAAAAATTGAAGGACTTGTGTTGCAAATAAAAGAGGACGAAATTGAAATGAAAGAGTAAGTATAGAGACTAAAGTGGAGATATTATAAAGATGAAATACTTATTGTGCAAATAATCAAGGACTTAAGAAATAAATTTAGGTCAAATTCTTTAGAATTCATGAGGTATATATTTGGTTTTAATTTATTAATTAATATAATTTTAGGAATGTAGTATTTTTAAAATAAATTTTCAAGTTGTTAGATTTAGAATTATTTTTAAAAAATGGCATATTTATAAAAAAATCCCAATTCAATTTGAATGTTAGGTGGCAAAGAAGAAATCCATAAACCTAAACGCACAAGTCACAACCACGTGCTTTTGTAGTTGTCTATTCTGATCACATGCTACAAAGAAAATGATTTTTTTGGCGGAATCGATTTTTTGATAGCTTTATATTGGTTCCAATGGTTACTAGAAAAGGTAAAGTCATTGTCCACTTATTCAATCAAGCTAACAATGTACAATAAATGTGCTAATAAAATTGTACAGAATTACTTCTATAGCCCTCGTTGCATTATTAGGAAGTCAAAATCAAAGGTGAAATTAGAATTTAAAGAAAATGAAGATTGTGGTAGTAAAAAATTGCACACACCCAGTCCATAAATATTATAATTTCAAATTTTCAAATTACAAAACTATCAAATTTTTTAAATAACGGATTCAGATATAGCCTGATTGTAGCATGTGAAGAATGAGAATAGATAACTACAAAAGCCTCATTGACGTATACCATATGACATTAATAATTTTATAAAAATATTAGTAAAATTTATTATTTCAAATTAATAATTAATTTTTTTTAATCTATATGAAAATAGAAGTAAGTTTATTTTTATTAGACGAAGTGAGTATCATTTTTTGTTACTTCATATTTTAGAATCGTTTCTTTTTTGACAAAATGTATAATTAAATTTTATTGAAAATGAGGAGGAATTGGATGAAGTTTATATGTTGAAAAAATTGTTAATTTAAATTATATTGCTAAAATTGTATATCTCAGGCTTGAATTTTCGAGTTGACATATTTATTAAAAAATAAATAAATAAAAATAACCAAACTAAATAAAGTATTCAGAAAAACTTTGACATTACACTATCATGATTTGTTTCAATCTATTTGGATTTTGGATACAACGTATATTTATTAAAATTTACCAGATTTTTAGTTATTACATTTTTATGACATTCACTGAGAATTATATCACAATTTAAAATTTTGGGATTCTACTAATCATTGTAAATATATTTCTCATATTTTATTAAAATTGAGTTGTTAAAATATTGATAGAATTTCACAATATTCTTAACTATATATTTTCGCAATTGCTTGAGATTATTTTCATATAGTTTATGTTGGAAATAGTTGAATAAGTAATTAATTTAATCAATGTTTGAACAAATATTAGGGTGGATCCGGACCATCTATATTAATTAATTCTATTTTGAATATGTTCTACTCTGCGAGTAGATGGTTATAGTATATTTGGTCGTAAAAAACTATTTTTGGATGAATGAGATATTTATTACCAATGATTTACACCTTGAAACTTAAATTGTAAAAGAAAGTGGGAAACTTGCATCTCACATTAGAAGAACAAAAGATTTGTGACCACTTTATATATCCTTAGTTTGACTATTATGTTTGGACTCCAAGGGGTACCAATAGTTTTTGAAAGGGGAGAGACCTAGATCCTATTGAATTTGGTCCAAAGGCCCACACGTGCACCACCTCCCGCCGACCAAAATTTGGGCTCAGGTTTGTAGGTCGTGAGTCAAAAGATAGGGCTTAACCCATTAAAAAATTTTTGTTCTAGACAACTAATTTTAATTAATTTATTAAGTTTGAACAAAAGACATAACTTTCCGGACTTGTTCGTTAAAATGATAATTGTTGGGGTTAAACTGACATAACCTAACAGTTGTGTCCATTCAATTAAACATTTTGGCATGCTATAAATTAGTCCCTCCGATTTGCATATCATTCATTCGAATTTCCAAACTTCTGCATTCAAATACAAACGGTTTTGTTTCTTGGTTGCATAATAGAAGAGAGTACGAAAACACTTTCAGTTCGTTGTTTCTTGTGATTCGAAGTGTTACCATCACAAAAAAAAATCGTTGTACTTTGGGAGACGATTGTCATCAACCCGTGAGCATCATAGCAGGACAAATTCGTCTTAAAGGCATAGAGTCAAATTCGTTTATATAAATATTTTTATTATTATAAATAATAAATGTGAATTTATTATTTTATTTATTTTTATTTAATAATTTAACATATCTTTTTGCTATAAATGCAAACATATATTTTCATTTTAAATAAAATAAATTAGTAATTTTGCATTCATACGGGTCAAATCGGACCAACCGCACGGTTCACATGGGCTCGACCCGAGATAGGCCGACGGGTAGGTCGGACTCGTGTTCAAATTTTGTGTTTGGATTGACCCGCCACAACCCGCCGCGTGTCGGATGTTTTCTAATGCGGGCCATCTTTGGGCTCAACTGGAGGTAGGCCGACTCGGCCCGGTCGACCAGCATTGACACCTCTAGTCTCGATCCACCTTTTCAAATAAATTTTCTGAATTTAATTTTTCTTCGACAAATAATTATAGAATATAATCCACACTATTAATTTTTGAACAAAATTTTAAGACGAATTTGTTTTTTTTTTTTTTTACGTGCATTTTATATTACTGTAAGTTGCACGCAACAGGTTAATAAATGTTCACGTGTTGCACGCTACAGGTTAATAAATATTCATGTTGCATAATCAATTTGTTTATGATAATTTTTTGTATACAGATTCATAAAAGTTGCATTACATTTCTCTATGATAATTTTGTTTTTAACAGTTTAATGAGCATTTAATCTTTGTGCATTAATCTGTATCAGTAATCTTTGTGCATTAATATATATTCTAATTGCATTAGTTAGATTGCATTAATTAGAGAAAATCTGTTGCATAATTATCGAATTAATTTCTAGGCTACAGATCACATAAATTTCAGATTACATTCACTGGTTCCAACAATTGAATATTGTGTGCTATATGTATATTTGTTAATTCCATCAATAATATCCATTAGTAATTGGATTAATCTAAAATTAACTTAGCAATTGGCATTCTTAATTTAATTCAACAATATCTTCAGTATTAAAATCACATCTGGGACCGTATCTCTGCATGTTAGTAATTTTAATTTTGGTTATTGTTAATTCCCACATTTATATATAGAATATATTGAAAGTTTATCTTCTGTCCATAAACAGAAATGGATATAAATGAGAGTAACGGTGTTCTCCCTACTACTGGTGCAATTAATATGGTACCACCTATGGCTATTCCGGTTCAAACCACTTCGGTTCCACATGGAGAGTAGCCGAAAAAATTCAGTAGTGTAGATTTCAAAAGATGGCAACAAAAGATGTTATTCTACTTGACCACTTTGAATTTGGCAAAGTTTCTTAGTGAGGATCATCCGGCACTATAAAAAGGAACAAACAATAGGGAGTCTCTTATTGCTTTGGATGCGTGGAAACACTCCGACTTCTTGTGCAAAAACTACATCCTAAATGGGTTTGACAATACACTATACGGTGTCTATAGTGCCATGAAATCAGCAAAAGAACTTTGGGAGTCTTTGGAGAAAAATTACAAAACTGAGGATGCCGACACGAAGAAATTCGTTGTTGGTAAATTCCTTGACTACAAGATGGTAAACTCCAAGACAGTCATCAGCCAAGTTATTCACTTTAGTTAAATGGTATTGCTGAACGCAAAAACTGAACTCTTAAAGAAATGATGAATTCTATTTGATAAGTTCTCTCTTACTAAAGAAATGATGAATGCTATTTTGATAAGTTCGAAGCTTACCTCGAGAATGTATGGGAGGGGGGGGGAGGAGCTATCATTTCAGCAAATGTTATTCTTAATAAGATACCACAAAAGAAAAAGGATAAAATTCTATATGAATTATGGAAAGGTCGTAAACTTACCTATAAACACTTAAATGTGTGGGGATGTTTGGCTAAGGTTGAAGTACCAAAGCCTAAACAAGTTAAAATTAGACTTAAAACAATTGATTGTATATTTATCGGATATGCTAATAACAGTAGTGCATATCGATTTCTTATTTACAAGTCAGACATTCCAGACGTACGTGAAGGTACTATTATTGAATCTAGGAATGCCGCATTCTTTGAAGATGTATTTCCATACAAAGAGAAGAAAGAACTAAGTTAAAATAAACGAATTTATAATACTGCTAGTGGTACTCATCTAAGTGATGAAGAATCTAGACGCAGTAAAAAGACCAAAACATCTACATCGTTTGGTCAAGATTTTCTAACATACATGGTAGAAAATGATCCTAAGATATTTAATGAGGTAATGTCTATCCCAGAAGTTCCGCTCTGAAAAGAAGCTATCAATAGTGAGATAGATTCTATTATGCAAATTCACATTTGGGAGTTGGTCGATCTTCCACCTGGAAATAAGCCTTTAGGTTGTAAGTGGATTTTTAAAAAGAAGTTAAAATCGATGGATTTATTGATAAATACAAGGCACGGTTAGTAGCTAAAGGATATAGACAAAAGGAAGGCACTGACTTCTTCGATACATACTCAACGGTGACAAGGATCACCTCGATCAGAATTCTAATTACAATTGCAGCATTGCATAATCTCGAGATCCATCAAATGGATGTTAAAACAGCATTCTTAAATGGAGAGTTAGACGAAGAAATATACATGGAACAACCTGAAGGGTTTATTGCATATGGACAAGATAAAAAGGTGTGTAGACTCGTTAAGTCTTTATATGGATTAAAGCAAGCACCAAAACAGTGGCACCAAAAATTTGACAAAACAATGTTGTCAAATAGTTTTAAAATTAACGAGTGTGATAAATGTGTCTATATAAAAAAAACACCAAATGCTTATGTGATTGTGTGTTTGTATGTTAATGATATGTTAATTATGGGTAGCAATCATGACATTATTATTTCTATTAATAGGATGTTGACCAAACACTTTGATATGAAGGATATGGGTATAACAGATGTAATTTTGAAAATTAAAATATCTAAAACACTTGATAGACTTATTTTGTCACAGTCTCATTATGTTGAGACGATACTCAAAAGGTTTAATGCATATGATGAAAGTCCTGTGAAAACTCTAATTGACTTAAGTTTACACTTTGTCAAAAATAGAGGTGAACCTATGTCTCAGTTAAAATATTCATAGATCATAGGTAGTCTAATGTATATTATGAACTGCTCTCGTCCAGATATTGCATGTGCTGTGAACAAACTGAGTAGATTAACTAGTAATCCAAGTAGTGACCATTGGAAGATATTAAATAGAGTTCTTAGATATTTAATATATACTTTGAACTTTGGATTACATTATACTCAATACCCAGCAGTTTTGGAAGGATATTGTGATGCAAATTGGATATCTGACACAAAAGATTCTAAGTCTACTAGTGGTTATATTTTTACCATTGGTTGTGCAGTCGTGTCTTAAAAGTCCTCAAAACAAACATGTGTAACTCGATCAACAATAAAATCGAATTTATAGCTTTAGATAAAGTTGGAGAAGAAGCGTAATGGCTTCGTAATTTTTAGAAGACATTCCATGTTGGTCTAAACTAGTGCCTCGCTATAAGTATTCATTGTGATAGTCACCGGCCATTGGTAGGGCACAAAATAGTATATATAATGTTAAGTCTAGACATATACGTCGTAGACACAATACTATTAAACAGTTGATCTCAAATGGTATTATTTCTAATGATTACGTAAAATCAAAAGAGAATCTCACGAATCTTCTTACAAAAGGTTTATCAAGAGATCAGGTATACTGCTTATCAGAGGGAATGAGATTAAAAGCCTACAACGCATGAGTTTTTATAATAGTAACCCAACCTTGTTGACTGGAGATCTCAAGATCTTGGTTCAATGGGACAACTAAATTATAAAGATCCAGTTTAAGCACTTAAGAATGATCTCTTATCCATTTATATAATAAGAAAAGTGCTTTCAGAGTATGTAAGGTTAAGTTATATTTTTAACGATTCCTATAGCTTGCATAAACCAAGTGGAGTATGGCATAATCCTTTTAATAGGAGATCACCTATGTAAGTGCAAAGTGGCGTTGCTTCTACGAGGATTTTTAGGCTGAAATTCTCTAAAATGCTTATGAAACCTAAGGGTTGTTTAGAGCCAAAATGAACATAACCATGAGAACCAAAGAAGTGTTAAGAAGGATATTGTGTGGGTACTATTGTCTTGGTTTACACCAACGCAATTTGAGCAGTTCAAGACATCACGCTCATCGATTAGCCAAGTAAATCCAATAGCATTCCACTAAGGTAGGTTTGAAGCCGTAAGCTACCTCTCCCGATACAATAGCTTTCGCTTGTACTCTCTTTTAGTGTCTACGCATTATCATTTGCATTTATTCTAGTAATTTCCATTCCTGTGGGGGATTGTTGGAAATAGTTGACTAAATAATTGATTTAATCAATGTTTGACCAAATATTAGGGTGGGTCCGAACCACCTATAGTAATTAATTCTAATTTGAACATGTTCTACTCCGCGAGTAGATGGTTGTGGTATATTGGGTCGCGTACAAAACTATTTTCGGGTGAATGAAAAATTTATTGCCAAATGTTGACACCTTGAAACTTGGATTGTAAAAGGAAGTGAGAAACATGTATCCCACATTGGAAGAACAAAAGATTTGTGATCACTTTATATATCTCTAGTTTGACTATTGGATTTGGGCTCCAAGGGGGTACCAATAGTCTTTGAAAAGGGAAATACCTAGATCCTATTGGGTTCGGTCCAAAGGCCCACACGCCCGCCACCGACGCCTGCCCGCCGGCTCGGTGGGCCAAGCTCAAGTTCGTGGGTCAAAAGATTGGGCTTGACCTATTTTAATTTGATGCGATCCATGCAAGCCATGGACCTTTGTTACATTGGACTCAAGCTAAGAGCCATATTGGAGGTATATTAGAGACTAATGGAAGATTGAAGGATCAAAATAAGTATGAAAAAAAATTTGGGGGTCAAAACGGGAGAGAGGCTGAAAATGGCCCAGGCAAAACCTTGGGCGATCACCCAAGGCCTCTATGCAAAAGTAAAACCAAATGTTAAGCCTGGGCGATCACCCATGCATATTTTCGAGAAAAAAATGATTTTTTTTATTTTTGTTTCTTTTTCATTTAGAACTCTATTTTAATTAGTTTTAGGTATATTTTCTAATTAGACTAGGTTTTCATTAATTTTACTATTTAAGTACTTTTCATTGTAAACAAGTGTGTTTGATTGATTCCATGGAAAAGAAAAGATTTTCCATGTAAGTAGGAAAAAAAACCCATCTATTTTGGCAAGAAAATATTTTCCAACTTTTCCTTGTTAACCATGCTTTAATCGAATGTACCTTGGAAATCATTTTCATTTTCCATGTACAATCAAACAACCAAAGATTGAAAATATTTTCCAATGATGTGACAAAATTTTCCATGGATTAAACATTTTCCATGGAAAATCTTCCAATCAAACACACCCTTAGAACTTTGAACTTTTGAATGATTTGAGAGATTAATTAAAGTGAGTATTCACTTTTTCCCATGTTTTTAATTGAACAAACCTAAAACTTATCAAAGATTTCGCAAACTTTTGTATGCGTTTTCATAACTTTGGTTCTTTGATTCAAGTAATCATCATGTCAAGTTCTTGCAGCCAGATTTTAGCTTTCTTGGAGTTCAGATCAAATCTTTTGTGAGTTCCGATATTCAATTCTTCGTGGGTTCACATCAGTTTATCTTATATATATATATATATATTCTTGTCTTGTGATTTTTTTAATTTCTTGGGTTTGACCGTTAAAAGTTAAAAAAAAAAAATTCAAGAAAAATCAAGAAACGAGTTCTTTGGAGATTCTTGTGCCATGAATTATCATCCGGTGTTTATTTCTTATTCTTGTTTTGCTTTTCATCTTTATTCTTTCTTGTTGTTCTCTTTAATTCTTGTTCTTGAAAATCGCGGGAGCCGAATTCTTGGTTGAGTTTAGATAGTTCCTTAGAGAACTTGGTAAGAAAAACAAGAGATGAAAAAGGAAAGAGTTGTGAGATTATTATCGGGAAAAAGTCATAAAGAGTTAAATACGAGTGCAAACACATGAGGCAAATATTATTTTCTTTCCTAATTTCAATTTTATTATCTTAAAATGTCCGGAAAAGAGAACCACCAATCCTTATTGTTAAGAGCCATGCAACAACAATTTGGGAGGATGAATAGGGTGTTTGGCGAGATGAAGGATAACGATAAAGAGATGATGGGTAGGATCGATAGGCATGATATGTTGCTTACAAACTTACTAAGGAAGAAACATCACGGGGTCCCTAATATTAGGAGACATAATAGGCGTGATCATAATCCTATAGTAGAATTTGAGGATGAGGATGAAGATGATTATAAATATATGGTTGAGATTGGTAGGATGAGGCCTAGAGGAGATAGGTGTGATCGTAACCCCATGGCTGAATTTGAGGATGGAGATTATTATAATTATTTAGCCGAGATGGGGAGGATGAGGCGCGAGAGGAGAAATGCGTGAAAGAGCAACTAGAGGAGGAGACTATAGAGGCCACGATGGAGTAGATAGAAATATTGGGAATATAAAAATAAAAATACCTTTCTCGCCAAGGTGGGAATGACCCTAAAATCTATTTCAAGTGGAATAATAATAATGTGAGTGCTATAGTTGTTTCAAAGGAGACGACCGAACCACCTAAGGGACGAGATGATGTAACTAGCAACAATACAATGGGGTTGTCGCGTGATAATGGGGTTGTGGAATCTAAGGATGAGTGTGATAATGATATGCTGCCTGAGTTGAGAGATGATGATGTAGAATACTCTGTAGATGATGAAGCTCTAATTGTGAGGCATGCTCTTCAGGCACAAATTAAAATAGAGAATTTAGAATATGAGTTTGATTTAGATGTGCAAGAAACGACAATGAGAGAGGAAAAAAATCAACAAATGCTTTTACTAGAACACAAAAAATCCCACCTTGTACTATGAAAAACTAACCAATCCCTCTCCAATTTGGTTCTTTCTTTATTGCAGGAATTGGAGGACATATATTCTGAATGGATGTCTAGTAGGTTACCAGCTATTAGAGACATCACGCATCACATTGGCTTGATATATAGAGATGTTAGTCCAAAACGACCAACCAATAGAAGCAATCTAAATGAGACAAATAAGCTTCAAATACATCAAATTAAAGCAAACAAAGGCTGCAGATTCATCTTTGAGCCTGATAATTGGGTTTGGGTGCATATGAGGACGGAAGGTGATCCTTATCCCTTTGATGCCGATAGTGATTCGAGGTCGAATTCTTTTGAAGAAGGAGGGGATGATGCGATCCATGTAAGCTATGGACCTTTGTTACATTGGACTCAAGCTAAGGGTCATATTGGAGGTATATTAGAGGCTAATGGAAGATTGGAAGACCAAAATAAGTATGAAACAAAGTTTGGGAGTCAAAATTGGTGAGAGACTGAAAGGATCGCCAGATCGCCCAGGTAAAACCTTGGACGATCGCCCAAGTCCTCCGTGCAAAAGTAGAAACCAAATGTTAAGCCTGGGCGACAGACATATTTTTGGGAAAAATATGATTTTTATTTTTATTTTTATTTTTATTTTTGTTTCCTTTTTCGTTTAGAACTCTATTTTAATTAGTTTTTAGGTATATTTTCTAATTAGACTAGGTTTTCATTAATTTTACTATTTAAGTACTTTTCATTGTAAATAATCATAACTTTGAACGTTTGAATGATTTGAGAGATTAATTAAAGTGAGGATTCACTTTTTTTTTTGTGTTCATAATTGAACAAGCCTAAAAACTTATCAAAGATTTCGCAAACCTTTGTAGTGTTTTCATAACTTTGGTTTTTGATTCAAGTAATTATCGGGTCAAGTTCTTGCAAATGATTTTAGTTTTCTTGGGGTTCAAATAAAATCTTTTGTGGATTCCGAGATTCAATTTTCGTGGATTAAGCATCATAATCTTTTGGACAAATAAAATAAATTAATTAAACTTCCAAAAATAATTTATTTATTTTATTTAAACTTCCAAACAATTAATTTTAATTAATTAATCCAAAAAGTACCTGTTTGAACAAAAGACATGTCTTTCCGCACTTGTCTGTCCAAATAATAATCTGTTGGGTTAAACCGACATAACTCAGCAGTTGTGTCCATTCAATTGAACCTTTTGGCATGCTATAAATTAGTCCATTCAATTTGCATATCATTCATTCAAATTTTCAAACTTCTGCATTCAAATACAAACGGTTTGGTTTTTTGCCTGCATAATAGAAGAGAGTACGAAAACACTTTTAGTTCGTTGTTTATTGTGATTCGAAGTGCTACCATCACAAGAAGGGATCGTTGTACCTTGGGAGACGATTGTCATCAAACCGTGAGCACTATAGCAAGACAAATTCGTCTTAAAAGCATAGAGTCGAACTCTAGCCTCGATCCACATTTTCAAATAAATTTTCTGAATTTAATTTTTCTTCGACAAGTATAGAATATAATTTGCACTATTAATTTTTGAACAAAAGTTTATTTATGTAGGTAGTATACAAATTTTTCTTTTAAACTTATTTGTAATTCTCACCAACATAAAAATTATATTTAATTATTTAGTATTTTGTATTTGTATCTTGATTACATTAAATTTGTAGTTCTTAACATTAGCTACAAATATTTTATATATATAATTTTTCTGGAAGGAATAGGTAAATTATATTGAGCACCAATGATTATCGATGATGGGAAAACTATGTACAATCATTCCAATTATAAGAAATAGGGATAATAGGTGCAAAATAAGCTAATTGTTTCACCTTGTTCGCTAAACGAGATACATTACTTCCAAATAGTTTGATATAAAAATCAAGACTTAAATAAAAAATAGCAATACAAGCAAAATACGATTATTTTTTTTATGTATTATATTCTAACCAAATCGAATACTCATTATACCACTTAGTTCCAAATCGTCTATATATCTTTTAATATATGGTGATTTGTTGAGTGATTTGAAGAAGATTTGTAAGTATTCGAATATCGTAACTTAACTACTATTTTATTCAGTGTGAAAAACGGAAAAGAAAAATGTGAAATTCAAATTTTAGATAGATGGATTGGAATTGATCAATTATCGTAATTTTGTATTATTAATTTTATTAGGCCAATAAGGGCTTGTTCGATAGAGTTTTTTGGAGAAAAAAACTTTTTTTATTCTTTTTGACTTTTCAAATGTTTTTAGTAGTGTAAAAGGGTTGAAAAGTCAAAAATCAGACAAAAATGCTTTTTTTTGAAAAAACTCTCTACCGAATGTGCCCTAAGTTCAATTGCTCCATTAAATTGATATTATGCCAAAGTTATCAAAATTGTGTTATTAAATATTACATGGTAATAAATTAAAAAAAAAATAAAAATAAAAATAAAAACGTGCAAAATTTAAGCAATTGGACCTACATGTACCCCCCAACACATACAGAGAGAAAATAAAACGTGAAAAAATCAAATTTCCCATAAAGTTTGGGGGTCCATGGTACTGCCAGGTCCCCCACCTCCGCTAGTGATAATTTACGATATCAAGTTGCATATTTATGATTTTTGCATATTTACATGTTTCAAATTTATGATTTTTATACGTACTCAAAATGATATTAACTCAGTAGTACTATGAGCACATGCACGATTCACGAATTTTGTAAATTCAAGTAATACTTGAAAAAATAGACAAATGCTACTTTCATGAACTGTTACAAAATAATACTTTTTACAACGTTAAACATGTTTAGAAAGAAAATTCAGAGATAATGTCTGTCTATTAGGATGTTTCTTAATAAGTACAATATTTAAATTAACCTGAGGAATTGCATATATATATATATAATACAATCCTTGAGTATTGTTCCCATATGGGAGGTTTAGAGAAAGCTTGAATAATCATATGATGTAAAAATAACTTTGAACAAAGCTTAAGCGGTTGAAGAGAGCGATAAAATTTATTTTGGAATGCAATATTATTTTATTTAAATTTAGTATTAAACAAATATAATTCAAACCTCAATGTTCACCATCAATATGTTCTAAAGGTCACTTGGACCATCTATATATACATTGAGGTGACAATATAACCTATAAGCAAGAAATTTGCAAACTACAGAAAGGAAGAAAGGAAAATGGCGATTCCTGTAAAAAGTCCTTTCTGTTTATTTCTTTTGGCATTTCTTTTTATTTCTCCTGCTGCTTCAACTGATAATAGAAAAACTGATTTTCTTGAATGTCTTATCTCTCAGTTTCAAAATGAAAACTCAGTAATATCCCAAGTCATGTACACCCGAAAAAACTCATCATCATATTCTTCCATCCTTTTTCAATCCTCAATACAGAATCTGAGGGCCTCTTCAATGAGTCCCAAATTCAAACTGCAATTTATTGCTCCAAACAAAGTGGGATACATATTAGGGTTCGAAGTGGTGGACATGACTATGAAGGATTATCTTATGTTTCTGATGTTCCTTTTGCCATTGTGGATATGAGAAACCTAAGATCCATATCCATTGACACTAAATACAAAACTGCCTGGGTTGAGACAGGTGCAACACTTGGTCAACTTTATTATACTATTGCTTCAAAAAGCAGAACTCTTGCTTTCACAGCAGGAGTTTGCCCTACTGTGGGTGTTGGTGGACACATGAGTGGCGGAGGTTATGGCATGCTGTCCCGTAGACATGGTATTATTATTATTCTTTTTAGTATCTAGTGTCTCTCTCATTAAGTGCTATTTGTTAGGGAAAATACTAGATGATGTACAAATGTATCAAAATAGTTTTTCCCTTTTTTCGTGCAATTAAAATGAATATTATCAACTCAACCTAAACAATATAAATATCAGAATAATAAATAAAGCTAAACAATACCAAGATTATTATTTAACGTCAGAAACCCTTTAAGATCAAAAAGAAACCGAAAAGAATCCATCACAACCAAATGAATGAATATTACAATATTTTTTTTAGATTTATGTCCTAAATCAAGAAGTAATCCAACACACCAAATAATCAACACCTTATTGGCTCACTACAATAACCATCATCTAATACAATAGATGGAACCCCAAAAATATAAAGCCAATAAAAAGAGAAAGACCTCACCAAACAATCAATGGTGGAATACAAGAGATGAAGAAGACAGCTCAAAAATTTGTACCCAAATTTTTCTTTGCCAAACAATTGTTTTTCTTCCTCCTTTAATTTCTCCGTGTGTGATTTTAATCAAAAAACCAAGCATGTGGAATAATCTATGTTCTCTCTGTGCGTATGTATGTATTTTCCAGAAGGCAGCCATATATATATATAATATATATACCACAAAGTCATAGGAATCCAATTCTAATATGATTAGAATTCTTTGACCAAACAATTGCAAGTTTGGTCCTTAGGCTTTAATTAGAGTTTCACTTAAATTTAAAACTATTTAATTCTCATGGATTAGACCCATTTAATTAAAGTAAACAGTTGGGTCGAATAATTAAAACCCAACACTATTAAATATAGATTTTCATCTGTCTCTTTTTCTCTTATAGGTATTGCTGCAGATCATATCATTGGTGCCAAAGTAATTGATGTTAATGGCCGAATTCTTGACCGAAAATCCATGGGAGAAGATCTCTTTTGGGCCATTAGAGGAGGTGGAGGTACTAGTTTTGGGATTGTGGTTGCATTTAAAATTGAATTAATTGTTATTCCTCAAACTGTGACTGTTTTCAATGTTACAAGAACCCTAGAACAAAATGCAACACAGTTAGTACACCGATGGCAATATGTTGCCGACAAGATTGACGAAAACCTTCTGTTAAGACTCTTCTTAAGAAGCTTAACCTCTTCTAGAGATGGAAAGAGGACAATAGGAGCATTTTTCACTTCTTTGTACCTCGGTCGAGTTGATGATCTCCTCCCAATAATGCAAGAGAAATTTCCAGAATTAGGTTTGGTGAAAGAAGATTGTACTGAAATGCCATGGATAGAATCAGTACTTTTTTTTGCAGGTTTCCCAGAAATACATCGCTTGATGTTCTGACGAGTAGGGTTCCACTGGTGAGGCCATACTTCAAAGGAAAATCTGATTATGCAACGGAACCCATCCCAGAACATGGTCTTAAAGGAATATGGAAATTTCTTGACGAAGAAACTGAAAATCGTGCAGAGTTACAGTTCCGTCCTTATGGAGGAAGATTGAATGATTACTCAGAATCTGAAATTCCATTCCCACATCGAGCAGGAAATATATTCATGATCAATTATGTGGTGAATTGGGATACACCCGGAAAGAATGAATCCCAAAGGCATGTAAACTGGATCCGGAAGCTTTACAGTTACATGACTCCATATGTCTCAAAATCTCCAAGAACTGCATATTTCAATTACAGGGATTTGGACATTGGAATGAACAACGAGAGGAACACGAGCTTCAAACAAGCAAGTGTATGGGGATTTAAGTACTTCAAGAATAATTACAGAAGATTGCTTTGTGTCAAGACTGAGGTTGATCCGTCCAATTTCTTCCGAAATGAACAAAGCCTTCCACCTTTATCTTCTTCCCAATCATTAACTCGGCATTGCGGAGATATTGATCCTCAAATACATCAAAAATACAAATATAAAAAATATTTGTCGTACTAATAAATAATTGGTGGAAAATTGCTATGTGTGTTTTGTATCACGTGTGATTAAATAATTGACAAAAAGTTGCTATATATGTGACTTTTGTATCACGTGAGATTAAATAATTGGTGGAGAATTATTTCCACTTGTTTGTTTATCTTAGCTCAACCTGTTTGGCTAAGCTTAAATTAAATAAATTTGTTTTAAGTGATTTTGTATTTTTAAATGTGTTTGAATATGTTTCGCGTAGAAATATGTGTTCTTTGCTAACAATTAAAAGATTCGAGACGATGTATAAGTGACGTCGCAAACCTCTTGAGAGACAAAGTCCCAACAAAGGGTGTTTGATTTATGAAGATTACAATAGTGACAAAGGATGAAAAAGCAAAACGAAATGCCTCAAGAAGCACAAGACACTAGAATTTCTTTCAGAAAGAAATATTTAAGACTAAATGGAATGAAATTACATTTCTCTGCTTTTTTTCGAGAGTTTCTTCTTTTTCTTTTCCTTCAATCTTCTTTCTTTTATACTTTACCAAACGGTTTTACCACGCTGTTTTCCTTCAATCTTGCGTAAAAACTTCTCGCCGCCCGATTTTCACCTCATCGCCTAATAACCACTTCGTCGCCCGATAACTACCCATTTCCTCCATAATGATTCAACTGTTTGTAACTTCCCCATGATGATTCAACTGCTTGTTACTCCTCCATGATGATTCAACTGCTTGTAACTCCTCCATGATAATTCAACTGTTCGTAACTCCTCCATGATAACTCAACTATTTGTAACTCCTGAAACGTGGGAAAAGTAATAATAGAAGAAGAAAAACTGTTTAAGAACGGTTACTCTGATGTAGTTGTTGATCGTTCTAATCGCCCAATGCCCTGGGCGTTTCTAATCTGGGCGATATCCATTTTGGGCCCTATCTGGCCTGGGTATCCATTGGGCCTGGGCGACATATATTTCTAGGCTTATATGCTTGAGTACTTTTTATGGGCCTATATGTACAATCTTTCTTAAGTCTCTTTTTAGGCCCTTGTTATTTCGTATATCAACAGTTACCCCCCAATATGGCTTAATTAATATTATCACTTATTAATTAGCCATATTCACTTGGTGGCGTTTCATCTTCTGAAAAAATAAGTTTGGCGCCTTAATTTTGCAATCCTAAGAGCACGACTTATAAAACCCCAAAAAGGCGCCATTACCAATAACCACGTCCGGCCTCCATCACGTCGCCGCCCTTTTTCCCCCTATATAAAGGGACACTATTCATCTTTCCCTTTACTTCTCACTTACTTTCCAAAGCCGGTCACCTCTTTTGCCATCCTCTCGTCCATTTGCCGAAACAATGTCGACGTCCAAAGCTTCTTCAGACAATAGCATTACTTTCGAAGATTTCCAGGCCCTCCTAACTAAACCTTATGTAAACCCATCGAATCTTCTACCCTCTAGGTCGGATATGAACGAGTTCTATTTGGGTCCGTCGTTCAGGGATGCAGACTCCATTGGGCGACTGGCTACGGCCCAATTATTTCCTTGCACCTAAGAACCTCCTTTCTTGGACCCATTCTCGTTGAAGCCAATCCGCGAGAAGAGCATTTGCACATGGCCTAAATCTGATACCACTTTCCGTCTTTGGCATGCGCGTATGATGAAGTATGCCCCCACAAAGGCGCTTTTTTATCGTGCCAGGATCTCTGATCTTCTGGAAATTGCCACACGTCCCCCGCTCTATGACCCAGTTCTCTTCCCAATCGCCCTAAGCTTCTGGTCTTCCGAGTACAATACTTTCATTTTTCCTCTTGGCCCAATGTCAGTTACTCTAAGGGACGTTGGTGCTTTGGTCAATCTTCCTCCTCGGGCGATACCATTTCTCCCGCCATATCGATATCCTCCATTGCTCCAAAGTTTGATAAAAGTATACGGACTCCTATTCGTGCATGCGGGAGCTTTATGACAACACGGGTAAAGATCCCACTCATGCAGCAGCGTAGCCTTCCTCCAAGTTTGGGTGTGTAGGTACATTCTTTGCTCCTAGTCTTAAACCTTCCATAGCCTATTTGCCCAATGCCCATGAGTTGGCCCTTGGTAGGTCTTTAAATCTCGCTCTCTCTTTTTCGGCCGCTTTCTATGAGGTATGGCCTACCTTCAACATCAACTTAGGACCAATGCTTCTCCCCTCGGAAGTGGGCCTCTTTCGCTCGCTCAATTGTGGTTGAGAGCGTATTTTCCACAACTTGGTGTTTCTTCAATACCTCCTAGGCGGTGAGTTGCTACGGGCTAGTTATCAACCAATTAGCTCCCGTTGATATGTTTAACGGGATGTCTTCACATTCTTTTACAATTTAAACTCGATTCCCTCTTTCTTTCCTTTCTCTGCTCATCAAGTCCCGCCTATGTCCAACCCCTCTAACTCTGAACGAGGTGAGTAACGTCTTGCCCGTTTGGGTCCAATACTTGACAGGGCGAGAATTGTTTCATGACATTCTCACGGGCACCAATGCCAAGGCTGGGGTTGAGGTCTATGCTCTCCAGTTCTTTGCCCGATGACTTGGTTTTGGCCAAACTTCGCCCATTCCTCCTTGTTACTCAAAAGTTTTCAAGAACGCCCATACCATCACCAAAGTAGAAGCACGGGCTATAGATGAGCGTAATGCTTCTCTGATGAATGGGTTCTCTTTGGCTCATTTCTATCCCACTTTGGCCATTCATACTCTTTTTGAACAGTTTTGGCCTTCGGTGAAACGTAGATTCTTTACTACTAATGTCAACCATGCATTCCATATACTTGAGGGGTCAGGGTCTTCCAGAACTTCCATTTCTTCTACTCTGATTCCTATCCCTGCTGTGCCCATATCCGTTAAACAACCTGCTCCTTTGTCTTCTCCTACAAAATCTTCGACAGTGCGTACTAGACGTTCTGCTGCAATTTCTGTTCAATCCAGTTCTCCTCCTACCCAAACTGGAGTTGCGAGAGGTACATCCGGTAAGAACGGCCAAGATTGGACCCATCGATCACCGATGATGAAAGTGATGACGATGATGGTGCTCCTCCTATGACCAGGAGAAAGGTAATATGATTTCCCCTCATTTAAAGAACACTTTAGTATAAATATTGATATCATCTTTTATTCTAAACCAGAAGGGGGTCACTTCTCCTTTGAAGGATTCTACGTCACCCGACCCTTCAATTCTTCGATCTTCCGAGCCATCCGTCGAAGTGGATTTGCCTGAAGAGGGATTTGGAGACCCAGCTGCTTCGATGGCCCAGACAGTTGAAGAATCTCCATCATTTCAGGGCGTTTCCCCTCCAAGTGTAGAGCCGGATGGTAATATGTGCCCATAGTTATAACATTTTTCTAATTCCACCAACATTTTTCTAATTCCACCATTTGACATGGCTTTACTCTTGAAGCACTTATCATCATCCATCCCTTTGCAGAAAGACCAATCGATTTGCCGGTTGTACCGGAGCCAGTACGTTCGAATAAGGGTGAATCTTCGCAGGCTGTCAAATCGCCCAGTGGCACACTTCTCCCTTCTTCCTCCAAGACCACTGATGAGGTAATTTTCTTTCGATTTCTTTTACTTTTCTTATTGCCATAAAGACACTAAGTAATCGTTTTTACCTTTACAGGATGTTGATACCATCTTGCGCTCTATTGAGGACCTATTTACGTCATGGGAACAAATGAAGGCTAGTCAGACCGCTCGTTCGTCTTGACGGATCGTCCTTCTTACGCCTCTCGGTGCTTTTTCCATAGAAAACATGAACATTCTTAAACAGCAAAGATTTGAATACACTTCTTTCATGGACATGGATATCTCACACGCCAGTGCTGCTAACCACCGAGACAACTTTGAGCGTTTAGGCCGCCAAATGGCTCAAGCACTTGAGCTTCCCTCGCTCAAACTCTCCACGGATCTCAAGTTATCTTTGAAAGTCATCCACCAGGAGATAAGCGCGCTGTTGGCTAAAAATGTGGAGCTTAAAGATAAGAAAACTCAATATGTCAATGCTATGACCGAGAAGGAATCTCTTCACCAGGAAATCGATCAAGCCAAAAACAATCGAACGAGATTTCTTCCAAAGTCATGGTTGAGGATTCTTTGATGATGAGTTCACGCTCGGATGAAAGAAATTCAAGAAAAGATGATCGATTTGAAAGGCGGTGGTCGGCCAAGAAGCGCAATGCTTCTCAGGAAGTTGAACGGGCTAGATCCTTGCTTGAGCGTTATTCAGGTTTAGAAGTGGACGATGGAATTATGGATGAATTATCCGCCGCTTCTGTTGAACAGCGCGATGAATGGGAGAAACTTAGAGAGCAGATGCGCTCTATTTGGGGTAGGATGTAATTAAGAATCTAACGTTTTAAGGACAACTTTTGTTTTATTCAATTTCCCTTTTGCAATGGTAGCCAATTATGGCAGCCAAATTATCCGATGAAATGAATAGCTTCATTCGCTTATAGAACTGTGTCATTTAATGTTAAACCTCTAATCGTTCAAAATCCCAAACTGACGGAACGTACTTCTTTAAATATTTGCCATTAATAGACCTCACGTGCCTCATACCATCCAAATTTTCTAAATAATATGCCCCATTTGGTAACACCTCTTTAACTCTGTATGGTCCTTCCCAATTTGGTGACCATTTCTCAAACTTTGGATTACTACTATCCAATGGAAGTATTGTTTTCCAGACCAAATCCTTCGTGCTAAAACATTTGGTTATAACCCTTTTATTATAATACGAAGCCACTTGTCTTTTTTGAATTTGCAACCTATCTAAAACGCTCAACTTCAGCTCGTCTAATTCTAATAAATTCTGAACGAGTAGTTCAGTATGCTCAGTTTCATCTATACTATTTTGCAAACGTACTCTGATCAATTGCACATTAATTTCCATAGGCAGCACTGCTTCTTGCCCATAAGTTAACTTGAAAGGAGTTACTTTAGTACTAGATCGCGGAGAAGTTCTATAGGCCCATAACGCTCTATTCAAGCACTCATGCCAACTTCTAGCATTTTCGCCTATCATTTTCCTTATGATACTCTTTAAGACCTTATTTGACGATTCCGCTTGGCCGTTGGATTGGGCATAATAAGGTGTAGAGTTTGCCAACTTGATTCCAAACTCGCCTAGAAATTCTTTCATTTGACTCCCATTTAAAGAAGTTCCATGATCCATCACCACAGTTTGAGGTATCCCAAATCTATATACGATGTGATCACGAATGAACTCTATGACATTTCCTTGAGAGATTTCTTTTAAAGGTATCGCTTCTACCCATTTAGTGAAAAAATCCGTAGCGACTATTACAAAGGTGTGTTGTTTGGACGATGGTGGGTAAATCTTTCCTATCAGGTCTATCGCCCAACACTTGAATGGCCATGGTTTAATAATAGGTACCATTTCCCTTGCTGGCAATCTTTGGATTGGGCCATGTTTTTGACACTCCAAACAACTTTTAGCATCTCGAACGCATAACTCGCCCATTTTTGCCAAGAATACCCACTTCTGATGATTAACCACCTCATCTTTTGGCCAGCTTGATGTGCTCCACACACTCCTTCATGCGCTTCAGCCATAACCACTTTAGCTTCTTGCAAATTTATGCACTTCAAAAGTACACCATCCGAAAGCGTTTCTTGTATAATTCTCCTCAACCAAAGACATAGTTCAAATGAGCGTAATTTTACCTTCCTATCGCTCTTCTTATCGGGTTCTTTTAAGAATTTTGTATTTCTTCTCCAATTCAATGTGTCTCCATTTTGTATACAATGCACGTTAAACTCCTTCGCCGCCTTCGTTGAACTACATGCAATATCGCTCCATACTCACAAGCGTAACCGTTATTTAACATTTTTGAATAACCTGATACCATTTGGGCCAACTCATTTGCCAGATCGTTATACATCCTATTAACGTATTGAAGCTCCACTTGGTCGAATTCGTCCAAGAGCTCTTGACCGATGCCATATTGACTTATGACAGAATCACTTTGGCATTTGAAATTGCCATTCAATTGATAAATTATTAATTGAGAATCACCTCTGATGAGCACATTTTTCGTCCCTAAATCTAATAATAGCTCTAAACCGACAATCATCGCTTCAGATTCGCTTGATTATTAGTACACATTTCATCAGATTTAAAGCAAACTTGTAACAAACCTCTAGTGGGTTTATTAGCACTACCCCTACCCCCCGCACCCTAGCGTTTTGAGTAGTCAAAGTATAATATCCAAGGTTTCAGCTCGAACGAATTGACTTCTAATTCAATTTCTTTACGCACGTCTAGGCATGGATGATCGGCCAAAAAGTTAGCCAACGCTTGATTTTTGACCGCCTTTTGGGGTATGAACTGTATTTCAAATTCTTATAGTGCTAAAGTCCAAAGACCAATTCTTTGATGCAAAACAGGACGAGAGAACATGTACTTAACCAAATTTACTTTAGAAATTAAGTAAATAGTTACAGGCGTAAGTAGGCCCTTAATTTAGTACATGTAAAATATAAAGCAAGACATAATTTTTCAATAGCGTAATAATTACATTCACATGCGTTAACTGTCTACTAAGGTAATATATCGCCTTTCTTCTCCAAATTGGTCGTCTTGGGCGACTAGTCCAATTTATTGATTCTCGCTCGGCCGATATGTAAATTTTCATTGGCCGTCCTTGAATAGGAGAAACTAACACTGGTGGATTTGATAGATATGTCTTCAGGCTACGAAAAGCCTCTTGATGCTCTTTCTTCCAGACGAAGTCGTCTTGATTTTTCAACTTCAAAAGGGGCGAGAAAGCTTTCGTTCGCCCTGCACAATTAGAGATGAAACGTCGTAAAAAGTTCACTTGTCCAAGGAATTTTTGCAATTCCTTTTTATTCTTAGGTGGTTTAGCCTCTAAAATGGCTTTTGCTTTATTTTTATCAAGTTCAATTCCTCTTTCATGCACTAGGAATCCTAGGAATTTTCCTGCATTAACACCAAATGCACACTTCAACGGGTTCAATTTTAGTTTATACTGTCTCATCCGTTCAAATGAACGTTTCAATTGTTGGAAATGGTTCTCTTCTTTCAACGATTTAACCACTATATCATCAATATAAACTTCAACGAATTCTCCTATCATGTCATGAAAAATTAAATTCATTGCCCTTTGATAAGTGGCTCCTGCATTTTTTAAACCAAAAGGCATGACCACCCATTCAAAACATCCTAGAGCACCCGGGCATCTGAATGCAGTTTTATGTACATCTTCTTCAGCTATATAAATTTGGTTGTATCCTGAATATCCATCCATAAAGGAGTACATCACATGTCCGGCAGTTGAATCTACTAAGGAATCTACCGTTGGCATTGGATATTCATCTTTGGGCATTGCCAAATTTAAATTTCAAATCTATGCAAACCCAATACTACCATTTTTCTTTGATACAGCACAATATTAGATAATCATTCAACATATCGTCGTCCGATAAAACCGCCTTTAACAATCGTTTCTAATTCTTTCTTTACTTGGGCAATACATTAGAGCAAAGCGTCTGGAAGGTTGCTTATGCGGTTTAAAGTGTGGTTTGGTTGCAAAACCTATGTTCTACCAAATCTTTATCTAATCCAGGCATGTGTTCATATTCCCAAGCAAAACAATCTTTGTACTCTTTTAACAAAGCGATTAACTGGTCACTTACCTCTTTGCTAAGCATCTGACTGACAAACGTTGGGCAATCTTCTCGTTCATCTCCAATATTCACTTTCACCAAAGGATCTTGTGCTTGAGCGTGCCCGGTCTTCATGACTCCTATCACACCATCGTCCAAGTTCCTTGTAGCGATGTCTTCTGCATCCAAACAATCCACCTTATTCACTTCTCGGCCAATATTCTCTTCTAACTCGAACACTGCTAATTTGTTCCTTAAAATTTTTAAAGCCGTTTTCTTTTTTATCTCTCCTTCGTACCTTTTCTCGAAAGCCATTGACTTGGCTTCGACATCCTGAAAGCTAAACACCTTCTTCAACATTTATTGAATATCTTTTTTGCCAATCATTGGCTCTTCAAGGGCCACTATGTTTGGCCTCATTTGATCGAACATTTCAGTAAATGCATCTACTGATAATGGCTCCTCACTCTGCGCGATGATCCGAGTTTCTTCGCCATCTTGGACTACTCTCACAGGTCTATAATTTTCCTCATACATGAACTTCTCGATCGAGTTCGCTTCTGTAACAAAAGGTCTATGATCTGCTTGCACCACCTCTGCCTCACCTTTATCGTTCCAAAAAACTAGACATTGATGGAGCGACGAAGGTATGCAACGATTTCCATGAATCCAGTCTCTTCCTAACAACACATTGTAGCTAGTCGGCCCGTCTATTATAAAGAATACTGTGGTTTTGGTGATAGTTCCTATTGTCACGTCTAAAGGCATTACTCCTTTGGCCGAAGTCGCCCCGCCATTGAAGCTCGTAAGAATAACCTCAGTAGGGATCAAATCGCTCTCCGTCTTTGCAAATTTCTTTATCATTCGGGATGGAATGGTATTAATAGCGGCCCCATTGTCGATGAGAACTTTGGCTACTGGGATGCCATTGATTAAAGCCTTTACATATAATGGTCTCAAATGTTTGGTTAAATTGGCCTTTGGCTTCTTAAAGATGACCTTTTCAGTTGCCTCTATCTCTACCCCTTGTTTCCCATCGTTCTTTGGATCAAGTTGCTGCTTCCCATCTTCTCTTGGATCAAATCGCTGTGTCAAGTTCACGTGCAACATTTCGCACTGATCTTCTGTGCCGGGTTTCTGAGTTTCTATGTCGCTCATTTCTTACCAACCTGTAGGGGGTGGCAATATCGTCGGAGGTGGTCCATACTTTTCAGAGCGTGGTATCCTCATTTTTCTCTTAGGCGTTCCGTATAACACGTAATAATCAAAAGATCGCCCAGATGGTTCGCCCAACAAATCTACTTCTGACGCCTTCTTGATATAGTCGCTTTAGCGCATTGTTATATGAAACTCCTCTTTTTCTTCTTTCTGATTCTAGGTCAATCTCTTCTTCCACATCGGTCAAGCCATCATCTTCTTCTTCCTCTTCACATATTCCTCTAGAGGTTTGCCCGAGTTTTCCTTCACATTCCAACGTGCATGCTTCCTCCCCCTCATCGTCTTGTGTCTCATCATCCCCTTTGCTTTTAAACTCATTGGCAAGCAAATAATTATTAGCCAATATTGGGGGCAAAGAACCAAATTGAATGGTGATGGATTGTCCTGGATCATCTTCATCTTCGTCTTTGCTGCGTCTTTCAAATTTCGACCTATCAGAAGAATCTTCCGGCAATTCTTCTGTTGAATCGTTCACATCATGTTCTTTCTCATCTTCGAGATTTTCCTTAGCAACAGCGTTGGAGAAATTGGGCAGTTTGGGACGTATCGCCTCTTGTTGCTGCCTCATCATTCGTCCATAATTTCTCTGATGACGTCTTTGTTGTGTCCTAGTCATTTGATCAAAGGGTATCACTTTTCCCTTTGTATTGGAATGAGTGCCATACATTCGATCGATGGGATTGTGGCTGTCACGTTCGAACGTTGAGCATCGACTGATTGTTGTACATCGACCGCCATTGTACATCGGCCGACGACTGCTCTTTCAAAAGGAGACCTTGATACCCTTCGTCCTTGGGATAGGCTGGAAATTTGGGGTCACGTTTGGATGATTATGACGCCCTCACACTTCCATTTTCTCCTCATCTTCATCTATTTCTCTACTACATCTAGCGCACAACACTTTGTTGTTCCTTTCAACTTCTTTACCTTTGAGACATTCGAACACACTGGGATGCTGTTCAAGATCTTCGTCTCCATTATCAACTACCAATTTAAATTTAGGTAAACCACTTTTGAAACTTGCTGACAACATATTCACTCCTAGTGGCCGCGGAAAAGGATTCTCATCCACTGCCATCTTCTTTTTAGCTTCAAAAGTGATTCGCCCTGATTCAATGGCATCCTGTAATACATGCCGAAAAACCAAACAATTATTAGTTGTATGAGACCATGCATTATGCCACTTACAATATTTTTATCCTTAACTTGCTTAGATTTGGCAATTTGTGCTTATCGCTCGCTTTTATTTGTTTGTCTTTATACAATCTATCAAATATAGTATCTGCCTTGGTTATATCGAAAGAAAACGTTCTGGCCTTCTTGCTTGTATCTCTTAGAGGCTCATTTTTCGCCGTTGTCCCTGAGTTAATTATTAACGGGCATGCATAAGCATCTCCTTTAATCAATTCGGCCAGACATATTTCGGTTTGATCACAATATTCATCTACAATATGAAAATCGAAGTTTGGGTCTCTATAGTAAGTTCCTTTGCTAGAATTTTTCATTTGTTCTTCTTTCCTTATCAAGCGCTCATACCTAATCACATTGGCCGTTAATTGGAAGAGATCAGGAAACTCCATATTCTGAAATTTCTTTTTCAAGTCGAAACTTAAACAACTCTGAGCAATCTTAACAAACTCTTTTTCAAGTAAGGGCACAAAGCATTTACTCCTAGCGCTTTTAAATCTTTGAAGGAAAACTTCCGCCCATTCTGGGTTGGCATTTGACGAATTCGCCAAATCGCCAAGGTAACTTCAGATTCTGTTTTATAGAATTGAGCATGGAACAACTGCTCTAATTGTTGCCATGTCTGAACAGAGTTTGCTGGTAAATTAATGAACCATGAAAAGGCTACCCCTGTTAGCGAACTAGGAAACAACCTTATTTTATGATAACCACTTACTTCACCACATTGCAATGTAAATCTTCCTACATGTTCCAATGTTGAGACTTCTCCTAAACCTGTGAATAATGAAAATTCTGGCATTTTATATCCTCTAGGCCACGGATACGCTTGATCTATCCAATCGGGATATGGCTTCCTGTAGGTCGGCCTAATGAAAGGACGATTCCAAAAGCCATCCGATCTTGCATTATCTCGGTGATTTGGTTTCTTAAAGCCATGTTAGGATCAGACGGGACTCCTATAGGTTGATTCACTGTGTGGGATCATCGAGGTCTATTGTTTAACCCGGGTTTGTGGCCAGATTACCATTATTCAAAGTATTATTGCCATTTACTTGGACATTTGCCCCTTCGCTAACACGTGTTGCGTTTTGTCCTATATTTGGCATATTTTTCTCTTGCGTTTGGGCTACCCCCAAGTTGGGCGATCCCACATTATGACCACTCAAATTGGTCATGCCGCCTCCACCCACATTTGACGTCGATGGTATAAAAGGCATTTCTATTCCCTGACTAAGATTCATAGGGTTCATCGTTGGTGAATTGTGCCCCATAAATCGTCTCCGGCTTGGAAATGATTTCCTATATTTGGCAAATTTGGTTGACATGTTTGGCCTACTAACCTATTCATAAGTTCATTTAAAGTACTTAATTGTTTGGCCATGTTGTCATAATGCACATTTTCAGTTTGAACAAATTTTTCCATATCATGAACATTTTGCAGGCTTACCTGTCCCACGACATCTTGTGTGAGTTCGCCAAGTAACGCGCGCATGGTTCGTGGACTCAATTCCGTCACATCGGTTCATAACGGCTTTGATTTTGTCCCTCCGTTGTTGGTGTATTTTGTTGTTCTTCATATCGCTCGATCACGGATTGAATTACCGGCTTCTTTGGTTCCTTATCTGAGTTCTTGTGAGGCATATTGTTCCACTTTCTTGTATCTTAAGGGTCCCACCGGGCGTACCAAATTGTTTCGCGCAGAAATGTGTGTCCTTCGCTAACAATTAAAAGATTCAGACGATGTGTAAGGGACGCCAAACCTCTTGAGACAAAGTCCCAACAAGGGGTGTTTGATTTATGAAAATTACAATAGTGACAAAGGATGAAAAAGCAAAACGAAATGCCTCCAAGGGGCACAAGCACACTAGAATTTACTGTAAAGAAATATTTAAGACTAAATAGAATGAAATTACATTTTCTGCTTTTTTTCGAGAGTTTCTTCTTTTTCTTTTCCTTCAATCTTCTTTCTTTTATACTTTACCAAACGTTTTATCACGCGTTTTCCTTCAATCTTGCGTAAAAACTTCTCGTCGCCCGATTTCTACCTCATCGCCTAATAACCACTTCGCCGCCCAATAACTATCCATTTCCTCCATAATGATTCAACTGTTTGTAACTTCCCCATGATGAATCAATCGCTTGTTACTCCTCCATGATGATTCAACCGCTTGTAACTCCTCCATGATAATTCAACTGTTCGTAACTCCTCCATGATAACTCAACTGTTTGTAACTCCTGAAACGTGGGAAAAGTAATAAGAGAAAAAGAAAAACTGTTTAAGAACGGTTACTCTGATGTAGTTATTGATCGTTCTAATCACCCAATGCCCGGGCGTTTTAATCTGGGCGATATCCATTTTTGGGCCCTATCTCGCCTGGGTATCCATTGGGCTCGGGCGATATATATTTCTAGGCTTATATGCTTGAGTACTTTTTATGGGCCTATATGTACAATCTTTCTTATGTCTCTTTTTAGGCCCTTGTTATTTCGTATATCAACAGAATATTTTATTAGTTTCTATTTATAAGTAAAAAATTCCTTTTTTAAAATTTTTAGTTTCAAAACACGCAACTTTTTTTTTAATTTTGACTAATTAAAATATTATTTAATTTAACACTTACATATTATGATCAACTTAAATTATAATTTAAATTTAACCAAACATATATGGGAACAAATCTTGGGGACTATTTAAACAAAGTACAAGCCAACATGTGATTTATCAATTTAGTGCCCGTTTGATAGAGATTATAAACTGGTTTATTTGACCAATATTGGTTTTTTTGAGTTGAAATTGTTGACTTTTCATGTTAAAAGTGGGTTGAAAAGTCAAAAATTACGGCTGAAAAAAAACCAAAATGGGTTTATAATCCCAATCAAACAAAGCCTAAAAAAATATAGAAATTACTACAAGAAAAAATTAAGAGTTATAGAGACGATTTTTGTCGTCCATATAGATAGAATTGTCGTCGCTAAAGGGCTACAGGGATGACATAGTCGTCTCTAACGATCGTCCCAATAAGCCCGTCCTAATAAATCAACAGAGACGACAATAGTCGTCCCAATATATTCACGATTTATAGGGACGGCTTTTATCGTCCATCGTAGCCTCTTATTTTCTTCTTTTACTTTCGCCCAAATATTCGTTTCAACTGATTTATTGAGACGACAAATTATCGTCCCAATATATGTTGAATCTCTCTTTATATCCCACTTCCAATTTGAATATTGGTACGTATTTGGTCTCGAAAACTATTGGCATGTAAGAGGCAAAAGAATTAAAATTGAAATTAAGGGCATGTTCGGTAGAGTTTTTTGAGAAAAAATGGATTTTTTTGGTTACTTTTGACTTTTCAAATTTTTTTTGTAGTGTAAAAAGGGTTGAAAAGTCAAAAATTGGAGGCAAAAAAATGATTTTTTTTAGAAAAAAACTCTACCGAACAAGCCCTAAGATTAATGTTACTAAAACACTAGAAATTACTGGTCAAGATAACAATTTTATTTAAATTAATGAATTAAAAAATTGCATCCCAAAATACAATCCTAACGAATTACATAAAAATCCCACAATCAAGCTAATTAATCCAATCAATTTTATTAAAATCCTTCATCAAATAAAGGTAAACGAGGTTTCTTCGAAGGCATAATAGGGCTTTCCACTTCTTGATCACCAAGAAATTGACTTGTCTTCTCATAGTCAACGATCAACACCAATTGGAATTCGCGTAGTGAGCGGTGTTCGGATCAAAATCCCTTGGGGCATGGTCAAGGCCGTTGATTGGGCACACCGCCATCGGAGGAGGTGACACCACTTTTGAAGATTCCGCCGTTTCCACCGATGGTACCTTCGTAGTGGCGCCGCTTGTGACCACCCAAAGCCTGGCCGTTGGGGAAAGACTTGTGGCAGACAGAGCACTCGTGAAATCTGCCTTTTGGGTTCAGAGCAGATACATTAGAAACGGTGCTACCGACGGCCGTGGTGGTGGGTGTCGACGTGGAAGGATTGCCATCGTCTGAAGCGGTGGAGGTGACTATGGAGTTCTTACGGTGGCTTGCTTTATGTCCGCCGAGTGCTTGGTAGGTAAAAGCCTTGTTGCACACGCTGCAATTGTAAGACTGGTTCTGGGTCGGTGGCGGCGACGACGTAGTAGAAGTTTCTGTTTGCTTCTTGTTATCCTCTATGGCGATGGTAAGATTGGCATTTGTGGTAGTGGGACTGGTTGTATTTATCGAAAAAACTATGGGCTCTAAGTCGCCCCTTTACATTAAACACACACGAAAAAAAGCGCCAAGAGTAAAAGCGCGAATTTCAATTTTTTCAATCTATTGAGAAGCGCCACAATTTGATTCTGTAGGGACGACATTCTCTATCGTCTTTATAGGTCTGTAATCTAAGGAGACGACACATACATTGTCCCTATAGATACTGGACCGATAGGAACGAATGTTAACTCTATTAGGACAATGAAGTCGTCCCTCAGTAGCTTACAAAAAGGGAAAAAATGGCGCCATTTCTTATGACCTACGGGGACGAATTTTTTAGGCTATAAGGATGATATTAGTCGATTTTATTTCTGTAGAGACGACATTCCGTATTGTCTCTATAGGTCTGTATTCTATAGGGACGACAAAATAAGTCGTCTCTATATATGCTGGACTTATAGAGACGACTACTGTGTGTTGGGACGACCTTTGTCCTTGTTATAGCTATCACAATCTTTAGGGACGATATTTTATTGTTGTCCCTATAAATTCTATATATAGAGACGAATTTGGTGTCGTCCCTATAGATGTTGTCTCTATAGCTCTCTTTTCTTGTAGTGAGACTATACTATACTCATACACACTCATCGTGAGACTATACTCTACTCATACACACTTTTATTTGTTCGATTTGTCCACTTCGAATATCACATAACATGCAAGTGTATAATTTTATTAAGCTTAGGAAGTGACAACATAATACAACCAATTCCAGACGGTCCTTAAGCGTTTTTCTTCAGATTTAAAACATGCACACAAACAAATAGAATTAAGAAATATAGACGAGGATCAATAACGTATACAAGAAAATTAGCAATAATATAAAATCTGTTTTCAATCTTACTATATTAATCGAATCTAATATAAGTCTTCCAAACTATGCAATTAACAATAACTATTCACAAGACGACTAAACTATGTCATGTCTTAATCATGCAAGCAAAAATTGTAGGTTACATATAAGGTACAATTTACCAAAACCTGCATATTCAAATAAGGAAATTTCGTGATTGTTGCCTCATGCTTGAAGGTTAAAAACAAGTGTCAAATTTTGTTTCCTTTTTCCTCTTATATACGCTCAGGATCTAAATATACAACATAAAATCATGGACATCAAGAGAGGAAACTTAGCGTTTGTTAGGTAGGATTTAAAAATAGTTTTTCAGGAGATTTTGAAAAAAATTGGTGAGAATGTGTGATTGAAAAGTTGATAAAAAGTTGGGCTTATAAAAAACTCTTTCAACCAGGTGCTTGTTAAGTTGATGGAGATTAGAGGTGACACAATTTATTATGTTTGCAATAAAATCTTCCCATAGACCTAAAACTAGAATATCAGGTCCACAATATATATAAAAATGTTTCCTAAGAAAATAATCATAGGAACCGAATATGGAAACTGTTTCTACATGTACAACTTGGCCTGAATGTTAAGACATGTGAACTACTGTTTATGAAATTGTGCATTTGATCACACATTCTGATAATGAAGCTTTTTCTTTGTAAGTTATTTTTAATTAATCTTAACTATTTTTTTAAAGCTTAAGCTTTAGCCAAACGCATTATGTCTGCTACTTCAATTAATTATATAGTTAACTATTTACTTATACCTTTTACTTAACAATTTACTTATAACTTTACATGTTGTCTGTTGTTTCAATCAATAAGATCATCTGGTTTTTGGGTGCTCATTCTTCTATTTCTTGGCAATCTATTTTGTAATCTATGGTATTTACTTAGATTCAGAAAAAGTTATATATACTTATTGATCAATATATGGTGCAGAAATGAAAACTACCTATTCTTTGGTAAGGCGGTGCATGATGAAATGACTAGGATTGTAAGATCATAGGCTGCTGGAAGCATAGAAGGGCAGCAACCTGAATTTTAAAACCACAGACTGGAAGCATAGGCGTTATATAGGATGTATATTTTAAAACTAGAGGCTGGAAGTATAGGCTGCCTCGCTCACTGCAATTTTGGGAAATTTTTTTAAAACTTTGTTTGCAATTTATAGTCGATTTTAAGAGGTGTACTTCTATGACTGTTTTAACCCCAAGTTAGAGGAATGAAAATGGTGTTAGGCAATATTGTGAAAGAGAGAAATGTGAAATAAAATGTCCTCACATGGAGAAGATATACAAAAGGCAATTTTAAAATAAAGAGACGAATTGAAATGGCTAAATTCCATCTTCAGAAGTAGCAAAACAACTATTCTTGACCGGCTCGTTGTGATGATTTTGAAAACATATTATAATAAAAATCCACGAGCATGCATGCTAATTCTATGCCCCGTTTCTTGAACACCTACGATATCTCGCCTCCAAATATGCCAAAGCTCGATCCTCTACTACAAACTACTCGCTATCAACCAAAACATAAGAAAATATTATCTTAAAGACTATGGTCGATTTGAATTAAACATATATTTCGGAAATATGTACCTATTCTCGCTTTTCATTTATGTATTTGGTTGTTTAATCATGAAACAATGCATAGTGAATCCTTATAATTTTGTACCCAAAATCTAGTTATGAACATCTCTCGCTTTCGACGAGTATATTTGGACTTGTGCCCGAGTAGTTGTATTGCCTTTTGCCCATCTTCCATAAGATATTCTCTATGTCAAATTGTAATCAATTTTTATAACTCTGAATTGCAATCAATCTTTATGGGATTACTAGTTCTACTTATAACTTGAGAAAATAGTTATGGAATATTTTCTTATAGTGCATAGATAATCTTTAAGATAATTTTAATTAGCTTACGACAACCGTTAATGCTCAATCATCTACTATAAACTACTCAACCACTCAGCACCGCCAAACTATCGTAAAATCACCGAGAAACCTTAAACCTTCAAACCTTATAGTCCAATCCACTCGAGAACAAACAAGGTTATGAAAGAATATAAAATTTTCTGGTTCATCAGAAACATCAGAAACACACTTCCCTAGTTCATCCCAAACATCAGAAACTTACGGTACAGAAAAATTCATTAAGTGCTGATATTTAGCATACATAGTCAAGTAAAACCGCATATATAGTTTTCAAACACAATATTAATTCAATTGTAAATAAAATCGCTATTAAAAGAAAAACAAAATCGCTTGATTGAAAAATCTCCACTTTTTCACGAAAAATTCTCTATTTGAGACAAGTAATAATAATCAAGGTATACACATCAAATTTTATTCAACACACCATCACATCCCCAGTATAGTTTTCAGTTCTCCACTAGGAAAGGATGGGGAGGTTCGGATCCCCCAACCATATATAAATAACTTATAAAAATACAGGGGAGGGGAGGGGGGGGGGAGGGGGGAGGGAGGGCCATAAAACCTGACCTCCACTCGTAAAAGTTAAAGCAATCAAATAAATGAATAAATAATAAAACAATAAATAATGAAGTACTACTTCCTAAACAAATAGTCCTAATAAAATTCTATATACCCCTAACTGTAGGAAGCCCATGTCTATCAATCTGAACTAAGATGCGGTAATGTCACGGTAAGTCCTATGCGCTGTACTCAAAATACCAACGACGTTCCCAACCCTCTGAAGCAAATAAGTCAACCACCTGATTGCCCTCGCGATAAATATGAGAAGTAGTATCACGGTTGAAAGAAATGAGATGTCTAATGTGGCGAATAGTGGCCTGAATACACATCAAAAGATTCATATCTCTTCAACAATTAAAAATCAATCAAAAGAAATGAGATTTCAAACCTAACTTTCTCCTCTTGTGTGATTGTAGCTCTAACTTTCTCCACTTTTAACAAAAATTTCTTTATTTGGGCAATTGCTTCTACAGAGTACTAGAGAGTGAGGTTTGGGAGAAATTTTTGGTCAGGGCTCCCACATCGCAGAGAAGGAGATTTGGGATGTTCTATGAAGGCAAGAGATGGGAGGATGTTAATTTGTGAGAAGCCGGTTGGGAGGGAGGGATTTTAGGCAGAAATAATTTAATATTTAATTATGAGGGAATTTTTCATTTTTCATATAAAACGAGAATTTATTTATTTATTTATTTATTACCTTCAAATACTCCGTTTGTATGGACTAAAAAAAACAAATAAGTGAGAATTTTTCTTGCTAGATATTAGCCTACAAACGTATTAATTTTTTTTGTCTGCAAAATATACATCTTACTTGATGAATTTTTTGTAGAGAAAAATGCACATATTCGTAGGCACAAGTCCTCTCATTCTTAAAAATTTTGGAGCAAAACATAACCCTACAAAATATCCTTTTGGTGGGGAAAAGTAAACTCCACCTACAAATTTAAATTTGTCGCCTAAAATTTTGTAGGCAGAGTATAAAATTCTTGTAGTGTGGGCAATATTGCAATAGTTTTGTGATGGCAAATGGACCGTCACAAATGTAGACGTTGCAACAGTATGGACCTATAGGGGTCTTCACGAAAATTATTTACTACGATTTCTCAACAATTAATTAGTTACTAAAAGAAATTGTTTTGGGCCTATTGGGGTCGTCACGGTATGGGACTATGGCTAAATGAAATTATTTTGCAAGTAGAAATGAAGTGCCAAACTTTACAACTTCAATAAATCTAGGCAAACAAGAAGCAATATAAAAAAATAAAAAGAAAAGACAATGGAACACAGATTATAATCTACAAATAAAAAGCAATTAATTGCATTCCTTAAGCTAATAAAAAGCAGTCAAAAGCAACTAATTAACAATCATTTGGGCCATGGTACAACATTAGAAGCAAATAATTTTGAGAACAAGAACAAAATTTGGATCACCAAGAACTTACCTGATTCTGAGAAAAAAATTGGAGGCAAAACATGCAATTTAGCCTTTCGAAATTAAAAATGCGACTTGTATAATAATAATTTCCAGACTAGATAAAGTATTCAGAAAAAACTTTGACAAATGTATGAGGTCTATGCTGAAAAGGCATGTAAGAACATCATACGACCCCATGTTCCAACATATACTTCATCATCAATTGATGACATTGACTTATGGAGTTACGTTAGTTCACGTAGGGGTGGTCGGTTATTCTTCTGCTTCTTCCCTTTCCTGTTCTAGTGATACACTTGTAGAGTTAGTTAAGTATTTCGCATATGATATGCTTAGTATTTTAGATGACGAGGAAAGAATTTTTTTTGATATACTATGATGGTGGAGACAACATAAACGTCTATACCTAATTCTTTCAAAAATTGCACGTGACAATTTTTTGGTGTACAATTTTAACTCCGCCTATGTTCAAAGTAGCCAGTCCTAAGCCCGAAAAAAGAAAGAGAGTTTTCAACCTTTAATTTTTAACATAAAATATTTCCGATACTTTATTTCTTTTTATTTTAAAATTTTTAACATTTTGGTTGGACTTCTTGCACAACTCGCCAGTTCGGACCATGAGAAGGATCTTCAATGTAGAACACTTGTTGTGCTTAGGTAGCAAGTATGAACTGGTCATCCTTGTACACCTCTGCACTGACGTAAATACTGGTAACGTTATTCACAGTTACCCTCTGTCTCCCATCATACCTAAACCATTTAAATTGGAACATAAAAACTAAAAGTTCTACTTCGAACTGTAGCTCCAGCATCTCTTGTAGTAGCCCGTAGTAAGTTTCATCCCCAATCCCTGGGACAGACGCATCATTGTTCTGTGTTTTCCTTCTAACATCACGACCATATGTTTGGAAGTGAACTCTATTTACAACACATGCCGTGTAAGACATAACTTGTATGTAATATCCACTAGCCAAAGAAAAGAACCCATGAGAAATTTGAGGGGCGTTGCTTTGGCACAAAGCATATACCCGTAATTAGGGTGCTTTCTCGGAATACTATGTCTCACACAGCTTAAATGTGCTAAAATGTTTGCAGGCGTTAACTGACGAGGAGGAGGTCATCTCTCTGTCCTTCTGTTGAAGTCTAAATTGCTCCTAAAATGATACCTAGACGGCAGGAACCGTTGGTGACCCACGTAAGCTGTCTTACCTATCACACGAAATGAAGGTATCTCCTCGTTGCATGTATGACATGCCATGTACCCCTAACCACTCCAACCTGACAGACTACTTATTGCTAAAAAATCGTTAACTGTCCACAACAACACTGTACGCATTCTGAATACCGATCTATTATTGGTTCCAGTGTCACGTGTGTCAATGCCAATGGTCCACAACTCCTTCAACTAGTCCACTAATGATCGTAAGAATACATCAATGTCCTTACCCGGTACTTTAGGGCCAGGTATTCAGAGAGTAAGCATGATGTATTTGGGTTTCATACATAACCAAGGTGACATGTTGTAAACTGTTACAACTACTGGCCACATGCTGTAAGCTTGACTCGTGTCTCCAAATGAATTGAATCCGTCTGTCGCCAAACCTAACCAGATATTTTGGATATCACTTGTGAACAGTGGATGTTCTCTATCAAAATCCCAACACGCTTTTCCGTCCACGGGATGCTGCATTTCATCTTCATCTCCAGACCATCCTATACTATACCACTGCATGAGTTTTGTACTATCCTTCGTCACGAATGTACATTTTAGTCTGGAGGTTAAGGAAAAATATCACAACATCTTATGCGTAATATTCTTCTCGTTCACTCTCCCAGAAGTATGCACCTAACGACTTTTCTAGCAGATCGGACAAGTTTGTCTTTTAGCATGTTCACTCCAAAACAATGCACAGTCATTCTTACGTGTATGAATAGATTTGTAACACAAACCAAGTTTCGTCATCATCTTCTTAGCTTTGTAGTGAGAGTTCACGAGGCTCATATTTGGGAAAGCTAACTTCGACAGCTTTAAAAGATCATCGACAGACTTATTTGTCCATTTGTTCACAACCCTAATATATATCAACTTCACTAAAAAGTTTAAGGACGAAAATGATGAAACTCCTGGGTATAGTTCTGAATGTAGAGCCTCAAACAATTTGTTATAGTAATCATCGGTGTCTGTACCAACATATTCATCACCGACTATGTCGTCCATGACATCCGTCATCTCATCTTCCACACCTGCTCTCTCATTCTATGTATGCACATTCGTAGTCTGAACCTCGGTCTCGCCATGGTATATCCACGGTAGATAACCCTCCGCCAAACTATGATGAAATATGTAAGCATCAACAATTTCCAATGGATGTATGAGACTGTTTAAGCATCTTGTGCATGGTCATTTAATCCTCCTCCTGTTGTTTACGTATGACCTCGCCCAGTTTATAAATGCTTTCAAACCGTTTTGAAAATCTGGCAATTTTGTCCAATTTCTAATTTTTGTCCAACTTTTATCAATATACATACTTGAAAAAGACTATTTTTTTTTTGCAGTGAAGTATAGAATTTGCAGAAATACATTGATGAATAATGGAAGAAGAAAAGAAGAACTGAAATAGGAGATTGAATTTGTAGAAATATAGAGATAGAGAATGAAGAAAAAGAGCTCAAATGGAAGATTGAATTTGCAGAAATATAGAGATGGAAAGATGAAAAAGGAGATTCTATAGCGGCGACAATGTTGCCTCAATAAAGCTAGTAAGTCGTCTCTAGAGATAAGAAATAGATGCCAATATTCTCGCCAAATTTGACAACTCTATAGCGACGACATTTGTCGTCTCAATAGCCTTGAATACATATTACGAGAAGAATCATGACGATCCGCTATATCGTTTGACTAAAAACTATGGCTATAACTCTATTGCGGCGACATATGTCGTCTCTATATGTACACAAAAATGGCGCGACTTGTTCCCTCCATTTAGGATATATATAGATTCACAATATTAGCAACTATAGTTAAAATATAGAGACGACCAATGTAAAAATGGCGCGAATTGTTCCCGCCATTTAGGATATATATAGATTCACAATATTAGCGACGATAGTTAAAATATAGAGACGACCAACGTCACCGTTACACAGTTAGAAAATATAGCGACGATTTTTCATTCTCGTTGCTAATATCTAGAACAAGTAGTGGTGACACTATGTCGTCGCTAATGTTGTCGTCGCTATATGTACCTTTTTTATAGTGTATTTACTACGATTTCTTATTTAGTTATTGAAGGAAATTGTTTTGGGCCTATGGGAGTAATCACGATATGGGACTATGGCTAAATGAAATTGTTTTGCAAGTAGAAATGAAGTACCAAACTTCACAACTTCAATAAATCTAGGCAAACAAGAAGCAATATAAAAAAATAGAAAGGAAAGACAAGGGAACACAGAAGCAAAAAGCAATTAATTACATTCCTTAACCTAATAATAAAACCGTCAAAAGCAACTAACAATCATTTAGGCCGAGGTAGAACATAGAAGAAGCAACTAATTTTGAGAACAAAATCAAAATTTGAATAAAAAAGAACTTACATAATTCTATTTAGGATGAAGTCAAATGGGTCCGACCAAGGTAACAGAAAGTCAGCAACCCAAATTATATGACTCTTGATGGTTGAGAAGCGGTGAGAACACGTCAGCAAGTGACCATATAAGAAAGCAGTTTTTACATCCATTTGCTCTAGTTCCCATTGAATTGAGCAACTAATTAAGAAATCATCAATCTCATTTTTTTGTATTTCACTACATTGAGAATACTACAACAAAATCTCCATTTCGCGACAATATATATTGTGACATACATAAATTTGTAGCAATAAGTGATTTAGTGCGACACTTATTTATAGTTTGTCGCAAAAATTGTGGTGAAAAAATAAGCACCAAAGAAATATAAGGCGACATAAAAAGTTGTCGTGAAATGTCAAAATGTGCGACAAGTAATAAAGATTGTCGCCAAAAACATGATGAGAAGCATGACGCCAAAATATTTTTGGCGGGAAACTTATGGCGACAAACTTTAATTTTGTTTGATACAGTTTCTTGTGATGCAATAGATCTACTTTTGGCGACAATGAACATTTGTTGCTAAAAATTTTAGGATGGAGGAAAAAATTTGCGACACTTATATTTGTTATTGCTCTAACTTGTAGGGATGGTGGAAAACAAATCGTGACATCCACATTCGTTGCCTATTAGTCTTTGTAATTAACACCATTTTTCACCAGTCTATTCTACTATTGTTCATAAATAAATATTTCAATTAATTAACAAATCATAGTAAATTATTAATAAGTATGCATAAACATGCAATTGTATTTTTTTTTTGTTCAATATGAATTTATTTTTTATATTATTTTATTGTGGGTAATGTATGAATCGTAAAATTTTAAAATATTTAAATTCGATCTGCAAAGATGGGGGAAGAGCCGTCAATTTTTTTTACAAATAGTTCATAGTAAGATAAGCAAGCCCAACTATAGCAATACCAAATGCATTAATCGACATAAGTAGGAAAGCTTGTTGTCTAGTATAGTACTATCACAAAATGGTACCATAAATAAGTGGCTTTGTAGAACTCATAAGTTAGAAAAATAATATAAAGTTTAAATTAGTTTTAAGGGTGACTAATAAATCTTAACTAGGCAACCCAAAAATACCCACACTTGAAAGAGAATTCCATCCAAACCATTTATCTTAGGTGTTTTAAAGTAAAAAGAAAAAGTCAAAAATTATAATACATCACTACCTATGTGTAGAATTCGAACTTCGTAAATTAAACTTAATTTAGTCCAAACTAGTCTTTTAATAACTACTACTAAGTTTTAAGTGTATCAATTTTAACAATATTTACTAGCTTGCTTGCTAAATCTAAAAGTGACAAATTTTTATTTTATGTGAAAAAAATTATGAAGGAAGCAAGGAAAAGACCAAAGATCCAAAGTCTTCATACAGTTCATACATTGACAAAACAAATGGGTAAACATAAGTAGATATTTGAAACTATAACTCCAAATAGAACAAGAGAACAAAGAAAAATATTTAGAATAAAAAAGAAGAAGGAAAAATGATAAAAATCTTGTAAAGAAAGAAACATAATGAGGATTTGGTCCATAAAATATGTTGTTCTTAACTGTATTTTCAATGAGCGAAATAACAATAAGAAGCAAAATTAAATAGTATCATTTGAAATGTCTAGAGTCAATTAAATACAACCAAACTATATGTCTAAAAATTTTGACGTTCAAACATCAGTATCAATTGTCCAAAAACAAAAACATTCAGATGTGTAAAAAAAATTCATGTGTAACAACTAACAAGCATGTTCGAACACCACCCCTCCCTCCCTCTCTTCCTATATATAAATATACTAGTCTTAGTGACGTGCGTTGCACGTAAATGAAAAATATAGGAAAAAATTTCAATGTTGTCAAGTAACTCGACAACATTATAAAAAATAAAAATAAAAATAAAAAAAATTCAAATTTGCTTATAAGATAAAATAAAAAAGATTAATGAAAAAATTGAATGAAAAGGTGTAAAATAAAAACAAATAAGGAAAAATAAACTTAAAAAAAATTGTCAAAAAGATTAGAAAAAGAACAAAAAAAAAAAAAAAATTTCAGATGAGCAGGTTCACGCGCAAGTTGTTCGGCGATGAACAGTACTTTTTTTTTTTTTTTTTTTTTTTGGGCTTTTCCATTTGCTTTGGTTTTTTCTAATTTTTTTCACTTGACAAGATTTTTTACACTGTGTGAGTTGAGCCGGTTTGATACTTTTGGGAGCTGGCCACTTAAAGTCTTTGAATATAATTTCATGTTTCTTCAACTTCATTATGCAATAAGATACAGACTTCATTAGAATCTCCAATTGCTACTGTTTACGTATTGAAATTTACACAATTGCAGGAAATTTGAAGACATATTTGATGTAGATCATTTTATTGACTACTTGAAATATGATGTGCAAATTGTTCGGGATATCCCGTAATGGTTTCTCGACAAATCGAGAGTACATGTTGAAAATAAATGGCGAGGAAGAAGATCGAGAGAACGATTCCAAGAGGTTGTACAAAGAGCATTTGAAGAGGCTTTACGGGTGTGAATTGGAAATCAAATCAACATGACAGTCCTCGAATTAACTCGACAACCATATGGTTGTCAAGTAACTCGGCAACCATGTGGTTGCCAAGTTACTCGACAGCAGCCCATTCTCTCCACCAAGTGGTTGCTGAGTTCGATAAGAAGGAGGCGAAATAGAGGGATGGGGATTTCTAAAGGTTGGTTGTCCCAACTATTTTCTAAAGGTTGGTTGCAGGCTCTCGTCTCGTTCATCCACATCAGGGAGCAAGGTTTTTCCTTTATTCTTAAGGAAGGTTTTGTCCCTTTACAAGCGAGTCAGCTTCACATACATGCTATGCACGTAATAGTAATTCTCATCTTCTGCTACCAAACAAATCAATGAAAGTAATTGTTTGCACAATCACGTGTAAAACTTCACTAATAACATAAAATTGATCCCACAGTTTCATCACGCAGCAAAAACTAAATCAACTGGATAATGGATAGATGGTGGTCCAACTCGACAACCAAAATTGGTTGAACTTAGCAACCAGCTTGGTTGCCGAGCAACTCGGCAACCAAGCATCGTGGTTGCCTAGCAGCTCGACAACCACGCCTGTTGCCGAGCTACTTGGCAACCAAATTGGTTGCCAAGCAGCTGGGCAACCACGCCTGGTTTTGAACCTTAGGATTTGTTAGATAACTCAGTTCAGGCTTGGGTTCGATTTTTGGCAAAACTTGGCATGGTCTTTAATAAGCTCACATTATGCTGGTTTAGAAATGCTATTAAAGATTAATACTTGCTTGTGAGTTGTACAATAATATTTTGTCCTTCAAAGTTTGTGTGCCTTTCTGTATTGTTTCCCTTTCTCTTGCACAGTGCTAACCAACATGGAAGATCACATATGGAATTGTTCTTCTCAATGCGGTCCACGTGTTTTTATAATTAATTGTTTTCGCCAAGTTTATATTTCTCTGCAACTGACTTGCTATTTTTGTTCTTGATATATTCAAGTTTTGCCTAACAACCATCTTTCTACTGAACTTAATATCTAACAGGCATCAGAAAGGATAACAAATAGAGGTTTAGCCTATTGGAAGAAAATGGGGAGGTTCTCATACGTGCAAACCAAGGCCACACCATAACAGTAATGCATCGTCTAAATATTGCATTAGGACTGCATTTTAGGCTGTCAAGCTGAAGTATTTGAATATTGAGATGAAACTAATAATTGAAATTTGTCTGTCATTTCTGTTATCAAAAATATTATTGCTCCCTTTCATGTTTTTCTTGGTTGAAGGAATGAATTGAGATTTTTAATTGAAGTTGGGATGCGAAATTCTTTAACAAATTTTAGTAGTATAATACTGAAGTTTTAATTCTCAGAATTGGTGAAAGTTGAACCAGCTTTGAGGGAATTTCAAATTCTAAAAATTTCTATTAAAAGTGTCTCAGTGCTGCATTTGTCATGGTTCATCAGCTCAATATAATCTTTAAATATACGTTTATGAGTTTATCAGTGTTTGAAAGCTGCTAATGTTGATGTTGATTGAACTCTGAAAAATGCATTAGTAATGAGTAGTGGAGGCGTTATTTATCCAAATGAAAACAGTGGCTTCAGAAAAGGTAGAGAGAAGACTGAAGTAGGTAATAAAACAAATGATAGTTGTAAAACGACGGTGTGTTGGACGAAAAAATGAACAGCAAAAAATTTAAGACTCTTATATTATTGTAAGGATATATTCACACCTGCATGCACGCACACACTCTCAAAATACTAATTGGTGCTTCTTAAATATTTGTAGTTGAAGAATAAATTTCAAGATTCCAACTCTGCCAAAAGGGAAGGTACTCTCTCTATGCAGAGCCAGCAAATAAAGCAAATCAAGCAGGTACTTTGTTAACCTCCAGAGATCCATGGATATTGCATCCTTTGCCCACTTCATCTTCAACTTCATGGATGAAACCTTCTCTTTTACACTAAATAGGAACATAACACAGACAAAATCTGTTTTTTTAAGCAATAAAAATCAGATTTTGTTGAATATTTGAGTAAAAAATCACGAGAAAAGTTGGGGACAATCATACAGCTCTCTAATGGAGAAGTGTTTTAACATGCATTGCTGATTTAGTGAAAAATCAGAATATGCTAAAGAGTAAACTCACAAGTAATTTATTCGAAATAAAAGACGCACTTTCTCCTATAGTCAAAAACTTGGAGCGATGTTAGATGGCCTAGTTGTCAACAACCTCAATAAGGGTTGGCTCGTAATCACTGGGTGCCTCGAATCCATGGAGGTTCATCACAGTAGCAGTGACATTGGCAAGCCCACCGGGCCACCACCAGGTATATCTTTGCGGAATCTGACACCAGGTGCAAGTCCAGGACCACCAATTGCAATAGGAACAGGCTGAAGTGTGTGAGAAGTAAGTATTTGAATGTTGCCACTCTTGTCAAGAAGAGTTTCTCTTCACCATATCCTCAGCATTTCCATGATCAGCAGTCACAACATATATGCCACCCACTTGCTCGATCGCATCAAGGATTATCTTGACAGCCTCGTCAGCAGCCTTGCACGCCACAATTGTTGCTTCAATGTCACCAGTATGCCCCACCATGTCACTATTAGGTAGGTTAACACGTACCTGGTGGAATTTGCGGGTAAGGATGGCATCTCTTGCCTTATCAGCAATCTTCAAAGCCTTCATTTTTGGCAGGACATTAAAGGTAATACCAGAATCACTTGGAATTTCAACATATTCTTCCATTTCTGGCTTAAAGTATCCCGAGCGATTTCCATTCCAGAAAAAGGTAACATGACCAAATTTTACTGTTTCAATGCATGCAAAAGTCCGGACTCCATGATGCACTAAATATTCCCCAGATGTTCTGTCAATTTCTGGAGGAGAAACAAGGTAGCGACTGCGAAGTTTCAATTCACTGTCATATTGAAGCATTCCAGCATAACGGATTTTCCGAAATCGAACTCGGTCAAATTTATCAAAGTCCTCCTACTCAAGTGCCTTGGCCAGCATAAACATACGATCAGCCCGAAATTTGCAAGTAACAACGGCATCACCATCTACAATAGGCCCAACAGCCTTTCCACTATCATCTACAATAACAAATGCTGGTAAATACTGATCATTTGCCTTAGGAGCCTCTCTCAGCTTCTTGACAGCTTCAACAGCACTCTTAAACTTGTGGGTTGCTTCTCCAAGCACTTGGGCATCCCAACCTCGTTTCACAACATCCCAATCATTCTCATAACGATCCATTGTAACTTGCATGCGACCTCGGCCAGATGCAATCTGGGCATCAACACCATTCTCACGCAACTTTGCAAGATCATTTTCCAGAGTCTCCACAAAGCCTACACTTGAGCCATCCAACACATCACGTCCGTCAGTAAGAATATCAACATGAATCCTTTTGGCACCACGCTCACTAGCACCTTTTAGCACAGCTGCAACTGATCAAGTCTAGAGTGGACACCTCCATCACTTAGTAGCCCAATGAGGTGCAATGTTCCAGTCGCAAAAGTATCCTTAATGTGAGCAAAACCCTCTCCTTCGTAGATTTTTCCAGAGGCAAGAGCTAGACCAACAAGCTTCGCACCTTGTGCGAAAATCCGTCCAGCACCAAGAGTGTTGTGACCAACCTCACTGTTGCCCATGTCATCTTCTGTGGGCAGCCCCACACCATTTTTTAGGGAATCCATAGTTGGAGTCTGTGCAACGTGGATGCAGTTGTACTGGTCGGGATTGGCCTCGCCCCATCCATCCAAAAATACCATTGATATGATTTTTCCGTTGGGTAGGTTTGGCTGATCATTCAATTTCCATGAAAATCCTGAGGTACCCATCTCTCTTGTGATTATGAACAAAATGCAGAAAAAGTTGGATGTGCCGATGTATGAAAGTGGGTGAGTGTGTGACTTTTTGTTCAAACAAAACACAGACAAAATCTGTTATGGGGAGAATTACAGTCAGGGTGAGTGTTCTCACTGGTACAATGGCAACGTATTTAATAATCTACAACCGCAGATGACGTCTTAAAAAAATTCCCAGAATATCCACAAAATGTACCAAAAACTAAAAATCTCTGAAAAGAGAACACAAAAAATAACCACATAAATCAGATATTTGCCAAGATATAATGGAAGTTGTTCCTCGGAGAAGTCCTCAGTTGCAGCAGGGGATGAAAATTTCAAGGGGTTATAGCTGCCGACAGTGAGGAAGGAGTCGCCTCCGCCAGCATTGAGTGGAAGACTGGGGTGTTGCCGGAGACGAGGAGAGACAGGGAGAGTAGGAGGGAGGCGGTGCACGTGAGAATTGGGATTTCAATTCGAAGGCGGGTGAAAATAGCGTGTGAGTTTGGTCCATAAGTGTGAAATTGTATGAGAAAATGAGGGGAAATGAATTTTTTAGAGTTAGGTGCGGGAATTAAAATTGTAAGATAGAGGGAACTGAGTTTAAGTGGATTTTAAATGTTAAAATTAGTTGTTAAATGTTTATAAGTTATGGATATGAAATGTTGGATACTAAGTGATAGTAAATTGTGGGTCTACGAAATATGTGGATAAAAAATATATTTGATCAATTTAGGGCTTGTTCGGTGTAGATTTTTTTTTTTTCTAAAAAATGGTTTTTTTGCTCACATTTTTTGACTTTTCAAACTTTGTTGTTGTGTAAAATATTTGAAAAGTAGGTAAAAAATGGATTTTTTCTGAGAAAAAATGAGAACCGAACAAGCCCTTAATTAGCTACCATAGCCAATCAAAATATAAGAAGAAAATCAATTATTTGAAATTTGTGTATAATTATTTTTATTATTTAAAATTTATTAAATTGTTACAAAATCATATTTAATTAATTGGTAATATAATTTTATTTATATTTTCTTTGATGTGGTAAATTATATTATTACTAGACAAATATTTTAAATTAATTATTGTACTATATTTGAGTGTCTCCATGATAAGGCAAACCCTCTAATTATTTATAGGGATTTTAAGTCGTCCAATATATTACTAGGAAAAGGATATTCTCCAAAACTTTCTGACTTTGGACTTGCAAAGCTAGGTCCTACAAGAGACAAATCACACGTGTCCACAAGGGTTATGGGTACTTATGTTATTGTGCTCCCGAGTATGCCATGACTTGTCAATTGACAGTGAAATCTGATGTCTACAATTTTGGGGTTGTGTTCTCAGAACTTATCACTGGATGTAAAGCCATTGACAATATCCAACCACATGAAAAATCATGGGTCAGTTTTACTCGAAACAAAATGAATTAAACTTAATGCAGGTAACTCCATAAGTACCTCGGATATTCGCCTCTTGATTGTTGAACAGCTTATGCTGGCAAAAAATGCTATTTTACTTACAAAGCCATTCTCATTCTCAAATAATGATATTACGCCTTGTCAAAGTAGTGAAGCTACAAACATTTTCATTAAAGAAATACTTGATGAGCATCTGGTCCTTCGGTAATGATATGGCGTGAAATACTACATATTGCATATTAGTTAATGTGCATACTATATCGTAGACCAGCTTAGGTCAGCCCACACAACTCAAGTTCACCACAGTGTAGCATTTATCTTCACAGTTTTCTACAGTGATGAGATGCTATCTGCAGACCGTTGTGAAATGTTCTACGTGGTCAGTATCATAATCATGATCGACATACATTATTTTGATGTAGCATCCTGTCTGTACGAGTAGAACCAACATAAACTGCTGTGTTGGCTCTTTGCTTATCTCTATTGCCTTTCAGAACATAAAGGAGGAGCTCCTCGATCTTAGCAAGTCGATCAGGATCATCTATTGCCAATCCATTTGCTTCATCAGTGATGTAAATAAGCACTTTCATTTTTTTTGTTTTATTACATGTTTTGGATGCGCTTAATCAAGTAAGCACTTTATATGATAAACATTCTTGTTGGCCAATACACACACACACACACACACACATATATACATACACACACATATATTATATATTCTTCAATTTTTTTGGAAAATGTAAATGAAAGTTCATGACGGTCATCTAGGCCGTGACAAATAATGTTACACAGTGATATAAAATAAAAAATCGGTATAACAAATGTTGATTTTATGATGAATCTTTTAAATTATAATTTTAGTAACCAGCGATTGCTAATTTAGAAAATGTATTTGACCCACCAATTGTTCTCAAGTACCGAATCTAATTGCAATTAGTATACTTTATTTTCCGTTGCTGAAATAAATCCCGACATGAAAAAAAGCGCTTTCGACGCGAAATTAATGAAAACAAGCATTCATGAAAACTTGATCAACTTTCCTTTACGATTGGATTAGTTGAGTGAATAGATTGTTACTCTCTTAGATACCAATTAATAAACATAACTAAGTAGCAAAAATTATAAGAGAATCAGTGTTCATAGAAAGTTAGGAAATAGTATGCCCGGCTCACCAGGTTCTACCACAGCAGGCCCAATCATACTCAAAAGAAGAGTTTGATCATAGCTTAGAAGGAACGCTAGCTATATGCTTATCACATGTAAGTCGAATCTTGTTTTCGAGGAATTTGGTAGAAGGAAAAGCGGCTCCTAGCTAAAGGTAGCTTCTTTCACTCAGAGTTGAGAACAAAGTATCGAACTAGTGCGCATAACACATGGGAATCTTTTGAACACTACAGGGCAAATCCTAAAGAAAGCTAAAAAGCGTTGTTTGATGAGCCAACGTATTAGGTAGTTGGTCAGTTAAAGCGTTGTTTCAAAGGAATACTATTTCCTGCTCTGTTTACTTATTTTTTTAAAATATTTTTCTTTTTTTAAATCAATTTAAATTAAAAAACATAAACTAAAATAAAAAATATTATTTGGATTTTCTAAATTTCATAAAGTGTAACTAAATTGGATTGAAGGAATCTTCTATTAAAATTTTATAGTCGGATACCCTTTTTGCATGAGTTAATGAATTTGATAACTCGAATTGAAATAACTGAACCGAAATTAAAGTCGATATCTTCAGTTCCGTATTGATCCCATACTTAGAGATGAAACTAATGGTTCTATGTTAAATATACTCATTGCTAAATTAAGATTTTTTGGAATTGAACCATGCCTACCCCCAACGTTCATATGATTGAGATTGAACTAAATGATATCTTAACTAAATTTAACTATATTGTCTTGAATTAAATCAAATTAAATAATTTACAGACAACTATTCCAACAAATGAATCCGTTGGAAACTATATAAAAGAATAAAATAATTACCAACAGATAAAATTGTAGGTAAACTTTTTATGCTGTACAAAAACATTATCAAATTTCATCTAAATTTCATTTCCCTCCCCCTTGAAATTTCAATTGCCGCTTATAATTTTTACCCTAAATTTTTTTCATTTTCCCTCGTTATCTCTACTGTCCTTATCCACCACCTCTACCTCTACCTCCACCTCCACCTCCACCTCTCCTCCACCCCAACACCACAAACACAAACACACCCCCATTTCCCTTTCCCTGTCCAAATTCCCAGCTTCATCTTTACCGCTTCCTCAGAGGCGGATCTAGCACTTGGCGAGACCCCGCGTCCGCCCGTGCTGAAATTTAGCCAAAAAAATGGTGTTGGCTTCATCAAATTTTTTTTCCTGCATGTAGTGTATTTTTCCTGCGTGTAGTGTATGTATATATTGTATATATAAAATTTTTTGGGATGAAGATGTGTGTGTGTGTGTGTGTGTGTGTGTGTGTGTGTGTGTGTGTGTGTGTGTGTGTGTGAGAGAGAGAGAGAGAGAGAGAGAGAGAGAGAGAAAGAAACACCATTTTAAATTCAAAATTTCACTTGTCATCTTTGAACTTTGAGAAATTAAAAAAATAAGATAATTACATGAATAAATCCTCAAGTAAAGAATTTATTATTTCTCTTTAATATGATAATTGCATAATTTTAAGGGGGGGGGGGGGGGGTCAAAATTGAAGAATATAAAAAGTATTTATTAGAATTTTTGCTCTTTTTTTTTTTGTTATATATTTGACTTTATTTTAAGTTTTTTCTTATCATTTTTGTCTTATTTTAAATTATTTTTTATGTAAATCTTTATCGCCCTCACTGAATCACTATCCTGGGTCCGCCCATGGTGTTGGTTATCGTGTATGACGTGTATTTTATCATGTTAATGAATGATTATCTTTTGTTGGCAGACATTTTCAGAGCTCAAAGAGGAAGATAAGGGGAGGCTTCATTCGAGGAAGGTAGGTTATTTAAACTACCAAATTTGTTGTTCTTGTTCGTTCTCATTTTGACTAAGACACTGTAACTAGTCATCAAACAGAAATTATTACGGTTTGTATCGAATTATATTTCACTATTATATGATTTTTTTGTTGCTTTATAAGTTACGTATTTATTAAAAATATTTTCACATCATTTTTTCATAAGCATCGTCCGTTGACTGACCGTTGACCAGTCAACGTCCGCCCTAGCTGAACTTCAACCCTAGATCCGCCACTGCGCCTCCTCTCTCTCTCCCTCCTCCCTCAATCCTTCTATTTCTTTGCACATCTCAATACAAACAGCAGTCGATTTTGAGGAATTAGATGAATGTATTTTGTATTTTGGTTTATAGGTTTGATTCATGACTGATTCTACACTAAGGATGTGCACACCTTTCAAAAATGGCAGTGAAGCTGAAGAGCCTTTCGAGCTTAATTTTCAGGTACCCTTTTATGAGTTTATATATTTTTGTGTCTTTTGAGGTTTTGGATATGTTCATATGATGAAATAATGATTTGAATTGTGTTTTTGGGGGGCATGATTAGTTTGTTGCTATGATTCAATTCTTCTCGTTTTTTTATTTTAATTTCAATCCAAAAGTGGTTATTTTGTATGTGTTTCACATGAATGTGTATCTTTCGCTAACAATTAAAGGATTCGAGACGATGTGTAAGGGGACGCCAAACCTTATGAGACAAAGTCCCAACAAGGGGTGTTTGATTTAGAAGACTACGATAATGACAAAGGATGAAAAGAGCAAAACGAAATGCCTCCAAAGGCACAAGCACACTAGATCATCAGTAAAGAAATATTTAAGACTAAATGGAATGAAATTACATTTCTCTGCTTTTTGAGAGTTCCTTCTTTTTTTTTTACTTTGATCAATCTCCTTTCTTTTATACCTTGTCAAACGGTTTTATCACACGTTTTCCTTCGTCTTGTATAAAACTTCTCATCGCCCAGCTTTCTTCCTTATCGCCCAAAGAACCACCTCGCCGCCCAATAAGCGCCCATTTTTCCATAATGATTTCAACTGTTTGTAACTTCCCAATGATGATTTAACATGATGATTTAACTTCTTGTAACCCCTTCATGAAGCAATCACTTCGTCACTCAATAACCGCCCATTTCTCCCATGATGATCCCAACTGTTTGTAACTTCCCATGATGATCCAACTTCTTGTAACTCCTTTATGATAATTCAAGTTTGTAACTCCTGACAACGTGGGAATAATGATAAAAAATGAGAGAAACTACTTATGAACAGTTACTCTTATGCCGTAATCGACCATTCTAATCGCCCAACGCCCTGAGCGTTTTTGATCTGGGCGATGTCCATTTTGGGCCCTTCCGGCTTGGACAATTTCTATTGGGCTCAGATACTGAATTTATTTGGGCATCCGTTGGGCCCGGCGACATATTTTCTAAACCTATATACTTGGGCATTCGGGCATTTATTATGGGCCTATATGTATAATTTTCTTAAGTCTCTTTTAGGCCCTTGTTATTTCATATGTCAACAATTACCCCCAATATGGCTTGATTAAAATAATTGCTTATTTAATTAGCCATATTCACTTAGTGGCGTTTCGTCTTACGAAAGTTTTTGGCGCCTTAAGTCCTAAATCCTAAAAGCACGATTTACATAAAACCAAAAAGGCGCCATTACCAATGCCCACGTCCAGCCCCTCATCATCGTCCCTTTTCTCCCTCTATAAAAAGGACACTATTCATTCATCTCTTCTTTACCTCCCATTCATCTTCATCCTTCCAAACCGATCGTCTCACTTGCAATCTTCTTGTCCATTTTCGAAACCATGTCGACGTCAGGAGCTTCCTCCAATAAAAGATTACTTTCAAGATTTCCAAGACCTCCCGACCAAACCCCACGTAAACCCATCAAATCTTCTACCTTCTAGGCCGGATATGAACGAGTTCTACTTGGGCCCGTCGTTCGAGTGATCGCAGACTCTATTGGGCGATCGGCCACGCGCCTCCGCTTTTTTTCCTTGTACCCAAGGACCTCCTTTCTTGGACCCATTCTCGTTGAAGCGATTCGCGAGAAAAGCATTCGCACATGGCCCAAATCGATACCACCTTCCGCCTCCGGCATGCGGCGTATGATGAAGCATGCTCCTTCAAGGCGCTTTTTGATCGTGCTAGGATTTTCGATCTTTTGAAATTGCCACACGTCCCCTCTATATGATCCAGTTCTTTTCCCCATCGCCCTAAGCTTACGGTCTTTCGAGTACAATACCTTCGTTTTCCCCCTTCGCCCAATGTCGATCACTCTACGGGATGTTGGTGCTTTGGTTAATCTTCCTCCTCTGGGCGATACCATCTCTCCTGCTATATTGATATCCTCCCTCGCTCCAAAGTTTGATAAGAAGTTTACGGACTCCTATTCAGGCATGCAAGAGCTCTATGATAACACGGGCAAAGATCCCACACATGCAGAGCGTGTGGCTTTCCTCCAAGTTTGGCTATGTAGGTACATTCTTTGTGTTCCTAGTCTTAAACCTTCCATGGCCTATTTGCCTATCGCCCGTGAGTTAGCTCTTGGTAGGTCTTTAAACCTTTGTTCTCTGCATTTCGCCGCCTTCTATAGGCATGGCTTACCTTCAACATCGACTTAGGACCAATGCTTCTCCCTCTTTGAAGTGGGCCTCTTTAGCTCGCTTCAATTGTGGTTGAGAGCATACTTTCCACAACTTGGTGTTCCTTCAATTCCCCCTGTGTCCGTGAGTTGTTACGGGCTAATTATTAACCAATTAGCTCCCCGTGGATATGTCTAAACCGGACGTCTTTACATTCTTTTATAATTTAAATTCAATTCCCTCGTTCTTTCCTTTCTCCATTCATCAAGTTCCACCTCGTCCAACCTCCTCTTAGTTTAAACGAGGTGAGTAATGTCTTGCCCGTTTGGGTCCAATACTTGACCGGGCGAGAATTGTTTCATGACATTCTCACGGGCACTAATGCCAGCGGCTGGGTCAAGTCTATGCTCCCAGGTTCTTTGCCCGACAGCTTGGTTTTGGCCAAACTTGGCCCCTTCCTCCTTGTTACTCAAAGAGTTTTCAAGAACGTTTTCATACCATCACCAAGGTGGAAGCCCAAGCTATAGATGAGCGTAATGCTTCCTTAATGAACGGGTTTTCTTTGGCTCCTTTCAATCCCACTTTGGCCGTTCATCCTCTTTTGAACAGATTTTGGCCTTGGTGAAGCGTAGGCTCTTCTCTACTAATGTCGCCCAAGCATTCCACATACTTGAGGGGTCGTGGTCTTCGAGGACTTCCATTTCTTCTCCTCCGATTCCTATCCCCGCTTTGTGCCCATATCCGCCAAACAACCCGCTCCTTCGTCTTCCCCTACAAAGCCCGACAAGTGCGCACGTGACGTTCTCGCGCACTTACCATTCAATCCGGTTCTCCTCCCGCTCATCTTGGAGTTGCAAGAGGTACATCCACCGTAAGCGGCTCGCATCGGACCCATCGGATCAAGGCGACGATGAGAGAGTGATGATGATGGTGCTACTCCTCCTCGAAAGCGTAAGAAAGGTAACTGATTTTTCTTCATTTAAAGAACTCTTTAGCATGAATATTGACGTTCTCTTTGTATTCTAAACCGGAGGGAGTTACTTCTCCTTTGAAAAATCCCCATCGTCGACCCTTCAATTCTTCAATCGTCCGAGCCGACCATAGATGTGGATTTGCCCGAGAAGGGATTTGAGAGCGGGCCGCTTCAATCGCCCGTGCACTTGAAGAATTGTCATCATTTCAGGGCGTTTCCCCTCCAGATGTAGAACCGGGTGGTAATATGTGCTTATAGTTGTAATCATTTTTCGAATTCTACCATTTGACATGGCTTTACTCTTGAAGCACTTATCATCATTTATCCTTTTGCAGAAAGACCAATTGACTTGCCGGTTGTACCTGAACCAATGCGTCCGGTTGCATCTGGGCCATCACGTTCGGATAGGGGTGACTCTTCACAGGCGGTACAATCGCCCAGTGGCACACTTCCCCCTTCTTCCTCTAAGACCACTGATGAGGTAATTTTTCTTTCGATTTCCCTTACCTTGCTTATTTCCAAAGAAACACTGAGTAATTGTTGTACCTTTGCAGATGTCGATACCATCTTGCGCTCTATTCAGGACTTGTTTACATCATGGGAACAAGTGAAGGCTAGCCAGGCCGCTCGTTCGTCTTCGGCCAGTCGTCCTTCTTCTGCCTCTGGTGCTTTCTCCATGGAAAACATGAACATCCTAAAGCAGGCAGTACTTGAATATACTTCCTTCATGGACATGGATATCTCACATGCTAGTGCGGCCAACCATCGGGACAAATTTGAGCATTTAAGCCACCAAATGGCTCAAGCACTTGAGCTTCCTTCGCTCAAACTCCCCACCGATCTCAAGTTATCGTTGAAAGTCATTCATCAAGAGATAAGTGCATTCTTTGGCCAAGAATGTGGAGCTCAAAGTCAAGAAGACTCAATATGTTGCAGCCATGACCGAAAAGGAATCCTTCACCAAGAAATCGATAAAGCCAAAAACAATTTGAGCGAGATTTCTTCGAAGTCATGGTTGAAGACTCCTTGATGATGAGTTTGGGTCGCTCGGATGAAGGAAATCCAAGAAAAGATGGACGACGGCGCAAGGCCGGTGTGGCGGCTAAGAAGCGCAACGCTTCTGCGGGGAAGTTGAACGGGCTAAATCTTTACTTGAGCGTTATTCAAGTTTAGAAGTGGACGATGGTTTTATGGATGAACTATCCGTCGCTGCTATTCAACAGCGCGATGAGTGGGAAAAACTTAGAGAGCAAATGCGCTCTATCCGGGAAGGATGTAGTTAGGATTTTAAAGTTTTAAAGACAACTTTTGTTTTATCCAGTTTCCCCTTTGTAATGGCAGCCACTTATGGCAACCAAATTATCTGATGAAATGGAAGCTCTATTTGTTTATAGAATTTCATCCCTTAATGTTTAAACCTCTAATCGTTCAAAATCCCAAACCGATTTTAACGTACTTCTTTAAATATTTGCCATTAATAGATCTCATGTGCCTCATACCATCCAAATTTTCTAAATGATATGCCCCATTTGGCAACACCTCTTTAATTCTGTATGGTCCTTCCCAATTTGGTGACCATTTCCCAAACTTTGGATTACTACTATCCAATGGGAGTATTGTTTTCCATACCAAATCTTTCGTGCTAAAACTACTATCCAATGGGAGTATTGTTTTCCATACCAAATCTTTCGTGCTAAAACATTTGGCTATAACCCTTTTATTATAATATGAAGCCACTTGTCTTTTCTGAATTTGCAATCTATCTAAAACGCTCAACTTTAGTTCGTCCAATTCTAATAAATTTTGCACAAGTAGTTCAGTATGCTCATTTTCATCTATATTATTTTGCAAACGTACTCTGATCGATTGCACATTAATTTCCATAGGCAGCATTGCTTCTTGCCCATATGTCAACTGGAAAGGAGTCACTTTAGTACTAGATCGCGGCGAAGTTCTGTAGGCCCATAACGCCCTATTCAAGCATTCATGCCAATTTCTAGCATTTTCACCTATCATTTTCCTTATGATACCCTTTAAAACCTTATTTGACGATTCTGCTTGGCCGTTGGATTGGGCGTAATAAGGCGTAGAGTTTGCCAACTTGATTCCAAACTCGCTCAGAAATTCTTTCACTTGATTCCCGTTCAAAGAAGTTCCATGATCCATCACTATAGTTTGAGGTATCCCAAATCTATATACGATATGATCACGAATGAACTCTATGACATTTCCTTGGGAAATTTCTTTTAAAGGTATCGCTTCTACCCATTTAGTGAAAAAATCGGTAGCGACTATTATAAAGGTATGTTGCTTGGATGACGGTGGGTAAATCTTTCCTATCAGGTCTATCGCCCAACACTTGAAAGGCCATGGTTTGATAATAGATACCATTTCCCTGGCTGGCACTCTTTGGATTGGGCCATGTTTTTGACACTCCAAGCAACTTTTGGCATCGAACGCATATCTCGCCTATTTTAGGCCAATAATATCCATTCACGATGATCAACCACCTCATCTTTTGGCCCGACTTGATGTGCTCCGCACACTCCTTCATGTGCTTCGCCATAACCACTTTAGCTTCTTGCAAATTTATGCACTTCAAAAGTACACCATCTCGGCGTTTCTTATATAATTCACTTTCAATCAAAACAAATAGTTCAATTGAACGTAATTTTAACTTCCGTCGCTCTTCTTATTTGGTTCTTCCAGAATTTTTGTATTTCTTCTCTCCAATCCAATGCGTCTCCATTTTGTATACAATGCACATTAAACCCTTTTCGCCCTTCGTTGAAATACATGGCAATATCGTTCCGTATCGCACCTTGAACCGTTATTCAGCATTTTTGAATAACCCGATGCCATTTGGGCAGTTCATTTGCCGATCGTTATATATTCTATTAACGATTGAAGCTCTACTTGGTCGAACTCGTCCAAGAGCTCTTGAGCGATGCCATATTGACTTATGATGAGTCACTTTGGCATTTAAACTCGCCATTCAATTCATAAATTATTAATTGAGAATCACCTCGGATAAGTCGTTTTCGTCCCCAAATCCAATAATAATTCTAAACCAACAATCAACGCCGTACTCGCTCGGCGATTATTAGTACACATTTCAGGCTTAGGCGAAAGCAAACTTGTAGCAAACCCTAGTGGGTTTATTAGCACTACCCTACTCCTGCGCCTCTAGCGGTTTTGAACCGTCAAAGTATAAAATCTGGGTTTTAGTTCGAGCGAATTGACTTCTAATTCGATTTCCTTAGAATACGTCTAAGCACGGATGATCGGCCAAAAGTTAGCCAATGCTTGATTTTTACCGCCTTTTGTGGTATGAATCAGATTTCAAATTACGGCGGTGCTAAAGTCCAAAGACCAATCCTTTGATGCAAAAGCAGGACGAGAGAACATGTACTTAACCAAATTTACTTTAGAAATTAAGTAAATAGTTACAGTCGTAAGTAAGCCCTTAATTTAGTACATGTAAAATACAAAGCAAGACATAATTTTTCAATAGCGAATAATTACATTCACACACGATGAAGTCGTCTCTCGAGATAATATATCGCCCTTTCTTCTCCAAACCGATCGTCACAGGCGACTAGTCCGGCTATTGACTCTGCCGGCCGATATATAAACTTTCATTGGCCGACCTTGGATAGGTGAAACTAATTTGGTGGATTTGACAAATATGTCTTCGAGCTATGGAAAGCCTCTTGATGCTCCTCCTTCGAGACGAAGTCGATCCGATTTTTCAACTTTAGAAGAGGCGTAGAAAGCTTTCGTTCGCTTCTGCACAATTAGATATGAAACGTCGTAAGAAGTTCACTTGCCCAAGGAATCTTTGTAATTCCTTTTGTTCTTAGGTGGTTTAGCCTCTAAGATGGCTTTTGCTTTATTTTTATCAAGTTCAATTCCTCTTTCATGCACTAGGAATCCTAGGAAATTTCTGCATTAACACCAAATGCACACTTCAACGGATTCAATTTTAATTTATATTGTCTCATCCGTTCGAATGAACGTTTCAATTGTTGGAGATGGTTTTCTTCTTTCAATGATTTAACCACTATATCATCAACATACACTTCAACGAATTCTCCTATCATGTCATGAAAAATTAGATTCATTGCCCTTTGATAAGTGGCTCTCGCATTTTTTAAACCAAAAGGCATGACCACCCATTCAAAACATCCTAAAGCACTGGGTATCTCGAATGCGTTTTATGTATATCTTCTTGACTATATAAATTTGGTTGTATCCGAATATCCATCCATAAAAGAGTACATCACATGTCCAAAGCAGTTGAATCTACTAAGGAATCTACCGTTGGCATTGGATATTCATCTTTGGCGTTGCTAAGTTCAAATTTCGAAATCTATGCAAACCCTAATACTACCATTTTCTTTGATCTGAGGCACAATATTAGACAACCATTCAACGTGTCGCCGTCCTTATAAAACCCGCCTTTAACAACCGTTCTATTTCTTTCTTTACTTGAGGCAATACATTAGGAGCAAAACGTCACGGGGGTTGCTTATGTGGTTTAAAGTGTGGCTTAGTTGGTAGCCTATGTTCTACCAAATTTTTATCTAAACGGGCATGTGTTCATATTCCCAAGCAAAACAATCTCTATACTCTTTTAACAAAGCAATTAACTGGTCACTTACCTCTTTGCTAAGCATCTGACTGACAAATGTTGGGCGATCTTCTTGTTCCTCTCCAATATTTACTTTCACCAAGGGGTCTTGTGCTTGGGCGTGCCCCGTCTTCATGACTCCTATCACATCGTCGTTCAAGTTCCTTGTATTGATGTCTCCTGCATCTAAACAATCCACCTTATTCACTTCTCGGCCAATATTCTGTTCTAACTTGAACACGGCTAATTTATCCCTTAACATCTTTATAGCCGCTTTCTTTCTTATTTCTCCTTCGCACCTTTTCTCGAAAGCCATTGACTTGGCTTTGACATCCTGAAGGTTAGGTACCTTCTTCAACATTTATTGAATATCTTTTTGCCAATCATTGGCTCTTCAAGAGGCCACTATGTTTGGCCTCATTTGATCGAACATTTGGTAAATGCATCTATTGATAATGGCTCCTCGCTCCGCCGCGATGATCCGAGTTTCTTCACCATCTTGGACTACTCTCACAGCCCATAATTTCCTTCATACATAAACTTCTCGATCGAGTTAAACTCAGTAACAAAAGGTCTATGATCCGCTTGCACCACTTTGGCTTCACCTTTATCGTTCCAAAAACTAGACACCGATGGAGTGGACGAAGGTATACAACGATTTCCATGAATCCAATCTCTTCCTAACAACACATTGTAGCTAGTCGGCCCGTCTATTACAAAGAATAATGTGGTTTTGTGATAGTTCTACCGTTACGTCCAAAGGCATTACTCCTTTGGCGAAGTCACCCCGCCATTGAAGCTCGTAAGGATAACTTCGGTGGGGATCAAGTCACTCTCCGTCTTAGCAAATTTCTTTATCATTCTAGATGGAATGGTATTAATAGCGCCCCATTATCTATGAGAACTTTGGCTACTGTGGATGCCATTGACTAGAGCCTTTACATATAATGGCCTCAAATGTTTGGTTAAATTGGCGTTGGCTTCTTAAAGATGACCCTTTCGATCGCCTCTATCTCCACTTCTCGTTTCCGTCATCCTTTGGATCGAAATGTGTGTCGAGTTTCGTGCAACATTTCGTGACCGATCTTCTGTCTTGGGGGCTCTTGAGCTTCTTTGTCGCTCACTTCCTCCCAACTCGTGAGGGGATGGTAATATCGTTGGAGGTGATCCATACTTTTCGAGGCCAGTACCCTCGTTTTCCTCTTGGGCGCCCCGTATAACACGTAATAATCAAAAGATCGCCCGGATGGTTCGCCCAACAAATCTACTTCTTGTACACCTTCTTGATACAGCTGTTTTAGCAATTTGTTATATGAAACTCCTCTTTTTCTTCTCTCTGACTCTAAGTCAATTTCTTCTTCCACATCTGTCAAGCCATCATCTTCTTCTTCTCTTCCATAGATATCTCCGGAGGTTTGCCCGATTTCTACCACGCATTCCAATGTGCACGCTTCTTCACTCTCATCGTCTTGTGGCCCCTCATCCCCTTTGCTTTTAAATTCATTGGCAAGCAGATAATTATTAGCCAATATTGGGGGTAAAGAACCAAACTGAATGGTGATGGATTGTCCAGGATCTTCTTCATCTTCGTCCTTGCTGTGTCTTTCAAATTTCGACCTACCAGAAGAATCTTCTGGAAATTCTCCTGTTGAATCATTCACATTATGTTCCTTCTCATCTTCGAGATTTTCTTTAGCAACCGTGTTGGAGAAATTGGGCGATTTGGGACGTATCACTTCTTGTTCTTTGCCTCATCATTCGTCCATAATTTTCTCGATAACGTCTCTCTTTGTGTCTAGTCATTTGATCAAAGGGTATCACCCTTCCCGCATCATATTGGAATGAGTGCCATACATTCGATCGATGGAAATTTGTGGCACGAACGTTCTATTGTTGAGCATCGGATCGCCGTTGTACACCGACCGCCATCATACATTGGCGACCCGAGTCTTTCAAAAGGAGGCCATGATACCTTTCGTCCTTGAACAGTTGGAAATTTTGGGTTGTGTTTGGATGATTGTGGTACTCCCATACTTCCGTTTTCTCCTCTTCATCTATTTCTACGCTACATCTAGCACACAACACTTTTTATTCCTTTCAAATTCTTTACCTTTGAGACGTTTGAACACTGCTGGGATGCGGTTCAAGATCTTAATCCCCATTATCGACCACCAATTTGAATTTAGGTAAACCACTTTTGAAACCTGCGACAACATATTAACTCCTAGTGGCCGCGGAAAAGGATTCTCATCCACCGCCATCTTCTTTTTAGCTTCAAAAGTAATTCATACGATTCGATGGCATCTGTAATACATGACGAAAAACCAAACAATTATTAGTTGTATGAGACCATGCATTATGCCACTTACAATATTTTTATCCTTAATTTGCTCGAGATTTGGCAATTTGTGTTTATCGCTCGGTTTTATTTGCTTGTCTTTATACAATCTATCAAATATAGTATACGCTTTGGTTACATCGAACTAAAACGTTCTAGCCTTCTTGCTTGTATCTCTCGGAGGCTCGTTTTTCGCCGTCATCCCCGAATTAATTATTAACGGACATTCATAAGCATCTCCTTTAATCAATTCGCCAAACATATTTTCGGTTTGATCATAATATTCATCCACAACGTGAACGTCAAGTTTGGGTCTCTATAATAAGTCCCTTTCTTTGGAATTTTTCATTTGTTCCTCTTCCCTTATCAAACGCTCATACCTAATCACATTGGCCGTTAATTGAAAGAGATCAGAAACTCCCTATCACGAAATTTCTTTTCAAGTCGAAACTTAAACAACTTTGAGCGATCTTAACAAACTCTTTTTCGGGTAAGGGCACAAAGCATTTACTCCTAGCGATCTTAAACCTTTGAAGAAAAACTTCGCCCATTCGGTTGGCATTTGACGAATTCGCCAAATCGGCCAAGGTGACTTTGCACTCAGTTTTATAGAATTGGGCGTGGAACAACTGTTCTAATTGTTGCCATAATCGAACAGAGTTTGTTGGCAAATTAATGAACCATGAAAAAGCTACTCTCGTTAGCGAACTAGGAAACAACCTTATTTTATGGTAATCACTTACTTCACCGCATTGCGGTGTGAATCGCCCTACATGTTCCAATGTTGAAACCTCCCTAAACCCGTGAATAGTGAAAATTCCGGCACTTTATATCCCCTAGGCCACGGATAGGCTTGGTCTATCCAATCGGGATATGGCTTTTATAGGTTGGCCTAATGAAAGGACGCATTCCAAAAGCCATCCGATCTTGCATTATCTCGGTGATTTGGTTTCTTAAAGCCATGTTTGGATCATATGGGACTCCTATTGGTTGATTCACTGTGTGGAATCATTTGAGGTCTATTGTTTAAACTCGGATTTGTGGCCAAATTACCATTACTCATGGTATTATTGCCATTTACTTGGACATTTGCCCTTCGTTAACACGTGTTGCGTTTTGTCCTATATTTGGCATATTTTCTCTTGCATTCGGCTACCCCAAGTTGGACGATCCCACATTATGACCACTCAAATTGGCCACATTGCCTCCACCCACATTTGACGTCGATGGTATAAAAGGCATTTCTATTCCTTGACTAGGATTTATAGGGTTCATTGTCGGTGAATTGTGCCCTACAACCGTCCTAGCTTGGAAATGATTCCCTATATTTGGCAAATTTGGTTGACATGTCCGCCTACTAACCTAGTTATAAGTTCATTTAAAGTACTTAATTGTTTGGCCATGTTGTCGTAATGCACATTTCCGTTTGAACAAATTTTTCCATATCATGAATATTTTGCAAACTTACGTCCCACAACATCTTGCGTGAGTTCGCCAAGTGTCGCGCGCGATGGTTCGTGGACTCAATTCCGTCATTGGCTCATAACGGCTTTGATTTTGTCCCTCCGTCGCTGGTGTATTTTGTTGTTCTTCATAACGCTCGATCACGGATTGAATTCGCTGGCTGGCTGGTTCCTTATCTGAGTTCTTGTGAGGCATATTGTTCTACCCTCTTGTATCTTCTAACACCAAAAGGTCCCACCGGGCGTGCCAAATTGTTTCGCGCGGAATGTGTATCTTCGCTAACAATTAAAGGATTGAGACGATGTGTAAGGGACGCCAAACCTTATGAGACAAAGTCCCAACAAAGGGTGTTTGATTTAGAAGACTACGATAATGACAAAGGATGAAAAGAGCAAAACGAAATGCCTCCAAAGGGCACAAGCACACTAGATCACTGTAAAGAAATATTTAAGACTAAATGGAATGAAATTACATTTCTCTGTTTTTTGAGAGTTCCTTCTTTTTTTTTTACTTTGATCAATCTCCTTTCTTTTATACCTTGTCAAACGGTTTTATCACACGTTTTCCTTCGCCTTGTATAAAACTTCTCATCGCTTGATTTCTTCCTTATCGCCCAAAGAACCACCTCGTCGCCCAATAAGCGCCCATTTTTTCCATAATGATTTCAACTGTTTGTAACTTCCCAATGATGATTTAACATGATGATTTAACTTCTTGTAACCCCTTCATGAAGCAATCACTTACGTCACTCAATAACCGCCCATTTCTCCCATGATGATCCCAAGCTGTTTGTAACTTCCCATGATGATCCAACTTCTTGTAACTCCTTTATGATAATTCAAGTTTGTAACTCCTGACAACGTGGGAATAATGATAAAAAATGAGAGAAACTACTTATGAACAGTTACTCTTATGCCGTAATCGACCATTCTAATCGCCCAACGCCCTGAGCGTTTTTGATCTGGGCGATGTCCATTTTGGGCCCTTCCTGGCTTGGACAATTTCTATTGGGCCTGTATACGAATTTATTTGGGCATCCGTTGGGCCTGGCCGACATATTTTCTAAACCTATATACTTGGGCATTCGGGCATTTATTATGGGCCTATATGTATAATTTTCTTAAGTCTCTTTTTAGGCCCTTGTTATTTCATATGTCAATAGTATGAAATTTGTTCGAATCATGAATTGTTAGTTTATTCGTTTTACATACTTTTTTCCAAAAGATATATTCAATTTGAATACTAATTTTTTCATATTTGATTAAAGATTATCTACTTCGCACCGCAAGCCAATCTTGACCTTATATCAAACTAAGGCTCAATATTTAACACAGTTTCTGATTGCATGAAACTTTGAACATTCTTTCAAAAGCATGGAATGGGTACCTTGGAGTTAAAATTATGATATTGTAGTATCACGTGTGATAGCTCATGTATAAACAATACGGTCATGTTTTGGTTGCAGTAATGAACACGATTCCGCAGTAGAATGGATAAGAATACATTGCACATTTAAATTAATATATGTTGCCTGATAAGGTTAACTTCCAACTTTCCTTTGGCTGGGGAGAAGGCTCTTCCAGGCCAAAGAGAGAGGTGGAGGTATAGAAGAGGCAGTTTATATTCATGCCAAATGGAGAGAATAGAATTTAACAATGATATGTGGATAGATGCAGGTTGTAATCTTAAGTTTTGTGATGGACTGGAACCCTGCCTTTGCTTGCATACATTCGAGTTGTGTATCTGACATTTTTTACTATATAAGACATTTAAGACTTTAAATTTGTAGCTTGCTAAGATCTATCACATGCTTTATGTCATGTTTGGTATTAGTTTGGCAAAGAAAATGGCAAAATTGAAGTATTTTAGAACCCAATTTGTATATATATTACTGGTGTCAAGTTTGATTCATTAAAGCATGAATTTTACTGACGTGTTCATCCCCAATTTTTTTTTTAATTTAGACAGGGTATGCCTTACTGAATTGGATTTTTATTGAATTTGGCCATTTTACTTGAGATGAATGAGAGTCCAACCCCCATCCCCCGTCTACTCACACACCCCAAGACCACAATGTTGAGATTCAAGTTATTGTATAACTTTAATGTTAGCTTGCTCCTTTGAGTAGAAGAGTATGATTGTCATTTTCCAGCATACTCCTCTTTTCAGATTGTAGCTCAAACAACTTTGTGCCCTTCAATTGAATGAACTGCCATAATCTCTCACTCTCTTTCACACTTTTTGAGTTTTCATTTTAACAGGTATTTTTGAGCGATGGAAAGTCCTTCAATGGTGACAGTTTAGAGGATATTAAGTTGCAAGACATAAGTTTGCATACCAATCCTGCTTGTGTTGGTGACATTGGGTTATGCAATGGAAAGTCCTTCAATGCATCTCCTCCATACCAGTTAAGATCCAAAAGGACTTCTGTTCTTAAGTCTGTGGAGAAGCAGCTGTGAAGAAAAGGCCAATTCTAGGGATTTTTCACTCAAAAGAATCCCTCTTGTGACAAAATTTGTCTACACACGTCAAAGACGTGTATGACTTAGAATGTTCACCTAATGAAGGTTGGAAATAATGCTGAAGTTTGTTAAGATCTTCAGGTGGTGTATTGATTAAAAACATAGGTCATGAGAATACATTTAGGATGCCTCCTTCAACTGCCAAAGCATACATTTTAAGGTATGTCCTGATTTTCCAATCTTAGGATCACGGAGAAGCACGGGTCGTCCTGATTCTGTTTTATGTTTCAAATAACAAGCAATGAATTCTCTTTATTCTCGAAATGTCACTGGAGTTGTAATTGATTTGTACACATATCTCCTTAAAAATAGAAATTGAAATGTGGTTATATCGGAAGTATAGTTTTCCCTAAAAAAAAGGTCACGTTTTATTATTTCCCTTGAGTATTTCACATAAATGAATGGGTTTAGGGGAAATATAGATGTAATACCCAAGCCTCTCTTTACTCACTTGGCCAATATAATTCATCCATTATATATATGTATGTGTGTGTGTGTGTGTGTGTGTGTGTGTGTGTGTGTGTGTGTGTGTGTGTGTGTGTGTGTATATATATATATATATATATATATATATATATATATATCATTCCTATGTTATTTTCGTAGTATCATCATGCCATGGCTCATTTTACTTATCACGGTATAATTTACAATTGGATTTGTACATTCTTGTACGTTGTTAGTTGTCAAATTTCTCCAACTTAAAGTAATAATTTTGTATTGGAATATAGAAGAATATATGGTGAATAAGGTATTGGACATTAATGGGATAAGTGTCGGATACCGATAGGATAAATGTTGGTGGTTTAGCAAATGCCACAAACGTAATCGGTAATCTTACACGCTTTTAACTCGGTTTGATCAAGTTGGCCCAAAACCCTAGGTGGATGATCAACATATTGTGGAGATATTTTATTGTATGAATGGTTTTTGAGGTTATATGATAAGGATAAGAAAGATAGGTGATGATCAAAGTGTAATAATTTAACTAGGGAAGAAGTGAGTATAGTCGGGTGCAATCGGGAACAGAAATTAAACGAGCGGCCCAAAATTTATGTTGAGAATTAAAGTAGGACATACTAGCAATTAAATTAGGTTGCAATTAAGAAAAAACCGTAGTGGCCACACCTGATGTAGGCTTTAAATGATGAGTGTAAGATCAGATTTTTCTCAATTGAACACCTTATACGTAGGAAGACCTCATGCTTGTGACTTGAACTTATCTATCGGCCTCCTTATCTAACAGACTTTCACACCTTATTTCATTCCTCTTACTCTCATATTAGCACTTCTAAGTTGGCCTCAAGTAAATCCAATTGTAAGAGAAAGCAAAGGAAGCAAAAAGTGACAAGTAAACCAACAACTTGAGATTGAAATCTGGAAAGGTATATTCTCTCGCGGTTTTGGTGTAATTTCTTGTATGTTTTGAGTGTATTATGAGTTCTAAATGATATAATCTTATTTATAAGGATGTTAAGGAGTTATTGAAGTTAATTACTATGATTAAAAGAGGATTTCAATGGTAGGTTTTTTATTAAAGCAACAAAGGGCAGGAGCTGGATATAAGTGTATATAGCTGAAATTGTAGTCAACTTTTAAAGATAATATCTTTAACATAAGATGAATTTGTGATTCTATATTGAATTCCCAACATGTTAAGGAGTTGTATGTCAATTTATAGCTGTTTTTATGATATTTTGGAATAGAAAACAAGCATGAACTGCCACAACCTACAATCTGAAAATTTCTGGCAGCATGTAGTTTATAGGTTTACCTAAGGTTCTTGACCTATAATGCTTGGCAATGCAACTTTAAAAGGTTATTGAGTCATATTAATTTGACGAAAAGATGTTAAGATGATTTTATGGTTATAGAGTTTGAGTTATGGCATGCTAGTTTCATGAAACTCCATAGCAGCCATTGTGAGATCAAGTGTTCCGTGTTCTGATTTATGGGTTGATCTTGTCACAATAATTGCCCTATTCTGGTGAAACTATAACATGATTACCTTTATATATATGTTACTTACTTGTGTTAAAAATTCATGGCTCATTGGATATGCCTAAGGACATGAATAGACTTAAGAAATTGAATCATGGCAGCAACTCAAACATAAAACCAAAAGCTGTCCATGTTTATGTTCTACCTATTTCCAATCTCTAAATGTTGTTATTGAGCTATGATGTTTGTGGAATTGATTTGGTTATATGTTAGGTTCATAATGCTTCATCTATAGTTTGATTACATGTACTTAACTTGAGAATTTACGGAAGTTGTAGACTTGCCTTCAGGTTGTAGTGGTAACTCAAAGTATAAATATTATTTGGATTACCTTGGTATCAAAAATCTCAGCATGAGTACTCGAGGATAAGTATTAGGTGGTATTACAGGTTAATTACCATGCATAAAGGAGGAGAAAGACTCGACTTACACATAGAACAAGACAAACTCAACACTTAAAAAGATAAGTAAAAATCCGTTTACAACTACAAATCAAAGACATAAGATGTTTTGAAGTAATTTCTATTAATCCTTGTTGTGACACTTTCTATATCCTTTTGATGAGTTTATTATGCATTTGACGTGGGTCACGATGATTGAGAAGTTGTTTTTTTTTCAAAAGCACATTGGATACTAGTTTGATTAAGCATTCATGAGAATTTACACATGCATGCATGTCATATGTGTATAGTTGAGAATATTGCATGCACGATGTAAATTGATAAATGAATTTACAGGATAAAAATGTTTTATTGACCACTACTAGTGCATTGAGGCATGCGAGGCGTGCTTATGTGATATTTGTTGGTACCGCAAGTGGGAGACTTATTGAGTGATCACAAAGAAAGATAGGGTAGGGTAGGGTAGGGTAGGATAGGGTAGGAGAGGGAGGAGAGGAGAGGAGAGGAGAGGAGAGGAGAGGAGGAGGGGGGGTCTTTTGTGGTCATGGGAGGGTGGTTCACTTAACTATATCCTTGTGGTTGAATATTGGTGCCGCGGGTGGGATACTTCTTGAGTGATCACAGGAGGAGTTAGGGGGAGCTTCTGGTGGTCTCAAGAGGATGGTCCACTCGACTGCATTGATATGATATTGGCCAATTGATTACTGCTTATTGATATTGATATTGCTCAGAGCTCTTTTCCAGTGTATTGTAGCTGGGTCAAGGGTCCAATACAAAGAAAATATTTTTAAAAAAATGTTCTCGAGATCATTTTATGCATATTTGAATATATTATATTTCTGTTGTTGGATGTTTCAGTACATCCTATATTCACACTAATCACATATATAGTTTTTACTTATTAGGCATTAGCTCATATAGTTCTTGCATTCTAGGTGATCATGGGGAATCTAGTGCCTAGTAGATAACTTGGCTGGCTGTTGGAGCTCGTGAAGGTTTTTGAGGCTCAATGAACATGGATGATGAGCTGTTGGGTCACTTTTGTGGATTGTGTTTTTGGTTATTAAAGTATTTTATTTGATGATTTTAAATGGCGATATTATAATAGAGTACTTTTGTAACTTTATTGTAAATAAGTATGGTTTGATGTAATATATTATGTTAAATATGGGTTTCAAAATATACTAAGTTATGTGTGAAAAGTTGGCTATTATCTTTCATAGTGAAAAAAAAAAAATGTTTACACACGGGTACATCTGGTGATGAAAATGTTTCTCCACAAGTACATATACATATTAGGGATTGAAAGAGGGTGTTACAATAGAGACATAGAAAATAGAGACATAAATGAATGTTTAGGGGATGTGTACTTCAGATGGTTCTATGATAGTGTCAAACATCTAAAATCGATCAGACTGCATCTGGGTTCGGATCAAGAACCGGAAACCAGATCCATATCGATGCATCTTCCTCTCCTTCTGCTTCCATTGATTTCCACACTCTGTGCCACCGTCTGAAGGGGTGTGTGTGTGTATAGATAGATAAATAAATGCACACATTCTGGTGTTTGCATGTGCAAATGTCGGATTGTTTGAATCATGGGACATAGGTTTGCCTTTTTTTGCGTCTTTTAGTGTGATTGGTGGTTCATGATCAGATAATGTTGGTTGAAGTTGAGAAAATTTACGTGGATTCTCAGTAATTGTTAGTCAATTCGATATTAATCTTTTGGTATGGTGATTAATTTTTTGATTAGATTATGTGTTCCAACAAATTTTAATCTTCTCATGCTACTCTGAGGCAAGAGAGGAAAATGGAGATGCCAAGTGTTTAGGCATGCAGGATGTTGATATGGCACGAGTGTACATGAAGGATCACTTAATTCTTCACCACCGGGAGCTGGGGGTTAAGCATGGAAGATATCTGGATATGAATGGAAGAGGATTATGAAAAGAGAACAGGAGAGGCGGTTAAAGCGAAGTTTAGACAGAATTATCAATATCAGTTTATACATTTCAAATCGTAGCCATCCTAATTCACTGAACCATATATAACCTTAGAGTATCATGTACAATATTGGTTAATTAGAAGAACTTTATCTTTCTGTGAAGGGTAGGGTAGCTGTGGCAGAAATTTTGTTTTTGTTTTCGTTTTGTTTTTAGCAACAAGTCCGGTGAAATGATATAACTCAAGCCCGCAATGAATCAAATCAATGTATAAGTATCCAAACTTTACCGTATATCAATTAATTTTTCTTCCTTGCTTAGAAATGGGCTCGTAAATGGAAATAAAGATAATCAAGCCTTGCATCTCACCTAAATAATAATTTTCTAGGCTCATTATCATCACTCTGAAAGCAAGAAGGTAGCAGGTGATAGAACTTCAAGGCTCATGAGACTATAATGAGTTATATGAAAGGAATTTTCTGACTTATTTAGGAGACGGAGGAGGGAGGGGGTAGCAAGGAGGACACGGCAGGCTGCTTTAACGTAAAATGCCGATTATCAGAATTATTATCTAAAATCTGAGGCTGATGATACATCAAAATAGAAAATGGAATACATGAAAGCTTGCTTTGAATTCCTACGTAAATTGTGATATAATTTTGACCAAACTCACTGCTCCAATGTGATAAAATCTTGGCTTTCACAAGCTATTGCATTCAGCATCTTACCCCTGGAAGACCATCCTTTACAAATTTATAATTATACCCTTGCCAATTAGAAAAAAGGTGGGATATATGTGCTACAGATCTGAAATTAAGCATCAGTACAAATTTATAATTATACCCTTGGAAGTCAACTTTTGATATTTTATCCTTTCCTAGTAGATTTTGTTTGCTTAATAATGAAACACCATTTTCACTAACGTGTCCTAATATTTTGTGCCATAAGTTTGAATGAACAGCTTCAACGTTGCATAAAAGATTAGTATCTTATAATGATGTTTGCCCCTAAGAGGATGTATAATCTACCCCTTTTGACACCTTTAAAGATCACTAAGGACCCTAATATCAATTTCATGATCCGATCTTTAATTTTGCATTCATATCCCTCATCATCTAATCTTCCTAATGAAATTAGATTCTTCCTAAGGTCAATCACATTTCTGACTTTTAAGTGTTCTAATAGTACCATTAGGAAGTTTTAACAGAACAGACCATATTCCAAATATAGGACAAGATTGATTGTTCTCCATATAAACATCCCTACCATTGATTTCTTTATAGCAAGTGAACGCATTTTTATCGGAACACATAATATAAGGACGACCAGAATCAAGAATCCAATCCATTTCACATTGATAATCATAAGTAACATAAACTTGCACATCATCAGAAACATTTGCAACATTTGCTTGATTTTTAGAATTATTATTAGTTTTATTTATTTTTCTTCTTCAAATCATAACAATCTTTTTAAAAATAACTTAATTTTCCACAGTTATAACGCCTTTTTCGACTACAATACTTACATCTTGATTTTTCCTTCTTTTTACCATTATGATTATGATTTTGGTGGTCTCTTTTTCCAATCCTTCCTCTTACAAACATATTTCTTCTTTATTTGTGGGCCAGTTCTCTAGATCTTAATGCATCTATTATAATGAAAATTGATAAATCTTCTCGACCATATTTTATAACATTTTTGACTCCTTAAAACGATTCAAAAAAATAATGTTAAGTCTTAGCCAACAAACTTCTTATCAATATTTGACAAGCTTTGCACAAGTTTAATAAATTCATCAAAATTATTTTTTGAGGAATTCATTATAAAGCTGAAAAGTCTTTAAATCAAATAAACCTTGTTTGGTAAGGTTTTAATCATGAGAAGATTATACGCAACACATGCGACCTATAACTACACATCTCATGATCTTTTATCAAAATCTGATTAATTTTTTATCAAAATGTTTGTCAAACCAGCCCTAAATCAATAGTTAGGACTCGAAAATATATTGTGAGCACATGATTCACGAAATTACATTTAACTCAAGTAACGTGAAACAATAGGCAAACACGACACTTATATATTCTTATAAAATAAAATTATTACAACCTTTAATATGTTCGATACAAGTAAATTTCCATAGATAATCGTTTCTTTCAAATCCAATAGCTTCAAGAATCAGCAATCGGGCTTTTGGAGAATGCATGGCAGCCAATATTGAAATTGATCCAAGGAATTTCGCATATAAAAATGATTATATTATATATAAAAATGTTACTTGGTTTACTTCTTGAACCGAGTAATCCAAATAATTGGACGGCTTATATGTTATTTAGCTAATAATTGTACTATGGTCATTGAATTTATCCAAATCATTGGGCGGCTTATATATTGTTTAGCTAATAATTGTACTATAGTTATTGAAAAGTATTTCCATGTGTGTGTATTTTGGGTTTATTAAGAAAGATTGAGCAATCATCTGATGTCAATCGTTGAACTAAGACATATACATTTATTAATATAAATTTAATTTTCTATCAGGGTAATTTAGATTTATTTTCACAATTTTTATAAGTGGGTAACAACAAAATTTAAACTAAAAACATTTGTGTACTTAGAAGCAATTTTGACCCGTATAATCTAAAACTAAAAGTTGTTCCAAAGGGAATGGATTTATCTATTAAATTCAAGCTTTCAACAAAAATATTTTGAAACTTAATTGTTGTGTGATTTTAATCCTGCAAGTAGACGGATCATTAACAAGTGATAAAATGATGTGTAGAGTGTCGAACCCATGAGGACTAGCTACCAATTAACCTATTAATTATAATTCGAGTTTTAACAAAGTAAAGAACACATATTCATTTCTAATTTTAATTCTAAAACTATTCTAATTATGTTTAATTAAATCTAAATTATCAAGCAATCAAAGTAAATTCGCGAGAACGAATTCAAGTTTTACTAACACCGAATTCACGAATCCACCTATACGTTCCTTAATCAATTATCCGTTTAATCACTTTTGCTTATAATTACTATAGATTGAAAGTCTCTATCGATGTTTAATCAATTCTATATTGATATGCGAAATTAATTATCTCTAATTAAGTTTCGAACATAAAAATATGTATTTAAATCAAAAGAACACCTAATCGAATTTCATAAGGCATAATAGTAATTTCTATCTATTATTGGACTCTATGTTATTCAAAACCACGTGCTTATCTATATTGAATCTCTTGACTTCAATAAAGATAAAAAAATATTGTAATGGTGATCAATCATTAAAACATTAGAAAGAATGAATAAAGAATAATCAATCAACAAGCAATTAATTACTAAAACAAAAAAACTTCTAATTAATTAAGAACATAAGTTTTCATCGTTCATCATAGCAATAAATAAATTAGCTGGACATGATTTTGTAAAATATTATAAGAATTGTATAAATCATGTTCCGAAAGAACAAGAAGAAAAAAAGATTACAACCCGTGATTCCGGCTTAAGATTCTTCAATCTTCGATTCTTCCCTTGTATATTTTGTTCTCAAAATTCGTCTCCCTCACGATATGTGCTCTATTCTGCCTTTTATACTCATCTTCCAACTCTCCAGAACGTGTGTTTAAGTTGTTACTTATCCTGGACTTGGTAGAATTCTATTTGTACCAGAAATTGCCAAACTGCTGCCCGACTTACCTATGTGATCGCATGGTTTTAACTAATTACGTTCTGCAGCAGAAATTGGTGTCTTGCGATCGCAGTGTTTATTAACCATGGGATCGCATGGTTAATTCTTGTGATTTTATACGTTTTCTCTTTGGTATTTGCATGCCAAGTCCCTCAAGTCTCTTTATTTTTGAAATTAAGTCCCATTTTCTTCTGTTTGCTCTCTTTTCGTTAGATCAACACTTGATTTTGGTTATAATCCTCTAATGATAAAAAGCAATACGTCATTATACTGAAAATAAATAAGAGTACTCATAATCGTCCCTTTTTGTGAGTTCTATTTAGGAACAAAATTGTACTTATCAAACACCTCCAAACTTGAACTTTTATTCGTGCTCGAATAAACTAGCTAAAGATAATCATGCACATAATGACAAAAATAATAAAAACAGTCACAATATAAATAGCTTGCCATTCTTGCTTCTGGCTTTTGCAACAACTTATAATTCATGACGAGTGTCCAAGCATTACTATTGCAAACATGATTCTACTTAAGCCATACTTGATATGTGTGTGAGAGCGGTTAATCCGATCTATTTAATTTCTATGGTGGTGTTCTCTTTTCCATTTGGTCAACTTTTCATTTTCCTCTCGTAAGGTACACTTTCCCCCAAAATGATGTTCTCTTTTAATTTCTGAGATTTTGGTTCAAATCTTACATTTCACTCATTATTTTCTTTTTCGAAGCTGGTTGAGAAAGCTAATAATCGTGACAAACTAAGTTTATGAAGATTCTCTTATTTTTGAGTGCTCTCGACCAGGAAGTTTCTACTAAGTAAGTCAAATCCATTAGATATCTAATCCACCTGTTTAATTTGCAAAGGATTTTTCACTGACTTTAGTAAAATTTTTTAATATATAAATCTTATGTGCAAAACTCAATCCTTTAAACTTTCTAGATGACTCATGTAATGAGCTTTAGGTCGATGACTCCTAGGTCTTTTGAACCTTAGGGCATCGGATTTTGAAAAACCCCTACGGGCCTTTTCACTCAAGTAAAAAAAGTTACAAAAAGAATGATAAGATATTAATAGTGTGCGAAACTCAGTCTATTAAGCTTTCTATATGACTTATCTAATGAGCTTCAAGCCGATTGGCTATGTCACTCAAGTCAAAAAGGCTACGAAAAGAGTTATATGATAGTAACAACCTTGTTCCTTGCGTGCAATAAGTTCATGCTCAAGAATTAGATTCCCAACATTCGGTCAATACTTAGTTTCCTCTAACTGGTCTAAAGTGCTCCACACAAATTTTCTACATACATAGAATCAATCACAACCTAGCTAGCCACAATCACAGCTTAACTACCACACTTACTAACTTTATTGGTTACTTGTTTGAGATACGGATGATTTTAAGTTTCAAAAAAGTATCATATTGTTTTCAACTTAAGTGCACCAACATAACTAAAAATCATCATAACTGGTCGATACAACTTGATATCAGACATGGTTAAGTAGTCTCACATTTAAACAAAAGTAATAATCTATTCACAAGTTATGATTAAATCTAAACTTAAAGAAATAGTTTTATCGTTAGCCGGCAAGGCTATTCATATCACATAACAATCAATATCAAGTATCATCATCAGATCAAGCATTTTTCCACACCCCCAAACTTGAAAGATACATTGTCCCCAACGTAAAAAATTCAAAAGGAATATATAAAAAGATCAGAGACTTCCCAGAGGTGGATCAGATGGTGCGAAAAGAAGAAGTGTGGTAGGATCCACTGGAAGAGGATCTTGTAGAGGTGCATGTCGACAAATCTTCCCTTGAATGTCATCCAGCTGGCCTGCAAATTGGAACTCTGATTTTTTTTTAACGAAATGCTTTTTTTGTCCTTGCGATCGCGGGGACATTAAAATCCGGGCATAAAGTTTTCTTCCAAGACTATGTGATCGCATAGGGGAATTCTATGCAATCGCATAGTGAATTCTACGTAATTTTTTTTAACTTAAAAAATTGTGTGCTTATGCAGAATGACGATGATCATTGGTCCTCATTCCTAAGAATTGAAAATGCCTACTTTAAGTCTTAAAAGCATAAAACGTGCAAAATATCAACTCAAATCCTAAAACTTAAATGAATACGGAAATTGAAATAAAATGGTAGAAAAAATGGGTTGTCTCCCATTAAGCGCGTCTTTAAAGTCATTAGCTTGACTTTGTCGCTGTGTTTTCTCAAGACACTTTGAATAGATCTTTGGAGGACTTGATTTGCTTGCATTGATTGACTTTGTACCAATTTTTGTTCACCTTCAGAGTTTGATTATTTTCTTATCATATTGATATAACTCTATTTACCACCTTGCTCGAACTCAACTATGAAAACTTCAACTTCATCATCGGACAGGTGTTCGTCACTCCTTGTTTTTATGATTGATATGTGTTCCTTTGGGTCTGACTGATTTTTCAATGTAAAAGTGTTGGTTCTCTCTTGGTCAATGGCATTAATCTGGAAACAGGAATCTGAAGAGCTCAAAAATTTATTTTCTTTAAACACATCGAATGTGATATGTTCATCATTCAACCTCAGCTTTAGTTACTTTTTTTGCACATCAATCAATACTCGACTAGTAGCCAAGAAGGTAGACCCAAAATAAATGGTACATCCTTGTCTTCGCACGTATCCAAAATAATAAAATCAGTAGGGAATATGAATTTGTCCACTTTCACTAATAAGTCTTCAACAATCTCTTTTGGATGTTTGATAGGTCTATCTGCAAGCTGCAATGATACTGTTGTTGGCTTTGCTTCTCCTAAATCGAGCTGCTTAAAAATAGAATAAGACATTAAATTCACACTAGCACCCAAATTACATAGCGCATTGTCAAAAAATAAACTGCCAATAGTGCAAGGAATAGTAAAACTCTCTGGATCTTTTAATTTCGAAGGTAGCTTGTTTTGCAATACAACACTTCATTCTTCGGTAAGCATGATTGTTTCTTGATCCTCCAACTTCCTTTTGTTTGAAAAAATTTTCTTCATAAATTTTGCATAGTTCGACATTTAAGGCTAAAGCGTCGGTAAAATGTATGTTGATTTGGAGTTTCTTGAATACATAGATGAATTTCTTGAATTTCTGGTCTAGCTTATATTTTTGCAGCCTTTGAGGAAATAGAATTTGAGGGATGTAAGCTGGTAGTGGAATATAATCTGGTGGAGAGTTCTATTTTTCTTGTTCAACTTTTGCATCTGATTTGTTTTCTCTCTTTTTGTTGGACACAGTTTCTTTTTCTACACCTGGTCTCTTTATATGAATTTCTGGCAATTAAAATAAGCTTCTCGTGGTAATTACATTTACTTGCTCTTTTGGATTGACCTCGGTATTGCTTGGCCATGTGCCTGTTGTGGCTTGGTCAACAGTTTAGCTAACTGTCAAAACTGATTTTCTATATTTTTTATTGCGACATCTTGTCTTTTCTGCACTTCCTTGAGTCTAATCTTCATTCGTTCTGACAATTTAGCGACTGTTTCTTCTAATCCTCATTCTCTTTCTTGGGGTCTTCCCTGATTTGGCGGATTTTGAATGTTTTGGGTATTGCCATATGAGAAATTTGGATGATTTTTCCATCCAGGATAGTAGGTCTATGAGTATGGATTATTCTGTTGTCGCTGAAAGTTCTGAGCATGTGCAGCTTGTTCAGGTGATGACATATCAACAGTGGTTAAATGACATTCTGATGATTGATGGTTTGCCCAACATGTCGCACATATTGGTAGGGACATCTGAACCATATTGGCTGAGTGAGAATATTTCATTGCTTCCATCTGCTTTGCCAATGCATCAATTTTTGCCAGTACAAGCATATTGATTTCCACGTCGTGCATTCCTGTTGTTTTCTTCTGCAATCCTCTGTCTGGCCACATAATGAACTGTTCACTTATGGTTTTATACAAGTTATTAAGGTCGCTAGTGGATCTATTTTGGATAGAGCCACCTGCTGTAGAATCTACTAAAGAACGATTGGTTGGAGCTAATCCAGAGTAGAAATAATGATTCTAAGCTGCTCAAGGAAAGTTATGACTTGGACACTTTTGGAGTAGTTTCTTGAATCTTTCCCATGCCTCATGAAAATTTTCTAACTCAGATTGTTGGAAATTAGATATTTCATACTTCAATCTCTTCACTCTAGCTGGAGGGAAGTATTTTAGTGTGAATTTCTAGATCAAATCTATCTAAGTAGTGATGTTCCCAGACGGTAGAAAATCTAACCATTCTCTAGCTTTATCCTTTAGTGTGTGTAGGAAGAGCCTCATCTTAAGTACCTCTTCATTAACACGTGGTATTTGAAATTTCTACAGTATTCATTGAAGCGAGAAATATGATAATAAGGATTTTCATCTGTTCTTCCATAGAACGACAGATTGTTTGAGAACAAATTAATTACATCTGGCCTCAACTGGAAGTTGTCGTGTCCATAAAGTGGATAAATTATGTTGGATCCATTCTCAACAATCGGTAGCATCATATACTCACTATAAGAATATCTTGTTCATTAACTTCAACTAGTCGAGCCATTGGTTCAAGAATATTTCCCACATCTACAAGTAATAGATCATGGATTCTGTTGTCTTCTATTATATCTTTTATCTTTTGTTTCTTTTTTCTTCGCTCATGTTGTCGTTGGCAAAAGCTCCGTTCGATTTCTGGGTCTAAATCAAATAGATCAAGACCTTTTGTACGGCGCATACACACTTGACACCTGAAACTTTAGAAAATATCTGGAATTCAGTAGTAACACGAAGAACTTAGAATAAAAATAAAAATAAAACTAAAAATAAAATTAAAAAATAATAAAAAAATTATTAAAAACTAAATTATAAATCAACTTAGTAATTAATAAAATTAGTGCCCGGCAACAACACCAAAAACTTGTTGTATGATTTTATTCCCACAAGTGAACGGATCGTTAACAAGTAATAAAGTGATGTCTAGAGTGTCGAACCTACGAGGACTAGCTACCAATTAACCTATTAATTATAATTCGATTTTTAACAAAGTAAAGAACACAGATTCATTTTTTATTTTAATTCTAAAACTATTCTAACTATGTTTAATTAAATCTAAATTATCAAGCAATCAAAGTAAATTTACAAGAACGAATTCAAGTTTTACTAACACTAGGATTCGTGAATCTACCTATACGTTCCTTAATCAATTATCCGTTTAATCGCTTTAGCTTATAATTACTATAGATTGAAAATCGGTGATCCTACAATAATCAAATGCCTCTCTCGATGGTCAATCAAGTCTATATCAATATACGAACCTAATTATTTCTAATTAAGTTTTGAACATAAAAGTATGGATTTAAATCACAAGAACACCTAATCGGATTTCATAAGGCATAATAGTAATTTCTATATATTATTGGACTCTAGATTATTCAACCACAACAAAGGGAAGGATAGTTCGAAAGCTAAAAATAAATGAACCCAATAATTTTCGTTGTGGGTTTCCATTGGAGATAAAAGAACTTGTATGTTAAAAACAAGAAAAAGGAATTTTATTAGAAGATTTAGTTTTTGGACTTTATTTGCGGAGTTGCTATAATGTGGATAAAGGATGTGTGAAAATGGTGCATAGACCGTTTGTAATTATTAAATGTGGAGTACAAATGGTCCCAAACGTTTGTAGGTAGATGCAAATATAGATCAAAACTTTTATGTGTTGGTGCGTTAATGGTCCTAACTTTTTCAATTAAGGTATGCGAATGATCCTAACGCATGTAAATTGGTACGTATAGTTAGTCCCCAACCTATTGAAAAAGTTGCACAAATATTACCCTCTATTCAATGAGCTATGGTGAATTCTTCACCTGTAAATTATCACGATAGTAATGTACCACGATAGTAATGTACATTTATACGACATCCACCATTTGTCAACCATACCAACGATCTCCCAACTCAAACCATCCATGCACAAAACCCAAAAACTGAAAATGCATTGAAATTAAAATAATAAGAACTATATAGCCACCAAAAAAGATATTTACATTACATTTCAAACATTAACCATGAAAACAGCTAGATAATTGAGAAACACCAAAAATTAAATATTTAAATTACATTTCATACATCAATCACCTACAACACATTTGCAACAACACATATAATATTTTCAGAAAAGAGTTGCGTACAATAGGCAAGTGAAAAGGCATAAAAAATTATAAATTAACCAGCAAAACAAAAAAAATGACTTGACCAATTTGCCCCTACAATAAAGATAAATTAAAAGAGAGATGAAACCACGCACACAACTAACGGAGAATTTGGAAAGAATACGTCTATATGGATCCACTGTTGTACCCAATGGAATATGTTAGGGACATCGTAGCCATAAATAAAAGTTAGGGACAAAAAACGCACTAAGGATATAGAGACTATTTGCGTTAAAATCTTTTTTTTTTCAAAGATTAATATTAGGCGCATAGTTGAATAAGCTAAAAAAGTTGACTTATAAGTAAATAAATATATCCTAAAATAAACTTTTTGGGTCACATTTGGCAATAAGTTATTTATTAAAAATACATTTTGCGGGAAATGAAGTACCAAATTTTGAAAAAATATAAAGGAAATAGTATATTTGGTTTTCAACATTTCAAAATTATAATGGATAGACTCCTAACCATTAAAAATAAGTATATTTTGGTCCCCAACATTTCTTGAAATTACTTATGACAGGGCTTTATGACCGTAACACAAGTAGTAGATAATTTTTGAAGTTTTTTTTTTTTTTTTTTTTACCACGGTATTATGGCTATGACCTATAGTTATTAGGAACTTATTTACCTATCACAACTTTTGTTGCAAATAAGTTTTTATTTTTTTATTTTCTATTTATTTACTCCACATTCCAATTAACAACTCAATCAACATAAAAAATAATGAAATTAAATTACAGATTTTGAAGAATGAGACCTATATTGACTCAAAATAATGTTTTACTAAATAATAAATCTAGTAAACAAGTGACAAAAAAACACAACAATTATTCAAGTGGTAACAATTTGTGTAATATTCGATTTTCTCACGAAATAAACGAGATCTATGAAAGATAAATAAACCATTAATGTCCATCGAGATCTCCTTGTCATCTGTGTGGGTAATATTGCCTTTCGTCAAATATCAAACGCAATAGCAAACAAAGTGTAATACCTTGTTACTCACATGGCCAATATAATTCATGCGTGTGTGTGTATATATATATATATATATATATATATATCATTCCTATGTTATTTTCGTAGCATCATCATGCCATGGCTCCTCCTTTTACTTATCACGGTATAATTTACAATTGGATTTGTACATTCTTGTACGTTGTTAGTTTCAATTTCCCCCAACTTAAGTAATAATTTTGTATTGGAATATGGAAGAATATATGGTGAATAAGGTATTGGACATTGATGGGATAAGTGACGGATACGGATAGGATAAATGTTGGTGGTTTAGCAGATGCCACCAACGTAATCGGTAATCTTACACGCTTTTAACTTGGTTTGATCAAGTTGCCCAAAACCTTAGGTGGATGATCAACATATTGTGGAGATATTTTATTGTATGAATGGTTTTTGAGGTTATATGATAATGATAAGAAAGATAGGTGATGATCAAAGTGTAATAATTCAACTAGGGAAGAAGTGAGTATAGTCGGGTGCAATCACGAAAAGAAATTAAACGAGCGGCCCAAACTTTATGTTGAGAATTAAAGTAGGACATACTAGCAATTAAATTAGGTTGCAATTAAGAAAATACCGTAGTGGCCACACCTGATTTAGGCTTTAAATGATGAGTGTAAGATCAGATTTTTCTCAATTGAACACCTTATGCGTAGGAAGACCTCATGCTTGTGACTTGAACTTATCTATCAACCTCCTTATCCCTTGCACGACTTCTAACAGACTTTCACATCTTATTTCATTCCTCTTACTCTCATATTAGCACCTCTAAGTTGGCCTCAAGTAAATACAATTGTAAGAGAAAGCAAAGGAAGCAAAAAGTAACAAGTAAACCAACAACTTGAGACTGAAATCTGGAAAGGTATATTCTCTTGCGGTTTTGGTGTAATTTCTTGTAAGTTTTGAGTGTATTATGAGTTCTAAATGATATAATCTTATTTATAAGGATGTTAAGGAGTTATTGAAGTTAATTACTATGATTAAAAGAGAATTTCAATGGTAGGTTTTTTTATTAAAGCCACAAAGAGCAGGAGCTGGATATAAGTGCATATATCTGAAATTGTAGCCAACTTTTAAAGACAATAACTTAAACATAAGATGAATTTGTGATTCTATATTGGATTCCCAACATGTTAAGGAGTTGTATGTCAATTTGTAGCTGTTTTTATGATATTTTGGAATAGGAAACATGCATGAACTGCCACAACCTACAATCTGAAAATTTCTAGCAGCATGTAGTTTATATGTTTACTTCTTGACCTATAATGCTTGGCAATGCAACTTTAAAAGGTTATTGAGTCATATTAATTTGACGAAAAGATGTTAAGATGATTTTATGGTTATAGAGTTTGAGTTATGGCATGCTAGTTTCATGAAACTCCATAGCAGCCGTTGTGAGATCAAGTGTTCTGCGTTCTAATTTATGGGTTGATATTGTCACAATAATTGCCCTATTATGATGAAACTATAACATGATTACCTTTATATATATGTTACCTACTTGTGTTAAAAATTCATGGCTCATTGGGTATGCCTAAGGACATGAATAGACTTAAGAAATTGAATCATGGCAGCAACTCAAACATAAAACCAAAAGCTGTCCATGTTTATGTTCTACCTATTTCCAACCTCTAAATGTTGTTATTGAACTATGATGTTTGTGGAATTGATTTGGTTACATGTTAGGATCATAATGCTTCATCTATAGTTTGATTACATGAACTTAACTTGAGAAATTACGGAAGTTGTAGGCTTGCTTTCAGGTTGTAGTGGTAACTCAAAGTATAACTATTATCTGGATTAGCTTTGTATCAAAAGTCTTAGCATGAGTACTCGAGGATAATGTCTAATATTAGGTGGTATTACAGGTTAATTGCCACGTAGAAAGGGGGAGAAAGACTCGACTTACACATAGAACAAGACAAATTCAATAGTTAAATAGGTAAGTAAAAATTCGTTTACAACTACAATGCAAGCACATAAGATGTCTTGATCTAATTTCTATTAATCCTTGTCGTGACACTTTCTATATCGCATTGATGAGTTTATTATGCATTTGACGTGGGTCACGACGATTGAGAAGTTGTTTTTTTTTTTTTTAAAGCACATTGGATTCTAGTTTGATTAAGCATTCATGAGAATTTACACATGCATGTATGTCATATGTGCATAGTTGAGAATAATGCATGCACGATGTAAATTGAGAAATTAATTTACATGATAAAATGTTTTATTGACCACTACTAATGCATTGAAGCATGCGAGGCGTGCTTATCTGATATTTGTTGGTACCGCAAGTGGGAGACTTCTCGAGTGATCAAAAAGAGAGATAGGGGGAGTCTTTGGTGATCATGGGAGGATGGTCCACTTGACTGTATCCTTGTGATTGAGTATTGGTGCTCCTTGTGATTGAGTATTGGTGCTGTGGGTGGAATACTTCTTGGGTGATCACAAGAGAAGATAGGGGGAGCTTCTGGTGGTCCCAATAGGATGGTCCACTCGACTGCATTGATATGATATTGATCATTTGATTACTGCTTATTAATATTGATATTGCGTAGAGCTCTTTTTCAGTGCATAATAAGCTGGGTCAATGGCCCAATACAAAGAAAATATTTTAAAAGAAATGTTCTCGAAATCATTTTATGGATATTTGAATATATTACATTTCTGTTGGATGTTTCAAACGAAAATAACATTACATCCTACATTCACACTCATCGTATATATCTGTTGGATGTTTCAAACGAAAATAACATTACATCCTACATTAACACTCATCGTATATATAGTGTTTACTTATTGGGCATTAGCTCATGTAGTTCTTGCATTATAGGTGATCATGGAGGGTCTAGTGCCTAGTAGATAATTTGGCTGGCTGTTGGAGCTCCTGGAGGTTTTCGAGACTCAATGTACATAGATGATGACCTGTTGGGTTATTTTTGGGGATTGTTATTTTGGTTATTAAAGTAGTTTGTTTTATAATTTTAAATGGATATATTATAATAGAGTACTTTTGTAACCTTATTGTAAATAAGTATGGTTTGATGCAATATATTATGTTAAGTATGATTTTCAAAAAATACTAAGTTATGTGTATAAAATTGGCTATTATCTTTCGAAAAAAAAAAATGTTCACACACAAGTAAATATACATATAAGTGATTGAAAGAGGGTGTTACACAAAGAGATCGATTCAACATTATAGCAAACAACGATTTTAAGTCATATAACTTCTTTTGTTGAGATTTTAAATTACAAAGAGTTAATTGTGACTGAAAATAAACTAATGATGATCTCTTGTCATATTTGTGTTCCCTAAAAGGGTGTGACATTAAAGGATTATTTTGTTCTTATAACACATTCAAGATATGTAACTCGGGTTCATTTCGAATTGTGGCCAACAATTACAAACATTCTTGTAAAAAAAAAAAAAAATTCAAATATTTTATTTGCATACTGTTTTAGCAAATGATGTATCTATCATACACATAAAACTTATAAGTGGATGTTGATTTCTTTCCACGTTGATATTGATATAATTGACTTTGAAATGTCGACTGTAGCGAGTACTACATTTCTGCTAGTAAATATCCTTCAAATGAGAGGACAAAAAGCAATCAAATTATGTTCATAGCCATTTTTTGGGTAGTCACTCAAAATTGATTGATGTAAATTCGGAAATAACATATCTATAGCATTTCGAATCCTCGACATTGTCATTTTGTATCCATAAATAAAGTTTAGACTACCACATCTATTACAAAAATGAGAGACGTCTACGGCTTGCACAAATGTATAAATAAATCTCAATTTTTTATAGTAAAAGCTCATAAGATCATACTCATATCTTGACTAACAAGATAAACTTCATCTTATTTTTTGTTTTAACAATTGAATTTTACACGCTAAACCCGGCTCATATGTCTTCATCTACGAAATTGTAAGCGGACGAAAACAACAGTTTGCGACGCAAACAAGATGGATATTCTTTACTATTTACAGACTAGCTAGAGTTAGAAAAGGATCGTAAATAGTTTTCCTACAACTAAATTATGTACGGGCCTTGAACTGTGTAAACTTGACACCACGATATGTGAAATATTGGCCGTGTACTAGTGTCTCTACCTCCGTACATAAGATAAAATATCGGCTGCACAATAGTGTAGACATTTCTTCAAAAGGGTAAAGTAGACTTTTCACATGCCAGTTTGGACATTTTTCATTAAACTGTAAATATTAGACAATGTTTGATATACCACTTAAGAAAGAGAATACCGTGAACTTTCCACTTAATTTTTTATGACATTTAGTCTGAGAATTATATCACAATTTAAGAAATTAAGATTTTACTAGTCAATGTAAATATATATTTCACATTTATGGTATTAAAATTGAGTTTTCAAAATTTTGAAATAGTTTGATATAAAATTTTCCCTTTTAAATTTATCTGTAACTCTTTATCAACATCTAAATTAAACAAATTCTATTAACGCTTCAGTATTTCTGTATTTGGGTGTTGCCGTGTTGAATACATGTTGCATAATTATGATTTTTTATATATACCTGTTCAAAATGATATTAAATCAGCTGTACTTGGCACTTCAAAATATAATATGACCACATGATTCACGATTTACATTTGTCAATTCAAGTAACGTGAAAGAAATAGACAAACGCAACTTTCATGAACTACAAAATAATACTTTTTACAACATTAAACATTTTTGAAAGGAAACTTCATAGATAATGTCTGTCTATTACGAGGTTTCTTGCAAACACAGTAGCTTCAAGAATAAGTAATTGGCAGACATTATTTAAATTAATCTGAGGAAGTTCATATAGGATTAGAAATCTGAATTGATCACTTGATACGACTATATATATATATATATATATATATATATATATATATATATATATATATATATATATATTGCTTCGTTTGGCACAAATTAATCCAAATTCCGGCTTATAATTTGTTTAGTTAATAATTGTACTACGATCCCTGAATATTTTTCGCATATGGGCGTTTTTGAGAAAGGTTGAACAATCATATACATGATGTAAAAAAATCTTCAAACAAAGCTTAAGCAGCCAAAAGAGAGATACACTTGTTTTTCTAAAATGTTGAAGAGGTAATGCAATGTTGTTTTTATTTAAATATTTATCTTAAACAAATCTAATTCAAACCTTAATGTTTCACCATCAATATCTTCTAAAGGTCACTTGGACCATCTATATATATGGAGAGAGAGGTGACAATGTGAACCTATAAGAAAGAAATTTGTAAACTACATAAAGAATAATGGTGATTCCTGTAGGAAGTCCTTTCTTTTTCTTTGTTTTGGCGTTTCTTTTTATTTCTCCTGATGCATCAACTGATCATAGAAAAGTTGATTTTCTTGAATGCCTTATCTCTCGGTTTCAACACGAAAACTCAGTAATATCCCAAGTCATTTACACCCGAAAAAACTCATCATCATATTCTTCCATTTTTCAATCCTCAGTACAGAATCTGAGGGCCTCTTCGATGTCTCCCATGAAACCCCTAGTCATAGTTACACCATTCCATGAGTCCCAAATTCAAGCTGCTATTTATTGCTCCAAAGAAAGTGGGATACAGATTAGGGTTCGAAGTGGTGGACATGACTATGAAGGATTATCTTATGTTTCTGAAATTCCTTTTGCCATTGTGGATGTAAGAAACCTAAGATCCATATCCATTGACACTAAAAACAAAACTGCCTGGGTTGAGACAGGAGCAACACTTGGTCAACTGTATTATACTATTGCTTCAAAAAGCAGAACTCTTGCTTTCACAGCAGGAGTTTGCCCTACTGTGGGTGTTGGTGGACACATGAGTGGCGGAGGATATGGCATGATGTCCCGCAGACATGGTATTATTTGAGATAATCTGGCCAGTATATTCTTTTCAGTACCAAGAGTGCTATTAAATATAGATTTTCATGTGTCTCTTTTTCTCCTATAGGTATTGCTGCAGATCATATCATTGATGCCAAACTAATTGTTGCTGATGGCCAAATTCTCGACCGCAAATCAATGGGAGAAGATCTATTTTGGGCCATTAGAGGAGGTGGAGGTACTAGTTTTGGGATTGTGGTTGCATTTAAGATTGAATTAATCGTTATTCCCCGAACTGTGACTGTTTTCAATGTTACAAGAACCCTAGAGCAAAATGCAACTCAGATAGTACACAGATGGCAATATGTTGCTGACAAGATTGACGAAAACCTTCTGATGAGACTCTTCTTAAGAAGTATCACCTCTTCAAGAAATGGGAAGAGGACAATAGGAGCATTTTTCACTTCTTTGTACCTCGGTCGAGTTGATGATCTCCTCCCAATAATGCAAGAGAAATTTCCAGAATTAGGTTTGGTGAAAGAAGATTGTACTGAAATGCCATGGATAGAATCAGTAATTTTTTTTGCAGCTTTCCCCAGAAATACATCGCTCGATGTTCTGACGAGTAGGGTTCCACTGGTGAGGCCATACTTCAAAGGAAAATCTGATTATGCAACGGAACCCATCCCAGAACATGGTCTTAAAGGAATATGGAAATTTCTTGACGAAGAAAATGAAAATCGTGCAGAGTTAGAGTTCAGTCCTTATGGAGGAAGAATGAATGATTACTCAGAATCTGAAATTCCATTCCCACATCGAGCAGGAAATATATTCATGATCAATTATGTGGTGAATTGGGATACACCCGGAAAGAAAGAATCCGAAAGGCATGTAAACTGGATCCGGAAGCTTCACAGTTACATGGCTCCATATGTCTCAAAATCTCCTAGAACTGCATATATCAATTATAGGGATTTGGACATTGGAATGAACAACGAGGGGAACACGAGCTTCAAACAAGCAAGTGTATGGGGATTTAAGTACTTGAAGAATAATTTCAGAAGATTGGTTCGTGTCAAGACTGAGGTTGATCCGTCCAATTTCTTCAGAAATGAACAAAGCATTCCACCTTTATCTTGATGATGAAAGATCTACATGGGTCGTCTTCTTCCCAATAATTAACTCGGCACACCGAAAATACAAAAGAAAAATATATATATATATATATATATATATATATATATATATATATATATATATATATATCTGTTGTGCTAATAAACTTTATCATGTGTCTTTGATGAAAAGTTGCTATGTGACTTTTGTATCACGTGTGAATAAATAATTAATTGAAAACTTTCTACTTGCTTTTTTATAAAAAATTACTTATTTTAAAAATTTTAATTTTAAAACACGTAACTTATTTTTAATTTTGACTAACTAAAATATTATTTAGTTTTACACTTACATATGTACTTATGGAAAAATTGGAGCAAATGGTTCTTAATTTTTGTCTTCAGTGTGGAAATAGTTTCTAACCATTTTTTTGGTACAAAAGTTCTTAATCTATATGTTTTGGTACGCAATTAATCTTTACTTGATGACAAAGACAAATATGCCATTTGTGTTAATTAAAAAAATTGTTCTTGGATTCTAAACTTTTGCAAAAGGTCCAAATATGTCAGGTACAATTATAGCATATTAAATATATCACTATAATTGTGTCAATTAATTTTCTTTATAGAAAAAAATATAAAATTATTGTTGTTGATATCTGATTCGACGTGTCACAACAACTAAATAATTCTCCATTGGCCAATCTACTTAAGGCCGACCTAATCCCAGTTGGACAGCATTCTAGGTCGACCTATTCCCTGGTCTTGATCTCAACCCAGATACTAGTCAATGTTAGGTCAGACCTCGTCTCAAAGGTTCAAGTCGGACTCAACCCTTTGCAGTTAAGCTCACGTCATTAGTATGGCATGTCATCTCATCTGTCAGACGTTAAACTAGCTGTCACAATTAATGCAAATGTCACTTCATAATAAATACCCAAAAAGGGGATGTCTTGTAGGCATTTAATGCTGAGTTTGGCATTAAATGCATGTAATAATTACATATTTTTCTATAAATAAGAGACATAAATGTCGTATAGATCGGACCTGAATTGCTAACATAAAAGCACCCACAGAAAGATTATACAAACAGTTCTTCCACTATATATTCTCGTATCTATTACTTACTACAGTCATAGCCGACCTAAATACTTAACTCTAAGTTGGCTTGGAATTAGTACTTACCATTTTCCAACGTCAACAGTTTGGCGCTAGAAGAAGGGTCCTCCTAAAAAGGCTATCCATATTCCAAAAACTCACAAAAAGATCAACACTTGATTATCATACCTAAACACTTTTACCCATAAAAATATCTGCAATATGAGCCATAGTCATAACTCAAGGATTTGTAGTCACAGAAGATCAGAAAGCCAACATGTCGATCTCCACCCGGGCTTCCGCTGAAGACATCCAGGAAAAATCTTAGCTCAAACGCATGTTCCCGAAAGGGATGTAATCCTACAAAAGTTGGAATACCTAACTCATGCCATTGAACGGCTTGAGAAGAATCAAGCTACCACCAACCACATTTCCAACTCAGAAGTAGAGTCACCAGCACATGACCGACCTGAAAATTGTCGTGTAAAAAGAAAATTAGAATTCAGCGAGAAAAATCCATCAATCAAGCAGCAAAGGGGATGAGAATAGACACCATAGTCCCCCGGGAAAGCCGTCTCGCAAACGATCGTCAAGTGTCTTTTACCGTCTAGGTCTTCCTTCTCAAATCCCACCTGCACCGCGTGAAGAGAAAATAGAAAGGAAGGAAAGAGCCCCATCCGCAACAGCATCAGGTATAAAGAACACTCCGGATGAGCTAGAGTTGATGAAGCGACTTCTAGCTGAACTCGAAGCTAAACAAAAGAACATCCTGGAGGAATACATAATTGATCGACACTCTCCATTCTCGGAGGACATCTTGGACAAAACCATTGTTAGAAAATCTCAAAATGCCACAGCTAACTAGCTATGAGGATGACAACGACCCCGTCGGACATCTCGATAAGTATACCTTTTGGATGGAACTCCAAAGAACTAGTGATGCAATCATGTGCAGAGCTTTTCCTCTGACCTTCAGAAACAGAGCAATAGATGGTTCAAAAAACTATCGCAGCGTTCCATACGGAGTTGGAGTGACCTATCAGCTCAGTTCGTCTCTACCTTTATGGGGGCAAGAGCTCGATCTACTCCCAAAGAACAACTTGTCAGCATCAAGTAGGGACGAACTGAATCTTTGAGGTCCTACATGGAAAGATTTAGTAAAAGAACAGTGGAAGTTGATAAATCTTTGACGACGCTGCTCTGATGGCTGTCTTATCAGGACTACAGATAAGAACTCGATTCTGATGGTCTGTTCATGAGGATGGACTAGCGACATACCGAGAATTTTTATCTAGAGCTGAGAAGTACATTAGTGTTGAAGCGGCTACATCTAACTAGGAGAATGATAAGTTCGACCGAAAAGACAATGTCAAGGGCAAAGAAAATGATTACAAATTGGAGAAAAAAGAAATTCCTAAGAAAGTACCTGACTTCCAGCACCAGGTCGGACCAGGCCCATTTCAGAGAGGTTCCAGGGATACCATATCTTGAATACCTCACTCAAAAATGTCCTGATGCAGACCAAAGGTAGGGACATCCTCAAAAAACTTGACTCTATGGGAGCGAACTCATCCGAGTTGAACCAAATGAAGTAATGTAGGTATCATCGATCTGCTAGGCATGACACCGAAGATTGTCGAGACTTGAAAAGTGAAATAGAGAGTCTCATCAGGCGAGGCCATCTGAAAGAGTTTCTACGACATCCATCTGGAAGAGCTGAGCTCCCTCCACCACATTTTCGGGCTGAACTACTACCCCCACCTCCACCTCAACCTCAACAAGGTCGAGGTGAGCAAAACCATGCCGAAATTCGCATGATAATAGGATGAAGTCAATACCTTGAAGGATAAAGGAGACAATGCCGTAAACTCTCTCAGAAAACTCATACCAGCTATTAGATACTGTCAAATACCGTAGCTAGCCAAGATGTAGAAAAGTTTACTTTCTTCGAAGAAGACGCGTCCCACGTATTGCAGCCACACTCGTACGCACTCGTCGTTACCATGCCAATCTCTGGAATCAACATCCATCAAACACTAGTGGATGATAGGAGCTCTGTAAATGTTCTATACTTGAGAACATTTAAACAGATGGAGATTGACGAACGGCATGTGAGGCCATTTCCAAAGCCCTCCGAGGTTTCACCGAGGACTTCGTAGATCCAAAGGAGCAGGTCGTCCTCGTGGTAGAGCTCGGACTACCTCCATGTCAAAGAAGGATAATTGCAAACTTTGTGATTGTGGACTTCCCGTCCAATTACAAAGCCATCTTAGGACGACCAATACTGCATGAACTGAAAGTGGCAACATCCTACTATGCTATGAAATTCTCCACTTCCTATAGAGTATGAGTAGTTAGGAGAAGTCAGATGGTAGCCAGGAGCTGCAACATCACATTTTCTTGGGTAGGAGTAGACATGTTTCATGAAGAGCTCGAATGTCCGAACATGAGGTCAGACTAAAATGAACTAAAGGAAGAACCAATCGAGGAGCTCAGACGCCTCGAACTGAGGTCGGATAAAGACAAAGCTATCGGAAGACCTGGAGCAGATATAGGTCGACCTCAACCATCCGGAGAAGGTTCTACGCATCGGGAAAGAACTCAACGTATCGATAAAATCTTAACTCATGGTTTTTCTGAAGAATAAACTTGACGTCTTTGCATGGGAGCATGCGGATATGGAAGGAATAGATCCAAAAGTCACTTTTCATAGGTTGAACATGAGTCCGGACGTCAAACAAAGGCAACAACGCTAATGTCTCCTCAATCCGGAGAGATATGAAGCTCTTGCTGAAGAAGTTGACAAGTTGTTCAAGTGTGGTTTCATTAAGGAATCACTATATCTCCGATGGGGTGCCAACCTCGTCCTAGTAAACAAAAGCAATGGAGCTTGGAGGGTATGCATTGACTTTATTGACCTGAATAAAGCATGCCCTAAGGACAGTTTTCCACTTCTCTAATTGATCAAATGGTAGATGCCACTATAGGTCATGAACTCTTGAGCTTTATGGATGCATACTACGGTTACAATCAAATCCCAATGCACGAAAGTGATAAGGAGAATACTTCCTTCATTACTGATCGAGGTCTTTACTGTAATCGAGTTATGCCATTCGGACTAAAAAATGCCAGAACAACCTATCAATGGTTAGTCAACACCATTTTTTTCGACCTCATAGGAAAAACCATGGAGGTATACGTTGACAACATGCTTGTGAAAAGCACCAAGGCAACGGATCACATTCAACACCTTGCTGAGATGTTCTCCGTACTAAGAGAAGCTCAATCCTTCAAAATGTTCCTTCGGCGTCGGATCAGAAAAGTTCTTGGGCTACATGGTTCACCAAAGAGTTATCGAGGCCAACCCAGAGAAAATCAGAGCCCTAAGAGAAATGAGACCTCCTACCAAAATGAAAGAAGTATAGAGCCTAACTAGAAGAATAGCTGCGCTATGCCATTTTGTTTCAAAATCAACGGATAAATGTAAACTCTTTTTCGATGCTCTGCACGGTGGCTAAGAGTTCAATTGGAATGAGACGTGCCAGTTAGCCTTCGAAGGACTAAAAGTACAACTTGCACAACCACCATTATTCTCAAAACCACTAACTAAGGAAAGCCTAACTCTCTACTTGGTGGTCTCAAAGCATTCCATCAGTTCTCTACTAATCAAGTCGGACAAATGAATCCAACACTAAGTGTATTATGTTAGCCAAGCGTTGCACGATGCCGAACTGAGGTACATCCCAATGGAGAAGCTAGCCTATGCTTTGATCATGTCAGCAGGTAAACTCAAACCCTATTTCCTGCAACATCCAATAGAAGTTTTGACAAACTACTCCCTGAGGCAGGTCCTCTAGAATACTTCTGGAAGACTCGTGAAATGGACGGTAGAAATCGGCCAGTACAACCTCCACTTCAGACCCTAGACCTCTATCAAAGGTCAAGCATTGGCTGATTTTGTCGCCTAGTTTACTTCAGAACATGAGCCCAGCACTAAAGATGAAAAAAGTTGGACACTCTTTATATACAGATCTTCAACGAAAACACGTGCCAGAGCTGGAGTAGTCCTTATGAGCCTGGACTTGGAGCCACTTTGTCAGTCCTTACGATTTGATTTCAATGCCTCTAACAAGATGGCCGAATATGAGGCCCTAATCGTCGTTTTGAGGTATGCAAAGAGAATGGGTGCACTCAGACTACTCGTATATAGTGACTCTCAGCTAGTGGTCAATCAAATTAACAAGTCCTACCAAGCTAAGGACGAAAGGATGGCGTCTTACTCACGGATAATAGAGCAAGAACTCAAATCATTCGGTCTTGGTCAAGTCAAACAAATCCCAAGAACACAAAATAGTCTTGCGGCGTCTTGGCACGACTTACTACCAGCGAAAGAATAGAGGAGCTGGAGAACATTCCAATCAAAAGAATCAGCAGTGCAGCAATCAACCAGCCCAAGTACATGCTCACCCCGACCGACCTCGACTCTAGATGGATGGACGAGATCATCCAATTTTTGAAAGATGGCAGGGTGGCCCCAGGTAGCACATAAGCCAAAAAATTAAGGACTAGAGCAGCCAGATACACAATCATCGACAACGTCTTATTCAAGAAAGGCTTGTCACTTCCATTAGTCAGGTGTCTAAGTGAAGTACACAAAGGAATATGTGGCAACCATATTGGAAACAGTCATGAGCACACAAAATCTTGAGGCAGGGATATTTTTGGCCATCATTAAAGAAAGATTCCATTGATTTCGTCCGAAAATGCGACAATGCCAACGGTTTGCCCTTATCATCAGAGCTCCTCCAGAGGTGCTGACCTCAGTTCTCAACCCATGGCCCTTCTCAAAATAGGGATTGACCTAATCGGTCCAATGCCCACATGAAAAGGTGAAACTAAGTACGCCATAGTCGTTGTCGACTACTTCACCAAATGGGTAGAAGCAGAACCACTGGCCAAAATAATAGAACAAAAAAACCACCGATTTTATATGGAAATCGATCGTATGCAGGTTTTGAGTACCCTATTCGATTATCAATGACAATGACAAAAAATTTGACAATTCTAGGCTGAGGTCATTCTGTGAAGAACTAAAGATAAGAAAGAACTTCTCCATGCCAAACCACCCTCAGGCTAATAGGCAAGTCGAAGCTATCAATAAAATCATCAAGCACACCTTGAAGACACAGCTGGATGAACTAAAAGAAGCCTGGGCAGAAGAGCTCCCAAGCATTCTATGGTCTTACCACACAACATGTCGGTCCAGCACGGGAGAAGCACCTTTCTTACTAGCCTTTGGAACCGAAGCTGTCATCCTAGTAGAGCTCGGACTTCTATCATTCAGAGTCCGAATGTTCGATAAAAATTGCAACAAAGATGCAATGAGAGTCGAGCTCAACGTACTGGAGGAGAAAAGATTGGGAGCAAAATGAAAAATGCAATTTACAACAAAATAAGTGTAATGTACTACAACAGCAAAGTCAAGGAGCGAAAATTCAAAGAAAGGTCTTTCTAGCAACAAGAGAGAGCAATGCAGGAACACTTGCTCCAAACTGGGAAGGACCTTACAAAATCATCACAATCCTCAAAAAAGGAGCTTACGAGCTCCGAAATGCAGAAGTTCTATCTTATGCATCCATAGAACGCTGAACATCTAAAAAAGTACTACCAGTGGAATTTATCAACAATAGCCCACGAGCGCAAACTACTTTTGTTAATAGAAGCCATGACTTCCACCTTGTAAAATGTTCCCACACATTTATGAAATGAAGGAACATCTTGTAAAGTCAGGACTTACATCAAAGATAATATGTCTAGAAATAGTCCGAACTAAAGATATGATTAAGATCACAATCCTTTGGACCAATTAGTCCCATATAGCTCTGACCCGCACTGGATAGTGTAAGTGCTCCCCCACCAACGTGAAACTAAAATATTTACTTCCACGGACACAATAGTCTGTCAAGACTAAACACAGAAAAATAGCTCGGCCAACTTGGCCGACCTAGATTCCAAAATTTTGAAGTCAATAAAAGTTTCAGTTCATCTTTTATACCGAGTTACAAAAAGATCTGATGTCTGAAATTAGATGCCAGATGTCAGATTTCTGAAGTCAGAAGTCAGATGTCAAGAAATTAGAAGTTGGAAGTTAGATGTCGGATATAAGTTTTAGCTCGTCCATATGACCAAGTTATAAACTTGGGGGCATTCACATAATCTAAATATATAATGTTTGAGGTCTGGGATTAGACGTCGATAGGCTAAAGTCAGATGTCTAAGGTCTAATGTTAGTACTCTGAAGTCAAATATTTAGATCAGAAATCAAAAGTTTGAAGTTGGAAGAACTTATGTCAATTAAAGTCAGAAATCAAAACTGCGAAGTTAGAAGTCAAGGTTGCAAATTTATTTGAAGAATCAAACACAAAGGTAGAAGAACAAATATTCCATTATTATAAAAGTTCAGTACATTCCAAGATAAGTTCATTACAAGAAAAAAAAATTTATACAAGGCAACAGCTCAATCCTATATCCCAGACTGATCTACTTCTTCGGGTGATGGAGGGTTGAATTTGGAACTCCTCTTCAGCTAGGCAAGCTCGTCCTTCAGGAATAGAACATCCCAGTCCGGATGCTTCTCACCTCTCGATGAGATCTTCCATCGAGAGGAAGTAAAACTTTCTTGTTCGGTAAGATAAGCATCCAAAGATTTGAACTCCTCCACGACTTCATCCTTGTTGGTTGACCTCTCCAAAGAAGCCCTAAGGTCGGACTAGCTCTTTTCTAAAGAAGCCTCAAGATTGGCCTTCACCTTTGCTCGAACGCCAGTTGTTCGGCAAGAGCTTTAACCTCGGACTCATTTCCTCTGAGCTCTTCCTCCCGCTTTCCTCTGAGCTCTTCCAACCTTCCTCCCTCATAGGTTAGACATCAGATAAAAAGTCTTTCCATCTTCTCGACAGCCGTAGTAAGCTGAATTACCATCCTAGAAGAATTTACAGACGCCGCTATGACGGACTCCACTACCCCATGCTATCCAGATACTTTTGCTGAATTAGAGTCCAGCTCTTCACGAAGACCTGTATAGTCTTCATTGTAATAGGAGGAAGGACGGTAACTTCATCCCTCAAAGGAGAGTTCGACCTGAAGAAGTCGCAAACCGGCTTCAAAATAGATCCACAAAGTCACGAAAACTCCTCGTCCTTCTCTGAGGTCGATTTGAAATATGTAGAGAGAATCTGGAAAGGAGGAGGAGGAGGTCTGGAAGGCTGGCCTTAAGAAGGTCCTCTATGAATTGGGAATGACGTAATCTTTTCGTGGAGGCAAGGGCTCTAACGGTGGCTTCGGTCTACCTGTTTGGTCATGGTCTTCAGCTAGAGCCATTCTTTTTCCCTTCCCGGCATAATTTTTCTTCCACAAAAGTGCTGAGATATCTTTCATTTCTTCTCTGGATTGACTTGCAAAAGAACAAAGTCAGAACTAAGAAATCACATTAAGTAATTGCAAAGTATTAAGCACGGAATTCAATTAGAACTTACGAGGTTAGGTACGATTTGAATTGGCAGGAGAAAGATGAGTTGGTATTCTCTTCGGTTATCAATGCACTGCTCGATCAGAAGTCTTTCTTCATAGCCCGGGCCCTTCGAGCTTTTTCTGAAGATTCTCTGTTGGTTCTTGAGAGTTATACCCTGAAACAAGAAGCAAATAAAAATAGGTCAGTAAGTAATCAGTCAAAGTGACCTATACAAACAAAAAAATAGGCTTACTTAGTTCGTGGTAACGAATTGGAATGTTTACATTAGGTCTTATATCATTATCGGAGAATTGCCAAGAACCCTAGACAAAGAACCAAAACTTTTTCCAATTTTTTATGGAGTCCGGGGTTTGGGTGATGACACTACCTCCTATCTTCGCCTTCACAGACGCATACCACCAACCTGACCTCTTTCCATCTAACTTGAAAGAGTACAAACTATTAAACTCCCTGAAGGATGAGGAAAGCCGAACTGATCCCACAGAATGAGGAAACCTATCATGATCATCCAACCATTGGGACAAAGCTGGGTTGGAGCTATTCTCCACTCTCGCAAAAACTTCCTATTTATCCTAGGTTAGGGTCCCAATTGTAATTTTTTTCCATTTATTTATTTATTTAAGTCATGGGAAAAATTATCCAAAAAATTACTTGGAGACCATCTGTGCGAGTAAAATAAAAGGATAGAGACTATATTTGCGAATAAAATTGAATGGGATAATATTATTCCAAAGTTGAAAGAATGGGTACTGTGAGTGTAATTAACTCTTTAATGTTTTAGAAAAAATAAATGTACAAAACCCATTTGTACTTTTTACAAAGGTTAACAATCCAATTTCAATTTTTCCTTACTAAAATTAAGGGTATATTGCTATTCTTCGTCAAATAAGGACTAATTGTGTACCAAAATACTTAGATTAAGTATTTTTGTGCTAAAAAATAAACTTTGGGGACCATTTTCGCACTAAGAGGAAGGTTAGAGACCATTTGTGCCAAATTTTCTGTACTTATAAAATGAACTTATAATTATATTTGACCGCTTTGACAAAATTAAATTATAATTTAAGTTTAGCCAAACATGGGCTCGTAAAAATATTTGTGGGAAATTTGTTTCCAAATATGATAACAAATAAAACAACATCAAACTAATGAAAATTATTATCCTTGATATATTAAGATTTTCATGACATGATAATTATTTTTTTTTGTAACACTTGTTGTTACATTTGTTATATTTCTTATAAAAAATGTGTGTTACATTTGTTACAATTGTTATTTTGGAGTTTAAATTATTAAAAAGTAATTATGGAATTTTAATAAAAAATTATGTAGAAAAATTATCACTTCTAACTTTGATGGCAAGTTTGGAAATGGTTTCATTAAAATTACTAAAGAAGAACTCATTGTAATCAAAGGTTATAAGAGAAATGACATGTACTTCACGAAAAAAGGAAAATTCCTACACATTATGCTATGGAAAAATCTGTTAAGGGATGATTGTACTAATCTTTGACATAAAAGACTTGTTCAATTGGTACCAACATTCACAATAAGTTTCTCTTACGGAGGAGGTCAAGGGTTCGAATAGTTGGGGCGCGAAAGAAATTCAGTTTTGGACCCAACCTATAGTGGACAGTATGTAAGCTAAAGGTATACAGAATAGCCCCTTAACGAAAAGTCTGAGGCCGTTAAAAAAATCTCGTATATTTTTGTAATGACCACGGACTTTTCTCTACAAGAATTTCACTCAAGGGCTATTCTGTGCACCGTTAGCTTATGCATTGTCTATTGGAGGTTTCACTCCCATAATAGATTTCTTTCACATCTCCAGTTATTTGAACCCTTGCTCTCCCCCATTAAGAAGAATTTATGGTAAATGCCGCATTTTTGTAACAACCATGGATGTTTTCCTACAAAACTCTAGCTCAGCGACTATTTCATGCACCGTTAAGTGTGTGTGTGTGTGTATATATATATATATATTGTTCACTTGGGATTTTTGCCCCAAACTAGATTTTTATCGTGTCTCCAGTTATTCAAACCCTTGACTTCCTTCCTTAAGAGGACCTTATAGTAAATGTTGGTACCAATTGGGCAACTTGCTCAATTGATACCCTAATTGGTACCAACATTCACTATAAGTTTCTCTTAAGGGCGGAGGTTAAGGGTTTGAATCGTTGGAGACGCGATAAAAATCTCGTTTGGGACACAACTCCTAGTGGACAGTACGTAAGCTTACAGAGTACGAAATAGCCCTTGAGTTAGAGGCTTGTAGGGGAAAGTGTGTGGTCTTTACAAAGAAATACAAATTTTTTTGTAATGACAACGGACATTCTCATACAAGCCTCTCACTTAGAGACTATTCCGTGCATAGTTTGCATACGTGCTATCGGCTGAGAGTTTCACCCCAAACTGGATTTCTTTTACCTCTCAAGCAATTCGAACCCTTGGCATTTTTTCTTAAGAGGAACGTTTTGTTGAATACTGGTACCAATTGAGCAAGTTGTCCAGTTTGTACCAGCATTCACCGTAAGCTCATCTTAAGGAAAAGGTAAATGGTTTGAATCGCAGGGACGCGAAAGGAATCTAGTTTGGGGCGAAACTCTCAGTAGACAGCTACGTATGCTAACAGTGGACGGAATAGCCTCCGGTCGAAAAGCTTGTATGGAAAATTTCGTAATCATTACATATTTAGTGTCTTAAACAAATTGTTTAAATATTGCAGTGTATCTTCATTTAAGTATTTTAATTTCTATGTTTTTTCTACTTGTTTATTCAAGTACCAGAGGCAATGATCAAACTAGAGTTGACTTCTTTTGTACTATGAAATTGTACATTTGGCTCAAGGTGGAGATTATAAGTGTGTTGAACCTAAATAATGTTAAAACCCAATCCAATGTCGGCCCAATCCACTGTTGGCCCTTGTTGTTGTGCGCACTTATTTCTAACCCATGTGAAAATGCGCATTTACCTATAATGTCAAACATGCAATTATTTAACATGGATGTCATTGATATCAATTGTTGGCTTGCTATGCTTGATCCAGGATGTTGATTCTAGGTATTTAAAGGCTCATGTTCTGATTACGTTTATTGTGTATAATGTGTTGGTGCCTAGCTCTTGAGTTTTGCTTCTCTCCTCTTCGTGTTCTTTTGATCTTCTTCTTCTTCTTCTTTTCTGGGTGAACTTTTGGTTCCCTAAAATGTGTGAAGAGAGTATTGCTATTGTAGATATGTGATATTTAGTTCCTAATCCGAGGGATACTTTGCATAAATTAGAGAAGAAGTGTGCGTATGAGAGATTCTTGAATTTTACTCGGTGGTTACCTATTGTAAATTACAATCTTTGCCATTTGTTGGTTATTATAGTTCATTAGAGGCTGATCTATGTTTGTAGAGCCTGAAAGGCAGAAGTAGGTACTTGCATAAGACCGAACTGCCAGTCCTCACAATGGACATACATATATAGTGTTAATGTTTTTATGTTTCTTGGTTTAGTGGATGTTGGGTTTGAAGTTAATCGTAGTAACAATTTTTTAATAGTTGGTTTTTGTGTAGGTAGTATAAAACTTTTCCTTCTAAATTATTTGTAACTCTTATCAACTTAAAAATTGTACTTCCTCTATCTTATAAAGATAGACTTACTTTTATATTCACGCATATTAAGAAAATTTAGTTATTATAATTGGACTAATAAATTTTACTTACATTTTTCTTAATATATCTATACAATTAATATAATAGTAGTTCATATTTATTAATAATAAGGCACATTAAATAGGGACATATTAGAAAATTGAGAAATTAACTATGCTATCAACAAGAAAAATGGCGTATAATTTGGGACATAAGAATAAATAAAGTAAACCTATGTTTATAGAACAGAAGGTGTAACGATGTGTGTCCAGTACGTGATTATTATATGTTATGAGGATGCTTGTCCTAATATGATATTTAATTCTTAATTAATGAATTTACATTTTGTTACTAATTATGTTTTTGTAGTGGAATGTACAGTGGACGCCCTAGACGATTAATGTGCCTAATAGTTTAATTATAATATGCTTGTAATCTTGTTCATGTTAGATTAAATTCTATAATATCCTTATTTTATTGTGTGCTTAGTACTAGGCTATCTTTAGATTGAACGTAGTTATCGAATTGGAAAACTTTCTATTCTTATTAAGTATATATCTACGTAAATTAATATTATTTATAATTGGTCAACTTAAAGGGAATCTAGTAAGTTAGTAGAACCAATTTAAGAATTAAGTAGATTAATATAGGTAAATAAGGACCTCATTACTTAATTAGGACAATTTATAACTAAATAAATGCCGTAAGATTCGAAGTCAATATATTTACCTATTTATAAAAAAGAAAGAAAAGTTAGGCTTTCACCCCATCTTTGAAACTCTCAACCTCTATTTCACTTTCTCGATTTTGGGTCTTGCACTTCGTCACAAGGTATTATGATTTTTCTGTTATTTTGCCATCATTTGGTTAGATTGAATTTAAATTTGTGTAATCACGAGCCCAATACATCCTCTCTTAAACATAAAAATAGCAGAATTTATATATATATATATATATATATATATATATATAAATAGTATCCATTCCCATATATATATATATATATATATATATATATATATATATGCGTGTGTGTGTATCCATTCCCATGATATTGACCATTTATTCATTTAAAACCCCATCACTCACATGTTGAATTTGGAGACTGCACATCACATATTTGGTGTTTCGCAGATAGTGCAAGTTCTACTAACTTCTTATGGTTAATTTCTGGCCTTGTTTGATTGGCCCATTTGGTGTATTTATTTTGTCTGGTGAGTAATTGCTATGTGGTATTTTATCTCCTCACACATAAGTGAATAATTAAATAAATAGAAATTTTATAATTATTTAATCATCTCTAACTTATATGTGTACTTATATATAGTAAAATTTAACTACTTTTGGTTATAAAAGTTGAGGCTAGCACTCTTTTAATAGATTTATATAAACTTTTAGTTTAAAATAGCATTGTTAATATGTGTAAGTACTTATATTTTTTTTTAATATTATTTAGATAAAATATAGCTTATGTTAAATAGGTCATAAGAATTTTCTAGCATAAATGTAATGCTTGTCCTTATTAAAAATTTAAATGTTTGCCAGTAAACTTTAATAATTAGCCAAACATGCCAAAGTTAGATGATCACTTGGCTATTATTTTCCGAGGTCATTTCCCATTTTAAGGCACATTGTTATATGTTTTATGCTAAAGTGGTACTCACAATGAGATATTATACAGTCGGACTAATATAAGAATAAAAATTAATGATATGAAGAACTTTTTTTTAATCAATAGTAATGACTTAGGATTTTTGGTACGTTGACTTCGTGGGTGACCAATGACTACTCCACCTGCCATTCCAAAAGTAAATTGATACATATTTAGGTAAGTAAACCTCTTCTAACATTCATTTGTAGGGTGCAATGTTAAATGTCTAAATGTGTTACATGAATAGATATTATGTAAACATGATAATTTGATATCATTTTATATGTCATTATTGTTTCACACGACATATTCTTGCTTTTCTATTCATGTTAATCTATCCACAAGCATGCATAAAGTAGAGTCTTAAATGATAATGTTATTAAGTATAAGTTACTCAAGAAAGAAATGTATCCCAATTTTATAAGAAAAACGGTGTACGCGCCTAAGCCATGAAAGGTGTGAGCGTGAAATGGGGCGTGGAGAACAGGCACACTCGACAATTGATAATGTTGAATGTTTAATATTTACCGCTTTGCAGTAATATCAGTAGATTTAATGGGTTCCAAATAATAATATTCACTGCATTATAACTGTTTTGCCTTTACTTGTTGACACACCAAATATTTTAATACAAATCAAGTTACAACTCCTTTCATGTTTTTGCACCAAAAAGTATTACGTAAATCTTTATACATCTTGGTTCTTCCTAGATGTGCGGATTAAGGAGTGGAACGAGCCTCAGATAAAATCTCATTTCCCAGACCTTAATTCTTGAGCACACATAAACGACATTTGAAAATCAAAGCTTTGTCCTCAGCTATTTTAAACTCTTTCCTCTTTTCGGTTCCTACTTCAGCCTTGATCTTTTCCAAGAAAGGATAATCCTTCTGAGCTACCACAATTTTATTTCTGAGTATCAAATTTACTATCGGACTTGCAATCAATGCCGATGTCCACACCGACGGTGCTAAAACTTCAATTCTCATATTCTCAAAATCATTGATCAAATTATCTTGGGTCAATTGCAGTGCAGACAACTAACCCATATTATTTCTTCTTAGAGCATCCGTGACTACATTTGCCTTACCCAGATGGTACAAGATAGTGTAGTCGTAGTCATTTACTAATTTCAACCACCGTCGTTGTCTCATATTAAACTCCTGTTGGGTGAAAAAGTACTTGAGACCCTTATGGTCAGTGTAAATCTCAAACTTGCTTCCACAAAAGGTAATGGTGCTAAATTTTCAAAGCGTGAACTACCACCGCAAGTTCAAGATCATTTGTCGGATAATTCTTCTCATACTGCTTCAAATATCTTGCAACATAAGCTATCACCTTTCCATGTTGCATCAACACACTGCCCAAACCGAGCATTGATACATCACTATAAATTACGTAGCCTTCTGAACCTTCAGGTAAAGCTAGTACTGGTGCAGACACTAATTTGTCCTTTAACTCTTGAAAACTCCGTTCACACTTCTCGAACCGAACCAAACATACTTAACACCCTTTCGAGTCAACTACGTTATACGACCAGCTATTTTGGAAAATCCTTCTATGAAACGTCAATAATAGTTGGCTAATCCTAGAAAGCTTCTCACTTTTCCAACATTCGACAGTACCGAGCCAATTTGAATCAGCCTCAACTTTTGATGGATCTACTTCAATTCTCTTAGCCGTCACAACATGACCAATGAATCCTATACTGTCTAGCCAAAATTCACATTTCTTGAATTTGGCATACAACTTTTTCCTCTACAAGGTCTCCAATACTATCTTCAGACACTCTTGATGTTGTTTGGGATATTTGGAATTAATCAGGATGTCATCGATGAGCACAATGATGGACCGATCTAAATATTGATGAAAGACTCGGTTATTTAAATCCATAAATACCTTTGGAGTATATGTTAGTCCAAAAGGCATAACTATAAATATATAATGCCCATCGCAAGTTCAGAATGCTGACTTTGGTGTATTCGATGGCCTAATCTTCAGTTGATTATAGCCCGACCTCAAGTTGATCATTGAAAATATTGAAGCACCCTTCAATTGATCAAAGAAATCCTCAATTCTTGGAAGGGGATACTTATTCTTGATCATCAATTTATTCAGCTCATGGTAGTCGATACACATTCTTATTGATCCATACTTTTTCTTCACAAAGAGATCTAGAGCTTCCCAATGGAAAACACTCAGTCTCATAAATCCTTTATCCAGTAGCTCATCAAATTCTATTTTTAACTCTTGAAAATCTTTCGGTGCCATTTGATACAGAGCCTCGGACATGGGTACAGCTCCAAGTATCCCGTTAGATAAGATACCTAATAGGTCGTGTTGAAACCCGTCGGCGTATTCTCGAACTACTAGTACATTGTCTACTGATAATTCATCAGATGAGGTGCTAGTGAGATTGACAACAAACCCCTGACAATCTCGCTTCTTTTGAAACTTTTTTGCCTATAGATCTGAGATGAGGCAGAGAATTGCTTTAATCTTCGACCCACAAAATTTGAACTCATTTTCTCTAGTCTTCGAAAGATTACCTCCTTCTCAAAACATACAATTGTAGTGCGATTACTACCCAACCAATCCATTCTTAAGATGATATCAAAATATCTCATAATTATAACATGCATGTCTATTGACAAAACTAACCCATCAAAATCTTTCTAAACTACCTTAGCTAATTTATCTGTATCTATAGTTCATTCTTATCGAATACTAACCTCTAGTACACTATCTTTTCTAACATGGAACAATAACTTTAGCTAGGCATGCAGCACATATAAATGAATGTGTCGCATCAGAATCAATAAGAACGTAAAAAGGTATGATAAAGATAGATAACATATCCGTAACAACATCCGAATTCTGGATAACCTCTTTATGAGTCTTGGCGAACACTCTAGATTTTCCACCTGATCATTAACCTTTGTCGGCTTTGCCCGACATTTCAACACATAGTGGCCTGGCTTGCCACATCGATAGCAGACATTCCTACCAAAGTGGCAATCACTACTATAATTCTTCTTTCACTTAGGGTACTGAGGATTGAGATTGCTTGACTGTTCCATGTGGAACCCTGATTCTATCTTTTAAACTGGCCTAAAATCTACTTTCTATTCTAATCTTGCCAATTTCTCTTACTCGAGTCATTATGTTGACCACTGCTCTAAAAGTATAAAGCTCATGTGAACTAACAATATGTATGATCTATGGATGCAACCCTCTTTCATAACATCTTGCCTTCATTAGTTTAGTGTTGACCAAATACGGAGCATAGCATGACAGTTTGTCAAATTTTTGCTCATACTCGATAATTTGCATATCTCCCTGAACTAAATGCAGAAACTTTGACTCCTTATAATCTCACATAGCCTGTGAAAAATATTTTTTCATTAGCTCGACTTTGAACTGGGCCCATGAGAGATTATTTTATTCTTTCTCAGTATGGGTGCGGGATGCCGACTATCACCAGTGACCTACTTGACCAATTAGCATGAACTCTGTCCAAATGAGTATCTTCCATTAATTGAGTTTTCCTACAATAATAACTTTCAATCTACCATTGGTATATCACCTTATGAGGTATTGTATGGAAGGAAACGTCGATCACCAATCCACTAGCATGAGGTTGGAGAAAGAAAATTGTTGGGCCTAGAGATTGTCCAAAAAAAAACTGAGGTTGTTGATAAGATTTAACAATGGAAAATGATTGATTAAAGTAGATAGGAAAGCTATGTTTACAAGGAGAAAGTCTTTAGAATTTACTGTTGGTGACATGGTCTTTTTTCAGATGGCGCCTATGAAAGGTGTAATGAGATTTGGGATTAAAGAAAAGCTGACTCCTCATTTTGTGGGATCCTTTGAAATTTTGGAAAGAGTAGGTGAGTTGGCTTATCGGATTGTATTACTACCAGCATTGTCAGTAGTGCACAATGTATTTCATGTTTCTGTGCTGAGAAAATATATTTCAGACACTTTTTATGTCCTAAACTATGAGTCTTTGGATCTCCACAAGGATTTTACATATGAAAATATGCCAGTAAATATCTTAGAGAGAGTAGACAAAGAACTTAAAAGAAAAGATGATAATGCTAGTCAAAGTACTTTGAAATAACCATGTTGTGGAAGAAGGGGACTTGGGAATGCGAAAATAAGATATGCGCGAAATACCCTCGTCTATTTGGTAAGTTTTAATTTCAATGACGAAATTTATTTATAGGGAGTAAGGAATTGTAACAATGCATGTCCAGTAAACGATTATTATATGTTATGAGGATGCTTTTCCTAATATGACATTTAATTCTTATTTAATGAATTTACGTTTTGTGATTAATTATGTTTTTGTAGTGGAATGTACCGTGAACGCCCTAGACGATCAACGTACCTCTTAGTTTAATTATAATATTCTTATAATCGTTAATGTTAGATTGAATTATATAATATCCTTATTTATTGTGTTCTTAAGACTAAGCTTTCTGTAGATTGAACGTAGTCGTCGAGTTGGAAAATATTTGTGTAAATTAATGTTATTTATAATTGGTCAATGTAATGGGAATCTATTTAGTTAATAGAACCAATTTAAGAATTAAGTAGGTTAATATAGGCAAATAAATAAGTTAATATAGGCCCATCCACACACCGTGCATACCCACCCTCATCGGACCATTACCTGATGAAAGACCCCACGTCAGATACTCACACCAAAAATTTAGCTCATCGGTAAGTGCTTACATCCTATTCAATTAATTTTCATCTAGTATGGTATGTGCTCACGTTTTCTTAGCTAAATCTTCAATTAAAATCCAAATTGTTCAATGTAAAATGGTAAATATCATGAGGGAGATGATTTGAAACCAGGGATGAAAGAAATTTTTGGAACTAAATGCTCCCTTGCTGCTGGACGGAAATGCACACGGGGACTGGGGTTTTACACTGTGTTATTTAATTGGGGAAAGGGTATTCGTGTAGCTTAACCAAAATGAAATAAGGTTTTAAGTTATTCTTGATTGTCGGATGTAAGACGAAATAAGATTTTAAATTATTCTTGATTGCAGAGTTGTGAAATGAAATCAGATTGAATGGCCCTTTCTTATTTGAAATGGCAGGTTGTTGTACAATACTTATTTCAAGAATCCAGTGGCAATCAAATGCTTCTTTGGTGATAACAAGCGTAATGCAATGGATTTGTTATATCCATAATGCAATGCAGGATGGTGCCATGTGCGAGGGATTCGTTTGGGCCGATGAAATTGAACGAAGATTGTGATGCTACTCTGAAGGATGTGAAATGGAGCTGAGAGCTTTGAGTGATTTGAATTTTAATGTGACGAGGTTAATTGAGAAAATAGGCAAGGTGGATGAAAAAATAGGTTCACATAATCTTTATTTGTTGTGATGTTTTAATTTTGGCATGTGTGGTTATATTAGTGATTATTGTGTTGAAGTATAATGTATAAATCCGGGATGGCGATTACGTATGCATTGAACTTTTTAGGAGTTTTATCGTTTAGTTTTTCCAAAGGTGTTTAATTGTGTTTAAATCAATGGGGGTGATGACATTGTTTCTAGCTTTTTTATGTTCCTGTTTCTAAGACTGCATGTTAACTTGGTTTGGAGTATTCATTTTCCGTGGCTAAAATTTATTCCTTAAGGAATTACAAACCCTGTGTCTAAGGCAGTGAATAAAGGGTGGCAACAAATGTGTACAAATGAGGTTACTTACACCACCATCTAGGAATCAAGGGCGGCACAGTGAATCACTGAGGTGCCAATTTGTTAGCTGCTAAACACACACAATTGTATAATAGAGATTACTTACACCACCATCGAAAATCTTGGGCATCAAATTAACAATAATCTAACTATAAGCAAAGAACATAAAACTTGAATAGAACAATTATGAACTTTCGAATTACCAACCAGAAAAAAACAGGGCACCAAATTCCGACATTACGAGTTCTCTAGACTTGCTACTACATTCCAGGGAAAAAAAATACAAAAAACTTAATTTGACAAATGAATCCATTGCATTACGCTTGTTATCTCCAAAGAAGCCTTTGATTGCCACTGGATTCTTGAAATAAGTATTGCACAAGAACTTGCCATTTCAAATAAGAAAGGGCCATTCAATCTTTTCACTACTCTACAATCAAAAATAATTTAAAATATTGTTTCGTCTTACATCCGACAATCAAGAATAATTTAAAACCTTATTTCATTTTGGATTAAACTACACGAATACCCTTACCCCCAATTTAATAACATAGTGTAAAACTCCCAGTCTCCGTGTACATTTCGATCCAGCAGCAAGGGAGCATTCAGTTCCAAAAATTTCTTTAACCCCTGGTTTCAAATCATCTTCCTCATGATATTCACTATTTCGCATTGAACAATTTGGATTTTAATTGAAGATTTAGCTAAGAAAACGTGAGCACATACCCATACTAGGTGAAAATTAATTGAATAGGATGTAAGCACTTATCGATGAGCTAAATTTCCAGCACGGGGTGTCCAATGTGGGATCTTTCATCTGGTAATGGTCCGACGTAGGTGGGTATGCGCGATGTGTGGATGGGCCTTGCTTCGGGCAGAAGAGGAGGGGATGGAGGGGGTTAGGGCATGAGCTAAAGGTCTGGCTTGGGTCTTTCTTCCGGTAATGGTCCAACATAGGTGAGTTTGCGACCGGTGTGGGGGTTGGCTTCTATCGAGCAGAGAAGGATGTGAGATAGAGGTTAGGACATTTTGGTAGAGAGATTGGAGTCACGTTCCGTAAATCACGAGCTCGGCTCGGAGCTCGTCTTCAAAAGGTGGGCTCGATTCGACCCACGGGTTCGTGGGCGAGCGAGCCGAGTCAGCATTGACAGCTCATCTTTTTTTTTTTGGTTTAAAATTTGAAAATAAATCATTCTATTTATTTTGTTAAAAAAAATGTAAATATTTAAAATGAATCATTTATCTTTATCTTTATCTTTATGTTAAAGATTAAATATTTAATTTTATGTTAAAATTTTTATTGAATCATCTTGATTATGTTTATTACAATCCTCATATTTGACTCTTATGTTTTTGTTTTTTTTTGTTTTGAATTTGAAAATAAAAAAGAAATTTGAAAAAAAAAAAAAGTAGAAATAAAAAATCATTTATGTTAAAAATTAAAGATTTAAAATCCACCTCATTTTTTTTTTTTTTTTTTTTGTGTTTTACATTTTTTAAAATTTGAAAATAAAAAAGAATACCATATCGAAAATCGTTTATGTTAAAAATGTAAAATTTAAAACCCTCCTCCTTTTTCCGAACTTGGGACCGGCTACTTTAAAAGTAGGCAGAGTTAAAATTGTACACGAACAAGATGTTACGTGTACAATTTTTTATTAAAATAAGGAAAATTCTTCAAATACAGAAATATTAATGCAAAATAATACTTACTACGAATATGATTAATCCATATTCAAATCTTCAAGTTCTTCAGACATTATTCTGTCAACTTTATCTTGAATTCAAAGTTCGACATCATCCCAATCCTTTAGAAACAGTAAACTTTCTAAAATGTCGGCTTTGAGTCTTGAACTGATGTCAGATAAAACCCTACCACTTATACTAAATGCAGCCTCCGATGCTACAGTTGACACCGGAGGTGTTAGTAGATTACGTGCCATTTTGAAAAGAATTTGGTAACTACGTTGATGTTGTCTCCACCATTTAAGTATATCAAAGTTTTTTCTCACCTCTTCATCTAACATACTAAGCACATCTACAGGTGTATCGTTAGAACAGGGAAGGGAAGAACTAGAAGAATAACCAACTAATTGTTGACCTTGAGTGGTCCTATGTGTACTGACGTAACTTCATAAGTCAATGTCATCAGTTGATGACGAAGTATATGTTGGATTAGGGGGTCGTACAACGTTTGTACCGGCCTTTTCAGCATAGACCTCATACATAGAACATAAATTTTGTTCTAAATTAGCACACGTGACTAGATTTTCAAAAGTTAATTTATCTAAAATTGCCATTATTGTTACTTTTGTACCCTCTAAATTAAGTCGATGATTCATGATACATGCTAATGGAAATAACATAGGTAATTGTTCTCAATATTTTCTAAATTTAGCTTCCATAACATGTATAATACTAGTGAAAAGAGCAAAATTCTTATACCTATGAAAATTATTAGCAATATAATAGAAATGATTTAAAACAAGTGGAGTAGTTGGATAATAAACACCAGAACATGCATTTGTTGCGTCGTAAAAAACTTTTAAAAATTTTCTAACATGACCACATATTTTCCAATCATGTAATTCTAAATCATATTCTGAGCCGTGTGAGTGTCGGCCATTATAATACACAGTAATGCAATCTAAATAACCTTCACACGATTCAAGCATAAGATATGTTGAATTCCACCTATTGGCAACATCAGTTGCAAAACATTTTGATTGCAGCCCATTTTCTGTACATAGAGCAGCAAAAACTTGTTTTCTTGATGGTGAAATCAAAATATAATTAATAGCAAATCTAATTTTTCCAATTGAGGTTGTATAAATTTTAATCTATCTTGTACAATTAAATTAAACACATGACACACACAACGAATATGAAATAAAATACCATCAAAATGTGAATTACAGTGTTGCATTAATTTTTCAATTACTATATTATTTGGACCTGCATTATCAAATGTAAAACTACGAGCCTTAGAATCACATTTAAATTTATGTAACACACTTAATAAAACTTGATAAATATTATTTCCATTATGAGGATAGTCTATTTGTTTAAATGCTATTACTTTTTTATGCATTAACCAACTATTATCAATATAGTGTGCAGTTGCTACCATGTATCCTTTTTTGTTACAATCTATCCATAAGTTTGATATAAAAGATACAACACCATTGTAATTATTAATATAATTAATAATAGCCTCTTTCTTAGTATTATATCTAACAATAGTAGCTTTACGAAGTGTATTTCTAGAAATACTAATGTACCTTGGTTGTAGATATTTTTGGACGAATGACGTCCAATGAGGATTGTCCACCAAGCATAGTGGAAACTCGACATTTGCTATCAATTCCGGCAGTCCTTCGTGTCGCATAAGTTCTTGTAAGTATATCCAGTTGTTGAGAGCGGGACTACTAGACCCGGCTCCCGGAGATCCAAACTGGAGTTGTACCTGATTTGTATCCATACCTCTATGTTTGTATTGACACTTTTTGAAGTGTCTGTTTAGATTGGTCGTGCATATCTCCTTGTGCCAAGCAAACTTCTCCTGACAGTGTTTACACTGTGCTTTGAACTCAGGGACTTCATTCACTAGTTTACCAGTCGGCACCAACTGAAAATACTGCCAGCATATAGTCTTTTGTTTGGTGGCTTTTCGTTTAGTGCTAGAGCCAATGGTAGTTTGTGTATTGGCGTCGTCATGAACGTCTTCCAAATCAATTGGATCAGTGCTACCACCAAACTGATCAATAATATCGTCTGTAATTGGAATGTCATTAAGACTACTGAAATCATCATCACTTCGGCTGTATGCCATTTGGAATAATAGAAGAAAGAAAATAGGAGAAAATGAAGATGTAGTAGAACGTAGAAACTAGAAAATAGAAATGTAGAGAATTAGTAGAAGTAGAAAATTATAGCGTAATATCTAGATAATTAGATACTAGATACTAATTAGAACACTAATATTGAGATTTGAGAGAATGTAATTTGAGAATTTTTAATGGATTGAGTATGTAATTGAATGAGAGATAAGAAATTGAAGTGTAAAAAAATGAGTTTAAAAAATGGATATTTATAGGAAAATAATGAAAGGAAAAAAAAAAAAGGTCAAATGACCGTTGGCCAACGGTCACAAATGTGACCGTTGGATGATCATCCAACGGTAACGATTTCGTGACCAACGGTAACGATTTCGTGACCGTTGTGGACGAGCCATGAGCCGAGCCAGCCTTGTGGCTCACCCATAGCTCGTGGGCTCGTGGCAGCAGTGGCTCGTGGCTCGACGAGCCCACGAGCGGCTCGTTGGCTCGCCAACAGCGGCTCGATCAGACTCGTGGCGATGGAGCCGTTGGGCGAGCCAACTCGTTTTTTTTTTTTGAGCCGAGCGAGCTCGGTCCTTTTTTTTTCTCTAGCTCGGCTCTAGCTCGTGTTCGTGGTTCCACGAGTCCGAGCCCGAGCTGGGCCGAGCTTTTACAAGCCGAGCCGACGAACCTTTTTGCCATTCCTAGAGTCATGGGAGACTGGGAAAGGTGGTAGAGAGAGATATGATTACAAATTAAAATAATAATAGCTGAGTAGGATAAGTTGGCTTATGTGGCAATTTCAACTAGGATGTGGGCAAACTAAAATTTGCCCATCACGGGCAATAGATCAGTGCTAATATATGTATATATATGTACACACACATATATGTATGTATCCATTCCCATGATATTGTCCATTTATTCATTTAAAACTTCATCACTCATATGTTGAATTTGGGCACTACACATCACATATTTGGTGTTTCGCACAAGTGCAAGTTCTACTAAATTCGTTTAGTTAATTTCTGGCCTTGTATAATTGGCCCTTTTCGTGTATCTATTTTGTCTTATGAGTAATTTCTATGTGTTATTTTATCCTCTGATAGATAAGTGAATAATTAAATAAATAGAAATTTTATATAATTATTAAATCATTTCTAACTTATATTTGTACTTATATACATAGAGAAATTTAACTACTTTTGATTATAAATATTGAGGCTAGCACTCTTTTAATAGATTTATATAAACTTTTAGTTTAAAATAGTATTAATAATATGTGTAAGTATTTATTTTTTATTTGTCAATAATATTATTTAGATAAAATGTAGCTTATGTTAAATAGGTCATAAGAATTCTCTGACATAAATGTAATGCTTTCATTATTAAACATTTTAAATGTTTGCTTACTAGTAAACTTTTATGATTAGCCAAACATGCCAAAGTCAGATGGTCCATTGGCTATTATTTTTGGGGTCATCACCCATTTTATGAACATTGTTATAAGTTTTATGTCCATCAATTTATAATACTAAAGTGATAATCGTGATGGGATATTATATAGTCAAGCTAATATAACAATACAAATGAATAATACGTAGAACATTCTTTTAATCAATGGTAATAACTTATGACTTTTGGCACGTTAATTTCAGGGTGACCAAGGACAACTCCACCTCCTATTTCCAGAGTAAATTGCTACGTATTCAGGTAAGTAAACCTCTCATAACATTCATTTATAGGGTGTAATGTCAAATGTCTAACTGTGTTACATGAATAGCTATAATGTGCACATGATACTTTGTCATAATTTTATATGTCATTGATGTTTCAAGCGACATATTCTTGCTCGTATATTCATGTTAATGTATCCAAAAGCATGGATAAAGTTGAGTCTTAAATGATAATGTTGTAAAGTATACGTTACTCAAGAAAAAAAAAAGTATCCCAATTTTATAAAAGAAATGTTGTAAGCCTATGCCATGAAAGGTGTGGGTGAGAAATGGAGAGTGGGGGACCAGCGCACCTGACGAATGATAATGTCGAATGTTTAATGTGAACCATTTTGCAGTACTAAATGTAGATTTAATGGGATCCAAATAATAATGGCCCACAACATTCTGATTAGCTAGGCAATACACGAAATTGAGTTCACAATATTAAATGTTTTAAAAAGAGAATAAAGGAAAAAGGGATAAATATTCTAAAATGCCTTTTTAAAAAAGAAATGCATATTATAAGCATGCATCATGTGCACGTCCAATTGGTACCAGTATTCACCATAAGTTCCTCTTCAGTAGGAGGTCAATGGTTTGAATCGTTGGGGACGCGAAAGAAATCCAGTTTGGGGCCCAACCTCCTTTGGGCAGTATGTAAGCTAATCTTACACAATATAGCCCCCTGGGCGAGAGGCTTGCAAGGAAAAGTTCGTGGTCGTTACAAACTTGCCCAATTGGTACGTGCATTCTCCATGAGTTTTTCTTATGAGAAGGTCAAGGGTTTGGATCGCTGGGGACGCGAAAGAAATTCAGTTTGGGGTCCAACCTCCGGTGGACAGTACGTAGGCTAACAGTACACGGAATAGCACCTAAGCAAAAGGCTATAGTCTACTTTCAAAAAAGAAAACTATACTAGGGGATATATTATGAACCACCTCCAGTAGTGTCCATCTCGTGCAAGGGTTCACCACTCCTTACATGTTCCAACACAAGATACCCATTGCTCCCGACGACTTTGCATAGCAGGGTGTTCAGTTAAATCAATGTTGTTGTCATCATTCACCACACATAGTCCCGCCCTATCCATTCTGTTGTCCTCCTAATCTAGCAAGTCAAATATAGGAATTCTCTTTTTAAAATATAACACCATACCATCTTCCTCGCCTCTACTTTCACCCCCACCACTACTCTCCCTAGTCCTCAACCATCTCTCCATCTCTCTCATCTAAAACAAGTGCTTTTTTGTTTAAAAATCCTATCCCTTCCCAAGGCAATGAAACCCCAAATATCCACTCACTGTACTATTTCGCTGCCTTCAGTCACATTGTTTAAGCTTCCACCAACTCTTCTTAGGACAACCTCTTATCAGACTCTCCTTCTTAGCCAAGAAAGATGCCAATGCAATGTCTTTTTCCATCCAGTCTAGCTACGGTTCCAGTCTCTAAACTTGGTCTAAATTATGTTTTGTGACCGTACATTAACCACCCACACTCATAGCACCTTTTTCTCTCTTGATACCTACTGCCAGTGTCCAATCGAGCCCCATACGTGCATATATACACCAAGCGACCTTCTCTTCTATCCTTTCCAATTATGTCTAGCTCGCTATGTCCCTATTCTTGCTCTCTATTTACTAGCCCTTCTTTACCAACACCCAATTTCTTTTTTTATTAATAAAAACATACAGGGATAAGACCATCTCCCATCCCTCAACTCGAACCTCTCTCAAGTTACCATATGAAAATCTATCCTTCGACATCCTATTCATACGCACAGGTGGAAGAGAGTGTGGATGCCCTATAGGGAATGAAGCTCTCAACCATTTACGATTTTTAGTGACACGACTAATCTCGAATTATCCTAATTGATATGAAACATGACGTGCAATGATGATGGATGCTAGCTAGGCATCAGACCCGTCATTAAGTGTTGACTTTGACTTGTCATTCACTATAAGATATTTAGAAATATTTTGACATAGATGTCCTTTCTTTTCCTTATCTAGCTTTTTGTCTAGTTTTTGCAATTTATGGAATTGGTCATTTACATACTTATACTCACTACATATTCATGCATACAATAAGAACAAAAAACCTTAAAATCCAATTTTTCATTTTGTTTCTTGAATAATTAGTCCTTACACTTAAATTAACTAATTTTCCTTCCAAAACTTTGAATACAAGCCATTAGTTAAAAACCTAGAAAATTTATCACTATTCTACAAAAATTACTTTACTTACCTCTTGAAATTGCAAAAGAAAATGAATAGACCAAGCTTTAATAGTTGTTTTCACAACCACCTTGCTCGATCATGAATAGAACTCCTCATTCCTTTTTCCTTTATTTCTCCTCCTTTATTTATTTTTTCTTATTTCTTCTTCTTCCTGATTATCTTCCCCTCTTTTTGAAAAGGGTCCCAAATCCAATTCATTTGTTTAGTTATTGTAACCAAGCCCTAAACTTGCTAATATAATTATCTAGCCCCTTGAGTTTTAATAATTGAATAATAGGCCCCCAAAACTCAACTAACTTATTTGAAGTCCTTATTTGACCCTTTATTTGTTGACTTGGACTTGACAACGATAATTTATTGATTTTGACTAAAATAATAATTTGTCTTTGACTAAATAGGTTGGATTGTAATAATATTACTTCTTTCAAATAATTTCGTCCACGGAATTTAATCAGCTTGACTCGAAACGTATGGGGATATAGGGCACGCATCTGATTGTCAGTCCCCACATAGAATCCTCTATTGTATGATTATTTCAAAGGACCTTAATTAGTGGAACTATCTTGTTTTGCTGAACTTGGTCCTTTTGTCTAAGATTTCAAATAGCTCTTCTTCATATGTCAAATTCTATTTCAATTCAACTAGTTGAGATTTCAAAACATGAGAGAGGTCTTGAATGCACTTGTGAAGCAATGCATCTTGGATAACTCAGCTGGCAATGTAATCTATAAGAATATTTACCAATCCGCTCAATAATTTTATAAGGCCTAATGTATCGTATACTCAATTTTTCCCTCTTGCCAAATCTCAAAACACATTTCCATGGCTACAATTTTAGAAGATGTTTATCCCCAACTTCAAATTCAAGACCTCTTTTGTGCTGTCTGCATAGCTTTTTTCCCTGTCCTGCGCATAACTTTTCTTTAACAATTTCATAATCTCTATAGCAATTGAACCAATTTGGGACCTATTACTTTCTTTCTCGAACTATATCCCAGCATGGTGTTATGCACTTTCTACCATAGAGAGCTTCAAAAGAAGCAATCTCAATAGTGTAATGGTAACTATTATTATAAGCAAACTCTATCAAAAATAAATGAGTATCCCAATTACATTTGAAAAGTTTTGCTCAAATGTAGCTTAGTGCCCATAGCTTTCTGCATGCTAGACCAGAATTTAGATGTAAATCGAGGATCTCTTTCTGATACAATGGACACTAGAGCTCCATATAAATTGACTATCTCATCTACATACAACTTTACCAACTTATTTAAAGAATAGGTGACTTAGTTGACAAAAACCTTGCAATCTTGGTCAATCGATCTATAATGATCCAAACACCATCATGACCACTTTGAGTACGAGGAAAAAAACAAGAAGTCCATGGAAATGTGCTCATATTTTCATTCTAGAATAGGCAATGACTGTAAAAGTCCAGTTGTTCTCTGTCGGTCTGGTTTAACTTGCTGATATATAAGATATATTGAGAAAAACTTTGCTATGTTTCTCTTCATACCTCGCCACCAATAATGCTCTTTCATATGTGATACATTTTAGTACTGCCTGGATGGATTACGTAGGTTGAACTATGTGCCTCTTCAAAGATCTCTTTCTCTGGAACATTAAGAACTCCACAATATGTTTCCCATAACTAGCACACCATCGTCTCTGATTGCATAATTTCTTCGTAAATCAGTATTGACTTCTTCTTCCAATATTCTAAGAGTCACATCTTTCTGATTGAGTTTCTCTAACCCTATCAATCAGAGTAGGTCTCACGTGAAAATTAGCTAGTATGGCCCTTTTGGTAGTAGCTAATAACTGAGCGTGCAATTTTCTGAACTCATCAATTGAAGAAGCACATATTGCACTGGGTTGAGTTGAATAACTACTATTTTTTCTGCTAAAAGCATCTGCAACCATATTCGCTTTCCCCTAATGATTGTCAATTTTATAACCATAATCCTTTATCAACTAAGCCATCTTATTTGACTCAAATTCAATTCTTTCTTATCAAAAATATACTTCAAACTTTTGTGATTAGTAAACATCTAACATTTCTCACCACATAGGTAATGCCTCCAAATCTTGAGGGCGAACACGAATGTACCTAACTCTAGGTCACGTGCTCGTACTTTAGCTCATGTTTCTTCAACTGCCTTGAAACATAAGTTACAACCTTCTTCAACTTTTGAAAACACTTCTCACATTCACCAGTTCACACAAAGTTAGAATTTATTCGAGTCAAAATGGGAGAATCACTCTACAAATCGACGGTAATAACCTGACAACCCTAAAAAAATCGTACTTCTATTACATTAGTTGGAATTTCTTATTTCATTACTTCTTCGATCTTTAAAACATATACATAAATGCCTTCTGCTGAGATAACAAATATATACATGAATATTGTTGGGGGCATTAGTTAGCCAAATGGCATCACAAGAAACTTATAATGGCCATGCTACGACCTGAAAGTAGTCTTCGGTACTTTGACATCTCTAATCTTGAGCTGATGGTACACTGAATGTAAATCAATCTTAGAAAATAACGTGGCACCTCAAAGTTGGTCAAATAGGTCATCAATACGAGGCAATGGATACTTATTGTAAATTGTTACCTTGTTCAATTGTCTGCAATGTATATGCAATCTCATTGTGCCGTCTTTCTTCTTCACAAATAAAACTAGTGCTCTCAATGGTGAAATAGTCGAAGGGTCCTTCTGGTTTTGACTCTATCTAGCACTACTAACACCTGGCTGTGGAAATATCATTTATGATGCACCAACCTCCCAAAATCGAGTTGGACAATATTTCTTCAAGTGTCTTACCTGACCACACTAATAACTACCACCTGATACTTTAAGGCATTGACCTATGTGAAATCTCCCACAAGACTAGCACTGAAGAAATCTTGCACCACTAGAATCCTCACTCTAGACAGAGCCCTGACTTAGAGATCAACAATTAATTGGCTGCTGAAACCAGAACTCTAATCACTCAGAGACCTAGACATGAAAGTGCTAGAATTAGAAACACCTAGACAAAACCCTCATCTTTTTTTATTTAACTTCGGTCACTAGAAATTTCTGACTCTGTCTAACTGCTAATACCCATGAATTTTATCTGATATGTTTCACTATGTCTTTTTGAAATGTTCTTTTCGACTCTTACAAACACTCTTACAAGTTTCTCAAACTCTGTCCACCTTGTGGCTATCACAAAGGACCTTATCTCATCTTTCATGATCTACTCTCCCAGTCCATTTTCAAATCGTCCACACCTATTGATTTCATAAGTCACTTAAACTTGAGCATATTTTGAGATTTCAACAAACTTCTTATTGTACTGAGAAACATTCATATATCCTGTACTAGATTCAAGAATTCATTGTGCTTAGCATCTTTGTATGGACGGGGGTAGTAGGTATCGTTAAAAGCACGCTTGAAGTCTATCCAAGTGATGACACTAGGGTCTGCGTAGCTGGCATGTACTAACTTCCACTAATCATAAGCTCTTTCCTCCAACAAGTATGTAGCAAGACATAGCTTTCTAACATCGAGACAACCCATAACATAAAAAAATCTCTCAATTTAACCATCAAAGCCTCTGCTACCACCAAATCAGGTGTGCATGTAAAAACATTAGCCCCCAATTATGTCACTCGCTCAATACTATACTTTTTATTACAATTGTGTTGCAATTGCAAAGCCGATGCAATAGTAGCAGTGATCCTTTCAGCAACTAGGTCGTTCTCAACTACATTTCTCTAACAAACCTGCTCATGAGTTTGATGAATCTAGCCTCTTTAACATCTTCTCTATCACGAGCATTGCGATATTGAGACAATACAGCTTAGAGCATGCATGTTTTGCCACCACGAGCCATGACTCACGTACAAAATACGTGTCATGTTTTTAAATGAAAACTCAGAATGCATGTGCAATGCAAGTCTACTGACTCTAAAAATCATGCTCTAACACCAGTTGAGACGACCCATCCAAAATTACCCTTATGGACCCAAAATGTGACATACGCCGATGATAGATGCCAACTAGGTATTGGACTCACCATTAAAGTTGACTTTAACTATAAGATATTTAGAAAAATTTCAGTTCAGTTTCCCCTTTCTTTTCCTTATATGGTTTTTGTCTAGTTTCTGCAATTTATGAAATTAGCTATGTAGTCACTGATGCAAACTACAATTGCCATGCTAATCTCATTTCTATTTAGTTTTCTGACCTTGATTTGTTGAATCACTACAAATACACGCACACATATGCATAGAATCTTATTGAAACCATTTCAAGCTAACAACCAAACCAAATCCTTATTTATTTTCCATTTTCAGCCCATTTTAGTTTCATTTCCAGTGAACACCTCATCAATAAATACATTATACTCACTACATAGACATGCATACCCAAAATAAATTATTGAGTTTTAATAATTGAATAATAGGCCCACATAAATTCCGCTAACTTATTTTAAGTCCTTAATTGACCTTTTATTTTACTTGGACTTGACCAAAATAAATTATTGACTTCCACTAAAATAAAAATGTAGGGGGTGTATTTAATCTAGTTTTAAAGACTTTGATTGACATTTTTCGAGTGACTGAATTTGATGGATTTCATTAACTTTTATTGAAGAAAGAGAAAAATATTAATTTTGACTCTATAGTTTGTTGAAAGAAAAAGAAAAAAAAAATGGTGCATAAAAAAAAAAACCAAAGTCTTAGAAATTGTGATTATTTTTATTTGTACATTGTGATTTAAAGTTAGTACATACAAAAAATTCTCTATAAAGTCATTAATATTTTGAATACCTCTCAATTTAGTAGGATTTTAAAAAGTCTTAGGGGGGTGTCATCAACCTAAATTTGAATAGATTTTAAAAATTCATGTAAATTTTGGTGTCCCAAACTCAGATTTTAATAAATTCAATTGAAATATAGGTGTCCTCAATTCAGATTTTAATAAATTCATTTGAAATTTAGGTGTCCTCAACTCAGATTTAAATAGATTCTTTAAAAATTTAGGTGTCCCCAATTACTAGTGGATTTCTAAAGATTTCATTAATTAGAAGATTTAAACAGATTTGTATGGATTTCGAGCTCATAAATATAAATACCAAATTCTTTAGGAATTCTATCTCTACCCCTCAAAATTTCAATCCAACTATTCTCTTGTGCATCTCTTCTCAAATTGTATCACAAGTTTTTGTAGTACTCTTTTGTTCTTGATTTTCAATTTATATTAGCATGGAAATTTATTGAATTTTTTATTTTTTATTTTAATATTTTTTTGTACAATTATCAAACATCGTCTTTGAAATTTCATTTTTGATGCTCCATGACCATTCATTGAACCAAATAATTAGGCTGAAAAATATAAATAATCTATTAGTAAATATTAATTAGATAATTAGTCTAATACCATATAGGGTAATTAGATATTAGACTGTAAAATCAATATAGCACTAATTTTTTTTTTTTTTAACTTGGAAAGATTTACTCATCAACTGCGACACATATAAATTATCTTTTTAAGCCACAAAATAACTTTTTTACACAAGATGGTTAAATAACTGATTTTGGAAGAGAATGAATCCTAAATATCCATTATCTAGTCTCGGATATGGAAAAGAAAATTATATATATATAAAAAGACAAGTAGAAAGAAAGTGAAAATTAAAACTTTATTTCAATTTTTTTTTCAAGAATCCTTGCTCTTTAATTAAATTTTTTTTTTAAAATTCAAGACTGAGGAAATTGATAATAGTAATGTGAATTCCCTCAAATAATGGATCTAATTGTGCTTCGACCAAAGAGAAAACAGATGTCCTATTGATTAGTTTATTCCATAGGAGCTTAGCTGACACAACTATCGGATTGATATAAATCCCAATCTATCGGATCATTCATCTCATTGACTACTTCTTTATATTTCAAGAATTTTTTTCTTTCCAAAACTCTATTCAAAATATTTGTTTATGTAAGACAATCGCTTAAACTATTTAGAATAAAAACAATGTAAAATTACTATTTTTTTAATAAAAAGACCACAAATTCATGAAAATTCATAGAAATCTATAAGAATATATTGAAATTTGTAATATAGAATTTTGTTGAAATCTTATAAATTCAGTAGAATTCTATTCAAATTCATGAAATTCATTCAAATTTATAAATATTAACAAATCTTTTAAAATCTGAGTTGAGAACATCCTCCTTAATTGAATATCGCATGACTTTATAACTTTTTAGAAGTCTTTAAAAATCTATATTAATACTTCAAGACTTTTATGAAGTTTAAAAATCTGAATTGAATACACCTAAAATTTAAAACTCCATAAAAGTCTTATCAAATCTTAATTGAATACACCCTTCTTAACTTTGACAAAAGAAGAAAGAAAATACATTGTGCCTTCCTTTGCTTCGATTCTGACCCGATGTTGCATCCTCTAGATGAGCCAGAGGACACCTCCAACCCCTCCTTATTGACAATCCGTCCCCGAGCACTTTGCCAATCAAACAGCCGCAATTTTGACACTCCTTCTGCCAGAGATTCCTCTCCAAACTCGTGTACATGTGCCTCTTCTTCAAGACGTAAACTTGCACAAAGTTTCGAGAGTTCAATACGATGCATGGCTAGGTTTTGGTAAAGAGTGTATGCCGAAGTTTTATGGAAACAAAAAATGGATCGAAAAAAAATAAAATAGGGATTGATGAGAGAAAAGAGAGAGCGAAACGAAAACAACTCTGGGTGTCCCTTGTAGAGAATAGACTACCGGAACCCTAGCTGCCAAACAAATGGTGGCGACAAGGAGACCTTGTGGGACTAAACACTTCTCCCTAAAAACGTGGAGCTTCTAGAGAGAGACTTTTATCTTGAGCTATACATATTATATTACAAAAAACTAGAACACTCAACGCAAGTGTGCACAATGGACGTAACTTTTTCTTCCAGTTTTTCACACGTGTCCCTCTACAATTTTCTCTCGCACGGATTTTTGACTGCTGAATTCTTCTCTGTCCGTATGTTATCACTTCTTCAATTGGTGCCTTAGTGTTAGTTTTATAACACTAATCCCTGGAGTTTTTTGGTAAGTTCTTTAACCCTAATTTTCTTTCCTTTTTATCTTCACGCTTTTCTCTGGGATGCCTAATGTCTCTTTGCCGTGACCAATTTGCACACGGATTTCCCTCTTTTGCCCCCTTTGGTTTTGCAAATCAGTCAAATTAAAATAAGTCTCAAACTAGAATTTGAGTTAAATTCAGCCGTGACAACAAGACTTAAACCAAAAAATTGATGCACCTAATCTAAAAGAAAACCATTTCAAGAGGTAATGCATTGTTTTATTTAAATTTAGTCTTAAAAAAATATATTTCAAACCTTATTGTTCACCATTAATAGCTTCCAAAGGTTACTTGGACCATCTCTCTATATATGTAGAGATGACAATGTTAAGCTATATGCAAGAAATTTGTAAACTACAGAAAGATTGATGGAGATTTCGGTAGGAAGTCCTTTCTATTTATTTCTTTTGGCAGTTCTTTTTATTTCTCATGCTGCTTCAACAAATCATAGAAACGATAATTTTCTTGATTGCCTTATCTCTCAGTTTGAACACAAAAACTCAATAATATCCCGAGTCATTTACACCCCAAAAAACTCATCATCATTTTCTTTAATTTTTCAATCCTCAGTACACAATCTAAGGGCCTCATCGACGTCGCCCGTGAAACCCCTAGTCATAGTTACACCATTCCATGAGTCCCATATTCAAGCTGCAATTTATTGTTCCAAAATAAGTGGCTTGCAGATTAGGATTCGAAGTGGTGGACATGACTATGAAGGACTATCTTATGTTTCTGAAATTCCTTTTGCCATTGTGGATATGAGAAACCTAAGATCCATATCCATTGACACTAAAAACAACACTGCCTGGGTACAAACAGGTGCAACACTTGGTGAACTTTATTATACTATTGCTTCAAAAAGCAGAACTCTAGCTTTTATAGCAGGAGTTTGCCCTACTGTGGGTGTTGGTGGACACATTAGCGGAGGAGGATATGGCATGTTCTCCCGTAAACATGGTATTATTAGAGATAAATCTGATTAGTATTGAATCTTATACAGTTATTGAATACAGATTTTCATCTGTCTCTATATCTCCTACAGGTATTTCTGTAGATCACATCATTGATGCCAAATTAATTGACGTTAATGGTCGAATTCTAGACAGAAAATCCATGGGAGAAGATCTCTTTTGGGCCATTAGAGGAGGTGGAGGTACAAGTTTTGGAATTTTGGTTGCATTTAAGATTCAATTAATTGTCATTCCAGAAACTTTGACTGTTTTCAATGTTACAAGAACCCTAGAACAAAATGCAACTCAGTTAGTACACAGATGGCAATATGTTGCTGATAAGATTGATGACAATCTTTTGGTAAGACTCTTCTTAAGAAGCTTCAAGACTTCAAGCAATGGAAAGAGAACAATAGGTGCATTTTTCAGTTCTTTGTACCTCGGCCGAGTTGACGATCTCCTCCAAATAATGCAAGAAAAATTTCCAGAATTGGGTTTGGTTAAGGAAGATTGTATTGAAATGACATGGATAGAATCAGCACTTTTTTTTGCAGGTTTCCCCAGAAATACATCGCTACAAGTTCTGACGAGAAGGGTTTCAGTGGTGACTTACTTCAAAGGAAAATCTGATTATGTAAAGGAACCCATACCCCTGCACGGCCTTAAAGGGATATGGAAATTTCTTGAAGAAGAAGATGAGAATCTTGCAGAGTTACAATTCAGTCCTTACGGAGGAAGATTGAATGATTATTCAGAATCTGAAACTCCATTCCCACATCGAGAGGGGAATATATTCATGATCCACTATTTCGTAAATTGGTATAAACCAGGAAACAAAGAATCAGAAAGGCATGTAAATTGGACCCGGAGGCTTTACAGTTACATGGCTCCTTATGTCTCGAAATCTCCAAGAACAGCATATTTCAATTACAGGGATATGGACATTGGAATGAACAACGAGGGGAACACAAGATTCAAACAAGCAAGTGTGTGGGGATTTAAGTACTTCAAGAATAATTTCATAAGATTGGTTCATGTCAAGACTAAGGTTGATCCATCCAACTTCTTCAAAAATGAACAAAGTATTCCACCATTATCTTGATGGAGAAAGAACTATCGAATCCTCAAATTAGTCATACTAAGCTTTATGTGTCTTTGATAAAAAGTTGCTATGTGACTTTTGTATGAAGTGTGAATAAATAAGAGGAAATTATAGAAAATGTTCATTTGCAGTTGCAGGTGGTCAATTTGAAATATGAGAAAAAATCATCTTGGACAAAAATACCATCAAACAACTGCTCAAATTCCATCATATCCTATTCAATATCAATCAAATACAAATTCCATCAAAAACCAGATTGACATCACCAAAACACCTTGCACAAGCAGCCAATGCTTCGTTCCACTCACCGCGCCACCGCTACTACTACCGCTACCTACCACCCAACTCGAGTAAGTTAGTTCTTTGTAGATTAATTTGGACTATAAAAGAACAAAAAATCTACATGTTTGTGGTAGATTATGTTTAATATCAGAACTCTATACACATCCACAAAATAGATACAAATCTGTAGCAACCCATTTAAAGTTGTACCGTAAACAAAATTAACAACTAAAACCTTTTCCTTCTCCTAATTATAAGACTGCTAGTAGAAAATAGGATAAACTAACAACTAGATCTAAAAATACTCCACAAAACCTCCTTTGATAAATCACACCAACACTCCCATTCAAATTGGTGCATAAATATTACTAATGTCCAACTTGTCAAGTGAGTTGTAGAAATTTGTGTTAGACTTCGTGAGAATATCTGCTAGTTGGTCCTCGGACTTAACGAATGGAAATCAAATAATCTTGTCTTCTAGGTTCTTTTGATCAACTCACGATCTACTTCGATGTGTTTAGTTCAGTCAGCTCTTTATTCAATCATCTTATTTCTACATGACATGAAGTGAGAATTATTTTTTGGACTATTTTACCTCGACTATACTTAAATTATTTTAAAGATATCCTCAATTTTCTTTTTTCATACGTATTTAGTTTATCATTGAACTCCCAATTAAATATGTATGTATCTATACATATTTTTATGCATATACATGCATTGACCCACATACATATTTGAATTATAATCTACATGTCACCATTATTTATTTTTTATTATTTATTTTTATTTTTTATAAGAAATATCTCAGCTCGAATATCCAAGCCTGAGATATATATTTTATTACAATCTAAAAAGAAGTACATAGAGTATGACGTATGAGTGAGAAAAAAGAATACACGAAGGAAGAGAATTGATGGCTCAGTATTATCAATGTATATTGCAGTGTATAATTCAACTTACAGAATAAAGATCAAAGCTGCCTATTTTTATACAATTACATATATAAGCAGTATGTATACAATCTGGTATAATTAAAGAAACAAAACGTGGGAATGCTGGTATGAATTTGTTACAACAATCTGCAAGTGGATTAGCTTCTAGTCCCTTCCAATTTTAACTGCAATCTGTTGTAACCTGCATGTTTCCATTTCATCATCCTTCTCCTTTCTGGTTTGATCATTTGAGTCCCTGAACTTCCTTTCTCGAACAAGCCTTACCTCCAATCCTTACAAAAAAAACTTATCGATATGAATGCATAAAAGAGTACTACTCTTTTTACAAGTAAAAAACCGCAAATTCTAAAACAAACCAATGTTGATAGTCTTTACAAAGTGAACAAGATAACGAAAAAGTGCTTAAGAAACACATTAATAGACTTACTCCATAAGCCAAGATTAATCTAAGAATCTTAAGAAAGGTTATATGCGTGAATTGAGAGAACTTAAGCCAAGAATTGCTTGCCGAGCTACTATGATAGAATAGGCTCCAGTATAGCTTCTTCCAAGATACCAGTTCTATTCTTATTCACTCGAGTTATGAAATCCCTGGTAAATCCCATGCAGTGATTAATAAGCCTTGAGGTAGAAGTAATGCCAGCTGAAGTAGTTCAACCAGTTACCAGATCTGAAGTTGTGTTGAATCTCCAGAACTATTCTCCGTATACCAATTAAAGTTATCATTTCCTTCGCCATTAGTCATGTCGTCCTCTCCACAAGCCTAATTGACGCCATACCCAACTTGTCCAAACAAATGAGGCCTCTAACAACACCTTGTAAATCAATTCCTTGTAACATTTTGAAATATTTTTCACTGTATCCCTTATTGGCAAACCAATCGGTTACTTTATTTCCTTCCCTCCGTATATGGGAAAATTGAACCTCTATTTTGTTAATACTTTGGTGGATGGATTCCAGAATGTATTGAACATCCCAATGGCCTTTATTTTGTTGTATGCATAATAACATTGCGGATTCCAGAATGTATTGAACATCCCAATGGCCTTTATTTTGTTGTATGCATAATAACATTGCGGATTCCAGAATGTATTGAACATCCCAATGGCATTTATTTTGTTGTATGCATAATAACATTGCGGCTCTGGAATCAACTTCTGCCTACATTTTTCTAATATCATTTTGCCAACACAGTTGAAGACCAGTAGCCACAACTTCAAGTTCAGCTTCTAAGATGGAACAAGTCCCATAAAAGTCAAAAAACACCCATGTAACATGATACCGGGTTGAAAGAATGAAGAATAAGGAAAACCAATTAAAGGGGATAAAATAGCTCACCACCCAAGCAAACACTTCGGGATACACATTATCACCACCCAAAGGAATTTGACAAGGGATACAGGGCTAGTATAACTCACCACTCTCAGAATCTACCAAAGAGATACAGAGTTTAAGAGGAGAAAGTTTAACACTTCTCAAATAAACTTGAATATTATTTCAAACTTGAATGCCTTTATGAATTACATAGTGTGCCTTTTTATAGTTGAGACTTGGAATACCAAAACAATCAAATAAATGCAAATGAATGAATCTAAGTTACAAATTCATGTATGCAATGAAAGAAATTAACATTTAGTCTTCAATGAATCTTGGAAGATGAAAAGTTTCTTCAATTCTCATGTAGGTAGGCTGCATGACCATTGTGAATTAAAACAACCATAACTCTTTGTAGAAAAGTCCAAATCGAGATTCGTAAAATTCTTTGGAATCCTAACTTCAAGACCTTTCCAACGGTATCTAATTTTTCTGGTAAAAGTTGCTATATCATTCCATAATTCGATAGAAAGTGACCCCCTAGATTCTGTGACTTGGAAATTAACACACCAATGAAATAATTTTGATTTCTCTAGGTTCACATGTTGTAATTGATGATACTCCTGTATCAAACACCCCTGGTTGAGAAAGAATCGGCCTTGATTCTATGTTGTCATTTTCACCATGGTAAGGGGAAAGATCTCAAATTTTGAAAGTATTGGAAACATTGTAGCTAGAAGGTAGATCAATCTTGTATGCATTTTTGCCAATTTGCTGGAGAACTTTGAAAGGCCCATCAGCTTTGGGAAGAAGTTTACCATACTTTCCGTGAGGAAATCTTTCTTTTCGAAGATGAATCCAGACCAAATCACCCTCTTTGAACTCAACTATCAATGCACATCCTCCATTGACCATTTTTCTTTGGAACAAGGAGAGCTGGGACAGCACAAGAGCTCATGCTTTCTCTCACCAATCCTTTAGCCAAAAGATCACTCACTTGCCTTTGTAACTCTTCGTGCTCCTTTGCACTCATTCGATAGGCTGATTTATTAGGCAAAATAGCACTTGGAACAAGATCAATATGATGTTGTATATCTCTCATAGGTGGAAGACCGTGTGGTATTTCTTCGGCACAACATCAAGAAATTCTTCAAGAAGTGGTTGCACAATAGGTGGCAAGTCTTCATTTTCCTCATTTTCCTCAAAGATCATAAGAGCATACGATTGATTTCTTGCCTCCAATTCTTCTTTGTAACCGAAAGTGTTAGGAAATTATTTTCCTCTCCTTTAGAAGGCTTGGAAATAATTTTCCCTTTAGAAGGACCCAAGATAGTTTTCACATCATTCTTGTAAAATGTGTAAGTGTTCTTGTAGCAATCATGAATAGTCATTCTATCATATTGCCATAGATGACCAAGAAGTAAATGAGTAGCATCCATAGGGACAACATCACACCATATCTCATCCTTGTATTTATTGCCAATAGAAAGGATACCAGACAGCGTTTGTTAACATTCATTTCATTGTCTTTGCGAAGCCATGAAAGTTTATACAGATGAGGATGATTCTCCATCTTCAAATTCAATTTCTCCACCATTTTTGTTGATACCACATTCTCACAACTGCCACTATACAGATGAGGATGATTCTCCATCTTCAAATTCAATTTCTCCACCATTTTTGTTGATACCACATTCTCACAACTGCCACCATCAATTATTACATCACAAACCTTACCATGAGAAGTGCATTTAGTGTGAAAGATATTCTTTCGGTGCCAATCATCTTTTTCTTCTTCTTGATATTCGCTAAAACTTTTGCGAAGCACCAATGATTCTCTATGATCTGCATAAATAATTTCTTCATCTTCCAATGTATTTTCTAAATTGTCATGTGAACTCTCATTCGCATCGTTGTCACTTTCTTCCTCAACTAGAGTGACTATCTGGCGATTAGGACATTCGAAAGCAATATGTCCATATCCTTGGCATTTGAAACAACGATGGGAATTCCCGGAAGAAGATGGTGTGGTTTGCTTCGAGCTAGATCCGGCATCTCCTTTTGAAACTAATTTAGAAGTTGATTTAGTAGGTGTAGAGGACTTTGAAGTAGTGTTATCTCGAACAATAGGTCGAAATGGGTGTCCCTTTGCTTCCTTTTGTTGTTTCTCAACCTTGAGAGCAAGTTTGCAAATATCATTATAACTCCAATAAGGTTATAATTCCACAACATTAGCAATTTCAGCTTTAAGTCCTCCTAGACAACGGGCAATAGTTTACTCCTCGGGTTCAACAAGATCACATTTCATCATGAGAACATCAAAGTCAGTAGTGTACTCTTCTACAGACAGCTTCTTTTGCTTGAGATTATGAACTTTAAGATAATTATCTTGCCTATAATTGTTCGGAAAATATTTTCTCTTATGTTCCTTCTTCATCTTTTCCCATGTCACGATCTTGCTCCTTCCTTCACGTTGTTGTTGTCTCCTGAGATTCTCCCACCATAAAGAGGCATGCTTTCTCAATTTCAAAGCAATTAATTTCACTTTGGAATGTTCACGTACCTCTATATTCAAAAACTCTTTCCACATTATGAAGCCAATCTAAAAAGTCGTCGGGTTGCATTCGTCCTTCAAATTCGAGAATTTCAACCTTAATGTTGAAATCACGATCAAAATTGCGAATTCTTCGAACATGATGAGAAGCGGAGTCATCACTATGAGTATGCTCATGAAAAGGATTTATTTCTTCTTCACTGTGATGTTCATCTTCTGAATTATTGGCAAGGTTCTCATTCCGACCAAGCTCAAATTGTGCTAGTCATTGTTGAAGTGCCTGTACTTGCATTCTCAACTCTTCATTTTCAATATCACAAACATCTCTTTCTCTACCCGGACGAGCATCAATGTCTCCACCACGACGACGACGACGACGACGACGACGACCAGCCATGAAAACCCAAAGCTCTGATACCAAATTGATACCGGGTTGAAAGAATGAAGAATAAGGAAAACCAATTAAAGGGGATAAAATAGCTCACCACTCAATCAAACACTTCGGAATACAGATTATCACTACCCAAAGGAATTCGACAAGGGAAATAGGGCTAGTATAACTCACCACTCTCAGAATCCACCAAAGAGATACAGAGTTTAAGAGGAGAAAGTTTAACACTTCTCAAATGAACTTGAATATTATTTCAAACTTGAATGCCTTCATGAATTACATAAGAGGGTGCCACTTCTCAAATTTATAGTTGAGATTTGGAATACCTTTTATAAACAATCAAAAAATCAAATGCAAATGAATGAATCTAAGTTACAAATTCATGTATGCAATGAAAAAATTAACATTTAGTCTTCAATGAATCTTGGAAGATGAAAAGCTTCTTCAATTCTTGGGTAGGTAGGCTGCATGACCATTGTGAAGTAAAACAACCACAACTCTTTGTAGAAAAGTCCAAATCGAGATCCGTAAATTTCTTTGGAATCCTATCTTCAAGATCTTTCCGACGATATCTAATTTTCCTAGAAAACGTTGCTATATCATTCCAGATTTCTATAGAAAGTGACCCCCTAGATTCTGTGACTTGGAAATTAACACACCAATAAAATAATTTTGATTTCTCTACGTTCAAATATTGTAATTGATGATACTCATGTATCATAACATCTCCTAAGTTGTTGCGAATCACTCCACCCCCAGCTGCCAGACCACAACCCTTTAGTGCACCATCTGTGTTTAATTTGCTCCATCCGTCTTTGGGTTTCATCCTAGTAACAACCACATGATAAATTACTCTTTTCCAATCAGCATAAATAAGTATCCCATCTTTCAAAAGGGACTCCACCAGATAATGGGTTCTTTTTATGACTCTAGTTGCATTCATTCTCACACTATTGTGTTTAGAGTTGTTTTCTATCATGGGTTCTTTTTATGACTCTAGTTGCACTACAAGACGGAAGACCTTACCGACTAAAAAGAGTAGTCGGCAATACTATAAACTAAGTCGGGTGAATATTATACGGGAATTTGTGAATTTTTGGTCGGTAAGCTAGTCGGTGAAACCACGTCGGTGAATCAAATGCCGACTAAAATTTAATTTAGTCGATAAATATGTCATTTACCGACTATAATTTTTTAGTCAGTAAAATACAATGCCGACCAATATATCTAGTCGGTGTTATATTTAGTGACTAAAATTTGTTTTCGTTGGTAAAGACAACATGACCAATATATATCTAGTCGGTGTTATATTTGGCCGACTAAAATTTATTTTAGTAGGTAAAAGACAACACCGACCAAATAATAATATAGTCGGTGTTATATTTGCCGACTAAATTAAATTGAAGTCGGTTAAATATAACGCCGACCAAATGTAATTTAGTCGGCGTTGTATTCATCGACTATTTAGCATTAGGTTGGTAAAATCATCATGAGACCAAGATTCTATTGGTCGGTGTTATTTTCGCCGACTAAAATTTAATGTAGTAGGCACAATTCGTCTTAGACCAAAATTTATTTAGTCGGGGTTAAGTTCACGACAAACGTTGTTTTTAGTCGGGAAAGGTATCTCGAGACCAAAACTTTGTGGTCGGAAATTATGTACCAATTTTTTTTAATAAATAATTTTATTATAATTATGCAAAGCTATTACAAATTGTTCATCTAAATACAATAAATATTCTTTCAAATTATAAGTGAACAATTTTTGTATTGCCAAATGTATGTGTAATCACATAAAAAAGAACATGCCCTACACAAAAGTGTTTTAACATAACAACTAAAAGAAAAAGAAAATAAACAACGGTGCATGTTTCACTTCCAAAATAGCTACAAACATGTGCATGTATGAAAAACTAAACAAAAGTTTATCAAAATAAGATATTCATTTAATCTATTAAGTACTGCACTTGTGATGATAATTATGGATCAGCTATGTTAGGGGTGGGGCTAGCTGGGTGAGTGAGTGTGGTAAGCTTTTCAGTAGTACCAGGCATGAGCTGATCGAGAAAAGCAATAATGGCATTGTTTTGCTTCTCTAAAATTGCAATCTTCTCTTGACAAAGGTGGTGACTTTGTTGTGTTTGGACCATCGACGAAGTTCAACATTCTCGTGTTGGGCGGAGGAAGCTCGACATGTCTTTTTGGAGGCTTTGGGCCCCTACCTAATCAATATAATAGCTAGATCGGGTGCCAAGAATCTCATTAGCTATATCATCAGCAGTAAGAACTTGTGGTCGATCACACCCGTCGTCACTCTGACCTTCATTGTCGGTATGTTGCTGTGAAGATAAAAGCGTGACCATATCATCCTACAAGAAAAAGTATAAATGAGTTAATGACATATAATTTGAAACAATTCATTATGTTTAAGTTGAAAGTAATTTACATATTTCTTTTCAAACAATTGGAGCTATCCACCCTTTGCCTGTTTGTAGTGAGCGATCTTCCATAAATCTATCACCATCTCGGTCTACCATTGCACGTGTCCCGAACAAATGGATAATAAGATCCACTCAATAGGCAAGTCCAAAAAAAATAAATAAGTAATTGGTAATATATGAAACAACACATAAATGGGTATACATTTCATTCCCAAATGTAAACTAGATAGTTGAAATTATAGTGGAATTTTTTATCGACTTGAAACATAAATACCTATAAAGCGCACAAAGTCCGTTGGTTAACGATTGTTGCTAACATTTTGTAAATTATATAAAAAAACATTAAGATCATATGATCTGAGACAATAGTTAGATAAACCTAATCTCGGGATCTTCATTGACACTTGTTTTACGCTTGAGATAAGCATGCCCCAAAATCAAGAATCTCTTATCATAGCGAGTATGGTAATTGTATTGCCATTCTTGCCATGTTATAAACATAGTTGATGATAAAAGGATGTATATTCCATTCTTTTCATGTTATAATCATCTACATCATTCTCTCCACGGACTTGATGGTTTAGGATTTTAACTATCAAAGAAGATGATATACATGACTTCACTCATTCTGAGGAAAAGGAAAAAAGTGCAAAGAGGTTCTATCTTTGAGCTATATTTGGAACAAGATGGAATAAATTGAACAAAAACCATGAATTTGACACAAGATAAACAGCCATCTTGCACTCTCAATTTGTTGCTGTGAGACTTTCATCCAACATATAATAAGTCTTCTCAAAATTAAAGATCAAGTCCAGCTCACACAAGCTTCCAAAGTAGCGGTCTATCTCAACAAAGCGGTGGATAATTTCCATTTTCCTCTAACTCATTGTCTTCCTGGTCAATACACATGCATAAATAAAGGTCGGCATATCTTTTATAGACAACTTCATATACTCTCCACTCCACAAAATTACACAGTTTATGGCACCCAAGTCACATTCCAACTCGAATAATTTTTAGAGTTGACAAATTGATAAAAAAATAATAAGATCCTCAAGCCGAAAATGAAGTTAGGTAGAATGGTTTGGAGCAAAAAATTAAAACAAAATTCCAAGTTAAAATTTGAAAAAGAGAATAATAACCTTGCAAAGATGGCAATTGCAAGCAATGCAAGGCTTCCAATAAGATCCTCGAGCCTCCATGAGTGATCGCTATGAAAAGTGGAGTCGTGCTTTGGAAGTCTTGCATTTCTTGCATTTGCCATCTATGGCCCAACTAATTAAATGAAATGCTAAATAAAAGTACATCAACTAGCTTGTAGATATGCATAACATGTATAACGTACCCCCATAGCCTGTGTGTTAAGGAAGGATCTCGAACCAGAACAATGGCCATGTGTTAGCTTGGACCTATTTGTTGCATTCCTCTTTGACTTGTTCTAAAATAGCCAGTATATAAAATTGTCATTAAACATAATCAGGAAAAATTATCCATTTGTCTTCCACTTTTAATCATCAAAATATCCAAAATGAACATACAAAAAAGCAATTGGTTACAGCTTAAAACCAACAAATATGAATACCAGCAATCAGCAAACAAAACAATAGAACCAGCAAATGGCAATACTAGTTCAATTCAAAGCGATCGGTTTTGTGTCTACGAGAAAGCATTATTTACCTATAAGCTTTTTGAACTCCCAAACAAACACGCCTAAATAAGCATTAACTGGAAAAGAAATGGCTAACAAGAAATGATCCATATATACATATACAAGCCTAGAAACTAATTAGTGTGTAAAATATACCATCCTCACATGATCTTTGACATCAGCCATGAGTTCATTAGTACATACACTTGTTAATTCCAACAGGATTATTAGTTTGCTTTGAAAATACCTAGATTGCATAGGTATCTTTACAATAGCCTTGAAGTTTAATACATGCCTTCCTTCTTGAGTCTCATCATGAACTTCTCATCCTTCAAGTTATAATACATACTGTTGGAATATTGTACAGTGGTGTTAGAATGAGTAAATAATCAAGCAAATATTCTTTGTCATCTTTCTTTGTAGAATATGGGGGTCATAGCTGTTACTTTAGAGTACAATATAAAAAAGACTAATATGTTGTAGATGCATTATTAACAGATATATAGAATATATAGTCTTTTGGATTCATGTATCAGTGTTCATATAAATATATGACAAGCTACGAAAAACACATAAACCATGTAACCATGAACCACACACCTTGAATGCTTCTGACTCCCAATAATCGCATAAGAAATCCCAGTACTCTTGGTTGAGCACCTGGTCATGCTTCTTTGCCTTCCTTTCTGCCATAGGAAGGTGAAGTAAAGTCTCATAGAACTCATGAAGCTCATATCTAAACTCCTTGAAGCGAATAGGCATGTCATTCTCTATGACTTCTTTGATCCAGTGCCGCTTGTCATAATCAAGCACAAACACGTTCTGTATTTATCAAAAAGGAATAAGGTGAAGATAAGAAATTAATTCAACTTTCTAACTTAATAATTGTTACCTCTAGCCTAGAATACATAGGTGACTTCTACGCATGATCTCGTAACATCCTTCCACCGTATTTTGTTCAATGGTGCATATTGGCGTCTGGCAGACTCAATCTCATTAGCAAATCGAGGGGCATTTGGCCTGTAGCCCGCATGTCCTCTTTTTCAATGATGACTTCCAATTTCTTTTGTGTAACTTTAACTATATGTGTGCTGTTCGAAACCTTGTGTGGGTCCACGTCGCTTACGTGGACGCTTCAGAATTGGTTGTGGACACGCAACACATGAATCATCAAACAACACTTGTTAGTTCAAGAAAGTGGGGAACTAATGAGATAAACAATTATATGCAAATCAATAACTTAGTAAACAGATGATTATTGACTGTTTCGATGAGTGGCATCATTTCTTGAACTATCATTGGATGAGCTTGATGTTGGGCGAGGATGTACGGTCACGGTGGCATATTGTTGTCTTTGCGGTATGAGAACATTGTTTAGTAATAATATCATAGGAATGACATATTAGCATACCAAAATAATAAGATCTTCTTATAAAATTGGATAAGATATACACATCATTTCTTGAACTCATGAAGCACATTTCCATTCATCAAAAATTGGATAAGATATACACATCAACCATTTTGAACAACCCAAGGTTTTATTGAGTATGAGCATCAAGTTTATTTCGAGGCTTACATTAACTAAACAAAATAAAAAGCAGAGTTGATTTGGTCTTGTTAGTTAAGAGAAACAACTCAAAATCCTTGGTAAAAGATAACCTTTGAATGCATTTTAATGTTTATTGTGAAAAATTCATAAAACATTACCATTTCGAATTTGATCTACCATGTATTATGCGAAGAAATACACTTCAAATGTTTGAGTCAATCATCATCGTCGGTCAAGATTAATTCTTCCTCAGATTCATCACCCATCAATTCAATTTCCTCTTCGTCATCGTCAACAACAAATGCTATATCTTCTACTTCTTCCTCATCGACATAATCATTTAGTTTATCAACTTCAACAACTTCTGCAGGGACATCCGTGCGAACAAAATTATTGTTTTCCAAATCACCTAAATCAATAACAAGTTGTATGTCCGCGGATGACGCATCTTGATGAACATCGAGATGAAAAGTATTAGAATCATAGTCTTGCATGTCTGTTTCCACATCATCTTCAACTAATTCCCAAATGTGCCGATGCAGAGCTTTTTGTACCACCTTCCAGTCAAGTCCATTTTTTGGGTCATTCAAATAGAATACTTGAATAGCTTGTGTGGCAAGAATAAATGGGTCATCTGCAAATCTAGTTCTTGCAACATATATAGATGTAAAATTTGTCTCCTCTATTATTTTTTTTCTTTTTCTTGTCACGGTCAAACCAATCACACTTGAACAAATATAATTTTCTGTTACAAAAATATGCAACAATCGCACCACATCCGTCAAAATTCCATAATAGTCATTATCACCACGAGAGACAAACACCCCACTATTTTGAGTTGTCCTTTCGCATCCCGACTCTTTGTGTGGTATCGAACACCATTTATAATACATGCACTATAAATCGTAACACGGGATCGGGGCCACAAGCTAGAGCGTATAGGTCATCGGTGACGGTTTCGTCTCCCAATACACGCAAGCTCTGAGATCTACACGTGCGAAAAAAAATGGAAAGGTGATACATTCATTTGATTAAATACATATATAACAAATTTCTTTACAAAATTTGAAATTAACATTATACCTTTCGTTCAAACCACACAACGGAACTCGTGCTCTTGCAATTGGCTTGGATTTGTTCTATGTGATATGGTTGTCATGTGTTCATTTGTACATTATGTGAAACAGATTATTGAAGGTAAACGACCATACTCAATTTATTTAAATGTTTGAAAGTAATTTACCTAAGGTAAGGTAGAAGCTCTTTGCAATTGTTTATCACATACCAACGTGCAACACGAAAGCAGATCTTTTGACAACATCGCTAAATGACCACCTCCAATTGGTCGTACTCATTTGTGAAAACACGAGAGAATCCATTGGATTAAGGCATTTTTGGCTGTCATCATTTCGCTTTGGTGCGGTAAATTTAGTTTCCAACCCACGTAAGTACATTGATGAAAATGTCAAGGCCTCATTGACTATATATCCTTCAAACAATTGAGAGCTTACGGGTCGTGCTTTATTTTTCACATACTTCTTCAAAGTTCCCAAATACCGTTCAATTGGATACATCCATTTTGATGCCACGGGTCCAAGAAGGCGTGCCTCACGAGGCAAATGCACAATTAAGTGAACCATTGAGTCAAAGAATCTTTGGTGGGTATATTCGTTCTAACTTGCATAATATAAGTACTACATCGACTCAAGTTGTTCCAAATTTTTCGTTCAATGTCTTTGCGGTTATTTGTTCAAAGAATTTACACAATTCAACCAATGTAGTGTAAATGTCCTTTTCCAAAATTCTCCACGATACCTCTCGGCAATAAAGCGTTGTAGTAGAACGTGACAATCATGACTCTTAAGTCCATATATTCTCCCATCACGAACATTAACAGATCTTGATATATTTGCAGCATAATCATCAGGAAGCTTAACTGACTTAAGAAAAGCACAAAACTCTCTTCGTTCCTCAACATGTAGAGTGTATGTTGCCGGTGGCTTATAGTGCCTATTACCACCCTTTGGTTGTAAGTGCAGCTCAGGACGAATGCCTATATCTTGTAATCCCAATCGAGCATTAGTTGTATCTTTTGACTTTCCTTCAATATTCAACAGTGCCAACCGCGACCTCACATACATTCTTCTCAATATGCATAACATCCAAGTTGTGCCTTAACTTTAGTTTGGGCAAGACTCAAAAAAAAAAAAAAATTGACCGTTTCACCCAATTCTGACTTTCAACTAGTCGTTTTCTTTTGCCGAGTACGTCAATATTTTTTCCCAATACAACATCACCAATTTGATCAAGTTGAGACAATATGTCTTCTCCAGTAAAGGCCCGAGGAGGTAGCCCATATTCACGTTTTCCATCAAATTTTTTACTTCGACGCCATGAATGATTAGCTGGTAAAAACCGTCTATGTCCCATGTAGCATATTTTTCTCCGCAAATAGATGGACATAGTGTCCTCATTACAAACTGGACATGCTTTGTACCCTCTAGTACTCCATCCAGACACATTTGCATAAGCTGGAAAGTCATGGATTGTCCACATAATTGCTGCCCGTAGATTGAAATACCCTTTCTTAGAGATATCATAGGTTTGCACCCCATCGGTCCACAATTGTTGCAATTCATCAATTAAGGGTTGCATATACACATCAATTTCCTTTCGGTGCATCGGGACCAGGAATAAGGTCATCATCATCATATATGGGGTTTTGTCATCTTCCAAAGAGGCAAATTGTAAGGTATTAGTACAATAGGCCATATACTATACCGAGTAGACATATTCCCAAATGGATTAAAACCATCTGTAGCTAGTCCCATACGTATATTCCTTGGATCTAATGCAAAATCTGGATACATGGCATCAAATGCCTTCCAAGCCTCTCCATCAGTGGGATGCTTCAAAACTCCATCTTGCTCAACCCTTTTAGTTTTATGCCATGACATTTACACACCCGTATATCGACACATAAATAGTCTCGGAGTCTAGGAATGAGTGGAAAGTACCTAAGTACCTTTCGTGGGACCTTTTCTTTCCATTCGCAACAAATTCATATCGAGACTCTCCACATGTAGGACAATTATTCAAATCCTTATTATCTTTCCAGAAAAGAACACAATCATACTTGCACGCATGAATCTTTTCATACCCCATTCCCAATTCCTTCAACATCTTTTTAGACTCGTAATATGAAGTTGGTATTTTGTTTGGATCAGGAAATGCATCATTCAACAACTGCAACAACATATCAAAAGATTTATTACTCCATCCATTTAACACTTTTATGTGCAAGAGTTTGATGACGAAGTTTAACGATGTGAATTTGCTACAATTTGGATACAATTCACTGAAAGCTTGGTTAAACATGTTGTCGTAACATGATTGCGGCTCAACAGTTGGTGTGTTGTTATTTTGATTCTCAACACCATGCTCCCCAACAAAACTTGTTGTACCAACTCCATTTTCCATTTCTCCTAAATCATGCAACATTTCAAGAACTTCATCATCATCATCAGACTCACTACTAATTCTTTCTACTTCAGTTGTGTTTTCATTTATAACTTGTTTGGGAGGAAACGATTCACCATGGAATATCCATACTGTGTAGGTCACATCAAACCCATGAGCCCACAAATGACGTTTGACAACATTAAGATCGAAACGGTCATGTTACGACATTTTGACATGGACACCGATTGTAGATGCATCCGTAGGAGTATTAGCACTTGCGAAGGCCATGAATTCTTTAATACCATCTTGATATCTTTTATCCGACTGTTGGGTAATATTACCCAACTACGATCCATGACTAACTCCCCTAGTTATCACAAAACGGCTACAATTAATATGATACACATAACGAGAAAAAAAATTTATCAAATGGCAAAATTGAAATTGTAATTGTAGCGAAAAGGATCAATTTGAAATTGTTTGTTTCAGATCAATGTAGAAAATGAGAAACTTGAACTTAGGTTGTAAACTAACGGATAAAGAAAACCAAATCAATTAGATTAATGTAAATGTTATGCATTGAAATGTATATTTCTAAATAGTGACTGAATATATGTCGTTTCGTGATTCTATCAACTTAAGCAGAAAATATTTTCATGGGAGTCTGCCTCGAGAATTAATTCAACTTCGAAGAAAAAATAGTTTAGTTTAAGGTTTTTTCTTTTGGTGGAGAAATTCGATGTATTAGTTTAGTTTCTTACCTAAGTTACATGTTTTAAATCTTAGAAATAACAGCTTTTACTTGCTTCATCCTAAATTTTTTCATCTAATATATCCACTCTCTAGGATTTAGATCTCTCTTTCAATCCTATACAAGGTAAAATCCCAGAAGAGGCTAGATCTCTTCATAACTTGAAATTTCTAAAATTATAATATAATAGGCTAGTATGTGATAAATATGATTTTACACTAATTAGGACCATCAAAAGTGGACGATTGAAAGTACTTTTAAGTGATTTTCTACTTAAGTGTGTGTTGATTTAATTGTTTTAGGTCATCACAACCCAAGGTCTAATGGAACCGGAGAAAACAAAGCAAAATGAGCAAATAAAGAGGCGAAAATGCACAAAGACTTGGAAATGAGGACCAACTTGCAAATATTCGTGAAGTTGAAGAACTTGAGTTGCAAATAAAAGGGACTAACTTGAAATGAAAGACGAAATTAGAGGACTAAAGAGGACGAAATCTATAGTTGGAGGACCAAAGTAAAAAAATTGAAAGTTTTAATCCGGGCGATCGCCCGTTTATATAAGTCGGGCGATCGCCGGATGTGGATGTCAAGCAGGAGGAATCAGATTGCTGGGTGATCGCCGTGTAATCTGCATCGGGCGATCGCCCGGTGAAATTTACATCGGGCGATCGCCCGGTGTAATATCTGGCCCGATCGCCCATATCTCGTGGATTTAAAGCGAGAGAGCAACTAGCTTGCTCGGGCGATCGCCCGGTAATGCACTGGGCGATCGCCCAGTGAAATTTACACTGGGCGATCGCCGACAGTGTAATTATCTGGGCGATCGCCCAGATCGGTGGATGCAAAGCAGAGAGCAACCACCTTGCCTGGGCGATCGCCCGGTAATGCACTGGGCGATCGCCCAGTGTAATTTCGGCTAGCGATGTTTATTTTCATTTTTGGTTTGACTTCAACGAGGAAACGTTTGAGACGCGATTTTCATGATCTTTTGGGATCTTTTGGGACACAATAAGGACAATATATATATGAGTTATTAACTCATAACAAATTGGGTTAATTATTTGGAGAAGACAAAAGAAGACGGATAAAAGAACAACGAAAAAAACGAAAAACGACCAAGCTCAATAAAATACCATTAGGGATTTTCAATATATCAACAAGTAAGTATGCATCACAACGAATAGGATACAAGGGTCTCTCCCGAGTTAGTGATGGCGTAGAGGACCTAGCTTTAGCTTATCCGGGACGCAAGGATCGTAATCGTGATTTATCAAAGAAAAGGACATAGGGCTCGTAATTTTATTATTATATGGTTTTGAGCGTCTCGACGAGTCGGACAAGACCAATCGCTAAAGCGATTGTCGATGGTGGATTTTAGCCGTTCAAGTCGTTTAGATAGTTTAAAATAGCTTTCTTTAAGTTTCGTGTCTATTTTTGTCTTTTTGCATTTTATTTATCAATTAGGGTTTTATTTCAACTAGAAGTTTAGTATTTAAGAGTCCTTTTATGATTGGATCAAGTAGTTATTTTTGAGGAAGAATATTATTCTTGGAGTTTTCTCCACAATTAATCAATTTCATTCGGCATTCATAGGAATCAACGAATTGATTTTGAGCTTTGTTTCATTGTTTACGTTTCTGCCTGCGTCAGTTAGTCATGAAGTTCGTTCACATTTGTAACCCAGTTCTACTCCAAATAGTATTTGTGCTTCAGATAGTGACATGTTTTAGCATTCTCATATGTCCAGCTAAAGGGAACAAAATATCATAAGAATGGGGACATATGGACATCTTCAATCAAGTATATTAAAGCAAATCTCAAAAGCAAGCATACAGGGAATTATCTTGTCCACAAGCAGCACTTCTAAAGAGGTAATATGTGTTAAAAAATATTAGAATGAATATTTGACATAAGAAACTAGAAGGCAAGTCCAAGTCCTTTGACCAAATTAGCTCTCTATTCAAGAATAAGATGAGAAGAATTTTTTTTTTTTTTCACGTATCTTGAAATTTAGCCTTCTATTTAGTTCTACCCTCAGTTACGTCTTTGGGAATACCTCAAAAAACAAAACGGACATAGACAACAGATTATCTAAAGAGAAGACAGAGAAAGATTCATCACAGAGAAACTTTCATGCACCAACTTATTATCACCTAATACAATGTATGAGAAAAGTAGGGATAAAGTACGAATTCATAGCATGCAATATCATAGAGACAAAGAGGAAAAATACTGATGCAAACCTTGCAAATGTAGCATATGCACTTTCTTCAAATGGAAGAAAAACCAGCCTCACGACTAAGCTCCCTGAATCATCAGCATCATACACTTTAGAATAAGTAAATAATAAGTAGAAGTTTCAGATCAGCTCAAATTTGTACGCTGAAATTTAAGTAGCTCCCACATCAGATTATTGCACCCATCTTAATGACATGCCATCTTATGGGAAAAAGTATTGAATATGAGACAGAGTATTTTTTGATTAACTAACTAGTTTGTCAACAATTACATACATTGCTTGGTTATGTGGTGTATCGAACCATACAAGGATCATCTTTTCTCCGTCCTGAATAATCAACTTCAATAAGGATTGAAGATTGATAATCAAACATATATTTGCTAGAGGCTTATTGTAATCCATCATATTTCCTACACTGCAAGAACAGGAGCTGAAGTTTCTTTAGAAGTTGTGGATAACTGACCATATCACTGAAGAATGGAAGATTATAATATAGTTTTCCACACTATGATACACACACCTGACGGCTTATTTCGATTTTTAAACAACCATATTTTTATTCAATTGAAATTCACGAAAATTAATTCAAATTTGAGAGCAATCATTTCTAAATTACTCCAATTATAAAGGCTTCATATTCCTAGCTAACAAATGAAATTATTTCATATAACACTTGAACAAATTTATATTGGGAAAGGTACAACTATCAGTTACCAAGGCATCATCAAGAAGCCATGAATACTACATGTTGGACATATATAACCAAGAAGATAAAACCAAAGTAAAAGATATTAACCTGTGGATGACTTGTGGACATAGGAATCCTTGCAACTTGACCATCTATAACAGCATCCATCAGTTTTAGTTGATTCTTCAGTTATTTTTCAGTTTTTGCAATGTCACCTGGATATCAATATCAAATTGCCACCCCAACAAGAGTACAAAAGAAAAAATCAGATCCATTACAAAAACCACGCAATCAAATATAAGAAAAATCCAAATGGTTAAGAAAAAGTGATCTTTCATGACTCCATCAGTTATTTTCCATTACAATGTAAAAATCCAAATGGTTAAGAAAAAGTGATCTTTCATGACTCGAATAGATGAACGCATGACATTACCATATTCTTATGCCTATAATAAAATGTGATTCACATCTAACTTTTTTAAAATATAACTCATGCCCCCATTACATGGAGGACAAAAGGCCTATCAAAATGATGCACATCAAAACGTGAGATTCAACTAACAAACATTTTCCCTTCCGATGCTATTTTAACGAAATGAGATCATACTGAAGGGATAGAAAAATTTTCGTGGCCTAGAGAGCCTAGGTGCCTAGCCATGGCATGCCATGACTGCCTACTGTGGGATGAAGTGGTGTGGACAAAGTGTAATGTAAATCTATTGAATGTACGCACAATGATCAATCATAACGGAGTATGAAGAATAGTCAATTAAAGATTGGCCCTAATTCCACAAGAAATGGCACTTAGTCAATTTATCAAACACCTAGTGTGCAACTTCGTTGTAGGCTGCTGTTATATGAATAGGGAAGTGAAGCTAGCCCAAAAATTTCAACTTCAAAACATAACTTCAATAATCCATCATCTAACTAAATAACTAATCCCATCCTTCTCAATATATCAGAACAAATTTGATAAAAATTGGACGCCAAAAGCATAAACAGCAAAGCGGATGAAGAAGCTTACCTTGGGACGGATGTTGAATTTGGATGGGGATTTTGGATTTCAGAGCGTGGATATAGGATTTCAGATGTGGAATTTGGATTTTCGGCTTGTGATTTTTGGATTGTGATTGCCCTGCAGGTTGAGGATTGGAATAGAATTTGTTGTGAGGATGGTTCTTTATTTTGGTTCAAAGACTGATGTATATGGCATAATGGGTTGTTGACTGAGAGTGGAAAACCTCCATCCGGTCAGTTGATTTGTTGTAGAGAGAAGACGATATAGAAGATGGGTGGAAGTTGATTTGTTGCAGAGAGAAGACGATATAGAAGATGGGAGGAGGTGGAGAAGACAATGTAAACGTGAGAGAGATTGAAGAGCCAAATGGGCCAATGCCGCCAAAATCTTTTTATTCACAAACCGCCCAAAATTCCCACCAAAACATATGTAGGTCGACTTAATTATTTAGTCGGCCCATTACTTACCCACGAATTATTTAGTCGGCAAAAAATAACACCGACCCAATAGGTTAGTCGGAGATTACGCCTACTAATTTGTTAAATGCAGGAAAACCTCCGCGTAAGTTTTGGCCGACTATAATTTTTTAGTCGGTATTAACACCTTCATCGACCAAATTTTTGGTCGATGAATCCTTCCATGGGTTGGTCAACCCACCAATAATTTTTATACGACCATGTAAAATTTTAGTCGGTAAAAATAATTTTTACCGACCATATTTTTAGTCGGTAAAATTTGGTCGGTAAAATCCTCATTTCATCTTGCGACTACAACAAATTCTAGTCGGTAAAAACCTTCTCCGACTATATATTTTAGTCGGTAATGTTTAGGTGACCATAAAATAAATTTGGTCGGTAAAAACACCTTCGCCGACTAGATATTGTGGTCGGTAATGTTTAGGCTACCAAAAATTAATTTTAGTCGGTAAAAACAATATTTACCGACCAGATATTTTTAGTCGGTAAAATTTAGTCGGTGAAAGCCACATTCCTTGTAGTGTTGCATTCATTCTCACACTATTGTGTTTAGAGTTGTTTTCTATCATTCCATAAAAAACACAAAATGAACAAAGGTACATCAGCAATTAATGCTCCTGGCCGAGCTTGTTTATTGGTAATCTACAATATAAACACAGCTCTAGGATGTGAGCGCTTCTTGAAGGACATACCCAATCTCAAGCAAAAGTGTTTTTACATACCACTTTAGCACATTTAACATTCAGAAATACATGATTAATGATTTCCTCATCATCACAACATTGGCATTTAGATGCCAATTGTATTCCAAGTTTCTTTCTGAATAATGTCATCAACCGAGATCCAATTATGCCAAAGTCTCCACACAAATATATAAATCTCGGGCGGGATACTTTTGTTCGAAAGGAATTTAAAGGATTGCTGAGAAGAACAATTTTCACTACAAGAAATGAGGTCTACAGTGACGATCATTTGTCGTCCTTTTTTTACATATTAGCGACGACAAATTCGTCATTGTAGATCGTCTCAATAGATTAGTACCTCTAGGTAATTGGCGACCATCACAAAAATTGTCGCTATTAGCGTGAACATTAGCGACAGAGATATCTTCACTATTACCATTACGTATATTAATTAGTAGAGACGATTATGTCACCGTAATATATATAGGATATATGGTGACGACTTAAAATTCAAGTGATTTTTTTTAGGGACGACAATGTTGCAGCTATAAGTATTCTATTTTTTTTTAAATATAAAAACAATTATATTGTACATAAAATCTACAGATCTCCCAAACCCTCACCGTCTTCTTGTCCTCATCATCCTCTGGCACAACCTCCATATTCTTTGCTGTAGATTTGCCATAAGAAGTGCAATTGTCCTTTCTATTCAGCCCAACTGGACCTCATACATTGCAAACTGAGAATCATCATTCTGGGGGTCTTTAAAGACCTGGTTGGATGTTCCTCATAGGACATTCGATGCAGCGGTCGAATCTAGGGAGGGAGAGGTGCCCTTTGGAACCCATCCAACCCTACGGATGTGTCCTCGTCGTTCTCCAAGAAACTATTTCTTGTCAACCGACGCACCACTGGAGGCGACTTGAATCTGTTGAGTCTCTCTCACCTCAACAAGTTTATCTTGTTTAGTGAGAAAAAAATAAATAGTAAATAATATTATAATGTCGGATAAAATTAACAATATTAAAAAATAGAAATTTGTCCTCACGTAGTCACCAGCCGCCTCCGGGTCCACCCAATTACCATCCGGAAGGTGTGTAATGTCCATAATGACTAATTCCCGGCCACTGCTGGGTCTCGAGGTCCATCTGCAATAATTTAAGTATGAAATTTAGTAGAAAATATGCATATGTAATGCATTGAAGATTTAAAAAATGATATTGAAAACTTTACTTGTACCTAATCGTAACGCGTGGCAGAGAAGCTCTTCGACCCCCTGCACGCTCGGGTATTTGGCCTTATTCTTTGTCGATCGTCCCTTAAGACATAAAAAACAATTGATTATGTAACACTTTATAGTTATAAAAATATAACATAAAAACTAAAAACTACATTTTAGTATGTACCACGAAAGTAAGACTTGTGAAGAAGTCAATGCACTTTTGTCATTCTTCGGCAGACAGCTCGTCGTATGGACGGCTCGGCCCGTGCTCTTTCAAGTGATTATGCGCCTTAAATTTGTAATCGCGATAATGATCGGCCGCCAAGCGATCTACAGTGGTGCAGACTGCTAGGTACTCGTCGGACTACCGATTGCCTGAAGATCAAAGTAGCTCTGCAACATTGGAAAAATATTCGTTAATGTATATTACATAGAACAATATGTTTAGAGAATGCGCTAATGTAAAAACTATTGTAAGATATTACCTCGTTGATGCTACGTAACCGTGCCCGTTGCTCTTCTGGAAACTCTATCTAGGAAAGGTAGCAAGGGGGTATGGTAAACCTGACTGGTTTCCAACTAAAAGCGCGTTTCGCGTTATTCTCGATCGGCTACATTGTATGTATGTTCGACATTTTCAGATGCGATGGGAAGTGGCCTCTTCCCATTTGCTTACCAAACCTTCTAAGGTTAATGTCTCGAGAGATATCCCGTCGCTTAGACAGGGGCGCTGAAAAAGAACAAATACGATATATTTGATACAAAATTCAACGATAATGAAGTTATTGTAAAAAATTGAAAAATAAAAAACATTGAAATAAAAATTCTTACCGGACTCGCAGGACGAATTGAGCCGGTGCGGTGGCTGATGTGAAGGATCACCTGGACCATCATCTCCGTGCGACATGACGTCTGCCATACTAGCAACTAACAAAAGAGAACATTAATTAGTGCAGAAATGGTCCCCAAACTTTTTTTTCTGCACATGAGTCTCTAAGTTATATGTTTTTGTGCAAATGGTCCCTAATCTTTGTTTTTTTGTTCGAAAATGGTCCCAAATCTTTATTTTTCACATTAGCTCCTAAATTCTGTGTTTTTCTGCAAATGGTCCCTCGACTTTTTTGACACATCAGTCCATAGCGTATGTGTTTTTATACAAATGGTCCCTAATCTTTTTTGTTTAATTTGAAAATGGTCCTTAAACTTTGTTTTTTGGCACATCAGTCTCTAAATTATGTGTTTTGTGCAAATGGTCCCTAAACTTTTTTTAGTGCTGAAATGGTCCCATAAAATTTATTTTTTGGCACATCAGTCCCTAATGTTTGTGTTTTTGTGCAATTGGATCTTTGATTCGAAAATGGTCCCTAAACTTTGGTTTTTGCACATCAGTCCCTAAATTATGTGTTTTTGTGCAAATGATCCGTAATCATTGTTTTTAGTTTAGAAATGGTCCCTAATGATTGCTTTGCACATCAACCCCTAAATTTCTTATTTTTTATGCAATTGGTCCCTAATCTTTATTTGTAATTCAAAAATGGGCCCTAAACTTTATTTTTTTGAACATTGCCCTACATTATGTGTTTTTTGTGCAAATGGGTCCTAACATTGTTTTTAGTTCAAAAATGGTCCCCAATGTTTGTTTTGCACATCAGTCCCTAAATTTTGTGCTTTTCTGTAAATGGTCCCTCAACTTTATTTTTTGGTACATTAGTCTCCTAATGTTTGTGTTTTTGTGCAATTGGTCCCTAATCTGTCTATAACAACAAGAGTACTACATCACATCAAAATTTCTTCTAATCATGTCTATAACTTACAGCTATCATAAATCATGCCTATTGTGTAACAATAATGAACCTGATAAAATTCAACATTGGCCACAAATCATTCCTATTTTGGTTGATGATAAATTGAAAAATTAGAATAAATTTGAAAATCGTAATTGCAAAAATTTAAACAAACACAACAGAGATTCAAATGCTAGAAGAGAAAAAAATAACATAATTGCAATGAAATATTTTATCAATGTGCATAACTCATAAAAACTGGTAAGAACAGAACATAAATTGAAAAACAACATTTTTCTAAATCAAACAAAACTCAAAAAATTGATAATGAAACAAAATCAAACTGTCGTAATTCACAAATCATAAATTCAAGATTCAAGAAACCAAACACAAACTATCACAAATCAAGATTCAAGAAAACTTTAAAAAAAATGGAAGAAGAGGATTTAAAGGGTAATTGAACCTGACAGCGGTAGACTGGACGGTGGTAGAATGGACGAAGGCAAACTAGACAGTGGCAGAATGGATGGCGGGTTTTAGCTAAGAAATGGGAAAGAAATGAGGAAGAAAACGGTTTATGCGTGTTTTAATTTGGCAAACTCTGTAGCGACGACAAGTTTAGCGATGACGTTTCTTTTTTAATTTTTTGGTGCACGTGCTGAAAATGTGCCGCCAAAAATTTTAACATGTAGCGATGGCTTGTCATCGCGATAAGTGTCGTCATTGTAACATTAAACATTGGTTATTTGCTGTTATGTCCTTTAACTTTAAAAAATATTCATTTTGGTCCTTATATTTCTTCTTTTATTTCAATTTGATCCTTTTTTATTTTTAATGCAAGTCTTTCAAGTTTTATGAGGTTACATATAGGTCTCAATTTCCATGATTTTGTACAATTGCAGTCCTTATTCGAACATAAATTTTGACCTAAAGTAATCATTGTAGTCATGAACAACATACAATCTAATTAACTAACTAACAACAACAACAACAAAATTTTTATAAATCTAATTCATAAATTTTAGTGACGAACAACAACATTCATTCTGATTAACTATCATGATACGATTGATCGTCGTCGTCGTCACTGTCATCCTCAATGTTTTCATTGCATGTTTCGTCATCCTTGTATTATTCATGTGTGTCGTCTCCTACATCCTCATCGTTAATGAACGAAGTATCTCCTATAGTATGGGACGATGCTTTCCTAATAAACGGTGCTCCTATCTCATCATATTCACCATCATCCCGGTGCAAGAATATGTGTTCTAAGTTGCCAAGATCAACAATCAGAAAAAATCGAGAAGAGTTGTTATTGTGGAGCAGCTATATCTCAGTGATGTTAGATCCCATAATATCGCACGTGCTCCTATGATAGACTTCTTGTACAATTCTCCTGTTCGGACCATGAGAAAGATCTTCATAGAACACTTGTTGTGCTTAGCTAGCAAGTATGAACTGATCATCCTTGTACACCTCTGCACTGATGTCAATACTGGTAACGTTATTCTAAGTTACCCTCCGTCTCTTATCACACCTAAACCATTTGTATCAGAACATAAAAACTGAAAGTTCTGATCCAAACTGTAGCTCTAGTATCTCATGCAGCTGCCCGTAATAAACTTCACCTTCAATCCATGGGACAGACACACCACTGTTCTGCATTTTTCTTTGAATATCACGATCATATGTTAGGAAGCGAACTCCTTTTACAACACATGTCGTGTAAGACATAACCTGCTAGTAACAAGAAGTCAATGCTTCATCAACAATATACCCTTCAGCTATTGAACCCTTGGGCCGAGCTCAATTTCTAACGTAGTCCTTAAGTTTCTTCAAGTATCGCTCGAACGAATACACCCATCTCATGTGTACGAGACCTCCAAGGATTGTCTCTTGTGGCAGATGTATTACGAGGTGAATCATGATGTCGAAGAAGGCTGGCAGAAAGATTCGTTCTAACTTGCTGAGGATGAGTATCAAGTGATTGTGAGCAACCATCATGTCGGTAACCTTTAGTGCTCTTGCAAAAAGCTACTTGAAGAACGTGCACAGTTTAATATTGTAATAAAAATAGTTTTATTCAAGAACGTGCGACATCTGACTGGCAATAACCGTTGTTTGATAATATATGTGACTTCAACTGAATAATGCAGCTGTCATTAGAAGCAGTATTCTTCTGAAGATTCAAAGCGAAGCCATTTGGAAACTTAACAAATCAGATGAAGTTGCAAAGCCTATGATGATTTGCAATGGACTTGGTGTAACATGCGGTAGACTTCATACATATATTCCTGATATGATACAAGTGCAACTCTCTTTTGATCACTAATTGTATTAGATCGTACCTAGTACATTGACTTTATCTTTTGATTTGAATGGATCGTCCAAAATTGTGTCAAGCAAGCTGTCACAAACATTCTTCTCAACGTGCATGTTATCGATGTTATGTTTTAACTAAGTAGAAGACCAATGCAACGACTCATAGAAAATGTTCATTTTTCTCCAATTCAGCTCATCATCACTTCTCATCTTTCTAGAACCCCTGTAAAATGCTCTTTGCTCCTAAAATGATGCCTGGATGGGAGGAACCGTCGGTGACCCACGTAAGCTATCTTACCTATCACACGGACTGAAGGAATCTTCTCGTTGCACGTAGGACATGCCATGTACTCCTGACCGCTCGAACTCGACAAACTACTTATCGCTAAAAAATTGTTAACTCCAACACTGAACGCATTCTAAATACTGACCTATTATTGGTTCTAGCGTCACGCGTGTCAATTCCATTGGCCCACGACTCCTTCAACTCGTCCACTAATAGTTAAAGAATTTATTAATGTCCTTACCTGGTGCTTTAGGGCTAGGTATCAAGAGAGTAAGCATAAGGTATTTGGGTTTCATGTATTCTAGATCTCACTTGCGAATAGTGGATGTTTCTTGTCAAATTTTCGCCATGCCTTTCCGTCAACGGGATGCTGTATTTCATCTTCATACCTAGACCTTCCTATACTGTGCCACCGCATGAGATTTACAGTATCTTTCGTCGTGAACATATGTTTTAGTTTGGGGGCCAAGAGAAAATATCGCAACACCTTATACGAAACATTCTTCCTGTTTACTCTCCCAGATGTGTGCATCCAATGACTTTTCTGGCAAATCAGACAAGTTTGTCTATCAGCATGCTCAACCCAAAATAGTGCACAGTCATTCTTGTAGGCATGAATAGATTTGTAACCCAAACCAATCTTCATCATCAACTTCTTAGCTTCATAGTGGGAGTCCACCAGGTTCATGTTTGGGAAAGCTAACTTCATCAACTTCAAAAGATCATCGACAGACTTGTTTGTCCATTTGATCATAACCTTAATATACATCAACTTCACTAAAAAAATTTAAGGACGAAAATGATGAAACTCCCGGGTATAGTTCTAAATGCAGAGCCTCAAACAATTCGTTATAGTAACCATCGGTGCCTTTACCATCATTCTTATCACCTACTACGTCGTCCATGACATCCATCATCTCATCCTCCACACCTGATCTCTCATTCTGTGTAAACACATTTGTAGTCTGAACCTCGATCTCACCATGGTATATCCAGGTTACATAACTCTCCGCAAAACCATAATGAAATATGTGAGCCTCGACAGTTTCCAATGGATGTGTGAAACCTGTTTAAACATCTTGTGCATGAACATTTAATCCTTAACCTATCGTTTATAAATGCTTTCAAACCGTTTCAAAAATCTGACGATTTTGTGCGATTTCTAATTTTTGTCTAACTTTTATCAATATCCATACTTGAAAAATACTATTTTTTTAGTAGGAAAGTATAGAATTTTCAGAAATATAGTGATAAAATAGGAGAAAAAGAAGATGGAGATATAGATGGAGATATAGATGGAAATGGAAATGAAATGGAAAGAAGATGGAGATGGAAAAATTTTCAAAAATACAAAGATGGAGATCTGAAAAATGAGATTCTATAGCAGCAACATTTGTCGTCTCTATAGATTAAGTAAGTCGTCGCTATAGATAAGAAATGGGAGCCAATTTTGACAACTCTAAAGTGACGACAAAAGTCGTCTCAATAGACTTCAATACAATTTACGAGAAGAAGCATGTGTCACGTGACTAAAAACAAAAGTTGTAGCTCTATTGCGACGTCGTTTGTCGTCTCTAAATGTGTACATAAATGATGCGGATTATTCTTGCCATTTGGAATATATATAGCAACAACATAATTTGTCGTCGTTATATATCCACGGTAATAGCGACGAAAATTTAAATATAAAGACGACTAATGTCGTCGCTATAGAGTTGGAACTTATAGCGACGATATTTCATTGTCGTCCCTACCATACAGAACAAGTAGAGGCGACATTGTGTCGTCGCTAATGGTGTCACTGCTATAGCTACTTTTTCTTGTAGTGTTTGGAAAAATAATTCTACACAAGACGATATAGAAAACTTACTGAATTCTAGCTTTCAATACAGTTTATCAGCTTGGTTGGATTAAGAGATGTCCTTGATTTCATTCACCAACACAGGAGGTAAGATGCTAGTCAGTTTATCACATTTCGAGTTGCTATTTCATCTAAATTCCAATTCATAGTTTTTGATGTAATGTTGCGGAGGTACCAAAGAGAGGATGGCTCCTGATTTAATCCGTTGATCACATCAAAAATCAATTTTGCCTTCTCCAAATTTTCATGCTGGAGAGGGCTCCACAAGGTGCCTAATATGAAGTATTCTTCTCCATAATGGAGAGTCTTGGGGCCTTGTAGTAGTGAGATTAGCATGGACAAGTCTCGTAGTATTTTGCATTCATAACCCAGCTCCATAACTATTCATGTTTTCTAAATTTCCACCATAATTTGCAATCAAAGGCCATATTCATATCTTTCATCGACCTACAACCAATTTCACCTTCAATATAGGAAAAACATATCTTCTCCCAAGTTGCCCAATGTATTTGTTTTGTCTAACTCGTATTCCCCAGATATAAGCATTGAACATTCTCGAAATTCTACTCAACACTCCAATAGGAGGATCCATAACTTGTAAGAGGTGCAAATGGATAGAATTCAGGACGTGCTTTAATAGAACCAACCTCCCTCCAGCACACAGGACTTTATGTTCCAAGGAGTATATTTTTAATTTTGTTCACCAAATCTTCAAAAAACACACATTTTCTCAGCCTTTGCAAAGAGATACTCCAAGTTAAGTTATAGGAAGAGTTTGAAACTCGAAAACCAGATAAGGCCTTCACCACACCTTTGTATTTGTCTTCAGTCACTGTGAATGAGCTTTTACTACAGTTGATATTCTGACCTGAGCCCTTTGTATATAAATTGATGACCATTAGAAAATATGATCATATCTTCTACAAAAGCTAGATGGGAAATAGGTACACATCTACCATACACATAGTCTAGATTGGAATATCTAACAAATAACATGTCGAGTCCTCAAGAAAAGCTTTTAGCAAGGATAATAAACAAAAAAAAGGAGAGATTGGATCACCTTGTCTAAGGCCTATACTAGATTTGAAAATTCCTTGAGTTCTCCATTGAGGATTCTCCATTGTGGATAATAGAGAAACTGTAGTTACTTACGCATCTCTCAATTTTGTCTATCCATTCTTGGTCGAAGCCAAATCTCTCTAAAACTTTCGGAAAAATGCCCAATCCACTCCGTCGTATGCCTTTGCCATATCCAATTTAAGCACCACATTGCCACCCCTGGTTTTTCTATCCCGTTGATATATCAATTCTTGAGCAAGAAGAATGTTATCCCCAATGTCTCTTCCCGTGGTGAAGCCACTTTGAGAGGGGAAATGATTTTGGGAAGAAGCTTATTTAATCTGGATGATAGAATTTTGGTCAAGATTTTATTCAAAACGTTGCATAGGCTTATAGGCCTATAATCTTTCCATTCCTAAGCATTTTGTTTCTTTGGAATTAGGGTGAAAGAGGTAACATTAAACCTGGTAGGAACTATTTTACCATCAAAAAAATCCACAACAACTCCGTATGAGTCTCTTTGAATGACTTCCCAACAGAATTAATAAAATAGTCCAAAGAATCTATCTGGCCCTGCTGCACTATCTTTATTTAGAGATAAAACTACTTCTTTAACCTCTTCAATAGAAGGCAAAGCTTTAAGTAAGTTATCCACCGAAGTAATAAGATTAAGGATTGACTCCAGTAGCCATCTTCACTAGGTTCTTTAGTAAGAATTATTTGGAAATAGTCCACTGTATATTTTTGAATCTCATCTTCACTCTGAATTAATCTACCACCAATCTTATAAATTTGTATGATCTTATTTTTACATATGTGCTTTTTACAATAACATGGAAAATTTTACTATTTCTAGCACCTTCGCTCAGCCATTTAACCCAGACTTTTATCTCCAATAAGCTTCTTCTTGGGAGAGTAGACTGTTAAGATTGGCATAAGCCTTGTTAAACTCCTCTATGGACTTTGGAGTTTGAAGAGCATCATAAAGTCTCTTTTGTCAAGAGCCTCATTCTCAGCCTTTTTTAATCCCGTCAAAAATATTTCTAAATACCTCTTTGTTCCACTACCGAATAGTACTTTTCAGTCTTTTCAGCTTGTAAAAGAAACCAAACAAACCTTTAGAATAAGGAGACAATGGAGCATCTCAATTCTTTTTAACCACCTCCAATAAATTCTTGTGTTGGCAGCACATAGATTGAAATCTAAAGGATGACTTTGATTTGGAGGTTGACGGACTACAATTTAACCGAAGTGGTCCGACGTATCCCTAGGTAGTTAACCAAAATTCTACCTAATTTATCCCACATGCTACCATTAGACCAAATATATTGGAAACTATAATTCACTTCCTCGACCCTACACGCCATAAGCATACTATTAAAATCCTCAATCGATCTACTATCAAGAGAATTACCTCCAACCCTTTCATCCCTGTTAAGTATGGTATTAAAATCACCTCTTATTGGCCAAGGCATGTCCAACTTATCGTCAAACTGAGCAAGAGCATTCCACAATTCCCTTCCTAGGTTGACAAAACATTTCGCATACACTGCGTAATAATAATCTCCACCTCACGCCATTTAATTTAGAAAGAGAGAAATTGAACCTAATCATCAATGAGCTGGCAAACCATATGAGAATTTCCAAAAAAAAAACACATAACTTTCAATTTCTATTGGCATACTAGTTATCATAACTCAATTTGCAACAGAATTCATGAATCTTCACCTTATCTGCAACAGGTTGAGTGCACCATCTTCTTCAGCCTCTTAAATTAAATTATAACCCCTCTTAATTCTAAAAAAAAGATTGTCCATCATGACAAATCTCTTTGGGGCTTGTTACCTTTTTGGTGTTTCTGTCTTAAGTGTATGGGACTTCTAATAGCTGAATGCCTAGAATTTTTGTACTATTTTAATTGTATAAAGGGGTCCCCATCATCCTTCAAATTATCCTCATCCTTAAGAATCTATGAATTAGAGAGTGATTTGATTTTCTCTGTCACGTCTTCATCCACTTCAGCCTCCTCCTTAAGAATCTATGAATTAGAGAGTGATTTGATTTTCTCTGTCACGTCTTCATCCACTTCAGCCTCCTCCTTTGCCTTACACATTCCCATATCAATATAAATCCGATCAACAGGTATAGCCGCATTGTGCTTCCTTTCAGGCATCTTGAATTCTTTATTAACTAAAAGCAAGTCTGAATCATCCTCAAGTTTCTCTTTAAGACAATCAAAGTACCATGTGTGGGTGACCTCCTGGACCTCATCATTGTTATCTAGCGGAGCCTCCTCAATCGTCTCAATCTCCCTCTCTGAATATCCTTTAGTTGTAAATTTTTCTACTTCCTCCTTTCCTAAATTTGATTGGTCTTTCGTATCAACACTTCAGATCACATCAAGCATATCATTATTGCCCTTAGAACATTCGGCTACTTCACCATTATTACACTCACATTTCACCACCCATTCAACTTCAAACCTATTCAAATTCCACATAATGGCACCAAGGTCTCTCTCTAGTGTTTTATCACTTATGCATCCCACTATATTTAGCACAAAAAATTTTACATACAGTTCCCAAAAGACAATACACAGATTATGTTTATTTACCTTATTTGAGGCCACTTATGGGTGAGGAAGAAGAAAGCCTATACCACATAATCAAGAGATTTAGCACCCACATTGCTTTTAGACTAACGCAACTTGGGAGATTAGAGTTCACTGATGCAAGGAGATTATATTTGAGTGTTGAGACATTTATTCTTTTTTTTTTTCTCTTTATGTTTGAGATATAGTTTTTGTTGTTTGTCTTTTTTTTTTAATGAACTATTACTGGACAACATTGCAGTTAATATAACAGGTGAGTAATGATGCTATGTAGTGCATGTAAGAAAAGATTTAGTCATGTTCGTTTTCAAAGTTAAATCTAATTTGTTTCCTCTCAAATACATATCCAGGGTTGAAAAACAATTTTGCTTCAACTCCTTATTTAATCATTTAGTTTCTACGTCATTTTATGTGTTAACGATAAAACTAGAGGGGTACAAAGTAAAATGGTTTTCATCATTTGAATTGATGTTCGTTGTATAAGAAACTAAATATTTTAAAAACCTCATGACAAAAGACATCTTAGAATTAGGAAAAACAAAATCCAAATCAAGCAACATTGTATTATCAAAATTTCTTCATATATAAGACATAACAAAACCAACTTCAGGTTTAATTTTTTGGCCTTTTCAAGTATAATAAATTATTTAACCACGTAATTTATTTGAACTTATTTACCAGTTAACAAATATCATAAACGAAATAAATAAATAGATAAAACTTTTCTATAATCGAAAATTTCAATACTCCAATCTCAAAAATTTCTTTAGTGTGATTACCTTTATTGGTTTGATGATTCGGATATCAAATGAATTTATATGTATTATGAATCATTATCCCTCAATTTTAATTTTGACCATATTTTGTGTTCAATTGTTTTCGATCGAGTAAAAGGTAAATTACAAATGTATCATGTAGGAAGCAATGGTTCATCATTTGAAAAATAGAACGAGGTGCTACATGGATGGCCTTCTATTACCAATGATAATGAAAAATAATAAAAACATAAAAAAAAAAAAAAGGAAAGATGTGAATCATGTTTGGATAAGTTTAAAAAGTTGAATTGTCAGTAAATAAATAAGTTCTAAATATTTTTTTAAAGAAATCAAAGTTAAATATTTTAAACTATTGAGTCAGGTTTGTATCAAATGGTGGATTTTGTTTAGTTAATTGATATTGTCTTATTTAATTTTACTTTTGTTTTCTGTTATGTTTGTTGCCTTTAGAGTTTTTATAGTGATGTTATGTTTGTTGCCTTTAGAGTTTTTATAGTGATGACTGATAAATGATATTAAATTTTGTACTTTGATTAATTTTATGCAATTTTTTTTACTTTTGTTACACATTTGTTATCCATTTAACTATTTTGATAGGATTATTGTAGATACTCATTTTGATATGCAACTTGATGTTGGGAGTGGAAGATGTTTGTAATAAATGCAATCATTAATATTACATCAATTGGAACAAATAATTTGTATTAATTAACTACTTTTTATATTCACACAATATCTTTAAATATTATTTTTATTGTAGTTATAAAATATTTCAGAATAACTTTCAATGCACATCCAATTATGATTAGTTGGATTAAATGTGAGTATTAACAGCAAATTTCTATTAATTAAACATTGCAGGAGATTATTTCAAATTAGGCGTATTTTCATTAATTAACAACTTTAATGATGTAGAGGAGTAACTAAAAAAAAAAAGACATTATTGAAATATTTGGGATAAATGGTCCATAAGATAATTCTCACGTCACGTGGCTTCTAATATATTATATAAATTAATTGTGTTCATGAAAGTTCAAAATATTTTTGTTGAAAGCTTGATTTTAATAGATAAATACATTCCCTATCGAACAATTTTAAATTTTAGATAAGACAGTTTAAAATTGTATCCAAGTAGACAAATATTTCTAGTTCAAATTTTGTTGTCAGTTACATATAAAAATTCTGAAAATGAATCTGAATTGCCTTGGTAAAAATTAATATTAGATAAATAAATATATATCTCTCTATTTCAACGTTTGACGTCGGATAATTATTTAATCTTTCTTAAAAAACCAAAACGTACATACATGCAAATAAAATTCAATGACCAAGATCTTTTCCTTGCTTCTTTCCAGTTTAGAGTACTTACTACTCATAGCTTCATCATAAAATTTTGGTTCTTTGTCACCAAGATCTTGATAGCTAAAACATGCAAAGGAAATACTTTCTTCAAAACTCAATCTTTAAGATTCTCTAATGGTTCTTCTAGTTGTATCCCTAGGTAGTTCATAATTCCTAAGATTATCATTGCTTGGGAAATCCTCAACTTCTTCCTCTTTTATTTCTAAATCAGGATTTTGATGATCTCCAACAAATTATTCATAAAGTATTTCATTTCTCCGACTTTGAGACTCCACCTAATTCGGAATAGGTGGGGCAGAATTTTTACGGTTCTAGCTGTAGGAGTATGGAAGATATCTTCATATTCTTCTCATTTCTTATCCTTTTCAGCAAATCTAAGCAAAGCATTTCTTGCTCATTAAAGGTCACACATCTACTTATTTTGATTTTCACTCCAGCTTGACCCCTAGCCCACAACCTGCATCCCTTAATCTGTTGAGGATAGCCCAGAAAAACACACTTTTGGACTTTTGTATATAATCAAGTACACCTTCATATTTATGTTCCCATCTTTAAATTGTAGTTAATAATGTTTTCCAAAAATACAAGTTTTAAAAAAAACTCAAATTAGAAAATTTATAATTTCCAAAACACCTCTTTGGTTTAATTTTAAGGCCTTTATTGTAACACCCTGGATTTTCACAGCTCGGAGGGTCACTTAAAAATTATTATATAACATTTGACAACTTCAAATAAGTTTTTCCGCCTTGAATAGGGGTGGGCAAAAAAAACCGAAAAACCGATTAACCGAACCGAACCGAACCGACTCGGGTCGGTTCGGGTCGATTTTGGGTTCGATCGGTCGGTTTCGGGTTGGGTTTACCCAACCCGAAACCGACTCTGTTTTTAAAAAAAAAAAAAAATTTATTTTTATTATTTTTTTTTTTTTTGTTCTTGAACCCGACGACCGAAAATCGAAAACCGAACCGACCCGAGTCGGTTCGAATTGATTCGAGTTGGGTTTCAAAATTTTTTTTTTTTTTTCGTTTAGATTTCTCCAAACCGATTTTAAATCGGTTCGGTCGGGTTGGGCCCAAAACCGACCCAACCCGACCCACGCCCACCCCTACCCTTGAATGGTTTAAAATGTAAATGTTGAGGAAAAAAAAATAACAAATGTGCAAGGAACATAAATTAACCTCTAAAATTGAAGAACTTGTATCGTGATAGGTGTCGCACCAATTATTTGACCACCCAAACATCCTCAAAAAATTATAAGATTTGAAATATAAATACTTGGGACTATAGCTATATCTTTTGGTAGGTGAAAGATATGGCCAAAGTTGCTTCAAAAATTGTCAAAGCACTCCGCTAAAGCGTTCATAATAAATTCATACAATAAAATTATTGAGTAATTCCAATTTCTAATATTAGAAAACATATAAGGCTATCCTTAGCCACAAATTTTACTCAAAAACTCCAAATACACATAAATTTATGACTTTCAAATTAGGGACAAAAATCTGAAATTTTCAGAAATGAAACAAGGCAATTTCCGCTTTAAATTTTCAAACGACAACTAAATCAATATCTCAGTTTTCTTGTACCTTAAATTTTCTTGTACCTTAAATGGTTAAAGACAATAAAACAATAAAGACAAAAACTAATATTTAATTACAATATTTACATTATAAAAGACTTGACCATCTCGACTCTAGAACTAAAATAAAATACAATAAGCCCACTTCATGATCGCTAGCCAACGCCATCGAGCTAATGCCAACCATCTCAATCTAAATTTTATTTATCTTGAGGTAAGTATTTTATAAGAAACACTCAATAGAGAATATACTAGCATGCGAACAAAATTATACGAAATATAAATACGACATACCATTACTTTAAACATAGACAAGGAACATCATAATTCAGTGGCTGGCACCACATAGATTCATAAGTGATTACATTCGATCAAAACTTTCATAAGTGATTACCTTTGTTGTGAAAAATATATGTATTGCAAGTATACAACATTGCAAACAAGTAATAAAGTGAACATATACCTTTTATCCAATTGTCGAATTTTACTACGTGGTCCAAATTAATAACTTATATCTTGGTTTGTTACAATCCACAAATCAATGAAATAATGGCCAATTATTTAAAGTATTAAAAAAAGGAGTAAAATCAAAACATAATTAATTTATAAGCAAAACTTGAGAGTCGAAATTAAAAAATTTAAACTATGGTACATCGTTCATCCAAAATATAAATTTAGCTACTCATAATTTAGGAGAAAGAAAAGATGAAAATTTTGGAATACATAACCTGATCTGAATAAAAGATGAGAAGAAATTAAATATCTTGCACCAAGAATTATTCGTCTTCACATCCCAATCTTCGATATCTTCATCGTTCTTCCTCTCTTTGTCCTTTTTGCTCTCTATTTTCTCACTTGATTCTTGTATATGATATATGGTATATGTTTTAACAGCACCGTTATAATGCCCACGGTGGGCATTGTTATAATGCCCACCAGAGCACTTGTCCTACATTCATTGGATGAGTGTAATGTGGGCTTTACACTTATCCAATGAGTGTAGGACAAGTGCCCCGGTGGACATTATAACAATGTCCACTGTGGGCATTATAACAAAATCGTGTGTTTTAAATTATCCTACTTATTTATGTCTCAAAACCCTAATATAGTATAGAGATTTTGTCTCTCCAAGAATTACCAAACTAGAATTTGACTAAAATAACGAAACTAAAATTTTGGTCATGAATTACACATAAGTCCCTGATTATTTGCACGATAAGTCTTTCATCTTTCAGATAGTTGCAAGTTGGTCCCCACCCAAATCTTCATACACTTTCAGTTATTTTTCACCTATTTTGTTTGTTTTTCTCCAATTCCATCCGAACTTGGATTTTGACCTAAAGTAATCAAATTAACACACAATTAAGTAGAAATTCACTTAAAAGTACTTACAATCGTCCACTTTTGATGGTCCAGATAAGTGTAAAACGACAATGTTGAAGAAAACAAGATTAAGCTATTGGAAATTGGGGTCCAAAAATTGTAAAAGAAGGAAGGAAGTTGCTGGAGTGGAAAAGGGAGTTCAAAAGCTACTGCTAGGGTCGAAACTGAGAGAGAAAGTATCCGTTCTTTGCTATAAAATATTTTGAAGAAGAACAAAGCTCTGGCCGAAACTGGAGAAATTGATATCTAACTTGTTACGGAAAATCTGGAGAGCAAATTGAGGGAAAAGCAGCTGAAACTGGAGAAGAAAGAGGAATAGCTGGAGCTGAATTTATGGGGGCTAAAACTGATGAAGGAAAAATGAACTGCTGGAATGTTTTCTTATGACTGAAATGAGGGGATTTTAGGGCATTTAGTTGGTCGAAAATGGTGCAGTTTTCTTTGGGGAGGGAGGGGAGGGAGGGGGGGGTTATGAAGTGGAAGTCAGGGCTGGAAATGGGGCTTTAAGTGCTGAATAATTGGTAGTTTTAGAGGACATGGGGGGACAGTTTCCATCATGTTTTAGGAACTGTTTGGGATCTTTATTTGACAGGAAATACGGAGCTGTTTAGATGTTTAATTGGCATGAAATAAGGGATTGTTTGGATGTGCTTTTCTAGTTGGAATAAGGGGCTCTTTTGATGTTTAATTGGCATGAAATAATTGGTCTTGGTGATTGACAAAATTCCATGTTCATCACATAAAAATAAGGCAAGGACATGCAACAAAATTACCACGACTAAAATATTTAAAACGACGCCGAAAGTTAAAATTTTATTTTCTTAAAACTTAGAAGTTGAAAATTTTTCGGTCGCTACATCTATCACTAACATGAACTAGTCTATTATGTCATTTTAAAGTGTGATCATGATTTAAAGTTGTAGTGAAGGCCGAATTTAATTTTGAAAAGTAGTGGCATTTACCACTAAAATACCATTTTGTTTTTTGCCCTTTTATTAAACCAAGCTATTTTTCAAGCAAGTTTGAAAACCATTCTTTATTTGAAGTGATATGAAAAGAACAACTAGAATTCACAACTTAATATCTATCATAGGTAATTTTTTTAGACAATTTTACTTTAGGCCTTTCAAAAATTTGATTTATGACCACCTAAACTTTGCAAAATCAAAATTTAAAGAGGAGGTTACATTTGCTTCTTCTTTCCACTTTCTTTTTGCTCATATTTTTTTATATATTGATCTTTAATGAAATGCACCAATTTACCATACCCATAACATTTATTACCTCTTGCTCAAGATTTGGATGTACATCTACTTTGATTTTCTTTTTGTTTCCATTTTGTCAATTTTCATTATTTCCATTTTGTTCAAAATTTGATCTTCCCCTCACATTCAATCCTCCCCCTTTTACATATGTATCAATATTTTTGTTCTAAAAGAATTCATTATACTTTCAATAGATAAAGAGTCGTGTCATACTAATGACATTTTTTACATCTCTAAAGGTTTCAAGGACTTTAAAAAAATAATAGCTTGATATTCATTAGAATTTTTTTCACCATAGCTATTTAAGTCATAACTTAATTTTGAGAAATTGTCAATATTTATTCCTAGATCCACATAAGTATCCATCTTAAAACTAAAAAGTTTCTTCAGCAAATAAATTTTGTTAGGGAGAGATTTAGTGTGACACGAAGTTTCAAATTTGGTCCAAATAGTGGGAGTGGTTATGCAATCAGTCATTTTCTCATTACATTGTCAGCAAAGTGCAAAATTATGGTACTATAGGCAGGTTAAAGACATAAGTCATATCTTCTAGAAAAAAGTCATCTATTACTTTAGACAATTTTTACTGAATTAAATGAGCCCTCATTTTTTATTGCCAAATAGAAAACTCCTATCCCATCAAACATTTCAAGATAATATTTACTAGTTCCTATTTTCACACAAAAGGCAAATTTTTCTTTTTAAATAGAGATTCAGATGAAGTACAAGCAAACCTTTTAAAACACACTAGAAAACAAAATTGCAGAAAACCCAAACTTTTAGCAATTTTAATTCAGACAGATTACACAACACTCACAAAATTAAAGGAATAACTTTTATGGTCACAAGTTTATATACTAACCAAAGATTCACAAGATTCCATGAGACTCTTGTTCTCAGGTCAAGAGTTTCAACCATTCAAAGGTCCAAGGGATAAATTTTACACAAAAAAAACACCAAACGAAAAAAATAAGGTTTTATTTCACCAGAACTTGCAAAGATCACAAAGAACACATAAAGTTTCAAGGAAATTTTAAAAAAGGCAGAAGAGTACTGAAATAAGATAGATCAAACTACAAACAAGCACATAGCCAATTTATTTCACAGATCTACCCTAAAGCGTGCTACCGTAAAGGGGATCAGATTACACCTTGCAAACATCCAGTGTTCGTTAGATATGACTCCAAACAGCAAGATGCCTTTATTTCAAGTATCAACATCCATAGGATTTGCAAGTTTTATCCCAGGAAACTTTATTTGCAAATTTCTTAGGGCTTTCACTTTCTGCCCCATATTTTTTAATAGTTCAAGTTTCCTTGTCCAATAAAAGTTGTCAATCGAACCAGTTTGAGGTTTAATCAACTAAAAATGCTCTGTTACCACTTGTTGATTTTTAGCCCTTTACGAATTCATGCAAATCTCACAACAGATGACATAAATTAACAAGAACGCCAACATTTTATGCCCAGAGGTCCTGGTTCATCCAACCACTTGAATACGTCCTACTGAAGCTCCACTTACGTGGATTTTGACTTCAGTGCATTAGAAATCATCAAGATCCACACACACACACACTTTACAGACTTTCTCCGAGTATACAAAAATACAACACTGTTACACCTTGAGAGTCAATCAACAATAAACCTTTTGAAGAATCCACTATACTCAATCATCACAGAGAAAACTCCATTGTTCTTACTCTCGGAAAGAATTACAAAGAAGACACAACGAGAAAGTATGGAGGAGAAGCTACAGAGAGTGCACCCGCAAAGGAGACATAAAGCCAAATGGTTGATATGATGAACAGTGAACACAAATACCTTAGATCAACAGACCAGATTTAATCCCTAAGATCAATGTTCTGTATTCCACAACACAAGGCGCACTTCGATAATAAGCAAAAGCATGTTTCTACAAAGCTTGGCAAAAAACAACTTGTATTCACATGAGTCAACATAAATCATAGTTATCATTACTCAATCTACCACCCCTTCATCGTGTCATTTGAACCTCTTGCTAACCTTTTAGTATATTTTTTTGAAACATGTTTGGATACGTTATTTTTTCTTATTGCCAACTGTGACAAAAAAAAAAATTATTTACAACATACTTATTTACTTATAAATCAAAATGTTAAGCTTAACCAAACACGCGTGACGCGCCTAATATTAATCTGAGAAAATGACAAAAGCTTGACTTTCAGCGTGCCTGCATAGTGAGATAAATTGAATGGGCAATTGTTTATTGGTTTAATTTGTTATGATAATTACACAATAAATGTAGTGATCCGGACATGGAAAAACGGCTAAATGTGAGTATTAACAGCTAATTTTCATTAATCTATATCTATACTAATTTAAAAGGGGCTTAAAGGAGAAACATTTTTGGACAAATATGCCCTCATTAATATTTTATATATTTTAAATTGTCTTTGAGTTAATGTTATAATTGAACTCATAATTTAGTATTTATAACTATATAGTTCTTAGAAGTTGAAAATGCTAAATTTCTATTTATTATATTTAATTACTGGATTTTGAAAATATTTTCTTTGAATTGTGAGAACGGATTTGGTCAATTACAAGATTAATAATAATTATTATTCTACTAACAATTTATTCAACTTATTTAAGGTCTAATTTGAAATTTAAGGTTATTTTATTTGAAGATAATTATGTAGTTTGTGATTTCTATAAAGACTTCATTTGAATATTTATATTTGTAATTGAGGTTTTTGTTAGTTAATGTGAATAATCCTCACTCAATGCTCTTTTTTTTTTCAAAAAATAATAATTTGCGTTGGACTATAAATGTTACGATGTATTTTTTAATTATTGTGCATGCTCATGCGTATTTGTACATTGTTTACATATCTAATTGACTTATGGCTTCAGATTTTCTAGACCAAAAAAACTTTGTGGGCTAACTTCAATAATAGTTTCAATCCACTATTGATACATATTTTATTTCTATTATTCTTTTTTATGTTTTTGAATTGAATTCTTATCTATTTTGCATAAACTAATTTTTCTTAACTATATATGCTCCAATGTGAATAAGTTGCTTAAATTGCTAGAATATTTAATTTTAGTAATATTACTTTATTTCTCCATTATAATTTGGATGAGTTCACGTGAAGACATGTGAGCACTGAATTGTACAAATGAGAATGTTTAATATTTCCAATTTCTAATATAAATGTTATTTTGTTTTCTTTTATATACTGATTGATAAATCTACCTAACTTGAGGTGCTACGAGTTTAAATTGCATGTGATATTTTGGGTTAAAACCTCTTCATAGTTGGAGATGTATATTAAATTACAAAGATATGTTATAAGTCATTTGACATCTCATACAGTAAGAAAATTCAATGAGTTTGAGTGCTCGATATATTTAAAAACTTATGTACACTATTTTTCATTCTTTTTGTTTGTGTTTTTTAATTGACATTATTTGACTATATTATAGACCTTAAAAAAAATATTCAATATTGGCCACACAATTGTAGAGAGTATTTTGTTTGAATATAACAACAAACATTATATTTCACTGTATTTTCTAATGTCAGTATTAAATTAAGTTATAATTATTTAAATATTTGAATAAATATATATCTCACAACACCACTATTAAATCACATGCAATGCACGTTTTACATACTATTTAACAAATAAGTGTTCATACTTTGTGGAAGATTTCAGGAGATTATTTCAAATTAGGCGTTTTTTTATTAATTAACAACTTTATGTGGAGGGGAAGTAATTAAAAAATATATACTATTGGAATATTGTCATTATAGTTCGAATAAAATCATTTGTAAAATGATTCTCATCTCATTTGACTTCTAATATATTATACATTAATTGTGAACATTAAGTTTCAATTTATTTATTTATTTTGTCAAAAGCTTGAATTTAATAGATAATTTCATTCCCTTCCGAACAATTTTAAGTTTTAGATGAGACGGTTGAAAATTGTATCTAAGTAGACAAATGTTTCTAGTTCAAATTTTGTTGTCATTCACTTATAAAAATTGTGAAAATGAATCTGGAATTGCCCTTTTTGAAAACTATATTTGAAAAAATAAATATAACACTATCCAACATAGGGTAGTTCAACTATTGACATCATTTGATCTTTCTTAATAAAACCCCTAAACACAAACACATGGGAATAAAATTCAATAACTATAGTTCAATTATTAGCTAAACAATTTATAAGCCGCCCAATGATTTATATCATTTTTATATATGCGAAATTCCACGGATCAATTTTAAAATTGACTGCCATTCTCCAAAAGCCCGATTCCTGATTCATGAAGCTATTGGATTTGCAAGAAACCATTATCTATAAAAATTCCTTGTATCAAACATTTAGGGTTGTAATAAAAAAACATTTTTTAAGAATATATAAGAATCGGGTTTGTCATGTGCTCAGAGTATATTTCTGAGTCATAATTGTTGCTTTAGGATTTGTTGGACAAAATTTTTATAAAAATTTTAGCAAATTTTGATAAAAGTTGATGAAATGTATTTTTGAAAAATTGATAAAAATTGTAGGTCATGTGTTGTGTGGTTAAAATTAATCTTTGACTTTGATTTTTTAATAACTTTTTAAATTAGTCCATTCGGATGCTTAATATCATTTTTAGTATAAATAAAAATTGCACAACATATAATATAATATTTATAACTTATGTTAAGAAATATGACGTGATATAATTGAGGCACAAATAGTAATGTATTGCATTTCTAAATTTTTTTTTTTTTTAATGGCAAGTAGGTGCCATTTATTCAATCATGTCACCATATACAACTGACGGAATAAACCAATCAATACATTTAGTCCATTTAACTAAACGCCTATCTGGCGTAACAAAAGATACTAACATATGGTACACTTTTATTTCCATTTATGGGAATGGAGTGACACGTGCCACAAGTTACATCTGAAAGTAATCCTACTCAAATTGATATGAAGAGTTAAGGGTAATGTTCTCAAAAGCGTAAAGCATGATTAGGTGTGAAGCCGATATTTAAGTTTTTCGAGCCTAGGCTTCAAGAGTAAGACAATGGAAAGACGAGGGCGAAGAGTGATGTGTGGCTAGGCGTGGAGGTCGCGTTTCATATCTAAGGGGAGCTTAAGTGAAGTTTAGACAGACTTTTTAAAACAGGACTTAAGAAAATAGTCATATACTTGGAAACCATCGTGATTGAAAAATACCACGCCTTCCGATCATAGCTATATATTTGCATCTTCTACTAATGGTCAACCAATTAATCTATGAGATTGGGCAACTAGCACCATCCCCATGCGATCGCAGAGAACTGCATAAAATACATGTTGTAGCCTAAGATTTAAACATTCGTATAAATTAGATTTATTTTTCAGTTTTTTTTTATTTTCAGTTTTAAGCAAATTCAAAAATCCCTTAATTTCATGATTAAAACCATTTTGAATAACATAAATTTTCATAAAATTAGTGGGGGTTGAATTTTCTACTATAAAAGGGTAGTTTCATATTTTAGACACATTACAAAACATCAAGGTTAGAAAAACACACTATACACTATACTTATTTTCTTGTTTTGGCAACTAGTTAAAATGCTCATTCTTATCTCCCTTTGGTCGTGCCTATAAAAGGAGAATCAGCTATGAGCTAAAAGAATTTTATCTTAGAGTGCTAACAATACCCGCAGGAAGGGAAGGCCACGCGACTTTAGGACAGCGACTTTCGTGACTCTATATATTAAAATATTTTATGTTAATTATAGTTTAATTAATTTATTACACAAATTACTTATACTACAACAATCTAAAGTCGTGTGGCAATTTGTGTAGTAAAATTCATTTTTAGCGCTATTATCAGTTTCCAGAATGTTGGAGAATTTTAAATTACTTTATTGCATGAACTTTTACATTGTGGAAAACTTGCATAAACTTTCTTTTCATTGACAATATTGCACTCTCATCAATATTTTAAGTTGAGCACAAATTTCTATTTTAATATCTTAGTACTTTTGTTTGAAAAGAAGATATCTTGTTATTAGGTTTATTTTATTATTTAACTTAGTGCTTGTACATCTTGGATTTACAATACATATAATGCAACAGCAACAAATTGACTTAGATTATTAGGTTTTCATTATTGATAAGACTCATAAATCTATGAAAGAAGAATTGAGTAACATATATTTAAGAAAAATACAGTTTTTTTCTTTTTAAATGTTTGTTGCACATCATTGTACTGTGCGTTAATTTATTGTTAATATATATAAGATATAGTTTTATAGACTTGAACAATTTTGTACTATTCGATTGCTAATTTTGTTTACGTTACTCCTTGATTAGATCAAGAAAAATAATAATCGACTTGTGTTTAAGCTTCTATTATTTTCAATTTATTGTGCATCAATTCACTAGTAACTCAATTAATTTTGCACTTGATTGAATTTTAAATTTCAGTTTCAATTTAATTGCTCCTAATATTTTATCACTAGAAATTAATTTAGTCTAATAAAGGTTTTATTTGCACTTATTTGCCATTTTTGAATTGTAATTCAATTATATCTATATAGCTATTAATTGTGATATTGACAAACTTATATCTATATAGTTATTTCTCTGATTCTTAGTAATTCTTAGTGTAAGAAATGCCATAGAAGAAATTAATGAAAGTAGAGTATCCACATCTGGTTCAACTCATAGAAGAAACAATTTAAATTCCATTGTCATAACAAATTAAATTCTTAGTCAATTTTTTTTTATAAGTTTTATGATATTTATCAAAATATCACTGGTTCTAAAGAGCTTTGAAAAACTTAAGAGGATGAATATAGAATTGATGATGCTGACGTAAATAGGTTTAATGTGTCAACCTTTAATAAATATTTTTGGTAGATGGAAAACCTATTAATGAACAAATTTATAAATTTCAAGATTTGTTATGACTTGTGGAATAGAAATGGTCAAATTTTAGTGAAGATTATAAGGTGTCATGCCTTATAGATAAACTTCTACCCTCTTGGTCTTACTTTGCTAAAGTTTTTAGACATAAGCAAGGGATTATGGCATTAAACCAAGTATTTAATTCTTTAAAAGTAGAAGAACAACATATAAAGGTTTTAAGCCAAGGTGATGGGATCAAGGCTAAAGCAAACTTGAAAATTCTAAAAATTCTACTAATACTTCAAAACATTTTAAGTCTCAACATATTAGGTTCAAGAAGAACTTTCACCGTAATAAGAAAAATTTGCAACCGATGAATAATTACACTAGGGATGGCAAAGTCGAAGGAAAAGGAGAATCATAGCCATGTTTTGTGTGCGGAAGAACGAATCACGTGGCGCAAGATTTTTACTTTAGAAAAACTAAGGAGTACAAGCCTAAGTCTAAATCTCAAAAAGATCAAGTGAATATGTTGGAAGATGGTGAACCTTCTATTTGGTGTGAATCATTAATTCATTTAGTCAATTTTACTTATAAAAGTAATGATTGGTAGTTAGATTTTGGAGCAAATATCCATGTTTGTTTTGATAAAAGTATGTTTAAATCTTATCAGACTTCAAGTGGAGGAAGCGTAACTTTAGAAAATGATACTATTGCTCGTGTATTGGAAATTGGAAGAATTGAGCTTAAAATGACTTCTGGAAAGACTTTGATTTTAGATGAAGTTCGGTATGTTCCTGAAGTTAGAAGAAATTTAGTTAGTGGATCTTATCTTATTTAAAGAAGTTTTAAGGTTGTAATGGAGTTAAATAAAATTGTAATAACCAAGAATGATGTATTAATTGGAAAATGCTATATTAGTGATGGATTGTTTAAGTTGAATGTTGCTAATAAAAATTATCAAAATTCTTCTATTATTTTTAATATTGAATCTAGTTGTTTGTGGCATAAAAGATTGGGACATGTTAATCATAAGAAGATCAAGAGATTAATGGATCTAAATTTGATTCCAAAAGCTCAAGTTGATAATAGAAAGTGTGAAGTTTGTCTACAAGCTAAACAAACTAAGAAACCTTATAAATCGGCTCAAAGAAATACAAATCTCTTAGAGTTGATTCATAGTGATGTTTGTGATTCAAATAGGTCTTCAACTAGAGTTGGGAATAAGTGCTTTATAACTTTTATAGATGATCATTGTAAGTATTGCTATGTTTATCTGTTAAAGACTGAGGATGAAGTCTTTGATAAGTTCAAAATCTGTAACGCTGAAGTTGAAAATCAATTAGAGAGTAAGATAAAAATCTTAAGATCTGATAGAGGATGAGAGTATACTGCGTATGCTCTTAATGTTTTTTGTGAAGATAATGGTATAATATATGAAGTTACACCTCCTTATTCACTACAATCTAATAGGGTTGCTGAAAGAAAGAATAGAAATTTGATGGACATGGTTAATAATATGTTGATAAGTTCTGGAGCACCCGAGAATTTATGGGGTGAAGCTGTTCTAGCTTCTTATTATATATTGAATCGGGTGACTTTTAAGGACAATGTTAAAACTCTATATGAGTTATGGAAAAAGAGGTTTCCTATGTTAGGTTTCATGAAAGTGTGGGGTTCTTAGCTAAAGTTATTATACTTAATCTTAAAATGAAGAAAATAGGAGAGAAAACTGTAGATGCTGTCTTCATAGGATATGCTCAAAATAGTTCTGAGAATCGATTTTTAATTGTAAATTATGAAGTTAGTAGTATTTTGAACAATACTATTATAGAAGCTAGGGATGCTACCTATTTTGAAGATATTTTTCCTTTTAAGACTAGGATTTCAAGTGAACCCTCTACATCTAGGAATGTGATTTTAAATAGTACTCCATCTACTTCATCTTTAGAAGCTGAACTTGAACTTAGGAAAAGTAACGGTGAAAAATTTTGGAGAAGAATTCTTCACATATTTAGTTGAAAGTGAACTTAAAACTTATAAAGATGATAAGTCATCTATAAATGCACCTTATTGGAAAGAAGCTATCAATGTTGAATATGAGTCAATTATACAAAATAATACTTGGATTTTGTGTGATTTACCTCAAGGAAGTAAGGCTATATGATGTAAGTGGATATTCAAGAAGAAGTTGAAACCTAAAGGTAATATTCTATGTTAGTGGCAACGGAATTCACTCAAACTGAATGAGTTGATTATTTTGATACATATTCTCCTATTGCTAGAATAACTACTATTAGGACTATGTTAGCATTAGCTAATGTCCATAAGTTGATCATATATCAAATGGATGTTAAGACTGCATTTCTGAATGGTGACTTAAACGAAGAAATATATATGGATCAACCAGAGGGTTATAAAGTTAAAGGACAAGAACATAAGGTATATAAATTGATTAAGTCATTATATATATGGGTTAAAACAAGCTCCTAAATAGTGGCATAAAAAGTTCAACAAAGTAATACTAGGATATGGATTTAAGGTCAATGGACATGACAAGTGTGTGTATTGCAAGGAAGATAATAATGAGAATGTGATACTTTGTTTATATGTAGATGACATATTAATATTTGGGACAAATCAAGGTGTTGTTAATGATGTGAAGAAATATTTGTCTAAGAATTTCGAGATGATAGATTTGGGAGAAGTGCTCATATAATTTTAGCAATGGAATTAAAGAAAACATCTGAAGGAATTCTATTGAATCAGTCAAGTGCTATCGAAAAAATGTTTAAAAAGTTTGGCTATTATGATATTAAGCAAATATCTACTTCATATGATTCAAATGTGCACTTGAAGAAGAATTTAGGTAAACGAGTTTCATAGTTGAAGTATTCTCAATTAATTAGGTCTTTGTTGTATATAGCGAATATGACAAGGCCAGATATATCATTTGCTATTGGGAGACTTAGTAGGTATACTAACAATCCAAATAAGGAACATTGGTATGTACTAGAGAGAGTACTTAAGTATCTTTGAGGTACATTAGATTATTCTATATGTTATAAAAAAATTTCCAAATGTGGTTGAAGGATATAGTAATACAAATTGGATAACTAACAATGTGGATATCAAGTCTACTACTAAATATGTATTTGATGTTACGGGGTGCATCTATATCTTGGGGTTCAAAAAGACAAACTATTATATTGAGAACTACTATAGAATCAGAATTAATAGCACTAGATACTACTTGTACCAATGCTAAATGGCTAGGAGATATGTTACTAGACATACCTTTAATATGTAAACCAATTCTAGCTATATGTATACATTGTAACTATAAAACTATAATAGAACTAGTGTATCAATCTCATTCGAATGAGAAGGTAAATAGACATATACAAGAAATACATAAGTCACTTAAGACCTTATTAAAGAGAAGTGTGATTTCTCTAAATTTTGTAAGATCTGAAAAGAATTTGACAGACAACATAACAAAGAGTTTACACAAAAAAGGTGTTGATGAATCATCGAGGGAGATGGCTTAAGCCCACAAGGGAATTACCCACGGGAGTAATCCAACCTTTGTGATTGGAGATCCCATGAAGAAGGTTCAATGGGTAGAAATAATCTGTATTGTGTGACTTAAGATATCACTATATTATTTGTGCTCATCCCTGTGGTGATAGTGCTATATTATGTGATGTTAGGAATAGTTTAACCCTGAATGAGTAATGAGGCGGGAATGCTCTCGCGAGGTGTAGGTCACATGTGCCCCTGGAGGATTTACCTATGTAAGAGTTGCCATGAGGCCGTGGCTATGGGATTGGGCTATTCCCCGGAGACTCTTCCTTGAATCAAGATAAGACCACATGGCCATTAACAGTGCTACATGCTATGAACTGAGCCTAATTCGATATTGTATGTGGGGCAATTGAAGTTTGGACAAATGGACCTAATTCAAACTTAGTCCATTATGGCTCCATCAAATAGAAATTGTCTTCACTTAGTGAGGTTTAAGTCCTGAAGACACATGCACTTATTGCACAATATAATGTTGCCATTATATATATCATATATACTAGTTTTTGATACGTGCGTTGCACATAGGCTTTTCTTGAATATATATGTATAAAAAATTTAGTATAAAAAATATTAAATGTATAATAAGTAAATAATAAATATGAAAAACATATTTTTGAACATACCATTGAATACAATTAATTAAGTAAAATGTTGAAATTCTATTAAGAAAAGCAGAATCAAAGGTGAGGCATTGCTTGAATATATATGTGTATAAAAAATTTAGTATATAAAATATTAAATGTATAATACGTAAATAATAAATATGAAAAAAAAATATATTTTTGAACATACCATTTAGTACAATTAATTAAGTAAAATGTTAAAATTCTATTAAGAAAAGCAGAACCAAATAAACACATAATTCGTATAAAAAAATTAAATAACTCGTACAAAAAAAATTTAAATAACTAAGATTTGTAAACGACCTTTGAATGTTGGTAAAGTAATGTGGTAAAGTGACCATTTTTATATTTTTATTGAATTGCACCACTTCGAGAATTTAAATAGGATCAAACCCTCATTCTTCAAACTCGGCTCCAAGTTTTTCAACTTTTTTACCAATGACCCAAAAGCCAAATATTATAAGATAAAATAAAATAAAAGATTAGTAAAAAATTGAATGAAAAGGTGTAAAAGAAAAACAAATAAAGAAAAAAAAAATTGTGATTGGCACACACCACAATAATTTGGCCATCTCTCACTTAGCTAAGTAATGTAATTATGTTGAAAACGAAAAAGGAAAAGTGAAAAGGGTTGGGTTGGGTTGGGTTGGGGTGGGGTGGATTTTTTGAGGATGATCAAGTTATTTTGTACTTTTTAAAAGTTGTAGGACTTTATTTACATAAATTATTTTATTTTATTTTTTTTTAGTTTTTTTTTTGTTTATTTAAAGAGGAGGGTAAAACTATCAAAATATGTCAAAATGACGTGATTTGCAACAAAATTCAAAGACTATGGATGGCCAATGCTAAAAAAAGGTTAGAGGTAGATTTGTTATAAATTGAAAAAATTGGGGACCAAAAGTATAAATTACCAAAAAAAAAAAAAGGAAATAGGCTAAAAGCCCATACAACACATTTAAAAAAAAATTTGCTTGTCGAGTTTTTTTACTTGTCGAGAAGCAAAGCAACAAAAAAAAAAAAAACAAAAAACAAAAACAAAAATGGGCCAAAGCCCAACATTTGTAAAAAAATTAAAATCAAATGGCCAAAGCTCAGCACGTGTCCCAAAAAAAAACAACATTAAAAAAAAAATCAAATGTTGTCTTGCTCGACAACAACAAAAAAAAAAAATCAAAATCAAAATATTGTCGAGTTACTCGACAACAATTAAAAAAAAATTCAAATATTATCAGTTCGACAAACATAAAAAAAATCAAATGTTATCAGGTCAACAAAAAAAATTAAAATTAAAATGTTGTCGAGTTACTCGACAACATAAAAAAAAATCAAATGTTATCAGGTCAAAAACATAAAAAACAAATAAATATTCCAAATCAAAATGTGTTTGTCAAGTTACTCGACAAACATTTTTTTTTAAAAAAATATTCAAATATTATTGTAACTCGACAAAGATTTAAATTCTTTTTTGTCTTTGTTTATTTTTTAAACTTTTTCACTGTTAAATTATTGAACTACTATTTGTCCGCTCGACAAAAAAAAATTTGGTATGGGGGGCAAGGTCGAGCTACTTGACAGAAAAAAATAGTATATGGGCAGTGTCAAGGTGCTATAAAGAAAAAAAATGGAAAAAGAAAAAAAAAAAAGAATTGTGTACAATTTGCTTATAACATCAAATAAAAAAATTAGTAAAAAATTGAACTAAAATATGGACGAATAAAAAAAATGTTATGTGCTCAACAAGCACATCAACAACAAAAAAATTTGTGCTTGTCAAACTGCTCGACGAGCACAAAAAAATAAAAAATAAAAAAATTTGTGTGTTTGTCGAGCTACTCGACAAGCACTGTGTGCTTGCCTTAAAAAAAAGTCAAAGATTGTAACTGTAAAAATGGGCTAAAATTTGCTTAAAATTGGCTTTGGTTTGTCCCGAGGCACTAATTAAATTAAAAAAAACACAAAAGTAAAAAATTGCAGCTGTTTTCAATACCAAAATGGTGGTTGGACGAAAAATGTACGGTAAAAATTTAAGACTTATATTATTGTAGGAATTTTTTTTTTTGTTTGAATGTTTAAGTCTTATGGAGGACTGATGTAACGTAAGATTTAAACATTCATATAAATTAAATTTATTTTTCAGTTTATTAGTTTTAATTTTTAGTTTTAAGCAAATTCAAAAACCCTTAATTTCATGATTAAAACTATATTGAATAACATAAATTTTTATACTAGTGGGAGTTGAATTTTCTACTATAAAAGGGGGCAGTTTCATGTTTTAGACACATTACAAGACAACAAGATTGAAAAAACACACTATACACTACTCATTTGCTTGTTTTGGCAACTAGTTAAAAGGATCGTTGTTATCTCTCTTTGGTCGTGTCCATTGAAGGAGAATCAGTTGTGTGCTAAAAGGATTTTATCTTGAAGTCATGCAGTGATGACAATACTCGTACGAAGGAAAGGCCACACGACTTTAGGACAATAACTTTTGCGACTCTTTAAGACCAATCATTTCTAACACTAAATAGTAAAATATTTTCTGTTAATTATAATTTAACTAATTTATTATGCAAATCACTTGTAATACAACATTACAAAGTTTCCTTCTCCAAAATTTACTGATGCATCTGCCTTTAATCTGATTGTTCCCAACCCCGGAGGTAATCATTTACTCATCGTGTTCTGCATGCACCGTTTGGTTGGAGTAACCCAATAGCTATATCAACTAACACAGCAGACTATCTTTTTTTTTCTTCCCTTGCACCTTGTTTTTTCATTTTCCTCATACAACCCAAAGCAGACAGTACACAAAACCCATTGAGTCAGCTGCCATGTCATTATTGAGTATGCCCATTAGCATTTTCCTAATGTCATCACAACACAAGATATGTTTAAAAGAGTAGCATAATCCTACAAGCTGCCATACCTCATATAATTGTTGGTGACCAATGTTGATCTCCAAAAATGGCTGCCATTGATCTCTAAAATAACTACCAATAGAAACTCCACGCCTCCTCTTCCTACGTGTATTTCTCCTCTTACGTGGACTGCCATGTAGTTTATTCAACTATGTAAATATGCCTAGGACCGGGTGGGTAGATAACAAAAGATAAAAAGAAACACACTATAGTAGATGTAATAGCTTGAGGGTCCCTGACTAACGATTTCACAGGTGGTTATAACACATGAAGAATAATTAGTATAGAGGACTTGATATTTCTTGTGAGAGTAATGATTTCAACATCTCTTTCTCGTGGAAATGAGTTTAATATTTATAGGTAAATTCTGTTAGATCATCCCCCTTGGATGCGTGACACGTGTCTTGATCCAGAGAGTTCTTAAGTCGCATCTTGGGTATCACATCTTTAGCATTTATGAGGATGTCTCTTTCAGCTACACACTAAAGGGCTATGATTGTGACTAGCCGTATTAGCAAGTTGTCCCATCATTCCTTTCAAAACCGATTTGTAGATTTGGCAGGGAAGGCTTCCTTAGCACGCAACCAGGGTCAGATTTTAGTAGCCTCGTCTTCCTCAATCGCCTCGGTATAAAAATAGCAGCTTCTTTTTCATGTCATCATTAACGAAACTCTTCGGCAAGAAGGCAAAACGCTTCGGGCATGAATTGGCAGACTACCATACGGTTTTGACTTTGACTCTGTCCCCGTGGAGTGCCACGTGGGATTGGGGCATAACAATAGTCCCCTAAGTCTAGGACCTCCATTATTTATGAGGAGTATTGGACTTGGTAATGAGCTTGTTGTGTTCTACAAAGATAGATGAAAAATTTATGTTACAATTACAATAGTCCCACAGGCTTAGGGCCTTTGCTATTTATGCTAGGCACTAAGATTAGTTTGTTGGAGGCTTTCTAAACATGAGCCAAATCCCAAGCGGGATAGGCTGTCTGAATAGGAACCTACTCCCAAGCGGGAACAGCTGTCGTAAGAGGAGTCAAATGAGAGAGGCTTTCTGAAGGGATCATAGTCCCAAGTGAGGAGAGGCTTTCTGAAGAGAGAGCCTAGTCCCAAGTGGGAGAGGTCGTCTGAAGAGGAGCCTACTAACAAGTGGGAGAGGCTTTCTAAAGAAGAGCCTAGTCCCAAGCTGGAGAGGCTGTCTGAAGAGAAGCCCACTTCCAAGTGGAGAGGCTTTCTAAAGAGGAACCTAGTCCTAAGTGGGAAAGGCTGTCGGAAGAAGAGCCTACTCCCAAGTAGGAGAGGCTTTTAGAAGGGAGCCTAGTCCCAAGCGGGGAGAGACTTTTTGAACATGAGCCAAGTCCCATGTGGGAGTGGCTTTCTGAAGAGGATCCTAGTTTCAAATGGGAGATGCTTTCTGAAGAGGAGCCTAGTCCCAAGTGGGGAGAGACATTCTAAACAGGAGCCTAGTCCCAAGTGGAAGAGTTTTTCTGAAGAAGAGCCTAGTTGAAAGTGTGAGAGGCTGTCTAAAGGGAGCCTAGTCCCAAGCAGAGAAAAGCATTCTAAAAAAGAGCCTAGTCCTAAGTAGGAGAGGCTGTCTGAAGAGGTGCCTACTACCAAGTAGGAGAGGCTTTCTGAAGATGAATCTAGTCCCAAGCAGGAGAGGCTGTTTGAAGAGGAGTCGACTCCCACGTGGGAGAGTCTATCTAAAGAGGAGTCTAGTCCCAAGCGGGAGAGGCTGTATGAAGAGGAGCCTACACCCAAGTGGGAGAGGCTTTCAGAAGGGAGTCTATTCCCAAACAAGAGATGTTGTCTGAAAAAGAGCCTACTCCCAAGTAAAAGAGGCTTTCTATAGAGGTGCCTAGTCCCAAAAGAGGGAGGCTGTCTAAAAAGGAGTCTAGTCCCATGTGGGAGAGACTTTCAAAAGGAGAGCTTAGTCCCAAGTGGGAGAGGTTGTCTGAAGTGGAGCCTGCTCCCAAGTAGGAGAAGCTTTTTGAAGAAGAGCCTAGTCCCAAGTGGGAGAGGCTTCTAAAGAGGAGCCTAGTCCCACGTGAGAGAGGCTTTCTAAAGAGGAGCCTAGTCCCAAGTGGGAAAGGCTGTCTCAAAAATAGTCTACTTCCAAGTGGGAGAGGCTTTCAGAAGGGAGCCTAGTCCCAAGTGGGAAAGGCTGTCTCAAGAAGAGTCTACTTCCAAGTGGGAGAGGCTTTCAGAAGGGAGCCTAGTCCCAAGTAGGGAGTGGCTTTCTATAGAGGAGCCTAGTTCTAAGTGGGAGAGGTTTTTAGAAGGGAGCCTTGTCCCAATGGAGAAGAGAGGCTTTTGAAGATGAGCCTAGTCCCAAGTAGTAGAGGCTTTATGAAGAGGAGTCTAGTCCCAAGCGAGAAAGGCTGTCTGAAGAGGATCCTACTCCCAAGTGGGAGAGCCTTTCAGAAGGGGCTTAGTGCCAAGGGGAGAGAGGCTTTCTGAAGTGAAGCCTAGTCCCAAGTGGTAGAGGCTTTCTGAAGAGGAGCCTACTTCCAAGTGGGAGAGGATTTCTAAAGAGAATCCTAGTCCCAAGTAGGAGAGGTTGCCTGAAAAGGAGCCTAGTTCTAAGTGGGAGAGACTTTCAGAAGGGGAGCTTAGTCCTAAGTGGGAGAGACTGTCTGCAGAGGAGCCTACTCTTGAGTGGGAGGGGCTTTCAGAAGAGAAACCTACTACCAAGTGAGAGAGCCTTTTAGAAAGAGCCTAGTTCCAAGCGGAGAAAGGCTTTATGAAAAGGAGCCTAGTCCCTAGTGGGAACGGCTTTATGAATAAGAGCCTAGTCCTAAGTGGGAGAGGCTTTCTGATTAGGCGACTTGTCCTAAGCAGGAGAGGCTGTCTAAAGAGGACCCTACTTCTAACTGGGAGAGGATATCTGAAGGAGCCTAGTCCCAAGTGGGAGAGACTTTGGGAAGAGGAGCCTAATCTCGAGTGAGAGAGGCGGTCTGAAGAGAAGCCTACTCGCAATGGAGAGAGGCTTTCAGAAGAGGAGCCAAGTCTCAAGCGGAAGATGCTTTCTGAAGAAGAGTCTAGTTCCAAGTGGGAGATGCTTTCTAAAGAGGAGCCTAATCCCATGTGGGAGCGGCTTTCTAAAGAAGAGCCTAGTCCAAAGTTAGAGAGGCTGTCTGAAAAGGAACCTAGTCCCAAGTGGGAGTGGCTTTCTAAAGTGGAACCTAGTCGCAAATAAGAGAGTCTGTGTGAAGAGGTGCCTACTCCCAAGTGGGAGAAGCTTTAAAAATAGAGCCTTGTCCCATGTGGGGAGAGGCTTCCTAAAGAGGAGCCTAGTCTCAAGTAGGAGAGGCTTTCTGAAGAGAAGCCTTGTTCGAAGCGGGAGAGGTTGTCTGAAGAGGATCCTACTCACAAGTGGGAGAGCCTTTCAAAAGGGGTCTAGTCCCAAGCGGTGAGAGGCTTTTTGAAGAGGTACCTAATCCCAAGTGGGAGAGGCTTTATGAAGAGGAGTCTGGTCCCAAATGGGAGGGGCTTTCTTAAGAGAAGCTTTGTCCCAAGCAGGAGAGGCTATCTGAAGAAGATCCTACTTCCAAGTGGAATTGGATTTCTGGAGAGGAGCCTAGTCCCAAGCTGGTGAGGCTGTCTGAGGAGGAGCTTAGTCCCAACTGGGAGAGACTTTTAGATGGAGAGCCTAATCCCAAGTTGAAGAGGCTGTGTGAAGAGGAGCCTACTCCCAAGTGGAAGAGGCTTTCAGAAAAGGAGCTAAGTGCCAAGCGGGAGAGGCTTTCTGAAGAGGAGCTTGTCCCAGCGGGCGAGGCTTTATAAAGAGGAGCCTAGTCCTAAGTGGGAAGAAGAGAAGCCTAGTCCCAAAGTGGAAAAGGCTGTCTGAAGGGAGCCCAGTCCCAAGCAAGGAGAGGCTTTTTGAAGAGGGGCCTAGTCCCAAGTGGGAGAGACTGTGTGAAGAAATCCCTACTCCTAAGTTGGAGAGGCTTTATTCAGAAGAGCCTAGTCTCAAGTGGAGAGGCTATCTAAAGAAGAGCTTACTCTCAAGTAGGAGAGACTTTCTGAAGAGGAGCCTAGTCCCAAATGGGACAGGCTGTCTGAAGAGGAGCCTACTCCCAAGTAGAAGAGGCTTTTAGAAGGAGCCTAGTCCCAAGTAGGGCGAAGTTTTTTGAAGAGAAACCTAATCCCAAGTGGGAGTGGCTTTCTTCTGAAGAGGAGCCTAGTCCTAAGAGGGATAGGCTTTCTCAAAAGGAGCCTAGTCCCAAGTGGGAGAGGTTGTCTGAAGAGTAGCCTACTCCCAAGTGGGAGAGGTTGTTTGAAGAGTTGCCTACTCCCATGTGGGAAAGGCTTTTAGAAGGGAGCCTTGTCCCAAGCAGGGAGAGGTTTTTTGAAGAAAAGCCTAGTCTCAAGTGGGAGAGACTGTTTGAAGAAGTGCCTACTCCTAAGTGGGTGAGGCTTTCTTAAGAAGAGCCTTGTCTCAAGCGGAAGAGGTTGTCGGAAGAGGAGCTTACTCTACAGTAGGAGAGACTTTCTGAAGAGGAGCCTAGTCCCAAGCCGGATAGGCTGTCTGAAGAGGAGCCTATCCCAAGTGGGAGAGGCTTTCTTAAAAGGAGCCTAGTCCCAAGTGGGAGAGACTGTTGGAAGAGGAGCTTACTCTGAAGTAGGAGAGACTTTCTGAAGAGGAGCCTAGTCCCAAGCGGGAGAGGCTGTCTGAAGAGGAGCCTACTCTCAAGTGGGAGAGGCTTTCAGAAGGAAGCCTAGTCCGCAGGGAGAAGTTTTTTAAAGAGGAGCCTAATCCCAAGTGGGAGAGGCTTTCTGAAGAGGAGCCTAGTTCGAAGTGGGATAGGCTTTCTCAAGAGGAGCCTAGTCCCAAGTGGGAGAGGTTGTCTGAAGAGGAGTCTACTCCCAAGTGGGAAAGGTTTTCAAAATGGAGCCTTGTCCCAAACAGGAGAGGTTTTCTGAAGAGGATCCTATTCTCAAGTGGGAGAGGCTTTCTAAAGAGAAGCCTAGTCCCAAGTAGAAGAGGCTTTCTGAAGGGGAGCCTGGTTCCAAGTGGGAGAGGCTGTTTGAAGTGGAGCCTAGTCCCAAGTAGGAGATGCTTTCTAAAAGAGAGCCTAGTTCCAAGTGGGAGAGGTTGTTTGAAGAGGAGCCTACTCCTAAGTGGGAGAGGCTTTCTAAAGTGGAGCCTACTCCTAAGTGAGGGAGGCTTTCTGAAGAAGAGCTTAGTCCCAAGTAGGAGAGGTTGTTTGAAGGAAGCATAGTCCCAAGTGGAGATAGGCTTTCTAAAGAGGAGCCTACTCCCAAGTAGGAGAGGCCGTTTAAAGAGAAGCCTACTCCCAAGTGGGAGAGGCTTTCTGAAGAAGAGCCTACTCCTAAGCGGGAGAGACTGTTTGAAGAGAAGCCTACTCTCAGTGGAATGGAAGAGGTTTTCAGAAGATAGCCTAGTCCCAAGCAGGAAAGGCTTTCTGAAGAGGAGCCATATCCCAAGCGGGAGAGGCTGTCTGAAGAAGAGCCTAGTCCTAAATGGGAATGGTTGTCTGAAGATGAGCCTACTCCCAAGTGGGAGAGTTTTCAAAAGAGGAGCCAAGTCTTAAGTGGGAGAGGCTTTTTGAAGAGGAGCCTAGTCCTAAGTGGGAGAGGCTTTCTGAAGAGGAGCCTAGTCCCAAGTGAGAGAGGCTGTCTGAAGAGTGCTTTGTAAACATTAATTACTGGTGCACGAAATGGTTGGGTATGGCATTGCACGTCTGTTCGGACGTGCTGGAAAGACGGTTGTAGGCAATGATGGCATTAAATTACGGAGGCTTTGAGTATCCCGAGAGACTAACATCCAATGCACGCGTGTTAAGTACGCGTGCATCATGGCCACTCATTGATGCGACCGTTGGTATCTTCTGGGATCCAAAGGCTGGGATTGCAACTAATTATCAACGGTGTTGATGGTTCTTGGCTATATCCAACGGCTGGGACGTTTGTAGATTTTCCTATAAATTGGGAACGTCCTTCATTTCCATTTCCTTTACGCATAATCATATCTCCTTTTAACCAAGAAATTATTCTGGCAAGCATATTTCTGACGAAAGAAGGATTTGGAACTGTTCCAGTGCTGATATCCTAAGGGCATCTAGGAATTTAGGTACACCCTACAACTTTAGGTACCTATCCGAGGGGGTCCTCTACTGGAGAGGAGATATGGATAGCTAGGTAAGATGGAATGGGGTTAATCGGTGGTGGACTAGGTGCCTGTAGTTTGGATTTTGTTGTGAGGTGGACAGCTGATGATATTCTTTCTATCATGACTGAGGCTGAATTGGATTCACTTAGGCAATCTTTTAGGGTACCCGTGGACATTCGCTTTCATGTCCCGGAGCTTCAAGAGAGGGCTTATACTCCTCGAGAAGTTTGTGTCGCCTTGCACGTCCAATCGTTCAATGCAGGGATGAGGCTCCTCATCATTGTTAAATGTATGGGTTGGCACCAACCCAAGTGGCCCATAATGGTTGGAGACAAATGGTTGGGAGTCTATATTTGTGGTTCCGGCACTCCATAGGGTTTGAGATGTCCATCCATGTATTTCAAACCGTGTATCTACCGAAGAAGCTTTCGAAGAAGAAAGACATAAATGAGGAACTTCGGTCCTTGGGTGGCACATAAACCCTTTGTTTTAGACTGTCCACCGTCCATACAATTATGGAAAGAAATGTGGTTCTGTGTGTCAGGAAATTGGCAGAAGGTCATGAGTGACCCGGAGCCAGAGCTGGATGGGTCGAGCGTGTGTGGAATCGCGAGTGAGTAGACCGTGTTAGTTAGGACGTGTTTTGCCTAACTTGTACTTTTACTGATGTTATTGTTAGCTTTATTCAAATGCTCTCCCACAGTGCAAGTTAACGGATGAGGAGTTGGACATTCTGCGGGCAATATACGGACAAGCATCAGAAGAAAGGCGTTTCAGAAAGTTGATTCACATTTTGAGGCACTTGATAGAGCTTGGCCAAATGGCGACCAGAGGTATGCTTCTCATATTATGTTGGTGGTGGAATATGTTAAGGTCTGTTTAACGCGTTTCCTTTCCCTGCAGCTGATTTTGAGCAAGGTAAGCAGCCCACTCTCTCTCTGGTGTGTCTGATGGGGACGCATGTTCGTGAACTTCGACCGGGGTCTTCTGAAGAGGCTCATCAGAAAAAGGCCATCGAAGAGGTGAGTTGAGAAGCTGCTCGCGAGGAGGCTTAACGCCTTGCCTCTGAGACCGGTGGAGAGGATGAGGATGAAGTTGAGTTGGCCCCTTTTGTAAAGAAAACTAGGGTTGGGGACCGTCCGAAGTCCACTTTATTAGGATGGTAAGGGGGAGGAAGGTTGCGGACGAAGGTGCCAAGCGTAAAAGGAAAGAAAATCCTTCTGAGGGTGTAGGGGGTCATGTCGGTGGACAGGAGGCAGTACCTATTGCCATCGAGACCCTGTAGAGGACACTATCGGTTACTGCCACCGGGGTGGTCGTTCTTGGTGATGCTCCATCAAGGAGCAGAGTGAAGGGCAAGGGCAAGGAGAATGTGGTGGTTGACTTGGCCTCCTTTGGAGGGGAGTATGAGGCGAGTCCCCGCGAGAAACATTCACGAAGTTTGTTTGATGAGCTGATAGGAGAGATAGGGCAGAGGTTTCCAAACGAGGCCATACAGGATCTGGATCTCCAGGCTGCCTTAGGGGAATAGGTGTTCAACAAATATCTCCCATCTAGCTAAAAGGCCTTTGTATTTGAGGGAGACATGGAGGATCTGTTGGAAGCTAGCGTTGCGTGTTCCATCCGTGCTGTATCTACTTCAATGAAGTCCCTCAACACGTTGAATGAATTCAAAAAGAAAATGGTTGGAGAGGAGGCTAAAGCAGCAGAATTCGATCAGCTATGGATAACATGATGGCTACTGTAGATGGTGCAAAAATTGCCTATCAGATGATGAGCCAAGACTTGACTGAGGGAGAAGAAAATGTTGATGCCTTGACAAAGAGATTGAATGATGCCCTTAACACCCAGGCCATTACTGCTAATGCTTTGGAGAAGGCTAATAAGGAGAAGAAGGCCTTGCAATTGTCCAATTAGTCAGAGATTTCAGCACTTAGGACGGATCTGCAAGCTTCTGCGAAAGGCCAAATTGGATGCTGAGGGGGCGTATGTCAATTTATTGGCTGAAAAAAAGATGCTTGAAGAGAAGTTGGCAAGCGTTGAGGCTGATTTTATTGGAAATTTTCATAATACTGAAGCATATGCTAGCTTCTCAACCTTCTTTACCAGTGTTGGTCAGCAAGAAGTTATTACTGTTCTTCGCACCGACTTTCCTGATCTTAATATTGCTTTGCTAGAGGACCGTTTCCTCCCGTAGAACTAGGGGACGATGCTAATGCCTCCAACCCTCCAGAGGAGTAGTACTTAATATTTATTTTGTAATGTGTAAAAATGCAATCTGCAGTGGCTCCAATGTAAAGTTTTCTTTGAAATTAATGAAACTCTTTCGCTTTAATCACCTGTTAGTTTTACTAATTTACTCCGAAGATCTCTTCATACATGACAATGGTACTTTACGGGGGCTGTGGACATAAGAAGAATGCTTCTAATCTAATAAAAGAGGCTCTTTGTCAAAGCAAATTTAAAACAGGCTCTTTATAATACGGATAACAGAACCAGATAATCCTGAAAAAGGCTCTTTATCCTTATTCATGGAAAGTGTCGGCATAGAAGCTCGGCGCTAAAAAGATAGGGCGCTTCTCAAGAGAACGAGCCTTTTCCTTTGCAACAAAACAAAATGACAATCACAAACCCACGTACTGATAAAACCGACGCAAATGCTCAGCATTCCAAGGATGGGGTTGTTGCTTAGCGTCTGAGTCTTCGATATAATACTTACCAGGCCATATTTCTTTTGTGATTCGATAAGGCCCTTCTCAGTTGGGGCCTAGGGTCCCAACCCCTAGTTTCTTAGAGGACAAGAACACTCTCCTCAGCACCACGTCGCCAAGACGGAAAGACTTCTTCTTTACTTTTTTGTTGAAATATCGGGCCATCTTTCTTTGGTAGGTGGCTAGTTTAACTTGTGAGTTATCCCTTCGTTCTCCCAGGAGGTCTAGACCAGCTTTGATGAGATCGTCGTTATTTCTTTTGTTGAAGAACAGGCATCGAGGCGAGGAAATTCCCATTTCCACTGGACTCATAGCCTCGGAGCCATATGTCAAAGAGAATGGACTTTCTCCCGTTGACGTCCTAGCGGTGGATCGGATTGCCCAAAGTACATGCGGGAGTTCCTAGACCCAAGCTCCATTTGATGCATCAAGTTTTCTTTTGAGGTTATACTTGATGGTTTTATTAATAGCCTCCACTTGTCTGTTAGCCTGTGGGTGGAGGGGGCTAGAGAAGTGCTTTGCGATACCTAGCTCTTCCATTGTCTGACACTAAGGAATGGAAAATTCCAAACGTGCAGATGATCTTTTTCCATATGAACTTGTATGTGTTAGCCTTAGTGATTTTCATTACTGGCTCTGCATCAACCCACTTCGTGAAGTAGTTAATCACGACTATGGCATGGCAAGCATTGTCTTTTCTTTTGGGCATAGGGCCTATGAAATCTATCCCCCATTTGGTAAAGGGCCAGGGGCTAAATACTTGGGTAAGTTCTTGGTGGGGTTGTCGTGGGATTGTGGCGAAGCACTGGCACTTGTCACATTTCCGTGTGTGGAGCATGGAATCTTTCTTTAAAGAGGGCCAGAAGTAGCCTTGCTTGAGGATCTTTTGGGCTAGAGCCAAGCATCCTGTGTGATTGCCACATATCCCCTCATGGACCTTTCTGATGATGTAATCTGCCTCATTTCTTCCGACACATCTAAGGAGGGGTATAGAATATCCTCGTTTGTAGAGGATGACATCAGTTAGAACAAAGTGTGCTGCTCTCTTCTTCAAATTCCTAGCCTCTTCCTATCAGTAGGAAGGGTTTGGTCTTTTAAGAATGCAATGATAGGATCCATCCAAGTAGAAGTCTTCTCAATCCACATTACCTCCACAACAGCCTCTATGGAAAGCTTGTCGAGGTGTTCGATGGAAACCAGCTTGAGGAGCTCCAAGTCCTTACTGCTTGCTAGTTTAGATAGTGTGCCGGCGTTGGCATTGTTAGCCCTAAGTACTTGGATCAGTTCGAACCTTTTGAGCATGGGATAAGATCCTTCACCAATTTGAGATAGGAAGCCATTCCTTTTTCTCTAGTGGTGAAGCTCCTGTTCGCTTGCCACCAAGAGCCTTGTACTTTCATTTCTTGGCGAGGCGAATGCCAGCAAATAAGGCCTCACATTCCGCGACATTGTTCGAGGCTTTGAAGCCGAACTTGATAATACAATTAAGCTTATGGCCTTCAGAGCTGGTGAGAACCACCCCGGTCCTCGAACTCGTGTCTCTCAAGGATCCATAGACGAAGATGCACCATGTAGGTGGCTCTGTTGGTGCTATTAGGACGTCTATTTCTGGAATATTGGCAAACTCAGCTACAAAGTCAGCGAGGGCTTAACCTTTGATGGCCGCTCTGGGTATAAAGATAATGTCAAAATAGCTTAGTTCAACAGTCCATTTCAACAGTCTTCCTGAGGTGTCAGGCTTCTGCATCACTTGTCTCAGGTGAAAGTTAGTTAGCACGTGGATGATGTGGGCTAAGAAGTAAGACCTCAGTTTTCTGGAGGTAGTGATGAGTGATCACGCTAGCTTATCCATATTGGGGTAGCATGTCTCCACTCCCAATAAGGCTTTGCTTACGTAGTAAACAGGCAATTGGTGCTCCTCTTCTCAGATTAGAACTGAGCTTAATGACTCTGAAGATACCGCTAGGTAGAGTAATAACGTCTCTCCTAACTTAGGCTTTGACAGTAGGGCAGCATGCCCCAGGTGTTCCTTTAGGACTTGGAATGCAGCTTTGCATTCTGTTGTACATTCGAATCTGTTACTTCTCTTCAATTAATATTTTAAAGAAAGTGAGGCACTTATCCGTAGCTTTCAAGACGAACCTATTGAGGACCGCCATTCTTCCAGTAAGGCATTGCACATCATTTGGCCCTCTGGGCAACTTCATTTCTATCAATGCCTTAATTTTCTCTGGGTTGGCCTTCATTACCCTTTGGTTTACCATATAGCCTAGGAACTTTCCAGAGGCAACCCTGAAGACGCATTTCAGAAGATTAAGCCTCATCATATAAGTTCGGAGGATTTGGAATGTTTTTCCATGTGCTACACATGGTCCTCGATTTTGAAGCTTTTAACCAGCATGTCATCCACATAGACTTCCATGGTGGAACCTAGCTGGTCGGCAAACATTTTATTGACGAGCCACTAGTATGTCGCTCCATTGTTTTTTAAGCCGAAAGGCATGACTTTTTAGCAGTAGAGTCCCATGTCCATAACAAACGATGTGTGCTCCTCGTCTGGTGGGTACATGGATATCTGGTTATAGCCTAAGTAGATATCCATGAAGCTTAAGAGCTCATTCCCAGAAGTAGCGTCTACTAGCTGATCGATCCGAGGCAAGGGAAAACTATCCTTAGGGCATGCCTGGTTGAGGTTGGAGAAATCTATGCAAATCATCATCTTCCTATCTGGTTTTTTCACCAAAACTAGATTGGAGACCCACTTAGGATATCGGGCCTCTCATATGAAGTTGCTTTGTAGGTGTTTTCCAACTTATTCTTTTAAGGCCTCGTATTTCTCTAGGTTTAACGACCTCTGCTTCTGCCTGTGTGACAGAAATATAGGATCGACATTGAGGTGATGACAGCTTATTTTTAGGTCGGTCCCAACCATATCCTCGTGTTTCCATGCCAAAACATTAAGATTGTGGCAGATGAACCTCTTCAGTACCTCTTGGATTCTTCGAGGAGGTCATTTCCTACTTGGAGCCTCATTGTTGGGTCATTAGGATCCGCCGCGAAAGATTCTAGTTTCTCGGTTGATGAAGTCTGGGAGTCAACTCCCATTACCCTTGAATCTATGTCCACGGAGGACATTCGTATGTCCATACATTTTCAGCATGTTAGTATTAATGACTATAGATTTTCACCTACAAGCCTCTCGCATAGGGGCTATTATGTGCACTGTTATCTTATGTACTATCAACAAAGGGTTTCGCTCCATAATGACCACATATTTTTTCCCACAAGCCTCTCGTCTAGAGGCTATTCTGTACACTATCAGCATAAGTACTATCCACTGGAGGTTGGGCCCTATAATGGATTTCTTTGACGTCATCAGTGATTCGAACCCTTGACCTCTTCCTTAAAGAAAAGTTGAATCTAGTACCAATTGGAAAATTTGGTACTAGCATTCAACATAAATTTCCCTAAGGGCCCAAAGGTTATAAGTCCAAATGAGAAGCCCATTTTGTTGCCATAACTTTTGGAAGTGCACATTTAGTTTAAGAGTTGAAATGTTCTGATTACATTCTTTGGATTGCTATGTTTGATCTTAGCCGTTGATTCTACTATATATAGAGGCCCATTGCCATGTTAGGATTAGTGTATGAGTGAGCGAGCATAGCTTCTTTAATTTTTCTCTCTTGTGATACATTTGTCTTCATCTCTTTTATGTAGTGGTGACTGTGTATTGATTACTATAGTTTTGAGGCAATTTTTCTCTATTTGGTGTGGTTAGGGGTTGTTCGTGTAATTCCTGAGAGCAATAGAAAGAGTATGTGCAAATCTAGTTTCTTGAGTGGAGAACCCTCCTGTAAACTTTAATCTTGACAATTTTGTTCGCATTTCCATACATTTTTAGCATGTTAGTAGTAACAACTACAGACTTTCATCTACAAGCTACTCGCACAGGGGCTATTATGTGCACTGTTATCTTATGTACTGTCAACTGAGGGTTTCGCTCCATAATGACCACATACTTTTTCCTACAAGCCTCTCATCTAGGGGCTATTCCGTACACCATTAACATAAGTCATGTCCACTGGGGGTTGGGCCCTATAATGGATTTCTTTGATGTCATCAGCGATTCGAACCCTTGACCACTTCCTTAAAAGAAAGTTGAATCTGGTACCAATTGGAAAATTTGGTAGCAGCATTCAACATAAGTTTCCCTAAGGGCCCAAAATTATAGGCCCAAAGGTTATAAGTCCAAATAAGAAGCCCAATGCGTTTTATGTTAATGGCTTGAGTCTGATCACAATCTTTGAATTGCTATGTTTGATCTTAGCCGTTGATTCTACTATATATGGAGGCCCACTGTCATGTTAGGATTATTGCGTGAATGAGTGAGTGAGCATAGCTTCTCTAATTTTTTTTCTCTTTGTGATACATTTGTCTTCATCTCTTTTATGTAGTGGTGACTGTGCATTGATTACTATAGGTTTTTAGGAAATTTTTCTCTATTTGGTGTGGTTAGGGGTTGTTCGTGTAATTCCTGAGAGAAACAGAGAGAGTATGTGCAAATCTAGTTTTTTGAGTGGAGAACCCTTTTGTAAACTTTAATCTTGACAATTTTGTTCGCATTTCCATACATTTTCAGCATGTTAGTAGTAATGACCACATACTTTCACCTACAAGCTTCTCGCATAGGGACTATTATGTGCACTGTTATCTTATGTACTGTCAACTGAGGGTTTCATTACATAATGACCACATACTTTTTTCTACAAGCCTCTCGTCTAGGGACTATTCCGTACATCATTAGCATAAGTACTGTCCACTAGGGTTTGGACTCTATAATTGATTTCTTTGACGTCATCAGCGATTTGAACCCTTGACCTCTTCCTTAAAAAGAAGTTGAATCTGGTACCAATTGAAAATTTTGGTACCAGCATTCAACATAAGTTCTCCTAAAGAAGGAGGTCAATGGTTCGAAATGATGGAGATGCGATAGAAATCCAATTCGGGATCAAACCCCTAGTGGATAGTACGTATGCTAACGGTGCACGGAAGAGTCCATGTAAAAAGCTATAGGGAAAAGTGTGTGGTCGATACATAGTCCATTTTAGTCCTTTAGCACGATTGTTCGTGAGCGTGTTGAAATGCCTATTCCATTGAGTTATGAGTTCAAATTTCATAGCATTTGAACTTAACTGGATAACTAATAGAGGAGGACAAAAGCTGACAGCATATAGGGCATCAACTAACCTGCATTGTGTCATGCACGCGAGCCCAAGCTATCGCTTGAGCGAACAATATGACAAAGCTTAATGTCCCATTTTACACAGGCGGGCTTGATGGACATGATGATTTTCTTCAATGTATGTCACTTCAATCAAACAATCACACATCCATTTCCAACATTGTTTATACCCCAAACAACACTTCATACTCATCCATCCTAAATTTCTCCATACAAACCCTACGATTCACGCCGAAACGACACCCAAACCATTAGTCATTGTCACCCGGTGCATGAATCCCATTCATCATCTGTCAAATATTGTGCCAAAGAAAATGGTATGCAAATATGGGTTCAAGTGGTGGCTATGACTATGAAGGACTTTCTTATGCATCGAAGTCCCTTTTGTCATTCTTGATCTTTTTAACCTAAGGAAAATAAGTGTTGATGTTGAGAACAAAAGCGCATGGGTTCAAGCCGGTTCAACAATCGGTGAACTATACTATAGAATTGTAGAGAAAAGTTAAACCTTAGGGTTTCCTCATCGGTGTTTTCCTACCGTTGGCTTTGGTGGGCACTTCAATGAAGGAGGGTATGGAGCTTTGTTAAGAAAATATGGGCTTGCAGCAGATAATATAATTGATGCGGCGCATTGATTGGCGACGTGAATGGAAGAATTCTCGTGAACTTCCATGGGTGAAGAACTCTTCGGGCCATAAGAGGAGGTGGAGGTGCTAGTTTTGGAGTCATTCTTGCTTGGAAGATACAATTGGTGGATGTTCAGGAAAAAGTAATCGTATTGACAATTGACAAAACTTTGGATCAAAATGCAACAAATATTGTTCATGATGGCAATACATAGCACACAAATTTGATTTAAGATTTGTTCATTAGAATCTTTATAAGAAGGGTGAATTCAAGCGAATATAGCAAGAGAACTATACTGGCTACATTTCTGTCACTATTTCTTGGTGGTGTAAACAGATTCCTTCCACTAAAGCAACAAAATGTAATGGATTGAGCTCAATCTTACTCAAACTCAACTCAAAATAATACCAATTACTTCACTGGAACTACAAATGGTGAATTCCAGCTCAATTTACAATATGGAATTATATTTAGGAAATGGGGAGGGATTAAACGAGCAAAAGAAGAAGAAATGGGATGAAGAAGATGAATATTAATACACTGGTTTCCAACAGAATTTCATACATTCCCCTCTCTCCTCACATGTATCGAATATAAAAGTTGTAAAAGGAGAAAACGTGTTTTGTAAACTAACGTTTTCTAACAAACAGAAATACATTTTATCTAATCCAAAACGATGTCGTTTCCTTCATGTATCTTCAGCCCCCAAACGGTGTCATGTTCTATTGTTTGAAAGTTGGTTTAAACGGTTGGTTTGTTCCTTCTTCTTCCCCAGCTGACTTGCTACCATTGCTGCTGTTCATGAAAACCCTCACCCTTAGAAAAACCTTGTCCCCAAGGTTGAAAATTTGGATAATCCCTTTCGATAATTTCATAATCTTCCCAGGTTGCATCATCGGTTGACTGATCTGCCCATTTAATTAACCAATTAGTTCCAACTTGATTTCTCCTCTTTACCATTTTAGCTTGCAGAACTGCCTCTGGTTTTTTGTTCACTTCATCTGTTACAACTTCAGGTAATTTCCCAATGGTTACTTATTTGTCCCCTAACTTTTGTTTCAACATGGATACATGAAATACAGGATGAATTCTTGCTTGGGTGGGTAAATTTAGTTTATAGGCCACTTCTCCAACTTTCTTGTCAATCTGGTAAGGACCATAATACTTAGGACTGAGTTTGTAATTAATCCTTCTAGCCAATGTTTGTTGTTGATAAGGATGTAACTTCAAGTAGACCCAATCTCCCTCTTGGAATATTCTCTCACTTCTATTTTCACAAGAATAACTTTATTTTAGCACTTTCGCGTGCTAGATCCTCCTTCAACTGTTTATCCATGCGATACATTTCCTATAAAATATCCTCCACAGCTGCCAGCTTAGATTGTTGATAAGGGCCCATGGCCAAAGATCCTATACAATGCCTCAAATGGTGTTCTTTCCATTGCAGTGTGATAGGTGGTGTTGTACTACCACTCAGCTAACGAAATCCATTTCACCCATGCCTTGGATTTGTGATAGGTCATACACCTCAAATACATTTCCAAGCACTGATTCAATCTTTCAGTCTAGCCATCTGTTTGTGGGTGGTAGGCTGTACTTAATTGTAGTTTGGTACCCATCAATGAGAAAAGTTCTTACCAGAATGCATTGGTAAATATTTTATCTCTGTCAGATACATGCTTTAGGAAAGACCATGTAACTTGTAGATATTATCTAAGAATTTTTGGGCCATTGTCTTAGCAGAAAAAGGATGGGAAAGGGTAATGAATTGCCCATATTTGGTAAATCTATCCACTACTACCAAGATTGTGTCCTTCCCTTCAGACTTAGGCAATCCTTCAACAAAATCCATGGAGTTATGACTCCATGACTGCCTGTGGAATAGGTAATGGTTGCACTAGTCCAGGATAACGTATATATTCTCCTTTGCACCTTTGGCATGTATCACAGTGTATCACTTCTTTTCTAATATCCTTAGCCATCCCGGGCCAAAAGAAATGTTGTTCTGCCCTTTTTAAGCTCGCTTGTACTCCAGAATGCCCTCCTTCACAAGAATTATGTATATTCTGGATTAATTTCTCTCTGATATCTCTACCCTCCCCAATAACCAACTTATTACAATGCTTAAATAGCCCATTCTGGTACTAGTAGTCACCTACTCATGATGGATCAATGTTCAGGGCCTAAATTTTTTCTCCAGCGAAGTTGTCCCCTTCATAGCTATTTATCACCTCATCTATCCATGCAGGATTCACTTGGGTGACTGATATGCATTCACCCTCATTCTCAACCCTCCTCAATAGTGCGTTTGCAATAATATTTTCCACTCCTTTCGTGTATTGTATTTCATAGGACAGACCTAGTAACTTACTGAGCCATTTTTGTTGTAATGGAGTTGTTATCCTCTGTTCTAACAAAAATTTTAGAGATTGATGATCTGTCTTAATGATGAAGCGGTGGCCTTCTAAGTAATGTATCCATTTTACTACAGCAGTAACCAAGGCTAGTAATTCCTTCTTATATATAGACATTCCCAAATTCCTTACCCCAATCGACTTACTCATAAAGGCCAATGGTTTTTTACCCTGTATGATGACAGCCCCAATGCCACCATAGCAAGCATCAGTCTCTACTACAAATGGTTGATCAAAATCAGGTAGAGATAGTACTGGAGTGGAGGCCATGGCTAGTATGAGATTGTCAAATGATGCACTTGCTGCTTCATTCCATTTGAAGTTATCTTTCTTCAATAATTCTGTAAGTGGTTTGGCTAATGTCCCATACCCTTTTACAAATTTTCTATAATATCCAGTCAACCCTAAGAAGCCTCTCTGTTGTTTTAGATTAATGGGTTTGGGCTAGGATTGCATTGCCTCAATCTTTCTTGGATCTGCTGCTACTCTATCTTTGCTTATGATGTGCCCCAAGTATTCCACTTGAGATTGGCCAAAAGAACATTTACTCATCTTGGCATATAACTAATTTTCCCTCAAAATTTTTAACACTGTCTCCAGATGCTCACAATAGCTATGCACATCCATACTGTAAATCAATATATCATCAAAAAAATACCGGTACAAACTTCCTTAACTGCTTTTGGAAAACCTTATTCATCAAACTTTGAAAGGTGGCTGGGGCATTGGTAAGCCCAAAAGGCATAACCTTGAACTCATAAAGTCCCTGATGTGTTCTTAAAATAGTTTTGTAGATGTTTTCATGTTTCACTCTGATTTGATGGTAACAAGCCCTGAGATCAATCTTGGAAAAATATTTTGCTCTATATAGTTCATCAATTAACTCATCAATTAATGGTATTGGGTATTTGTCTTTCACTGTCAAATTATTCAACTGCCTATAATCCACACAAAACCTCCAAGTACCATTTTTCTTTCTCACCAGTAGAATAGGAGAGACAAAGGGGCTGTTACTAGGCTGTATGATTCCTATCTCAATCATCTCTTTCACTGACCTCTCCACTTCAGCCTTTTGTATATATGGACATTTGTATGGCTTGATTCTAAAAGGCTGTGCCCCTTCATGAAGGATTATTTGGTGCTCATGACTCCTCATGGGAGGTAATCCCTTAGGTTCAACAAAAACGTCAGAGAAGTGTTCTAGGAGGGGTCTGATTTCTGCTAGAGTCTCGACTACTTCCCTTGCGGTGATTGCATAAATCTGCCCCATGATACCACAGTCTTGCTGATTCAACCATTTACACAAGTTTTCTCCACTGATCATCTCTACTTTGGCCTCTCTCCTTTCACTGCTGAGAGTCACCTTCTTACCTTCAAACTGAAATCGAATATATCTCTTATTGAAGTCAAAGATTATAGGCCCAAATTGGCTAAGCCAGTTCACCCCCAAGACCATATCACTTCCTCCTAACCTCAGTGATCTTAAGGGATATTGGAACTCCATTCCTTCCATTTGCCATAACAGGGGTTGACACATGGCTCCACTCTCCAACTTTTGTCTATTGGCCACAGTTGCAGTCATGATCTTGGTATGATCACTCAAGTAACCCAATTCTTGTACTAACTTCTCATCAATGAAGCTATAAGTGCTACCACTGTCAATCAATATGGAAACTCTCATTCCCTTAATTCTTCCTGGAATTCTGATGGTCCTATGCTTCAGATTCCCCAATAAGGCATTAACAGAAATTTGCATAATTTCTTCTCCATCCAGCTCTTTCTCCTCATCCATTCCTTCAACTATCTCCTCCACAACCTCACCATTGCAATGGACCTCATCATCAACTAAAATGAAATTGAGCATTCTGTTTTTGCAAACATGACCAAAAGTTTATTTCTCATCACATTTTAAGCATAGGCCAAGGTTTCTCTTGGTTTGTATGTCATTAGGAATAATAGTTTTAACGTTGGGGTGTTGTTCTTTGTGTGGTAAGGAATAAGTTTTATAGTTTGAGTTAAAGGAATCAGGGTATTTTGGGTTTGTATTAGGCGGTCTGGTTTGTGTGTAAGGCCATTTGTTTGGGGTGTAGGTTTTCAGGTTTTTAGTATTTTTATGTAAGGCTGTAATGGTGTTTTCTTGTAGTAAGGCTACTTCGAAGGTTTTGGCAATTGTTGTGGGCTCCATAATCTTCACCATGGATTTAATTTCTTATTTCAATCCACTGATGAATATGGAAATGTAGTATGTTTTTGGTAAATGGGGTAAGGACATCATGACTTGAGATTTCAATTCCTCAAATTGTTCTTGGTATTCAGAAATTGATCCCCTCTGTCTAATCTTGCTACAGACCTCAATCACTTCTTCAGCCGTAGTCTCAGAAAACCTCCTACAAATTTCAGCTGAGAACAACCCCCAATTAGCATTAGGCTGGCTAGAGATGAATCCATGAAACCAAATATATGCCTTCCCTTTGAGGTACATTTCAGCAATTCCCAACCTCATCTCCTCAAGAACTTGATGAATTTGAAAATATTTCCTAGCCTTCCTCAACCACTCTCTGGGTCCTTCTCCATTAAAATATGGAAAATCAATCTTAGGTAGCTTTGTATTCATTCTATTTTTCCCCCTTTCATAAACTGGAGCTGGAGTGTTGTCTGGTTCAATTTCTAGTACTCCACTACTAGTGTGTGGTGTGGTGATACCTACGGCTCGTTTCTCATTCTGATCTATCTTGTTTCCACACATTTGTGCTAACAGAGAAACTATTGATTCATACTTACCATTCATGTCCATCATCAACTGCTCCATTCTCTCCTGTTTAGTGCAAGCTACCTTCAGAGTCTGGTCAGATGATTTAAATGCCAAACCCAAACCACTAACCTTCTTATCCAGCTTTCTGAGATGTTCCTCGTTGGATTTACATCATGTTTCAGCCATGCCCAGATAACGTTGTTGCTCTAATACCAATGTAATGGATTGAGCTCAATCATACTCAAACTCAACTCAAAACAATACGAATTACTTCACTCGAACTACAAATGGTGAATTCCTGCTCAATTTACAATATGGTATTATATTTAAGAAATGGGGAGGGATTAAACGAGCAAAAGAAGAAGAAATAGGATGAAGAAGATGAATATTAATTCACTGGTTTCCAACAGAATTTCATACATTCCCCTCTCTCCTCACATGTATCGAATATAAAAGTTGTAAAAGGAGAAAACGTGTTTTGTAAACTAACGTTTTCTAACAAACAGAAATACACTTTATTTAATCCAAAATGATGCCGTTTTCTTCATGTATCTTCAGCCCCCAAATGGTGTCGTGTTCTATTGTTTGAAAGTTGGTTTAAACAGTTGGTCCTGTTCCTTTTTCTTCCCCAGCTGACTTGCTGCCATTGCTGCTGTTGATGACAACCCTCACCCTTAGAAAAACCTTGTCCCCAAGGTTGAAAATTTGGATAATCCCTTTCGATAATTTCATAATCTTCCCAGGTTGCATCATCGGTTGAGTGATCTGCCCATTTAATTAACCACTTAGTTCCACCATGATTTCTCCTCTTTACCATTTTAGCTTGCAGAACTTCCTCTGGTTTTTTGTTCACTTCATCTGTTAGAACTTCAGGTAATTGCCCAATGGTTACTGATTTGTCTCCTAACTTCTGTTTCAACAAGGATACATGAAATACAGGATAAATTCTTGCTTAGCTGGGTAAATTTAGTTTATAGGCCATTTCTCCAACTTTCTTGTCAATCTGGTAAGGACCATAATACTTAGGACTGAGTTTGTAATTAATCCTTCTAGCCAATGTTTGTTGTTGATAAGGATGTAACTTCAAGTAGACCCAATCTCCCACTTGGAATATTCTCTCACTTCTATTTCTATCAGCAAATAACTTCATTTTAGCACTTGCCCGTGCTAGATCCTCCTTCAACTGTTTATCCATCTGATACCTTTCTTATAAAATATCCTCCATAGCTGCCAGCTTAGATTGCTGATAAGGGCCCATGGCCAACTGAGGAGGGTAGATCCCATACAATGCCTCAAATGGTGTTCTTTTTATTGCTGTGTGATAGGTGGTGTTGTACTACCACTCAGCCAACGAAATCCATTTCACCCATGCCTTGGATTTGTGATAGGTCATACACCTCAAATACATTTCCAAGCACTGATTCAATCTTTCAGTCTGGTCATCTGTTTGTGGGTGGTAGGCTGTACTTAATTGTAGTTTGGTACCCATCAATGAGAAAAGTTCTTACCAGAATGCACTGGTAAATATTTTATCTCCGTCGGATAGCATGCTTTGGGAAGACCATGTAACTTGTAGATATTATCTAAGAATTTTTAGGCCCTTGTCTTAGCGCGAAAAAGGATGGGAAAGGGTAATGAATTGCCCATATTTGGTAAATCATCCACTACTACCAAGATTGTGTCCTTCCCTTCAGACTTAGGCAATCCTTCGACAAAATCCATGGAGATATGACTCCATGACTACTGTGGAATAGGTAATGGTTGCAGTAGTCCAGGATAAGGTACATATTCTCCTTTACACCTTTAGCATGTATCACAGTGCATCACTTCTCTTCTGATATCCTTAGCCATCCCGGGTCAAAAGAAATGTTGTTTTGCCCTTTTTAAGCTAGCTTGTACTCCAGAATGCCCTCCTTCACAAGAATTATGTATATTTTGGATTAATTTCTTTCTGATATATATCTCTACCCTTCCCAATAACCAGCTTATTACAATGCTTAAGTAGCCCATTCTGGTACTGGTAGTCACCTACTGATGATGGATCAATGTTCAGGGCCTAAATTTTTTCTCCAGCGAAGTTATCCCCTTCATAGCTATTTATCACCTCCTCAATCCATACAGGATTCACTTGGGTGACTGATATGCATTCACCCTCATTCTCAACCCTCCTCAATAGTGCGTTTGCAACAATATTTTCCACTCCTTTCCTGTATTGTATTTCATAGGACAGACCTAGTAACTTACTGAGCCATTTTTGTTGTAATGGAGTTGTTATCCTCTGTTCTAACAAAAATTTTAGAGATTGATGATCTATCTTAATGATGAAGCGGTGGCCTTCTAAGTAATGTCTCCATTTTACTACAGCACTAACCAAGGCTAGTAATTCCTTCTTATATATAGACATTCCCAAATTCCTTACCCCAATCGACTTACTCATAAAGGCCAATGGTTTTTTACCCTGTATGACGACAGCCCCAATGCCACCAAAGCAAGCATCAGTCTCTACTACAAATGGCTGATCAAAATCATGTAGAGATAGTACTGGAGCGGAGGCCATGGCTAGTCTGATATTGTCAAATGATGTACTTGCTGCTTCATTCCATTTGAAGTTATCTTTCTTCAATAATTCTGTAAGTGGTTTGGCCAATGTCCCATACCCTTTTACAAATTTTCTATAATATCCAATCAACCCTAAGAAGCCTCTCTGTTGTTTTAGGACTAAGAAGCCTCTCTGTTGTTTTAGATTAATAGGTTTGGGCCAGGATTGCATTGCCTCAATCTTTCTTGGATCTGCTGCTACTCCTTCTTTGCTTATGATGTGCCCCAAGCATTCCACTTGAGATTGGCCAAAAGAACATTTACTCATCTTGGCATACAACTGATTTTCCCTCAAAATTTTTAACACTGTCTCTAGATGCTCACAGTGGCTATGCACATCCATACTGTAAATCAATATATCATCAAAAAATACCAGCACAAACTTCCTTAACTACTATTGGAAAACCTTATTCATCAAACTTTGGAAGGTGGCTGGGGCATTGGTAAGCCCAAAAGGCATAACCTTGAACTCATAAAGTCCCTGATGTGTTCTAAAAGTAGTTTTGTAGATGTTTTCATGTTTCACTCTGATTTGATGGTAACTAGCCCTGAGATCAATCTTGGAAAAATATTTTGCTCCATATAGTTCATCAATTAACTCATCAATTAAAGATATTGGATATTTATCTTTCACTGTCAAATTATTCAACTACCTATAATCCACACAAAACCTCCAAGTACCATTTTTCTTTCTCACCAGTAGAATAGGAGAGACAAAGGGGCTGTTACTAGGCTGTATGAGTCCTGTCTCAATCATCTCTTTCACTAACCTCTCCACTTCAGCCTTTTTTATATATGGACATTTGTATGGCTTGATTCTAAAAGGTTGTGCCCCTTCATGAAGGATTATTTGGTGCTCATGACTCCTCATGGGAGGTAATCCTTAGGTTCAGCAAAAACGTCAGAGAAGTGTTCTAGGAGGGTTCTGATTTTGCTGGAGACTCGGCTACTTCCCTTGCGGTGATTGCATAAATCTGCCCCATGATCCCATAGTCTTGTTGATTCAACCATTTACACAAGTTTTCCCCACTGATCATCTCTACTTTGGCCTCTCCTCTTTCACTGCTCAGAGTCACATTTTTACCTTCAAACTGAAATTGAATATATCCCTTATTGAAGTCAAAGATTATAGGCCCAAATTGGCTAAGCCAGTTCACCCCCAAGACCATAACACTCCCTCCTAACCTCAGTGATCTTAAGGGATATTGGAACTCCATTCCTTCCATTTGCCATAACAGGGATTGACACATGGCTCCACTCTCCAACCTTTATCTATTGGCCACAGTTGCAGTCATGATCTTGGTATGATCAGTCAAGTAACCCAATTCTTGTACTAACTTCTCATCAATAAAGCTATGAGTGCTACCACTGTCAATCAATATGGAAACTCTCATTTCCTTAATTCTTCCTGGAATTCTGATGGTCCTATGCTTCAGATTCTCCAATAAGGCATTAACAGAAATTTGCATAATTTCTTCTCCATCCAGCTCTTTCTCCTCATCCATTCCTTCAACTATCTCTTCTACAATCTCACCATTGCAATGGACCTCATCATCAACTAAAATGAAATTGAGCATTCTGTTTTTGCAAAAATGACCAAAAGTGTATTTCTCATCACATTTTAAGCATAGGCCAAGGTTTCTCTTGGTTTGTATGTTATTAGGAGTAATAGTTTTAACGTTGGGGTGTTGTTCTTTGTGGGGTAAGGAAGAAGTTTTATAGTTTGAGTTAAAGGAATCAGGGTATTTTGGGTTTGTATCAGGCGGTCTGGTTTGTGTGTAAGGCCATTTGTTTGGGGTGTAGGTTTTCAGGTGTTTGGTATTTTTATGTAAGGCTGTAATGGTGTTTTCTTGTAGTAAGGCTACTTCGAAGGTTTTGGCAATTGTTGTAGGCTCCATAATCTTCACCATGGCTTTAATTTCTTATTTCAATCCACTCATGAATGTGGAAATGTTGTAGGTTTCTGGTAAATGGGGTAAGGAAATCATGACTTGAGATTTCAGTTCCTCAAATTGTTCTTGGTATTCAAAAATTGATCCCCTCTGTCTAATCTTGCTAAAGACCTCAATCACTTCTTCAGCTGTAGTCTTAGAAAACCTCCTACAAATTTCAGTTGAGAACAACCCCCAATTAGCATTAGACTGGCTAAAGATGAATCCATGAAACCAAATATATGCCTTTCGTTTGAGGTACATTTCAGCAATTCCCAACCTCATCTCCTCAAGAACTTGATGAATCTGAAAATATTTCCTAGCCTTCCTCAACCACTCTCTGGGTCCTTCTCCATTAAAATATGGAAAATCAATCTTAGGCAGTTTTGTATTCATTCTATTTTCTCCCTTTTCATAAATTGGAGCTGAAGTGTTGCTTGGTTCAATTTCTAGTACTCCACTACTAGTGTGTGGTGTGGTGATACCTACGGCTCGTTTCTCCTTCTGATCTATCTTGTTTCCACACATTTGTGCTAACATAGAAACTATTGATTCATACTTACCATCCATGTCCATCATCAACTGCTCCATTCTCTCATGTTTAGTGCAAACTACCTTCAGAGTCTGGTCAGATGATTTAAATGCCATACCCAAACCACTAGCCTCCTTATCCAACTTTCTAAGATGTTCCTCATTGGATTTGCATCGTGTTTCAGCCATGCCCAGATAATGTTGTTGCTCGGATACCAATGTAATGGATTGAGCTTTCTTACTCAAACTCATATCAAAACAATACCAATTACTTCACTGGAACTACAAATGGTGAATTCCAGCTCAATTTACAATATGGAATTATATTTAAGATATGGAGAGGGATTAAACGAGCAAAAGAAGAAGAAATAGGATGAAGAAGATGAATATTAATTCACTGGTTTCCAATAGAATTTCATACATTCCCCTCTCTCCTCACATGTATCGAATATAAAAGATGTAAAAGGAGAAAACGTGTTTTGTAAACTAACGTTTTCTAACAAACAAAAATACACTTTATTTAATCCAAAACGGTGTCGTTTTCTTCATGTATCTTCAGCCCCCAAACGGTGTCGTGTTGTATTGTTTGAAAGTTGGTTTAAACGGTTGGTCATGTTCCTTATTCTTCCCCAGCTGACTTGCTGCCATTGCTGTTGTTCATGACACAAAGCTTCCCAGAATTGGGTTTGCAGAGAGAAGATTGCACTGAAATGAGTTGGATAGAATGAATCCTATATTTTGTCGGGTTTTCCATAGAATCACGTGATGTCTTGTTCAACAGGACTCAGCCAAATGTATGATACTTCAAAGCAAAATCCGAGTATGTTCAAAAACCTATTTCTAAGAATGGGCTCGAAGGGATATGGAAATTGTTTTTTGAAGAGGAAGCCGATGAAGCTGAGATGATCTTGAGTCCATGTGGTGGAAGAATGGATGAAATTTCAGAATCTGCAATTCCATTTCCTTATAGAGCTGGTAATTTGTACAAAATCCGGCACTTGGTATATTGGGAAGAAGAAGAGGTAGAGGAAACACAAAACTATATAAATTGGATTAGAAAGCTTTATAGTTACATGGCTCCTTATGTTTCAAGATTTCCAAGGGCTGTATATATCAACTATAGAGATCTTGATATAGGAGTTAATAAAAATAGCAATACAAGCTGTGCACAAGCCAGCATTTGGGGGATCAACTATTTCAAGAATAATGTCACTTTCAATGATGTGGGTGAATCATGTCACTTTCAATGATGTGGTGCGGAAAAATTGGACTCATAATGGATGGGGATCGAAGTAATTCATCCTTTGCTCTAAAAAGGGGCCGTTGAATTTGCTCAACAAAAGAGAATTCGGCCATATTTCTGTTCTGGTGGAAAATGCAAGGAATGGTTTGATTACTGCTCAATTAAAGGAAGTTGCAAAGTTAAGGAAACAGGCAATGTTGCTATCGGAATCGGAGAGAAGTGTCTTTTTCCAAGAAGCCAAATCCAAGTACATAACGGAAAGCGATAAAAAGTACTAAATTCTTCCATGCAATGGTCAAGAGAAACACAAAAAGAAACCACATCGCTGTAGTGTGTAAGGAGGATGGGAACATGACCGTCTCACACCAAGAAGTTGCGGATGAATTTGTCAATTAATTTACAAATTTGTTGGGTACGGACAGCTTGGGAGAACAGCTGGATCCTCTTATTTTAAGCAGTGGTCCACGGGTCTCTTTACAACAGGCAAATGATTTAATTCAACCATTTTTGGTTAATCAAATTAAACAAGCTCTTTGGGATATTGAGGAAGATAAATCGCCCGGCCTAGATGGATTCTCGTCGTGTTTTTTCAAGAAATCCTGGCATATTGTGGGTAATGATGTTTGTGGGGCTGTCAAGGAATTCTTTTCCTCCTCGTCTTTACTCAAGCAGTTAAATCACTCCATTATTGCGCTCGAAAGGAGCGCATGCTCCTTCAGTATGAGATTAGAGACCAATTTCTTGCTGCAACATGGTCTATAAAATTATCTCCAAATTACTTGCTTCCAGATTGCAACAAATGCTGGATACTCTTGTTAATTAGGCGTAATAGGCCTTTGTTCAGGAGAGAAACATGGTAGAAAACATCCACTTGGCTCAAAAGTTGCTTAGGAATTACAATCGCAAACGAATTTCACTGAGACGCACACTCAAAATTGATCTCTGAAAGGCTTATGATTCGATTAATTGGGACTTCCTTCGGTCAGTACTACAGGGGCTGTTGTTTCCACATGAATTTGTCGTTTGGATAATGCAATGTGTCACAACGACATCTTACTCGATTGCAATAAATGGCAACCTACATGGCTTCTCTAAAGGGAGGAAAGGCCTTCGACAAGGGGATCCTCTATCCCCTTTTTTATTCATCTTATGTATGGAGTATTTCTCGAGATCCTTGAAGTTGGTTACGAAAAATAGCCACTTCAACTATCACCCTAAGTGCAACCAGCTCAAGATAACGCATTTGGCATTCACTGACGATCTCATGTTATTGTCTAGAGGTGACCCGATTTCAGTGATAATTCTTTTAAATTGTCTAACTTCATTTGGGAATGTTTCGGGACTAAGGGCCAACACTTTAAAGTCTACGATGTATACTTCTGGAATAAGCGATCTGGATATGCAACAGATCTCGGCTGCTTCTCTCTTCTTCAATAGGGACGATGCCATTTCGTTACCTGGGAATTCTCCTAGCAGCCGAGAGGTTAAAGGTTATACATTATGCTTCGTTCATTGATAAAATTGGCTCCTACATTAACTTGTGGTCCGGTGCTTCCCTTTCTTATGCAGGGCGTGTTGAACTAATAAGGGCTGTTCTTCAAGGGGTTGAATGTTTTTGGCTATCTATCTTACCAATCCCGGCTGTGGTTATTCAAAGAGTTTCTAGCTTATGTAGAAAATTCCTTTGGGGGCATAAAAATCCTCTCGTCACTTGGAATGATGTGTGTTTACCAAAATTGGAAGGGGTTTTGGGTTTTCGGCAGATTGCTTGTTGGAACAGGGTTTTACTTACTAAGACCCTTTGGAACATTCATCTCAAAAAGGATACTTTGTGGATTCGGTGGGTCAATCATGTCTTTCTTCAAGGTCACTCGATATGGGAATCCACTTCAAACAAAAATGACTCGCCACTGCTCAAAAGAATTTTCTCCATTAGGGACCAATCTGCTCCGTTGAAGGAGGGACAGGACCCGCCATTTTCAGATTACAGTAGTGGTATGTGGGTGACAAATTCAATTCTTTGGCTGCATATGATTATTTTCAGACTAAAGGGACTCAAAAAATCTGGGCTTTGGAAGTTTGGAACACTTGTGTTGGTAATTTTGTATAAACGTTCTTTTACCACTTAATTGGAAATACGCCTTATGCCAAAATCAACAACTTATCTCTGGAAGTTGGCTGGACCATTGGATCACCTGAAGAAATCTGATCCGTTGATTGCTTACATAAAAGGGCTTCAACCCTTCATTTCTAGGGCATTCGATACAGTTCTCTTTCTGGCTGCAATGAACACCGATTCAACTCCTTCTCTTCTTTTTTTCCTTTCTTTAAATCACTCTTTGAGTGAAGTCTGTAAGATGGTTCTTGTATATGTTCTTATGAGTGAACAGTAAACGTGAGGAGAGTTCTGTATAGGAGTTTGCTTGGTGTAAGGGTTGTCTGTGGTTGTAGTCGGAGAGTTGATTCTTGTTGTATATTGAACACTGGTTATTCTTCTTAGTGCAGAGAGGCCGTAATCCCATTTGGGAACCTCAAAGGCAGAGTAGACATATGTCGAACTGCCTGCCTAACCGGCAAAACAAATCATGTGTTCTTGTTCTGTTTTCTTTACATATTTCTGAATTACTTTGTGTGATGATATGAGATGTATGTGTTGACCTATGGTTAACTTTAAACCTTAATGTTTTGATTATTACAAACAAATTGGTTATGTTTTCTAACATTTTATTTTCAAGCAAAATTCAAAGCGCTACAAATCGAACTCTCATGCAATGTCAAGTTCAAAGTCAAAATCAATACAAGAGTTCAAGTATCTCAAGATCCTACCGAATTTCAAGATTCAAGATCAAGATTGAAGAATAGATTTTTAGATAAAATTGTAGAGGTATTAACTCTTTAATCCTTTGCAATTAAAATGAACGAAAGCTCAAAAATAATTTTTATCACTTGCATAAAAATTAGTTTTATCAAAGCCAAAAATCAGATTTTCAAAACTGTGGAAACGGACAATCCGTTTGGTAAACCGGATGAACCGGTCGACCGTTTAAATTGAACCGGTCGATTGTTTGAGCGTATCTTTTCAAAAAGTGTCGATTCGACTTTTGCAGTTCAACGGCTAGTTCTAACTAATCGACCGGTCTAACCGTTAGGTCATCCGCTTGATCATCCGTTTGGTCAGAAAGTAACGAAAAATTCATTTCTATAAATACCACTTCATTTACTATCATTTAATAACACTTACAAGAGCATTTATAGAGAGAATCATATTGAAAACATCATTCAAAGCTTTATTGCATTCATATCTTCAATATCTCTTTGAAAAACTTTATTTGATTAAATCAAACTTTTGGTTCATCTTTCTCAACAAAGTTTTCTTCTAACACTTGAGCTTTCCTCATCCATTGCTATTCATTAAAGTGTTAGTCTCTCTTAGAGCTAAACTTGTATCTATCATTCATCTAGAGAGAAATACTCAAATCAATCTTTTATTTATTGGGTCATATTGAGGTCCCTTGAAAAGCTCAATATTGTATAAGGATCGGTGCTCCTTGCTTGTAAGTCACCGGATACATTGTAAGGGTTTGGATTGCACCATAAGTCAATCAAAATAGTGGAAAGGCCCGTGCTCGTGTTGGAGAGCTTGGTAACGGGGACGTAGATCATTGGTTGGATCGAACCTCCATAAAAATCGCTTGCACTCTCTCTTCTCTTTTATTTACTTATATTGTGTTTATATTATTGTGAATCTATTTTTATCTCTTAAATATCATTTTGAGAATATTTTTCGAAAAAGTTTGAGAAAACCAATTCACCCCCTCTTGGTTAGTTATTCTTGGGCTATCAATTGGTATCGAGCAAGGTGCTCATTTTTGATTACACAATCTTGAGTAATGGCTAACCAAAATTTTCAAAACCTTGAAGGTCACTCTACAAATCGTCCTCCTTCTTTAATGGCTCCCACTACAATTATTGGAAAACTAGAATGATGATTTATATTCAATCAATTGATTATAACATTTGGGAAGTCATCGAGTTTGGTCCATATGTGCCTACAAAATTATCAAAGTTGATGATAAACCGGACCAAACTATTTCTAAGCCTAGAGAAGAATATGATGAAGAGGACAAAAGAAAATTATCTTTGAATGCTAGAGCCAAAATTTACTTTATTGTGCTTTAGACAAAAATGAGTTTAATCAGATTAGCACATGTGATTCCGCATATGATATTTGGCATGCATTAGAGATAACTCATTTAGGTACCAACAAGGTTAAAGAAACCAAAATAAATCTTTTGACAAAAGATTTCAAAAATTTCTTTATGAAACAAGATGAACCTATTGTTGATATGATTACTCGTTTCACCGATATTATTAATGGCCTTAAAGGCTTTGATCGAAAATTTACTAACGGTGAACTTGTGAGCAAAATACTTAGGTCTTTATCGGAAGATTGGAACTCCTTGAGGATGTTGATAGAGAATACAAAAGATATCAACACTTATCCATTGGAGGAGCTATATGGAACATTGATGACATATGAGCTCAACAATGCCGAAACAAAGGAGAAAACAAGGAGAAGTAAAGAAGAGATGAAGGAGCTTCCAAAGAAGCAAATTGCTTTAAAATCAACAAATGATGAAGGATCATCCAACACAAACTTGAGTGATGAAGAACTTGATGACTTAGTTCTTCTTGTCAAGAAATGGAGAGGATTTCAAACAATAGGCGATTTCAAAAGAAAGAAGACAAAAGTGAAGAAAAGAACAAAAAGATCATATGCTATGATTGTGACAAACCCGGTCACAAGAGGACCGAATGCCCAAACAAGAAGAAGTTCAACAAAAAGAAGGCACTTCAAGCTACATGGGATGATAGTGATGAAGATGATCAAGAAGATGATGAAATTCAAGAAGAAATCGCTAATATGTGCTTCATGGCTATTGAGGATGAGGTAAGTACAAACAACAATGATTCTTACATTGACTTATCTACCTCTTATGATGAAATTCTTGAAGAATTTGAGAAACTTATGTCAAAATACTCCATTCTTAACAATAAACACTCTTTGTTGAAAAAGGTAGTCAAGAAGCTTTTTATTGCACAAAAGGACTTTGAAAAGAAAAGGATGATCATAAGTCCTTGATTAAAGAAAATGTTTTATTGAAAGAAAAAGTGGTTGATTTAACAAGCATTATTCACAAATTCACCCAAGGAAAGAAAAACTTTGAATTAATGCTTGAGAGCAAAATGTGTGTTTAACAAAGGAGGAATTGGATATAAACCTCTCTTGAAACAAAAATCTCTTGAAACCATTTTTGTAAAATCATCCAACTTTTCTCAACAAAACATCACATGTAGTTTTTGCAAGAAAGATGGTCATGTTGCTTACAATTGTTTGACTAAAAAGAAACTATACTTTGAAAAGAAACACAAGTGGATAAAAGAATCCACAAGCACTAACTATCAAGGACCCAAACTTATGTGGGTACCAAAAGTCAAAATTAAAATTATTTTTGTAGGTACCACAAAAGGTCAAGAGCAATTGGTTCTTGGATAGTGGTTGTTCAAACATATGACGGAGATCGATCATTACTATCAAATTTCAAAAGAAAAGATGGAGGTCATGTGACTTTTGGAGACAATGCCAAAGGAAAAATCATAGGCATTGGAAATATTGGTAATCGTTCTTCTCCATCTATTGAAAATGTTTTATTAGTTGATAACCTCAAACATAACTTACTTAGTATAAGTCAATTGTGTGATAAAGGTTATCTCATTAAATTTGATTCTTCTAATTGTCTCATTGAGGATGCTATATCTAAAGAGGTATTGTTCATGGGGAGCCGAAGCAAAGATGTTTACATCATATCTATTGAATTTGAACTTGAAAAGGAAATAAAATGTTTTTCAAGTATAAAGGATGATTATTGGCTATGGCATAGGAGATTAGGTCATGTTAGCATGGACTTACTTTCAAAAATCTCAAAAATAACTTTGTGAAAGGGTTACCAAATATAAAGTTTGAAAAAGGTAAAATTTGTGATGCTTGTCAATTTGGAAATCAAGTAAAGAGTTCTTTCAAACTTAAACAACACTCTTCTACTTCAAGACCTTTACAACTTCTCCACATGGACTTATTTGGACCATCTAGAACCGCTAGTTTAAGTGGAAAACATTATGCATTTGTTATTGTTGATGATTTTCAAGATTTACTTGGGTCATTTTCTTGAATTTAAAAGATGAAGCCTTAAATGCATTTAAACATTTTTGCAAAAGAGTCAAAATGAAAAGGATACACCATTACCACAATTAGGAGTGATCATGGTAGAGAATTTGAAAATATAGCCTTTGATGAGTTTTGCAAATCCAATGGATATGAACATAATTTTTCGGCTCCTAGAACTCCTCAACAAAATGGTGTAGTAGAAAGGAAGAATCGAACATTGCAAGAAATGGCTCGAACCATGTTGAATGAAAACAATTTACCAAAATACTTTTGGGTCAAGCCGTAAACACTTCATGTTATATCTTAAATAGAGTTTTGGTAAGTCGAGAAAGAAAACCAAAACTCCATATGAGCTTTGGAAAATAGGATTCCCAATATCGGATATTTTAAAATTTTTGGTTGCAAGTGCTTTATTTTAAACACAAAAGAAAATTTGGGAAAATTTGATCCAAAATCCGATATTGGAATTTTTCTTGGATATTCATCTACTAGTAAAGCTTTTAGAGTTTTCAACAAAATAACTTTAGTAGTTGAAGAATCCATGCATGTTGTTTTTGATGAAACTAACTCCTCTATACAAGAAAAAGTTATTGATGATGAAGATTTGAAATCCCATTTGAACAACTAAGTGTTCAAAATCAAGACAAAGGGAATCCAAATAACATTGAAAGTCAACATGAGGAGGAAACAAGTATGCAACAAAATGATGAAGAACCTCATGAAGATCCCAACACTTCATCATTACCAAAAGAATGGAGGTTTGTCCCATCTCACCCAAAAGATCTCATCATTGGTGATCCATCAAAGGGTAAGCACAAGAAATTCTTCTAGAAATTTTCATAACAATTGTGCATTTCTTTCTCAAATTGAGCCAAAGAACTTTAAAGAAGCCGAATTTGATGAATTTTGGATCCTAGCTATGCAAGATGAACTAAATCAATTTGAAAGAAATCATGTTTGGGATTTAGTTGCTAGACCAAATTCACAAACCGTAATTGGCACAAAATGGGTTTTTCGAAACAAACGAGATGAAAATGGTATAATTGTGCGTAACAAAGCTAGATTAGTGGCTCAAGGTTACAATCAAGAAGAAGGCATTGATTTCGAAGAAACTTTTGCCCCGGTTGCTAGATTAGAATCAATTCGCATGCTTCTTGCTTTTGCTTGTCATAAGAATTTTACTTTATTTCAAATGGATGTCAAAAGTGCATTCTTGAATGGAGTCATTCAAGAAGAAGTTTTTGTTGAGCAACCACCCGATTTTAAAAATCATAAGTATCCGGACAAAGTTTTCAAACTTAGAAAAGCTCTTTACGGTTTAAAACAAGCTCCTAGAGCATGGTATGAGAGATTAAGTAAATTTCTCTTATCAAATGGTTTTTTAATGGGTAAAGCGGACACTACATTATTTATAAAAACCAAAAAGAATGATATGATAGTTGTTCAAATTTATGTTGACGATATCATTTTTGGTGCTACTAACATTTCCCTATGTGAAGAATTTTCTAAGTGCATGAGTAGGGAATTTGAGATGAGCATGATGGGTGAACTCAAGTTCTTTCTTGGTCTCCAAATCAAACAAACCAATGATGGAATATTCATTAGTCAAACTAAGTATATCTTGGATATGCTCAAAAGTTTGAAATGGAAGAGTTGAAGACAATGAACACTCCAATGAGCTCATCAATCAAACTAGATAAAGACGAGCAAGGTACTTCCGTTGATGTAACAAAATATCGAGGTATGATCGGATCCTTCTTTATTTAACCGCTAGTAGACCCGATATTATGTTTAGTGTATACTTATGTGCTAGATATCAATCTAATCCTAAGAATTCCCATCTTAGTGCCAGAAACGCATTTTCCGTTATCTTAGTGGAACTAGATCTTTAGGTCTTTGGTATCCCAAAGAAACTCATTTTGATTTACTTAGCTTTTCGGATGCCGATTGGGCCGATTGCACAATTGATCGTAAAAGTACTAGTGGAACGTGCCATTTTCTAGGCTTTGCTTTAGTTTCATGGTTTAGTAAGAAACAAAATTCCGTTGCCTTGTCAACCGCCGAAGCCGAATATATCTCCGCCGCTAGTTGTTGTGCTCAAATCCTATGGATGAAGCAAACTCTAAATGATTATCACATTTCATTTGAAAAGTTCCTATTATGTGTGATAATACAAGTGCCATCAATTTATCTAAAATCCCGTTTTGCATTCTCGCACAAAACACATTGAAATTAGACATCACTTTTACGAGACCATGCACAAAAGGGAGATATAACTATGGAGTTTGTAAACACCGAAAAACAATTGGCCGATATTCTCACAAAACCATTAGCTCTTGAACGATTTTCATACATTCGATTTAAATTTAGGTATAATTGATGAATGTGAAATATGTGGCTAAATCTTTATGTTTCCTATGATTAATTGCTTTATATGTGACAAACATGTTCTAAAATTATCTCGTCAAAAGACAAATTCATTAATTTTGGTGAATTTTAAACCGGTCGACCGTTTCATAAACCGGACGACCGTTTCATATTAAACGGATGATCCCTCGCTCAATCGGTTTGATCATCCGTATGAGCGAGAGACTTTGCCAAAATTAAAAGTTTAACCGGTTGACCGCCTCTATCAAACGGACGTCCGTATGATTTTAATCGGACGACCGTACATCATCTGCCTACTCATCCGTTTGAACAGAAAGTTTAAACTTCAAATTTTCAGTCCAACCGGTCGACCGTATGAGGTTTCCGGTCGTCCGTATAAGCGGAAAACAGGGTTTTTAAGTTGAAATTTTTCAAATTTCTTCATTCCAACTTCCCGCGAACCACGGTTTTCTCTCCAAATCTTCCTCAAATCTTCCAATCTTCCCAAAATCTTTCCAATTTACATTCAAAATCTCAAAACCCATATCATTTCACGCCTAAATCTTCAAAATCCCAATTTTTGTCCACCAAATCGCGATAAACCCCTCAAACGGTCGATCTCCAACCCTAGGCTCCAAACCGGTTCCACAACAATGCCTCGAATGAAAATGGCAGCCCAACGACCTAGGAGAGAAAGGCAACCATCTCCATCCTCCTCCTCCTCCGAAGAAGATCCTCAATCCAAGCGCATCGAACGAAGTCCCGTTCTCATTGGTAAGAACGTCGATCTTGCCTCTTTCACACACGAAGCACCATCTTTTAACATTGAAAATCTTTTCATGGGTATGGGGTGGGTTCCTCTTCTCACTCTCAATGAAACTGTTTATCTCCCCATTATCAAAGAATTTTACAAAATATGGCTTATTCTCCGGGTCGGGTATTTCATCCTTCGTTAGGGACAAACGAATTAAGATCACTCAAGATCTTATTCAACCATTCTCCATCTTGAAAATGGTGGAATGCGTCTCTATACCACCAAGTCAATTCCTCACATCGACGAGTATAATCCCGTCGAAGCATGTTGTAATGTCACCGGCAAGCATTTTGAGGTCGCCGCTCGCGTCTTAGCTCAAATCAACTTACTCTTCCTTGTCGTGTCCTCCATAACATCATTGCCCACATAATTGTCCCTCGAAAGGGTCATTTGGATGAGGTCAATCATTTCGATGCTTTTGTGCTCGACTCTATCCTCCGAGGGCGTAAGCTCGATTTCTCATATATCATGATCCAACACATGCACTACGTCCTTAGCGGCAAGAGTTCTAAGGCACTTCCCTATGGCATGATTCTTACCAAAATCTTTCAACATTTCGATATCTCCTTCCGTGAAACGGTGACCTCCTTCCGAAAAGCCACCGACACCATCAATATTCTTACACTCAAAAGAATGAAAATTGTAAAGGAGAACGGTCAATGGGTGGCAAAGTCGAAGGATTTGATGAAGAGTCGGGCCCCTCCACTCTACGTTTCGAGGGGGAAGATATTGACGAGGATGCTCCTCCGTCCCCTCCGGCAAAGATCACAAAGGCCGCCGTCCTCCACTTCCAGCCATAACGAGGATCAATTCACTTTACCGCATGGCCGGATCGACTCACTTACTTCTTCACGATCGAGAGCCCGCACCATACCATGGGGACTCTCCAAAGACTCGGTTGCCGACATGACCAAGACCGCCCGAGATCTTCACTTCCGCCTCGATGCCGTGCTTCCTCCACCGCCCCTGAGCCTTAGTCTATTTATTTCTTTTTTTTAGCTATGTTTTGGAAACAAAGTCTATGTCCTAGCTTTCATTTATAAAACTATGCTTGTTTTTAAATTTTAAGTTTATCAATGAATGGCTTATATTGTTTCATTTAGGGAGAATATATTTTTAAACCCTAATGTTTTATCTTTTGCCTTTTTGTTTATGCCAAAAGGGGGAAAATAAATATGTGATGAAATATATGAAATATGTGATGTGTGAATTTGGCATGAAATATGTGATGTGATGAATTTGGCATGAAATATGTAATGTGATCAAATGGAATCGATATCATGTAATGAGATAAATGAAAATGTGATACAAATTCATCAAATCATGTTTACTTGAAAAAGATAGGGGGAATATATATGCTTTATTGTATCTCATTATTCTATATTCTCACATTGTTTGTCATAATCAAAAAGGGAGAAATTGTTGACCTATGGTTAACTTTAAACCTTAATGTTTTGATTATTACAAACAAATTGGTTATGTTTTCTAACATTTTATTTTCAAGCAAAATTCAAAGCGCTACAAATCGAACTCTCATGCAATGTCAAGTTCAAAGTCAAAATCAATACAAGAGTTCAAGTATCTCAAGATCCGCCGAATTTCAAGATTCGAAGATCAAGATTGAAGAATAGATTTTTTAGATAAAATTGTAGAGGTATTAACTCTTTAATCCTTAGCAATTAAAATGAACGAAAGCTCAAAAATAATTTTTATCACTTGCATAAAAATTAGTTTTATCAAAGCCAAAAATCAGATTTTCAAAACTGTGGAAACGGACAATCCGTTTGGTAAACCGGATGAACCGGTTGACCGTTTAAATTTAACCGGTCGACCGTTTGAGCGTATCTTTTCAAAAAGTGTCTGTTCTGACTTTTTGCAGTTCAACGACTAGTTCTGACCAATCTGACCGGTCGACCGTTAGGTCATCCGCTTGATCATCCGTTTGGTCGAAAGTGACGAAAAATTCGCCTCTATAAATACCACTTCATTTACTATCATTTAATAACACTTACAAGAGCATTTATAGAGAGAATCATATTGAAAAACATCATTCAAAGCTTCATTGCATTCATATCTTCAATATCTCTCTTTGAAAAACGTTGTTTGATTAAATCAAACTTTTGGTTCATCTTTCTCAACAAAGTTTTCTTCTAACACTTGAGCTTTCCTCATCCATTGCCATTCATTAAAGTGTTAGTCTCTCTTAGAGCTAAACTTGTATCTATCATTCATCTAGAGAGAAATACTCAAATCAATCTCTTTATTTATTTGGGTCATATTGAGGTCCCTTGAAAAGCTCAATATTGTATAAGGATCGGTGCTCCTTGCTTGTAAGTCACCGGATACATTGTAAGGGTTTGGATTGCACCATAAGTCAATCAAAATAGTGGAAAGGCCGTGCTCGTGTTGGAGAGGTTGGTAACGGGGACGTAGATCATTGGTTGGATCGAACCTCCATAAAAATCGTTTGCACTCTCTTCTCTTTATTTACTTATATTGTGCTTATATTATTGTGAATCTATTTTTATCTCTTAAATATCATTTTTGAGAATATTTTTCAAAAAGTTTGAGAAAACCAATTCACCCCCCTCTTGGTTAGTTATTCTTGGGCTATCAGTATGTTTAGAACGTTAGTAGACACCCAACAGTGGTATCAGAGCCCTGGGAAAAACCCTAGGGCAAATTAGTTATCTCTTTCTGTGTGAAAGTTCTTGTTTCTTGTTTGAATCTCAATATTTGAGTTTATAAAATCTTTGTGCTGTTTGATTTCTCAATAAAAATTCCTTTGACCTAATTTTGAAAAATATCTCGCCTATTTCTCCTCAAGCATACGTGATCGGGGTGGGGTTCTTATTACATAGAGTTAGGAGGAAATTGCTGAGCTTTCATGTCTGTGCTCTCTTGAAGGGCCTGAATCTTGGAGTTCACAATTATCCTTGGGGGTTCTTGCATCATCTTTATCGCATTCGTTAAGTTTTCTTGAGCTCTGTCCGTCATCCATTGAAAACTCTCTTGACTGTTGTGTTAAGTTGTTTTGTTAGGTTTTCTTGAAGTTACACCTGTTTTTTTTTTAAAACTTCCTTGACTTTTGTGTTAAGTTGTTTTATCTAGCTTTCTTGAGTTTCAGTCACACCAATATGACTTCCACAAAATTTCAATTGGAACTTTTTAATGGAAAATGTGACTTTCCAATTTGGCAACAAAAATGGAAGCCATATTAGTGCAAATGTAAAGTTGCCGAGCTTTAGATGAAAAATATCCCGATTCTTATAATCGAGGATCAAAAGAATGAAGTCGATGAACTTGCATATACCTCTATTATTTTACACCTCTCTCGACTGTGCTGTGCTTAGAAAGGTAGGAAATTGCATTCGCTAAAGCTCTATGGGACAAACTTATCGAACTATATTTGATCAAGTCTCTACCAAATAAAATGTTCCTTTTAGAACAATTGTTTTGCTTTAAAATTGATCCTCAAAGGATCTTGATGAGAATCTTGATATGTTCAATAAGATTGTTCAAGATATTGAAAACACTTGGGGATACACAGTCCACGATGATTATAGAGCCATCATTCTCTTAAATTCTCTTCCGAATCGCTAGAGAGATAAAAATGCTATTAAGTATGGAAGAGATGTTCTAACCCCGAGATAGTTGTCAATTCCCTTAAGAGTAGAGAGTTAGAGTTAAAGTCCACCAAGATTGATGGTGAGGATTAGCTGTTAGAAGAAGGAGTAACACTAGGGACTATCAGCAAGATAAGCCTAGTAAGAATGATAGATATAAGTCTTAAGTCTAGATCCAAGTCCAGGGCTAAGGGTAGGAAGTGTTATAGATGTGGTAAGACTGGTCATTTCATTAAAGACTATTACAAGAGAAAAAATGAATTGAAAGAAAAAGCTTCGTAGCAGGGAATGTTGTTGAAGTTTGAAGTTTTCGAAAATCTTGCAGAAGTTTATGTGACTTCTACAAGTGATTATCCACATGAGTGGATATTAGATTCGGGGTATACCTTTCACATGACACATAAAAGAGAGTGGTTTAACACTCTGATAGAAAAAGACTTGGGTCAGGTTCTTATGGAAAATAGTATGTCCTCTAAAGTCAAAGGCATAAGAAGTATTATTCTAAAACTGGACACTGGAATTGTGTACAACTTTGAGAATGTTAGGTATGTTCCTAGCTTAACCAGAAATCTTATTTCTGTTGCTTCCTTAGCCAAATGTGGTTGGTCTGGTAAGTTTGATGGAGATCAAATGAAAATGTTTAAAGGGTCTTTAGTGCACATGAAAGGCTTCATTAGAAATGGCCTTTATGTTATCAAAGCAGAACCAGTCTTAGGTACTGGAGCTGCTATGATTGTCCCAAGCATTGATAACAGCAACCTTTGGCATAGAAGGCTTGGACACATAAGTCTGAAGGGTCTCCAAATTCTTAAGTCTCAAGGCATTTTTAGGAATGATTCCATAAATCCTATCCCTTTCTGTGATCACTGCCTTATAGGAAAACAGCATAGGTTGAAATTTGCTACTGGAACTCATAAGTCTAAGGCTCCTTTGGAATATCTTCACTCTGATTTATGGGGACCTGTTAGCAAGCCCACTCATATGGGTAATAGATATTTCATGTCTATTGTAGATGATTATTCAAGGATGGTTTGGATTTTCTTATTAAAACAAAAGTCTGATGCTTTTCTAAAGTTCAAAAACTGGAAAGTTTTAATAGAAAATCAAATTGGGGGTAAGGTTAAGGTCCTTAGGACTGATAATGGTCTAGAATACTGTAATACTGAATTTGATCAATTCTGTAGTGAAAATGGTATTCTAAGACATAAAACTGTTAGGCACACACCCCAACAAAATGGGGTAGCTGAAAGGATGAATAGGACCCTCCTTGAAAGAGTCAGATGTATGTTATCCAGCTCTGGTCTGACTCAGATGTTCTGGGGAGAAGCTGTTATGACAGCTTGTTACCTGATAAATAGATCCCCCTCTTCTGCCATTGATGGAAAAACTCCAGTTGAAAAACTGTCTGGCAAGGTTGCTAACTATGACACTTTAAAAGTCTTTGGATGTGCTGCCTTTGCTCATCAAAACATAGGAAAGTTAGAACCTAGGTCTAAGAAGTGTGTCTTCTTAGGGTATGCTGATGGTGTTAAGGGTTATAGGCTTTGGGATAAAGAGGATCATGGTTTCAAAGTTATCATCAGTAGAGATGTCATTTTTAATGAAGATGACATGCCTTGTTTAAGCAAAGATATTTCTCCTCAGTCTGAAACTTCCAATTCCAATAGTAACTTTGATCAGGTGGAGCTTACCTCACCTGCTGTTACTACCAGAAATGATGGTATCCATGATCAGGTGGAGCCTGATCAAACCTTAGATGATACTGAAGAAATACAACCTGATGATAGTAACTTTGAAAACAATGGTGTAGACCCTAATTCTTTAACTGATTACACTAGAGATAGAATTAGAAGACAAACAAAATCCCCAAATAGATTAGGATATTCTGAGTGTGTTTCTGCTGCCTTACTCTCCATGCATGAACTTTTTGATACTGAACCAAAAACTTATCAAGAAGCTATAGAAAGTGAACAATCTGAGAAGTGGATTAGTGCAATGAAAGATGAGATAGCCTCTTTATATAAGAATAACACTTGGGAATTAGTTCCTAAGGTTAATAATATGTCCTTAGTTGACTGCAAGTGGTTGTTCAAAGTAATACTGAACTTCCTTAAATGAACAAGCTTTATATAAGGCTAGACTTGTTGCTAGGGGCTTTACTCAAAGGGAGGGAGTTGATTATCATGAGATCTTCTCCCCAGTAGTGAAATATACTACAATTAGAATTATGCTTGCACTCACTGCTCACTTAGGCTGGGAATTAGAACAATTAGATGTAAAAACTGCTTTTCTTCATGGTGATCTTGAAGAAACAATTTATATGTCCCAGCCTTAAGGCTTTATTGAAACTCAGAATGCTGATATGGTGTGTTTGTTGAAGAAATCCCACAGGCCTGAAACAGGCCCCTAGGCAATGGTATAAGAAATTTGATTCCTTTGTTTTATCTTTAGGTTTCAATAGGAGTGAATATGATCATTGTATGTATTTCAGATTGCAAAGCTCAAGTTCATTACCTGTTTATCTTCTGCTCTATGTTGATGATATGTTGCTGTGTGGTCCTTCATTTGAAGATATTGATAGAATTAAAAATGCTTTAAATTCTAAGTTCAACATGAAGGATCTTGGAAATGCTAAGAAAATTCTTGGTATGAATATCATTAGAAATAGAAGAACACACACCTTATCTCTAAATCAGACTGATTACATTGATAGGATAGTAGACAAGTTTGGTCTGAAAAATGCTAAAGTCACTTCTGTCCCTTTAGGAAATCACTTTAAGCTCAGCAAGGATCTTTGTCCTTCGTGTGATGAAGAAGAAGCTGAAATGGAAAATGTTCCCTTCTCTAATGTTGTAGGTTCTGTCATGTACACTATGGTTTGCACTAGGCCTGATGTTGCTCATGCTATTAGCTCCTTAAGCAGATATATGTCTAACCCTGGGTTAGATCACTGGGAAGCTTTAAAATGGCTTATAAGATATTTAAAGGGGTCTAGAGAGTTAGGCCTAATCTTCAGTAAAAGTCATGAAGGAATTAGACTTAGAGGATTTGTTGATGCTGACTTTGCTAGTGATAGGGATAAAAGAAGATCCACTACCTGTTATATGTTTACCTTATGTGATTCTTGTATAAGTTGGAAGTCTCAATTACAATCTATTGTTGCGTTATCTACTACTGAATCAGAATACATTGCTGTTACTGAAGCTGTGAAGGAAGCAATTTGGCTTCAAGGTTTGTTAAATGAAATTGGTTATTTAAATCAACCTGCTACTCTATTTTCTGATTCTCAAAGTGCAATTCATCTATGTAAAAATCCCATGTTTCATGAACGCACTAAGCACATAGATATAAAATTACACTTCATTCGTGACATAATTGCCAACAATGTGATTCAACTTGATAAGATTCATACTGATGTGAATCCTGCTGACATGGGAACTAAGGTACTTCTATTGAACAAATTTATGAACTATCCGAGTTTATTAAATATTGATAAAGGGTAAACTTTGATATCGCAGTAATCGGAGGCAATGAACAAGGAGATTATGTTCCTCTCTGCACACGTTGTTTTTTGAAGCTATGACTGTGATATACAAAAATGGTGGAGAATGTTGGTAATTTTGTATAAACGTTCTTTTACCACTTAATTGGAAATGCGCCTTATGCCAAAATCAACAACTTATCTCTGGAAGTTGGCTGGACCGTTGGATCACCTGAAGAAATCTGATCCGTTGATTGCTTACATAAAAGGGCTTCAACCCTTCATTTCTAGGGCATTCGATATAGTTCTCTTTCTAGCTGCAATGAACACCGATTCAACTCCTTCTCTTCTTTTTCCTTTCTTTAAATCACTCTTTGAGTGAAGTCTGTAAGATGGTTCTGGTTTATGTTCTTATGAGTGAACAGTAAACGTGAGGAGAGTTCTGTATAGGAGTTTGCTTGTGTTGGTGTAAGGGTTGTCTGTGGTTGCAGTCGGAGAGTTGATTCTTGTTGTATATTGAACACTGGTTATTCTTCTTAGTGCAGAGAGGCCGTAATCCCATTTGGGAGCCTCAAAGGCAGAGTAAACATATATCGAACTGCCTGCCTAACCGGCAAAACAAATCATGTGTTCTTGTTCTGTTTTCTTTACATATTTCTGAATTACTTTGTGTGATGATATGAGATGTATGTTTAGAACTCTAGTAGACACCCAACAACTTGTATCAAGCCAAAACATTCATTTATCCTATGGTTGACTACAAAAGGAAAATTACTTACAAGGGATAGAATTCTCCATACTGAAATTGATAGGAGCTGCATTTTCTGTCATCATATCGAAGAATCGACCGCACACATGTTCTTTCATTGCTGGTTCTCCTCTTTTGTTTGGACGAATATTTAAATATGGTTGGGTATTCATAGAGCCATGTCAACTGTTGCTAGCTCATTTAAATGGATTAAGAAAAAAGCTCGAGGGACGGGTTGGCAAAGTAACGCCAAGAGAACAGCCTTTGCAGCCACGGTTTATCACATATGGATTGCTAGAAACCGTTGGATTTTTGACAATTTCAAGACTAATCCGGAGTCTTTAGTTAGGAAGATTAAAACATATGTAGACAAAGTTATGTTTTCTTTGTATCCTCGTGTTTTGATTTGTTTTGATTCCTTAGCTATACTTCCTTAGATTAGTTTAGTTTTGTCTGGGTATGCCCAGTGTTTTGGCTTGTATTTTTTGTGCCTAGGGATGCCTAGTGTATATGTATCTTATTTTCGCCTACCTTTAGTATAACATTTCGTACTTAGGTAGTGCTCTGTTGTTTGGTTTCTCCCCGGGAATACCTGGTGTATTTGTACAGTTTTTGATCTATATATTTTTTACATTCGATAAAAAAAAATATTTCAAGAATAATTTCAACAGGTTGGTTCAAGTGAAAACCAAAGTTGATCCCGCTAATTTCTTTCGAAATAAACAAAGTATTCCACCCCTCAACTCGTGGTGGAACAAGAACGGGAAATAAGATTCATGGGGCAATTAAATTCTTCACTTTATGTTATTTAATTTGTATACTTATAATTATCTTGTCGATTGATTTTTATTATTAAGAATAGGATATTAAATAAATCACTACAATTAAACAGCATCATTCATTAATTACTTGTTGCTAAAAATGGTTTACTGTAATAATCATTAAATGTATGTTGCTATTGTTTAACACAATTGAGATTTGACAACAATATTTAAATGAATGTTGCCAATGTCTCCTTTTGCAATGTTCAAAGTCTGTTGCAAAAAAAAAAAAAAAATTTGACATTTAACAATGGGCAAAGACTGTTGTCAAAAAAATAGAATATTTCACAACGTTCGCGCACGTTGTTAAAATGGCAATATTTTGAATATTTTGCAACGTTCAATGTCTATTGCCAAAAATTAACTATTTGGCAACGTTTTCTGAACGATGTTAAAACTTTGGCCTATTTTAAGTAAAATTGACACGTGAAAGTGTGAAATTGAACCCGCGAAAACTATTCTCTTGGCTCTAACCTAAAATCGAATTGAAAACCTTTGTTTCTATTCATTTCTTTCTCTGGAAAATCTGTAAAACTGAACCAGGAATTGAACTCGCCCATTTCTTTCTCCGTATCATCGGTGAGATTGAATGTAAGATTGAATGTAAAATTGAACCAGTCATTCCCTTTCTTTCTCTATATCGTATGTGAAATTGAATCTAAATTTAACCAATTGTTTCCTTTCTTTCTCTGTATCATCTGTGAAAACCTTATTTTAATTATGTTTTCAATGCTAGGGTTGGGAAGAAGAGTAAGCTTTTGAGCATTCCAAATCTATTGCCTTCTAGGTTTTGTTACAGTTAATCATTCTTATTTTGCACTTTTCTATTTCCGAGTTTGTTTGTTCTTGGGTTCATGAAGTCAGTCCTAGTGTTGATTGTAAGTTTTGGTTTAGTTGTGTGTGAGATGAGAATAACGCCCCTATAGATCTACAATCTATAGTTTTAATCTTCTAGTGTTTACCTAAGATAATAGGGGGATGATTCAATGTCCGTGCAAAAGATGTATAAACATGATGATGCAATTGGTAGATGATGTTGAGTCTCACATATTTAAATCACGGTTTTTATGATAACCACGAGAGGTGGATTTATCACGGGAGAGTGAGGAAGGGCCTGTGAATATGCAAGGGCGTAACGAAGGGCTTGTTGCGTAAGATGAGATGGCGGATATTCTTAACGATGTGGTGAGGATGAATCATCTGCCGCAACTTCGACGATTTAAGTTATGACGCTTTGTTCGATGCTATGCATTCAGAGTTGTATCCAGGAGTATCTTCTTTCTCGTCTCTAAACTTTTTAACTAAGCTGATGCATTTGAAGGTGGTCAATAAGTGGACAAATAAATCTGTAGATGGGCTATTGAAGTTGTTAAAATTGGCCTTCCCCAAAATCAATCTTGTTGACTCTCACTACGAGGCTAAAAAATTAATGTCGAAGTTGGGATTGGGGTACGAAAATATTCATGTTTGTAGGAATGATTGTGCGTTATTTTGGAAGGAAAACGCTGATAAAGAAATTTGTCCAACATCTGCTATGAAAGTCGTTGGGTGCAAATAGTGGGTAAATCCTCCGGGAAAAATGTCCGCATAAAGTGTTGCGTTATTTTCCATTGACCCCTAGATCAAGCGTTTGTTTGCAACAACACACATACCGCTAGACTAATGAGGTGGCATAATACAGTCGCTTTCGGCGCAGACAATGATGAAATGGGTCATCCATAGTGGATGGAAAAGCTTAGCGGGCCTTCGGCTAAAAATCACCCCGATTTTGCATGTGAGATAAGAAATGTTCTACCGGGATTGTCGTCGATGGTTTCAATCCCTTGATAATAGTCATCTTACAAAGATGTGGCGGTGGTTTTGGCAACTTATAATCTACCGCCTTTTGGCTATGTATGAAAGAAGAAAATTTAATGCTAACCCTTTTGATCCCGTGTCCCCAATCACCGTGCAAAGATATGGATGTATTTTACGGCCATTAGTGGATGAGTTGAAGGAATTGTGGACATCGTATCGACGCGTGACGTATCAAATAATAACTCAGATATTCGTAATGCGAGCGGCGCTATTATGGACGATTAGTGATTTCCCCGTCGTAGCGCTTTGTCAGTGGAGCGGTCGAGGTTACGACGCATGTCCGACTTGTAATGAAGAGACACCTTCGACGCGTGTCATTGGTAAGACGGCTTATGTGGGTCATCGACGTTTCTTACCAAGTACTCATCATCAAGCGAAAATGACCGTACTTTCAATGGACAAACAGAGACGTGGGCCACCGCCTCAATTGACTAGTTCGGATATCCTACAACAACTTAGTCGTGTGAAAATTAGAACACACGGAAAACACCCAAGCTATGGGGTGTAAAAAGAAAAGGGACAAGGATGAGCTAAAGCGAGAAAGAAGAGCATTTTCATGAGTTGCCCTATTGGTCGACAAATGAGTTGAAACACAATCTGTGCATGTACCGATAGTTTGTTGGGTACAAGAGTCTAAGGATACGCATACCCATTTAGCAGAGAGGCTTACAAAGATGACCGGTTCATACTTGCTTTGCAAGCGAGGCAAGTGTTCTACATTGATGACCCGCAAGACGCACTCATAATCGGCGAAGTGGTTCAAGAAGTCAATCATCGCATACTCGTGGGATACGCCATCGAGGGTTTTGACCGAGATAGATTTGTCGCGACGATGATAGCTCATCAAACTTCTCATTGTTTGTTGATCTTGGCAATATAGACCACATTACTATGCAACGGGACGACATTGACGCCATTCGATTGGATCATCCGCTAAGAGAGCGCCATCGTCGAATGTTAGTGGAGACGAATATAATTTTATTAACGATACGGATGAGGATAATGAGGACGAGGACGAGGACGATAACGATGAGGGCGTAAAATGGAGGTGAGTATGAGGCGTCGGACACGGAGAGACATCGCCCGGTGTCGAAGATGACGATGATCTTGATAGAAGTAATGATAGTGACTATGAGTGATCAAAACAACACTTTGTCATATTGTACTGCTACTTAGTATGAAATTCGCAATTGAATAACATTTTGATAATATGTTTTGTACTTTTTTATTTGCATTATTTATGATGCGGAACTGTTAGAAGAGAAGATTGTAAAACAGCTTGAGGAGAAGAAAGATGCGTAACTTTCACCGTGTGTCGATTTAGATGAGCGAGTACATTTCGGAAGCGTTTTCGATTCGCACATTTTGTGTCCGTAGGCCAACATTGTCAAACTTTCGGGCCAAATTCCATCGTTTAGGTGTCCGCTTTTAGCAGCTTTTATGTTTTAATTCGGTTTAAGGGTATTTTTGTCATTTAACATAATTTGACAAGTACTAAATTTGAACATAAATTTGATAATGACGTTCCGCTCAAACGTATGAAATGAGGTTAAAGCGTCGACCGTTTGTGTAAAACGGTCGACCGCTTGTGTGCTAGGCCTAAATGGTGGAACTCGTTCAAACGGATGAGGTAGCTGGCCGACGATACGGTCGAATCGCTTGGCCGTTTCTCTCTCAAACGGACGACACAAACGGTCGATCGTGATTAGGCGCACGGGCACCGTGCTCAATTTTATTTATTTTTGGGGGGACGACTTTAATCACATCGAGAGCCTGAAATTTTACAAAATCAACGGAACACATCTGGACTTATGATTTTCATTTCCACCAAATGCCATTTCTCCCCAAAATCAGACTTCCCTTGTGTTCATCAAAGGGAATTCTACACTCCACAACCAAACCTCCATCAAGAATCATCTCCAACCCTTCTACCCTCTTTCAATTTCGTGGGTTTTTGATTTGATGAAATAGGGTTGAGTAATGAGATTTTGGTATACAAGAGAAGATCTGTCCTTATCAAATTAGGCTATTGAACTTTGCTTCGGAGTAAAGAAGGACATTTGGAGCGAGCAACAGAGGAGCTGGGGCTATGAAACTGGTCCAAGCTTCTACAAGAAAGAGAGACAACTCGGTTCCTTCGTGGCCATATATGAGCAACCTTCCGAAAGTGTTCTACAAACCCATTTTCTTTCTGGTGAGGATATCAAGAACTTGAAGTACGCTCCTCTTCTTTATCGTACTTCACCACTTCCATGGAACCTCCCACAAATTTGTATGTAATTTACTTGTCTACATACGGTGTCGAAGTTATGAACTCTGCATTTTGAGATTGAGAGGAGATAATTGATAAATGTTCATTTTTTCCATCACTTGGTGAAGTTGAGATGTCGGTTTCTTCTTATTGTGGAGAAATTAGTGAAATCTATTCTTCAAAGTCGTGCAAAATTAGTTTATTACGGTCGACCGCTTTTGTAATCCGATCGACCGTATGACACCCGGCCTAATTCTCATGATTCCGTTGAAACGGATGATGTAGCCGGTCGACCATACGGTCGACCGCTCTCTGCTAAAGCGGACGACCCAAACGGTCGATCGGATTTGGCGACCGTTGGGGTCCCCGCTCAAACGGTCGACTCATCCAATGAATTCGGTTTGTCGACCGAGCACATATCTGAGTTTTTTTTGCGAACTATTTGCTACTTGCTAGGATACTTTGACATTTGGGATCCTTCTAAAAATTGATCATCTCAAATACTATATACGCTTATCTATCTATTCATTTTTATATCTCACTCTTTACACAATTATACGCTTAAATTGTAGTTTGTTTTATAATAGAATAAGATCATTTTCACCTTGTGATTATTTTATTCAATTAGTGAAAGCTTATAAAATTTGTTGGTCATCTAGATATTGACGAAGATATAATGGCCGATGTATTACACCACCATGGAGGTGATGGTGGAGATGAGCCTCCACATCAAGATGCAAATAGTCTACAAGCGGATTGCAGATGGGTAAGATCATTTTTTGGCAAAACATGGAGTGTATTCATAGTCATTTACATAGTAAACCAATTTGTGTTTTTTTTTGAAATCAGAGCGATCGCGGCAAAAAAAAACAGGGGCCCTTCGAGATCGTTACATCTTGTGAAACTGCTCGAGTCTAACGGAAAAACCCCTCCCCATAGAGTTTGATACAAAAGAAGGGACATATTTACCTACTGTGGAGACAACCAAAAATACGTATCGAGGGGTTGTAGGAACACGTGTGAGACAATTTGTGCACCCCTACTCGATAGATGGGCGAATGTTCCGGAGGAACAAAAAGCCCGTGCCACCAGCTGCGATAAGCACGTAAGTAAATTAGCTGTCATTTTATACCGTAAGTACTTTTAATAAAGTCTAACTTCATACATAAGTGATTTGCTATAGGAATATTTTGATGTCAATCCAAGCCGCGTTACTCCAACGATGATTACAAGCTCATTGTTGACGGTGTATCGAAGATATAGCGGCCCAAGATATCGTCAAGACAAGTCCGATGTGAATGCACATAAGAGATAGAGATAAAGGTACTGCGTGCCTTACACGTGCAGTAACTGACACCGGAGGTATGGGAAAAGTGCATAGAGCGCTCGTCGAGTCAAAAATTTAAGGTAAGCACAATTGCTTTATTTAATTAATTGAATTTCCATTAAATATTAATATTAACATTGTAATCATTTCATTTTATTTTTATAGGATGTTTCAATGACGAACAAAATTAAATATGGGAAAAAATAAAGTATACTAGCTTGCGGGGTCAAAACTATAGTTGCCACGCTTTTCGATATGGTAATGATATTATTTGTCATCCATAATTTCATTTTCAATGTCCTCACGACGCTTTGGTAATTCATTTCATATGCATACGTATACAATGGGACCCTTGAGACCCGTGGAGTGGCCGAGTGTCATTGAAACATTTAAAGTCAACCATCGTGAAATGGCGAGTGGGTGAACGAAAAAGGGCGTCACGATTATGTACGTACAAGTTAATACAAAGTGATGTAGTCATGAGCATTATTTCGCTTTCACATTTTCTTGACAAATATTTTAAATTTGATTATGTAAGGAAAAATGGTGGAGGAACGGAAGAGCAACGCGCGACAAGCTAGCTCAAAGATGACGTGGCGATCAACGAGAACGACGTTGTTCTTAAGGTCCGGGAGAGAGGAGGGACACCGCGCGCAGCTGGGACGGGTTACGAGGGGCACTTCCGCTCTCACTCGTCCACTACGAGATTGCGGGACCAACACAAGTATCAGTGAATCTATTCAGCAACCAATGCATTGAAGTCCAAAATAGAGACATACATGCAGCAAATGAATGAATTTAGCGACATCATAATCTAGTAATCTCGCAATCTGTCATGCCGGGAATTCACCGCTGACACCGCCACCACCACCTCCCCTGTCACGACGCATGAAGAAGAGTTAGATTCTTCTAGGGACCTAAGATTATTTATCGATCTTTAGTCTTCTCTCTCTATCAATTTTTATTTGTAAATACTTTTGTTTTGTACATTATGGTTATTTTGTGATGGAAGTTATTGTGCATGGTTTTTAGGATGTTTTGATACAATTTGTTTTTGTCCATAATATAATTAATATTATTTATGTTATTTTAAAACTTTTATTTCATGTTTCTATTCGGTCATTGTTATTAAATTCATTAAGCTATTGGGACGACTATTGTGGCCCTATGATCTTTAGGGGAGTATCATCGACATTTGTTCAAGAAGAAAATTGACCAACTCATCAACTCATCAAATTTATTTTATTTAAATTTTAGTTTCTTTTCATTGTGCATATTTTATTTTGATTCGTGTGTTCTTGTCTTCACCTTTTCCCCTCTTATGGTGAATCAAATATTTTCTATTATTTTGTAAATTCTTTAGCAGGGCAAATAATTCTTTTACTGTTGTGCTAATCCTCTACAAATTTACTAGCTAAGTCACAATTTCCCCATTAGAAAAATACCTGCTATCATCTCAATGTCCTTTATTCTCCACATATTTTTCGAGGGTTATCTATTTAAATGATCTTGTTGATATGTAATATGTTTAAATTTCAATGTTCTAGTCTCTTGTTCAATTTTGTTTCAGTGGTTATTTTTTGTTCCTTTAGGTTAAAAAGAATAATATAGCATAAAAGGGTGTTTATTTACAGTAATTATATCAGCTCTATATTTCGGTTAGACTTTATTTCTAGAGCTAGATATAAATAGTCTTGTTTCTGTTTTGCAGCAATCTCTGTTTGGACATTGGTGATCAGTCAGAAGCCGCGAACTTGAATCTTCGAACAACAAATGTTTGATGTTACGGATTTGTTGAATTAGGGTGTTAGTTGTCAAGTTTGTTTTGCTAGATTTTTGTAGATTAAATGTACAACATTATAAGAAACTTCTAGGACGTTTTTTGCTAGGTTTGATTCAAACTTTGTATGTTTAAAAAAACTTGTGGGCTATATTTTGTATGAATATTTTCATTAATATTCTATAAATTTCAGTTAAAAGTTGATAATTAGTATGGATTGAGTTTTATTATATTTACAATGTAATTTGTATTTAAATGATAGAGAAAATAAATGTACAGGAATATATATAAAATATGTTCCAAAATAATAAAAAAAAAAATCCAAGGTAAAGACATGCATTAGAACGTTGTTGATAATGAATGAACATAGCTAAAGGCAACGTGCAAATAAACGTTGCTAAAAATAAATGACAACGCACAAAGAACGTTGCTGAAAAACTAAATGACGACGTACATTGAACATTGTTAAAAAGATATAACAACAAACAGTGGAACGTTGCTAAAACTAAATGACAACGCACAGTGAACGTTGCTAAAAAACTAAATGACAATGCACATTGAATGTTGTTAAAAAGATACAACAAAAAATAGCTAAACGTTGCTAAAAATAAACCACAACGTGCGGCCGAAAGTTGTCAAAATACCACTCGTTCATAAAAGACAACGTATATTCACTGTTGTTAAAAAATAAATGGCAACGTACATATTTTGTTTTGACAACGAGCAATGCCTTTTGCCGTAGATAGATAATTTTCCGCAACATCAAAGGATGCAACGTAAGCCAGAACGTTGCCAAAAGCCTTTTGCAACATATTCTACCCGTTGCAAAAGGATCTTTTTCTTGTAGTGAAATTGATCTCATTTGTATCAATAAAGATTGTGTTTGTTAATAAAGTACACCATTTTAGTAAATTTTAGGAGTAAATTGATTTTTATTTCCATTTCTTCTTCTTATATTAAATTTATATATATCTATTGTGATTTTGGGTTCACAAAGCACAGCACAAAATAAAAAAGAACATTAAATATGCAACCCAAAAAAACACAAGATCAGAACACCAAGACGTGTTTTGCCCTTTGGCCCACAATTCGACCATCAAGATACAACCACCACCACACTTAGAGTCCGTTTGGTATGGATTATAAATTAGTTTATTTGACCAAATTTTTCCCTTAATAGTGGATATGCTCTTGCACTAGAAACCTTGATTAAAAGTAAGAATACAAGATACAACCACTATTACACCACCATCGGCGCCCACCATTACTAGAGGTCTTTTTGGCCTAATTGATGGTTTTGTGATCCATTATTTGTCAATTTACATACGATTACAATAAATGAGAAGATTGGTGCAAAAAAAGGCCACGTGTATTTGGGCTTGGTCATTTAATTGTTAATTTCTACATCATTTGAGCCTTTTCTTATAGGCATAGTGATTTTTACCCGTGCAAAACTATTGTTTTCAAAAAAAAAAAATGGAAATATTAATTTTAATTTAAAATAATATATTTTATAAAAATTATAAAATGAGATAAATGATAACATATTGATTTTAATGAAAACTACGAAAAAACATATAGTAATACATATGTGACCCGAGTAAAAATATTGTTGTCAAATGAAATATTATTGAACTATTGATTTTAAATTAAAACAATGTATTTTTTCATACATATATATGTTATCCATGTAAAAATGTTGTTGTCAAATGAAAAATTGAAGTATTGATTCTAATATTTTTTAAAAATAGATAAAATGAGATATACAAAAAGTATTGATTTATTTAACAATTAGGAAATAACTTATGGTAACACATATGTTACCCATGTAAAAATGTTGTTGTCAAATGAAAAAATTGAAATATTAATTTAAAATTTAAAATAGTGTATGTTGTTGTCAAATGAAAAAATTGAAATATTAATTTAAAATTTAAAATAGTGTATTTTTAAATAGTAATTTATAAAAGAAGAAATATTATAAAATATTAATGAAAATGAAAATGAGGAAGTAACATAGGCTAATATATATAGATATAGTAACACATATGTTACTCATATAAAAATGTTGTTTTCAAATACAAAAATTGAAAATTTGATTTTAAATGATAATAACGTATTTTCTTAAAAACTACAAAAATGAGATAAGTTGTAAAATATTGATTTTAATGAAGACGAACAATAACATATAATAACACATATGTTACCCATGTAAAAATATTGATTTCAAATGAAAACAATTAAAATATTGATTTCAAATAAAAATAATTTATTTTTAAAATTTTTATAAAAATAGATAAATTGTAAAAATTGATTTTAATGAAAATGATGATGTAACATATGGTAACACATACAATAACATATATGTTACTCATATAAAAATGTTGTTTTCAAATTAAATAATGAAATATTATTTTTAAAGGAAATCATGGTATTTTCTTAAAAACTATAAAATGGAGATAATTTGGAAAATATAGATTTTAATGAAGACGAGAAAATAATTTATAGTAACACATATAGTAACACGTGTAAAATGTTGTTTTCGAATGAAAATTTGAAATATTGATTTAAATGAAAATAATTTAATTTATAAAATTTATGAAATGAGATAAAATAAAATATTGATTTTAATGAAAATAATATATTTAAAAAAATTATCAATTTAAAAAGTTATTGAAGGAATACATTATAAAATACAATTACTATTATATTTGATATACAAATATGATATTTTTAGATATTAATAATATATTTTAAGATAAAAATAATACATTTTTAGATGAAAATAATACATTTTAGATAAAAATAATATAATTTACATTAATGAAAAATCGAAAAATTTATTTCAAAAGAAAATAATAAAATTTTAGATAATGAAAAACTGAAATATAGATTTTAAATAACAATAATGTATTTTTATTAAATTATAAAAAGAGATTAATTATAAAATATATATTTTAATGAAAATGGCGTACTTTTTAAATACAAATAATGAAAATGAGGTATTTTTATAAAAATAAATAAAAATGTATTTTTCAACTTTTTTTACAAAATGTAGAGTTGTTGTCAAGTTTCCTCGATAAACAATAAGATTTTGCAATCCACAAAGACGTGTGTTGCCTTTAGGCCCATAGTTTGACTAACAAGATACAACCACCACCGCACTTAGTAGATGTACTCGTGCACTAGAAAACTTGATTAAAAGTCAAGAATACAAGATACAATTACCACCACACCAGCCACCAGTACTAGAGGTGGCAAATGCGCAGGCCAGACCCGACATGAGACGAGTCATACATGAAACCAGGTCGGTCTGTGCTTGGCCCGAATTTACACGGGCCTATAATTTACTGGCCAGCCCAGCCTGATTTGGGCCACTGGCAGCTCGCCTTCATTTTTTAATTTCTTTTTATGTTTTCGAAACAATTAAATAAAGAAGAAAAACAAAGGATCATCTTTTTCTTCTTGCCCCACCCCCACAATCAACTAAACCGGGGAGTATCCACTTCCCCCACCCCAGCCCATTCGCAAATTTGGTCGCAAAAACAGGAGAAAATCTCTGTGTTCATCTCAAAATCACACCCTAGGTTTTCAATATGAGAGAAAGGGAAGAAGATGAGTAAGTTTCCGGAAGGCCAAAGAATAATGAACATTTATAACCACACCCAATTGCACTCTTTATATATGTAACACACTAATTAAAATTAGTCAAAAAGAAAAATGGGTGGTCAAAATAGTCAAGTCAGATTTTTTATTTAGTCAAAATTGGGCAATTTTGCTATTATATAAACCATGGGGTAAGTAATAAGTGGATGAAGAAAAATTGGAGTTTAAATTGCAATTGAAGGTGGGTCCTACCATTTAATATTTTCATTCCCAATTGACTTCAATTCTTGTTCGGCATTTGAGAGAAAACACTAAGGGGGTGTCATCAACTTAGATTTGAATAGATTTTAAAAATACATGTAAATTTTGGTGTCCCCAACTCAGATTTTAATAGATTCAATTGAAATTTAGGTGTTCTCAATTCAGATTTTAATAGATTCAATTGAAATTTGGATGTCCTCAACTCAGATATAAATAGATTCTTTAGAAATTTAGGTGTCCCCAATTACTAGTGGATTTATGAAAATTTCATTAATTAGAAGATTTAAACAGATTTGTATTGATTTCGAGCTCATAAATATGAATAACAAATTCTTTAGAAATTTTATCTACACCCCTCAAAATTTCAATTCAACTCTTCTCTTATGCATCTCTTCATCTCACCTCTCTCCTCAATTTGTACCACAAGTTTTTGTAGTAAACTATTGTTCTTGATTTTTATATTAGCATGGAAGTTTATTAAAATTTTTATTTTTTATTTTATTAATATTTCTTTTTGTACAATTGTCAAACATCGTCTTTGAAATTTTTATTCTTGATGCTCCATGACCATTCATTAAACCAAACAATTGGGCTGAAATATATAAATAATATATTGGTAAATATTAATTAGATAATTACCATTTATGAGTATTGCACTAAAAATTCTTTTTTGAATTTGGAAAGATTTATTCGTCAAATACGACACATGTAAATTCTCTTTTTAAGCCATAAAATAAATTTTTATACAAGATGGTTAAACAACTGATTTTGGAAGAGAATGAATCTTAAATATCCATCATTTCGTCTCGGATATGAAAGAGATGATTATATAAAAAAATGACATGTAGAAAGAAAATAAAAATTAAACTTTATTTTAAATTTTTTTTTAAGAAGCTTTGTTCTTTAATCAAATTTTTTTAATTCAAAATTGAGGAAATTAATAATAATAATAATGTGAATTCCCCAAACAATGGATCTAATTACGTTTCGAGCTTAGAAACGACGGATGACCTATTTATTAGTTTGTTCCCTAGAAGCTTAGCTGACACAGATGTTGAATTGGTATACCTCCCAATCTATCGAATCATTCACCCCTTTGATCGAAAAGAGTTTTTAGTTCTTTATATTTCAAAAAAAAAAATCTTTTCCAAAATTCTACTCAAAATATTTGTTTATACTATTTTTAATAAAAAGACCACAAATCCACGAAAATTATTTGAAATCCATAAGAATATATTGAAATTTAAAATATAGAATTCTGTTGAAATCTTATAAATTATGTGGAATTCTATTCAAATTCATAAAATATATTTAAATTCATAAATATTAACAAATCTTTTAAACTATGAGTTGAGGACACCCTCCTAAATATAACCAAGATAGAGGAAAGAAGAATCGGGAAAAGAGAAAATAAGGAAAAGAAAAGGTTTAAATAACTTAGAGCATTTCTAACAAGCTCTTTAAATATAGATTACTCTTTAATTTAAAGAGTCAAAACATAAAATTATACTCCAATAGACTCTCTAATTTAATATTTTAATTTAGAGAGTGGGTTTTGCTCTCCACATTTGGAGAGTCAAACTCACTCTCTATTATTAAATGTATTGAAAGAATTTCAATTTTCAATACTTGATGTGTTAGTTTTAATTAAATAATATATACAAATTGTGAGAAAAAATATATGATAAAAAGATAGGAGAGAGAAATATATTAAATGCTTCTTGAGAAAAGTAAAATAAAGAGTGAAAATAAAGAGGCTGTTGGAATGTTTAAAAAACACTACTCTTTAAAATGCTAAAGATGCTATTTAAATATAGGGTTAATTATTTCATCCCCATTCTTTTTTTTTAGCAGATATCATCCCCATTTTTCCATTTATTCTCACAGATGGTCTTCAAATCACTATTTTTCACTATTCTGACATTTCTATGACAATTTTACCCTTGACTTAAATAAATTAAAATAATAAGAAAAAAATACAATGAAAACGTTGGAATTGAGCCCTTAACCTTTTCAAAAGTACAAATAAATTCTAAACAATTTTATTTTATTCAAATAAATATTCTTCCTCAACTCAAAGAAATCATCTTTTCTCACCCACACCCCCACCACCCCACCCCAGCCACTGCACCCCCACACCGGTGCGAAGATCACCTTAGTCACCACTAACCGTGGCCTAAAACAAATGAAATTTTTCCCAACCATCAACGGATTATAGTATGCCTTTTTTCGAAATGAAATGAAAAAAAGCGTTAAATCCATGTCCGGAAGACCAATTCCCGGTGGTCGCACCAACGTCCGCATCGTCATGGTTGGCGATCGCGCCACTGAAAAATCCAATCTCATTGCTGATGCCGCCTCCGAAACCTTTTCTCGAGAAGTTCCTCGCTACCACCCACTCGTCTCCACGCCGATTTACGTCCCGATAATGTCCCCATCACTATCATAGACACCTCATCCAGGTTTGAATTTGTATGTGTGATTGCAAATTTTACTACGGATTTATGTTTATTTGGATTAATTGGATTTGGTGTTATTACTATACATAGTTTGGAGTATAGAGGAGGCTTTGTCAAGAGTTGAAGCGAGCGGATGCGGTTGTGTTGACGTATGCATGCAATCAGCTGACGACGCTCAATCGCATCAGTTTTTTCTAGATTTATGAACTTCGTATGAAATTTTTCCCAACCTCCCGAGAATTGGCCACCGGGAATTGGTCATCCTTCCTTGGGTGGCTGTGGTGGTGCGTGAACTTCATGTACCATCTCGCTTTTTTTTTTTATCTGATTGTGTCGTTGATTTTACCACTTATCACTGCTTCTTTAATAGCCAAGATGGTATACATGGCCGAATGGATCCATCAATTTCGATAAAACTACCACAGTGGTTGCCATTGTTTTCATTCCGTGACTTACCTTCCTTTCTCTTACCAGATAGTCTCTTGAGTGGTTTCATAATTCCTGTGATGCAAGAACACATACAGGTCCTAGAACAAGACCCCAGATTCCTAAGTTTAATTGTTTTGTTTCCATAGAATCGATGTGGGTGGGGGGGTGGGGTGGGGTGGGAAAAGATGATTTCTTTGAGTTGGGGAAGAACACTTATTTGAATAAAATAAAATTGTTTAGAATTTATTAGTACTTTTGAAAAGGTTAAGACTCAATTGCAATGTTTTCATTGTATTTTTTTTTCTATTATTTTAATTTATTTAAGTCAAGAGGTAAAATTGTCATAAAAATATTAGAATAGTGAAAAATAGTAATTTGGTGACCATTTGTGAGAATAAATGAAAGAATAAAGATGATATCTGCTAAAAAAATGGAGATGAAATCGTTACAAACCTGAAAGAATAGAGACCATTAGTGTAATTAACCATTAAATATACATAAACTGTTGTAGATGCTCTTAGATCAACCGACCAGATTTAATATCTAAGTTCAACGTTCTATATTCCTCAGCACAAGTCACACTTCCATAATAAGCAAAAGTGTGTTTCTCCAAAGCTTGGCAAAAAACAACTTGTATCACATGAGTCAACATAAATCATAGTTTTCATTACTCAATCTACCACCTTTCATCGTGGCATTTGAACAGCTTGCTAACCTTTTAGTACTCAATGGAATTGGAAAAGTTGATACCAGCTTTCAACATAAGTTTTCCTTAAAGAGAGGTCAATGGTTCGAAATGCTGAGAATGCGATAGAAATCTAATTTGGGGTGAAACCTTTAGTGGATAGTACGTATGCTAACGGTGTATGAAATAGCCACTGAGCAAAAGGCCGTAGGAAAAAGTCCGTGGTCGATACATAGTCAATATTCGTCCTTTAGCACAATTGTTCCCGAGCATGTCGAAATACCTATTCCATTGAGTTATGAGGTTAAATTTCATAGCATTTGAACTTAACTAGATAACTAATAAGAGGAGGACAAAAGGTGACAGCATATAGTGCATCAACTAACCTGTAGTGTGTCATACACATGAGGCCAAGCTGTCGCATGAGCGAACAATATAACGAAGCTTAATGTCCCATTTCACATACACGGACCTCAGCTGAAGTGTGCACAATGACTAGTGGGGTTTAATAAACCACTGCCCAATTCACGCTACACACGTACACAAATTTGATCCACTCCACCCAAATTCACTAAAAACCAATTTGCACTTCAATTGCGTAAGTGTATCTCAACTGCATCCTTATTTTGGTGTAATTGTTACAAATCCAAATGTAATGTAGCTTAACTCCTCATTCTTATGTTTACTCTTTTAATCATGAACTTGTTACACAATTTTTATTAGGAATTGAGGATTGTGGGAAATTATGCACGAATTTGGATAGATTGCCATGTGATTAGAAATGTTTACAAAATTTAGGTTATCAAATATCCAAAACTCATTCTTTTCCCTTTTTTTGGAGGATGCCCACAAGGTGCCTAGTGAAATGCATCAATGAAGTAAACACACGTCGAATGCCACCAACGCACATAATCGCAATTGCACTAGTTTGGGAGTGGAGTTTTGGTGACGATCACAAGCTCAGTTATGCTCCTTTTGCTACATCTACAATCAATCAAACCAGGAAAGTAAGATCATCACTTCTTTCAGTTTAGTTTGCTTAATGTACATTAGGACCAATGTTCTAAAAAGTGTAAATTGTAACTAAGTGTGGATGCCGATTAAAATTTTTTTGGGCCTAGGCAAGGGCGATGCGTGAAAAAAAAAAAAGATTTCTTAATTTTAATATTATTGTAAATATAAAAAAATGAAAGAATTCAAAAAAAATAAATAAATAATTGCTCACCTAGACGCGAATAGGCACGCAATTTTTGGTTGAAAATTATAGTTGATCGCTTAATTGCGCGCCTATAGCCTAAGCGAGACGTGGAGGTCAAATCTCGCGCCCAAGCGAAGGCGAGGCGTGGAGGTGGTGCCTAGGTGAACTGTTTAGAATACTGATTTTCGTTGATTGTAGGTTAGGTTTCTCATCATATTTTTAAGTTTATTTTTTATTAATTAACTAATATATCACCCGTGCGATGTACGACAGCTTGTTTTTCATGGTACTACAAATTTCATCAAGTGATTATCTCGTTTGATTTTGAGATAAATATTGTTGATGATTGTGTATATCACAAGTTCGGTGGGAGTAAGCAAATTTTCCTGGTTTTGTATGTTGACGACATACTGGTTGCCACTAATGATATAGGCATGTTGCACAAAACCAAGATTTTTTTGTCAAGGAATTTTGAGATGAAAGATCTTGGGGACGCCTCTTTTGTATTAGGGATTCAGATACACCGAGATCGCTCTCGGGGCATTCTTGGATTGTCACAAAAGAGCTATATCAATAAAGTTCTTAAAAGGTTTGGCATGCAGGACAGTAAATCAGAGGACACCCTTATTGTTAAGGGAGACAAATTTAGTCTCAGTCAGTGTCTGAAAAATAATCAAGAGAGTGGAAATGCAGAAGATTCCCTATGCATCAGCTGTTGAGAGTCTGATGTATGCTCGTGTCTCAGACATCGCCCGCATATAGCATTCATTATTGGAATGCTGGGAAGATATTTAAGTAAACCCTGGTATGAGTCATTAGAAAGCAGCAAAAAGGGTTATGAGGTACTTGAAGAGAACAAGAGATTGCATTCTTACATACTGCCAGATCGAATCCGACTAGAGATCGTAGGGTACTCCGATTCGATTTTACGGGATGTCAAGGCGGAGAAAATCCACATCATCTTCGCATATATCGCTAACCGGAGGAGCTATTTCTTGGAGGAGTGCTAAGCGAGACACTCGTAGCTTCTTCCACTATGGCAGCGGAGTTTGTAGCATGTTATGAAGCATCTAATAATGGGATATGGCTGCAAAATTTTGTCCTTTGGGCTGCGCATTCCGAATGGCATTGAAAGACCATTAAAGTTATATTGTGACAATAACTCTGCAGTGCTATATTCTAATAATAACAGGAGTTCAACTAAGTCAAAACACATGACATTAAATTCCTGTTTGTGAAGAAAAATGTATAGAGTGGACAGATTTCCATAGAGCATATTGGGACAAACTCCATGATTGCGGATCCGCTTACTAAGGAATTACCACCCAAGGTCTTTCATGAGCACACTGCTCGTATGGGTGTTGTATTTCTTGAGGATATCATGTTTTAGTGGGAGTTTGTATTTTGGATTGCTTTATGTTTTAGTTTTGGACACATTTGTGTATTTGGATAATTTTCATATGTAAATAAAGTATTGAGTTCATTCCACTCTGTTACATTATGTTTGGTATTGATCTCACTTAAGGAATAAAGTCGAACCAATTGAAAATAGATATGTTTGGATCACATAACATGTAATTTTCATACTACACTCTCATGATTGATCTATGTCATTTGGTTGTATTGGTGTACGTGACCATTGATGGATTTAGTTACGATTAATGTAACAAAAGTCGCTTTGATCCTACATTGATATGACTAATGGACGAGATTGTTTGGAAATACCCTTAACAGTGATAGCAAAATTTTGGCTCATAAGGTTGTACACATTTGTAAGGATACATGTATGGCCCAGTGGGAGATTGTTGGATAAAATTCAACATGTGGGGCCAAACATGTATATATTAAAAATGTGTGGTGCTATCTTAAGGTTTTAGTCAATAAAGTGATCCACTTAAGACTGTTTTGGACTAATGGGTATTAAATGTCGTGAGATTAAAGTGTAGAGACGGATACAATGTTTTAAATTGATGAGGAGCCAATTTAACAATATTGAAACACAATAACTGCCCTGCAGTTATTTATACAGGTCATGGTCCCCAATTGAGCGTGGCTTTTCATAACTCTATGTATCCCCATCAGCGAGAGACACTAAGAAGAAAACCACGGATCAATTGGAAGACCATAACCCAGTTCGATCAAACGGAATCATAGATTCAGGTACGCTTCCGCTTCAGTTTTAATCTTGATAATTATAGCATGATGGTTATTAAGTCGCAGATATGTAATCATCTGTTTATATACGGATTTGGTAAATTAAATCTAACAGGGATAAGTCCAATTACTCTTCAATAATCTTGCACAGACCTTGTTGGACTCCCAGATCTCCACTCAAGACAATAAACTCCGACAACACGTTATTTGAAGCCAACCACACAAAGATGACATATTTATCAAATCCCAAAAATCCCAAAATCTATTTGAAACCATAAGATAAAGAAGATTATCTCTTTGTTATTTTTAACTTTTTGGCGATACAATTGGTTATTTTTCTATTCTTTTTTTTTTTTCATTTTTCTTGTTTATATGCATATTTCTTTTCAAACGTTGGGGTTATTCGGTACTATTTTTAAAGATTAGGAATATATTTTTTATGCTTTTGAAAGGTTATGGACCAAATATACTATTTTCCAAATATATATTGAAAAGTGTAATCAATTCTTGAAATTTGCATGGAATGTTTTTGGCAAGTGTTAGTATTTTCTTGCAATCTTTTACGACTCTAGCTAAATATTAACAAAAAAGATGAAAGAATTCAAAAAGAAAAGTATTCGCCTAGGCGCAATTAAGCACGCATTTTTTGGTTAAAAGATACAGTTGATCCCCTAATTGCATGCTCATCTATGGCCTAAGCGAGACATGGAGACCACTTCTCATGCCTAAGCGAGGGAAAGGCATGGCTAAGTGTGGGGCCGGTGTCTAAGCAAACTTTTTAGAACTTTGATTTTTGTTGAATGTAGATTAGGTTTCTCCTCCTATTTTAATTTTCTTTATTATTAATTAATGTTCTATTCCAAAGGTGGTTTGACTAAATTAAAAAAAAAAAAAAAAACAATTAATTACAATAAAGGTATTTCAAAATTACAATACATGAATAACTCTTAAAACACCCAAACTACATCAACAAATATTGTTGAATTTGATTTATCCTTCCTTCCATTTAGATAAAGATGAAATCAAGTACACGACCGTGTGTACAAAATCTAGTTTCCTTCAATCTAGAGGGTCTTAGAGGCTTCAAGAATTCGAAGGGTTTGACCCTCAACATAGTGACTTTTCTGGCAATTTTTGTAATTAATTTTCCTAACCTCCCGGCTCCTTCCTACTTTGAATATTCTGATTAGCCATTAACCAGGCAATTCCTGAAATTTGCACTGAAATTGGCTGAGTGTTAGTATTTTCTTGCAATCTTTTATTAATAAATTTTGTATATGAAATCTTAGAATTAATGGTCAGTCAGCATATAATAATAATTGCTTGCATATCAAATTTTGAATTGTTACAGATTATAGATTTTAGTCTCTTCAAATATATCTTGGGATAGTTTCACTATTACCCACAAAATATAAAATAATTTAAAAATACTATCTAACTTTTTTTTTAATTCTAAAATATTATTTTAATTTTGCAACACATTGTTACATTTATTACGTTTATTATATTTCTTATAAAAAATGTGTGTTATATTTATTATTTTTAGAGTTTAAAATGTTAAAATATAATTGTGGAATTTTAATAAAAAAATCAAGTGATGTAGCAAAATTATCACTATATTATATCGTTCGTCAATTCCAGTGTTTAAAAGCGAATAACGTGGATATTTGCTATATAAATCAAGGGAAGTTAAAATTTCAACTTGTAGGTTTTATAAAACAAAATGTCAACGTAAATTAATTACTTTGAAATATACGGCTTCTACATTCAAGAAAATTCAAATACAAAATTATATGCACTAACTGTTGAAAAGACTAGTCTTCTGTACACCATGCAAACATAATTTTCTTCCAAATACAAAATGGGAAAAATAATGTAAAATGAACAAAATAATGTTCAGACATTTGTAATTATAACAGGAATTTTTCAAACCTTATGTTCACATTAATATTCACAGTTTCAAAAGAAGTATGCTCCTTCATGACACTATAAATTGAACATGTTTATGATCTGCAATACAACAAATTAATCAGCCTTACATTAAATGATGAAGATTCCAAGCATTTGTTCCCTTTTATTTGCTTTTCTTGTAATCTTTTGTGTTCATCAGCAGTTTCTTCTGATGGACATGATGATTTTCTTCAATGTATGTCACTTCAATCAAACAATCACACCTCCATTTCTAACATTGTTTATACCCCAAACAACACTTCATACTCATCCATCCTAAATTTCTCCATACAAAACCTACGATTCACGTCCGAACGACACCCAAACCATTAGTCATTGTCACCCCGGTGCATGAATCCCAGATTCAGCCTGTCATATATTGTGCCAAAGAAAATGGTATGCAAATACGGGTTCGAAGTGGTGGCCATGACTATGAAGGACTTTCTTATGCATCAGAAGTCCCTTTTGTCATTCTTGATCTTTTCAACCTAAGGAAATAAGCGTTGATGCTGAGAACAAAACTGCATGGGTTCAAGCCGGTTCAACAATCGGCGAACTATACTATAGAATTGCAGAGAAAAGTCAAACCCTAGGGTTTCCTGCTGGTGTTTGCCCTACAGTTGGCACTGGTGGGCACTTCAGTGGAGGAGGGTATGGAGCATTTCAATAGAACAAACACCATAGTCTCCAATTGAGCGAGACTTTGCTAAATGTGATCTTAATTGATAGTGTTCTAAATAGCTTTTCACGTAACCCAAATTGATCTCGCGAGAATTAAATGAGTGGGAAGGAATAGATTACTTATCGAAGGAAAATGCAAAGTACATCGACTTGAGATAAAACATTTCCATACCGAAATCCTATCCAACTTATCCACCACGTTATCATCATTTGATCGCCCAAAACACGTGAATCCCTCTAAAGCACTTTGTTCGATCTCCTTCAGCTATTTTATGACTATCTTAAGAAATTTCATATTTATCCTCACATTCCTTTGATTCTTTACAATGCCCGTCCCTCATACCAAGGGTGATTTACTAGATTTCAACTTTGCAACTTGCCAATAGATGGGATAAGTCCAATTACTCTTCAATAATCTTGCACAGACCTTTTTGGACTCCCAGGTCTCCACTCAAGACAATAAACTCCGACAACACGTTATTTGAAGCCGACCACACAAAGATGACATATTTATCAAATCCCAAAAATCCCAAAATCTATTTGAAACCATAAGATAAAGAAGATTATCTCTTTGTTATTTTTAACTTTTTGGGGATACAATTGGTTATTTTTCTATTCTTTTTTTTTTTTCATTTTTCTTGTTTATATGCATATTTCTTTTCAAACGTTGGAGATATTCGGTACTATTTTTAAAGATTAGGAATATATTTTTTATGCTTTTGAAAGGTTATGGACCAAATATACTATTTTTCAAATATATATTGAAAAGTGTAATCAATTCTTGAAATTTGCATGGAATGTTTTTGGCAAGTGTTAGTATTTTCTTGCAATCTTTTACGACTCTAGCTAAATATTAACAAAAAAGATGAAAGAATTCAAAAAAGAAAAAGTATTCGCCTAGGCGCGATTAAGCACGCATTTTTTGGTTAAAAGATACAGTTGATCCCCTAATTGCATGCTCATCTATGGCCTAAGCGAGATATGGAGACCACTTCTCATGCATGCCTAAGCGAGGGAAAGGCGTGGCTAAGTGTGGGGCCGGTGTCTAAGCAAACTTTTTAGAACTTTGATTTTTGTTGAATGTAGATTAGGTTTCTCCTCTTATTTTAATTTTCTTCATTATTAATTAATGTTCTATTCCAAAGGTGGTTTGATAAATTAAAAAAAAAAAAAAAACAATTAATTACAATAAAGGTATTTCAAAATTACAATAAAGGTCTTTCAAAATTACAATACATGAATAACTCTTAAAACACCCAAACTACATCAACAAATATTGTTGAATTTGATTTATCCTTCCTTCCATTTAGATAAAGATGAAATCAAGTACACGACCGTGTGTACAAAATCTAGTTTCCTTCAATCTAGAGGGTCTTAGAGGCTTCAAGAATTCGAAGGGTTTGACCCTCAACATAGTGACTTTTCTGGCAATTTTTGTAATTAATTTTCCTAACCTCCCTGCTCCTTCCTACTTTGAATATTCTGATTAGCCATTAACCAGGCAATTCCTGAAATTTGCACTGAAATTGGCTGAGAGTTAGTATTTTCTTGCAATCTTTTATTAATAAATTTTGTATATGAAATCTTAGAATTAATGGTCAGTCAGCATATAATAATAATTGCTTGCATATCAAATTTTGAATTGTTACAGATTATAGATTTTAGTCTCTTCAAATATATCTTCGGGATAGTTTCACTATTACCCACAAAATATAAAATAATTTAAAAAATACTATCTAACTTTTTTTTTTAATTCTAAAAATATTATTTTAATTTTTGCAACACTTGTTGTTACATTTGTTACGTTTATTATATTTCTTATAAAAATGTGTGTTATATTTATTATTTTAGAGTTTAAAATGTTAAAATATAATTGTGGAATTTTAATAAAAAATCAAGTGATGTAACAAAATTATCACTATATTATATCGTTCGTCAATTCCGAAGTTTAAAGCGAATAACGTGGATATTTGCTATATAAATCAAGGGAAGTTAAAATTTCAACTTGTAGGTTTTATAAAAACAAAATGTCAACGTAAATTAATTACTTTGAAATATACGGCTTCTACATTCAAGAAAATTCAAATACAAAATTATATGCACTAACTGTTGAAAAGACTAGTCTTCTGTACACCATGCAAACATAATTTTCTTCCAAATACAAAAATGGGAAAAATAATGTAAAAATGAACAAAATAATGTTCAGACATTTGTAATTATAACAGGAATTTTTCAAACCTTATGTTCACATTAATATTCACAGTTTCAAAAGAAGTATGCTCCTTCATGACACTATAAATTGAACATGTTTATGATCTGCAATACAACAAATTAATCAGCCTTACATTAAATGATGAAGATTCCAAGCATTTGTTCCCTTTTATTTGCTTTTCTTGTAATCTTTTTGTGTTCATCAGCAGTTTCTTCTGATGGACATGATGATTTTCTTCAATGTATGTCACTTCAATCAAACAATCACACCTCCATTTCTAACATTGTTTATACCCCAAACAACACTTCATACTCATCCATCCTAAATTTCTCCATACAAAACCTACGATTCACGTCCGAACGACACCCAAACCATTAGTCATTGTCACCCCGGTGCATGAATCCCAGATTCAGCCTGTCATATATTGTGCCAAAGAAAATGGTATGCAAATACGGGTTCGAAGTGGTGGCCATGACTATGAAGGACTTTCTTATGCATCAGAAGTCCCTTTTGTCATTCTTGATCTTTTCAACCTAAGGAAATAAGCGTTGATGCTGAGAACAAAACTGCATGGGTTCAAGCCGGTTCAACAATCGGCGAACTATACTATAGAATTGCAGAGAAAAGTCAAACCCTAGGGTTTCCTGCTGGTGTTTGCCCTACCGTTGGCACTGGTGGGCACTTCAGTGGAGGAGGGTATGGAGCATTGTTAAGAAAATATGGGCTTGCAGCAGATAATATAATTGATGCACGCATTGTTGACGTGAATGGAAGAATTCTCGATAGAATTTCCATGGGTGAAGATCTCTTCTGGGCCATAAGAGGAGGTGGAGGTGCTAGTTTTGGAGTCATTCTTGCTTGGAAGATACAATTGGTGGATGTTCCAGAAAAAGTCACTGTATTTACAATTGACAAAACTTTGGATCAAAATGCAACAAATATTGTTCACAGATGGCAATACATAGCACATAAATTTGACGAAGATTTGTTCATTAGAATCCTTATAAGAAGGGTGAATTCTAGCGAAGATAGCAAGACAACTATACAGGCTACATTTCAGTCACTGTTTCTTGGTGGTGTAAACAGATTGCTTCCACTGATGCAACAAAGCTTCCCGGAATTGGGTTTGCAGAGAAGATTGCACTGAAATGAGTTGGATAGAATCAATCCTATATTTTGCCGGGTTTCCCATAGAATCACGCGATGTCTTGTTGAACAGGACTCAGCCAAATGTACGATACTTCAAAGCAAAATCCGACTATGTTCAGAAACCTATTTCTAAGAATGGGCTCGAAGGGATATGGAAATTGTTTTTCGATGAGGAAGCCGAGGAAGCTGAGATGATCTTGAGTCCATATGGTGGAAGAATGGATGAAATTTCAGAATCTGCAATTCCATTTCCTCACAGAGCTGGTAATTTGTACAAAATCCAGCACTTGGTGTATTGGGAAGAAGAAGAGGTAGAGGCAACACAAAACTATATAAATTGGATTAGAAAGCTTTACAGTTACATGGCTCCTTATGTTTCAAGATTTCCAAGGGCTGCATATATCAACTATAGAGATCTTGATATAGGAGTTAATAACAATGGCAATACAAGCTATGCACAAGCCAGCATTTGGGGGATCAAATATTTCAAGAATAATTTCAACAGGTTGGTTCAAGTGAAAACCAAAGTTGATCCTGCTAATTTCTTCCGAAATGAACAAAGTATTCCAGCCCTCAACTCGTGGTGGAACAAGAATGGGAAATAAGATTCATAGGGCAATTAAATTCTTCATTTTATGTTATTTAATTTGTATACTTATAATTATTTTGTCGATTGATTTTAATTACTGTGAATAGGATATTAAATAAATTGATGTCATCTGTATCAATAAAGATTGTGTTTATTAATAAAGTACACCATTTTAGTAAATTTGAAGAGTAAATTGATTTTTATTTCCATCTCTTCTTTTTTTTTTTCTTCTTATATTAAATTTATGTATATCTATTATGATTTTGGGTTCACAAAGCACAAATAAACAAGAACATTAAATTTGCAACCCACAAAAACACAAGATCATAACACCAAGACGTGTTTTGCCCTTAGGCCCACAGTTCGACTATCAAGATACAACCACCACCACACTTTGTGGACATGCTCTTGCACTAGAAACCATGATTAAAAGTAAAGAATACAAGATACAATCACCACCACACCACCAATGGCCACAGTACTAGAGGTCCGTTTGGCCTAATTGATAGTTTTGTGATGTATTAATTATCAATTTCCACATGATGATAATAAATGAAAAGATTAGTGCAAAACATGGCCGCGTGTATTTGGACTTGGTCATTTAATTGTCAATTTCTACATCATTTGAGCCTATAGGCATAGTGATTTTTACCCGTCCAAAACTATTGTTTTCAAATAAAAACAAAAATATTATTAATTTAAAATTATATATTTTTTAAAAATTATTAAATAAGATAAATTATAAAAAAATTGATTTGAATGAAAACTATTGAAAAATATATAATAACACATATGTTACCCGGAATAAAATATTGTTGCCAAATGAACTATTATTGAAGTATTGATTTTAAATTAAAACAATGTACTTTTGTCACACATATATTATCCATGTAAAAATATTGTTGTCAAATGAAAAATTGAATATTGATTCTAATATTTTTTAAAAATATATAAAATGAGATATACTATAAAATATTGATTTATTTGAAAATTAGGAAATAACTTATGGTATAAAAATGTTGTTGTCAAATGAAAAAATTGAATTATTGATTTTAAATTTAAAATAATTTATTTTTAAAAAATTTATATAAGAAGATATATTATAGAATATTAATTTTAATAAAAATGAGAAAGTAACGTAGGCAAACATATATAGACTATAGTAACACATATGTTAATCATATAAAAATGTTGTTTTTAAATGCAAAAATTAAAAAATTGATTTTAAATGATAACAATGTATTTTCTTAAAAATTATAAAAATGAGATAAATTGTAAAATATTGATTTTAATGAAGACGAATAATATCATATTGTTGACGTAGAAATCTGCACTATCCATGTGTCAACAGATCTTTGGTCAATCCTCTGCCAACTTGTATGTTATCTACGCACAAAGACGACCGTTAGACACCAAGATCACCGAAAAAAAGGGTCCGGCGGTCATTAGTACTCCGACGATCAAATCAACTATCGGTATATAAGATGATATATGGAGAATGAAAACAATTGGGTGCGGGAGGGACAAGCAGGCAGAGATTTGAGCAAAGTTTTACGATGAGAACAATGCGTACCTTAAAACAACTGGAGATGTCGTATTTATAATCTCAGAGTCCTAATTGATTTAGGAAAACAATCAATTAGATATCTGATTGGATCCTCATTCGTTATGAGATAAGAATGATTAGCTATCAATGCAATCTCCTAGATTTTATCCCTTATTTGATTTGGTTTCCCTTATCACATTGCCTGGTCTTTAGGAGATTGATATTTGGTTTCCTTATGAGAATTCGCATGCCAATCAAATGCAATTTGTCTTTAAACATATCTCTGGTCATTCTGGAATATCGTGATGCCTGCTAATTACAATGGATACGAAGTTCGGTGAAACTCTTTAGGTTGGCCATGAGTGTCAAGGCCCTTCATGGACTTCGCTATACTCTGATTCAGGAATGATAATATATTGTTGGGCCTTAAACGTATCAACGAGGCCCTTGCTAGGTATTTAAAGACTTATAAGGCCCTCACTAGTCTTATAAGGCCTTAGCAAGACCTAACTTGGGCCTATATGGGACCTTTACTGGACATTTACTGACGTGGAGGCCTTACCGAAATCTGGTGGTAGCAATAGTCTCCCAAGTCCAAGCCTATTATTTATGGTAGGCGTGGGACTTTGAAAAAAAAAAAAAATTCTGACGCAAATGAGTTATATGGTAGGTCTTTGCAGATGCACCTTTGAATTACTTACTCATGTACCTTTGAATTACTTACTCCGTACAGTCCCCCAAGCCTAAAGCATATTATTTATGATGGGTGAGGGATTAGATTAGTTTGACTTCCAGTGACGTGTCCGTGGTTGGTGTAATTCTGTCTAAGCTGTCAATCACAGTTGTTATAGTGGTCAGGTAATGATGGGTGAAAGAGTCTGTGCCATAAATGCTATTGGTGCGTAATAGATGATTGGGGGCGCGCGTAGAGCGCGTCTTTTTGATTCATTAAATGCCTAGGATTCTATTTTTGGCATTTTACCATTCTTTGGACACCCGTCCACTGGATGGACGGCTCAGATGGCGTGTTTTGAATTGGACGGCGGAGATTGAGATGACTTAATCTATATAAGTCCTTGCTTCTTCTCATTTATCTTCTTCTTGCTTCTACATGTATCCCAAACTTTGCTGAGTATTTCGATGATAACCAAAAAAGTGCAAGGTATTTTCGGTGGCTATAGGGTTCAACTGTATTCTTGAGGTAAATACTACAGAGGTTGTTGTTGCCTTTATTTCGTATATAGCATTTTTTTCCTACGGTTTCTTGGTTTGGACGCTGTTTTCTGCCATATTTTCTGGCGATTATGGGGATATTTTCTTTTTGGATTGAGAGAAGTAGCAATGACGTCTGAACATGATGATTTACAAAATCAGTCGGCCACTAGGACAGATTCTAACATCATGGGTGAAGCTTCGTCTTCCTCTTCGTCCTTACCTTCTGCCCAGGGGCAAGAAGAAGTTGATCAGGGGCCCACCGTCGCTCGTCTGCCCCCAGCATCCACGAGCGGGAGGAGAGTAAACCCAGTTGTATTGCCAAAGGCAAAGGCGGGAAAGGGGCGACTTGGTGCTGGGGTACCCGAAATGAGGGGGTCGTTGGACAAAAAGGATGCCCCTACTCCCTAGCAGCTTGAAGAGGAGCTTAAGCGTTCGGCCATCGAGGCTTCTATGGCTCGTTCGAAGATCAAGGAGGCCGAGTTAGAAGATATAAGATTGTCGTATGATATTCCTGCTTCCGTAGAACTTAGGGCCCCTGGTCCCGAGAAACCTTCTGACGACTCACCTGAGAGGTTCGTCGCAATTTATGAACCAGCTATACAATAAGGTCTTTGCCTAACTATGCATCATTTCTTTTGCCAGGTTCTGAGATATTGGAATTTGGCCCCTTGTCAGATAACATCGAACGGTTGGGGCCAGATGGTGGCGACATTCCTGTTGTGGAGGCTGGTGGAGACTTAACCTCTAGGAAATTTGAATCAATTTACCGACCCTATCGGTCTGTGGGCTGGTTTAATATTTCTCCTTGGCCGGGCCAAAGATGGAGAATGACGACTAATAGTCCCAACAAAGTGCATAACTGGAAGAAGTGATTTATCTTCGTCGGAAGGGACTGGGAGTTTACGCCGGAGGATCCCTTCCCAAATGTGTCCAATCCCCGCCAATTTGGAGAACTTGGTATATCTTATTACCTTGTGCAATTTCTTATTTATTTTCCCTGACTTAATGCTTCGCTTATCCTTGCAGAGAAGCCGCACATTCCAAAGAGGGATCAAGGTGACTTGAGACTGAAGTGGGATAAGGTTCGCGCGCTTGATAGCGACTTTAGGAGCCTAAGCAATCTGCTCAAGGACGACGACATACTGATTTGCTACGGACTAATGGGTAAGCCTTGTCTATTGAATTGTATGGTATTTGTCTTAATAGGCATTCGTAACACATTATGTCTTGGTTATTGTGTTAGCAGCATTTAGATTCAAGAATGTCCTCTCCTTTCATCTTGCCCGTCCTATAGGCGGGACGAGTTCCTCGACACAACAACCCTCGCAAGAGGTGCCATCATTGTCGCAAGAAGTACATGATACGACAACATTGAGGAATATTTACCATCCGATCCTTGCTACTCCAGTTCATGATTAGACTACTCCTCATCCACCTCCGCCTCCATCTTCACTTCCTCCTCCATGCCCCATCTTCCGCATGACAAAGAGAAAGAGATCACCAAGGGCACGGGTGAGACCACTGGCCAGAAGATGAAAGCTTATGTGGCCGTGGAGAATTAAGAAGGATGCTCGCAAGACTAGACAAACTGAGGAGCATCGTCAACCCTGATCGAATCTTGCTAGAGAGGTTGGGGATGTTGGGAATTCTACCTCCTTGACCAGCTAGAAGGGTCGCATGCACATCACCTATTGCATCAGTGAGTTGGATCCTACGGTAATGGAGCTGCTCCCTGCCTCTTCTACAATAATGGCAAAAATTGTCTACAAGTATTGGACCCAGAGGTGGAAGAAAGCTACCGATGAAGTTTCAATGAGCAAACATCTCTGATTGGCAGTGAAGAACTTGATCCGAGGGATGATTTTGACCAAAGAGGTTTACAGCACCCTCGAGGGCTTTGATGTTATGTTCAGTAAGGAAGAGGCCAAGTCGAAAAAGTTATCAGATGATCTGAAGGTGATGAGCAGTTGGAATTAGATAAGAGGTTCTTTCAATTCCAATTCAACTCAGTGGTGACCAAATAAGTTGACCTGAAGGCCAAGTACGAAATCGAGCTGAAGGCGCAAAAAGAGGGTCTTGAAGCCTCCCGAGCGTCATGGAGAAAGACTTGTAATTTTCTGTTCCTTATTTTGTATCCATTCCAGCATTATCAATCATATTTACTTCCTACCGTTTTCCTTTGCAAGAAGTCTCTTTGCATGGATTTATGTATAATTAGTAGAGATTCTTACTTGTGACGAGGCTTTGCTGGTGAAGATGATATCCTTAAAAGAATAACTTATACAGTCATCCATTTTCTTGGACACGAAAAGTTGAACCTGAAAATGAGGAATTATTTTTCCAGGCATTGATGGCGCATACTTTTTGTTGAATCTGAAGGGTTAGCATCATTAATGTCTGGGTGAATGAAAGGACGCGCATGGCATGTGTCGTTCCAAATGCCCATTAAATGACCCTTTGTTATTGGCCTCATTTAATGTCATGCGTTTCCATGCAGCCCCTATAAAAACACCAAGGGTCTTTCATTTCATCTCTCATGTGTTCATAAGTCTTGTGAATCCAGTTAATTAATCCCAATGGCCATAACTTCTCCCGGTAAAAGATGCAAATGAGGTTTTCCACCCACTTGTTCACCTGGTTCTAGTATTTAACTTAAGTGTATCATGAAAGAAGGGACAAAAATCAATGTTCAGAGGACCAAGTACGCCCGTACAAATATCCCGATCATACTTCGGATCAGTGGGGTGTGATGAATACTGCAGAAGAAATTGGGCCTAGTTACCTTAGCAAGAAGTTTTCAAATGGTACCTCCACAATGGACATCGATTATAAATTCTTCGATGATCCTGATTCAGATGACGAGGCTGAAAGCTATCTGCCAAAGGTATCAATGGCATTTTTTGAGACTCATATTGATTTGGGAGACTTCCTATCAACTCATATTGATTTGGGAGACTCCCTATCATGGTAGAGTCAAACTTGTGCCAATAACGAAGCTTGACGAAGCCCACGTAGTCTCGAAGATCAAAGGTTTAACTAAGTAGATTGTAGTTCCCTCCTTATTCCCACCCTAAAAAGGCGGCGGGGTAGTAGGACAATAGTCAAGTTTATTTCTTTTTATCTTGTAATCCAAATTTTGATAAATGAATGAGAAAACACTTTGATTACCCTTGTCTGTTGCATAATTGAGGTAGAAATGAACTATTCTAAATCGTAATCAAACATGTTCATTCGTCGAGGCTTAAGAGATATTTGTACGAACTACGCGAAGTCTCTTCATCAGGCAGCCTTCGTGGATTATGCGAGGGTTTTTGACTTGACCTAATTTGAACAATGTGGGGCTCGTTGATTGGGATGCCTTCGACAGATGTTTACAATTATTTCGGTGCGTGATGTAGACTGATGGCGTCATCCTTGCGTAAGAAAATTGCAAATCAACAGGTGCATTGAAGTCATGCAGCCTTTACACATTCCTAGAGTTTTTGGAGTGCATCTCCCTTATATGAGTCTGTTATCTGACAGTCTTGTATTTTGGGGTCTGAAATAACAGCTGGGATAAGTGTTCCGCTTATATATATGCCTCTGCAACTTCCTACTGCTCATTTCACTTTCTCATTTCTTTCAGAACTCAATCTTTGTCATTCATGGATGGTTTTCATTTTTCTAGGGTACCAAAGTTTAAAATAAGAAGTGGAAGAGATATGGGTGAAAAAGAAGATATTCCTTCACATCCTCCGAAGCATCGTGCGATTATGCATTCGATGGCCATTTGTCCTGCCGATCCGAAAGCAACGATGGGTGTTTCTTCATCTTGTTCCATTGATCTTTGGAAGCAACATTAGACATTTCATTTGCTCTCCCTCCTAAAGAACCCCTACTTCTATTAGAAAATGTCGACGATCAGACAAAGAGAAGAGGGTTATAAACAATGAGGGAGAAAGGGCCATGCCAAAAAGGGGCATGGAGGATGAAGAGAGTGTGAAGGATTCCCAGAAGGCCAAGGGAGGTTGGGAGACTCATCTTCGGGGAGCTGGAGAAAACACTCCCCATCCTTGAGGCGCGACTCAGATCTCCATTCCTCCTCTCCACGGTCGAACGTATCAATATTGGGTCTCGTCAGTATGAATTGGACCCATCCATTTTGAAAAAATTACCGACTCTGTCTGCCATAGCAGCGGCTTCAATTCATAAGTGTTGGACTTCTGCCTTTGCAAAGGCAACAGACAATGCAGAATTGTTGGAGATGTTAAAATTGGCAGAGATGTATACCTCTAGAGCCATATACTCAACTGCGAATTATACAAGGTGCTAGCGATAAAAATCTACGAACTCCACTCAATTGTTATGGGCGTAGAGGATATTGATGAGTTGCGTTCAGAAAATAAGATTCTTCGTTAGAGGCTTGCATTTTCTGAAGATGCAAGGATGAAGGCCGAGTACAAGACAAGCATGGCCGAAACAATTCAAAACTTTTTTGTCAAGGCTCGGAAGCAAGCTGAGTTGAAACTCAGGATGTGTGAAGATATGGCTCATGCCAAACATAAAGAGTTAACGGAGGCCTTGGCGGAGCTCTCAAAGGCCAAAGAATCGTGGGAATCAGGACCTTCTGTAATATTTGTTTGTGTGGTTCTCACCAAATTCATTAATGAAAAATATCCCTATTTCACTTCATTTGTAGTTATCAGATGTTTTGCTTTTGTTATGTGATTGTGTACGCGTAAAATGTTTATCCAGCGAGTTGAAGAGATGGCCACGAACCACACTCCATCGCTGTCGAACTTTCTTTACTTGTTTGATTGTGCGTTGAATGTTTACCCAGCTAGTTGGAATAGTTGGCTGCGAACCATACTCTCTCGCTGCCAAACTTTCTTTACTTGTTTGATTGCGCGTTGAATGTTTATCCAGTGAGTTGGAATAGTTGACCGTGAACCACACTCCCTCGCTGCCGAACTTTCTTTGCTTGTTTGATTGCTCGTTGAATGTTTATTCAGCGAGTTGGATGATTTGGCCACGAACCACACTCCCCCACTGTTGAACTTTCTTTACATGTTTGATTGCACATTGAATGTTTACCCAACGAGTTGGAAGAGTTGGTCGTGAACCACACTCCCTCGCTGCCGAACTTACTTTATTTGATTGATTACGCGTTGAATATTTACCCAGCGAGTTGGAACAGTTGTCCGTAAACCACACTCCATCGCTGCCCAAATTTCTTTACTCGGTTGATTACGCGTTGAATGTTTACACAACGAGTTGAAAGAGTTGATCACGAACCATACTCTCTCGCTGTCGAACTTTCTTTACTTGATTGATTATGCGTTGAATGTTAACCCAGCGAGTTGGAAGAGTTGGCCACAAACCACACTCCTTCGCTGTTGAGTATTCTATACTTGCACAATTGGGCAGATAGTATCATAATTCAAAAAACTGAACTTTATTAAAATAAGGAAAATTGGCGCAAACGGTCCATAATGTATGACATTAGTGCGCAAATGGTCCCTAACCTTTCATTTTTGGCAGAATGGTCTCCAACCTATCCATTTAGGTGCGCAAATGGTCCTTTTTAATGGATTCTGTTAAAAAATCATTAAAACCTTTCTATTTAGGTGCGGGAATGGTCCCTCTCATTTTCTTTGTCTTTATTAGTAGGGGTAAAAATGTCGAATTATATTTTTTTTCTTATTTTATTTAATTTAGGGATGTGGGGTTGGCGTTGGTGTTCTTCATCGTCTGGATAGAGACACTTGCCGAGAATGAACGGCATTGGTGTGAGTAAAGACTGGGAATGAGAATGGGGTTTGTGGTCTAGGGTGGTGGAGACCGAAGAAGAGTTATAGGTGGAGGTAGAGATGGTGGAGAAACTGGCTGGTGTAGTACCTATACTAGTTGCAGCAATAATGGAGGGTTCCGCCTCACGTAGAAGCCACTCAATCGTCTGACTGAGTTAGCTGGAAAACCTTGGCGGTGCAGATAATAGGCGTCGTTGTTGCCTCTGCGGATAATAGCTAGAAAACCCTGGCGGCGCAGATAATAGCGCCGTTGTTGCCACCACGGATAATAGCTGGAAACCCTGGCTTCTTGATTACCAACGCGTCGTTGTTGCCACCGCCACCTCCTCCGATGTCGCCGCCACCTCTCTGAGAAGGATCGATAATTGCTCATCCATCAACGTTGCCCTCAGCTCCTCCATTCTCTGAAGTTTGTTCCACTGCATCTTCATCCTTACGTAGCTTTTCTTCATGATGGGAGCTCGAGTTGGTGAAGGTGAATGGAGCTTCTTGCCCTTATTCTTGCTTGGAGTCGGAGCCGGAGTCGAAGTCAGAACCGGAGCCGTTGGTGAGAAGACCAAAGAGATGGAGGGCTTGATTGGAGAAGAAAAAGTGAAAAGGGGCTTGATTGTAATTTTTTCTTTTTTTTCTTTTTTTTTTTTATCGAAATAAAAACAATGTAAAATTACTACTTTTAATATATATTTTTTTTCTTTGGTTTTTGTTTTAATTAAAACTTGAGCATAATTAAAATTTTAATTGTGACAATTATTTAAGCTTAAACTTGGCTCAAGAAAAATAATTGTCATAAGTTTGAGCATAATTAAAATTTTTATATCTTACAAATTTATTTTTCTTTTTATGTTGTAATGATAAAATTAAAGTTTGAATTTTAAATAATATGATTACTTAATAATAATAAAATAATTTTAATTAGCACATTTGTTGATAATTATGAGTTTAAATTTTAGTTATTTTATAATAGTTCATAAAATATATAAAATAATTTAGTATAGTATCAATTTGTTAGTTTCTTTAATTTTTAATTAAAAAAATTAAAGTATTGGACCTATTTTCACTTTTTACAAAGATTAGAAATTCAATTGCAAATTTCTTTAATTAAAATTAAGGATATTTTTATCTTTTTCATCAAATACGGACCAATTGCGTACCAAAACATATATGTTAGGGACTGTTGCGCTAAAAAAACATAAGTTATGACCATTTTCACACTAAAGTAAAGGTTAGGGATCATTTGTGCCAATTGAAAGAAAGAAAAAGAATGTAATTTGAAAATTTTACCCTCACTAATAAAGAAAAAAAAAAAAAAATGAGATGGACCTTTTGTGCACCTAAATAGAAAGGTTTTAACAGATTTTTAACAGAATCCATCAAAAAGGACCATTTGCGCACCTAAATGGATAGGTTAGGGACCATTCCGCCAAAAATAAAAAGTTAGGGACCATTTGTGCACTAATGTCATACATTAGGGATCATTCACGCCAATTTCCCTTAAAATAATGAAGCGTCTGAACAAAGCTGAAAGGAATGCTGATATTCGGCTTAGCACTGAAAAACAAAGAAACGGAGAAAAAATACTAGTAATATGGACATAGATGAGTAATGTTCCAGGGACGCCTCGTCTCCCTTCCCACTGAGTCCTCCAATCTGTAGGTTCCGGTCGAACTTTCTCGACGATTTTTTAAGGTCCTTCCCAAGTGGGTCCGAGGGTCCCGGTCTCCACTTCTATATTAGCCAAGAAAACCTTTTTGAGGATGAAGTCGTTAACGTGGAAAGTCTTGTTCTTAACTTTCGAGTTATAGTACCTAGCTATCTTCTTTTGATAAACCGCCAGACGAAGTTGCGAGTCGGCGTGCCTTTCTTCCTGCAAATCAAGGTTCACCCTACGTGTCCTCATTGACCACTTCGTCGAAGTGTAAGTGCCATGGAGAAAGTATTCTTACTTCGAGGGAATCATTGTTTCCACTCCATATTCCATAGAGAAAGGAGTTTCGCCAGTCGCTGTCCGAGATGTGGTCCAATATGACCATAGAGTCTCGGGTAATTCTTTGGCTCACCCTCCTTTGGCAGATTCCAACTTTCTTTTTAGGGTGTGCTTGATGATCTTGTTGATGGCCTCCATCTGGCCATTGGACTGGGAATAGTAGGGAGTGGAAAAATCTCTCTGAACACCAAGCTCTTCACAGTTTGAGTTAAATTTCTTCATGGTGAATTGTGTACTGTTGTCGGAAACAAAAGAGTTGGATATCCCAAAACGACAGACGATGTTCTTCCAGACAAACTTCCACTTTTTCTCCTCCGTGATTTTATCTAGAGGTTTAGATTCGCATCACTTGGTAAAATAGTCCACCGCTACTACCGCAAACTTGACCCCATCCCATCCAGTTGGAAGGGGACCTATGAATTCGATCCTCTATTTGGTGAAAGGCCAAGAACTGGTGACGGGGGTGAGGTTCTGAACTGTAAGCTTCGGTACAATGGCGAATTTCTGGCACTTGTCACATTTCCTCGCATAAGCATGCGAATCCTTCTTTATGGTCGGCTAATAGTACTCTTGCTTCAGTGCCTTTTGTGCTAGGGCCATCCTTCTTTAGTAATTACCTCAAATTCTCTCATGTATCTCCTTCATCATGTAATTCGCCTCCTCCTGAGTAATGCAGCGCAGGAGAGGTTGGCTAAAACCTCTGTTATACAAGATCTTATCTTGTAAGACGAATTTCGTTGCCCTCATGCGGAGCTTCCATGCCTCCTCCCTGTTTTCTGGCAGAACTTGGTCGGTTAAGTATGCGATGATCTCTTTCATCCATTTAGGAGACTCGGTGATCATCATGGTATTCTGCGGTGAAGTCTTATAAGTGGACGATCAGTTAAGCTTTTCAACTAGGATGACCCTCATCAAGTCAAAGTCTTTACTACTCGCCAACTTGGAAAGAGTATCGACATAACCATTCTCGATCTGGAAAATCTGGAGTAGTTCAAATACCTCGAAATGAGACAGAGGATCTTTGGCCTTCTTCAAATATGCCACCACAGATTGCTCGTGAGTTGTGAATGTTCTGTTGACTTGGCTAACCACCAGTTGTGAGTCGCTGTAGATCTAATTTTTTCTTACCTTCATCTCTTGTGCAACCTCAAGCATGCTAGGAGTGCCTCATACTCGACAGCATTATTTGAGGCTTTGAACTCCAGGCGAAGCGTGTAGTTGAGATTATGACCGTCGGGGCTAATTAACAAAATCCCAGCTCCAGCTCCGGCCTCGCCTGATGATCCATCAATATATAATTTCCATGTTGGTACCTCTTGAGGCTTGGCTTCAAGCAGGCCTTCTGGGATATGGGCGAATTCTGCTATAAAGTTTGCAAAAGCATGTTCCTTTATGGAGGGCCTTGGATTATAGGAAATGTCAAATTGGTTGAGCTCGATTGACCATTTCATCAGTCTTTCGAAGTATTCGGCTTCTGGAGAATTTGTCGCAGATGGAGATTCATCAGGACATCTATGCTATGTGACTAGAAGTAGGGCTGGAGCTTCCGGGATGTGATTATCAAAGATAAGGCAAGCTTTTCCATGTCTGGGTACCTTGTCTCCGTATCCTGCAAGGCCTTGCTTACATAATAGACTGGGAGCTGCATCGGACCTTCTTCTCGGATCAAAATGGAGCTCACCGTCTTTTCAGACACCGCGAGATAGATGAGCAATGTTTCTCCATTATTTGGTTTGGACAGCAGTGAGGCCTTCCCAAGGAGGATCTTGAGTTCTCAAAAGGCCTTCTCGCATTCTTCGATCTACTTAAACCGCTTCTCTTCTTTGATGGTCTAGAAGAAGGGCTGGCAATGGTCAGTCACCTTCGATATGGATCGGTTCATGGACGCCAATCTTCCTGTTAGGCTCTGAACCTCCTTGGGAGAGGATGGTGATCGCATATCGATGAGTGCTTTAATTTTCTCGAGATTACCCTCTATCCTGCGCTAATTCACCATGTAGCTTAGAAATTTTCCAGATGCGACTCTGAAGGCACACTTCAGAGGGTTAAGCTTCCTACGGTACTTGCAGAGAATTCTGAACATCTCCTTTAAGTGTCCAATATGGTCCTCAGCATTCACACTCTTCACGAGAATATAATCAACGTAGACCTCCATTGTGTTTCCAATCTGTTCCGAGAACATGCGGTTCACTAACCGCTGATATGTGGCTCCTGCATTCTTCAGGCTGAAAGGCATCATCTTATAGCAGTACAATAGGTCTATAATGAACGAGGTGTGTTCATCATCTTTCGCTAATATCAGGATCTAGTTGTAGCAAGAGTAATCATCCATAAAGTTGAGTAGCTTGTGGCCGGTAGTCGCATCAACCAACTGATCAATGCGTGGTAACATGAAAGCTGTCTTTGGAGCATGCATGATTCAAGTCAGAAAAGTCTATGCACACCATCCACTTATTGTTTTTTTTCCTTATCAACACGGGGTTGGATATCCATTGGGGGTAGACTGCCTCTTTGATGAACCTATTTGCCAATAGCTTGTCAACTTTCTCTTTCAAGGCACCATACCTCTTAGTACTTAGAGGCCTTCTTTTTTAGATCTTGGAGCACATTTTAGGATCTACTTTTAGGGCGTGGCAAGCCACAGATGGATCAATAGACGTCGGTGTTCTCTCGTAAGAACTGCTTCAGTTCTTCATTCATTATTTCTTCAAGGTTTTGCCCCACTTACAACATCTGAGTAGGGTCTGAGGGGTTTAAAGAGAATGCTTCCAGCTCCTCCGTGGTAGAGGTAAGAGAATCCGAGCTTATAATTTGAGGGTCCAGACCCTCGTCTGTCTTTTCAGGGTCGATGTCCATCGGCTTCGTTTGTATTATCTTCACTGTGGATGTAACATCTTCGCGCCTTGCTGCCTTTTGAAGTGAGTTTATAAAGAAGGCCCTTGCATCTGTCTGGTTACTGCAAACTTTGGTGACTCTTCCATGCGTTGGGAACTTCGTTGCCAAGTGATGGATGGAGGTATTCGCTTGTAGATCCTTGAGCGTGGGCCTACCGAGGACTCCATGATAGGCGGAGTGAACTACCAAGGTGTCGCAATGAGGGTAATGTATACCAGCCTCATCTTCTTCGATAAATGTGATTTTTGGGGCCTTGGGCAGATGCCCATGGACCCTGCCAACTTTCTATCGGTTCTTTTCTTGTTGCCTTCACGTAGTTTTGTTGTGAATTCATCGTATGCCTTCCAACATAGGGTCCCCTATGATTGTCTTAATTTCTTGGACCGGGAGGATAGGGGCTATGGCAAGCGCCTCCATCCTTGGCCGGTCCATATTTCTATCGTTTTCTCTGTCATTGCAGTGAGGTCCATCGTCCTGGCACCTGGGCAGAGGTCTTCGCCCTTGATTGGGCGGTCCTCAATGCCCTCGAGCATGTCGATTCCTCTCTCCTTGCCCCTGATTTATGCAGTTGATCAGTTTCCTTACATCAGAGCAATCTTATGTGTTATGCACCTAGGTCCTGTGTATGCGATAGAAATTACGTGGAGGAGCAGCTACGGATGGTCCGGTATGGAGGGTCAGAATCATCTCCATCTGGTTGAAAAAAATACTATAACGATTGTTCTGCAGCTCGGAGAAACACTTTCCTCGGAAGAGATTTAGGCGTGCTTCAGAGAGAACGCCACCACTCTCTCCGATAGCGATCTCTCTCTGTCTCTTTCTACTCTTTCTATGTTCTCAATCGTCTCCTCCAATCGAATTTCTTGCTAGATCAAGTCTACCGGATGACTGTAGGATTTAGGCTGACTATTTTGGACATCTCTTTAGAAAGAGGTGCGCATGTGAAGTCCTGTTACCAGTGCGTCCAAAGCCTTCACATCGGTGACATTCTTAATTTTGTTGATGATTGTATTGAATCTCCTGAAATAACTCTTCACCGACTCTCCTTCTTTCTGTCTAATGTCGTGAAGCTGAGCGATGTCGGATATCATTTTCTGGTTGCCGATGAAAGCATTGATAAACTCCCGTTTGAGTTGGGGCCAACTCCTAATGCTCCCTAATTTGAGTTTTTGTACCACCTCTTCGCATCAGATGCGAGTGTGGTATGGAAATTTCTACATTTCACTATGAGGAAGTGACATACGTCTTATATATGTTGATGTGATCCGTGGGGTCGCCTCTCCCATTATACTTGTCCATCGGAGGCATTCTGAAATTAACGGAAGCTCCATGGCCTTCATGAAGTTAGTGAATGGGAGGTTCTCATCGTCCTCATCTTCATGGCATTCTAACCTTTCCTTGTCATCCTCGAGTCTCCTAGGGACAAGCTTTGGGTCCTTCCTCCATTCTATACGGGCCTCGCTGTGCTCACTGTGCCTACTATGCACCGGTAGTGGTGGTGCTATGGAGGATCCCACCTCTAACCTATCAAACACGCTGGTAGCAGGAGCTGGCTGGTTTCTACACATAGCGTTTCTACCGGTTTGAAATTGGAAGGTCGTCCCGAGATCGATGGCTCTATATTGAACTGGACCTCGAAGGGCTTCACCAGGCATGGCTACGCTTGGGTCCATGTTGAAGAGATTGATTCTCCAACACTTCAAATGCTGCCTTCATTCAGGCATTGTCTAGCTTTAGGTCTTGGTTTTCCTACTCGACCGTCCGCTTCTGTCATTGTTTTCTCCTCTTGTTGTGGGTTACGTTCTGAAGGTCTTAAACGCTTTCTTGCCGCAAGTCAGTATGATGGGACTCTACTTCTTCTTCCATGGAATTTTCTGTTTCTATGCTCTTTTGGGTAGATAACATGTTTTTACCACAAGTTTTTGGTCATGTAATGTTTTTTGATTCTCACAGACGGTGCCAATTTGTTGACATCGAAATCTACACTATCCACGTGTCAACAGATCTCTAGTCAATTCTCTGCCAACATGTATGTTACCTGCACACTATGACGACTATTTGGCACCAAGATCACCAGAGAAAAAAGGTCCAACAATCGTTGGTACTCTGACGATCAAGTCAACTACCAGTATATAAGATGATATACGGAGAATGAAAACAATTAAGTTTGAGAGGGACAAGTAGGCAGAGATTTGAGCAGAGTTTTGGGATGAGAATAATGTGTACCTTAGAACAACCGGAGATGTCGTATTTATAACCTCATAGTCCTAATTGATTTAGGAAAATAATCAATTATATATCTGATTGGATCTTCTATCCTTATGAGATAAGAATAATTGTCTGTCAATGCAATCTCCTAGATTTTAGCCCTTATTTGATTTGGTTTCTCTTATCACATTGCCTGATCTTTAGGAGATTGATATTTGATTTCCTTATGAGAATCGTGTGTCAATCAAATGCAATTTGTCTTTAGACATATCTCTGGTCATTCTGGAATATCGTGCTACCTACTAATTACAATGGATACGAAGCCCGACGAAGCTCCTTGGGTCGACCATAAGTGTCGAGGGCCTTCATGGGCTTTGCTATACTCTGATTCAGGAATGCTAATATATTGCTGGGTCTTAAATGTATCCACGAGGCCATCGTTAGGTATCTGAGGCCTTTATGAATCTAGAACGCCATGCTGGGCTTATATGGGATTTTTACTGGACATTTGCTGACGTGGAAGCCTTACCGAAATCTGGTGGTAACACATATAGTAACACATATGTTACCCATGTTAAAATATTGTTTTTAAATAGAAAAATTAAAATATTGATTTCAAATAAAAATAATATATTTTCAAAAAAATTTATAAAAATAGATAAATTGTAAAAAATTGATTTTATTGAAAATGATGATCTAACATATGGTAACACATACAATAACATATATGATACTCGTATAAAAATGTTGTTTTCAAATTAATTATTAAAATATTAAATTTAAAGAAAACACGGTATTTACTTAAAAACTATAAAATGGAGATAATTTGTCATATAGATTTTAATGAATATGAGGATATAATATATAGTAACACATATAGTAACATATATTACCGTGTATAAGTGTTGTTTTCAAATGAAAATTTGAAATATTGATTTAACTGAAAATAATTTATTTTTAAAAAATTTATAAAATTAGATAAATTGTAAAATATTGATTTTAATGTAAATGATAAATAACATATGGTAACTCATATGTTACTCGTATAAAAACGTTGTTTTCAAATGAAAAACAAAATTGAAATATTGATTTTAAATTAAATAATGTATTTTCTTAAAAACTATAAAAATGAGATAAATTGTAAAATATTAATTTTAATGAAAATGAGAAAATAACATATAATAACACATAAGGTAACACATGTTACCCGTATAAAAAATGTTTTCAAATGAAAAAAATTGAAATTTTGATTTTAAATGATAATAATGACTTATGAAAAAATTTATAAGAGGAGATAGATTGTAAAATATTGATTTTAAATAAAAATAATATATATTTTTAAATAAATTATAAAATGAGATAAATTGTCAAATATTGATTTAATGAAAGTTGGGAAGTATATATGTTAACTGTGTAAAAATGTTGTTGTCAAATAAATATTTGAAATATTAATTTTAAATGAAAATAATGCATTTTTTAAAAACTATAAAAATGAGATAAATTGTAAAATATTAATTTTAATAAAGATGAGAAAATAACATATAATAACACATAAGGTAACACATGTTACCCGTATAAAAAATGTTTTCAAATGAAAAAATTGAAATTTTGATTTTAAATGATAATAATGACTTATTAAAATATTTATAAGAGGAGATAGATTGTAAAATATTGATTTTAAATAAAAATAATATATATTTTTAAATAAATTATAAAATGAGATAAATTGTCAAATATTGATTTAATGAAAGTTGGGAAGTATATATGTTAACCGTGTAAAAATGTTGTTGTCAAATAAAAAATTGAAATATTAATTTTAAATGAAAATAATGCATTTTTTAAAAACTATAAAAATGAGATAAATTGTAAAATATTAATTTTAATGAAGATGAAAAAATAACATATAATAACACATAAGGTAACACATGTTACCCGTATAAAAAATGTTTTCAAATGAAAAAATTGAAATTTTGATTTTAAATGATAATAATGACTTATTAAAATATTTATAAGAGGAGATAGATTGTAAAATATTGATTTTAAATAAAAATAATATATTTTTTTAAATAAATTATAAAATGAGATAAATTGTCAAATATTGATTTAATGAAAATTGAGAAGTATATATGTTAACGTGTAAAAATGTTGTCAAATAAAAAATTGAAATATTAATTTTAAATGAAAATAATGCATTTTTAAAAATTATAAAATGAGATAAATTGTAAAATATTGATTTTAGTGAAAAATGATAAAATAACCTATGTTAAAACATATGTTACTGGTGTAAAAATGTTGTTTTCATTGAAAAATTAAAATATTAATTTTAAATAAAATTAATATATCTTTAAAAGAATTGTAAAAAGAGATCAATTCTAAAATAATGATTTTAATGAAAATGAGGATATAGCGCATGTTAATATATATGTTATCCGTATGTTACCGTGTAAAAATGTTGTTTTGAAATGAAAGAATGAAATATTGATTTTAAACGAAAATAATGCATTTTTTAAACAAAATATAAAAGAAGATAAATTGTAAAATATTGATTTAATGAAAATGATGAATCGGTGTAAAAATAACGCATTTTTATTAATGAAAATGGCGTACTTTTTAAATACAAATCATGAAAATTAGATATTTTTTGAAAAATTAAAAAGAAAGTATTTTTCAACTTTTTTACAAAATATATAACTGTTGTCAAGTTTCCCCAATAAACAATAAGATTAAATTTTTAACCCACAAAAACACAAGATGAGAATACCAAGACGTGTTTTAGCCCTTAGGCCCACAGTTCGACTAACAAGATACAACCACCACCACAATTAATGGATATACTCTTGCACTAGAAAACTTGATTAAAAGTCAAGAATACAAGATACAACTACCACCACACCACCAACGGCCACTAGTACTAGAGTTGGCAAATGCCCAGGCCATACCTGGCATTAGACAAGTCATACATGATACCAGGTCGGCTTGAGCCTAGCCTAAATTTACACGGGCTTATAATTTACAGGCCAGTCCAGCCCGGTTTGGGCCACTAGCCAGCTCGTCTTAATTTTTTAATTTCTTTTTATGTTTTCGAAACAATTAAATAAAGAAGAAAAACAAAGTATCATCTTTTTCTTCTTGCCCCACCCCCCATAGTCAACTAAACCGGGGGAGTTTCCACCTTCCCCACCCCAACCCATTCCCCGATTTGGTCACAAAAACATGGAGAAAATCTCTGTGTTCATCTCAAAGTCAAACCCTAGGTTTTCAATATGAGAGAAAGGTAAGAAGATGAATTAGTTTCCCGAAGACCAAAGAATAATGAACATTTAGAACCACAACCAATTGCACTCTTTAGATATGTTACACACTAATTAAAATTAGTCAAAAAGAAAAATGGGTGGTAGTCTAAATAGTAAACCATGGGGTAAGTAATAAGTGGATGAAGAAAAAGTTTAAAAAAAATAAAACACAAGAAGAATGTTACAAACTCACCCCATCTAGTCGAGTCAGATTTTTTATTTAGTCAAAATTGGGCAATTTTGCTATTATATAAACCAGGGGTAAGTAATAAGTGGATGAAGAAAAATTGGAGTTTAAATTGCAATTGAAGGTGGGCCCTACCCTTTAATATTTTCATTCCCAGTTGACTTCAATTCTTGTTTGGCATTTGAGATAAAACACAAGAAGAATCGGAAAAAGTGAAAATAAGGAGTTTTTACGACGCAACAAATGCATGTTCGGTGTTTATTACCCAACTACTCCACTTGTTTTAAATCATTTCTATTATATTGCTAACAATTTTCATAAGTATAAGAATTTTGCTCTTTTTACTAGTATTATAGAGTCATGGAAGCTAAATTTAGAAAATATTGGGAACAATTACCTAAAAAAGGTTTATAATAAATCAACAGAGCAGATTTAATATCTAAGATCTATGTTCAATATTCTCTAATAATACACCCAGAGAGTTAGGTAGGTATTTTGCACTTAGTATGTTAGATGAAGAGGAGAGAAAAAGCAGATTTAATATCGATATCGGTCAAGACTCAAAGCCGGCATATTAGAAAAGATCTATAGTAAGTATTATTTTGCATTAATATTTCAATATCTTGTTCGTGTACAATTTAACTCTCCTTACTTTTAAAGTAGCCGGTCCCAAGCCGGAAAAAGGAGGAGGGTTTTTAGTTTTACATTTTTAACATAAATCTCGATTAGCAAATTTAAAAATGTAAAACACAAAAAAATAGAGGTGGATTTTAAATCTTTAATTTTTAACATAAATGATTTTTATTTCTACTTTATTTTTATTTTCAAATTCAAAACAAAAACTTAATCCATAGGATTTTAAAAGCATAAAAGTGTGTTTCTCCAAAGCTTGGCAAAAACAACTTGTATCACATGAGTCAACATAAATCATAGTTTTCATTACTCAATCTACCACCTTTCATCGTGGCATTTGAACCGCTTGCTAACCTTTTAGTACTCAATGGAATTGGAAAAGTTGATACTAGCTTTCAACATAAGTTTTCCTTAAAAGAGAGGTCAAGCAGCAAAAAAAACAACTTGATGAAATCGATAGAAATCTAATTTGGAGTGAAACCTTCATTGGATAGTACATATGCTAACGTTGATGCATGGAATAAGTCAGGTCGAGTAAAAGGCAGTAGGAAAAAGTACATATGCTAGCGGTGTGGGTCGATACATAGTGTGGTCGATACATAGTCAATATTCCTTTAGCACAATTGTTCCCGAGCATGTCAAAATACCTATTCCATTGAGTTATGAGGTTAAATTTCAAAGCATTTGAACTTAACTGGATAACTAATAGAGGAGGACAAAAGGTGACAGCATATAGTGCCTCAACTAACCTGTAGTGTGTCATACACACGAGGCCAAGCTGTCGCATGAGCGAACATTATAACGAAGCTTAATGTCCCATTTCACATACACGGACCTCAGCTGAAGTGTGCACAATGACTAGTGGGGTTTAATAAACCACTGCCCAATTCACGCTACACACGTACCCAAATTTGATCCACTCCACCCAAATTCACTAAAAACCAATTTGCACTTCAATTGCGCAAGTGTATCTCAACTGCATCCTTATTTTGGTGTAATTGTTACAAATCCAAATGTAATGTAGCTTAACTCCTCATTCTTATGTTTACTCTTTTAATCATGAACTTGTTACACAATTTTTATTAGGAATTGAGGAATATGGGAAATTATGCACGAATTTGGATAGATTGCCATGTGATTAGAAATGTTTACAAAATTTAGGTTATCAAATATCCAAAACTCATTCTTTTCCTTTTTTTTGGAGGATGCCCACAAGGTGCCTAGTCAAATGCATCAATGAAGTAAACACACGTCGAATGCCACCAACGCACATAATCGCAATTGCACCAGTTTGGGAGTGGAGTTTTGGTGACGATCACAAGCTCAGTTATGCTCCTTTTGCTACATCTACAATCAATCAAACCAGGAAAGTAAGATCATCACTTCTTTCAGTTTAGTTTGCTTAATGTACATTAGGACCAATGTTCTAAAAAGCGTAAAGTGTAACTAAGCGTGGATGCCGATTAAAATTTTTTTGGGCCTAGGCAAGGGCGATGCGTGAAAAAAAAAAGATTTCTTAATTTTAATATTATTGTAAATATAAAAAAAATGAAAGAATTCAAAAAAAAAAAAAAAATTGCTCACCTAGACGCGAATAGGCACACAATTTTTGGTTGAAAATTATAGTTGATCGCTTAATTGTGCGCCTATAGCCTAAGCGAAACGTGGAGGTCAAATCTCGCGCCCAAGCGAAGGCGAGGCGTGGAGGTGGTGCCTAGGTGAACTTTTTAGAATACTGATTTTCGTTGATTGTAGGTTAGGTTTCTCATCATATTTTTAAGTTTATTTTTTATTAATTAACTAGTATATCACCCGTGCGATGTACGACAGTTGTTTTTCATGGTAGCGATTTTAAAATATTCTAATAGTATATTGTTTATTTATTACATTCAAATAAAAAAGAGTATCATATAAATATCATTTGATTACTCATTGATATTGAAAAAAAAAATATAACTAATCCAAATTTTGAAACACCTCTTTGAAAACTACATTTGTGGTTGAACTGAGGTGTGCTTTGAATCGTATGAATTTAATTTTGAAATTGTCAAATCTAGTTTATGAGTTTAATCGACTTATTATTTTTAATTAATAAATTAGATCATTTGATAATATAACACAATTATATGTTTTCCGTATATTGATTTTTTTTTTTTAAACTGCAACCTATTTAAACCTATTATGGGAAGTATAAAAAATTGTTGGCAAAATAAATCAATTTTTGGAAAACTATTACATTATTGCCAATAGTTCTCGTACAATCATGTTTAATTTATTTGAAAACATAACTTATTTAAATTCCTCAACTGGTATAAATTAAGACATTGTAACACATAACCTCATATGTTTTATGTTTTCAAATGAATTTATCTTGTTATAGAAGATGTGCATTTTTTTTTTAAATGTTAATTCTTAATATTATTCATTTTAATCAAGTATCATAGAAAATTAAAACATCGAAAAACTCATCCTAATTAAACTGTATTAGAATAGTGATTATTTATATTTGAATACTTTTTATTAATTACCTGAAGTTGGGAAATTAATTAATTAAATTTTAATGTTATAAAATATTAAAATTTTGTCATTTGATTTAATTATATTTTTTTTGCTCACTCTATGTAAATATAAATAATAATAATAATATTATTATAAAATATAATATAAATACTTTAATATTATGTAATATATAATATAAATAATATAATATTAAAACTTATTAAGTAATTTTCTATTATAATTTGAAAAATAATTTTGGGTATACATAGATAATTTTTTTTAATCATCGACACAAATATTATTACATGGATTGATCAATAACAGTTTAAATCTTATCATTTGTTTAAATCAAATGAATGTATTTTTTTTGTCTCTATTTAACAGCCAGATTGTGTATTTATATATATTTTATAAATTACAGCTAATTTTAACTGTTTCTTAGTTAACGTCGAAAAAAAAAATAGAATTTAAGAGAATGCTTGATTATCATTTTCTAATTTTTAAGAAGTGCTTCCGGCTTAATTTTTGGCGTGACTCATTAAATTACCCACTAATTTTTATATTATAATTTGAAAATTGATTTTCTAAAATGTAAAGATGGAAATTGCGTTAATGATATCATGTAAATTTATTATTTTTCTATTTGTAGATAATTAGTAATATTTACATACTCTAAATCTTATATTGATTAATTAATATAGCATTCAAATTTGTTATTACTATTAATTGTCTACAGATATTTAAATAAGAATCTACAAATTTGTGTAAAACCAATTAAAGAATATGAATTTTTTTTTTTTTTTTTTTTTTTTGCATTTATCTTATATAATATTAAATGTTACACTTCATTTTTGCCAGAAAAACAAAAAATAAAATAAAATAAACAATCAATGTGTGAAACCAATTAAAGAAAAAACAAACTCCTATGCAACATTTATGGTAGAACTTACCAAATCAACGTGTGAAACCAATTAAAGAAAACAAACTCCTATGCAACATTTATGGCGAAACTTACCAAATCTGAAATAAAAATAGCGGAAAAATGTGTGCGTGAAATTTTCGACGGTTATCCTATATATATATATATATATATATATATATATATATATATATATATATATATATATATATATATATATATATATAGATGTTCCATCCTAAAGGTGGTTTGAATAAATAAGGAAAAGAATTAATTACAATACAGGTATTTCAAAACTACAATACATGAATAACTCTTAAAACACCCAAACTACATAAACTAATATTGTTCAATTTGAGTTATCTTCCTTCCATTTAGATAAAGATGAAATCAAGTACACGACCGTGCGTACAAAATCTAGTTTCCTTCAATCTAGTGATATTAGAGGCTTTATTTAAAGAATTTTTGCTTTAGTTATAGAATTTGCTTGGTGATGGTAAATGGGCTATAGTTAGGACATGGATTGATATGCTTTGAGGTGGGTTTTGAAGTGTGAATTTATGGATTTGCTCAATATACCCATGTTTGTGCTTTATTATGTTTGATTAAACTATACCTTCAAAGCATTTGATAGAATACCCCTAACCAAGTACTTTGGTTCAACATGAAATGTTGTTCTAGGAGGTTATTATACCAAGTATATGGAGTTTTTTCACACCATTTTCACACTACTTTGTGAAGAATTTGACACAATAGATATATGCAAACCAACACTGCTAATATGCTATATTAACATTTAGAACTTACATTATTGTTTTTCCACTTGAACTCTCTATGGTTAATGGCTTACATTTCAACGTTGCATTGTAGATACCTTCAAAGATTCACCATGCCACCAAAAATCAGAAACACGACAACCTCAAGAAAAGTAAAGGAGATTTTCAAAAGCTCAAATGTTAATAAGAAAGACCCGCACCCGTGAGTATGAAGCCATGATTGCGATGTTTACCCGCCTCTAGCAACCACAAGCTCCCCCACCGCCTCCAGATGATATATGAGCAAAAAAAAAACCAAATTCCACCACATCTCTACGGGAAGTATAGTAAAATTTTCTTCTTTGTTTCTTTTTCTTACACTGAGACAATGTAGTGACTATGTTGGGACGGGTATTCTGTTTCTATGTGTTGCTTTTGTTTCGAATGATTATGAGTAGTGTGTTAAGTTTGTTTTGAATGATTATTTGCTTATCAAGTCTGTTAAGTTTAATCTATTTGATGTCTGTTGTTTGATTTAAAAAGAAAAAAAAAATACTGCATGGTTGTGTGAGGTTGGATAGTCTTGCCGACTTATGATGGTGAAATATATACGGAAAATAGTATATTTGGTCTCCAATATTTAAAAAATGTAAGGAATACATCTCTAACTTATAAAAATAGCACTAAATATTTCTAACATCTAAAGAAATAGGCATGAAAGGCCATTTATAACGAAATTGCCCTCTCATTTAAATAAATAAACAAAACAAAAAACAAGAAAAATGAAAAAAAAATAGAAAAATAACCAAATGTACCCCTAAAAAAAACAAAGAGGTCATCTGCTTTAACAACCCCCAAATGTCTCTCACAATCTAAATTCCAAAAGGGTATGTGCAAAATTCGGTTTGTAGACTATAGATTTTGCCAACTTAATAACAATTTGGTCCTCGAGAATCAATTTTCTCGAACCAAGCTCCACAATTCACGATTTCAATAGAACAAACACCACCGTCTCCAATTGAGCAGACTTTGCTAAATGTCATCTTAATTGATAGTGTTCTAAATAGCTTTTCACGTAACCCAAATTGATCTGCCAGAATTAAATGAGTGGGAAGGAATAGATTACTTATCGAAGGAAAATGCAAAGTACATCGACTTGAGATAAAACATTTGCACACCAGAAATCCTATCCAACTTATCCACCATGTTATCATCATTTGATCGCCCAAAACATGAATCCCTCTGAAGCACTTTGTTCAATCTCCTTCAGCTGTTTTATGACTATCTTAAGAAATTTCATATTTATCCTCACATTCCTTTGATTCTTTACAATGCCCGTCCCTCATACCAAGGCTGATTTACTAGATTTCAACTTTGCAACTTGCCAATAGATGGGATTGTTGGATAAAATTCAACATGTGGGGCCAAACATGTATATATAAAAATGTGCGGTGCTATCTTAAGATTTTAGTCAATAAAGTGATCCACTTAAGACTGTTTTGGACTAATGGGTATTAAGTATCGTGAGATTAAAGTGTAGAAACGGATACAATGTTTTAAATTGGTGAGGGGCCAATTTAACAACATTGAAACACAATAAGCGCCTGCAGTTATTTATACAGGTCATGGTCCCCAATTGAGCGTGACTTTTCATAACTCTCTGTATCCCCATCAGCAAGAGACATTAAAGAGAAAACCACAGATCAATTGAAAGACCATAACCCAGTTCGATCAAACAGAATCATAGATTTAGGTACGCTTCCGCTTCAGTTTTAATCTTGATAATTACAGCATGATGGTTATTAAGTCGCAGTTATGTAATCATCTGTTTATATATGGATTTGGTAATTAAATCTAACAAGTGGTATCAGAGCCACCTTTATGGTGTATTATCAGATCTATATTTATATGGACATGATTCGTTTTTAGGAAATTATAAATTCATGGTCTATCTATATATTCAATCATGGATTTACAGATTCACGAACATGTCCAATTTCTGTATATATTTGATGTTGAAATTGTGATATTTTGTTTGTTGAAATATATGTATTTATATGGATTCCTATTTCTGTATGTATATATTTCTTTAAAGAATATGGGATTTCATTTTTACGCAATCTGTAAGTTGATTTCATCGATTGGGATTTCGGGTTTTTGTGGTCAGATCTGTGTATTGTTGTTGGTTAATGTTGAGATGGGTTTGAACTTGCATCCGTGGGCTGATGGAACACGCAGCGCCAGAGATGGCGCTGCGGTGGGTGGCAGCGTCGCACGCTGCGACGCTGCGTGTGAGGTTTTGCAGCGCCGGAGATGGCGCTGCACGCGTTGATCGCCGGCATGTGGCGCCGTGGCTCTCTGGCGGCGGCGGCGGCTAGGGTTGAAACCCTAGCCGTCGCGTTTTGTGATTTTTGGCCAAGGGACCTCCTTCGGAAATTAGAACTTCTAAAGGGCTGCTTTGTAATTTGTAACAATTTTGGTTTATTTAACCTATGTTCCTCATGGTTATTCCTCATTTAATTTAAATCCTAAAGTTTTAAATTCATTTAAGTTGGCCCTTTAGACTTCTAAATTTATAAAATAAGTCCCTACAGTTTTAGTAATCACTGAAGTTGGGCCCTTAAAGTTCTGAATTTTATGATTCAGTCCCTAAAGTTTAAGATTTTAATTAATTGGCTACTAAAGTTTTGGTAAAATTGCAATTTAGTCCTTCAAGCTTAAAATCTTTCATAATTGGCCGATCAAGTTTAATTAAATTACAATTTAACCCTCCAACTTAATGATTACTTAATCTTAAAGTTTTGAACTTCAAAAATTCAAATCCTAAAGTTTTAAATATATGCAAAACAGTCAATTCAGGTTCAAATTTTAGTATGATAGACTCTTTTGAGAAATATAATATTTCAAAGTGAATTAATTGAAGCAACATGTTGCCAAAGTAACTTCTCTTGTGGAAATTAATTAACTTTGAATATTAGAAGGTTTTGTGTGTGTGCTATTCATGTGGATATTGATCGGCCTAAAGGAAGGTCAATGTTTGGCTGGAATTTCACATGCACCTGTGGTGATAAACGCGTGACGATTATTTGATTTAACGTGTGATCAATAAATCGGTCCAAAGAAAGGTTTATTGATTGACATATCTTATTGTCAGTGTTTGATTGCTACATCGAGGTACCACTTACGAGTCAATGTTTCTATTCAAAGACTAAATATTGATATTATGCTAGGTATCTTGTGATGAGCCTTACCAATATATTTGAAATTATTATTTGCATATTAAAGTACTAATGTAAGCTATTTCTATATCTTTTTCTCTATACAGCTCATTCATCTACTTCATCAATATCTGCAAATATCAATTCAATCCCCATGCTTAATAGGTCAAACTTCAAGGATTGGAAAGAGAACTCTCTAATTGTTCTCGGCTGCATGGATCTCGACCTTGCTCTCAGGATTGAGAAATCTGCTTCTCTTACGGATGCAAGTTCACCTAATGACAGGAGGAACTTTGAGAAGTGGGAACGCTCAAATCGCATGAATCTTATGATCATTAAGCGTGGCATTCTAGAAGCCTATAGGGGCGCAGTATCTGAGGAGGTAACTGATGCCAAAGAATTTCTTGCTCAAATTGAAAAGCGTTTTGCGAAAAAAGATAAGGTTGAAACAAGCACGCTTTTGCAAAGCTTGATTTTAATGAAGAATAAAAGCAAGGGAAACATAAGAGAGTACATCATGCAGATGTCTCATACTGCTTCAAAACTTAAGGCACTAAAGCTCGATTTGTCTGATGACTTACTCGTGTATTTAGTATTAATATCGCTCGCACATTTCAATCAATTTAAGGTCGGTTACATAGCTGTCAAAAGGAGAAATAGACTCTAAATGAGCTCATTTCTTATTGTGTGCAATAGGAAGAAAGGTTAAAGCGAGATGAAGCGAAATTGCTATCTTGGCAAGTACCTCCAAAGATAAGGGTAAGAAAAGAAAAACAGAATATGAAGCTGCTAAGGGTCCAGAACAGAAGAAACCACATAAAGAAAAAGAGAGTTGTTTCTTTTACCAGAAGCCTGGACATTTAAAGAAGGATTGTACCAAATACAACGTCTGGCGTGCAAAGAAATGTACATTTCTTAATTTGGTCTCTGATCGAGGTTAATTTGGCTTGATTACCTAGAAACACTTGGTGGTTAGATTCGGTGCTACTACTCACATAAGTATTTCTATGCAAGGTTGTTTGTTTCACTTGAAAGCCAAATGATGTTGAAAGATTCATCTTTGTGGGTGACGGAAAATCGGGTGAAAGTTGAAGCAATATGCACTTTTAGGTTATTGTTAGGGCCGGTTTTATTTGGATTTGAAAGACACTTTTGTTGTTGTGCCGCTCGTTTAGGCGAATTTGGTTTCTATTTCCTTATTGGACAAATTTGAATATTATTGTTCTTTTGGAAATTGTCAGTTTAGTCTTTCTTTAAATTCAACTATTGTTGGTATTAGTTCATTATGTTTATACGATAACTTATATTTGTTTGATACTATTGCGTCATATAATAAAACCTTGCATGTGAAATCACGTGGTACTAAGCGAAAATTAAATAAAGAAAATTCGGCAAAATTATGGCACAAGCACTTAGGTCACATCTCAAAAACAAGAGTTGAACGACTTATGTCAGATAGCATTTTGGATTCCCTAGACTTTACAGACTTTGATGTTTGTATTGATTGTATCAAAGGAAAATAGACTAAAACAAAAAGGTTAGGTGCCAATAGAATTTGAATGTCTTAGAATTGATACACACAAATATTTGTGGACCATTCTCTCTGACTTCTTGGAATGGTCAACAATATTTTATATCATTCATAGACGATTATTCATGTTATGGGCATCTATATCTTATTCATGAAAAATCGAGTCCTTTGGACATGTTCAAGGCTTTCAAAGTCGAAGTTGAGAATCAACTCAACAAAAGATTAAAAGCGTCGTGTCGATCGTGGTGGTGAGTACTACGACGGATATGACGATTCGTGTGAACAACGTCCGGGACCATTTGATAAATTCCTAGAGGAATGTGGAATCGTCCACGATGACACCATGCCGGATCACCTAGCATGAATGGTGTAGGTGAAAGACAAAACAGGACTCTTAAGGACATGGTAAGGAGTATGATTAGTCATTCTACTCTACCAAAATCACTCTGTAAAGAAGCATTAAAGACTGCAGCTTATATTCTGAATAGAGTACTAACTAAATCTACTGCTAAAACACCTCATGAGCTTTGGACAGGTAGAAAACCTGTTCTAAAGTATTTCCACATTTGGGGATGTCCAGCTGAAGCTAAGCCTTATAGGCTACATGAAAATAAATTAGACTCCAAAACTATAAGCAGCTATTTTATTGGTTATTCTGAGCGATCAAAGGGACTACAAATTTTATAATCCCACACATAAGTCAATTTTTGAAACGGGAACTACAACATTTTTTTAGGATGTTGAGTTTGGAAGGAGAAATAAGGTTAGAGACATTGTTTTTGAGGAAGAAACTGAGGAAGGATCGATTTCGATTCCTACTATTACTTTTGACAATGTGCAGGTTTCTATACCCTTCATTGATCAAGAAGTAGATCCAGAACCTCAGCAAGATAATGTTAAAGAACCTCCCACCATTCCAGAAGTACAAATTCAACAACCTTCAGAACCAATACCATTAAGGAGATCCACTCGAGAAAGAAAAAATGCTATTTTAGATGATTTTATAGTATTTCTCCAAGAACATGAGGAAAATAATAGAATGATGGAAGATGATCCAATCAATTTCCATCAGGCCATGAAGGGTTCTGATTCTCAAAAGTGGATTGATGCCATGAATGAGGAGTATAAGTCTATGCAAGACAATAAAGTTTGGATCTTGTCCCATTACTAGAAGGTGCGAAACCCATTGGTTGTAAATGGATTTTTAAAACCAAAAGGGATTCGAAAGGTAATGTGGAAAGATATAAGGCTCGTCTTGTAGCTAAAGGCTTTACGTAAAAGGAAGGCATTGACTTCAAAGAGACTTTCTCTTCGGTTTCAACGAAAGACTCTTTTAGGACAGTCATGGCACTTGTTGCACATTTTGACCTTGAGTTACATCAGATGGAAAGTAAGACAGAGTTTCTCAATGGAGACATTGATGAGATGATTTATATGGTACAACTAGAAAACTTCGTGTCAGGAGACTCGAAGAATATAGTTTGCAAATTAAAGAAATCTATCTATGGACTCAAGCAAGCTTCCCGTCAGTGGTACTACAAATTTCATCAAGTGATTATCTCGTTTGATTTTGAGATAAATATTGTTGATGATTGTGTATATCAAAAGTTCGATGGGAGTAAGCATATTTTTTACGGTTTTGTATGTTGACGACATCTTGGTTGCCACTAATGATATAGGCATGTTGCACAAAACCAAGATTTTTTTGTCAAGGAATTTTGAAATGAAAGATCTTGGGGACGCCTCTTTTGTATTAGGGATTCAGATACACCGAGATCGCTCTCGGGGCATTCTTGGATTGTCACAAAAGAGCTATATCAATAAAGTTCTTAAAAGGTTTGGCATGCAGGACAGTAAACCAGAGGACACCCCTATTGTTAAGGGAGACAAATTTAGTCTCAGTCAGTGTCGAAAAATAATCAAGAGAGTGGAAATGCAAAGATTTCCTATGCATAAGCTGTTGGGAGTCTGATGTATGCTCAGGTCTGTACACGTCCAAACATAGCATTCATTATTGGAATGTTGGGCAGATATTTAAGTAAACCCTGGGATGAGTCATTAGAAAGCAGCAAAAAGGGTTATGAGGTACTTGAAGAGAACAAGAGATTGTATTCTTACATACAGCAGATTGAACTAGCTAGAGATCGTAGGGTACTCCGATTCTAATTTTGCGAGATGTCAAGATAGTAGAAAATCCACATCAGGCTGCATATATCTGCTAGCTGGAGGAGCTATTTCTTGGAGGAGTGCTAAGCAGACACTCGAAGCTTCTTCCACTATGGTAGCGGAGTTTGTAGCATGTTATGAAGCATCTAATAATGGGATATGGCTGCAAAATTTTGTCACTGGGCTGCGCATTCTGAATGGCATTGAAAGACCATTAAAGTTATATTGTGACAATAACTCTGCAGTGCTATATTCTAATAACAACAGGAGTTCAACTAAGTTAAAACACATGACATTAAATTCCTGTTTGTGAAGAAAAATGTACAGAGTGGACAGATTTCCATAGAGCATATTGGGACAAATTCCATGATTGCGGATCCGCTTACTAAAGAATTACCACCCAAGGTCTTTCATGAGCACACTGCTCGTATGGGTGTTGTATTTCTTGAGGATATCATGTTTTAGTAGGAGTTTGTATTTTGGATTGCTTTATGTTTTAGTTTTGGACACATTTGTGTATTTGGATAATTTTTCATACGAAATAAAGTATTGATTCATTCCACTCTGTTACATTATGTTTGGTATTGATCTCACTTAAGAATAAAGTCGAACCAATTGAAAATAGACATGTTTGGATCACATAACATGTAATTTTCATACTACACTCTCATGATTGATCTATGTCATTTGGTTGTATTGGTGTACGTAACCATTGATGGATTGAGTTACGATTAATGTAACGAAAGTCGCTTTGATCCTACATTGATATGACTAATGGGACGAGATTGTTTGGAAATACCCTTAATGATGATAGCAAAATTTTGAGCTCATAAGGTTGTACATTTGTAAGGATACATGTATGGCCCGGTGGGAGATTGTTGGATAAAATTCAACATGTGGGGCCAAATATGTATATATTAAAAATGTGGTGCTATCTTAAGGTTTTAGTCAATAAAGTGATACACTTAAGACTGTTTTGGACTAATGGGTATTAAATTTCGTGAGATTAAAGTGTAGAGACGGATACAATGTTTTAAATTGATGAGGGGCCAATTTAACAATATTGAAACACAATAACTGCCCTGCAGTTATTTATACAGGTCATGGTCCCCAATTGAGTGTGGCTTTTCATAACTCTCTGTATCCCCATCAGCAAGAGACACTAAGAAAAAAACCATGGATCAATTGGAAGACCATAACCCAGTTCGATCAAACGGAATCATGGATTCATGTACGCTTCCGCTTCAGTCTTTTAATCTTGATAATTATAGCATGATGGTTATTAAGTCGCAGATATGTAATCATCTGTTTATATCTGATTTGGTAAATTAAATCTAACGAGGATAAGTCCAATTACTCTTTAATAATCTTGAGACCTTGTTGGACTCCCGGATCTCCACTCAAGACAATAAACTCCGACAACACGTTATTTGAAGCCAACCACACAAAGATGACATATTTATCAAATCCCAAAAATCCCAAAATCTATTTGAAACCATAAGATAAAGAAGATTATCTCTTTGTTATTTTTAACTTTTTGGGGATACAATTGGTTATTTTTCTATTCTTTTTTTTTTTTCCATTTTTCTTGTTTATATGCATATTTCTTTTCAAACGTTGGGGTTATTCGGTACTATTTTTAAAGATTAGGAATATATTTTTTATGCTTTTGAAAGGTTATGGACCAAATATACTATTTTCCAAATATATATTGAAAAGTGTAATCAATTCTTGAAATTTGCATGGAATGTTTTTGGCAAGTGTTAGTATTTTCTTGCAATCTTTTACGACTCTAGCTAAATATTAACAAAAAAGATGAAAGAATTCAAAAAAGAAAAAGTATTCGCCTAGGCGCAATTAAGCACGCATTTTTTGGTTAAAAGATACAGTTGATCCCCTAATTGCATGCTCATCTATGGCCTAAGCGAAACATGGAGACCACTTCTCATGCCTAAGCGAGGGAAAGGCATGGCTAAGTGTGGGACCGGTGTCTAAGCAAACTTTTAGAACTTTGATTTTGTTGAATGTAGATTAGGTTTCTCCTCCTATTTTAATTTTCTTTATTATTAATTAATGTTCTATTCCAAAGGTGGTTTGACTAAATTAAAAAAAAAAAAAAAAAAACAATTAATTACAATAAAGGTCTTTCAAAATTACAATACATGAATAACTCTTAAAACACCCAAACTACATCAACAAATATTGTTGAATTTGATTTATCCTTCCTTCCATTTAGATAAAGATGAAATCAAGTACACGACCGTGTGTACAAAATCTAGTTTCCTTCAATCTAGAGGGTCTTAGAGGCTTCAAGAATTCGAAGGGTTTGACCCTCAACATAGTGACTTTTCTGGCAATTTTGTAATTAATTTTCCTAACCTCCCTGCTCCTTCCTACTTTGAATATTCTGATTAGCCATTAACCAGGCAATTCCTGAAATTTGCACTGAAATTGGCTGAGTGTTAGTATTTTCTTGCAATCTTTTATTAATAAATTTTGTATATGAAATCTTAGAATTAATGGTCAGTCAGCATATAATAATAATTGCTTGCATATCAAATTTTGAATTGTTACAGATTATAGATTTTAGTCTCTTCAAATATATCTTCGGGATAGTTTCACTATTACCCACAAAATATAAAATAATTTAAAAAATACTATCTAACTTTTTTTTTTTAATTCTAAAAATATTATTTTAATTTTTGCAACACTTGTTGTTACATTTGTTACGTTTATTATATTTCTTATAAAAAATGTGTGTTATATTTATTATTTTTAGAGTTTAAAATGTTAAAATATAATTGTGGAATTTTAATAAAAAAATCAAGTGATGTAGCAAAATTATCACTATATTATATCGTTCGTCAATTCCAGAAGCGAAAGCGAATAACGTGGATATTTGCTATATAAATCAAGGGAAGTTAAAATTTCAACTTGTAGGTTTTATAAAAACAAAATGTCAACGTAAATTAATTACTTTGAAATATACGGCTTCTACATTCAAGAAAATTCAAATACAAAATTATATGCACTAACTGTTGAAAAGACTAGTCTTCTGTACACCATGCAAACATAATTTTCTTCCAAATACAAAAATGGGAAAAATAATGTAAAAATGAACAAAATAATGTTCAGACATTTGTAATTATAACAGGAATTTTTCAAACCTTATGTTCACATTAATATTCACAGTTTCAAAAGAAGTATGCTCCTTCATGACACTATAAATTGAACATGTTTATGATCTGCAATACAACAAATTAATCAGCCTTACATTAAATGATGAAGATTCCAAGCATTTGTTCCCTTTTATTTGCTTTTCTTGTAATCTTTTGTGTTCATCAGCAGTTTCTTCTGATGGACATGATGATTTTCTTCAATGTATGTCACTTCAATCAAACAATCACACCTCCATTTCTAACATTGTTTATACCCCAAACAACACTTCATACTCATCCATCCTAAATTTCTCCATACAAAACCTACGATTCACGTCCGAAACGACACCCAAACCATTAGTCATTGTCACCCCGGTGCATGAATCCCAGATTCAGCCTGTCATATATTGTGCCAAAGAAAATGGTATGCAAATACGGGTTCGAAGTGGTGGCCATGACTATGAAGGACTTTCTTATGCATCAGAAGTCCCTTTTGTCATTCTTGATCTTTTCAACCTAAGGGAAATAAGCGTTGATGCTGAGAACAAAACTGCATGGGTTCAAGCCGGTTCAACAATCGGCGAACTATACTATAGAATTGCAGAGAAAAGTCAAACCCTAGGGTTTCCTGCTGGTGTTTGCCCTACAGTTGGCACTGGTGGGCACTTCAGTGGAGGAGGGTATGGAGCATTGTTAAGAAAATATGGGCTTGCAGCAGATAATATAATTGATGCACGCATTGTTGACGTGAATGGAAGAATTCTCGATAGAATTTCCATGGGTGAAGATCTCTTCTGGGCCATAAGAGGAGGTGGAGGTGCTAGTTTTGGAGTCATTCTTGCTTGGAAGATACAATTGGTGGATGTTCCAGAAAAAGTCACTGTATTTACAATTGACAAAACTTTGGATCAAAATGCAACAAATATTGTTCACAGATGGCAATACATAGCACATAAATTTGACGAAGATTTGTTCATTAGAATCCTTATAAGAAGGGTGAATTCTAGCGAAGATAGCAAGACAACTATACAGGCTACATTTCAGTCATTGTTTCTTGGTGGTGTAAACAGATTGCTTCCACTGATGCAACAAAGCTTCCCGGAATTGGGTTTGCAGAGAGAAGATTGCACTGAAATGAGTTGGATAGAATCAATCCTATATTTTGCCGGGTTTCCCATAGAATCACGCGATGTCTTGTTGAACAGGACTCAGCCAAATGTACGATACTTCAAAGCAAAATCCGACTATGTTCAGAAACCTATTTCTAAGAATGGGCTCGAAGGGATATGGAAATTGTTTTTCGATGAGGAAGCCGAGGAAGCTGAGATGATCTTGAGTCCATATGGTGGAAGAATGGATGAAATTTCAGAATCTGCAATTCCATTTCCTCACAGAGCTGGTAATTTGTACAAAATCCAGCACTTGGTGTATTGGGAAGAAGAAGAGGTAGAGGCAACACAAAACTATATAAATTGGATTAGAAAGCTTTACAGTTACATGGCTCCTTATGTTTCAAGATTTCCAAGGGCTGCATATATCAACTATAGAGATCTTGATATAGGAGTTAATAACAATGGCAATACAAGCTCTGCACAAGCCAGCATTTGGGGGATCAAATATTTCAAGAATAATTTCAACAGGTTGGTTCAAGTGAAAACCAAAGTTGATCCCGCTAATTTCTTCAGAAATGAACAAAGTATTCCACCCCTCAACTCGTGGTGGAACAAGAACGGGAAATAAGATTCAAAGGGCAATTAAATTCTTCACTTTATGTTATTTGTATACTTATAAGTATTTTGTCGATTGATTTTTATTACTGTGAATAGGATATTAAATAAATTGATGTCATTTTTATCAACTAGTTAGACACGCGTGCGTTGCACGTGCTTTTGTAATCATATTGTTAATTTTTTATTTTTTAATTGTTAAATATTAAAATGTTAATGTAACAATTGCAATTAAGATAAAAAAAAAAAGTGGTTATTGATAACATGTTTTGTATTGTTCAATGTTGATATTTTATTTACATTTATAAAAATATAATTGCAATTAAAGATGAGTTTTATATAGTAGTAATACGAATATTAACTTAAATTCAATGAAGATCTTTTGGTTATTTGAACTTTAATGATTGACGAACTATTGATATCAAATCGTATGAATTAATGATGCATTAATAGAGATCTTCAGGATTGTATTTTACGGAAAAAAAATTAATAATTAATAATTTTATTGGTGAGAATGTAATGATTAACTATATAATATTTTATATTTATTGGAGTAGTTACTCCTTGTAAACAATATTTTTTGTGTATGTTCTTTTTTTATTAAATACATTTGATGTATTATTAATTAAAAAAAAATTAAAAAAGTTTCATGTATTAATTGTCAATTATACACTCCGATTCTAATGTCCACGGTGGGCATTGTTATAATGCCCACCGGGACACTTGTCCAACAATGTTGGATGAGTATAATGGACCACTTTACACTTATCTAACACTTGTTGGACAAGTGTCCCGGTGGGTATTATAACAATGCTCACCATGGGCATTAGAACAAAAATTAAATATGTGTCAATACTTGTCTATATTGTAAGAATATTGTTGACGGACAGAGTAAGAATATTATTGACGGACAGAAGTAAGATGAGAAGAATGTTCTATATATATAAATTAAATTAAATTAAACTAAAAATTAAAAAAAAAAGTTTCACACGTTAGTTCTAAACTATAGTATATGTTTGGGGGGGGGTTTAAAGAATTTGAATAAAATTGGTAAAATATTTGGTAGAAAAATTGATAAAAGTTGTAGGTCCCACAAAAATATGTAATTAAAAATAAATTTGAGAAAAAAAGAATTAAAAAAAAAAAGAACTGAACCAAACATGCTCGTAATCACTGTAATCTAATGTATTAAAAATAATCTTTTTATCTCCATTTCAGTTTTGACAACTATGATTTAAATTTTAATACGGTAATAAACAAATTTACAATTTTTCTCATTTATTTTTATTTTTTACTCATTTCTCATTCCTTTTATCTACTTAATGCATAAATAAATAATTGAGATCTTCTTTTCACTTTCATATTTAATTTAATAGATTAAATGTTTAAAAAATTTAATTGTATATTTAGTAAATTGTTGAAAATTTAATGTACAATAAGGATGAACAATAAAAGAGTAATAAATAAAATACTTAAAAATAATTATACATTAATGACTAAAGGTGAATATGGAATTTTAAAAAATTTATAAGGGTAAAATGGTCCAAAAATATTTTCCATTTAAGTCCCTTTTAGAAGTAGTATAGATAAAGATTGTGTTTATTAATAAAGTACACCATTGTAGCAAATTTGAGGAGTAAATTGATTTTTATGTCGATTTCTTCTTTTTTTTCTTCTTATATTAAGGACTTGTTTGGTTCTCAATTTTTTGCTTACTATTTTTAATTTTTCAAATTTTTTACACTACAATAAAGTTTGAAAAATCAATAAAGTAACCAAAAAAATTAATTTTTGAAAAAAAAAAAAAGTACATCGATCAAGTCCTAAATTTATGTATATCTATTATTATTTAGAGTTTACAAAGCACAGCATGAAGCACAAATAAACAAGAACATTAAATTCGCAACCAACAAAATCACAAGATGAGAAGACAAAGACGTGTTTTGCCCTTAGGCCTCGCTGTTTGACTATCAAAGTCTACTCTCTGTTGAGCTTCACACATAGTGGATATGCTCTTGCACTAGAAACCTCGATTAAAAAAAAAAAAAAAAAGTGATAATTTCATCATGTACTATGAAATATAAAATAATTTAAAAAATACTAGCTTAACTTTTTAAATTTTAAAAATACTGTTTTTTTATTTCTGTAACACTTGTTGTTACATTTGTTATATTTGTTAATAACAAATGTAACATATTTATTATAATTAAAATAACAAATGTAACAAGTATTTTAAGAAATGTTTTATTTATTGTGGTTATGTTGACGTCAGAACCTGCAACGTCCACGTGTCAACAGATTTCCAGTCACTCTCCTGCCAACTTGTATGTTACCTGTACATTCGGACAATCGTTAGGCACCGAGATCTCTAAAGAAAAAGGGTCCGACGATCGTTGGTACTTAGGCGATCAAGTCAACTGTCGGTATAAGAATAATACGCGGGGGTGAAAGTAATTGGGTGTGGGAGGGACAAGCAGGCAGGGACTTGACAGAATCACACCAACCGCAGACACGTCACCAAATGTCTAATCGCTTGAAGCCCTCCCCCGTCATAAATGTTTGGCTTCGGACTTAGGGGACTATACTGGGTAAGTTCAATTCATAATTCAATGTGCGAAGACCACACTCCGCAGGAATCTGCTGAAATTCAAAATTTTTTGTCCAAGATTTCTTCTCTTATTCTCAAAGTCCCACGCCTATTATAAATGATAGGCTTGAACTTGGGGGACTATTGTTACCACCCGATTTTGATAGGACTTCCACGTCAGCAAAAGCCCAGCGAGGGCCTCGTAAATTCTAAAAGAGTATCGGAGGCCCATCAGACATCTTAGCATTCTTGAACTAGAATATCGCGAGGCCCATGGAGGGCCTCGACATTCACAGTCGACCCATAGGACTTCACCGAGCTTCCTATTTACTATAACTAGCAGGCAGCACGATATTTAGGAATTACCAGATAGATAATTGAAGACAAATTGCGTTCGATTGACACATGGATCCTTACAAAGAAAACAAATCATAATCTCCTAGAAATTAGGCAACGTGATAAACTCAAATAAGGTAGATAATCTTAGAGATTGCCTTGACAATGAATGATCCCTATCCCGCAAGGAAGAAGGATCGATCGGGTATCTGATTGATTTGTTTCCTAAATCGATTGTTCCAAGGTACGCTCTTTTTGTACTTAAATTTTACCCTAGAGGATGTGTACATTTAATGCCAAAGGCGCGTAACGGATAATGGGGACGCGTGTGAGGCGCGTGCGTTCTTGTTTCAATAAACGCTTAAGGTTCCGTTTCCTGCCTGTTGCTCTATTCTAAACACGCGTCCACTGGCCAACGGTTCAGATGTAACGCTTGGAAATTGGACGGTGGAGATTTGAATGCCTCAATCTATAAAACTTGGCGCCCTCCTTCATTACAAGTTCTTCTTGCTTCTATGCTTGTTGTGAGCATTGTGAATGCTCTGCCGATAATCAAGAAATTCCAAGTGTGTGCATTGTTCTAACTGCATTTCCGAGGTAAGCGCGCCGAGAGTTGCCGTGATTTGTTTCGTTGTTTGCTTTCGTGATTATTTATTGACTCCATAATTTGGGGATTATACCCTGCCACACATTCTGACGACAGTAGAAGTATCAACTTCCAGGGTCGAGAGGGGTTGTAATGTCGGTCGAAAATGACGACTCGCAGAATTAATCGGACGTTCGAACAAACCCTAGTATTCGGAGTGAGTCATCATCATCCGCCTCATCATCTTCATCATCTGAGATTGTAGGTGAGGTGAATCAAGCGCCTTCAATTGCACGCCTGTCGACCCCGTCCACTAGTGGGAGGGGGCTTGCCCAACCGCACCGTCGAAAGAGACCGCAAAGAAAGGGGGCCGGATGCCTGGGTACCTAAGATGAGGGGGTCACTCGATAAGAGGGATGCCCCGGTAGCTAAGGTGCTTGACGAAGAACTCAAGCGGTCAGCCACCGAAGCGTCCATGGCTCGCTCGAGGATCGCTGAGGGGGAGTTGGAGGACATGCAGTTATCCTATTACATTCCTGCATCTGTAACACTCAGGACTCCGGGCCCAGAGGAACGCACCGACGGCCCACCTGAAGGATTCGTCATGATTTACGAACCTGCGATGCAGTAGGGCCTTCGCCTACCCATGCATCATTTCTTCCACGAGGTTCTAAAAGACTAGAATCTGGCCCCTTGCCAGATAACACCGAATGGCTGGGGGCAGATGGTGGCTTCGTACCTAATGTAGGGCATTGCCGAGGTGGGAGGAAATCTGACCCCGATGGAGTTTGAGTCTATATACCGGCCCTGGCGATTCGCGGGCTGGTACAATATCTCTCTTTAGCCAGGCCAGAATGGAGGACGGCCACCAACTGTCCCAACAAAGTGCATAACTGGAAGGAGAGGTTCATCTTTGTAGGTAGGGATTGAGAATTTATGCCAGAGGACCATCTTCCCCACGTGTCTATTCCTCGTCAATTCGGAGAACTTGGTATATATCGCTGCATTTGTGTTGATTTTGACCATAGTTCCTGACTTAATGTCTTGCTTACTTTTGCAGACTGCGGGAAGCCACCAATCCTAAAGATAGACCAAGAAGAGCTGAGGTGAAGTGGAATAAGGTGTGAGCGCTCAACAGCGACTTCAGGAGTCTCAGCAACTTGTTGAAGGACGACAACATATTGACCTTCTACGGACTGATGGGTGAGTCTCGTAAGTTGCAATATACTAGTTTTTTCGTGAATAGTTGCCTTAATGAGTTGTATCTTGGTATGCGTGTTGACAACTTTCAGGTTCAAGGAGATTCCTGCACTCCGTCTCATCCGTCTCTCCAGTGGAGAGGGTTCTTTGGCCTAGGCTCCTCCGCGGGAGGCGCTTGTCCATCGTAGGAGGTCCAGGATGCTACACCGTTAAGGACTGTCCATCATTCTCCCTCTGATGTTTCAGGCCCCGGGCAGACTGTACCACCTCCACCTCCATCTTCACCTTTGTCCTCCCATCCTCTGCCTGACTCTGCTCTCCCCAAGGATAAGGAAAAGAGAATTACCGTGGACACGTATGACGAGGCCGCTTGGAAAAGGAAGGCTCCAGCGCCCGTATGGGAGTTTATGAGGGATACCCGCAAGACGAGGCTGGTTGAGGAAAGACCCCGGTCCTTGCCACACCCTGATGGAGGGGTTGAGGGCGTAGAAAATTCTGGCTCCTCGGGGCAGGGGAGTCATGTCTGCATTTCCCAGTGTAAGGGAGAGCTAGAAACCTCCATGTTGGAAATGCTCCCCACCCACCCCACGATGATGGCGACGAGCGTGTACAAATACTGGACCCAAAAGTGGGAAAAAACAGCTGAGGAAGCCACTGTACGCGAGTGACTGCAGATGGCGAAGATGAACTTAATACGGGGATTGGTTATGACCGAAGAGTTATTCAGCATCCTGGAAAGCTTTGATGGCCAGTGCAATGAAGGAGAGGCCAACTCCAGGAAGCTTTCCGAAGACCTGAAGGCCGTGGGTCTCGAGAAGTCACAGCTGGAGTCTGAGAAGAGGGCCCTTCAGTTCAAGCTGAACTTGGTTGTGACGAAGGTTGCCAAGGAATGTTTGAAACAAGCTCGAGATTAGAAGAGGGCTACCAAAGCTTCTCAAAAGCGTGCTGAGGAGGCTTAGAAGTTGGCCGAAGACCAGACTCTCGCAACTGAGACTGCACTAGCCATCGCGAACAGCAGTCTAGATATCATCACAGCAGAGAAGGAGAAGTTGCTAGCCACGATGAAGCAGGAGTTGGAGAGGGTCAGGGCCGAGCGTGCGGATACCGGGGCCAGGTCAGTGGATGCGTATCAAGATGCGTTCGTGGACACACCCGAGTATCAGGACCTCGCCCATCGTTTGATGACCATTGGAGGCAAGTAGTTTGTAGAGCGGATCGTGGAAACCCATCCAGAGTGAGATATTTCGTTCCTTCGGTAGGCTCCCACCGAGGCTCCGGTGACATACATCACTCTGGGCGAGGCCGATGATCAAATCTCACCACCTGTTGTGGGAGAAGGCCCGCAAGGTGTCGACCCTTAGAGAGGCGACGGGGCACATGAACTTAGAATTTTGTCACTCTCTTTTATGCATGTTCCAGAATTAACTATCAAATTTATTTTCCTAGCATATCTCTGTTCCAACATTTAATTTTATGAATGATTGTGCCTACCAGACATGGGGAGTAGCTCCTGAAATTGGAGAATCATTCCCTTGGGCATTAACAGCGCTGACTTTTTTGTAGAATCTGAAGAGTTAGCATTTTTAATGTCTCGGTAAGTGGAGAAGCAGCACAGTTGTGTGGCGTTACAAATACCCATGGGACAGTTGTATTTGTTGCCTTGTGTCAAGTTCCAATGCAGCCTCTATAAAAAACACTGAGGACCTTTCATTGTGTTCCTTACGCATGCGCAACTCCAGTGTAATAATTCTCCCCGAGTCATGTGATCATACCTTTCGTATCAAACGTGCTATGGAAGTACAAATAAGGAAACGACGTCAAGAATGCCTACCGCTTGGAGAATCAACATTTAGAAGACTAAATGCCCGGCTAATCAATGTTCAGAGGACCAAACGTAACGGGGAGGTTGGGCCTAGTAGCCTTAGCCCGACCATGCCCCAAATGGCGCGTCCCTGATTCAGTTGATGGGCTAGGAGCCATCTACCAAAAGGTGTCAACGGTATTTTTTGAGTAGTGTGGCCTAATTAGTCACCAAATCAACTCGTGTTGATTTTGGGAGACTCCCAATCATGGTGGAACCAAATCTCCATCCCCTGATGAGGCTTGGGGTGACAAAGACCAGTGTATAGACTTAGTAGATCCAATATCCCAACATATACCAATCCAAAGAGGTGGCGGGGTAGTAGAATAATGACCACGCTTATTTGTTTCTGCCTTGTATTCTAAATTATGCTGAATAAAATACGATTGTACCACAATTCCCATGGTTGTTTCGTTTATGTGGATTGCTTGTGGTATTTGGACCGGGTGACTTCGGCAGTTGGCGAAGGTCGGCCATTGCCGACGCGCCATTCTGGAGCTTTGGCATTCGGGCCCACCTTCGCTTTTCATGCAATTGCGAAGCTAATAGGACAAGACGCCCTCGCGAACCTTGCGAGGCTCTCACACTTTACGTTTCTACGTGGGATAGGTTTTGGTGGTGTCATCATGCAGTGATGACTGTACGATCCACGAGGCGCGTATCCTCACGCCCTCTACATCTCCCTAGGGTTTATTTGGGATGCATTCACCCCTCCCCACGTGTTGGTTTATCTGACCGCTCGTATTCTCCAGTGCTTGTAGGATTTCATCTTTGCTCTCCTATTGCCATATTCAGATCCTGGTCGTCATTAGCCATGTCTAGTTTTTGTTTTCCCAGTGTCCCAAAGCTTAAGATAAGGCGTGGATGGGTTGTGGATGATATCTTCCTTCCATCCCTAGTACCCTCCGCAGCGTCTACTCTGGGAGTTACCATTTTACAGATACCGGAGACAATGGTGGACAATTTTTCTCTTATTTCCCCAGTGCTGGAGGTGACATCAGAGGCGCCTTCTGCTTTATTTCATGCTGGACCTACGTCTCTGTCGAAAAACTTGAGACAATCAAGCAAGAAAAAGGCAGAAACCGATAGTGGAGAGCGAGTGTTCCGAACCCCTGTACCTCCTCCTATCGAACGCATCAACATCAGTTTTTGTCGAGATGAGTTGGACCCAACGGTGTTAGGAAAACTGTCGGCCCCAGTTGCCATAGCAGTGGCCTCAGTTCATAAGTACTGGACTTCAGCTTTCGAAAAAGCCGCGGATAAAGCAGAACTGATGGAGTTGTTGAAACTAGCCGAAATGTATTCCTCTCGGAGTCACGTGCTTAACTGCAAGTTATACAAAGTACTGGCGATGAAGGTTGAAGAGTTTCGTTCTAATGTTGGGGGGATGAGGATGTTGACGCGCTGCATGCAGAAAATAAAGATCTTCGGGAGCAGCTCGTGTTTTTCGAAGACGCGAGGGCTCGTGCCACGTATGACATTACTAAAGCCAAGACAATCCAGAGGGCATGTGTAGATGCTCAGAAAAAGGCTGAGTCGCAGCTGAAGTCTTGTCAAAACATGATTCATGCCAAAGATAAAGAACTGACCAAGGCGCTAAGTGAGTTGTCGAAGGCCCAGGATCTATTGGCTAAACTCGGGGTCCCAGGTTATGATGATCCCCAGGGCCCAACTGGGACGTAAGAGTCTTGCATTTTCTTACCAGTGTTGTCTTTTGGTTTTGAGAATGTAAAGCTTCCTGCGACGTGCGTCATCATGTAAATTGTCTTATCCAGCCATGTAGGCCAACGAAAATCCACTATCTTTGTTCATTTTAAATATGCGTTGAATATTTATCCAGGGAGTTGACAGAGTTGGTCGCGAACCACACTTTCTCACTGCCGAATCGCTTTTACTTGTTTGATTGCGCGTTTAATGTTTATCCAACGAGTTGACAGAGTTGACCGCGAACCACACTCTCTCGCTACTGAATGGCTTTTACTTGTTTGACTGCACGTTTAATGTTTATCCAACAAGTTGACAGAGTTGGCCACGAACCACACTCTCTCGTTGTCGAATCACTTTTACTTGTTTGACTGCGTATTTAATGTTTATCCAGCGAGTTGACAGAGTTGACCACGAACCACACTCCCTCACTGCCGAATCGCTTTTACTTGTTTGAATGCACGTTTAATATTTATCCAGCGAGTTGACAGAGTTGGTCGCGAACCACCCTCTCTCGCTGTCGAATCGCCTTTACTTGGTATAGTACGACGAGGAACACTTGTTTCAGAAAACCATGAACTTTATTAAAAGATGCAGTGTCTAAGGACACCAGAAATAATGTTGGAAAATTGATGAGTATAAAATAAAGCTACTGATGATATGGTCGCAGATGGAAGACATTCCAGGGATGCCTCGTCTTCTTTCCTTTCGAGTCTTCTAATCTGTAGGTCCCGGGCTGAATTTCTTCGATTATCTTGTAAGGACCTTCCCAGGTAGGCCAGAGGGTTCCAACTCCCACCTCTCTATTGGCCTGGAATACTTTCTTCAAGACGAAGTCATTGACGTAAAAATTCTTGCCCCTAACCTTGGAGTTGTAGTGTCTGACCATTTTTCGTTGGTAGACCACGAGACGAAGCTGCGAGTCTGTATGTCTTTCGTCCTGCAAGTCCAGATTCGCCCTGAGTAGATCATCGTTTGTTACTTTGTCGAAGTGGAAGTGCCTAGGAGAGGGTATCCTTACTTCGACGAGAATCATTGCCTCCGCTCCGTATGCCATGGAAAAAGAGGTTTTGCCCGTCACCGTCCGAGAAGTGGTTCGATAAGACCATAGAGTCTCGGGTAATTCTTCAGCCCATCTTCCTTTGGCATATTCTAGCCTTCTTTTAAGGGTGTGCATGATGATCTTGTTCACAGCTTCGACTTGGCCATTGGACTATGGATAGTAGGGGTGGAGAAGTCCCTTCGTATACCCAGATCCTCGCAATTCGAGTTGAACTTCTTCCGTGAACTGCGTACAGTTGTCGAAGGCAAGGAAATGGGAGATTCCGAAGAGACATATGATGTTTTTCCACACAAACTTCCACGTATTTTCTTCGGTGATCTTGGCTAGGGGTTCAGCTTTGCACCACTTGGTGAAGTAGTCTATTACTACAACCACGAATTTGATCCCACACATTCCAGTTGGGAGGGTACCTATAAAGTCGATTCTCCACTTGGCAAAAGGCCAAGGACTAGTGACCGAGGTAAGGTTATGAGCTGGGAGCTTCGGTATAGTGGCGAATTTCTGGCACTTGTCGCACTTCTTTGCGTAGTTATGGGAATCTTTCTTCATGGTTGGCCAATAGTACCCATGCTTTCATCCTAAGTGGTTACTGCAGATCTCTTCGTGTATCTCTTTCATCACGTACACTACTTCTTCTTGTGTCAAACAATGTAGAAGGGAGTGGCTAAAGACTCTCTTATATAGGATCTCGTCATATATTACGAACTTCGCGGCCCTTCTGCAGAGCTTTTGTGCTTCTTATTTGTTGCTTGGCAAAACTTGGTCGGTCAAGTATCCGATGATCTTCTTTATCCACCTAGGGGATTCAGATATTGTCATGGCAGTAGGTGCTGGAGACTCGTCAATGGAAGGCCGGCTGAGCTTTTCAACCAGGATGGCCTTTATCAGGTCAGAGTCTCTGCTGCTTGCCAATTTCAAGAGGGCATCTACATAACCATTTTCCATCCATGGAATTTGCAGGAGTTCGTATACCTCAAAGTGGGATAACAGGTCCTTGCCCTTTGTCAAGTACGCCACCATGGACTGTTCGCGGGCAACGAAGGTCCCGTTGACCTGACTAATGACCAGTTGCAAATCACTATGAATCTGGAGTTTTCTTGCCTTCATCTCTTGTGCCAGCCTCAAGCCTACATGGAGCGCCTCGTATTCTACAGTGTTGTTTGAGGCTTTGAACTCCAGGCGAAGCTCGCAGTTGAGATTGTGGCCATCAGGGTTGACAAACAAAATCCCGGCTCCAGCTCTGGCCTCGCCCGAGGATCCATCAACATATAACTTCCATGTTGGTACCTCCTGGGGCTGGGCCTCAAGCGAACCTTCGAGGATATGGGTGAATTCAGCCACAAAATCTGCTAAAGCCTGTCTTTTTATAGAGGGCTTTGGCTTGTAGGAGATATCGAACTAACTGAGTTCGACTGACCATTTCATCAGCCTTCCTGAGGTGTCCGACTTTTGGAGTATCTGTTTCAGAAAGAGGTTCGTCAAAACATCGATGCTATGAGACTGAAAGTAAGACCAGGGTTTTCAGGAAGCAATGATCAAAGATAGGACGAGCTTTTCCATATCTGGGTATCTCGTTTCTGCATCCTAGAGGGCTTTGCTTACGTAGTAGACAGGAAGCTGCATCGGGCCTTCTTCTCGGATTAAGACCGAACTTACTGTCTTTTCAGACCGACGAGGTAAACGAGCAACATTTCTCTGTTCTTTGGTTTGGACAGCAGCGGGGCCTTTCCGAGGAGGATCTTGAGGTCTTGGAAGGCTTTCTTGCACTCTTCGGTCCATTTAAACCTCTTCCCTCCTTTGATGGTCTGAAAGAAGGGCTGGCAGCGATCGGTTGCCTTGGATATGAATCGGTTCAGGGCTGCCAACCTTCCTGTCAAGCTCTGAACTTCCTTTGGGGAAGATGGTGACCGCATCTCGATGAGTGCCTTAATCTTATGGAGATTAGTCTCTATCCCACGTTGGTTGACCATTAACCGAAGAACTTCCCAGACGCGACTCCGAAGGCGCACTTCAGGGGGTTGAGCTTCATGCGGTATTTGCGAAGGACTCCAAACATTCTCCTCAAGTGCCCTATATGGTCCTCGGCATTCATGCTTTTTACGAGCATATCATCAACGTACACCTCCATGGTGTTCCCAATCTGTCCTGCGAACATGCGATTTACCAACCGTTGATATGTAGCTCCTGCGTTCTTCAAGTCGAAGGACATCATCCTATAACAAAACAACCATCGGTCCGTGATGAATGAAGTGTGATCCTCATCTCTCGAAAACATCAGGATCTGGTTGTAGCCCGAGTAGGCATTCATAAAACTAAGTAGCTTATGGCCATCAGTCGTGTCGACCAGCTAGTCGATGCATGGTATAGGGAAGCTATCTTTAGGACACGCTTGGTTTAAGTCCGAGAAGTATATGTATACTCTCCATTTCTTGGTGGTCTTTCTTGTTAGCACTGGGTTAGATACCCATTGGGGGTAAACTGCTTCCGTGATGAACCCGTTGGCTAATAGCTTGTCAACTTTTTCCTTCAAGGCATCGTACCTCTCGGCGCTCAAAGGTCTTCTTTTTTGTATCTTGGGGTGCACTTTCGAATCCACCTTTAGGGCGTGGCATGCCACAGATGAGTTGATCCCCACCATGTCACTGTGCTTCCACACAAAGATGTCAGTGTTCTCCTACATGAATTGCTTCAACTCCTCCTTTATCTTTTCCTCGAGTTTTCTCCCCCACGCAACACCTGGGTCGGTTCCGAGGGATTCACCAGAAATGCTTCCAGCTCCTCGGCCGGAGAGGTAAGAGAGTCTGAGCCTATGATCTGGAGGTCTAGGTCCTCATCCAGTATCATTTCCTCATCCATCATTTCATGGTCAATATCCATTGGCTCTGAACGTACGATCATCACTATTCGGGACGACATCCTCGCGCTTCGCTACTTTTCGTAATGCATTCATATAGCATGCCCTTGCCTCTATCTTATTGCCGTGAATCTTAGCGACCCCTCCTGGCATCGGGAACTTCATTGCCAAGTGATGTATGGACGTGACCGCTTGTAAATCCTTCAACGCAGGCCTTCCAAGGACTCCATGGTATGCGGAGTGGGTATCCACTACAAAAAATTCCATAAACTTCCTGAGGTGGCACGGGGGTTCTCCAAAGTCCACCGCGAGGGTAATCTTTCCTCGCGGGATAAAGCTATTCTCCGTGAAATCGAATAGTGGCTCAGAAATGGCCTTTAGTTCATGATCCACGTCCATTTGATCGAAGGCACTGCCGAACAGGATATTCACGGTGCTTCCATCATCGACCAACATTTATCCTAGTCCATTCCTGGCGACGACCGCATGCGGAATTCTAAGGCATCGCAGTAAGGGTAGTGTATACCAGCCTCATCTTTCTTAGTGAACGAGATTTGCGGTGCTCTTGATCGATGTCCATGGACCTACCAACTCTCCATGGGTTCTTCTCTTGCTACCTTTGCATAGTTTCACCGCGAGTTCATGGTGTGCCCTCCGACATAGGGCCCTTCTATGATCGTGTTTATTTCTCAGACTGGAGGGCTTTCGCACAGGCCCTTCCGCTATCGGTGGGTCCCTGTTTTTGTCATTCCTTCCGTCATTACGACGAGGTCCATCGTCCTGGCATCGAGGAGGAGGTCTTCGCCCTTGGGTGGGCGGCCCTCGATGTCCTCACGAGGGTCGATTCTCCTCTCCCTGCCCGTGGTTTTTGCGATTAATCAGTTCTCTCACGTCTGGGAAATTCTCCGTGTTATGTATCCTAGTCTTGTGTATGCGACAGAACTTGGGTGGTGCTGTTGTCGAGAAGGTGGCCACTGTGGGTGTTTTTGGATAGGAGACAGGGGCTACTTCCATCTGGTTGAACCTCTTGTAATGGTTGTTCGACGGTCTTGGAGAGCATCTTCTCTGAAAGCGGTTGAAACAGGGTTCAGGAGAGTGTCGCCCATCTCTTCTGTAGTGCTCTTTCCCTTTCAGCCTTTTCCCTGTTTTCGATTGTTTTTCTGATCGAATTTTGTGCTGGACCAAGTCTACCAGCTGACTGTAGGTCTTTGGTTGACTCTTCTGTACGTCTCTCCAGAAGGGAGTGCACATGTGAAGTCTAGTCACGAGCGCGTCTAAGGCTTTTTCATCGATTACAGTCTCGATTTTATTGATAATGTTACTGGACCTCTTGAAGTAGCTTTTGACAGTTTCTCCTTCTTTCTGCTAGATGTCATTGAGCTAGGCAATGTCAGCTATCAACATCTGATTGCCAATGAAGGCATTGACGAACTCTCTTTTGAGCTGAGGCCAGCTCCGGATGCTCTCTGGCTTCAGCTTATTGTACTACCTCTTCGCGTCGGATGCGAGCGTGGTATGGAAATTCTGACATTTCACTGCAGGAGATTGGCCTTGGAGCTTCGTCTTGTATATGTTAATGTGATCCGTGGGGTCACCTCTCCTGTTATATTTGTCCATAAGAGGCATCCGAAAGTTCGCGGGTATCTCCATGGCCTTCATGTAATCAATGAACGAGAGATTCTCATCGTCGTCGTCCTCATAGCATTCTAGCCTTTACTTCTCCTCTTCGGGTCCTTCATTCTCTCCGTGCGAGCCTCGATATGTTCACTGTGCCTCGCTATGTGCCGGCAAGGGTGGCGCTATGGAGAATCCCACCCCCAGCCTGTCAAACACGCTAGTAGTAAGAACAGGTTGGTTCTCTCGCGCCGGAAGAGGTCTCCCCCTCTGGTCATCTGCGAGGGCTTTTGAACAAGGTTCCGAAGATTCCAACCTTTTGAAATGGGTTGGTCATCCCGAGACCGACAGTTCTCCATTAAGCTAGACCGTGAAGGGCTTCTCTGGGCACGGCTGCACTTGGGTCCGTGTTGGAGGGATTGATTCTCCAACAGTTCAAGCACTGCCTTCATCCAGGTATTGTCCAGCCTCAAATCCTGGTTCTCCTATTCAACCGTCAGCTTTTGCCGTTGTCTTCTCCTCTTGCGGCGGGTTACGTTCTGTAGGTCTTGAACGCTCTCTTACCACAGATCGGTGTGGTGGAATTAAACTTCCTAATCAATGGAATGTTCGGTTGCCATGCTCTTCCTGGTAGAAAACACATTTTTACCATAAGTTTCTGGTTGTGTAACGTTTTTCGATTTCCACAGACGGCGCCAATCTGTTGACGTCGGAACCTGCAACGTCTACGTGTTAACGAATCTCTAGTCACTTCCCTGCCAACTTGTATGTTACCTGCACACTCGGACAATCGTTAGGCACCGTGATCGCTGGAGAAAAAGAGTCCGACGATCGTTGGTACTCCGACGATTAAGTCAACTGTCAGTATAAGAATAATACACGGGAGGTGAAAGTAATTGGGTGTGGGAGGGACAAGGAAGCAGGGATTTGAGCAGAGTTTAGGGTGAAATTTAAGTGCAAAAAGAGCGTATTTTGGAACAACAGGAGACGTTGTATTTATAGCGCAAGAATCCTAATTGATTTAGGAAACAAATCAATCAAATACCCGATCGGATCCTCCTTTCTTGCGGGATAGAGATCATTCATTGTCAAGGCAATCTCCAAGATTATCTACCTTATTTGAGTTTATCACGTTGCCTAATTTCTAGGAGATTATGATTTGTTTTTCTTGTGAGGATCCGTGTGCCAATCTAACGCAATATGTCTTCAATTATCTATCTGGTCATTCTAGAATATCGCCCCTAGTTATAGTAAATACTGAAATGGGCCGAGGCCCATAATTTGTGAATGTCTAGGACCTTCATGGGCCTCGCGATATTCTAGTTCAATAATGCCATCCGATGGGCCTCCGAGGCCCTTTTTTTAAGGTCCTTTTCTTTATGTTTTGGGTGGTATCAAATTAAAAAACCCTAAAAAAAAAAGTACAAGAAAAACAAACCCCCACCACCAATGGCCACCACTACTAGAGGTGGGAAATGGACATGCCAAACCGATATGAGACAAGCCATACATAAAGCCAATCTGTCTTAATTTTTAATTTTTCTTTAAGTTGCCGGGGAGAAATCCTTCCCTCTCACCCCGGGCCCATCCGCCGATTCGGTCTGGTTACACTATGTATTGATCTCAAAATCAAACCCTAGGTTATCAATACGAGAGAAAGGGAAGAAGATGAATTAGTTTCTCTAAGGCCAAAGAATAATGAACAGTTGCAAACGCTCAATCGCACTCTTTATATATGCATCCTTCGCAGTCCTTGATCCAATGGTGAAAAACTGGTCACGTGGATAAGTTTCTCTTTCTGAATGTTTAAGTAAAAGTGTGTTATGAAACAACAACTCTAGATAAACATTTTTGGTCCTCCAACTTAGTATCACCTCTCATCATTCTCAACCTCGACACAAGAGTTCCAATTTACATTTATCAGCTTCTCAGCTTTTCACCTACAAAAGAAAATTAACATAACCAATAATACATATTTTTGTTCCCTTGGTTCCAATTTATCTTCATTTTGGTGAGAATATGCAATACAACCAAATGTTGTTAAATGTAAATAATCAGCACGAGTTTTATTCCACATTTCATAAAAAACTCACATTTCATAAAGGGTTTATCCATTTAATGCGGCACAAGGGGTGAAATTTACAGGATAACAAGCAATCATTATTGCCTCACTCCGAAATGATTTGAAGAAGCTAGAACTTATCATCATGCACATTACTTTGTCTTGGAGAATCATTTTCATTCTCTTAGCCATCCATTACATTGCGGTGCGTGGTTAAGGGATAATTTTACGTCTTAACATACCATGCACGTAGTTTAAAGAAATTTTCAAAGCTAGTGTTGCATTATTCTAAGCCATTGTAAGTCTTAAGGGACTTTATTTTATTTTATGTTTGGTTTTCAATTAAAATCTTCCATGGTTTGAATTTTTCAAAGGTTTCTCACTTATTTGTCAACAACTAAATCCAAACGCGTTTTGTATAATCATCAATTATAGACAATATTTATTACCCCCTACACACTAATTGTATGTTTAGTAAATGTTTTTGTAGATTATAAGAAGTGAGTTGTATTAAATTTGTGGATAAAAAATAGATAAAATTGTATATCCTACAAAATGTGTGGATAAAAATAATATTTGGCCAGCATCAATCTTAATAAATATAGTATATGATGTTAATTTATTTATGAGTTTCAATTTTAATTTGGAATCTATACAAAATACACATTTCTGGCTTAAAACATGCAGACCTTCTCACTTATATGTGCCAACCTACTATGCCATTTTAAGGTGTCATCTTCCTTAACCAAATTTGCATTTTCTTTTAAACCTACAAGTGCCTCAGTCCTAATAATATAAAGGCCATTCTTCTTGATTCCTTTAAAGGTAACAACCAGTATAACCTGCATCCTCTAAGGATCTTACAGAAATCAAATTTCTAGCCAATTCTAGGATGTACTTGACTTAGAGTGCGTTTGATAGAGATTTATTCTAAAGTGAAAACAAAAACAGAAATTGAAAAAAAAAAAAGCGGTTTTAATCACAACAGCTTATTCTAAAGTGCACACACAACCATTTTCAAATTTTACTACAATTGTGCCTATACTCACTACTTTACAAGAAATATTTAAATTGATATGTACTCAATACCATTTGAGCCATTTTTTTTTTTTATATACTCATTATTACTACTCAACTTGATTTCCATTATTCGTATAAGTTGATATACCCCTCACATCTAAATTTTCACCTTTAGAAGAATGACATTGGCTCTAAATGTCAAATATTTTTATTCTTAAGGAGATTATTACAAGTTCTATACATGGTGAGCTCATCTCTGTCATACTCAATGTAATTCCTAACTTCTTTAATAGTATAATAGCCTGATGTTCATCTATGAAAGTTTCTTCACAGTTGGCAAAATCGTGTGTTAATTTTGAAAAAACATCAAGGTTATCTTGAAGATCCACTTATGCGTCCATTGTAAATCCAAAAAACTCTCAGTAAATAATTTTTACCATTAAGTTAATAAATGTTAATATGTCTAAAAAACTGTTACATGTAATTAGTTATTATAAAAATACTAGAACATATTTTTTAACAATTTTAGTTTCTAATTAACTTTATCAATGCAACATAATCCATGAAAAACACCAATTACCTGATTGATTGCAATTTCATATTTAATGGATATAACAAAATCATATTGATCTCCTAATCATCGAATTATGATACTATTTCAGTTTTTTGAAAATATTTATAATTCTCTCTCCTGCAATCAAGAGAGATTCTATATATATATATATATATAAAAGGTATCAGTCAAAAACACTAATTTCAAGCCAAATGAAGAAAATGTAGCTAAAAGAAAAAAGAATCAACAATCATCAATTCAGTAGATGAGATTCAAGAGAATTAAAATGACTTTTTTACACAAATGGTCCCTATCTTTTGCACTTATTGTGGGTTAAGGACCTATCTTTTCATTTTTGGCAGTGTAGCCCATATGTCAAACTTTTTTTTCGACAATGGTCCTTTCCGTTCAATTCCACCAAATTAACCGTTAATTCTTCTTTTTTTTTGCACAAATGATCCACGCGTGCATTCCACACTCTTCATTTCATAAAATTCATAAATAAAAATTGAAAGAAAGAAAAAGAAAGAAAATAGGTAAAAAATACCACCCCATCCCACCCCACCCCTCCCCTCCCCATTTCTACTGTAAACCAATTACATACAATCCAATTACAAACCACAGCACCTCTTTAAAGAAAATTACAGTAGAATCAAGAATTCTCCAACCCCAATCATCCATTCAATTTCAGTTTCTTTCTCAAACAGATTTTTTAATCAAAAATATATGGTGCGTCACTCAGATACGCGTAAAAGTTTGAAAGTACAAACAATAATACAATTAGAATACTTTATTGTTTTCAGTTATAGTTTAATTAGAATGCCACTTAATTTTCAGGGAGTCCCAGAGTCAATGGCGATGAAAATGAGGATGAATTTGATGATTTGGAGAATGAATTTTATTATAACAGCAACGAAAGAAGAGATGCACAGCATATTGCAGCAGCAGCTCTCTCGGCTCGCCTTAATATTGACCGATTTTTGTTGGAAATACACATCTTTTTATGAAGGATGATACTATTTCTGCGGACAGCCATGCTCTGATAATTCCCCCATTCATGAGGCGTGGAAAAGCGAGTCTATCCTGTGCCATTCTCTGATTCTTCCGTGTCTTGTGCAGTTGGTGGAGGTGGATTATTCTGGGCTGCAGGGATGTAGATTTGATCCATTTGTGCAGTTGGTTTCAGATTAGAGTTTGGATTAATTGACCTAAAACCTTGAAAAGTGCTCCTGGAATTTGTCACCTTTGAAATTGCGGCCAGATCAGAAGAAACTTCAGCCATATCAGAAAGATTCTGTGCCATGAGTTTCTTCATGATGCTTGAATTCCAAAAGTTTTTACTTCATTGTCTGTTCTTCCAGGAAGATGCTCAGCTATCTGAATTCCAAAAGTTTTTGACTTAATTTTTTTGCGAGAAATCTGGGCACCGGAAAATTTGGCACGCCGGAGAATGACCTAGTCAAGATTCGGGAGACCTTTTCTTACATCCGCCGGTGGTCGGAACCCCAAAGGAATGGGGTGGGGTGGGGTGGGGTGGGTGGGGTGGGGTGGGGTGTGAAGAAGTATATTTTTTTAATTGTTTTTTTTTTTTTTTTTTTTCTTCAATTTTTATATATAAACAGTAGACTACCAAAAATACCCTTATGAAATGAAGAGTGTGAAATGCACGCGGGGATCATTTGTGCAAAAAAAGAAGAATTAATGGTTAATTTGACAGAATTGATGGAAATGACCATTGTTGCCAATAAAATTTGAAATAGGGACTACACTGCCAAAAACGAAAAGATATATCATCAACCGGCAGTAAGTGCAAAAGATAGGGACCATTTGTGCAAAAAAAGCCAACTAAAAATTAACAAGCTCAAACAAATATGGAACCCATGCTTTACTACATTTTTACTCAAGACCGACTTTTCGAGATATGTTTAGTGAAGAACTCAAGCAACCTCAAAAGATGTTTTCTGGAAACGAAGTCATCCAGTGGAACATTGATGGAATGATTGTACATCAAATTCTCCAACTCATTGGAGAGATGACAATGTCATCTAGTGCTTTTAATGTTAGAAGAAATAATGATAAACAAGCCGCCATAAATCTTGTAGTTGGCTTTATAGGTCAAATTAAAGATTGGTGGAATAATTATCTTTCTCAAGAACAAAGAGATAAAATTTTAACTGCTGTCAAAAACGAAGGAGATAATCCGTTAGATCCTACTAAACAAGGTGCAGTTAACACCCTTATTTTTACAATAATCAAACACTTTATTAGCGAACCAGTAGCCTTTTTAGAAATATCTTCTCAACTCTTCATGAACCTAACTTGTCCAAAATTAAAAGATTTTATGTAGTACAAAGACATCATTCCTCAAAAGGTTATGATGCGTGAAGACTGTAATTCAGCATTTTGGAAAGAAAGATTTATTGCAGAACTTCCAAAGTTGTTTGCCGAAAAGGTTAGAAACGCCATCAAAACCGAATATTCAATGCTTCCATATAGTGCTATAACTTATGGAGAGCTTATCTATTTTATTAACAAAGAAGGTCTCTCTCTATGTAATTATTTAAAACTTAAAGTAAAAATTAAATCTAACAAACATGATGGAAGAAAAGAACTTGGTTCTTTTTGTGAATAATTTGGATATGAATGTATCCAATCATCTTCAAGATCTCATTAAACAAAAACAATTATTTAAAAACAAGAAACCATTCTAGTGAAAGAATGATACCCCAGAATATTACAAAAAAACAAAAACATCGGCGAAAATTTTAAAAGGGTTTTAGAAGATATAATTACAAAAAAGGTCCCTTCGAGATCCTTCCAATACAACTTGTTGGAAGTGCTAGAAGAAGGGTTATTATGCGAACAAATGCCATTTGAAAGGAAAAATCAATAATTTCCAAATTGATGATGAACTAAAAAATCAATTACTAAATCTAATCAATTCTTCTAATTATTCAGATTCTGAAGATGTCATCTACAATGTTCAAGAAGATTCTGATTTTAGCAACGAATCACTTTCTTCTCAATCTTCCAGTTCTAAAAAATTTTGTAATAGCAAAAATAATTGCAATTGTGATACAAACTCTATCAATAACCTAACTATCGAAAAAGAACTAATCCAAGAAATTATTGATCAAATTCAAGACCTTGAACTCAAATAGAGATTCAACCAGCTCATTTCTCCAGAAAAAGATAAACCTCCTCAAATGACTTGCAATCTTAATGAAATTTTGAAGAAATTCAAACAACCTAACAAAATTTCTTCTAGTCAAGATTTGTGTGGAGAGGTTAATTAAATAAAAGGTCAAATTACCCATCTTGAGAAACAATTGACAGATCTTAAGGTTGAAGTCTCTATTATCAAAGTTTACTCAGCTTCCTTTGATAAAGGAAATGCCAAAATTACATCTTCTTCATCATCAAGTTCCTTGAGTTCTTGTGAAGATAAAGGTTCTAGTCAAATTCCTCTAACCTCTCAAAATGATGACAAAACCATGAATATCATCAGCCAAATTCATCTGCAAAAATGGTATACCAATGCAACAATAATCATTAATAAAGATTACAAAATTAAAACCAAAGTTCTCGTCCCTACAAAATATTTTGAAAAAACTACTGAAAACCTTTATGGAGCAGACGGTAAAAGTCTCAACATCAAAGCTCATGTTTGGATCTAACATCCATATCAAGATTTTTAGCTTGTATATCTAAACATAAAGATTTCATAATTGCATCATCAGATAGATCCATATAAGAAATATCACATTCAATCACCATAAAAATGGTTGTAAAATATACATTTTTAGTTGTTGATTACATTCAACGACCAAAATCAATTGGTCGTTCGTTGGTTGGCAAAAGGGTGTTGGCGATTGTATTCAACGACTACAAAAGGTTTGGTCATTAAATATAATGTTTCAGCAACTAAATAACTGGTCGTAAAAAGTTTGTATTGACAACCGATTCTTTTTATCTCTACCACTTATTTGGTTGTTGTATCAAACATTTTTGTCGTTGAAATATAATAAAAGCAACCAAATTTTAATTGCCTTTCATTTCAACAATAAAGTAAATGGTCGTTAATATTTAATAGTGACAACCGGCTTTTATTTCCCAATCACTTGTTTGGTTGCTGTATCAAATATTTTTGTCGTTAAAATATAATAAAAGCAACCAACTTTTAGTTGCCTTTCATTTCAATAACGAAATAAATGGTCATTAATATTTAATGGTGACTATCGATTTTTATTTCAACAACTGCTTGATTTGTCGTTGTATTAATTATTTTATCGTTAAATTACAATAAAAGCAACCAAAGTTTAGTTGCCTTTAATTTCAACAACAAAAAGATTGGTCGTTAATATTTAATATTGAAAATCGATTTTCGTTTCAACAAATACTTGGTTTGTCGTTGTATTAATTATTTTGGTCGATAAATGAATATTGAAGCAACAAGAATTTAGTTGCCTTCCTTCTTAACAACAAAAGAAGTAGTTGTAATAAGTCTATATTAATAAATGAATATTAAAATAACGAGAAATATTCTTGGCAAAAATAATATTCATGGCCCCATAACTTTCACACATTCACATTATACTACAAGCAAATCTTACCCACAACCATAAATAATTATAATAAGTGAAGGAAATAAATAACATTAACAAATTTCCATAGACCTTCAATCAATTAAAATATCACAATATCAACTATAACTATATGTCAATATCAAATGTTATGACTTAAACAAAGATTACACGGAGTTCAACCATTGGTATTCTCAATATAAAAACAAGAAATGTAGAGTTACAAACTATTGTCTTGATCGAAGAAAAATATATATCTATTACCACCGTTACCAAAAATAGTCAAAAACTCATTAATTATCACCATTTGAACCATTAGATGGAGAAGCATCATGTTGAATAGGCCACAAAAGAATCTCTTCAAGAATGCGATTTAAGAATATTTGCACAGATTTCAACTAAGAACGAAGATCTTGAACCCCTATTAGTCTGCAATGTCCAACTCTTATTGATTGACATTTCTTAACCTGTGAATGAAAAATAATAAAACGAACAAAAGAGTAAAAAAAAATTCATATTAACCAGTACAGAAAGAATAATCACAACTCACTAATCTAAAAACAGTTCTACAAGTCTGCCAATCACAAAGGCAAACAAAAATATGAGAAAAAAAAAGTAATCATTTAATACAAGAATTCTTACATGACTTGAACAGAGAATACAAGCTCCAATGGCTGTCCACAACAATGTAAGAGTAGGAGAAAAATATGATATTGATTTTTCTTATTTTAGAGCAAAGGAAAATAATGAGATTTGTGAACTTAGGTTTTCCAAATGTAACATGGAAAGATTTTGTAGTATTGGAGATTTGTGAAATTATCATATAAATTGATGATTCTTGATGCTAGTCACCTCCTGGCTATAGACTTCATCACGCAGTTCCTTTTTATGTTGTATGTACATGGTAAAACTCGGTCGTGTTTATTGTCGGTCGTGTTTATTGTCACGCATGTAAAAAAACTCGACCCGCCAACACGGACGTTGTCTATAAATAGGCAGTTCCCCCTCATTTGAGGAGGACAAAAAAAAAAAAGAACTTCAAGAGAATAAGAAACGAATTTCGTGATTTTCTCTCTAAATAACTAACAAGAATAAAGACATTTATCAATTGGCGCCGTCTGTGGGAAACTTGAAATTGAAGAGCCATGTCGAAAGGACGAGAAGAAGGCCTAGAATAGAGCATGCGAGACTTCTCAACCAGAGATTGCACGTAGGGAGGAGCACCTTCCGCATTCGCCACCATCCGACAAGTTATCGCTCTACAAGACCCGGATGTCTACAATCCCGGAGATGTTGCAGAGAATAGCACCACAACTCGCAGACAAGTAGAGGTACCGCCTCAGTTAACGAGGTTCCTCCTCGAGACAAAATACACCGGCCGCAGAAATTCTCCTACATTTGTGGAGGTACCACCATCCGGAGACAAGATAAACGCATGAGATAACATCCGCAAGTCGACCTTCAATACCGGTGAATTGGGAGACTATTCAATGAGAAAGTGGAAGAAGCAATCACACGTAGAAAGAGTAGGGGAGGTCAATTTCCATAAAGGAGGATCCGTTATCGAGGATGTGATGGGTGTACCTTTACCCGCGAAATTCAAAGAACCGATCGGAGAGTTTGATTTAAACTGGGATCCAATTGATCACATACGAACATTTGAAGACCGAGTAAGATTACATGGCTGGCCGACGCCATAGCGTGTAGAGCATTCCCCATGACATTGAGAAAAGATGCAAGTAAGTGGTTTGATACATTACCTCTGCGGTCTATCTCGTCATTTGTAGATTTCGCTAATAAATTCTTATCTGTTTTCTCTAGTAGCGCACGGAAAAGGAAGACGGCGATGGGGCTTATGCAAGTAACGCAAGATAAAGGAGAGTCGCTACGAGAGTATATGTCACGATTCAATCGTGCAACGTTGGGAATAAAGAATTTGCAGATGTCGTCGGTAGTCACGGCATTGCTGAGTGGATTAAGGAACCATGGCCTCCGCACCTGTCTCTCAAAAAAACCAGAGTCCATGACTGAGTTATTGAGACGAGGGGAGGAATACATTGATCAAGAGGAGATGTTGAGAGCAACGCAGCAATGATCGGGAGCAAAGTACGAAAGTGGGAACAGGAAGAGGCGGCGTGAAGAACATTTGACGAACCAGCGTAACACAAAGAATATGACTGAGTACAAATATCGACCGAGGCCTGAAGGGGTTAATGCAATCTCACAGATACAGTTGAACGCACCATTAACCGTTATCCTTCGCGAAATATCCACATTGAAGGAACTACAATGGCCAGAAAAGTTGAGATCTGATCCATCCATCAGAGAGAGGCGAAGTCGCCGGTGTGAATTTCACAAAGACCATGGTCACACTACACATCAATGCAGGACGCTACGGAGCGGTGGAACGCCTTATCTCGGACGGTCTGATAAAACACTTTGTTAAGATGACCGACCGTCGTCCCGAACAAAGAGGAGAGGACGATGGGAGGAAGAGAAGAGCAGGAGTAATACATGTCATTGTGGGCGGAGCTGCGAGTGGAGGAGATTCGAGAAACTCCAGAAAAGGTTATGCACGGTCGTTACATGTAAATTCTATTGTAGGCTCTAGCAGATTTGCCCAATCAGTCACTTTTGATGACGGAGATTTAGAAGGAGTATCCTTACCACACGATGACGCGTTAGTAATCACTGGAGACATAGCTGACTTTGATGTTAAAAGAGTACTTGTGGATACTGGCAGTGCGCAGCAAATGTCTTAAGCTGGGAAGCATTTAAGGGCTTGAAAATCCCGACCGACCGTCTGAGAGCTATAAACACCCCCTTGCAAGGTTTCGGAGGAGGGACCGTTATACCCGAAGGAATAGTAGATCTTCCGGTGGTCTTGGGGAGACATCCTAACTGTGTGACGTTGGTCACACCTTTCTTGATTGTTCGCACGCCGATGGCCTACAATTCTATTTATGGACGACCGATTATTAACTCGGCCGGTGCGATTATATCTACACAACACCAATGTATGAAATTTCCTACTAGCCGTGGAATTGGGATGGTCAAGGGAGATCAGTTGGCGTCGAGAAGATGCTATGTAGATAGCGTTCGGTCGGAAAATGATCACTCTGTGTTAACTATCGAGAAGAATGAATGTCAACAGGCAAAACGTTTTGAGCTAGCGGAGGAGGTAGAGGAGGTGGAATTGAAAGAAGGCAAAAAGGTTAAAATTGGGAGATCTATGAGTAAAGAAGATAGGGAGGAACTTCTGAGCATGCTTCGAGAGAATATTGAAGTCTTCGCATGGAGTACGGACGACATGCCGGGCATTGATCCTCGATCGCCAAAGACAAAGTTGAACAATATGCTGGCTACAAACCCGTAAAGCGGTGAAAAGGCATTTTGCACCAGAAAGACAGCAAGCCATAAAGGAGGAGATAGAAAAATTACTCAACGCAGGTTTTATCAGAGAGGTCGAGTATCCAGATTGGTTGGCCAACGTAGTTCTGGTGAAAAAATTGACTGGCAGATGGAGGTTGTGTATAGATTTTACTGATCTGAACAAAGCTCGCCTCAAGGATTGCTTCCTTTACCACGAATAGATGCGTTGATAGACGCCACGTCAGGTAAGAAGAGATTCAGTTTCCTCGATGCCTTTTCGGGGTATCATCAGATCTCCTTAGCGTCAGAGGATGCCGAGAAAACCTCTTTTATAACCGATTTTGGGACTTACTGTTACACGGCCATGCCCTTTGGATTGAAGAACGCCGGAGCTACGTATCAGCGCATGGTCAACAAGCTATTTGGTAGCATGATCGGTCGAACAATAGAGGCCTATGTAGACAACATGGTAGTACACAGCGACCAGGAAAAAGACCACGTGGAGGATTTGAGGGAAATTTTTCAAGTGGCGAAGCAAAGTCGCCTGAAATTTAACCCAGAGAAATGTACGTTCGATGACGACGGGTGGCAAATTCCTAGGCTTCATGGTGACTCAGAGGGGAATTGAAGCCAATCCTGACAAAATTCAGGCGATCATCAACATGGCTAGTCCCAGAAATAAGAATGAAGTACAAAGGTCGATCGCGTAATAGCGGCTCAATCGATTTATGTCCGGGTCACGACAAATGCCTTCCGCTTTTTGAGCCATAAAAAAGCAATGATTTCGAATGGACGACTGAGTGTGAAGAGTCATTAGCGAATTTGAAATCAGTACTACAACATCCTCCTATCTTAAGTAGACCAGCCACGCTGGGAAACGCTCAGATTGTATCTAGCCGTGTCTCAACATGCTGTAAGCTCAGTGCTTATAAGAGTTGAAGAAAAAATCGAGCGGCCAGTGTACTACGTTAGCCACATTATGAAAGATACAGAGTTACGGTACAATTTAGCAGAGCAGTTGGTCTTATGCCTGATTATTAGCGCAAGGAAGTTGAGGCCTTATTTCCAGGCACATCAGATTGAGGTGCTAACAAATCAGCCGCTGAAGCAGATTCTTCACCGGCCAGAGACATCCGGCCGATTAATGAAATGGGCAGTGGAATTGGGAGAGTATGATATAGAATTTAAGGCGAGGACTTCCATAAAGGGACAAGTGCTAGCAGACTTTATCGCCGAGTTATCACCAAGGCCAGGTGTCGGAGAAAACCCCCATGGATATTATTCGTAGATGGATCGCCCACCGTAGGGGGTCGGGGAGCGGAATTATCTTGATGAAACCAGACGGGAGGAGATCGAGATATGCATTAAGGTTTAAGTTTAGAGCCACTAACAATGATGCGTAGTATGAGGCGGTCATCCTCCCAAGCTTGAAGACGCATTAAAAATGGGAGCACGGTCGATTCAAGTGCATAGTGACTCCCGGTTGGTGGTTGGACAAATAAAAGGAGAATTTGATGCTAAGGAGGATCGCGACGGCCGCGTATTTGTTGAAAGTCGAGATTTACAACAACGTTTCAAGGAATTCGAGATTGAGAAGATAGCTCGGCGGATAATTCACGCGGGCCGGCGCGTTGTCTCGCTTAGGGTCGAATTATAACACCAATTGTTCGCATTCCTCCCCGCTCCGCACGATTACTGTAACCGAGCTTTATAACCATGATAGAGGTTGTGGGAATCGGGGCGACCTACATGGATGGATCCGTTGAGGGCTTACTTGACCGAAGATATCCAAAACCGAGGACCCGATCAAGCAAGAAGATTACGGATCATGCGGTACCGGATTTGTAATGATAGACGGTCACTTGTTCAAGAGGGGTTTCTCGACCCGTATCTAAAATGCCTCGATGCCAATAAAGGACATGTGATACTTATGGAAATACATTCAGGGATGTGTGGAAACCATCAGGGCGCAGGCATGCTGGCCCTTAGAGCCCTTCGGCAAGGATATTATTGGCCAACTATGAAATCGGATGCAAAAGAGCTAGTTCGAAGGTGTGACTCATGCCAGAGACACGCAAACCTTATTCATATACCGGCCGAGTACCAAACTACCGTGTTTGGCATATGCCCGTTTTTTCAGTGGGGAATCGACCTTCTTGGACCTTTCCCGATGGCTAGTCAGCAGAGGAAGTTTCTACTAGTTGCAATCGATTATTTCACGAAATGGGTAGCAGAAGCGCCGCTACAATAACGACCAAGAAGATACTGAGTTTCATTTGGAAGAACATTATATGCTGATTAGATACCATGAGTAATTGTATCAGATAATGGAAGGCAATTTGATAATAGGGAGTTTGAGCAATTTTGTAATAGTTACAAGATTGATCTGAGGAGAACGTCCGTTGCACACCCTCGAGCTAATGGTCAAGTAGAAGTCACTAATCGTACAATCTTATGGGATATTAAAACCAGATTGGAGAGTTATAAGGGGTCATGGGCGGAGGAGATCCCAAATGTATTATGGGCGTACCATACCACCCCGCGAGAGTCGACCGGGGAAACACCTTACCGATTATGCTTTGGTCTGGAAGCCGTAACGCCTATTGAGGTCTTGGAACCTTCACCGCGTATTATGGTCCAGCAAACGGATGTTGAGCTGCACAAGTCTGAACTCGACTGGCTCGAAGGAGTTAGACAAAAAGCATACACAAGGATGGTGAATTATAAACGGAGAACGGCTGCATATTTTGATAGAAGAGTGAAACAACGGAAATTTGAAGAAGGAGATTTGGTTCTCTCAGAACGCATCGCCGCGGTCATCGGTAGGGCAAGTTAGACCCCAAATGGGAGGGGCCCTTTGAAGTCATTCGAGAAGTGAAGAGAGGAACGCGTTGATCTAAAAAAAATCGGCATGGGAAAGCACTTAGCGAGACCATGGAATGTTGAACACCAAGAAGTATTACCAATAAGCATGTTTGACACTTGAGGAAACATTAGTAGGTGTTTGTCGTTTGTTGTTAGTCCTTTATTCTTTCCTTTGTACCCGCAACATTGTCTACATAAAGTGGAGGGAGACATATGATGAGGACGCTAAGGTTATGGCCGATAAGACCGACCAAACCCCAGTGCGGCCCCGATTCCTCTCAACCACCAAATTCATGTGTTATACTAAAGACTACGGTCCTGCACACATAAGACTACGGTAGGTGGGCGATAAGACTACGGTCATGTTCGCATAAGACTAAGGTCGAGCTTGTTAAAGATTACGATCGTCTCACATTCAAGACTACGGTCGAGCGCTCCAAAGATTACGGTCTTGAATATTTCGACTACGATCGAAATGTACTTAAGGCTCTGGTCTTTATGCGTGTAGGTACCTTTGATTATAAGATTATGATTGTGATCGTTGTGTTAAAAATCTTAATAAATAAAAATCATAGGAAGTAAGAAATTCATGTTTTGCCATAGTCAAAAACATATTCAAAATAAAGGACGTAGATCGCATGTTTTTGTAGCGCACGTTAAAGTGAATATCAAATCGATCCCAGACAAATCACAAGTATGTTTCAAAAAAAAATAGCAATACAAAAGTAAGGAGGTCACTCTTCGGAGTCATCATCGTCTTCATCTGCGGGTGGCATGAAGGGGGCGCCCGAGAAGTCAGCAGCTGGAAAGTGTTCGGCAAGCCATTCTCTGCTTTTCCTAAAAGCCATCTCTCGGCCGCGAACACCCACCATACCAACCGTCGTCATGTACTCTTCACTTTCCTTGTACTCCGCGATCGCGTTTTCCCCCTTCACTGTCAATTCCTGGGAGAGACGAGTGACTGAATCTTCCAGAGTTTGATTCTTGGCCATAGCACGTTGCAGCTGCTCTTCATACTCTTGAAGAGATTTCTCCTTATCAAGGAGTTGTAATTCTTGGTCATTGAAGGCAGCTGTCTTCTCGGCCAAGTCTTTGCGAAGATCGTGCAACTCTTGACTCTTCTCGGCCAAGGCACTGCCAATCTGCTCGATTTTTTCGGCCTGATCGCGCATTTTTCGGAAGGCTGCGTGTCGAAGGGAGAGCACTTGTAAGGAAGATAATACTGTTAAAAATAAGAAGTATAGAGAGTTAATGCATATCAAGAGTGTGCAGACAACGTACTCGTCGTTCTTCAACCATGATGGACCTTTCTAAACTCTCGGGTGACTTGTCCCTGCTAGCATCGATCACCTCCCAGTCTAGGCAAGTGGAAATCATCCGACAGTCTTCAGAAATCTTCTCTAACGGTCGGCGCATGTTGCATACCGGCCGGTGTGCAGAAGAGGGTGCGGTGGTGGAGACGGGAATTTCCGAGGTAGCGGCTGGTAGGGACACGGTCTGAATCATTGGAGAAGAATCAACCGGTACATTGTCTGCTGGACCAAGAGATCGTAAGCGGCATCGAGGAAGAAGGTGGATCGGTGGTCGATTCTCTCTCGGCGCCTCTTCTTTTGTGTTCGGGAGTTCCTTCTAGCCGACTCTTCCAGAAATTCCTCTGAGAATTTGTCGGTCGACATGTCTGAAAAGAGCGTACAGGTAGTTAGTCAAAAGAATTCATAAAAAATAATAATATATAGAAAAGGAGAAAGGTGGTGGGAGAATTTTTTTCCTACCATATGGACGACCCGATGCCGGCAGATACCGTGAGCATCGTCGGTTGTCGTTGTTCATCGACCGACCTAGAGAGTGCGGTCGCTCAGAAGATAATTAGTGAATCTATTTCCGGTTCGGATAGAATGGGGGTAGCGTTAAAATCTTCTAGGGGTGGGATACCCCAAGTTAAAGGAAAAGGGAATGTTCCCTCGGCCGGTTTGACGAAGAAGTATCTACTCTTCCAACCGCTGTTGGAAGTCGGACAATTGGGAATTTTGAAGTGTTCATGGGCGGGGAGACCCCTATCCCGATGAGAAAAGACAACAAAGCAGTCATAACGATCAAGTAGTTTCATTTCGAAAAGTAGACGAAACACATCGATCGATGGTTCTACACCTAGACGTAAGCATAGAAGCAAGTAATAATTCAACATTCTTAAAGCGTTAGGGACTAATTGTCCGGGAGAAAGGTGGAAGGTATGAAAAATTCTACCAAAAGGGATGTAGGGTAAACCTAAGCCCGGCCTTGAGACTATCTTGGTAGATGGCTATTTCTCCATCTCGACTGAGTGGAAGGTACTCGGTCGAACTAGGAGCTCGGTAAATATGTTCTCTACTAAGGAAAAAATGGTTGATTGTGCGTCTAAGTGTTGTTTTCGTGTATGTGCTCGGCTGCCTAGGGATGTTGCGAAGATTGGGGTTTGATGGGTCGTGAGTAGAGGGGAATTGTCGACCCGGTCGGTTCTCCCTACCACGTCTACGGTTTAGCCGCACCATTTTTGTTACACAGGTAAGTTTTGGATGACGGAGATATAAACCTTTATATAAATAAAGGGAAACGTGAATTTGAAAGGGGGAGAAGAAAAAGAGATGAAAAATATTAAGATAAGAGCAGAACCAGAGAAAGAAAAGACCTACCGGGTGTGTTTAAGCTGAGAGTTGGATTCAGGTAAAGGCTAGTGACTTCCGGTGCCGAATCGTCTGGATGATCAAGATGTTCGATGGATTCTAGAGAATCAAAAGAAAATTCGATCTCAGAAAGGGAGATAGCTTCTTGTTCGTCTGAAGAACTCTCTAAATTTATAACATTCATGAAAAGGGGGAAGACAAGGTTATAGTACGGGAAGTGGCTTAAAGAAAGGGAAATGACGTTTTGAAGTATTGGTGATAGATGATGTTGAGTTGAAGAGGGTAGAGATGATAAGGATTTTCAAAAAGTAACGGAGGGCGAAAATGGCGGCAAAATAAAGATGTAAGAGGCGAGGGTGACGACACTATTTCCCAGGACGGCGCCGCCCCTTCGGTCACTGTGCGCCTAGGGAACATGCGGAGTATTAATTATTGTGGTAGCCACGGAGCCATCCTCTGATTTGACAAAGCGGTCGATAAAATCCGGAAGATTCGTGATTAAGTGAGGAGGTTACTCGAAGAGGTTACTCTCAAGATAAACAATTAGTGTACTTGAGAGTGGGGGGCCAATGATGCTAGTCACCTCCTGGCTATAGACTTCATCACGCAGTTCCTTTTTTATGTTGTATGTATGGTAAAAACTCGGTCGTGTTTATTGTCGGTCGTGTTTATTGTCACGCATGTAAAAACTCGATCGCCAAATCACGGACGTTGTCTATAAATAGACGAGTTCCCCCTCATTTGAGGAGGACAAAAAAAAGAACTTGAAGAGAATAAGAAAGCGAATTTCGTGATTTCTCTCTCTAAATAACTAACAAGAATAAAGACATTTATCAATTCTGCTCAATTTGGGCTACAAGATTTTGGTATTGTATAAAGATTTTGTACTTATATATGTATGTATGCGTGTGTTTTATTGTATCGGGCACGCACTTAATTGCCAAAAAAAAGAGAAAATATAAAAAAAATCCACTTATATTGTATAAAAGAAAGAATAAAAAAAATTAATTATCACTGCACTTGTTTCAAATTAATGCTGAACCCATGTTATGCTTAAATCTAAATACACACTATTTAACTAACTCAAAATTCGATTGTATATGATTCATTGTCAACAACAAAGCATATCATTTAGTTGTTGAAAGCGATTTTTAATGAACATGTTTATTGGTTGTGAATAGTATTTTTTAACGACCATCTAATATAGTTGACAAATATTCCTTTTAAAGACAAAAAATATTGGCTGTAATTTTTTATCACTTTTAACGACTAAATTAAGATGGTCGTTCATTTATTCTAACTACAACTAATTATTCGGTCGTCACATATATTGTTTCGTCTTTTATTGTTTTGGCTCCACACATATAACGACCAGCTTTAACTTGGTCGTAGAACATAAAACATTTACAACTAAGGTCGGGGTTGTTAAGGCTCATCTCCAACTTACTCAATATACAATTGTTTGTGACTCACTACAGTGGCGGAGCCAGACTTTTGAAGTTGGGGGGGTCCCAAATAGGGGTGGGCCGGGGAGGGCTCTCGGGGTTTGAGGCGGGCGCCCCTAATTTTTTTTTTTTTTTTTCTCAAACTACAATTACTGAACTTATTCTTATGATAATCTAATATTTTTTTTAAGTCATAGTATTTAAAAAACTTACAAGAAGCCATTGTACAAAAATAGAATCTATATCTATTTTATCTAAAATTAAGCTATGTAGTTGATGGACACAAATTTAAACCCTTTTAATAGTGTTATATACAATTATTATTTGAACATATATGTATTAACAAGCAAATATCTTTATTAATTTTGTATTATCATTTGAGGAATGGGACAATCATTTGTAATTTTGTATTATTAATTTTATTAGGCCAATAGGTCCAATTTTCTTACATTAAAAGTCAGTTTGGTCTAATTTATGAACTAGTTTATTTGACCAAAATGACTTATTTAATAAAAAAAATAGTTTATTTGACCAAAAAATTTGCCCTAGTAGTATGATATTTTTCTACTATTCTTTGTCAAATAAACCATTTCGGTCAAATAAACTAATTTTTAAATTATACCAAACAAACTCTAATTAATATTGGGTCAATGGATCCAATTGATATCTGTTAAACTGATATTAAGTAAAAGTTAAATTATATATTAAAAAAATTAAAAAAATTAAAAAAAAAAAAACACCCAAAAAGTTGGGGGGTCCAGGTCCCTCCTGGGACCCCCCAACTCCGTCCATGACTTACTATTTATGACTAAAGATTTATTTTGGTCGTTGATAAACATTTTGTAACGATCATATTTATTTGGTCGTCAAAACATTAGTTGTTAATTCTCATTTTAGCCACTACAAGAAATATAGGATTAACAACCAATACTTTGGTCATTACAACATTTTTCTGGCTAACTCAAAATTTGATTGTATAGGATTCATTATCAGCAACCAAGCATGTCATTTAGTTGTTGAAAATGATTTTTAATGGCCAAATTTATTGGTTGTGAATAGTATTTTTAACGACCATCTAATATGGTTGACAAATATTTCTTTTAACGACCATCTAATATTAGTTGTAATTTTTTTTATCAATTTTAACGACTGAAATAAGATGGTCGTTAATTTATTCTAAATACAACCAATTATTCGATCGTCAAATATATTGTTTTAGTCGTTGGTTGTTTTGGCGGGTTTCAATATTTTCTCGCCATACATACAATGACCATCTTTACATTGGTCGTTGAACATAAAAAAATTTACGACTAATATCATGGTAGTTAAAGCTTATCTCCAACTAGCCCAAAATATAATAGTTTGTGACACACTATTTACGACTAAATATTTATTCTGGTCGTTGATAAACATTTCTAACGACCATATTTATTTGTTAGTTAAAAAAATAGTTGTTAATTTTCATTTTTCTTGTAGTCGCCAGTTACCGAGCTTGAGACTGAATGGGGGAGAATTCGCCACGCTTGATGAGTGCATTTCAAATATTTTCTCCCCTTTTCGAAAGGATGACGATCCCTTCAATTTTTTAAATAAAAAATATCAAGTTTTGAGTGAATTTTACTTCTTGTCTCAATCAATCTCAAAATCAAGAATTTGGTATGAGACCATTCTTAAAGTTACTAAATCAGCAATCATTTCTCATACTCCAAATAAACCAAATGCTCATTGGATTGATTTTTCAAAATCAAAATTCTCCATGTCCTTACTCTTACAGATTGGAACCAACATCCTTGGGAGACCAAATCATTCTCAATGAAAAATGGGCAAAAATCTTCATTCTCATATCAAGACTACATCAAAGCCTGATACAATGTGTTGTTTTTTAGACCCTCAAGTCATTCATGATTCATTCGTTTTTACCACAACTGTCAAAAGGTTTTTCCAAAATGGTTTCAGCAATGGTAGATCTATTTTTGAGCTACCAGTGAAATCCTTTCCAATCGTGTTTTAGAGGGATTCAATTTATATCAAACAAAAGGAGTCAATTTTACCCTTCAAGAAGATCTACTTTTTCTATTTTGCAAAACTTTTAAGGTTGCATTGATTTTTTGTTGGAATTTTCAAATTTTTTCCAACTCAGATGAGGCATTCTCTTTCAAAAGATTTGTAAAGAGATGTAAAGTCAAATGGTGGGATGAATTTAATGAATCAAATGCTTGTTCTAAGGCAATTCAATCATGGATCGATCAACACAAGGTGAATCAAAAGAAGGACAAAGCAAGTTCAAGCATCTATTCTCAAAGTGATTTTCTCACAAAGAAAAGAGCGAATTATGGCACAATTGGCGAAATGCTCCAATCCAGAAGAATTTGCCATTCTTATCCACAAAGCTGCTTCAATGGCCGAAGCCGATCAAGTAAAGGATCTGCTGCTGCTTCTGATGCACGATCAGTACCTGATTTTGAACAAGATAACGAAGATGACTGTTTAGGAGCAGATTTCTTCGAAAAGTAATAATTATTGTCCCTTTTAATCAATACAGAAAATTGTGGACAATGATTATCTCTTTTCAAAAAACAAATAGTGCTTAATAGTGAAAGCAAACAGTTCCCGCAATTATCGGTAAAAAAAAAAAAACAAACAGTACTCAACAGTGAAAGCAAACATTGTGCACACAATTATCATATTACTTTTCCAAAAGGCAATTATCAAAGATTCTTCAATCTAGTTTCAAATCCGAAATTCAAGTCCGGATTATCTATAAGAAGATGAGTCTTCTCTCTTGTTTAGGCAGAGTGTATTTTACCCTAAGCTTTTCATATTTCATAAATATGAAAGTATGAAATGTTTCCATCATACATTTTCAATTATGTATTTTCAGTCAAGTATTTTCAATCTTTGAAAATGGCTTACAATTATGTCAACTATTGTTCAATAAAAGATTTTCATCAATATATTTATCAAATTACTGATTTTTGGCAAATTGTTTCTATTTCATATGATTTTCATTTACCTCATTTATATACAAATGATGCAACAAGGCAACTCAAAAAACTTATTGTTCACAACCATCTTTGTCAATTCAAGTCTTATCCAAGAGGTCATTCACCTCCTAAACAAAAACTAGATCCCTAAAGAGTTTACCCTCTAGTCAGAGGTTCTAGCAAAAGCAGAGTCTTAAACCAAGCTATTCAGCAAAAGCGTCTTTGAGCCACTTTGAAAAACTAGATCCCTCTCTCCCACTAAAAGAGTTTATCCTCTTGTCAGAGGTTCTAGCAAAAGCAAAGTTTTAAACAAACCATTCAACAAAAGCGTCTTCAAGCTAGAAATCACATAAAGAAATAAAATTTCTCCATATTGGATTAGTTCAAGTTGTCGTGAAACCCCTATTTAGGCTAGGATTAGTTCAAGTTCGCTTCTCTCAATTCTTGAATCAAACATTGAAAGTGGTCCAACTTACTTTAATTTCTTTCCAAAATTTTCGATGGATCTATTTGATGACGCAATTATGAAATCTTTATGTTTAGATATGCAAGCCAAAAATCTTGATATGGATGTTAGATCCAAACATGAGCTTTTGTTAACTTATATTTGATGTTGAGACTTTTATCGACAGCTCCATAAAGGTTTTCAGTAGTTTTTTCAAAATATTTTGGAGGGACGAGACCCTCTCTAATACAGTTTTGGTCCGCTCCTGAATTGAGAAGAACTTTGGTTTTAATTTTGTAATCTTTATTAATGATGATTGTTACATTGGTATACCATTTTGTAGACGAATTTGGCTGATGATATTCATGGTTTTGTCATCATTTTGAGAGGTTAGAGGTATTTGACTATAACCTTTGTCTTCAGAAGAACTCGAGGAACTTGATGATGAAGAAGATGTAAGTTCGGCTTTTCCTTTATCAAAGGAAACTGAGCAAGCTTTGATAATAGAGACTTCAACCTTAAGATCAGTCAGATGTACAAGAGGACTTCTCTATTATCCATTTCTTATTTTTCGTTCACTCCCCCTTCTTGCAAGCCTTCAATCTAAAATTGGTATCAGAGCCATGTTGAAGTCGTACTAACAAACGTTTGAAACCTAGTTTGAAAAAAAAATGTCTCAAAGTTGGGGAAACGTTTGTCAGCCCTATAAACTCTGAAGCGTTGGTTAGCCGAGGTTAGGTGGTCCCTTTGAGTTTGGGTGGTCCCGTCAGTCAATCTACAGACAACACTTTCCCGAAGAAAGGTATCAAATATTTGTTATCATGTCTTGGCATAGGTCTTGGTTCAATAGGTCTCGAAGCATGCGAGGGTTTACTATGTGAAGATTTATTCAATAATAATTCTGAAGAAGATTTAGATAATCAACAAGAAAATCTCAATATGAGAGAAATTCAAATAGTAGAAATTGAACAACAACTTCAAAACTCGTGAATCCCAAACATAGATCAAAAGACTATTTATCAACTAGGAAGATTTGATTTCAAACAAGATTATGCAATAAAAATTTGGGAGCAATCTATCTCATTTAGACAAGATACGAATACATTAAAGTTATTCTCAAAAGAATCAATTCTTAATCATAGGAAGAAATATAAATTTCTCCATGTTGGCTTAGTTTAAGTTGTAGTCAAACCTTTATTTAGATTAGGAATTGATGTTTCGATATTTCTTATTCTTAGAGTTAAAAAACATTCAAAATTCTCAAATTCTCTACTTTCTGTTTTAGAATCAAATCTTGAAAGTAGTCTTGTCCGTTTCATTGCTATCCAAATTTCTCTATGGATCTCTCATGATGCAATAATTAATTCTTTATGCTTGGATATTCAAGCTAAGAATATTGAAATGGATTGTAGATCCAAAGCAATTTGTATCATTTACTGTATTTATTACAAAGTTATGAGTACAACTATGAATCCAAAAGCTTTAAAATCCTCCCCCCAAAAAGGAGACTATCTTAATTGAGATTAATTCTCTTCATTCAAATGTTGCTATTCCCAGAAGATTTACTTGGGATCAAGTAACTCAAAACTCTCTCGAGGTTTGAAAATGAACATCCTCCTCAAAGGAAACTTCCAAAAACAGAGTTGAACAAAATCACTTAAATGCCTAATGGTAGCGTGCAAATCCAATTTGCCTCTTTGTCAAGACATTCTTTTAGTTCTTCTCCCAATTTTGAAGTTTTCAGATCTTGCAAAAAACCAGGATCTTCTGAAAAATTCAAATGAGTAGATTTTTCTCCTAATATTCCAAAAACTCATTATTCGGACTGTGACAAAGATTCGAGTCACAACAATTTTTCCAAATCCCCAACTCTCTCAGATGTGAGATCTCAAAGAAATCAATTGAATGTTATCTCTTCATCTATCGATTGAAAAAGGGAATTCAAAAAAGATAAAGATCCAATTGTCAAAATTTTTCAAAAACCATCAAGAAACTTCACTCTAAGGAAGAACTTGATCTTCGCTGGGAAGAGTTTTACTCATATCCAGAAGATATTATTTTCTTCAAATGCGCTTATCTTAGAGTTTTTAACCAAAAACCAACAATAAACAATACTCATGATAAATCAAAACTCTGAAAAACCACTTCGAAAATACTTTTTAATTAGTTCACCCTCATCTCAAAGAAATTTGTATTCAAAAAGGAGAAGATTAGTGAGAAAGGTGAAATTGAAAATCATACGATTAAAGATATCAAAAATATTCAGCAACAAAATAATTATACAAATGTTTTGCTACACTCTGTGGCAACTCAACTTAATCAAATTGATCACCAAAAAAACCTTTGAAAAATTGAGAACATAAAGAAAAGGGGAAAGAAAAAGTGTCAAATCATCCTTTAGTCCGAAACACTCTTTTCAAACCAAACAAAGGAAAAGTTAATTTTGGAGCAAGTTCTTCGGATATCCTCGTTGAAATTGCTAAGCAATTAAAAAATAAAGAATCGACAAGGAAGATTAATGTTATCAATTCAATTTATGAAATTCAAGATCAATTTGAAGAACTAAAAATCAACAAACAGAAACAAGGAAGGTATGGAACTCATGCCTTACCCGATTATTACTCAAGACCTACTTTCTCGGATATGCTTGGTGAGGAACCAAAACAACCTCAAATAATGTTTTCAGGAAATGAGGATATCCAATGGAATAATGATGGGATGATCATACATCTTATTCTCCAAGTAATTGGTTGAATGACTATGGCATCCAGTGCCTTTAGTGCTAGAGGTAATAACGACCACCAAGTTGCCGTCAACCTTATTATTGGGTTTGCCGGACAATTAAAAGATTGGTGGAATAATTATCTTTCTCAAGACGAAAGAAATCAAATTCAATTTGCTGTTAAAAATGAAGGAGATAATCCTACAGATCCTACTACCCAGGATTCTATTAACACCTTTATTTTCACAATAATCAAGCACTTTATTGGTGAACCAACAACCTTTCTTGAAACATCGTCTGAACTCCTGAAGAATCTATCCTGTCCAAAATTACAGGATTTCAGGTGGTACAAAGACATCTTTCTTCAGAAGGTTATGATGCATGAGGACTATAATTCACCTTTCACGAAGGAAAGATTTATTGCAGGACTTCCAAAATTGTTTGCCGTAAGAGTTCGAAATGCAATCAAAACTGAATATTCAATAATTCCATATAGTATTTTAACATATGGATAGCTTATCTGTTCGAGTCTTCCAATAATTCTCTTTCGTAAGAGTTTGTAATGACTTAAAGCTCAAAGCAAAACTTAAATCTAACAAACAAGAAGGAAGAAAAGAACTTGGTTTTTTTTCCTGAACAATATGGATACGAACGTATCCAACCTCCTTCAAGATCTTATCAATAAACAAAAAAAACTTTTTAAAACAAAAGGATCATTTTATCAAAAAAATGTTCCAGACTACTATAAGAAAAAAAAGAAAATTTCAAAAGGGTCATAAAAGAAATTCATTCAAGAAGAACCCTTCCAAAGAACCCTCTCACACAACCTGTTACAAGTGTCAGAAAAAGGGACACTATGCAAATAAGTGCCCTTTGAAAAGAAAAATCAATAACCTTCAAATTGATGATGAGCTTAAAAAACAATTATTAAATTTAATCAAATCTTCAGATCTCTCAGATTCTGAAGATGTTATCTTTAATCTCCAGAAACACTCTGACTTTAGCGAAGAGTCTTTTTCTACTCAGTCTTCTAATACAAAAAGAATTTGTAACTATAAAGATAACTGCAATTGTGATATTAATAACTCCATCAATGTCTTGACAACTGAAAAGGAATTAATCCAAGAAATTATAAATCAAGTTCAAGTCAATGTCTCCTTGGGAAACCTATAATCTTGATGAAATACTTAAGAAATTCAAGCAAACTAACAATATTTCTTCTAGCCAAGACCTTAAAGGAGAGGTTAATCAAATGAAGAGTCAAATCTCAAGGCTTGAAAAACAATTGACGGATCTTATGGTTAAGATTTCCATTATCAAAGCTTGCTCAACTCCCTTTTATAAAGGAAAAGCTAAAAGTTTCCTCGTCCTACTCTCATAGTTCCTCAAGTTCTTCGAAAGACAAAGATACTAGTCAAATTGTTCTTCAAATTCAAACTACTCAAGACCAAACCATGAATGTCATTAGCCAAATCCGACTGCAAAAATGGTATACCAAAGCAACAATAGTTATTAATAAAGAATTCAAAATGAAAACCAAAGCTCTTCTCGATTAAGGTACAGATCAAAACTGTATTAGAGAAGGGCTTGTTCTTAATAAATATTTTGAAAATACCATCGAAAACCTTTATAGAGCAAGTGAAAAAAGTCTCAATATCAAATACAAGTTAACAAAAGCTCATGTTTGCAATCAAAATATTTACTTTAAAAGCAGTTTTTATCTTGTCAAAGACTTTGATCAAGAAGTTATTCTTGGAACACCTTTCTTAGTTCAATTATATCCAATCACGTTGCTAAAACTGGATTAAAATCAAAATAACTCATCAAGAGATTTTCTTTGAATTTATCAATCCTCCCACTCTTAGAGATATTAATATTATCAAAGAACATACAATTACAAAAATAATTAATAGTATTAATATCAAGCAACAACATATAAGATATCTTAAAGAAGATATTAACTATCAAAGGATTGAGGAACAATTAGAAAAGACAAACTTTAAAGAACAAATCTCAAAAATAGACAAAGCTATTATAACATAAATATGTTCTTCTATCCCTAATGCCTTTTGGGAAAGAAAAAAAACATATCGTTATCCTCCCTTATATCAACAATTTTAATGAAAGACAAATACCAACTAAGGCAAGACCGATACAAATGAACAAAGAACTTCTTGAGGACTGGTACAAAAGAAATCAACGATCTCCTAGAAAAAAGGCTTGATCAAACAAAGCAAATCTCCTTGGAGTTGCGCTGCCTTTTATGTTAATAATCAAACTGAAATTGTGAGAGGAGCCCCTCAGCTTGTCTGCCGTAAAAAAAGGATCTTCTCAATAGACTCCTTAATGCAGCAATTTTCTCTAAATTTGATCTCAAGTTAGGATTGTGGCAAATTCAAATTGATGAGAAAGACAAATATAAAACTGCGTTTAATGTCCACTTTCGGATAATATGAATGGAATGTCATGCCTTTTGGGCTAAAAAACTCCCCCTAAGAATTCAAAAAATTATGAATGATATCTTCAATTCTTATCAAACTTTTTTCAATTGTCTATATTGACGATGTACTTATTTATTCCAATAATATCGAACAACATCTTAAACATCTTCAAATTTTTCATTCAATTATTAAAAGAAATGGTCTAGCTGTTTCTGAGAAAAAGATTGTCCTGTGTCAAACTAAAATCAAGTTTCTAAGACATGAGATCTTCAAAGGTACTATTACTCTAGTCAAGCGTAGCCTTGAATTTGCCAATAAGTTTCCAGACCAAATTATCGACAAAACCAGACTCCAAAGATTCTTAGGTTGTGTCAATTATGTCTCATATTTTTTTCCAAACATTAGAAATATTTGTGAACCTTTTTATCAAAGACTTCGAGGAAATCCTCCCCCATGGTAAGAGACAAACATATTGAAATAGTCAAAGTCATTAAACAAATTGTTAAAACTCTGCCATGCCTTAACATTATCAATCCTAATGCCTTCCTTATAGTTGAAACCAATGCGCCAAATATCGGGTATGGATGAATTCTCAAACAAAAGATCAACGACAAAGAATGGTTTGTCCGATATCATTTGGGTATCTGGTTGGGATCTCAGAAAAACTATTTAACCTTCAAAACGGAATGCCTTTCTATTGTTCAGAATTTCAAGATGATTTGATCAATAAAACATTTCTTGTCAAAACTGATTGCAAGGCTTCAAAAGGAAGTTATAAAAATATGTGAAAATTCTTGTTCCAAAACAAAATTTTGCCAGATGGCAAGCAATCTTTTCATGTTTTGATTTTCCAATTGAATTTATCAAAGGAGAGGATAATGATTTACTAGATTTTTTAACAAGAGAATTTCCACAGGGAAAAAATGTTCAAGAAATCGGCAAAGGAAGAACCCCTGAGGATTTTCTCCTCGAGAGTTCTAGTTCTCAAAAATCAACTGAAGCATTTTCGTCACAAAAATCAAAAGGCCTTTCCATCACCTCAAATCCTTTCACGGTCCTTGGAACCTTGCCAAATCTTTCTCAAAAATGCCAAAGTCCTTCCAATTATAAAGACGCAGTTAAATTAGACTTCAAAAATCCAACCAAACCAAAATCAGGAAAATTACCTGAAATCAACAACCAAAAATTCCAATACTTTGTTAAGGAAACTGCTTTGCTAGTTGCCGAACTCGAGTTTGAATGGAGAGACTTTGCTACGCTTGACGAATGCATTTCAAACATCTTTATCCCCTTTTGAAAGGATGATGATCCCTTCAACTTTTTCAATGGAAAATATCAAGTTCTTAATGAATTTTACTTTTTCCCTCAAACAATTTCTAAATCTAGAATGTGGTATGAAACAATTTTAAAATTTACTAAAACTGCAATTGTTTCTCATACTCCAAACAAGCCAAATACCCATTGAATTGACTTCTCAAAAATCAAAATCTCCAGGTTGTAACACTCTCTGATTGGAACCAACATCCGTGGGATACCAAGTCATTCTCACTCAAATTGGTCAAAAATCTTCTTTCTCGTATCAAGATTATATCAAAGCTTGGTATAACGTTATACTCTTCAGGCCCTCAAATCATCCTTGTCAACCACAGCTGTCCCAAAACCTTTCCAAAATTATTTCAACAATGGTGGATCTATTTCAGAGCTACCATTAAAATTCTTCAAGTCGCGTGTAAGAAGGATTTCAATTATTTAAAACAAAAGGCATCATTTTTTCTCCTCAAGAAGATTTGCTTTTTCAATTTTGTTGAACTTTCAAAGTCGCCTGGATTTTTTGCTGGGATTTCCATACTTTTCCCAATTGAAATGACCCTCTCTTGCAAAAGAATTTTTAGGTGATGTAAAGTCAAATGGTGGGAAAAGTTCACCGATTCAAATGCCTATTCTAAAGCAATCTAGTTGTGGATTGATAAGCAAAAGGTTCACCAGAAAAAGACAAAGCAAGTTCAAGTTTCTCCTCTCAAAGTAATTTTCTTGCTGAAAAAAGCAGAATTGTGGCGTAAATGGTAAAATGTTGTGACCAAGAAGAATTTACTCTTCTTGCCCATATGGCACTTCAATGGCACCAATAGAATCAAACAAAGGATCCCTCAATGCTTCTGAAACGGGGTCGGTTCTCGATTTTCAACAAGACAACGAAGATGACCAACTTGAGAAAGATTATTGTAGCTCAATTATTGACCAATATGAAAAAGATTATTGTTGCTTTAATCAATACTTTACTTCCAGCAGTGGACAATAATTATTTTCAAAATTTCTGGTCTCAAAAGTCAAAAGATCTACAGTACCTCCTCAAAAGCAGCAAAAGCAGGTTAAAACTTTCTCAAAAGCAGCAATTGACAAAAGCACTCACATGCATCCACTTTCTCAAAAGCAGCAAAAGCACTCACGTCCAGAAGTTACACTAGCTCAAAGATTCCTCAAGCATTCTGAAGTCCGTGTTTCAAGTCCATGCTGGCCTATAAGAAGAGGGGATGTCTCTCTTATACGGTAGAGTGAAAAAAATTCAATCTTTAAATTTTCTTTGTGTCAAAGTGTAATGTTTTCTTTTCTTTCAGCAAGTATTTCAACTATTGTAATTGATTGTAATTCAAGAAATGAGACCTTCAAAATCTCATATATATATATATATATATATATATATATATATATATATATATATATATATATATATATGTAGAAAAGTGCGAAAAGATAAACTCGACTACTTTGGCGTAAAAGAGTCTATCTTAAGGTTAGGTTTGCAAAGATCTACTTAATGCGGAAGTCTAATCCTAATAATTCTTTTATTTTTAAATAAAAATCTATAAACTGACTATCTTGTTCTAAAGTCTTGTTTGTTACTATTTCTTTTAATTCTTCGATTCTTTGTTCTAAAAGAGTTATGTCTTTATTTTGATAAATAATAGTTCTTTCTAACAAAGATGAGTCTACTTCTGGGTATCGTCTAAATTTTAAATCTAATAATTTATAATTTGTACCTGTGCTTTTTCTTACTCTTTTTAATTCTCTATCTGTTTCTTCTAACAGGAATTTTAATTCTTGGAGAATTTCTGAAGGTAATTCAATTTCTTTTTCTGGATTTGAACTGGATGTTGAAAGGGTTCATGAAATTTTTTGTTATTTCAAAAATTTGAACTTAAATCGTACTCAATACTTTCCTTTTCATAATTTCCTTAAACATTTTAATAAATCGAAATATATATATATATATATATATATATATATATATATATATATATATATTTCATTTCACCACCACCTAAGACATATTAACTTTAACGTGATTCCTTTCAATAAGGGTTACCCGAGGCACTACCTTAAAGAATTCCTAAATTAAAAATTTTCCCTTTTCTAAAAGATATCATGTGCTCCCTCCGGCCAACAATCCTTAATTATTTGGGTCACTCAGGTTTAATTTAGAAACAGTACGACTTCTAATAATCAAGTTATACTCTTATAATATGCATAGGATGAAATGAATTATACATTATCAACAATTCATATAAACATTACATATTTTTTCGAAAAAATAAACAACATATTTTTTGGAGATTCATTAATACATTCTAAAGAAACTACTACTAAGGATTTCCCTTTCGGGAATTCCCTTTCGGGAATTCCCTTAAAGATTTGAAATAAAAAGGAAGAAAGTATGTACCTATAACAATTTACAGACTCCTTCTAATTTACAATTTGGATTGAGAATTTTTCTGAATAAGGAAAAGGTTTTAAGATGTTAGAGAGCAAGGGGTGTGTATGATGCAAACACTTGTGTTTTTCTTGCCTCTTACAAATGAAAACACTCTTTCTTATATAGAGAAATTCTTGGGAGCAAAAATAAGAAACAAATCTAACCAAATCTAAAAGTCGATTCTTCTTTTTCAAAAGTCTTTTGTTCTGGCAGAAATTTCTTCCTTCTTTTGACAAGCGTTTCACCGAGAAACTTCTGGTCAAAAGGTTGGTTGGCATCTTCTTGCCTTTTCAAAAGTCCTGTCTCCTAAAAATTTCTTTGTCTTGGCAGCATTTGTCTGGAAAAGCATCTTCTTTTTTAAAGCATCTGTCTTTATCAACTTTATAAAAATCTGAAGAGCATCTTTAAAAGTTCTGACAAAATTGGAATCTTTCTTTCTGAAAAGCCTTTGTCTGAAAGCGTTTGTCCTGAGGAATCTTTCTATGTGTCAAGGTTATGCAGAGCTGTTGGGGATAAGGACATCCCACAATCTGAATGGTTACATGCATCCCTTTCATCTTCATTTCTGTCTTCGTTACTACATCCTTGAAATGAATCTTCTGGTTCATGGTTTCTGTCTTGCTGACAATGATTTTTTTTTCTTTACTACCTTCTCTTTTTGCAATGATCTTTTCGAGTGCTTCTTCAATAATAGCATCAAGATTCTTTTCATTATTCTTTTTATTTTTCTTCTTCTTTTTTATAACTTTTCTTTTTAATGTTTTTGGACTTTTTTGGAGTTCTTAGATCTGGGAAAGGAGTTTTTCTATTGAAATGACATCATGTTTGGATCTTGACTGTCTTGAAGGATTTCTTTTCCTATGCTAGTTTGGGTATCTGAATTCTGAGATGGGCTTTGAGAGTAATTTACTAAATAATTGAATTTGCCACTAGGCTGGCCAAGAGTATCCCAGATTTGGGTCTTTTCTAAATCTTTTGTAGGAAAATCAACAGTTCCTGAGTCTGTCGAGCTTTTGGCAAGTCCACAGCCATCAACGGATTTGAAAAGTCTTTACCAGTTACAGTTTGTACTAGACTAGCTATTGACTTGTTGGGCTCAATAGTACCTTTCGGATAGACAAGTCTTAATTTAACAATTTCTTGTTCTAATGAAGAAATTTTCTTTTGTAAAGCTATTGTTTCTACTAATAAAGACTGATTAGATTCATTAATGATCTTGAAATTATTTTGCATGCACTCACAATGAGTACAAATTTTTTTTTGTTTTTACTGGGTGAAAAATCTAAAGGGGGGTCTTGAAAATTTTTCAATGAAGGTGAAACATAAAAGTTTAATCCTATAATCTGTCTAGCAAATCTAATGCTTCTTGATAACTTGAAAAAACTTTGTAAAGCGGGTCTTTAATATCTTTAATGCAATCTAAAACTTCTAACCATGAATGGAAAATACCAGGGTTCTTACATTTGACTACAACATAAAATTTAAATCTATTTGTATTTTGGTTGAAATGTTCTGATAAGGCATTTAAAGTAGCAAGAAAGTACTTCTAGTCTTTTGGGTTCTTGTTATAAGAAATCCAGAAGTTATCTAAAATGCATCTTTCTTCTTTTGAAATAGAAATATGAGGTAAAACTTTAAATGAAATGTTGCTAGAAGGAAAGCAAGTTAATTCTTGGTTACCAAATCTGATGCGTTCTTGATAAAATGGTCTGTTCTGACTACTAGAAGTCTGAAGTAAAGTTGTAGAAGCTAGAGAATTCCCAGGGGGAATTCTTGGTCTTAATGGAGGTCTTGATATCTGAAAAGGATCACAAAACAGTTAGCAAAATCAAAATTCTTTCGCAGAAATCATTCTACTTAAAATTTCTGCTGCTTTGTTATCTACACCTTATAATGTGTTCAAATTCTATATTGATCCCCGTATTTGTAATTCTATCTATGAAATTTAACCACCTTCTTCTACTGCTTTTCTTTGAATTTTTTTTCTAATTAAAATTTCTTTTTTAGAAATAATAAAAAGCTCAAAACTATCTAAAGCATAGTTTACTGCTAAGAATTTTGCGTCTATACTACTCAAATTTCCTTTTTCTTTATAATTTCTACTCTTATATCTACAAATTCTTTCTGTATTCTTATCTGCATATTTGTTTGGTTTACACAATAATACCGCTCCCCATCCTAAGTTACATCCATCTGTCTCAATTATAAGGTAATCTGTATCTAGGAGCATTGCTAACTCTGGTAAACTTCTTATTTTATTTTTAATTTCTTGAACTAATTTGACATCTTCTTGATTAAAATATCTTTGCCCTGTGGGTGATGTTTTAGAATACAAGGGTCCTGCGATTTTTCCTAAATCTTTGATAAATGGTCTAGCATAGTTTATTAATCCTAAAAATCTCTGTATCTGTTTTAAATCTTCTAATTTATCAGGAAATTCTAAAGCTTTTTGTGCTATGTGAGGTTGAAGTTTGATTCTACCTTGTCCTATACTTACTCCTAGAAAATCTATGTATTCTTTAAACAATACCATCTTCTTTTTACTTATGATTAATCCATGTTTAATAAATTCTGAAAACACAATTTGTAAATGTCCTCTGTGCTCTCTTCTATTCTTACTAAATACTAAAATATCGTCTATGTATGATATGACAAATTTACCATGCTTAATAAAAACGCTATCCATTTTTCTCTGAAATACACTAGTGCGTTCTTTAATCCAAATGGCATGACTAACCATTCAAAATGTCCTTCTTGACAAGTGAAGGCTATCCATTCTATACTATTAGGGTGCATTCTAACTTGCCAAAATCCTGACTTTAAATCAAACTTACTAAATATTTTGCAGTCTTGGATTTTATTTATTAGAACTGTTTTATTTGGAATCTTATAAGCATCGTCTATTGTATTATCATTCAACCATTTTACTCTTACCTCTAACTATTTCTGAATGTTTTCTAACAATAAAAGCTGCTGACCTATGTGGGCTTTCTCATTTTCTTATTACTCCTAATTTTAACAACTCTTGTGTATGCATTTTGAAATCTTCTAGGTCTAAATTTGTAGCTTCTATATTTTTTGATCTAATTATATATCTGGGTTCTTAATCTTTAATTCACACATAACTGTTTTTTCCCAATATTTTAGAACGTTTTCTCCTAAGATTTCCATTTTTTCTAATTTTGAAATTAAGCTTTCAATATCTTGTTGTCTTACTAAAGTATAATAGATCTTTTCATTGTCAAGAAAATCTATTGGGCCGAAATCTAAGTTTTCAAAGTTTTCATTTTCATTTTCTAATTCCTCTTCTTCTAATGTTTGTTTTTCTATTAGCTGACATTATCTTTCTATTTTATAGGGGCATTCTTTTTTACTACTACTACCACCACGCCTCTCAGCGCATTCTGTTGGAAAGAAAAGAGTCTGGGTTGGACTAAATAATGTGTGCTTTTGGAAATGTATAAAATCTTTGGTAATTGTATTGCTACCATTATCTTTTAATAAAAAACTTAATCAAATGATAAAGTCTGTTTCTTTTAAGTTTAAAGGTCTTATCCAAGTAGAGTCTTTTGGTAATGCATATTCCATACATAATCCACAATTTGTCTCAAAAATAATCTTACTGTTGGGTCTAAGTAATTCTGTATACGTATAATGATCTTCGTCCATTTGTTGGGCATCTATTGGGTTTTTTGATTTTTCTATATATGTTTCTGGGATTAATTTTTTTATTTATTATGCAGTTACTACACCCAGAGTCTATTAATCCTAAACATCTTATAATATATTCTCCTATTCTTATTTGGCATTTTACCTTAATACTTTTAATCTTTTCTGTATTACATACTATTTGAACTAAATTTGGATGTTTTAAATTTTGTTCTTCTATCATTATTCCTTTACCTTTATTATTTGATTCTAAGATTTCTATTCTTTGATTTATTATTTGATTCTAAGATTTCTATTCTTTGATTTATTAATTCAAAGAATAGAAATCTTAGAATCAAATAATAAAGGTAAAGGAATAATGATAGAAGAACAAAATTTAAAACATCCAAATTTAGTTCAAATAGTATGTAATACAGAAAAGCTTAAAAGTATTAAGGTAAAATGCCAAATAAGAATAGGAGATGTTTAGGATTAATAGACTCTAGGTGTAGTAACTGCATAATAAATAAATAATTAATCCCAGAAAAATATATAGAAAAATAAAAAACCCAATAGATGCCCAACAAATGGACGGAGATCATTATACGTATACATAATTACTTAGACCCATCAGTAAGATTAGTTTTGAGACAAATTGTGGATTAAGTATGGAATATACATTACCAAAAGATTCGACTTGGGTAAGACCTTTAAACTTAAAAGAAACAGACTTTATCATATGATTAAGTTTTTTATTAAAAGACAATGGTAGCATTACAATTACCAAAGATTTTATACATTTCCAAAAGCATACATTATTTAGTCCAACCCAGACTCTTTTCTTTCCAACAGAATGCGCTGAGAAGCGTGGTGGTAGTAGTAGTAAAAAAGAATGTCCCTGTAAAATAGAAAGAGAATGTCAGCTAGTAGAAAAACAAACATTAGAAAAAGAGGAATTAGAAAATGAAAATGATAACTTTGAAAACTTAGATTTCGGCCCAATAGATTTTCTTGACAATGAAAAGATCTATTATACTTTAGTAACATAACAAGATATTGAAAGCTTAATTTCAAAATTAGAAAAGATGGAAATCTTAGGAGAAAACGTTCTAAAATATTGGAAAAAAGACAAAGTTACGTGTGAATTAAATATTAAGAACCCAGAATATATAATTAGATCAAAAAATATAAAAGCTACAAATTTAGACCTAGAAGATTTCAAAATGCATACAGAAGAGTTGTTAAAATGAAGAGTAATAAGAAAATCAGAAAGCCCACATAGATCAGCAGCTTTTATTGTTAGAAAATATTCAGAAATAGTTAGAGGTAAGAGTAGAATGATTTTTAATTATAAAAGATTGAATGATAATACAATAGACGATGCTTATAAGATTCCAACAGTTCTAATAAATAAAAGCCAAGACTGCAAAAATATTTAGTAAGTTTGATTTAAAGTTAGGATTTTGGCAAGTTAGGATGCATCCTAATAGTATAGAATTGACAGCCTTCACTTGTCTAGAAGGACATTTTGAATGGTTAGTCATGCCATTTGGATTAAAGAACGCACCTAGTGTATTTCATTGAAAAATGGATAGCATTTTTATTAAGCATGGTAAATTTGTCATATCATACATAAACGATATTTTAGTATTTAGTAAGAATAGAAGAGAGCACAGAGGACATTTACAAATTGTGTTTTCAAAATTTATCAAACATGGATTAATCATAAGTAAAAAGAAGATGGTATCGTTTAAAGAATACATAGATTTTCTAGGAGTAAGTATAGGACAAGGTAGAATCAAACTTCAACCTCACATAGCACAAAAAGCTTTAGAATTTCCTGATAAATTAGAAGATTTAAAACAGATACAGAGATTTTTAGGATTAGTAAACTATGCTAGACCATTTATCAAAGATTTAGAAAAAATCGCAGGACCCTTGTATTCTAAAACATCACCCACAGGACAAAGATATTTTAATCAAGAAGATGTCAAATTAGTTCAAGAAATTAAAAATAAAATGAGAAGTTTACTAGAGTTAGCAATGCCCCTAGATATAGATTGCTTTATAATTGAGACAGATGGATGTAAATTAGGATGGGGAGCGGTATTATTGTGTAAACCAAACAAATACGCAGATAAGAATACAGAAAGAATTTGTAGATATAACAGTAGAAATTATAAAGAAAAAGGAAATTTGAGTAGTATAGACGCATAACTCTTAGCAGTAAACTATGCTTTAGATAGTTTTGAGCTTTTTATTATTTCTAAAAAGAAATTTTAATTAGAACATACTGTGCAGCAATTGTTTCCTTTCATAGTAAACTTAAATTAGATTCAAAGAAAAGCAGTAGAAGAAGGTGGTTAAATTTCATAGATAGAATTACAAATACGGGGATCAATATAGAATTAGAACACATTAAAGGTATAGATAACAAAGCAGCACATATTTTAAGTAGAATGATTTCTGCAAAAGAATTTTGATTTCGCTAACTGTTTTGTGATCCTTTTCAGATGTCAAGACCTCCATTAAGACCAGGAATTACCCCTGGGAATTCTCTTGCTTCTACAGCTTTACTTCAGACTTCTAGTAGTCAGAACAGACCATTTTATGAAGAACGCGTCAGATTTGGTAACAGATCATTTAAAGTTTTACCTCATATCACTACAAGATGGAAGACTTTTACCGACTAAACATTTAGTCGGCAAAATTGTAAATTTCGTCATGAACATTATCTCGGACTAAAAAATTTTAGTCGGCAAGTTAGTCGGGAAATCACATCACGAATCAAATATCGACTAAAAAAAATTCTTTAGTCGGTAAATAGTATATTACCAACTAAAATATTTTGTAGTCGGTAAAAATTAACTACGACTAAATTTTATTTGGTCGGTAAATAGTATCACCGACTAAAATATTTTGTAGTCGGTAAAAATTAACTACGACTAAAATTTATTTGGTCGGTAAATAGTATCACCGACTAGAATATTCGTTAGTCGTTAAATTGTATCTACAACCAAATTTTCTTTAGTCGGTATTATATTCACGACTAAAGAATAATCTAGTCAAGAAAGTCAACACCGACTACTGATTTTAGTCGGTGTTATATTTTCCGACTAACAAAATTTTGGTTGGTAAAATTTGTCGCCGACTAATATATATAGTCGGTGATATGTTCACGACTAAATTCTATTGTAGTAGGCAAAAATGGTCTCGGACCAAAATTTTTTAGTCGGGAAAAGTTAGATTCGAACTAAAATCTTGTGGTCGGCAATTATGTGTACCAAGTTTTTTTTTTTTAATAATTAATTTTATTATAGTTATGCAAAGGTGTAACAAATTGTTCAACTAAATACAATAAATGTTAAATACTAAGTTAACTATTTTGTATTGCCAAATATACGTTTAGTCACATACAAAAAGAACATGCACTACACAAAACAACGGTGCATGTTTCCCTTTCAAAATAACTACAAACATGCGTATGTATTTACAAGAGAAAAACAAAACAAAAGTTTATCAAAAAAAAGATATTCATTTACTATTAACAACTTCACCTGTGATGATAATCATGGATCAGCTATGTTAGGGGTGGGGCTAGCTGGGTTAGTGAGTGTGGTAAGCTTTTCAGCAGCACCAGGCATGAGCTGATCGAGAAGAGCAATAATATATGGCATTGTTTTGCTTCTCTAAAATTCCAATCTTCTCTCTAGCAAAGGTGAGCTGACTTTGTTGTGTATGGACCATCTGACGAAGTTCAACATTCTCGTGTTGGGCAGAAGTAGCTCGACATGTCTTCTTTGGAGGCTTTGGGCCCCTGCCTAATCCAATATAATAGCTAGATCGGTGCCAAGAATCTCATTAGCTACATCATCGCCAGATTAGAACTTGTGGTCGATCACCCCGTCGTCACTCTGACCTTCATTGTCGGTATGTTGCTGTGAAGATAAAAGCGTGACCATATCATCCTACAAGAAAAAGTATAAATGAGTTAATGACATATAATTTGAAACAATTCATTATGTTTAAATTGAAAGTAAGTTACATATTTCTTTTCAGCAATTTGAGCTATCCACCATTTGCCCTATTTGTAGTGGGTGATCTTCCATAAATCTATCTTGTCTGGTCTACCATTGCATGTGTCCTGAACAAATGGATAATAAGATCCACTCATAGGAAATTTTTAAATAAATATGTAATTAGTAATATATGAAACAACACATAAATGGGTATACATTTCATTCCCAAATGTCAACTAGATAGTTTAAATTATATTGGATTTTTTTTATCGACTTCGAAACATAAATACCTCTAAATTTTGCATAGTAAATTATTCAACAGTTGTTGCTAACATGCTGTAAAATATTTAAAAAACATTAAGATCATATGATACAGACAATAGTTAAATAAACCTATTCTCAAGGTCTTCCTAGACACTTATCTTACGGCCAGATAAGCAAGCCCCAAAATCTAGAATCTCTTATCATAAGCGAGTATGGTAATTGTATTGCCATGTTATAAACATAGTTGATGATAAAAGGATGTATTGCCATTCTTTCCATGTTATAATCATCTGCATCATTCTCTCCACAGACTTGATGGTTAATTTAAATAAATGACTTAACTCATTATAGGAAAAGGAAAAAAGCACAAAGAGCTTTAAAGTTTGAGCTATATTTGGTACATGGGGGATTAAATTGAACCAAAACCATGAATTTCACACAAGATAAACAATCATACTACACTCTCATTTTGTTGCCTGAGCAATTATATTACTTATAGTACTAGAATTTTATCCAGTATATAATCAGCCTCATGGAAATTAAAGATCAAGTCCAACTCACACTCTCTTCCAAAGTAGCAGTCTAGTATCTCAACAAAATAGTGCATAATTTCGAGGACCTCCAACTCATTGTCTTCCTGGTCAATACATATGCAGAAAAAAAGGTTGGCATATGTTTATAGACAACTTTATATCCTCTCCACTCCACAAAATTACACAGTTTAGGTACTCGAGTGAGAATCATACCACTAAGCTCCAGGATAACCATGGTTCTTTCCTTTTGAGAATAAGGCGAATACCATTTTGTTAACCTCACTTTCCCCTGCGAGTTAATAAGAAGAACAAAGTGGGGGTGATGAATAAAGCTAAGGCTTGTGATTTTTCTCCAAAGATGTACTTGTGTATTTGGTGTATCTGCAGGATAAATTTATGAACTCTACCACAAAAGTTTAAAAGAACAAATACATGTTGAGCAACCTTGTTTTTTCTGTGTAGTGAGTGATGAGCCCTATTGATGTATCTCTAGGCTTAAACTATGATCTCCAAAATAGAAGTAAAGACGGAAAATAGAGTTCCAGCAGTTCTCTTTTTCCTTTTATGCCTGTTGAGTGTTTTTTTGGGGGACATTCGGAACAAAATTTCTTCTCTATAATTCAATTATTATTCGTCAACAACTACACTATACCAAAAGTCAGACAAAACAAATTTTTCATGACAATATCATACAGATATGTTCACCTGAGGAGCAAAACTAGGAATTCATATCACAAGAGGACACGAATCAACTATTCGGTACATTTTTATGAGCTTACTGTGGTTGAAGCATGAGACATAGGACCGCTTTTGATAATCAATATAATTAATCCTTCATTTCATACCGCTTAGGTCAATAACATAAGTTTGTTAATCAGCAGCCTTGACCCTATTAATTAATTAACAGCCTTTAGATATAAATATATACTTGACTACTAAAAGAAAATAACAAACTCATTTTTGTTATAATTAATGTAGATGGTTAATTGTTATTCAGGGCTCTCTCTGCATTGCATGTCCTTCAAATCCATCCCCTCACCCTTCTTTTTGGAGGTTTCCCTGATTATCCAACTCTTTCTTCTCTTTTTTCTCCTCCCCTCCTCTAAACATCGGATTCTTGTCAATATTGTTTCGTGACTTTGATAGATGATAGACCTACAAAACAACGGTCTGTTATAAAATTAGACATTTACATTTTTCATAATTAATTTGTTGTTATCCTAAACATCTCTTGTTCTTTCTTTCTTGATCCATCAACAAGCCCTTCATCTCATTTGGTTTGCATACATGCTTGCTGTAATATGTATATTCCAACAATATTTTAAGATATATAGGGATGAATGTACAAGGAATCCTTCTCTGAAAAGGTATACGTCTTCATTATTTTCTTTTAATTATTTTTTTGTTGGCCATAAATATAAATACCAAAAGGTTAGGCTCTCAAACAAACAGGTCGGATAATCAGATTCATTTTCTGATTAAAGATTCCGAAATTTCACAATTTTCTTGAACTCCAGAACTTTAAATCCTTGAAAGAATATTAGTTTCATTCTACATGTTTGCTTTTGGTATAGGCAAAGGAACCTTTTTTCAACATTTGGGTGGTTCTTCCTTCTGTATTTTGCCTGGAATTTCAGAAGAAAGCAGTTGAATTGGACCTTTACAGTCTCCACAATGGGAACACAAATGAAAGGGATCTTCCAGGTAGAAAGAGATTTTAGTGACAGAAAGAAAAAACCACTTTCAGTAGCCCTGTAAATCGAACATGAACCAAAGAATGAGAACCGTAATTTTGAAGAGAGAAGGGCCAGGTAGAAAGAGATTTTAGTGACAGTGAATCCGGTGAAAAAGCAAGTAACACGGTAACACCACTCCCAAGGCAGCCATATATACTATACTTATATATTGCCCTTCCAAGAAACACCGTATTTCCTTTCATAAAACACGTTTTGGCCAAGCGTTTTCACCAGCAGAAATCCTATATTGCTCCCTAATGAATCACAGTTTCTCCACAGTTGTAAACCAGTTGATTAGAGAAAAAAACCTTATAAAAGGTCAAAACATCCAGAAAAAATGTATGTTCTTTAAAGGCTAAAGACATGGACTAAAACCAACACTCAACCCCACTAACCAGGAACAAGATAATACCATATAGCTGCTGCAATACTATTTTTAAAAGTTTTGTACACGTGCACTACAATTGGCACAGAATTTCATATGTAGGAGAAAAAAATTGTAGGAATATGATACAAATTGATACACATTTTCACAAGGTATCTCCAAAAGGTTCTAGTCTTACAAAATAAATAAGTTGATGAGCAGAAACTCGTATGGAAGTCACAAGTTTACATTGTTCTATCCAGAATATTGTTGCAATTTTAAGAATTTTGTATGATCAAAATTTTAAGAAGTGTTATCTAAAATATATTTAATGTTCAATCTCAACAGTAGAATTCAAAGGAAGTGAAATTATAAATAGTTAGGGACAAAGGTTCTCATTTGTAACCAATGTCTGGTTCTTAATTAACTTTTCCCCTTTTCCTTATGTTTTGTTTAAATTATAAACTATTAACACAATGGATAGCCCATATCAGAAACATATAACAGGGTTTAAGCAGCATTGGAAAACTATTAAAAACTGATGTATAAGCCTTTTCCTCTTCTCCTCTTCCCATATATAGCAGCAGCAAAAACAACCAGTGAAGCCCAATAAGACAAATTATAAAAAGCCTAATCAGCCAATGTTGGAGGCTGTGCATGAGATTGCCATTTATATTCATAGATTTCACAACCTAGACCTATTTCAGCAAGGGTAATCATAATATTGGTTTGATTTCCTTTTCTTTCTAGTTCTCTTCCACTACTTGGCTATGTTGGTTAAGCATTTGTTTCCAATTTTCAGATGGTATCAAATTAAGATTACAATGAGGTGGGAGGATGGTGATTATGGTTCTTTGGTAACTCCAGCTAGGGTTATTCAATATGAAGGAGATCTACTCTCTACTAGTTTGGCCCAACTAATTATATGAAATGCTAAATAAAAGTAAATCAACTAGCTTGTAGATATGCATAACATGTATAACTTACCCCCATAGCCTGTGTGTTAAGGAAGGATCTCGAACCACAACAATGGCCATGTGTCAGCTTGGCCCTATTCGTTGCATTCCTCTTTGATTTTTTCTAAAATAGCCAATATATAAAATTGTCATTATACATAATTAGGGAAAATTAGCCATTTGTCTTCCACTTTGAATCATCAAAATATCAAAAATGAACATACACGTTACAGCTTAAAACCAGCAAATGGTAATACGAGCAATCAACAAACACAATAATACAACCAGCAAATGGCAATACCAGTTAAATTCAAACTGATAAGTTTTGTAATACTAGCAAGCATTAATTACCAATAGGCTTTTTCAACTACCAGCAATCACACTTAAATAAGCAGAGTGAAAAAGAAATGGCTAACAAGAAATGCTCCATATATACATATACAAGCCTCGAAACCAATTACTGTGTAAAATATACCATCCTCACCTGATCTTTGAAAGCAGCCATGAGTTCATTGGTACATACACTTGTTAATTCCAAAATGATTATTAGTTTGCTTTGAAAATACTTAGATTGCAGAGGTATTTTTACAATAGCCTTGAAGTTATAATACCTGCCTTCTTTCTTGAACGGTCATCATGAACTTCTCATCCTTCAAATTATAATACATACTGTTGGAATATTTTACAGTGGTGTTAGACTGAGTAAATAATCAAGCAAATATTCTTTATGTCATCTTTCTTTGTTGTAGATGTATTATCAACACACCTTGATATATAGAATATAGAGTCTTTTGGATTCATGTCTCAGTGTTCATATAAATATATAGCATATGTATGAAAACACATAAACCATGTAACCATGAACCACACACCTTGAATGCTTTTGACTCCCAATAATCGCATAAGAAATCCCAGTAGTCTTGGTTGAGCACCTGGTCATGCTTCTTTGCCTTCCTTTCTGCCATAGGAAGGTCAATTAAAGTCTCGTAGTACTCATGAAGTTCATATCTAAACTCCTTGAAGCGAATAGGCATGCCATTCTCTATCACTTCTTTGATCCAGGGCCGCTTGTCGTAATCAAGAACAAACACGTTCTGCGTTTATCATAAATGAATAAGGTGTAGATAAGAAAATAATTCAACTTTCTAAAATAAAATTGTTACCTCTAACCTAGAATACATAGGTGACTCTCCGCATCCGTAACATCCTTCCACTATATTTTGTTCAATGGTATATATTGCCGCATCGCAGACTCCAATCTCATTAGCAAATCGAGGTGCATTTGGCCCTGTGAGTCTGCATGTCTTCATTTTCAATGATAACTTCCAATTTCATTGTGTAACTTTAACTATATATGTGCTGTCTGAAACCCTTGTTTGGGTCCGCGCCGCTTACGTGGGACGCCGGAATTGGTTGTGGACCTACAAGACATGAATCATCAAACAACACGTTTTAGTTCAAAGAAGCGGGGGAACTAACGAGATAAACAAACTATTATTTGGAAACCAATAACTTATTTAACACAGGATTATTGACCTGTTTCAGTAGTGGCATCATTGTTTGAACTACCATTGGATGAGCCTGATGTTGGGGGAGGATGTACGGTCACAGGTGGCATATTAATGTGCTGCAGGTATGGGAACAATGTTTAGTAATAAAATCATGGAAATGACATATTAGCATAACAAAATTATCAAATTTTCTTATAAACAGGGAAAAACCTTTCCATTCAGAACAAATTGGGATAAGATACACACATCATGAATGATCCATATTTTTAGTGAGTAACGGGCATCAAGTTTATTCAGAAGCTTACATTAACTAAACAAAATAGAAAACATAGTTTATTTGGTCTTGTTAGTTAAGAGAAACAACTCAAAATCAGAGTTGATTAAGGATAACCTGTTAATGCATTTTTAACATTTATTGAAGAAAAATGCCTAAAACATTACCATTTCTAATTTGATCTACCATGTATTATGCGAAGAAATACACTTCAATTGTATTTGTCAATCACTGTCATCATTCAAGATTAATTCTTCCTCAGATTCATCACCCATTAATTCAATTTCCTCTTCATCATCATCGACAACAAATTCTAAATCTTCTTCATTATCGATATAATCATTTAGTTCATCAACGTCAACAACTTCTGCACGGACATCTGTGCGAACAAAATGATTGTTTTCCAAATCACCTAAATCAATAACAAGTTGTATGTCCGCGGATGACTCATCTTGATGAACATCGAGATGAAAATTATTAAAGTCATAGTCTTCCATGTCTGTGTCCACATGATCTTCAACTAATTCCCAAATGTGCCGATGCAGAGCTTTTTGCACCACCTTCCAGTCAAATCCATTCTTTGGGTCATTCAAATAGAATACTTGAATAGCTTGTGTGGCAAGAATAAATGGGTCATCTGCAAATCTAGCTCTTGCAACATATATAGATGTGAAATTTGTCTCCTCTATTATTCTTTTCTTCTTCTTGTCACAGTCAAACCATTCACACTTGTACAAATATAATTTTCTGTAACAAAAGTATTGCAACTCCACCACATCTGTCAAAACACCATAATAGTCATTATCACCACCAGAGACAAACACCCCACTATTTTGAGTTGTCCTTTCTGCATCGCGAGTCTTTGTGTGGTATCGAACACCATTTACAATACATGCACTATAAATCGTAACACGGGGATCAGGGCCACAAGCTAGAGCATATAGGTCATCTGTGACGGTTTCGTCTCCCAATACACGGTTTCGTCTCCCAATACACGCAGGCTACAGATCTACATGTCGAAGACGAAGTACACAAGTGATCTGCTTATTTGATTAAATACATATACTAAAAATTAGTTTACAAAATTTACAATTGACATTATACCTTTCGTTCAAACCACAATGGCAACTCGTGCTCTTGCAATTGGCTAGGATTTGTTCTGTGTGATATGGTTGTCATGTGTTCACTGCACATTATGTGAAACAGTTATTGAAGGTAAACGAACATATTAAATTTATGTAAATGTTGGAAATTAATTTACCTAAGGTAAGGTAGAAGCTCTTCGCAATTGTTAATCACATACCAACGTGCAACTCGAAATAGATCTTTTGACAACATCTCTAAATGACCACTTCCAATTGGTCGTACTTGCTGTGAAAACACAGAGAATCCATTGGAATGAAGGATTTTTTGACTGTCATCATTTCGCTCTGGTCTTGTAAATTTAGTTTCCAACCCACGTAAGTACATTGATGAAAATGTCAAGGCCTCATTGACTATATATCCTTCAGCAATTGAGCCTGCGGGTCGTGCTTTATTTTTAACATACTTCTTCAAAGTTCCCAAATACTGTTCAATTGGATACATCCACCGTGATGCCACGGTCCAGCAAGGCGTGCCTCACGAGGCAAATGCACAATTAAGTGAACCATTGAGTCAAAGAATGCTGGTGGGTATATTCTTTCTAACTTGCATAATATAAGTACTACATCCGACTCAAGTTGTTCCAAATTGTTCACATTCAATGTCTTCGCAATTATTTGTTCAAAGAATTTACACAATTCAACCAATGTAGTGTAAATGTCCTTTTCCAAAATTCTCCCTGGTAATAAACGTTGTAGTAGAACGTGACAATCATGACTCTCAAGTCCATATATTCTCCCATCACGAACATTAACAGATCTTGATATATTTGCGGCATAACCATCAGGAAGCTTAACTGACTTAAGAAAAGCACAAAACTCTCTTCATTCCTCCACACGTAGAGTGTATGTTGCCGGTGGCTTATAGTGCTTATTACCACCCTTTGGTTGTAAGTGCAACTCGGGTCGAATGCCTATATCTTGTAATCCCAATCGAGCATTAATGGTATCTTTTGACTTTCCTTCGATATTCAACAAAGTGCCAACCACAGCCTCACATACATTCTTCTCAATATGCATAACATCCAAGTTGTGCCTCAACTTTAGTTTGGACCAGTACTCCAACTCAAAAAGAATTGATCGTTTCACCCAATTCTGACTTTCAACTAGTCGTTTTCTTTTGCCAAGTACTTCGATATTTTTTCCCAATACGACATCACCAATTTGAACAAGTTGAGATAATATGTCTTCTCCAGTAAAGTCCCGAGGAGGTAGCCCAGATTCACGTTTTTCAACAAATTTTTTACTTCTACGCCATGAATGATTAAGCTGGTAAAAACCGTCTATGTCCCATGTAGCATATTTTTCTCCGAAAATAGATGGACATAGTGTCCTCATTACAAACTGGACATGCCTTGTACCCTCTAGTACTCCATCCAGACACATTTGCATAAGCTGGAAAGTCATGGATTGTCCACAATATTGCTGCTCGTAGATTGAAATAACCTTTCCTAGAGATATCATAGGTTTGCACCCCATCGGTCCACAATTGTTGTAATTCATCAATTAAGGGTTGCATATACACATCAATTTCTTTTCCAGGTGCATCAGACCGAATAAGCAACGTCATCATCATATATGGGGGTTTTGTCATCTTCCAAGGAGGCAAATTGTAAAGTATTAGTACAATAGGCCACATACGATACCGAGTAGACATATTCCCAAATGGATTAAAACCATCTGTAGCTAGTTCCATACGTATATTCCTTGGTCCTAATGCAAAATCTGGATACATGGCATCAAATGCCTTCCAAGCCTCTCCATCAGCGGGATGCCTCAAAACTCCATCTTGCTCAACTCTTTTGGTTTTATGCCATGACATTTCTGTCGCCGTATATTGAGACATAAATAGTCTCTGGAGTCTAGGAATGAGAGGAAAGTGCCTAAGTACCTTTCGTGGGACTTTTTTCTTCCCATTCGCAACAAATTCATATCGAGACTCTCCACATGTAGGACAATTATTCAAATCCTTATTAGCTTTCCAGAAAAGAACACAATCATACTTGCACGCATGAATCTTTTCATACCCCATTCCCAACTCCTTCAACATCTTTTTAGACTCGTAATATGAAGTTGGTATTTTGTTTGGTTCAGAAATCGTCCTTCAACAAGCGCAACAACATATCAAAAGATTTATTACTCCATCCATTTAACACTTTTATGTGCATGAGTTTGATGAATGAAGTTTAACGATGTGAATTTGCTACAATTTGGATACAATTCATCGAAAGCTTGGTTAAACATATTGTCTTAACATGATTGAGGCTCAACAGTTGGTATGTTGTTATTTTGATTCTCAACACCATGCTCCCCAACAAAACTTGGTATACCAACTCCATTTTCCATTTCTCCTAAATCATGCAACATGTCAATAACTTCATCATCATCATCAGACTCACTCCTAAATCTTTCTACTTCATTTCTATTTTCAGTTATAACTTGTTTGGGAGGAAACGATTCACCATGAAATATCCATACTGTGTAGGTCACATCAAACCCATGAGCCCACAAATGACGTTTGACAACATTAAGATCGGTCATGTTACGACATTTTTGACATGGACACTGATTGTAGATGCATCTATAGGAGTATTAGCACGTGCGAAGGCCATGAATTCTTTAATACCATCTTGATATCTCTTATCCAGCCTGTTGGGTAATATTACCCAACTACGATCCATGATTAACTCCCTAGTTATCACAAAACCAGCTAAAATTAATATGATACACATAACGAAAAAAAATATATCAAATGGTGAAATTGAAATTGAAAAAAACAGGATCAATATAAATGATGTACGAGAACTTGAATGGTAGTCATGTTTGAAAACTAAAGTTCAAAATGCAACAAATTCGTAGCTGTAACACAAATGACGATTTTAAATTTTTTGTTTCACATAAATGTAGAAAATGAGAAACTTGAACTTAGGTTGCAAACAAACGCATACCCAAAACCTAATCAAATGTTATCCAGAAAACCCAATAAATTAGATAAACTGTAAATTGTATGCATTTAAATGTATAAATTAGATAATGAGTTCTCAATCTGGTTTATCACTTGAGTTGTATACTCAAATAATTCAATTTTCAAGCTTAAAGTGAATTATCATGTTCACAAGCAGCACTTCAAAAAAAGTAATATGTGCGAAAAAATATTAGAATGAATTTTTGACATAAGAAACTTGAAGGCAAGTCCAAGTCCTTTGACCAGTTTAGCTCCCCAATTCAAGAATAAGATGAGAAGATTTTTTTTTTTTTGCCACGTATCCTAAAATTTAGCCTTCTATTTAGTTCTACCCTCAGTTACCTCTTTGGGAATACCTCAAAAACAAAACGGACATAGATGATAGATTATCTAAAGAGAAGACAGAGAAACTTTCATAACATCTAAGTATGCATGCACCAACTTATTATCACCTAATACACTGTATGAGAAAAGTAGGGATAAAGTACAAATTCATAGCATGCAATATCATAGAGACAAAGAAAGAGAAAAAAAACTCATGCAGACGAAATGTGCAATTCATTTGTTAGCAGTCTGACATAAAACTAAAGAACTGTTGATGATCAAAGAATTAATCTTTCGAAACTATACATAATAAAACCTAGCAAGCGCCATGCTTGTGAAACTAAACCTAATATGCAACAGGAAAACATTGATTATTAATTCAAACTACGAAACATCCCAAATAGAAACAAACAATAAACCACCCAGTAAATTATAACTTTGTCACTAAAAGTTGCTACCTTGAGATATGATTAGACTGATGCATAAAAGCATCGAGTATGAGTAAAGAGATGTCACTCACTTGATAGAAAGATGACGAGTTGTTGAGTTCAACACTCTTTGATGCACAGCAGCAGCATCAACCTCTCATCTCTGTTTAATTATATTTTTAATTCACCTGAAGCTAGTGGCCCTTTGCTCATTGTTCCCTTCTCTACGCATAAAAAGAAAATATCATCAAGCCAATAAGGAGAGAACCCATTCTTAAAGACCAAATAGAGTTAGAAGCACTGTTTGATCATTGTTAACAAACTGAATCAAACCATAAACAGTAACATAAGCTATTCTATCTTATCTTTCTAAAGGATGTCAAATGTTAATAGAAAGTGTATAGTTTTCAAGTTCAACCAGAAATTGGGATACTTAAGAACATGATCACTTTGCTCACAATCAATACGTGCATATTCAAAAGTAGAAAAACTGTAGGATTATTGTGAATATGATACACAACAATTTTTTGTACCCATTAAAATAGAAAAAAAGTAATGATAAGATTGAACAAATAAATGGGAAAAAGAATACTAATTCAAACTGGATGGAAATGGAGCCTCAATTGCAAAAAAACTGTAAGCCATGTAATAACTAACTAGAACGTTAAACTTATATTTCACTACAGCTTCCAGAATGCTCTCTCTGTGCACGGTATATCTTCACTAACTTGTCTCTCCTAATTTATATGCTCATCTCTATCTTTTCTATAAGTTGCACATATCTTATTTATGCTCTAATCTATATTTTCCCTTTTTCAGATAAGTTGCTTCAGGAGTTATCTTTTAGCAAGTACAATTCTCAACACAAGTCATCGGATTTTAAAATGTACGTTTAATTTACCCTACCATCCAAAAACTTTAGCCACCAGTCATGAATTATACATTCTTAAATTCCAAATCCAAGAAAGCATCAAGCAAAGCTAAAACATAATTACCTCATTAACCAGAATTTGATTATGATTATAAATAATCTTCCCATCTTAATTCAGTTATAAAAAAAATCAACAAAAAAATATATTAAAAAGCAAGGTGCAATGGTGAATTGAATCATAAAAGATTGAAAACAACCATACGAAGCCACACACATTAACTCCAATCAATGAAAGAAAGAAAAAAGCCCAAAACCTATTTACTAAAACCCATTTAATCGCCCCAAAAAAACTAAAACTTCAATTAAATCAAAGCACAACAATCAAGCAATGCCCACGTCAAAGTGAGCAGAAAAACAGACAAGAATTAGCTCAAATTGCACAACCTACTTAAGATATGCACAAACAACAGTACCCAGACTGAAATTAGCACATACCGACCTTGCTTATGGATCAAAAACCCATAAAAACAAATAAAAATCCAATCTTGCTCAATTTTTTATGTATATAAACTAATAGACATACGTCAAGTGGTGGAGTTAAAAAATGAATTGCAATGCTAACAAAGATTAAAACTAATGATCAGATTGAACAAATAAATGGGAAAAAAAATCAAATTCAAACCTGATGAAATTTGAGCCTCTACTAGGGAAAGACGAACAGAGAACAAATTGAAGGGATAGATAAATTTTCGTAGCCCGATAGCGTAGATCGTTGCGAACGGATTGTGAATTTGGATGGGTATTTTGGGTTTCCAGAGCCTAGATTTTCGGATGTGGAATTTGGATTTTCAGTTTGTGATTTTTGGATTGTGATTGCCCACGTTGAGGATTGGAATGGAATAGAATTTGTTGTGAGGATGGTTCTTTATTTTGGTTCAAAGATAGACGTATATGGAAAAACGGGTTGACTGAGATTGAGGTTTTCTGGTCGGTTGGTTAGGTGCAGACGGAAGATGGAGCAGAGGAGAAGAGGAGAAGACAATGTACATGAAAGAGATTGGAGAGGGAAATGGGCCAAGACCGCCAAAACCTTTTATTCAGCCCGCCAGTATTTTCCACCAAAACATAGGCCGACTGATAATGTCTTATTTAGTCGGCCCATTAATTACCCACCATCTTATTTTAGTCGGCCAAAATAACTCCGACCCATTTTGTTAGTCAGAGATTAGACCCCGCCAATTTCTAAAATGTGGGAAAAGCTCCCGCGTATGTTTTGGCCGACTATAATTGTTTTAGTCGGCATTAAGACCTTCACCGACCACCTTTTTGGTCGATGAATTCTTTTCATGGGTTTGGTCGACCAAGTAATTATTTTAGTCGGACCAGAAAGTTTTAGTCAGTAAAATTTAGTCGGTGAAAGCCTCATTCCTTGTAGTGTTACTTTCAAAATAAGTAACTTTTTTTAAAAAAAGTTAACTTTTCCAAATATGCTTTCTTTACTTTTTTTAAGCTTCGACTATCAGGATCTAAAGGGAAAACTGGCAGAATAATTTAAAATAGAGAAAGTTGAAACAGCTAGCTTTCGAAAAAATTCCAAGCCAACAGTTCCCAATTACCTGTGTAGTAATAAAGAAATGTAAGCAAGTCGCTACACTACAAAATGAAATACCTTCACCGACTAGAAAAGTAGTCGGCCAAAGTCCATATATAGTCGGGAATTATAATCACCGACTACAAATATTTGGTCGGTAGAGTAGTCGGCAAAACTACGTCGGTGAAGGTAATGACCGACTAAAAAAAATTTAGTCGGCGTAAGTACATTTGCCGACCAAAATTTGTATTAGTCGGTAAATCTTACACCGACTACTAAAAAGTAGTCGGTGTAAGATTTACCGACTAATACAAATTTTGGTCGACAATGTACTTACGCCGACTAAAAATATTGTAGTCGGCAAAACTTACGCAGACCAAAATTATACAGTCGGGGATAACTAACGCCGACAAATTATTATCTAGTCGGCTATACTTTATACGCCGACCAATATTTTAGTTGTAAATCGTAATCAATGGAGACTTTTCGTAATACTTCACCGACCAAGGTTTTTTAATTTTGTAGTCGGCAATTCCCTACTAATTTTTTTAATAGGCGATTTAATTATAATTATGTAAAAGTAACCATTTATAGCTGAAAAATATAAATGTTAAATTTTAAAAATAAGTGATACTTCAAAATAACTATTCTATAACATATCCATAATGTTTGTTCACATAAAAAGCGAAAAACACTGTGCAAGTACTATGTATATACTGTGAGTTTGGACAAAAGAAAGCTAAACACAAGTATATCAAAAGAGATATTACATGCTAATCGTCTAGTATCATTAGTGAATATAATAAGCGTGACCATATATATAAATATGTTAACGACATATAGTTTCAAACAAATCATTACTTTTTAAATTGTGAGCAAAATTACATATTTCTTTTCAAAGAATTGGATCTATCCATCTTTGCCCTCTTTGTAGTGGGTAGTCTTTCACAGATCTATCCATCTATCCTGTCTGGTCTACCATTGTCCGTGTCCTAAAAAACTTAATTATAAGATCACACATTTATTTCCACCAAAATAAGGCTATAACGATTAAAACATAAAACTGGCATCAATGATATTAATCAATTAGAGAAGTTAAACTAAAAAGAAGTTTGATAAGTAAAGAGAGAAATCAAAAAGGACAAAGGGTAATGTATAAGAAGAGGTTCAACAATTTACAATTAGTTATGCAACCTTTTCTTTAAAGCAAAAGATGCTTTCTGGTCTATTTTGGGCACCTAGGGATAGATTTAATTCATTTTTTCTTCTAATGTTGGATGAATTGACTAAGGACAAAATCTGAATCTATTTATTTCACACTAATTATTTCTAATTTTCTATACATGTTGGTTTACAATATATGAATACAAAGAATAGAACTCATTATATATAAATCAAGAAAAGGAAATTAGAACAAGCATGGAGATTAAGTTGTCAACTCCTCATTTTGTCTCTCAGTTAATGACCTAACCACAAGGATGGAGATTAAGTTATCAAGCTAAGGAAAAATTCTGGTATAAAGTTGTTTCCTTCTATAACTAGTTAGTCACAATGTCATGTAATTCATGTAAAAACATATTTGAATGCAGCAACTAAAGATATAATTCATGGAAAAATGAAACAAGGCCAAAGATTGAACATAGAACCTATTTCAAGTAAACATTCTCTCCACTCAAGAACATGATATAAAAAATCATTCAAGTATGCTCTTTAGGAAACCATAAATGCTTAGCCAAAGAAAATGAAGTAAATCTTTAGCTCAATTGGAAAATTCTTTCTCACAGATTTCACACACAAAAAGAAAATGAATTAAATCTTGATTATGCATACAATATAGTAAAGTTTACTGAACAAACAAAGAAGGAAAAGCAAACCATACAAGTACTTCAAAATCTTAAATTTATTTTCTGTCCAAGCTTCATTCTTCACATATCCAATCAATTATTAATTTCAAGTTCAACACAAAACCATACTTGATCAAAGTCAAAAGCTAAAACCAGTCCAGAATACAACATAAAGAATTCATGAAAAGAATCTTTCTTCATTTTCAACAAAATTTCTGATTTCAAGTACATAGAATATACTTTGTGGGTCTTCATGAATTCTCAACATGACAACCAAATAATGGGTCTTCATGATTCCAAGCTTCTTTTGTTATTTAATAATGTCCAATCCTGTCCAGAAATATGAACCAAACATGTGCATTTGCCAATATAACTTATCAAACTGAAACAAAAATTGTAATACAGCACAAACAGATGTTACAAAGCCTACCTGGGACCAGTGATCAGCCTTGAACCACCACTGATGGCGGGTTGCTGTAAATTATGCTGCGGTTGAGGTTGCGGTTGCAGTTGCTGCGAACTACGCTGTGGTTACTGCTGCTCAAATTCCTGTTGTTGAAGAGCTATTGCTAATTGCAAATCAGAACTGTAAAAAAAAAAACCAGCATTAAAGTTATTTGATTCCTTATAATCACACAACTCAGACAACGTTGCTCTACATAAATTGTTAGTATAAGTAAATTATGGACAACACTAAATGAATTATATATTACACTGAAAATAGAGGTTGAAATAAAATTCCTTCAGAGGTTGCTCTAAAGTAAATTATATAAACAAAGACAATCAACATGATGAGTGAACACGTTGTTGCACATGTTTGGGAAAAAAATTCCTTTTCAGGAACAGAAAGTACAAATATTTCTCAAAATCCGATCCAATTTATAGTAATCGATTAGTTAACATATTGGTTAACCGTATTCTAAAACACGGGAAAAAAAATCATCAGAATGAAGTTCTACTCTGTTATCGTATAAATATTAGAGAATAAGGAATCAATCAGGCTCCAGAGAAGTCAAAAATTACTTGAAAGTTAAATTTTCTTGAGAACCACCATCAATGCTAGCCAAATAGTCCTGCAAAACAAAATTGAATTAGATTATATTTCATTTTTCCAAAATCCAAACATATCTGGAGTCTTGAAAAGCTACATACCATGAGTACTATCAATGGCATTACATTCATGCCATGTCTTTGTTGAAATGATCTTCCACCTTGAATTCCTTAAAGTTTCCCGTCATATACACAGTGTCCCCATTCACCTAACCATCAAATCAAACTCAACAAGATGAAGTTGAAAAAGAATATTTTATATAAGTACATTTTAGAGATCTCCTTCCAGAAAATAAAAAATAAAAACGAATCCAAGGAAGGGAAAAGAACACATGCATTTACTAAAAAATTGATTATGGAAAAACAAAGAAATTGCTAATTCCAGTATCAAAACAAGTAGTGCTTTCTAATACATTTCGATATTAGAAAGGTGGCCTTAGATCTTTATTATACTGAAATAGAATTTATTGAAACTAAAATATTAATATAAGCCTTCTAATTAATTGGCTATGGGAAAATTTCACAGGATGTTACCCAAATTAGAAGTTTGTTTCATTTTGGTCACCCAACTTCAATTTGTTTCAATTTCATCACCAATTTATATTTTGGTTCCAGTATGACCATTCAAGTGGCAGACAGAACTATACACAAGGACTATTGCTCTGCCATTTATCAAACTCCCAAGTTGTATTTATAAAAAATGCAACTTTAACAAGATTGTATCAGTCAAATATTTATTAGGCGCAACTAAGATCAACGGCAAACAAGCGAAGTATGGCGCTGCCATGCTATAATCTCACCTCATTCATCTTTTCCCAGACTAGATCTGGCTAATTTATATATCCTTGATCAGTAGATAGGATATATAATTCACCTTCATACTGCAAATTAAAAAAAAATAGATAGTGATTAAATAAACTGATGACAAGAAGCATAACAAGCACACTTGACAATCTTATGATTGATAATACAACTAATAATTTAACAAACTAGCACCAGGAAAGTTTTTCTTTGTCAAACTAAACAAAACTTCTACTAAAGTTTCTGAATTAAATCCTTCAGGGTGTTGTTTGATGAGTTACAAGTAAACAAATCACTTAATAAAACTATAAAGAGCAAAATGAAAATAAAATTGTGACCACTTGACTTCAAGATCATTGTCATTTGCCTAAGTAGAGGACCAGCTTCATGTGTAGCTTTAGAATAACATCTAAATTATGTACTCATCCTATATAGAAGTTCCATAATTATCGTGAAATTCTATGTGCCTGCAATTTTATAAATGACCAAAATGATACTCTAGTAGAAGTCTGTGTCTTTATGCAGCATGACATATAAACATGAGAAATTTCTTGATCAACGAAGAGGAAAAAGGTAATCGTTAATACATCAAATAAGCAATATCTTTTAAAGACTTATGTACAGGAATGTGGAGAAACTCCCATGACCTAAATTCTATTTTATTTGCACATTTTCCAAGCAACTACAAATCAAAGTGAACATAAGAATTCCAAAAAAAATGGAAAAATAACAAAACAAAAGAAAATACCTAGCACAAACCTTGGCGCTGCAGTGATGCTTCAAATCACAAAGCAAACATGAGATAAAAAAGCAGAATTTGGATCAGTCGTGCTAAAATAAAATTCAATAAACTAAAATCTAGAAAATGAATATGTAAATCGCAAACCCAGATACCCATTAAAATAGATGAAAATTAATGATCGGATTGAACAAATAAATGGGAAAAATATCAAATTCAAACACGATGGATTGCCCCTGGCGAGGATTGGAATGGAATTTGTTGTGAGGATAGTTCTTTATTTGGTTCAAAGGCGGTTATATGGCAAAATTGGGTGTGTGGGGTGGAAAACCTCCTCCGGTCGGTCGATTAACAAAGCAATATACATGCCACCGGTAGATGGGGACTTGGACCACGCCGATGAGAAGATGTGCGTCAATGGAGAATGAGAGAGAGAGAGAGAAGAGAATTAGTAGCTGCCCTTTGGAGTTTGAGAGATATATTGAAAATGGAAAACAAGAATGGGAATGGGCCAAACATTTTTAGTGAGCCCGCCATCAGTTCCCCAAAAAAGAGGCCGACCATTGATAATATTCATTAATCTAGTCGGCCATTACTTTCCACCCATTTTTAAATGTGTGAAAAGTTTAAGCCCAATTTTTGCCGACCCCATTTTTTGTAGTTGGTATTAAGATCTTCCCGACTAATTTCATGGTCGTTGAATCCCTAATGTTTAGACGACCATATTACTTTTTAGTCGGTAAAAGCGATTTGCCGACTAGAAATTTGGTAGTCGGTAAAAATTGGTCAGTAAAAATTAGTCTAAATACCACCGACCCAGTAACTTAGTCGGAGATTACACCCCGCCAATTTGTTAAACGCGGGAAAATCTCCCGTGTAGATTTTGGCCGACTATAATATATGTAGTCGGCATTAACACATTCGCCGACTACATTTTTAGTCGATGAATCTTTCCATGGGTTGGCCAACCCAGCCAATAATGTTTGGACGACCATGTAATAATTTTAGTCGGTAAAAATAATATTTACCGACCAACAATTTTAGTCAGTAAATTTTAGTCGGTAAAAACAATATTTACCGACCAACAATTTGTAGTCAGTAAAATTTAGTCGGTGAAAGCCTCATTTCTTGTAGTGTAGTTTAATTCATTTCTATAAGAATTACAGATTACGGAAATCAAAATCTACAAATAAACATTTAACAGAAGCAAATGTAGCCATAATAAAGAACATAGATCGACTAAAATACTGTAAAAAATAGCTGCAAATAACATAATGAATCAATGATGAAACCATCATCAAACCTACACAGCCATAATTCATGAAGCATGCTAAACAGTAAAGATCATAATCTAATACGCAACTAAAACAAATATTAAATCGGGAAAAAAAGGTTCTTTATACTAAAAAACAGAAACACGAATAGTCCAGACAATGATCTTAAACAAAATTAATAAGAATGAGTTTATTTAACATGAAAAAAAAGATCATATTATTGATTAAACATTATTTAATCCACTTGATTGTTTTGTCTTCTACATTAGAGTTTTTTTGTTTATCTTTCCATTCACAGATCTTTGTATTTTTATAATTAAACAGGATTTCTAATTTAAAGGATTAAGGTGGATCATATGTTATTAATTCTTTGAGATTCCTAAATTTCTATGTTTGTACTTATTAACATTTATGTGCTGAAGACATGAACTTCATTGAGCATGTTAACTACTTCTCCTCCTCCCTCCGAACATTTGTTCAGTGAAGACTCGAAAAGAGGGAAAGCAGATGACCATGATGGACTCGATATCTGATACAAAAGCTAGAATTGAAGAACTTAAAGAAATTGTTGAAAATCAAAGGGCAAATGAAGAAGAATATGCTGATATGTAGGTGTAATCCCACAAGAAATTGGCAATCTATACAATCTGGATTATCTTGATGTGGGCAATAACTACTTAAGTGGTTCCATGCCAATAGGATTGTTCAATCTCTCAAAAACAAAATAGATTTAATATCTAAATGTTAAAAAAAAAAAAAACAATGACAGATTATTATATTATCACTAGATCTGTTTACAAAAGAAATATTCAGAAAATTTCTTATGAGACTATGGATGATTGGCAGAAGAAAATACTAAGATAGTTGTGAATCCTTCTGATAATACACTACTTCTCCATTATCACTAACATATTGGTCCTCATTAATGCTTCTAACCAAATTTTGGAGCAAATGATATGGAATTGGTCCTCATTTTGTGGGCTCTCTGTAATACATTCCCATGACGGTTTAGCTGCCCTTGTCGCCTAGTCTAAGTGATAATGTGGTATCTAAGGAAAGAGAGGGTGTATAACATGGGTGCCAATATCATGGTGGATTTTGTTAAACCATCCATAATCACAATCCACAGTGGGTAGGCCTCCTCTTAAGTAACTCCACTCCTTGCCATGGTATGAATGAAGCTTTTTCTCATGACCATGATGGTGCAAGTAAGTGACCAAGTCCAACCACATGATGAATATCACATAGGGAACCCCGTAGAGCTTTAGCACCAGGGATGGTCCAAATCTGATAGATAGGTAAATTAGGAAAGCAACAATTGCAGCCCAACAGATTGTTGACGTGAGCACAAGTTACCTCTCACTGCTTTTGAACAACTGACTATAAGGATTGAAATGTAAACTTTTTTTCCCTGCACTCCATTACCTCAGATACATGGGATATGCAAACAGGGGAAAAGGGATTTTGTATCTCATGAATTTGGATGACAAATCCAGCTTCATGTAGATCTTCTCAGGTAATAGTACCCATGATTCATCAATTTCAACATGTCCATGCTTTTCATGGTTAGTCCTGTGGCTGATTCTCCATCCATGGTACAGTATGAAAATGGAAGAATGCAAGATATGTCCCACAATATTATTGAGATTGGGGTTGTTGGAGAAGCTCCCATTGCCACAATCATGGCCAAGAACAAAAATTGTCCAGTAAGAAAATAACTAAATTAAAGTATAACTAATACCCAATCAAATGTTATGCAGCAAAACCCAATCAAACACAAAACAAGAAATCATAACATAAACTTAGAGAATGAAGCGAGGAAGGAAGAACCCCACGAAAAAAAAAAAAAAAAATCCCCAAATTGAGAGAGAAATTACCTTGAATAAAGGAGTGAAGCAACAATGGAGAGTCAGGACCAAAGAATAAAGTGATGTGAGGAGGCGAGGACCGGCGATGGTCATGGACAAAGTACAATACCACTTATGGGTTTGAACAAATATAAGTAAAAATTGAAATGGGGAATGAAATTGTAGAGACAAAGTAAAAGATTGACTTCATCGTGATTAAAGCAAATTGGTTGGAGATAGAAGATGACAATGGAGAGACAATGAAATGTGAGATAGATGGAGTAGAAATTGGTTGGAGACTGAAGATGGCAATGGAGAGAGAATGAACGTGAAATAGGTTGAACAGGTAATTGTATTACAGAGACTAAATGGGCATGCCAAAAAATTTATTGAGCCCGCCAACAATTCCCACCAAAACATGGGCCGACTAAATTTTATATGGTTGGCCCATTAATTACCCACCAAAGATATTTAGTCGGCCAAAATACCTTTACCGACCCAAACTTAGTCGGACATTGTGCCCCGCCAATTTGTCAAACAACACCTGCGCCGACTAACTAACCTTGGCCCGCGTAAATTTTGGCCGACTAAAAAATTGTAGTCGGTAAAAACAACACCTTCGCCGACTAACTAATTGTAGTCGGTAAAAACAACACCTTCGCCGACCAGATATTTGGTCGATGAATCCTTCCTTGGGTTGGCCAACCGAGCCACTAATGTTTAGGCGACTATAAAATAACTATAGTCGGTAAAAACAACACCTTTGCCGACTAAAAAATTGTAGTCAGTAAAAAACAACACCTTCGCCGACTAGATAATTTTAGTCGGTAAAATCAACACCTTCGCCGACTAGATATTTGGTCGATGAATCCTTCCATGGGTTGGCCAACCGAGCCACTAATGTTTAGGCGACCATAAAAAAATTGTCGTCGGTAAAAAGAATTTTACCGACCATAAAATAATGTAGTCGGTAAAAACAATTTTTACCGACCACAAATTTTAGTTAGTAAAATTTAGTCGGTGAAAACCTTATTCCTTGTAGTGTATTTCTATTTCAAAAGAAGAAAGATGCATTTTAGATAACTTATGGATTTCTTATAACAAGAACCCAAAAGACCATAAGTACTTTTTTGCTACTTTAAATGCCTTATCAGAACATTTCAACCAAAATACAAATAGATTTAAATTTTATGTTGTAGTCAAAGGTAAGAACCTTGGTATTTTCCATTCATGGTTAGAAGTTTTAGATTGCATTGAAGATATTAAAGACTCGCTTTACAAAGGTTTTTCAAGTTATCAAGAAGCATTAGATTCTACTAGACAGCTCATAGGATTAAACTTTTATGTTTCACCTTCATTGAAAAATTTTCAAGACCCCCATTTAGATTTTTCACCCACTAAAGACAAGAAAATTTTTTGTACTCATTGTGAGTGCATGCAAAATAATTTCAAGATCATTAATGAATCTAATCAGTCTTTATTAGTAGAAAGAACAACTTTACAAAAGAAAATTTCTTCATTAGAACAAGAAATTGTTAAATTAAGACTTGTCATCCGAAAGGTACTATTGAGCCCAACAAGTCAATAGCTAGTACAGTACAAACGGTAACTGGTAAAGACTTTTCAAATCCGTTGATGGCTGTGGACTTGCCAAAAGCTCAACAAACTCAGAAAAATGTTGATTTCCCTACAAAAGATTTAGAAAAAATCCAAATCTGGGATACTCTTGGCCAGCCTAGTGGCAAATTCGATTATTTAGTAAATTACTCTCAAAGCCATCTCAGAATTCAGATACCCAAACTAGCAAAGGAAAAGAAATCCTTCAAGACAGTCAAGATCCAAATGATGATGTAATTTCAATAGAAAAACTCCTTTCCCAGATCCAAGAACTCCAGAAAAGTGAGAAAACATTAAAAAGAAAAGTTATAAAAAAGAAGAAGAAAAATAAAAAGAATAATGAAAAGAATCTTGATGCTATTATTGAAGAAGCACTCGAAAAGATCATTGCAAAAAGAGAAGGTAGTAAAGAAAAAGAAATTCATTATCAGCAAGACAGAAACCCTGAACGAGAAGATTCATTTCAAGGAAGTAGTAACGAAGACATAAATGAAGATGAAAGGGATGCATGTAACAATTCAGATAGTGGGGTGTCCTTATCCCCAACAGCTCTGCATAACCTTGACACATAGAAAGATTCCTCAAGACAAACGCTTTCAGACAAAGGCTTTTGTCTTCTCAGAAAGAAAGATTCCAATTTCGTCAGACCTTTTAAAGATGCTCTTCAGATTTTTATAAAGTTGATAAAGACAGATGCTTTGCCAGACAAATGCTGCCAAGACAAAGAAATTTTCGGGAGACAGAACTTTTGAAAAAGCAAGAAGATGCCAACCAACCTTTTGACCAGAAGTTTATCGGTGAAACGCGTGTCAAACGAAGGAAGAAATTTCTACCATAACAAAAGACTTTTGAAAAAGAAGAATCATCCTTTTAGATTTGGTTAGATTTGTTTCTTATTTTGGCTCCCAATAATTTCTCTATATAAGAAAGAGTGTTTTCATTCGTAAGAGGCAAGAAAAACACAAGTGTTTGCATCATACACACCCTTTGCTCTCTAACATCTGAAAACCTTTTCCTTATTCAGAAAAATTCTCAATCCAAATTGTAAATTAGAAGGAGTCTGTAAATTGTTAAAGGTACATACTTTCTTCCTTTGTATTTCAAATCTTTAAGGAAATTCCCGAAAGGGAAATCCTTAGTAGTAGTTTCTTTAGAATGTATTAATGAATCTCCAAAAAATATGTTGTTTATTTTTTCGAAAAAATATGTAATGTTTATATGAATTGTTGATAATGTATAATTCATTTCATCATATGCATATTATAAGAGTATAACTTGATTCTTAAAAGCCGTACTGTTTCTAAATTAAACCTGAGTGACCCAAATAATTAAGGATTGTTGGTCAGAGGGAGCCTGTGATATCCTTTAGATATTGGGAAAAGGAAAAAAATTTAATTTAGGAATTCTTTAAGGTAGTGCCTCGGGTAACCTTATTGAAAAGAATTAGGTTAAAGTTAATATGTCTTAGGTGGTGAAGTAAAATATATATATATATATATCTGGAGATTTATTAAAACGTTTAAGGAAATTATGAAAGGAAAGTAATGAGTAGGATTTAAGTTCAAATTTTTGAAAAAACAAAAAAATTTCATGAACCCTTTCAACATCCAGTTCAAATCCAGAAAAAGAAATTGAATTACCTTCAGAAATTCTCCAAGAATTCAAATTCCTGATAGAAGAAACAGATAGAGAATTAAAAAGAGTAAGAAAAAGCACGGGTACAAATTATAAATTATTAGATTTAAAATTTAGACGATACTCAGAAGTAGACTAATCTTTGTTAGAAAGAACTATTATTTATCAAAATAAAGACATAACTCTTTTAGAACAAAGAATCGTAGAATTAGAAGAAATAGTAACAAACAAGACTTTAGAACAAGATAGTCAGTTTATAGACTTTTATTTAAAAATAAAAGAATTATTAGGATTAGACTTCCGCATTAAGCAGATATCTGCAAACCTAACCTTAAGATAGACACTCTTACGTCAGTGGCTGAGTTTATCTTTTCGTACCCCCCTCTCAATTTTGGTGTGTGTATATATATATATCAATCTCTCCGATAGAAGATTGCATTGGAGATCATTAAATTCGGGTAAGTTTGTTTTAAGGGTAAGTTGCACTTTTAGTCTCCAACCTTTGCAGACGTGCAACTAATTTTTATAGCATTAGACATCCCCAACCTTTAAAGATTGTTGCAAATCACGTCCCCATTGACATATTTTGATAGATTTTCCCTATTCTTTAAATAAACAAAAATAGAAAAAAGCTAAAAACAACAAAAAATAAAAAAAAATTGCAAATAAAATCTTTAAAAAGTACAAATTAAATTCATTTTCCCCAAAAACCTGCCCCATCCCATGGCCAAATCACCACTACTTAACCATGAGACGGAAAATCCAGCCATGTGATGAGCAATCTCTCGTGGGATTCTTCAGTGGACCACAAATTCAAGTGAAATGAGAATTAAAGAACGGTAATTAAACCCCATTGCATTCACTACCTTCTTAACATTAAGCATAGAGAATTATTATAGTATGCTGAAAGCCTGAAATCTTAATTAGATTTATTATAAAGACTCCAGATATTGTTCGTATATACAACAAATCAATCCACATTCCACGATTTAATTAAACAACAAGAATCTTAGAAAATATAGTAAAGGTACAATCTTTTTGAAGGAATACTACCTAAAACCCTAAACTTTGGCCACCCATAATCTGAAACTTCGGTGAGTGTATCTGCCAGAGTGCGCTCCCAAACTTCCTAGCCAAAACCACTGCTCTAATTCTTGGCCACCCTTCCGACTCACTTGACCAGAAGATTTTTCCTTTCTAGTAAAAGCATTATTGTCATTTTCTTCATCAAATTGCCATTTGAGTAAAGGGGTCTTGGGACGGCTGCTCTATTTCCTAGATGGAGCCCCAAACTTCCTCTTAAACCGAACATCGATACCATAAGTCTTGGTTTTCCGAGGAGGCAGTTTTCGTGGTAGAGTGGGCTTGAAAGAACGATCTGATTTGGGCGAAGAGTTTAGAGGTGCTTTGGGAAGTTGGGTTTCTTGGAATTTGCCAACCTTTAGAGGTTTTGATTGGTGGTGATTTTCCATGGATGTGGTAGGTTTTTGGGAAAGATGGAGTTATTTTGTACTTTTTAAAAGTTATGGGACTTCATTTACAAATTTTTTAAATTTTTTTTTGTTGTTTTTAGCTTTTTTATATTTCTGTTTATTTAAAGAGGAGGGCAAATCAGTCAAAATATGTCAATGAGGACGTAATTTACAATTACTTGAAAGGTTGATGATGTCTGGTTCTAAAAAATTGGTTGGGGGTAGATTAGTAACATATTTGAAAAGTTTAGGACCAAAATTGCAAATTACCCTTGTTTTAATTAAAAAAATTTGTTATTCCTATTGTTAATTTTGATTCTAATGGATACTTTACGATTGTTGATAAGTGTGTTTTACATGCTTATTTAGGCTTGTAAATTTAGTATATACATTAGCAGATTTCTATTTAAATCAGTTCAATTATCGTCTACGTAGGTATAAAATCCAATTTGGATGAGTTTGGAGAAAAAAAAAAGTTTGAGGCTTAATTGACACTTAATCGGATGACAAAAACATACGTTGAAGCTATTAAAAAACAATTGGGGTGAATTCAAATGTTTCTGGAGCAAGAATCAGATTTCAAAAAGTTCAATAACTAATTTGCACATTTTCGAATATTTGAAAGACCACTTTGTAAGACTTTAGAGGAGAAGGACCAATTAGAATGCAATTGGAAAATTTTGGATTCAATCGAGAAGATATAAGGAAGAAAAGACCAAAATCGTAGATAAAAGCCAATTCAGAAACCAAGTTGTAAGTTTTGGAAAATGGCATATATACCTAGGTAGCACAAAGCATTGTTCAACCTAGGTGTGGTTGCGTCAAACTTATGGGAGGTCACACCTATGTAGCACAATGCATTGTGCGACCTAGGTGCGGTTGTACTTAAACTTACTTCTCACCTAGATAGCTGCGACCTACGCTGAAAGAATGTTATAAGTGCGGTTTTCTAAAGTTAAGTCAGATTAGGGTTCTTGTATGACATTACTTTTAAGGCATCTCATGGACTATAAGACTATAAAGAGACATCTTCTAGGTTTTTTGAAAGGTTACACAATTGGAAAAAAAAATAGAGATCAAGAGCAAGAAAAAGAGGAACTCTTGAGCAACATTCATCACGTTGTACTCGGAGATTTGAGATTAATTCAAGATTTAGGTTGTATCTATTCTTCTTCTTTTTTCTTCTCGATCATGAATTCTTTCATTATTATCACTATATGCATAAGAATCATGTTTGACTAGAGCTTCAATAACTAGGATGAACGATGAAACATCACCTTTTTATTATTAGAAGTTATTCGTTTTCGTATATTTATTGATTCTGAGTTGATTATTTATTATTTATTATTTTTGTTTTTTGATAGCCATTAAAATATTTTGTGGTCTAGATTGTTTTCGAGAGATTCAGTTTAGATGAGTACGTGGTAATAAATAACAGAGTTCAATAATAGATAGACGAGTAATAGATAATTGATTATTTGAACGTGATGGTATATTTGTGAATCCTAGTGATTGTAAATCTTCAGTTTTATAATTATCATATTTTCGTTTGTGTGATAACTTAGACGTAGTTAAAGTACAATATAATCATCTTATAAATCATAAATAAATTGTGTGTTTGTTTTGTTAAATCGAATTACAATTAATTTGATAATTAAACGCCAGTCTTCGTGGATTCGACATTTTTCTTATTATTATATTACTTATTAATCAATTGTCCACTTGGGAGATTAAAAATCAACAAGAAGTTTTTGGCATCGCTGCCGAAGACTAGTTTTATTACTTATCAGGTTAATTGGTCTTTTAGTTTTAACAAATAGTTTTTTTTGTGACGCTGAATTTATGCTATTCTTCATTATTTTAGGTTTTTTTTTTATTATGCATATACGCCTTTTGCCAAATCTTGATCTACTCAATTTTGGAAAAAATCGCCATAACATTAGGGGATTCTGTTTTCCTTTTCCTTTCATGATTCTTTATTTGGTTTTGTCACTTTTTCCTTGTTTTGGTTTGAGGAGCCTTGTGATCTACCATTGCACTAGATTTCTCATATTATTTAACCATTTTAATTGGCGTGTGTTGGTCAATTGTTGATATGGTTGCATTTGCTTATCCTTGGGTTTGTCTCAGCCTGTTGATGGTAAAAAATTGTTGCCTACTGTCACAAGTTATTTTATTTGTGGGTGTCTATATCTAATGGATTCTTCAAAATCGGTAGTGGAACACTTGTTTGCTTGTGTATTCTTAGGTAAAAAAATATAAAGGATGGTTTTTGTTATGCAGATAATGGTACCTCGAACAAGCTTTGGCAAAAAAAAAAAAAAAAAGAATTATTGCCACATCCAACGAGCTGCTTTCAGAATTTTCCTCATCAAAAGCATCATGCAAGGGTCCATTATCCTATTTATGTCGCCTTATATTATTTTAGTACTTATTTTTTCACCACAATTTTTGCGACAAACTATAAAAACGTGTTGCACTAAATCACTTATTGCAACAAATTTATGTATGTCGCAAAATAGAGATTTTGTTGTAATGCCATTACGTTAGGACAAATATTCTAAAAGGCGTAAAGTATGGCTAGGCATGGATGCCGAGTTAAATCTTTTCGAACCTAGGGGCGATGCGTGAAAAAAATATTTCTTATTTTTAATATTATTCTAAATATTAACAAAAAAGATGAAAGAATTAAAAAAATAAAAAAAGTACTTGCTTAGGCGCGACTAAGCACGCAATTTTGGTTAAAAAATACAATTCATAGTTTAATTGTGCGTCTATGGCCTAAGTGAGAGAGGCCAATTTTCGTGCTGCGAGGGCGAGGCGAGGCATGAGGCGTGGCTAGGCGTGGAGCCGATCCCTAGGCAAACTTTTTAAAACACTAATTTTCGTTAATTGTGTAGGTTAGGTTTCTCCTCCTATTTTTAAGTTTCTTTTTTATTAATTAATGTTCCATCCCAAAGGTGGTTTGACTAAAAAAAAAATTAAAAAAATAATTTCAATACAGGTATTTCAAATTTACAATACATGAATAACTCTTAAAACACCCGAACTACATCAACAAATATTGTTGATTTATCATTTATCCTTCCTTCCATTTAGATAAAGATGAAATCAAGTACACGACGGTGTGTACAAAATCTAATTTCCTTCAATCTAGTGGGTCTTAGAGGCTTTTGAAGAATTCGAAGGGTTTGACCCTAAACACAGTGACTTTTCTGGCCATTTTTGTAATTAATTTTCTGAACCTCCCTCCTGGAATTTACAGTGAAAGTTTTTGGCAAGTGTTTAGTATTTTCTTGCAATCTTTTACGACTCTAGCTAATAAAATTTGTGAATATTGTCAGAAATAATTTGCTAGTGAATGACGAAACATTAGAGTGAGACGACAAAAATATAGTCGAAAAAATGTAAGCTGAATAAATATATGAGAGCATCATAAGATTTACAATCTTATTTTATTACAGATTAATAAATTTTGTATATGAAAACTTAGAATTAATGGTCAGTCAACATATAATAATCTTTGCTTGGATATCAAGTTTTGAATTATTACAAATTATAGATTTTTTAGTCTCTTCAAATATATCATCTGGTTCGTTCCAGAAGCGCATAAAGTGGATATTCGCTATATAAATTCAAGGAAAGTTAAAATTTCAACTTGTAGGTTTTATAAAAACAAAATGTCAACGTATATTACTTTGAATTATACGTCTTCTCTATTAAATAAAATTCAAATACAAAATTATATGCACTAACTGTTCAAAAGACTATTCTTCTGTACATCATGCAAACATAATTTTCTTCCAAATACAAAAATAGGAAAAATAATGTTCAGACATTTGTAATTATAACAGGAATTTTTCAAACCTTATGTTCACATTAATATTCACAGTTTCAAAAGAAGTATGCTCCTTCATGACACTATAAATTGAACATGTTTATGATCTGCAATACACAAATTAATCAACCTTACATTAAATGATGAAGATTCCAAGCATTTGTTCCCTTTTATTTGCTTTTCTTGTAATCTTTTTGTGTTCATCAGCAGTTTCTTCTGATGGACATGATGATTTTCTTCAATGTATGTCACTTCAATCAAACAATCACACCTCCATTTCTAACATTGTTTATACCCCAAACAACACTTCATACTCATCCATCCTAAATTTCTCCATACAAAACCTACGATTCACATCCGAAACAACACCCAAACCATTAGTCATTGTCACCCCGGTGCATGAATCCCAGATTCAGCCTGTCATATATTGTGCCAAAGAAAATGGTATGCAAATACGGGTTCGAAGTGGTGGCCATGACTATGAAGGACTTTCTTATGCATCAGAAGTCCCTTTTGTCATTCTTGATCTTTTCAACCTAAGGGAAATAAGCGTTGATGCTGAGAACAAAACTGCATGGGTTCAAGCCGGTTCAACAATCGGCGAACTATACTATAGAATTGCAGAGAAAAGTCAAACCCTAGGGTTTCCTGCTGGTGTTTGCCCTACCGTTGGCACTGGTGGGCACTTCAGTGGAGGAGGGTATGGAGCATTGTTAAGAAAATATGGGCTTGCAGCAGATAATATAATTGATGCACGCATTGTTGACGTGAATGGAAGAATTCTCGATAGAATTTCCATGGGTGAAGATCTCTTCTGGGCCATAAGAGGAGGTGGAGGTGCTAGTTTTGGAGTCATTCTTGCTTGGAAGATACAATTGGTGGATGTTCCAGAAAAAGTCACTGTATTTACAATTGACAAAACTTTGGATCAAAATGCAACAAATATTGTTCACAGATGGCAATACATAGCGCATAAATTTGACGAAGATTTGTTCATTAGAATCCTTATAAGAAGGGTGAATTCAAGCGAAGATAGCAAGAGAACTATACAGGCTACATTTCAGTCACTGTTTCTTTGTGGTGTAAACAGATTGCTTCCACTGATGCAACAAAGCTTCCCGGAATTGGGTTTGCAGAGAGAAGATTGCACTGAAATGAGTTGGATAGAATCAATCCTATATTTTGCCGGGTTTCCCATAGAATCACGCGATGTCTTGTTGAACAGGACTCAGCCTAATGTACGATACTTCAAAGCAAAATCCGACTATGTTCAGAAACCTATTTCTAAGAATGGGCTCGAAGGGATATGGAAATTGTTTTTTGAAGAGGAAGCCGAGGAAGCTGAGATGATCTTGAGTCCATATGGTGGAAGGATGGATGAAATTTCAGAATCTGCAATTCCATTTCCTCACAGAGCTGGTAATTTGTACAAAATTCAGCACTTGGTGTATTGGGAAGAAGAAGAGGTAGAGGCAACACAAAACTATATAAATTGGATTAGAAAGCTTTACAGTTACATGGCTCCTTATGTTTCAAGATTTCCAAGGGCTGCATATATCAACTATAGAGATCTTGATATAGGAGTTAATAACAATGGCAATACTAGCTATGCACAAGCCAGCATATGGGGGATCAAATATTTCAAGAATAATTTCAACAGGTTGGTTCAAGTGAAAACCAAAGTTGATCCCGCTAATTTCTTCCGAAATGAACAAAGTATTCCACCCCTCAACTCGTGGTAGAACAAGAACGGGAAATAAGATTCACAGGGCAATTAAATTCTTCACTTTATGTTATTTGTATACTTATAAGTATTTTGTCGATTTATTTTTATTATTGTGAATAGGATATTAAATAAATTGATGTTATTTGTATCACTAAAGATTTGTGTTTATTAATAAAGTACACCATTTTAGTAAATTTGAGGAGTAAATTGATTTTTATTTCCATTTCTTCTTTTTTCTCTTCTTATATTAAATTTATGTATATCTATTATGATTTTGGGTTCACAATGCACAGGACGAAGCACAAATAAACAAGAACATTAAATTCGCAGCCCACAAAAACACAAGATCAGAACACCAAAACGTGCTTTGCCCTTAGGCCCGCAGTTTGACTATCAAAATATAACCACCACCACACTTAGTGCCCGTTTGGTGTGGATTATAAACTGGTTTATTTGATCAAAGTGATTTATTTGACCAAGAATTGTCAAAAATATCATGCTACAAAGGCAAAATTTTTTGTCAATTAAACCGTTTTTTGTCAAATAAACTAGTTTATAATCCACACCAAACGGGCTCTTAGTGGATATGCTCTTGCACTAGAAACCTCGATTAAAAGATACAACCACCACCCCACAACCAATGGCCACCCGTACTAGAGGTGGCAAATGGCCAAGCACGGCCCGACATGAGACGGGTCATACAAGAAACCAAGTCAAGCTGAGCCTGGCCCGAATTTAACACAGGCCTATAATTTACTGGCCAGCCCAACCCGGTTTGGGCCACTGACAGCTTGCCTTAATTTTTTAATTTTTTTTATGTTTTCGAAACAATTAACTAAACCGGGAGGTTCTCCCGGTCCCGCGACTGGGGGAGAAACCCTCCTCCCCCCCCCGGCCCATTCGTCAATTTGGTCGCAAAACAGGGAGAAAATGTGCGTGTTCATCTCAAAATCAAACCCTAGGTTTTCAATATGAGAGAAAGGGAAGAAGATGAATTAGTTTCTCGAATGCCAAAGAATAATGAACATTTGCAACCACACCCAATTGCACTCTTTATAAATGCATCTTTCGCAACCATTGATCTAATTACTTTATCCAATGGTGAAAGACTCGCCACGTCGATAAGTTTCATTTTGTGAATGCTTAAGTAAAAGTGTATTATGAAACAACTACTCTAGATAAACATTTTTGGCCCTCCAACTTAGTATCACCTCTCAATATTCTCAACCTCCATACAAGAGTTCTTTAGTGAAAAAACATGATCCATTAATGCTTCTCAGCTTTTCACCTACAAAAGAAGATTAACATTTATCAATTATCAACCAAGAATACACTTTTTTTTTTCTGATGGCTCCAACTTACCTTCATTTTGGTGAGAATATTCAGCACAATCTAATGCGAACCCACGAAGATTGAATCTCGGGACCCACAATAAAGACTAATAATGAACTCTAAGAAAGCTAAAATCAAGCCGCAAGACCTTGACCCGATGATTTCTTGAATCAAAGAACCAAATTAGAATGTACACCACAAAGATTTGCGAAGTCTTTGATAAGTTCGATTAGTTTAATTAAGAACACGGAAGAAAAGTAAATTTCACTTTAATGTAAATTCTCAATAATCAATTAACATTTTGTTTACAATGAGAAGTGTTTATATAGGTAAAAATCAATGTAAACCTAGTCTAATTCGGGAAAATAATTAAAACCTAAACAAAATAGAGTTTTAAATGAAAAAGGAAACAAAATTCCGAAAATTTCTAAATTGCCAGATTTTGGCCTGGGAGATCGCCCAGTACAAATTTGGACTAACGCCCAAGCTTAAAATTTAGACTCGGATTCTTAATTATAGGGTTGGGCAATCGCCCTACATTTGCTATGGGCAATCACCCAAGGTTAATTACGAGCCCTCCGCGTTTTGATCTTCAAACTTTGAATTATGCTCATTTTGGCCTTCCAATCTTCTACTAGCCCCCAATATACTTTTAATATGGTCCTTAGCTTGAATGAATGTACTAAAGTTAACTCTTCCTTTGTCATACTCATTTTGAAGGTTGATGTCTTTTGCTTGTTGCACTTTGGGTGTGGCTCACGTAGCTTGGACAAGACCTTGTATGACGTTCTTGATTTTTTTAGCTCTTGATCTAGTTATTGGCCCTACCGAAATATATAACGAGTCATTTCTAGTCGGTCCATGGTTCACATCATCAACTCCCTCCTCAAAAGAATTCGACCTCGAATCATCACCTGCATCAAAGGAAGAAAGATCAGTAACATTAAAACTAGTAGACACATTATACTCACATGAAAGGTCAAACTTATAAGAATTATCATTTATCCTCTGAAAGCCTTGAAATGGCCCATCTTTCCTAGGATGTAGCTTAGACCGTCTACGGGTAGAAAATATTTCCTTCCTTATGTGCACCCAAACCTAATTACTAGGCTCAACGATAAGTCTACGGTCTTTGTTGGCTTTAGATGTATATTGTTTATTCTTCTTTTCAATTTGTTGTCTTTTAAACTTTTTTGTCTCATCTGGATTACTTTTATAGGTTGGTCGATTTGGAATAACTGCTCGAGGTACAAAGTAAATTTAATGTTCAATATCTCTAACCTAGCTAGTAGGCATCTCTTCAGGAAACACGTCCTCAAATTCCTGCACTAAATAAATAGTCAAACTAGTGAGGAATTGGTTAGTTTTGCCAATTACAAGGTAGGAATCTTTGTATACTAGCATAATCATTTGTTGATTTTCGACGAGAGCCCTCTTAATCTCACTTTCACTTTTGTCTTTTTTTTTTTTTTTTTTTCTATAGGTTCTCTATCTTTTTTCTTTCATGATTCTATTTTATTTTCAGCTTTAATCTCTTTTTTTCCTCATTCGTTTTCTTTTCTTATACTTCTACCTTACTTTTTCTTTTCTACTACTACAAATCATCTAACTTAATTTGTGCATTAAGAGCATGCCTCGCAACTAGGGCTTCACCTTCTATAGAGTACTATATACCATCATCCTCCAACTAAGGCATGTCATCACTATCATTCTCATCCTTAGTCTCCACTTCTCCATTGTCACACAAAATTATTGCCCTTCTGTTTGGGCATTGTGACGCAATGTACCAGCATCCAAACATTTAAAATATTTGATATCTCCATTTCTAGAAGGTTGGAAATCTGATTTGGGTTTATTGTTGCTAGTTACCTCATCTTTTTCTTTAGATGTTTTGGTCCTCCCTTTTTAAACAGTCCTATCACTCTATCATTACTATCCCACTTCGGTTTTCAATGATGGTTAGATCCTGAAAAATACCTTGCTGCCCCTTTTCTTTTTAATTGCCTCTCTACCTTCATAGCCATGTGTACAATGTCCTCCAACTCCACATAGTGTTGTAAATCTACTACATTGGCTATATCCTTATTTAATCCATTCAAAAACCTAGCCAATGTGGCCTCTCTATCCTCCTCAACATTAGCCATAATCATAGACAACTCTATATCCTTATGATAATCCTCCACACTCTTTGAACCTTGAGTAAGGCTCTGTAATTTTTTGATAGAAGTGTATATAGTAATGACTAGGTACAAATCTTCTATTTATGAGAGCCTTTAAATCACCAAAGTTTCTACAGGCCTCTCGTGATTTTTCATCCTATTTGTCACTAATTCATCACACCATATTATAGCATAGATAGTGAACTTAATTACTACTAATTTCACATTCTTTTCTTCAGAATAGCTCTGACAATCAAATATTAATTCCAACTTCATTTCTCACTCTAAATAGGTTTCAGGGTTATTCCTACCCTATAAGGAATGTATTTTTATTTTTATATTCCCAAAGTTTCTATCTACCCCATATTGACCTCTATAGTCTCCTACTCTTGGTGTCCTTTCATGCCCATCTCTTATATACATCATCCTACCCATCTCAACCATATAATTATAGTCATGCCTATCCTGTCTCATATCATTAAGGATCTCGAGTTCTTGCTCCCTTAGTAAAGTAGTAATAATCGTATCATGCATATCCATCCTATCCCTCATGGCATTATTGTTTTCCCTCATCTTGTCAAAGATCATGTTTATCCGCTCAAATTGTTGTTGCATGACTTTTAACAAAAAGAATTGGTTGTTCTCTTTCCTTGGTGTTGTTTCTTCATTATTAGACATTTTGTGATGAAAATAAATAGAAATTAGTATTGAAAAAAAATTTAACCACAGGTGCTTACACTCTTGTTTCACTCTATTTGGTTTTTTTTTCCGATAATAATCTTACCACTCTTGTCTTTTACTTCTCTTTATTTTTCTTGCCAAGTTCTCTAAGGAACTAACTAAACTATCAATCAAGAATTTGGACTCCGCACCGTTCAAGAACAAAAAATAAGAAGAACATAAAAGACAATGAGAACGACTCAATAAGAAAAAAAACACAAAAAGAATAAGATTTGAAGACTTAAGTATCGAATGACAATATGGAGTATGTGTTTCTTGCCAAATATAACACAAGAATCTCAATGGAATGTGTTTCTTGACTTTCTTGAATTTTGTTTTTTATATACTTGTTGATCCAATGCAAGAAACAAATAAAAAAATATCACAAGGCAAGAACTAAAAAAGAATTAGCTTTGATGCCTTAATGGATTGTGCCCAAAAAATTCTTGAATATTTTTGGTGCAAGAAAATATATTTTTTAATAATTTTAAGATGTGATGAATCCAAACAAGAAAAAAAAAGACTCTTATGAAATATGATGAATAACGAAAGAGAATTTTATTTTTAAATTTTTTTTGGGATATGACTCAAGATGAAATTGATGGAAACAAAAAAAGAAAATATAGAACCTGATTTTAGAGCCAAAGCTCTGATACCAACTGATGTGAACCCATGAAGATTGAATCTCGAAACCCACACTAAAGATTCACAATGAACCATAAGAAATCTAAGATCAAGCCGCAAGACATTGACCGATGATTTCTTGAATCAAATAACCAAGTTAGAATGAACGCCACAAAGATTTGCGAAGTCTTTGATAAGTTCGATTAGTAAGATGGAAGAAAAATGAATATCACTTTAATGTAAACTCTCAATAATCAATTAATGTTTTGTTTACAACGAGAATTGTTTATTTAGGTAAAAATCAATGAAAACCTAGGGTTGGGTGATAGTCCGACATTTGCCCTGGGCGATCGTCGAGGGTTAATTTCGAGCCCTCCACGTTTTGATTTTCAAACTTTGAATTATGCTCATCTTGGCCATCTAATCTTCCATTAGCCTCCAATATGCCTTTAATATGGTTCTTAGCTTGAATCAAATGTATTAAAGTTGGCTCTTCCTTTGCCATACTCATTTTGAAGGTTGTTGTCTTGCTTGTTGTACTTTGGGTGTCAGTTTTGGCCCACGTAGCTTGGACAAGACTTTGTATAGCATCATTGATTTTCTTAGCTCTTGATGACCCCGCCGAAATATATAACGAGTCATTTCTAGTCGGTTCATAGTTCGCATCACAACCAAATGTTGTTAAATGTAAATAATCAGCATGAGTTTCACATTTCGTAAGGGTTTTTCCATTTAATGCAGCAGAAGGGGTGAAATTTACAAGATAACAAGCACTCATTATTGCCTCACCCCCGAAATGATTTGAGGAAGCTAGAACATACCATCATGCACATTACTTTGTCCAGGAGAATCATATTCATTCTCTTAGCCATCCCATTTTGTTGCGGTAGGTAAGGGACTATTTTATGTCTTAACATGTACGTAGTTTACATAAATTCTCAAAGTTAGTGTTGCATTATTCTAAGCCATATTGTCAGTCTTAAGGGATTTTATTTTATTTCTTGTTTGGTTTTCAATTAAAATCTTCCATCGTTTGAATTTTTCAAAGGTTTCTCACTTATTTTTCAACAAATAATTAAATCCAAACGTCTTGCATAATCATCAAACATTTATTACCCCCCACACTAAGTGTACTATAGATGGACGTAGTCTGAAAGAATATATAGTCTATGATGTTAATTGGTTTATGAGTTCCAATTTTGAATTGAAAATTTATTATGTTTACCTAACACACAATATGCTCAGAAAATGAAATTTTTTAAACAAGTCTTTACCAAATACACCTTTCTGGCTTAAAACATGCAGACCTCCTCACTTATATGTGCCAGCATATTATGCCATTTTAAGGTGTCACATCTTCATTAACAAAATTTGCATTTTCATTTAAACCTACAAGTGCCTCAGTCCTAATAATATAAAGGCCATTCTTCTTGATTCCTTTAAAGGTAACAAACATTTTAAGCATTCTTTTTTTCAATTCTACCAATATAACCTGCATCCTATAAGGACCTTACAGAAATCAAATTTCTAGCCAATTCTGGGATGTACCTGACTTTATCTAGAGTGCACACAACCATTTTCAAATTTTACTATAATTGTGCCTATACTCACTACTTTACATGACATTATTTCCCTTTATCCTAAAATTAATAAAACACTTATTTCTGGGAGACACGTGAAATGTACATCCAGAATCTAGAAGCCATTCACTCATATGGCAATTGGTCAAGAATAGGTGATATTACATCATACACTTTATATTGGTTTAAACTAGATTATATGCAACCACATTTCCTTCCTTGTTAGCCATTTCTTTTAATTCGTTCCTTTTTTTTTTTTTTTTTTTTTTTATAGCAGTCCTTAATGAAGTGACCAATTTTACTACAACTATAACATTTTTCCATTTGCTCTAGACTTTGACCTGGACCTTTTCCTGTTTTTCTTTTCATATAAACTCATTATTACTACTTATCTTGATTTCCATTATTTGTGTAAGTTGATGTACCCTGTTGTGTGATTTTAATCTCGCAAGTGGACGGATCGTTACAAGTAATAAAATGAGAAGTAAAGTGTCGAACCTACGAAGACTATCTACCAATTAACCTATTAATTTATAATTCGAGTTTTAACAATAAAAGAACACAGATTCATTTTGTGATTTTAATTCTTAAATTATTCTACTTATATTAAATTAAAACTAATTATCTCGCAATCAAAAGTAATTTTTAAGAATGAATTATGTTGACGTCGAACCTGCACTGTCCACTTGTCAACAGATATCCAGTCACTCCTCTGTCAACCTGTATATTACGTGCACACTCAGATAATCGTTAGGCACTAAGATCTCGGGAAAAAGGTCTGGTGATCGTTGATACTCCGACGATCAAGTCAACTGCCGGTATAGATATAGAGTAATATACGGTGAATGAAAACAATTGGGTGTGGGAGGGACAAGCAGGCAGATATTTGAACAGAGTTTAGGGGTGAAATTATTGCATGAAAAGATCCTACCTTAGAATAATCGGAGACGTTGTATTTGTAGCAAAAGAGTTCTAATTGATTTAAGAAATAATCAATTAGATATCTGATCGGATCCTCCTTCCTTATGGGATAGGGATGATCGGCTGTCAAGACAATCTCTTAGATTATCGTCCTTATTTGGATTCATCACGTTACCTAATATTTAGGAGATTGGGATTTGGTTTCCTTGTGAGGATCTGTGTGCCAATCAAATACAATCTGTCTTTAATTACTTCTCTGGTCATCCCAAAATATCGTGCTGCCTGCTAGTTATAACAAATACGAAGCCCGGCGAGGCTTTCTGGGTCGACCATGAGTGTCGAGGCTTCTCATAGGCTTTGCAATACTCTGATTCAAGGATGCTAAGATACTCGATCGGCCCTTGAAGCCTTCGCTAGGTGTATGGGATCTTTATGAGTCTGGAGGGCCTTCGTTGGGCCTATAAGGCCTTAACGAGGGCCAACTTGGGCCTTTATTGGGCTTTCACTGATGTGGAGGCCTTATCAAAATCTGGTGGTAACAAATTCGAATTCTACCAACACTAGGATTTGGGAATCCACCTACACATTCCTTAATCAATTATCCATTAATCGCTATAGCTTATAATTACCTTAGATTGAAAATCGGTGATCCTATAATAATCAAAAGCCTCTCTCGATGGTCAATTAATTCTATATCGATATGCGAACCTAATTACCTGTAATTAAGTTTCAAACATAAAAATATGCATTTAATTCACAAGAATACCTAACCGGATTTCACAAAGCATAATAGTAACTTTTATCTATTATTGGACGATTCAATACCATGTGCTTAGTCTATATTGAATCTCTCAACTTCAATATAGATCATAAAACATTCTAATGGTGATCAAGCATTAAAACATTAGAAAAAATAAATAAAGAATAATCAATCCACAAGCAATTAATTACTAAAACGAAAAACTTCTAATTAATTAAAAATACGAAGTTTCATCATTCATCCTAGCAATAAAAGATTTAGCCGGACATGATTCTTATTAATATAGCGATATTAATAAAAGAATTCATGAACCAGAAGAAAAAGAAGAAAGAATAGATACAACCATTAATCTTGAATTAATCCAAGATCTCCAATTGTACTGATGAATATTGCCCAATAATTCTTCTTTTCGATGCTCTTGATCTCTATCTCTCTTCAATTGCGTAACACTCTTCAATTGTGTAACCCTCTTCAATTCCGTAACCCTCTCAAAAGACCTAGAAGATGTTTATTTATAATCCTTGGAAATTCTTCAAAATTATGTCTTAAAAGAGTCCTCATCCCACTTAACTTTAGAAAGCCGCATTTAAAACTTTCCTTCAGTGTAGGTCACGCCTATGTCGCACTTAGGTCGCGCCTAGCATTTTGCTACCTAGGTGCGACCTCCAGTAAGTTTTCACTACCACACATAGGTTGCATCTAGGTCGCACTACCCAGGTGTGACATAAGTTTTGAAAACTTACAATTGGTCTCTGGTTTGGCTTTTTATATAGGGTTTTGGTCTTTTCTTCTTTAAATCTTTTCAATTCAATCTAAAAGCTTCCAAATGCATTCTAATTGGTCCTCACCCTTCTAAAGTCTTCCAAAGTGGCCTTCCAACTATTCAAAATTATGCAAATTAGTCCCCAAACTTTTAGAATCTGATTTTTACTCCGAAACTTTTGAATTCACCACAGTAAGCATCAATTAAGCTTCAAACTCTTCTATTTCTTTCCAAACTCATCCAAATTGGATTTTGTACATACGTATACAATAATTGAACTCATTTAAATAGAAATCTACTCATATAGTGAATATATAATAAGTTTACAAGTATAAATAAGCGTATAAAATACACTAATCATACTCTCACATTTAAATTTTCACCTTTAGAAGACTCACATTGGCTCTAAATGTCAAGATTTTTGGTTCTTAAGGAGATTATTACAAATTCTTTGGTTAGCTCATCTCTGTCATACTCGATGGCATTCCTGACTTCTTTACAATAGCCCGATGTTCATCTATGGAAGTTTCATAACAGTTCGCGAAATCTTGTGTTAATTTTGAAAAAACATCAAGGTTTTCTTGAAGATCCACTTATGTGTCCATTGTAAATCCAAAAAACTCTTGCAGTAAATAATTTTTAGGAAAATTTATACCATTAAGTTAATAAATGTTAATATTTCTAAAAAACCTGTTACATGTGATTAATTATTAAAAAAATACTAGATCTTTTTTTTTTTTTTAATAATGTTATTTTCTAATTAACTTTATGAATGCAACAGAATCTTAGAAAAACACCAATTACCTGATTCATTGCAATTACATATTTAATGGATATAACAAAATCAGATTGATCTCCGAATCATCCAATAATTATACTATTCCAATTTTTTGAAAATATTTTTAATTCTCTCTCCTGCAATCAAGTGAGACGATGAATACATTCCATTGATTTAGATTCAGGAAAAGAAAAAATCAATTTCTCTCACAGAAGATTGCGTTGAAGATCGTGTAAATTCTGGTTAGTTTGTTTTAATTCAAATTTTCTGTTATTGTTTTTGTTGATAGTGATTCTGATAGATACATTACGGTTGTTACAGAGATTAAACGTCCGAATGAATATATTTATTCAATTTCAACGGAAAAATGCAATGTGAGTTCTGCAATCTGCTATAGGATAGAGAGAATGCAATTGCGTTACATGTTAAATGTGTTTGTTCTTCAAAATCTGTTACATTTCATTCATATTCATTTTGTTTGGTTTTATTAATTACATTTCATTCATATTCATATTCATATTCAAAATCTGTTACATTTCATTCATATACATGTTAAATGTGTTTGTTCTTCAATTTACGCTGAATTCGTTGTTACAAAGTTCTGCCAATAATTTACCACGCTATGTTAGATGATATAGCTGCCAACACCAGAGGTGACCATTTGTTCATCGAGTTCTGCCTGCACTGTCCCTCCTCCTCATCAATACTTGGTTGGAGTAACCCGGCAACTATATCATCTAACACAGCAGCCTCCCTTTTCTTCTTCCCGTGCACCTGGTTTTTCTTTCTCGTCATATAATATAACACAAAGAAGACAGCACACAAAACCCACTGAGTCAGCTGCCATGTCACTATTGAGTGTGCCCATTATCACTTCCCTCATGTCATCACAACTTAAGATATATTTCAAAGAGTCCCATAATCCTACAAGTTGCATACCTCATAAAGTTGCTGGTGACCAATATGATGAAAGGCCCAAAGTTATACGCCAAAAGGTTATAAGTTCAAATGAGAAGCCCACTCTGTTGCCCTAACTTTTGGAAGTGCGCCTTTAGTTAAAGGCATGAAATGCGTTTTCTGTTAATGGCTTGAGTCTGTACAACCATTGGATTGTCATGCTTGATCTTAGTTGTTGATTGATTGTGCTATGTATAAACACCAATTGTCAGGTTAGGGTTAGTGTGTTAGTGAATGAGCGCGGCTTCTCTCTCTCTCTGATTCTTCTATCTTCTTCTCTTTTATGTAATGATGAACATTCAGTTCTATGGTTAAGCTATGAAAATGGTGACGCTACAGTAATCGTATGTTGATTACTATAGGTTTTGAGGCAATTCTTCACTGATTTGGTGTGGTTAGGTGTTCATAGTATTCATGGCATCATACTGACCTGCAGATTGTCGTGCACGCGAGCCGAAGCTATCGCATGGTGAACAATATAACAAAGATTAATGTCCTATTTCCACACGCTGGGCCGCGTTAAAGCGTACACAATGACTGATGGAATTTAATAAACCCTTACCCAGTTCACACTACCCATAGACATTTGTCTTTGGTTTTAAGGTGAAATTTGATCCCCTCTACCCAAAATTTACTAAATTGAACCTCATTTTGGTGTAATCTTGTGAAAAATCCAAATAGCTTGACTCCTCGTTCTTGGGTTTAATCTTCTAATCATGAACTTGTTACACATTTTTTTTATTATGAATTGAGTATGGGAAATTATGCACGAATTTGGATAGATTGCTCGTGTGATTAGAAATATTTACAAAATTTAGGTTATCAAATATTCAAAACTCGTTCTTTTCTCTTGTTTTTGGAGGATGCCCACAATGTGCGAAATGTATCAATGAATAAAAACACTTCGAATGCCACCAATACACACCGAGGCCATTACACCAGTTTGGGGGTGGAGTTTTGATGAGGATCACAAACTCATTCATGCTTCATCTACTACATCTATAGTCAATCAAACCAAGGAAAATTCGTTATTCTTTTATCTTCTTTCAGTCTACTTTGCTTAATGTGCATTCGGACTAATGTTCTAAAAAGTGTAAAGCGTAGTTAGACATGGAGGCCGAGTTTCAAACTTTTCAAGCCTAGACGAGAGCGAGGTGAAAAAAAAGAGTTTCCTTGTTTTAAATATTAAAAAATATATATATGAAAAAAATTCGACAATAAGGCGCGCGCTTTTTGGTTAAGAAATATTGCTTAATTGTGAGCCTATATATATCCTAAGCGAGGTGTGGATACCACACCCTCGCCTTAGGCACACTTTTCGTAACACCGATTGGGACAATGCATCTTTAAGTTTGGGGTGTAGTCTTATAGTGTTTAAGTTCGATTGTTTTGTGATGATTCTAAAAATTGAAAAAAAGAAGGTACAAAAACATTTTTTTTTTCTAATCTAGTTGGAGGACTTATTTGCTTATGATGAATTACTTGTGTTCGAGATTTACTTCTTGCAAATTGAAGAATGTTGCTATAAATTGTGCTTTTAACTTATTACTTGTTCCATGTGGGACCTCATTTATTTGATCACAACACAAGATCTGAATATACTGAAAATAGCTTGTTCATTGATTAACGAAAGAAGTGACTACAAGAAATATGCCTATTTACGACACGACAAAGTTTTTACCATAGATATAGCTGCTATTGTAAATAACTATTTATGACACGCAAATCACCTATTGTGAATAGTGAAAACTTGTTAGTGGCAGATATTTTTCCTAGTGTCGTAGAAAAATATTTTTTACAACAGTAATCTAATGGCTGTCTTAATAAGTAACAATATTGACCACGACGGATGGCCCGTGGTCAAAAGAAGATATTATTAACCACAAATTTGTGAAGTCATGATAATAATAGAAGTATTAACGACGGTAAACATTGTGGTAAATAACGTGGAAAAAAAAATTCCCGCGGTTTTCCTTTTATTTCAATTCGTCTCCTTTGAAATTCTCTTTCGTTTCTCACATATGGAATCTTAATCTTCCTTCGACAAAACCACTCTCTCACGGCACCTATTTGTTTGTCTCACACAAATAATTGAACAAATTGAACATCTTCTCCAAATTTGTTTTCTAAAATCCCTAATTTTCCCCAATCCTAACCAATACCATCCATTCGCATCTCGCCTTCCCCGCACCATACCATTGGGTTGGCGAAATACGGCCAGATGTTCTCTCGTTGCATATTTGGAATCCAGGTATTTACCTTAATTGCAAGTTTATAGACAATATTTAATGTGTATATGAATATTTTTTAGTTTAGATATGAATAGGATTCTAATACAATTCTTGGCATAATCTTTGTTTTCGAATATTCTTAAAGTTTTGCCATGGGAATGGAAGGGGGTATGATTGAGTTGGTGGAGAAAGACATAAGCCATACTTTCGTAAATTGCTCAACTCTGAGCATTTTAGAAGAAGAACAATAATAGGGTCTCAATAGTTGACTTAATTTGCCTTATAAGTGATTTTCGTGTTCAAATTAAGAACCACATTTTATGAATGAACAACAAAGATTATAACAACTTCAGTTGAACCATGAAATAAAAAAATTTCCTAAATTTATTGCTAGCAAATTCTGGCGCGTATTTCTCTTCATTAGACTAATATTTGACTGTGGGTGGGTGGTGTAGAATTGCCTTTTGGATGCCATTTGGATTGAGTCGTAAATGTTCAATCACAAATTTAAAGATTTTGACATGAAAACCAACCATATAACCTAATACTAATCTGGACATATCTTATGGTGGCAAAAAAAACGACAATCTTATATATGGAGTACATACCTTACAAGTTTCAGTTTATAACTTCATGTCTATGCATTTTCCAGTATTGTGCAATGAGCTTGGATGTTTGTTCCACTATTTTGAAATATTAACATAATTTATTTGAATTGTTATTCACCGATAACATCACTATATATCTTGGTATGTGATAAATTTGGAGTTGTTGTTGGGTATCTTATGGATTTAGAAAGTTTTAAATTTATCTATTAATATGCGTAGCCAATTGGTTTAGTTTACTACTATCAATTCTAATGACTAGTTTTAGTATTCAACTAGAAGAGACCGTGTTAGTTATTTCTTCTATGAGTTCATTTCTTTCTATAGAATTAAAATTAATTGTAGCAAGGCTTGTAGAATTCATTTCATATGAATTTTATTAAACTTATTAATCTTTTACAACTCTGCAAAACCTCTTATTTCATGTTTATCCATCAGAAGATTGGCATTCTCAAGGTCCTACTAGATTATGTTATTTTGGGAAAGATAGCTCATTTCCTTTTGAAATATCAATTGCCACTTTCAACAGAGTAGGAAGCTTAAAAAATCATTTTTGTTTGTGTAGAAAGTTGTACACACATCCTCTAGACAGGAACTCTGATAAAAACAGAAACCTGACTATTAAAAAAAATTGGTTGTAACTAATAAAGTTATTTTATTGTTCGTTATGTATGTAGGTAATTTAAATCGTAATTAAAATTGCTTTATCCAATATTGTTATTATTAAAAAAAATCATATTATTCTACAGCGACGACAAAACCTATACAACGACGCCAAGTCGTTTGCTATACATGCGAAAATTTTGGAAGAAAAAGGTGGCACGTTTTAAGCGAGTGCACTAAACAAATTGTGAAAAAATCGTCGTCACTATAATCTACAGGACAACTTTTGTCGTCACTATAAGTTATACCCTTTATAATCGGCCAAACACTTTCTTCTTTTCCGTTTGTTCCTTCATTGACATTTCTCCTTAGTTCTTCGTAGCTGGCACCAAGTCTGCCCTTTGTTGAAGTCGTCGCCGCCAGAGTCGCCACATTCCTGTACAGTCCTTCGTCCTCCATTTCTTGAAGTCACCTCCGCCACAGTCCTGCGCCGCCGCCATAGTCTCCATTTCCTAATCAGGTGGGCTTTCCTACTGCTAGTGACTGCGTTTCTTGTCTTCGATTTTAGTATGTCCAACAATCAGCCTCCTTATGTTTCATTTTTAGTTTAATGTATTGTACTTAAATTCAGTGGCTTCTCGTGTAAATGATTTGTTGTTTTGTGAATTTTTGTGACTGGGGAATTTTTTGTGATTTGTTGTGCTTGTGCTTTAACCAATTTTTTTATCCATATGAAAATACAAAAATTGATTACTGTTCTGGCTTTTTTGTTTTGCAGGTGTCGTATGACCAAAAAAGTGTTTCTCTCTTCATATGAATTTTTCTATTTCCTCTTAATGTTTCGAGCCACAGTCTCTTCAAGATGGCACTCAACTATGGTCGGGCCAGAAGAAAACAATGTTTATTTTCATGGATTTCATCCTGATGGCTTGACCTATGTTTTCTGATCCAGCCCGTCTTTGACTCACTAGATAAATGGGGTGCTGGGCTGCAACCTATTCATACAATCCCTTGATCCAATCCAACCTACCCATTTACCATTTCTGGTTTTCCTTTGCTAATTTAGGATTGGGGTGTACTGTAATCCTTACTACAACATGTTCTATGATTCAAGTTGGTAACTGATAATAATTATTCCTTATTTGATACAGCTACTAGTCTGCTTCAAATACTGTAGCAATTTAGATGAAGGATACCCCTAATAGATGATATACCCAGTCGCAGATACTCTCAATGGAATGGTAACATATATAGTTTTGAACCAGCCTGGGCAACTTTCCTAGATTTTCATTAAGCTCAGTAGGGAAGCCATAAGGATGCAAAAACTTGATAGTAAAATGGCTGAGAAGGGGAAAGGAAAACAACATCAATAGGTTACCTTGATTGATATCACCGTCAGCAAGCATACTCTGATATTTGATATCACCGTCAATAGGTTACTGTGTGCACAGTCTACTAATATTTTCTTTTGTTAGTTGCTAGTATGGCCGACGTCATGTCGAACGGAAGTGATAGTGCAGGCGATCCTCCTCATCCACCATTCCACAGGTTGCATACGTCATGCAAGTCCGGTAAGAATTTTGTTTTGATATTATTTATTTTGCAATTTTTTACGGTCACTTAATTATCGTTGCATTTATGATTAAATATATTGTATTTTTTCTTTTTCAGCTCCACAGTTGAAGCGATGGAGATCTCTCGAGGTATTAATCTTGAGAAGGTTTGACAGGAAAAACGAAAAGAGGCCACTTCTCATCGCGTTAGACAATGTCGAATAGACAATGCAGCCAATTGGAAATAACGTGAAATACTTTATGCACTTGGTTGGAAACTAAGTGAGGTTCATCGTGCCCTATTGCTACCCTTCTTGAATAGAGGTCTCAGAGCAAAGAAGGGACGGTTATATAGCATTATCGAAATAATACATATAATTTTTTCCATTAGCCCGTTCTCTAAACCCTACTGTTCCATATAATATGCATTAACGAATATTGTTCCGATATTGCGAGCTACTTGATCTTCAAGACGATCGGTCACCCGATAAATAGTGGACTGATGCGGACGGATTCGTCGTGGTTGCAGATTGATCACTGGCGGTCGATAGTTATTGCGATTACAAAATGAAGACACATAATCACTTGAAAGAGCACGGTCGAGTCGTATACATCGTGAGAGCTATCCTCCGAGGAATGATAGAAGTGCATTGACTTCTTCACAAGTCATAATTTTGTAGTACATACTATCATTTAGTTTTTTTAGTTTTTATGTTAATATTTCTATAAACTTCATAGTTACGTAATCAATAAGTTTTATGTCTCCGTGAATGGTCGACAAAAGAGTAAGGCCAATTAGGTTAAGTCTAAATACTCAAGCAAGCATGGTCGAAGGGCTTCTACGCCATGCATTAAGATTATGTACAAGTAAATTTTTATTTTCTATTACACATCTTCAATGCATAACATATACACTTCAATGCATAACATATACATGTTTTAACTAAATTTCACATTTATTTTTTAAATTGTTATAGAAGGACCCCATGAATTATTGAGTCGTTTCTGGACTTTCTACACCTTTCAATCTAGCAATTGGATGAATTCGGAGGTGGTGGTGACTACGTGAAGAAAACTTACATTTTAATGATGTTATTGGTTTCTCACATTTCGATATTATTTTATTATTTATTTTTTCTCACTAAACAACATCAACGAGGAGATGGAGACTCAGCAAACCTGTGTCGCCTCCGATGAGCACGTCGGTGATGAGCACGCTATTGTAAGAGAGGTTCTTGGAGAACGGCGAGGACCCATCTGTGGGGTTGAGACAGTTTTGAAGGCGAGATCTCCTTCTCTCGATTTGATCTTGTATCGAACGCCTCATGAGGAACAACCAACCAGCTTTTTTGATGATGCCAAAGCGATGATCCTCGGTTTGTGATGTATGAGACCCAACTCCATCGAATGGAGAGGACAATTGCACGTCTTACGACAAATTTGATGAGAGATTACCGTGGAGTTGTTGTGCCAGAGGAAGATGATGAGGTTGACGAGGATGTAAATGATAGTGGGGGTTTGGGAGATCCGTAGGATTTATGTAATCTTGAATTGTTTATATTCTTTAAAAAATTAAAATATTTATTGTGGTGACACTATCGTCTCTGAAAAGAAAAATGTGCGACAACTTCTAACGAAGACATTATCATCACTATATATCTTAATCATATTGCGGCGATATTGTCGTCACTATTAATGAAAAGAATTCAAATGTAACATCGACGACAAAGTCATCGATAAATTTTTGGCTTATAGCGATGATTTAATCATCATAATGGCCCTAATTCTAAGAAATTGAGCACGATAATGTAACTTGGCGACAATGTCATCGATATAGATTAAAATATATGTAGAGATGACACATTGTAAATCACTAATTACCTAGAGACACTAATCTATTGAGACGACTTACGCCGAAGCGACAATGTTGTCACCATAAATAAAAAAATGGCGACTACTCATCTTGTAGCGGCGACAAAGTTCGTAGCTATCGATCTCACTCATCGTAGTGTCTTGTCTGCGAACTTTACGCAAAACAAAAAGAAAAAGTGAAAATAAGAGTAAAGACAAATGATAGAAACGAGATGGTACATTAAATGGAATACAAGAGCTCATATATATTAATAGTCAAAAGACAAATCCAAAGGAATTGTTGTAGTCAATTACATTTATAGAATAAATTTCACACTCAATCACAGTTTTTTTATTCACGCATTAGAAGGAAACATACATGATTATTATATGTATGCATAAAGTGAGCTTAGCTTTTCAAAATAGTGGGACAGGAATGTGTGTTAAGTTTACTTAATAAAGTGGTCCCAAATAGTCATTTAAGTTTACTTAATAACAATGGCCACAAAATTTTAATATATTTTGTTTAGGAATTGAAGCACCACTTGGGATGGCCATTTGATTAACATATATATTGAAATAGCGATGATGACCATTTGATCAACATACTATCCAAAGTCCGAGGAAATGAATGGTGATTTATTTTTGAGTTGTATTGCACATGTTTTTACTTGTTGTTATATATTCTACGATTATTGTATTGCTTTAATTACTTGTATTAGATGTATTTACGCTTTTATTGGTTGATCTATAACTCATATTTAATGGAAACCTAGAAATAGATTTCATTTATTATGTTATAATAATTATTAGCATATTTATTTTCTCTTTTCTCTAGATATAGAAAGAAGTTAGAAAGATAAAATTTTAAAAGAATATAGAGATAAAGTGGAAGAATTTTTGAATTTTGCGTATAGAGACCGAGCTGAGGACTCGAGAATTTATTGTCAGTGTAAGGATTGTGCCAATAGATATTTTGTTACCCGATACGAGGCTTTATGCACCTAATAATTCAGTGGGTTCAAACTAGGATACACAAATTGGGTCTACCATGGTGAAGATTTTGTTCCCAGACAAGAAAAGCCTATTCTGTGAAGATAATATGCAATTTGAAAATGGAGACAATATGGTCGATATGGTGCATGATGCATTTGGTATTACTTAAACAAATAGTGGTCTTGAAAATACTCAACATATGGAAGGCTCTAACGAGAGGACAAAAGAATTTTTAAAACTTTTAGAAGATCTTTGAAAGTGAATTATTTCCAAGGTGTCAAAATTTTATGAAATTGCCTTTTATTGTTCTCCTCTTGCACCTAAAGGTGTTATCTGGTTGGACAAACAAGTCGATTCACGATGTTTCTTGAGTTATTGAATGAGGTATTTCCACAATTTCAAAACATTCCAAAATCGTATTATGAAGCTCATAAAATAATTTATCCGTTGGATTTCAACTATGAAACATGGGATGTGTGTCCAAATAATTTCATGTTGTATTGGAGACAATGTCGAATAGACAATGCAGCCAATTGGAAATAACGTGAAATACTTTATGCACTTGGTTGGAAACTAAGTGAGGTTCATCGTGCCCTATTGCTACCCTTCTTGAATAGAGGTCTCAGAGCGGCCAGCGGGACGGTTACATAGCATTATCGAAATAATACATATAATTTTTTTTTCCATTAGCCCGTTCTCTAAACCTACTGTTCCATATAATATGCATTAACGAATATTGTTCCGATATTGCAGAGCTACTTCGATCTTCAAGACGATCGGTCACCCGATAAATAGTGGATGATCTGGACGGTGCAGTGTTGCGCTTGATCACCTGGCGGCTGATAGTTATTGCGATTACAAAATGAAGACACATAATCACTTGAAAGAGCACGGGCTGAGTCGTACATACGTAGAGCTATCCTCCGAGGAATGATAGAAGTGCATTGACTTCTTCACAAGTCATAATTTTGTAGTACATACTATCATTTAGTTTTTTTAGTTTTTATGTTAATATTTCTATAAACTTCATAGTTACGTAATCAATAAGTTTTTATGTCTCCAGGAATGGTCGACAAAGAGTAAGGCCAATTAGGTTAAGTCTAAATACTCAAGCAAGCAGGGGTCGAAGGGCTTCTCTGCCATGCATTAAGATTATGTACAAGTAAATTTTTATTTTTCTATTACACATCTTCAATGCATAACATATACACTTCAATGCATAACATATACATGTTTTAACTAAATTTCACACTTAATTTTTTTAAATTGTTATAGAAGGACCCCATGAATTATTGAGTCGTTCTGGACTTTCTACACCTTTCAATCTAGCAATTGGATGAATTCGGAGGTGGCTGGTGACTACGTGAAGAAAACTTACATTTTAATGATGTTATTGGTTTCTCACATTTCGATATTATTTTATTATTTATTTTTTCTCACTAAACAACATCAACAGGAGATGGAGACTCAGCAAACCCAGGTCGCCTCTAGTAGCACGTCAGCTGATGAGCACGCTATTGTAAGAGAGGTTCTTGGAGAACGACGAGGACCTGTCTGTGGGGTTGGACAGGTTTTGAAGGGCAGATCTCCTTCTCTGGATTTGACTGCTGTATCGAACGCCTCATGAGGAACAACCAACCAGTTTTTTGATGATGCCGAAAACGATGATCCTCGGTTTGTGATGTTTGAGACCCAACTCCATCGAATGGAGCGGACAATTGCACGTCTTACGACAAATTTACAGTAGAGATTACCAGGAGTTGTTGTGCCAGAGGAAGATGATGAGGTTGACGAGGATGTAAATGATAGTGGGGGTTTGGGAGATCCGTAGGATTTATGTAATACTGAATTGTTTATATTCTTTAAAAAAATTAAAATATTTATTGTGGTGACACTATCGTCTCTGAAAAGAAAAATGTGCGACAACTTCTAACGACGACATTATCATCACTATATATCTTTATCATATTGCAGCGATATTGTCATCACTATTAATGAAAAGAATTCAAATGTAACATCGACGACAAAGTCATCGATAAATTTTTGGCTTATAGCGATGATTTAATCATCATAATGGCCCTAATTCTAAGAAATTGAGCACGATAATGTAACGGCGACAATGTCATCGATATAGATTAAAATATATGTAGAGATGACACATTGTCGTCACTAATTACCTAGAGACACTAATCTATTGAGACGACTTACAGCGACGACAATGTTGTCACCATAAATAAAAAATGACGACTACTCATCTTGTAGCAGCGACAAAGTTCGTCGCTATCGATCTCACTTACTGTAGTGTCTTGTGCCGAACTTTCTGCAAACAAAAAGAAAAAGTGAAAATAAGAGTAAAGACAAATGATAGAAACGAGATGGTACGCAAATGGAATACAAGAGCTCATATATATTAATAGTCAAAAAGACAAATCCAAAGGAATTGTTGTAGTCAATTACATTTATAGAATAAATTTCACACTCAATCACAGTTTTTTATTCACGCATTAGAAGGAAACATACATGATTATTATGTACGCAAAAGTGAGCTTAGCACTCAAAATAGTGGGACAGGAATGTGTGTTAAGTTTACTTAATAAAGTGGTCCCAAATAGTCATTTAAGTTTACTTAATAACAATGGCCACAAAATTTTAATATATTTTGTTTAGGAATTGAAGCACCACTTGGGATGGCCATTTGATTAACATATATATTGAAATAAGCAGTGATGACCATTTGATCAACATACTATCCAAAGTCCAGAAATGAATGGTGATTTAAACCAGTTTTTGAGTTGTATTGCACATGTTTGTACTGTTGTTATATATTCTACGATTATTGTATTGCTTTAATTACTTGTATTAGATGTATTTACGCTTTTATTGGTTGATCTATAACTCATATTTAATGGAAACCTAGAAATAGATTTCATTTATTATGTTATAATAATTATTAGCATATTTATTTTCTCTTTTCTCTAGATATGGAAAGAAGTTAGAAAGATAAAATTTTAAAAGAATATAGAGATAAAGTGGAAGAATTTTGAATTTTGTGTATAGAGACCGAGCTGAGGACTCGAGAATTTATTGTCAGTGTAAGGATTGTGCCAATAGATATTTTGTTACCCGATACGAGGCTTTATCGCACCTAATAATTCGTGGGTTCAAACTAGGATACACAAATTGGGTCTACCATGGTGAAGATTTTGTTCCCAGACAAGAAAAGCCTATTGCTGAAGATAATATGCAATTTGAAAATGGAGACAATATGGCTGATATGGTGCATGATGCATTTGGTATTACTTAAACAAATAGTGGTACTGAAAATACTCAACATATGGAAGGCTCTAACGAGAGGACAAAAGAATTTTTAAAACTTTTAGAAGATGCTGAAAGTGAATTATTTCCAAGGTGTCAAAATTTTATGAAATTGCCTTTTATTGTTCTCCTCTTGCACCTAAAGGTGTTATCTGGTTGGACAAACAAGTCGTTCACGATGTTTCTTGAGTTATTGAATGAGGTATTTCCACAATTTCAAAACATTCCAAAATCGTATTATGAAGCTCATAAAATAATTTATCCGTTGGATTTCAACTATGAAACATGGGATGTGTGTCCAAATAATTTCATGTTGTATTGGGGTAAAGACGAAATATTAGAATGTTGCGAGATATGTCGTGCCCCAAGAGACAAGCCCGATGGTAAAACGATTGGTGCAAAGCGAGTGAGGTACTTTCCTTTGAAACCAAGATTACAAAAGTTGTTTATGTCATCAAAGACTGCTTCACTTATGAGATGGCATGCTCAAGGAAGAGCTAATGATGGTGTATTCAGGCATCTGGCATATGCTCAAGCATGGAAAGATTTTGATGAGCGCAATAGATAATTTGTAAGTGATAGTCGTAAATTCTGTCTTCGATTAGCAGCCGATGGATTCAATCCTTATAGAACAATGTCTATATCTCATAGCACTTGGCCATTCATTCTCATACCTTATAATATGCACACTTGTGCATGAAGCAACCCTTTTTTATTTTGTCTGTGCTAATTGATGGACCAAATGGACCGGGTAACAAAATTGGTGTATACCTGCAACCGCTTATTGATGAGTTGTTGGAATTATGGAAATATGGTGTACTAACATTCGATGCATCAACTAATCAAATGTTCAAATTACATGCATCATTGTTATGGACTATTAGCGATCTTCCGGGATATGCTAACTTGTCACAATATAGTACAAGAGGATTTCTTGCATGTTCTTGTTGTGAAGGTAAAACTAAATATCTTAGGTTGAGTAATGGACGCAAAACATGCTATATAGGTCATCGATGATTCTTGCATCCAAGACATAAATTTCATAAGGATAAAGCATCTTTTGATGGAAAACAAGAGTTTGAATGTGCATCCAAGCAATAATCTGGAACTCAAGTGTTTCACAAGTTAACTGGTACGTTGACTGATTAGAAGAAGGAGGACCTAAAGAAAAGAGAAAGTGGAGATTACAAAGATAGTTGTGGTAATTGAAAAAAAAGAGTATTTTTTTTAGCTACCATATATGGAATTTAATTTGATTCGATATAATCTTGATGTAATGCACATTGAGAAGAATGTTTGTTACAATACCATTTTCACTCTATTAGACGTAGGTGGAAAGTCAAAAGATAACTTAAATGCCCTACATGACTTGAAGGAAATGGGAATACGAAAGTCTTTGCACCCTATTTCAAAGCCTAATGGTTGGTTATACTTACCGCCAGCATCATTTACTATGAGTAAGGATGAGAAATATGTGTTTTGTAAAGTATTGATGGAAATCAAAGTTCCAAATGGATACTCATCCAACATCTCAAGGCATGTTAATTTGAATAAAAAATCATATGGGGTCTCAAAAGTCATGACAATCATATATTGATGCAACAACTTCTTCTTTTACTAATCTGTAAATCGTTGCCTAAGAACGTAGTTGAAGCTTTGATTGAGTTGAGTAACTTCTTTAGGCAACTATTCTCAAAAGTTAATAGTGAAAGTGATATACAGAATATTTAGGACATAATAGCTATCTTACTTTGCCATGTTGAGAAGATAATTCCTCCATCATTTTTTGATATAATGGAGCATTTGCCTATACATTTGACCAAGGAGGCATTACTCGGAGGAGCTGTGCAATTTCGATCGTTGTATCCAATTGAGAGGTATGCCGATTGTTTCTTTATTTTGTTGATATTAATAAATAATATACAAATTTATAATTTTTATTGATGCTCATACTTTCCACATTCTATATATATTTAGGTATTTGTGTACATTGAAACAATAAGTGCGTAATCGAGCTTATCCAGAAGGCTCCATTGTGAAATGATACTTGATGGAAAAGTGCATAATTTTTTGTGCAAGATATCTAGTTGATGTCGAGACTAAGCGTAATCGACCTAGTAGACTTGGAATTATCGATAATTTTGGTTGTGCTTTGGGTAAAGGGTTTGATTTAAAACTTGATAATGTTTCATGGGCACAAGCTCACCGTTATGTACTAATGAACTCTAATGCTGTAAAGCCCTTTCTTGAGTAAGTAATTTTCTTTTGCTTCATCTTCTGTTGCATAAGGGGTGACATAATTGACACATATTTTCTGTGCGCAACATTCATCATGCATAGATTTCATATAAATGTCGTCTTAGTGATCGTGTTATTCAACTCACTCATAATGAAACATTTCACATATGGATTAAGAACTATGTAAGTCAAATATAAAATAAAATTTTGAATTTTTTTGTCCTTTAATGTATTATAATGTAGGTCGAGGAAAAGTGGAGGCTTTATAATGAGAAATTCTCTGAAGAAATCATCTCATTAGCTGTAGCCTATAGGTCCTGATTTTGATGCACGGGGATTTAATGCATATATCATTAATGGTTTTCAATTTTTGGACTAAGAGTTACGAGAGTTCTAGATGTATTCACAACACTGGGGTAGTAGTGAAAGCTAAAACCATGAGTTATTCTAGTGCAAAAGATAAATATCATGTTGCTAGTGATGTTATATACTATGGAGTGCTAATTGGTATTATAGAATTGTGCTACTCTAGCACAATAAGATTTGTGTTGTTTAAGTGTGATTGGATTGACAATCAAAGTGGACTAACATATGATGATTATGATTTCACATTGGTGAACTTAATTATGTATAGAGATAATTTAGAAAGCAATGAGCATTTATTTTGGCATCATAGCCAATGCAAGTCTACTTTGTTGTTGATCCTCTAGAATCAGAATGGCATGTGGTTTTACAAATGTCAAGACGAGATAAGTTAGACATGTATGAAGTTGAACCACGTAGAGAACAAACATTGGATCAAAATGCATGTTTTACATGAGACGATGAAATTGTTTGGATGAGAGATGGGATAGAAGGCACAATTGTTGACCCAAAATTTCATCGAAACATTGAAGATGACTAGAAGTATTGAGAAGTAATAAAGAGTATTTTATAGGGTGTTTACCATGAGATACAATAATGGACATTAACATGTATTAATATAATTGTTATGCTTTACAGTTTATTTTGACAATACTTGGTTTTCTCCTTTTATCATATATTTTTTTATTGGTTGGAATCATTAGCTTGAATTCTTTTATCAATTGTGCTAAAGGCATTAGGTTCTTTTATCATTGCTTTATATTAACTAGTGATCTAGTATTTTTTAGTATTTAGGTTCTTCTGATAATCTAGAGAATTTGAGTTCAACTATAAATTCAAGATAATAGTAATAATGGTTTTAGCTTTGGTCACCTGTCATGAGATTAAAGGTAAAGGGAGAAAACAATGTCATAAATCTGTAAAGGGGTGCAAATATATTCGTATCGCTTCTCAACCGCCATAGCTCCTTACCTGGTATTGCACCTCAGCTCTTTAACTTTGCAATTTACTTTACACGCAAGTTTCAAATGAAATCAATGATAAAAGAACCTATATCATGTCTTAATCACTAAGTTTAGTCTACATATTTGGCCTTGCTATCGTAATAGAGATTATTGCTACAGTCAGGGGTGATTCCAAGAAGCTAGATCACTACAATGTGCTATTATTAGGTATTTGTATGTTCACTTGCTCATTCCTAAGTTAGTATTTTTGTACCTAATTGAAACATCATATCTTATTATGCTATTAGAGCAATGTCAACTTCTACAACCTAAATTTATTTTCTTTGCAGTTGCAAATAATTATTAGAAGAAAACAAGGCATAACTATGGTAGATACATTGATTATCGCAGCTAATATCCAGAATGGGCATGAAGTAGAAAAATCTCAAACTCCGAATACTTCAATTGGTAGTATTGACGCGACTTCACCTCTAGGTAAATTTATCTTACATTATGTTGTTTAATTAAGGTCATGTGCAATCATCATTGCTCTCTTTATTTCCACATTATGTGAATTAGTTCTAAATTTCCTTATATACAATATCTTATTTGATCAAACAAATATATTTGTAGAATCCGACAACCCTATTAAGAAAAAAGGTGGAGGTCCAGCAAAAGGTCCTTGAATCGATCCGGGTAAAAAAATAAAAGTAGAAAGGAATGAGTATATGCAGCCAATAGGAGTAAACATAAGTGCTTTCATGTCGTATTTGGGAACATTGGCACGTAATGGCATGCGATTATCACTTACGTATGTGAAATGGTCAAACATGGATCAACATTTGGTGGATTATGTTTGGAAAGAAATAGAGATATTTCAATAATGTTTATAAAATAATTTTATATCAATCTTTTAATAAATTTTTGAACTTACCGTCCAATCATCTTACTTTTCAAATCATGCCAAGTACAATACAAATGCACCACCTTGTTCTAGGAGGAATTGTTTGAAATTAGTTTATGATATGTGGCGTGATTGGAAAAGTCGAATGAAGCGCAAGTACTACAATGGAAAAAAAAAAAAAAAGAGAGGATGCTTGGCCACAGTTCCTTGAAGAGATTTTCGTAGAACAATTGAAGGTTCTTGTTGAGTACTGTAGTATAGAAAGAGCATGTAAACATTTATTAAAATTTCCTTATTTTTCTTTGTTGCATAAGATCTTTCTAGAGTTGTGGAATAGAGATTTCTGAATCCAACATGGTTGTATTTTGTCAATGTTGAATAACTATGCCTATATTATCATATTTTGGAACTTGTTCATCACCCGTCAACATGCTTTAGGATATGTTAGTCACTGTCTATGCTAGTTGATTAAGGCCATATATATTTATTCATTTTCTCTTTCTGGTCGTGTTCAAGGATTGCCAAAGTAGAGTTGACTCGGCCAACTTGAAACATGAATGCCTATGGCCATCCTAGTCTTTCTTTCCAATTCTTCGAAATAGACTATGACCCTGTTTGGGATTGATTTTGGAGCTAAACTTCTGATTCTCAAACAATCAGAAGTTGATTTAAGCGTTTGGCAAAATTTTTAAAAGTGACTATAAAATAATCTAATTCACTTGGCAGCAGATTTTGAGAAGTAGCAAAATGGCAGCTTTTCAGATTTTACTTTTATCTTTTTCATTTATATATTATTAAAATACCAATTTTACCCCTAATTAATTAAACTAATTCCTTTAATATCTTAGGTTGATTTCCAGTGATTTCAATGATTTGATATTTTTTTATTATATGAAAATAAAGAAATTGAGAACCTAGGTTTATGCAAGTCATTAATTAATGATAATTTAAAATTATTTGACGTTTTTCTTATTATATGAAAATTGAGAAATTGAGAAACCGAATTGATGCAAGTTTGATGCATAAAAAATGATTTAAATTTAATTATTTTTTGCGCTATATGACTATACTTTTATTTTTTAGTTTTTATAAAATTTGAAATTTATTAATTGTTTATTATTTTTATTTTAAAATAATAATAGTGAATGTGTTAAAAAATATTTGACAATATTACATATTACTAAAAAAGGAAAAAAATTAATTTTGCCACTCGTGATAATAATAATAATACAAAATAACATTATTATAATCAATGTCCTTTTTTGTAATTTAATACACTTACAGTAATAAATCACTTTTGTTTACCAAACGCTCAAATGCTGCTTTTGACACATACAACAATTTTGAAACAAGAGTTTACCAAACACTTATCTGATTCTTTATACAACAATACAGAAGTTGATTCCTTTAAAAGCACAGCAATACCAAACCAAGCCTATAACTTGTTCAATTATTTAAATTTCTTTTTCTTAGGAAATCCCTTGAAAAAAACAAGTAGAATAGTATGATGTTAGGGCCTCTTCATCGCACCGGGAGAAAATCATGTGCCAATATACGTCAACAGGTATTAAAAATTATAACAATAGAGATTGCACGCTGCTAGAGCTTTGTTCTTGTCATGGTCTTTCTCGACTGCACGCTTATCGAATTTCTCTAAATCATGTAGTACCTTCTGCTCTATAACAATCATCTGTATAAAACAAGAATAAAACAAGAGGAAGTTGAAATTAACTAGATGATGAATATTAAATAAGAAAGCAACAAAGCACGACAAAAATACAACAGCATACCCTGCGGTGGTTGGTATACATGATTCATTGCATAGCAGCTGCTTCTTTACTTTTCAAACTCTCAGTAAGTTTTTCATTCACGCAGTCCAACATGATCTCGCCTCAACTGACGAGTCAACAGGAGGAAATCCAAACTCCCAAAAAGTGTGGAAATCACTACCTTTGGTAGTGTGCGGCACAGAATGAAGAACAACTGTTGTCTCAGCAAAATTGTTGTAAACCAGCTGCATCCATCACACCTCCAAGGTCAAAATTATCCATATTTGAAAAAGAAAATAGAGATTGATAAAGCAAGTACATGCAAAATAAAAAGTCAAAAGAGAACTAAAGACATAAAAGTAGCCTACCCTCAGGTGATCCAATGTGAACCAGCCGCAAGTTCTCATTAGATAGCACCTGGCTCATATGCGCTCCCGGAGGCATCAAGTGTAAAAGCTTATGTAGACCTGCCTTCAACCCATGATCAAGGTCTAGGAGCTCGTTAAAAAGCTTACAAAAAAGGGTTATCCAACATTTTTTAAAAGGGAATTGTCCTACCTCAGGCCAAACTAAAAAGAAACGCTTCATCCAACCGCTATTAGAATTAGGAAAGTAGGATAATAACAATCCTATTTTAAGTTGAATATAGGCATAACAGTTACTACGGATCACAAGAAACATATCAAACACACTTCTAAAGAGTCTCAGGCACGGCTCAATGTCATTTGTAAGACATAAGTACAAGAAATAAGTTCATATATGACAAGAATACTTTAGGAGTCAATTGACCGGGAGTGACTTGAAATTGGTTGAAAAAGAAACGAACAAAGAATGAAGAGAAAACCTTAAACCAGCTGTCATGCTCTCACGGTAGACTACCACATCCCTAGGGTTTGATCCTGGAATCTGCTCACTAGGACAGGGGACTCGGTATAAATGACCAGGGGGTAACTCGTATTTTTTCAACATTCTCTCAAAAATTTTAGGATTGTAAGCACAACCATCCATTGGAAGGTCCCCAGTTGAATATTAAGCGGACGGGGTATCATAGAAGAATTGGCATCAGAATCTACAAACTGGACAGGGACAGAACAGGTAACGGATCTATGTCAACCGAGAATGGGCTAACGGGCAGACGGACTCAGTGCCCTCTCTCGCGCGCCTCAGTGTCGGGCAGATGGACTCGCTCGCCCTCGACAAGAGGCGGGTGTGCTCACCCATCCTCGAGCGAGTCCACTGTGGTGCGCCCATCCTCGGCTGCCCCGGCCCCGTCCTGGGGCGAGCGGAATAGGAGACTAGATGACTCTCTCTCGTCCAATCCTACCTCAGTCCCATAAGTCAGTCCATTCCTCAACCGACGAGTGATTATCATTCCTCCCTATAGATAAGGTGGGATAAGACAAGTCTCTAAGACCACTACCAGATTTGCACAAGAGTGAAATGATTACCTTAAGCGATGAAAAGAAGAAAAAACATCTATAATTCAGATAGGAAAAATGAGACCAGTCTGAAAAGAATTCCAACCAAGCGAGGAAATATGAGAATACTACAAATAGTCTCCCACTTTTCATCTCTTATATATGAAAATAAAAGAGAGGGAATTCAAAGTTTGAGATACCCTCCCCCTCCCCCTCCCCCTCCCCCTCAAATTAAGTAGTTTAAATTTGACTCGCCACATGGCGATTCACACTTGACCACGCTTCGCCAAGTGATACGCTTCCACGTGATTTTTGTTACAAATAAATAAATAATAATTGCACCTTTTGTTCTTTGACTTTTTTGGTGAGAAATAATTACTTGAAAGATGATATTTCTACTTCTCATTGACATGGCCTATGAAAAGTAGAATGGCTTATGATGATAGATATTACTATACTATGGTGGATGATAGTGGCACTCCTTGGGACGCATCCCTCAATAATCCGCTTGCCTCATCGGCTCGCCCGCCCTGTTGGTCTCTTAAGCTCGCATCTTACAGTTAAACAGTAATAACCAAACTGTCGTTAGGTTAGCCAGATAGGCGACCCATAGAATGACAGTTATCACTAATGATTGAGAATATGTAACGTCCCTCATTAACTTCTAGTAATGAAAGAGATGAAAGGATACCTGTCATTAAAGAATATTTAAAGGCCGTAATTGTAGCTCACTCCTATAAATGGAGGCCAACCCACCAAGTAAAAACCAACTCTTAGATACTCCATATTGTTATTTTGCATATCTTGTTATAGACACCTACTGATTATCACACCGGAGTGGACACGGGATAGAGACCCCGCCACTTTTTTGCGTGTTCCACCACTGTTGCTGCCGCCGCCCTCGGAGGAGGAAAAAATGCTTTATCATTAACTTTCGGAGGAGGAGAAAACGTTTTATCATTAATGATGTACCTGACTTTATCTAGAGTACACACATAACCATTTTCAAATTTTACTACAATTGTGCCTATACTCACTGCTTTACAAGACATATTATTTCCCTTTAGTACGAACCCATCACTGGTATCATAAAAATTAATAAACCACTCATTTCTAGGTGACACGTGAAATGTGCATCCAGAATCTAGAAGTCATTCACTCATATGACAATTGGTAGTAGCAACATTTACATTTATATGGTCAAGAATAGTTGTAATACACTTCATATTGATTTAAACTAGATTATATACAACCACATTTCCTTCCTTGTTTTCCATTTCTTTTAATTCATTCTTTTTTTTTTTTTTTTTATAGCAGTCCTTAATGAAGTGACTAATTTTACTACAACTATGACATTTTTCCATTTGCTCTAGACTTTGACCTTGACCTTTTCCTATTTTTCTTTTTATATATACTCATTATTACTACTTATCTTGATTTCCATTATTTGTGTAATTTCATGTACCCTCACATTTATATTTTCATCTTTAGAAGACTCACATTGGCTCTAAATGTCAAGATTTTTGGTTCTTAACGAGATTATTAAAAATTCTATGTTTAGCTCAACTCTGTCATACTTGATGGCATTCCTAACCTTTTTGTAATAGCCCGATGTTCATCTACGAAAGTTTCATAATAGTTCATGAAATGTTGTGTTGATTTTGAAAAAACATCAAAGTTTTCTTGAAGATACACTTATGTGTCCATTGTAAATCCAAAAAACACTTTCAGTAAATATTTTCTAGGAAATTTTATACCAATAGTATATAATACGTGTGTTGCACATGATTTAATAACGATATTTTGAGATATATTTTTATCTAAATATTTAAATATTTATATTCAATTTAATACTGCAATAAAATACAAAATTCTGATATTAAAAATACGGTGCAATATATTGTTTATTGTTGTTTTCAATCGCCACAATAGCTACGTACTTTATATGTAATAATGATTAATATTTACTTTAAGTACCGATCAATATATTCATTTTAATTCAGATGCATAAAAAAACAAACAAAGTACTTTCTACAATTATGTGGCTAGCAAGAGTGTTGAAGTTCTTGTAATATAGTCAAATAATGTCAATTAAAAAATGCAAACAAAAAGAATCGAAGATAATGTACGTAATTTCTTAAATTTATAGAGCTCTTAAACCCTTTCAATTCTCTTGCTTTATAAGATGACAAATGACTTACGACAAATCTTTGTAATTTAATATAGCTTTCCAACTATGAAGAGGTTTTAACCCAAAATATCACATGTAATTTGGGCTCGTACGTAGAACCTCAAGTTAGCAATTATAGGTAGATTTATCAATCACTATATAAAAGAAAACAAATATATTGACAAAATTAAACATTCTCATTTGCACAATTTAATGCCTATATGTCTTCGCATGAACTTATCCAAATGGTAATGGAGAAGTAAAGTAATATTACCAAAACTAAATATTACAGTGATTTAAGCGGCTTACGTAGGAGCATAAATAGTGAAAAAATTCGTTTAAACAATAGATAACAATTCGATTCAAAAACATAAAAATGAATAATAGAAATGAGATCCGTATCAATTATTGAAGTTAAAAAAAAAAAAAAGACTGGGATAGGATTATTCGTATGAAGTAACAAAAATCATAATCACAAATACAAATCTTCAAATGAAGTTTTTATGGACTTCACAAACTATATAATTACTTTAAAATGGAGCAACCATAAACTTCAAATTATGTCTGAAATAAATTGAATATATTGTTGCTGGAAGGTAAATGTTATTCATATTGTAAATGACCAAATTCGTTGTCACAATTCGATGAAAATATTTTCAAAATCTAATAATTAAATGTAATAAATGGTTATTTAGCCGTTTCAACTTCTAAGGACCAAACGTGGTTACAAATATTAAATTGGAAATTCAATTATAATATCAACTAAAAGACAATTTAGGAAATACAAAACTTTAATGAGGACGTATTCGTCCAAAAGTGTTCCTCCCATTTCTAGACTTTTAGATTTTAGATGTAGTATAGATTAAGTTAATAAAAGTGAGTAATGATCTCATATCCACAGTGGGTAAGATATCATTTGTCCACTGATGATATAGGACAATGTGAGAGTGCCAGATCATTCCACAATACACACAATTGTATGTGGACGCAAATGTGTCCACACACAGTAGGTAAATAATATCCTACCCACCGTGGGTAGGAGATTATTACTCTAATAAAGGTTAATATTTTTAAAAAATCTGTTATATGTAATTAATTATTATAAAAATACTAGAATTTTTTTTTTAAATAATGTTATTTCCTAATTAACTTTATTAATGCAACAGAATCCTAGAAAAACATCAATTATCTGATTCATTGCAATTACATATTTAATGGATATAACAAAATCAGATTGATCTCCTAATCATCCAATTATTATACTATTCCAATTTTTTGAAAATACTTTTAATTCTCTCTCTTGCAATCAAGAGAGATGATTAATACATTCTAATACATTCCATTTATTTAGATTCACCCCAAAAAAAATCAATTTCCACTTAAAGAAGGAGGTTTATAGTCGCTGCTAAAAGATCATTTGTCGTCCCTTTATATTTATAGAGACGACAATGTCGTCGCTGCATGTCGTATCAATAGATTAGTCCCTCTAGGTTAATAGCGACCACATATTGTTCTCGCTATATACATTTGAATATATACCGACGACATTGTCGTCGTTACATTGTCGTGCTCTATTTCTCGAAATTAGAGAAATTGTGATGACAAAGTCGTCGATGTTATCTTAACTAGTAGCGACGTTGGGATAATCGCTATTAACTCTTAGATACCATAATTATTAGCAACGACAATGTCATTACTATATATATTATATAAATAGCGACGACATTGTACATCAATATGTTTTATTTTAGCGGCGACAAAATAAATTTTCTTAAAAATATTTTATATTTTAAATAACATAAATAATTCTATTATATATACATAAAATCTATGGATCCCCAAAACCCCCACCATTGTTCTCATTCTCCTCATCCTCCTCCTCGTCCCCATCTTCCTCTTGCACAACCCTTGATATTCTACTCTTCAGATTCGCCGTAAGATGTTGAATTGTCCTCTCCATTCGGCGTAGCTAAGCCTCATACATGGCAAATCGATGATTGTCATTCTGGGGGTCTCCAGAGAATTGATTGGATGTTTCTCGTGGGGCATTCGATGAAGTGGTCGAATCTAAGGAGGGAAGGGTGCCCTCTGGAATCTCTCCAACCCCACGGACTTGTCCTCGTCGTTCTCCGAGAACCTCCTTTGCAATAACACGCTCGTCAACTGACGCGCCAATGGATGGGACTTGTGTCTGTTGAGTCTCCCTCACCTCAAAAAGTTTATCATGTTTAATAAGAAAAAATAAATAATAAATAATTAATAAGATAATGTCTGATACAATTAACAACTAATTAAAAATTATAAGTTCATCCTCACGTAGTCACCAGCAGCCACCGGATTCACCCAATTGCCATCCCAGTGGGTGTGGAAAGTTCGGAACGACTCAGTAATGCCTGGCCACTACTGGGTCTCGGGGTCCCGCTACAACAATTTAAGCGTGAAATTTAGTTAAAAAATATGCATATGTAATGCATTGAAGATTTATATAATGATATTGAAAAATTTACTTGTATCTCATCGTATCGTGTGGCAGAGAAACTTTTCGGCCCCTACACGCTCGGGTATTTAGCCTTACCTCAATTGGCCTTATTTTTTGTCGACTGTTCCAAAAGACATAAAAAATAATTGATTAGCAGTAAACTTTATAGTTATATAAATATTAACATAAAAACGTAAAAACGTAAAAGGTAAATGATAATACGTACCAAGAAAATAGGACTTGTGAAGAAATCAATGCACTTCTGACAGTCCTTAGCAGACAACTCGTCGTATAGATGGCTCGGTCCGTGTGCTTTCAAGTGATTATGCATCTTAAATTTGTAATCTCGATAACGATCGGCCATCAGGTACTCGTCGGACAACCGATCGCCCTGAAGATCAAAGTAGCTCTGCAACATATGAAAATTTTTCGTTAATGTATATTATATGGAACAATTATTTAGAGAATGTACTAATGTAAAAACTATTGTAAGTCAATACTTCGATGATGCTATGTAATCATGCCCGCTGCTCCTCTGGAACCTCTGTCGATAAAGGGTAACAAGGGGGCATAGTGAACCTGACTTGGTTCCCAACTAAGCGCGTGAAATACTTCGCGTTATTTCCGATTGGCTGCATTGTATGTTCGACATTGTCGAACGTGATGGGAAGTGGCCTCATCCCATTGGCTTACCAAACTTCTCAAGGTTAATGCCTCGAGAGATGGCTGATGTGGAGGATCGCTTGCACCATCACCTCCGTGCGACATGACATCGGCCATACTAACAACTAACAAAAGAAAACATCACATTATTGGTCCCTAAATTATGTGTTTTTTTGCAAATGGTCCCGCAACTTTTTTTTTGGACATCAGTTCCAAAGTTCCATGATTTTCTGCAATTGGTACCTAAACTTTTTTTTTGCACGTTAGTCCCTAAATTATGTATTTTTGTGCAATTGGTCCCCATTCTTTGTTTTTAGTTCGAAAATGCTCCTTGATCTTTGTTTTGCACATCAATCCCTAAATTATGTGTTTTTCTGCAAATGGTTCCACAACTTTATTTTTTTGGACATCAGTCCCAAAATTCTGTGAATTTCTACAAAATGGTACCTAAACTTTTTTTTTGCCCACTAGTCCCTAAATTATGTGTTTTTGTGCAAATACTCTCTATTCTTTGTTTTTAGTTTAAAAATGGTCCCTAATGTTTATTTTGCACATCAGCCCCTAAATTCTGTATTTTTCTGCAAATGGTCCTGCAACTTTGTTTTTTTAGACATCAGTCCCAAAATTCTATGATTTTCTACAAATGGTACCTAAACTTTGTTTTTTTGCACATTAGTCCCTAAATTATGTGTTTTGTGCAAATGGTCCCCATTTTTTGTTTTTAGTTCGAAAATGGTCCTAATCTTTGGTTTACAAATTAGTCCTTAAATTGTGTGTTTTTCTGCAAATGGTCCCGCAACTTTATTTTTTTGGACATCAGTCCCAAAATTTTGTTATTTTCTGCAATGGTACCTAAACTTTATTTTTTGCACATTAGTCCCTAAATTATGTGTTTTTGTGCAAATGGTCCCTATTCTTTGTTTTTAGTTCAAAAATGGTGCCTAATATTTTGTCAATACACAAGATGAAACCAAACCAAAATATACTTCACCATATACATTATCAACATAAAATCTATATTTCAAATCAATCATATACAGACACAAAGCTTATTGCTTGTATCTATTTACAATTTATTTTCATCATTCACAAATAACAAATCTTTTCAAGATTCTCTTCCTAAAACTTCTAAAGCCATCAATTAACAAATAACAAACATTGAGCAAGGCATTCAAAACAAACAATTGAAAAATTGAATCAACCAAATGCCCTTCGCTGAAAATGGGCAGTTAATAAAAAAAAATGCAAACTGATGAAATGGAAAAGTAGGTTTCGACTATCATAAATATCACAAATTAATGAACTATTATTGATACAACTATCACAAATCAAGATTGAAAATAAAAATTTAAAAAAAAGGAAGAAGAGGGTTTCGACTGCCAAATAAATGCACCTGATTGTTTTATTTGGACAACGACAGACGATTCTTGACTGGATGACGACACTTGGACAGTGGCGGACTTGGACGACGGCAGACTTGGACGGTGGCCAAATTTTAGCGAAGACCAAAAAGAAATGAAGAAGAAATAGGGAAGAAAAGGGGTTCTACGTGTTTTAAAATGGGCAATTCTATAGCGACGACAAATGTTGTCACTATAGGTTCAGCGACGACCTTTTTTTTTAAAAATGTTTTGATTCACGTGCTTAAAACGTGCCGCCTACATTTTACCACAAATAGCGACGACTTGTCACCGCTATATGTGTCGTCTCTGTAACACTTAACATTGGTTATTTGCATGTAGGTCCCTCAACTTTAAAAATTATTAATTTTGGTCCTTATATTTCCTCTTTTATTACAATTTTGTCCTCTTTTATTTGCAATGTAAGTCCTTCAAGTTTTACGAGGTTACATATAGGTCCCTATTTCTATGTTTTTGTACAATAGTAGTCATTCTTGGCCTATTGTCCATGAACGAATGTTGGGTATCCATCCAAACTCGCGCTTTGAACTAAAATAATCATTGTATTGACGAACAACATTGAATCTGATTCACTGACAACAACAAAAAATGAAATCTTTATAAATATAATGTATAAATTTTAGTAACGAAGAACAACATTCAATCTAATTCACTATCAACATACGATTGATCCTCATCATCGTCAGTGTCGTCATCATTGATTCCACTCGATGTTCCACACCCTCGTCGTTAATGAACAAAATATCTCATGTAGTATCAGATAAGGCTCAACTGATAACTGATGCTCCAATCTCATTAGCTTCACCATCATTCCGGTCCAAGGATATGTGCTCTAAGTTGCTAAGATCAACGATAAGAGAAAAATGAGAAAAATTGTTATTGTAGAGCAGGTCTATCTCTATGATGTTAGATCCCATCATATCCCAGTGCTCCTGTGATGGACTACTTGTACAACTCGCCAATTTGGACCACTAAAAGGATCTTCAATATAGAACACTTGTTGTTCTTGGCTAGCAAGTATGAACTGATCATCCTTCAACGTCTCTGCACTGATGTCAATACTGGTAAAGTTATTCTTAGTTACCCTCCGTCTCTCATCATACCTAAACCATTTGCATCGGAAGATAAAAACTAAAAGTTCTGGTCTGAACTATAGCTCCAGTATCTCTTGTAACTACCCGTAGTAAATCTCAACCGTAGTACCTGGGACAGACATACAATAGTTCTGCATTTTTCTTTGAATACCACGATCATATGTAAAGAGGTGAACTCCTTTCACAACACAGGCCGTGTAAGACATAACCTACTAGTAACATCCACTGGCCAACGAAAACAACTTATGAGAAACATGATGGAGGTGGCTTTGGCGCAGTGCATATACCTGGATGAAGTGGAAGTTGGTTTTAGTCAATTTTACAAAAACGAAGAATGTGGATATATTTGAAATGTATTTGATCGTTGTTCATTTACCTTCTTGTAAAACCAATCGTGAAACTCTCTTCTATGCACTTGGTCAATATTTGGGCAACCATTGTGCAATAGCTCCTACCTATGTCCCATGTACAAGGCATATAAGATCAACTAATTAGTTCGTTTAAAATGACAAAGTTTATTTAAGGTAATTGAATAATATTTCAGAACGAAGATTCTTTGCAAGAATGTCTCAATTTTAGTACAGTTGTTGAGGATGTAAAACATCGTTTAACTTTGAACATTTGCAGGAAGCGTCGTTGGTGTCTTCGCTCCAATTGGGCGATACTACGATTGAAAAATAGAAAGTTGTCTTTAAGGAACACTTACATTCTTGTTTCTATTTGGTCGGCTGAACCTTGTTTCTATGTCCTCGAAATACATCGAACAAAAAGTCAATGCCTTGTCAACAACATACCCTTCAGCTATTAAACCCTCTGGCCGAGCTCAATTTCTAACGTAGTCCTTCAGTTTCTTCAGGTATCGCTCGAACAGATACATCCATCTCATGTGCACCGGACCTCCAAGAATTGCCTCTTCTGGCAGATGGATTACGAGATAAATCATGATGTTAAAGAAGGCTGGTAGAAAGATTCGTTCCAACTTGTAGAGGATGAGTATCAGGTGATCATGGACAGCCATCATGTCATTAACCTATAGTGTTCTTACACGAAGCTATTTGAGAAACGTGGACAGTTCAATAATTATAATGGAAATAGTTTTATTCAAGAACGCGCGACATCCAATTGGTAATAACCATTACACGATAATGTGGCAATCGTGTGACTTCAACCCAATAATGCGACTATCATTAGGAGCAATATTCTTCCAAAGAATAGAAGCGAAGCCATCTAGAAACTCAACCGATCGGATGAAGTTGCAAAACCTCTGACAGTTTGCAATGGACATGGTGTAACATGCGGCTAGCTTCTTACATATATTTCCGTTGTGTTACAAGTGCAACTCTTTTAATCTCTAATTGCATCAGATCGCACCTAGCATTGATTGTGTCCTTTGATTTGAATGGATCGTCTAGAATTATACCCAGCAAGCTGTCACAAACATTCTTCTCTACGTGCATGACAACGATGTTATGTTTTAGCTCAGTAGAAGACTAATACGGCAACTCATAGAAAATACTCATTTTTTTCCAATTCAGCTCGTCATCACTTCTTCTCTTTTTAGCACTCTCGTAGTTAGGGTGCTTTCTTGGAATACTATGTCCCACATAACTTAACTGTGCTAAAATGTCTGCAGCCGTTAACTAATGCGGAGATGGTCGACTCTCCCTTCTATCGTCAAATTCTAAATTGTTCCTAAAATGATGCCTGGACGGTAGGAACGGTCAGTGACCCACATAAATTGTCTTACCTATCACACAGAGTGAAGGAGTCTCCTCGTTGCACATAGGACATGCCATGTCCCGACAAACTACTTCTCACTGGAAAATTGTTAACTATCCACAACAACGCTGCACGCATTTTGAATACCGACCTATTATTGGTTCTAGCATCACACGTGTCAATTCCATCGGCCTGCAACTCATTCAAATCATCCACCAATGGTTATAAGAATACATCAGTATCCTTACCCGGTACTTTAGGGCCAAGTATCAAGAGAGTAAGCACAAGATATTTCAGTTTCATGCATAACCAAGGTGGCAGGTTGTAAACGGTAACAACTACTGGCCACATGCTGTACGCCAGACTCATGTCACCAAATGGATTGAAACCGTCTGTGGCCAAACCTAACCAGACATTCCGGATCTCACTTGTGAACATTGGATGTTTCCTGTCAAAATCTCGACATGACTTCTCGTCAACAGTCGCTACAGATAAGAAATGAGTGCCAATTTTTCCTGCCAATTTTGAGAACTCTATAGCGACGACAATTGTCGTCTCAATAGATTATAAATGTCATCGCTACAGATAAGAAATGTGCGCCAAATTTTCTGCCATTTTTAAGAAGTCTATTGTAACGACAATTGTCGTCCCAATAAACTTCATTACAAATTACGAGAAAAATCATGATTAACGTGACTAACACCAACATCTATAGACCTATTACTACAACAATTGTTGTCGCTATATGTAGAAAAAAATGGAGCAAATTATTCCCACCATTTGGAAAGTAAGTAACGACGACATGAAAAAGTCGTCGCTATAAATTAAAAATACTAGCGACGACCTATTGATTATAAAGACGACTTCCATCGTCGCTATAGATTTTTAACTTATAGCTAGCGATGACATTTCTTTGTCGTCTCTACTATAGAGTACCAATAGAAGCGACATTTTGTCGTCGCTATAGGTATTGCCGCTATAGACACATTTTCTTGTAGTGTTCTCTCACAGAAGATTGCATTGAAGATCGCGTAAATTCTGGTTAGTTTGTTTTAATTCAAATTTTCTGTTATTGTTTTTGTTAATTGTGATTTAGATACATTACGGTTGTTACTGTGATTAAACGTCCAAATGAATATATTTATTCAATTTCGATGGAAGAATGCAATGTGAGTTTTGCAATCTATTATAGGATAGAAAGAATGCAATTGCGTTATATGTTACATGTATTTGTTCTTCAAAATCTGTTGCATTTAATTTATATTCATTTTGTTTGGTTATATTAATTTTTTTGTTAATTGCGAACATCTGGTTCTTCAATTTATGTTGAATTCGTTATTACAAAATTCTGCCAATAATTTACCACGCTATGTTAATAATGAATGCAATTTGAATATGATAATTGTATTTCGACCCAAGTAACAGTGAGAACTTTACATAAGATTTTAATTTATTATATTTTTTACTCAAATTCAATTAATTTTGTGACATGATATTTGTAGGTGAGGAAAATATAATTATTTTTATCCATCACATTGGAGAAAGGGTAGGAATTCTTGTCTCAATAGATTGTACTTACTTCCGCATGAGGCAGAGAGGGGATCATGCTCGATAAAGACATGTCGCCCCGCCTTGATCCAATATTGAAAGCCAATATTTCTTTTAATTTACAATAGCCAATGCAAATATTTAATAGCCCAACCTAAATTCAATGAAGATCCAACTCAAAACAAAAATCAGCCCAAACAAAAGACCAACCCCAATTCTTAAAACAAAAATTTATAATTGATTTTCAAGCCCAATTGCCCAAACAAATGGGGCGCCTTCATCTGATTCTCCATTCAACATCTTCCTGGACCTTGGTGTATATCACCCCAATTGCCCAAACAAAAGACATTCAGCTCCTTCATTCCCAAATCACAGAGAAGTGTGCGCAAGAAGGCAGAAGCTCCTTAATCATTTTTTTTCTCATTTTTCTCAAATTGAAGCTCCAATTACTCAAAATCAACTGCAAATCTGTTAACCCAACTTGGCGGCTCCGTTACCCTGCCTTAAATTAGTCAAAAATATGTTGTTTTCTGCCGACAACAATGCTACCTTTCCCGTACTGAACAACCGATATTTTTCATTTTTTTTTTTTTTTGGTTTTTATTAACATTTATTTTTGTTCATATATTAATGAATTGAAAACTTCTCAAACAATATAAATTGAGCGTATGTTGGCTACTGGAGAGCGTAAGTCTGGAAGTGGGGTTAATCAAATGGGTAATTTGCAACGATCGGGAGCTACTCGGTGGATTTCTCATTATGACTCAATAAAGAGTTTGATAGATATGTACGCTGCAACTTGTAATGTACTTGAATATCTTACTCACCATTGTCCAAACGCAAGATCTCGACTGAAGCTTGTGGCACTTACAAAAACTGTACAAGTTATGAATTTGTGTTCATCTTGCATTTAATGCATAACATTATGAGTATCTATGACGTTCTTTGTCAAACCATTCAAAGAAAATCTCTAGACATCTTATCTGCTATAAGATTTGTATCAACTACAAAAGAACTTCTTCAGAAATTGAGAGATACTGATTGGGAACAATTTCTCCGATGAATAAATTGTTTTTGCTCAAGAAACGATATTGTCATACTTGATCTATATGGTTTATATATAGAATTGGTCATAGCTTTGGATCCTAAAGATTCATATAAATCATTTAACAGTCTTCATATTTGCTCACTTGTAGAGAAGTTTTATCCTCAAGATTTTTCAACGCAAGATATTCGTAGATTGGAATATGAGTTGCGACATTATAAGCTAGATATGGAGCGCGACCCTCAGTTACAAGTATCTACACTTGTTGAGTTGTGTGAACAGTTAACTAAGTGTGGAAGGTCATAAAATTACATTATGTTAACTAGATTGATTCGTCTTGTGTTGACATTACATGTTTCTACCGTGACTACTGAGTGGGCATTTTCTGCAATGAAACATGTGAAAATGATCTTCAGAATAAAATGGAGGATGACTTTCTAGTTGATTTTATGACACTCTTCATCGAATGAGAACTTACTAAGAAAATTGATGTATATTCTATCATACATGAATTTTATGTTTCAAAACCTCATCAGGAACAAGTTCAATAAATAATATCCTTTTATTGACTTTATATGTTATATATAAATTTTATTATATTGACTTTTATATATTTTAGCCCCTGCAGAATAAATTTCTGGATCCGTCCCTGCTTCCATCTTGTCAATACGGTAATGTCCGTGTCGAAGCTCAATTAAAGTAGAATTGTAATAACAATACAATATAAAGTAGGTGGCATTCTGTCTCCAATCAAGATAGCGAATGATAACACGGTGTTGTTCTATTTGGTGCTAAAAATGAAGGATCGAATACTAACAAGTGACCCACTGCGAATTGATATTGTACATTCAACCAGGATCCACTCGAGTTGTCTAAGAGCCTATACTGTATTGGCAGAAGTTGAAATTGAGGTTGACAATAGTGTCATTGAACATCCCAACTTTAACGGTATTGCAACCGGGACAATTTGGAGACTTGGAGATTAAAGGCCCGTTTAGTGACTTCAAGATTAGAAAGTCCTTATTGATCTTGAAATAGATATGTGAGAATTAATAGGAATTTGAAATTTGGAGTGGAAGAATTAGTTCCTAACGAGTTCTATCAAATCATCTTGGTTGGGGACTAATGTTGAGCACTAGTTCAATGAGTCCGCATAATCCGCACAAGAAAATTAATACTGCAGCTCAATATGGAGCTTGATACTTGCACAGTGACTTAGGTGGTTGATCCATAATTTAACTCCACTAGGATGATAAAATTTTGTGGTGTTTTTTTTTGGCTTACAGATATGGATGACAATTTTGTCGTGACCTGTGTTGATACCGGTATGCCAATTTTCCTGTGACATTTTGAGTTTTGACGATCAAGATAGTTAGAATGGTTACTGATTTTTGTCTTGGTATATACCTCCTATAATTGCCCGTCACCAGTTCTATGGAAGTGTTTAATAAATACTCTAGTAAACCATGAACAATAAGATATTTCATCATTATCCCAACTAAAAATAAAAAAATAAAAAAGTAATTGGGATGTAAAATCATTAGCATTATGAAGATGGAATGTCTTAATTGTGTAATCTAAAAATTATGACTGTAACCGAATAATTGATCAAATAATATCGCAAACGCAAATGCCAAGTTACGAGTATGTAATAAACACACGTGTCCATCTAGTGGATTCATCTATTAATATTCAAAAAAAATTAGATGTTCTACATAGAGGGTGAGTGGGCCGACAAAATTCCCCCAAAATTTCTTCAAAAAAATATTGGGAATTCAGTTCTAATTTTAGCTAGTATTAATTTTCCCTAAAAACAAGTAGCACGTGATAATTTAATACATTTAAAACACTTAGGTTATTTCAATAGATATACACACGAATTCTCAACAAAATTTCATAATGTTATTGACCCTCTTTCAAACAATAAAATTTCGAGTTATTGAACTTTTGGTTGAATACAATGTAACAATTATATTTTTCATTTATTTGTGAAACAAATGACTATACTATTTATTTTTGTTCATCTACGTAACAAAATATTAGTTCTATTGAAGCCTTCAATCAGATTTGGAGAACATGTTATTTTATTAGTATGAGAGTCTTATTTCTTCGAGAGCATTAACACAATATTTTTCTAAAAATTAGTTTTTATAAAGTTTTACTTATTTAGGTGTAACAACACAATATTTTTCTTCAATATTTATGTACGTGGGATGTGTGTCATATTCGTCTAGAAAATTCATGTATATAAATTTTTTATCTGTTAGAATATGTATTATATTATTATGAATTTTCATATATATAAATTTTTGGTTCTTCTGGAACAATACAAAAGTTTATTGACAATATTAATAAGTATCAAATTGTACTTTGTTTAGGAGCAACAACATAATATTTATATGTAAACTTTTACTTCAAATATTATCTATTTAATACAATATTTTCTATAAAATTGGTCCGAATTAATAAATTTTATTCAAATTTCATTCACACACATATAAATCATATTAATTGAATTTGATAGACTTGGAGAACTTTAGTAGTCTGAAATTCTTCAAAAATAAAAATCTGAAAAATTATGTTATTCTCCAAAAATTCATGATTTTCGAATCAATTCAAAATTCACTATTGTTCACGTAGCAATTTCTTACGAATGAACTGTTGGATCTCATTGATGCTAACTATTCAATCTTGATCTAATTAAAAATTGGATCATGGAGATTTGACATATCAATATTTGATTCCAACTACACAATACTAAGATTCCATCCAAATTTCATCCGTTATTTTTAACCATTGACCATATGCATTTAGGACAATAGTCATTTTAAACAAAGCAGCCTTTGAAACTCACGCTACTAAGTAATTACGGCTATCATACTTATATTGTGTCATGCCAATACTTGAAGCGGAAACTACCATCTTTTTTGAAGTATAATATGTATCTGATCCATCCTTTTAATCACTTTTTACATTGTTCATGCATGTTTAAATTTCATGTACTAAATTAGTTCAAATTTGTTGCCACTTTGAGTTGAAAACCAAATTGCAGAAATTCAGAAATAGAACAAACTGTTGAATATGTTCTATCAATGTCTTCTGAATGTCAGAAAATTGATCTAATTTTAGAATTTAAATTTAAATTAGACGTGCAAGATTGCTTGCCTTCATGTTCAACTGGTTTAAAATATAGTAGAATCAATGAAATAAATTTTTTAGAAAAGAGTTTAGTGTCAACAACCAAATATAGTAAAATACTTGCTAAAATATTTTAACATTGATGTAAGAATTGAAGTAAAATAAGAAATTAAACGTACAACCTATTCAAGTCCTGTTGTAGGTTATTCTACGGTTGGCTAAGACTTTATCCTTTTTTAAATATATTACATAAGAACGAGACAAACGATATTTATAAATGATAATGTTTATAATCTTGAAAGACCAAATAAATTATAGTTGTCATTACTCAGTCTATGATAGAACCTCATGCTAACCCTTTATTATATCTTTTCAAAACATGTTTAGATACATTACTTTTTCTTACTTATAATTAAAAAATGTTACTTAATTTCCCATAAAACTTATTTTTAATAAATAACATATTGCCAACTTTGACCCAAAAAAATATTTTAGGGCCTACTTTATTTACTTATAAATCAAATTTCTAAGCTTAGCAAAACACGCTCCTTGAAAAATGACAAAAGCTCGGCTTTTAGCGACATTGTTGATGCCTACATAAGTGAGATAAATATGGAGAAAATAATAATTGAATGGGCAATTTTTTATTTGATTAAATGTGAGTGATGCTATACTAGTAATGGATCATACTCGAATTCAACTAGATTTAGTGGGTGCTCTACATGAGTGGCAGTCAGTGACTGCTATAGGCGATTGACCAGTGGACCAGTCACTATGATGGACAGTCAGTCGACCAACATCTACGGGCGACCCATAAAATATTACATGACGGTTATTTGGAGGATAAATTAATCGTCCCATGTCCCAAAATCAACCGGCGCACTGTTGAAATAGCTGCCACGTGACGATAACTGTTAGTACGTGGGCAACAATTGTCGAGCGGTCGAAAAGGTGAGCCAGGTAAAACATTACAAAAAATTGCCTGGCGCATGAGAGGAAAATTGCAATATCTCAGAAGGTGAGCAAGGTGTTGTGTGATTTTAATCCCGCAAGTGAACGGATCGTTGCAAGTAATAAAATGAGAAGTAGAGTATCGAACCTACGAGGACTAGCTACCAATTAACCTATTAATTTATAATTCGAGTTTTAACAACAAAAGAACACAGATTCGTTTTGTATTTTTTATTCTAAAATTATTCTACTTATGTTAAATTAAAACTAATTATCTCACAATCAAAAGTAACTTTTAAGAATGAATTCGAATTGTACCAACACTAGGATTTGAGAATCTACCTACACATTCCTTAATCAATTATCCGTTAATCGTTTTAGCTTATAATTACCTTAGATTGAAAATCGGTGATCCTATAATAATCAAAAGCTTCTCTCGATGGTCAATTAATTCTATATCGATATGTGAACCTAATAAAACTAATTAAACTTCGAACATAAAAATATGCATTTAATTCACAAAAACACCTAACCGGATTTCACAAAGAATAATAGTAATTTCTATCTATTATTGGACCTTATGTTATTTAATACCATGTGCTTATCTATATTGAATCTATTGATATCAATATAAATCACAATATATTCTAATGGTGATCAAGCATTAAAATATAAGAAATAATGAATAAAAAACAATCAATCCAAAAGTAATTAATTACTAAAACGAAAAAACTTCTAATTAATTAAAAATACGAGGTTTCATCATTCATCATAGCAATAAAAGATTTAGCCGGACATGATTCTTATGAATATAGCGATATTAATAAAAGAATTCATGAACTGGAAGAAAAGGAAGAAGAATAGATACAACCTTTAATCTTAAATTAATCCAAAATCTCCAATTGCACCAATGAATGTTGCCTAAGAATTCTTATTTTTCTTGCTCTTGATCTCAATCTCTCTTCAATTGCGTAACCCTCCTCAAAAGACCTAGAAGATCTCTATTTATAATCCTTGGAAAGTCTTCAAAATTGTGTTTTAAAAGAGTCATAATCACACTTAACTTTTGAAAGCCGCATTTTAAACTTTCCTTCAGCGTAGGTTGCACTTAGGTCGCGCCTAGGTCGCACAATACATTTTGCTTCCTAGGTACGACCTCCAGTAAGTTTTTACTACTGCACCTAGCTTGCACTACCAGGTGTGACATAATTTTTAAAAACTTACAATTTGGTCCCCAATTTGGCTTCTGATGTACGATTTTGGTCATTTCTTCTTTAAATCTTCTCAATTCAACCAAAAGCTTCTAAATGCATTCTAATTGGTTCTCACCCTTCTAAAGTCTTCCAAAGTGGCTTTGCAACAATTCAAAATTGTGTAAATTAGTCCTCAAACTTTTAGAAATCTGATTTTTGCTCACGAAACTTTTGAATTCACCACAGTAAGCGTCAATTAAACTTCAAACTCTTCTTTTTTATTCCAAACTCATCCAAATTTGGTTTTGTACCTTTGTATACAATAATTAAACCCATTTAAATATAAATATGCTCATATAGTAAATATACAATAAGTTTACAAGTATAAATAAGCGTATAAAATAAACTTATCAAAAACTCCCAAACTTAAACTCTTGTTCGTCCCGAGCAAGATTATCTACTCAAAACACACAATAAAATAAAATAGAAAAAATTAAAATTAGATTTGTTAGATAGCATGATGTATTCACCTCATAATTTGAATAATCTATTCAACCAATTTATGAAAAGCTTATAAATAATGCTACCAAAATTAATTTTTAACTTATCCGATGTTTGATTGGTGTGTGTGTGCATATAGTCACATCCATTGTCATGAAGCTCTAAGTTGGTTCCTCCCCAATCCTGAATGGTCAAATGTTCTCTCTCTCTCGTGAGATGCATCTCCAAATTTGATTTTTTTTAATCTCTCACCCAGGGTGTCAATTCTAAGGTTGCTCTCAAATCACTCATTATTTTTTTTTGTTTAAGTTTTGTTGGGTCTAACCAATAAAAGCAATTATTTAGATCTATGATGATTCTCCTTAGATTTAAGTGCTCCGACCTTCAAGCTTCCACTAGGCAATTCAAACCCGTTAGTTGTCTAAATTCTCATGTTAACTCGCAAATGACGTTTTTGCTATCTTTGCAAATAATTTTTTTTTAATCTTATGTGTAAACCTCAGTCCCTTAAGCTTTCTAGATGACTCTTGTAATGAGCTTTAGACCATGGCTCCCCTCCCAAATTTTACAAACCTTAGGGCACCAGGTTTTTAGAACCCCTACGGGCTTTATCACTCAAGTCAAAAAGACTACGAACAAAGGTATAAGATAAAGTCAATGCTAAGTCCTTTGCATGCAAGAGTTTATATGTGAGGTCTAGATTTCTAACATCCAGTCATCACCTAGCTTCATTTTGTTAGCCATAACACTTCACACAATAATTGGCATGCATGGAATCAACAAATCTCAAAATAATCACTCTCACTAGCTCTACCATTCCCAAACAGTCTCACACACGGTCATATGATATTTTTTATTTATGTAGTATATGATATATTTATAACTTGGCAACCTAACTCTCACAATTACACAAATATGGCCATCTTCCATAGCGAAGGTTGTGACTATGTGCTTATAGTATTTAAGTCTCACATAGATAAGTAACTACATGATAAGGATATGTAGCATCACTTAATCACCAATCATGAATTGATTACACTTCTCAATATAAATTCCATCATCATAAGCCAGCAAGGCTATCCAACATCACACAAGCATGCACTAAATTATATATATATATATATATATATATATATATATATATATATATATATATATATATATATTTTCTTTAACAATAGACTCCCAAATAGATTAAACTTAAATTCATATTACTCACAATCTTTCAAACTAAAAGCAACACACAGAAACGGAGTACACCCCCTAACTTGGACACTACATTGTCTCAATGTAAATAAAAGAAATAAAGGAGAAGAGTTTACAAGACTTTCTGTAGAGGCGTGGTGAACTTAGACTGTTTTGTGCTCACGTATCATCCGGAGGTGGTGGAGGAACATGTGGAATTTGGAACAAACGATCTCTGATTATTATATCATAAACTTCATGAGTTATGATGATTATTTTTCCTCGTTACCTTAAAAATTGTTAAAGCCTATTTTAAGTCCTAAAAGCATAAAAGCATGCAAATGTCAAATGAAATCCTAAAATTTAAATGATACAAAAATTGAAATAAAAGGGTAGAAAAATGAGTTGCCTCCCATTGAGCGCTTCTTTAAAATCATTAGCTTGACTTTTTCGTGGTGATCACTCAAGACACTTTGAATAGATCTTTGGAGGACTTGCTTTTCTTGCTTTGATCGACTTTCCGTGTTGCTCAAACTCAACTAAGAAAATTTTACTTTCCTCATCGGATAATTGTTCTTCACTACTTGGTTTATTGATTGGTATGTGTTCCTTTTGGTCTGATTAGTTTTCCAATGTGAAAGTGTTGGTTCTCTCCTAGTCAATGGTATCAATCTTGAAACAGGAATCTGGAGAGCTTGGAAATTTAATTGCTTTGAACACATTGAACGTTTGTTCATCATTCAACTTCAGCATAATTTCTCCTTTTTGAACGTCAATCACTACCCGACCAGTTGTGAAGAAAGGTCGACCCAAAATGAGTGGTACATCCTTGTCTTCGCACATATCCAAAATAATAAAATCAGCAAGGAATATGAAGTTGTCCACTTTCACCAATATGTCTTCAACTATCTCCCGTGGATGTTTGATGGACCTATCTGCAAATTGCAGTGTTACTGTTGTTAGCTTTGCTTCTCCCAAACCGAGCTGCTTAAAAATAGAATAAGGCATTAAATTCACACTAGCACCCAAATCACAAAAAGCTTTATCAAAAAATAAACTACCAATAGTGCAAAGAATAGTAAAACTTTGTGGATCTTTTAATTTCAGATGTAGCTTGTTTTGCAAGATAGCACTGCATTCCTCAATAAGCATGACTATTTCGTGCTCCTCTAACTTCTTTTTGTTTGAAAGAATTTCCTTCATAAACTTTGCATAGCTCGGCATTTGAGCTAAAGTATTGACAAAAGGTATGTGGATCTAGAGTTTCTTGAATACTTCGAGAATTTTTTTGAATTGCTGGTCTAGCTTATGTTTTCCCAGCCTTTGAGAAAATGGAATTGGAGGGACGTAAGGTGGTGGTGGAATATAATCTGGTGGAGAGTTCTATTTTTCTTGTTCAATTTCTATATCTGGTTTGTTTTCTCTCTATTTGCTGGACACAGTTTCATTTTCTACACCTGGTCTAGTCACATGAATCTCTAGCAACTCAACTTCGCTTCTCGTGGTGATTGCATTGACTTGCTCTTTTAGATTGACCTCGATATTGCTTGGCCATGTTCCTGGTTGTCACTCGGTCAATAGTTTAGCTAACTGCCCAATCTAATTCTCTATATTCTTTATCGCGCCATCATGTCTTTTCTGCACTTTCTTGAATCCCATCTCCATCCGTTCTGACAATTTAGCGACTGTTTCTTCTAACTCTCATTTTCTTTTCTAGGGTCTTCCTTGATTTGGTGAATTTTGAATGTTTTGTGTATTGCCATATGAGAAATTTGGATGATTTCTCCATCCAGGATTGTAGGTCTGTAAGTATGGATTATTCTACAGTCGTTGAAAATTCTGAGCATATGCAGCTTGTTCAGGTGATGACATATCAACTTTGGTTAAAGGGCATTCTGATGACTGATGGTTTGCCCGCAAGTTACACAAATTGGTGGGGACATCTAAACTATATTGCATGAGTGAGAATATTTCAGTGCTTCTATCTATTTTGCCAATGCATCGATTTTTGCGAGTAAAAGTGAATTGGTGTCCACTTCGTGTATTATTGTTGCTTTCTTATGCAATCCTCTTTCTGGCCACATAATAAACTATTTACTCATGGTTTCATATAGATCGTAAAGGTCACCGGTGGATCTATTTTGGATAGAACCATCTGCTGTAGAATCTACTGAAGAAAGACTGGTTGGAGCTAGTCGAAAGTAGAAATAATGATTCAGAGCTGCTAAAGGAAAACCATAACTTGGACACTTTCGGAGAAGTTGTTTGAATCTTTCCCGTACCTCGTGAAAGTTTTTCAACTCAGATTGTTGGAAATTGAAAATTTCATACTTCAGTCTGTTTACTCTGGCCGGAGGAAAATATTTTAGTATGAATTTCTAGATCAAATCTGTCCAAGTAGTGATACTCCCAGGCGGTAGAGAATCTAACAATTATCTAGCTTTATCCTTCAGTGTGTGTGGAAATAGCCTCATCTTAAGTGCCTCTTCATTAACACCGTGGTATTTGAAATTCCTACAGTATTCATCGAAGTTAGAAATATATGGTAATGAAGATTTTCATCGGTCATCCCATAGAACGGCAGATTGTTTGAGAAAAAATTAATCACATCTCCCCTCATCCGGAAGTTGTCATGTCCATAAGGTGGATAGATTATGCTGGACCGATTCTCAACAATCAGTGGCATCATGTACTCATCCATAAAGATATCTCGTTCATTAACTTCAACTGGTCGAGCCACTGGTGCAAGATTATTTCTCACATCTGCATGTAATGGATTCTGGATTTGGTTATCTTCTATCGTGTCTTTATGCTGTATTTTTTCTTTCTCTTCGTTCACGTTGTTGTTGGTGAAAGCTCTGTTCGATTTCTAGGTCTAAATCAAATAGGTCAAGATCTTTTGTACAGCGATACACACTAAACACCTAAAACTTTAGAAAATAGCTAGAAGGTAGTAGTAACAAAAAGAACTGAGAAAGAAAATAAAATTAAAATTAAAATAAATAATACTAAAAATATTGTTAAAAATTAATTATCAAATAATATAGTAATTGATAAAACTAGTCCCCGGCAACGGCGCCAAAAACTTTCATTTTATTACTTGTAACAATCCGTCCACTTGCGTGATTAAAATCAGAAAAACTTGTTGTGTGATTTTAATCCCGTAAGTGGACAGATCGTTACAAATAATAAAATGAGAAGTAAAGTGTCGAACCCATGAGGATTAGCTACCAATTAACCTATTAATTTATAATTTGAGTTTTAACAATAAAAAAACACATATTCGTTTTGTGATTTTAATTCTAAAATTATTCTACTTATGTTAAATTAAAACTAATTATCTCGCTATCAAAAGTAATTTTTAAGAATGAATTCAAATTGTACCAACACTAGGATTTGCGAATCCAAATACACATTCCTTAATCAATTATCCGTTAATTGATTTAGCTTATAATTACCTTAGATTGAAAATATGTGATCCTATAACAATCAAAAGTCTATCTCGATGGTCAATTAATTCTATATCGATATGCGAACCTAATTATATCTAATTAAGCTTCGAACTTAAAAATATGCATTTAATTCACAAGAACACATAATCGGATTTTGCAAATCATAATAGTAATTTTTATCTATTATTGGACCTTATGTTATTCAATACCATGTGCTTATCTATATTGAATCTCTCGACTTCAATATAGATCACAATATAATCTAATAGTGATCAAGCATTAAAATATAATAAATAATGAATAAAGAACAATCAATCCAAAAGCAATTAATTACTAAAATAGAAAAACTTCTAATTAATTAAAAAACGAGGTTTCATCGTTCATCCTAGCAATAAAAGATTTAGTCAGACATGATTCTTATGAATATAGTGATATTAATAAAAGAATTCATGAACCGGAAGAAAAAGAAGAAGAATAGATACAACCCTTAATCTTGAATTAATACAAGATCTCCAATTGCACCAATGAATGTTGTCCAATAATTCTTCTTTTTGTTGCTCTTGATCTCTAACCCTCTTCAAAAGACCTAGAAGAGGTCTATTTATAGTCCTTGAAAAGTCTTCAAAATTGTGTTTTAAAAGAGTCATAATCCCACATAACTTTAGAAAGCCGCATTTAAAACTTTCCTTCAGCGTAGGTCGCGCCTAGGTCGCACAATGCATTTTCCTACCTAGGTGCGACCTCTAGTAAGTTTTTACTACCGCACCTAGGTCGCACTACCAGGTGTGACGTAATTTTTAAAAACTTATAATTTGGTCCCCGATTTGGCTTCTGATGTACGGTTCTGGTTATTTCTTCTTTAAATCTTCTCAATTCAATCCAAAAGTTTCCAAATGCATTCTAGTTGGTCCTCACCCTTCTAAAGTCTTCCAAAGTGTCCTTCCAACTATTCAAAATTGTGCAAATTAGTCCCCAAACTTTTAGAATTCTGATTTTTGCTCACGAAACTTTTGAATTCACCACAGTAAACGTCAATTAAGCTTCAAACTCTTCTTTTTCACTCCAAACTCATCCAAATTGGGTTTTGTACCTTCTTATACAATAATTAAACTTATTTAAATAGAAATATGCTCATATAGTGAATATACAATAAGTTTACAAGTATAAATAAGTGTATAAAATAAACTTATCATAAAACATTACAAAAAACCTTACAATGACTCTACACATTTTTCAACTTTATTTTTGTCATTCTTTCTCCTTCAACATCTAACTTTCACACTGGATGATAAACTGGAAGGGAGTTCCCTGCCTCCTTTTCAGGTCATCAGAACAACAAAGAACTTGACTTTGGAAGGGCTTTGAACCATCTCAATCCAAGTAATATTTCTTTGGAGCCGTGTGTGGAAAAGATTAGATATAAAAGCTATGACGGGTCAACAAACTAGAAGTGGAACACGAATTACAGCAACTATGGTGGAATCAGAGTCTGTAGCCCGAGATGACCAACTGTCGCCGCTCTTATACGTTACTCAAACACAATTCAACTTGTTGGAAACAAAAATAGAATCCCTGACGGCCTTTCTACATAATAAGACTCAGAAAGCCACTGAACTAGCCCAAAACTCGTCGAAAAATCACAATAGACAACCACTTTTGGTAGATCATCAAAACACACCACCAGGCGATCAACCAACTGGGATAGGACAGGGATTCCCTCCTCCTGAAGCCACAACACAAATGGGACCAACAGTCACATCCCTACCCCTGATGACGGTTTATGTAGAGGCAGACTCACAAGAGATGCGACCAATGGTAAGCTTGGAAAAGAAGATGGAAGAGATGATGGCGCAAAAGATTGATGATGCTCTGTCAAAAAGAAATGATTGACGTAGGCAGATGGTTTTGGAAGAAGACAATTTGCACCAGAAATCATGGCGGTTCCTCTACCAAAAGGTTTTAAGCAACCAATGATAGAAGCATACGATGGAATAACAAACCCTCCTAGATCACTTGCAGACTTTTGTAGACCTGATGAGGCTGTAGTTGCAGTATTGTACAGGTCTTTTCCACCAACATTGAGGAGAGAAGCTAGGGATTGGATAGCCACTCTCACTCCACGGTCTATCAAAACATTTGATGAACTTTCAAGAAGCTTTGTAGCATACTTTTTAAGTAGCAAAAAGAAGAGAAAAACCGCTATCGGCCTAATGCAAGTTTTCCAAGAGAAGGATGAGTCACTGCAAGGATATTTGGCAAGGTTCAGTAAAGTGACTCTCGGCATCAAAGATCTCCAAATGTCCATTGTTGTCACAGCCATAATGAATGGTACGCGAAACAGGGCTTTCAGAATGTCTCTTTCAAAAAATCCTCCAGAGTCAATGCATGATTTGTTGAAAAAATGAGATAAGTATGTAGATGCAGAAGAGGTAGACATAGTAACCAAAAGCTTACGAGAAGGAAGAGAGCCTGAGAGTCACAAGCAAAAAACTTATGATGACCGAAAAATGACTCACAAAGGAAAACAAAGAGCTGTAAACACAAGTAAAGACAACACCTGAGATCGATCGACTAGACATAAGTATAATGATGCCCGTACATATACCCCTCATAATACTCCACGTACAAAAGTGCTAATGAAAGTATGAGATATGAAAGATCTCGAATGGCCTAGACCAATGGTCGCACCTACTATGAAAAGAGATAAGAAAAAATATTGTCAATTCTATAGAGATTATGGACATGACACAGAAAGTTGCATTCAACTGAAAGAGGAAATCGAACGGCTGTTGAAAATAGGATCTTTATCCAAGTATGTGAAAAATGATCACGGTAAAGAGAAAGTGGAGGAACATCTCCAGTCTGCAGGAGTGATTAGTATGATCGTCGGCGGAACAGCTGCAGGCGGAGACTCCAACTTTGCCAGGAAGATTTATTCCCACTCGACTGGAGTCCGCTAATTACAGGAGAAAAGAAATGTTCAATCAAGACATCATTTTTGGCAAGGAGGACCTAGTAGGCATGATGATGCTCTGGTGGTGGTAGACGATATTGCGATTTTCGACGTCAGGAGAGTATTGGTCGACAGTGGTAGTGCAACAGATGTCCTCAGTTGTGATGCCTTTTTGGGCTTAAAATTTTTTTTGAATTAGCTGAAACCAGTAAATACTCCCTTGGTGGGGTTCGGAGGGACTACTGTTGTCTCGAAAAGAACCATAGAGTTACCCGTGACATTGGGAACTTACCCGACGAGCGTAGTTATTATGACGAGCTTCTTGGTAGTCAAAGTCCCCATGTCTTACAACGCAATATATGGATAGCCTGTCTTGAATGTTGCTCGAGAAGTTGCCTCCACTTATTACCAATATAGGGATTCGATGTATAAAAAGAGACTAGAATGGCTCTCGAATGTGCTATGTTGAAAGTTTTCAAATAAAAAATGCTTCAGCAGTCTTTATGATAGACTTCGAGCCACCAATAAGAAGGATTGAACCATTGGATATGACTGAGAAGATTCAAGTGCCAGATAGAAAAGAGTTTAACATTGGGACAGATTTAAAACCGAAGCAAAGGGCAGATTTGATAAAGTGTCACTACAAGAAATTTGTATTCCGCATACAAAACAAATTTGTAGGGACATGTTCTTTTTGTGGGGAAAAAATCTTTCCTGACGAAATATTTTTGTAGGGGCATTTGTGGGGCAAACATCGTGGAGAAAGGTATATGATGACAAATGGTGGAAATTTGTGGGCTAAAGTCTCTCCCTACAAATCTTTTAGAAATGAATATACTTTGTCGTCTAAGTTCTTTCTCGACAAAATGATTCGTCTACTAAAGTTACTTTGGCCCACAAAGCAGGTTTTGTTGGCAAAAGGCAAAAATTATTTTGTGGACAAAATTGTACTTTTCCCTACAAAAAAAAAAAAAATTTGTGTCGAAAAAATTTTGTAGGCCAAGTTATACTTCTTTCTACAAATGATATTTTGTGGGGCAAGCGTATTTGTAGGCTAAGTAAATTACTTTTTCCAACAAAGATAGAAATTGAAGGGCGAAATTAATTATTTTTATATAATTTTTAATATTATGTTAATTCTTTTTACCTTCTTCAAAATAATATAAAAATGCAAAAAAGACAACAAATTAAATGAAGACCTTATTAGCGTCAATCAATATAACATTAAACTCAAAATATTGTACCAAAATACAAAAAAAAAAAAATCATTCACTAAGCTAAACTTAAAAAGAGTAGAAGCTCTATCAATTATAATGCATATCAAAAAAACATAATTCCTTGTCCTCATAAATTAGATATGCTACAGATCCTCACCAAGATTGTTGTCTTCATCAAAGCCGTTCTCTTCGCCTCCAATAGCATCATCTTCTATTAACAATGGCATAAAGAACGATAGATTGAAACCAAGAAATTGTCTACATAGTTATTGCATAGAATGATGCCAAGACTGCAATGTAGAATTGATTTTTTCCCAACAACTTTCAACTTGCTTTTCATTATTTGCTCTATTTCTGTTCTATCAGTTTTCTTTTGAGCATTACATTTTTCTTCCAGTTTCTTCTCCATATGGCGTACATTGGAAGAAGTACCAATGTCTCGAAGACAACAATCTCCCAACCCATGAATTTGACGTCCGAGCTTCATACCTAGAACGGACATCATAATTTTCAATCCAGCATCTGGATCGTCAATAGGGATCTCCTCCAAAGGAGTATCCTCGGGAAGTTTTTGCTCATTTGCCCTTTCCACAAGATATTCATCAGAAGAAAAAATAGTTATATAGCATCCTGATTTGAACCAGATAAAAAATATGTACCTGAATTACAAGTTAATATAGCAAAGCAGGAAAGAGAACACAAAATATCACTATTTAGTTCTGTAAAAGCATCTATATAAATCTATTTGCATTGAGTTGTAAGGCCGGCATATACTCGTATATTAGTCTGCAATATATCCATGCGGTAGAAGCATGTACAAGCATGTACACACCTTACATTGGTAACCACCACTTATGTATGGAGAGATAGGCTTAACAACCAATTAAGTACAGTAGTGCCATATAAATATGGGATCAGAGATTATAGATCAATTGGAACAAAAAATATGATAAATCATCAAAAGCCTCAATTCCATCCCAAGCCAAATTCAATGTTACATAGAATGTATTAGATATCTAATTTAAGTCATATAAATGTTAACTTAAGATGCTCCTACTCAAGATACAACCAGAATTGTAGCATTCTTATTATAAGTTCAGGTGACACTTGTTGAATCCAATATAATCTTACAATGAAAAAAATTCGATTATTTGGCATGTACTTACATGTATAATTTTCGATGATACTGCTGAAGCAATAGTCTTACAGTCAATTTTTGTTTAAATTTTCATCTTCTCCAATGAAAATTTAATATTATCAGTGAAAATAACTGACCTCTAGTTTATCAACCCAATGTGAGATGCCCTCAAAACAATAGGCATGTGAGCACGATATATCCAATCAAATAGAAACCCATAAGTTCTGCGACTGAAAAAAATTTAATGACAAGAGTCAATGCAAGCAATAATAAAATCCATCATTAAGAGATAACTCATAATTATAAAGCATGTCCTATTTGTGGCCATCGCAATTCCCCTAAGATCTCTCATCAACCCAATCAATGCATATTTCACCGCATCAGTTCGAAACATTGCATCTGGTGTTTATTCTAAAGTAATAAAAACCTAAATGACACCCAAAAATATTTCATAAATCCCATCAACAATGAAATCTATAGAAATTTAGGAACATTACATTCATTCAACTATAGGGTCAATAATGTTTGTAGAATGAATTTAAAAGAATATATATTTTTTGCCATTTTCCTTCGTGCATGGTGTACAAAGAAACCACATACCCCTGAAATTTATTCTATCCAAAATGAAAAGAACTTTTGGCCTATCTAGAAAAGCATAGAACGTAATTGTTACCAAATAGCCCAACCAGTATCTCTCTCTCTCTCTCTCTCTCTCTCTCTCTTTTTTTTTTTTTTTTTTTTGTTTTTGTAATTTTTTAACAATAACTATCCACAAGTCAACTATGTCTTAATCATGCAAGCAAAAAATGTAGGTTACATATAAGGTACAACATTTAAATTACTACAAGAATTAATAAAAACCAATATTGTACCTTAATACTGAATATTTTAAGTAGAATATGCAAGTAAATGAAGAAGCGAGGCTTCATAAAATGATGACAAAAGTCCAGCCCCTATCTTCTATATTAGTGCGGTGGTGACAAAGGGGCTTCATAAAATGAAACGATGAGATAGCAAATGTTCATAACTCTTCGTCAATGTATCATCTTTAGTTTCATCCATAAATCACAAAGACAACAAAAGGACGAGTTCATCAACCATGTGAGGGACGCAGATGAAGATCTGGAAGACCTTAGATTAATCATATTACAATTGTGTTTAGAAGTGATCATTTGCTCCAAGATGCAAGCAGGACACGAAAAATCTACATGAGCTAGTGAACATTTTGTTTAAAACTTCAAAACTTTGCAAGAATGAGAACACAAAGAAGCACAAGGGCAAAAAATTCCAGGATATGCAAGATTTCACACCTAAGATATACACGCAAACCACATTATTCACCTAATATATACACACAGTCCACATCAAACTTTCAAGGGACATTTCTTATCGACTGACATTGTCAACCTTTCTTCTAAGATCCAACAAAAGATTATCCTGCCTTTGTAGTTTCTTGATCAACTGTTGGTTCACAAATCTCAGTTTCTTGACTTCCTCTTCCAAATAGGCTGCGTGCACATTTTTCTTCTCTCTGTACTTCCTAACCGCTTCTCTATTTCCCTAAGGCCTACTAGGTTTCGCCCTGGGACATGTTCTATTGTGCGGGTTGTTGTCTTCTTCCGATGGAAAGACATGTGTGTGAGTGTGTGCAGCATCGGGTCCCAGGGGATTTGCAAGTGTGAGTGTGGGTACATGTTTTTGAATTTCTCAGGAAATCATCAAGAACTGAATCCATAGAAAGTGTTCCATGAACATTACTAGATAACTCTACTTCTCCATCATCAATGTTGTTTTTCATTTCTCAACAATACCAATCCAGTCACCAATCCTAAAACACTCTTACATAGTGAAATTTTCGTGTTGGATATCCCAAAACTTCACAAAATCAATGGAAATAAATTCTCTTTTGCTTGCTTAAAGCTAATTTATCTCGGTAGTACAGTATTCAAAAGAAGCTCATAACTCTGGGACATTAAATAAAGATTCAACAGAGAACATTTATTAGCCTTTTTAAACATTCGTGTAGTGTTTGGCATTCTTAAGCTTTAGCCAAACACTACACAACATTCAAACACAATCTTAATTCAATTGTAAACAAAATCGCTATTAAATAAAAATCAAAATACGCTTGATTGAAAAATCTCCACTTTTTAACGAAAATTCTTTATTCGAGATAAGTAATAAGAATCAAAGTATACCCATCAACAGATTCACATCTCATCAACAATTAAAAATAATCAAAAGAAGGGAGATTTCTAACCTAACTTTCTCCTCTTGTGTGCTTGGGCAATTGCTTCTACATGGTTTTCAATTGGAGAAGGGCTTGAGAAATTGCTTCTATAGAGTGCAGGAGATGGAGGTTTGGGAGAAAATTTTAGGCTGGAAATATATCGCGAGAGGTGCAGCTTCACACTTCAGAGGGAGGTTTGGGCACTGGCTTCTATGGAGGTGGGAGACGAGAGGCTGTTATGGAGATTTTAGGCACTGACTTGTATGAAGGTTTGGGTAATGGCTTCTATGGAGGTAGGAGGTAATTTGGGCATTGGCATCAAACTTCAATGGAGACGAGAGGCACCAATATTTGAGAATTCAGGGTCGAGAGGGAGGGAAGGCTGTCTAGGTAGAAATTATTGTTTAAGGAGGGAATGATTTTGCATATATTTTTCTTTCTTTCTTTCTTTTTTATTTTATTTTAACCTTCAAATAGCTCCATTTGTAGGCACTAAAATGAAACAAAAAAGTGGGAAATTTTCTAGCTAAATATTAGATTTCTTAGCCCACAAATTAGTCTTTCCTTTTGTCAGCAAAAGATACACTTTACTCGACAAATTTTTTTGTGGGCACAAGTTATCACACTTTCGAAAATTTCATAACAAACTATGGCCCTACCAAAAAAGAGTTTGTAGGAAAAAGTTAATTCATAAAGTATATATTTCTTGTAGTGTGTCTAACGAACAACATAGATGTCTTCACCTAGAATCCTAGTGATATTCCAGTAACCAGTTCATTAGTTGCTCAGCACTGATTGGGTACTTTACTAGAAGCCAAACTAGTTAATCAAAAGAAAAGAAACTTCAATCCGCATGCATGTCGCCACAAAAGAAGAGGTCAAAAGTTCTCGTGGCAGCTTCAATCTAGAAGTTCAGTACCCAGAGTGGCAAGCCAATATAGTTCTAGTGAAAAAGTTGAATGGGAAGTGGTGTATGTGTGTGGATTACACATGGTTGAACGAAGCATGTCCGAAAAATTCCTACCCGCTACCTTGTATCGATCACCTAGTAGACGCCACATCCATCCATGAGCGACTCACTTTCCATGATGCATTCTCGAGATACCATCAAATATCTATGGAAGAAGCGGATCAGGAAAAAAAATCATTTATCACTGGTTTTGGGACATACTTCTACACAGCTATGCCATTCGGGCTGAAAAATGCTAGAGTGACCTACTAGAGAATGGTGAACAAAGTTTTTAGCAACTTGATAGAAAACATGATCGAGGCCTATGTTGATGATATGGTGGTCAAAAGTGCTAAGACATGCGATCGTATATCTGACTTGTAGCAAGTGTTTGATGTCACCAGGCAAAACAGGCTAAAATTCAACCCAGAGAAGTGTATATTTGGCACAGCTGGTGGAAAATTCTTAGAATTCATGATCACATAGAGAGGAATCGAGGCTAACCCTGATAAAATTGAGTAATCTTAGAGATGAAAAGCCCGACTACAAAAAAAGATGTACAAAGGTTGACTGGACGGGTAGCCGTCCTAAATCAATTTATGTGTAGGGCAGCTGACAAATGCTATCACTTTTTTAAGACAATTGGGGCTTCAAGCAACTTTGAGTAGACTAGAGATTGCTATGAGTCACTCGATGTATTAAAACAATCACTACAGAAACATCCAATCCTAACTCGACCTCATCCTAGAGATGTGTTATCTTTGTACTTGGCAGTATTACCCCATGCCGTCAGTGTAGTGTTGATAAGAGAATTCACAAAAGTTTAGAGACCAGTTTACTATGTAAGTCAGGTGTTAAAAGGAGTAGAGACCCGCTACAGCCTAGCAGAACAATTGGTGTTTGCTCTAATACTTCCAGTCTCAAACCATGCAAGTCATGACCAATCAGCCTATCAAGCAAATCTTCCATCGTCTGGAGACGTCGAGAGGGATGCTCAAATGGACAGTCGAGCTAAGCGAGTTCGATACCGAGTTTAAGTTAAGGACAGCCATAAAGGCAGAGGTATTGGCAGACTTCATTGTAGAACTTACCATGCTATTGAGCATACCCGAGGACGAGGCAGCAAAGTGGAAAATTTTTGTGGACGGTACTTCACATAGTGAAGGATCTGGCGTGGAGATCATCATGATAGGTCTAGAGTCTGAAGAACTAGAATACTCTCTTCGCTTTGAGTTCTCAGCCACAAATAATGATGCTGAGTATGAAACAGTAATCACAGGGCTAAATCTGGCAGTAAGATTGGGAGTGTTATCGGTTGAAATCTGTAGTGACTCACAACTAGTAGTGGGAAAAATAACCAGTGACTTTGAAGCAGAAGACAGTAAAATGGCAACATACTTAATGAAAGTGAGAGATTTACAAAGAAAATTCTCCAACTTCAAGATAACCAAAGTCCCCAAAAAAGATAATTCTGGAGCAGACACACTATCAAGTTAGCGTTGGCAAATCTGAGAAATTTGCCTAGCAAGACAAGCGTGCAGACAATGAAGCAGCCGAGCATACTGAATGCTATAGAAATTGCAGACATTGAATTCAAAAAAAGTAAGGTTGATCCGATAATGAATTATCTTATAAAAGACACATTGTCGGGAGACCCGGTCGAGCAAAAAGGATAAAGGTTAGAGCCGCCATGTTCACTATGATTGACGGACAATTATATAAACAGAGCTTCACTATACATTATTTGAAATGTTTGCGACCTACTGAGGCCAAAGAAGTGTTGTTCAAAATACATGCCAAAATTTGTGGTAATCATCAGAGGGTCGCGACTCTTGCATTCAAGACCTTGCGGCAAAGGTATTATTGGTCTACCATAAAAGAAGACGCTAGAGACTTGGTAAAGAAATGTGATGCCTGTCAACGCTATCGCAACTTAATTCATGTGCCCGCTGAACAGCAATCTGCCATTTTCAGAGTTTGTCTTTTTTTCCAATGGGGCGTGGACATCTTGGGACCTTTTCCTACCACCAAGGGTCAAAGGAAATTTTTGCTAGTCTCCATTGACTACTTCACCAAATGGGTAGAAATGGAGCCTTCAGCAACGATAACCACAGCTAAAATTCAAGTTTTTGTATGGAAAAACATAATTTACAGATTTGGGATATCGTGAGCAGACATTTTGATAACCATAGTTTCAGAGCTTTTTGCAAAAGTTACAATATCAATCACCGATTGACTTCGGTGGCACACCTGCAATCAAATGGGCAGGCTGAAGTGATGATTTGAACAATACTTTGGGATCTAAAAACAAGACTGGATGAAGAAAATGGATTATGGACGGACGAGTTAACCAACGTGTTGTGGGCATACCATACGACCCCTAGAGAGCCAACATGAGAGACACTTATCAAAATATCTCTTGGGATGGAAGCAGTAGTACCGATAGAGATCTTAAGCAAGACTGGCAGGCTGAAAGTCGAGCAGCTCGACCTAGTAGCTACATGCTCTGAGCTTGACCTCCTTGAAGGGGTCCGAGAGAGATCATCAATCAAAATGACAACTTATAAGCGGAAAGCTGCAGAATATTTCAAGTGACGAGTAAAATCAAGAATGTTCCAACCTGGTGATTTGGTGCTCAGAAGTGCTGCAGCAACTGAGCATCCACCATCCAAGCTTGGGCCAAATTGGGAAGGACCATACGAAGTGAGCAGAAGCCTGGGAAAGAGAGCCTTAAGTCTTAAAGATCTAAAAGGAAAACCAATGAGCAGACCATAGAACGCCGAACATCTTAAAAAATACTATCAATAGAAAAGGAAAGCACATGAAGAAGTTGACACTTAACTTTGTAAATATGGTTAAGACTTTTACTATTTTCTTTTTTATTATTCTAGGGCTCTTGTTGTCTTTCTTCACTGTAACGCCGATTGCTGGTCCTCATAAAGGACATCGGTGCTTTCTATTTTCTAGACTTGTTTATGCTCGTTTCTTTTTTCTTTGTAATGATATTTCCTTGGGCACTTTTGTAGTCCTAAGAAATTTTTAATGAAAAGCCTAGGCGGCGGCAAATGATAAGGGTGCTAAGGAAGGGCCAGCCTAGCTGGACGTCCCGTTACGCCTACTGAGTCCATCATTCTGGGCAATCTTTGTGCAAACAAATCGTCTTGATCTACAAGCTACAAAGGAAAAACCAAAACTGCCTAAAGAGCTTCGCGGTGATCAACAAAACCAAAATTTGGATAAGTCTCTAAATCTCCTTACAGCTCAAGTGGTAATCACAAAGTGTCTACTGCACCAGAAGCGCCCAAAAAGCTTGGCGGTGAGAAATAAAAACAAAATTTGGTTAAGTCTCTAAATTGCTTTACAACTAAGGTGGTAACCACAAAATGATCTAATACACCAAAAGCATCTAAAAAGCTTGGCGATGAGCAATAAAGCCAAAATTTGGTTAAATCTCTAAATCACCTTACAGCTAAGGTGGTAACCACAAAGTGGTCTACTACATCAAAAGTGCCCAAAAAGCTTGGCGGTGAGCAATAAAATAAAAATTTGGTTAAGTCTCTAAATCGCCTTTCAACTAAGGTGGTAACCACAAAGTCGTCTACTACACCAAAAGCGTCCAAAAAGCTTGGCAATGAGCAAGCCAAAATTTGGTTAAATCTCTAAATCGCCTTACAGCTAAGGTGGTAATGACAAAGTGGTCTACTACACTAGTAGCACCCAAAAAACTTGGTGGTGAGTAATAAAACCAAAATTTGGTTAAATTTCTAAATCGCCTTACAGCTAAGGTGGTAACCTCAAAGCGATCTACTACAAAAGGTAACCTCAAAGCGATCTATTACAAACAAAAAAAAAACTCCCTAAAGGCTTGGTGATGAGCAATAAAGCCAAATTTTGGTTAAATCTCAAAATCGCCTTACAGCTAAGATGGTAACCACAAAGCGGTCTACTACAAAAAAAAAAGTTCTAAAGGCTTGGTGATGAGCAATAAAGCCAAATTTTGGTTAAATCTCTAAACCGCTTTACATAATTTAGATTGCCTGTAATTGCATGATAGGCTGTTTACCATACTGCTTCGCACGTCGGTAGTTGATTATGTCACATGGTTGATTAATTAAAAATATAAATTATTGCTAGAGAAAATGACAATTTAATCTATTATACTCATTGCAAAACTTGATAGCATCAGCACAGTCATGTAAGAACAAAATAAAGTCCTTCAAGTGCTAGGAGCTACATTATTAAAAAAAAAAAGGAAAAAGGTGAGAGCTAAGGAAAAATGCCAAAGTCAAGCTACTAAAGATAAGTCTAGCCCACATCTCGGACTAGTGAGACAAAATGTTAATCGAACAACCCAAAGTTTGTTTGAACAAAAAAAAAAAGAGATAGTGACATGCTAAATCAGTTAAGCCGAGAAGCACCGGCCTCGTCAAGAGGAATGTCTACCTGATCGTCTGCTCCATCTTGCTCGGCGGCCTACTCCAAATCTCGTCGTCGAGCTAGGAAATTATCAAAACCCTGAGAGTTGAAGCCTGGATGCTCGGCTGCTATCCATTCTATGGTCAATGAAATAGAAGCGCTCATAGGCTTAGCTCCATACGCATACAAATCGTGCTAGTATTGCGATGAAGCTTTATAACTCTCCACGAAATCATGTTGAGCACGAGTAAGAGCAGATCGAAGGTTATCAATCTCCTCCTCTCATTCCTTGACTCGAGCCTTTGAAGCCTTACAAGACTTCCTCAAACTAGAATTCTTCTTTTTCAAATGATGAATTTCCTTGGATTTTTCATCCTCGACAACTTCCAAATCAGTAACCATGCGTATGTAGGCTTTAACAAAAGAGTCCTCAAGGTTCAAAACCTGGCAGGCATAAATCAAAGTATACATGGTTAAACAAACCGCTAACCAAAATTAAAATAAAAGGAAAAGAAGACATGTAAATAACTTACCTTTCTATTGTAGATGGCCAAAACCTTTTCAATATCCTCAATTTTTCTCTTCAACAAACCCTCAAACATGTGTGAAAAAACACAGCTTTGCATAACCTCCATATCTCGACTAGCATGAGCGGGCGAAAAATATAGGTCGGGAATAGGAGAATCCCTAGCAGTATGGTCATCGTCCATCTGCATCGGGTCAGCACCTCTAGTCAGATCAATGTGGTCATCCTCCATAGGCATACCAGTAGACAGCAAAGCATTTTTGTCGCCTGCCATTCTTTTTACTTTGATTGTGATTTTTCTTCTCTTGGCATGTCCGGGAGAAGAAGGCTCCTCGTCGTCGGTAGCAAGGGGTACAGAGCCAAGAACGCCCGCCAAACTGAATTTCATTTCTGTATGGAAACAAAGCTCATCAAAACCATCATATATAAAAAAAACAAACAAAGACATCAATGCAAATTATAAGCACAAAACCTACCAGTAGGCTTGAAGAGCCTCATAGATAACATATTCTCTTTTGTTAACACGACGCTCAGCTTAGAAGCATGAGGGTCTAGACACTCCAATATTTTAACTTGGCTTTCCACAAAAGGGGCCACTTCAAATGAGATGTTGAACAGGCGAACTTGAAGATGTCTCCTTTTGGTACTAAAAGAAAATTGGCCTTTGGCGGGTCGAACAAAGAAAAATCGAGACTTCCACCCATTGTTGGAATTTCTTTAATGAGGCACTTGCATGTTAATTTTTTAAGTAAGGTAGACACAAGCGTTACATTGTGGTTGGTGATGCAACTCGAAAACACATCTAAATAAGTCTACGCTAGGCTCTATGTGTTTAAACAAACACATGTAGAAAAAGTTTAAAGCAAGCCTCCAATTGTTTGGATTCAATTGACTAGGAGGAAAGTGAAATTCATTAAAAATAGAAATAAAGAGGAGATGGAGTGGAAACCTTAAACCCTCGTCCATACTATCCTTATATACAGCTATTTCACGAATGTTTGACCCGGGAAGTTGCTCGGTAGGAAGGGGAGCCTTATACACATAATCATCAAAGATGATAAATTTCTCAAGCATCTGTTCAAATATTATTTTTGTGAAATATAAAGACTACATACTTTGGTAATCTCAAGTGCTACTATATTACCAGTCGGGCTTATCTCAATTTCAATATTATCACGAACATGACTGTTGGCCAAAGGGTGACCGACGACTATCCCAAATGGAGTAGTGGACCGACTACTCTCCGGGGGTAGTCGATTGCCCCTAAGGGAGCAGTCGACCGCCCCCAAGGTAGGAGTCGGCCAAAAGCTCCCAATGGGGCGGCCGATAACCCCAAATGAGGCAGTCGATCTGTCGCCCACTGAGGGTGCAGCTGGTAGGTCGACACTCAAATGAGACCCATTCGACTCGCATGAAAATTTTGAGAACGGTGAAGTGTTTTCTTGACTATCAGAAGAATTTACAACTCTAGGCATTTTCTAAAAAGAAGAAATTAAGGAGGATTGAAGGATTACCTTTAATTGTCCAAGAAAAAGGAGGGACATTATGATTTGAAATGAGAGGAAAGTTAAAATGATGGCCCTCACACCCCGTTTATATAAATGTGCCTTTTGGAGGGAATTTTACCTCAAAAAAATTTGAATTCCCATATGTGAATTTAATTCCTAATGCGATCCAAACTCGTCATAATAACTGAAAAGATGAGGATGAGAGATACTGCAAATCTAAAAAAACATTGAGTGATCAAAATTATTCGAGGAAAGGAAGGAAGTTTGGCTACCTCTTAATGACGAGAATCCTCAAGAGGTAGAGAGGCTAATGATGTTATATTAGCGATGGACTAGACTCGAATTTAACTAGACTTAGTGGGTACTCTATGTGAGTGGACCCAGTTGACTACCCTAGGCAACTGTCCATGGACCATTCGTTGTGATGAATAGTCAGTCGACTGACTATTGCGATTGGCCAGTGAACCAGTCATTGTGATGGGCAGTCAGTCGACCAACATCTATGGGTGACCCCTAAAATGTTACATGATGGTTATTTGGAGGATAAATTAACCGTCCCACGTCCTGAAATCAACTAGCACAATGTTGAAACCGTTGCCACGTGACGATAACTGTTAGTACGTGGGCAACAACTGCCGAGTGGTCTGGAGAAAACCACCTGGCGCGTGAGAGGAAAATCGCTCGCCTATAAATATCTCATAAGGTACGCTAGGTTTACAATTGCTCTACACGTTTTTGACTTCATTTTTGTCATTATTTCCCCTTCAACATCTAACTTTCACGACGGAGGATAAACTGGTGAAGAGTTCTCCTCTTCCTTTTCAGGTCATTGGAGTAACAAAGAACTTGACTTTGGAAGTGCTTCACTTTGGAAGTGCTTCGAACTATCTCAATCCAGGTAATATTTCAGTAAGTAATAACAGTTAATTTCCATTAATTAAAAAACAATTGTTCATTGTTAGCACCCAATATTGGTCAGCGAAGGCCTTATAGGCCCAGCAAAATCCTCATAGACTTCACACACCAGAGCCAATTCCAACAGAAGTGTAATTGTTTGTAGTACGAACTCTCACAAAGAAACTCAATCTCAATCTCCTATTGATTGGGAACACAATATTGGAAATCAATTCAGATAAGGATGAAAATATAAAAGAGATCTCGTTCACACACAATTATTCATTATCACATAAGGAAGGGGAATCTAATCAGATGTCTAGTTAATTGTATACCTAAATCAATTAGAACTATTGTCCTATAAATATAAGATATTCCATCATTCTAAGGTACGCATTACTCTCTACTCTTAAACTCTACTCAAATCTCTGCTTGCTTGTCTCTCCTACATCCAAAACACTCTCTCCGTACATTTTTGTACCGGCAGTTGACTTGATCGTCAGAGTACCAATGATCGCCGACCTCTTTTTCTTTGGAAATCTTAGTGCCTAATGATTGTCCAAGTGTGCAGGTAACATACATGTTGACAAATAATTGACTGGAGATTTGTTGACATGTGGATATTACGGATTTCAAAGTCAACATTCATATTTGTGGAAGATTTCAGGAGATTATTTCAAATTAGGCGTTTTTTTCATTAATTAACAACTTTAATTATGTAAATGGGGAGTAATTTAAAAAAAAAAAATACAATTGAAAATTTTCGAATAAAATTGTCTGTAAAATAATTCTCATGCCATGCGGCTTCTAATATATTATATATTAATTTTGAATGAAGGTTCAAAATATTATTGTTGAAAACTTGAATTTAATAGATGAATCAATCCTTTCGAACAACTTAGATGAGACGGTTCAAAATTTTATCTAAGTAAACAAATATTTTTAATTCAAATTTTGTTGTCACTTAATTATAAAATTTGTGAAAATGAATCTGAATTGCCTTGATAGAAATTAATATTAAATGAATAAATATATCTCTCTCTATCATCAAGTAGTTCAACGTTTGACATTAGATGATTATTTAATATTTCTTAAAAAAAAAAACCAAAACGCAAACACACATTCGAATAAAATTCAATAACCATAGTAGAATTATTAGCCGCCCAATGATTTGGATTAAGCGTGCAAGAAGTAAACGAAGTAACAATTTTATATATAATATTATATTATATATATAATCATTTTTATATGCGAAATTCCACGGATCAATTTCAAGATTGGCTGCCATCTCCAAAAGTCCGATTGCTGATTCTTGAAGCTATTGGATTTGCAAGAAACCATTATCTATGAAAATTCCTTGTATCGAACAGGTTTAAGGTTGTCATAAAAAATATCTTTTAAGAATATGTAAGAATCGTGTTGGTCCATTGTTTCACGTCACTTGACCTATTAACATATGTAATTTCATGAATCATGTACTAACAATATATTTCCGAGTCCTAAATGTTGATTTAGGACTTGTTTGACAAAAGTTTTGATAAAAATTTTAGCTGATTTTGATAAAAGTTGATTAATTGTATTGTTAAAAAATTGATAAAAAAATGTGGGTCCTATGTATTATGTGGTTAAAATTAATTGTTGGCCTTAATTTTTTAACAACTGTTTAAGCTAAACCATACGAACGCTTAATATCATTTTCAATACATATATAAAATAAAAAATGCACAACATATAAAATACAGCCCCGTTCTCCCTTGCCCACTGTGGACCCACCCACCATATCAAGCCCTCACACTCTCTCTCTCTATTTTCGAGATTTGGATGCCCCAAAATCGCTTGTTCTCTCTTTCCGACGACCCACTTTCTCCCTTTTCCTGTTCTTCTCCATTTTCCCTTTCTGGCAACCCACTTTTTCCGCTTCCCTTTCCGCTTCAATGGCTTGGTGAATCAACTAACGATTGGGAGAAGAATCCCACTAGGACCAAAAGCTAGTATAACAATCAAAACACTCACAGTCAAACGAAGTCGGCAGCTTATGCCCGTGTCCATTCGCCGGCGATTTTTTCAAGCTTTTCTTCTTCTCGTCGGCAGCAAAAACTGACGAATTAGTCAACTTTAAAGACCTGCTTATCAGTGTTCGATGATGATGAAGAAGAAATTAAAAGGTTGACTTTACCTTTGTTTCTCATTTTCATGGTATTTTTGAAGGATTTTGTGAATGGCGACAGAAGGTGATTTTGGTGCAAAATCGCAGAAATAGAGAGTGTGTGTGAAAGGCTGATTATTGTGGAGGGGTGTTGGGGGATTGGGTGGGTAATGATTGGATGACGTGGCCGTTTTCCACGAGTGATTAAATTGTTGACACAGCATGCCACGTCTACAGCGAGCAAGAGAACAGGGCTAATATAACATAATATGTATAATTTATGTTAACAACTATCGACCTCATATAATTGAGACACAATTAATGGTAATGTATTGCATTTTTTATTTTTTTTTCTCATGGCAAGTAGGTGCCATTTATTCAATCAAGTCGTCATAAACATCTAGCAAAATAAAACAAGGGATTTGGTACAAATGATCTCTAACATTTGCTCTTAGTGTGGAAATATTCCATAACGTTTGATTTTTGGCTAACAAGCCCCTAACCTATGTGTTTTAGTGCGAAATTGATCTTTATGGGATGAAAAAGATAAATATGCTCTTAGTTTTAATTAGAAGAAATTATATGTGAATTCCTAATCATTACAAAATGAGAAAATATGTCCAATACTTTTATTTTTTTTATAAAAAATAAAAAAAATTAATGAATTTTTTTTTGGAATTAACACTTTAGTAATAAATATGTCAAATAAAATTATTATTTTTATTGTTAAGTAATTATATTATTTAAAATTTAAACTTTTATTTTATTGTTGTATAAAAAACATAACTTTGTCACAAACTTGATGTTCAAATACTTTTATTTAATTGAGTTATGTATTTATTAACTACAAATATTAGAGATCCAACTATATTCTTCATATTTTAATTTATCGTTTTATTTTCATTCAAAAATAAAACACATAATGTGTAAATTAATTTTTATTTGTATGTATTTTTATGTTTAATAAAAATGTAATAAGATTAGTTCAACGTCATAAAATTATATACATCAATTTGTTATTTATTTAACTTAATTTTTAAAGTAAAGAGGGAGAAAAATAATTTCTCACAATGATTTCTCCATTTTTAAATAATATAATTACTTAATAACAAAAATAATAATTTTATTTGACATGTTTTTTTACTAAAGTGTTAGTTCTAAAAAAAAAAAAAAAAAAAAAACTCATTTTTTTTTTTTTTTTAAAAAAAATAAAAGTATTTGACATATTTGCATATTTTGTAATGATTAGAAATCTACATATAATTTATTCTAATTAAAACTAAGGGCATATTTGTAATAAGGACTAATTTTGTATCAAAACACATAAGTTAGAGATTTGTTTACTAAAAAATAAATATTAGAGACCAATTCCACATTAAAAGTAAAAGTTAAGGACCATTTGTGCCAAATTCCCATAAACCAAAGAATACAATTATTCCATTCAACTAAACGCCTACAATGTGTAGCAAAAGATTCTAACATACGGGATTTTTTATTTCCATTCGTGGAATGGAGTGACACGTGCCACAACCTACATCTCAGAGTAATGCTGAAATCTGTCTGAATGTTTTTTACCAAGCGAAGGAAATCCGAAATTGTCGTGTACTAATTGGAAACCGACGTGCCAATTAATCTACGAAATTGGGAAGCTAGCACCGTCATCATGTGATCACAGATAACAGCCTAAACTACGAAGTGTTGTTTCATATTTTTCACATTCTCAGTTTAGCTCTCTTAATTAATATAATTGATTTTTAATATTAAAAAAGTATGTTAACGTTTTCGTTATGACTGGTCTAGATAACGCCAATTCTGATTGACTGTATTGATAAGCAGATTAATTTTCTAAATCAGTAAAACTATTTTTTTATTCTGTTTCCATACACGATATATTCTGATCACATGAATATTATTAACAGCTTCTTTTGTAGGTTAAAGAATCTTTTTTTTATTCTATTAAATTTGTTTAGGAAGGAAATATTTAAAGATAATATTGAGTTGTCAAAATTTATTCGTTCTACAAATCTAGAAGATCTTTCTATATATTCTTTCCTACTAATAGTCTTATTATTCTTATTACAGATTTTTTGATAAGAAATAATTCTTAATTTGATTACTACTTTAACTATAAGTAATAGTACAAATCAATAAAAAATCAATGCTTTGAAAAATATTTGTGTGCTATTGTTCTCTAAGTGATAGCCGACTGATTTTCATGCAAGAACAAGACATCAAACTTTATTGATTCAACTTTCGAGGCAAAAATGTTTTCTTCAAACTCATTGAAGAATCAAAATCAAATTGGTACTCAATGAACAATTACATATCTTGTTCAATCTACTGGACTTGAAGTTCAGAATGCGAGTTCTTAATCCAAGTGGAAGTTGTGGTCAAGTACAATAGGAAAGTAATGATAAAGTCAAGACTGATGGGTTTGATTCCACTTCATCAACAAGTCAAAAAAATAAGTATCAAAGGGAGTTGATCTATATTCTTTTGATTGTTATTTGGTTAATTTTGTAAAATTACAAAAATCAAAACTATTGTATTTTTTGAATAAGATTATTAGTGGATTGTTTTTACCCATGGCATAGGGGCCCGTGGATGTTTCCCTTCGAAGTTTACCACGTTACATCTTGTGTTCGTATTTAATTCTTTAAATTCTGCACTTAACAAGATTAGGTAAACAAGCACTACTGTGCAAGTCAGAATTGTTTCCATTATCACTCGTTAGTTCTAACTGCGTTCTGTCCACTACTAGTTTAATTAATATTAAAATTATTGTTAATTTAATTAATCTAGATTTTAGAACTGTCAAGTGTTATTCTTTGGCCTGTAATGATGCATCTGTATTTAATCTGACTGTTCCCAACACCAGAGGTTACCATTTGCTCATCGAGTCCTGCATGCATTGTCCATCTTCCTCATCAATACTTGGTTGGAGTAACCCGGTAACTATATCAACTAACACAATAGCCTCCCTTTTATTTTTCCCGTGCACATTTTTTTTCTTTCTCCTCATACAATACAACGAAGAAAGCACAATTATTTTTTTAAAATAAATTGTCCCCGGGGCATATCTCAGCGGGTGGAACAATCAGCATAAGGCTTGCTTCCAACGGTAGGGTGGGAGTTCAAATCCTGGTGGGAACCTGCGGCTAAATTTTATTCGGTATGGAGAAATCACTTTGAGAGCGGCTCCTTGTGGGTAGAAGTGTACAGTCGGATGAGGGGAACCTGGGAGCTAGTTGAGGCATACTCACGATTTACCTCCTCTAAAGTTCTAGGGACAAGGGTCTTGGGGGTCCAGGATTTAGTATGACATACTGGGAAACCTGGATATCAAAAAAAAGAAAAAAGAGAGCACACAAAACCCATTGAGTCAGCTGCCATGTCACTAATGAGTATGCCCATTATCACTTCACTGATGTCATCACAACTTAAGATATGCATGTTTTAAAGAGTCCCATAATCCTACAAGTTGCATACCTCCTATGGTTGCTAGTGACCAATATGATGAAAGGCCCATAGACCCAAAGGTTATAAGTACAAATGAGAAGCCCACTATGTTGCCCTAAATTTTGGAAGTGCACCTTTAGTTCAAGACATGAAATGCATTTTTTGTTAATGGCTTGAGTCTGATTACAATTGTTGGATTGTTACGCTTGATCTTAGTTGTTGATTGATTGTGCAAAACGCCAATGGTCACATCAGGGTTAGTGTGTGAGTGTGCGAGCGCAACTCTCCTCCCTCCCTCCCTCCTATAGTGATGAACCTTTGGTTTTATGGTTAGGCTATGAAAATGGTGTCGCTACAGTCATCATTTGTTTGTTGCTATAGGTTTTGAGGCAATTGTTCTTTAATTTGGTGTGGTTAGGGATTTTTGTGTAATTTTTGAGAGAAACACAGATAGAGAGTATGTACGAATTTAAGTTCTTGAGTGGATTACCCTTTTGTAAACTTTACTCTTTTCCATTTTTTTTTTCAGAATTTTTCGTAGATTTTAAGCATGTTAGTTCAAAGGCCATCGTCATCCTTTATCAAAATTTTTCCTGAGCATGTCAAAATACTATTCCAATAAGTTATGGGTTATAATTTCACAGTATTTGAAATTAATTGGATAACCAATAGAACGGGGGAAGAAAGATGATAGTATTCATGGCATCAAATTGACTTGCATTACTATGTCATGCACGCGAGCCCAAGCTATTGCATGGAGAACAATATAACAAAGTTTAATGTCTCATTTCCACACGCGGGGCAGAGATCAAGCGTGCACAATGACTAATGGAGTTTAATAAACCGCTTCACACTACACACACACATTTGTCTTTGGTTTTAAGGTGAAATTTGATCCTCTCTACCCAAAATTTACTAAATTGAACCAATTTGCACCTCAATTGCATAAGTTTATCTCAAGTGCATCCTCATTTTGGTGCAATCTTGTTAAAAATCCAATGGTAATATAGCTTGACTCTTCATTCTTAGGTTTACTCTTCCAATCATGAACTTGTTACACATTTTTTTATTATGAAGAATTTGGATAGATTGCCATGTGATTAGAAATGTTTACAAAAGTTAGGTTATCAAATATCTAAAACTCATTCTTTTTCTCTTGCTTGTTTGGAGGATGCCCACAATACACACCGGTGCTATTGCACCAGTTTGGGGGTAGAGTTTTGGTGAAGATCACAAGCCATTCATGCTCCTTCTACTACATCTATAGGCAATCAAACCAAACAAAATTCATTATTCCTTTCTCTTCTTTCAATTTACTTTGCTTAATGTGCATTGGAACCAATGTTCTAAAAAGCGTAAAGCATGGCTAGACATAGAAGTCGAGTTTCAAACTTTTCGAGTTTAGGCAAGAGCGATTTGTGAAAAAGAGTTTCTTTATTTTTAATATTATTTTAAATATAAAAAAACCGATGAAAAAATAAAAAAAAAATGCGTGACTAGGCGTGCTCTTTTTGGTTAAAAAATAAAGTTGGCTGATTAATTGTGCGCATAAGGCCTAAGCGATGTGTGGATCCCGCGCCTCGCGCCTAGGCACACTTTTTAGAATATTGATTGGGACAATGCATCTTTAATATTTAGCTTTCGACTACCGCTAACAACTTCTTTTTATGCACTGAGTATCGACACTATGTAATATTTAGCATTTGGCTCTCATATGCAACAGGATGCAATTTTTTGCATCAGGACTCCTCCGAAAGTAAAATCTAAGGCATCCATCTTCACTACAAAATATTTACCCATATCTGGCAAGGCCAACACTGGATACGTCCACATAGACTCTTTCAATTTCTCAAATGCGACCTGACATTGTACCAACCAAACCCAAGCTTTTTATTTCTTTGTTCATTCAGTCAATGACAATGCGATATCTTAATATCCCTTCACAAATCTTCAATAACAGTTGGCTAACCTAAGGAACAAGTGTACATCATATACATCCATTGGCATTGCGACTCTTTGATAGCCATAACCTTCTTTACATCCATGTAGACCTTTCATTGCTTGATAATGTGATCTAAGAAGCTAATTGAGGTTTGAGCGAATAAGCATTTAGATGGTTTCACATAAAGTTCATTCTCTTGTAGCCAAATAAGAACATTTCTCACATATTGCATATGATCTTCCAAAGCCTCACTATAAATTATAACGTCGTCCAAGTACAGTACCACAAAATCATCCAGAAACCCGTGAAGTACATGATTCAACAATGTACAGAACATCACCGGAGCATTTGACAAACCAAAAGGCATAACATTGAATTCGAATGTCCCAATCTGGTTACCACAATAGTCTTTGCTTCATCCCATTCTTTGATTCGAACTTTCTAGTATCCATACCTAAGATCAATCTTCGTGTAGTGCTTCGCCTGCTCAAATGATCGAAACAATCCGCCATGAGCGGAATTGGATAACTAATATTTTATCATGATTTTGTTCTATGCTCGTTAACATAGTACATCCGAAGAAAACCATAAGCATTTTTCTTAAATATCACTGGAGTTCCATTTAGTGATTTCGAAAATATGATAATCCTATTGTCTAGAATTTTAGCAAATTTCTTCCTAACCTCCTCAAGCTCAGGTTGAGACATGCAGTACGTTGCCCTAACAAAAGGCTTGACACCTAGAATAAGCTCAATTTCATGATCGATTGTCCTCTTTCACGGCAATCTCTTTGGCAATTTGTTCGGCATAACATCTTCAAATTCCTACATGAGCCTTCTAACAAGATTTGGGATAGGACTAGTTGCCTCAAACTTTTCTAGTTGAAGAGTGCACAAAATGAGGACTCATTCTGTTTAAAGCCCTTACTGAACTAGATGGCTAAGATGCTCTTCTCACCCATCTTTCCGACTAGCGTCGGGATGACATACGACTTGCTCTATATCATTATTAATGAATACGAATATGAGAACACTACTATATTTGTATCCTGAAGAAACTCCAATGTCAAAATTAGTTTGAAGTCATCCATTATAAGTGCTAACAAATTAGTCATCATTTCAGAATGACAAGTTTTAATTAGTATAGATTTTTCTATTTTGGTGATCGGTTGTGCATCTGTGCTGATCACCTTGACTTTCGCGTTACCTTTCTCCAACATAAGCCTGAGGTGCTCTACTTCAGTACTTGCAAAGTAGTCGTAAGTAGCAATAGTGTATATCATGGCCTTCGATGGGAGCCCTACAAATACGAGGTTTCTGTCCATTTTCTTTTACCTTTTTTTTGGGAAACATCGCCATTTTCAGTCACCCGGTACGATATTGTGCTACACCTATGTGAAAATGCCCCAACGAAATCCTTGTCCTTCTCAGAATTGGCCTCGCAATGACTACTGACTTGTTGAACAATTTGTTTTGAACCCGACACTCCACCTGTTAGTTGGCTCAACATAAGTACAAATTACTTCTACAGGCAATCCTTCACCTGATGAGGTCCATTGCATAAAAAATGCCAATCTTTTCTAGGAGTAGTACCTGATTTGCTATCTAGTGCATTTTCTTGTTCCAATTGTTTTGATGGCTGCCCTAATAGTTTCTCTGATTGCTTCCTTTATGGTGAGAGTGGCGTTCTCTCCCATTTGAACTCTTTGTGGGCTTGAATGATATATTTCCTCCCTATTTGGATTGGTCATTTTTTCCTTTTTAGGTTCGGATTGATATTTTATTACTCATTCGGCAGCTCCCATTGCTATGTTTAAATCAGTCACCTTCTGTCTTTAGAGTTCAATTTTTGTCCATGGTTTCAGCCATTCCATGAAAGTGAATAGCTTATCCTTTTTCGACACGTCTTGGATATCCAACATATGCTCTGAAAATATTTTCATGTAGTCCCAAATGGAGTCAGTATGTTTTAGTTATCATAGTATCGTCCGGGCCTGGTATTCATCATGCTATAGGAAAAACTATAATATGATCGCCTCCTTTTCTATTCGAGCCATGTTGGCCTGAATATCTGTATATAAGGTCTACCACCATAGTTTCGCATCTCCACCCTGATACATGGTAGTTGTCAACACCCTTCTTGTCTTGTCTTTATTAGTAGCCGTAAAAAAGTATTGTTCCATGTTGAATAGGAAGTTTTCAACTTCTTTTGCATTGTGCATCCCTCTTTAAGTGCTCAGTTCTGGGATTTTAAGCTATGTGGATACTCTTGTGCACGGTCTTTTCCATTGCCAACTACACGTTAAAGTATCCGCAACTAATGTCTCAATGTTTCCATTTCTTCCTACAGATCGGGAATGATTACAACAGCATCAGATATCATAGCGCTAATCGTTTTATCCAGTTGGATATGTAATTCGCGGATGTCTGCTTCTACCACCTCAACCTTTTCCTCAAAGGTCTCGAAGGTATAATATAACCTAAAAATTTGTCCATCAAATAAATCCTAAGTGATAGGAATTGACGTTTCAAAACTGAAGAATCATAATAAGTATCTACAAACATTGTGAATTTTTTACAACTGAAAAGAAATTACAGCATAAACTAATATTTACAAAGTAGGGCCGAAGTTGGGCAAACTGTGGCTATGAGTGGTCATGGGGTTAAGTATAACCTGCGGTCCCTGAAATTTAGACACTAAACTGCAAAACTAGATGAGTAGTTAGTTTGACTTGCTTAATAAAAGCCTTTATGATAGATCTGCAGATATCATGGGTAGTAATATCAGATTATTAAATTATTGATTATCTTATCTGAGTGCTTGTTGTTACCAGTTCAATTCAACCAACTTGAGAGAAAGAGAGAGCTAAAAGAAAATAGAGGTTGAGACAAGAATCTTCACTTGAGATAGGTTTTATCTTCGGAGTTGAATTGAAAATATTTAGAAAGTGTAAACCATACGAGTGGATGAAGATAAAAATTGGCCAATGGAGATAAGGATTGAAGGTTTATAGACCTAAGATAACCTCTTAAAGTACATATTATTATATAATTATCTAAGTAACAAGTGATGTTGTGATTAGCTATTCACATATACACCTAGAGAGCCGAACATGGAATGAGATTTAACTTTTTCTAGTAGCAATATTTGGATGTTTCTAGAGTTAAATACATGAATACTATCTTGAAGCACTACTGGTAGGTGGTCCAATTGGATTACATGATAAATCTTTTGGTTTTTTGTTTATTCTCGTAGTTTTGCTTTGTTTTGCTAAAGGACTAGCAAAATGTTTAGTTTGAGGATAAGTGTATAAGTTATACTTATTTGTATCCATAATCTTACAAATTGGTAACCACTTTGAGTAAATTACCATTGATTTCACTTATTTTCATGTCTTAGGAACTAGCTCAAACATAGAAACCATATTGACAAAGAAAATATTCGTAGTAACAAGACGAATATCGGAAGAAGTGAACATTTTAGATCACCAACGCAACTTGAGGTTTTCTATAAAAAAAATTATGCACGTTTTATTCTAAGTTGCCAGACTATTTCAACAGTATTTCATACACAACAATACCATGCCAAAAATCAATGGACGCGTGAGACAATGAGAATTACACATTGTATGATTTCGTGCGTACGACACCTGAAGTGCAAATCCCAGCATGCACGTAGTGATCCCTGAGAAAAATCAATTGACTTGAATTCCACGACTCCAAGGGCAATTTGGGTAGATTTTGCACAAATTTCAAGACCCTAAACCCTTGCTTGTATATTTCTAACGTCTTGGGCAATAGAAAGGGATTAGTGGAATACATTAAAAGTACAAGATGCAAACACAATTAATTCTCTGATCTATGGTTTGGGAGATAAGAAGAAGAAGAGTTTGAATATTCAAATCGACAATTGAAAATTCATCCTTAATACTTAGTTTTCATCTTTTATTCTTAATCTAGGTGATTTTGTTTTCATCTATTTTGTGTTGTATACTATAAACATGTTCAATTAAATCCTATAGTTAGGATAAAGTTGTAGCCTATTTTTAATAGTTTAATTTCTATTTTCGGATCTTGACATTATCATGCTTTTGTTTTCATTTGTTCAATTTAATGTCTTTAAACACTTGATGAACACTTGATTGATTTGTGAACTATAATGAGATGCAGAGGAGATTTATTAATTTAACCTAAATAATGAAAATCATAAATTTGGATAGAAAATAGAGATATACTTTTATGGTTTATGGGATCGTGTGTGAATTTTCTAGCTCTAAATGTATTTTTAATCATTGTAGTTCATAAATAGATATATTGAACTCTGTTTAAAAGTATGTTAACTTCGGAATCTGCACTATCCACGTGTTAATAGATTTTTAGTGAATCATCTGCTAGCATGTATGTTACCTACACACTAGGATAATTGTTAGGCAACAAGATCATAGAAGAAAAAGGGTCCAGTGATCGTTGGTATTCTGACGATCAAGTCAACTACTGGTATATAGAATAATATACGGGAGAATGGAGTGTTTTAGGTGTGGGAGAGACAAGTAGACAGAAAATTGAGCAGAGTTCAAGGGTGAGAATAATGCGTACCTTAGAATAACCGGAGATGTTGTATTTATAGCTTCAGAGTTCTAATTGATTTAGGTTCCTCTGATGGGATTCTCCTTCCTTATGAGATAAGAGATGATTGTGTGTCAACACAATTTCTTAGATTTCGGCCCTTATTATGAGTTGATCTCTAATATCACATTGCCTAATCATTAGGAGATTGAGATTTGGTTTCCTTGTGAGAATCCATGTAGCAATCAAATATAATCTTCTTTTAATTCTCTCTCTGGTCATTCTGAAATATCACAATGTCTATGAGCAATGACAGATTTGAAGATCTGCAAAGTACCCTGGATCGGCTATGAACTTCAAGGCCCTTCATGGGCTTCGCTGTACTTGATTCAGGAGTGCTAATACGTTGCTGTGTCTATGAGGCCCTCGTTGGGCTCATGGGTCCTTTGCGGGGCCTAACGTAGACCTTTACTGGGCCTAGGAAACTTTTATTGACGTGGAGGCCTTACCAAAATCGGGTGATAACAGTAGTCTCCAAAGTCCAAGCTTATTATTTAAGGTAAGTGTGGGACTTATAAGGAGTTTTTCTTTTTTTTTTTTTTTGGTGACGACGAAGGCATCACCAGGAGTTCAATTGCTATGGAGGGCATTTGCCTTGATTGGAATTGTGCGATGGAGTTCCTCGCGCCTACACACATGGAGCCTTCAAAGCATTTATATACAGTCTTCCAAGCCCGAAACCTATTTATTCATAGCGGGCGAGGGCTTTGATCGGGTTAATCATAGGTGACGTGTCTTGTTTGGTTCGGGATAGGTGTGATTTTGACTGAGCCGTCAATCAGTGCTGTCAGTGAGGACATTCAATGATGAATCAAAACATCAGTGTCAGCATTGCTGTAGGCGCACGTCTTTTCTCTTCATTAAATGCCTAGGGTCTTGATTCTACCTTTTTCCTTGTCCTTATCACGTGTTTGCCATAATAACGGTTCAGATAATGTATTTTGAATTCGACGGTCAGGAGGAAAAGGGCCTCGTCTATATAAATCGTTGTGCTCGTCCTTTAGTTCCCTTTTCACTTATGCATTTTCTTCAAACTTCCTAAGAGTTCTGGAGAAAACCACATATATCCAGAGAATTTCGGCGAGTAAAGAGTTCTGCTTTACTGTGTGTTGAGTTTATTAGGTAAGGTTGTGGAGTGTGATTTGTACTATTTCGTGTAACTCCCTTGTGTTTTTTTGAATCTTTTATTCTGGCCGCCCTTTCTACAATCTTCTCCAGTGACTTCGTAGATTTCTCCGTCTAAGCAAAAGGAAAGTCAGCAATGTCGTCTGAAAAATATGATTCATAGAACCAGTTATCTCCCGGTACTGATCCTAAGAATAGGGACAAAACTTCATCTTCGCCTGAAGGACAAGACAAATTTGAGTAAAGTTCAACAGTTGGCTACCTCCCTCCCTCTCCCTTTCCTCACAGGGCATCCACGAGTGGGAGGGAAGAAACCTCAGGAGCCTCGCCAAAAATGAAGGCGAGGAAGAAACAATAAGGCACTGAGGTTCCTGAAATAAGGGGCTCATTAGATAGAAGGGATGCCTCGGCAGAGGAGGTAACAAATTCAGTCGTTGAAGCATCGATGGTTCATTCAAAGATCAATGTGGCGGACCTGGAAGCTATCAGGATTGATTACGTGATCCCTGAATCCTTTGTGCTTAGGGCCCCCGGCCCAGAGGAGTGGGCCGATGACCCACTAGAGGGGTTTGTTGCCCTTTACGAGTCGGCGATGCAGCTAGGACTTCGTTTACTGTTGCATCCATTTTTTTGCAAAATTTTGCGAGACTTATCCGCTAGGAAGTTTGAATCAATTTATAGCCCTTGTCGGTCTTGTGATTGGTTCAATATGTCTCTCCGACCAGGGCAAAAGTAGGGGACGACTACCGACCGTTCCAACAAAGTCCACAACTAGAAGAAGATATTCTTCTTTATCAGGGGAGACTGAGAATTTAGGCCAGAGAATCTTCTTCCCACTGTTTCAATTCCTCGTCGCTTTGGAGAACTTGGTATATATTATTTTTCCTGAGTGGCTGATAATCCTAGCTCCTAACTTAATGTTTTTATTGTCTCTGCTGATTGTGGGAAGCTATCAATCCCAAAGAGGATCAAGAAGAATTGAGGTTGAAGTGGGCTAAGGTTCTACAGCTTGATAGCGACTTCAGAAGCATCAGCAACCTACTAAAAGATCATATGATAATCCGCTTTGGGCTAAAGGGTAAGCCTCGTGATCTGAGTCGTGTAAGAGTTGTATCAGTAGTGATTCTTGATATTCTGGATTTTTGTTGTTACTGCAACCTGGTTCACTTTCAAGAGGATCCACTCCTTCAACCTTGACGAGAATGAGGGTGAATCCAGTGCAGTGGCCCCTCCTTCGACACACGAGGTTCAGGCTATGATACTTCTTCGAGAGGTACCTCTCCAAATCCCTGCTGCAACGGTCCCAGACCTGACTGTATCTCTCACACCTCAGCCTTCTATCCCCTAACAAGACCAATGAAAGAAGATCGCAGAGGGGACGGACGAGGTCATTGTCCAAAAGAGGAATGCTCTAGTGGCTAGGGAGGGACTGATAAAGAACGCTCGCAAAACAAGGTGGACTGAGGAGGGTCACCAAACATCGTCACATCCCACCTAAGGGGTTGCTGATGCTAGGAATTCACCTTCATCATTCGAGCGACAAGAGTGTGTGAGCATCAGCTCTCACTGTGAGGAACTAGATCATAATGTGATTGAGTTGCTCGCCCATACACCCCCTACAATGGTGCCAGTGAGTGTTCACAGGTATTGGACCTCAGCGTGGGAAAAAGCCGCTAAGAAGGCTTCCATGGACGAGCTCCCGACTGGAAAAGATAACTACAGCTCGAGGGCTAATTTTGAACAAGGAAGTGTATATCACCCTCGCTGGCTTTGAAGGCAAGTTTAGCAAGGAGGAAGCCAAGTTAAAGAAGCTCACTGAGGATCTAAAGGTGACGAGCTCCGAGAACACCAAGCTGGGTTCAAAGAACAAGACCTTCGATTCAAATTGGATGCTTTGGTGGTCGTCGAGGCTGACTTGAAGGCCAAGCTTGAGTCGACAGCTGAAAACTTGAGGTAGGTCCTGGGCCAAAAAAAGGTAGGCCAAGGCCGCAAAGAAACTGGCCAAGGACCGTGTGGTGGTTGCTAAAAAAACTATTGCCTTAGTAAACAACAATTTTGATGCCATGGTTGTTGAATGAGAGAAGCAGTTGGCCAAGGCAAGGGAAGAGCTGGCAAAGACGAGGGAGTAGCAGGTAGAGGCGAAGGCGATGGCTGTGAGATCGTACGAGAAGAAATTCTCAAACACGCCTAAGTACTTACGCCTAGCCAATCTATTTATGATGGTCGGCGGGAAGCAATTGGTCGAAAGGATCAGAGAGGTCCACCTAGAATGAGACCTTTCATTCCTAAGGCTAGCTCCTGCCGACCCTCATGCTTCAAAAGAATCTGCAGCTACTGAAGTCCCCTCGTCTGTCGAACTTCAAGCTGAAGGTGAAGCCCACATCCCTCTCCCTGTTGTAGAGAAAGACCCATAATGTGCTGGCCCTGAAGAGGCGGGGGACAGTAGGACTCGCATTTTTATTTTTTCTGTTTTTGTATTCGCTCCAAACTCTTATCAATGAAAATGATTTTTCCTTTGTTTTAAGAATGTTTCATTTGTATACTTTATCTTGGGTAATGAAAACACGTATCCAATCAAGTTTCTTACTTTTGACAAAGCTTTAATGTCAAGGATAAGCTTCGTAAATGACAAGTCTTTGACGAAGGTATTAATGGTGCAGTCTTTTTGTCGAATTTGAAGAGTTAAATTTGAATTTGAAGAGTTATACCTGGATCTAAATCTGAATCTAAATCTAAAGAGTTAGTTTCAAAGGCATTAATGGCATAGCCTTTTTATTGCCTGTGGCAGCCTAAATGCCCATTAAATAGTGCGTTTCTCAGAAGCCTTTTTAATGCTTTACATTCCCCAAATCATCCTTGTGCAACGGTTCAGATTTTGGCCCTATATAAACCCTAGGAATCCTCCATTTCTAGTTTTACTTGTCAAAAACTTCTCTGAACCCAATTATTTCATTCTGATGGTAGTAACTTCTCCCGGTAGAAGAGTAAATGAGGATTTCCCGACAAGTTGCTCAATTGGTACAAATATTCTACTTAAGTTCCTCTTAATGGAGGAGATTGAAGGTTTTTGTTTCGATGATCAAGTATGCCTCCACAAACATCCCTGTCATGTTCTAGATCTGATGGGTGTTTTAGATGTCATGGAAAAGGTTGGGCCTAGTAGCCTTAGCAAGAAGCTTTCAAACGGTACCTCCACAATGGACATTGATGTTGGTGATACATATTTTGATGATTCTAATTCGGATGACAAGGCTGAAGGCTATTCACAAAAGGCGCCAATTGTATTTTTTGAGTAGTATGGCCTTATTAGTCACCAAATCAACTCATATAATGATTATCATAGTAATATCATATTTGGGAAGACTCCCTATCATGGTGAAGTTAGACTTATGTTGCTGACGAAGCCTTACGACGAACTCAGCAAAGCATAAACAGTTGGATGAGGTAGTGGCGGAACTTACGAAGACCAAAGAATAATTAGCCAGACTAGGGGACCTTTCTTGTGCCAACCCTAAAGAGGCGGCAGGGTAGTAGGATGTTGTTTACGTACTCGTCCATTTACTCTGTAAGTTAGACTTTGATGAATAAAAGATCCGCTTAGTCATCCTCATCTCTATGTTGATGCTCATTTGTTTCTTTATGTGCTATTGCCTCGCCTGTTCTATTGTCGAAGTTGAAACGCATTCGAACAGTATTCTAACCTGTTTACTCAACGAAGTCGAGGAGATAACCTGACGAGGGGGTCGAGGACCAATTGTTGGGATGCCTTCTCAGATTGTGTCGAAGCTCTTATCGTCTAAGGCGCTCTCTCCGCATGATGAAGGCTAATGACATCATTATTGCACGTGGCAGGTGCAAGTCTCCAAGCACATTTAAGCCATGCAGCTTTTATGTTATTCTAGGGTTTTTTTATGAATGCAACCCCCTACACGCGTCCCTTATCCGACGGTTCAGATTTTGGATTATTCATTAATGGCTAGCATCAGGCGCTAAACCTATATATACCCCCACAATCTTTCCTTCATTTCATTTCCCTTTTTCCTTTCCATAGATTTTCTAGAACCCAACCATCTTCATTAATGGACAATTTTATTTTCTACAAAATTCCAGTATTTAGAATCGATAAAAAAAAGGATGACGACAGAAATGTGACTTCTTATCTGCCACTTCCAGTATCTGACGCAGCACCGATCTCAGTTACCACTACCCTGTTGGTGCCGCAAACGGCCATGGATGCCTCTTCCTCCTCTTTCTCTGGAGAATCCTTACTTTTGTTAGAGAATGTCTTACGGCAGGGCAAAGGGAAGGGGATTATCCAAGATGAAGAGGACAAAATTGCCAAAAGGAGATATGGGAGAGTAAGGTGACACGAGGGACACAAGGAGGGCTAATATGAGAGATGAAGATTACATGAGGGATACGAGGAGGGCAAAACGAGGCCGAGCAATGACTTAAGAGGGCAAAACTGAAAGTTCAAATCAATTTCTTCTAGGTAGGACACAGACCACTACTTCCGTTGCCTCTGGCTGGACCGAGCATATAAACATTGGGTCTCGTCGGGATGAGTTGGATCTAGCCGTTCTGGCTATGCTACCGACTCCATTGGTAATGGTGGCAGTTTCTATCCATAAGTATTGGACTTCTCCTGGAGAAGAGTGGTAGATCAAGAAAATCTGTCAGAGTTGGTGAAAATGGTAGAGATGAGCACCGCCCAGAGCCATGTACTTAACTGTGAATTGTACAAGGTATTGGTAGGCTATGAGGGGTCGTAGGCCATAGGTTCTGAAGGCATTGATGAGTTATGCTCGAAAAATGAGATCATTCGTTCGAAGCTTGACTTCGCTGAAGAGTCTAGGTGGTATGTCTAGTACAAAATGATGAAAGCCGAAGCGATACAAAAGGTACATATCAATGCCTAGAAGCGAGCTGAGCTGAAACTCAAAGTGTACAAAGATATCACCTATTCCAAGCATAAGGTGTTGGCAGAGGCCCTGGTGAAGCTTTCGTAGGCCAAAGAATCATTGGCTAAATTAGAGACCTCTACTTGTGCCGACACTAAAGGGACGGCGAGGCCATAGGGACTTTCACTTTGTGTAGTTTCTTCACTTCTATTGTTATAGAAAATGCATTAATGAAAATAGATCGTTTTTCAATCCGTTTTTTCCCTAAGCGTTATTGCATTGTAGTACTTGTGTTTGCGCGCGATAAATATCTTTACCCAATGAGTTGAGGAGTTAGCCACGAACCACACTCCCTCCCTGCCTTGCTTTCTTTACTTGTGTCTATACGCGTTAAGTTTTTACCCAGTAATTTGAGGAGTTGGCCACGAACCACACTCCTTCGCTGCCTTGTTTTCTTTGGATGCATGTATACTCATTAAATTTTTATCCAGCGAGTTGAAGAGTTGGCTGCAAACCACACTCTTTCCCTGTCTTGCTTTCTTTACTTGCATGTATACGCGTTAAGTTTTTACCTAGCGAGTTGAGGAGCTGGCCACGAATCACACTCACTAGATGCCTTTGCTTTCTTGTTGGCGCAATTGAGATGAGAGAGTCTTAACTTGAAAACACCTGAACTTTATTGGTGCTAATAAAAACGAAAACTACTGGTAGTAAGGATGAAGATGAGTGATGTTCCAGAGATGCTTCGTATCCTTTCCCTCTGAGTCTTCTAACCTATAGGTTCGAGGTCAAATATCTTCAATAACTTTGTATGGTCCTTCTCAGGTAGGTCCAAGGGTTCCGGCTGCCACTTCTCTATTAAAAAGGAAGACCTTTTTTAGGACGAAATCATTGACTAGAAAGCCACTATTCTTAACTTTTGAGTTGAAGTACCTAGCCATCTTCTTTTGATAAACTGCTAGGTGAAGCTACGAGTTGGTATGTCTCTCTTCCTTCAAGTTAGGGTTTGCTTTATATAGATCTTCATTGACCACCTCTTCGAAATGCAGGCGCCTTGGGGAAGGCATCTCCACTTCAACACGGATCATAGACTCCGTCTCATATGCCATAGCAAAGTAGTCTACAGCTACAATCATGAACTTGACGCCACCCCTTTCAGTTGGAAGGGGACCTATGAAGTCGATTTCCCATTTGGTAAAAGGCCATAGGCAGGTTACCGAGGTGAGGTTCTGAGCTGGGAGCTTCAGCACGATGGTAAATGTCTGGCGCTTGTCACATTTCTTCACATATGCGTGTGAGTCCTTCTTCATAGTCGGCTAGTAATATCCCTGTTTCAATGTCTTCTGCGCTAGAGCCATCATACCTACATGTTTACCTCAGACTCTTTCATGTATTTCTTACATGACATAGTCGGCTTCGTCCTCAGAAATATAGTGTAGGAGTGGATGGCTAAACCCTCTCTTGTACAAGATCCCATCCTATAGGACAAACTTCGTGGCCATTCTGCAAAGTTTTTGAGCATCGTCCTTGTTGTCTGGTAAGATCTGATCGGTCAAGTACGAGAAGATTTCTTTTATCCATTTGGGAAACTCGCTGATTATCATGACACTTTGTTCCAGAGCCTCGTCGATGGTTGGCTGGCTAAGCTTGTCAATTGAAATGCCTTTCATCAAGTCGGAGTCTTTGCTACTTGCCAACATGGAGAGAGCGTCCGCACAGCCATTTTCCACTATGGAGATTTGGAGTAATTTGAATTCTCCAAAGTGGGATAGAAAATCCTTGGCCTTCTTTAAGTAGGCCACCATGGACTATTTGCGTGCCATGAAAGTCCCATTAACTTGACTAACCACCACCAGCGAATCACCATGGATTTTCCATGCCTTTATCTCTTTGCGCTAACCTCAAGGCTGCTTGGAGCGCCTCGTACTCAGCAGTGTTGTTTGAAGATCTGAACTCCATGCGAAGTGCACCGTTGAGGTTATGGCCATCAGGGCTAATCAATAGGATCTCAACTCCAACTCCAGCTCCAGCTCTGGCCTCACCTGAGGATCCATCAACATATAATTTCTATGTTGGTACCTCATGAGGCTTGGTTTCGAGTAATCCCTCTAGGATGTGGGCGAACTCAGCCATAAACCCGCTAGAGCTTGACCCTTTTATGGAGGGCCTCTGTTTGTAGGAAATGTCAAATTGACTAAGCTCAACAGAATACTTCATCAACCTCTTATAGGTGTCTGGCATTTGGAGAATCTGTCTCAAAGGGAGGTTTGTCAGGACGTCGATATTGTGTGCCTGGAAGTATTGCAGAATCTAGTGAATCTGAACCTATGATCTGAGGGTCGAGGCCCTCATCGAGGATCATGTCCTCTTCAACCTTTTTGAGGTCAATATCCATCGACTCCGTTTCTATAGTCATGACTGTGGGGAAAGCATCTTCGTGCTTTCCTACCTCTCAAAGCGTATTCAGGTAGCATGCCATTGCCTCTGTTTGATCACCTCGAACTTTGGCGACTTTGCCTGGTGTTGGGAATTTAATCACCAGGTGGTGGATGTGACAAACTCTAAATTCTTAAGTACTGGTCTGTCGAGAACCCCATGATAGGCAGAACAGGTATCCACCACCAAGAATTCTATGAACTTTTTCAAGTGGCACAGAGGCTCTCCAAAATCCACAGCGAGGATGATCCTTTCTCGTAGGACGAGGTTGTTTCTCGTGAAGTCGAACAATGGCTCTAAAATGGCTGTAAGCTCGTGGTCTATATCAATTTGGTCGAAGGCGCTGCCAAATAGGATATTCATGGCACTACCATCATTGACCAACATTCGTCCTAGCTCGTTCTTGGCAACAATGGCACAGATTACCAAAGCGTCACAATGTGGGTAGTGGACACCGGCCTCATTTTCCTTCGTAAATGTGATAGGTGAGGCATGGGCATGCTAGCTTTCTACTGGTTCTTCCCTTGCTATTTTTGCGTAGTTCCATTATGAGTTCATCATATGCCCTCCAACGTAGGCCCCTCCAATTACAGTATTGATTTACCAGACTGGAAGGCTCTTGTAAATCTTTCCAGTTTAGGCAGATCTACGTTCTTATCATTTTCCCTGTCGTTGAGGCGAGGGCATCGTCCTAGCATCGAGACGGAGGCCATCGTCCTTCGTTGGGCAGTCTTCAACGTCTTCGAGTCGATCGATTCTCCTCACTTTATCGCTGGTTCTCCCGATCAATCAATTCTCGCACGTTACGGTAGTCTTCCATATTGTGTACTTGAGTCTGGTGTATGCGACAAAACTTGGAAAGAGAAATTGATGGCTGGGAGACCGCCGTAGGTGGTAAGGAGGGCCGAGATTATCTCTGTTTAGTTGAATCTCTGGTAGTGGTTGGTACGGGGCTTAGGAGAACATCGTCCCTGATAGCAATAAGTGCGAGGCTCAAGAGAGCGTCGTCCTTCCTAGCGGTAGTGATCCTCTTTCCCTTTTTCCATTTTTTCTCTATTCTCGATGGTCTCTTCTGAGCGAATCTCTTGCTGGATCAAATCCACCAGCTGAGTATATGTCTTAGGCTCTCTATTTTGGACGTCTCTCCAAAAGGGGGTTCGCATATGGAGCCCAATTACCAGTGCATCTAGCACCTTATCATTAGTGACGTTCTTGATTTTGTTGATGACGCTACTGAATCTCTTGAATTATCCTTTAACTAATTCTTATTCTCTCTGTCGAATGTCATGGAGCTTAGCAATATCTGCTATCACTATCCGATTGCCAATGAAAGCATTGATGAATTTTTGCTTGAGTTGTGGCCAGCTCCTGATGCTCCCAGGTGCAGCTTTTTGTACCACCTCTTCGCATCAGAGACAATGATGGTATGAAAATTTCTACACTTCACTACGAGGTTATAGCCTTGGAGCCTCGTCTTATATACATTGATGTGATCCGTAGAATCACCTCTCATGTTGTACTTCTCCATGGGAGACATTTTGAATGAGACAGAATTCTCTACCTTCAATTCCTTGGAGAACGGGAGGTTCTCATCATCATCGTCAAGGTCACATTCCAGTTCAGGCCTTTCATCCTCGAGCCTCACATGAGCTACCTTTGGGTCCCTCCTTACTTTCGGGTGAGCACCACTATGCTCGCTGCGCCTGCTGTTAATTAATCAGGCGAGGGCCACATATGATCCATTCTCTAATTTTTCAAATACACTGACAGACACTGTCAACTAGTTTCTCGGTACTAGAAGAGGTTTTTCATTTTGGTTGTCATGCGAGGGCCTTGGATTCAGGTTGTGAGGATTCTAACCGTCTGAAATTGGCTGGTTATCTTGAGATCGACGACTTTCGATCGAGCTGGACCTCCAAGGGCTTTGCCAATCATGATTACGCTTAGGTTCAGATTGGGGAGATTGATTTCCCAACCATTCAAGCACCGCCTTCATCTGGGCATTGTCATTTTTCATGTCCAGGATGTCTTGTTCGGTCGTTTACTTATGTCGTTGTCTCTTTATCATACGGTGGTTTACGTTCTGGAGATCATGAACGCTTTACTGTCCTATCTGTGTGGTGTAACTCTACTTCTTCTTGCAGAGAGTTATCTGTTGCTATGTTCTCTCTGGTAGAAAACACTTTTTACCATAAATATTTTCGTTGCTAACATATTTTTGATTCCCACAGACGGTGCCAATCCGTTGACCTCAGAATCTACATTATCTACGTATCAACAGATATCCAGTCAATCATTTGTTAGCTTGTATATAAAATACACACTAGGACAATCGTTAGGCACTAAGATCATCGAAAAAAAGGGTTCGACGATCGTTGGTACTCCGACGATCAAGTCAACTGTTGGTATATAAAATAATATACGAGGGATTGAATATTTTAGGTGTGGGAGAGACAAGCAAGTAGAAAATTGAGTAGAGTTTAATGGTAAGAATAATGCATATCTTAGAATAATCGAAAATGTTGTATTTATAATTCTAGAGTTCTAATTAATTTAGGTAAATAATCAATTAGACATCTAATGGGATTCTCCTTCCTTATGGGATAAGGGATGATTGGGTATCAATGCAGTCCCCTAGATTTCGGCCCTTATTTGAGTTAATCTCCAATATCACGTTGCTTAATCATTAGAAGATTGAGTTTTAGTCTCCTTGTGAAAATCCGTGTAGCAATCAAACATAATCTTCTTTTAATTCTCTCTCTGGTCATTCTGAAATATCACAATGTCTGTGAGCTATGATGGATTTGAAGACCTGCGAAGCTGGATCGGCTACGAGCGTCGAGGCCCATCATGGGCTTCGCTGTACTTGATTCAATAGTGCTAAGATATTTCTGTGTCTTTGAGGCCCTCTACGACTTTACTAGGCCCTCGCTGGGCTCATAGGGCCTTCGGGGGACTAACATGGGCCTTTACTGTGATTAGGAAGCTTTTGCTGACGTGGAGACATTACCAAAATCAGATGGTAACAAAGTAGTTTTACATTTATTCAAGAAATATGTCAAATAAAGTAGAGGAATTTGATCTAATGAATGATTGTAAATTGTCAAAGTCTAAAAAGTAAAATTAAACAATATAAACTACGGTAAAATCGTGAAATTCTAACATTTCAATTTTGTTGATTCCCAAAAATACTTAGTTTTATAAATTTTCGGTACAAACATTTCCCGTTTTATTTTCGCCAATTGTTCATATGAGGTTAAAACTAATTAAATTCAATATTAATTAAGTACACAGTCTTCGTGAGCAACTTGTATATGTTATCGTGCATTTGTAGGAGTGCGCAGGTACATGATTCTAGAACATTTATGAAACAAGATATGAGGATAACTGAAAGTGATGGACAGATGGGTGTCTAAGCGTTTTAAGTTAATCACATGTGAAGCTGCTTCAAAGATTCCTCTATCACATATTTTTGGTTAACTTTTTGAAATGGTTTATTACCTAACTGCTGTTACTTCAACTGAGGTGACACAATTGACAAATGTGCCATTAAAATCATCAGAAATTCAAACCAGATGTAACGTTCACGGCTTCAAAAGTTGACACTACAAATTGAACATGTTTTACACTCTGCAATACACAAATTCATCAGCCTTAACTAGTGATGAAGACTCCAAGCAATCGTTCCATTCTATTTGCTTTTCTTTTCCTCTTTTCGTGCTCTTATGGACACGATGATTTTCTTCAATGTTTGTCCCTTCAATCTAAAGATCACACCTCAATCTCCAACGTCGTTTATACACCCAAAAATATTTCGTACTCGTCCATCCTGAATTTCTCCATTCAAAACCTTAGATTTGCTTCAGAAACGACACCTAAACCCTTAGTCATTATTACCCCCGTGCATGAATCCCAGATTCAGCCCATCATCTATTGTGCCAAAGAAAATGGTATGCAAATACGGGTTCGCAGTGGTGGACATGACTATGAAGGACTTTCCTATGTATCTCAAGTCACTTTTGTCATTCTTGATCTTTTCAACCTATGCGAAACAAGCGTTGATGTTGAGAAGAAAACTGCGTGGGTTCAAGCAGGTTCAACAATAGGCCAACTGTACTATAAAATTGCAGAGAAAAGTGGAACCCTAGGTTTTCCTTCTGGTGTTTGCCCTACTGTTGGGGTTGGTGGGCACTTCAGTGGAGGAGGGTATGGAACATTGTTAAGAAAATATGGCCTTGCAGCAGATAATATTATTGATGCTCGCATGGTTGATGTTAATGGAAAAATTCTCAACAGAAATTCCATGGGTGAAGATCTCTTCTGGGCCATAAGAGGAGGCGGAGGTGCCAGTTTTGGAGTCATTCTTGCTTGGAAGATACAATTGGTGGCCGTTCCAGAAAAAGTCACTGTATTTACCATTGACAGAACTGTAGAACAGGACGCCATAAATATTGTTCATCGATGGCAATATGTCGCACACAAATTCGACAAGAATTTATTCATCAGAATCTATTTAGGAAGGGTGAAATCAAGCCAAGATGGGGGGAGAACCATACATGCTTTATTTAATTCATTGTTCCTTGGTAGTGTCGAAACATTGCTTCCATTGATGAAAGAAAGCCTCCCAGAGTTGGGTTTGCAGAGAGAAGATTGCACTGAAATGAGATGGATAGAGTCAATCCCATATTTTAGTGGGTTTCCTACAGAATCACTTGATGTCTTGTTGAATAGGACTCAATCGAATGTACGACACTTCAAAGCAAAATCAGACTATGTTCAAAAACCTATTTCTACGAATGGGCTTAAAGGCATATGGAAATTGCTTTTAGAAGAGGAAGCCGAGGATGCCTCCATGATATTGAGCCCATATGGTGGAAGAATGGATGAAATTTCAGAATCTGCCATTCCCTTTCCACACAGAGCTGGTAATTTGTACAAGATTCATTACTTGGTGAATTGGGATGAAGAAGATGCATCGGAAAGGTATATAAATTGGATTAGAAGACTTTACAATTACACGGCTCCTTATGTTTCCAAGTTTCCAAGGGCTGCATACATCAATTATAGAGATCTTGATATAGGAGTCAATAATAAGGACAATACAAGCTACGCACAAGCAAGTATTTGGGGACGTAAATATTTTAAGAATAATTTCGACAAATTGGTTCAAGTGAAAAGTAAAGTTGATCCTACTAATTTCTTCAGAAATGAACAAAGTATTCCGCCCTTCTTATCATGTTGGAACAACAACGGGAAATGGATTCATGGGGAAACTAAATGCTTCAGTTTATTTAATTTGTATTCTAATAAGTTGTTTGTTGATTGATATGTATTCTTGTGACTAAAGATTGTATTTAAAATGGTGGGTCTTCATCTCCTATTTACCTATATTATCCATTTATAATATCTACATTGAGGTGGCATCACATGATTGGTAAAAATAATGAGTATGGACCATGAACTACTAATCATGTGATGCCACCTAGCATAGATATTATAAGTGGGCAACATAAGTGGGTAGAAGATCAAGACCCTTTAAATTATATATTTATTAATAAAATACACCACGATTTTAATATTTCTTCTATTTGTGAAATTGCACTTGTATAGATCTTCTCATCACCACATCCCACGCGTAGAGTGGGGCTCAAAACTTGTGATTGATAAGTACAATTTTGTACTTATTGGAGCTCACAAAAAGGAACGATTATAAGTATTCTTACATATTTTTAGTTTTAATGGCACGTTGTTTTATTATTATTTTAGGAAATAATCAAATTCAAGTGTCAGACGAAAAGAGAGCAAACAAAAGAAAATGGGACTTAATTGCTAAGACAAAGATATTTGAGGGGTTTGGCATGCAAATATCAAAGAAAGAAAATCAGGAAATGCAGTTAAGGTAACTATGTGATCGCATGGTTATTCAAACATGTGATCGCAGGGCCATCATTTTAGTTGCAGAACATAAAAGGCTTATACCATGTGATCGCAATGCATAAGCCCATGCAATCGCATGGCTTTTCGGAACAGTTAGTTGGCAGTTTCCTGATATGAATGTAACTCTACAATTCCAAGATAAAACAAAGACCAAAGACACGAATGGTGATGACTAGATCGTCGCAACATTATCGTACTTTATATCTCGAAATTAGAAAAAAAGAGACGACAATGTCGCCGCAGTTATCTGAAATAGTAGCGACGTGAATGTCGTCGCTATTATCTTTTATATACAACAATTATTAGCGATGACATTGTCGTCGCTAGTTGCATAAGATCATAAGATATATAGAGACGACTTTGTCGTCGCTAATGGGAATTAATTTGTTTTATTTTAGTGACGATAATGTCGACGCTATAAACATTATAAATTATAATTTTTTTTTAATATTTTAAATAATATATAAAGAATTCTAAAAATCTACAGATCTCCAAACCCTCGTCCTCGTCCTCCTCTTCCTCTGGCACAATCCCCAGTATGCTATTCTTCAGACGTTGAATTTTCTGCTGCATTTGGCGCAGCTGAGCCTCATACATAGCAAACCGAGGATCGTCATTCTAAGAGTCTTCAGAGAACTGATGGGAAGTTCCTTGTGGGGCCTTCGATGCAGCGATCGAATCTAGAGAAGGAGAGGTGGTGCCCTTCGGAACCTGTCCAATCCCACGGACGTGTCCTTGTCATTCTCCGAGAACCTCTTTTGCAATAACACGCTCGTCTAACGACGCGCCACTAGAGGTGACCTGTGTTTGTTGAGTCTCTCTCAACTCAACAGGTTTATCATGTTTAGTGAAAAAAATAATAATAATATAATGTAAGATAAAATTAAATTAAAAACATTTAAAAGTCCTCACGTAGTCACTAGCCGCCTGCAGGTTCACGCAATTGCCATCCCGAAGGTGTGAAAAGTCCGGAACGACTTAATAATGCCCGGCCACTACTGGGTCTCAGGGTCCCGTTACAACAATTTAAGCATGAAATTTAGTTAAACAACATGGTTATGTAATGCATTGAAGATTTCTATAATGACATTAAAAAATTTACTTGTACTTCATCGTAATGCGTGAAAGAAGTTATTCGACCCCAGCACGCTCGGGTATTTAGCCTTACTCCGATTGGCCTTATTTTTCGTGGGCCGTTTCTGAAGGTATAAAAATTAATTGATTAGCAGAAAACTTTATAGTTATAAAATTAATAACATAAAAGTGTAAAGAGTAAATAAACAATAGGTACCATGAAAGTAGGAATATGTAGAAGTCAATGCACTTCTACCAGTCATCTGGCAGACATCTCGCCATATAGACCGCTGGGTTTGTACGGTTTTAAGTGATTATGCACCTCGAGTTTGTAATCTCGATAACGATCGGTCGTCAGGCGATCTAAAGTGGCACAGATCACCCGATACTCGTTAGGTGACCAACCTTCCTAAAGATCGAAGCAGCTCTGGATCAAAGAAAAAATTTTCTTTAATGTATATTACATGTAACAATTATTTATAGAATGTGCTAATGTAAAAACTATTGTAAGTCAATACCTCGATGATGCTACGTAACCGTGCCCGCTACTCCTCTGGAATCTCTGTCCATGAAGGGTAGCAAGGGGGCAAGGTGAACCTCACTTAGTTCCCACCCAAGTGCATGAAATACTTCATGTTATTCCCGATTGGATGCGTCAATAGGAAGTGGCCTCTTCCAGTTGGCCTGCCAAACCTTCTCAAGGTTAATGCTTCGAGAGATACCTCGTTGCTTTGACGAAGGTGCTGAAAAAGAACAAATACGAACCATATCATACGAAATTCAACGTTGTTTGTAAAATACAAAAAAAAAATGATTTTAACGAAAATTATTACCAGACTTGCGGGACGAATCGAGCCAGCGAGGTGGCTGCTTTGGAGGATCGCCTACACCATCACCTTCGTGCGACATCACGTCTGCCATAATAACACATGACAACAACGAACATCAATTAGTGCGAAAAAAGGTCCCTACATTTTGAATTTGTAATAAGTTTTATTTTATTGATGAAATGGTCCCTAAACTTATTTTATTTCAACTAAGTCCCTAAACTTTGAATTTTTCTTAAATTTGTAATAAGTTTTATTTTATTCATGAATTGGTCCCTAAACATATTTTATTTCAAATAAGTCCCTAAACTTTAAATTTTTCTTAAATTTGCAATAAGTTTTATTGTATTGATGAATTGGTCCCTAAACTTATTTTATATCAAATAAGTCCCTAAATTTTGAATTTAAAATCATAAGTTTTATTTTACTGATGAATTGGTCCCTAAACTTATTGTATTTCAAATAAGTCTCTAAACTTTGAATTTATGTTAAATTTGAAATAAGTTTTATTTTATTGATGAATTGGTCCCTAAACTTATTTTATTTCAAATAAGTCCCTAAACTTTAAATTTATGTTAAATTTGTAATAAGTTTTATTGTATTTATTTCAAATAAGTCCCTAAACTTTGAATTTATGTTAAATTTCTAATAAGTTTTATTGAATCGATGAATTGGTCCCTAAACTTATTTTATTTCAAATAAGTCCCTAAACTTTGATTTTTTGTTAAATTTCAAATAATTTTTATTGTATTGATGAATTGGTCCCTAAACTTATTTTATTTCAAATAAGTCTCTAAACTTTGAATTTATGCTAAATTTCAAATGATTTTTATTTTATTGATGAATTGGTCCCTAAACTTTGAATTTTTATTAAATTTGTAATAAGTTTTATTTTATTGATGAATTGGTTCCATAAACTTTGATTTTTTTGTTAAATTTCTAATAAGTTTTATTTATTGATGAATTAGTCCCAAAACTTATTTTATTTCAAATTTCTAATAACAAATACAATCTCATATATACCAATTGGTAAAACAAGCATCCGAAAACCTAAAACTTCATATGATTATTCATTAAAAAGCTCAACAAAAATAGACATTCCCATTCTTCTACTTCATGTACTAAAGTTTTTTTTCCTAAGCTAACTAAACTGAAATCCTTGAGAAGGAAAACCCAGCAAATAAAAATCATGAACAGCAACTCAACAAGAATATTAACATTCTTAATCAAGAAAAATCATGAAATGTTTTAAGTCAAAGACATATTAGAAAAATACCTAAATGGGCTGTGAATAATGCGATTGAATGAAGGAATGACCAGTACTAAGCAAGAGAGAAAATTTGTAAGCCATGGAACAGAACAGCCTTAATTGTAAGACTAGCACTTGGGGTTTACTAATAGAGATAAAACGAGGGAGAGATTAATGGGACTTAACTGAAAATGGCAAAAAATATCTTACCTGGCTTTGGAACAGTAGAACAGTAGAACAGTGGACGGCTGTGGAAGAGACGCTGGACGGCGGTGGCGGTAGGTGAAACGGACACCGAAGGCAGCTGCAGTGAAATATTTTGGCAGAAGAAGAGGTTTTGCGAAATGCGGAAGAATAAGAGGTTTCTACATTTTTTTTATAAGATTAACGACATAAGCGACGACATATGTCCTCGCTATACTCTGTAGCGATGACATATGTATTTAATTTTTTGATTCATGCGCTGAAAACGTGCCGCCAAATATTTTGGCACATGGTCGTCGCTATATATGTTGTATGTGCTTGTTATTTGCATTTAGGTATCTCAACTTTAAATATTTTTCATTTTGGTCCTTATATTTTCTCTTTTATTTCAATTTCATCCTCTTTTAATTGCAATATAAGTCCTTCAAGTTTTACGAGTTTAGATATATAGTTTCCAATATCATATTTTTGTACAATTGCAGTCCTTTTTGTCCTATGTTTTGTCCACAAATGTTGGGATTCGATCCAAACTCGCGTTTTGATCATATAAACGAAAGACAATCAAGCCGAAAACAGTAACAACAACAAGAACGAAATTTATATAAATTTATTTCATAAATTTTAGTGATGCACAACAACATTTAATCTGATTCACTATCATCATACGATTGATCTTCATCATTGTCACTGTCTTCTTCATTGATTTCACTCGATGTTTCGTCATCCTCTTATTCTTCATGTGTGTCGTCTTTACATCATCGTCGTTAATAAACAAAGTATCTCCTGTAGTATTAAACGAAGCTCTCCTGATAACCGATGCTCCTATCTCATCAGTTTTACTATTATCCCATTATAAGGATATGTTCTCTATGTTGCCAAGATAAACTATCAAAGATAAACTAGAAGAGTTGAAATTGTAGAGTAGGTCTATCTCTGTGATGTTAGATCCCATCATATCCCACGGCCTCCTGTGATGGACTACTTAAACTACTCGCCAATTTGGACCACGTGAAGGATCTTCAATGTAGGACACTTTTTGTGCTTGGCTAGCAAGTATGAACAGATCATCCTTGAACGCCTCTACACTGATGCAATACTGGTAACGTTATTCTCAGTTACCATTCGTCTGCCATCACACCTAAACCATTTACATCGAAACAGAAAAATTAAAAGTTTCGATCCGTATTGTAACTCTAGTATCTCTTGCAGTTGCCCATAGTAAACCTCACCCCCAGTCCCTGGGACGAACACTCCATTGTTCTAAGTTTTTCTTTGAATATCACGATCATATGTCAGGAAGGAACTCTTTTCACAACACAAGTCGTGTAGGACATAACCTGCTGGTAACATCTACTCGCTAACAAAAACAACTCATGAGAAATTTGATGGTTGTAGCTTTAGCACATTGTATATACCTGAATGCCAAGGATTATTCAATGTTATTGAAATGAAGAATGTGGACATATTTGAAATGTATTCAGTCGTTGTTCATTTACCTTCCTATATAACCAACCGTGAAAGTCTCTTCTATGCACTAGTTCGATGTTTGGACAGCCATTGTTCAGTGGCTTCTGCCTATGTCCCCTGTACAAAGCATGTAAGATCAACTAATTAGTTCATTTAACATGACAAAGTTCATTCGAGATAAATGAATAATATTTAAAAACGAAGTCTTATTGCAAGAATGGCTCAATTTCAGAATAGTTGTTCAGGACATAAAATATCACTTGATTTCGAACATGAGTAGGTAACGTCGTTGGTGACTTCTTTCCAATTGGGCGACACTACGACTGAAAAATAGAAAGTTGTGTCTGCGAATCCCTAGCATCCTTGTTTCTATCTGTCGGTTGAACCCTGTTCCTATGTCCTCGAAGTACCTCAAACAAAAAGTCAATGCCTCGTCCACAACATACCCTTCAACTATTGAACCCTCGGGCCAAGCTCAATTTCTAACGTAGTCCTCTAGTTCTTTAGGTATCGCTTGAATGGATACATCCATCTCATGTGCACCGGACCTCCAAGGATTGCCTCTTCTAGCAAATAAATTACGAGGTAAATCATGATGTCGAAGAAGGCTGGCGAAAAGATTAGTTCCAACTTACAGATGATGAGTACCAAGTGATCGTGGGAAGCCATCATGTCGCTAACCTTTAGTGTTCTTGCACAAAGCTGCTTGGAGAATGTACATAGTTCAATAATTGTAGTGGAAATAGTTTTATTCAAGAACGTCCGATATCCGACTAGCAATAATCGTTGCATGATAATGTGGTAATCGTGTGACTTCAACCCAATAATGCGACTGTCATTAGAAGCAATATTCTTCCAAAGATTAGAAGCGAAGCCATCTCGAAACTCAACCGATCGGATGAATTTACAAAACTTCAGACGATTTACAGATGACATGGTGTAACATGCGGTAGGCTTTATACACCTATTCTCGTTCTGATACAAGTGCAACTTTCTTTTGATACCTAATTGTATCAGATCGTTCCTAGCATTGACTATATCTTTTGATTTGAATGGATCGTCCTAGAATTGTGCTGAGCAAGCTGTCACAAACATTCTTTTCTACGTGTATGACATCGATGTTATGTTTGAGCTATGTAGAAGACCAATACGACAACTCATAGAAAGTGCTCATTTTTCTCCAATTCAGCTCATCATCACTTCTCCTCTTTCTAGCACCTCCATAGTTAGGGTGCTTTCTGGAATACTATGTCTTATACGGCTTAACTGTGCTAAAATGTCTGTAGGCATTAACCAACGCAGTGGTGGTCGCCTCTCCGTCCTCTCGTCGAAGTCTAAATTGCTCCAAAAATGATGCCTGGATGGTAGGAACTGACGGTGACCCACATAAGTTGTCTTACCTATCACACAAATTGAAAGAATCTTCTCGTTGCACGTAGGACATGCCATGTAGCCTGACCACTCCATTCCGACAAACTACTTCTCGCTGGAAAATTGTTAAGAGTCAATAACAACGCTGCATGCATTCTAAATATTGACCTGTTATTGGTTCCGCGATCGTACGTGTCAATCCCATCTATCCACAACTCCTTCAAATCATCCACTAATGGTCGTAAAAATACATCAATGTCCTTACTCGATGCTTTAGGACTAGGTATCAACAAAGTAAACACGAGTTATTCGGGCTTTATGCATAACTAAGGTGGCAAGTTGTAAACTGTTACAACTACTGGCCACATGCTATAGGCCAGACTCATGTCACCAAATGGATTGAATCCGTCTATGGCTAAACCTAACCTAAAATTCTGAATCTCACTTGTGAACAGTGGATGTTTCATGTCAAAATTCTGCCATGCCTTTCCATCAACGAGATGCTGCATTTCATCATCATCATGAGTTTTACAGTATCCTTCGTCGCAAACATACTTTTTAGTCTGGGGGCCAAGATAAAATAGAGAAACACTTTATGCGAAATATTCTTCCTATTCTTCCCAAAAGTGTGCACCCAATGACTTTTCTGGCAAATTAGACAAGTTTGTGTATCAGCATGCTCACTCCAAAGTCGTGCACAATCGTTCTTGCAGGCGTGAATAGATTTTTAATCCAAACCAAGCTTCGTCGTCATCTTCTTAGCTTCGTAGTATGAGTCCACCAGGTTTATGTTTGGAAAAGCTAACTTCAGCAATTTCAAAAGATCATCGACATACTTGTTTGTTTGTTTGTTTACAACCTTAATATGCATCAACTTGACTAAAAAATTTAGGAACGAAAATGATGAAACTCTCGGGTATAGTTGCCTCAAACAATTCGTCATAGTAACCATCGGTGCTTGTACCAGCTTGTTCATCACCGGCTACGTCGTCCATGACATCCATTATCTCATCCTCCACACCAGTTCACTCATTCTATCTATACACATTCGCAGTCTGAACCTCGGTCTCGCCATGATACATCCAGGTTACATAACTCACTGCAAAACCATTACGAAATATGTGAACTTTAACAATTTCCAATAGATGTGTGAGACTATTTAAACATTTTTTGCACAGATATTTAATCATTCCCCTGTCATTTACGTACGGCCTCACCATGTTTATAAATACTTTCAAACTTTCTAAAAATATGTAGATTTTGTGCGATTTTTAATTGTTGTCCAACTTTTATCAATATTCATACTTGAAAAATACTCTATTTTTACAAATATAGTAAGGATAATAGATGGAGGTGAAGAAATAAAATGTAAATAAGATGATTATGGAGAAAAATGATGGACTTGAAAATATTTATGCTAATGGAAATGGAATTATTGCAGACATACAATACAGAAATGCGGGGATGGTGAGATGAAATAGAAGAATTTATAGCGACAACATATGTCGTCCCTATAGAACAATATGTCGTCGCTACATACCACATCACATATTACAAGAAAATTAATAACTCATGTGACTGACAAAATCCTCAATAAGTCTATTGCAACGACATATGTCGTCCCTATAGACAAGAATTGGCCGCCAAATTTTCTGCCAATATTGATATAGGTCTATAGTGACGACACGTGTCATCGTAATAGACCACATTACATTTTACAAAGAAAATCATGATTCACGTGACTGACAACATCATCTACATATCTATTGCGATGACTTAATGTCGTCGCTAAAGACACAACTAAATGGCGCAATTTGTTCCTGCCATTTGGAAAAGTAATTAGCGACGATATAAAAAGACGTCGCTATAAATTACAAGTAATAGAGACGACTGGTTAAATACAGTGACGACATCTGTTGTCCCTATATTTTTTGACATTGTAGCGACGACATTTCTTTGTCGTCTCTATTGTGCAGTCCAATGGAGAAGACATTTTGGCATCGAAATTTGTGTCGCCGCTATAGACACATTTTCTTGTAGTGAATCCACTTGACAGAAGAAGATTGTTGAGAATTTCTGAAGAATTTTATTTATATATGGAAAATTTGCAAGTATCTAATGGTTGTATACAATGAGAAAGTAAATATAAAAGAAGGCTGAATGCTTGTGGTGCCTTCAATTGAACTAAAACAATCTATTTATATACAAAAGAGGAAACTATTCGGAACTCAAAATTTCATTTTGGAGTCCGAAAAAGCAAAAAGAAAACAGTAAAGATTTTTTTTCTTTACACGTGTTGGACACTATTTGTCCTTTTTTGAATTATTGGCCGACATGGTTGCTGTGTGCTTTTTGACTTGCAGACTCTTTTCTTCTGCTTTTGTTTTGCTCTGAAAGTTGTACCGGCTTTATGGAAAAGTAAGATGACAAATGTCTTCAATTATTTTATCTTTTCCTTTCCTTTAGTAGAACCTGAGGTTGCACCTTCATTATTGTCCTCATATAATTCATGAAGTTGGGTACCTAGGTGCGCTTCCTATCCTCATTTTCATCTCCCATGAAATCGTCTTGTCCCTTGGATGAAATAGACATTATATCTTCATCTGATAAAGAAAAATCCAGTCTTTTTGAAATCATTTGAAAGATAGATTTTTCAAATCTTCAGGAGATCCAGATTTTAATTTGGATTCAGCAATTTTAACAATCACTTCGAGAGAGTTATCAATTTTACTTTCATGCTCATTTTCAGCAAGCTTTTGAAATTCCTTGATATATGAAGTAATGGTTTTTACTGTAATTTCATGATGATATTGATCCCACCAAGAAGTGAATGATCTTTTTAGTAATTTAGGAATTTCACCTGAACTTATACAAATCTCCCATTTCCAAATCCACGGGATATAGTGATCTCCAAAGAGATGAAGAAGAATTTTAACCTAGTTTCTAGGACTTGTAATTCCTTCAAACCTTACAGAGGTATCAGGAATTGTTGAAGTAGATCTTTTTTCTCTCAAAGAAGCACTTTTGTTAAAATTAAATTTTGTTTTTCTTCATGAAGAGAAACTTATTTCAACATCTCCATCAGGAGTTTCAATTTTGGGCACGATATTCAACCCTAATTGGAACGATATAAATAGTAGAACTCTTATAAAGATTGGAGAGTCGAAAAACCTTAGAGAAAAGAAGGACAAAAACACAAGTTTTGGGAATGGAATCTCTTCATCCAGCAATTGGTTAGCAAGAAAGAAAGCAAGGAAGAACCAGATTTGTATGGCATCTCATTTGAAGACTTGCAACCTGGTTGAATCCAAATTTTCATACTTCTTCTTGTAATCCAATCATCCGGGTGATGAATTCTCTATTGCAATCGAATAATGGTAAGCAAATTTCTTTGTGCTATGGATGAAGATGTAAACCTTTTTATGTTCTTTTGATTCACAAATTCCATTTCTTAATCCCAATTTATGATATTTCGATTTATGCCGTGAATTGAAGGTCCGTTTAAATGTTTGATCACCGTTTGAACTTGTTTGTGATTTATTTTAGGTGGTGTTCTCTTTGTGTTTGAGTTTTGTGTTTTGAGTTTTGAATTCATTTTGTATTTTGTGTTTTGAGTGTTTGTTTTGAGATTTTTGAAAATCGTTCTTTTTGAAATTTTCGAAAATTGTTTCGAAAAAGTAAAACTCGAAAACGCTGTTTATTTGAAATTTTTATAAATTTGGACTTATTTAGAATTAAAAATAATTATTAATTAAAAACAATTACAAATAATTAAAAACAATTTAAACTTGGAATTAAAAACATTTAAAACATTTCATTATAGAATTAAAAATATTTAAAATCAATTGAAAACAATTAAAAACATTTAATTATGAAATTAAAACATTAAAAATCATTAAAAACAATTAAAAACATTTAAACACAATTAAAAACATTTAAATATGGAATTAAAAAATTTAAAAATCATTAAAAACAATTAAAAACATTTACACACAATTAAAAATATTTAATTATGGAATTAAAAACATTTAAAAATCATTAAAACAATTAAAAACATTTAAACATGGAATTAAAAACATTTAAAAATCATTAAAACAATTAAAAACATTTAAACATGGAATTAAAAACATTTAAAAATCATTAAAAACAATTAAAAACATTTATACACATTTAAAAATATTTAATTATGAAATTAAAAACATTTACAAATTATTAAATACAATTAAAATCATTTAAAAAGAATTAAAAAACTGAATGTGACATAGGGGACTTGAACCGCCGACCTCCTTAGGTTGAAAACCGTTCTTGGCCACTTTGGAAAGGAACATGTTTTGTTAAAACACGCTGAAACTCCCTTAAATCATCATCTGTTTTCGTGGTGTAAAAAAAAAAAAAAAGGGAGCCGCGTTGAGGAATCGAAACCAGACCTCCCATTTGCAAACGCGCGTTTTGCCATTTTGAAAATGCCATTCATTTGCACATAAACACTTAAAACGGATATTTACCCATTTTCCGTTTCCTTTGTTAATTTTTTTGCGCATTTTGGAAAATTGTTTTTCAAAATAGGTAAGGTAAACACGTTTTCACTATTTTCAAAAATAGAAAATGGAAAATGGGTTGAAAACAAGCAAGAGAACAGGCCCTTAGTTTTTGAAAGGTTCAAAATAAATTAGCTCATCATGGTTTTAAACATTAAGTCCTATAGAGATTAGGAATAATCTCCTATGCTTGTTAAAATCAAATTAGATAATCTTGTTATTGAAAGCGTTTTTGTATATTCGAATTCAAAATAAGAATATTTTGGAGGCGTGTATGAAAATAGATCTAATTCTACTCAAAATAGATTTTTAGACAATTTAGGATTGTCGATTGTCAATTTGAGAATAAATTGGATTGGAAAATGTGAATTCGGAGATTAAAATGAATATAAAGGATAGAGTCAGATTCCTAGCATATTTTGTCTATCTGTGTTTTTACTCGAAATCACTAAGCAACCTTCATTTATTGAGTTAAGTTAGTCTAATTTTTTCAATAAAATCACAACATTCCAAAATTTATTGTGTGTATTCGATTTAAGCTAGAATTGGTGAAAATTAAGTTAAAATCATAGTCCTCGTGAGAACGATATTTTTTGACTCACTTTTACTATTACTTGTCAACAATCCCGTACGCTTGCAGGATTTCATTGTACAATATTTTGGCGCCGTTGCCGGGGATTAAGATTTTTAGCTTATGTTTTTGTTAATTTTAGCTTGAATTCATTTTTTATTATTATTTTCTTTGTTTACTCTAGAATTTTATTTATTTTTTGTTAATTTCAGGCAGTTGCAGTCGTTTTATGCAAGACTTGAAAGATCTTGACCTCTTGCCATTTGATCCCGAGATCAAAATATCCTTTTTGTCATAGAAGAAGAGGACATAGAAATACACCAAAAACAACAACACAAGATGACAGACCTTGAGATTGATGAGGACGACACTGACAACATGCTTGTTGGAGATTTCATCTGAATGTACCTAGCTAATATAGCGAGATATGATGCAACTTCTGAGATTGATGAGGACAACATGCTTGTTGGAGATGTCATCACAATGCACTAGGCTAATATAGCAAGATATAATGCAACTTCTAAGATTGATGAGGACAACATGCTTATTGGAGATGTATGGGTGGCACCAGTTACACAAAGTCTTTGTCCCTACTCCTATACCTACAATCAAGATTGGAAAAATCACTCGACTTATTCTTGGTACAACAACCAAGGTCAAACAAGAAAACCAGAAGAGGAAAAGAGATGATGGGAAGAGGATCTCGCTCAGTTGGTAAAAAAATAGCATCAAGAACGAATAAATGGATCCATAAAGGAATTAGGACAGAGACAAGATTCAACTTTGAAAAATATAGAGAATCAACTTGGACAGATGATAAATGTACTGACGGAGAGTCCACAAGGCACCTTCCCAAGTGACACTGAAGCCAACCCAATGAAACACATGACAAGCATTACAACAAGGAGTTGAAGTTTTCATAGTTGAATTCAAACACGATGCTAAACAAAAATCAAATTTTTATGAAAAGTGCAAATTAATTTTTTTTAGGATAAACGGAAAATGGTGCAAAGTCAATAAATGCAAGCAAAGTGCCGTGAAACGATTGCTAGAAAGTCAAGCTAACAACTCCAAACAAGCGCATATTGGGAGGCACCCCAATTTCTAACCCTTTTATTTACTTGTTTTTACGTAGCAGTTTTAAGTAGAATTTTGCATCTAGGTTGTCGTCATCCTTTTGCATGAAATTTCTCAAGTATCATATAATATTTCTTGATTTTGTAGGTCATTCACAAAGTGTTCGATAAAAATGCTCCAAAACACTTGGAAGATTCACTATAAGTTTGGGAGTATTACATGGTTGATTCAAAGTACTCAAATAATCTATCCATAAAGGAGAATGCTAGGGGAGTATCCCGATCATTCTCTTTATATTCATAATTATTCTTCGTACTTACATTGGGACAATGTTGATTTAAGTTTGGGGGTGGAGTCGACTTGTTGAGTCAAATTTTTATTATTATTATTTTATTTATATTCTCGAGTATGTAGTGTCAATATAATATATATATATATATATATATATATATATATATATATATATATATATATTGTGTAACATTGTTGGATAACTTGCTAGCCTATGATGATTTCTATTTGGTCTAAGATTAATTGTTGAAAAATGATTGAGTATTGCAACAATATGCTTAGTTTTGTTAAAACTCCTTATCTGTGTGAGAATTAAGACTACTTTGAACACATAGCTATTTTTGTTGTTGCTTTAGCTTGGAGACAAGTTATGTGATATAAATGGAGACTTAAGTTTAAGACTTTAGATAGTGCTTTTGATTTCCAAGTACCTGGTTGAAAAATTCACTTAACCAGCATTTTGAGAATAAGTTTAGGGGTGATTGAGCTGGTAATGGTGATAGTTTAGAGAAGTCATGATTCAGCCTTTATTGAGAAAATTTATAATTAGTTCAAGTTGACGGGTTGAAACTAAGCATTGACTATTTTCTAGAATTCTAATCCCAACTTTCGGTCCTAATGAAAGACACTGCACTAATCAAGGCACATCGGGTAGGAAAAAGTTGCATATTCTGATGTGTGAAAGCTAAGCTTGTGTAATTTGGCCATATATATCAACAATATATAGGAGACGATCTACCATGGAAGATGGCTGCCTCAATATTAGAGCGAAAACTACCTACTGTGGTGAAAAAAAGGTATAAAGAAAAGCGGTAGCAAGAAATGAAATAAAAGTACTGCAATTGACTGACTAAGTCTTAGACAAGAAAGAAAATTTAGATGTCTAGTTAGTTTGACTTGCTTAGTGATGACCTAGAGACTAGAACACTTGACATCGTGGAGAATCATTACCTATCTAAACTTTGCCTTAATCAGTTAGATCCTTCTAGCTTGAGAATGAAGATTAAAATATGAGTCTAGCCTTGGTTGAAAGCCATCAGGGAGAAGTGATAGATACTTGAATATGGTGTGAAATTTAAGAGATGAGAAAGGAAAATATGACTATTGAGGGTTGGGATTGAAAAGACTTAAGAATCTATTTGTTAGCATAACTTTATCTAGATTAAAGTAATGACTGAAATAGCTATTAACACACACAAAAAATTCGAACATTAGATAAGTGTTAAAATCACTTATGTAGTAATGTTTGGACCTTTTTCTTGAATTAAATGCTTAGATCTATACTAGAGGCGAAAATGGTAAAAATTCCAACGGTGTGCACAATTTTTTCTTTGTATGTATATGAGTATTTGTTTTATTTTATTTTTGCTCGGGACTAGCAAAAGTTCAAGTTTGGGAGTTTTATAAGTGTAATTTATAGACTTATATTGATTTCTTAATAAATATTTTTCGTATAATTCTAAGTATTTTAGAGTTGATATTTATTGAGTTTTTGTTCATTTTTGTGATTGTAGGACAAAATTCCCGAACTCAAGTTACATTGGTGAAATCGACGAGTAAATGAGAAGAAAATTGAGTTTTTGAAGTGAATATCAAGAGCCAAACATTAGAGGATGATCAGTTTTTAAGGTGTGTTAGAGTGACAATGAAGAGTTGAAGTGAAGGATCAAACACCGAAATTGAAGAAGCAAATTGAGAAATTACAACCAAAACATGTAGAGAAATTAGATCACAAACTCTGGTACAAAAATCTACATAAGACAGATGATATACTATTGGAAAGATAATTGAATTACAGTTCTAACGCTTTTTACATATTGTATTTTGGAGTTTCCTACAAGAAGTTATGGCCATATGAAAATCAGTCGCCTGCGAGACAGAACTCTGTCTGCTCGAGCGGGGCCGGAAGCTCACTCGAGCAGACATTCAGCCAAAAATTGAACATTCTGTCTGCCCAAGCGGCTATGTATCCCGTTCGAATGGACAGCCTTGGTGTCAGATCGTCAGTTAGGTTAAATTCCACTTTTGGAAGATTTTGGAGACTTTCAGCACGAAATTCAACCCAAATTGGACCGATATAAATAATAGAACTCTTATAACTATTGGAGAGTCGAAAAACCTTAGAGAAAAGAATGACGAAAACACAAGTTTTGGGGACGGAATCTCTTCATCCGGCAATTGGTTAGCAAGAAAGAAAGCAAGGAAGAACCAGATTTGTGTGGCATCTCGTTTGAAGACTTTCAACCGGGTTAAATCCAAATTTTCATACTTCTTCTTGTAATTCATTAATCTGGGTGACGAATTCTCTATTTTATTCTTGTTTCTTGTAATCGAATAATGGTAGGCTAATTTCTTTGTGCTATGGATGAAGATGTAAACCTTTTATGTTCTTTTGATTCACAAATTCCTTTTCTTAATTCCAATTTATGATATTTTGATTTATGCCATGAATTGAAGGTCCGTTTAAATGCTTGATCACTGTTTGAACTTGTTTGTGATTTATTTTAGTTTTAGAAAGGTTCAAAATAAATTAGCTCAATATAATTTTAAACACTAAGTCCTATAGAGATTAGGAATAATCTCCCATGCTTGGTGTATCAAATTAGATAATCTTGTTATTGAAAGCGTTTTTGTATATTCGAATTCAAAATATGAATATTTTGGGACGTATATGAAAATAGATATAATTCTACTTGAAAGAGATTTTTAGATAACTTAGAATTGTCGATTGTCAATTTAAGAATAAATTGGATTGGGAAGTGTGAAATCGGGGATTAAAATGAATATAAAAGGTGGAGTCGAATTTCTGGCATAATTTGTCTGTATGTGTTTTTATTCGAAATCACTAAGCAACCTTCATTTATTGAGTTAAATTAGTCTAGTTTTTCAATAAAATCACATCATTCCAAATTTATTTATTTTTATATATTCGATTTAAGCTAGAATTGGTAAAAATTAAGTTAAAATCATAGTCCTCGTGGGAACGATACTTTTTTATTCACTTTTACTACTACTTGTCAACAATCTCGAACGCTTAGGGATTTCACCATACAATATCGAAATATTAACCAATATATATGTGCTAGGACTAATTCACTTAACATGGTTGACATTTTAAGATGGAACTCCAAATCTTAATATGGTATAAGAGCCCATTAAGCTCAAACGAGCAATTCGATTGGTCTAAAGCCCAAACGATCAATCGAATTCCAAGATTGGTATGATCAAACAAGTCACCATCTTGTGGAGGCATGTTAAGAGAAAAATCCCACATCGTTTATCTACCTAAATATTAACCAATATATAAGGGCTTGAGTTACTCTTCTTAATAAAGTTGATATTTTAAGTTGGAACTCATGTCTCAATAGTAAAAAACAAAGGTTAATCCTACTAATTTCTTCATGGGAGAACAGAGTATTTCATCCCTGGACCAAGAATGGACCGAAAAGTATGATTGTTCGGTGGGAGGGAGGGAAATTGGTGGAATGTTTCAATTTATTTTATTCTTATAAGTTGGTTATGGATGATTTTTATTAATATTGTGTTTAGGATCTTAAATTGTGTCATGTGTGCGCTTGCTAATAAAAATGGTGTTGAGATAAAAAAAATTGCACGTCATTCTTGTCTTTAGGTTACCTATACGTAAGGACTCTGCTAGCGTGCAAAGTTCACGGTTCCAAAAAAAAGGACCAACAACCATTTGCTGTCATTATTATGATATTGTTTCCCCTACAAACGAACTTACCTTACTTACGGTTATTCTCCTAGATCTTCTCTAATAACAAAAATTCTCGACGAATATTCAGATGAGATTGTTTCCTTATCAAATAGATTTATGAACCCATGCAACTATCAAACTTGTGATAACACATAAATGAAGCATTCAAGATAAATGGCTTCGCCAACTAGCCTTAGATCGCTAAACTTACCAAAGTTCGCCATCTCTACTTGAACTTGCAAGAAGTTCATCAAAGGGTGAGGCTTGGCCAAAGCGGAGTCAATGTGAAGACCATGCGGGTTGTAGGGTGATGCTGCTATAAACATAAAGTTGGTGACCCACAATGCTATGCCACTACACGTGGGACACCAAATCAAGATTCTACGTGGCAGGAAAACAATAGCCAACGTGGCCTAACCTCCTAAGTAGCAAATATGAATCCATGCAGATTAGAGGTATAGTTGGAATAGTCCCTAAGTCTAAGCCTAATATTCATGTTAGGTAAATGTCATTAGTTCGATGTTCGCATAATGCACTGTGAACTTCGTCTAAAAAAGAAAATTTCAGTCCGATTCATATAGTGGACCTCAGTGCGAAGGGTGTTGCGTTGGTCAGTATTAATGTCGAACTGTGGCCTGACGATGAAACCCTAGTAAAGACTAGAGATTTAGACGATGAAGGATTTTGGTGCCAAAGCCTTTTGGTGACGAATTGTAACAATAGTCTCCAAATTCTGAGTCTAACATTTTATAATAGGTGGAGGACTCACAGTTCAAAACTTTAGTGGGACGTGTGGCAACTATTTGTAGGTGATGCGTTAGAAGTTGCAACATATAATGTGAAAAGAAAAGAACAGAAGAGAGAATTTGCTTGAATGTATTTTATTGATATGTGAGTGTAAATATATATAGAGTTAGGTAACTTTCTCTACAAGACTATCACTCTCTATAATTAAGTTATCACTACTACAATTGAGCAATCTTCTATGAATGGTAACTATAACCAAGGAATACATAAGGAAAACAAATATTTACTATTAATACAAATTGATATGAAAGATTTGACTTTCCAACACTCCCTCTCAAGTTGGAGAGTGGATGTCTTGCACTCCCAACTTGCGAGCCATTGGCAAGAAAACCTCATTGTCCAAAGCTTTGGTCAAAACGTCAGCTAGCTGATTTGCAGAACTCACAAACTTTGTCACCACATAACCATCTTGAATCTTGTCTCTTATATAATGACAATCCATCTCTATGTGCCATGTACGTTCATGAAAAATAGGATTTGCTGCTATGTGTAATGTAGCCTTATTATCACAATACAGTAATGCAACCTCTTGATACAAAACCCCCAAGTCTCTGAGTAAATAACGAAGCCATGTCAATTCCCAACAAGCTTCTGTCATTGTACGATACTCTGCTTCAGCTGAAAAAAGAGAAATTGTTTTCTGGCGTTTTGACCACTATGAAATCAACAAGGAGCCTAAGAATACATAGTACCCTGTAGTAGATCTTCTCGTAAGTGGGCATCCTGCCCAATCCGAGTCACAGTAGGCCCGCAGTCGAAGATCACTGGTTGATGGAAGAAGAGGCCTTGGCCAGGCGCATATTTCAAATAGCGCACAACCTATAAAGCTGCTTCCCAATGATCTTTTCGAGGTTGATGCATAAGCCTGCTCAATATATGGACAGAATACGTAATATCCGACCTTGAAACTGTGAGATATATTAATCTCCCAACTAATCACCTATATTTTCTTGGATCTTTGAGTGGCTCACTCTTATCAGATAGTTTTAAACCACGTTTCATGGGAGTATCGATTGGTGCTACCCCTAATAATCCTACATCTTTAATGATTTCCAATGCATACTTTCGTTGAAAAATAAAAATGCCATTCCTAGATGCAGAAATCTCAATACCAAGTAAATACTTCAAGTCACCAAGATCTTTAAAACGAAATTTATTATCCAAGAATTTCTTGATATTAGTTATACTCACATGATCATTGCTAGTAATTAAAATGTCGTCAACATATATCAAAAGAGCAGTAAAGGACTTCCCTTGCTTCTTGATGAATAGAGAGTAGTTAGCTTTTGATTGTACATACCCAGCTGAACGGATGGCCTTGGAGAATTTAACAAACCATTGTCGAGATGCCTGTTTCAACCTAGATAATGATTTTTGGAGGCGACAAACCAAGTGTTAATCTTCCTACCGTCGAAGCCCTGGCAGTGGAGATATGTAGATTTCTTCATAGAGGTCACCATGAAGAAAAACATTATTAACGTCGAGTTGATGAATGGACCCGATTGCGAGGCGTGACCAAAGCCAATAAACAACGAACAAAGATGATCTTGGCTATTGGAGAAAAGGTATCTTGATAATCAACTCCCTCCAATTGAGTGAACCCTTTTGCCACAAGTCGTGCTTTATACCCCTCAATAGATCCATCAGACTTATGCTTTATCTTGTAAACCCAACGACAACCAATAAGAGTTTTTCCAGACGGAAGATGAATGAGAGACCAAGTGCCATTTGCTTGGAGAGCCTGCAATTCAGAATGCATTGCCTTTTGCTACTCAGGGTGAGCAGCGGCCTCCGAATAAGAACTAGGTTATGTGACATTACTGATTTGAGCAACAAAAGATCGATATGCAGGCTTATATCTGTGATATGAAACATAATTGGCCAGTGGATAGCGTGTACCTTTTGTCAGACCTGGAATGAAGAAAGTCGATTGGTCGGAGCAAATGTTGGAGCAGACGTAATCATTGAGCTTGACTGGTCAAATGGTCTGGCGGCTAGAACATCGAAGTGGTTTGGGTAAGTGGGAGGTTCAGACGAGAGTGATGTTTTGGGTGAGAGAAGAGATTGGTCGAGAAGTGGGTTGGACAAGGTTTTCGGTGCCAAAGATGTTGGGTCAGAGGTTGCCGGTTCGATGGTGGCCAAAGGTAATAGGTCGGAGATATTTAGTGGTGTAGAAAAGTTTGGTCGTTGTGCATAAGTGCGGATAGTGGTTTGGTGAGGGGAGGATGGTGGTGCGGGTTAAGGTGAGGGAGGAGATGAAGTGGGCGTAACCGTGTGGTTGAGAGGAGGCGGAGAAGATTTGTGAGGATTATAGTCAAAGGCTGAGTCAATAGGTGAAATAGTATCATGGGTTAGCAATGGAATTGGGCTAGAATAATGGTCCAAAGGAGGTACAGTAGAATTGGGCTTGACTGAGGTATATGGAAAAGTATTTTCATGAAATTTCACATCCCGGCTAGTAAATTTTTTTTTTTTTGATAAATCTAATAATTTGTATGCTTTTTGATTGATGGGATAGCCGATGAAGATGGAAGGCAGGGCACGATGATCAAATTTGTGAGAAGTGTGAATGTTAGTGGCATAAGTAAGATAACCAAACACACGGAGATAAGAGTAAGAGGGTGGTTTTGAATAAAGAAGTTCGAAAGGAGTTTTGAAAGAGAGAACCGGTAAAGGTAACCGATTGATGATGTGGATAGCGTTAAGAGCACATTCTCCCCAAAATTGTGAAGGGAGTTGAGCATGAAATTTTAACGCACGAGCCACTTGTAAGATGTGACGATGTTTACGTTCCACAACCCCATTTTGTTGAAGCGTGTAAACTCAAGAATGTTGAAAAATGACACCATTATCTTGGAAAAAGGAGTTAAGTGAGATAAATTCCCCACCATTGTCACTTCGAAAAGTTTTAATGCGAGATTCGAATTGAGTGAAAACGTAACTGAAGAAGCATTTTAAAAGTGAATGTGCTTCATCTTTGTGACGCATTAAAAAAAATCCATGTGAAATGTGCATAATCATCAACAATGGTAAGAAAATAATTAGCACCAGAAAGAGAAGGGTGTCGATAACAACCCCAAATATCACAATGTATAATATCGAATGGCTTTGTAGGAAATAGTACTAGTACCGAAAGGTAAACGACTCTGGTAAATGACTCTGCTTAGCCGAAGGACATACATGGCAAACATTATTTGACTCAATAGAAAAATTTAAAAAGTTCTTAGCAATGAAACTGAAACGAGAGGGTGACAAATGGCCTAAGCGACTATGCCAGAGGTCAGTAGATGAAATGGTGAGGTTGCACGCTTGTCGGTTTGTGGATAAGAAAGGGTTGGTCAAGGATTTCTTCGTTGCTAGTGAAACCACATAGTATAGTCCGCCACGTTGTTTACCCAAACCAATCGTCCTCCTCGTAGCCAGATCGTGTAAAATACACCAATGAGGGAAAAACACTGACATCAAATCAACTTTAAATGTAGGCACAGATAACACATCATGCAGATAATAGACAGAATTTAGAGACAAAGACCCTTTCGCAATAATATTCACTTTTTCTCCGCTAGGCAACAATACGGGCGGTAACGAGCAATTTTTATCTTTATGCAACAATTTAGTTGATGAAGTAATATGATCCGTCTCCCTGTTGTCAATAATCCAATTGCGGGAAGTGACATTAGACAAACCTGGCTTTGTTACCGCATTCACTTTGGAACTAGACCATTCATCTTGATTGTTAAGAAGAGACAAAAGCTGCTTGAGTTGGGATTCTGATAATGAAACTGCAGGCCTTCCTTCATCATTGTGGGACACCTCAGATACTTGATTAGTTGTAGAAAAATCTTTATGCTAATTTGAATTTGGGCCTAAATTCATTCTTGCCTTGGGATGGCCTGGTGGGTACCCATGTAATTGAAAACACTTTTGGACCCAATGGCCCATCTCTCCACAGTAAGAGCACCGAGGTCGTCCCCTTCCTGATCCAGAACGACCCCGATCTTGGTCAAAGCGTCATTCTCCTTACGAAGAATATGAACGATCCGATCGGACATCCTGAAGCTGAGACGAACGATTCGCTGGAGAATGATATGGGCGATGCTCATGGTAAAAAGTTTGATTTTTGGCCATTGTTGTTGTGACGCACCGCCATAGCAGCGCTCCCACCAAGCTCAGTTGTGGTCTGTGTGGCACTGAGGAGTCTTTTTTTTTCATCTTGAGTAACTGAAGAGTAGGTTTGGCGAATGGAAGGCAGATGATTCATCAGAAGGATTTGACCACAAATTGCACTGTAAGTCTCATTCAAACCCATTAAAAATTGCATCAATTTTTGTTGATCTGCCTGTGCTCCATGTCTGCATCTGAATATGATGCCAATCCATCCCATAAGCCCTTCAATTTAGTGTAATAGACGGAGACAGAGAGTTGGTCTTGTCGAAGATAAGCAATATCTCACTGAATTTTGAAGATGCGAGGTACATTGCTTTGAGAGAATCGCTCACGGAGATCTTCCCAAACTTCATGAGCAGTAGAATAATAGATCACACTATTTGCGATTTCTAGATTGAGAGTATTTACGATCCATGAATGAACCATGTCATTACACCGTGACCAAATTGATATGAAAGATTTGACTTTCCAACAGATTGCACCTGTCATAGTTATATGTCATGGTTCCAGTTGTTTCATCAATAATACTCTTTTGCGTTATGCAAGGCCAACGTGCACATAAAGATTCTTGAAGCATCAAGGACATTAATTTCAATTGTGAGATTCCCGCATTTTTCGCATTCAATAGCATAGATTGTCTTGTAGTTCAAGGGTTAAGATTCATTCTTGAGATCTAATGGATCATATCCATCAAATAAAAAATCAGTAAAAGGAAAAATTGGGGTATCACTCCACACTTTTGCAACAAATCAACATACTATCATTATCTCTGGCTAGAAAACACTGTTAGTTTCCCAAGTGATAAGGATCGATAGAAATTCTATAGTTATGAAATGGAAGAGGCTCAATGTAGTCCCTATTAAGGAGTGATAATGAATCACCATCTACCACAAAATAATGCATGTTCACCTAATTTAGTTAATGGAACATCGGGAGTTTTATCAATGTTGGAGCTCAAATTTGTAGCTACTAATTGTTTGCAAATACACTAAATTCCCAATAAGACCAACTTCTTCTTTATTTTCCTCATCAAATTCATTCATCTCAAGCCCTTCTTCATTTTACTCATCAAATTCATCCAACCTTGCTGCCTTTTCTCATGTTTCCTCATCAATTACATACATCTCAATACCTTCTCTGTTTTACAAAATATCGTACTCATGTACAACTCAAATATAATAAAAAATCATAGTAATTTGGGTACTGGTATCACAATGTTCACCTACAAATAAAATTCTCGACCGAATAAATATGCAGCAAGTTTCAAGCGCAATGCCTTGAATTTGTCATCATAGAGATCTTGGAGAATGGGCATGTTGGCGGACAAGCATTCTCTATACTTATTCTGCAAAGAAAATGCAAACGAAGCTCCGAAAGAGATAATTCATCGATGAGGCATGAATCTTTGGTATGTGGCCCAACATCTCGGGAAATTCTTTCATATGCAAATTGATTTCTTTTGTCAAAGTCAATATGTGTCTATGTCTTCCACAGTCCCATTTTCAACAGTGTCTAAAGGAGTAGCCGAACAAAGGATGCGCAAGATAAGAAATCCAAATCCAATGTCACCTACGAGTGTTGGTAAATGCACCGAGAGACCTTCTAAGATAAGAAACCCATGTCCAACATTAACTAGTAATCTTTCCCATTATTATATATAATTATAGGGTAATGATCTCCTCCCCATGGTGGGGAGGAGTTATGAAGGCCACATGACACATTGGATAAAGGAAAAGTGATTGACATAAAAGTCAATCACTTGTCTAATGGCCACATGACACGTGTCCTGTGGCCTTCATAACTCCTCCCCACCATGGGGAGGAGATCATTTCCCTATAATTATAACGTGACTGCAGTTTATGAACCCTTTTCATACCTAGTGGCCCTACTTCCATGATGTAATCTATGACCTCTTTGATGCCCTCCAATGACATCATTGATTTCGATTATTCGAAACTTGCCCACATGCTTTGTAAATGCGGAGATAAATAAAGCTTCCATGACACCAGCCAGTACGAAAATGATGATGGGACACTTCGCTACCATTTTCCTTATCAGAGCCATGACCACATTAATCTCCTATGAGAAAAGAAAAATGACATAGTAGGTTGGCCAATCCTTTTGTAACATCTTAATGGGAAACGTATTATTTTGTAAAAAAATCAATTTAATACATTTCCTTCTACCCAATACCTGGCTTTGCATATTGAGCAATGATCTCCTACCCACTTATAATGTTCACTTATAATGTTCACGCTGATGTGGCATTATTTTTACCAATCATGTGATGCCACATCAGCGTGGACATTATAAGTAAGTAGGATATGATTTCATTTATATAGCAAAATGTTCCTTCACAAATGACATGTCACTGACATTAGCCATATTCATATTTATAGCATAGATTAACACGTATTAGGAGTTAAAGAACTTTTTAACTCAATAGCTCAGGAACTCTATAGCTAAAGAACCCCTTAACTTACTCAGTAGCTCAACAAAGACACGCCCATCCTCTATTTCCTAAGTCGAAAATAGTTGGGGCGGGAAAGCTTGAAGAGAAGAGTGGAAATGTACGGCCCTTATTCCTTCATGAGGAGTCAGCAGACAAGCGTCGACGCTTTAGGTCTCATTTCTACTGCTTAGCCCAATGCACTACCCCTCAGATCTCGAATCATTGGAATTCGCTTTACTGGTTTTCTGTTCTATTCTTCCTTGGTCAAATTGGTCTGGAATAAGAAATAAGTGGTTGCCTTGTGGACAATTTTTCTATTAATTGAGCACGATTATATTAACAAAACACGTGCATCCAAACACTCGAGAGAGATATCTCGTCTCTTCTTTATGCACACCCGTATACATAGCCAGAAACAAAGAAAGACCACAAAAGTAAAATATATTAACATTTATAATTTTCACGTTCTCAAAATTAACAAAGCACTTAATAATATATAATAAGTGAACACTTTCACTTCTAAATTACACCTTACAGTTCAAGTATTTAGTAAATGGAACCACCCATAACCATTAAAATATGTTAGATATTAAAACAATTTATGAAAGATATAAACATTAACTGGAAAAATAGACATTAAAATTGTAAACTCATAAATTTGTGTTAGAAAAAGGAAAATTACGTCTCTCAAAATTGAAGATTCGTTTCGGTTACAGAGGAGTTTCACTTTTGCCGTCTCACTGTGTGTTGAGTGAGTGAGAGATGAACGAAAGTACGAGACAGACGACAATATTTGTATTGAGCATCTAGGCAAAGAGCGATTGAGAATTTGAGATTTGGGTAATTAGAATTGAGTCAATTGAATTTGAGTTTAAGAGTGATGGGTTTTGTATTTTTTGTTTAGATCTTGGATAGTTGGACTCTTGTCCTTGGTATTGTAGTGTTGGATCGTAGGTCATTGGGTCAAGGTGAATAAATTGTAAAAAATAAAAAATTTATAAAAAAATGACAATTTCAGTTCCAATCGGGTACCCACAGTTCTAGTTCAAGAACTAATACCCGACCCGAACCGTTCGGATCTCGGTTCTAGTTCCTAATTTTATTTTTTCGATTTCGGTTCGGGATGTTCGATTCCAGTTAAAATGCTCACCCCTAGTATGATACTTTTTTAGAATTTTCATACTTAAAATATTGAAATAGTGAAGTTGTGTTCTTTGGAGAACATCAACGTATATTCTTTTAAAAAATTGATATATTAAGTTTATGTTTCATTAAAAACAAAAACACAAGATTTTGCTAAATATTAATATAATATAAAATTTTGGTTCTCCACGAACAACAATACAATATTTTGTGAAATAGTGATATATATAAAGTTCTTCTTCAAGAATAACATCAAAATATTCTAATAGAATATTGATACTTATAATATTTATGCTTCTTCACGTGCTTTAACATAATATTTTTGAAAATATTGATATATAAAGTTGTACTTTTTTATGAGTTACAACATGTTGTTTATTTCACTCTTCTAAAATGTTAGTATAGGCATAGCCATGCCTCACACCTCGTCCTCGCCTAAGTTTAAAGAGTTTGAAACTTAGTCTCTACGCCTAGTCACACATTACGTTTTTTAGAATATTGATTTATTTACTATATCCATACGAAAGTCCTGCGTCTTCAAGAGAGTATTAACACACTCTGATATTGATATTAATAAAGTTGTAATTTTTTCAGGATTAACAACACAATATTCTACGAGAACGTTGATCTAACATAAATATATGCTTTTTCAGAAACATTTAAATAGTTAAATCAACAGAAAAAAAAAAAAAAAAATCCACAAATCACAATATACATCCAGTCATACAAAATAAGATTAAAAGATTTGTAAAAATAAACTTACTTTGAATAAGAAAATAACAATTAGATGAAAAGTATTTGACAGATTTTGGGAAGTTTGAATAGTTCATAGATCTCAAATTATTCGAAGATGAAAATTCATAAAAGTCTGTAGTAATTCAAAATTTTACGATCTTTGAACAAATTCTACTTAAAAAAAAAAAAAATTTAGTCGGTGGGCACCAAAAATCAGTGATATACAAATCTGTCAAAAATTTTGCACAGGTGGATGGTTTGGAACAGGCAATTATAGTTTGTTCTTCCTAATGAAAAATTTGGAGAATTTCACTAATTAATCTAATTGTAATGGCAGAATGTGTAAATTGATGGCACAGAGAATTATACTTGTATATGATAACTAAAGCAATTGGAGTTGGGCAAGCATGGAAATTCTAAAAATAATAATTAAGCATTGGGGAATTTTTGCACTTAAGAAAAATTAAAAAGATAAAAGAGAAATTCTAGTGTCATACTGATAAAATGTTATAAATAAACAAATAAAATAAGAGAATAGAGATCGAAGTTTATATTTTATTATAATAATAGACCTATATATATATATAAAAGAGAAATTCTAGTGTCATACTGATAAAATGTTATAAATAAACAAATAAAATAAGAGAATAGAGATCGAAGTTTATATTTTATTATAATAATAGACCTATATATATATATGATTTCAATAAGAATTACAAATTGAACAAGATACAAAAAGTACAATTATTTTTAAGTATTGTAGTAAGAGTAAATAATCATTAGTGTTGTAAAATATGGAAATTAATATTGATTATCATATTTAGATATTTCTTACCTACTAACTAGAAGTGGCCCAGTGGGCTAGCCCAAATAACCCAGAATCTCGACTGGGCCAGCCCTAAAAAAATTCATCAAGTAAAATTTGGGCCAATTTGGCCAAAGCATCTAATCTAACCCAAGCTAATTGAAATCAATAAATCGGGTGGCCCAATTATTTTAGGACTGGCCCGTCAAAAAATATTTTTGACCCAAATCACCCCCAACCCCACCCCACCCCACCCACCCCACCTCACCCCACCCCCGTTCTCTCTTGAAACAACAAAGGGGCGATTTCCTCCTTTTTCGGCACCGACGCAGGAAACAAGGGGAAAATCCTCCCCTTTCGCGAAAAACCAGGGACCTCCCTGGGTTCGCGAAAAACCAAGGAGCTCGGGTTTTGCGATCATGAATTAGAGGTCGCGAAACCAGGATCCCCGGTTTCGCGACCTTGGGATTTCAATTTTTAATTATTATTTTAAAAAATATAAATTAAAAAATGGGTAAATTCAGGGTCGGTCACTGTTTGGGTACTTATGGACTCTAAAGTCATATGCTTAAAACTTAATTCAATTAAAATCATATTTTAGAGCTAAAAGATCAACATACCCTTAATTGTAAAAAAACGCTAATTGTGAATGGTGATATTGTTTTGTTGTGATAATTGTTTTTGTTTTGTGATAATCTTGCTTTTTTGTGATGTGATTTTGTGATACTGTTAAACCTATGATTTTGTACTACTAATGAAACATTTTAACAACAATAATATTCTTTTGTTTATTCTCTACTGATTTATTCTTTTACCTACCATTAAACACCTTATAAATTTATACTTATCTATCCAATGAGAATCTATGTCCTAATTGAATCTCAAACGTATTCAAATTCAAGGAAAAATTAGAAACATTGTTTATAGTTTTAGATGAGAATCCTTTGCATGACTTCCCATTAACTTGAGAATGATTGGCAGGTCTTCTTTCTTCATTTTAGCATTGCTCCGAAGTATGTGTTTGCTTTTAAGGGACTCAGATATCTTGGAAGAGCTTTAATTTTGAAAGAAAAGGATGTGATATCCGTCCGTGTTATAGAATTTGTGATACTGTTTTGCAAAAAAAAAATTAAAGATTGTTATTTTAAGTTAAAAAGACGACTTCAAACGGGTAAAATCCATCATAGGCAGTAGCAAAGTGATTGGTCTTGACCGTCTCGTCGAGACCATTCCGAAAACATATTATAATAAAAATTCTGAGCACGTGTGCAAATTCTATGATCATTTCTATTGTGATACTGTTTTTTGTGATATTGTTTGAATAATACAGCATCAAACAACACACATGACTATGATATCATGCTTTTATCTTTGATACTGTTTAATTAGTCATATGTTTTGTTTGATACTGTATTATACAAAACAGTATCATAGATTAAAACATGAATTAAAACAATATCAATTTATATTAATGCATATTAGCTAAACAAAACATTATCATGGATTAAAACTAAGACATTCAAACAGTATCACTTATTTAAACCTTGCCATAATTAAACAATATCAAAGATCACATAGATTCAAACAGTATCACAGGATAAAAACAGTATCATGGATTAAAACGGTATCAAAATATATTAATTACCTAAACAAAACAGTATCATAGATTAAAACAGTATCATAGATTAAAACTAAGATATTCAAACAATATCACACGTTCAAACCTTGCCATAATTAAACAGTATCAAATATCACATATATTCAAACAGTATCACAGGATTAAAACAGTATCATGGATTAAAATAGTATCAAAATATACTAATTACCTAAACAAAACAGTATCATAGATTAAAACTAAGACATTCAAACAATATCACAGGTTCAAACATTGCCATAATTAAACAGTATCAAAGATCACATATATATATTCAAACAGTATCACATGATTAAAACAGTATCATGGATTAAAACATGTTTCAAATTATAGTGAAATATTATGACAAAGTTTTAATATATTAAACCTTGCCATAATTAAACAGTATCATAGATTAAAACTAAGACATTAAAACAGTATCATGGATTAAAACTAAGACATTTAAACATTAGATTATGGAACATTCAAGCTCCTATTTACAACAATTCTATGTCCATTTATATTGTGATAATTGTTTTCACGTGATATCTATTTTGTATAATATAGTATCAAATAACATACCATGACTAAACATTAGATGATGGAACATTCAATCTCCTATTTACAGCAATTAGATGGTGGGGCATTAAACTCCTATTTACATAAGATAATAGAGTATTCAAGCTCATATTTACAGCATTCAAGCTCATATATATAACATTCTATGCCCATTTCTGTTGTGATACTGTTTTGTATAATACAATATCAAGTTACTATTCTATAATACAGTATCAACAACAGATGGTACCTCATTGTTTATATGACTGGAAAATGCTCATTGTTTACATAAATGCTAAAATACTCAACCTAGGTTAATTATATTGGTCAGCCTCTCTTGCAGCACGGATAGATCAATGCTAACTGTTAAGACATTAAGAATAGAGTACAACCACAGAAGATGAAGAAATAAAAAAGCATACAAACCAAAGATAAAGATTCAAACACTGTGACCAAAGTCCATAAAACGTTATCCACTACGGATATTTCACGCCACCGGAAGCTCTGGCTGCTCCACCATGACGTGAAGTTCAAGAAATTGATTTCCGACCACCTGAAAGCTGACCAGTACCACCTCCCTATACACATGTCTGAAAAAGTCTCTTATTGTAGTAACTTGTCATTTATTTTGGTAGTTACACAGCTAACAAAATCTTCACCAAAAAAACTGCCTAAAAAGTTATCCAAAATCTTCACCAAAAAAACTGCCTAAAAAGTGACACTGTTCCTTAGAAGCACTCGCCGGAGGTCGCCGGAGGTCATCGGAGGTGGAAGCAGTTGTCGCTGGATGTCGCCGGAGGTGGAGGAGGTTTGTGGAGTTGGAAGATTGTGTCAATGAAAAATATGGTTAAAAGGGGTGATTTTGAAATTAATATAAAATATTGATGTGAAATATGACTTAATCATAATTTTAAAAAAAAGTTTTGACCTAATTTGAAACAAGTCATGTGGAGATGACTTATTGACAATTTTCCATTAAAAAATTTATGTTGGGCTGGCCCATTAGCCTTATGACACAATCGGACTGGGTTGGCCCAAAAAATATGAGCCCATATAAAATTGGGTCAGGGCTAGGCCAACCCAATTTTTTTGTGGCCCATCAAATTTTGAGCTGGGCCAGCCCATTTGGCCCATTTGCCACCTCTACTACTAACATATCTTTGAAAGTTTATATATATGAGTTCATTATTATAATGAAATATACAGTTTTTCTTTATTCTCTTCTATTATTTTTTCTAGTTATAACAAGTTATCAACATGAATAGACAGAAAATTCGAGTGCAATAGTTTAAAAAAATCGTAAAATTTGAGAAATTGGCGCAGCTGTGATCAAATATTGATATCTCAACGCTACGTGGTCCGATTGTTGTGAAATTTGGAAAGCAAGTTCAAAACTCAATGTTATTCAAATGCAGCGGTTAATATCAAGACCCTATGGTTTATTACTAATAAATCTCTATGTGAACAGTAATAAATTTTGAATTCATTAGAAGAATTTGGACAACATGCGCATCTGGGATCAAATATTGATATATCAATGGTCCACGTTCCTATCTTCTTGAAATTGGGACAATAAGTTTAAAATTCATTATTCTTCAAATTCAACGGTTAAAATCAAGATTTAATAGTTCATTCGTGATAAAGTACTACATGACCAATAATAAAATTTGAATTAGTTATAAGTGTATTCTTATATATCTTTTGATTATATTTTTTAAGATTGGATTTACATGATTTGTGAAATTTTTATTTTACGTAGGTTAAATATTTATTTTATCAAATTAAATACTTTTTGAAGAAGAAAAACTTTATATGAATAGTATTGAAAAAAAAATTGTGTTGATGTTTCTGAATAAACATAACTCAACTACATAAATATTCGAGAAAAATATCATTTTGTTATTCCTCAAGAAATCAAAATTTTTTACAAATCAATATTTTGGAAGAATATTATGTTAGTTTTGAAGATTAATTTTATATAAGTCTAAATCTGATAAATATGTTAATGCTCCAAAAAAAGTACAACATTATATTAATATTCTAGAAAAATGTTACTTGTCCCTAAATATTAAATAACATGACATTACAAATTTAATATTTTAGAAGAATATTGAGTTATTGCTCTCGAAGAAGCATAATTTTCTTGTATCGATATTATTGAAGAAAATTTTATTGTTATTCTTGAAGAATTGTCTATTACTAAGAATTAATATTTTAGAAGAATATTATATAGTATTTTGATAGAAACACAACTTTGCAAATATCGATATTCTATTAAAATATTACATGTTCCCGAAGAATATAATTGTTTAAGATTTAAATATCTATTATATTTTTGTTTATGATGAGTAAATTCTTACATAATCTAATATTCCTAAATAACAATATGTTGTTGCTCCTGAAGTAGTACAACATTATATTAGTATTTCAATAGAATATTACTTGCTTTCGAAGAGCGTAATTTTATAAATTTAATATCTTATAAGAATATTATGATATTTCTCATAAAGAGCAAATCTTCATACAATACAATATTCCAAAATAATAATTTGGTGTTGCTCTTGAAGAAGCAAAACGTTATACTCATATTCTAATACAATTTTATTTGCTTTTGAATAGCATGACATAACAATTTCAATATTCCACAAAAATATTGAGCTATTTCTCATAAATAAAGATTCATTTAAATAATATTTTATTGTACTTTCGAAGAAGCATATGTCTCGAATATTACCATATCACCTAATTAAATCATTAAATAATTTGTGATATATATATATATATATATATATATATATATATATATATATATATATATATATGTAAATTATGAACGAATGCTTATCCCAGAAGGAAAGTATACAACTTTTGTCATATTAACATCGATTATTGTGCCTACTAAAAGAAATTGTTATAATATATATTATTCTATTTGATTATATAGTTATCTACATTAATTAATGCAATGCCAGAAGCGAACAATCGAACAAGATATCGTTAACTTGAAAGATGATAATACCCGGATGAGGGCCATGATCGAGCGATTGAGAAATCAACCCGCCAAGTCCAGGAGCAAGAGCGACTGCGACTGGCGAAGCCCTTCGAGGTCCATCTCGGTTGAAAGCCATCAATTCGGGATGACCCGCCAGTGACTGGCAGATGGAACCCTTTGAATCAAAACCCGAAGTTCTCGCATAAACAATAACGAGAGAGCCCCCCCTCCCCCCGGTGGTTGCAAGAGAACAAGCCTACCTTTCCGTTAGTGTCTTTGATAAGCTTGGGGGCAGATTCTCTATAGCATTGTACCATTTACAGAATAACCAATGCAATGAGCATAACGAAGCTTGTCCAGAGAGAGAAAGATTCCAAGACTATATACGTGAAATTCGAGGATGAAAAGTCGGTACGTTCATGCGATCTAGATGACGATGATGAGAACCTTCTATTCTCCGAAGAATTGAAGGCTAGAGAACTATCTACTAGTTTCAAAATGCCTCCCATGGAGAATTACAATGGACGACGTGACTTCACATACCACATTAACGTATACAATACAAAGTTACAAGGTTACATCCCGTTGGTTAAATGCAGGAACTTTCATACCATCCTCGTCTCCGACGCAAAGAGGTGGTGCAATAAATTGAAGCCCAGCGGCAATCGAACGATCATAGCCGATGTAGCCCAACTCCACGCTGTGAAGAGCTACTTTAAATGGTTAAGCAAGGTCATTAAAAAAATTGAAAATGTCACCGATGACAAGGCACTGGATGCATTGATAACTTGGCTCGACATACGAACTCCCTTTTGGAGAGACTTATACTTAGCTACTGGACCTAATTCAGAGAGTGTTCGGTCACAAGAAACAATTGAGAACCGAGAGAAGGCTGAGAAGAAAAAATGAGAGTGCTATCGCCGCGAGGGGCAACGCTCTCCAGAGCCTCATCACAGTCATTACAAGGAGGTTCAATTAGACTAATATCGGCATGGGGCATCTGCCTAGACCGTTTGTGGTCCCTCATCTTTCATCTGCCCCAGTTTCGAAGTTCTACCACATTCACCAGGAGCTCATAAATCAAGAAAGCCAACGAGAGGAAGGGGGATGCCTTCATGTGCATTGAGGGCAATGACCTCATAAAAATGGTTGATGGCCCTATCCCATCACCAAGATAACTGTTCCCGTCGTGGCAACAAGTGGAACGACAATGATAGACTTACGAGGGCCTCTCCTGTTTGCGAGATCAATACTCTAATAAGAGGGCCATATGTCAAGGCAACACTATGAATGCTCAGAGAAATTATGCAAAAGAAACAAGGAAAATGCCAGTAGAGAGTTGGCAGGTCATAGACATCGACCTAGGGTCCTACCAATTACCTTTATGGAAGAGGATAATATCAGTGTCCACTATTTCCACTATGACACTCTAGCAGTACGTACAATTGTTGTAAGGAATGGGCTCGGTAGAATGTTGGTCGATGATGGCAGTGCAGTAAATATTCTGTTCGTAAGTGCTTTGACCAAATGGAAGTGGATCGGGAAGTGACAGCGATTCTGGTGCCACTGTTTAGATTCATGCGAGAGACAAGCTCATACTGCAGGAGAAAATTATCCTGGCCATTAATTTTGGAGAGCTCATGTGTCACATAAAGAAATTTAAGGAATTTTTGTGGTCGATACCCGTTCATCTTATCACAGGGTCTTCGGCAGGCCAGCAGTTATCTCAATTCACCGCCTAGCAATAAAATTCCCAACAACTGGTAGAGTTACTACGATTCAAGGTAACCATATTCGAATTTTCATGCGCTTTTTCATAGAATTACGGATCATTGTTGAAAAGACTGATTAGACCGGCCCTTAATTGAAAGTCATTCCTATCAAAAGAAAAATAAACTATGCATAAGGTATTCTACTCATGTTTGACCGTTGACCAGTCAACGTTCGCCCTAGCTGAACTTCAACCCTAGATCCGCCACTGCATAAGGTAATCTACTCATGTGCTATATCTCTTTAGGAGTTTTTGGAGATTGCTCCTTAGAGAGTTGAATTCCATGTCTGAACGGCAAATTACCTTTCTTGGAATCTTGCATGGCAAATCCGACAACTATTTTGTCAATATATGTAGCTTGGGATAACACTATCAGCTTATTCTTTCGATCCCTCAAGATCTGAATGCCTAGAACATAACTAGCTTCACCCAAATCCTTCGTATGAAACTGTTGGGCCAACCACGCTTTCGTAGATGATAACATACCTACATCATTTCCTATGAGTAAAATATTATCCACATAAAGCACCAGGAAAATTACCTTTTTGTCATGTATCTTCTTATAGACACAGGGTTCGTCAAAGTTCTGATCAAAATCATATGTTTTAATCACCTCGTCGAACTTTTTGTTCCAAGATCTTGATGTCTTCTTTAGTCCATAAATGGACTATTGAGACTTTAGATTCATGACTGCGTTCTACGAACCCATCTAGTTGTACCATATAGATACACTCTTCAAGATGACCATTAAGAAAAGCCATCTTGACATCCATTTGCCACACCTCATAATCATAATGAGCTGCAATGGATAAGAGAATTCGGATAGATTTAAGCATAGCTACAGGCGAGAAGGTTTCCTCGTAGTCGATATCTTCTCTTTAGGTAAAACCACCCTTAGCCACTAGCCTTGCTTTGAAGGTTTCCACCTTCCCATCTACTCCTCTCTTTCTTTTGTAGACCCACTTGCACCTGATGGGTTTGATCCCTTTTGGTGCATCTACAATTTTCTAGACTTGATTAGAATGCATAGATTCCATCTCAGTGTTCATAGCTTGTCTCCACAAATCTGCATCCACATCGTTTATAGCCTCTTTATATGAATTCGGATCATCTACTTGTTTTGCAAAGATCGCCTGTTTAGATTCTTCGACAAACAAATACCTAGACGGTTTTTTGATGACCCTTTCACTTTGCCTAAGGGGTAGTAGATTTTGAATTGTGGCTTCATTTGGAATTGTAACGTTTTCATCAATGTTGGTATCACCTTCAGGTGAAACAATTACCTCCTCATTACCATGAACATTTTCTTGATCTATGGGATTAGATGGTGAATCATTTCTCCCACTTAGATAATGTTCCCTAGGTGTTTGTGATACCATGGGTCGTCTATCACTAGGTTGCGTTCCAGGAATTGATGAGTTAGGATTACTCCCACTCATTTCTTCCAAAACAGCCCTACTTTTGGACTGACGTTCATTAATATATTTATCCTCCAAGAAGGTTGTAATTGTACTGACAAAAACCTTCCTATCTAAAGGACTATAAAAATAGTATCCCCTGGTACCTTTAGGGTATCCCACAAAGGGTATCCCATCTAGACTCTAACTTCGGACATCTCCAAATCGGATCTGATCGGATGACGCAAATTTGGTTTGTGCCCATTCTATAATTCTAGGGGAGTCTTGGGAATAGACTTAGATAGAACTAGATTAAGAATATAAGCGGCTGTCTCCAGTGCATATCCCCAAAATGAGATAGGTAGAGTTGGAAAACTCATCATTGACCTAACCATATTTAACAATGTCTTGTTTCTTCTTTCTGAAACGCCATTCTGTTGGGGTGTACCAGGTGCACTCAGTTGAGAAACTATACTATTTTCTGTTAAGTAGTCCCTAATTCTCCCGAGAGATATTCGCCACCTCGACCTGATCGAAAATGTCTTTATACTTTTACTCAAATGTTTCTCGACCTCAGTCTGATATGCTTTGCATTTTTCAAAAGCCTCTGACTTTCGAGTCATCAGGTAAATGTATCCGAATCTAGAGTAATCATCTGTAAAGGTTATAAAATACTCAAATCCTCCTCTCGCTGGTGTACTCATAGATCCACATACATCAGAATGAACTAGTTCTAACACTTATTTGGCACTATGTCCCTTCACTAAAAAGGACATTTTGGCCATCTTACCTTCCAAACAAGAATCACATACCAGCAATGGTTCGACCTCAATTAAGTTGAGAGGACCATCCTTTCCCAGTCTTTGTATCCTGTTAAGGTTGATGTGTCAAAGCCTAAGATGCCATAGATAAGTATTACTAGTATGATATGTATTTTGTTTGTTATGGTTTGCAGAAGTATTATTAATTTCATTTGTGGAATAGTTTAATATATAAAGATCATTCATCAAATATCCGGCACAAAAAAGAGCTTTATTCATCAAAATATAAAGTGCTTTATTAGGTACAAAATCAAGAGAATAACCTTGTCCTATTAAACAAGAAATGGAAATCAAATTCCGCTTCATCTGCGGAACATACACTACAACAAAGAGGGTCTATAACGGCGACATATATTAAGACGACAAAACGTCGCCTCTATTAATTCTACATAGTAGCGACGACAAAGAAATGTCGTCGCAATACCAAAAAAACTTATAGCAACAACATATGTCGTCGCTATAAAACCTAACTCGTCGCTGTTGTGTAGAGGCTATAACGACGTCTTTCTGTGTCGTCGCCACTAAGATTAGGAAAGGGCGGGAACTAATGGCGGCATTTTGGTGCATATATAGCGACGACAAATGTCGTCGCAATTGATATGTTGATGATGATGTAAGTCACGTGAATCATGTATTTTCTCGTAAAGTGTGAAGGGGGCTATAGCGACGACATATGTCGTCGCTATATAACAACATCAATTTAGGCGGAAATTTGGCGCCTAATAATTGTTGTATATAGCGACGATATATGTCGTCGCTATACCTATTTTGATTAAATTTTGCAGGCGCGTGAATAATTACTTTCCTCGAAAAATGGGAATGATTCTTTAGCGACGACGTATGTCTATAGCGACGACAATGTCGTCGCTATAGACTCTTCTTTATCTTCTTCCAATGTACGCATTTCTGTATTGCATCTCCGTATTGCATCTACACACACTGTAGAAAAAATTCTTCTCCATCTCCATTTTTTCATCTCCATTTCTTCATAATCATCTCCAATTATTATCAGTACTGTATTTGTAAGAATATAGTATTTTACAAGTATGGATATTGATAAAAGTTGGACAACAATTAGAAATCGTACAAAGTCTGCAGATTTTCGTAACGGTTTGCAAGCATTTATAAACATGGCGAGGCCATACGTTAACAACAGAGGAAGAATTAAATGTCCATGCAAAAATGTTTAAACGGTCTCACACATCCATTGGAAATTGTCGAGGCTCACATATTTCGTAATGGTTTTTATGGAGAGTTATGTCACTTGGATATATCATGGCGAGATTGATGTTCGTGATTGCGAATGTGTATAGACAGTAATGAGCGAGATGGTGTGGAAGATGAGATGATGGATGTAATAGGCGACGTAGTTGGTGATGAGCATGCGGTACAAGCACCGATGGTTACTATAACGAATCATTTCGTGCTCTCCATTTCGTAATCGCATTCGGAGTTTCATCATTTTCATCCCTAAATTTTTAGTCAAGTTGATGCATATTAAAGTTATGAACAAATGGACAAACAAGTCATCGATGATCTTTTGAAATTCTTTGAAGTTAACATTCCCAAATATGAACTGGTTGACTCTCACTACAAAGCTAAGAAGTCGATGACGAAGCTTGGTTTGGGTTACAAATCCATTCATGCCTCGCAAGAACGATCGCAGATTGTTTTGGGGTGAACATGCCGATAGACAAACTTGCTCGATTTGTTGGGAAAGTCGTTGGGTTTACACTTCTAGGAAAGTGAACGGAAGAATGTTCCGCATAAGGTGTTGCGATATTTTCCCTTGGCCCCAGACTAAAACGTATGTTCGCGACGAAGGATACCGCAAAACTTATGAGGTGGCACAAGATAGGAAGGTCTAGGGACGATGATGAAATGCAACATCCCGTTGATGGAAAGGCATGGCGGGATTTTGACTTGAAACATCCAATGTTCGCAAGTGAGATCTGGGAATGTCGAGGTTAGGTTTGGCCGCAGACGGATTCAATCCATTCGGTGACATGAGTCTATCAGACAAAGATGTGGGCGATGGTTGTAACATTTACAACTTGCCACCACGGTTATGCATGAAGCCCGAATATCTCATGCTTACTCTTGATACCGGTCCTAAAGCACCGGGTAAGGATATTGATGTATTTTTATGACCATTAGTGGATGAGTTGAAGGAATTATGGGCCGATGGGATTAACACGGAGACGGTGGAATCAACAAAGAAGTCGGTATTGGACTGCGTGCAACTTTTGTTGTGGATCGTTAACGATTTCCCAGCCGAGAAGTAGTTTGTCCGGTTGGAGTGGTCGTGGGTACAAGGCATGTCCGACGCGGCAACGAAGATACTCCTTCAATCCGTGTGATAGGTAAGACAGCTTATGTGGGTCATCGTCGGTTCCTCGCCATCCGGGCATCATTTTGAGCAATTTAGACTTCGATGGGGAAGCGGATAGGCGACCACCTCCGCGTCGGTTAACGCCATGAGACATTTTAGTAGATTACGTCGTGTCGATATAGAAGTCTAGAAAAGCACCCAAATTACGGTGGCGCTACAATTCGGAGAAGTGATGACGAGCTCAATTGGAGAAAAAGAGCATTTTCTATGAGTTGTCAGATTGGACTTCTACCGAGCTCAAACATAACATCGATGTCATGCACGCAGAGAAGAATGTTTGTGATAGCTTGCTCGGCACAATTATGGACGATCCATTCAAATCAAAAGACTACGATCAATGCGAGGTGCGATCTAATGCAATTAGGGATCAAAAGGAGTTGCACTTGTATCGAAAGAGAATAAGTGGACGAAGCCTGCCGCATGTTACACCATGTCGTCTTCAAATCGTAAGAAATTTTGTCAATTTATCCGATCGGTTGAGTTTCTAGATGGCTTCGCTTCTAATCTAAGGAAGAATATTGCTCCAAATGACAGCCAGACATTATCGGGTTGAAGTCACATGATTGCTATATTATCATGCAACGGTTATTACCGATCGGATGTCGGGCGTTCTTGAATAAAACAATTTCCACGGTCATTATAGAACTATGCACGTTCTTGTAAAGCTTTGTGCAAGAACACTAAAGGTTAGCGACATGATAGCATCCCACGATCACCTTGTACTCATTCTCTATAAGTTGGAAAGGATATTTCACCACCTTCTTCGACATCATGATTCACCTCGTAATGCATTTACCGTAAGAGGCAATCCTTGGAGGTCCGGTGCACATGAGATGGATGTATCCATTCGAGCGATACCGAAGAAATTGAAGGACTACGCCGTAAATCGAGCTCGGCCCGAGGAATCAATAGTGAAGGGTATGTTGTGGACGAGGCATTGACCTTTTGTTCGAGGTACTTCCGGGACATAGGGACAAGGTTCGATCGACTGCATGTAAGCGAGGATGCTCATCGTTCCACGCATACGACTTTACTTTTTCGATCACGATGTCACCCACTTGGAAAGCGATCCACCAACGACGTTTCCTACTCAAGTTCGAAATCAAGAAATTTTTACATCCCGAACAAATCTGTTATGAAGATGAGCCATTCTTGCAAGAAGCGGCGTTAATTCTTGATTATTATGCTTTTATCTCGAATTACCTTTATCATTTGAAACGAACTAATGAACGTTGATCTTCAATACCTTGTTCAGGAACATAGGCAGAACCATCGAAGCAGTGGTCGTCCAAACATCGAACTAGTGCACATGTAAGAGACTTTCACGGTTGGTTCTACGTAAAGGTAAACGAACATCGATGAATAAAATTGCAAGTTTTCAACATAATCGCTTTCAATAATCGAGAATAATTCTTGTCATGCAGCTATATGCAATGCGCCAAAGCCACAACCATCAAGTTTCTCATGAGTTATTTGCGTTGGCGGTGGATGTTACCAAAGAAAGTTATGTCATACACGGCTTGTGTTGTCAAAGGAGTTCGGTTCGTAACATATGATCGTGATATTCAAGAAAAACTCAAAAAATAGTGGTGTGTCCGCCCCTGTGGACCTGGGGTGAGGTTTACTACGGCATTTGCAAGATATACTGGAGCTACAATATGGACCGAAACTTTCGGTCTATCCATTTCGATGCAAGTGGTTTAGGTGTGATGGGAGACGGATGGTGGCGAGAATAACGTTACCAAGATTGACAACAAAGGCAGAGGCGTTCAAGGATGATCGGTTCATACTTGCTAGCCAAGCACAACAAGTGTTCTACATTGAAGATCCATCTCGTGGTCCGAATCGGCGTAGTAGTACAAATTGTCCATCACGAGGAACACGTGGGACACGGTGGGAGCTAACATCACGAGAGAGATTGACCCGCTCCACAATAACTACTCTTCCGGTTTATCTCTAGTCGTTGATCTTGGCAACATAGAGCATGTATCCTTGCACCGCGATGATGATGAAGCTGATGAGATCGATGCATCGGTTATCAAGAGAGCCTCGTCGACATCGCATGAGAAACTTCGTTTATAAACGGCGATGATGTTGAAGGCGATACAAATGCGTAATACGAGGATGAAGAAACATCGAGTGAAATCAATGAGGACGTCAAATGACGATGATGTAGATCAATCGTATCATGATAGTGAATCGATTGAAATGTTATTGTGCGTCACTAAATTTGCAATGAAATTACTTTAAAAAATGCATGTTCAAATTGTTGTTCTTGTTTTCGACTTGAATGTTTGTCATTCATTCATCTGTTCATTGGTATTGGTCAAAACGCGAGTTTGGATGGAGTTTCAACATTTGTGTACATAATGTAGAACAAAAAGTTCTACAATTGTACAAAAACATGATTTCATTTTCCCATTATATCTTCAATCGTAAAACTTGAAGGACTTAAGTTGCAAATAAAATTGAAGGAAATTGAAATAAAAGAAAAATTAAGAGGACCCAAATGAAAAATGTTTAAAGTTGAATGACCCAAATAAATATGAAAACATAAAATTAAATATTAAATATTAAATACTAAAATGATTATTCATAATATTAAATCTCATTAAATATGAAATATAAAAATTAAAAATTAAAAATTCAATATTAAATACTAATAATTTATAATTGATATTATTAAATATCAATAAATATGAAAACATAAAAATTAAATATTAAATATTAAATAATAAAAATTATTATTCATAATATTAAATCTAATTAAATATGAAATATTCAAAATTCAAAATTAAATAATAATAATTATTATTGATAATATTAAATATTAAAAATAATTGATAATATTAAATATTAAATTTTTTCATAATTTTAAAAGCTATGAAATTAATAATTATAAAAATTATTGCAATTAAAATATTCCTTCAAATGAGAAAGCGACATATAATTTTCGCAGATGTATTGTCAATAGCGACGACATATGTCGTCGCTATTGTGCTAAAAATTGGGCGCCACCTTTAAGGCGCGTGTTCAAAAAAAAAGCTGAAAACATGTCGTCGCTATAGTTCTAAATAGCGACGACATATGTCGTCGCTAGACCTTTTAATTCACACGTAACCTTCTTCTTTTCCATTTTTCGCCAATTTTGTTTTTTTTTTTCTTCTTTTTGTCGCCGCCGCACGGCTGCCCTGCCGTGCTCCGCCGTCTTCCTCTCTCTCAGAATCGTCCATTCACTAAATTTGCAACTAAGGTGAGCTCTCTCTCTCTCAATCTCTGTATCTCACTCTCAAACTCCATTTTCCCATTTTATGTTCTCTTAATTTTTTTTTCAATGTTGAACACATGAAACCGAGTGGTGCCTTGATTTAGAAATTTAAATGATCATATACGCTTTATGTTCACTATATATATATATATATATATATATATATATATATATAAGATGATATATATATACAAGATGATATTTCCTTTTTCTCGCTTTTTCTCGATCCTATTATATGGTTTTCTGCTTTCTGCTCGTGAGGTTTTACAAGTATAAAGATATAAATTGTATAGGTTCGGGTTGCTATATATTATAGAGGAAAAAATTGATAAATTGCACCGTTTATGATATTCTTTTAGTAAAATTGATGTTCGATATCCGATGAGTGGTGAATTGTTGATGCCTAAGATTTCTTATATGTTCTTGGATTTCATTATTTTTGCACTTCGCCACAAAATGGTTCTCGAAGTTGATGTGTTTGGTTTATGATCTTTTCCTTTGCAATTTAATTCTTGAATATTTAGCGATTATGGATGCCGGGTCTCGCTTAAATGTAGGCTAGAGTCTTATTGTAAGTTCAAGTGTCATTGTCTCCCATTTAATGAAATTGTAAACGTGTTAAACTTTTAGATCAAGTGATTCAAGATGATAATAGAGCAAGCAAATATCATGGGTTGAACTCATTGCTCTTCTTTTATTGTGACTTTAAGAGAAATGAAATGGATGCTTATGGTCGCATTTTATGAAACTATTGGATCTATGTAGAAGCTTTTATGAATGAACTTTGACCTTATTATAATTAGGGTTTAATTTTTGGAAATGGGTTCAATTTGATGGTATAATTTGGGAAAAATTTTCCATAATATCAAAGTTTAGGGATTTATTTGCAATAAAAGTAAGTTTAGGGACCAATTTATAATAAAATATAATAAAGTCAAATTTTTCCATAATTTCAAAGTTTAGGGACTTATTTGCAATAAAAGTAAGTTTAGGGACCAATTTATAATAAAATATAATAAAGTCAAATTTTTCCATAATTTCAAAGTTTAGGGACTTATTTGCAATAAAAGTAAGTTTAGGGACCAATTTATAATAAAATATAATAAAGTCAAATTTTCCCATAAATTCAAAGTTTAGGGACTTATTTGTAATAAAATAAGTTTAGGGACCAATTTATAATAAAATATAATAAAGTCAAATTTTTCCATAAATTCAAAGTTTAGGGACTTATTTGCAATAAAAGTAAGTTTAGGGACCAATTTATAATAAAATATAATAAAGTCAAATTGTCCCATAAATTCAAAGTTTAGGGACTTATTTGCAATAAAAGTAATTTTAGGGACCAATTTATAATATAATATAACAAAGTCAAATTTTTCATAGATTCAAAGTTTAGGGACTTATTTGCAATAAAAGTAAATTTAGGGACCAATTTATAATAAATTATAATAAAGTCAAATTTTTCTATAAATTCAAAGTTTAGGGACTTATTTGCAATAAAAGTAAGTTTAGGGACCAATTTATAATAAAATATAATAAAGTCAACTTGTCCCATAAATTCAAAGTTTAGGGACTTATTTGCAATAAAAGTAATTTTAGGGACCAATTTATAATATAATATAATAAAGTCAAATTTTTCCATAAATTCAAAGTTTAGGGACTTATTTGCAATAAAAGTAAGTTTAGGGACCAATTTATAATAAAATATAATAAAGTCAAATTTTTCCATAAATTCAAAGTTTAGGGACTTATTTGCAATAAAAGTAAGTTTAGGGACCAATTTATAATAAAATATAATAAAGTCAAATTGTCCCATAAATTCAAAGTTTAGGGACTTATTTGCAATAAAAGTAATTTTAGGGACCAATTTATAATATAATATAATAAAGTCAAATTTTTCATAGATTCAAAGTTTAGGGACTTATTTGCAATAAAAGTAAATTTAGGGACCAATTTATAATAAATTATAATAAAGTCAAATTTTTCTATAAATTCAAAGTTTAGGGACTTATTTGCAATAAAAGTAAGTTTAGGGACCAATTTATAATAAAATATAATAAAGTCAAATTTTTTCATAGATTCAAAGTTTAGGGACTTATTTGCAATAAAAGTAAATTTAGGGACCAATTTATAATAAATTATAATAAAGTCAAATTTTTCTATAAATTCAAAGTTTAGGGACTTATTTGCAATAAAAGTAAGTTTAGGGACCAATTTATAATAAAATATAATAAAGTCAACTTGTCCCATAAATTCAAAGTTTAGGGACTTATTTGCAATAAAAGTAATTTTAGGGACCAATTTATAATATAATATAATAAAGTCAAATTTTTCCATAAATTCAAAGTTTAGGGACTTATTTGCAATAAAAGTAAGTTTAGGGACCAATTTATAATAAAATATAATAAAGTCAAATTTTTCCATAAATTCAAAGTTTAGGGACTTATTTGCAATAAAAGTAAGTTTATGGACCAATTTATAATAAAATATAATAAAGTCAAATTGTCCCATAAATAATGCAGTTTAGGGACTTATTTGCAATAAAAATAATTTTAGGGACCAAATTATAATATAATATAATAAAGTCAAATTTTTTCATAAATTCAAAGTTTAGGGACTTATTTGCAATAAAAGTAAGTTTAGGGACCAATTTATAATAAATTATAATAAAGTCAAATTTTTCCATAAATTCAAAGTTTAGGGACTTATTTGCAATAAAATAAGTTTAGGGACCAATTTATATAATATAATAAAGTCAAATTTTTTTATTAATTCAAAGTTTAGGGACTTATTTGAAATTACTGTAAGTTTAGGGACCAATTTATAATAAAATATAATGAAGCCAAATTTCCCATAAATGCAAAATTTAGGGACTTATTTGCAATTTTACAAGAAGTTTAGGGACCAATTTATAATAAAATATAATAAAGTCAAATTTTCCCATAAATTCAAAGTTTAGGGACTTATTTGAAATTAAAGTAAGTTTAGGGACCAATTTATAATAAAATATAATAAAGTCATTTTTCCATAAATTCAAAGTTTAGGGAATTATTTGCAATTAAATAAGTTTTGGGACCAATTTATAATAAAATATAATAAAGTCAAATTTTTCCATAAATTCAAATTTTAGGGACTTATTTGCAATTTTACAGTAAGTTTAGGGACCAATTTATAATAAAATATAATAAAGTCAAATTTTCTCATAAATTCAAAGTTTAGGGACTTATTTGAAATTAAAGTAAGTTTAGGGACCAATTTATAATAAAATATAATAAAGTCAAATTTTCTCATAAATTTAAAGTTTAGGGACTTATTTGAAATTAAAGTAAGTCTAGGGACCAATTAATTAAATATAATAAAGTCAAATTTTTTCATAAATTCAAAGTTTAGGGACTTATTTGCAATTTTACAGTAGTTTAGGGACTAATTTGAAATAAAATATAATTAATTCAAAATTATCCATAATTTTAAAGTTTAGGGACTTATTTGCAATAAAATATGTTTAGGGACCAAATTGAAATAAAATATAATACATACAAATTTTCACATACATTTAAAGCTAGTGTGGCTGACGTGATATTCGTAATTATGTCATGCGTTAGTATGGCTGACGTGATGTCGCACGGAGGTGATGGTGCAGGAGATCCTCCACAGCAGCCATCTCACTGGCTCCCTTCAGCATGCGAGTCTGGTAAGACGTTTCTTTCAAATTGTAATTATTTATTATTTTATACATGTCGTTGAAGAAAATCGTATGATCAATACATTTTTCAATTTTTTCATTTTCAAAGACCCCGCCAAAGCGACGGGTATATCTCGAGGCATCAATCTCGAGATGGTTTGGCAGGCGAATGGGAAGATGCCACTTCCTATCGCGTTCGACAATGTCGAACGCACAATGCAGCCGATCGGGAATAATGCGAAGTATTTCACGCGCTTGGTTGGGAACCAAGTGAGATTCACTGTCCCCGTGCTACCCTTCATGGACGAGAGGTTCCAGAGGAGGCGGGCACGCGGTTACGTAGCATTATCGAGATATGAACGTAAATTAGTTTTGTTATTAGTACACTTCATTAATACTTGTTTTACGACTTGTACACTAACATATTCTTTTTTCACTCTTGCAGAGCTACTTCGATCTGTAGGGCGATCGGTCGCCCGACGAGTACCGGCAGTATGTGCCGCAGTAGATCATCTGGCGGCCGATCGTTATCGCGATTACAAACTCAAGGCGCATAATCACTTAAAAGCGCATGGACCGAGCCGACCATACGGCGAGATGTCCGTCGAGGACCCTGTGAATGCATTGACTTCTTCACCATCCTACTTTCGTGGTAAGTATTGTTTATATATTGTTTACTTATATTTTATATACTCTTTTAACTAATACATTTTTGCTAATCAATTATATGTTATACTTTCGGGACCGGTCCTCCAAAAATAAAGCCAATCGGGGTAAGGCTAAATACCCGAGCGCAGTGCGAGGGTCGAAGAGCTTCTACGCCACGCGTTACGATCAGTACAACATATAAATTTTCAATATCATTATAAATATCTTCACTACATTACGTAAAATGTATACTAAATTTCACGTTTAAATTGTCAGAAGCGGGACCCGAGACCCGAAGTGGCCGGGATTATTGATTCGTCCGGACGTTTCACACCTTCCCGGATGGCATTGGGTCAACCCCAGCTATTTGGTGACTATGTGAGAATTTTTAAATTATGTGAATATAATTTTATCTGACATGCATGATATTATTATTTATTATTATTTTTTCACTGAACAGGATAAGCTTGTTGAGTTCAGAGAGACTCAACAGACACAAGTCGCCTCCAATAGCGCGTCATTAGACGAGCGTGCTATTGCAAAGGAGGTTCTCGGAGAACGACGAGGTCACGTCCGTGGGGTTGGTCGGGTTCCGAAGGGCACCTCTCACTCGCTCGATTCGACCACGCATCGCTTGTCCCACAAGGAACTTCCCATCGGTCTCCGCACCCCGAATAATGATGTTCGGTTTGCCATGTACGAGGAGCAGCTACGCCAAATGCAGCGTGAAATTGAGCTTTTAAAAAGTAAAATACCAGCTGCGCCTGCGGATGAGGAGGACGGGGACGGGGACGGGGACGACGGTTTAGAGGGTCTGTAGATTTTTTGAATTTTTTATATATTATTTATATTATTTGGAAACAAAAAAATTTTAAAAAAATTCAAAACGTTTATAGCGGCGACAATGTCGTCGCTATAGGTAATTACATTATTTAAAAGAAATTTTGTAAAAAAAATTCAAAACGTTTATAGCGGCGACAATGTCGTCGCTATAGGTAAATACATTATTTGTATTAGCGACGCCTTTATCGTCGCTGTAATGGATGAACGTATGGCGACGACACAATGGTCTCTATTATTTTGTCTATAGCGACGGTTTTTGCGACGACTATGTCGTCCCTATAAGTCCATTTTCGAGATATGGTCACGACTCTATTGAGATGACATTGTCGTCGCTATAAATACAAATTTATATAGAGACGACGTAGAGTCGTCGCTATAACTCTAGAGACACTAACTTGTTGCGGCGACATATTGCGACGACTTTGTCGTCTCTAAAACCTTAAAGATACGACTTATGAACATTCAGCGACGACAAATGTCGCCGCTATTTCCCTCATTTCTTGTAGTGATAATAACAGTCCTTAAGAATTAAACGCCTACCACTATTGACATAAAAATAAACTACTCTACAGCTCTCACCAAAACTACTGCTCTTGTGCCGATTGTGATAGTAAACAGGCCTTCATTGGGTTTTCTACTCTCCTGAAGCACCTGCATTGACATGCAAACATAATTAGTAGCTCCAGAATCTACAATCCAGGAATATGTAGAATCAACCACCAAACAAGACGCAGTTATGAAAAACTCACCTGCACTCTGCTTCTGTTGAGCTAGTGCTTTGGGACAGTCTTTTTTTCCAGTGACCTTTCTCGCCGCAGCTAAAACACTTGCCTTTCGGCTTTCCATATGTTTTGGTCTTTTTGTTGCTTACTGGCTTCTTGCTAGCTCTCTTCCTTTTCTTTCCGCCTTGCCTTTCGGCTTGGAATTAGATGAGCTACCAATTGCTGCATAAGCATTACCACTTTTGGCCTTCAGACTACTTTCCACATTTTGCAACTCATTCATCAGCTCAATCAATGGCATATCCATCTTGTGTAAGTGATAGTCCACAGTAAACTGTGAAAACATATCAAGTAAAGAGTTCAATACCATATCAACCTGAGTATTTGCATCAATAGTTGCACCCAGATTCTCTACCACATTGAAGTGTCTAATCATGGTTAACATATGGTCCTTCACCGGTGTTTCGGGTTTCATGCGGATGTTCTGTAAGGTACGAATGACTTCGAACCGAGCTCTGCTACTTTTATGTACAAACATGTCCTTGAGACTTTTCATTATGTCATAAGAGGTCTCAAGACTGTCATGCTTCTTCTGTAACACATTTGACATTGATGCCAAAATGTAATAGCGAGCCAACTTGTTTGTAGCTACCCACTTATCATAAGCATCCCTCATGTCCTTGCTTGCAGTCTCAGTTGGTTGCTCAGGTCAATCTTCTTCAAGAGCAAAATCAATTTTCTCAACGGTGAGAATAATCATTAGGTTACGTTTCCAATCCACATAAGTTTTCCTGGTTAGTTGGTTTTGTTTTAGGATAACAGAAAAGGATTGAGAGACATTTTGCTGAAAATAACAAAATTATTGCATATTAAAATTGAGCACGAATTTAACATATGATGCATGATTGCACACGTAGATCCATAAAACTACAATAATGTAACGATTACTTGACCCTTGTGATCCAACAGGCCTCACTATAGAAAAGGTCACCGTGTACACTGATTAAGCTAGGATCCTCCCACCAAACAAATCATATCTGACAATAAATATCTAGATAAATCCAGTATCACTTTATTTGGTCACCAAGGTCATAAACGAGAGCCTCTATAGGAGGTTCGTGGATGATCTTGATTTGAGTGTATAACCTTTGTCTAGATCTCTAGACACTTTATAAAATAATCTCGCCATTTATAGGATGATCTCAAATTATATTCTATCTAGACGATCTTACCAAAAAGAAATCTAATCAAACAATCTGAATCACGCAGCCCCCTATAGGGAGTCTGTTACATTTCCGGCACGAGGCTAACTCATTCTGTTTCTTATGAATTGACAAAAAGAGACCGTGGATTTTTATTTAAATAAATATCCTCTCCCATTCAATATTTTAGAATAATGAATTTTAATTTAAAATAATTACCAACTGTTCACATTAATTAAATTAACATATAGTTTAATTATTACGAATTTTCCTTTCTAGAAAAATTTAATTTAAATTAAATTAATCGAAGGAAAATCAATGTTCCAATGAAATTCATTCTATTTTAAGTATCACGAGCGATGCCAAAATTAATTCTATATGACATGATTTACAGAATAATAATATTTCAAACAAATATTTAAAGCATATATTAGCAATAAATTAACAATTATTTGTGGCTCAAAACAAGACTCAAGAAATAAATTGAAAAAAACTAATTGGATCCAAGCCCAATATTTAATTTAGAACTTCAACCCAAAACTTTGCTTCAATAGCCAAACAATTCCAAAGAACAAAAGATCCAAACAGCAGCCATTTGTGTAACCAAACGGTCCTTATCCAAGCAACCAATCAGCCACTTTTCAAGAAACCAAACAAGAGTTTTCCAAATAATCAAACATGGATCTTCTACTTCTCCAAGTAAATAACCACCAATCCTCCGGAATGCACCATGGCCGAATCCACCCCCAAAAAACGTCAAGAAACTACCAATACTGCCATAGCCACCATGCCCAAGCCGTGAGGGCAGAGCATTCCACCTGATCTGCATTGGAAGTCCAGATCCGGCGATATCGCGCCCAGATTCTCGCAGATCGTGTACTGCTTGCTGCAGATCTATGTGTCGATCCAAGACCAAATCTACGCCCGGATCAAGCGCACCGATCCGCACTTGCACGAGATCACTGGTGCGGCGCCGATCCGTGTAAGCAATCTGATCTCGCGGCAGCTGGATTGATCTGTGCTTGTGCAGATCATCTGGTGTAGCGCCTTCGGTGTGCTAGTGATCTGCATGAATGCAGATCAGTTGGTGGTGATGAGGTGCGCTTCTGCATGATGGTAACAACGCCTGATCTGTGTTCTCGTAGATCATCTGGCGCACTAGATCTGTGATCCGACTGTCTGATTTTTTCTTTTCGTCGGTCTGATCTTGAATCTTCAATATTACAAAAATAACTATTTCCCAATTTAGGGCGCACATTTTGAATCTATTTTGTAATTAAAAGTTAAATCAAGATGGTTGAAGATGGTTGAGTCGTAATCGCCGATCTTGTTACAAACTAGAAATAACAAAATACAATGAACAAGTGGGGCCACAAAATAATTGGATCATAGTTAAAAAATAATATCAATCATCTATCTAATCAACATATGAAAAAAAATCCTAGACATCGCTCGACTAGAACATGCAATTATCAGATCTAGATAATATAACAAACATGTGAATGATCTAGACCGCTCTGATACCACTTGTTGGAAATTGGCACGAGAATTAGTTAGAAAATAAAATTTTTCTTTAATTCAATAAAACCAAGATCTTTGATAGGCGTTCACGTATTTATTATAATTAAAATACTAATAGATTAGTATTATACTTGAAACGATAAACGATATTGATCTAGATCCGATTCACGAACTTGCTGCTTTTGATTCACGAACTTGGTGCTCTCAACGTTCAAGCCTTCTTAATTTAAATCTCCCAAGTCTAGATTACACCGGCGTGTGGGTACCTTTTAATTTAAATCAAAAAATAATTTCTGGATTGATCTGGTTTGAAGCTAAATTTTTTCTCTTTTCATAATTGATCGAAATTAATTTATGTCACAAACAACGTGATATAAATAAGGCAAGCGTTTTGATTGCAAACAACGATAAGAGTCCTGATTGCATCCAAGTTCAATTAGTTTAGGATTGATTTATTACACATGTAATCCCTGAACTTATATCACAATTACAATTAAATCCAAAATTTTTATAGTAACTGTTATCAAGCCCAAAATTTTATAGAGCTACCACAGACTTGATCGGACATATATTTTCCAAGCTCCAATAATTAGATTGCATCTAATCCACCCTAGACCCCTCAATCTAATTATTAGTCTTTTACTTTTTTCACTAAAGGAAAAAGATTGCACTCTCAGAATATATAAAATAACAGAAGCTGTAATACTTTCCTCTGACATACTGTATATATAATTCATCATTGTCTGAGATCCAATAATTAGGTATGGGCATAAATCACTGTTTTGCCCTTCTAATTATTCTCGCTAACATTAAGTTACATTTTCTTCAACGGTCTTGTGAACTAATTCACAGATGTCGAAGTTTAGCCGTCGCTAAACACTGAGCTCAGATTTATAACCGTTCAACAGAAAATACTTAAGTTGTCACTCGACCCATTTTTCAGGACGACAGTTCCTGACACGAATTCGTATTCTCTACTTGACTCATTCTCAAGCTCCCAACTAACCGAGATATTTGATCAACTAAATTGATCTTACCCATTAGTGAATCAAAGAACCATCAAACTAACGAAAAGATATACACAATCCTGTCAAGGAATTTATATAAAATATTCGGTGATCAAGTAGAATTTAATTATTCGCACGGTCATACTATATAATTAAATTCGACATGTGGTCCGTTCAATATACTCCAAGTGTACTAGTGTTACCATTAATTCATTTCTGCGATAAGGACAAATTGCAAACCTAAATGATTAAATAGTCAACACTACAACCTTTCAGTATAAGGCGCCAACCCTTATACATTAGTTGTGAACAATTTTATTGATGAAAATATAAGTTGGGTCACACTATGCTTCTCAATACAAGCATCCAACTTATATTATCACAAGTGATCATTGGCACTTTATTTACATACTCAATACTAAACAAATGCAATAATAGTAAATGAAAAAAAAAACTTTTATTTATCGTAAAATTGTTATTTTATTAGAGCAAAACCTATACTAAATGGGTATGCTACCCAATAATTTTTGTTGTCTTATATAAATAAATAGTGTATTTGAACTCAAATCTTATGTTGTTACTGTCAAAATTATAAAATCTATATTATTTTGTTATATTCAAATACATAATGTATGGTTCTTGACTAGAGGGGACACCATTGTCTTTTGTCCTTCCGTCCCTTATTACATTTATGATTTTGAAATAGCTTGTTATATATGTAATTTTGAAATAACATAAATTGTTACGCTGGAAAAGAGTTTTATGCACGTACGGTTAAAATTCAAGTTTTAAGTCACTAGTTTATCGAAAGAACTGTGCGGGTTTGTAATACATTTGTAGATTAGGATTAATTATTTTTGAAATAACATATAACTTGTTATATTTGTGATTTTGAAATAATATAACTTGTTACATTTGTGATTTTGAAATAATTAATACAACTTGTTACATTTGTTGCATTTGTAATTTTGAAAATAACGTAACTTGTTAAATTTGTTACGTCTGTGATTTTGAAATAATATAACTTGTTATATTTGTAATTTTGAAATAACATAACTTGTTATATTTGTAATTTTGAAATAACACTTGTTACATTTGTAACTTTGAATAATACCTATTTACTTGTTCTCGAAAATTTATTTTTTTATTCAATTTATTTAATAATATGTATGTTTATTAATCTATTTTATTCTTAAATTCTAGCATTGGGACTACTACGTAGATCACAAAAGCTAAACTGTTGGCAGAGGCAAAGCAATGATTCAATCATATGGAGACTAATATAAAAAAAAAAATTAATTTAAAAGTGGATTTTGACAATACGGAAATATTTTTTTTAAAGCAATAAAACTATCTCGTTTAGGGTTGGACTACAATTTCATTAATAGGCTATGGGTATTAGTTTTAAAAATTGAAAGAAATCATATAAAAAACTACGTATTTTTATACGTGATCTATAACAAACTATGCTAATTTTCAATTTTTTATTGACTTCATATATATTGTTATAGTATACATTTTTCAATCGATCCTCAACTCCATATCAGCAATTTAGTGTATGTGCATTCTATCGGGACAAGAATTTCGGTTGTCTCTTTACCGCAATTATTGATGATATTTATTATTTCTACAACTGAATATGTAACATAGTATACAACATATGTTTTTGGGTATACGTTAAAAATTCCCATATAATAAATCTAGGATGGATGTGGGCTGAACTGCTTTGGATAATTAGCAACTGAAGATCCGTAGTGATATACACGTTTATTTCCTTTTGGGTTGAACCAAAAAACGATCCTCCTACACAACACAACATACGTTCATTTATAAATCTGAAATTCCTATTTCTAAAAATCTTTTTCTCCCACGAAAACCCTATCTTTCACATTCTCACAAATCTCTAATTGAAGAGACGCTGCAATTTTCCCATATTTAGCTTCTCCCTCTAGTTGACTTGGCTGCGGATTTGACTGTCTTAAGAACCATGTCGAGTTCCTTTGTATCACGAGGTTTGTATCTCATCTCAAAATCATTGATTATAATTGTAATTAAGAATGATGTTGTACGTGGGATGTAAGAAGCAATCAAAGGTGGGCTGTAATGAGCTTAATTTCTCAAAATTTCATAAGACTTGTATAATTGATAATTGTGAAGGGGGAGATAGTACAGTCACATGTTCTAAGAATTGGTAGAGGGAGAGCAATTTTGGATCTCACAGGAAAAGGGATGATTAGAAACCTGGATATTTGTTTCTTTGCAAAGCTAATTAAAATTTTTTTACCACCTAAAGGGCGAGGAATTAATTTGTTGCTGGTGTTGGTTATTGCTGGGGGAGGAGGGTTTTTAATTAGATAGGAGGCTAATTGTTGATGTTGATACTTTTTGAGTTGCTCTCAATAAGTATCTTTTTATAGGAGGTTCAATAAAAATGACTAGTTGGCATATGTGTTAACAATTGTATATGAGAGGGATGTTACGGAAGAATATAGGTGAGCATTTTGTTAAAAAAGTAGTTTAGTAAGTTAAATGACTTGATTGTTTGAAATTTTAATTCATTTTAAATTTTACTGCCAGAAATTTTTTTCTACTTTGTGCTACCATTATAAATAGATAAGAGAATGTCTTGAGAAGTTTTGTTTTAGCAAGAAGGATTTTTTATGATTAATATAATGCTTGGATCCAGGAAAACGCCTCTTTACCATATACATTTTTCGCCCCTTTATCTCTATCTCTTTAGTGTTTAAGAAAGCATGCCTTGTTCATCTAATTTAGTAACTCCCCGAACAGAAATTATAAATTTCCTATGAATTTACTTACAATTGTATAGCTTGTTGAATTTTATATTATCAAAATTTTATATTATTTATCCAGTTTCGTTGAAACCCTCATACCGCGTGACATCACCGCCACCATGAAAGCATATTTTGATGTCCCATACCCTATATTTTGCTGGTCTATGAGATATATTTTTGGTAATTTTTGTTTATTATAATTGTTAATTTCGATATTCATTATAGGCCTATAATTGATTTTCTTTTTTTTATTAATTTGTAAGGATATATATGTAAGGCAAACTGCGAATACTGCCAATGTGTATGACACGTGGAAGAAGATGGTGAATAATAGATATAAAGATATAGCGAATGATACTCGCAACCAAGCAAAGCCTAAAAGCCAATTTGATATTCATGTCGATTGGAGAGGGCATGTGTAATGCCCTCGATTCTCTCAATCTAGAGGATCGCTTAAAAAATTTTGAATAATATTTGACGATTTCAAATAAATTTTTTCGTGCCCTTGAATAGTTTTAACTATTGCAAAAAATTAACAAAGGTGCAATGAAAATTGAAATAAACTTCTCAAGCCTTAAGGTTTTACCGAACTGTATTGGGTGTCGTCACAAATTATTTGACCATCTAAACGTATTTAAAAAATGGCTTATTTGCACAAATGGTCCCTGACTTTTGCACTTACTGCGGGTTGAGGACCTATCTTTTTATTTTTGACAGTTTAGCCCCTATTTCAAATATTTTTGGCGTCAATGGTCCTTTTCATAAATTTCCATCCAAATCACCGTGAAATTTGTGATATAAATTTTTTATTTAAAAGGGCTTATTTGTACAAATGGTCCCGACTTTTGTAAAGGAAAATTTGCAAAGCAAAAGTCCCTAATCTTTCAAAAAGTGTTGAAAAGTCCCATAACCTTTTAATCCTAACACATATGACCCTAAATTTTTTTGACAATTTTACCCCTAACTTAAATAAATTAAAAATAACTCATAAACCTTTTCAAAAATACAAATAAGTCCTATATCTTTTTATTTTTTACATATTTACACTTAAAATAATAAAAAGTTTGTCATCAAGTCCCAAAACTTTTAATTTTGTTCACCAAAATGATATTTGAAATGTGTTTGATTAAAATCAGATTTTTTAGTAAAAGTTGTTGAAATGTGTGGTTGAAAAGTTGTGAGACTATAAAATGTGTGGTTACAATTAATTGTATACTTTGATTTTAACTTTTTAACAAAATCAAAATTGAAAACAAACGGGCTCTTAGAGTCTTTACAGATTTTGTCCAGTGGTCCATTAATTAACAAAAAAATTATACTCATGATCAAAATTTGACCAATTTAAAATTTTAATTTATTTTTCATACCACTTTTAAAAAAAGGTGGTGGTGGGCTCAAGATTGTGAAGAATTTTTTTAAAATTATTATTTAGTAATTGGTAGAGCTGGTAAATGTGCTAGATGGACTGGCCCAACCTAAAATTAGACGGGTCACATAAAAGATTGGACTGGACTAATCCTGACTCAATTTTATATAAGTTTGGTATTCTTTGGGACAATCCGATCCGATTACAGGCCACATGGCCAATGGGCCACGACCAACTTACATTTTAACTTATTTTTTAAAAATAATTACTTATAATTTTGTAAAAAAACAAAATAAAAGCTCGCTTAGTTTCTATTTGATCAATGTTTGAAGTGTTTGAAGTGTAGGGTAGGAACTTGGACAAAAAATTTATCAAGCCAGTCCGGTTGGCTAGTTGTACCGGGGCTAAATTGACCTAATTTTTATTTGATCAATGTTTTTTGGACCAGCCCAGCCCAGCCAAGCCCAGCCAAGAGACCGATCTATCTAGGCTAGCCCACTGAACTGGCCCATTTTGCCATCGCTAGTAATTGATATGAAAAATAAATTAAAATTTTAAATTGGTCAAATTTTGATCATGGGTATAATTTTTTTGTTCATTAATGGACCACTGGACAAAATCTGTAGAGACTCTAAGAGCCCGTTTGTTTTCAATTTTGATTTTGCTAAAAAGCTAAAGTCAAAGTGATCAATTAATTTTAACAACACATTTTATGGTCTCACAATTTTTCAACCACACATTTCAACAACTTTTACTTAAAAAATCTGATTTTAATCAAACACATTTTAAATGTCATTTTGGTGAACAAAATTAAAATTTTTGGGACTTGATGACAAACTTTTTATTATTTTAAGTGTAAATATGTAAAAAATAAAAAGATATAGGACTTATTTGTATTTTTGAAAAGGTTTATGAGTTATTTTTAATTTATTTAAGTTATGGGTAAAATTGTCAAAAAAAATTGGGGTCATATGTGTTAGGATTAAAAGATTATGGGACTTTTCAACTCTTTTTGAAAAATTAGAGACTTTTGCTGCAAATTTTTCTTTACAAAAGTCAGGGACCATTTGTGCAAATAAGCCCTTTTTAAATAAAAAATTTTCTACCGTCAAATTTCATGGTGATTTGGATGGAAATTCATGAAAATGACCATTGACGCCAAAAACATTTGAAAAAACTGCCAAAAATAAAAAGATAGGTCCTTAGCCCGCAATAAGTACAAAAGTTAGGAACCATTTGTGCAAATAAGCCCTTAAAAAATTATGATACTTGAATTATAAGTACTTTGAACCTTATGCTACAATATATCAAAAAATTAGACGTTAGCCATGTCGTTTGATATGAGAAACACGTAGCTAAAGTTGTTTGAAAAACTGTTTCGGGTACAACTGAGGCTGCCTGGTAAAACGATCATAATAAATTCATACGACGTGATTTTTGTGTGATTCTAATTTATTTTATTAGACAACTTATAAATATACCAAAATCCACTAATTTGATTCAAAAATTCAAAGTACACAAAAAGTTGCGATATTTCAAAGTTAGGGGTACAAAGCTCAAATTTTCAAAGAACACAACTTAACACTTCTTCTCCAAATTTCCAAAATGGAAACTAAATTATAAACTCAGTTTTCCACAACTTTACAATATTACAGAAAAATAACTCGATTACCTCGACGCCAACGTCAACCAATTCAATCATTTTCGGGTGAGAATTTTATATAAAATACTCGGTAACAAATTATACAAACATAGAAATTATACAAGATTAAATGTAACATGCCATTCACTTAAACATACGTAGGACCAACATAATTTCGGTAACTGGCACTACATAAAATTATAAGTGATTACTTCAATCACAATATACATAAGTGACTATCCTTAATCACTATCATCATGTTCCATCTTTAATTATCAAAATGGGTGGCTTGGTAGGTGCAAGCTCGTGCCACGAGCCCTGGCCGGGCCACCTATTTTGAAGACGGACCAAGTCGAGATCGACTTGGGAGCTAAAAAGCACGAGCCAAAATTTTAAACTAGCCAGACAGAGCTTCATGGCTGGGCTCACTGGCCGGCTCGGCCCGACTCGTTGCCAACCCTAGCATTATTGACTCAAAACCTATTCTCGTACTTAGTGAGTGGTGTCATTTGCTCATTCAAAAAAAAATTCTTTTGGATATTGTTAAGTGTAGTTTTACTCTTATCTGAGCAATCAAAAATGGATGGTTGGGAGTGTTCTTAAGTGAAATTTTACTTAATTGTGTGTTGATTTGATTATTTTATGTCCAAATCTGAGTTGACATTGAATTAGATGGGGAAAAAGCAAAATAGGCAAAAAAACAAAAAAAAAAAAGCGTACGAAAACTTGGAATCAGGGACCTACATGTAAGCTCATGCAAGTTGAAGGACCTGGGTTGCAAATAAAAAAGGAGGAAACTGAAGTGAGATAAAATTTAGGGACTAATGTAGAAAGATAGAAGATTTATGTTGCAAATAATCAGGGACTTAATTGCAAAATTGGAGGAAATTTTGGTCCATGTGATCGCAATGTTCATATTGGACAAATCAGTAGCCCACCATCCAACCCTTGCGATCGCAACTAATTACCTCTACGACCATAAGGGCATTTCGTGACCAAAGTATTTGCTTTCCTTATTTTAATCAAACTCTATTATGATTTTCTTTTGAGACGTGACTTCTATACAAAATTAGGGCTCTTTTGAGACTTATAAATAAAGATGATTATTCAAACAAGATGAAAAAAAATCATATACAAAAATTGAGAGAGATGAGAGAGAAAATTTACATCAAGCAAGATAGGGTTTCAAGCTTTGCATGAACCATAGATTTTTGGTGCACGATCTTCATCTAATTCTTGTTTTTCTTCTAAACTAGAATATATGTATTATATTCTCCTCTTTTGTCTTTATTCTTTTATGATATGTAACTAAACAATGGTTGAAAAAAACGATGTGACATAGTTTTAATTCTTCAAATTCAATTATTAAGTTTTGTATATGTGTTTTAATGCTTAAAATAATTAGCCACTATTTCATTAAAGTGTAGATTTTAACAAGCCGATAAGTGAGTTATTATTGTAGACCACGTAGTAAAATTCAGCAAATTGGATAAAAGGCAGATATACGCTTTTGTTATTGTTCTGGTCTTAAATTGAATTTCTTATGAGATTTAATGCATCTAGTTATAGCTTATTCTGACTTCATATAGAGATATAGTAAGTTGATTTAATTATATATTACTAATTTGAACTAGAGAGAGGTAAATTAAGTTAAATCCGTGAATTCAACAGAGTACGACGATATGAAGAAAACTTGAGAAAAGATATTAAAGATGATAATTATAGTAGAATCGTGAGTCTCGACGCTTTAACCATTATATTTGATTATTTGTTAATATTTGTGTTCACATACGTTATTACATTGTTTTATAAATGGTGTATTTGATTTTGATTAAAATCAAATTTTTTGTAACAGTTAATAAAAGTTGATTAAATGTGTAGTTGAAAAGTTGTAAGAAAAGTCCACGAAATGAGTGGTTAAAATTAATTGTTGACTTTGACTTTAGCTTTTTAACAAAATTTTAAGTAAAATCAACCAAGCTCTAAATTAAATGTTGTATGTTAATAGTTAAAGAATTACGATCTATCGCGGGTGGGCGGGTAGATGTTGCCACATCATCGACTTGTCGACAAGTGAATTGATGTAAAAATTGCTTTTACATCATCACCCACTCGCCGACAAGTCGAGATGTGGGCAACATCTACTGCCCACCTGGGGGCAATAGATCGGTCCTCATAGTTAAAATATACTTATTTAGTATTGTTTTCAATAGATTAGCATTAAGATTAATTGAGCTGATATATAAATAAAATAATCTTCATTGAAACGATAATCCAAACTCATTATGCTACAAACGGGACAGCCTACAATCGTTCTTCCAATTGACCAGATGACATCATTTCATCGATTCTTCTTTGTCATAGAAATTAGATGCCTAATTCCACTTTTCAATGAGGTTTACTCCCACTCCATGTAACTACTGTAGTGGTCCACTTGCCCAAATGTCCAAAAAATATACAACGAGGTTTAGTAGACATATTTTTTCTTTTGGCTTATTTTGTTTTTGTTTTTGTTTTTATTTTCTTCTGTCTCCCTATCTACGGGCGGGGACAAGAGAAAGGAGAGGGCTATCAAGAGGGTGTGGCGTGGGTATTAAATAGAGTAAAGAATATATAATGGATTATGTATACATGTTTGTCTAATTGTCTTTATATCGGTTTTGGGAGAATGTATTAATGTATTAATATATTATGTATACATATTGCTTGGTTGAAATTTTCGTTCTCTTACGCAAATTTTTTATCTTCATTTCGTTTTGGTTGAAAAGTTCATCACTGTCTTCGAAAATTCTGAACTTCTCCAAAAGTTTCGGTCCAGATCTTCGGCCCAAAACGTTACAAACCTTACATTTAAGATATATATAAAACATACCATGGGTTAGCTTACCTTCCTCAGACAGAGAAATTTAAATCAAACCGAAGTTTTTGATAAGAAAAATAAAAGCCCCAGATTCACTATGTATATAGGTACTTTGGTTTGTAAGTAGGCCCATTCGATAAAATACTACTTTAGGTCCACCTCGAAAAAGTAAGATAACCCGAAAATATGGTTTGAGACAAATGGGTCAGCCTAAAACCTCTGAAAGTCTATCCTCAAACGATTTAGCTATATGGTGATAGACTTGACTAAGTGTATGGATGATGCTTATCACAAAACAATCAGAATACAACAGATTATATCTCCACCTAACCGAAAATTATCGGAGGAACACTACCCACCTTGCCTAGACGGTTGTGATATTGCTCTTATAAATACTACAATCTATCAGAGTCAAATGTACGGTCACTTGAAAACATTCATCTTTAACTATTCACTTCCCGCCTTGCATTCTTATTCATCTCTATAAGTTTATTGACCTGACTGTCAGAGATTTTTTGGCCGACACCATTCCGGCGTCTTCTTGAGATTCTTTAATGATTTTTCTTTTGTGATCTACTTTTTTAGTTGCACAGGATTGCTGGTGACTCAAATCAGTCCGATCTTATTAATTGTAGAATCTGTCGTTTACAACCACCATGGTAATGAATGTGGAATTTTCGATTAGGAGCAGTAACCAATCAACCCCTTGTGATGAGTTTATGATTTTAGACAACAAGTGATATATATTTAACCTTTTGTTGAGCATGAATTATGGGTAAAAATGAAGAAGAAATAAAATTTAGGAATATATATTGAGGGTTTTTGCCGTAAGAATAGGTGATGAAATATATGATTTGAATAATTTGAACATAAATCTTTAGACGATTGATGAATATTAGGATTCGAAGACATCGATCAACAAAACAAGATTTTCCGATGACAGCCTGACTTCCTGAAATACTGTGATGAGTGCTTTAAATCGGCTTATTGTTGTTTTCTTTACAATAAAGTTAAATTTTATTGCTTAAGTCCCATAATTTTAGGTGTTTTCAGATTTTGTTCCGTAAATTAGTGGGTTTAATATGGAAATCTATAAAAGCTACAAAAATAAATTAAAAGACAACATAATATTAAGTTCAATTATTTCAAATTGTCGACAGTATTTATCAATACTAATTTGGACAACAGTAAAATTCAATTTACTTTAAAAAATTGGTATTGCCTCTAATTTTCTTCTATAATTTTTCCAATAATTACAATTTAACGTTTTTATTTCAATTGAAGGCCCAAATTCTGGCCTATTTGTGTAATTAACCCTTACTAATGGAGTTTTGATGCATTTTAATATATTAAACAAAGGGTTTTTTTTTCTTTTCAAAAATAACTACAATAAATAAAATATTTAAAAATACTATTTCTATTTTTTATTTTTATAACAATTGTTGTTACATTTGTTATTTTAATTATAATAAATGTGTTACACTTGTTATTAACAAACATAACAAATGTAACAAGTGTTACAAAAATAAAAAATAGTATTTTTAGAATAAAAAAAGTTAAATAGTATTTTTGAAATTATTTTATATTTTATAGTATATGGTGAAATTATCACATTAAACAATGAATTAGTAGACTCACTACTATCTAGACTGGTAATTATCTAAACTCGTGATAAATAACATTACTAAAAAATTAAAATGTGCAGATAATAAAACTACTTTTTTGTATTGTCTAATGATGAGTTACATTTATTTACAAATTACAATTATGTTGGCGGTTGTATTCTTAAATTCCACTCTTAATAAAAGATTAAATCAAGTAGAACTTGTTTAGAATGGCGTAGAATTGACTTCAAACAAGCAGATAATAAATAAAACTATATTTTTGTATTGTCTAATGATGAGTTACATTGTCTTATTAATAAATTACAATTACGGTTAAATCCCACTCTTTATAAAAATTTAAATAAGGTAGAACTTGTTTAGAACAGCATAGAATTGACTTCAAACAGTTGACATTTTGATTCTCTATTATCAATTCCTGAAACTTGAAGTGAAAGTTTTTTAGCTGACTTTTAGCATTTTCTTACCGTCTTTTGTAATCATATGACATAACTGCAAGAAACGATAAGATACAATGAAACGGTCAACCAACGTAACTGCAAATGGATTATTTTTTTTTATATTTTTGGTTAAGGAGAAAGAAGGCGAAACCCTCTACCGTGTCGAGAGGCCCCTTGACTAAGTAGGTTGTAAATCGAGAGATGTGCATGAGTGGCGAGGGACACGAGGAGAGAGCCAACAGAGCAACCCCGGGACAGACCCCACACAATATTTCAATGAAAATCGCTCACACGCGCGACACTACAAGAAATATGACATTCAACCACCATACAAATGGTCGTAAAATATACATTTTTGGTCGTTGAATGTATTCAACGACCAAAATTAGTTGGTCGTTCGTTGGTTGGCAAAGAGGTGTTGGCGAATGTATTCAACGACTACGAGCGTTTGGTGGATTACGCATGTCTTGCATTTCAAAGAACTAAATAAATAGTCGTACAAGGTTTGTATTGACAACCGATTCTTTTTATCACAACCAATTATTTGGTTGTTGTATCAAATATTTTAGTTGTTAAAATAAAATAAAAGCAACTAAATTTTAGTTGTCTTTCATTTCAACAACAAAATAAATAGTCGTTAATATTTAATAGTGACAACCGATTTTCATTTCCCAACCACCTATTTGGTTGTTGTATCAAATATTTTTGTTGTTAAAATACAATAAAAACAACCAAATTTTAGTTGCCTTTCATTTCAACAACGGAATAAATGGTCGTTAATATTTGATAATGACAACCGATTTTTATTTCAACAACTATTTGAATTTGTCGTTGTATTAATTAGTTTTGTCGTTAAATTACAATGAAAGCAACCCAAGTTTAGTTGCCTTTCATTTCAACAACAAAAGAAATGGTCGTTAATATTTATATTGAAAACCAATTTTCATTTCAACAAATGTTTGATTTGTCGTTATATTAATCATTTTGGTCGATAAATGAACATTGAAGCAACAAGAATTTAGTTGCCTTTCTTTTTAACAACAAAAGAAGTGGATGTAAAAAGTTTATATTAACAACCGAACTATTAAAATAACGAGAAATATGCTTGACAACAATAATATTTATGGCTTCACAACTTTTACACATTCACATCATACTAAAAGAAAATCTTACATACAACCATAAATAATTATAAGAAGTGAAGGAAATAAATAACATTAACAAAAACTAAAATTTTCATTGGCCTTCAATCAATTAAAATATCACAATATCAACTACAATTAAACATCAATATCAAATGTTATGACTTAAACAAAAGATTACACCCAATTTAACCATTGGTGTTCTCAATTATAAAACAAGAAATGTAGAGTTCTGAGACTATTGTCTCGATTGAAGAAAAATATATATCTATTACCACCGTTACCAAAAATAAAGTCAAAACTCATTGATTATCACCATTTGAACTATTAGATGGAGACACATCGATTGAATAGGCCGCAGAAAAAACTCTTGAGAATGTGATTTAAGAATGTCTCGCATGATTTCAAGCGAGAACGAAGATCTTGAACCTCATTTTGTAAAGCAACATTTTCTACACAAGTACCACAATTTTCCAATCTTGTCTTCTTTGGATTTTTACGTTAATCAACGTAACAAATATATATTTAATAACAAAATGAAAAATTAAATTACACATAATTAAAAAATATAGGTATAATCACGTCAATCCTATCCAATGATATTGCAACCAAAAAGATGATTTATAAATAATTATATCCTCAAATCAATATATAAATAAATAATTATTTAAACGGCAAAAACTAAGACTTAACTTTGTCCAAAACAATTTTCTTGAACCTAATACTCTATATTTTAATTGAATAGAGAACACAAATAGGAGAAATGTGGAGAAAAAGATTTTGTAATCATTCAATACAAGAATAGGAGAAAAATAAATTATTTGAAGAGTAATTCAAACAAAAATATGAAAAAAAAAAAGAAAGAAAGAAAGTAATCATTTAATACAAGAATTCTTACCTGACTTGAACAGCGAATACAAGTTCCAAATGGTTGTCAACAGCAATTGAAGAGTATGAGAAAACTATGAAGTCGATTTTTCTTATTTTAGGGCAAAGGAAAATAATGAGATTTGTGAACTTAGGTTTTCTAAATGTAATATGGAAAGATTTTGTAGTATTGGAGATTGTGAAATTATCATACAAATTGATGATTGTGCTCAATTTGGGTTGCACGAATTTGGAATTGTATAAAGATTTTATACTTATATATGTATGAATGTGTGTTTATATATATAAACACATACAACTGAGTAGCTAACCATATATATACACACACGACAATATAACCATATATATCACACGGTGCGACCATATATATATATATATATATATATATATATATATATATATATATATTCTACAAACTATACTAAATTTGCTCATTAATTATAATAAAATTAGATTTAGACTACGAGTATGTTACATATAAGATTAACAACCAATACTTTGGTCATTACAATATATCTCTAACTAATTCAAAATTCGATTGTATACGATTCATTGTCAACAACTAAGTATATCATTTAGTTGTTGAAAACCATTTTAACGACCAAGTTTATTGGTCGTGAATAATATTTTAACGACCATCTAATATGGTTGAGAAATATTCTTTCTAACGATCATATAATAGTGGTTGTATTTTTTTTATCAATTTTACGACTAAAATAAGATAGTCGTTAACTTATTCTAACTACAACCAATTATTCCGTCGTCAAATATATTGTTTAGTCGTTGATTGTTTTGGCGGGTTTCAAAGTTTTGGCGCTACATATACAATGACTGGCTTTAAATTGGTCGTAGAAAATTAAACATTTACAACTAATGTCGTGGTTGTTAGAGCTCATCTCTAACTTACTCAATATGCAATTGTTTGTGACACACTATTTACGACTAAAGATTTATTTTGGTCGTTGATAAACATTTGTAACGACCATATTTCTTTGGTCGTCAAAATATTAGTTGCTAATTCTCATTTTGGCCACTAGGAATAGCAACTAATACTTTGGTCGTTACAACATATTTCTAGTTAACTCAAAATTTGATTGTATACAATTCATTGTCAACAATCAAGCATATCATTTAGTTGTTGCAAACGGTTTTTTATGACCAAGTTTATTGGTCGTGAATAATATTTTTAACGACTATCTAATATGGTTGACAAATATTTCTTGTAACGACCATCTAATATTGGTTGTAAATTTTATCAATTTTAACGACTGAAATAAGATGGTCGTTAACTTATTTTAAATACAACCAATTATTCGGTTGTCAAAAATATTGTTTTAGTCGTTGCTTGTTTTGGCGGGTTTCAAAGTTTTGGCGCCACACATACAACGACCAGCCTTACTTCGGTCGTAGAACATAAAAGATTTACAACTAATGTCGTGGTTGTTAAAGCTCATCTCCAACTAGCCCAAAATATAACAGTTTTCAATACACTATTTACGACTAAATATTTATTATAGTCGTTGATAAACATTTGTAACGACCATATTTATTTGGTCGTTATAAAAATAGTTGTTAATTCTCATTTTTCTTGTAGTGCGGGAATCGAACCTGCGTTGCCGGAGGATTTCTTCCCCACATCACCTCAAATCTTACCAACTCGCCTATACCTCTGAGAGCTGCAAATAGATTATTACTATTATAATATTGTTTGTTTATGCATTCAAAGTTTGTATCTAGCTTGGTCAAAGTCATAATCTCTCAACTAAATTTTTTATTATGTTTAATCCAACGATCCTCTACACATACAATTTTCTCTTGAAAATCTTCAAACCACGTATACAAAAGAGAAGAAAAACACGTCAATTTATAAATAACATATGACTAAAAAAATTTCCAAGTTTTGATTGTCAATATGTTCAAAATTTGAAAATTTGTTCAATTGTGAACACCAAATATAATATAATATAATATCACTTGTTTTCTCCCAAGTTAAAAGGCACAGTCAATTAAAATTAGAAATCTCATAATAGTAAAAAATAATTCCTATTTGCAATTGAGGTCCTTTTAACTTTTGACAATTTTAAGGTAAAATTCAAGCACCACATGCATTGGCTACGCATGCGTTCAATTTATGGTGGCATTCTACTCCGAGTTTGAATAATGTGGATATGCAATCCATCCCCTCGCCAGAGACTTCGCAATTAGTATATATAGAATAATCTGGAATATTATGATTTCTCCATGAAAGGAAATTTAAAAACCAAATTTTCAGACAAATTAACTATGGGAATATCTATGTATATATTTTATTATTTTATATCTTGCTTTCTAACTTATCAGACGGATAGAAAGAAGAGAAGTGCTAAGTTAGAATCTATTTTGATACTTTGTATAGTCGTTTTTTATCTATATATTTTTTACATTTTCGATCAAAAAAGAAGAAGAGAGGTCAATTAGAGTATAACCCATTTATATGACTTTGAAATATTATGATTTCTCCGTTAAAAGAAAATTCACCAAACCAAAGTAATATGACATATTTTTTAGAGATTACTCTCTAACTTGTCACGCGGATCAAAAGAATGGAGACTCCAAGCAATTCACATATACACGGTTTCAAAAGCAGAATTCTTCTTCATGACACTATAAATAGAGCATCTTAAATGCCATGCAAAACACAAATTACTCAGCCTTGATTATATGATGAAGACTTCAAGCAATTCTTCCCTTTTATTCATTCTTCTTCTTGTCATATTTTCATGTTCATGGGCAGTTTCTTCTCATGAACACGATTACTTTCTACAATGCATGTCCCTTCAATCTAACAATCATTCCTCTATCTCCAATATCGTTTATACACCAAAAAACAGTTCATACTTATCCATTCTGAATTTCTCCATACAAAACCTTCGATTTGAGTCAGTAACGACACCTAAACCATTAGTTATTATTACCCCTGTTCATGAATCCCAAATTCAGCCTGTCATATATTGCGCCAAAAAAAATGGCATGCAAATACGGGTTCGAAGTGGTGGTCATGACTATGAAGGACTTTCTTACACATCACAAGTCCCATTTGTCATCATTGATCTTGTCAATCTACGGGAAATAAAAGTTGATGTTGACAAGAAAACTGCATGGATTCAAGCTGGCGCACGACTTGGCGAACTTTATTATAGAATTGCAGAGAAAAGTCGAACTCTAGGGTTTCCTGGGGGTGTTTGCCCAACTGTTGGTGCTGGCGGACATATCAGTGGAGGAGGGTATGGAACATTGATAAGAAAATATGGGTTAGCCGCTGATCATGTAATTGATGCACGCATCATTGACGTGAATGGAAGAATTCTCGACAGAAGTTCCATGGGTGAAGATCTCTTCTGGGCCATTAGAGGAGGCGGAGGTGCCAGTTTTGTAGTCATTCTTGCTTGGAAACTAGAATTGGTGGACGTTCCAGAAAAGGTCACCGTATTCACAATTGCTAAGACTCTAGAACAGAATGCAACAAATATTGTTCACCGGTGGCAATACATAGCAAACAAATTAGATGAAGACTTAGCCGTTAGAGTCTTTATAAGTAGAGTGAATTCAAGCCAAGATGGCAAGAGAACTATTCAGGCTTTATTTCAATCATTGTTTCTTGGTGGTGTCGACAGATTGCTTCCAATGATGCAACAAAGCTTCCCCGAGTTGGGTTTGCAAAGAGAAGATTGCACAGAAATGAGCTGGATAGAATCAGTCCTATACATCTACGAGCTTCCTGTAGGATCACTTGAGCTTTTGCTAAATAGGACACAGGCAAATGTACAACATTTCAAAGCAAAAGTAGACTACGTTCAGAAACCGATTTCTAAGAATGGGCTTGAAGGGATATGGAAACGGTTTTTTGAAGTGGAAGCCGATGAAGCTCAGATGTTGTTTGTTCCATATGGAGGAAGAATGGATGAAGTTTCAGAATCTGCCATTCCCTTTCCACACAGAGCTGGTAATTTGTACCACATCCTTTACATAGTGTATTGGGATGAAGAGGATGCATCAGAAAGGTATATAAATTGGATTAGAAGACTTTATAGTTACATGGCTCCTTATGTTTCCAAGTTTCCTAGGGCTGCATACATCAACTACAGAGATCTTGATATAGGAGTCAATGACAAGGGCCATACAAGCTACGCACAAGCAAGTATTTGGGGACGAAAATATTTTCATAATAATTTCAACAGGTTGGTTCAAGTGAAAACCAAGATTGATCCTGACAATTTCTTCAAAAATGAACAAAGTATTCCATCTCTTTACTCGAGGTGGGCTAAGAATGGAAAGTAGAAGTCACGAGGAAAAATTCTTAACTTTATTCTATTCCTATACGAATAAGTTGCATATGGGTTGACTTTTTCTATTGTGATTTTAGGTCAAATTTTAATTAACTTGCAAGTGTACGAATCATTGGAATATAGAAAAGTAGTAGCGAGGTCGATCCCACAGATACTGCTATGAGAAAGGTCTAATTTAATCCAAACTAACTATTATTCTATGCTAGTTGAGTCGAAAAGAGTTTGGTTCAAATAATTTAATTTAAAGACTAATGAAATATGCAAAAAACAATTAAGTTGAAGAATCAAGTTGTGTAAAATACCAAGGTTTCTGAATTCACCATTGTTTAACTTAGCAATTATCTAATTATCGATTAATTCTAAAAAACACACGACAACACGAAATCAATCTATTGTCGTCCCGAAAAATTTATCAATTAAGTCCAGAAGAAAAAAATCAAATATAGGCTCCCCTTAAACTTCAAACATAAATTACGTAAGTGTTTTTCGTATCAAGTCCCATTGAAAGAAAACAAAGAATCAAAAATTTTCTAAGCATTCTATGTATCCCAATTCGAATAAAAGATGACGAAAAATCAAAAGAAATTAATAAAACATGTTTAAGCACCAAGCACAAATTAATTAAATCAATTTCTAACAATAAAAAATACATGATATTTAAGATGAAAGTAATTTTATCTAATTAATTCAATAAGAACAAACCATGAACGTTAAAGCTTTAAAACCGAATTAAACGAATAACAACATAGTCACTTTGCTAAAACAAGGTTTCATCGTCTACCTTGGCTAAAGAAAATTAGAAGAACATAATTAAATTAAAAAGACAATAGTTGATAGGACCCGGCATGGATTGAATGAGAAGAAATCTTCAAAAAGAACTCTTGATCGCCAAGGAGTTGTCTTCTCTTGTTTCTTCCGTCTTCTTCCAAGTTCGTCTCCCAAAAAATCCTCCCAATTATGAGTTAATAACTCATATTTATACTACCCTAATTGTGCCCCAAAAAATCCCAAAAGATTACAAAATTCGTGGGGCCAAAAGTTACCTAAATAGATTAGGAATAAAAGAAGGAAATAAAATAAAATACAGAAAATTTGCCTGGGCGATCGCCCAGGTGTAGCAAATTGGTCCATGTAATTGGTTTCAGCTGCTCCCAGCTTATCGCCCAGCTTGACTTTTAAGAGTTCTTGCGCCTTGGTCCTTCTTGTTTCAACAGTCACCAATTTGATCCTTAAACTTTAGGTCTTGATCATTTCAGTCCTCTATCGTTTCATAACATCTCATTTGGTCCTTCAACTTTACATAATCTTCAATTTGGTCCTTCAACTTTCAATTGAGTGCAATTGAGTCTGCATACTTTTGAAATATCTTCTAATTTATTGCTCTTTTCGCCCAAGCTTCTCTACTTCTTCACAAACAAGTCCAAAACCGAAATAAAACAGTAATAAACTAGATTAAGTAGAAAATCAACTATATGACGACATAAATAAATGCCAAAATAAGTGCACAAAACGCACTTATGATTAATTAAAATTTGTTCGTCCCTCGAACAAAAACAAAACAAAAATATAAATTTAAAAATAAGAATATCATAGGAAAACAGTATGTCTTCACTTGATCAAACACCCCACCAACTAAACGGCTTGAGCATCCCTGCGATCCTCTCATCTAGCACCCGGTGTCAGTCGTCGAACAAAAATGGGCAAAAAAGGCAAAATATAAATGATTAAACTAAGTATAAGGGTTTGTAGAGCATTCGACCCGGTTCTACAAGTCATCGTGTCAGACGACATCACAACCCCTCTCAATCCTAGAAGAAGATATTGTCGCCAGTAGTAGTGTATGGTAAATATGGTCCCCAAATTATGAACTCGAGAAATAAAATGAAAGCAAACTACGACGCAAATCACAGCAACTCTCGCCGCACTTACCTCAGATCTACAGTCAGAACAATACACATGCTTTGAAGTTTCTTGATTATCGACGGAGCATTCCGTAACACTCACAACAGGCGCAGAAGCAAGAAGAAGTCATGAATGATGGGGCGCCAACCTTTATAGATTGAGGCGATTTAATCTCCACTGTCCAAATTCCCAACGTTACATCCGAACCGTTGATCAGTGGACGCGTGTTCAGAATAGGGCAACATCCGGAAGCAGAACCTAAGCGTTTATTGAAACAAGGACGCACGCACCTCACGCGCGTTCCCATTGTCTCATCACGTGCCATTAGCATTAAATGCATACACCCTCTCACTTATGATTGCTCGCCACCGGATTGACAACTTTGATTGGCGTAATCACACCAACCACGAACACGTCACCAAATGTCTAATCACTTGAAGCCCTCACCGTCATAAATGTTCGGCTTCGGACTTGGGGGACTAGGCCCGATGAAGTTCAATCTACACTAGATAAGTAATTCAGCGCACGAAGACCACACTCCGTGGAATCCGCTAAACTCGCCTTTAGCAAATTTTTGTCCAAAATTTAAATTTCTTTCCTTCTCTTACTTCCAAAGTCCCACGCCTAATATAAATAATAGGCTTGGATTTAGGAGACTATTGTTACTACCCGATTTTGGTAGAGCCTCTACGTCAATAAAAGCCCAATTCGGGCCCCACTAAAGCCTTATAGGCCCAAATGAGGATCTCCCGAGTGATAAAGTCCCATAGAACCTGCGAAGGCCTTGAGGGCCCGATAAAGGTGCCGTAAAATCTTAGAAGGCCTTGTAGGCCCATTGGGCATCGTAACATCCACGGATCAAGGTATTGCGAAGACCATGAACAATCCTCAATACTCGTGGCCAACCCATAGCACCTCGCCGGGGCTTCGTATCTAATGTAACTAATGGACATTAAGGTATTTTGGAATGACTAGGGGATAATTGAAGGTAAATTGTGTTAGATTGGCATACGGATCCTCAAAAGAAAACCAAATCGCAATCTTCTAAGGACTAGGCAACGTGTTAAATTCGAATAAGGACAATAATTTATGAGATTGCCACGATAACTAATCATCCCTATCCCATTAGGAAGGATAATCTAATTAGATATCTAATTGATTATTTCCCAAGTCAATTAGAACTCTTGTGCTATAAATACAACGTCTCTGGTTATTCTAAAGCACGCTCTCTTCACACGAGAATTTCACCCAAACTCGCTCAAATCTCTACCGCTTGTCCCTCCCACACCCAATTACTTTCGCCTCCCGTGTATTATTCTTAATATCGGTAGTTGACTTGATCGTCGGAGTACTAACGATCGTCGGACCCTTTTCTCTAGAAATTTTGGTGTCTAACGATTGTCCGAGTGTGCAAGTAACATATAAGTTAAGCGAGGCGATGTGTTGGAGATCTGTTGACACATGGACGGTGCAGTGTGTTACGGCGTCAACACAAATTAGGAACTGAATCTTGAATCAAAAATTAAAAATATCGTATTTACATCATAATTGCAACAACGAGAAAATTAGTAGATATTAAATTTCTTACCATATGCCTCAAGTTCGAAAATAAAACAACACTTTTAGAAAGATATTAAACAACAACACAAAAATTTTCACTTATCTAATGCTCGACCTTTTGTGAGTGTGTGAATAGCAAAAAATTGAACTAATGGGATGTTCTTCTTCTCACTTATTGGAAGTGGCTCAATTTTTTGTCTCCATTTAGTTGAATCCACGACAGGTGCTGACTCAAGCAAATTATTTACTTCATTTATAGCACTATCATCATCAAAATATGAATCAAAATGAGTTAAGCACATATTTAAGGCATCATCACAATTAGTATAAACAAAAAAATTATCATCTAATGCTTCTATCATGTCAACATCAGTGACATCCTCATTATCATGTGGTTGCTTGTTGACATTAAAAACATTCAACTCTATTGTCATGTTGCCAAAAGATAGCTGCATCACTCTATTCCTGCAATCAATAATAGCATTAGATGTTGCTAGAAAGGACGATCAAAAATTACGAGAATATGTTTTGTAGAGTCTCATACTGGTTGAGTATCAAGTACAATAAAATCAACAGAAAAATAAAACTTGTCAACCTGTATCAAAACATCCTCTACAATTCCACGGGGTACTTTCACAGATCTATCAGCAAGTTGTAAAATCACAGATGTTGGTTTTAACTCGCCTAGCCCAAGTTGCATGTACACAGAGTAAGGAAGGAGATTAACACTAGCTCATAAATCTAGCAAAGCCTTTTCAATTTTATGGTTTCCTATGATGCATGGGATAGTAGGACAACCTGGATCTTTAAATTTTGGAGGGTGTTGCTTTGAATTATAGAGCTAACCTGTTCAGTTAAAAATGCCTTTTTGCGTACATGTAATTGTCTTTTTTCACTACAACAAAGAGGGTCTATAGCGGCGACATCTATTGCGATGACACAAAGTCGTCTCTATTGATTCCACATAGTAGAGACGACTAAGAAATGTTGTCGCAATACAAACAAAACTTATGGCGACGACATATGTCGTCGCTATAGAACATATATCGTCGCTGTTACGTAGACCCTATAACGACGTCTTTCCATGTCGTCGCCACTAAGATTCGGAAAGGACGGGAACAAATGGCGGCATTTTGATGCATAAATAGCGACAACATATGTCGTCCCAATTGAGTTGTGGATGATGTTGTAAGTCACGTGAATCATGAATATTCTCGTAAAGTGTGATGAGGTCTATAGCGACGACATATGTCGTCGCTATATACCAACATCATTTTAAGCGGGAAAATTGGTGCCCAATTGTTATATATAGCGACGACATATGTCGTCGCTATACCTATGTTGATCAAATTTGCAGGCACGTGACTTATTAATTTCCTCGTAAAATGGGAATGATCATTTAGCGACGACATTTAGATATAGCGACGACAATGTCGTTGCTATAGACACTTCTTTATCTTCTTCCCATCTCCGCATTTCTGTATTGCAGACTACACACGAAATAATTTCTTCTCCATCTCCGCATCTCCTCGGTCATTTGCATTTCTATTGTTTTCCTTCATAATCATCTTCTTTATAGTTCATTTCTTCATCTCCATTTATTATCAAGATCTTGTATTTGTAAGAATATAGTATTTTTCAAGTATGGATATTGATAAAAGTTGGACAACAATTAGAAATCGCACAAAATCTATGATTTTCGTAGCGGTTTGCAAGCATTTATAAACATGGCGAGGCCATACGTTAACGACAGAGGAATGATTAAATGTCCGTGCAAAAATGTTTAAACGGTCTCACACATCCATTGGAAATTGTCGAGGCTCACATATTTCGTAATGGTTTTTGCGGAGAGTTATGTCACCTAGATATATCATGGCGAGATCGATGTTCGTGATCGCGAATGTGTATAGAGCGAGAATGAGCGAGATGGTGTGGAAGATGAGATGATGGATTAATAGACGGCGTAGTTGGTGATGAGCATGTAAGCACAAGCACCGATGGTTACTATGACGAACTGTTTCAGGCTCTCCATTTAGAACTGTACTCGGGAATATCATCATTTTCATCCCTAAATTTTTTAGTCAAGTTGATGCATATTAAAGTTATGAACAAATGGACAAAAAAGTCATCGATGATCTTTTGAAATTGCTTTGAAGTTAGCATTCCCAAACATCAACACGGTTGACTCTCACCACTGAAGTTAAGAAGGCGATGACGAAGCTTGGTTTGGGTTACAAATCCATTCATGCTCGCAAGAACGACTATGCATTGTTTTGGGGTGAACATCTTCGATAAACAAACTTGCCCGATTTGCCAAGAAAGTCGTTGGGTGCACACTTCTCGAAAAGTGAACGGGAAGAATGTTACGCATAAGGTGTTGCAATATTTTCCTTTATTTGAGACTAAAAGCGTATGTTCGCGACGAAGGATATCTTGCAAAACTTATGAGGTGGCACAAGATAGGAAGGTCTAGGGGACGATGATGAAATGCGACATCCCGTTGATGGAAAGGCATGGCGGGATTTTGACATGAAACATCCAATGTTTGCAAGTGAGATCAGGAATGTTAGGTTAGGTTTGGCCACAGACGGATTCAATCCATTCGGTGACATGAGTCGTAAATGACAAAGATGTGGCCGAGAGTTGTAACAGTTTACAACTTGCCACCATGGTTATGCATGAAGCCCAAATACCTCATGCTTACTCTGTTGATACCTGGTCCTAAAGCACCGGGTAAGGACATTGATATATTTTTACGACCATTAGTAGACGAGTTGAGGGCCGATGGGATTGACACGGGAGACGGTGGAACCAACAGCAAGTCGGTATTCAGACTGCGTGCAGCTTTGTTGTGGACTGTTAACAATTTTCCAGCGTGAAGTAGTTTGTCCGGTTGGAGTGGTCAGGGGTACAAGGCATGTCCGACGTGCAACGAGGATACTCCTTCGATCCGTGTGATAGGTAAGACAACTTATGTGGGTCATCGTCGGTTCTTGCCATCCGGCATCATTTTGAGCAATTTAGACTTGATGGGAGGGCGGATGGCGACCACCTCGCGTCGGTTAACGCCTACAGACATTTTAGCACAGTTAAGTCGTGTTAGATATAGAAGTCCGTGAAAGCACCCAAATTACGGTGGCACTACAATTCGGAGAAGTGGTGACGAGCTCAATTGGAGAAAAAAGAGTATTTTCTATGAGTTGCCATATTGGACTTCTACAAAGCTCAAACATAACATCGATGTCATGCACGTAGAGAAGAATGTTTGTGATAGCTTGCTCGGCACAATTATGGACGATCCATTTAAATCAAAAGACACAGTCAATGCGAGGCGTGATCTAATGCAATTATGGATCAAGAGAGAGTTGCACTTGTATCAGAACGGGAATAGATGGATGAAGCCTGCCGCATGTTACACCATGTCGTCTTCAAATCGTAAGAAATTTTGTCAATTTATCCGATCGGTTGAGTTTCCAGATGGCTTCGCTTCTAATCTTCGGAAGAATATTGCTCCAAATGACAGTCGTATTATCGGGTTGAAGTCACATGATTGCCATATTATCATGCAACGTTATTACCAGTCGGATGTCGGGCGTTCTTGAATAAAACAATTTTCACGGTAATTATTGAACTGTGCACGTTCTTCAGAAAGCTTTGTGCAAGAACACTAAAGGTTAGGGACATGATAGCATCCCACGATCACCTTGTACTCATTCTCTATAAGTTGGAAAGGATATTTCTGCCAGCCTTCTTCGACATCATGATTCACCTCGTAATGCATTTACCAGAAGAGGCAATCCTTGGAGGTCCGGTGCACATGAGATGGATGTATCCATTCGAGCGATACCTGAAAAAATTGAAGGGCTACGTCAGAAATCGAGCTCGGCCCGAGGGATCAATAGCTGAAGGGTATGTTGTGGACGAGGCATTGACCTTTTATTCGAGGTACTTCCAGGACATAGGGACAAGGTTCGTGACCGATGTAAACGAGGATGCTCTTGTTCCACAGACACAACTTTACATTTTTCGATCATGATGTCACCCACTTGGAAAGCAATCACCAACGACGTTTCCTACTAAAGTTCGAAATCAAGCAATTTTTTACGTCCTGAACAACTGTTATGAAGTTGAGCCATTCTTGCAATAAGACGGCGTTAATTCTCGATTATTATTCTTTTATCTCGAATTAACTTTATCATTTGAAACGAACTAATGAACTTTGATCTTCAATACTTTGTTCAGGGAACATAGGCAGGAACTACTAAACAATGGCTGTCCAAACATCGAACTAGTGCACAGAAGAGACTTTCACGGTTGGTTCTACAGAAAGGTAAATGAACATCGACGGAATAAAATTGCAATATTTCTCTAAAATTGCTTTCAATAACTGAGAATAATTCTCGTCATGCAACTATATGCAATGCGCCAAAGCCACAACCATCAAGATTCTCATGAGTTATTTGCGTTGGCCAGTAGATGTTACCAGCAGGTTATTTCATATACGGCTTGTGTTGTCAAAGGAGTTCGGTTCGTGACATATGATCGTGATATTCGAAGAAAAACTCAGAATAGTGGTGTGTCCATCCCAGGGACTGGGGGTGAGATTTACTACGGGCAGCTGCAAGATATACTAGAGCTACAATATGGACCGAAACTTTCAGTCTATCTGTTCCGATGCAAGTGGTTTAGGTGTGATGGGAGACGGATGGTAACTGAGAATAACGTTACCAGTATTGACATCAGTGCAGAGGCATTCAAGGATGATCAGTTCATACTTGCTAGCCAAGCACAACAAGTGTTCTACATTGAAGATCCATTTGGTGGTTCGAACTGGCGAGTAGTACAAATTGTCCATCACAGGAGCACGTGGGACACAGTGGGAGCTAACATCACAGAGATTGACCTGCTCCACAATAACTACTCTTCCGATTTATCTCTAGTCGTTGATCTTGGCAACATAGAGCATGTATCATTGCACTGCGATGATGATGAAGCTGATGAGATCGAAGCATCGGTTATCAGGAGAGCCTCGTCAGATACTGCAGGAGAAACTTCATTTATAAACGACGATGATGTTGAAGACGATACAAATGCAGAATACGAAGATGACGAAACATCAAGTGAAATCAATGAGGACGTCAGTGACGATGATGAGGATCAATCATATCATGATAGTGAATTAGATTGAAATATTATTGTGCATCACTAAATTTGCAATGAAATTACTTTATAAAAACGCATGTTCAAATTGTTGTTACTGTTTTCGGCTTGAATGTTTGTCATTCATACTATCATTGCTATTGGTCAAAATACGAGTTTGGATGGAGTTTCAACATTTGTGTACATAATGTAGGACAAAAAAGTTCTACAATTGTACAAAAACATGATTTAATTTTCCCATTATATCTAACATAGTACAACTTGAAGGACTTATGTTGCAAATAAAATTGAATGAAATTGAAATAAAATAAAAATTAAGAGGACCCAAATGAAAAATGTTTAAAGTTGAATGACCCAAATAAATATGAAATATTAAAAATTATTATTGATAATATTAAATATCAATAAATATGAAATATTAAAAATTAAAAATTAAATATTAAATACTAAAAATTATTATTGATAATATTAAATATCAATAAATATTAAATATTAAATTTTAAATACTAAAAATTATTATTGATAATATTAAATATCAATAATATTAATTATTAAAAATTATTGATAATATTAAATATTAAAATTTTTGATAATATTAAAAAGCGGGAAAATTAATAATTATAAAAATTATTTCAATTAAAAAATCCCCTTCAAATGAGATATCAACATTTAATTTTCTGTATTGTATTGTCAATAGCGACGACATATGTCGTCGCTATTGTCCTGAAAATTGGGCGCCACTTTTTAGGCGCGTGTTCTTAAAAGCTGAAAAAAATGTCATCGCTATAGAGTCTGACCTTTTAATTCACACAGAACCTTCTTCTTTTCCATTTGGTGTTCTTCTTCTTCTTCCACCGCCTTTGCCTGACTGTCGCCGCCGTCGTCTGTCGTCCATCGTCTGCTGGCGTCTTCTCCACTCTCTGCCGTTGTAACCACGTAAGTTCTCTCTCTCCCTCTCTCTCTCACACACACACGTGGATACCATGAAATCCTGTTCAAATTATTTGTTCCATTTGGATATTTTCTTGTTGTTTCGTGTGACGCCGGAGTATGTAGGGAAAACAATGAATAGGGGGAGTTATTTTGCCAAAATTATTATGAATTTGGATATCTTCTTATGTTTGCTCTATTTTCTTATTACGGTATACCATGCCAGCTCCCTGCCATTCTCCAGCCAGGTGTTACAGTTGTTATATCCCCACTTCTTTCCCTCATTCAAGATCAGATTATCACACTAAATCTGAAGTTTGGAATACCGGCAACATTTTTAAATTCTCAACAAACTCCTTCACAAGCAGCAGCTGTACTTCAAGAATTAAGGCAAGTTTCACTTTCTTTTCTATTCATAATGTATTGTAAAATGGATCTTTTACAGTGAATGTGCCAAATAGTTCCCAAAACATAAATTCTACACTTATCTATTTTACAATAATGTTGACTGTGGCTGTGCAATTTTCCTTAGCTTCCACTCTCCCCCTCCAGACAAAATTCTTCTTGCTGTCATATACAATGCAATCCGACTGTGCTTGCTATTTCTTCCAAGAAGCCCCACTGTTGAAGTTTCATGGACGACTACATCCAACATCCAACAATCAAATGTCCAACTTTTAACTTAAAAGAAAAGAGAGGAAATCAAAGTCATACTCACAAAACCTTTCAGTTGATAGTTAACTTAATTATTGACATTTGTAGAACCAAACTTCCAAAGGCAATGTGCTATGAATATGTAGTGATTTTTTTAGGTTGAATATTGAATAACATTGAATAATCCTTGAATAACATTGAATAACATTAGGGATGATGTTTGTTTTAATTTGGATGAAGTTTGATTGAGGATGAAGTTTTTATTTGATTATGGATTGTCACTATATTTATGTTTTTATAGAGAGGACGATGGTTGAATTTGAGGTTGAATGATGTTGAATGTTAGGGACATATTTGACATAATCTTATTTGAAAGTTTAGGGACTTATTTGAAATAAAAATTATTTGAAATAAGTATCTAAATAAAAATTATGAAAGGGACCAATTTGAAAGTTTGGACTTATTTGAAAAAAATTAGTTTTGAAATAAAATTATTTCAAAGTAAATTTAAAGTTTATTTTATTTGAAAAATTAGTTTATGGACCAATTTATAATTAAATATAATAAATTCAAAATTTCCCATAAATTTAAAGTTTAGGGACTTATTTGAAATAAAAAAAGTTTAGGGACCAATTTGAAAATAAATATAATAAATTCAAAATTTTCCATAAATTCAAAGTCTATGGACTTATTTGCAATAAATTAAGTTTAGGGATCAATTTGAAATTAAATATAATAAATTCAATATTTTCCATAAATTCAAAGTTTAGGGACTTATTTGAAATAAAAATTAGTTTAGGGACCAATTTAAAATTAAATATAATAAATTCAAAATTTCCCATAACTTCAAAGTTTAGGGACTTATTTGCAATAAAATAAGTTTAGGGACCAATTTGAAATTAAATATAATAAATCTAAATTTCCCATAAATTCAAAGTTCAGGGACTTATTTGTAATAAAATAAGTTATTGCAAATAAGGTTAGGGACGAATTTGAAATAAAATATAATAACTTCAAAATTTTCCCATAAATTCAAAGTTCAGGGACTTATTTGCAATAAAATAAATTTAGGGATCAATTTGAAATAAAATATTATAAATTCAAAATTTTCCCATAAATTCAAAGTTCGGGGACTTATTTGCAATAAAATAAGTTTAGGGACCAATTTGAAATAAAATATAATAAATTCATAATTTTCGTATAAATTCAAAGTTTAGGGACTTATTTGCAATAAAATAAGTTATTGCAAATAAGTTTAGGGACCAATTTGAAATAAAATATAATAAATTCATAATTTTCTCATAAATTCAAAGTTCGGAGACTTATTTGCAATAAAATAAGTTTAGGGACCAATTTGAAATAAAATATAATAAATTCAAAATTTTCTCATAAATTCAAAGTTCAGGGACTTATTTGTAATAAAATAAGGTTAGGGACCAATTTGAAATAAAATATAATAAATTCAAAATTTTTCCATAAATTCAAAGTTCAGGGACTTATTTGCAACAAAATAAGTTTAGGGACCAATTTGAAATAAAATATAATAAATTCAAAATTTTCCATAAATTCAAAGTTCAGGGACTTATTTGCAATAAATTAAGTTTAGGGACCAATTTAAAATTAAATATAATAATTTCAAAATTTTCCACAAATCAAAGTTTAAGGACTTATTTGCAATAAAATTTTCACATACATTCAAAGTTAGTATGGCTGACGTGATGTTCGCAATTATGTCATGTGTTAGTATGGCTGATGTGATGTCGCACGGAGGTGATGGTGCAGGAGATCCTCCACAGCAGCCATCTCATCGGCTCCCTTCGGCATGCGAGTCTAGTAAAATTTTTCGTTCAAATTGTAATTATTTATTATTTTATACATATTGTTGAAAATCGTATGATCAATACATTTTACAATTTTTTCATTTTCAGCACCTCCGCCAAAGCGACGGGGTATCTCTCGAGGTATCAACCTTGAGACGGTATGGCAGGCTAACGGGAATATGCCACTTCCTATCGCGTTCGACATTGTCGAACGCACAATGCAACCGATCGGGAATAACGCCAAGTATTTCACGCGCTTGGTTGGGAACCAGTGAGATTCACCGTGCCCCGTGCTACCCCTTCATGGACAGAGGTTCCGGAGGAGCAAAATGACACGGTTACGTAAGCATTATCGAGGTATGAATTTAAATTAGTTTTGTTATTAGTACACTTAATAAATACTTGTTTTACGACTTCTCTGAGAACGTATTTTTTTTCACTCTTGCGAGCTACTTGATTTGTAGGGCGATCGGTCGCCCAACGAGTACCGGGCAAGATATGTGCCACGAGAGATCGTCTGGCGGCCGATCGTTAACGCGATTACAAACTCAAGGCACATAATCACTTAAAAGCGCATGGACCGAGCCGACCATACGGCGAGATGTCCGCCGAGGACCCTAGCGAAGTGCATTAACTTTTCACCGGTCCTACTTTTCGTGGTACGTATTGTTTATATATTGTTTACGATATTTTATATACTTTTTAACTAATACATTTTTGCTAATCAATTATATGTTATACCTTCAGGAACGGTCCTCCAAAAATTAAGCCAATCGGGGTAAAGCTAAATATCCGAGCGTTACGATCAGGTACAACAAATAAATTTTCAATATCATTATAAATATCTTCACTACATTACGTAAAAATGTATACTAACTACATTTCACGTTTAAATTGTCGTAGCGGGACTCCGAGACCCAGAAGTAGCCGGGGATTATTGATTCGTTTAGGACGTTTCACACCTTCCGGATGGCATTGGGTCAACTCGCGCAGTATTGGGTGACTATGTGAGAATTTTTAAATTATATTAATATAATTTTATCGACATGCATGATATTATTATTTATTATTATTTTTCATCGAGCAGGATAAACTTGTTGAGTTGAGAGAGACTCAACATACACAAGTCGCCTCTAATAGCGCGTCATTAGACGAGCGTGCTATTGCAAATGAGATTCTCGGAGAAGCAGCGAGGTCACGTCCGTGGGGTTGGTCGGGTTCAAGGGCACCTCTCCTCACTAGATTCGGATCACGCATCGTTTGCCCCACAAGGAACTTCCCATCGGTCCTCTGCGGAGACCCCTAGAATAATGATCTTGGTTTGCCATGTACGAGGATCGCCCACGCCAAATGCAACAGTAAAATTGAGTTTACGAAAAGTAAAATACCGCTGCGCTGGAGGAGGAGGAGGAGGAGGAGGAGGAGGAGGAGGAGGACGGGACGAGGACGACGGTTTAGAGGGTCCAGTAGATTTTTAGAATTTTTATATATTATTTATATTATTTGGAAAAAAAAAAATTTAAAAAATTCAAAACGTTTATAAGCGGCGAAGGCGTCGTCGCTATAGTAAATTAAATAATTTGTAGAAGCGACGACTTTGTCGTAAATCTGTAAGAGAAGTAACGTATATGGCTGACGAGATAATGGTCTCTATTATTTTGTAAATAGAAACGAGTTTTGCGACGACTGTGTCGTCCCTTTAAATCTGTTTTCGAGATATGGTCACGACACTATTGCGACGACCTTGTCGTCGCTATAGATACAAATTTATATAGAAACGACATAAAGTCATTGCTATAACTCTAGAGACACTAACTTGTTGCGGCGACATGTAGCGACGACGTTGTCGTCTCTAAAAACGTAAAGAGACGACTTCTGAATATTCAGCGACGACAAATGTTGCCGCTATTGACCTCATTTCTTGTAGTGTTTTCGTATATAAGTCCTTCAAAAATTTAGCATAAGCAAGAACTTGCTTAACAGCATCAAGCAAAGGAATATTTATACTTACCTGCTTGAAGATTTTCATGATATCATTGAGAGAACCACCTTGCTTTACCTTTGTTAGCCTCTGAGGAAATGGGGCTTTTGGAATGTAGGATGGCTCATTGTCCTATTTAGGAGCTTCCTCGAATGAATCATCAGTTGTGGCATTACCTGGAGAAATTGGTTGAGATGTGTTTTGCTTTGAAATATCCACTTTGTTGTCAAACAATTCGTCACGTCTCAAAGTCATGATGGATTTAGCCTCATCTTGCTAGTTGTTTGAATCGGTCCCAATATTGTGCACTTCTTTAGGGTTAGGAAATGGCTGACTAGGAAACTTCCCTTTCTCAATGGTTGTTGCCAACTGTTGTACTGATGAAACCAGTTGCCCCATCATGTTCTCTATATTGGAGATGGATTGTGCTTGTGAGTTCTGGCTAGTGCGTACTTCATTCTTAAACTCAGTAATGGTGTGATTTTGATGCTCTAATGCAGCTTGTGTAGCTTTTGTCAAGTTTTGAATTGCCTCCTCCCATGGTTTTTGCTGTGAAATTTTTTGAATGAATTGTCTGTTAGTCTGTTGAGGGGCCTGACCTGTCGTACTATCCTGTTGAACACCTTATGACCAAGAAAAATTGGGATGGTCCCTCCATCCTGGGTTATATGTGTTGGAATAAGGATTGTAGGGCTGTTTCCTCATCATGTTGAGGGCATTCGCTTGATTAGTACATGCATCTGGCTTTGTAGGACTATTGGCTGTCAATGAGGTCAATTTGCGAGAAATATCTTCTATCATGCATTTGACTTCTTTGATTTCTGAGCTAGGTTCACTACTACGAATCTCATAAATTCCTCTTTTCTTTGGTTCAGTTCTAGAAAATCGACTCCGCTGTTGTGAATTGTCAGCATTTCTGTAGCTTTTTTAGACATAAGCTCTCCACCACTCGTGGCCATCAACCACTCTTGAATATGTGATAGTAGTTCTTCTAAAAAATATTGGCATAAGTGCTATTTTTCATAACCGTGATGTAGACATTTCATAAGAAGCCCATTGAATCTCTTCCAAGTTTCATAGAATAGTTCTTCGTCTCTCTGCACAAACTCTGAAATTTTCCTGCGAATAGCATTAGTTTTGTGAACAGGAAAATATTTATTCAAAAATTTAGCAACCATTTGTTCCCAAGATGTAATACTATTATTAAGTAACGTATTAAATCATGATCTAAATCTATCTTTCAGAGAAAAAGGAAACAGACAAAGTTTAACATTATCAGGAGAAACATTCTCATACTTAAATGTCTCACATACAACATAAAAATATGTGAGATGATTAAAGAGTTCTTCACTATCTAAACCATAGAAAGATGGAGGACAATTAAGCACACTCGGTTTTAGCTCAAAATTCCTAGCAGTTACTTGTGGGTATTGTATGCATGAGGTGCTCAAATTAGTCAATGGACTAAAATAGTCTCTAAAAGGTCTCTTCTCGATTTCATCACCCATAGTGATTATTGCTTCGGTCTCTTCAATTTTATCTAGATTAGTGTCTCGTTTTCGTTGGTGAAAAGTTCTTCCAATTTCACTATCTAGATGTTCTAGAGATCTACTACCAAGCATGCACAATGAAGATTTTTTTTTTTGTTTTTTTAAATAAAATAAATAAAATCCTAAATTATAACTAGTCAAGAATAAAATTAACTAAGATTAAATTAACATTCAGACCCAGTCCCCGGCAACGGCGCCAAAAACTTGATGTCAAATTTTAATTAACTCACAAGTATACGAAACTATTGGAATATAGAAAAATAGTAGCGAGGTCGATCCCACAGAGACTGCTATGAGGAAGGTCTAATTTAATCCAAACTAATTATTATTCTATGCTAGTTGAGTTGAAAAGAGTTTGGTTGAAATAATTTAATTTAAAGACTAATGAAATATGCAAAAAACAATTAAGTTGAAGAATCAAGTTGTGTAAAATACCAAGGTTTCGGAATCCACCATTGTTTAACTTAGCAATTATCCAATTATCGATTAATTCTCAAAAACACACGACAACATAAAATCAATCTATTGTCATCCCGAAAGATTTATCAATTAAGTCCAGAAGAAGAAAATTAAATATAGACTCCCCTTAAACTTCAAACATAAATTACTTAAGTATTTTTCGTATCAAGTCCCAATGAAAGAAAATAAAGAATCAAAGATTTTCTAAGCATTCTATGTATCCCAATTCGAATAAAAGATGACGAGAAATCAAAAGAAATTAATAGAACATGTTTAAGCACCAAGCACGAATTAATTAAATTAATTTCTAACAATAAAAAATACATGATATTTAGGATGAAAGGAATTTTATCTAATTAATTCAATAAAAACAAACCATGAACGTTAAAGCTCCAAAACCGAATTAAACGAATAACAATATAGTCACTTTGCTAAAACAAGGTTTCATCGCCTACCTTGATTAAAGAAAATTAGAAGAACATAATTAAATTAAAAAGACAAGAGTTGATAGAACCTGGTATAGATTGAATGAGAAGAAATCTTCAAAAAGAACTCTTGATCGCCAAGGAGTTATCTTCTCTTGTTTCTTCCGTCTTCTTCCAAGTTCGTCTCCCAAAAAATTCTCCCGATTATGAGTTAATAACTCATATTTATACTACCATAATTGTGCTCCAAAAGATTCCAAAAAATTACAAAATTCGTGGACCAAAAGTTACCTAAATAGATTGGGAATAAAAAAAGAAATAAAATAAAATTTAAAAAAATGCAGAAAATTTGTCTGGGCGATCGCCTAGTCTTCCCAGGCGATCGCCTAGGTGTAGCAAATTGGTCTCAGTAATTGAGTTTGAATTTCTTTGGCGATCGCTTGACTTATAAATCGACTTGACTTTTAAGAGTTCTTGATAAGTGTGATTTTATACTTATCTAGACCATTAAAAGTGGACAATTGTAAGTGCTCAGAAGTACTTTTCGACTTAATTGTGTGTTGATGTAATTATTTCAGGTCAAAACCCAAGATCGGATGGAATTGGAGAAAAACAAAGCAAAATAGGTGAAAAGGACTGAAAGTGTATGAAAACTTGGAGATGGGGATCAATTTGCAAACATATAAAATTTGAAGGACCTGGATTGCAAATAAAAGAGGACTAAAGTGAAATAAAAGAATAAATCAGAGGACTAAAATGACTACAATCAAAAGTTGAAGGACCAAAAGCGCAGATACAAAGAAAATAGAGCTGGGCGAACGCCCGAGCTCAAAGCTGGGCGATCGCCCAGCTACATGAAGAAACAACAGAGGCAAATTACGCGCTCACCTGCGGATTTTCTGATTATTTTGTTTCCTTTTTTTGAGTCCCAATGCAATTAGGAAACTTGTAGTCCACGATTTTTAGGATTTGGAGGGATCTTTTAGGTCATCTTGAGAGACCTATAAATAAGACAGATACACTCATAACAAAGGGTCGAAAAATCTTGTAAAATCATATTGAGAGAGAGAGATACCAAGAGCGAAGAACAAAGGCGGAATTGAAGATTGGAGCTTGAAGACAAAGAGTTCTTGGTGCAAGATATTCATCGTTTCTTCATCTATTATTTTCAAGATCCGGTTATGTCTTTCCTTCTCTTCATCTTTTCTTTTTCCCGAGTCATGATTAGCTAGATTTAATGTTTGGATGAACGATGTAGCCTAAGTTTAATTATTTAATTTCGAATCTCAAGTTTTTAATATATAAATTGTTTATGTATTTGATTTTACTTCTTTTCTTAATGCTTGAAATAATTGGCCATTATTTGTCATTGATTTGTGGATTGTAATGAACCGAGAGGTAAATTATTAATCTAGACCACGTAGTAAAATCTGGTAATTAGATAAAAGGTAGAGATACGCTTTTGTTATTGTCATGGTCTTGAATTGAATTCTTAGGAGATTTAATGCCTCTAATTAAGGACCATTCTGACTGCCTAAGTTGACTTAATTAGATAGGACTAATTTGAACTCGAGAGAGGTAAATTAGGTTAAATTTGTGAATTCGACCGAATACAACTTTAGAATAAATCTTGAGAGGAGGAATTAGAGATGACAACTAGGTGAATTCGTTCGTCCAAACGCTTCAACCATCATATTTTATTAATTCTTGATTTCTGCTTTATTATTATTTTCGAAAAAATCCAAAGTTCTAGCTTAAATATTCAAATTCAATTGATTTTAACTTGTTTTCAATAGATTAGCGCGTTGATTAATTTAACTAGTATCTAAATAAGATAGTCTTCGTGGGAACGATAATCCGGACTCAAAAAGTCCACTTTATTACTTGTTAACGATATTGTGCACTTGCAATCACATTATTTTCACAACAAGTTTTTGGCGCCGTTGCCGGGGACTATTCTTATTTAATATTAGTTTAGATTAATCGTTAGTGTTAGTTTTATTTTATTATTATTATTATTATTAATTTCTTTTTCGTTATTATTACTATTTTCTTTCTTTTCGGTTTATTTTCTTTCATGTTTATTTCTTATTTATTATCAGTCTTAAATTAATTTTTATAGTTAAGTTGTTTTTATCTTGATACTTTTTTTTTTTTTTATACTACGTGATCAGGTGTTTGTTGCATGCTCTCAGACGCAAGGCGGCAATCTTGAGACTTTCGATCCCGAGATTGAACGTATTTCGCACGTAAGACGCAAAGAACAAAACCAAAAAGCAGAATGACCAAAGAACAAAATCGGATGGCGGATGCACAAATAAGACAAGAGTTTGAACAAGAGGTCGCAAGAGCAGCCATTGAGAAGCAACAGAATGGCGGCTCAAAGCAAATTCAACAACATGAAGAGCAGGAAGAAGATGACGATGGAAACATGCCAATGGCTCGGTTCCTAACTCCGGCAAGCAGCCCCGATTGTTCGAGCATTATTTATCCAACTTTTGGTCGGAATGACTTTCAATTAAGGGCCGATTTGATTAATCTCTTCAAGAATCACTGCAGTTCTATGGAAAGGCGATGAAAATCCTAATACTCATCTCTCCGATTCTTACGTATGTGCCATAATTTTCGGTTTCAAGGAATAAATGAAGATGCCATCGACTCGGTTATTTCCATATACATTGAGGAGGGGCTCTAGAATGGTTAGATTGAGAACCACATGCTAGTATCACCACCAGGATGATTTAACCGAGAAAATCGTAATAAATACTTTTCACCGCTAAAGTAGCAAAGATGAAGTAGGAAATTTCTACTTTCCAACAACCGGAGGGCTTAAAGGTATCATGAAGCTTCGGATGATTCAAGGAGTTGCTCGAGAAAATGTCCAAACCATGGTATTAAAAGGGCCAACAAGCTCAATATTTTTATTTCGGGCTATTTCTCGGTCTAAATCGACGGTGGACTCCTCTCGCAAACGGGTCCATCGCGAATAAAAAATGTCAACGAAGCATGGGATCTCTATGAGATGATTGCAAACACACGAGACCATGTTTTCATCGATCGCACCACTCCAAGAAAAGTAGCAAGCATACATGAGATTGATGGTCTGTCAGCTACCAATGCACAACTTGCTACATTGACAAAGCAGGTGGAGCTCTTGGTCAGAACACAAATGCAAGGAGTGAATGCAATCCAAGCAACCATCATGTGCGAGAACTATGGAGCTAACCATTCGACATCGATTGTATGTTATTGGCCTCTCCGAGCAAGGTCAATTTTGTGCGAGAATAATACACATCGCAAAGACAATCCATATTCACAAACATACAATCCAAAGTTGGAAGCAACACCCCAATTTTAGATGGTCCGAAAATCAACAAAGTGGTAATGCATATAATGCTCAACAGAAAGAGGACCGAGTTTAAGAGAGATGTTCAACAAAGATATGCGTAAAAGCGATAAAGCATTAGAGCGATTGGACATCAACAGTCAAAATCAACAAGCGTCTATCAGAAAAATAGAGACTCAGATTGGTCAATTAGCCCTACAATTGTCAGATAGAAAACCAGGCACTTTACCCAGCACTACAGAAACAAATCCAAGAGAATAGGTAAATGCAATCATTACTAGGAGCGGATACAACTGCCAGAGATTTACGTGAAAAGACCAGAAAAAAAAGATGAACGGTTGGTAATTGAGGAAGATGAATCTGAACAAAAACATGCGAAATCAGAAGAAGAAGTTTCAAAAGAATCTGTTGAATCATCAAAAATGAGGGCACCAATTCCTGTCAAAGCTTATGTACCGCCAATTCCATTTCCTCAGAGGCTGCATAAGAACAAGCTCGACAAGAAGTTTGAAAAATTTCTTGAGGTTTTCAAGAAACTGCATATCAACATTCCTTTTGCCGACGCACTAGCTTAAATGCCATTGTATTTGAAATTTATGAAAGAAATGTTGTCCAAGAAGAGAAAACCAGATGAAAACGAGACAGTGACTTTAACTTAGGAATGTAGTGCTATTCTACTGAATAAGTTGCCTCCGAAGTTAAAAGATCCAGGGAGTTTTAAATTACCTTGCACAATTGGAGAATTTTATAATTTTAATGCTTTATGTGATTTAGGTGCAAGTGTAAATTTAATGCCTCTCTCTATCTACAGGAGATTAGGGTTGGGAAAAGTAAAAGCAACAAGTGTATCTCTACAGCTTGCTGATAGATCGATCAAGTACCCACGGAGTGTAGTTGAGGATGTGCTCATCAAGGTGGAAAAGTTTTTCTTTCCAGTTGATTTTATTGTCCTTGACATTGAAGAGGATCGCAATATGCCAGTCATTTTGGGACGACCATTCTTAGCAACGAGTCGGGCCCTTATTGATGTTGAAAGGGTGAGCTAATCTTGAGAGTACAGGATGAACGAAAGCAAGATTCAAGATGTACACCATACCCGAGCAACCAATCGACCTCGAGGAGTGCTTTAGAGTTGATGAAGGGGTAATAATTGGCCAAGAAAACTCGCAAACCGGACACAGGTGGACTAGTTGCACCAATTAAAGATGAAAATGGTCAATTTAAAATATGGAGAGCAAAGGATAAATCATGCAAAGCTAGTAAGAGCAACCAATGCAAGACTTCCAAAGCCCATTTCAAGCCTCCATAAATGATACTTGCAATATGTCGAGCTATAGACTACAAATCGAGCGCTTAATGGGAGGCAACCCATTTTTCTATCTTTTCTATAGTTATTGCATTGCATGTAGAATTTTAGGACTGCATTAGAAAGTAGAGCATGTTTCCCATTTTTTTTTTTTTTTTTTTTAGTGATTACGTTTATTTAATCATTATTGTTTTTCATATTTCAGGTTGCACATCGTCATTCCAAACCAATGCATACTGATGAGCTAAAAGTTCGATTGTTATCTCCACGCCTTTTGATTCGGGTTGTCTCTTTCCTTAGTTCTTATTTACTTTGCTTTCTTTCGTCACATTGAGGACAATGTGAACTTTAAGTTTGGGGGTGACTTTGAGTATTTTTGTTATTTTTGTGTGTTATTAAAAAAAAAATAATAATTTGTGTGCTTGTATGTTGGATAGCCATGCCCGTAATATGATGATATTATTTGAAACTAATATCAATTCATGAATTATGACTAGGTTATGCTACTTATGCTCGTTTTATAGACTTTACTTATCCATGTGAGATACGATTAAGTGTGATTTATGGTCATGAATTTCACTACTGGGTTGGTATATTGAATAGAATCTGTTGAAAGAGTAGTGAATCTTAGTTGAGAAAACTAAAACTACCAATTGACAACTCAATTACCTAACCGATTGAGAGAATAGTTTGGGGTGGTTAAACCAATGCGTGTCGTTTAGATATGTGTTGATTCCGTGCTTGAGTAATAGTTGTGTGGAATGTATTTTGGCTATTAGGTGGAATCTAGGTATTGATGAATGCTAGGAATCTAATCCCGCTTATTTATCTTGCCAAAAAAAAAAAAAAAAAATGAAAATGAAAGGCGTTGCACTTGTATTATCTTATACCTCTCTTAGTAGCCTAGTTGACTCGAGTGATAAAGCCCGTTGGAGTTCTCAAAACTCGGTGCCCTAAGGTTTAACAGACACAGGAGCCATCGGCCTAAAGCTCGCTACAAGGGTCATCTAGAAAGCTTAAGGGAGTGAGGTCTTACACATAAGATATATATTCAAAAAAAAAAAAAAAAAAAAAAAAGAAAGCAAAAGCAAGATTGAACCATTGTGCGCATAACTTGGGAATATAGATGACTAGTGGGTTTGACTTACCTAGTGGACGCTTGATGGCCAGAGCATTCGATAAAAGGAGAATCATCACAGATCTAGATAGCAATTGTATTGGCTAGACCTAACCAACTTTTGAGCTATAAAAGAATAAGTGTTTTGAGAGTCAGTCTAGAGCTAGTACCCAGGGTGAGAAAATTGAATATCGGTTGGGGGTGTGTATTCTTACGAGCGAGAAAGGAAATATTTGACCATTGGGGGCATAATATCACCAACCTAAAGGCTTATGGTGATTGAAGTGACTATCGCGCATAATAATCGATATCTGTCAAGCATCGGATAAGTCAAAATGATTGATTTTGGTAGCATGATTTAGAAGTTTTATTATGAATTGTGTGATTGTTTCAAAAACATGAGGCAAATGCGGCAAGATATCCACTATAGTATATTTTAATTTTATTTGTTTGTTTGTTTAAGTGATTAGTTATGTTCGAGGACGAACAAATGTTCAAGTTTGGGGGTATTTGATAAGTGTGATTTTACACTTATCTAGACCATTAAAAGTGGACAATTGTAAGTGCTCAGAAGTACTTTTCGACTTAATTGTGTGTTGATGTAATTATTTCAGGTCAAAACCCAAGATCGGATGGAATTGGAGAAAAACAAAGCAAAATAGGTGAAAAGGACTGAAAGTGTACGAAAACTTGGAGATGGGGATCAATTTGCAAACATACAAAAGTTGAAGGACCTGGAGTGCAAATAAAAGAGGACTAAAGTGAAATAAAAGAATAAATCAGAGGACTAAAATGACCACAATCAAAAGTTGAAGGACCAAAGGCGCAGATACAAAGAAAATAGAGTCGGGTTAACGCCTGAGCTCAAAGTCTGGCGATCGCTTGGCTACATGAAGAAACAAATGAGGCAAATTACAGCGGCTCGGGCGTTCGCCTGTGCCAAATCTCACCTGCGGATTTTCTGATTATTTTGTTTCCTTTTTTTGAGTCCCAATGCAATTAGGAAACTTGTAGTCCACGATTTTTAGGATTTGGAGGGATCTTTTAGGTCATCTTGAGAGACCTATAAATAAGACAGATACACTCATAACAAGGGGTCGAAAAATCTTGTAAAAATCATATTGAGAGAGAGAGATACCAAGAGACGAAAAACAAAGGCGGAATTGAAGATTGGAGCTTGAAGACAAAGAGTTCTTGGTGCAAGATATTCATCGTTTCTTCATCTATTATTTTCAAGATCCGGTTATGTCTTTCCTTCTCTTCATCTTTTCTTTTTCCCGAGTCATGATTAGCTAGATTTAATGTTTGGATGAACGATGTAGCCTAAGTTTAATTCTTTAATTTGAATCTCAAGTTTTTAATATATAAATTGTTTATGTATTTGATTTTACTTCTTTTCTTAATGCTTGAAATAATTGGCCATTATTTGTCATTGATTTGTGGATTGTAATGAACCGAGAGGTAAATTATTAATCTAGACCACGTAGTAAAAATCGGTAATTAGATAAAAGGTAGAGATACGCTTTTGTTATTGTCACGGTCTTGAATTGAATTCTTAGGAGATTTAATGCCTCTAATTAACGACCATTCGATCGCCTAAGTTGACTTAATTAGATAGGACTAATTTGAACTCGAGAGAGGTAAATTAGGTTAAATTTGTGAATTCGATGAATACAACTTTAGAATAAATCTTGAGAGGAGGAATTAGAGATGACAACTAGGTGAATTCGTTCGTCCAAACGCTTCAACCATCATATTTTATTAATTCTTGATTTATGCTTTATTATTATTTTCGAAAAAATCCAAAGTTCTAGCTTAAATATTCAAATTCAATTGATTTTAACTTGTTTTCAATAGATTAGCGTTGATTAATTTAACTAGTATCTAAATAAGATAGTCTTCGTGAGAACGATAATCCGGACTCAAAAGTCCACTTTATTACTTGTTAACGATATTGTGCACTTGCAATCACATTATTTTCACAACAAGTTTTTTTATTTGCAGATCCGTGTCCTTCAACTTTTGTATGTTTGCAAATTGATCCCCATCTCCAAGTTTTCAGACACTTTCGAGTTCTTTTCACCTATTTTGCTTTGTTTTTCTCCAATTCCATCCGATCTTGGGTTTTGACTGAAATAATTACATCAACACACAATTAAGTCGAAAAGTACTTCTGAGCACTTACAATTGTCCACTTTTAATGGTCTAGATAAGTGTAAAATCACACTTATCAGTTCTCGCACCTTGGTCCTTCTTGTTTCAACTGTCACCAATTTGGTCCTTAAACTATAGGTCTTGATCATTTCAGTCCTCCATCTTTTCGTAACATCTCATTTGGTCTTTCAACTTTACATAATCTCTAATTTGATCCTTCAACTTTCAATTGAGTGCACTTGAGTCTGCATACTTTTGAAATATCTTTTAATTTATTGCTCTTTTCGTCCAATCTTCTCTACTTCTGCATAAACAAGTCCAAAACTGAAATAGAACAATAATAAATTAGATTAAGTAGAAAATCAACTATATGACGGCATAAATGATTAATTCAAAGGCCAAAATAAGTGCACAAAACGCACTTATCATGATTAGGACATTAAATTTATCTAACCTGTGCCAACATAGATTGTATTCAACAGTACATTTATTAATTGAATACACCATATTTTTGTAAATTTGTGGAGGATATAGATGTTTTTCTTTTCTCATAATCTAGCATTTAAGGACAATGCTTGCATCAATATAAATTCACAAATTTTAAAGATTACTACGGTACCAAAAATCAAGACCACCAAAGATGGCTTTGTTATCAATGTCAAAAATATGTACAACAATACGCTTTCAGATTTACAATCTACAAGTTCAAATTTTCACGATAGTTCTATGATATTCACGTCTAGCTCTCATTCTAGTACTCACGGTGAGTAGTTGTTACTCGTAGAACTATAAATACCTACGGCTCAAAAACCCTAATATATAGATGTATAACATAGATGAATATGGTTAATAATGTGATGTGTTGTGGTATTAAAAATACTGGACTATTGGCTTGTATTTTGAAGTCCTACTCAAATAATATTAAGACTACGATATCAACTTAATCTCATTCAAGTTGGTATTAAATCTCTAAAAGTCTATGCAAATCTCAATGGATGAGATGTGAGAGTTTATCCAAATTTGAAACTTGAGATAAAAGCTCCAAATTAAACTAATTTAATAATTAATTTAATCAAATAAATAAGTATATAAGTATTAATTTTTAATTAATATTCCCTCCATTTAAAAATTTCATTATTTTTCTCACTTTTACAATTTTAGACCTAGTACTAAATTTAGGACTTGAGATTCTTTGGGATTTTTGCATATTTAACCAGCAATATTGTTGACTCATTATAGGTGCGCCAATTGGACATGTGGTCCACATCTTAATAATAAATGTATTCATAAGTAAAGTCTTGGTCTCCTACCTATTTATATTGTCTACTTATTATGCTCACGCTGATGTGACATCATATAATTAGTAGTTCATGGCCCCACGCTCATTATTTTTATCAATCATGTGATGCTACTTCAGCGTAGACATTATATATGGGCAACATAAGAAGATAGGAGATCAAGACCTTCATAAGTAAAATATGATAATCAAACAAATTAGACTTTGTCATAATGTTCGAATATAGTATACATCTCTATTCAACTTTAATTCATAATTAATTTGTTTTTTCAATAAACTATATATTATATCTAAGATTATTATAAACCTAATTTTACCATAACTGAATTAAACTAGTTTACTAATTAATTTAATCAATTAAATAAGTAAATAAATATTTAATTTTTTATTAAAAATTCCATCCATTTAAAATTTTCATTGTTTTCTCACCTTTTACAAATTTCTAATCTTCATTTCCATTCTGTCCCTTTATAAACATTAAGCATAATTAACGGGCGATCCGCATTATTTTTAGTTTTTTTTCTAAATTCTTTCAAAGAAAATAAATTTTCTTATTACTGTAATATTAAATCAAAAAATATTTCAATGTGTAAATTGAGTATCTCGATAACAAACGGTTGACATTTCTTCTAATAATTTAAATAATATATTAAGTAAACCATAATATAGTCAACAACAAAAAGTTGTACAATCTCTTTTCAATACCCATTTGAAATAAAAAAAATATTTCGTGGAATCACCATTCGCATTGTGGATTGAGGCGGGGAGCAGATGTAGTAATGACATTACTATAAGGAATTGACAAATACATGCACAGTGAAAATTAAATTTACAATTTTTATAAGTCGGATCATCCTTGTACTTAGATAGAATTAGTGATAAAAGATTACTTTGATAAATATCGTGAAATCTAATTATCTGATTAGTAGGAGGTGAGATCTTCAATATTACAGTTGTCCAATTGTCTAGCCTCTAATAGTAATCCACACAGCAAAAACATAACTGGACTTCACGATCAAGAATAAATAAAAGCAGAACTTTTGGGAGTAATTGTATTGAGTTATGTTTTACTTGTGCTAACAAGTAATGAAGACCAACTACTTTACTCAATATGTTGTGCTTTTGAATTTATAGACGGGGCTAACTCTAACCCTAGTTCTAGTCCAACTAGAAGCCATCAACAAACAGATTCAATTAATTAATCTAATTAATTAATTTAGTCGTCCAATAAGCAATTAAGTCCGACCCAACTAATTGGACCTTTGACATTAATTCTGACAATCTCTCACTTGGACAATGTCCAACTCCATATGCTCAATACTCGTTTTATGTGTGTGACCCATTATGTTCCCATTCATGATGGCAAACGTAGTGATATTCTCATCGATTCACCTAGATCTATCAATTCATGTCGTCGTCTAAGATTGACATCTAGCAATGTGTCAGAGCAATCTATGTGAAGAAAAATGTCATGTGGTATGACAGAACCAATATATGTGTAGTTACTGTAGAAATGTAATCCCTTCATCAATATAACCCAATTGGTTAAGAGATATGGATCAGCATCAATCTCATTTCAACCAATTATGTTATTCACATCAACTCTTCATTGATCTAATCTAGTTATAATTGAAAAATTTTCAACTTATAACTTCACTCCGACCGAAAAAATTTATATCAACTTAAGTGGACAAAAATAAGGTTATAATCTCCTACTTTCCAAGATTGACGAACCTTCATATTGGACATTCACAACCTTCATATGATTCTCACTATACCTATACGACGTCTTCCTAGTGACTCATAATCTACGAGTTCCATCAAACGCTCACCAAAGTATAGCGGTCCTCACATAAGATTCTATGATGTCCTCAAGTCAAATAACCAAATCTACTACCGCACATTAGAGATTTACCATTGACGCTTAGATAGTTATCTATGTGGAATCTCTAGGCGAGTAATCAAATGTTATGTTCTCATAACTATGTATTCATGTGTTCATTCAGATGTCCCTCTACATCTTAGCTCGTTAGATAACCTATTTTCTTCAAAATAAATACAACATATGCTAGTCTATCTACAATAATGATATTCCCATCTCATTATCACTATGACTAGGAATATTTCAAGAATAAGTTAATTATAACCTGTATCTTAAAATCACACTACATTGTGATTAACAAGTTACTATAAACTTTTATTCGGACTCTATTATTTTAAATAATAGAATTTAATAAATAACAGATTTGTCATTAAAATGTAGACAAATATTTAATTAATCAATTTGTTCATATATTTCAATGTCTAACAAAGAGTATATCGCAAAATGTTCTATATAAACTAAATCCAATCACGTAGGTATCTTAATACTATCAGATTTAGCATGACCATCGTCGTGTGTTAGGACCCGTTCTATCTTTATGTCATTTCTTAAGATTATCTTCCTGATGAAATGATAATTTTTCAACATATATCTAGATCGTTGATGAAACCTGAGTTCTTTCATTTGTGCGATGGTTCTATTGTTATCACAATACAAGGTATTGGATCAACAATACTAAGAACTACCTCAAGTTCAGTAATGAACTTCTTGATCCAGACCGCTTCCTTTGCTACTTCTAAAGCAGCTATATATTCGGCTTCTGTAGTTGAATCCTCGATCGTTTCTTGTTTGGAACTTTTTCAACTGACCGCACCACCATTTAGAATAAATAGATATCTGAATTTGGGATTTGCTATTGTCTTTATCAGACAGAAAGCTAGCATCGATATAACTTTGAACTCTAAGTTCATTTCCTCCATACACCAAGAATATAACTTTGGTCCTTCTTAAGTACTTAAGGATGTTCTTGACTATGATCCAATGTTTCTCACCAGAGTTCGCTTGGAACCTTCTTGTGACACTCAAAGCATATAAAACATCTGGTCGAGTACATAACATGGCATATATGATAGATCCTATTGCTGATGCATAAAGAATCATATCCATGCTATCTCTCACAATTTGTGTTTTGGACACTCTTTTGAGATATAGATCCCATACCCGATGGGACAGAGTCCTCTCTTGGACTCTTCTATTCTAAATCTTCTTAAAATTTTATCTATGCACGTAGATTGAGATAGGCCAAGTATTTTATTAGATCTATTTCTATAAATCCTTATACCAAGAAGAAATTTCCTGGATCCTTCAGAAATTGGATAACCACAATTTTACTGATTTTAGTATTGAGACATCATTTCCTAATAATAGTATGTCATCCATATACAAAATTAAAAATACGACTTTACTCCTACTAACTTTTTTATACACACACGATTCATCTTCATTTTTGATAAAATCAAACATTTTGATTGTTTCATCAAAGTGAAAATTCCAGCTCCGAGAGGCTTGCTTAAATCCATATATAGATTTTTGTAGTTTGCATACCTTGTTTGGCTCTGTAGATTCAAAACCTTTGGGTTGTGTCATGTACACATCCTCACTAAGATTCCTGTTAAGAAATACAGTTTTGACATCCATTTGCCATATCTCATAGTCATGGTATGTTGCTATCGCAAGAAGAATCCGAATTGATTTAGATATGGTTATTGTTGAGAAAGTTTAATCAAAGTCAATTCTTCGTCTTTGCTTGTAATCTTTCGCAACCAATCTTGCCTTGTAGGTATAAACATTACCATCCATGTCGACATTTTTTTGTAAACCCATTTACAACCTATTGGTTTTACCCCTTCAGGCGGGTCAATCAAGGTCTAAACCTTGTTTTCATACATGGAGTTCATTTTGGATTCCATGACTTCTTGCCATCTGTTTGAGTTAACACTTGACTTCAATTCTGCAAAAGTAGTAGGTTCATCTTTCTTGATTAGTAATACATGATTAGTAATCAGGTGATCGTATATCTGAGGAGAACGAATGATCCTGCTTGACTTACGCAAAGCTAGCGCGTCCTTTGGAACCGGTGGTTCCTTTTTCCCAATCTATGCCTCATCAGATGCAAGCTTAGCTATTGGATCATCTAATTGGTCAATTTTATTTGTGGTTTGTTGAACCTTTTCAATATCTATTTTACTCCCACTTACCTCTATTAGAATGGACTATTTCTCTAAGAATATGGCATTTTTCGATATGATGACCTTCATTTCGATGGGATCATAGAAATAGTATCCAATAGTTTCTTTTGGATACCCCACAAATAAATATCTATCAGATTTAGCTCATAACTTGTCTGATTCTACGCGCTTCACATAAGTGTCGCAGCCCCAAACCTTTATGTATGAAAGATTGGTTCTTTTTCCTTTCTATAACTCGTATGGAGTTTATTGACCTATTTAGATATGACACGTTTTAGTGTGTAACATGCAGTGATAAGTGTATATCTCTAAAATGATTTTGAAAGAACTGTTCGTCTCATCATTGATCGCACCATATCAAGTAAGGTGCGATTTCTCCTTTCAGATACACCATTTAGTTGAAGTGTATACGGTGGATTCCTCTGTGAGAGAATCTCATTCTCTTTTAGATAGTCTAAAAATCCATCCTCAAATATTCTCCACCCTGATCAGATCTAAGTGTTAGAATATTTTTCCCGGTTTGCCTTTCTACTTCTTGCTTGAATTCCTTGAACTTTTCAATGGCTTCACTCTTGAATTCTATCAAGCATATGAAACCATATATAGAATGGTTATCTGTAAATATGATGAAGTAAGAAAAATCACCTTTAGCATCTTTAGACATTAGACATTTGTCCATATACATTGATATGTACAAGACCCAAAATGTATGCAACTTTGACTCTTTTTCTGGAAAAAGAGTCTAGGTCATTTTTCCAACGAGCATGATCCACACTTATCAAATGATTTATAATCATTTGAATCCAAGTATCCATCTTTATGTAACTTGGTGATTCGTTTTCATATATTTGACCAAGTATGCAATACCAAATATATGAATTTTTTGGTTTTATCTCTTTTATGTCTTGTAGTTCATTTTCTAATGCCATTTATTTTCACATTGAAAACACGGATTATCAGACTTGGATTTGTCTTTGTTTGCTTTAACTATTTTTCAGTATATTTGGCCCTTCTTGGATCCTTTCTAAAAGATCCTTTTAGATTCTCCCTTAGTGTCCTTAGAGGTGTCAATGACCAAAATTTATCCTTTCCCTTGGGCTCAATAGTTTTTCAGCACGTTTAGCAGCTTGAGTAGGGTATACTGAATCTTATTCATGTTGAAGTTCATAATAAACTGCGAAAAGTTATTAGGTGGAGACTGCATAACTAAGTCAACACTTAGCTCGTGGTCCATGGTAAAACTCAACTAATTTAATTTTTCAATATAGCCAATTATCTTCAATATATGAGCATTGACTAAAGATCTTTTTACCATCATACATTTGTATAATCCTTTTGGATGTCTTATACATTTCAGTCTGTGACTGTTTATCATTCAACTACTTGAAATGATATGTATATTGGTATAGGCATCCATACCATAGTGCAATTTTTCTAACTCAGGTGACATACTGCGAGCATCACATGTTGTAGTGTTACTATTATCACTGTGTTTTTTTTGTAAGCTTGCACGTTTTCTGATGTAGCCTCCTTAGTAGGAGCTTCTAGCTTTGGCTATTCAATAACATATCTAATTTTTCTTTTTTATGCTTGAGAACAATTATCAGATTACGGTGCTAGTCCAGAAAATTTGGTCCGATATGTTTGTTGGCATACAATATGCCTCTCGAACTCATATGGTTTCTCATGATTCAACAATTATATAACAAGATAGAACAATTAATTAAATGCAGAAAATTAATTTAACATGGATTTATATTAAATTAATTAGACTCCAACTATTTAAATTGAATTAATGACCCTCAAACATTAATCAATAGAACTAGTTAGATTTTCAGTGGGCTAGGATTCTTTTTATTTTATTAGAATCTTGAGCGACTCAACAAGCCCTAAAAAAAATATCTAGATAGATACTCTATTAATCACATCTCCATGCGACTCCAAGATTATCAAGTAGACAACTTATTTTCGCACACATCTTATGAGTTTTACTTGATTGTGCCCTTAAAAAAAATTTTATTTGAGCGACTCAACAAAAATAAAATTCTAGTAAATTCGACTCATTGTTCAGAAACATTAAATGTTTTATAGTGATAAACATATCTATGAGCAAGCAGTCTTGAGCGACTCAACAAACTGACGTCGATAATAGACTCTGGTTTTTTATTTTAACAATAGAAAGTACGTTGTATTAAACATTTAATATGAATTTAATATTTTGATAAAAAGGTGTTTGTCTCATCACATTTATGTATATTAAGTAACATCTAACATGCAATCAATTATACATAATAATAACTGTAGATGACTATGGACTTTACCTATCTAATCTTCCTGAGCCAAAAAGAAGATTAGTTGATTAATTCCTAAGAGACGTTGCATTCGTTCATCGAATGCTAAATGCAATCATCTCCATCTCTTGCTGCAAACTGTATCATACACTAGTTGTTTCTTTGTAGTCCAACTACAACATGTATCCTATACTAGTTGGCACGCAAGCCCTGATAAATAGATATGTAGACCCATAATAAATAAATAACTCGAAAATCTAATTAAATAAATAATATGCTCGTAGGCCCATTTACTTAAATAATAGACTCGCAGACCCAACCAACAATCAACAGAAATAATTAACCATACAACCAATCACATGGGTCGAGTCCATAATCATCCACTAAATATCTATTTTAATATCTAATATTAAAAATATATTAATTTCTAAATTTGCATCTTTAACAGTATAATTCTAAACCTTTTAGATATTTTAGAACGGACTAGACAGAATTAAATAATTGATATTAATACAATTAATCAATTAATTTTATTCATAAAGAAGATTTTTAAAATTTATTTTATCTCCAAATTTAAAGTCATACTCTAATTGTAAGATAAAATTTGTATATGATCAAAATTATAATTTTATAAAGTAATAAGTTAAAGTTTAATTTGGTCAGAAATTCAAAATATGGTTTAAAAACGATTTCAACTTAATTTTGAATATTTGACCAATCATTAAAAAATTAATAATTACAATTTTTCTAAAAAATTAAAATTGTAATTGAGACCTATTTTTACTTTTCAAATTTGATGACTTACGGTGCAATTTCTAAAATTACATAGTCAGCCCTTAATTTTTTTAAAACAGCGTCCTTCAATGCAATTTCCAAAATTATACAGAGTGCCATTTTCTTATTTTAAAACAGTTGGCCTTTTCATCCAATTTCGCAAATTGCACGAGAGACCCTTTCTTTCCTTTTGAAATTAGGGGCTTTCCATGCAATTTCTAAAATTGCAGGAAAGCCCCTACCTTCATAATTCCAAAAACGCATAAACCCTTTTAGTGTTTCTGCAAAAAGGCTATTGCTGCCACAAATATGGGACGACGATTTCTTCCATCTTGCGATGGCCGAGCCGGTGTCCAACACTACTGGCCACAATGAGTTAACCATCGAACATCAACAAATTGCTGCTGTTCGACACGGCCATGCGCCGCTACTTTAAGCAGAAGAATATTTTCTTATTTTAAAATAGTAGGCCCTCCCATGCAATTTCGTAAATTGCACGAAAGACCATTTCTTTCCTTTTGAAATTAGGGGCTTCCCATGCAATTTCTAAAATTGTAGGAAAGCCTCCACTTTCATAATTCCAAAAATGCAGAAACCCTTTTAGGGTTTTTGCAAAAAGACTATTACCGCCACAAATCTACAGCAACGATTTCTTCTATCATGCGATGGTTGACCTGGTGTCCAACACAACAAGAACAGATCTGGATTTTCACGATCAAGAACAGATGAAAGCAGAATTTTTAGGAGTAATTGTATTGGATTGTCTTTTACTTGTGCTAGCAAGTAATTGTATTGGGTTGTCTTTTACTTATGCTAGCAAGTGATGAAGACTAACTACTTTGCTCACTCTGTTGTGCCTTTGTATTTATAGGCGGGACTAACCCTAGCCCTAGTTCTAGTCCAACTAGAAGCCATCAACGAACGAGCTTAATTAATTTGGTCCAATCAGTAATTAAGTCTGACCTAACTAATTGGACCTTAGACATTAATTCTTACAATTACATCAAACTTGATTCAACTAACTCTTGATGGACTGAATGAGGACGGGGTTGGACAGGAGGGGCACGTGTTTGGAGATGGCAACCTCCAGCTTGGGGTTCTCCACCTCCACATAAACGCTTTAGACCACGATGGGATTGAAAGCTTTGGTGTGGAGGCTGTGATCCGTAATCAGGAGGGGACGAATTTTGCTTTACAATCTCGTAGGATGCTTGGCTAACTATCAGATAAAGATACTAAACTAGTGGTGATACAAGAAGGTTTGTGGTTCTCCCAACAAGATGGTTTGTAAGTGATGTAGGTATAATGTGATTTACTTCGACTGAACAAAGTCTTCGGGCTCATTTCAGTATGGCTCCGAACATGGCCCTTTTATTTGATAATCTGGCTCTTGTCTAGGATGCTGGCGATTGTACATGCCAATTTATTCCTAGAGATGGAAATAAAGTGGCCCACATATTAGCGTCATTTGCTACGTTAGATATGCGCTTATTTAGTTGGACCAATTGTATTCCTCTTTTTTCTTCGCTGACTATTCGTGGCGATTTAAGTTAATGATTACTACCGGCTTGCACTTAAAAAAATTGTACAATCTATTTTCAATACTCGTATCACATTAAAAATATTTTTGAGAAAATAGTCTTATTCCAATACACAAATGTTGAGGTTGTCCAACTTTTAGAATTCCATTACTGACAATAATTTGCACACCAAAAAACATTTTGTAATTGTCTGCTTCACTATCTAAAGGTGAAAAGCTCTGCCCATTACTGAATCAACCTTGTTCTCTCCGAACCTTCATCTTCCTTTCCCAAAACCATGACCCATTTCATTTGAAATATCCGAGAAATCAATTTCATGGACCATAGGCGAAGAATCTTCTGATGATTCTTCACAAGGAACCCAGACCCCCAAACGTTCTTCTTCAATCATAGAACCATGGCTCATTTAATTTGAAATATCTGAGTTATCAATTGCAAGAATCGTACTTCTTTCTTATAAACTTAACTCTAAATACATTAAGGTAACTAGTAAATACAATATTTGAGTCAGTGTCTTATAAATGGAATTGTAGAGTTTATTAAACCGATTTAATGAACGTATGATATATTTGTCAACAAATTAAATAAAAACTTATTTATAATAGAAATTAAATGAAAACTAATGAGAGGACTAGGGAAATAGTCTAACTATAGTTTAGATAAAATTTTCAATAAAATAATTGAAAAAATTGCCTATAGGTGACTTGTTTCAAATTAGGTCACAACACTTTTCAAAATTGCTATTAAGTCATACTCTTCAACCATATTTCATAATAATCCATATTTAAACTCTCAGTTCTGTAATGCACGTGGCCACCATATTCTCCAGCATCTTACCACCGGCTATTGAACCTCGTCGCTGGCATTTCACGACTCGTTGTCGACTACCTAAACATTTCACACTGTTTTTTGTTAGTGATAATAGTGGATTCACAATTTTTTTCTTCTTCCTAATCATGTAAAAGATAAAATTTTAAGCTTTAACAACCTACTATTGTTATCAGATAATGATGGTGATTCTGAGAGGCAGTCCTTGGATTGCAAAATTTCTGGATACAATTGCTTTTTGAATGTTATTTTGTAGGTGAATTCAGTTTTTATGAATGATTTTTTTCTTATTTTTCTTGAATTATGTTGCTTTTCTTGGATATATATATATATAATTAATTGTTTTGTAATCTTTTTTTGGTAGAGTAAAAGAAAATAACATTTATTTCACATATATCAACATTTTTATGTGTTTCGAGATGTTATTGTCATGCATTCATGTGCGTTGTTTGATATTGTATCATAGAAAACATTATATTAATAAAATAATAGTATTAGAAGCACATTTTTATCAACATCATAATAACAATATCATACATAACAGTATCGTATGGTTAAAGATAACAAATATAACAATATCAGAAGTACATTATTATAAAGCACATGCTTAGGTGAGCACAAACACTACAAGAAAGGAGGTCAATAGCGGTGACAAAAGTCGCCGCTTAAGGATCAACTGTCGTCCCTTTACATGTATAGAGACGACAAAGACGTCGATGAATATCGCTGCAATAGATTAGTGTCTCTAGATTAATAGAAACGACATAATGTTGTCGCTAAATATATTTGAATCTATAGCGACGACTAGTTCGTCGCAACATTGTCGTGGTCTATATCTCAAAATTATATATAAAAAAAAGACGACAATGTCGTCGCCAAAGTCGTCGCGCTAGTATCTTTTCTATACAACATTTATTAGCAATGACAATGTTGTCGCTATCTTCTTAAGATTTATAGCGGCGCCTTTTATCGTCGCTAATGTGAATTAATTTGTTTTATTTTAGTGATGATATTGTCGCCGCTATAAACTTTTTAAATTTTTTTACAATTTTTTTTATTATTTTAAATAATATATAAACAATTGTAAAAGTCTACAGATCTCCCAAACCCTCGTCCTTGCTCTCCTCTGGCACAACTCCCAGTGTGCTATTCTTTAGAAGTTCAATTTCTCGCTGCATTCAGCACAACTGAGCCTCATACATAGCAAACCGATGATCGTCATTCTAGGGGTCTCCAGAGAACTGATGGGATGTTTCTTGTGGAGCCTTCGATGCAGCGGTTGAATCTAAGGAGGGAGAGGTGCCCTTCGAACCCGTCCAAACCCACGGACGTGACCTCGTCGTTCTCAGAGAACCTCCTTTGCAATAGCACACTCATCTGACGACGCACCACTGGAGGCAATATGTGTCTGTTGAGTCTTTCTCAAATCGACAAGTTTATCCTGTTTACTGAAAAAAAATAATAAATAATAATATCGTGGATAAAATTAAATTACCAACATTGAAAAGTCCTCACACAATCACTAATTGCCTGCGGGTTCACCTAATTGCCATCCCAGAAGGTGTGAAAAGTCTGAAACGACTCATTAATACCCCGGCCACTGCTGGGTCTCGGGGTATCGCTACAACAATTTAAGCGTGAAATTTAGTTATACAGCATGGTTACGTATTGTATTGAAGATTTCTATAATTATATTGAACAATTTACTTGTAGCTCATCGTAACGCGTGGCAGAGAAGCTCTTCGATCACTGTACGCTCGGGTATTTAGCCTTACCCCGATTGACCTTATTTTTCGTGGACCGTTCCTGAAGGTATACAAAATAATTGATTAGCAGAAAAATTTATAGTTATAAAAATATTAACATAAAAATGTAAAAAATAAATGAACAATACGAACCACGAAATTAAGACTAGCGAAGAAGTCAATGCACTTCTGTCAGTTCTCCGCAGACATCTCACCATATGGACGACTGGTCCGTGTGCTTTTAAGTGATTATGCGCCTTGAGTTTTTAATCTCGATAACGAATCTACAGCGGCACAGACCTCCCGGTATTCGTCAGGGCGACCGATCGCCTTGAAGATTGAAGTAACTCTACAATAATGGAAAATTTTTGTTCATGTATTTTACATGGAACAATTATTTATAGAATGCGCTAATGTAAAAACTAATGTAAGTCAATTCCTCGATGATGCTACATAACCGTGCTCGCTGCTTCTCCGGAACCTTTGTCCATGAAGGGTAGTAAGGGGGCGCGATGAATCTCACTTAGTTCCCAACCAAGTGCGTGAAATACTTCGCGTTATTCCCGATCAGTTGCATTGTGCTTTCGACAATGTCGAATGCGATGGATAGTGGCCTCTTCCCGTTGGCCTGCCAAACATTTTCAGGGTTAATGCCTCGAGAGATACCTCGTCGCTTAGACAGAGGCGCTGGAAAAGATCAAATACGAACCATATCATACGAAATTCAACGATGTTTGTAAAATACAAAAAAAATGATTTTAACGAAAATTATTACTAAACTCGCAGGTCGAATCGAGCCACTGAGGTAGCTGCTATGGAGAATCTCCTGCACCATCACCTCTATGCGACATCACGTCAGCCATACTAACACATGACAACAGTGAACATCAATTAGTGCAAAAAAGGTCCCTACACTTAGTGAAATTGATCCCTAACTTTTATATTACTGCTTAATTGGTCCCTAACTTAGTTTATCTCAAAAAAATCCATAAACTTTGAATGATGAATTGGTCCCTCAATTTATTTTATTTCAAATAAGTTCTTGAACTTTGACTTTTTGTTAAATTTGTAATAAGTTTTATTTTATTGATGAATTGGTCCCTAAAATTATTTTATTTGAAATAAGTCCCTAAACTTTGACTTTTTGTTAAATTTGTAATAATTTTTATTTTATTGATGAATTGGTCTCTAAACTTATTTTATTTCAATTAAGTCCCTAAACTTTGACTTTTTGCTAAATGTGTAATAATTTTTATTTTAGTGATGAATTGGTCCCTAAACTTATTTTATTTCAAATAAGTCCCTAAACTTTGACTTTTTGTTAAATTTGTAATAAGTTTTATTTTAGCGATGAATTGATCCCTAAACTTATTTTATTTCACATAAGCCCCTAAACATTGAATTTATGTTAAATTTGTAATAGATTTTATTGTAGTGATGAATTGGTCTCTAAAATTATTTTATTTCAAATAAGTCCCAAAACTTTGAATTTATGTTAAAATTTTAATAAGTTTTATTTTAGTGATGAATTGGTCACTAAACATAGTTCATTATAAACGGTGCCCTAAATTATGAGTTTCCACCAAAATAGATCCCTAGCTTTCATTTTACCACCGCAATTTATCCCTAACTTTCATATGTTTACCAAAATTGATCCATAACTTCCCTACATTATCGATTGCATCAAACAACTCCAAATGTTCTGTCTTTATCTCAATCCCTACCACTTCCAATCTCAAGTACCTTCGTCAACAAAAAAAAATCTATACTTGAAGAAATCATGCAACCCATTTGTACTTCAAGCATAAAATTGGACATGATAAATAGCAGCAAATGTTATGGAATGATAATGATAAATCAACATGATGAATCCAGTAAAAAAGGAACATAAAAATCTATTGCAAAATGAAAAAAATAGGGACGGGTCATGCATAAAAAACTCATCAAATCCCTAAGATTTTTGCAAAAAAAATCATGAAAATGGCAGAACTCAAGCAACCCAAAGGTTTTTGCATAAAAAATAATCAAATCCCTAACTTTTAAATTCTGAACTGGTAATGGAGAACAGAAAATTGTTTTTGGTCACTAAACTGATAATCAAAAGATCTTCTTGCTCTGAACTAATCTTAAACAAGATCAACGTGTAGAGATTGTAGTCCCAGAGTGCACACCTTAGTTGATTTTTACCGTGGCCAGATTTTGTCACAGGGTGGCTGAACAGAAAAAAGCAGAAAAAATGCAAAGTGGAGAAGAATGAGGTCAGTTGCATGGAATAAAAGGGTTGACCCTATAGCGTTGACGCATGTCGTCGCTATTCACCATTAGAGGAGACACAGTTTTTAATTTTTTGGTGCATGCACTAAAAACTTGGTGCCAAATTTTTAATGCATATAGTGACGACATGTCGTCTCTATAAATGTCATCTCTGTTGATTATTTACAATTAAGTCTTTCAACTTTAAATTTCTTACATTTTGGTTCTTATATTTTCTCTTTTATTTCAATTTCATCCTCCATTATTGGCAACGTAAGTCCTTCAAATTTTACGAGGTTAGATATATAGGTCCCCAATTGTATGAACGAAATACATTCGAGCCAAAAATAGTAACAACAACAAGAACGAAATTGTTATAAATTGATTTCATAAATTTTATTGACGCACAACAACATTCAATCTAATTCACTATCATGATACGATTGATCCTCATCATCGTCACTATCGTCCTCATTAATTTTACTCGATGTTTCATCATCCTCGTATTCTGCATATGTGTCGTCTTCCACATCATTGTTGTTAATAAACAAAGTATCTCCTGCAGTATCACACGAGGCTCTCTTAATAACTGATGCTCCTATCTCATCAGCTCCACCATCATCTCGATGCAAGGATATCTGCTCTATGTTGCCAAGATCAACAATCAGAGATAAACCAGAAGAGTTGTTATTGTGGAGCAGGTCAATCTATGTGATGTTAGATCCCATCATGTCCCACGTACTCCTATGATGGACTATTTATACTATTCGCCAGTTTGGACCACGCGATGGATCTTCAATGTAGAACACTAGTTGTGCTTGGCTATCAAGTGTAAACTGACCATCTTTGAACACCTCTGCACCGATGTCAATACTGGTAATGTTATTCTTAGTTACTATCCGTCTCCCATCACACCTGAACCATTTATAGCAGAACAGAAAAATTGAAAGTTCTGGTTTATACTGTAACTCTAGTATCTCTTGCAGCTGTCTGTAGAAAACCTCATCCCCAGTCTCTGGGATGGATACACCACTGTTCTGATTTTTTCTTTGAATATCACGATCATAAGTCAGGAAGCGAACTTCTTTCACAACATAAGCCGTATAGGACATTACCTGCTGGTAACATTCACTAGCCAACAAAAACAACTTATGGAAAACTTGATGGCTGTGGCATTGGCGCATTCCATATACCTGCATGATAAAGATACTTCAATATTATTAAAATGAAGAATGTGGACATATTTGAAATTTATTCGGTCGTTGTTCGTTTACCTTTCTGTAGAACCAACTATGAAAATCTCTTCTATGCACTAGTTCGATGTTTGGACAGCCATTGTTCAGTATCTCCTGCCTATATTCTCTGTACAAAGCATATAAGATTAACTAATTAGTTCGTTTTACATGACAAAGTTCATTTGAGATAAATGAATAATATGTAAAAACAAAGTCTTAATGCAAGAATGACTGAATTTTAGATTAGTAGTTCATGACTTAAAATATCTTGATTTCGAACATGAGTAGGAAACATTGTTGGTGACTTCTTTCCAATTAGAAGACACCGCGACTGAAAATAGAACGTTGTGTACCATGCGGCTCACTAGCATCCTCGTTTCTTTCTGGTCGGTTGAACCTTGTTCCTATGTCCTCGAAGTACCTCGATCAAAAAGTCAATACCTCGTCCAAAACATACCCTTCAGCTATTGAACCATCGGGCCGATCTTGATTTCTAACGTAGTCCTTCAGTTTCTTCAAGTATCACTCAAATGGATACATCCATCTCATATGCACCAGACCTCTAAGGATTACCTCTTCTGGCAAATCTTCTTCTGGAAAATGCATTACGAGGTGAATCATGATATCGAAGAAGACTAGTGGAAAGATCCATTCCAACTTACAGAAGATGAGTACCATGTGATCGTGGGAAGCCATCACGTCGCTAACATTTAGTGTTCTTGAACAAAGCTTCTTGAAAAATGTGCACAGTTCAATCATTGTAGTAGAAATAGTTTTATTTAAGAATGCCCGACATCCGACTGGCAATAATCGTTGCATGATAATGTGGCAATTGTGTGACTTAAATCCAATAATGCGGCTGTCGTTAGGAACAATATTCTTCTGAAGATTAGAAGATAAGCCATCTGAAAACTCTACTGATCAGATGAATTTTCAAAACTTCTGACAATTTACACACAACATGGTATAACATGCGGCATGCTTCATACACCTATTCCCGTTCCGATACAAGTGCAACTTTATTTTGATCTCTAATTGCATTAGATCACATTTGGCATTAACTGTGTCCTTTGATTTGAATGGATCGTCTACAATTGTGTCAAGCAAGTTGTCACAAACATTCTTCTCTATGTGTATGACATCTATGTTATGTTTGAGCTCTTTAGAAGACCAATACGGCAAATCATATAAAATGCTCATTTTTCTCCAATTCATCTCGTCATCACTTCTCTTCTTTGTAGCACCCCCGTAGTTAGGGTGCTTTCTTGGAATACTATGTTTGACACGGCTTAACTGTGCTAAAATGTCTGTAGGCATTAATCGACGTATAGGTGGTCGCCTCTCTATCATCCCGTCGAAGTCTAAATTACTCCAAAAATGATGCCTGGATGGCAAGAACCGACGATGACCCACATAAGTTGTCTTACCTATCACACAGACCGAAGGAGTCTCCTTGTTGTATGTAGGACATGCCATGTATCCCTGACCAATCCAACCCGACAAACTACTTCTCGCTGGAAAATCGTTAAGAGTCCACTACAATGCTGTACGCATTCTGAATACTGACCTGTTATTAGTTCCAACATCACACGTGTCAATCTCATTGGCCCACAACTCCTTTAACTCGACCACTAATAGTCATAAGAATACAAATGTCCTTACTCGGTGCTTTAGAACCAGGTATCAACAGAGTAAGCATGAGGTATGAGGTGTTCAGGTACTTCAGGCTTCATGCATAACCAAGGTGGCAAGTTGTAAACTATTACAACTACTGGCCACATGCTGTACGCTAGACTCATGTCACCGAATGGATTAAATCCGTCTGCAGCCAAACCTAGCCTGACATTTCGGATATCACTTGCGAACAGTGGATGTTTTATGTCAAAATCCCGCCATGCCTTTCTATCAATGGGATGCTGTATTTAATCATCATCCCTAGACTTTCTTATACTGTGCCACCGTATGAGTTTTGCATTATCCTTCATCACGAACATATATTTTATTCTAGGGGCCAAGGAAAAATAGCGCAGCACTTTATGGAGAACATTATTCACGTTCACTTTCCCAGAAGTGTGTACCCAACGACTTTTCTAGCAAATCAGACAAGTTTGTCTATCAGCATGCTCACCCAAAAAATAGTAAACAATCGTTCTTGCAAGTGTGAATAGATTTGTAATCTAAACCAAGCTTTGTCATCATCTTCTTAGCTTCGTAGTGAGAGTCCACCAGGTTCATATTTGGGAAAGCTAACTTCAGCAATTTCAAAAGATCATCAACAGACTTGTTTATCCATTTATTCACAACCTTAATATGCATCAACTTGACTAAAAATTTTAGGGACGAAAATGATGAAACTCCCGGTATAGTTCTGAATACAGAGCCGCAAACAATTTGTCATAGTAACCATCGGTGCTTGTACCAGCATGCTCATCACCGACTACGTCATCCATGACATTCATCATCTCATCTTTCACACCAGCTCGCTCATTCTGTCTATACATATTCGCAGTCTGAACCTCGGTCTCGCCATGATATATTCAGGTTACATAACTCTCTACAAAACCATTATGAAATATGTGAGCCTCGACAATTTCTAATGGATGTGTGAGACCATTTAGACAATTTTTGCACAGACATTTAATCTTTCCCTTGTCATTTACGTACAACCTCACCATGTTTATAAATGCTTTCAAACCTTTCTGAAAATTTGTAGATTTTGTGCAATTTCTAATTGTTGTCCAACTTATATCAATATCCATACTTGAAATATATTATATTTTCACAAATACAGTAAGGATAATAGATGAAGATGAAGAAATGAAATGTAAAGAAGATGATTATGGAGAAAAATGATGGACTTGAAAATATTTATGCTAACGAAAATGGAATTATTGCAGACATACAATACGAAAATACAGGGATGGTGAGATGAAAAAGAAGAATTTATAGCAACATATGTCGTTCCTATAGAACAATATGTCATCGCTACAAACAACATCACGTATTACGAGAAAATTAATAACTCACGTGCCTCAAAAAATTATCAATAAGTCTATTGCGACGACATGTCGTCGCTATAGACAAGAATTGGGTGCCAAATCTGTCGGTAATCTTGATATATGTCAATAGCGACGACTTATGTCGTCACAATAGACCAAGTTACATTTTGTGAGGAAAATCATGATTCACGCGACTGACAATATCATCTACATATATATTGCAACGACATTTGTTGTCGCTAAGGGCACAACAAAATAGTGCAATTTGTTCCCGTCATTTTGAAAACTAATTAGCGATGATGTTAAAAGACGTCGTTATAAATTACAAGTAATAAAGACGACGTGTTAGATATAGCAACGACATTTGTCGTCGCTATATTTTTTGACATTTTAGCGACGCCATTTCTTTGTCGTCTCTACTGTCCAGTTCCAATAGGGACGACATTCTGTCGTCACAAATAGTGTCGTCGCTATAAACACATTTTCTTGTAGTGAAATGTTATATTTTAATAGAAACCATAGCACGGTATATTATAAAACACTATCTTAATAAAATAGTATAATTGATAAATGTATCTTAATATATCAGTATCATACATGACAATATTTTAATGAAAAAAAATACTACATACACAAACTACAACATAATAGAAGAACAATGTCATAGATTGAAACAATATCAAGCATTTTGAATAAAAATAGTATTAATGATATGGTACTACTAATGGAGTATTTTGAAACAGTATCATTACTTCAACCATAAAATATTTAATTTAAATGTGTATTTGTTTGGTGGAGTTTAAAAGTAGTTTTTTTTAGAGATTTTGAAAAAAGTTGGTGAAATACGTGGTTAAAAACTTGATAAAATTCGTAGGTCCCATGAAAGTGGTTGAAAATAAGTTTAAAAAAAAAAGTTAATAAATCTGGCCAAATATGGTATAATGTAATGAAAACTAGTGTACAATATTAAAAGTACAACAGTATCAATCATTTCTCATAAAACAGTGTCATAAAAAATAGTATCATAAAAAATAGTATCATAATAAAATAATATCATAGAAAAAATTATAATAATAATATAGTATCATACAAAATAATATCGTGTTTAAATTGGCACTTTTTGTAATTGTAGGGGCACGTTGGTCTTTTAGCACTGAAATGTGATGTTAATTTTATTAAGTTTGGACCATATGACTTAAGAGCCCATAAGCACATGATCAATGATCGGTTCTGAATTTTTCCAAAATAATTCTCATCTCATTGGACTTTTAGTAGACTATATATTATAAACAATTCACCAATTTCTAGAATTTTCACTATTTCACTTGATCTCGCATGATGCCGAATGAGTGGTCATCGTGGATCCGTTATAGGAGAGAGACATTCTCACGAGCAAACAGGTCATGAATCGATCATGATCACTAAACCTTAGAGCATGGGAACGCAAGAAAATATCGTATGATCAAGAGCAAGATATACCCATCTAAGTTCGACCTAGTCTCAACCAAGTCGAGTACAGGCGATCACATTTCGTCGCTTTAGAGACCAGTACAGAGCTGTGGGATAGCTAGTCACTTACCATGACCTGGTAGGGATTTGATGTCATCTTAAACACCTGATGTGGAATCTCATCCAATAATCTCAAAAGAACATCAACAACTGTCTCTCGCGACTACCAGCTATTCTCACACAAGCAAAACAGCCTGCAGCAACCTCCATAGTGGCTTTTTTCCCAACTCCTATTGCCCCCAAAATCGATTCCCACCTGGAATAACTCCTTAATCCAAAACCTGAAGTGATAGTGTCAAGGTAAAAAGGCCACGATCGCCAATATTGATATGCGAAGACCCGTTCGCACCATGAATTATGGCCACCCACCTCTCAAATAAATTCAAGGATATGCAGATTAATAAATATGATGGGACCATGGACCCAATTGACCACCTAAAGGTGTTCCACGATTTTATAAAGCCTATATCATTTTTCAATCATTGATTCATTCCATAAATACCGATATTAAGATTGAAAATCATAAAAAATCTAGTAATTAAATTCTTAAGATAAGAGTTAAGACGATTATTTCAGATTGACAATAGTCATTTTCAACCCACGAATATGTTCGAAGCTCTGGAAATGATCTTCAAGTTCTGGGAAGAACTCCCAAAACTTTGTTTCCATGGAGAATTGTATTGATTTTTCTCGTATTTCGACCGAAGAATCTAACAGAGATATTACTGTGGAGATTCCGACAAAAAAATTAGACATTCCATGCATCATTCTCAACGAGTCCATAAGAAGCAATCCCATTTTTTTCATCAGGTCCGGGTGGAGACCAAAGATCTTGAGTGACCGATCGAGTAGATTCCAATGCAGATCTCAATTGTTGATCTATTGATATCCTTGGAACATCACTAAGAGCAAATGATTGAGGTTCTGTAAAGACCCATGTAAAAGACTATCAATCTCGAAAGGTTGGCCAAGCAAATCATGGCGTCTAGGGTTATAAACTACTTATCCTATGATTATATCTCTGCCAATAGGACAACCCACACGCTGTGATTTGAATGTATAAAGTTTGTCTTCAACCTCCCTGGTTTCGACATGGGTTCAAAACTCCGATTCGGTCGGTTAAGAAGTAGGAGCAAATTCGTCTATCACATCACAGGTAGTCGCTCACCCGCGGGTCTTTCTCATATCTAAGCTAAGCCAGGAGAGGAGGGAATCAATAATATGAATTGGAGTCTCAAGTAGGGGGGCTGCTAAGCACCAGTAATGAAGTGAAAATCCAGTGATCGGGACTAGCAGGAAGAACATTCAGTACAATTTCATCGTTCCCTCAAAAGCCAATATTCCGATACAACACTTTAAGTGCCAATAAGGTTGTTTTTGGCAACGACACTTCTGTTTTGCTTTTAGTCTTGTCTGAAAGTCCAAAGGCACGTCACACTTGCTAATACGGCCCTACTGGCAATATACTTTGATCAGTTGACCAAAACAAACGAGTTGCTTCTCCATTTCCTTCACCATCAGTTGGAGCCCAGTCTTCACTAATCTCGAGGTTATCAACAAGACAAGACTAATAACATGGCTACGAGCTCTTTCCTTACTTTGACCTCAAGCAGGCACGGTGATAAAACTTTGATGCGGGGTTCGGCATGGTCCCTGAGTACAAGTCTGGGAGGACCAATTTGCCGACGCACTAACTTTTAAGGCTGAGAAAGATTAGTGGAAAGAGCTATTCTCAATTCAGTACCAGGTAGATTTTGAGTTGAATGAAATCCCTTCACTATCGGAAACAGGGTTCCTATTCTTTTTGTCCTATCCTTAAATCCAATTTATGCCCTAATAGTTCAGTGCTTTCTCAATGCTTCCTCTCCCCCTTGGGAATACTACTTAGAGAAACAACGTGGGGGTTAGACTAACCAAAGCAGGCCTTAGTATCTTACCTAGCTCTGAAGGTGGAAACACAACTCATGAAGACGTTGTGCTCAGGCCTCTCTTGGGCTTTCAGTAGACTTCTTTCATTTCCAAATTTACTTGTGACAAGTCCTTGCATTAGTATGACTTGGTTGACCGTGTAAGGGCGATCCATCTTGATGAAAAATTCTACAATAGCAAGAAATAGAAATTAATCGTTTGATGTCTACTCGTTCTTCCCTCTTCAATTCCCAATGAACAACATGATCTTAACCTATCATTTGTTTAATTCTTTTATCTTTATGTTCATACTGATAGCTAATCAATAACGAACATGAATGGCTTTTTTAAGTCAGATTTCAAAAATTTTTGTTGAGGCAATTCTTACTTGTTTATCGACAACTAATCTAGCTCCTGAAATATATAACATTCCTGATCATTCCTTTTACTAGCTTTCTAGGATGGAATCATAAATGGTTGCCAGATGTAATCTTATGCCATGTTTTTTTTTTTTTCTTTCTAGTACATTGAGGAGGAAAACACGTGATTTGTATGATACTCTATCCCTACAAAAGATAACTTCCTTTCCATATTCTACAACCAAGTTCACACTGGCATTTGCGAGCAATGCTCGATTAAAGAAGACTGTAATTGCCCTAATGAAGGTGACAAAAAAAGATGAGACTCTCAAGGACCATATTACACGGTTTACCAGTATTAGGAGATGAGGATATGACATGGATAACTTACCCACACAATCATGCACTGGCCATTATGGGATAAATTGTTGATTTCAACGTAAAAATGGTATTGTTAAATAACGGTAGTGCAAAAAATGTCCTAACCTGAGAGGCCTAACAATCATAGAATAGCCATCAAGGCACAGGTATTGGCCGATTTAATCACCGAATTATTATTGCGAGCTAGTCAATTGGAATATTATGTATGGAAAATATTCGTAGACTCAAACAGATAAGAACCGAGGACATGAGTGATATTACTCAGTTCAACTAATGAAGAGATTGAATACTCACTCATGTTCAAGTTCCCAGCCACTAACAATGATTCAAATATGAAGGTGTAATCACTGGTCTAAATCTCACCAAAAAGATAAGGGCAGAATAAGTTAAGGTGAGCAGTGACTCCAAATTACTTGTGGGACATATAACGGGAGAATTTGAGGTAAAAGAAGGTAGAATGGCTCTATATCTTATGAATGTGATGGATTTGGAGTGATAATTATTGAAATTTGAATTCCTAAAAGTCACGTGGAAAGAAAATGCACTAGTAGACGCGTTGTCTAAGCTGGCATCGACCAACTCTAATAATTAGCCAAGATGGCATCGACCAACCCTAGTAATTAGCCTAGATCAACATCAATACAGGTGCTTGTAAGACCAGTATCATCCCCATTATCGATGTCTTAAATATGAAACGCGGGCCCAATTGGGTCGATCTGATCATTAGTTATTTCAAAGAAGGAATGTTTCCTGATAACCCCATTGAGGCTAGACGTCTACAGATTAAATCAATTGGATACTCCTGGATCAATGGAAACTTATACAAGCGGAGAGTCACCATGCCCTAGTTGAAGTGCTTAAGCCCGTAAAGAGGGCAAGATGTACAAATGAAGATATACCATAGGATTTGTGAAAATCACCAAGGGATGAATATGCTAGCTTTCAAAACGGTCAAGTAATGGTATTATTAGCCCACTCTAAAACAAGATGTGAATGAGATTGTTACAAAATATAACACGTATCAACGATTTGAAAATTTGATACATTAGTTGGCCGCAGATCAATTATCGATTCACGAGATTGCCCATTTTACTAGTAGAAAATGGATATATTTGGACTGTTCTCGATCACCTGTGGGCAAAGAAAGATTATCCTGGTAAGAGTCGATTACTTCATGAAATAGGTAGAGGCAAAGAAAGATTATCCTGGTAAGAGTCGATTACTTCATGAAATAGGTAGAGGCAAAGCCATTGGCATTCATTACCACCGTGAAAGGTCGGGGATTTTTTTTAAGAACATCATCCGCCAATTTGGTATCCTAATAGTGCTCAACATTGGCATTGGATGCCAGTTTGAAAACTAAAATTTTAAGGAATTATGTACCAGCTTTAACATTGAGCATCGTCTGACTTGAGTGCCTAATCGTCAAAACAATGGTCGAGCTGGGGTAGATGTAGACAAAAGTACCCAACCGAGAACCGGCCATTTATGCTTCGGTAATCAGTTGAGACTCAAAACTAAATAACCCAATCAACCTTATTGTTTTTTAATTTCTTTCGAAAATTTAGTTCATAAAAATAAAATATTTTATTTCTATATTTTTTATTTTGTGTTGGGATGAATCCTATGTTCAAAACTTGATATATTGTTGTTCTATTAATTGATTGAGGTTTGGAATTATAATTTTTTATATTACTGTGTTGTTTCAAACAAGAAGAATAAAAACGATTGTTATAACTATGTCAACTTTAAAAACTTTAATTATAGAACCGAACCGAATAGTTGAGTTTGGTTCGTAATTCAAGTTGTAATTTATGGTTGCATTTACAAAATATCAGTGGTTCTTGGTTCGGTTATCTTCAGAACCAAACAAAACTGGACTGCACCTACCCCTAGGCTGTGGTAACCAATCAAAATGTGCTGTGAAATATAAAAAAAGAAGTGGAAATATGAAAATGTTCATTGGCAGACGAGATACCAAACGTATTGTGGGTGTATCACAACACAACTTTTAAGCTTTGTTTGGAATGGAATCGGTCTAACCTGCAGAAGTCATCTTTCCAACACTAAAAATACATATAGAGCCTATTTTGAAGCACGAAAATTTAAACTCGAAGCTAAAGATAGGGTCGCTACTTATATAAAGAAAGCAACCGAGTATTTTAATACAGACTTGGTGTTGAAGAGTATAGTAGTTATTGGACACCAGCCGTTGAAACTCAAACCAAACTAGGAAGCCACTTACAAAGTTATAGAAGCAGTATGAAAAAGCTCATACAGCCTCACAGATATGACTTGGAAACCCTCTGGGGGACGCCATGGAACTTGGAACATCTTAAAAGAATCATCTCTCAACCACGACATACATTGCTCTTTACTTAGTTTATTTTGTACTTTACTCTCCAAGAAAGATGTTAGCTTATGATCCCCATGAAGGATCTTTAAATTTTTTTATCATGAGAATCATGTAATCCATGAGTATTAATAAAAAATTGAAGCTAGCAGATGTTGAGGCTAAGAAAGGGCCAGTACTAGGACATCTACGTACACTTATAGGTTTTGACTATAGACAAATTTCAGTTAAAAGGAATTGTTATAATTCAAGGCACCCAAACCAGTCCATCTTCCCTTTGCCTCAATAGAAATAGAGCTAATCACCTAGACAACAGTCAAGTAAAGCGCATTACCAACAGTTCAGCACTTCACTTAACCTCGATAACAATCAAGCTAATCGCATCGGCAGGAGCTGAGCTGTAACGACCACTGACTTTTCCCTACGACCCTTTCGCCTAGGGACTATTCCATGCATCGTTAGTTGTACTGTAGGTTGGGCTCCAAAATAGATTTCTGTTGCGTCTCGAGCGATTTGAAAGGTATTTGCAATCTTCAATAAAAATTTTGAAGACCACAATACCACATTTGAACAAGAAGACTTGCACTTGGAAAATACAAGTCTACATAGGAAGATTAAAATTTTGCATTGGGAACTACGTAGTATTAAATATTGTGTTTAATAATTCAACTACTTTTAATCTTCCAATATTTTTAGAATTATCTTTTGTCCACTATAAATAGAGTGGAGTTGTAATGTTGAAGTAATTAATCAAGAAAGTATCAAACAAATCAAGAGTGGTGTGAGGAAAAATATTTGTAAAACGAGTGTGTTGTAGCAACTCAAAATTATCCATAAAATATTGAAGTAGCTTCCTGCATCATCAACATTCAAACACAAAAGTAATGACAATAAATTCAGTAGCTTCTTTGTTCGCATATTCTCCAAGACAAGTTCAATCTTCGAAGGTGAACACTATGAATATTGGAGAAGTCAAATGCAAACCTTCTTTATCTCTTTGGATCTTTGGGAAGTCATCGATGATGAGGAGCTTGAAGAACCAAACGAAGACGGTGAAGAATTTGAAAATTTTCAAAAGGAGTAGAAAAAGAAAGATGCATGGCATTGCAATGTATCCAAAAAGAGTCGGTAAATCTATTTTTCCTCGAATCTTTGGTGTCAAAAAGGCTAAAAATTCTTGGAAAATATTGAAGCAAGAATTTCAAGATACAGAAAAGACAATTGCCTTGAAGCTACAATCCTTATGGAAAGACTTTGACAATCTCAAAATGAAAGAGCGGGAATTGGTTCGTGATTTCTCTTCACGAATTTTGGAGATTGTAAAGAAAATCAAAAGTTATGGTGATACGATTCAAGAAAAAAGAGTCGTTGAAAAAGTACTTTGATGTGTCCCTCCAAAGTTCGATCATGCAGCTGCCGCAATTGAAGAATCAAAGAACTTGTCTAAAATGACAATTTACGAGTTGACCGGATCAGTTTTTGCACATGAGCAAAGAATCAAAAACTGGTTCAAGCAATCATGGAGGCTCAAATCAAAATAAATGAAAATTCAGCAAGTGGAGGTAAAATGAAAAGTGAAGCAATTGGAAAGCCAAGGCACCACAACAATTCGGTAAGACTCAATCTTGCATTATTTGCAAAAAGACTAATAATGAATCAAAAGATTGTTTTTTCAAATGCAAAAGATGCAAAGTTCCTAATCATTCTCAAAAGGATTGTTGGTTTAAAATTAAAGAAAAAGAAGAAGATGCAGCCGCAATAGATTTTTTGAAAGAATGTGAAGATGAAATTTTATTCTATTCTCACCAATATGGTGACTTTGAATCAAAAGATCGATGGTATTTGGATAGCGGTGCTAGTAATCACATGACAGGAAATAGAGATATCTTTGTGGACATCAATCCAAATATCACATCTCAAATCATTCTTGGAGATGGGACACGAAGAAATGCACAAGGAAAAGGTACTATTGCTGTCCAAACTAAGCATGGTAACATAAAACTCATTACTAGTGTTTTTTATGTCCCGAACCTATCATATAACTTCATAAGTATTGGATAGCTCCGTCAAAAGAATTTTTCAGTTCACTTTGATGATGGAAAATGCAAAATCTTTGATAAGAAGAATAATATCACCATGTTGAATGTTGAAATGAGAAATAAAACTTCTCTTCTCATGCTAACACTGAGCAATAATTGTGCACTCAAGGTTGAAAATGAAGATTTGTCACATCTATGGCATTTGCGTTATGGTCATCTAAATGGCAAGGGTCTTCATTTGCTCAAGGAGAAAAATATGGTCACGGGACTTCCTATCATCCAAAAGACGAACAAAGTTTGTGGAGGCTGTACCTATGGAAAAATGCATAAGCTTCCATTTCCTAAACCATCATGGCGAGCAAAAGCACCATTGGAGCATGTTCATTCAGATATTTGTGGGCTAATGCAAACTCCTACTCCTGGAAAGAATAGATACTTTATTCTCTTTGTTGATGACTACACGAGAATGATGTGGATTTTCTTTCTCAATCAAAAATCTGAGGCATTTTCTATTTTTCTATAGTTTAAAGCACTTGTAGAAAGACAAAGTGGTTTTCCAATAAAGACTCTGAGGACTGATCGTGGAGGAGAATTTGTCTACAATCTCTTTACTGAGTATTGCAAGAATAATGACATTCAAAGGCAGCTGACGGTTAGTACAACACCACAGCAAAACGGCGTAGCCGAAAGAAAAAATTGCACCATTGTCAAAATGGCAAGGAGCATGCTAAAAGGCAAACGAGTTCCAAACCTTTATTGGGCAGAAGCCGTAAACACTGGAGTATATATTCTCAATCGATCTCCTACAAAAGCTATCAGAAACAAAACTCCTTATGAAGCATGGCACAAAAAGAAACCAATAATAAATATTCTCAAAATTTTGGGCAGCATTGCATATGCACTCATTCCATCTCAAAATCATGAAAATTTTGATGAGAAAGGCCAAAAACTTCTTTTCATTGGTTATAGTTACAAGTCCAAGGGATATCGATTGCTGAATCCAATAACAACTAAAATCATTGTGTCTCTAGATGTGGTATTTGACAAAACTACAATTTGAGATTGGAAAGACAAGTAAGTTGTGGACTCAATACCATATCAATTCGACCAACCGTCAACATTTCAAGCCGGTCTCTCTCAAATTCACCGAAACGAGCAAGATCCAGCCCTTACTACAACAAATGATGAATAAAGTGACTTAGAAAGTCCCCCAAGAAAGACACATTCACTAAGAGAGATTTATGATTCTTGAGAGCTTGGATTATTCTCTTGTGAACCTCAATCATTTGAAGAAGTCTCAAAAGACAAAAGTTGGATGGAAGCTATGAATGATGAAATGTCCACCAGAACTAAAGAAGACCATTGCTCTGAAATGGGTTTATAAAATCAAATACAATGAAGATGGGTCAATTCAAAAAATACAAAGCACTACTAGTCGCCAAAGGGTATTCTCAACAGCCAGGAGTTGACTTTACACAAACATTTGCTCCAACTACAAGAATGGAGACAATCTGCATTGTTTTGACAAAAGCAGTCATGGTTGACAAGTTTGAGAAGTTCAAGAAACAATTGAAGATTACAAATTAATAGGGGGTGTTAAAAGTTATTAATTTGCAATCTTCAATAAAGACTTTGAAGACCACAACAATACTTTGGAATAAGAAGACTTGAACTTTGAAAATACAAGTCTACATGTGAAGATTAAAAGGTATTTGCAATCTTCAATAAAAAACTTTGAAGACCACAATACCACATTGGAATAAGAAGGCTTTCACTTGGAAAATACAAGTCTACATAGGAAGATTAAAAGGTTGCATTTGGAACTACATAGTATTAAATGTTGTATTTAATAATTCAACTACTAGTAATCTTCCTCCATTTCTAGAATTATCTTTTGTTCACTACAAATAGAGTGGAGTTGTGATGTTGAAGTAATTAATCAAGAAAGTATCAAATAAATCAAGAGTGGTGTGAGAAAAAAAATTGTAAAACGAGTATGCTATAACACCTCAAAATTATCAATAAAATTTCTACATTTTCTTATACACTTCACTTACGCACCCAACAGCTTTTGGGGTGGGCAAAATTCATTCTTAGAGAACTCTATTGAGGTAAATCCAGCAGCGTTATTATAAATTTCTTTTTCTTTTTATTTTTTTTTTTAATTTTTGTTCTTGTATTAATATATATTTTGATTTATTTATTTTTAAAATGGATTGTGAAATGGTTTTTGGCTATTTTGATTGCACCACACAGAATCGATGTTTGAGGATTTTTGGATTACATGTAAAGTTTGTGCCTTTCTAAAAACGAGTTAGAAGGAGGAAAAGTGAATGCCTATTAGGGATTTTAATTTTTTTTAAATGTATTGGGGTGCTAGTAGAGAGAATGGAGAATTAACTAGTTGTAGTCCGTAGAGCCATATTTTACAAATGTCGAAGTCATCCACCCCGAACAAAGGGGCCGATAAGCTTCATCCTCTTCTCTGAAAAATAATTTAAGTGTACTCATTAGCTAATATTTCCTGATCCATATTGTTAATTGGCTCTTAACTTGTGATACTTTGTGGTTCTCTCATCATAATTGATTGGTTTCATGACCACATAAATCAGTTTGTGATGTATTTGGTTTGTATTAGTTGGTTGTGAATCTTCATGCAATGACAGTCACATTTAAATCTAAACAACAATTTGGTGTTCTTCTATATATACAATGCACGTGTATTCCAAATGTTGAAGTAACCAAGGGGGTTTCGCCAAAAGTTAAATAAAATTGTCCTTTGTATCGGTTTGGTGTTTTTTCAAGTGTGTTGCTATATATGAGAAAAGAATATTATTGTATAAAAAAATTGATTTTTTTATTTATGACTACTTATTTAGAATTGGTAGTGATTTAGTAATTTTCACGGAAAATAAATTTTATAAGTTATTAAGTGTTAATAATCAATTAAATTAATTGTTTCTGTAGTGTTTACACTGAACCTAAATGGACGTTTATGTTTGTGGTTCGGATCCAAAAGTTTTATTATAAGTTTATGTTTGAAGTTATTGTTGGAAATTGGCACATAATCCAATCATTTTCCCACTTGCCTTTGAGTATAATCTTAAAAATGAAATCAGTATACCCCCTATAAAACAAGATTTGGCGAAGAGTAAATCAGCATGTAGTTCTTTGTTCTCCGAAGGTACTAAGGTACTTAAGAATATACTTTAGAGCCACCCAATGTTTCGGTCCACAGTTAGACACACAACGTCTTATCATACCAATAGCATAACAAGTCAGGTCTAGTACACAAAACAACATACATGAGACTACATATTGCTAACGCATAAGGTATTCTGCTCATGCGCTCTATCTCTTCGGGTGTTTTTGGAAAAAGCTCATTAGAAAGTTGGATTCCATGTCTGAATGACAAATTGCCCATTTTGGAATCTTGCATGGCAAATTTGACAAGTAGATGACAAATTGCCCATCTTGGAATCTTGCATGGAAAATTTGACAAGTATCTTGTCAACATATGTAGCTTGAGAAAAAGCTATCATCTTGTTCTTTCAATCTCTTAAGATCTGAATGCCCAGAACGTAGCTAGCTTTGTCCAAATCCTTCTTATGAAACTGTTAGGCCAATTACGCTTTCGTAGACGATGACATTCCCACGTCATTTTCTATGAGTAGAATATCACCCATATCAAGCACTGAAAAAATTACCTCTTTGTACATAGCCTCTTTTTTGTACATAGTATTCCCCAGTACCATTAGGGTATTCCCCAAAGAGGCATATTTCTGACATAGACTCCAACTTTTCTGAATTCCCTTTCAGCACATGAGCTAGACATTCCCAAATTCGGATGTGACCCAAATTTGATTGCGCCCTTTCTACAATTCTAGGAGAGTCTTGGGAATGGACTTGGATAGAACTAGGTTAAGAATATATGCGACTGTCTCCAATGCATACCTCCAAAATTGGATATGTAGAGTTGAAAAACTAAAAATTCATCATTGACCTAACTATATCTAAGAATGTCCTGTTTTTCTTTTTGAAACGCCATTCTGTTAGGGAGTACCAGACGTACTCAGTTGAGAAACTATACTATTTTCTGTTAAGCAGTCCTTGAATTCTTCTTAGAGATATTTGTCACCTTGATGTGATCAAAATATCTTTGTACTTTTACCCAACTTTTTCTCGACCTCTGCTCGATATAATCGGGTTTTCAGATAAATGTATCCAAATCTAGAGTAATCATCTGTGAAGGTGATGAAATAGCCCCATCTCGTAGGTGTATTCATGAGTCCACACATACATAAGAATGAACTAGTTCTAATAATTCTTTGGCTCTATGTCCCTTTGCTAAAACGGATCTCTTGGTCATCTTTCATTCCAAACAAGAATTAGAGGCTGGGAATGGTTCGACCTCAATTGAGTTGAAGGGACCATATCTTGCCAGTCTTTGTATACTGTTATGGTTGATGTGTCTAAGTCAAAGATGCCATAGACACATATCACTAGTATGATATGTATTTTGTTCATTATGGTTTACAGTTGTATTATTAATTTCATTTGTGGAATAATTTAATATATAAAGTCCATTTATCAAATATTCAGCTCAAAAAGGAACTTTATTCATCAAAATTTAAGAAAAAAACATTGTCCTATTAAATAAAAAATGGAAATCAAATCCCACTTCATCTGCAGAACATAATAATATTCTTTAAGAATTAAACGCCCACCACTATTAAAATAAAAATAAACTACTCTTATAGCTCTTGTCGAAACTATTGCTATTGTGTCGACTGTGACAGTAAACTGGCATTCACTGAGTTTTATGCTCTCTTGAAGCGCCTGCAGTGACATGAAAACACGATTAGTGGTTCCAAAATCTACAACCCATGAATATGTAGAATCACCACCAAACAAGATTTAGTAACGAAATATACTCTAGCACATTGCTTCTTTTTAGCTAGTGTATCGGGACAATCCTTCTTCCAGTGACCTTTTTGGCCACAGTTGAAATACTTGACTTTCAGCTTTCCATCTGCTTTGGTCTTTTTGTTACTTCACTGCTTCTTGCTAGCTCTCTTCCTTTTTTTTACCATCTTTGCCTTTTGTCTTGGAACTAGAAGAGCCACCAATCGCTGCATGAGCACTACAACCCTTTGCTTTAAGACCACTTTCCACATTTTACAATTCATTCATCAACTCAGTCGATGGCATATCCATCTTGTGTAATTGATAGTCTATAGTAAATTGTGAAAACATATCAAGTAAAGAGTTCAATACCATATCAACCTAAGTGTCTGAATCAATAGTCGCACCCAAATTCTCTCCACATTGAAGTGTCCAGTCATACTTAACTTATAATCCTTCACGTGCGTTCTAGGTTTCATGCGGATATTCTGTAGGTACGAATGGCTTTGAATGAGTTTTCCTACATTGATGTGAAAACATGTCCTTGAAACTTTTCATTATATCATAAAAGGTTTCTAGACTATCACACTTCCACTGACATTGATGCCAAAATGCAACAACGAGCCAACTTGTCTTCAGCCACACACTTATCATAAGCATTAATTTTGGCATTGCTTGAAGTCTCGATAGGTTGCTCAGGCCAATCTTCTTCAAGCACAAAATTAATTTTCTCAACAGTGAGAACAATCATTGGTTTACGTTTTCAATCCACATAATTTTCTCCAATAAGTCGGTTTTGTTTTAGGAAAACAAAAAATGGACTGAGAGATGTTTTGTTGAAAAATAACAAAAATATTACATATTAAAATTGAACAACGAATTTAATATATGATACATGAATGCATACGTAGATCCATAAAATTACAATAATGCAATGACTACTTGATCATTGTGATCCAATAGGTCATTCTATAGGGAAGATCACTATGTCCATTGATAAAGCTAAGATCCTCCCACCAGAAAAATTATACCTAACAACAATACCTAGATAAGTCCACTATCGTTTATTTGGTCACCAAGATCATAAATGAGAGCCTCTATAGGAGGTTCGTAGATGATATCGATTCGAGTTTACAATATTTGTCTAGATCTCCAGGGACTTGAAAATAATTTCGCTATCTATAGGACGATCTCAAATTATATCATATCTAGATGATTTTACCAAATAGGAATCCAATCAAGTAACGCGAATCACATAGCCCTCTTATATGGAGTCTGTTGTGTTACCGGCCCGAGGCTAACGTATTATGCTGGTTATGAATTGAGTAAAGGAGACCATGAGTTTTTATTTAAATAAATACCATTTCTCACTCAATATTTTAAAATAATATATTTTAATTTTAATTAATTATCAACTATTCAAATTAATCAAATTAACATACATGTTTCTCTTTTGAGAACAAAATTAATTTAAATTAAATTAATCAAGAAAAAAACTGGTATTTCGATGAAATGCATTATATTCATAGTTTCACGAGTGGTGTTAAAATTAATTTTATATGTAATGATTTACAAAACAATAATATTTTAGACGAAAATTTAAAAGCATATATATGCAATAAATTAACAATTATTTGTGGCTCAAAACAAGACTCAAAAATAAATTAAAAGATAATTGTGCCCAAGCCGAATATTTAAATTGAAACTTCAGCCCAAAAACTTGTTCCAATTGCCAAACAAGCCCAAAGAATAATGGAAACCAAACACCAAAGAACTTCAACTTGTTCCCAAACATGCCCAGCTATCCCAGAAACCAAACATGGACCTTCTTCTTCTTCCTCAAAACTTCTTCCCAGAGAAAACAACCACTGAGCCACCGGAAACCAATACCAAGACAAAACACCGGAGACACTAGATTTGTGCGGCCGGCACCGCGCATAACCTTGATCTTCTCAAATTACGGGCTGCCACACATCCTAGATGAGCTGTGTGTAGCGACTAAAAAATTTGTCTTCTTTCAAATTTTTAGAAAATAAATTTTAAATTTCAGTGTTGCTACGAACTTCCGGGTATATTATAAATATTTTAGTCGCATTTTTTTGTACGTGCTTGCCTTTTATTTTTATTTGATGAACATAAAATTTCATTAATCATCGAGACTAATTTAATTTTCTTAACCCGAATAACTTTTCTCGAATCAATTTTGGATTAATGGTGAACTAATTCTTTAAATTAAATAGTCCGTGAAATCACTTGAAAATCGCCCATTTCACTTCACATTTTCTAGCCCACTTCTTCCCCATTTTCAATACCATTTATCCATCTTCCTTCTCACTTAAAATGCAGCCAAACTCCCCTCATTTTCCACAGGAAAAACATTCCTAGTTTGTCCCCATTTTCACTTGAAGAAACCTCCCAAATAGTCTCTAAAACCATTATGAAAACAGCCCATTTTTCTCCCATCCTTCAACCCATTTTTTCTTTCATAATCAGCGCTTTTTACCCACCATGTTACCCATCTTTTTCAGCTAACTTTACCCCAATCAAACTGTTGAAAACATCCCCATGGTTCTCCCCTAAACCTCCTGAAAATATTCCCAAGATTTCCTCCTAAAACCTGCCATTTAGGTCCTATTTTCCATCAGCTATATTATCCAATGTTTCTTGCCAAAAACTATCCACTACCAATCCATTTTAACACCTTCTAAACCACTTGGATTATAGCTTAAATACTTCTAAGATAATTGCTAAAAGACGTCCAAATTTTTTCCCTTAAACCTGCTGGAAACCGGCCCTTAAAGATCAGTTTCTATTATAGTTTTCTAGCCATAAGAAAATCATCATTCTTCCAGCCCAAAAGTCCTCAAACTCAGCTATTAAAGTAGTGATTTTTCTCTCCTTTTCAATCAACAAAAAGAATCCACAAATCCTCTCCTTCACTTCCAGATTTTCAGCCCCCAAACCATCTTTCAAACCCGCATATTTCATTCACTTTTGTCCATTTCTAGCAAGTTGTTTTCGAGCACGGTTTCTTCCCCATTTTCAGCATTTGTAGTCCATTTCCCCCCCTCAAATTCTAGGTATAAAATCACAGCAAACATCCCTTACTTTCCTTCCCATTTTCAGCCTTGCAGTAGCCAACTTGGTTAACTTTTTCACCAACTATTTTCCAGCAGTTTAGGTTGGTTTTTATCCTATCTTTTGGCCATCGATTTTTTCCTTTTCCCGACATTTAAATCTCGTGCTGTAATACTATATTTTGGGAGAACAAAAAGGAAAAGGCTCAGATTTATTTTGAGGAGCTGTGCAGTCAATTTCTTTACTCAATTCAACTCAACAAAACTTTGATTTACAAGGTAGTTTTTTATACTGCTTAAATTATGTTTCATAAATTTTTATGTAGAGAAAATGATTTGTAAATTATATGCCATGTTTAACGATAAATATAGAACATTATGATAATAATTGAAGGTAATCATTTAAGTATGATAGTGATTGATGGTAATCACTTATGATTCCATGTGGTGCTAGTTACCAAAAATATATTGTTCCTATGTATGTTTAAATGAATGACATGTCGCATATTAATTTTGTATTATTTTCTCTTATGATAGTATAATTTACTACTCGGTGTTGCTTATGAAATACTCTCCCCAAAAAGATTAAATTCTCAGATTGATGTGTTTGGCGTTGGTGCAACGGCGTAAGACTAGTCATCTTGAAGAAAGCGGTGTAGTTTGACATTAATTAAGTTTCGGCATCGATATAATCGAGCAATTTATTATGTAGAGTTTAATACATTGTTGAACCTGTTTCTAATTGTAAAGTTGAGGAAAACTGAATTTTTAATTAAATTGCCATTTTGTAATTTGAAGATGAGGTTGTCAAGTTATATTTCTGGAAATTCAGCTATGTGTCCCCAACTTTGAATTATCATAACGTATTCTATACTTTGATAGGTTTATAAGTGGTCTAATAACAAAATTTGTAATTACTCAAAAACCTTTTCGTATGAATTTATTATGTTAGTTTTATCGGACTACGTCAGTGCACCACGACAGTTTTTCAAACAACTTTGACCACGTTTTTCACATATCAATTGACATGTTTTAGGTCTGAAAATTTAATATGTTGTATTCCAAGGTCCCAAGTATTTACAGTTCAAATATCAAAATTTTTGGAGTACGTTTAGATGTCCCAAGTAAAACATTTCCTTGTGCGTTAGTTACTTTCTGCAATAATTAAAATTATAAAACCTTTCAAGGACAATTCTATTTGGAGTCGTCAAATGTTATTTAAGAATTTTTAAGCGACCCTCCGAGTTGAGAAAATTCTGGGCGTTACACGTTGTACCCGACCAGGAAAATCTGAGATATGGGCGGCCATGCTATTTGGACACACAACCCAACTGTTTTTTATAAGTTTATGCTTGCAGTTTGTGTTCAAGGTGTAGTTGAAAATTAGTTTTGAGTTCTTTCACAAAAATATATATGTTAGGAATTACAAAGTAAAACCTAATACAAATCTATCAAGAATCTAATACAAAGAATTCTAAAGAGATTACAATCGAAACAAACCACCGAAGTTAGGGCTCAGATTATCTCAACCGATATTGGATCACCGCACATGCCGTCCAAAGGATAGGCACAAGTTTCACCTTGATCACTAGAACAACCTTTACACTATAGACCTAAGGCAAAAGCCAACCCTGCAACTCCGATTTTAACCCAATAGAGTTACTGTTCATCGACAGAGATGAACACCAGATCTTAGTCCTAAAGATTACTATTTACACAAAGCAACAACATTCAACCCCTCCTTTTCTATCACTGATTTTGATCAAAAGAAAAAGAATAAGAAGAGTAGGAAGAAAGCCAGACGAAAAATTGGCCAAGAAGAAGAGAGTGTTTCAGGGATACCATTCTGAATAAGAGAGGGACTAACCAGTTACTTGTCCCATCCATAGACCAATGTCAGCCATTGGATTTAATCCAATGGCTCATAATCCACATGAGGAAGCACAATCCTTCCCACATCAGGTAAGCCAATGCCAAAGGTCCACATGGCACAACTTAAGAATCAGAAATTGGACTTTTGCCTTAGACAAAAAATGTGTTTGTGAAACACACTTCTAACATTCTTCACCTTGGTTCACCAACTTATACCACTATCCTTGGATGCATTTTTTGTTCTCTCCATTTATTACCGGTTGAGTTTGTTTTCATCACTGCCCTGTGGTTGCCAGTCTTCAAGTGCCTGCAAAGATCAAATTGAACCATTGTCAATTAACAATTTAGATAAACAAGAATTGAATTTGCTTAAAGAAAGTATCTTAGTACCCATATCTGCTCGATTTTCAGATGTAGGGATTTTTAACAAAACTATTTCACCATAAGATAGTTGTTCTCGTACAAAATGATACTTCACCCCAATATGCTTTGATCTTTCATGATAAACAAGATTTTTACAAAGCATTAAGGCACTTTGGCTGTCAGTAAACAGGCTTACCACATTGTTACTTGTGTTTAATTCATTAAGTACCCTTTAAGCCATAACCCTTCTTTTACAAAACCTCGATTATGGCTACATACTCACCTCATGACTTGATAATGCAACCAAGGATCAAGGTAGATTTTCAAGATATGCAATTCTTACCAAGAGTATAGAAGAAAGCAGTAGTAGACTTTCTTTGATCCCTGTCACCAGCAAAGTCAGAATCCATAAATCCAGTTAAAGAAATCATATCATCAGATTTTTCATACACAAGACCAGTACTTAATGTACCACATATATATCTGAGAAGCCATTTTAATCCAGCCCAATGAGGCTTACCAGGGTTGGACATAAATCTGCTTAACAAACTAATAGAATATGCAAGATCATGCCTTGTAGTTATCATGGAATACATTACTGATCCTATGGCATTAGCATAAGGAATATGTTCCATTTCATTCATTTTCTCTTGATTCTTTGGTGATTGAGCGGAAGAGAAAATCGTGTGACCAGCAAGAGGAACATTCACACATTTTGCATCTTTTATATCAAACTTAGTTACTACCTTTTCAAGATAAGATTCTTGAGTAATGGTTAATCTATTTTCAGACCTATCCCTTTTTATTACCATGCCAAGGATATTACTTGCATTTTCCAGATATTTCAGTTCAAATTCAGATTATAAAAGAGTTTTCATATTCTCTATTTCTTTCTTACTATTGCTAGCAAGAAGCATATCATCAACATAAAGAAGAAGATAAATCACACAGTTATTTTTCATGATGTTATAATAGAGACATGTATCAAATTCACTTCTTTTATAGCCTATTTTCAACACAAAGGTATCAAACCTTTTGTACCATTGCCTCGGGGATTGCTTGAGGCCATAGAGAGACTTCTTAAGGAGGCATCTATGATCAGACTTCTCTTTTGATTCAAAACCTAAGGGCTAAGACATATAGATTACTTCTTCTAACTCACCATGAAGGAAAGCTGTTTTCATATCTAACTGTTCTAGTTTCCAATTAAATTGGACAACTAGAGCAAGAACAAGTTTTATTGTCTTGTATTTTATAACAGGAGAGAATACCTTATTGTAATCTATCTTTCTCTTTGAGGGAACCCCTAGCAACTAGCCTAGCCTTATATCTAGGAGGATCACTTACACTGCTACCTTCCTTAAGCTTGTATAACCACTTACACTGTATTATTCTCTGCTTAGGAGGACAAGGAGCTAACTTCCAAGTTTCATTCTTTATTAAAGAAAACATCTCATCTCTCATAGCTTCTTTCCACTCCTTAGATTTGGGGCAACTAACAGCTTCTTCATAAGTGAATGGTTCATGACAATCAATAGCTTCACTTGAAACTAAAGCATATTCAGTTAGGTTGAGGGACTGATACTTAGGATTTGGTCTTATCTGTCTTCTCTCTCTATCCCTAACTAATTGATAATCATGACTAACCCCTGATTCAACTACTTCAGTTTGAGGTTCAATAGTTGGGGTTTGAGGAGCTTCTGTAGTGCCTCCTAAGTTCTGATTACTAGACTCACTGGGCTGAACTTCATTCTGATTATTAACAGTGGAGTTATGATCAGGTTGTTTGTGTTTTATCCCAGTAATTTGCTTATCAGCTTGAGACCTACAAGTACTATCATCAACCTGATCCCTAGTCTTTAAACTTGGCATTTCAAGTTCATTAAAGACAACATCCCTACTGTTAATGATCTTTATACCCCTTTCATCTTTCACCCAAAACCTATAACCCTTTACCTCCAAAGGGTAACCTAACATAACACACTTAGATGCCCTAGCATCTAATTTTCCTTCACTTTGGTGTGCATATGCTGCACAGCCAAAGACCCTTAAATGAGATAGATTAGGGGACTTTCCACTCCAAAGCTCTTCAGGAGTTTTGAAGTTGATTGCACTGGAAGGAGATCGATTTATTAGATAAACTATAGTGCAAACAGCTTCTCCCCAGAACCTGAGCTTATCAGCATACATCTAACCTTGTTCATAATAGTTCTATATAACCTTTAAGCAACCCCATTCTGCTGAGGAGTATGTCTCATAGTTCTATGCCTTTGTATTCTCCTTTCTTTATAGTAAGTGTCAAACTCCTGGTTACAAAATTCAAGCCCATTGTCAGTTCTTAAGGTTTTAACTCTAGTTTTTTTCTGATTTTCAACTAAAGTTGCCCAATTTCTAAAGTTCCTAAAGGCTTCATCCTTTGTTCTTAAGAGGAAAATCCACACCTTCCTAGAATGGTCATCAACTAGGAAAAGGAAGTACCTGTTTCCTCCATGCGTGGGGTGCTTTTTAGGCCCCCAAAGGTCAGCATGGATGTAAGCAAGGGGACTAATAGAATTGTGAACTCCTTTACCAAAGCTAAGTCTGTGGGATTTACCTAAAATACAAGTTTCACAAAAGGACAGGGTAGACACATGATCTTTTCCTAACAACTGCTGATCACTAAGGAATTTCAGCCCCTTGTTTCCTATATGCCCAAGCCTTTTGTGCCACAATTCTGTTCTATCTTCATTAACAGGGAAAGAGCTAGAACTGTCAGCAACCTGAGCCTCCCTCCGAAGGTAATATAGGCCATTTTTCTTTGGCCCTTTCATGACAACCATAGTCTCTTTGATAATTTTCAACACACTACCCTCAGACTTGAACCAGTACCCCTCATCTTCTAACACTCCTAGAGAAATTAGGTTTCTCTTCAGATTAAGGACATACCTCACATTGTGTATGATCCTAATCATCCCATCATGCATTTTAATGGCTATGTCTCCTAATCCCTCAACTACCTGAGTGTTATTGTCTCCCATATACACCTTTCTGGGCTCAATATCTTTATAATCACTAAACCAGGCTCTAATAGGTCTCATATGGAAGGTAAAACCAGAGTCAAGAATCCATTCTTGGCTCTGGGCTTGATCAGAAACATTCATGACATACAAGCTATCCATTTCATTTTCAAGGGCTGCATTGTTTTGATGTTCAACAGGTTGGTCCTTCTGTTTTCTTTTAAAATCATAACAATCCCTTTTGAAATGGCCTACCTTGCCACAGTGGTAACATTTCTTGTTACTTTTATCTCTAGACTTTGATCTACCCTTATACTTACTTTTACCCTTCTTATGATTGCTATTAACATTCCTGTTATCCGTCGTACCTCTCACAAAGTGACTCTCATCTCTTGCCCCACCCCTAAACTTTTTTCTTACTTCAAGATCCCTAGACCTTAAAGTATCTATCACAATAGCCTGAGTTAGGATATCTCTAGCATATTTAATAGCATTCTTAACTTGTTTATAAGAATCAAACAAGGAATTAAGTAAAATCACAGCAAGATCTTCATCAAAGAAATCTTTCCCATTATGGGACAAGCTTTTTACCATTATACTGAAATCACTCAAATTTGCTTCCAGATCTTTATTAGTATCCATTTTGAAGCTAAACAACTTCTCAAGCAAATAAATCTTGTTAGGTAAAGTTTTAGTTAAAAACAGAGTATCTAAAGCAGACCAAAGATCTATAGCAGTTTTAGAATCATCAACTTGCCTGACTATGTTATCAGATAAATGTAGGATAATAGAACTATAAGCAATTTCATTCATATCAATAATTTCAGTGGGTTTTTCTTTTAACTCATCAGGATAAGTATCTGGATCATCAAGAGCCTTTGAGACTCTTTGTTGGACCAGAATAGCCTTCATTTTTTGTTTCCATATAGAGTAATCGCCTTTTCCATCGAATATTGACAATTCGACCCTCGAACCCATACCGAATTCTGTAAAAGGAGTGATTTCTCTGGAAAACATTGACTGATCTTTTCAAGATCAGAGAATGTTTAAACAAAAAAAGGTTTTCAAGAAACAGAATACACAGATTTCAGATGACAAAGTATTTAACACAAATTGCAGATGTACTAAAATTTTTCTACAAGAAATATAATATGAATTTCATGCTCTCTAACATAATCAGCAAATAAGAATTCCTTAGTACATATTATTTGCAACTCAGCATGTCAGGAACAGGCTCATACAAGTCACAGACAGATGTATATGTTCAGAGAGTAATTAAATTCAACAGTTATTCTCATGCATTTGTACATACAGGGAGCAATTACAACCAAAGAAGCCAGGGTATTTACGATCTAAATAGAGTTTGAAGCGTCTTACCAGAATACTGTTGTTCAAACAGTATTAAAGATCTTCGGAACTTGAACTACTCACCAGACTTTATTTATATACCTTTTTTTTTCTTCCGCCGGTAATGTTCTTGAACTTGGTATTTTTTCCAAATCCAAAAAGTATTATGGGTTTTTGTAACCAAATCAACAGATCTATTATTGAGTTTATAGATCAGAATCAGACTACCCACTAATCTACCCTTACTGAACTTCAATAGTGGCTCTGATACCACTTTGTTAGGAATTACAAAGTAAAACCTAATACAAATCTATCAAGAATCTAATACAAAGAATTCTAAAGAGATTACAATCGAAACAAACCACCGAAGTTAGGGCTCAGATTATCTCAACCGATATTGGATCACCGCAAATGCCATCCAAAGGATAGGCACAAGTTCACCTTGATCACTAGAACAACCTTTACACTACAGACCTAAGGCAAAAGCCAACCCTGCAACTCTGATTTTAACCCAACAGAGTTACTGTTCATCGACCGACATGAACACCAGATCTTAGTCCTAAAGATTACTGTTCATACAAAGCAACAACATTCAACCCCTCTTTTTCTATCACTGATTCTGATCAAAAGAAAAAGAATAAAAAGAGTAGGAAGAACATCAGACGAAAAATTGGCCAAGAAGAAGAGAGAGTTTCAGGGACACCATTCTGAATAAGAGAGAAACTAACCAGATACTTCTCCCATCCATAGATCAATGTTAGCCATTGGATTTATTCCAATGGCTTATAATCCACATGAGGAAGCACAATTCTTTCCACATCAGGTAAGCCAGTGCCAAAGGTCCACATAGCACAACTTAACAATCAGAAATTGGACTTTTGCCTTAGACAAAAACGTGTTTGTGAAACACACTTCTAACAATATAAAAAAATGTACATGAGCTAGTTAAAATGTCCATACCATTAAATATTGACAAAAGATACATATGTCGATTCATTACACGAAGCTTAGACGCTTAAAGTGTAAGATACTTGATGATTAAAGTAGGGTCTGTGCTACTATCAAAACAATTGAAAAAGTAAGTATTGAAATGATTATGTGCATCTTCAAAAATAGTGCAAAAGGTTACAATTCTTTTTTCTTTGTCTCTTCGTTTTTATCTTTGTCACCTTCCATTAACAGTTTTTGTTATTAACTGTAAAGGAAAGATACTTACGTTAGTGTATGAATGCATCATGCATAAATTACTTCAAATGTGGATAAGAAGGTAATTGGTATATCTAAAGTAGTACACGTGGCAGGAAAATGCCCATAGAAGTGTTTGGAGGATACAAAATGTAAGGGCTTGTAAGTAACTAGGACATAGGAAAAGGGTGAAGCCATCTGAGCTTGCTTAAAACCTTGGCTGATTTTCTAACCAAGAAAAGGCATGAAACTAAGAAACCAACTACCATGCCACTTGATTTTAACTTCGCCTTATTCAAGGGTGTGAAAGTGTAACAACCGTATAACCCAGTGGTCATAGAAAAAATAATATTCCCTGGACCACACGACGAATCTCCACATTGCAAAGTTAGTAACAAAAGGCCATGTAGGAATAACTGCCACAAGAATTATTTGAGAAAGACGGCTAGAGCAATAATCCATGGCCATATGTTATAGAATCCTCTAGAATTATGAGTCTTCTAATAAGGAGGTAACACGTGACAATGGAAGGGCAAAAGACTAAAAAGTGCAAATGCTTGAAACATCTTTAAATAATCTAAAATAAATTAAAGCAATGAGAGAACAATTAGAAAATATTAGCCAAATTCTTGCTCTTTGAATTCTCAACCCTTAGATGGAAAATTTATAATGTTTGAGTTATGCATTTGAGTGAGGTTGTGTGTAAGGACTTGATAGTTCCATCCTTTTGAGGACAACAAGTTGGTGCAGTCTATGGGAATCGCACAATTTTCCAAGAAAAGTAAGAGCCACTGGTAAACTTTTTATGGTAAGTTTGAGGGACAAATAATATGTTGCGAGGAAATTGAAAAAATGAGTGACATATAAGGAAAGACGGGTGAAAACGATTTGAAAAAGCGAAGTGAGCACTTGGAGGATAATGATTTTAACTCTGAATGGCAAAGTGAGGAGATTCCAGACGTTATGGTCAGTTAAGGAGGAAAAGTTCCCCGAGAGAAGCGTAATCGGCAACAAAGAAAATATCAATAGTAAAAACTATGTCAACTTTGGTAGAACAAGTCCAAATGCTTGTGGTGGAAAATAGGGCAAATAATGCGTATGCTAGAGACTAGACTAAGAATGAGGAATAAACTGAAACCAGAGCTTGAGCACCAACATCCAGCCATTCTTATCCACACAGTAAGCCATGCAACTCCAAGCTTTACACTGACCCACTCAAAGAGTGAGAGTGTATACCTACAAGGTGTTTATGACCCACTCAAAGAGTGAGAGTCTGGCTCCATCAAAAGATGGCTTAAGCTAAAGAAGGTGTTTATGAGTGCTTTTATGGGCCATACTTTGGGTGAAGATCTGGCCACAAGTTGAATGATATTAGACAGGGACTAATTAAGTTTGTAAAAAGCTATTTCAATAGGTTCCAAAACTAGCTTATCGCGGTCGATTCCATCTCTAACGAGAAGGTATTAGATGCCCTATGGAACAGGTTGAGAATATAAACCATATTCTGGCGAGATGTTAGAAAAAAAATCCTCGAACATACAATAAGTTGGTGGATTTAATCAAACCAAAAATTTGAACAGATCAAACAATTGAGAACAGGAAGAAGCATGAGAGTAATGATCGCACAAAACATGTCGAATGGAACGTTTCAAAGATAGATTAATTCTAACATGCGGATATGAATGAGGTTGCCCCTGTGAGAAAAAAATCTTCTGACGAGGCTTCTATTCTGTCGCCAAGATCAAATTACAATAGGATACATTGGTCTAAAGGTCACGGCACAAACAAATGCCCTAATGTGAGGACTACTATTGATAGAATGATAGAACAGAGGTACATATCCAGATAAGAAGTTTATTCATGACAGTCTTTGCAAAATCAGACACCAAACTATACGTACAACAAAGACCGAAGTATACTAGCAAAGAGAGAAAGTTATCGTCCAGAAATTCGAGTACTCCAACAAAGAGCCCAGGAGAGGCCAAAAGTACAACCTCCTACAGTCCAATCTCCATGTCAGAGATATTAATACCTTTATGGGTGGACCCATCATTGGGAGCCCCCATATTGGAGAAATGAGCAACAATTTCCAAAATAACTATGTAAGGGCAGCCAAGAAGTCCGTGTTAGAGAGCTCCTTGGTACAAAGAGAAGCATAGCGGAAGGGCCCCAACATAATATTCAATGACGAAGATGAGGCCAATGTCCATTACCCACACTATGATGCCCTCTTCGTCATAGTGTTGATTACCCACACTGCTACAAGGTAGTTAAAGCTAGGAAAATTTTTGAATGGATGGAGGATTGATATGTTGTCTTCAATAAGCTGAAAATCCATTTAGGACAAGCTTTCCTCCTATCTAAGCCAACCCCGAGAGAAACCCTGATGCTATACTTGGCTGTCTCGGATGTAGCATTGAGCTCAGTTTTGGTAAGAGAAGAAAGCCAGTAACAACTACTCGTATACTATATAAGTAAGGCATTACAAGATACAGAGACTACGTACCCAGAAATGGAGAAGCTAGTTTTTGCCTTGGTAGTTGCCTCTAGAAATCTTTGTCCTTATCTTCAGTCTCATAGTATCGAGATTCTAACAAGCTACCCAAGTGCTACAGAAGCCCGATACCTTAGGATGACTAATAAAATTGGCCATCGAACTAAGTGAGTTCGACATTGTCTTCAAAAGAAGAACGACTATCAAAGGACAGGCACTGGTAGATTTAATTTTTGAATTTGCAAAAGGTCTAATAATTGATCTAGCGCCACCCATTCCGAAGTTACCTCCATGGAAGTTATTGGTCAATGGCTCGTTAGAAGAGGTTGGGTCTGGAGCAGGAATAGTACTGATAAGCTAGGTAGGGCACAAGCTCAACTATGTCCTTTGCTTCGATTTTAAAGCTACCAACAACGTGGTAGAATATGAGGCTTTGTTGGCCGCCATTCACTTGGCCAAATAAATGAACTTTAGAGAAATTGAAATCTGTAGTAATTCCCAACTAGTAGTCAGCCAAGTAAGTGGTAAATTTACTGCAAGAGATAAAAATATGGTTGCCTATCTCATAAAGGTCAAGGACCATTTGAAAAACTTAAAATTTTGAATTGACACATATCTCGAGGGTAGAAAAATCTTTTGCTGACGTCCTGTCGAAGTTACCAAGCTCGCAAGATTCTGAACTATTCAAAATAGTTTCGATCTATATGCTCTCTAATCCCTCTATTTTAGAAAATACAGGTGAGACCATGTAGGTCAAAAGAGTGACTACTTGGGTTCAGAGTGTAATAGAGTATTTGAAAGAGCAAAAGCTCCCAACTAAAAAGAACGAGCTAGGCTAAAAAAACTCACTTAAAATCTGTTAGGAACTTTCTAAATGATAAAATTTTATATAAGCGATGTTATACCTCACCCCTATTAATGTGTGTTGGAAAAAACGAGGTTGAATATGTACGGCGAGAAATCCATGAGGACATCTGCAGTAACTGCTAGCCCATAATACTATAAACCGCCTAAACCCACGGTTCAACAATAATGGCCCGTAAACTATTTGCTTGGTTCGCAGGTCAGCCCCAGGCCCTAGGCCTTCATGGATGGTCCTAGGCGAGCCCATCTTGACATGTCTAGCTACCTAAAATGGTAGATTTTGAAAAAACCTCAGAACAATATTGGTGGGAAAGTCATGATAACATCCACGGATGAGGATCAAGTACAACCCACAGCTAATGTAGTTCATGTGGGTACAGTTGGTAATGTTTTTTGTAATCTTTGCTACTTATAAGAATAGCAATGAGATTATTGATACAGGTACATCCGATCATATGACTAGGGATTCTGGTCAGTTACAGTCTCTCAACCCACCGTCTCAATCTATTAACTCTTCAACGAATGGTAGTACCTCTCTTATTATTGGAGAAGAATCTATTATTTTATTTGATTCTCTTACATTAGATACTGTTTTTGCTATTCCATCCTTTGAATATCTTCACTCTATTAGCCAAATCACCTTAAAACTTGTCTCCACTGGCCTTGCTTTTGTGTTTTTCTGGACATTTTAACCTGTAAGATTATTGGTTATGGTGTTAGACGGGACAAGCTATATTATATCTTGACTTGGCAAAAAAATGAGGGGTCAAAGCTTAGTCAGGCAAATCACGCAAGCAGTGAGGAAACAGATAGAACAACTGTTTTGTTATGGCACCGTAGGCTATGACATCTTTCTTTGGTTATCTTAAGAACTTAAAACTGTGTCTGTTTTCTCGTTTAGGTAATTTTAATTTTTGATGTAATACTCATGAACTGCCCAATAATCATCGTATCACTTATTTAAGTCATTTGCTGTTATTCATTCAGATGTTTTGAGCCCTGTAAAAATTCCATCTCTGTCTGATGCTCAATATTTTGTTACATTTATTGATGAATGTATGCGGATGACATGTTGTGTTCTTTTATGAACAAAAAATTTCTTTCTTCATCATCATTTTTTGACAACTTGATTCCACAATCAACGGGTAGTTTATGGACTTGCATTCTCCCATGTTGAATTTCTTGAGTATTTCTCTTGCATAGCCTTCTTGAGAGATAACAATGCCTTCGTCGCTTTGCCTCACTCTTATGCCAATATCATACGAGTTCAATCCAAGATCGGACTTATATAATTCTTTGATCATACTCCTTTTGAATTCTTCAAATATTTTTAGATTATTTTTGGTGAAGATCAAATCTTCAACATATAAGCAAACAATCAACATTTCCCAATTTTTATTTACATTGGCATAAATAGCATGTTCATGTAGACATTTAGTGAAACCATTTTCTTGGAAATACTTTTAAATCGACTATACCATGCTCTCGGCCCTTTTTTTAATCCATATAAAGCCTTTTTCAATTTTAAGACTTTATCTTCTTTCTCCTTCACTTCATATCCAAGAGGTTGTTTAGTGTAAACTTATTCTTCAAGATATTTGTTTAAAAAGGTGGATTTTTACATCCATTTAATGAATTTTCCATTTATTTTGAGCGATCAATGAAATAATTAATCTTATTGTTTCTGAGCGAGCAACGGGAGAAAATACCTCGTCATAGTCAACACTGTGTCTTTGATTATATCCTTTGAAACCAATCTTGGTTTTTGTCCTTCAACTTTCCCTTCAGCATTGTTCTTTGCTTTGTAGACCAATTTCACTCCAATTGGTTTTTGGTCTTTCGGAAGTGTTGCTAGCTCCCATGTATCATTCTTCAAGATTGCTTTAATACTTCAACAAATTTCAAAGTTCAATAAAAGAATGCTAGTGAAAAATATTTACATCCCTAAAAATCAACAAATGCTACTTCTAAAAGATTATGTGTTCAGTAACTTGATGGAATAATTAATCATCATAATACAGCTCAAGTTGTTATTATTCCAAAAAATTAAGATTCCTGCAAGTCATTTTTCCTGCTAGTTTTCTTCTTCAATGGTATCGGTGGCTTGCAGTCCTACGACTGTGTCCATATTTTTCGCGACTTCCACACCCTGTCACTTGATGTTTCTCAACTGCTCATCGATATCTAATTTTCTTAGGTCGTCCCAATTGTCTTTTTGGATTTGGAGACAAGACAATCTCCTATTGGACTTCTATAGGCACCATCCAACATGCAAAGTCTCCAATGGGGAAAATAGTCCCCTTGTATGCTGCAACATAAGAATCCTCTGTGTAGTAATTTGAACAATAATCGTATGCATTGAGCCTCCTCTTCCTAAAAAATAAAAGTGCATGTGGGTACGATATCCCATCAAACTAATACCATTTGCACATGCATTGTATTTGTTGGATGTTTACCGTATGTGAGTTAGTTGTGTTTCCATCCCAAAATCCACCGTATTTGACGAACATGTTAATTGAGCCCATAACTACATGAAAACAAAAAATTACATGGCATGTCAGATTTCAATTAACATCTTAAAAATTCAGGCAAATAGAACAACTATAACAATTTAAACCCAAGAAACTTTTGTTGACAAATAGCATACATGAAGCATGGTTTACACATAAATTATTATTACAATCCCAAAGCATAAAAAATATATGTAAATGGAATCTTACATTATTTTTAAGATTTTAATTAACAACTTAAAAATACACGTAATTAGAACAATATGTAACGATTTAAATGTGAGATACCTTAGAAGACAAATAACACACGTATAACACATTATGTAATACTAATTATTATAGTCTCTATAATATGAATTTGAAGAATTAATAAGCACTACTATATCATTAACCAAAAATATCGAACAATTATGGATAACAAATAATAATATAGAGTGTAATAGGGTTAATTACATTCACAGTCTCCATTCTTTAACTTTGTAACAATATCATCCACATTCAATTTTATTAGAAAATATCGTCTACATTCTTTCATCTTACTCGCACAGACGGTCCTCAAATGACTTGTTTGACAATTTTGCACTTGACACAAATATATTAAAATGATAGAAAAAAGAAAATACAATAGAAAAATTATAATTGAGACCCTAACATTTTAAAAAGTACAAATAAATCCTAAAGTTTTTTATTTTTTTAAAGATTTTCACTTAAATAATAATAAATGTGTCATCAAGTTTCAAAACTTCTAATTATGTTTACCGAAATGACATTTGGAGTCTCTACAAATTTCGTTCGGTGATCCGTTAATTGACAAAAAAATATATTCGTGACTTAAATTTGACCAATTTAACAAAAATAAAATAGATTATTATATTCCATTATTCAAAATAATATAAAAAAACCACCCACCCACCCCACCTCATCTCCCTAAACATTCGCAACCGGGAAAAAAAATATCCCTCCTCCCTGGTTTGTGCGAGATTTTCATCTGTTTGGTTCAGTTTGAAATATTTACCTATAAGTTGATAAGTAAATAAAACAAAAGAGAAATCATTTAAATGCATCTTTCATCTTTCATCGTCAACATCCAATGCATATTCAAGAAACTGGTGGGTTAAGTTGTCTTCTTCTTCACCTTTTACACCTACCCTCCTTGAAATGGCCCACCATTCTTCTCCAAGAAAAAGAAAGAAAGAGAAAGGTAATACACGATAATTTTAATTTCATTCAAGATTGCTTAGTTCATTAAAGAATGTACCTTTACTTACCTAAAATGAAACTCTATATGTTGTATGCATACATGTGTGTAATTATGGGGTTTTCAAATTTATCAGGTACTATATTTCTTCTTTTACTGTGCAAGGGATTGTGTTGTGGGAAAAATGGGCTGGTAGGTTAGGGAAGATGATGTTTTTTTATTCAAATTATGTTACCATCCGATTTTGGTAAGGCCTCCACGTTAAAAAATGCCTCATAGGCCCAACAACGGCCTCATAGACCCAACGAAAATCTCAGGAGTCCAGCAAGGGTCTCGTAAATTCATAGAAGGCCTTGAAGACCCAGCAACATCTTAGCATTCCAAAATCAAGTGCAACGAAGCCCAGGAAGGGTCTCGACGTTCATAGCCGACCTAGGACACTTCGCTGGTCTTTGAATTCATCATAGTTCACACATAATCTAAAGATTAAAGAGATATCTCCGAAAAGATTGTGTTAGATCGTGTTTGATTGTGATTCAAACTTAGAAGGAAATCGAATCCCAATATCTCAATAATTGGAAACGAGATATCGAGTATCAAGAGGGATAAGGATGAAAATCTAATGGATCACGTTGATATCTAATTACCGCTTATCCCATAAAGAAGAAGGATCCCATTAGAGGTCTAATTGATTGCTTACCTAAACCAATTAGAACTCTAAATCTATATACACAACATCTCCGGTTATTCTAAGGTATGCATTATTCTCACTCTTAAACTCTACTCCAATTTCTGCCTTCTTATCTCTCCCACACCCAAATACACCATTCTCTGTATATTTTTTACATATACCGGTAGTTGATTTGATCGTCGGAGTACCAACGGTTCGCAGCCAACTCTTTAACTCACTGGGTAAACAACTTAACGCATACAAATGCAAGTAAAGAAAGCAAGGCAGCGAGGGAGTGTGGTTCATAGCCAACTCCTTAACTCTCTGGGTAGACAACTTAATGCATACAAATGCAAGCAGAGAAAGCAAGGCAGCGAGGGAGTGTAGTTCACGGCCAACTCTATAACTCCGTGGGTAAACAACTTAACGCGTACAAATGCAAGCAAAAGAAGCAAAGCATCGAGCGAGTATGATTTGCGGTCAATTCTTTAACTCGCTGTGTAAACAATTTAACGTGTACAAATGAAAGCAAAGAAAGCAAGTCGGCGAGGGAGTGTTGTTCGCAACCAACTCCTTAACTTGTTGGGTAAACAACATAATGCGTACAAATGTATTTATAAGAAGAAATACATACTCGGCCTCCCCAACCCTCCTTGCATCCCTCACAATACCTTCATCTCTTGCTTTCTTCTTTTGCGCACACTTCTCGTCTTTAACCATGCCAATCTCATTTCCTTTGCCCTGCTGTCTGACACTCTCTGATAGACGTAAAAGTTCTCCAGAGAGAGAGAAAGGTGAGGCGCACATGCCTGGTTCTGACACCAACGGGGTAGTAGAAACTAAAACTGGTGACGTGTCAGATATCGAAGGTTACAGAGAAGAAGTTACGCTCTCGTCGTCGTCGTATTCTTATTCAATGATAAAAATGGGAATTTTGGAGAGAAATTTACTTGGCCATTGATGGAGATGCATTCACTAGAAAGGGTTTCTAGAATAGCAAGGATGGTTGGGTTTTGGAAAATTGGTGGAAATGAAAAAGGGAAATGAAAGATTCTAGAAGTGTGTATAGGCTCAGCGTTTGATCCCAGCCATTAATAAGGAATCCAAAATCTGAACAGTTGGATAAGAGATGCGTGGAGGGGTACTGCACTAATAATAAAACCCTTGAAATGAAAAAGGGAAATGAAAGATTCTAGAAGTATATATAGGCTCAGCGCTTGATCCCAGCCATTAATAAAGAATCCAAAATCTAAACCGTTGGATAAGAGACGCATGGAGAGGTACTGCATTAATAATAAAACCCTTGAAGAACGTAATGACTGTGTGGTTTAAATGTGCTTTGGGACTTCCACCTACCATGCACCATAATGGAGCCGCCACCTAGTGCCAAATTTGGAGAGTATTTATGACATAAGTGTCAACCTTCGCCCACTATAAGGGTCGTCACTCGCGAAGAGCACCCTAGATGATAAGGCCTCGACCAAGTTCGCGAGGGTATCCCGACAACTAGTCCCTGACCCCCTCGCCATGTTATCTCCTCAACATTGAAGAATAAACAGGTTAGAACACTGTTCGGATATGCACTTCAACTTCGGCAATAGAATCGACGATCATACCGTCATAAAGAAACCATTGAATGCCAACTCAAAGATGATGATGACTAAGTTGATATTTTATTTATCAAAGTCTAAATTACAGAGTAAATAGAAAGGTACGTAAACACCATCCTACTCCCCCGCTGCTTCTTTTGGGTCAGCATAAGAAGAAGCCCCTAGCCGAGCTAACTATTCTTTAGTCTTTGTGATCTTCGTCACTGTCTCGGCCAAGTGCTTATGCTTCGCTAAGTTCATCGTTAGGCTTCGTCAGTAACATAAGTCTAAATGCACCATGATAGGGAGTCTCCCAAATATGACACTGTAATAATCATTATATGAGTTAATTTGGTGACTAATTAAGCCATACTACTCAAAAAATGTCGTTGACGCCTTTTGCAAATAGCTTTCAGCCTTGTCATCTGAATCAGAATCATCAAAATATATATCATCAACATCGATGTCCATTATGGAGGTACCATTTGAAAACTTTTTGCTAAGGTTACTAGGCCCAACTTCTTCCATGGCATCCAAAAAGCACCCATCAGATTTGGAGTATAACTAGGATTTTTGTGGAGGCATACTTGGTCATAACCCTTGACCTCCCCCCTTAATAAGAGATACTTAAGTAAAATACTGGTACCAATTGATCAACTTGCCAGAAAACCTTTTTTTTTTCTCTTCCGCCGGGAGAAGTTACTGCCATCGAAACGAAGTATTTGAGTTTTGAGAAGTTTTGGAAAAGTGAAACTAGAAATGAAGGATTTCTAGAGTTTATATAAGGACATGATTGTAATCGTTGGAAATGACTGTAGGGAAAACACACAACATTAAATAAGGTTCTTAATGGACCAATATTTAATGGGCATACAGACTGCCACAAGCCACACGCGCCTCTTCAACCTCTCTAGATAATAATGACGTCAACCCCTTGAGCAACGAAAAGGCTGCACCATTAATGCCTTTGAAAACGACTCCTCATATTCAGGATCAACTCCGCAAATCCAGATTCAACTTTTCGAATTCGACGAAAAGGCTGTGCCATTAATACCTTCGTCAAAGGATTGGTATTTACAAAGGTCATCCTCAGTAACATAGCCTCATCAAAGGTTAAAAACTTCATTGGATACATGTTTTCGTTAATAAAAAAAGGCATACGAAGCAATTATACTTGAAACAAAAAAGAAATCAGTTTCATGATGAAGTTCGAAGAAAATACAAAAACAAAAAGTAAAAAAGGCAAGACCTACTACCTAAGCCACCTCTCCAGGGATGGTACAATTTGGGTCTTCCTCTAATGCAGGAGGAGGGATGCGAGCTTCACCTTCAGCTTGAAGATTGGCAGAGGAAGGAACTTTGGTAGCTGCAGAAGGCTCTAAAGTAGAAGTGTCAGTGAGAGCTAACAATAGGAATGAAAGGTCCCATTCAGGATGAACCTTTCTGATCCTTTCGACCAATTTCTCCCCACCGGCCACCATAAAGCAATTAGTGATGCATAAGTACTTAGGCGTGTTCGAAAACTCCTTTTTGTACGATCTCAAAACCCTCACCTCCACCTCTGCCCGCTCTCCCTTAATCTTTTCCATCTCTGCCTTAGCTTCAACCAGTTGCCTATCTTTCTCAGCAACTATGGTATCAAAGTCGCAGTTTACTGGGCCAACAATACTTTCAGCACCAACTGCATGGTCCTCGACCAATTTCTTTACAGCCTCGGGAAGCCTTTTCTAGCTCTGGGCCTACCTCAAGTTCTCATATGATACCGCAAGCTTGGCTTTCAAGTTAGCCTCGACAGCCACCAAAGAATCTAACTTATATCGAAGGGCCTCATTCTCCAAACCCAGCTTGGAGTTATCGGAACTCATTACCTTCAAATCTTCGATGAGCTTCTTTGACTTGGCTTCTTCCTTGCCCAGCTTACCCTCAAAAGACAACAAGGATGTTGTACACTTCTTTGTTCAAAATTAGCCCCCGAGTTGTATTCATCTCTGCTATTTTTATGAGCTCGTCCATGGTAGCCTTCTCAGGGCTCTCTCCTATGTCGGGGTCCAGTACCCGTGGACACTCACTACCGAGCACCGATGTTCACGTACTCCACTCGACTGAATGATGAAGAGGAAGTCCTAGCGTCAGCAGTCCCTTAGGTGGGGTTTGACAAAGTTCAGTAATTCTCTCCAGTTTGCCTCATCTTACGAGCGTCCTTTATCAGTCTCTCATCAGCCACTAGAGCCTTTCTCTTTTGGCCTAGGGCCTCGTCCGTCACTTCTGCAATCCCTTTTTCCATGTTTTGTTGGGGCATGAAAAGCGGTAGTAGGAGAGAGACAGCCACATCTGGGATCGGTACAGTAGGGACCGAGAGAGGTATCATGGTCCAGACTTCTTGTCACGAAGGCTGGGCCACTGCGCTTGATTCACCTTCGTCCTCGTCGAGGGTAAAGGCATGGATGCACATGAAGGTGAATGAGGCTGCAATAATAACAAAGGCCCAGAATGTCAAGAATAAGTACTGATATAATTTAAACATGACTCAGGTCACGAGGCTTACCCATTAGTCCAAAAAAGATTAACAAGTTGTGATCTTTGAGTAGGTTGTTGAGGCTCCTAAAGTTGTTGTCAAACTCGTGAACCTTAGCCCACTTTGACCTCAAATCTCCTTGTCCTCTCTTCAGGATCGACGGCTTTCCAGCATTTGCAAAGACAATAAAAGCATCAAGTCAGGAGCAAGAATTATAAGCCACACATGAAAGTAAAATATACCAAGTTCTCCAAAGAGACGAAGAATGGACACGTTGGAAAGGGGATCCTCTGGCCTAAATTTCCAGTATCCTCCAGCCTAAATTTCCAGTATCCTCTAGTAAAGAAGAATCTCCCCTTCCAGTTGTGGACCTTGTTGGGACTTTCAATAGCCGTTTCCCACTTTTGCTCCGACCGGGGAGACATATTGAACCAACCACCATACCGACAAGGCTGATAAATTTATTCAAATTCTCTTGGTGATAAGTCTCCCCAACCTTAGCGATCCTCCATAGAAGGAACGCTGCTACCATCTGGCCCCATCCATTTAGCAGTAACTGGCAAGGGACAAGGTTGAAGTCTCGCAAAATTTTGTGAAAAAATGGATGCAACAGCAAACGAAGGCCTTGCTGCATCACTAGCTCGTAAAGGATGACAAACCCTTCTGATGGGTCATCAACCCACTCCTCTAGGCCGGGGACACTAAGCACAATGGATTCAGGGATCACATAATTAATCCTGATAGCTTCCAGGTTTGCCTCTTTGATACTCAAGCAAACCAACGAAGCTTTTGTGGCCGAATTTGTTAGCTCCTTGTCCAGCTGCCTGGCATCCCTTCTATCCATGGAGGCTCTCATTTTAGGGACCCCAGTGCCCCTTTGTTTCTTCTTCGCCATCTTCTTTGGCAAGGTTTTAGAGGTTTCTTCCATCCCACTCGTGGTGGGAGGGAATGGAGAGGGAGGGATAGGCCACAGTTGGCCTTTGATCAATCTCGTCTTGTTCTTCAGGAAAAGATAGAACCTCGCTCCTTATCTTTGGGTCAGTACTAGAGATCGACTGGTTCTGTGAATTTTCATTTTCAAATGGCATTGCTGATTTATCCTTTGTTCAAACGGAGAAATTTCTGAAGCAGCTGGAGTTGGTTGAAGAAAGCGTAACCGAAACAAGAGATTTGGAAAAACACAGAGGAGGTGCACGAAATAGCACAAATCAAACTCTACAACCTTACCTAATAAACTTAAAGAATAGTAAACTCGAACTCTTTTCTCGCCTGAATTCCCTAAAGCTCTGTGGTTCTCGCTGGAATTGTTTGGAAAGTTTGGAGGAAATGAACAGGTAAAAAAACAATGAAAAGGCACCACGGTTTATATAGACGAGGTCTCTTTCATCCTTACCATCGAATTCAAATCACATGATATGAACCGTCATTATAGAGAACAAGTGTCAAGACCAGGGCAAAAGGTGGGAAACAAAACCTTAGACAATTAACGAGAAAAAAGACGTGCGCTACGCGTACCTCTGAACACCCCTCACGCACTTCAACAATGATGGCACCTGACGCTTCGATTCATCATTGCATGTCTACACTGAAAGTGCTCATTGACAGCTTGGTCAGAGTCATACACTACAACAAAATCTCTATTTCGCGACAATATATTTTGCGACATACATAAATTTGTTGCAATAAGTGATTTAGCGCGACACGTTTTTATAGTTTGTCGCAAAAATTGTGGTAGAAAAATAAGTACCAAAATAATATAAGGCGACATAAAAAGTTGTCGTGAAATGTCAAAATGTGCGACAAGTAATAAAGATTGTCACCAAAAATATGATGGGAAGCTTGGCGCCAAAATATTTTTGGTGAGAAACTTATGGCGACAAACTTTAATTTCTTGCAACAAAGTTTCTTATGATGCAATAGATCTACCTTTCGCGACAATGAATATTTGTTGCTAAAAATTCTAGAATGGAGAAAAAATTTGCGACACCTATATTTGTCATTGCTCTAACTTGTAGGGATAATGGAAAACAAATCTTGACATCTATATTTGTCGCCTTTGTAATTAACACCATTTGTCACAAATCCATTCTACTATTGTTCATAAATAAATATTTCAATTAATTAATAAATACATAGTAAATTATTAATAAGTATGCACAACATGCAATTGTATTTTTTTAATATTAATTTATTTGTTATACTATTTTATTGTGTATAACGTGTAAATCATAAAAATTTAAGAATATTAAAATTTGATCAGCAAAAATGGGAGAAGAGATAATTTTTGTAACTAGGAAAATAAAAATAAATTATTCATAAATTTTTAGAAGTTAATTAAGTACTTATTTGGTTTAAGTTTTTTTTTTAAATTATTTTTCTAACACATTTTCAACTTCACATTCCATGGATTTTTCACTTTTCCACAACATTTATTTTTATAAAATAAATTAAAAAAAATCTTTGCAAAACAAACCATAAAAGTAAAAATAATTCTGTTTCATTTTTAAAAAGTAAAAATAATTTTTTTTAAAAAAATAAAAAGATAAAAGAGCCCTAAAAGAATATTCGTTTCCACCAATTTTTCTTCAATATATTTTTCTTCCACCAAAACACCAATTCTTTCCCTCCCAAAACAATCTCTTCAATCTCACCTCCCTCAAACGAAATTCTATCACATCCAAACTCTACTCACCCCTCGATCCATCACCATAAAACCATATCCACTGCCCCCATCAAGAGTCCATTCGGAAAAAGAGGATTCAAATCTGACCCATTCTCATTTCTATAAGGCAAATCTGTGAAGGGGAAGAAAAGAGGCAGAAGTGGCGAGTTGTAGCAGTTCCAAGATCAATTTTTGTGCATTTTTTTAAATTTTATTCTTAATCTCATGAAACCCAGTTGATTTCATGCTCTCTAAATCAATTTATTATAGTATAAAAATATGATCTTTGTACTCTGCTGTTGAAGTAAGACAATGTTCTCAATGTGTTTGAGTAAATGCCTAACGACATTTGGAAATTAGAAACCACAAAGATTTTGTTTATACTGACTTAATTTTTATTTCATTGCTGCACGAACTCTTAAAGTGCAATGCAGTAAGTAGTGCAGGGAAAACCTTCTTCACTAGGTGACTCGTTCTCTAGCAATATAATTTTTGTATATTTGTGTTCTTTCATATTATGGATATGTTAATGTTAAATCTTTGTTGGTGTGTGCATTATCTTTTATTACAAAGATGACTTTTTCTTCTTTAATTCTGTACAATTTTGGCAACCGCGCATAGTTTAATTACTTTTTGTTTCCATTTGCTTAATGCTGAATGATAAATGGCAGGATCAAGATGAAAAATGTTGATCGAATTCATGGTAATATGGCTGGTTGGAGTTTGGTGGTGAATTACCAAAGATTGACAAAATCGAATCGAGTTTCATTTTGAAAAAATCGTAAGCACCATGTATCTTGGAGAGTTTGTTGCAAACCAGTTAGTTTGGAGGAGGAATTACCATCAATACAATCAAAGAATTTTGCCAAGGACGAGTCAGAGTCTGAGAATTCACCTGAGGAGTCTATTGTAGAGCAAAGTGATTGGGATTTCCTTTGTGATTATTTTGCAAGTGATGAGATGAAGGTTAGTACTCTACAATAATACTATTTTTAGTGCATGTTCTTGAAGGAATCTATGCCTTAATTGAAAGCAAATTTATTGAATAAGTGGATTAGTAACTTACGATTATTCTTTCTGTATTTGTTAATTGGATCCCTTTTGATGAGTGTGAAATTTATTTAGTTGGTATTCACATATTACTCGAGTTAAGTCTAGTTTTTTTTTTAGACACAAGAATTCTCATTTACAGTTTACATGATACAGTTCTTGATTTTACTATTTAAATTTTAAGTGGAAGGCTGTAAAAATGTATTGACTCCTATCTTGATTGTACAAGAATGCAGAAGCTTATTACTGATGAAAACATTGCAATGGAAGGTCCAGAGGCTAAAAATTAATGAGCACGAATAACATGTGAATTTTTTCATCCCAAAAATGACACTAGCGACGTGCATAGAAACTTGTGCTATGCTTATAAACTTTTGTGATATATTCTAATCTATTTTACTTATCCATTAGTACTATGAAATAATGATTTAATGAAATGTTGATTTGATTATTTAGAATTTATAGTAACTTATTTGATTGATACGACCATGTGCAAATTATTTGGTTACATTAATAAGAGATATTTCATCACAACCTTGTTGTTAACAGTTTTGTTTTGTTTTGCTATTTCTTCTCTCATTCTTTATTAGTTTTATTTTTGGTGAAAGGGAGACAAGCCCCTAATGTAAACTGCCATTTGCTCCAATACATGGATGAATTGGCAAGAAGGTTTCCACTCTATATTCAAATTTGCTGCAACCTTGAAGTTTTATGAGGAAATAATAGAAACTAGTGTTTACAGTAGCTCATTCACATGAATACCTTTTGCCACACACAGAGTCCCCTTTTTTCATAGTTCATGTATGCCACGTGCATTGCTATTTACAGAAAACAAAAAAGAGAGAACTTAAGCCAAAACAAGTGAAAGTGCCCCGGCACAGGCACAGGCACAGGCACAGGCACAGGCCCAGCGTGCCAAATTAAAAGGGCCATGCCAGTTGACAAGTCTGCCCATTCGTGAAGTGTAAGTGAATCTTCTAAAACTCAGAGAGAGAAACATGATGCTTCCATCCTTAACTGGTCTTTTGAATATTGTGAGGAGCATTTAATCTTTTAGCCTTGTGTTAAAAGGTAGTAAAATCAAAAGAATGTTTTTTGTAGGTTTTGATGAAGCTATTGGCTCAGGAGATTGTCCAACTACCTGCAAAGGGACAAAACACAATTAAGGCTATATCTGATTGATACCGTGTTCTTCCATTTCATTAGTTTTCAGAACTGCTATTTTGTGGTTGCTTAATTTACTAGATGAAAAGATATCTTTGTTAACCATATTTGCAGTGCTTCTGAAAGAAAATTAGATCTTATAAGAGCCGGAGATTCTCACTGCACATAGAAGGACTTCAATCAATCACATGTAAGCATTCTAAATTCTTACACCAGAAGAGTCCGGCAATTTGAAAGCGCATTGAAAGTGATTGCTAATTGGATGAATTTGACTAACCTTTGAATCTACAGGGTTTGGTGGCACCTCCTTCAAATAATGGCAGAGCAAATGCACTTCAAGAAAAATCCTTTAGTGTTAAGACGGATGATATATCTAATCACAAAGCCTCCTTTGGAAAATGATGTGAGAATATTTGTTCAGTGTCAAACTTTTTTCTACTTCTGCCCATGTGTTTGTTGATGGAAATCAGTTTAGAATACTGCACTATTACAGGACTAGACTCTAGATTATTCACTCCAATATTAGCATTTTGTACTCTATCATCATGAATTAGTTGGGAAGTGAAACGGCATAAGTTTGGAGCACCATGGCATCTCTCATTTGATTTCATTGTCCATTATATTGATAGACGGCTTTGGAATCCAAATTTCACTAATTCTACTGCAGAATTCTTATAGTTACATTTTCAAATAAAGCACTCTTTTTATTAATAGATGACTTTGCAAAGCACTCTTTTTATTAAGTCGTGAGTTATTTTTAATTATGCAAGTTACATTTTCAAATAAATGTATACCGTAGTAACAATTCTACTACAATGCAAGAAATTGAAAATTTATTATTGTTGATAGCATTATGCAACGAATATTTATATTGTCACAAAATAATATTTACATGTTGTGAAATGGAATATGCGATACATATGTTGTTGAATGAATTTAACTACATACAAAACTTGTTACATAATAAATTATACTACAAATATTGAATATCTTATAATATATTATGCAACGAAGCAATCTCATTGTAAAATAAATTACGCAACAAACATGAACTATAATAAAATGTATTTTACTACAAGTATGTTTTGTTGCAAAATAGAATACACCACAAATGTTATACTTTTAAAATAGTTTTCGCAACAAACATTTGTCCTTGCAAATTATTTTTTGGATAAACTTTGCAACAAATTGATTTGTTGCCCTTTTAATTTTTTGCGACATCCATGTATTGCAACGACATTATGGCGACAAATATGTTGTTGCTATTTCATATTTTTTGCGGCAAACAAAAAATGTTGCGAGTTTGCTTATGCGACAAGTTACTGATAGTTGTTGCAAAATACATTCTATGGCGCTTATAGCGCGACAATGCTCGCAACAAACAGATTGTTGTTGCTAAATTAATTTTGCAACAAAATCTTCATTTAAACGACAACATTTTTTTTGTCGCAAAATGCGTATTTTTTTGTAGTGATACCTACCCTGAACCAAACAAGGACACGTCACTTGAGAGTAACCCAATCAAAGCTCTCACCTTTAATGAATAAACTGGCTTCAGGCTTGGAGGACTGTACACAACTACTTCGAAGAATCCTTGTATACATTTGGGAGGAACTCCATCGCACACTTCCAATCAAGGCGAAGGCTCCCCATAGCAATTTAACTTCTGAAGACGCCTTCGTCATCGTAAAAAAGTTTTTTTTTTTGTTTAAGTTCCATGCCTATCATAAATAATAGGCTTGGACTTTGAGAACTATTGTTACCACCTGATTTTGGTAAGACCTCCACGACAGTAAAAGCCTCATAAGCCCAGCGAAGGCCTCAGGAGTCTAGAAAGGGCTTTGTAAATTCATAGAAGGTCTCGAAGACCCAGCAACATCTTAACACTCTAGAATCAAGTACAACAAAGCTCACGAAGAGCCTCGACATTCATAGCCAACCTAGGGCGCTTCGCTGGTCTTCGAATTCATCATAATTCATAGAAGATCTGACGATTAAAGAGATATTTCAAAAAAGATTGTGTTGGACCGTGTTTGATTGTGATTCAAACTTAGAAAGAAACCAAATCTCAATCTCTTGATAATTGGTAATGAGATATCGAGAATCAAGGGGGATAAGGATGGAAAATCTAAATGATCACGTTTATATCTAATTACCTCTTATCCCGTAAGGAAGGATGATTCCATCAGAGGTCTAATTGATTGCTTACCTAAACCAATTAGAACTCATCGGTTATTCTAAGATACGCATTATTCTCACCCTTAAACTCTGCTCAAATTTATGTCTGCTTGTTTCTCCTACACCAAAATACACTATTTCCCGTATATTTTTTTTACATATACCGGTAGTTGACTTGATCGACGGAGTACCAACGATCGCCTACCCCTTTTTTCTCCGGTGATCTTGGTACCTAATGGTTGTTCTAGTGTGCAGGTAACATACATGTTGACAGAGGATTGACTGGAGATCTGTGGACATGTGTTGTACTTGTTAAATTCGTCAAATTTAGGTCACGGGTATCAAATTTTTATTTTGTAAATTAACGAACCACTGGACGAAATCTGTGTTGACTTCAAATATCCTTTCGGTTAACATAATTAGCAGTTTCAGGACTTGATGACATATTTTTTTTTATTTTAAGTGAAAATCCGTAAAAAAAAATGTTTAGGATTATTTGTACGTTTGAAAATGTTAGGGTCCCAATTGCAATTTTTCTATTGTATTTTTTTTCTATCATTTTTATTTATTTAAGTCATGAGAAAAATTGTCAAAAAGTCATTTGGAGACCATCTGTGCGAGTAACATGAAAGAATGTGGATGATATTTGAGAATAAAATTAAATGGGGATAATATTGTTACAAAACTAAAAGAACGAAGAATGTGAATATAATTAATCCAATGTAATATCATATCTACAACCATGTAATTTAAAAAATAATGTATTTTCTTGCATAACAGAATTCGTGGAAAAAAAAAACCTCAATAACATATCAATGAACAGTGACCAATGAATTTTAATAAATTAACATAAACTCTTATAAATAAATATATTTATTCAATTACAGCCATTGACATATTCTATATATTGATTTAATATTTGATGAACATAAAAAATAGAAAAGAACGTAGATCAATGGTAGTAAATTTATATTGACTCAATTACAACATTTGAAATAATCTATATATTTTCTAAATAAAAACCATTTTAATATTTTTAATATTTGATGAACACACAAAAAGATATGAGATATAAAATTAAATTTTAATGAACTTAATGATGTAATTATATTCATTGGTCACTGTTCAAAAAGAACTGGCGATAATGAATAACAAATTATTTGCAAATTACAATTATGCTGGCGGTATAGAATTCACTTCAAACAATTATTCTTATTTAAATCAAGTAAAATTTTATTTAGAACTACGTAGAATTGACTTCAAACAATTGAAAATTTACTTGTAAATTATTCCAGTGAAATGATAAGGCACAAGAAACGGTCAAGGAACCTAACTGCAAATGGATCAACAATTATTTGATAAGATACAAGAAACGGTCAAGCAACATAACTGCAAATGGATCAACAATTATTTTAGACTATTATTTGTTTATGCATTCAAAGTCTGGATCTAGCTTGGTCAAAGTCATGATATATATTTTTTAAATTTTGCTCCCTAACTTCTCACGCAGACGGAAAGAAGATATCAAAGCAATGACGTTTAACGAATTTTGTTAATATATTTTTATTTAAATATGCTTCTGAAAAAGACACTTTCCTGATAGTTCACATTAAGAAGCTCCAAAAGCTATCAAATAAAGTAAAAAATTTCTTTAAAGTTTGTCTATTTCTTCCAAATTATAGGATGGCAAAATGTCTCGTCTTTCATCGCCCAATTCTTAGTTAGATGAGGAATGGGACGGGGCGACTTATTTCTTATTTCATTTTATTTTATTTTTATATTTTCAAATTTAATCACATTTCAAAATAATAAAATAATAATATAAAAAAACTAAATAAATAAGTAAATTAGGAAAAAGGCGGGAAGTAGAATTATTTTAAACCTCCACCCACCATAGCCCCATCCTACCTCTCAAGAATTGTAGATGAACGTCAGGGACGGGAGGGATCACCCCGACCCCATCCCATTTGCATCCCCCACTGAATTCTTGCGAATTGTTTTCGTCATATATATCATTTAGTTTTTTCCAGAAGCGAATTATGCATATACATTAGGGTGAATGAATTTAAAGAGAGTTAAAATGTCAACATATTCTTAAAAGAAGTCACACATTTGACTTTGAAATATTATGATTTCTATGTTAACGAAAATTCACCAAACCAAAGTAATATGACAAATAAACTAACGGGATATATCTTTTTTATGTTTTAGTAGTATTTGTTTGGTTTGTATTTTAATCTGCTAAAAAGTTGTAGTCAAAAGTTAAAAATTAATTTTAATTACATATTTCTTGAGATCCAAAACTTTTAGTAATTTTCAACCATAAATTTAATTATAAATGGTCATATATGTATTCTATATATTATAGAATTACAATGAATAAAAATAATCAGAAAATTATTCTACAATTGTGCTCTTTTGACACATATAGCCAAGCAATTTCATTGTTCATATCCATTTTTAGGAATGGTTGTCTGCTGGCAAAAATAAATGTTCATACCTATTTAAGGATCAAGGTACTTCTAGGTGGATGCATCCCACCTTTACCTATGCTTTTGAAGTTAAATTCAACTGACGCTAGAAAGGGAGCTGCAGAAGCTTTATATGAAGTGTCGTCTGGTCTTTCAGATGATCGTGTGGACATATATTCGTTTATATTAAATTTTATATTTGATTAGTTGGATATTTCTTATAACATAAAAACTTTGGTTGAGTTTGTTTTCAATTAATTTTGTGATTGATGTGGACTTTTTACACAATATGAAGACCTTGACAGCTTAAACTATATATATATATATATAGAGCTCTAATTCACATATGGGTCGTGTATAATTGGTTTGTCTTCCACTTAACTCGTTTATTTGGGAAGTAATCCAAAAGACAATTACTATTGCAACCATAATATTGTATTTTAATTCCAAAGTATCATTCGTTATTTCTTTTTCTTTTCTTTTCTTTTTGTTTTTTTTTTTAATTTTTTTGTTAATAATAATCTTTGTCCAACATATTTGTAGACAAACAATAATGGGAAGAGGAGAGATGCAAACAAGGTGACTGACATTTTTTGTAAATATGGATATTTGTTAAATCATATCCGATGTTAGCACAAGGGACTAAAAGTCTTAACTTTTAGCCTTAATTGTTTCTAAAGATAAAATAACGGTTGCAAAATAGCATAATATATTAGTCTTGATTGTTTTCAAAGGTTGGACAGCATTATATATGCTATTTTGTGTTTTTTTTTTTTATAAATAATATGTTTTTAGTTAAACTTTGTGGATATATAATTTTTCAATGAATGAATTTAATACTTTGCATTTAGCATATGAGTAAAGATCCCCTGCCCATATCATGCCCACCTGCTCACACCTCAGTAGGTGGGCACGATATCATCAGTGTTTTTTAGTATATACAGGGGCTAAATAAAGTCAAGGACAAATGTTAGAATGGAAATATTTTAAAGGAAAATTTACACAAATCACCTAGAAAATGGAACTTATTTTGAAAATATTGTGCAATGTTTTTTTTTTTTTTTAACTACAAAAATAAGATTTTAAATAGCATACTAAGTTGCTGATATTTTAGGAAACCTACTCCAAAATGAATGAGAACAATTTCTAGATTTCCATTAGGTATTTCATTATCTGTCTTTTGTTAGTTAAATAATAATTAGGTTAACCGCAAATTACTGAATAATCCAATAATGTCTCATTTTCGTTTTCATTTGAAATCAGGATTGAATATTGAGTATTTTCAATTTTTTAGAATTTATCTCTAGAATCTCTTCGTTGTTGAAAATAGAATACTAGAATCACAGTTCCAATCCTCGTTCAACAAAGTATCACGATTCTGTTACATAGATGTTTAGGATAAATAACATCATGTGAGACACATGCTACACTCTCTTACATTGCATATTATGTTATCTCAAAACATATTTTACTTTTTAAATTTGAAGAATTAGACTAATATAATCTGTAACAATTCTGAAAATCATTTGTCACGTTTTAAGTATAATAACAACATTTGTTACATTTGTTGAATAACAGAATTTTACGTTTATGTTTATGTTAAGTCCAAGCAGAAAAACACATTTGTAATGTATTTGATGAAAGTGCTGACGATTTATAACCATTAGTTGCGTCTCTGGCTACACGTTAGATGCTACTAAAAAATATTCTATTTTATTTTAAGATTGACTTTGTTTTTGGACGTTTGATGGACTCATGTGCTTGTGCTAGGAGTGTCAAGGACGTAGGCAAGCCTTGTAGGAAGATGTTACAGACTTTTAATTAGTTCAAAAAGATGATTTTTTACTTAAATGTAAAGCTGTAGACTTTGAGTTTAACATGAAATCATGATATTGTTTGCTGATAATTTTTCTTAACAATTCACACATGGTTGCAAAATAGACACTCATAGTTGATATGCAACCTTCAACTACAACTATAACGTATTCAAATCCACGTGTTAATCACCTATATAAAAATAACTCAAAAATTAGGAAAGCATTTAGGCATTTCAAATTACAGCCAAGATTATTTCAACATATGGGAGAGTATTTCAAAATATACATCTAAACTAAATTCACCACAAACGATTACATTCATTGAAAAACATATCAAAACAAAAATTTGTGTCGGTATAACGTTAGATTAGAATATCCTAAATAATGATAGAACAAAAATTTCTTGGATAGCAGATTTTGACAGTGATCTATATGTGCTTCTTCAACCTCATTGCCTTCCTCGATACCATATCAAAGTTTGTTAGGTATCTCTCCCCATTTATCCATTCCATGCTTAAATAAAATTCTTCCATTAAAATCTCAAATCTGTCACCAATTTTATACCACATGATGGGTGATACATCATTATTAACTGCATTATGGTTAAGATAATAGTCACAACTTCTACAAATTTACACAAACTTGTTAACGGAAACAAATTCAAACAAAAAAAAAAAAAATACTTAAATGATTAACAATAATAACACTTGCAAATGAATGATGCTATTTATCATTATCATCAGTCTATGTAACAATTGTATTGACATTAAATGATAGGTCCAATAAAATATGGGGATATAAAATTTATTTTATTGGACCTATATTTAATACCACATTTATCATCAGTCGTAATAAATATCATTACTCCTTCACTACAAGAAAATGTGTCTATAGCGGCGATCTAAATAGCGACAACAATTTATCGCCTCTTAGTACTGTAAAATAGGGACGACACAGAAATGTCGTCGCAATAAGGTGAAAATATATTGCGACGATATAAGTCGTTATATTGAACTAGTCGTCGCTTATATATTTGATTTATAACGACAACATTTTGTATTGTCGCTAATTACTTTTCCAAATGGCAGGAACAAATTGCGCCATTTTTTTGGTAAAAATAGCGACAACATGTGTCGTCGCAATAAATATGTAGATGATGATGTTAGTCACGTGAATCATGATTTTTTTTTTTTTGTAATATGTAATGTATTCTATTGAGACAACAATTGTCGTCACTATAGATCGCTCAAATTTGGCGAGAAAATTGGCGCTCAATTCTTATCATGTAGCGATGACATTTGTAGTCGCATATATATATATATATATATATATATATATATATATATATATATATATATATATATATATATATATATATATATATGTTAATAGATCATGTTGTTAATCATGATTTTCCTCGTAATATGTAATGTAGTCTATTGAGGCGACAATTATCGTCTTTATAGGCATTTTAAAATTGGCAAAAAATTATGGCGCCCAATTATTATCTGTAGCGACGACATGTTTATCTATAGAGACGACATGTGTTGCCGCTGTAGATTCTCATTTTTCAGCTCACTATCCCCACATTTTCTGCAATGTATTTCTGCAATTTTTTCATTTTCCTTCTCCATAATTGCTCTCCAATTCCATCTCTTTTTTTCATTTCATTTCTCCATCTCCATCTATTATCCTTACTGCATTTGTAAAAATATAGTATTTTTCAAGTATGGATATAGATAAAAGTTGGATAAAAATTAAAAATTGCACAAAATCGTCAGATTTTTGAAACTGTTTGAAAGTATTTATAAACATGGCTAGACCATATGTAAATGACAGGGAATGATTAAATGTCCATGCACAAGATATTTAAACGGTCTCACACATCCATTAGAAATTGTCGAGGATCACATATTTCCTCATGGTTTTGCAGAGAGTTATGTAACATGGATATACCATGGCGAGACAGACGTTCAAACTACGAATGTCTATAGACATAATGAGCGAGCAAGTCTAGAGGATGAAATGATGGATGTTATGGACGACGTAGTAGGTGATGAGCATGCTGGTACAAGCACCGATAGTTACTATAACGAATTGTTTGAAGCTCTGCATTAAGAATTATACCTGGGAGTTTAATCATTTTCTTTCCTAAATTTTTTAGTGAAGTTGATGCATATTAAGGTTGTGAATAAATAGGCAAACAAGTCTGTCGATGATCTTTTAAAGTTGTTGAAGTAAGCTTTTCCAAACATGAACCTACGAAGCTTGGTTTGGGTTATAAATCTATTCACGCATGCAAGAGCGATTTGTGCACTGTTTTTGGATGAGCATGCTAATAGACAAACTTCTTACTAAACAGGATAAACTTGTAGAGTTGAGAGAGACTCAACCGACACAAGTCGCCTCCAGTGGTGCGTTAGTAGACGAGCTCGCTATTGCAAAGGTGGTTCTCAGAGAACGAAGAGGACACGTCCGTGGGGTTGGACGGGTTCCGAATGGAACCTCTCCATCTTTAGATTCGACCGCTGCATTGAAAGCCCCACATGGAACATCCAATCAATTCTCTGGAGATCTCTAGAATGACGATTCTCGGTTTGCAATGTATGGGGCTCAGCTGTGCCGAATGGAGATGACAATTTAACGTCTTACGGCGAATTTGAAGCATACAAACCGAGGGTTGTGCAAGAGGAGGACGAGGACAACGGTGGGGGGTTTGGGAGATATGTAGATTTTTATATATAATAGAATTGTTTATATTATTTATAATATAAAAAAATTAAATTGTTTATAGCGGCGACATTGTCATCGCTATAATAAAACACACTAATGAACATTAGCGACGACGTTGTCATCTCTATATATATTATATGAATAGCGACGACTATAAGTATGGTATCTAAACGTTCATAGCGACGATCAAAACATCGCTACTATTTTAGATAACAACGACTTTTTGTGATTACTTGTCATCACATTTTCTCAAATTTCGAGAAATAAAGCATGACAATGTAGCGGCAACAGAGTCGTCGCTATAGATTCATATATCTATAATCGATAATATGACGGTTCTATTAACCTAGAAGGACTAAGCTATTGAGACGACGTACAACAACGACATTGTCATCCCCATATATGTAAAAGGACGACAATTTATCTTTTAACGATGACTTATGTTGCCACTATTTACCTCGTTTCTTGTAGTGCTTACAAATGGACATATCATCAACATATAACATAATGTGTTACAAATGATTATTAACTGCAACAAGGTTAATAATACTTTAAATAGAAATACAAACAAAGAATACTTAAAATAGCTTCAACAAATAAACACAAATTTGACAATTAAAACACAAATTTAGACAAAAGTTCTTAATAGTAAGTAATCACATCTACATAAAACTTGAAATGAACATATAGTTTGAAATTATTGCTAAACATATAAATATTATACAAAATCACGTATAAATAGTGTTCCACAAAACAACAAAACTATCAAAAAAGTAAACACTCAATTTTGTTTAAGAGTCCTTGTTAATTTTCATCGTCTTCTCCTCCTGCAGCAGAGTACAATGCAAATAATTACTGTAGTTTCCACTTCTATTGGCATGTGATTTCTAGATGAAGAACGAGTCACGTGACAATTTGAGGTTTCCTTAACACACCAATATTTCACTGCAATTGTAGATTATTTTGCCTTAGATTTTTAGAAGTTATAAGTAAACCAAACTCGCTTGTTTTGAAGGAAAATGTTAAGGTTTCAAATAAAATTTTTTGAAAAGATATTCTTTACAAGTTTAATTGGAAGGAAATTGTTGCAAAATTGAAGGAGACTGAATTTGAATCTATATCTACCTATAATAAAAGAAGCTAACTTTTTTACTATTTATGTTGCCACGTGTCGGCTTCATATGTGGCTGTCTTCCCCCTTTTTTCCCCCTTCTTTGTTCTTTTTTTTTTCCCTTTTTTGTTTGGATAATTATATTTAAACCACACATTTTTTAACCATACCACATTTTATAATTGTAATAAAAGTCCTCAACAATATGCAATTTTCACATTTATATCCCTACCTATTTGTTATCACATTTTTTATCATCAACTTATTAATTAGTACATCTTATCTTTGTCTTTGATGATGATTTCTATTCAAAAAATTAATTAAGGAGGCGTAAAAATATTTTTTTCTCTCATATTTTTTAAAAATTTTACTATTCATATTGCCACATGTCAGCTTGAGATGTGGCTGTTTTCTACTTTTTTACCTTTTTTTTTGTTTGGATAATTATATTTAAACCACAATTTTTTTAATCACACCACATTTTATAATTGTAATAAAAATCCTCAACAATATTTAATTTTCACATTTATATCCCTACCTATTTGTTATCGCATTTTTTATTATCAACCTATTAATTAGTATATTTTATCTTTGTCTTTGATGATTATTTCTGTTAAAAAAATTAATTAAGGGGGCGTAAAAATATTTTTTTTGTCTCTCATATTTTTAAATAAATAAAATAAATTCAAAATACAAAAGTTTGACAAAATATTTGTCCCTCATTTTAATGCACATTATAGTTCTCAACAATATCTAATTTTTACATTTATGTCCATAACTATTTGTTATCACATTTTTCATCATCAACATATTAATTATTACAGCTTATCTTTGTCTTTAATAATGATTTCTGTTCAAAAAATTAGGACCCACAATTTACAACTCACTTTTTATCCACACATTCACTCACAACTTATAATATAAGCACTTAAAAAATAAATTTAGTACTACCAAATATATGCTTAGTATGTCTCAACTTCTACTATTTTGCTTAGTAAACAATTTTAAAATAGTCATGCAATCAACCACAAATTATTCTAGGTTGTAAATTGTAGTTTGTTCAAATAACTTTTTGCTTGTTATATTTATATTTAAGAAGCGTGTCTTTTAATTATCCATCTTATATTTGTTGAGTGCTAATTTTTTAAAACCATTTGCTGCAAATTATAATCGAACTATTTTATATTTGTATAGATTACAAATTAAAATACAATAACGTAAGTATTCTACGAACCACCTTACGTGCATCGCACGTCCTACAACAAGTTGTAGGAGAGATTCAAAATGTGGAACAAGTGTTTATTCAAAATTACAATTGTATCATGTTATTTCAAAATTACAAACCCAAACTAGTTATGTTGTTTGAAAATTACAAACGTAACAAGTTATGTTATTATAAAATCACAAATTTAGCAAGTTATATTATTTCAAACTAGCTAATCCTAATCTAGAAATGTATAAAAAACTCACACATACTTACATGTAATAAGTGGTTAGATTCTTGTGCAACCGACTCCTCCCACAACTTTATTCTGGACTGATTGGTAAACGAAATCCTCGTGGAACAAATAATTCCTTACTATCTTTAATTATCAGTGCCGTTACTTTATAATTTCTTATGACTTAGTGAATATCTGTTTGTCGTATGATTTTATGAGTTGCGACTTTGTAACTTGAGTTTCTGCTTTCATCGTTCAATTCTAAAGCCACAATTAAACTCAAAACTTGAATTTTATTACATTTTCTAATCACCTATTAAATATCTCCCTTCTTTTTATTTTTGGACATAAATAACTCAAAAGGCGTGATTCACTATGGTTAGGTTTCATTTGAGTCATACTTGCATAAAACTCTTGTAAAAAAATCATATAAATACAGATGGGCAATGCTTTAGAAATTAGATATGTGTGGATTATTGATAACAGATGAGAAAGAATATGAATAAATTTGTACAAAATAACTAGTGAAATTTGCTCTTTTAATTCTTTCAATACATTTCTCAGAAAAAAACATTATAAATGTTGTATTTAAATCTAATTAGAGTCGGCATGAGCATGGTTTGACCTTTCTAGAGCCATGAGTATTTTATTTAGTCGATCACAGACACAATTCAGTTGTATGCTTAATAAAGTAAATCAATAAATTCATTAAATACAATCAAAATTTTTGCCATGAAACTTGATCTATTACGTACTAACAACACATGGTTGTCATTCAATTCATATATATACGAACAACAAGAATCAAACTCAATTCCCCATATATGCAGACAAGATAATTACAATACATATACATTCATTATATACACTAAATGTTAAAATAAATTCTCAAAAGCAAGTAAATAGTAACACATTATTCAAAATAACAAATGGAACAAGTTACATTATTTCAAAATAACAAACGTAATATGTTATTTCTAAAGCACAATGTTATGTTATTTAAAAAGCACAAACTTAACAAATTGTGTTATTTCAAAATAACAAACATAACAAGTTATGTTATTCTAAATCACAAACGTAAGAAATTGTGTTATTTTAAAATGAAAAACGTAACAAGTTATGGTATTGTTAGTTCTCATCTTATTGGCAAATAACCCCAATATAACAAAAAAAAGACATGTTGATTTTATTGATTTTGCATAACAAAATACGAAAATTATATTGAGCACTCAAATTCAGTCAAAATTTCTAAACCATTTACTTAACCATTCTTGTTTACCAAAAATTCTAATTGATAAACTGTGTAAGTGAGCACTAAAATTCATCAAAAATTTCTTATATAAAAACAAATACTACACGAAATATATACTTTCCCTACAAAATTTCCGCACAAATTAACTTTTTCCCACAAACCCATTTTTTTGTAGGGCTATAGTTTGTTCTGAAATCTTTAAAATCTGATAAATTGTGCCCACAAACATATACATTTTTTCCGACAAAAAAATTAGTCGGATAAAGTATATCTTTTGCAGACAAAAAAGAATGACTAATTTGTAGAGTAATACTGAGAGGGAAAATTTCCCGATTTTTTTTTAGCATTTTTAGTCCACAACATTATTTTGAAGGGAAAAGCATAATAAATAGAAATAAATTATAATATAATTAAAATCAACATGTGAAGAGCTTCAATTAGAAAATTTTCCCTCTTTCGTCTTCCAATTTCCCTCATCTTCCCTCTCCCGCGCCTGCCCAGCTCCACCTTCAATAAGAAAATTTTCACCTCGTCTCTGAATCAGCCACCGTAGCCACCACTACCGACCTCCATCACACCGCTCACCGTCAACCATTCCTACAAGTTCGTTTTATGCCCTTAAATAATTTTTTTTCATATTTAGCCAATAAAATTAGGATATTATGAAGAAAATAGGGGGTTTAATTTTGAAATTAGAAGTAGAGTTGTCTTATTGATTTGTTTTTGATTTTGGTGATTAAAATTGAAATTCATTTAGAGTTGTTCTTCCCTCCGAGAATCAGTTCTCTGTTGATAATAGGACGGACCATGCCAATTATTCTACAAAATGATAATGGGCCATGTCCTCTTCTCGCTATCTATAAATTCATTTTGTCTTCCCACCCCACCCCACCCCACCCCACCCCACCCCACCCCAACCCCATGTAATGATGAAGTGGAAGAACCACGAGCAGAAGAAGTGGAAGAACCACCAAGTGAAAGACCAGGAAGAGCTGAAGAATGGAAGTGGGGAAAGAAGAAGAAAAGAACCAACAGAATTACCTTATTTTCAAAAATGCAGCAACAGCACCATTTCATTTTGATTTCATTTTCATTAAGCAATTTATGTTTTATTAAGTTGTAATGCTAGAAACACGTTTTAATTCGTACTGGCATATTACGTAGGGAGGAGAGAGAGTACATGTCATTGTTTTGGCTAACAGAAATCTGCAGAACCTCTCTCTCACCATTTTTCTCTGAAATTCTCACTATCCTTTTCTTTCCTCTTTGTTGTTTTCTTTCATTTCCTTTTCTGTGTAAGTTTGTTTCTAGCTGGGTTACCAGCTTCTTAATGAAAAGTCCAGCTCGTTTATATATGTTAGTTGTTTGATGGTTATAATTTGAATTCCATTTCTCTTGGGTTCAAATCATAACAAGTGGTATCAGAGCATTAAAGATTTTTGGAGACACAACCATGGAAACTAGACAAAAGGCGACTGAGGAGCACCTTAGGAAGATGGATAAGGATTTCAGTGACCTGGGTCTTGCTTATTCTAACTTCGCTGGTAAGATGGATTCTCTGATAAAGTCCTTAAGAATCTATGTTGTAAACATGATAGGGTGGAGGATTTATTGTAGGATATAAACTCTAAATATGAATCCCTAGTAGCTATAATGGCTAGGATGAATGTGAATCAAAATGACCAAAGGAATAAGCAGGTTGAGGGTGCTAGTAGTGGTTCTGAGATACAGGGTACTAGGGTAGAGATCAAAAATGTCCCTAATCAGAGAAGAGGATTTAATGAAGGAAGGGGCTACACTAAATTACCCAAGATTGATTTTTCAGTTTTTAGAGGTGGACAACCCGAGAGAATGGGTGAGGAAATCCAACAAATACTTCCAACTTCACCAAGTACCTAAGGAGTTAAATGTGGGTATAGCTAAGATGTATTTGAAGGGTAGGGCTGATATATGGTTCCATGGGTTTCTATCCAGTACCCAAATGCAGATTGGGCTATACTAACAACTGAGATATGTAGAAGGTTTGCTGAATCTACTGGAGAAGAAGTGGTAGAAACATTCTCTATCAGACAGTATGGAGGAGTAGCTGAGTACATGGAGAGGTTTGAGGATCTTAAAGCCCAAACTATGCAATCACTTCCTAACCTACCTACCTCATACTATATTAGTGTGTTTACCAGTGGATTGAAGGGAGAGATTAAGTCCATGGTAAAGATGATTAAACCCACAACATTAACACAAGCCTTTGAAACAGCCCTGCTGCAAGAGATAACCATTTCAGCCTTGAATAAAATCCCAAACCAAACAAATTTATCCCCAACCCTAAAAATTCATCTGACCCTCAAAAATCACCTAAACTATCCCCAAAATGATCAACAAACTTACCCTACAAAACCATTACCCCTACTGATATACAAACCAAAAGGGCCTTGGGAGTTTGCTTTAGATGTGATGAAAAATATACACAAGGACATGTATACAAAAACAGGATGTTGAATTACATGGTGGTTGATGAGGAGAGTGCGGAGGATAATAGGGATAATGAAGGAGAAGAGAAAGGAGAAATTGATGTAGAGGAAGAAAAAGAGATCATGCAAATCTCTTTGATGCCTTGATAGTAACTTTCCAACACAAGACTATCAGAATACCACAACAGATTAAAGGTAATAAGATTTCTATTTTGATAGATAGTGGGAGTACTCATAGCTTCATTGATGAAGGGTTGATTAAATTCTTAGGGTACCATAATAATCAGTCCAGTCCATTGATGGTGACTGTGGCCAATGGTAAAAAATTGGAGAGTAGATCGATTTGGCCTCCAGTAAATTGGCAGATGCAAGGGATGGAATTTCAATATAAACTTAAGTCACTTAAGCTTGGAAGAAGTGACATGGTGTTAGAAGTTAATTGGCTTGGCCAATTTGGGCCAATAATCTTTGATTTCAATCAGGGACACATTCAGTTTTGTTAGAGGTGGAAGTAAGGTGACTTTAAGCAGTGAGACCCCTGATAACAGATTGGAAATGATTTCTGGGAGAAGAATGAGATCTCTAATGGCTAAACAAGAATATGGAGTGATGGGGCAGCTGTATGCATTATCAGGAGAGGAATTAACAGAAACTGCAGAGGAAATAAAGCTAGTGATAGCTAACTTTAATGATGTATTTGAAGAGGCAAAAGATCTGCCTCCAACTAGGTCCCATGACCATCGTATCCCTCTCAAGAAGGGAGCACAACCTTTTAAGATCAGACCTTATGGATGTCCTTTTATTCAAAAGACTGAGGTGGAAAGATTAGTCAAGGAAATGCTGTCTGCTGGACTAATTCAGACCAGCAATAGCCCTTTTGCCTCTCCAGTGTTGTTGGTTAAAAAGAAGGATGGTAACTGGAGATTTTGTGTGGATTATAGGCAGCTTAACAACCTAACTGTGAAAAATAAGTACCCTATGCCACTGATTGATGAGTTACTTGATGAAATGAATGGTGCCAAGTATTTCTCCAAGACAGATCTTAGGGTTGGTTACCATCAGATAAGGGTTAAGACCGAAGATATATACAAGACAGCCTTTAAGACACATCAAGGCCTGTATGAATTCAGAGTAATGCCATTTGGGTTGACCAATGCACTAGCCACATTCAAAGGGTTAATGAATGAGATATTTAGAGACCAGCTGAAGAAGTATGTCTTGGTATTCTTTGATGATATTCTGGTATACAGTGGAGACATTGTGACCCACACAGAACACTTAGGGAATGTGCTGCAGATATTGAGAAAACATCAGCTTTATGCCAAGCTTAACAAATGTAATTTTGGGCAGACTAAGGTGGAATACTTGGGGCACATTATTGATCAACAAGGAGTGTCAGCAGATCCAAAGAAAGTTGAGGCTATGCAGTCATGGCCTTCACCAACTAACCTAAAAGTAGTTGAGGGGTTTCTTGGGACTAACTGGCTACTACAGAAAATTTGTGAAAGGATATAGAACTTTGGCTAAACCATTGACTGAACTTTTGAAGAAAGACAATTTCATGTGGTCTGAAACAGCTGAAGCAGCTTTTAACAATCTTAAAGTGGCTATGAGTACCACTCCTGTACTTGCCTTACCAGATTTCAACCACCCATTTATCATAGAAACTGATGCCTGCTATGGGGGAATAGGGGCTGCGCTGATGCAAAATAGGAGACCATTATCTTATATCAGTAAATCTATGGGGCCAAGGAATTTGGGAATGTCCATTTATGAGAAGGAGCTGCTGGCCTTAGTAACTGCAGTGGTAAAGTGGAGGCATTACTTGGAAGCAAATCATATTGTGATTAAAACAGACCATCAATCCTTAAAGTATATATTGGAGCAAAGAATAACCACTCCTTTACAGCAGAGGTGGCTTACCAAACTGATGGGACTAGATTATAAAATACAATATAAGAAAGGGGTGGAAAATATAGTAGCAGATGCCCTATCAAGGAGAGAAGAAGGAGAGTACAGTGCATTGACACAACTCACTCCTGCATGGATACAAGAGGTGATGAGTTGTTATGATGGTGACATTGTGGCCGCAGAGAAGGTTCAGTCATTGATAATTGATCCATCATCTCATCAATCATACCAATACTATAATGGGGTACTTAGACACAAGGGAAAAGTGTACATTGGTAGCGGGGGAGATATCAGGAAGAAGATGATACAATGCATTTACTCTTCTCAAGATGGAGGACATTCTGGAGTATATGCAAGCATCATGAGGGCTAAACAAAACTTCTTTTGGCCAGGTATGTCGAAGGATATTAAAATGGAAGTTCTGCAACGTGATATATGTCAAAGGTGCAAAGGGGAACATACTCCTTATCCAGGCCTCCTTCAGCCTTTGCCAATTCCTCAACAATCTTGGAGTCACATATCTCTAGATTTCATAGAAGGACTGCCTAAATCTGAAGGAAAAGATGTAATACTGGTGGTGGTGGATAGATTCAAAAAGTATGGGCATTTTAATATATTATCTCATCCATTCACAGCTAAGAAGGTGGCCCAATTATTACTAGACAACATCGAAGAAGTCGCATGGTCTCCCGATCTATAATCTCGCATGAGATGAATTTTTACAAGTTCCTTTTGGCAGGAATTATTTAAACTCTTAGGGACCAAATTGCAGTTGAGTACAGCTTATCACCCACAATTTGATGGACCAACTGAAAGATTGAACCAATGCTTGGAAATGTATCTTAGGTGCATGACTCATGATAAACCTAAGGCATGGGCTAAGTGGATTCCCTTGGCTGAATGGTGGTACAACACTACATACCACACAGCTATACAAAGAATACCTTTTGAAGCCCTCTATGGTATTCCTCCTCCTCAATTAGCTTTGGGGCCATACCAACAGACTAATATAGCTGCAGTGGAGGATCTGTTAAAGGAAAGGTACAAGATGGATAAGCAATTGAAAGAGAGCCTAACACAAGCCAGTGCTAGAATGAAACATTATGCTGATAAAAACAGAACATAGAGACATTTTTCTGTGGGAGATTGGGTTTATTTGAAGCTTCACCCATATCAGCAACAGACTGTGGTAAGAAGGGAAAATAAAAAACTAAGTCCTAAATACTATGGGCCATTTAAAGTGGAAGAGAATGTTGGAGAGGTAGCCATTAGATTGACACTTCCAGTGGGAGCTAAGATTCACCCTACTTTCCATGTATCTCTACTCAAGAAGAAGATTGGAGATAAAGCTATATGTGTGACAGAACTTTCCCCTGATACAAACACATTACATCCTGACAGACAACCCTTAAAGGTTATAGAGGCTAGAATGTTCAAAAAGGGAGAAAGCTTTCCAGAAATGAGGGAAATAGCGGCGACATTTGTCGTCGCTGAATGGTCATAAGTCGTCTCTTTAAGGTTTTAGAGACGACATAGTCGTCGCAATATGTCGCCGCAACAAGTTAGTGTCTCTAGAGTTATAGCGACGACATTACGTCGTCTCTATATAATTTTGTATTTATAGCGACGACATTGACGTCTCAATAGAGTCGTGACCATATCTCGAAAACGGACTTATAGGGACGACATAGTCGTCGTAAAAAACGTCGCTATAGACAAAATAATAGAGACCATTGTGTCGTCGCCTTACGTTCATACATTACAGCGACGATAAAGGCGTCCCTAATACAAATAATCTGAATTACCTATAGCGACGACAATGTCGCCGCTATAAACGTTTTGAATTATTTTTAAATTTTTTTTTTTAAATAATGTACTTACCTATAGCGACGACATTGTCGCCGCTATAAGCTTTATGAATTTTTTTTAAAAAATTTTTTTTGTTTCCGAATAATATATAAAAAATTCAAAAAATCTACAGACCCTCTACACCGTCGTCCCCGTCCCCGTCCTCCTCATCCGCAGGCGCAGCTGGTATTTTACTTTTTAGAAGCTCAATTTCACGCTGCATTTGGCGTAGCTGCTCTTCGTACATGGCAAACCGAACATCATTATTTTGGGGTCTGCAGAGAACTGATGGGAAGTTCCTTGTGGGGCAAACGATGCAGCAGTCGAATCGAGCGAGAGAGAGGTGCCTCTCGGAACCCGACCAACCCCACGGACGTGACCTCGTCGTTCTTCGAGAACCTCCTTTGCAATAGCACGCTCGTCTAATGACGTGCTATTGGAGGCCACTTGTGTCTGTTGAGTCTCTCTGAACTCAACAAGCTTATCCTGTTCAATGAAAAAATAATAATAAATAATAATATCATGCATGTCAGATAAAATTATATTCACATAATTTAAAAATTCTCACATAGTCACCGGCCGCTGCTGGGTTGACCCAATGCCATCCCGGAAGGTGTGAAACGTCCGAACGAATCAATAATCTCCGGCCACTTACGGGTCTCGGGGGTCCCTCACGACAATTTAAACGTGAAATTTAGTATACATTTTTACGTAATGGAGTGAAGATATTTATAATGATATTGAAAATTTATATGTTGTACTGATCGTAACGCGTGGCAGAGAAGCTCTTCGACCCCTGCACGCTCGGGTATTTAGCCTTACTCCGATTGGCTTTATTTTTGGAGGACCGGTCTGAAGGTATAACATATAATTGATTAGCAAAAATGTATTAGTTAAAAGAGTATATAAAATATCGTAAACAATATATAAACAATACTTACCACGAAAGTAGGACTAGTGAAGAAGTCAATGAACTTCGCACTTGGGTCCTCGACGGACATCTCGCCGTATGTTCGGCTCGGTCCATGCGCTTTTAAGTGATTATCGCGCTTGAGTTTGTAATCGCGATAACGATCACCGCGACGAGACGATCTACTACGGCACATCTTGCCCGGTGACTCGTCGGGCGACCGATCGCCTGCTAGATTGAAGTAGCTCGCAAGAGTGAAAAAAAGAATATGTTAGTGTACAAGTCGTAAAACAAGTATTAATGAAGTGTATTAATAACAAAACTAATTTACGTTCATACCTCGATAATGCTCACGTAACCGCGCCCATTGCTCCTCCGGAACCTCCTCGTCCATGAAGGGTAGCACGGGGCACGGTGAATCTCACAGTTCCCAACCAAGCGCGTGAAATACTTCGCGTTATTCCCGATCGGCTGCATTGTGCGTTCGACAATAGGAAGTGGCATCTTCCCATTCGCCTACCAAACCATCTCGAGATTGATGCCTCGAGATATACCCCGTCGCTTTGGCGGGGGTGCTGAAAATGAAAAAATTGAAAAATGTATTGATCATACGATTTTCTTCAATGATATGTATAAAATAATAAATAATTACAATTTGAAAGAAACGTCTTACCAGACTCGCATGCCGAAGGGAGCCGGTGAGATGGCTGCTGTGGAGGATCTCCTGCACCATCACCTCCGTGCGACATCACGTCAGCCATACTAACACATAACATAATTGCGAATATCACGTCAGCCATACTAGCTTTAAATGTATGTGAAAATTTGTATGTATTATATTTTATTTCAATTTGGTCCCTAAACATATTTTATTGCAAATAAGTCCTTAAAATTTAAAATTATGGATAATTTTAATTAATTATATTTTATTTCAAATTGGTCCCTAAACTACTGTGTAATTTCAAATAAGTCCCTAAACTTTGAATTTATAGAAAAATTTGACTTTATTATATTTTATTATAAATTGGTCCCTAAACTTACTGTAATTTCAAATAAGTCCCTAAACTTTGAATTTATGGAAAAATTTGACTTTATTATATTATATTATAAATTGGTCCCTAAACTTACCGTAATTTCAAATAAGTCCCTAAACTTTGAATTTATGGGAAAATTTGACTTTATTATATTTTATTATAAATTGGTCCTTAAACTTACTGTAATTTCAAATAAGTCCCTAAACTTTGAATTTATGGAAAAATTTGACTTTATTATATTATATTATAAATTGGTCCCTAAACTTACTGTAATTTCAAATAAGTCCCTAAACTTTGAATTTATGGGAAAATTTGACTTTATTATATTTTATTATAAATTTGTCCCTAAACTTATTTTATTGCAAATAAGTCCCTAAACTTTGAATTTATGGGAAAATTTGACTTTATTATATTTTATTATAAATTGGTCCCTAAACTTACTGTAATTTCAAATAAGTCCCTAAACTTTGAATTTATGGAAAAATTTGACTTTATTATATTTTATTATAAATTGGTCCCTAAACTTATTGTAATTTCAAATAAGTCCCTAAACTTTGAATTTATGAAAAAATTTGACTTTATTATATTTTATTATAAATTGGTCCCTAAACTTACTGTAATTTCAAATAAGTCCCTAAACTTTGAATTTATGGAAAAATTTGACTTTATTATATTTTATTATAAATTGGTCCCTAAACTTACTGTAATTTCAAATAAGTCCCTAAACTTTGAATTTATGGGAAAATTTGACTTTATTATATTTTATTATAAATTGGTCCCTAAACTTACTTTAATTTCAAATAAGTCCCTAAACTTTTGACTATATCTACAATTAATTGAATAATTAATCATTTAATTCTTCTATCTTTCCTTTTTTTCCTTTTTATTTGTTTACGAAAAAGGGGGCACATGGGAAGAGCAGCATGACCCACACTCCACAGCCAAAGCCACTAGCTATACCCAAGAATTAAATCTAAAAATTGCCAAGAATTCAATATAAAAATTGCCAAGAATTCAATCTAAACATTGGCAAGAATTCAATCTAAAAATTGCCAAGAATTCAATCTAAAAATCTAAAAATTCTTTGTTCTATCCCCAAATTTCATGATCTGTGTGGTATCTTATGTTGAAACAAGTTATTATTCCAATTTTTTTTACCAAACATACACTAAATTCAATCAGTATGAAGATAAGAACAATATCATATACAGCTCAAGATATAAATAATATCTTAAAAATCATGCTTTTCACAAATCATATCACATAGGGATGGCAATTGGGCCAAGCCACTCGTGAGCCCGACAATTCGACTCAACAAAGTTTGGCCCATTATGGACCCAAGCTAGGGTTGAGACAAGGAAAAAAGGGCTTAAATTATATGATCCGGCTCGTGGCTCAGCCCAAACTCGCTCGTGTTAATTTTTTTTTTTTTTTATTTTAACAGTCCAGAAAATTATTGCATTAAAAAAATAATGAGTTGGGCTCGGAGGCAGGTTCGACTAGGCCCATGAGGCCTACATACCATGGGAGAACTGTGGTTGCCTGTGGGAGAGGAGACGAGCCGAGCTCAGGGCTGAGCTCGACTCTATGAGGGTCGAGCCAGGCCTGTGGTCATGGAACAAGCTAACCAACTGGATCTATTGCCACTTCAAATTATCTCATCAAATTCAAGCATTATCATACATATTATTTGGAGACAAAATATGATTATTTAACAATAAACCATAACTCGAAATAAAGACAATATGACACACACTCAAAACGGCAAACTACAACCTAATAGAATAACCGTACATTAATATAGCAATATCTTAAGATAACAATATATCGCATAACATGTTTGTAACGAATAGTAGCATATAGTATCCTATTAAATTCAATTAGTATAAGAACCACGTTAGCTGAAAGCATATGCCGGGAGAGGGATATGGAGATGGAGAGGGTGGAAAATGTTAAAATCATAACTCAAAACATTAATAGTATTGCATATATATGAAATCTGAACAATGTCTCGATTTTTCACAGGCAAATCTGGTATTATAACATAAATTTAAACATGGATTTTAATATAATGCGAAATAATTATGAAAAAAATAGAGAGAATTCTAATATAATGCAAAATAAATATGAAAAAAGAGATATTGCTTCCACATAAATTAAAGCCGGGTCTTAACATTCAGCAAAATTACCTTAAGAACTCGTCGATTTAGCTTGAATCAACAACCAAAAAAATTCAATCTGCCCAAAAATTTGGGAGATAGGGGCTGAGATATTTATTATATAAGCAGAGTTTTGTGGTGTTGAGAAAGAGGTACAAGAAAAAGAAAAGAAAGAAAATCTCGTTTCCAGACAAATCAAAAAAGAATGGTTATTTTTGCATTGCTATATGACTTAAAGTGAGATAGAGCGATTGAGAGAGAGAGAGCTCACCTTTGTTGCTTTGATGGTAGTCTCGGGCGATTCTCGAGAGAGAGGAAGAAGGCAAGCACGGCAGCGGGGCGGCGGGAGCGGCGAGCGAGCAGGAAGAAGTACAAAATTGGCATAAATGGAAAATAAGAATGTTCTGTGTGAATTAAAAGGTCTAACTCAATAGCGACGACATATGTCGTCGCTATATAGACCTATAGCGACGACATGTTTTCAGCTTTTTTGAACACACGCCTTAAAGGTGGCGCCCAATTTTCAGCACAATAGCGACGACATATGTCGTCGCTATTGACAATACATTACAGAAAATTAAATGTTGCTTTCTCATTTGAAGGGGATATTTTAATTGCAATAATTTTTATAATTATTAATTTTTCCGCTTTTTAATATTATGAAAAAATTTTAATATTTAATATTATCAATTATTTTTAATATTTAATATTATCAATAATAATTATTATTATATAATTTTGAATTTTTAATATTTAATATTTATTGAGATTTAATAATATCAATAAAAATTATTAGTATTTAATTTTGAATTTTGAATTTTGAATTTTTAATATTTAATATTTAATGAGATTTAATATTATGAATAATAATTTTAGTATTTAATATTTAATATTTAATTTTTAATTTTAATATTTCATATTTAATGAGATTTAATATTATGAATAATAATTTTTAGTATTTAATATTTAATTTTATGTTTTCATATTTATTGATATTTAATAATATCAATTATAAATTATTAGTATTTAATGTTGAATTTTAAATTTTTAATTTTAATATTTCATATTTAATGAGATTTAATATTATGAATAATAATTTTTAGTATTTAATATTTAATTTTTAATTTTTAATATTTCATATTTAATGACATTTAATATTATGAATAATAATTTTTAGTATTTAATATTTTATATTTAATTTTTATGTTTTCATATTTATTGATATTTAATAATATCAATTATAAATTATTAGTATTTAATATTGAATTTTTAATTTTAAATTTTAATATTTCATATTTAATGAGATTTAATATTATGAATAATAATTTTTAGTATTTAATATTTTAATATTTAATATTATCAATTATTTTTAATATTTAATATTATCAATAATAATTATTATTATATAATTTTAGTATTTAATATTTAATTTTTAATTTTTATGTTTTCATATTTATTTTGGTCATTCAACTTTAAACATTTTTCATTTGAGTCCTCTTAATTTTTCTTTTATTTCAATTTCCTTAAATTTTATTTGCAACTTAAGTCCTTCAAGTTTTACGATTGAAGATATAATGGGAAAATGAAATCATGTTTTTGTACAATTGTAGAATTTTTGTTCTACATTATATACACAAATGTTGAAACTCCATCCAAACTCGCGTTTTGACCAATACCAATGAGCAGATGAATGAATGACAAACATTCAAGCCGAAAACAAGAGAACAACAATTTGAACATGCGTTTTTTAAAGTAATTTCATTACAAATTTAGTGACGCACAATAACATTTCAATCGATTCACTATCATGATACGATTGATCTCACGCCATCGCCACCGGCGCCCTCATTGATTTCACTCGATGTTTCTTCATCCTTGTATTACTCGCATTTGTATCGTCTTCAACATCATCGTCGTTTATAAACGAAGTTTCTCCTACACTATCTAACGAGGCTCTCCTGATAACCGATGCATCGATCTCATCAGCTTCATCATCATCGCGGTGCAAGGATACATGCTCTATGTTGCCAAGATCAACGACTAGAGATAAACCGGAAGAGTAGTTATTGTGGAGCAGGTCAATCTCTGTGTTGTTAGCTCCCACTGTGTCCCACGTGCTCCTATGATGGACAATTTGTACTACTCGCCAGTTCGGACCACGAGATGGATCTTCAATGTAGAACACTTGTTGTGCTTGGCTAGCAAGTATGAACTGATCATCCTTGAACGCCGCTGACGCGATGTCAATATCGGTAACGTTATTCTCAGTTACCATCCGTCTCCCATCACACCTAAACCACTTGCATCGGAACAGATAGACTGAAAGTTTCGGTCCATATTGTAGCTCCAGTATATCTTGCAGCTGCCCATAGTAAACCTCACCCCCAGTCCCTGGGACGGACACACCACTATCTTGAGTTTTTCTTGAATATCACGATCATATGTCACGAACCGAACTCCTTTGATAACACAAGCCGTGTATGACATAACTCTTTGGTAACATCCATCGCCAACGCAAATAACTCATGAGAAACTTGATGGTTGTGGCTTTGGCGCATTGCATATATAGTTGCATGACAAGAATTATTCTCGATTATTGAAAGCAAGTATGTTGAAAACTTGCAATTTTATTCGATCGATGTTCGTTTACCTTCTCGTAGAACCAACCGTGAAAGTCTCTTCGTGCACTAGTTCGATGTTTGGAATGACCCATCATTCGATAGTTCCCGCCTATGTTCCCCGAACAAGGTATTGAAGATCAACGTTCATTAGTTCGTTTCAAATGATAAAGTTAATTCGAGATAAAAGCATAATAATCAAGAATTAAGGCCGTCTTCATCGCAAGAATGGCTCAACTTCATAACAGTTGTTCAGGATGTAAAAAATTGCTTGATTTCGAACTTGAGTAGGAAACGTCGTTGGTGATTGCTTTCCAAGTGGGTGACATCTGCTGATCGAAAAAGCAGAAAAGTCGTTCGTGGAACAGTAGCATCCTCGCTTCTGTCTGGTCGATCGAACCTTGTCCCTATGTCCTGGAAGTACCTCGAACAAAAGGTCAATGCCTCATCCACAACATACCCTTCAGCTATTGATCCCTCGGGCCGAGCTCGATTTCTGACGTAGCCCTTCAATTTCTTCAGGTATCGCTCGAATGGATACATCCATCTCATGTGCACCGGACCTCCAAGGATTGCCTCTTCTGGTAAATGCATTACGAGGTGAATCATGATGTCGAAGAAGGCTGGCGGAAATATCCTTTCCAACTTACAGAGAATGAGTACAAGGTGATCGTGGAAAGCTATCATGTCGCTAACCTTTAGTGTTCTTGCACAAAGCTTTCTGAAGAACGTGCACAGTTCAATAATGACCGTGGAAATTGTTTTATTCAAGAACGCCCGACATCCGATTGGTAATAAGCTGTTGCATGATAATATGGCAATCATGTGACTTCAACCCGATAATACGGGCTATCATTTGGAGCAATATTCTTAGAAGATTAGAAGCGAAGCTTATCCGGAAACTCAACCGATCGGATAAATTGACAAAATTTCTTACGATTTGAAGACGACATGGTGTAACATGCGGCGAGCTTCATCCACTTATTCCGTTCGATACAAGTGCAACTCCTTTTGATCCCTAATTGCATTAGATCGCTACCGCATTGACCGTGTCTTTTGATTTGAATGGATCGTCTATAATTGTGCCGAGCAAGCTATCACAAACATTCTTCTCTCGTGCATGACATCGATGTTATGTTTGAGCTCGGTAGAAGTCCAATACGGCAACTCATAGAAAATGCTCTTTTTCTCCAATTGAGCTCATCATCACTTCTCGAATTGTAGCGCCACCGTAATTTGGGTGCTTTCACGGACTTCTATATATCGACACGACTTAAGCGTGCTAAAATGTCTCGTAGGTGTTAACCTACGTGGAGGTGGTCGCCTATCATCCTCCTATCGAAGTCTAAATTGTTCGAAAATGATGCCCGGATGGCGGGAACCGACGATGACCCACATAAGTCGTCTTACCTATCACACACGGATGAAGGAGTATCCTCGTTGCACGTCGGACATGCCTTGTACCCCGACCACTCCAACCGGACAAACTACTCATTTGGAAAATCGTTAACGATCCACAACAAAGTTGCACGATCGAATACCGACTTCTTGCGTTGGTTCCATCATCGTCTCTGTGTCAATCCCATCGCCCACAATTCCTTCAACTCATCCACTAATGGTCGTAAAAATACATCAATGTCCTTACGGTGCTTTAGGACCGGTATCAATAGAGTAAGCATGAGATATTCGGGCTTCATGCATAACTGGGGTGGCAAGTTGTATGGCTGTTACAACCATCGGCCACATGTCGCATTTGATGCACTCATGTCACCGAATGGATTGAATCCGTCTGCGGCCAAACCTAAACGACATTCGATCTCACTTGCGAACATTGGATGTTTCAAGTCAAAATCCCGCCATGCCTTTCTATCAACGGGATGTTGCATTTCATCATCGTCCCTAGACCTTCCTATACTGTGCCACCTCATAAGTTTTGCAGTATCCTTCGTCGCGAACATACGTTTTAGTCTGGGGGCCAAGGGAAAATATCGCAATACCTTATGCGGAACATTCTTCCCGTTCACTTTCCCAGAAGTGTGAACCCAACGAATTTCCTGACAAATCGGGCAAGTTTGTCTATCAGCATGTTCACCCCAAAACAGTACACAGTCGTTCTTGCAGGCATGAATGGATTTGTAACCCAAACCAAGCTTCGTCATCAGCTTCTTAGCTTCGTAGTGAGAGTCAACCAGGTTCATATTTGGGAATGCTAACTTCAGCAATTTCAAAAGATCATCGATGACTTGTTTGTCCATTTGTTCATAACTTTAATATGCATCAACTTGACTAAAAAATTTAGGGATGAAAATGATGAAACTTCCGTGTGCGAGCTCGAATAGAGAGCTCAAAGCTTGATTCGTCATAGTAACCATCGGTGCTTGTACTGCATGCTCATCACCAACTACGCCGTCTATTACATCCATCATCTCATCTTCCACACCATCTCGCTCATTCTCGTCTATACACATTCGCAAAGACGAACATCAATCTCGCCATGATATATCCAAGTGACATAACTCTCCATAAAACCATTACGAAATATGTGAGCCTCGACAATTTCCAATGGATGTGTGAGACCGTTTAAACATTTTTTTTGCACGGACATTTAATTCTTCCTCTGTCGTTAACGTATGGCCTCGCCATGTTTATAAATGTTTGCAAACCGTTAGAAAATCTGCAGACTTTGTGCGATTTCTAATTGTTGTCCAACTTTTATCAATATCCATACTTGTAAAATACTATATTCTTACAAATACAGTACTGATAATAATTGGAGATGATTATGAAGAAATGGAGATGAAAAAACGGAGATGGAGAAGAATTTTTTCTGAAGTGTGTGTAGATGCAATACAGAAATGCGGACATTGGAGGAAGATAAAGAAGAGTCTATAGCGACGACATTGTCGCCGCTATATACATAAGTCGTCGCTATAGGATCATTCCCATTTTTTGAGGAAAGTAATTATTCACGCGTCTGCAAAATTTAATCAAAATAGTTATAGCGACGACATATGTTGTCGCTATATATAACAATTGGGCGCCAAATTTCTCGCCTAAATTGATGTTGGTATATAGCGACGACTTATGTCGTCGCTATAGACCCCTTCACACTTTACGAGAAAATACATGATTCACGTGACTTACATCATCATCAGCATATCAATTGCGACGACATTTGTCGTCGCTATATATGCACCAAAATGCCGCCATTAGTTCCCGCCCTTTCCTAATCTTAGTGGCGACGACACAGAAAGACGTCGTTATAGCCTCTATACAACAGCGGCGAGTTAGGTTTTATAGCGACGACATATGTCGTCGCTATAAGTTTTGTTGGTATTGCGACGACATTTCTTTGTCGTCGCTATTATGTAGAATTAATAGAGGCGACTTTTTGTCGTCGCAATATATGTCGCCGCTATAGACCCTCTTTGTTGCAGTGAAGAGCTGGAGTCAAGTAGTTGATTCAATGGGCTAATCAGTTGGAAGAAGAATCTTCCTAGGAGGATTCGAAAGAGGTGCAGAAGCAGTATCCCACATTTAAACCTTGGGGACAAGGTTTAGATAAGCAGGGGAGTTGTTATGATAAAGTGGAAGAACCACCAGCAGATGAAGTGGAAGAAGCACCAGGTGAAAGACCAGGAAGAGCTGAAGAATGGAAGTGGGGAAAGAAGAAGAAAAGAACCAACAGAATTACCTGATTTTCAAAAACGCAGCAGCGGCACCGTTTCATTTTGATTTCATTTTCAATAAGCAATTTACATTTTATTAAGTTGTAATGTTAGAAACACGTTTTAATTCGTACTGACATAATACGTAGGGAGGAGAAAGAGTACAGGTCATTGTTTTGGCTAACAGAAATCTGCAGAACCTCTCTCTCACCATTTTTCTCTGAAATTCTCACTATCCTTTTCTTTCCTCTTCGTTGTTTTCTTTCATTTCCTTTTCTGTGTAAGTTTGTTTCTAGTTGGGTTACCAGCTTCTTAATGAAAAGTCCAGCTCGTTTATATATGTTAGTTGTTTGATGGTTATAATTTGAATTCCATTTCTCTTGGGTTCAAATCATAACACCCCACCCCTAGGGCTTTATAAGCTGTTTATATGTTTATTTTATATTTGTGTATTTATGTTTGTTTGCAATAATTGTAAATAGTTAAGTAATTTGATTAATTGAGAAACCATAAATATGTAACTAAATGTTTCCCCCCCCTATTTATGCTTGTTTCAAATAATTGGAAATAGTTAAATAATTTGATCAATTGAGAAGCAAGAAAACCAAAAAACTTGGCTATTACTTACTACTGAAACAATGGATTATTTGGCTTATTTATTCGTAAATTCTCTGGCCTTGATTTGGATATATATTACAATTTGGCTCCCTTCTTCTGCTGCAAGGAATTATAGGCTCACTTATTTTTAATCCATTTCTTTTATGCGCGGTTGTATGAATTGAATTGATATTGTATATGGTAGTAGAAGAAAAGGAGGAATCAATCTTCTTTAAGAAAATTAAATATAAGCACGTACTAAAATTATTCACTAGCATGAGTATTTTCCACTCTTATAATCATACATATATAACTATTATGAGTTCACTACTTCTTTGCCCCTTTTGAATTCAGATTTTAAGAAACAGTCATTTTCAATGAAGCATATGAATATTAATTGGGAATTATAGATTGTATAAAACATGGATAGAAAATTGATCATTTTATTGAATTTGGTTATAATTGAATTTTGAATTATTATTTGCTAGATGGAGAGAATGTTAACTGTTCACTTATCATTTTAAATTCTATTTTCTATGGTCGGAAACTAAGTATTGTTGTCCTTTAATTTTGTTTAACTCTACAATGTTCCATAATTGGATTTTTTGTTGCTATTAGTATTCTTCAAATTGTGGACACCAGTCATTGTACATATTTTGTTTAACCTGCCTTTAGAAAAGGGGATTTCAAATGATATGCATTCTTGTGGATTATATAAAATGTGATATTTAGTGGCCATGTGGTGATGTTTTTCTTTCTTTTAATTATATAACTATTGCTTGCCACATGATTGGCAATTGTTTCAAAAGTTTGTAATTCAAATAGACAATTATTTTGGTATAAAAAATATGTGGAAATTCTATAGTTTTGATCATATTTAAGAAGTTCTTCGTGTTACTATTGTGTTTGAGTGACTTCCTTTTGTGTTTTACTCATTGCTTGTTGCATTGGGTGATAGGTAATGTTCTTTTGTTAAAGAACATCTTGAATTTGAGTCCAGACATTGCAGAGGTTTCTCACGAGAAATTACTTCCACTTATTGTTGAGCGGTTAATTGGTTCAAACAGAAGCATCAATGTAACTGCTTTTTGCACTATTGTTTTCACTTATTTTTAGCATGTTTATATCTCAAATTTAACATTTGAGAATTGTAGTTTTCCTTGCTTATTTTCATCATATTTTTTACTGACTTAATTTGGTTACAGGACAAAGACGCTGGCTATGCTGAAAATCAACAACAGAATATCTCCGATGCAATCGATTTGCTTCCTAGACTTACTACTGACATTGATGTTAATATAAAATTTAGAAGGTAGATTAGCTTTTTTTTTATATTATCATAATTTTATGCTAGAAATAATGCCTTAGTGGTTACGAGTCAGGTATACTACTTGCGTGCTGCACAGTGCCTTTCTATATGTTCGGCGTGCTGTATAATAGTGAATTATTAGTAGGGAAACTCTTTATGAATTGTAATTTTGCTGAAAGGATATCTAATTTTTTGCAGATTTGATGATCTTGAGTTCACGCGGGAGTGTGCAATATTTGATTTATTGGACATTCCACTCTATCATGGATGGATGGTTGATCTCCAGGTATGAATTTTCACACCTCACTGGTCCAAACAAGTTGTGCTCAACAGTGGAAGAGAAGGTTGCTGATCAAACTGTAAATACTATTGAGTGTGGAACCTTGAAATGTGTTGATAGCAATGCTTTGAGTTATCAGTACATTGATGCAAAATTGCCTGAAGCAGTTAGTGAAGAAGCTACTCTAATACAGAGCAACTGTATCCTACCTGTCTCTGAAGTATCCGAGAACATTGTAAAAATGTAGTTGAAAAAACTGGTTCTGATGCTCAGGTTGTGAACGAACATGTTCAACCTGTGTCTTCCGGACAAGATCCTGCATTTGCTATTGATAGTGCTGTATATAAATCCACGAGGGATTAGCATGTTCACAATGAAGTTACCTCCACATCTAACTTAGACGTGTCAAGAAATAATCAAAATAGTTGTGAGACGAGATTTTTCTGTGATGTTGACTCTACCTGCAGATTTGAATCCATCAAGTGGTCAAATTCTTAAAACTGAAGATCTTGAAACATTCAATTTTGAGTGTTGGCAGTGAACCCATATATGAAAGTGAGTAGTGCATATCGGAGTCAGGAACTACATTTTATGAAAATCAAGTGCCCGTCTATGAAGGTATGAAGTAATTCTTGTGAACAAGTGGATAAAAGCAGCATTGATGATGGTGATCAAACTCAAAAGGATATAATCACTTCAAAACAAGGTAAAAGTGCTTATACAAATGGAGAAAAAATATTTCTAGATGATTAATTGTTTTATGTCATTGGGAAAATAATACTGTTTTCCTTGTTTTATTTATTTTCAAGATAAAAGGATTTTCTGCTTATGTTTTTTGTCTCCAGTATAAACATAAACACTTGATTACCTCTCTTCATTATTTTTAGGTGAATTGATAAGAAATTTCCTGAGGAACAGTGCCTGTTAGTTGACCATATATGGGTATGTTGGTTTTTTTTTTATTTTACCACATGATGTTCTTGAGAAGATATACTATGTACCAAACATCATAAACACTATTTTTTTCTTTTTTGAAGAAGAAGAACATGCTTCTCGAAAAGCAGCCGATGCATCTCAAACAGAAATAGTGCAAAGAATGAAAAAACAAGTTGAATGTTGTTTGGGCAATAATTCAATTCTACACCGCAAGCTTGGCATCATTCTATGCAACAACTATGTAGACAAGTTTATTGTTTCGTTCTACCACTATTTACACCATTGTCAATAGATGATGATGCTAATAAGGAGGAGGATGCTATTGGGGACGAAGAGAACGACTTTGATGAAGAGAACAACTTTGGTGAGAACGAGTAGCATATCTAAAAAATAGGATGAAGAGTTACCATTTTTTTTTTTAATTAGATGCATTATAATAGATAGAACATGTTTGCTAAACTCTTTTTAAGTTTAAATGTAACTATATATCTTAGTGAATGGTTTTTATTTGTATTTTGGTACAATATTTTGGGTTCAATGTTATATTGATTGAAAGTTATAAATGGCTTAATTTAATTTATTGTCTTTCTGCATCTTTATATTGTTTTTAAAAAGGTAAAAAAATTTATATAATATAAATAAAAAATTAAATATATAAAAATAATTAATTTTTCCACACAAATTCTATTATTGTTGGAAAAAATAATTTACTTAGCCCACAAATACGATGTCTCCACAAAATATCATTTGTAGAAAGAAGTATTACTTGCCCACAAAAATTTATTTGTAGGAAAAAGTACAATTTATAATTTTTGCAGTGTGCCTACAAAATCTGTTTCGTGGGCCAAAATAACTTTAGCAGACGAATAGTTTTGTCGAGAAAGAACTTAGACGACGAATTGTATTCGTCACTAAAGGATTTGTAGAGAGAGATTTTAGCCCACAAATTTCCACCATTTGTCGTCTTATACCTTTCCCTACGATGTTTGCCCTACAAACGCCCCTACAAAAAAATTTCGTCGGGAAAGGTTTTTCCCCACAAAAAAGAACCTTTCCCTATAAATTTATTTTGTATGCAGAACATAAAATTCTTGTAGTGAAAATTCACATAAAATTAAGAAAACCCAAGACACCAGATCATAAGCAAAAATTCTGAATTCTCAACTCACCTGGCTTGAAGAAGTAGGAGGCTCTAGGTTAAAAGTCATGGGGGCTGAAGCGCAAAACCCCATGGCTGAATCTCTGTGAATGAATACTGAACTATAATTTGGAGGATGGCTAAGAAGAATATAAAACTAAATTTGGAAGAAAATGATTCTAGATTGATAAATTTGGAAGAAGATTATACATATATAGACATACTGGGGATTTGGATTTTTGAGTTTTCAATGTTTGACGATTTGGAGATTTTGATGGGTGAATTTTGAAATGACATTGTCAAACACTTGGAATCGCAAAATAGCCTAACTTGTATCAAATAAGTTTTAAATGCCTCTTTTAAGTAGAATAGTCTAAAATACCATTATTTTATAATATCAGTTAACAGACTATCGGTTAACAGACCCCAAATCTGTTAACAGACCTTGTGGTCAGTTAAGGCCAATTTTGGCCTTAACAGACTCTAAAATCTGTTAACATGGCATTTTAACGCAGATTTATACAATTATAACTGATTTTTTCAATTAATCCATCTCAAATCAACTCAGATTTGCAGGAATTTAAATTAAAAATCATAATTCATGCTCAGGTTTATACATTTTTTCATGATTTATACTACAAAATCTACAATTTCTACCGTGAATTAAAAGAAAAAAGATGGAGAATGATGAATTTCTACTTTAAAATGAAATTTTTTACATAAATAAAATAGATTGGATTCTAACCTTGAAATCTTCTCTTTTTCACACACAACTGAATTTGAAATCGTTTGAAATAGTTATAAGTGGGGAAGAAGACAGTGTTATATTTGGTAATTCACACACCAAAATTAGTCAACGCCCATTTTGGAAATTTGGCTGGGTCACCCGACTATTCAGCACCATTCCCGTAATTTTGATAGAGCGATTATACCTTCATTGGGCTTTTTGCACAGGGGAGTAACCAACTTGGGCTTTTGAAATAGTACTTTGAAAATAAAAGGAAATTTACACTACTAGACCAACAAATGTTAATATTTATTAAAAAACTATTACATGTTTTTTATTGTCAAAATACTGGAATTTGCCTTCAATTTTTATTTTTTATTTTTTACTACAATTGGAAAAATCAATGCAACAAACTCCTTAAATCAAGCCAGTTACTTGATTAAATACAATTCTATTATTAACTAACTAAACACAATCCAATTAGTCTCATATTCTCTCTCCACCCATTGACATCTACATTCCATGATATTAGCTACCATATATAAAAAGATGACTTTTTGATAAAAGAGGATTGTGAAGAAAGTATATATTCCAGTGAGACTAAATTTATTTCGATATTATTTCAATTGATACTATAAATTGTGATTTTGTATGATTATGGTTGATTTGAAATATTTTTGCCATTTTGTCATTTGCGTTTTAATCTTCTACCAGATTTCGATTTTTTTACAAATTTTGTAATCTGAAATATGTAAAAAGTATATAATCAATCGGCATCATAACATATACTTGATATTAAATCCAATATGTAATGTTTGTTGTTACAAAAGATTTCAGGCTAATCGCTATTATACAATATGTTGCGGGTGATACATCTTCTCTATTACACAAAGATAGCTTATATGTTAAACTTGAACGTTGTTTGGTGTGTTACAATTATGATACACATATTGTTATAAATCTATTAACGGTTTATGATTTTTAATAAAATTAATGCAATCAGTTACATTAAACAATCGTATATGTTACATGACATTTCTGTGGACTTTGGCAGACTCTGCTACAATACACTACTTATGTTAAGAAGTTCAAATATTGCATGAGATGTTAAATTATGTGATAATGTTAAATTTAATAGTTTATGATACTTAATATCTGGTAAATGAAACAATATTCAATGTTACATTTTGGTACAAGCTGCTACAATACACTACTTTATGTTAAGAAGTTCAATACATTGCATGAGATGTTAAATTTTGGGATAATGTTAAATTTAATGATTTATGATACTTAATACAATTAATGCAATATGTTACATTAACTAATAGCATATTTTTCTATTTAGATGTCTGGTATATTGGTGGATATATCTGTCAATCTCTTGTGGGAGTAATCTGTTTTATCAAGAGAATCCTACTAAGAGGTGTGGTATATTGGTCGACTCGATAATGGCATTTATCTATTTCATACGCCAGTTCTCGTCTAAATGATCAAGACGCGTACATAAGAAATTGAATTCTCCTACCCAATGATCATTAGTGGTGGCTTTCAAAACATTCCTGCATCAATTGTCAAATAACAAGAAATTACATGAAATATATATGGAGTCATAGGATTTGCAAGACTTCTAAGTACAAGTGAGGTACGATACTAGATACTAGATACAGAATGATCAAAAATATTTTAGCATATTTTTCTTTCATAACAATATCTAATCTCACTACCAAACAAGCCATAAGCTATCCTACTTGTTTACCAGACATAAAGCAAAACATCAAAGCATTGGGATTTTTACATAGGCATTTGTTTACTAAGGGTTCGGATACCGCTCTTTTCATAACTTGGCCTAATTAACAAGTGTTACTGCACCTACCTATCTTTATATGACCGATGCAATTTTACAACTTCAACTCCCAAAAACTAGAGTACGAGATCGAATCAAAGGAAAAAATATGTATATAACACAATTAATAAAAACATTGAATAAAAGCATAACTAAAGGAATTATTACAAACATGAAATTAGTTTGATCAAAGATTTTATGAGCCCTCCATTTCTTAATATGCCATTTGGACAAAATTGCATTACCATATCCAAGAGCCCAACTCTCTACAAAAACATAATTCATCCATAAAGCTTTTGCCAAATCAGGTAAATGTTTCATTTCTTTCTCCTATTCTGCTTTCACATCCTGCAAAGCAAATATGTTTGCATTCAATCTCTTAGAACATCAAGAACCGTCCAAGTACTTCTAAATCTGTGGTAATCAGCACCATTTATGGGGCTTAACGATGTACATTTGCTGTATGTTAATGGATGAATCACGAATTGAGGGCAATGTTCATCAATCGTTGGGCAAACGATGGGTTTGTTTGATTTCTACAAGAACCCTATATTTCTAGAAACCTTCATTTCGGGTCGCTAAGACGAATGTTGGGCAAACAATGGGATTGATCAATATCTACAAGAACTCAAGAAATTTAAGATTCTCACAGTTGGGCAGTTAAATTGATTTCTATATTTTTGGGATAATTTGATGTTAGTGAGCAAAATTGTTGGGTGCAATTGATTTTGTTTTGTTTTAATATGTTAATAATATATTAAAATAATGATATATTATACAATATTTTTAAAATAAATGCATACCAAAAGTTTTTAAAAATATTTTTGAAATGCAAAGTAGTGGGTGCAATTTCCTCAAAATAAAATTACATAAACAATAAAATGAGAAATAAAATAGAAAAGGTTGTGTGCTACGTAATTTTCCACTATTTTAAATTAGGTCAACAATTTAACATGGATAGATTTACGTTCGGTCGAGAGGGGGCCAAGCCCCTACTCAATTGTAACAAGAGAATAAGTATGAAATGCAACATTCTGTGGTCGGGAAGGCATGGCGGGATTTTGCCAAAGAAAATCCATTGTTCGCAATTGAGATCCAGAATGTCCGGTTAGGTTCAGCCGCAGACGAATTCAATCCATTTGGAGACATGAGTCATGCGTTCATCAAGTGGCTAGTAGATGTAACTATTTACAACCTGCCACCTAGGTTATGCATGAAACCCGAATACCTCATACTTATTCTCTTGATACCTGGACCTAAAGCACCAAGTAAGAATATTGATGTATTCTTACAACCATAAGTGGATGAGATGAAAAAGTTGTGGGCCAATGAGATTGATACGAGTGACGCTGGAACCAATAATAGGTCAGTATTCAGAATGCATGCAGCGTTGTTGTGGACAGTTAACAATTTTCTAGCGAGAAGTAGTTTGTCAGGTTGGAGCGGTCAGGAGTACATGACATGTCCTACGTGCAACGAGGAGACGACTTCAATCCGTGTGATAGGTAAGATAGCTTACGTTGGTCACTGACGATTCCTACCGCCCATGCATCATTTTGGGAGTAATTTAGACATTGACAAAATAAATAGAGAAGTGACCACCTCTACGTTGGTTAACACCTGCAGATATTTTAGCATAGTTAAATTGTGTGAGATATAGTATTCTGGGAAAGCACCCTAACTACAGGAGGGATAGAAAGAGGATAAGTAATAACGAGCTAAATTGGAAAAAAATGAGCATTTTCTACGAGTTGTTGTATTGGTATTCTACCGAGTTAAAACATAACATCGATGTCATGCACGTAGAGAAGAATGTTTGTGACAGCTTGCTCGACACAATTCTGGACGATCTCTTCAAATCAAAGGACATGGTCAATACCAGGCATGATCTGATGCAATTATGAATAAAAAGAGAGTTGCAATTGTATCATATCGGGAACAGGTGTATGAAGTCTGTCGCATGTTACACCGTGTCCATTACAAACTGTTAGAGATTTTGCAATTTCATCCAATCGGTTAAGTTTTCAGATGGCTTCGCTTCTAATCTTCGGAAGAATATTTCTCCTAATGACAGCCGCATTATTGGGTTGAAGTCACATGATTGCCACATTAGCATGCAATGGTTATTGCTAGTCAGATGTCGTGCATTCTTGAATAAAATTATTTCCACTACAATTATTATACTGTGCACGTTCTTCAAGCATGTTTGTGCAAGAACACTAAAGGTTAGTGACATGATGGTTGTCCACGATCACCTGATACTCATCATCTGCAAGTTAGAACGAATCTTTTTGTCAACCTTCTTTGACATCACGATTCACTTAGTAATGCATCTTCCAGAGGTCCGGTGCACATGAGAAGGATGCATCCATTCGAGCGATACCTAAAGAAACTTAAGGACTACGTCAGAAATCAAGACTGGCCCGAGGGTTCAATAGTTGAAGGGTATGTTGTTGATGAGGTGCGCTGACTTTTTGTTTGTAGTGTTTAGAGGACATAGAAACAAGGTCCAACCGACCAGACATAAACGAAGATGCAATTGTTCCACAAAGAAAACTTTCTTTTTTCAGTCGCAGTGTCACAAAATTGAAAAAAAGACACCAACAACGCTTTCTGCCGATGTTCGAAGTCAGGCAATGTTTTACGTCCTCAACAACTGTACTAAAATTGAGACATTCATGCAATAATACATTGTTTTTAAATATTATTTAATTTTCTTCATTACCTTATCATTTTAAACGAACTAATTAGTTGATCTTATATACCTTGTAAAGGGAACATAGGCAGGAGCTATTGCGCAATGGCTATCCAAACATCGACTAGGTGGATAGAAGAGACTTTCACAGTTGATCTTACAGGAAGATAGTTGAACAATGATCAAATACATTTCAAATATTCCTACATTTTTCTTTTCTGTAACATTGAATAAAACCAAATCCACTTCTTCAAGGTATATACACTACACCCAAGCCAAGTCCCTCAAGTTTTTCATGAGTTTTTTTCGTTGGCCAGTAGATGTTATTCGCAGTGTATGTCTTACACGACTTGTGTTGTAAAATGAGTTTGCTTCCGAACATATGATTGTGATATTCGAACGATAACGTATAACAGTTGTGTGTCTGTCCTAGTGATTGGGGATAAAATTTACTATGGACAAGCTGCAAGAGATACTGGAGCTACAATTCAGACCAAAACTTTTAGTTTTTATGTTCCGATACAAATGGTTTAGGTGTGATGGGAGACGTTAACGTTACCAGTATTGACATCAGTGCAAAGGCATACACGGATGATCAGATCATACTTTCTAGCCAAGCACAACAAGTGTTCTACATTGAAGATCCCTCTTGTGGTCCGAACTGACGAGTTGTACAAGAAGTCCATTATAGGAGCACGTGAGATATTATAGGATCTAACATCAGTGATATAGACCTGCTCCACAATAAAAACTCTTCTCGTTTTTTTTCTTATCGTTGATCTTGGCAACTTAGAGCACATATCCTTGTACTAGGATGATGGTGAAGCTGATGAGATAGGAACACCATTTATCAGGAGAGCATTGTCTGATACTGCAAGAGATATTTCGTTCATTAACGACGAAGACATAGAAGATTACACACAAGAAGAATACGAGGATGAGGAAACATCCAGTGAAAGCAATGAGGACGATAGTGACAACGATATGGATCAAATATATCATGATAGTGAATCAGATTGAATGTTGTTGTTCGTCACTTAAATTTATGAAATAAATTTATAAAAAATTCGTTGTTATTTTAATACGTGTGGTTCAATGTTGTTGTTTGTCACTAAATTTTATGTCAAAGCCGTAGTTCGAATAGAATTGAAAATTTTGTTAAAGGAAAAATGGCGAAGCAGGACTGAAATTGTACAAAAATATAGAAATGGGGACTTACATGTAACCTCACAAAAGTTGAAAGACTTGGATAATAAATAAAAAGGATGAAATTGAAATAAAAGAGGAAATATAAGGACCAAAGTGAAGAAGATTAAAAGATGAGGGACCAAACTACAATAACAAATGATTGGACCACTGTCAAACCACCGTTAGCCACAACAAACAGAGTCCTTACATTGACGCTGGCTGGGAGCGATTTGCAAATTGCGGCTACATTTTTTTGTTTTTTGTTTTAAAAAATTTACATTACAGTGACAAGAAGTCGGCACGTTTAAGCGCGTGCTCCAAATTAAAAAAAAAAATGTTGTCGCTATACGTTATAGCGACGACATATAACGTGAACCATTTTTAAACACGCAATTTAGCTTCTTCTTCCCAACTTATGTGTCTCTGCTTTTCCAAAACCATCGCCAACTTTTACCTTGCTGCCTTTTCTGTCATTCTAGCGCCACCGCAAACTTCGGTGTATATGTTCGCGTAGACACCGCAAGTTGGTATATCTCCGTCCTTAATTTGGGGTTTTTTTTTGGAATCTAGGGTTTCACTACATTTGTAGAATTTTTTGATTGAATGTTGAAATCACATCCGGTTGCTTTTCAAATCCCCATTGTCATCTGGAAATCATTAAATATATATGCTATATCGTTGGGAATATATTGAGAAAATTTCACTCCATGGCTGGGGCGGAAATTTTGTTTTGGGTGATGGAAATGTTGTGGGTGATGGAAATTTTGTTTCCAAATATTTCGCATTAAATAATGAAATTTCTATTTTCAATTTAGTGGTATTTTTTTATTTTTTTGTTTATGAAGGAATTTAAATTGCATGCTCTTTCTATATGTTTATATTATTAGATTGTTTGTGCAACTTTGTTTTAATTTTTTTTGGGTTTTGATGTTTTGATTTTCATGACTTACGTCAATTCTTACTATGGATGATGTCATGTCGCACGGAGGTGATAGTGCTGGTTATCCTCCTCATCAGCTACCCCACCGGCTCCATTCGTCCTACGAGTCTGGTAAGAATTTTTTTCACAACATTTTTACAGTCATTTCATTATTGTTGAATTTTTGAACAAATATATTGTATTTGTTCTTTTTCAGCACCGCCGTCTAATAGACGGGGTATCTCGTGAGGCATTAACCTTGAGAAGGTTTAGCAGTCGAACGGGAAGAGGCCACTACCCATTGCATTCAACAATGTCAAACAAACAATGCAGCCAGTCGAGAATAATGCGAAGTACTTTACGCACTTGGTTGGGAACTAAGTGAGGTTCACCGTGCTCCATTACTACCCTTCCTAGACAGCATCATCAAGGTAATATCTATAATGAATTTTCATCAACACATTCTCTAAACACATTGTTATATGTAATATACATTAATGAATATTTTTTTGATGTTGCAGAGCTACTTTGATCTTCAGGGTGATCAGTCGCCTGACGAGTACCTGACGGTTTGTGCTGCTGTAGATCGCCTAGTGGCCAATCGTTATCACGATTCCAAACTTAAGGCGCATAATCACTTGAAAGATCACGGGCTGAGCCATCCATACGGCGAGCTGTCTACCGACGAATGGTAGAAGTGCATTTAATTCTTTACAAGTCCTACTTTCATGGTACAAACTATTATTTAGTTCTTTAGTTTTTATGTTAATATTTTTATAAACTTCAAAGTTACGTAATCATGTCTCCAGGAACGGTTGACAAAGAATAAAGTCAATACCTGAGCGTGCAGAGGTCGAAGAGCTTCTCTGCAACGCGTTACGATCCGATACAAGTAAATTTTTAATTTAATTTTACTAGGATCTTCAATGCATTACATATACATATTTTTGAACTAAATTTCACACTTAAATTGTTGTATGGGGACTCCGAGACCCAGCAGTGGCAGGGCATTATTGAGTCATTTCAGACTATCCACACCTTCTGAGATGGTAATTCGGTGAATTTAGAGGAGGCTGGTGACTACATGAGGACAAATTTCTATTTTTTAATGTTGTAAATTTTATCTGACATTATATTACTATTTATTTTTTCTCACTAAACAGATAAACTTGTTGAGGTGAGGAAGACTCAACAGAATCAGGTCGCTTCTAGTGGCGCGACGGTTGACGAGTGTGCTATTACGAGGGAAGTTCTCGGAGAATGACGAGGACACGTCCGTGGGGTTGAATGGGTTCCGAAGGACACCTCTCCCTTCCTTGATTCGGCCATCGCATCGAACGCCCTACAAGGAACATCCAACCAGTTTTGTGAAGATACCCAGAATAATGATCCTTGGTTTGCAATGTATGAGGCCCAAATTTGTCGAATGGAGAGGACAATTGTACGTCTCACGGCAAATCTGGAGCAGAGATTATTGGGGTTGTGCCAGGCAATGATGAAAAGGTTGGTGAGGACGAGAACGACGGTGGGGGTTTGGAGGATCCATAGCAATTATGTAAAATTGAATTGTTTTTATTTAAAAAAAAAATTAAAAGTTTTATAGCAGCGACATTGTCGTCGCTAAAAGAAAAACATGGCATGTCTTTTACCGATGCCAATGTCGTCACTACACATCCTATACATATTGCGGAGACAATATCATCAATAATAATTATAGAATGTAAAGGTAATAGTAATGACAAAGTCGTCACCAATGTATAAGATTATAGCGTCACAATTTTTTTAATTCCCAGCAATTGAGCACAACAATGGAATGGCGACATTATCATCGGTATATATTCAAATGCATATAGAGACGACAATATGTTGTCGCTAATTACCTAGAGGTAATAATCTATTGAGATGACCTACAACGATGAAAATGACGACTACTGGTCTTTTAGCGAAGACAAAACATCCTTTCATGTAGCGATTGAATGAACATGGAAAGAAAGACAAGGATTACACGACAATTCCTATTAAAAGATTGGAAATGGTTGGTGGAGATTCTGAAGGTAGGAGTTTATTTTGTTAAGGCTTTAGAATCAAAGCAAAAGAAAAAAAAAAAAAAAAACAGAACAAAACAAAACAAAAATCACCACAAAATCCATATACTTGAAGATGAAAGAATTTGAAAAGCTATCTCAAAGTTTTCCATCAACGCACAACCAATCAAATCACGCCACTTGCACCATAATGACCCTACATCCGACACCAAAGTGGCGCCAACAAGTTGCCTGGTGTACAAAAGATGTGCTACACAACCATCAGTCATCAAAAGCCATAAAAAAGAAATGAATGGATGTGCATGGGACATACGAGTTGCCATGTGGAAAAATAGCAATAGAAACTAACTCAACCTATGGTATGCGACAAAGCATGCATGAAACATACATACCTTGAATGGAAGTACTCGTGATCGATGCACCATCAATCGCGAGTAGGCGGGCTAATGACACTGAAGGATAATCATCGTTGATTGATAACATGATGGAAGGCTTATCACGAGCAAACAAGTTAGGAGTCGATAGTGACAAGAAAACATAGAGGTATACGATTGTAGGAAAGGATGATCGAGAGCAAGAGAAACCATCCAAGTTCGACCTTGTCTCAACCTAATCAACTACGTGCGATCTTATTTGGTTGCTTAAGAGATCCTACAAAGTTGTGGGTTTCCAAGTGACTTATCATGACCCCGGATGGATTTGATGTTATCTTAAACAACTGACGACAAAATCTCTTCATACAATCTCCTTTATTCATGTCAAATTTCAAGGAAACCCCAAGGATACCTTTCCCATCAAGACACGTTTCTAATAATGAGAGTTTATATAAAGGGTTCCACATCAAAGGAAAAATGTTAGAACAATTCATTATTTTACCTCTAGGTTTCAATTCAAAATTAATTTCATTTGTCTCCATTGAACAACTGACTCCTCATCAAACTAGATAAGAAGAAATCTTTTACATATGCTCTTGAAAAAGACATTGATAAGTGTATTTTGTGTACTTATCTGAGTCTTTAAACTAAGCTTTTAGTTCGTCATATTATTGATTTTATACTTAATTTAGTGTGTAATTCTCTATATTTCAGTTTTGGACCCGCATGTAAGAAATTGGACAAGAATGGATGAAAAAACAATAAATTGGAAGATGTCTCAATAAATTTGTGAACTCAATTCCACTCATTGGAAAGTTGAAGGACCAAATTGGAGGATGTGGAAAGTTGAAGGATCATTCTGGAAGCATTTGGAAAGATTGAGGACTAGAATGACCAAGATCCAAAGTTGAAGGACAAAAGCTACAGATTCAAAAAAAATCAAGCTGGGTACATAGGATGCAAACAGAGTGCAAATTAGGCAACCTGGGCGATCGCCTGGGAATGGCCTACGCGATCGCCCATGCTATTTATGGCTGGCGAATTTTTATTTTCCTTTTTGAGTACTATTACACTTAAGTAAATTTCGGCCCACGTTTGTAAGGACTTTTAGGGATGGTTTTGGGCTGTAATTAGGGAACTATATATAGGGAATAAAAACTCATAGTCGTTGTTGAAATTTTGGGAGAAAAACATTACACAAAAATATCAACCGGAGATCAAGAATTACTCTTTCAAGAATCCAACAAAGATCAAGATCAAGACGTCATCATTTTGGAGTTTTCTTCTTCTTCCAGATTTTCTTCTCTTTTTTATTTTCTTATTATTAGTATGCTACACTAGTTTAATTAGTGTTAGGATTACGATGAAACTTGTCGTTTAAATTCTTCCTTCTTGTGACTTGGTTTTTGACAATTTATTCAATATAGTTTTGAATAATTAATTTTGATTCAATTGCATCTACAATTATATACGTAGTAATTGTATGATTAGTGTGGTTTGTTTTACTATCGAGAGATCGAAAGCAGGCTATACAATATTTTAATTAACTTAAGGTATGATAGGGAATAGAAATATACCGCTATACTTTAGGTGATCTTTAATTATCTACAGAAATTTAATGCTTTCATTTGTATTCGCATTCGTCGTGGAGATATAGTTGAGTCATACTTATGAATATGTTTAATTTTATTCGAGACAAACTGTTAAACAATCTAGGGATATTGATCTTCATAACTGATATATTTTGTCAAAACCAAGAATCAAGATAGAGGAATTAACAATTATAAGTAGATTCGAGATCATAGTACTCTTCTTTATCCAAAGTTAAAGTCATTTTCATGAATCAAATTTTCAGTTATTTGAATTATAATTATTTAATTATTTTTAGTTTAGATTCTAATTAATTCTTAAACACCAAATTTCCAAAATTCATTAGATTCGGTTAAGGTTAGTAAAATTGACATTGAATTATCTAAATCTTTGTGGGAATGATACTTGGACTTAACATCCACTTTATTACTTGTGCGATCTGTACACTTATGGAATATTAAAGATATAAAATCACTGACAGACATTTTTCCTATTATGTTTAACGAATTTTCTTATTATATTTTTATTTAAATATGTTGCCGAAAAAGACATTTTCCTAGTCCACAATTAGAAGTTCCAAAAGCCATCAATTAAAGTAAAAAAAAATGGTTTAAATTTTTGTACATTTCTTTTAAATTCAAGGATGGCAAAATGTCTCGTCCTTGTCTCGTCTTCCGTTGTTCTTTTCAATTCTAGGGGCGATTTATTTTATATTTCATTTTTATATTTTCAAATTTTATTTTATTTAAAATAATAAAATATCAATACTAAAAAATTATATAAATATGTTAATGAGAAACAAAGTAGGAAGTAGGGATAATTTCATTTAGTGCATGTTTTGAGAAGCTAAAAATCAAATTTCTAGCAAAAGTTGAGAATTATAAGGGGTCAATTTTCAATTTTAATTTACATTCTATATGACTCATAACTTTTATGAACTTTTAAACTATACATTACACTTTTTTTTTTTTTTTTTTAATCAAAATCTACTAAAACTTTAATCAAATGTTTTGTCAAACAATCCTTAATTTATATGCATTAGGGTACATGAATTCAAAGAGATTTAAAATGTCAAAATCAAGATATTTTTAAAAGAAGTCAACACATAATTTTAAAAGAGATTTCAAATGACTTTGAAATATTAAAGAAAATTCACCAAACCAAATTAATCTAACAAATTAACTTCTCACGCGGACAGAAAGAAGAGAGGTCAACTAGAATGGAAGCCAAACTAAGTTGTCAATATAGACTTTAATCTGTCTGGTCATTGAAAGGAATTCAAACCTCACATACACACGGTTTCAAAAGAAGCATTCTTCTTCATGACACTATAAATAGAGCTTCTTAAATGCTTTGCAAATAACAAATTACTCAGCCTTGATTAAAATAATGAAATCAACAAGCAATTCTTCCCTTTTATTCACTGTTCTTGTCATCTTTCCATGTTCATCGGTAGTTTCTTCTCGTGAACACGATGACTTTCTACAATGCATATCCCTTCAATCTAACAATCATTCCTCTATCTCCAATATCGTTTATACACCAAAAAACAGTTCATACTTATCCATCCTGAATTTCTCCATACAAAACCTTTGATTCGAGTCAGTAAGGACACCTAAACCATTAGTCATTATTACCCCTGTTCATGAATCCCAGATTCAACCAGTCATATATTGCGCCAAAGAAAATGGCATGCAAATACGGGTTCTAAGTGGTGGTCATGACTATGAAGGACTTTCTTACACGTCACATGACACGACCCGTCCCGAGTCACCCTAGTGGACCTAAGACGTGCCATGCGCCATTGATGGATGCCAGCTCGACGCCAGACCCATCATTAAGGCTACTTAGACTTTTCTTTGACTAAGAAAATTTTAAAAAAAAAAAATTTGCGGAGTTCCGTTTGTAATTTGAGCTAAACCAAACCTGAAAATCAACCAATTCCCAAACACGATATATACAGTACCAATTGGAGTCCACATGCCCCTTAACACGAACCAATCAAAAGTAAAGTATAGTCAAATTGACCATTTCTACTATCATTTACAAAACATGCCGAATTTATAACATTTACATCCCAAAAGGTGGCAAGCCCATCCAACTTCAACATGCCACAAATAACACTAAAATAAATCATACTAAACCTAGAACATATATCCCAAAAATAAATGATGATATGCTTAAAGGAGATGAATCACACAAACTAATACTCGTGTGGCTCTGACTCAACAATCAATAGGCTCTTCAAACTGCTGCTCAAACTCAACAACTACTTGAGTAGAAAGCATAGAAAATCTGTGAGCTGATAGCTCAGTGAGTGGAGAGTTGCAAATAATTATACTTTTCAAGTTTATCTATATTTACTGAAATTCTGAACTGTTGTATAATACTTGTAAGTAGTAAAGATTAAGAATTCTTTATACTTGATATAAGTAATATAACTGCAAGCATAGAAAAATTGAGAAATGCTAGTATAAATGTAGTTTACAAATAAAACGTAATCTAATTAAACTGTCTGTAATTTAAAGTATGAAACTGCATGATCTATTATCTAAAATTTGAAATCTCATGTCTGAAATCTGAAATCTATATACTGATTATTTTGAAATATATAATACCACACCAAAAAGCCACCCTGAATAACTGATAATCAACAATCTGTAATCTGGCCATATGAGCGTAGAGCTGCCCCCAAATGGCTAAGCACCCCGGTACACGGCCCAAAGCCTATATGTGTACGAGAGTTGGTCCAAAAGACCTAATAATCTGGTCATACAATGCTGAAATAGATTCACACCTTTGCAGAGCGGGTAAATCACAATAATTGGTCATGCACTGTGGAAACACATTCTCACCAGTGTAGAGCAGGTAAAATCACCATATCTGGTCATACACTGTGGAAACAGATTCACACCAGTGCAGGGCAGGTAAATCACCATAACCATCACACACTGTGGAAACACATTCTCACCAGTCACTGTGGAAACACATTCTCACCAGTGTAGAGCGGATAAAACCACCATATCTAGTCATACGCTGTAGAAACACATTCACACTAGTGCAGAGCGGGTAAAAGTCACCTGGGTACTTTTTGGTGGTTTTAAAATAAACTTTTACTAAAATTCTCATTTATAAAAATTAACTCGTACTAAAAATCATGCTTGTCCAACACTTGAAAAAGAAATTTCTTTTTGCAATTTATGTAACTTATTTGAAGAACTGAAATAACGAAACAATTCATATAACTTTACTAACTAATATAATATAATAAAATGCTTATCTCTGAAAAATAAATTTATTCACTCACAGAGCTTTTGGCTATGACTAAGTTGGTCGGTATGCTGCACCAACTTCCTCGTCACCTCCTGAAATAGAATAAAATTGCTCAAATAAAATAAGCAACTATCCCAAGTAACACTAGTTATTAAAAACAAGACTAAGCTTAACTTACCGTATTTAAGCAAAACTTATTCAAAATTCCTTTACTCACTTGGATCTAATACTCATTCTAATTCACCACTTTTCACATCTATCAATTATATGTGACCAAGAATAATTTTCTTCAATTTCGTAATAAAGTCACCAAGTTAGAAGCTCATTTGTATTCATTCAATACATATAATGCTCCTTAATATTCTCAATCAATTCTAATCTTCCATAAGGCTCAAAAATAATCTCATTTACATCACATTCACTTAAAGGACCCAAATAGAAATTTTAGGGTTTACTAAAATCATCAATCCAAGCTTATAACATAAATAAACCAACATAAGCCTTAATATGCTTAAAATAACTTAAATATCTAATTAAGTTAAGAACCCTAAAATTTCATCAATTAAATCCTTCAATTAACATTCAAATATAGCACATGTCACTAAAAATAACTCATATCATTTCATAACATTCACATTTAAGCTCGTAAGCAAAAATCCTAATTTTTAACCTCATTTCTAAAATAAGTGGGTTCTTGCTTACCTCTTGAAAATTGAGAAGAAATGGCCAATCCAAGCTTTAAAATCGATTTCAGCTGGCGTCTTCATCTTCATCTTCTTCCTTTTTCCCTTTTTTCCTTTTCTTTCTTTTTCTTTTCTTTTTCTTTTCCTTTTCTTTTCTTTCCTTTCATCTTCTCTTCTCTTCTCTCTGCCGCGATTTCCTCTCTCTCTCTCTCTCTCTCTCTCTCTCTCTGTGTGCTGATGTTTCTGGAAAGTAGTCCCAAATTCATTTTAAAAATAAACCTAATTGCAACCCAAGTCCTCAACTTTCCTGTGGTGATATTTAAATCTTTAACTTACCATATTTTAAAAAATAACCCCAAACAAAATTATTTACATAAATTAAGTCCAACTTTGACTATTTGACTTGGACTTGTCCAAAAATTCCATTGACTTTGACTAAATAAATTTTGACTTTGACTAATTTAAAACAGGTCGTAACAATCTTACCTCCTTCAAAGAATTTCGTCCTCGAAATACGATCGACTAAGCTTGAAATATCTGAAGAAATTGAGCACATCTAATAATCACTCTCCCATGTATGATCTTCGATCGTATGATTCTTCCAAAGGACCTTAACTAGCGGAACGTTCTCGTTTTGCTGAACTTATTCATTTTTGTCCAAAATTTCAATTGACTATTCTTCATAAGTTAAATTCTCTTTCTATTCCACTAGCTGAAATTCTAAAATGCGAGAGAAATTTAGGATGTACTTGCAAAGTATAGAAACTTGGAATATATCATGAATTCTAAACTACTGAGCTGATAAGGTTAACTGATAAACAATGGGACCAATTCGTTCAATAATCTCATTACGGCTAATATATCATCGACAACCATAAATTATTCTGCTCCTAAGATCTAAACATACATCCGAAGAAATACTTAGCCAAAAAAAACATATCATAAAACATCTCATATTTGATCATCCCTAATCAAATGTAATGTGACATAATAATTCTAACAATGGCCATCGGAAGATCAATTCACTTCGCAACCCAAATACATTATCGCCTATTATATTGAGATCAAACCAAACATATATAATGTATATCATTATCTACAATGTCCGCTCTTGTAATCATATAGTCTAGCTTCATTAATATTATCATACCATATGGCCTCAATGTTTAACCACATAGGTATTGTAAGATCACGAACAATTATCATCATTTTTATCTTTGTTGACCTTTAAATAACCAAATATCTCTAAGACTACTTGTACCCAATTCACAACCTCAAAAGATATCAACATATCTCTCTCTACTGGTTTCTTTCCTTTCTTATTCCTTAATTCATATGGCCTAACTCTCATCTACACGGTGCATGTATACAATTAAGGTTAATCCTGTATCACCTTAATAAATTTTCCATGAAATGTATATCTGGCTTATCCATTTTTTTGTCTTTTAATTCTTTGTTTCTTAATCTATCACACTTTCCTTCACTATATATGAGGGATGGAGTCAAAAAGCTACTCCTTTTTCTCGGATGCTCAATAAAGCTACCAGCCAACTTAATTACTTATCTTTCTTGTCTAATTGTACTTTTATCGACTTTCAAATCTTAATATATAGGCACGTAAAGACATTCTTTAATCCCATATATCATTCTATTTTCTTCAATTAAGCTTTCTTATCCATTTTTCTTATTTAACTTTTGGTACATTGTACTCAATTTGAACTTACACATGCCTACGCAAAAATCCAACGCCATTTCTTTTCTCCTACCTTCAACTTTATACAACCATTTCTTACCTTCTTGCTACTAGAAAATGAAAGTGATAGTGAAGGCTTTATACTAAAATACAATTTCTCAATCACTGAAATCAACACTACCTTTCAATCCATTATTCATTTCATCTCTCTAATTATCATTTCTTTATGGACTTTCAATTTAATCTATCAATTGAGTAACCCTTTCAAATCATATCAGCAATTCTATTATTTCTACATAACTTAATTTACCTTCTTTCAATCGTACCTGGTGGTACAACTATGTTATCAAATCCTCAAAGGCCAACATATACATTAACACCATGGTTTTCCATATACCATCACATCAATCTCAACAACTTTGTCATATACTGGTTGTTCTACAAAACAAATCCTTCTATCATCTTGGGTTTCATGTCCTCTTTCCCTTTCTCGAAAAGCAATTGAGTTTCAAACAAGAGATTGGAGCTTATGGGTTCTGCCACCACGACATATGACTAACACATTTAAAATGCATGATATGCTAAAACATCCAATGCATGAACCATGCAAGCCTAGAGATTTTATAAACAATGCTCTGATACCAACTTGACACAACCCATCCTGAGTCACCCTAGTAGACCCAAGACGTGCCATGCACCAATGATGGATGCCAGCTCGATGCCGGACCCACCATTAAGACTACTTAGACTTTTCTTTGACTAAGAAGATTTTAAAAAAAAATTTGCAGAGTTCCCTTTGTAATTTGCAGAGTTCCCTTTGTAATTTGAGCTAAACCAAACCTGAAAATCAACAAATTCCCAAACACAATATATATAGTACCAATTGGAGTCCACATGCCCCCTAACATGAACCAATCAAAAGTAAAGTATAGCCAAATCGATCATTTTTACTATCATTTACAAAACATGCCAAATTTATAACATTTGCATCCCAAAAGGCGGCAAGCCCATCTAACTTTAACATGCCACAAATAATACTAAAATAAATCATACTAAACCTAGATCATATATCCCAAAAATAAATGATGATATGCTTAAAGGAGATGAATCATACAAATTAATACTCGTGTTGCTTTGACTCAACAATCAATAGGCTCTTCAAACTGCTGCTCAAACTCAACAACTACCTGAGTAGAAAGCATAGAAAATCTGTGAGCTGATAGCTCAGTGAGTGGAGAGTTGCAAATAATTATACTTTTCAAGTTTATCTATATTTACTGAAATTCTGAACTGTTCTATAATACTTGTAAGTATTAAAGATTAAGAATTCCTTATACTTGATATAAGTAATATAACTGCAAGCATAGAAAAACTGAGAAATGCTAGTATACATGTAGTTTACAAATAAAACGTAATGTGATTAAACTGTAAGTTGTAATTTAAAGTCTGAAACTGCATGATCTATTATCTAAAATCTGAAATCTCATGTCTGAAATCTGAAATCTATATACTGATTATTCTGAAATATATAATACCACACGAAAAAGGTACCCTGAATAACTGATAATCTCTAATCTGTAATTTGTAAACTGTAATAATCTGGTCATCACAGCAGAGCTGCCCCAAAGGGCTACACCACCGCACACATGCCCCAAAGCCTATATGTGTACGAGAGTGGGTTCCAAAGACCTAATAATCTGGTCATACACAGTAGAAATAGATTCACACCAATGCAGAGTGGGTAAATCACCATAACTGGTCATACATTGTAGAAACACATTCTCACCAGTGCAGAACGGGTAAAATCACCATATCTGGTCACACTGTGAAAACAGATTCACACCAGTGCAGAGCGGGTAAATCACCATAACTGGTCACACACTGTGGAAACACATTCTCACCAGTGCGGAGCAGATAAAATCACCATATCTGGTCATACACAGTGGAAACACATTCACACCAGTGCAGAGCGGGTAGGGTACTTTTTGCTGGTTTTAAAATAAACTTTTACTAAAATTCTTATTTATAAAAACTGACTCGTATTAAAAATCATGCTTGTCCAACACTTGAAAAATAATTTTCTTTTTGCAATTTATGTAACTTATTTGAAGTATTGAAATAATGAAACAATTCATATAACTTTACTAACTAATGTAATATAATAAAATACTTATTTCTAAAAAATAAGTTTTTCCACTCACAGAGCTTTTGGCTATGACTAAGTTGGTCGGTACGCAGCACCAACTTCCTCGTCACCTCCTGAAATAGAATATAATTGCTCAAATAAAATAAGCAACCATCTCAAGTAACACTAGTTATTAAAAACAAGACTAAGCTTAACTTACCGTACTTAAGCAAAACTTATTCAAAATTCCTTTACTCACTTGGATCTAATACTCATTCTAATTCACCAATTTTCACATCTATCAATTATATGTGACCAAGAATAATTTTCTTCAATTTCGTAATAAAGTCACCAAGTTAGAAGCTCATTTCTATTCATTCAATACATATAATGCTCCTTAATATTCTCAATCAATTCTAATCTTCCATAAGGCTCAAAAATAATCTCATTTACATCACATTCACTTAAAGGACCGAAATAGAAATTTTAGGGTTTACTAAAATCATCAATCCAAGCTTATAACATAAATAAACCAACATAAGCCTTAATATGCTTAAAATAACTTAAATATCTAATTAAGTTAAGGACCCTAAAATTTCATCAATTAAATCCTTCAATTAACATGCAAATAAAACACACGTCACTAAAAATAACTCATCTCCTTTCATAACATTCACGTTTAAGCTCATAAGCAAAAATCTTAATTTTAACCTCATTTCTAATATAAATGGGTTCTTGCTTACCTCTTGAAAATGGAGAAGAAATGGAGAACCCAAGCTTTAAAATCGATTTCAGCCGGCGTCTTCTTCTTTCTTCTTCCTTTTTCCGTTTTTTCCTTTTCTTTCTTTTTCTTTTCCTTTTCTTTTCTTTCCTTTCCTTTCCTTTTCTCTTCTCTTCTCTCCTCTCTGCCGCGATTTCCTCTCTCTCTCTCTCTCTCCGCTGAAGTTTCTGGAAAGTAGTCCCAAATTCATTTTAAAAATAAACCTAATTGCAACCCAAGTCCTCAACTTCCCTGTGGTGATATTTAAATATTTAACTTACCATATTTTACAAAATAACCCCAAACAAAATTGTTTACATAAATTAAGTCCAACTTTGACTATTTGACTTGGACTTGACCAAAAATTCCATTGACTTTGACTAAATAAATTTTGACTTTGACTAATTTAAAATAGGTCGTAACATCACAAGTCCCATTTGTCATCATTGATCTTGTCAATCTACGGAAATAAATGTTGATATTGAGAAGAAAAGCGCATGGATTCAAGTGGTGCACGACTTGGCGAACTTTATTATAGAATTGCGAGAGAAAAGTCGAACCTTAGGGTTTCCTCGTGGTGTTTACCCAATGTTGGTCTTTGGCGAACATATCGGTGGAGGAAGGTATGGAACATTGATTAGAAAATATGGGTTAGCCGATCATGTAATCGATGCATGCATCATTGACGTGAATGGAAGAAGTCTCGACGAAGTTCCATGGGTGAAGATCTTTTTCGGGCCATTAGAAGAGGCAGAGTCGCCAGTTTTGGAGTCATTCTTGCTTGGAAACTAGAATTGGTGGGCGTTCGAGAAAAGGTCATCAGATACACAATTGCTAAGACTCTAGAACGAGAATGTAACAAATATTGTTCACCGTGGCAATATGTAGCAGACAAATTAGATAAAGATTTAGCCGTTAGAGTCTTTATAAGTAGAGTGAATTCAAGCCAAGATGGAAAGAGAAGTATTCAGGCTTCATTTCAATCATTGTTTCTTGGTGGTGTCCATAGATTGCTTCCATTGATGCAACGAAGCTTCCCGGAGTTGGGTTTGCAAAAAGAAGATTGCACTGAAATGAGCTGGATAGAATCAGCCCTATACATCTACGGGCTTCCCGTAGAATAACTTGAGGTTTTGCTAAATAGGACACAGGCAAATGTACGAAATTTCAAAGCAAAAGTAGACTATGTTCAGAAACCGATTTCTAAGAATGGGCTTGAAGGCATATGGAAACGGTTTTTCAAAGAAGAAGCTGAGGAAGCGAGATGTTGTTTGTTCCATATGGTGGAAGAATGGATGAAGTTTTAATCGCCATTCCCTTTCCACACAGAAAGTGGTAATTTGTACAAAATCCATTACATGGTGAATTGGGATGAAGATGAGGCATCATAAAGATATATACATTGGATTAGAGGACTTTATAGTTATATGGCTCCCTTATGTTTCCAAGTTCCCTAGGGCTGCATACATCAACTACAGAGATCTTGATATAGGAGTCAACAACAAGGGCAATACAAGCTATGCACAAGCAAGTACTTGGGGACGTAAATATTTTAAGAATAATTTCAACAGTTTGTTTCAAGTGAAAACTAAGGTTGATCCTTCTAATTTCTTCAGAAATGAACAAAGTATTCCCACCCATCTACTCGAAGTGGACCAAGAATGGAAAGTAGGATTCACAGGGAAAAAATTCTAAATTTTATTCTGGATTCTTATACTAATAAGTTGCTTATGGCTTGACTTTTATTACTGTGATTAAGGCATTAAATTGATGACACCTGTGACAACAAAGATTGTATTCAATATTACATTTATTAATTAAATACACAATTTTTTAGTGAATTTGTGTAGGATATAGATATTTTTCTTTTCTCATAATCTAGCATTTAAAGAAAGAGCATGTGCCAGTGTCGACGCCAAAGATTGCTACGATACCAAAAACGGAGGCCACCAAATTGGATGGTTTTGTTATTAATGTTGGAAATTGGCACGGAATTGATCAGAAAATAATTTTTTTTAATTCAATAAAGTCAGGATCTTTGCTAGACGTTCACGTATTTATTATAATTAAAATACTAATGATTTAATATTATACCTGAATCGGTAAATGATATTAGTCTTCAATCTGATTCACGAACTTCCTGTTTTTGATTCACAAACTTAGTGCTCCCAACGTTCAAATCTTCTACGATATTTTTTCAAGTATAGATTACAATGGCACGTGGGCACCTTGCAATTGAATCTAGAACTAATTTCTGGTCAAATTTAGAAAATCAGGATGATAAAATTCAAGTCAAACAAGACTTTAGATTTTACTCTCTTCTCTTTTCTTAATTGATGGAATAAATTTATGTCACAAGCAATGTGATATAAATACGACAAGCATTCTGATTGCAAATAACAACAAGAGTCCTGATTGTATCCAAGTCCAATTAGTTTAAGATTGATTTAATTACACATATAATCTCTGAACTTATATCACAATTACAATCAAGCCTAAAACTTTCATAGTAACTATAATTAAGCCCAAAACTTTATAGAGCTACCATAGACGTGTCCAGACATATATTTTCCAAACTCCAATAATTAGATTCTGTCTAGTCGACCCTAGACCCCTCGATCTAATTATTAGTCTTTTACTTTTTCTCCTAAAGGCAAGAGTGCACTCTCGGAATATATAAGATTACAGAAGCTGTAATACTTTCTTCTGACCTATTGTATATACATTTCATCCCTATTTGAGAACCAATAATTAAGTATGAGTATAAATAATCGTTTAGCCCTTCTAATTATTCTCACTAACTTTAAGTTACATTTTCTTCAACGGTCCTATGGACTAATTCACAGATGTCGAAGATTAGCTGTCGCTAAACATTGAACTCAGATTTATAACCGTTCAATAAAAAATACTTAAGTTGTCACTTGACCCATTTTTCACGGCGACAGTTCCAAACACGAATTCGTGTTATCTACTTCGCTCATTCTCAAGCTCCCAACTTACCGAGATATTTGATGAACTAAATTGATATAACCCTTTGGTGAATCAAAGAACCACAAACTAATGAAAAGATATGCACAATCATGTCAAGGGATTTAGATGAAATACTCGGTGATCAAGTAGAATTTAATTATTTGCACGATCATTCTATATAATTAAATTCAACATGTGGTTCATTCAATACACTCCAAGTGTACTAGTATCACCATTTTATCAATTTCTGCGATAAGGACAAATCGCAAATCCGAATGATTAAGAACCCGTTTGGTGTGGATTATAAACAAGTTTATTTGACCAAAATAGTTTATTTGACCAAAAACGATTTATTTGACCAAAATTTTTGCCTTCTAGCATGACATTTTTTTACCATTATTGGTCAAATAAACTATTTTGATCAAATAAACTAGTTTATAATCCACACCAAACGGGCACTAAATAGTCAACACTACAACCTTCCAGTACAAGACGCCAACCCTTATACATTAGTTGTGAACAATTTTATTGATGATCAAAATATAAGTTGTGTTACACTATGCTTCTCAATGCATGTACCCAACTTATATTATCACAAGTGATCATTTGCACTTTATTTACATGCTCAACATTAAACAAATACAATAATAATAAATGAATAGAACAAACTTTTATTTATCATAAAATTATTATTTTATTACAGCAAAAACTATACTATATGGGCACACTATCCAACAATTCTCCCACTTGTCCCAGACTATGTTTGTCATGTCTTGCAGTCCCATGCCTTGTAGATGTCCTTCGAAACTTTTAGCCGGAAGGCTTTTAGTAAATGGGTTCGTGAGGTTATCCTCAGTGGCAATCTTGCTAACAATTACATCTTCACGACTAACAATCTCGAGATGATATTTCCATTCTATATGTTTTTCCCTTTGATGACTCGTTGGTTCTTTAGCATTTGCCACTGCCCCACTATTGTCACCGTACAATGTCATAGGCATCACCTCAATGTCCACTAGGAATTTCTTGAGCCATAATGCCTCCTCAGCAACTTCACAAGATGCCACATAGTCGGCTTCCATGGTGGAATCAGCAATGCATGATTGTTTGATATTTCTCCATATAATGGCTCCACCACCTAATGTAAACAATGATCCTAATATAGACTTACAAGTGCCTTTATCAGCTTGAAAATTGGAATCTGTATAACCAACTGGAACAATGTTTGGTAAAGAGTAAACTAGCATATGGTTTATTGTTCTCCGAAGATACGTACTTTAAGATATGCTTTACAGCCACCCAATGTTCCGGTCTATGGTTAGATTGATAACTGATAAGTACAATCTTGTACTTATCTGGGCTCACAAAAATGGACAATTATAAGTTCTTTTGGTTGTTTACAGTTTAATTGCATGTGTTTTCTTATCAATTTAGGAAATAATCAAAGTCAAGTATAAATGGGATGAAAAGAGAGCAAAATAAAGACAAGGGGACCTAATTTCTAAAGAAATGAAACTTCAGGGACTTGATGAGCAAATACCTAGGCGGGAAATTCAAATTCAGAACCAGGATAAACTATACGATCGCATGGTGTTATCCTGGTGCGATCGTAACTCAGTGAAAAATTCAGCAGAATGTTAAACCTATCAACCATGCGATCGCAGCTATCAAAGCCATGCGATCGCACAGGCAAATCGCGGTAGAAATTGTGCAGAAACCTGATTCGATTAGAATTCTACCAGTCCAAATAAATTCAACAACCAAACACACGTTTTGAGGTCTGGAGAGAGTAGTATAAAAGGTAGAAGATAGACTTTTCGCGGGAGACGAATTTTAGAGGAACAAAATACAAGGCAAGAACGAAGATCAAGGCGCGGAATCGAAGATCATCGAGCCGAGATCACGGGTTTTATTTTACTTTTTGTTTTCTTTTCTCCGGACCATGATGAATTCAATTCTTTCGTTAATTGAAGAAATCATGTCCGGCTAATTTACTTTATCTAGGATGAACGATGAAACCTCACGTTTTGATTAATTAGCAGTTTTTTCCTTTTTAGTAATTAATTGCCCGTGGATTGATTATTCTTTATTCAGTTTCTTTATTATTTTAATGGTTGCGCACCATTAGAATATATTGTGATCTGTATTGAAGTCGAGAGATTCAATATAGATTTAGCACGTGGTATTGAATAACATAGGGTCCAATAATAGATAGAGATTACTATTATGCCTTATGAAATCCATTTAGGCGATCTTGAGATTTTAATGCATGTGCTTATGCTCAAGCTTAATTAGAGATAATAAAGTTCGCATAACATATAGATTTGATTGACCATCGAGAGAGGCTTTCGATTAATTTAGAAGCCGATTTTCGGTCAAGGTAATTAAAAGCTAAAAAGTGATTAACAAATAATTGAGTAGAATGTGTCGGTGGATTTGTGAATCCTAGTATTGTTAAACTTTAATTCGTTCTCATTTTTCAGAGTTGCTTATTGCGAATTTCAATTTAATCAAAATAGTCAATTTAGTTTAGAATCTTAAGAATCAAAAATTGAATCTGTGTTTATTTCCATTGTTAAAATTTGAGTTGTGAAATTAATTGGTAATTTAGTATCTAGTCCTCGTGGGTTCGACACTTTATTTTATCACTATATTACTTGTCCACGATCCGTCCACTTGCGGGATATAAATCGCACAACAAGTTTTTGGCGCGTTCACACGGGACTAGTTTTATTAATTGCTACGTTAATTTATAATTTGGCTTTTAACAATTCTTTTTAGTTTTATTTAGTTTTGTCTTTGTTTTCAATTCATCGTGATATTGCTGAATTTTATCTGTTTTCTAACTTTTCAGGTGTTAAGTGTGTATGCGCCGTACAAAAGATCTTGATCTTTTTGATTTAGATCCAGAAATTGAACGGAGCTTTCACCGACGACAACGTGAAAAAAGAGAAAAGAAGCAACATCAGCAAGACACAATGGAGGATAACCGAATCCAGAATCCGTTGCAAGCAGATGGCCGAAACAATCAAGCACCAATAGCCCGGCCTGTTGAAGTTAATGAGCGAGATATTCTTATGGGTGAGTATATGATGCCACCTATTGTTGAAAATCGTCCAAGATAATATACCCGCCTTATGGACACGACAACTTCCAATTGAGGCGATGTAATCAACTTGTTCTCGAACAATCTGCGTTCTCACGAGATGATAGATGAAAATCCGCGACTACCATATTTCTCGCTCGATGAAATCATGGAAACTTCAAATACCACGGTGTTAACGAAGAGGCATTGAAGATGAGGCTCTTTCCACATACATTGAAAGATAAAGCTCGGGAATGGTTAGATTCACTACTGCTTTGGGAGCATCACAACTTGGGGTGATCTCGATCCGAAGTTCACACCGAAATACTTTCCTCCGGCCAGAGTGAGCGAGGTTAAAGTCACGAGATTTCCAATTTCCAACAATCGAGTTGGAAAACTTGCATGAGGCATGGGAAAGATTCAAGCAATCGCTTTCGAGAAAGTGTCCAAGCCACGGGTTTCCTTTAGCGACTCGAATCATTTCTTCTACTACCGGTCTAGTTCCTAGCGATCGTTCTTGATTGATTCTGCGGCGGTGGCTCTATCCAAAATAGGTCTCGCCGGTGATCTCCATGACTTGTTTGAAACAATGAGTGAACAATTTGTAATGTGGCGAGACAGAGGGGTACAAAGAAAAGCAAAGCGGCGAGGGTACATGAGGTAGACTCAAATTCACTTGTACTGGCGAAGATCGATGCATTGGCCAAGCAGATGGAGACGATGAAATATTCTCATTCAGCTAATATGGTTCAGATGTCTCCACCAATCTGTGTAACATGCGGGACAAACCATCAATCTTCGGAGTGCCCATTGACAAAGGTTGATATGCCTTCTCCTGAGCAAGTTGCATATGCTCAGAATTTTCAGCGTCAGCAGAATAACCCTTATTCACAGACATACAATCCAGGATGGAGAAATCATCCAAACTTCTCCTATGGTAACAACCGAGAATATCCAGAATTCGCCAAATCAAGGAGGCCACAAGAGAAAAAGGAGGATGGAAGAAGTCACATCGAATTGAAGGAGATGCGAGAAAAAGACAGGATGTTGCTATCAAGAATATGGAAAATCAGTTAGGCGGTTGGCTAAATTGTTGGTCGAGAGACAACCAGCACATGGCCAAGCAATACCGGGTTAATCCAAAAGAGCAAGTAAATGCAATTACCATGAGGAGGTGTTCGATTACTGTAGAGATTCATGTGACTAGGCTAGGTGTAGAAAAGGAAGCAGATCCGACAAAGCGAGAGAAAATAAATTAGATGCGAAGTTGCACCAGAACAGGACTCTCCACCAGCTTATATTCCACCACCGGCTTACGTCCCTCCTATCCCATTTCCTCAGAGGCTGCGAAAATACAAGCTAGACAAGCAATTCGAGAAATTTCTCGATGTGTTCAAGAAACTCCAAATCAACATTCCGTTTCTTCGATGCTCTAGCACAAATGCCGAGTTATGCTAAATTCATGAAGGAAATCCTTTCAAATAAGCGAAGTTGGAAGAGCACTAAGCAGCAGTTATGCTTATCGAGGAGTGTAGTGCTATCTTGCAAAACAAGCTACCGCCGAAGTTAAAAGATCCGGGGAGTTTCTCTATTCCTTGTACTGTTGGTAGTTCATTTTTCAAAAAAGCATTATGTGATTTAGGTGCTAGCATTAACTTGATGCCTTATTCTATTTTCAGGCAACTAGGTCTCGGAGAAGTGAAGCCAACCACAATTTCACTCCAGTTAGCTGATCGGTCAGTTAAACGCCCACGTGGAGTTATTGAAGATATTTTGGTTAAAGTGGACAAGTTTATATTCCCTGCTGACTTCATTATCCTCGATATGGCGGAGGATAGAGATGTGCCACTTATCTTGGGGCGACCATTCTTAGCTACTGGAAGGGCCCTCATTGATGTGCAAAAAGGGCAGCTGATGTTGAGATTGAATGAGGAGCATGTCACTTTTAACGTATTCAAAGCAATTCAGTATCCAAGCTCCTTTGACTCATGCTTTCAGATCGATATTATTGATCACGAGGCTGCTAACACGTTTACCTTGGAAAATCCTTCAAATCCATGGGAAGCGTGTATTATGCATTCTCAAGATGAAAATTTCGAGTCTCCAGTCCTTGAAGAATGTGCCAGATATTTACAAGGAGCAGAACAGATTGAAAGAAGGAGTAGGTATATGGATCTGGGTACCACACTTCCTCAATGACCTCCTTCGGTCCAAAAGGCACCAATTCTCGAGTTAAAGCAATTACCTTCTCACCTTAGGTATGCTTATCTTGGTGAATCATCCACTCTTCCAGTCATCATTGTGAACTCTATTGATCAGGATCAGGAGGATAAATTACTCCAAGTTTTGAAGAATTACAAATCAGCCATCGGTTGGACTATAGCAGACATCAGAGGTATCAGCACATCTTTATGCATGCATAAGATTCTAATGGAAGAGGCATATAAACCAACAGTGCAACATCAACGCAGATTGAATCCCCATTTGCAAGAAGTAGTCCGAGCTGAAGTGTTGAAACTGCTTGACGCAGGTATTATCTATCCTATTTCAGATAGTACTTGGGTGAGTCCGGTCCAGGTAGTGCCAAAAAAGGGAGGGATCACAGTTGAGAAAAATGAGAATAACGAGCACATTCCAGTCAGATTGACTACCGACTGGCGTGTTTGTATTAACTACAGAAAGTTGAATGATGCCACTCGAAAAGACCATTTCCCTCTACCTTTCATCGATCAGATGTTGGAGCGATTGGCAGGTCATTCCCATTATTGCTTTCTTGACGGGTATTCAGGCTACAATCAGATTCATATTGCGTCGGAAGATCAAGAAAAGACTACCTTTACCTGTCCTTATGGCACGTTTGCTTATAGGCGTATGCCATTTGGCCTATGCAACTGGCAACCCACGCCGATTCTCAGTTGTATGATGTCGATCTTTTCGGATATGGTCGAAAAATTCATTGAAGTTTTCATGGATGATTTTTCAGTTTTTGGAGCATTATTCGACGATTGCCTCAAAAATCGACCTTGGTACTTGACGTTAGAAAACCAACTTAGTAATCGAATTGGGAAAAATGCCACTTTATGGTCCAAGAAGGCATCGTGTTGGGACACGAGGATATCGACAAAGGGCATTGAGGTCGACAAAGCGAAGATTCGGGTTATAGAGCTGCCTCCTCCGACATCGATTAAGGAATTCGGTCTTTTCGGGACATGCGGGTTTCTATATAGGCAGTTCATACAGATTTCTCAAAAATAACCAAACCATTATGCGGTTCTTTGGAGAAAGATGCCAAGTTCGAATTTTCTATTGTTGTCTTAAAGCTTTCAACACTCTAAAAGCATGCCTAATCTCAAGACTGTCATTGTACCACCTGATTGGGATCTACCGTTTGAACTCATGTGTGATGCAAGTGATTTTGCCATTGGGGCAGTTTTGGGGCAACGTAGAGCGAAAGTCATACATACCATCTATTATGCTAGCCGAACTCTCAATGATGCTCAGATGAATTATGCCACTACAGAGAAGGAATTACTGGCAGTAGTATTTGCCTTCGAAAAATTTCGATCTTACCTCATTGGATCGAAGGTGATAGTGCACACAGACCATGCAGCGTTGAAGTATCTTTTGCTAAAAAGATGCAAAGCCAAGACTTATTCGGTGGATCTTACTTTCCAAGAATTCGACTTGGAAATTAAAGACAAAAAGGGGTTGAGAACGTGGTAGCCGACCACTTGTCAAGAATCGGCGAGACGGAAGGCAATGAGGAAGGTGAAATAAATGAGAAGTTTCCGGATGAGCGATTTTTGGGATAGAGCGGTTGGGAGTGCACCGTGGTATGCGATTATGTGAATTACCTTGCAAGCAATATCATGCCACCGGATTATGATCATCAGCGTCGAAAAAGTTCTTTTTGAACTTAAACACTATTTTGGGAAGATCCTATTCTTTACGAAGGGAGCCGATCAAGTAATTCGGAGATGCCTACCGAAGAAGAAATGGAGGCGGTCTTGGAGCAATGTCATTCTTCACCATACTGGAGGTCATTTGGGGCTACCAAAACAAAGCAATGAAAGTCCTACAAACTGGGTTTTATTGGCCGACTTTATTCAAAGATGCCTCTGATCTGGTAAAAAAATGTGACAGTGCCAAAGGATCGGGGAACATATCTCGGAAGGAGAAATGCCCCTACGAAACATTCTAGAGGTTGAACTTTTCGACGTGTGGGGTATTGACTTTATGGACCCGTTCCACCATCATTCTCAAATTCTTACATTTTGGTGGCTGTGGATTATGTGTCTAAATGGGTAGAAGCTGTAGCCTTACCGACCAATGATGGCAAGGTGGTGGTGAACTTTCTCAAAAGAACATTTTACGCATTTCGGGACTCCTCGGGCAATCATCGATGGCGGAGGTAAGCATTTTGCAATAGACAGTTTGACACTCTTTTGGCAAAATACGGTGTGAAGCAGGTGTGGCTACTCCATATCATCCACAAACTAGCGGGCGGTGGAAATCTCGAACCGGGAGTTGAAAAGGATCTTGGAGCTTACGGTGAGTTCATCGAGGAAGGATTGGTCGAGAAAATCGGATGATGCCCTTTGGGCATATCGAACCGCATTCAAAACCCCAATTGAAATGTCACCTTATCGCCTCGTTTTTGGGAAGGCGTGCCATTTACCGGGTTGAGTTGGAGCACCGAGCCCTCGGGCATTGAGGAAGTTAAATTTTAACTTGAAAGAAGCCGGTGAGAAAAGAGCGCTTGATTGAATGAAATGGAGGAATTCAGGTTCGAGGCTTATGAAAATGCCAAATGTGACAAAGAGAAAACCAAGAATTGGCATGACAAAAATATTCAAAAACGGCAGTTTTTGGCGGGACAAAAAGTCCTCTTATTCAACTCCCGACTCAAGCTCTTCCCTGGGAAATTGCGTTCAAGGTGGTCCGGGCCATTCACGGTGGTGAAAGTCTATCCACATGGAGCGGTGGAGGTGGCTCATGACACGAAGGGCAGGTTCAAAGTGAATGGACAAAGGCTCAAACATTACTTGGAGGGTGACTTTTCGAAAGAAAAGTCATTTACCGCTTTGAGTAATCCGGAGTGATCACCGCGACAAAGTCGAGCTATAGACTTTAAACAAGCGCTCAATGGGAGGCATCCCATTTTCTTCCCTTTTATTTACATTTACAGCATGATTTGAGTTTTAGGAGTTCGAGCACGTTTTTGCACGTTTTAGGTTTAAGTTTTGGAATATGTTTTAGTTCTTGGGTTTCGAGGATTTCATCATCGTCATTTTGCATATGCATGTTTATAATGTCTTAAAGTTATATTTTAAAAAAAAAATTTTGAAATCAGGTGTTGAACCATGCGATCGCATGGTTCACACACCTGAGATTACATAGATCTGGGCGATTACATTCTCGCCCTTGATTTTACCTGCGTGCGATGCGATCGCAAGCCTTTTGGTCCATGCGATCGCATGGACTATCAGTCAATTAAAAACCGGGGTCTTGCCTTCATTGCCATTTCTTACCTTTTGAACTTCAATAACCGATCCTCTTCCTCCTTAATCTTAAACACCAATCCGAGCGTGGTGGGCATCAAAATTACACGATGAAGCCTTCTTCCACTTCATCTTACAATAATTGAGAAGTTCATAATGTTTTTAAGTTAATTCCGGTTTTGCATTGTCTATTAGACATTTCATGTTTTTGATGAATGTGGAGGAATTTGTTGGTTAGATTAGGCTTGAATCGGTTTGGGAAATATATTTGGATTGGGTTTAGTTGATTAGGATGTGTAAAATTTTTGGATTTCATGAACTCTCCATTCTTCCCAAACTCTTGAAGCTACAATATTGCTTATTAGGTGTTTGATAAATTGCCTCATCCACGTTTTGGCCAAATTTGATGTGAACCAAACCTTGGGCTATTCCATTACACTAAAGCCATCTACTAGGGTCGTGCAATTTACCTTGAACACATGTTTAACACGAAGTAAATCCAAACGTAACCATTGACCCCGCAGGCTGCCATGGCAGCCCACAGGCATGCACAGCAGCCTGCTTCCGTTAGCAACTTCGTCCACCATCCGTTTGACCCTAATGACCTCGGAATCATGTGAAATTTGACTATGTAGTAGACCTTATCATGCACTTTCATGCCACACTTGTCCGTTTCATTTTTTCAATTTCCTAGGTATATTTCTCGATACACGAAGTAGCCGAGTCTATCATGTTTTTCAAATTTTTTTTTTTTACCAAATGTGTCAACAAGTTTGGGGGTTATATCTTGATCTATATATGTTTTCTTACACTTCTGACATATTTTTGTTCATTTTGCAGATTATGGCCCCGAAACGACCATCGACCGCCGTCGAAAAAGGGAAAAAGAAGGCTACCGGCAGCACTTCTAAGAGGGCTCGGGTCGATACGGCAGACACCGCCGCCTCTCACCTTTACTTGTCCGAAGAGCACAAAGAGAGGTTCACCAAGGCCGTGAGCCAGTGGACCATTTGGGGGGAACGAAGAGTGCACCTAGATGACTTCTCTCATTCCGAGCTCTTCAACCTCATTAACGGTGCCGATGGACCAAGGTGGCCGATACTCCACATCCTATTTACTCCCGGCTCGTCAATGAGTTCTACACAATTTCAACCGGAGATAGACATTCATGGGACAATGACACGCTCTGGGCAGACTTGGGTCCGGGGCACATGGTTCATGTTTACCCCGAGGGTCATCAACGATTTCTATGGCCTATCTTCCGACGATGTTTACCTCCGCGGACATTCGGGATATGGGCGAGGTGGCGGTTCTTATATTGTCGAGCGGATGCATGGCCACCGCCCGGGAGGGACTTCGAGCACGATGTCGGCTGACTCCTCCTCATCTTGAAGCGTGTTTGTGAGCCACAACATCGACCCGACCACGCATCGCACCACCATTAATGATGCTAGGGCTCGATTCTTTGCACCATCCGGCTCACGGGAGGAAGATCGACACGGGAGTTACATCTATACCCTAATCGACTTGCTTTGGCCTCCCAGACGGACAAGAGGCACACAGCCATCTTCCCAGCGCTGATCAGTGGTATTTGTGCAGCAGTGGGGGTCCCGATTTCACCGACAGAGCCAATTTTTCAAGAAAGGGACCTATCAACTGTTTTGCCTTGGAAAATGCCAGACGGGCCACCGTGACGAGCTATGGGGCTGCCCGCCCACAGCAGCAGACGAGTACCCTCCCGAGAGAGCCAAAGAACACCCGGCCTAGTAGCACCGGAGATATGGCCGCCTTGTTACATCGCTTACTAGAGGGTCAGGCTGAGCAGACACGGCTCATTATCGCCACCCGGACTGAGCTCCGCACAGTGCAGCAGGAGTTGGCGACTCTGCGGTCTCGAGTGGATGCAGTCAGACACACTCAGTCATCTATGGAGTTTACTCTGAGTCAGTCTTCCCTAGAGCAGAGTCGGATTCGGGCTGACTGCGACCAGGTCAAGCGACGACTCGACAGATGTGCGGGCAAGCTAGATGACATCCATGATCAGATCTGCCGCCCGACACCCACGCCAGCTCCTCCACCGGTTGACCCTTCCACCCTCCTTCTTCCCAGGCACCATCCGATCCACCTCAGGAAGTACCTAAATTTTATGTATTTCTTTATTTTACATGCGATTGGGGACAATGCACGTTTTAAGTTTGGGGTGGTTGATAAAAATTTGCTCAATCGACATACTCATGATATTTGATGATATGATATTTGATCGTTGACTTAGTTCGCTTTTTTTTTTATTTAATAAAAAAAAATTTAAATTTATTTTGTTTGCATGCTTGTGAGGTATGAATAGCCTTGCCGGCTAATGATGACATTTAATTTTCACTTTAAATCATGACTTGTGAACAGAATATATTGTTGTTTAAATGTGAGACTATTAAATCATATCTGATATTGTGTTGTGTCGGCCAGTGACAATGATATGTAGCTATGTTGGTGCACTTAAGTTGAAAACAATAGGATCCCCAAACCTTTAAATTATATGAATCTCAACTAAGTAACCAATGAAGTGAGTGATTGTAGTGAGTAAACTGTGATGGTGGCTATCTAGATTATGTTTGATTCCGTGTATGTCGAAAAAAATAATAAAATTGTGTGGAGCACTTTAGACCAGTTAGAGGAAACTAAGTAATGACCGAATGTTAGGAATCTAATCCCTCAGCATGAACTTATTGCACGCAAAGAACAAGACTTTTAATTTTATATAACTCATTTTGTAGCCTTTTTGACTCGAGTGATAAAGTCATTGACCAAAAGCTCGTTACATGGGTCATTTAGAAAGCTTAATGGAATGAGTTTCGTGACACGACTAAATATCTTATAACTCTTTTCGTAGCCTATTTGACTCGAGTGAAAAGGCCGTAGGGGTTTCTCAAAACCCGATGCCCTAAAGTTCAAAAGACTTAGGAGTCATCGGCCTAAAGCTCGTTACATGGGTCATTTAGAAAGCTTAATGGACTGAGTTCCGCACATAAGATTAAAAATAAAAAAATATAAAAAAATAAATAAATAAATAAATAAATAAATAAAATTTAATTTCTTTGCAAAGTAACACGATGATTAGATGACTAATGGGTTTGACTTACTTAGTAGAAAATTTCTGGTCAAGAGTGCTCATAAATTGGAGAAACTTCATAGTTTAGGTTGTCAAAATCATTAGTTTTCTCAACCAGCCTCTAGAAAGAAAAGAATGTGAACAACCCTAGACCCAGAAATCTCAGAATTTTGAGAGAAAACAATTATTTTGGGAGAAGTGTACCTTACGAGGGGGAAAGGAAAAATTGACTAAGTGGTTGGGCTATTACCTCCATAGAATTTAAGTCGATCGGATGAAGCGCCTCTCACACGATACAAGTATGTTTAAGTGGAATCACGTTTATAAATCAGTATAACACGAACACTCGTCATGAATTCTAAGTTTTTCTTTTGCAAAAAATCAAGCAAAAAACGGCAAGCTATTTATGTTGTGAACTTTATCATTGCTTATTCCATCTAGTACAAGATTGTTTTAGCTATTTTATTCGAGGACGAATAATAGTTCAAGTTTGGGGGTATTTGATAAGTACAATCTTGTACTTATCTGGGCCCACAAAAATGGACAATTATAAGTTCTTTTGGTTGTTTATAGTTTAATTGCATGTGTTTTCTTATCAATTTAGGAAATAATCAAAGTCAAGTATAAATGGGATGAAAAGAGAGCAAAATGAAGACAAGGGGACCAAATTGCTAAAGAAATGAAACTTGAGGACTTGATGTGCAAATACCTAGGCGGGAAATTCAAATTCAGAACTAGGATAAACCATGCGATCGCATGGTGTTATCCTGGTGCGATCTCAACTCAGTGAAAAATTCAGAGAATGTTAAACCTATCAACCATGCGATCGCAGACTATCAAAGCCATGCGATCGCGCGCGTGCAAAATCCGCGGTAGAAATTGTGCGTAAACCACGATTCGATTAGAATTCTACCGGTCAAATAAATTCAACAACCAAACACACGTTTTGAGGTCTGGAGAGAGTACTATAAAAGGTAGAAGATAGACTTTTCGCGGGAGACGAATTTTAGAGGAACAAAATACAAGGCAAGAACGAAGATCAAGGCGCGGAATCGAAGATCATCGAGCCGAGATCACGGGTTTTATTTTACTTTTTGTTTTCTTTTCTCCGGACCATGATGAATTCAATTCTTTCGTTAATTGAAGAAATCATGTCCGGCTAATTTACTTTATCTAGGATGAACGATGAAACCTCACGTTTTGATTAATTAGCAGTTTTTTCCTTTTTAGTAATTAATTGCCCGTGGATTGATTATTCTTTATTGGTTTCTTTGTTATTTTAATGCTTGCGCACCATTAGAATATATTGTGATCTGTATTGAAGTCGAGAGATTCAATATAGATTTAGCACGTGGTATTGAATAACATAGGGTCCAATAATAGATAGAGATTACTATTATGCCTTATGAAATCCATTTAGGCGATCTTGAGATTTTAATGCATGTGCTTATGCTCGAAGCTTAATTAGAGATAATGAAGTTCGCATAACATATAGATTTGATTGACCATCGAGAGAGGCTTTCGATTAATTTAGAAACGCCGATTTTCAGTCCAAGGTAATTAAAAGCTAAAAAGTGATTAACAGATAATTGAGTAGAATGTGTCGGTGGATTCGTGAATCCTAGTATTGTTAAACTTTAATTCGTTCTCATTTTTCAGAGTTGCTTATTGCGAATTTCAATTTAATCAAAATAGTCAATTTAGTTTAGAATCTTAAGAATCAAAAATTGAATCTGTGTTTATTTCCATTGTTAAAATTTGAGTTGTGAAATTAATTGGTAATTTAGTATCTAGTCCTCGTGGGTTCGACACTTTATTTTATCACTATATTACTTGTCCACGATCCGTCCACTTGCGGGATATAAATCGCACAACAATAACGATTGCTCTTACCAACAACGTAACAAATGTCAGGTCTAGTGCACATCATAGCATACATGAGACTACCTACTGCTGACGCATAAGGTATTCTACTCATGCACTCTACCTCTTTAGGAGTTTTTGGAGATTACTCCTTAGAGTTGGATTCCATGTCTAAATGGCAAATTGCCTTTCTTGGAATCTTGCATGGTAAATCTCACAAGTATCTTGTCAATATATGTAACTTGGGATAATGCTATCAGCTATTTCTTTCGATTCCCCATGATCTGAATGCCTAGAAAATAACTAGCTTCACCTAAATCCTTCATATGAAACTGTTGGGCCAACCACACTTTTGTAGATGATAACATACCTACATCATTTCCTATAAGTAGAATATCATCCACATAAAGCACAAGAAAAATTACATTTTTGTCATGTATCTTCTTATAGACATAGGGTTCGTCGAAGTTTTGATCAAAACCACATGTCTTAATCACATCTTCGAACCTATTGTTCCAAGATCTTGATGTATGCTTCAGTCCATAAATGGACTGCTGCAGCTTGCAAACTTTAGATTCATGACCACGTTCTACGAACCCATCTAGTTGTACCATATAGATATATTCTTCAAGATGACCATTAAGAAAAGCCATCTTGACATACATTTGCCACACCTCATAATCATAATAAGCTGCAATGGATAAGAGAATTCGAAAGATTTAAGCATAACAACAGGCGAGAAGGTTTCCTCGTAATCGATACCTTCTCTTTGGGTAAAACCCTTAGCCACTAGCATTGATTTGAAGGTTTCCACTTTCCCATATACTTCTCTCTTTCTTTTGCAAACCCACTTGCACCTGATGGGTTTTATCCCTTTTGGTACAGACTTGATTAGAATACATTGATTCCATCTCAATGTTCATAGCTAGTCTCCATAAATCTACATCTACATCGTTTATAGCCTCCTTATATGAATCAAATCATCTACTTGTTCTACAGAGATCACCTGTTTGGATTCTCTGACAAACATATACCTAGATAGTTTTCTCATGACCCTTTGACTTTACCTATGATCTTGAACTGTGACTTCATTTGGAATCGTAACCTTTTTATCAATGTTGGTATCACCTTCAGATAATACCATCACATCCTCATCAGCTCGAACATTTTCTTGATCTATGGGATCTGATAACAGATCATTTTTCCCACTTAGATTACATTCTCTAGGTATTTGGGATACTATGGGTTGTTTGTCACTGGGTTGTGTTCCAGGAATTGATGAGTTGGGATTACTCCCACTCATTTCTTCCAAAACAACCCTACTCTTGGACTAACGTTCATTAATATATTTATCCTTGAGGAAGGTTCTATTTGTACTGACAAAAACCTTCATATCTAAAGGACTATAAAAATGGTATCTCCTAGTACCTTTAGGGTATCCCACAAACATGCATATTTCTGACCTAGACTCCAACTTTTCTATCTTCCCTTTCAGCACATGAGCCAGACATCCCAAAATTTGGATGTGATGCAAATTTGGTTTGCACCCATTCTATAATTTTAGGAGAGTCTTGGGAACAGACTTAGATGGAACTAAGTTAAGAATATAAGCGGCTATCTCCAGTACATATCCCAAAATGAGATAGGTAGAGATGAGAAACTCATCATTGACCTAACCATATCTAACAATGTCCTGTTTCTTCTTTCTGAAACGTTGTTCTGTTGGAGTGCACCGGGCACACTCAGTTGAGAAACTATACCATTTTCTGTTAAGTAGTCATTGAATTCTCCTGAGAGATATTCGCCACATCGATTTGATGAAAATGTCTTTATACTTTTACTCAAATGTTTCTCGACCTCAATATGATATGCTTTAAATTTCTCAAAAGCCTCTGACTTTCGAGTCATCAGGTAAATGTATCTGAATCTAGGATAATCATCTATAAAGGTGATAAAATACCCATAGCCTTCTTTCGTAGGTGTACCCATAGGTCCACATACATCATAATGAACTAGTTCTAACACTTTTTTGACTCTATGTCCCCTTGCTAAAAAGGACCTTTTGGTCATCTTACCCTCCAAACAAGAAACACAAACCGGCAATGGTTCGACCTCAATTGAGTTGAAGGGACCATCTCTTGCCAGTCTTTGTATCCTGTTAAAGTTGATGTGTCCAAGTCTAAGATGCCATAGATAAGTATCACTAGTATGGTATATATTTTATTTATTATGGTTTGCAGAAGTGTTATTAAATACATTTGTAGAATAGTTTAATATATAAAGACCATTCATCAAATATCCGGCACAAATAGGAGATTTATTCATTAAAATGTAAAGCGCTTTATTATGCACAAAATCAAGAGAATAACTTTGTCCTATTAACCAAGAAATGGAAATCAAATTCCGCTTCATCTGCGGGACATAATAATAGTCCTTAAGAATTAAACGCCTACCACTATTTAAATAAAAATAAACTACTCATACAGTTCTTGCCAAAACTACTGCTCATGTGCCGACTGTGATAGTAAACTGGCCTTCATTGAGTTTTTTGCTCTCTTGAAGCACTTGCATTGACAGACAAACTTTATTAGTAGCTCCAGATTCTACAACCCGGGAATTTGTAGAATCAACCACTAAACAAGACTCAGTTATAAAAAACTCACCAGCACTATGCTTCTTTTTAGCTAGTGCTTTGGGATAGTCTTTCTTGCAGTGAGCTTTCTCGCCGCAGTTGAAATATTTGCATTTCGGCTTTCCATATGCTTTGGTCTTTTTGTTATTTCTTGGCTTCTTGCTAGATCTCTTCCTTTTCTTTCCACCTTTGCCTTTCGGTTTGGAATTAGAGGTGCTACAAATCACTGCATAAGCATTACCACCTTTAGCCTTAAGACCACTTTCTACATTTTGCAACTCATTCATCAGCTCAGTCAATGACATATCCATTTTGTGTAAGTGATAGTCTACAGTAAATTGTAAAAACATATCAAGTAAAGAATTCAATACCATATCCACCTAAGTATTTGCATCAATAGTTGCACCCAGATTCTCCGTCACATTGAATATTAACATATGGTCATTCAATACTCCGCCACCTGAGTATTTGCATCAATACCTGAGTATTAACATATGGTCATCCACTGGCGTTCTGAGATTCATGCAGATATTCTGTAAGTTACGAATTACTTAGAACCGAGCTCTCCTACATTGATGTGCAAACATGTCCTTGAGGCTTTTCATTATATCATAAGAGGTTTCAAGACTGTCATACTTCTACTATAACACATTCGACATCGACATGCCAAAATGTAACAGCGAGTCAACTTGTCTGTAGCCACCCACTTATCATAAAAATTCCTCATGTCCTTGCTTGTAGTCTCACTGGGTTGCTCAGGCCAATTTTCTTCAAGTACAAAATCAATTTTCTTAATGGTGAGAACAATCATTAGCTAGGTTACGTTTCTAATCTACATAATTTTTTCCAGTAAGTTGATTTTGTTTTAAGATAACAGAAAAGGACTGAGAGACATTTTGCTGAAAATATAAAAATTATTCCATATTAATATTGAGCAACGAATTTAACATATGGTGTATGAATGCACATGTAGATTCATAAAACTACAATAATATAACGACTACTTGATCCTTGTGATCCAAGAGGCCTCTCTATAGAAAAGGTCATTGTATCCACTGATTAAGCTGAGACCCTCCAACTAGACAAATCATATCTGACAATAAATATTTAGATAAATTCAGTATTGCTTTATTTGGTCACCAAGATCATAAATGAGAGCCTCTATAGGAGGTTCGTAAATGATCTCGATTTGAGTGTATAACATTTGTCTAGATCTCTAGATACTTGAAAAATAATCCCGTCATCTATAAGATGATCTCAAATTATATTCTGTCTAGAGGATCTTATCAAAAATGAATACAATCAAACAACCTAAATCATGCAGCCCTCCTATAGGGAGTCCGTTGCGTTACCGGCATGAGGCTAACACATTACGTTGCTTATGAATTGACAAAAGGAGACCATGTGTTATTTATTTAAATAAATACCCTATCCCACTCAATATTTTAATTTAAAATAATTACTAACTGTTCACATTAATCAAATTAACATACAATTTAATTATTACGGACTTCCTTTTCAAGAAATATTTAATTTAAATTAAATTAATCAAGGAAAAACTAATATTTCAATGAAATACATTAAATTCTAAGTTTCACAAGTGATGCCAAAAATAATTCTATATAACATAATTTACAGAATAATAATATTTTAAACAAATATTTAAAACATACTTTAGCAACAAATAAATAATTATTTGTTGCCCAAAACGAAACTCAGAATTAAATGAAATGCTAATTGGGCCCAAATCCAATATTTAAATGGGAAATTTTCATCAATAAGCCATATTATGTTAATATTTATATAAAAACTATTACATATATTATATTACATAAATACTGGATGAGGCTGCCTTTTTTTTTCTTATTTTCTTTTTAATTTCAAATCTATTTAATTATATGTAACAGATGCCATATTTATCTTTAGTCTACCATATTAATTAGGGTACCATATTTGACTAAATATCATAATCAATCCTAATCTTGTCAACATCTCTCCTCCATTAAAATAAACTGCAACTCATTTCGGCCAACTTCTTCTTGCTGCAAAATTCTCCATTTATCTCCAGGTTGATTTTTTCTTTTCTTTTGTGGCTAGGGGACAGAGGCGGTGGAGCGGTTGATGAAGATGGTTCTGAGGAATGTTGTTATTTAATATGATTCTGATCTTGGTCTCTCATTGCAAGAAAATGTGCTGCTGATGAAGAAGCTGCCATTGAATCCAATCTCTTTATTTTATCTTCTTCTTCGACTACGAATTAATCAAAGCCGTCAATATTCAATTGCAAACCCAAATATCATCTACACCACATGCAAATTTGAGAACTTTTCAAATCTTATCTCAGAATTCAAACTATTTTGTAACATCGTTTGCTACAGATTAATAACAGAGTCAATAACAGAGTCACTGAAACATATTTTGTAACATCATTTGCAACAGATGAATAACAGAGACAATGCAAACTATTTTGTAACATCGTTTGCAATAGATTAATAATATAGTCACTAAAACAGATTTTGTAACATCATTTGCAACAGATTAATAACAGAGACACAAACAGATTTCGTAACATCTTTTGCACAGATTAATAACGTGGGTAATGCAAAAGATTTTGTAAAATTGTTTGCAACATATTTTGTACCATTGTTTGGAACAGATTTATAATAGATTTTTGCCTCAACAATTATTTGTAACATCAAAGTAGGTTCGCAAATCCTAACATCGAGTTTCATTCGAAGCAATTGTGTTAAAAATGAATCGATTCTTGAACAATTACACCAATGGAAATAACATCGTGATATAATTGAAATTGTTTCTTTGTAACATGAACGAAATATTATGTAATACAATTCAACGGAAACGGTTTTAAATCTTACTGGAATAATTACACCAGCGCAATCGATTACAATTCTAGGGATATTATCGTCAGCCAGGATTTTGCAGCAAGAAGAAGTTGGCCCAAATGAGTTGCAGTTTATTTTAATGGAGGAGAGATGTCGACAAGATTAGGATTGTGATGGATGTGCTGAAGAGGATTAGATGATACAATTCTCTCTCTTCGCGAAATTTATGGGGTAAATATATTATGTTTTCTTTTCGTAAATATTATAATATATAAATATATATATATAAATATACAAATAATACCCAGTATTTTTAGAATAATTACATAAGGAAAGTAAATTTAACAATATATTGTATATACATAGTAATGGGTATAATTTTCTCTATTTAAATTAAATCTTCAGCCCAAGCTTTTCAAACAGTAGCTATCCATTGAACCAAACAGCCACTATTCATTGAACCAAACAGGAGCTATCCCAGCAACCAAACAGCCACTATCCAAGTTTCCAAATAGCCATTATCCAAGTAACCAAACATGGTTCTTCTTTCTCCTTGGCACAAGTCCACCATAGCACAAAACTCAAAAAAATTCCACCGGAGAAAACCACTGGATCTGTGCTGGTCATCTTCCTCACAGATCTGGTGGATCTCCAACCAGACCGAGTTGAGCAGATCAAGTGGGAGATCTATATGATTCTGGTCGAGCAGATCCTACCAGATTTGCGTGACTCACAGATCTGTCAAGATCTATGCAGCCATTGCATAGATCTAGCAAGATCTACACTGCCGCCTACTGATTTAGTGAGATCTGCGCTGTTACGCACAGATCTATTTGGCAGTATCCTTTAATTTTTTTTTGTTTTGGTCCGATCTTCAATCTTCAATCGTTACAAGAATTAACTACGTCCCATTTTAGGGCTCACAATTTAAATCTATTTTTCAATTTAAAATAAAATCAAGATGATGGAGTCGTAATCCACCGATCTTGTTACATACTCGAAATAATGAAATACAATGAACAAATGGGGCCACAAAATAATTGGATCACTGTTTAAAATAATATCAATTATTCAATCAACATATAAACAAATAATCTTAGACATCGCTAAACTAGAACATTCAATTATTAGATATAGATAATATAACAAACACGTGAACGACCTAACCATTCTGATACCACTTGTTGAAAACTAGCACAAGAATTAGCCAGAAAAAAAAAAAAATTCTTTAATTCAACAAAACCAGGATTTTTGCTAGGCGTTCACGTATTTATTATAATTAAATTACTAATGATTTAGTATTATACCTGAATCGATAAATGATATTGGTCTTCAATCTAATTCACGAACTTCCTGCTTTTGATTCACAAACTTGGTGCACCTTGTAATTGAATCAAGAACAAATTTATGGACTGGTTAGATTTAGAAAATCAAGAAGATAAAATTCAAGTCAAACAAGACTTAAGAATTTTACTCTCTTCTCTTTTCTTAATTGATCGAATGAATTCATGTCACGAGCAATATGATATAAATACGACAAGTGTTCTGAGTACAAATAACGACAAGAGTCCTGATTGCATCCAATTCCAATTAGTTTAGGATTGATTTAAGGGATAATTGCATAATTCGTCCCCAACCTTTCAAAATCGTTGCGGATATGTCCCTAATCTAAAAAAATAGAACTACACATCTCCAACATATGAAAATTTTGGCGTGGTAGGTCGTTTATGACCAAATTGCCCTTCTCTTTAAATAAACAAAAAAAAAAAAAACAAGAAAAAAGAAAAACATAATTGAAAACTAACCGCATGTACAAAAAAAAATTAAAAAATGTAGGCCAAAAAAATAAAAAGTAATAAATAGGTCATCTACTCCAAAAAGTCTTAAAATTTTATTTGTACCAAATTCGTCGGAAAACACGTCAAACTCACAAAAAAAATCACCCATTTTTCTCGAATTCCAACTGGGGAAAAAATCATTGGCGGAGGACCAACGGCTTCTATAATCTGTAAAATAAATTTACCAAACAAGCACTTGTAATTGTTAGGACCGACTCTCGAGCTGTCTGTCTCGTGATTCGTAAAGTTCTTCAACCTCCTATCAGACCCATTCTTTTCAATTACTGACAAGCTCTAATACTTGAAGTTCTACGTACTTGTAAGAACTTCAATTCTTCTAAAATTCTAAAGTTCTGAAACTGGTCTTCTTTTTCTTTTTTCTACGTCAGTCTGGAACCCTTTTTAACTCTTGATTTTCTTATGGATTTTAGATTTGCAAGAAAATGGGGGATGATTGCATGGATTGCCGGTGCAGGGAGGAATATATTTACGAGTCTCGTTTGCAAACAGTCCAATCCTTTCAGATTATGCCTGGGCCTTTTGATCAGCAGCTTGTGAGTCTTGATTCTTCTTCTTCTTCCTCCTCGCGTACGTGTGTATTTGTATGTGTCTATGTTTTGTAGTATGTCCTTTGAGGAAGATGGAAAAATGTAAGTTAAATCGTGATGCATATTATATATTTTTTTTTTTTTTTTTTGCCGTTGGGATTCTCTTATTATAGATGTAAAAACACAAGTTTGTGGTGTTTTCCAGCGAATTTGGTATAAATATAATTTTAGGACTTTTTAGAGAATATGGCCTATTTGTTACTTTTTATTTTTTTGGGGACATTTTTTACTTTTTATTTTTTGAGATACATATGCTTAGTTTTCAATTATGTTTTTCTTTTTTCTTATTTTTTATTTATTTAAAGAGAATGTCAATTTGGTTATAAAGGACATACCACGCCAAGTTTTTCATACGTTGGGGATGTGTGGTACTATTTTTTTAGGTTAGGGGCATATCTTCAACGATTTTAAAAGATTGGAGACCAAATATGCAATTATCCCTTGATTTAATTACACATGTAATCACTGAATTTATATCACAATTACAATGAAGTCCAAAACTTTCATATTAACTATGATTAAGCTCAAAACTTTATGGAGCTACAACAAGACCTGTCTAGACATATATTTTTCAAGCTCCAATAATTAGATTCTGTCTAGTTGACCCTAGACCACTTGATCTAATTATTAGTCTTTTGCTTTTTCTACTAAAGGCAAGAGACTGCACTCTCGGAATATATAAGATTACATAAACTATAATACTTTCCTCTGATCTACCGTATATATATTTCATCCCTGTTTGAGATCCAATAATTTGGTATGAACATAAATGACTGTTTTACCTTTTTAATTATTATCACTAGCTTTAAGTTACATTTTTTTCAACAGCCCTATGAACTAATTCACAGATGTCGAAGTTTAGCCATCGCTAAACACTAAGCTCAGATTTATAACCGTTCAACAGAAAATACTTAAGTTGTCACTCGACCCATTTTTCAAGGCTACAATTCCTGACACGAATTCGTGTTATCTACTTTGCTCATTCTCAGGCTCCCAACTCACCTTAATCAACTAAATTGATCTCACCTATTGGTAAATTAAAGAACCATCAAACTAACAAAAAGATACGCACAATCATGTCAAGAGATTTAGATGAAATACTTGGTGATCAAGCAGAATTTAATTATTCGCACGGTCATTCTATATAATGAAATTCGACATGTGGTAAGTTCAATACACTCAAAGTGTACTAGTGTCACCATTTATCAATTTCTGCGATAATGACAAATCGCAAATCTGAATAATTAAATAGTCAACACTACAACTTTCTAGTACAAGGCGCCAACCATTATACATTAGTTGTGAACAATTTTATTGATGATCAAAATATAAGTTGTGTCACACTATGCTTCTCAACGCAAGCACCCAACTTATATTATCACAAGTGATCATTGTCACTTTATTTACATGCTCAATATTAAACAAATGCAATAATAATAAATGAATAAAATAAACTTTTATTTATCCTAAAATTGTTATTTTATTACAGCAAAAACTATATTATATGGGTACTATCCAACACAGCATACATCAATTACAGGGATCTAGATATAGGAGTCAACAACAAGGGCAATACAAGCTATGCACAAGCAAGTATTTGGGGACGTAAATATGTTAGGAATAATTTCAACACGTTGGTTCAAGTGAAAACTAAGGTTGATCCTTCTGATTTCTTCATAAATGACAAGAATGGGAAATAGGATTCACAAGGAAAAATTCTTAATTTTATTATGGATTCTTATCTAAACTAATCTAAAAGGGGCTTAAAGGGCAAATATGTCCTCATTAATATTTTATGTTTCCTAAATTGTCCTTGAGTTTGTGTTATAATTAAACTCCCAATTTAGTATTTATAACCACATATATTTCTTAGAAGTTGAAAAGGCTAAATCTCCATTTATTATATTTAATTAATAGATTTTGAAAATATTTTCTTTGAATAAGATTAATAGTAATTGACATTCTACCAACAATTTATTCAACTTATTTAATGTCTAATTTGATGTTTAAGGTTGTTTTATTTGAAGGTAATTATTTAGTTTGTGATGTCTATAAAGACTTCATTTGAAGATTTGTATTTGAGATTGAAGTTTTTGTTAGTTAATGTGAATAATTCTCTCTCAATGCTATTCTTTTTTTAAAAAAATTATTAATAATTTGCGTTGGACTATAAATGTTACGGTGTATTTTTTAATTATTGTGCATGCTCATGTGTATTTGTATATTGTTTACATATCTAATTGACTTGCGGCTTCAGATTTTCTAGACGAAAAAAACTTTGTGGGCTAACTTCAATAATGGTTTCAATCCACTATTTTTCTTATCTTTATTATTCTTTTTTACACTTTTGAATTGAATTGTTATCTATTTTGCTTACACTAATTTTTATTAACTATTTATACTCCAACGTGAATAAGACGTTTAAAACGCTAGAATATTTAGTTTTGGTAATATTACTTTATTTCTCCATTACAATTTGGATAAGTTCACGTGAAGACATCTGGGCACTGAATTGTACAAATGAGAATGTTTAATTTTGCCAATTTCTAGTGTAAATGTTATTTTATTTTCTTTTATATACTGATAGATAAATCTATCTAACTTGAGGTGCTACGAGCCCAAATTGCATGTGATATTTTGGGTTAAAACTTCTATTGGAGAGCTATATTAAATTACAAAGATTTGTTACAAGTCATTTGTCATCTCATAAAGTAAAAAATTTCAACAGGTTTGAGTGCTCGATATATTTAAGAACTTATGTACATTATTTTTTATTCTTTTTGTTTGTGTTCTTTAATTGACATTATTTGACTATATTGCAGACCTTAAAAAATAGATGTTCAATACTGGTCACACAATTATAGAAAGTACTTTGTTTGAATACAACAACAAACATTATATTTCACCGTATTTTCTAATGTCAGGTTTTTGTATTTTAATACAGTATTAAATTAAGTTATATTTATTTAAATACTTGAATTAATATATATCTCACAACACTATTATTAAAGCATGTACAACGCACGTTTTACATACTAGTACTAATAAGTTGCTTATGGCTGGACTTTTATTACTGTGATTAAGGCATTAAATTGATGTTACTTGTGCCAACAAAGATTGTATTCAATATTACATTTATTAATTAAATACACAATTTTTTAGTGAATATTTGGAGGATATAGATGTTTTTCTTTTCTCATAATCTAGCATTTAAAGAGAAAGCATGCATGTGCCAATGTCGACACCAAAGATTGCTACGATACCAAAAATGGAGACCACCAAATTGGATGGCTATGTTATCAAGAGTGGTGTTCTCCTGCCCCCTTGTGGGCAGGATGTAATGCCCACCTGCTGACTGCTGAGGTGTCAGCACGTGGGCAATCAATTTACTTAATTGCTTTTATCATAATTGTTCACCTGCTAACACCCAGTAGGTGAGCATTACATTATGTCCACAAGGGGGCACGAAAACACCACTCTTGTTATCAATGTTGGAAATGTGTATAGCGATGCATATTTAGATCTACGATTTGAAAGTTCAAATTCCAACGATATTCACGCCTCGTTCTCGTTCTAATATTCACACTAAATATCCACAGCTCAAAAAACCTAATCTAAAAACTGTATAACATAGACATATATTGTTAATGATGTGATAGAAAGAAGATAGAATTGTGGTTGAAAAATACTAAATGGGTTGTAACTTAGTGCATGTTCGTTGGCCATTTTGGAGAAAAAATGTATTTTACATTTAATGCAGTGGGCCACATTTGTACACATTTGTACAGGAAATAAAACTTTTGCATTAACTTAATATATTCACATAGTGCATATTTGACCATTATACCCTTCTTCTTCACGTGTTTATACATACAAACAGACGTATGTATAGTTTGGGAGAGAAACCAATTTTTAAATCAACAAAATGAAGGGCATAAAGGTAAAAGGTCATAAGTGGTCAAAACGTGTAGAATATTTTATGTGTAAACTTTTCCAAAAGTGATGGTTGATGGTTTGCCATGGCCCACAATATTTATTGGTAAATGAATTTTTCAGTTCAAAAAATGGTGAGCGAACATGCAATAATCTCTTTCAAGTTCTGTTTCGCGCAGAATGTGTATCTTTCGCTAACAATTAAGGGATTCAGACGATGTGTAAGGGACGCCAAACCTTTTGAGACAAAGTCCCAACAAGGGGTGTTTGATTTATGAAGACTACAATAATGACAAAGGATGAAAAAGCAAAACGAAATGCCTCCAAGGGGCACAAGCACACTAGAATTCACTGTAAAGAAATATTTAAGACTAAATGGAATGAAATTACATTTCTCTGTTTTTTGAGAGTTCTTTTTTTTTCTTTTCAATCAATCTCCTTTCTTTTATACCTTGCCAAACGGTTTTATCACACGTTTTCCTTCAGTCTTGCATAAAAACTTCTCATCGCCCAGTTTCTTCCTTATCGCCCAAAGACAACCACCTCGTCGCCCAATAAGCGCCCATTTCTTCCATAATGATTTCAACTGTTTGTAACTCCCCATGATGATTTAACTTCTTGTAACTCCTTCATGAAGCAATCACCTCGTCGCCAAATAATCGCCCATTTCTCCCATGATGATCCCAACTGTTTGTAACTTCCCATGATGATCCAACTTCTTGTAACTCCTTTATGATAATTCAAGTTTGTAACTCCCGACAACGTGGGAACAATGATAAGAAAATGAGAAAAACTACTTATGAAGCAGTTACTCTTATGCCGCGATTGACCATTCTAATCGCCCAACGCCTACGAGCGTTTTTGATCTGGGCGATGTCCATTTTGGGCCCTTCCTGGCGTGGACAATTTCTATTGGGCCTATATACGAATTTATTTGGGCATCCGTTGGGCCTGGCCGACATATTTTCTAAACCTATATACTTGGGCATTTATTATGGGCCTATATGTACAATTTTCTTAAGTCTCTTTTTAGGCCCTTGTTATTTCATATGTCAACAGTTACCCCCCAATATGGCTTAATTAATATAATTGCTTATTTAATTAGCCATATTCACTTGGTGGCATTTCATCTTCTGAAAGTTTTTTGGCGCCTTAAGTCCTAAATCCTAAGAGCACGATTTATATAAACCCCAAAAAGGCGCCATTACCAATAACCACGTCCAGCCCTCATCATTGTCCCTTTTCTCCCTCTATAAAAAGGACACTATTCATTCATCTTTTCTTTAACTCTCACTCATCCTTCCAAACTGATCGTTTCACTTGCAATCTTCTTGTCCATTTTACGAAACCATGTCGACGCCCGAGTTTCCTCCAATAAAGCATTACTTTCGAAGATTTCCAAGACCTCCTGACCAAACCCTACGCAAACCCATCGAATCTTCTACCCTCTAGGGCGGATATGAACGAGTTCTATTTGGGCCCGTCATTCGAGGATGCGAGACTCTATTAGGCGGTAGCACGCCCAATTTTTTCCTTGTACCCAAGGACCCCCTTTCTTGGACCCATTCTCATTGAAGCCAATCCGCGAGAAAAGAATTCGCACATGGCCCAAATCTGATACCACCTTCCACCTCTGGCATGCGTGTATGATGAAGCATGCCCCTACGAAGGCGCTTTTTGATCGTGCTAGGATTTCTGATCTTTTGGAAATTGCCACACGTCCCCCGCTATATGACCCAGTTCTTTTCCCAATCGCCCTAAGCTTCTGGTCTTCTGAGTACAATACCTTCATTTTCCCCCTTGGCCCAATGTCGGTTACTCTAAGGGATGTTGGTGCTTTGGTCAATCTTCCTCCTCTGGGCGATACCATTTCTCCTGCTATATTGATATCCTCCCTCGCTCAAGTTTGATAAGAAGTTTACGGACTCTTATTCGTGCATGCAAGAGCTTTATGAAAACACGGGCAAAGATCCCACACATGCAGTAGTGTAGCTTTCCTCCAAGTTTGGGCTGTGTAGGTACATTCTTTGTGTTCCTAGTCTAAAACCTTCCATGGCCTATTTGCCTATCGCCCATGAGTTAGCTCTTGGTAGGTCTTTAAACCCTGCTCATTCTGCATTTCGGCTGCCTTCTATAGAGGTATGGCTTACCTTCAACATCAACTTAGGACCAATGCTTCTCCCTCTCGGAAGTGGGCCTCTTTCGCTCGCTCAATTGTGGTTGAGAGCATACTTTCCACAACTTGATGTTCCTTCAATCCCCCAGTGTCCGTGAGTTGTTACGGGCTAATTATTAACCAATTAGCTCCCGTTGATATGTCTAACAAGGACGTCTTTACATTCTTTTATAATTTAAATTCAATTCCCTCTTTCTTTCCTTTCTCCATTCATTAAGTCCCGACCACGTCCAACCTCCTCTTAGTTTGAACGAGGTGAGTAATGTCTTGCCCGTTTGGGTCCAATACTTGTTGGGTGAGAATTGTTTCATGACATTCTCACGGGCACCAATGCCAAGGCTGGGGTCGAGGTCTATGCTCCCAGTTCTTTGCCCGACAGCTTGGTTTTGGCCAAACTTGGCCCCTTCCTCCTTGTTACTCAAAGAGTTTTCAAGAACGTTTCCATACCATCACCAAAGTGGAAGCCCAAGCTATAGATGAGCGTAATGCTTCCTTAATGAAAGGGTTTTCTTTGGCTCCTTTTAATCCCACTTTGGCCGTTCACCCTCTTTTGAGCAGTTTTGGCCTTGGTGAAACGTAGGCTCTTCACTACTAATGTCAACCAAGCATTCCACATACTTGAGGGGTCGTGGTCTTGAGAACTTCCATTTCTCCTACTCCGATTCCTATCCTGCTTTGTGCCCATATCCGTTAAACAACCTGCTCCTTCGTCCTTCTCCCGCAAAGCCTTCGACAATGCGTACTAGACGTTCTCTCGCACTCACCATTCAATCCGGTTCTCCTCCGCCCAAACCGGAGTTACGAGAGGTACATCCGTCGAAAATGTACTGCATCGGACCCGTCGGATCGGTGATGATGAAAGTGATGATGATGGTGGTACTCCTCCTATGATCGGAAGAAAGGTAACTGATTTTCCTCATTTAAAGAACTCTTTAGCATGAACTCTTTAGCATGAATATTGACATTCTATTTGTATTCTAAACCGTAGGGGAGTCACTTCTCCTTTGAAAGAATCCACATCGCCCGACCCTTCAATTCTTGATCGTCCGAGCCGACCATAGAAGAGGATTTGCTTGAAAAGGATTTGGAGACTCGTTTGCTTCAATCGCCTGTGCAGTTGAAGGATCTTCATCGCATTTCGTATGCGTTTCCCTCGGTGTAGAACCGGATGGTAATATGTGTTTATAGTTGTAATCATTTTTCTAATTCTACCATTTTGACATGGCTTTACTCTTGAAGCACTTATCATCATTCGTCCCTTTGCAGAAAGACCAATTGACTTACCGTTTGTACCTGAACCAATACGTCCGGTTGTACACGAGCCATCACGTTCGGATAGGGGTGACTCTCGCTGAGTGAAAATCGCCCAAGATGGCACACTTCTCCCTTCTTCCTCTAAGACCACTGATGAGGTAATTTTTCTTTCGATTTTCCTTACCTTGCTTATTTCCAAAGAAACACTAAGTAATTTGTTTTACCTTTACAGGATGCTGATACCATCTTGCGCTCTATTCAGGACTTGTTTACATCATGGGAACAAGTGAAGGCTAGTCAGGCCGCTCGTTCGTCTTCGGCCAGTCGTCCTTCTTCTGCCTCTGGTGCTTTCTCCCTGGAAAACATGAACATCCTAAAGCAGGCAGTACTTGAATATACTTCCTTCATGGACATGGATATCTCACATGCTAGTGCTGCCAACCATCGGGACAAATTTGAGCATTTAAGCCACCAAATAGCTCAAGCACTTGAGCTTCCTTCGCTCAAACTCCCCACAGATCTCAAGTTATCGTTGAAAGTCATTCATCAAGAGATAAGTGCATTGCTGGCCAAGAATGTGGAGCTCAAAGTCAAGAAGACTCAATATGTCGAAGCCATAACCGAAAAGGAATCCCTTCACCAGGAAATCGATCAAGCCAAAAATAATTTGAACGAGATTTCTTCTGAGGTCATGGTTGAAGACTCCTTGATGATGAGTTTGGCTGCTCAGATGAAAGAAATCCAAGAAAAGATGGACGACTGTAAGGCCAGGCTGGCAGCCAAGAAGCGCAATGCTTCACAGAAAGTTGAACGGGCTAAATCTTTACTTGAGCGTTATTCAAGTTTAGAAGTGGACGATGGGTTTATGGATGAACTATCCGCCGCTTCTGTTCAACAGCAGCGATGAGTGGAAAAAACTTAGAGAGCAAATGCGCTCTATTTGGGGAAGGATGTAGTTAGGATTTTAAAGTTTTAAGGACAACTTTTGTTTTATCCAGTTTCCCTTTTGTAATGGCAGCCACTTATGGCAACCAAATTATCTGATGAAATGGAAGGCTCTATTCGTTTATAGAATTGCATCCCTTAATGTTTAAACCTCTAATCGTTCAAAATCCCAAACTGACGGAACGTACTTCTTTAAATATTTGCCATTAATAGACCTCATGTGCCTCATACCATCCAAATTTTCTAAATGATATGCCCCATTTGGCAAAGACTCTTTAACTCTGTATGGTCCTTCCCAATTTGGTGACCATTTCCGAACTTTGGATTATTACTATCCAATGGGAGTATTGTTTTCCATACCAAATCTTTCGTGCTAAAACATTTGGCTATAACCCTTTTATTATAATATGAAGTCACTTGTCTTTTCCGAATTTGCAATCTATCCAAAACGCTCAACTTTAGTTCGTCAATTCTAATAAATTTCGAACAAGTAGTTCAAGATGCTCATTTTCATCTATATTATTTTGCAAACGTGCTACGATCGATTGCACATTAATTTCCATAAGCGACATTGCTTCTTGCCCATATGTCAACTGGAAAGGAGTTACTTTAGTACTAGATCGTGGCGAAGTTCTATAAGCCCATAACGCCCTATTCAAGCATTCATGCCAATTTCTAGCATTTTCGCCTATCATTTTCCTTATGATACTCTTTAAAACCTTATTTGACGATTACGCTTGGCGTTGGATTGGGCGTAATAAGGCGTAGAGTTTGCCAACTTGATTCCAAACTCGCTCGAAATTCTTTCACTTGATTCCCGTTCAAAAAGTTCCATGGTCCATCACTACGGTTTGAGGTATCCCAAATCTATATACGATATGATCACGAATGAACTCTATGACATTTCCTTGGGAAATTTCTTTTAAGGTATCGCTTCTACCCATTTAGTGAAAAAATCGGTAGCGACTATTATAAAGGTGTGTTGCTTGGACGATGGTGGGTAAATCTTTCCTATCGTGTCTATCGCCCAACACTTGAAAGGCCATGGTTTAATAATAGGTACCATTTCCGGCTGGCACTCTTTGGATTGGGCCATGTTTTTGACACTCCAAGCAACTTTTGGCATACTGAACGCACATCTTGCCCATTTTAGGCCAATAATACCCATTCCTGATGATCAACCACCTCATCTTTTGGCCATCTTGATGTGCTCCGCACACTCCTTCATGTGCTTCGGCCATAACCACTTTAGCTTATTGCAAATTTATGCACTTCAAAAGTATACCATCTGAGTGTTTCTTATATAATTCTCCTTCAACCAGCAAATAGTTCAGTGAACGTAATTTTAACTTCCTGTCGTTCTTCTTATTGGGTTCTTCCAGGAATTTTTGTATTTCTTCTCTCCAATCCAATGCGTCTCCATTTTGTATACAATGCACATTAAACCCCTTCGCCCTTCGTTGAAATACGGTGCAATATCGTTCCGCATACGCACGCAGAATCGTTATTTAACATTTTTGAATAACTCGATGCCATTTGGGCCAACTCATTTGCCAAATCGTTATACATTCTATTAACGTATTGAAGCTCTACTTGGTCGAACTCGTCCGGGAGCTCTTGAGCGATGCCAAATTGACTTATGATGAGTCACTTTGGCATTTAAAATCGCCATTCAATTGATAAATTATTAGTTGAGAATCACCTCGGATAAGCACGTTTTAGGTCCCCAAATCCAATAATAATTCTAAACCGACAATCAACGCTCAGATTCGGCTTGATTATTAGTACACATTTCGGTGTATAAAGCAAACTTGTAACAAACCCCTAGTGGGTTTATTAGCACTACCCTACTCCCCGCACCTCTAGCGGTTTTTGAACCGTCAAAGTATAAAATCCAGGGTTTTAGCTCGAGCAAATTGACTTCTAATTCAATTTCCTTAGAGTACGCCCAAGCATGGATGATCGGCCAAAAGTTAGCCAACGCTTGATTTTTACCGCCTTTTGTGGTATGAATCTGTATTTCAAATTCTGATAGTGCTAAAGTCCAAAGACCAATCCTTTGATGCAAAACAGGACGAGAGAACATGTACTTAACCAAATTTACTTTAGAAATTAAGTAAATAGTTACAGGCCGTAAGTAAGCCCTTAATTTAGTACATGTAAAATACAAAGCAAGACATAATTTTTCAATAGCAGAATAATTACATTCACACACAGTAAGTCGTCTACTGAGATAATATATCGCCCTTTCTTCTCCAAACTGGTCGTCCTGGGCGACTAGTCCAGCTATTGACTCCTGCTCGGCCGATATATAAACTTTCATTGGCCGACCTTGGATAGGTGAAACTAATACTGGTGGATTTGACAAATATGTCTTCAGGCTATGGAAAGCCTCTTGATGCTCCTCCTTCCGCATTTAAGTCGCCCTAATTTTTCAACTTTAGAAGAGGCGAAAGCTTTCGTTCGCCTGCACAATTCTGAGATGAAACGTCGAAGAAGTTCACTTGCCCAAGGAATCTTTGTAATTCCTTTTTGTTCTTAGGTGGTTTAGCCTCTAAAATGGCTTTTGCTTTATTTTTATCAAGTTCAATTCCTCTTTCATGCACTAGGAATCCTAGAAAATTTCTGCATTAACACCAAATGCACACTTCAACGGATTCAATTTTAATTTATCTTGTCTCATCCGTTCGAATGAACGTTTCAATTGTTGGAGATGGTTTTCTTCTTTCAATGATTTAACCACTATATCATCAACATAAATTTCAACGAATTCTCCTATCATGTCATGGAAAATTAGATTCATTGCCCTTTGATAAGTGGCTCCTGCATTTTTTAAACCAAAAGGCATGACCACCCATTCAAAACATCCTAAAGCACCTGGGCATCTGAATGCAATTTTATGTATATCTTCTTCACTATATAAATTTGGTTGTATCCACGAATATCCATCCATAAAAGAGTACATCACATGTCCAAAGTAGATTGAATCTACTAAGGAATCTACCGTTGGCATTGGATATTCATCTTTGGGCGTTGCTAAGTTCAAATTTTTGAAATCTATGCAAACCCTAATACTACCATTTTTCTTTGATACAAGCACAATATTAGACAACCATTCAACGTATCTGGCCGTCCTTATAAAACCTGCCTTTAACAATCGTTCTATTTCTTTCTTTACTTCGGGCAATACATTAGGAGCAAAACGTCTGGGGGGTTGCTTATGTGGTTTAAAGTGTGGCTTAGTTGGTAGCCTATGTTCTACCAAATTTTATCTAAACCAGGCATGTGTTCATATTCCCAAGCAAAACAATCTCTATACTCTTTTAACAAAGCAATTAACTGGTCACTTACCTCTTTGCTAAGCATCTGACTGACAAACGTTGGGCGATCTTCTTGTTCATCTCCAATATTTACTTTCACCAAAGGGTCTTGTGCTTGGGCACGCCCTGTCTTCATGACTCCTATCACATCGTCGTCCAAGCTCCTTGTAGTGATGTCTTCTGCATCCAAACTATCCACCTTATTCACTTCTCGGCCAATATTCTGTTCTAACTCGAACACTGCTAATTTATCCCTTAAAATCTTTAAAGCCGTTTTCTTTCTTATTTCTCCTTCGCACCTTTTCTCGAAAGCCACTGACTTGGCTTCGACATCCCGAAAGGCCGACACCTTCTTCAACATTTATTGAATATCTTTTTGCCAATCATTGGCTCTTCAAGCGGCCACTATGTTTGGCCTCATTTGATCGAACATTTCGAAGAAATGCATCATCGATAATGGCTCCTCGCTCTGTAGCGATGATCCGAGTTTCTTCACCATCTTGGACTACTCTCTCACAGCCCATAATTTCCTTCATACATGAACTTCTCGATCGAGTTCGCTTCAGTAATAAAAGGTCTATGATCCGCTTGCACCACTTCGGCCTCACCTTTATCATTCCAAAAACTAGACACACCGATGGAGTGACGAAGGTATACAACGATTTCCATGAATCCAATCTTTCCCTAACAACACATTGTAGCTAGTCGGCCCGTCTATTACAAAGAATACTGTGGTTTTGGTGAGAGTTCCTACCGTCACGTCCAAAGGCATTACTCCTTTGGCCGAAGTCACCCCGCCATTGAAGCTCGTAAGAATAACTTCAGTAGGGATCAAGTCGCTCTCTGTCTTTGCAAATTTCTTTATCATTCTAGATGGAATGGTATTAATAGCGGCCCCATTATCGATGAGAACTTTGGCTACAGGGATGCCATTGACTAGAGCCTTTACATATAATGGCCTCAAATGTTTGGTTAGATTGGCCGTTGGCTTCTTAAAGATGACCTTTTCAGTCGCCTCTATCTCCACTTCTTGTCTCCCATCATCCTTTGGATCGAAATGCTGTGTCAGGTTTACGTGCAACATTTCGCACTGATCTTCTGTGCCGGGCTCTTGAGCTTCTATGTCGCTCACTTCCTCCCAACCTGTAGGGGGTGGCAATATCGTTGGAGGTGATCCATACTTTTCAGAGCGTGGTACTCTCATTTTCCTCTTGGGCGTCCCGTATAACACGTAATAATCAAAAGATCGTCCAGATGGTTCGCCCAACAAATCTACTTCTCGGACACCTTCTTGATACAGCTGTTTTAGCAAATTGTTATATGAAACTCCTCTTTTTCTTCTTTCTGATTCTAAGTCAATCTCTTCTTCCACATCTGTTAAGCCATCGTCTTCTTCTTCTTCTCCATAGATATCTCCAGAGGTTTGCCCGATTTCTCCCTCACATTCCAATGTGCATGCTTCCTCCCTCTCATCGTCTTGTGGCCCCTCATCCCTTTTGCTTTTAAATTCATTGGCAAGCAGATAATTATTAGCCAATATTGGGGATAAAGAACCAAACTGAATGGTGATGGATTGTCCGGGATCATCTTCATCTTCGTCTTTTCTTTGTGTCTTTCAAACTTCGACCTACCGTAAGAATCTTACGGCAATTCTTCGTTGAATCGTTCACATTATGTTCCTTCTCATCTTCGAGATTTCCTTTAGCAAATGATGTTGGAGAAATTGGGCAATTTGGGACGATCACTTCTTGTTGTTCTTTGCCTCATCATTCGTCCATAATTTCTCCGATGACGTCTACATTTGTGTCCTAGTCATTTGATCAAAGGGTATCACCCTTCCCGACTGTATTGGAATGAGTGCCATACATTCGATCGATGGAGCCGTGCTTCGAACGTTCTATTGTTGAGCATCGGCCGCTGCCGTTGTATACCGACCGCCATCATACATTGGCGACGACTGTCTTTCAAAAGGAGGCCGTGATACCTTTTCGTCCTTGAATAGGTTGGAAATTTTGGGTCGCGTTTGGATGATTGTGGCGCCCCATACTTCCATTTTCTCCTCATCTTCATCTATTTCTCTCGCTACATCTAGCACACAATACTTTTTGTTCCTTTCAACTTCTTTACCTTTGAGACGTTCGAACACGCTAGGATCTTTGTTCAAGATCTTCGTCTCCATTATCGATTACCAATTTGAATTTAGGTAAACCACTTTTGAAACCTGCTATGACAACATATTGACTCCTAGTGGCCGCGGAAAAGGATTATCATCCACTGCCATCTTCTTTTTAGCTTCAAAAGTAATTCGCCCTGATTCGATGGCATCCTGTAATACATGACGAAAAACCAAACAATTATTAGTTGTATGAGACCATGCATTATGCCACTTACAATATTTTTTATCCTTAACTTGCTCAGGATTTGGCAATTTGTGCTTATCGCTCAGTTTTATTTGCTTGTCTTTATACAATCTATCAAATATAGTATCTGCTTTGGTTATATCGAACGAAAACGTTCTAGCTTTCTTGCTTGTATCTCTTAGAGGCTCGTTTTTCGCCGTCATCCCTGAATTAATTATTAACGGACATTCATAAGCATCTCCTTTAATCAATTCGCCAAACATATTTCCGTTTGATCATAATACTCATCTACCAACGTGAACGTCGAAGTTTGGGTCTCTATAGTAAGTCCCTTTGCTGGAATTTTTCATTTGTTCTTCTTCCCTTATCAAACGCTCATACCTAATCACATTGGCCGTTAATTGGAAGAGATCAGGAAACTCCCTATCCTGAAATTTCTTTTTCAAGTCAAAACTTAAACAACTTTGAGCGATCTTAACAAACTCTTTTTCAGGTAAGGGCACGAAGCATTTACTTCTAGCGATCTTAAACCTTTGAAGGAAAACTTCCGCCCATTCGGTTGGCATTTGACGTAAATTCGCCAAATCGGCCAAGGTGACCTCGATTGATTTTATAGAATTGGGCGTGGAACAATCTGTTCTAATTGTTGCCATGTCTCGAACAGAGTTTCTTTGGTAAATTAATGAACCATGAAAAAGCTACCCTCAAGTAGCGAACTAGGAAACAACCTTATTTTATGATAATCACTTACTTCACCGCATTGCGGTGTAAATCGCCCTATATGTTCCAATGTTGAGACCTCTCTAAAACTCGTGAATAGTGAAAATTTCGGCACTTTATATCCCTAGGCCACGGATAGGCTTGGTCTATCCAATCGGGATATAGCTTCCTATAGGTCGGCCTAATGAAAGGACGCATTCCAAAAGCCATCTGATCTTGCATTATCTCGGTGATTTGGTTTCTTAAGGCCATGTTTGGATCATACAGGACTCCTATAGGTTGATTCACAGGTGGAATTATCTGAGGTCTATTGTTTAAACCTGGGTTTGTGGCCAGATTACCATTATTCAAGGTATTATTGCCATTTACTTGGACATTTGACCCTTCGTTAACACGTGTTGCGTTTTGTCCTATATTTGGCATATTTTCTCTTGCATTCGGGCTACCCCCCAAGTTGGACGATCCCACATTATGACCACTCAAATTGGCCATGTTGCCTCCACCCACATTTGACGTCGATGGTATAAAAGGCATTTCTATTCCTTGGCTAGGATTTATAGGGTTCGTTGTCGGTGAATTGTGCCCCACAACCGTCCTAGCTTGGTAATGATTCCCTATATTTGGCAAATTTGGTTGACATGTCTGGCCTACTAACTTAGTTATAAGTTCATTTAAAGTACTTAATTGTTTGGCCATGTTGTCGTAATGCACATTTCAGTTTGAACAAATTTTTCCATATCATGAACATTTTGCAAGCTTACCGTCCCACGACATCTTGCGTGAGTTCGCCAAGTAATGCGCCAAGATGGTTCGTGGACTCAATTCCGTCATTGGTTCATAACGGCTTTGATTTTGTCCCTCCGTTGCTGGTGTATTTTCTTTGTTCTTCATATCGCTTGATCACGGATTGAATTTGACCGGCTTCTTTGGTTCCTTATCCGAGTTCTTGTGAGGCATATTGTTCCACCCTCTTGTATCTTCTAACACCAAAAGTGTCCCATGGGCGTGCCAAATTGTTTTCGCTGCAGAATGTGTATCTTCGCTAACAATTAAGGGATTCGAGACGATGTGTAAGGGACGCCAAACCTTTTGAGACAAAGTCCCAACAAGGGGTGTTTGATTTATGAAGACTACAATAATGACAAAGGATGAAAAAGCAAAAACGAAATGCCTCCAAGGGGCACAAGCACACTAGAATTCATTGTAAAGAAATATTTAAGACTAAATGGAATGAAATTACATTCTCTCTGTTTTTGAGAGTTCTTCTTTTTTTTTTCTTTTCAATCAATCTCCTTTCTTTTATACCTTGCCAAACGGTTTTATCACACGTTTTCTTTCGCCTTGCATAAAAACTTCTCATCGCCAGATTTCTTCCTTATCGCCCAAAGAACCACCTCGTCACCCAATAAGCGCCCATTTCTTCCATAATGATTTCAACTGTTTGTAACTCCCCATGATGATTTAACTTCTTGTAACTCCTTCATGAAGCAATCACCTCGTCGCCCAATAACTCGCCCATTTCTCCCATGATGATCCCAAGCTGTTTGTAACTTCCCCATGATGATCCAACTTCTTGTAACTCCTTTATGATAATTCAAGTTTGTAACTCCCGACAACGTGGGAACAATGATAAGAAAATGAGAAAAACTACTTATGAGCAGTTACTTTTATGCCGCGATTGACCATTCTAATCGTCCAACGCATACAGCGTTTTTGATCTGGGCGATGTCCATTTTGGGCCCTTCCGGCTTGGACAATTTCTATTGGGCCTATATACCGAATTTATTTGGGCATCCGTTGGGCCTGGCCGACATATTTTCTAAACCTATATACTTTGGCATTTATTATGGGCCTATATGTACAATTTTCTTAAGTCTCTTTTTAGGCCCTTGTTATTTCATATGTCAACAAGTTCAATATTAAATCTCTGAAACCCTATCCAAATCATCGAATGAGATTTGAGAGTTTATTTAAATATGAGACTTGAGATCCTTTAGGATTTTTGCACAATTAATCATAATATTGTCGACCATTATCAGTGCACCAATTGGTCACATGTGGTCCACATCTTAATAATAAATATATTCATTAGTAAAACATGCTAATCAAACAAATTAGATTTATTAGTTAATAATGTGTGAATATCGTATCCATCTTTAGTTAACATTAATTTATAAATAATTTGTTTTTTCGATAATTTATAAATTATATTTGTGATTACTATGCACCTAATTTCACCATATCTGAATTCAACTAATTTACTAATTATTTTAATGAAATAAATAAGTAAATAATTATTTATTTTTTTATTCAAATTCCATCCACTTGAAAATTTCATTGTTTTTCTCACCTTTTACAAATTAAATTTCCATTTCCTTTCTCTCCCTTTATAAACATTAGGTTTAGTCAACGGCTATCCACGTTATTTTTAGATTTTTCTAAAGTCATGTAAAAAATTATTTTTACTTGTTATTAGATTATTGAAATTACAAAATATTGAACATCTTGATAATAAACTGTTGATATTTCTTTTAATTTAAATAATATATTAAATAAACAGTCAATGACAAAAAGTTGTACAATCTCTTTTCATGATACTCATTTTAAATCAAAATAGCCTCTTTATAAACATTCGTTTAACTTTATTAAAATATATACTTTTAACAATAAATATAACAAATAACCCTAAAAAGCTGAACAATACCAAATCAATCAATTCATCCCTAAATCTTATTACAATACTTTCAGTCAATTTTCACAAATTCAATATCCAATCAGCCAAAATCGGCCCTGCAAGCAAGCCAGGTCTGTTTATTTTCTTCCCCACTGGTGACTAAGCACTGTAGAGTGTCCAAGACCGACCAACTAACTGCGAGTGAAACATTACTTGGAGCACATGCCAAAACCTAGTGTTCATAAGAGTATTATGTTTAAATGATGTATCAATAATTTGCTTGTGCTGCACACATTTGATTTATGCTTTGCATAATTGAAGTTCATTATTCCTGGTTCTGAAACTTTGGAAAGGATAGTGTGTTGTTGCGGAAAAGGGTTGATGGTAATTAAGACGCCGGAGACTGTAGTTTAAATCATTGTAACAAATTTTCGAGTTTTGATGAGAGGAAAAAGTAAATAAAGAGTTTGGGATTACTATTAGGAATAAAGAGAGAATTTGTGGGAGGTGTGGTGGATAGGGCAGTAGGTTATAGGGAGAAATGGTGGGGTGTTTTGTTTGTGGAGCAGAGTACTCTATGAATTGTAAGGAGAGGAAGTGTCCGGGATGCATTAGGAAACCGATTAATGAGGCAATGAGGAGGAGCTTGGGAAAGTGTTCGAGGCTGTTAATGAAATTGTGTAGCAATTTGGAGGTTAAGCAGATAATGAAAGTACATAGAGAGTGCATGTTGAATCAAGTGAGGCTGGAACAGGTGGTCGTAAATGGGAGACAATTGAGGGAGGAGAGTTGGTGGAATTGTTGGGTGTGTTGTTCCTCCAATGGATTTGAGGCCCGTGGGGAAGGTGAAATGTGTTATTAAATCATGATTTTTTAGCATTTGTCTTTCGATATTTGTGTATGATGGTTTCTCAAGATGTTGATTGTTTGGATTGTTGCAGAGAAAAGCCGAATAGGATTATAAGTTCAAAATTAGATGTTGGAGGCAACTCAAAATCCTTCTCCTAGCTTTTTCTAAATCCCAAATATAAATCCAATTGAAAACCATTCTCTTTCAATTTCCTCTACGTTTGGGTTGGGAAGAAGATCTGAACCATTTCAATGGTTGTTTATTGCGCGTTTAAACATTTGATAATCTGAACCTTGTTCACCGACTCTGAGACAATAAAGACAGGTTTGTGAATCAATTTCTTGGATTCTTGATTGGTGTTAAATATAATTTCCTAAGTGTTTGTGCTTCATCATTTCTGTCATAAATCTTGAGCTTAATTATATTTTTTGCAGTTTAATTGGTATGCTAATCGAATACCTTTTCGAAATGTTTCCAAATGGGAAAGTTGTTAATGATCAAGCCATTGGAGATCTAGATGCGAGGGAAGAAAATTTGAACACCATTTTGGACCATCAAGATCTTGTGGTTTTATGTTTGTTCTTTTTTACCTCGCTTTGAGTTTGAAGCTCGTAACGTGCCTCATGAATTGATAGCACAGGTGGTAAGCGGTAGCACCATTTAGCACTAATTTTTTTTATGAATGTTACATAAGTAATAAAGTAGAATTACTCTAAATGTCACTTTATCCTTTGATTTAAAAAGAGAAAAATACTTTTTTTTAGGATTACGACTTATCTAATGATTGTTATATTCAGTGCCCTATCCAGTAACTTTTGAGATGGAAGGTTGAGAACTTCTTTTAGTTTTTTATGAAGATTTAATTGTAGCATTTAGCTTTCAGTTTTTAGTTTTGTCAAATGTCTTGTTTGTGAAAATTTTCATAATGACTAATGACACATCTTCTATTTGTTTAAGTAAATTAGTATTGTAGGAGAGTGGAAAAGACCATTCTCTTTGGCCATTATAGCAATATTTTTCTACATGAATCAGTAAGATTCCATCTGCTACCTTAGTCTCAATTCACAATTAACAATTATTTTGATAGAGCATTATATGCTACTCAAAAGTTGGAATAGGCATTGAAGTTAAGGTCAAGTTTGCTGTGATTTGTTACGTTCAGCATGTAACGCCCCAAATTTTCTCAACTCAGAGGGTCGTTAAAATATTCTTTAAAATATATTTGACGACTTCGAATAATATTTTCCGTGCCCTTGAATGATTTTTAAAATATAACTTTTGTGGAAGATAACAAGCGCGCAAGGGGAAAAAGATTTTTCTTTGAGTTTCTATGGTTTTGCATATACCGTGATAGGTACCGCCACAATTTATTTGACCATTCAAACGAATTCCAAAATTTCAAAATTTGAACTGTAGATATTTGGGACTACCGACTACAAGATGTTAAAATTTCAAACCTTAGCTACATTGTTTGTTAGGTAAAAATGATAGCCAAAGTTGCTTGAAAACTATCCAGGGTAACTTAAGCCAGCCAGCTAAAAAGTTTATAATAAATTCATACAATGAAATTTTTGAGTGATTCTAATCGTTGTTATTAGACGACATATACAGAATTCCATAGCCACTGATTTTATTCAAAAACTCCAACTGTAGCATAAGTTATGATTTTTCAAAGTAGGGATAGTAAGCTAAAAATTTCATAAAAATGAAATTAGGCACTTCTAACTTGAAACTTTTAATGGCAAAACCAACATCTCGTTTTTCATAAATATTACATAATTAAATAATGAATCAAAGACTTAAAATATCGTATTTATATCATAATTGACTCGACCATCTCAACGTCAAAACTTAAACTAAAAAGAAAATTCCACGACAAGCTCGCTAGTCTACGCCATCACATCAACGTCAACCAATACAATCTGAAAATTTGTTCATTTTTGTGGGTGAGTATTTTACAAGAAACACTTAGTATCAATACATACAACATGTGAGAAAATCATATGGAAACATAAATGCGATATGCCATCGTTTTAAAACGTACATAGGAACACATACCGGCACCATTATCTTAAATGTGATTTTTTTCAATCACCGTTATGTATATGTGATTACCTTCGATCACCGTAAAAATGTTCCTTCATAAATCATGTTAACAATAAAAACTTTCGTACATCATCAAGGAAATAGTTCAAAGTAGTAAGTAAAACTACTTTAAAAATTGGTTTTCGATTGAAGTTGTGATGAACAAAAATTCATTTCTGCAAGTTCCAAAATCAAAACCCGTACACTATATATATAGATGTACATATAAGGAACATTTGTGAATTAAAAAAGCAAGGTTAACAACTTTCACTATTGGCCGAAAATGAAGGGAAAAGTGAAGTAATAATGCTGAAAATTTGAGACTGAAATTGTAGAAAATTGGAACACCTGTTGGCCGAAAATTGAAGAAAGAATATATGAGATTTTGCTAAGTTATTTGGTGCTAAGTTTTGGGAGATGAAGGGAATGTTTCTTGAAAAATAATAAGAAAAAAATATTGAATGGCTAGAACTTAAGGGCCAAATTTTGAAGAGAAGAAAGGAAGATTTTTGCTTAAGTTATGGGTTGATTTCTAAGTTGCTGGATGAACGAATTTGGGGTGAAGAAACTAGTTTTTTGAGGGCTGAAAGCTGAGGGAAAATGGGGGGAAGAAAGTATGAAATTTTGGAGGATCATGGGGCGGTTTTCTTAAGTGCTGGAAGGCAATTTATTGGAACAAAAACAGGATGATGGGGCTGAAATCTTTAGCAAAAAGGCAGAAGTGCTAGACGATTTTGTGCTTTAAAAATGGAGAGAGAGACTATGCTGGCCGAAATTTGGGAGCTTCTTAGGGTCAAAATATTGGTTAACAAGTGAGGGTAATTGGTGGAGAAAATGGGCTGGAAATGGACTGCTAGGCAGGATGGTTTTTGTTAGATCATGGGGGTGGTTTCTAGTAGTGCATGGGGGCTGTTTGGTTGATGCAAACTGGTAGAGGTTAAGGGGTTGTTTGGCTAAGTTTTTCGGTGGTCTATAAGATGTTGTTTGGGTGGCGTTTTTGGTTGAATTTTGGAGTCGAAAAATAAATCAGGTTTTGGCTAAGAAATCAAAAATAAATGGCCGAGATTTTTAATTAGACCAGGAGAAAAATTTAAAACTTTATGCTAGCTATAAATTATTTCTCGTTTAACTTGAAATTCAAAACCTATCAAATCAAAATAGAACAAGATTCGTTTTCAAATTAATTTCATAATCGTCGAACTTAAAAAAATTGAATCGAACACGCGCAAAAATTTAACGTGACCAAATATTTAAAGTGAACCATGAGGTTCAAAACGACGCCGAAAATAAGAAGAAAAATTATTTACTTGAAATTAAAAGATGAAAATTTTCGATTGTTACAACCCTCCCTACTTAAAATAATTTTGTCCTCAAAATTTAACTGACATGGTTTACAAAGTCTGAGTACTTAGCTAAAATATCTTCTTCTGTTTCCCAAGTGACTCAATCTTCCTCATGTCTACCCCACTGAACTTTAACCAATGGGACCTTCCAATTTCTCAGAAAATGGACCTTTCTTTCTACGATCACAACATGCGCTTTCTCGTAAGTAATATCATTCCTTAAATCCATTGACTCATATGTAGGATCATGCACGTACTTCCTTAACATCGAAACATGGAAAACGTCGTACACCGCCAAGAGCTCGGGTGGCAAAGTCAAATGATATGCTAGATTTCCAATCTTTTAAAAATTCTCAAACAGGCCGATGAAACGCAGTCTTAGTTTCCATTTTTACCAAAACGCAGTATCCCTTTCATAAGAACCACTTTTAGAAAAACTTCTTTGTTGACTCAGAATTCTAATTCATTTCTTCTTTAATGAGCATAACTCTTCTGACAGTCTTGCGCTATCTTAATTCTGGACTCGATCTAGTCTATTGCCTCCATTGTTTTCTCAACCAACTTTGGTCCTAAACTTCTTCTTTCGCCGACTTCATCCCAACAAATTGGCGAACAAAATAGACAACCATACAATAGTTTGAAAGCTATTATTATAAGTGAATTCCACCAATGGTAGGTGGCCTTCCCATTTACCACTCAAGTCCAAGATGGATGCTCTCAACATATCCTCAAGGATTTGAATAGTGCGTTATGATTGTCCGTCGATCTGAGGGTGATAAGTTGTGCTAAATTTCAATTTAGTACCAAAGCTCCTTGAGTATTTTTCTAAAAATTTGAGGTAAACCTCAGATCTCTATCTAATACGATGGATGCTAGTATCCCCTGAAGTATAACAATTTCTTTGAAATACAAATGTGCTAATTTTTCCAAACTAAAATTCATTCGAATGGGAAAAAATGCACAGATTTTGTCAAACGGTCTACAACAACCCATATGGCATCATGACCTCTCACCGATGTAGGAAAACCCACAACAAAATCCATTGCAATTTTTTTCCCATTTCTACTCAGGCATATCCATTAGATTTAATGGCCATGACGACCTATGATGCTCTGCTTTCACTTGTTGACACATTAAATATTTTAACATGAAACGAGCTACTACTCCTTCCATGTTTCTCCACCAAAATGTATTACGTAAATATTTATACATTTTAGTTCCCCCTAGATGTGCGGCGCAAGGAGCGGAATGAGTTTCAGTTAAAATCTCATTTCTCAAACTTTCATCTTTAGGCACACGTATTCAACCTTTGAATATCATAGCTTTGTCCTCAGCTATTTTAAACTCTTTCCTCTTTTCAGCTCCTACTTCAATCCCGATCTTTTCCAAGAAAATATCATCTTTTTGAGTTGTCACAATTCTATCTCTAAGTGCCAACTATACTATTAGACTTTCTATCACTGTTGATGTCCACACGGGCGGTGCTAATACTTCAATTTTCATACTCTCAAAGTCTTTGATCAGATTATCTGATCAGATTATCTTATGTCGATTGCAGTGCAGAAAATTGACCCTTATTCTTTCTGCTTAGAGCATCCACGACTACATTTGCCTTACCTGGATGGTAAATGATAGAGCAGTCGTAGTCCTTTACTAATTCCAACTACCTTCGTTGCCTCATATTCAATTCCTTTTGGGTGAAAAAGTACTTGAGACTCTTATAGTCAGTGTAAATTTCACACTTGCTTCCATAAAGGTAATGGCGCCAAATTTTCAATGCTTGAACCACCGCCGCAAGTTCAAGATCACGTGTTGGGTAATTTTTCTCATACTGCTTCAAATGTCTTGAAGCATAAGCTATCACCTTTCCATTTTGCATCAACAACATCCCAAACCGAGTTTTGATGCATAACTGTAAATTACGTAACCATCTGAACCTTCGGGTTAAGTTAGTACTGGTGCATATACTAACTTCTTCTTTAACTCTTGAAAACTCTGTTCACACTTCTCGGGCCAAACATTCTTAACCCCCTTTCGAGTGATTTGCGTTATAGGGCCAGCTATTTTGGAAAATCCTTCTATGAAATGTCGATAATAGCCGGTTAAACCCATAAAACTTCTTATTTTCCCAATATTTGATGGTGCTGACCAATTTGACATAGCTTCAAATTTTGATGGATCTATTTCAATTCTCTTAGCCGTCACAACATGTCCAAGAAATTCTATTCGGTCCAACCAAAATTCACATTTTGTAAATTTGGCATACAACTTTTCTCTCTGCAAGGTCTCCAATACTATTCTCATGTGCTCTTGATGTTGCTCGAGATTCTTGGAATAAATCTAGATATCATCGATGAATACAATGACGAACCAATCTCAATATTGATGAAAAACTCGGTTAATTAAATCCATAAATACCGCTGGAGCATTTGTCAGTCCAACTGGCATTACTGTAAATTCATAATGCCCATAGCGAGTTCATAATGTTAACTTTGGTATATCCGATTACCCTATTTTTAGTTGATGATAGCCCGACCTCATGTCGATCTTTGAAAACACAGAAGCACCTTTCAATTGATCAAACAAATTCTCAATTATTGGAAGTGAATACTTGTTCTTGATTGTCAATTTATTCAACTTACGGTAGTCGATGCACATTCTCATCGATCCATATTTCTTCTTCACGAAGAGTACTAAACACAGAAGCACCCTTCAATTGATCAAACAAATTCTCAATTCTTGGAAGTGAATACTTGTTCTTGATTGTCAATTTTCAACTTACGGTAGTCGATGCACATTCTCATCGATCCATATTTCTTCTTCACGAAGAGTACTAGAGCTCTCAACGGGGAAACACTTGGTCGAATAAATCTTTTATTCAAAAGTTCTTCCAATTGCATTTTTTGCTCTTGCAATTCTTTTGGTGCCATCCAATACGAAGCGTTTGATATGGGTGCAGCACTAGGTATAAGATCTATTGTGAATTCCACTTGTCTAGTACGTGGTAAGCCCACTAGTTCATCTCGAAACACATTGATGTACTCCCGAACCATTTGCACGTTATCCAAAGATACTTGCTCAGATGGGATGCTAGTGAGATTGACAAGAAAACCTTGGCAATTTCTCTTCTTTAACAACTTCTCCGCCTGTAAAGCTGAGATGAGGGGGGGAAGTACTTTAATTTTTGACCTATAAAATTTGAACTCCTTCTCTCTCAGTCTTTGAAAGATTACTCCTTTCCCAAAACATATAATGGTAGCACGATTACTACTCAACCAATCAATCTTCGGGATAATGTTAATATCTCTCATACTTATAACATGCAGGTCTGCTCACAAAACTAACCCATCAAAATCTATCTTAACTACCATAGCTAATTTATCTGTCTCTATAGTTCCTCCTGATGGCATACTAACCTCTAGTACACTATCACTTTTCTGACATAAAATATTAACTTTAGCTAGGCATACTTCAGATATAAATGAATACGTCGTGCCATAATTAATAAGAACATAAATAGGTATGCTAGAGATAGATAACACAACTGTAATAACGTCCGGATTCTGGGTGGCCTCTTCATGAGTCATGGCAAATACTCTAGCTTTTCATTTGTTCTCTTGATCATTAACCTTTACTCTTCTGCTCGACATTACGACACGTAGTAGCATGGCTCTCCACACCTATAGTAGACGTTCTTGCCAAAGTGGCAATTACCACTATGAATCTTCTTACACTTAGGACACTGAGGAAATGAATTATTTGATTGACCCCTCTTGGGACTTTAATTCTGTCTCTTGAATTGGCCTGAATTTTAGTTTCTATTCTAATCCTGCCAATTTCTCTTTGCCAAGTCATTCTGTTGTCCTTGAACTTTGACCTTTAAACCCGAGAAAGACACAGTCTAATCTATCATGACCACTGCTCTAAAAGTAGGAAGCGCATATAAACTAATAATCTGTCTGACTTCTGGGCGCAGCCCTATTTCATAATGTCTTGCCTTCATTAATTCAGTGCCGACCAAATATGGAGTATAGCGCGACAGTTTTTCAAATTTTCATTCATACTCGGTAATTTCCATCTCTCCTTGAACCAAATACAAAAACTCTGATTCTTTATAATCTTGCAGAGCCTACGAAAAATATTTTTCCATTAGCTAGACCTTGAACAAGGCCTACGAGAGATTATTTTGTTCTTTCTCAGTACGAGTGCAGGATGCCGACTCCTACCACTGACCTACTCTGCCAATTAGCACGAACTCTGCATGAAGGACTTCATGATTTTTGGGACAAGCGATGTGGAAAGTTTTCTCGATCGTCTGCAACCATTCATCAGCTACAAGAGGATTTTTCCCATAGTCGAAAGTAGGAGGCTGGTATCGACAAAATTGCTCAATCACTAGCATAGTAAGGGCCGCGTGATGTGCTGGTGGGACCTAATGCACTTGGAATATTTGCGGTGCATGTGGCAACATTGGCGGCTGCGGCACTTAGGTGCCATCTGAGCTGCCAACGCTCTTCTCATTTGGTCAACTACTAGTTATAGGTCTCTAATAGCTATTGCTTGCATAGTTGGTGCCATTTTCTTTAAAATAAGTAACATGAAAAGAGTTTGTAATTCATTGAAATAAACACCATACACAAAGCCATGAATATCTGAAAAACTATCAATAAAGAAGAATTTAAATAACATATTTTATATATTTAAATCATCCTTCAAGAGGTACAACTAGTAAAAACATCTAGCGCTAAATAATGGTAAAGTAAATGTACATGGAAAACTAAAATACTGGAAAGAAAACATCTAATTACTATAATATCTCTAAGCATCGTCGTCGCTAATCCATCCTCTGTGTACTCTAGGCATCTTCAGCTGTGTCGCGTTGTCATCCGAGGTAACACAAGACTCAGCCTCAGACTCTATCTCGAAATCCTCATCCGGGTCATCATCGACCTCGATAACTAGATCAGCCTCAAACACTAACACTGGCTCTAGCTCTTGCTCAATTACTAGAGCTGGCTCAGGAATAAGCTCAACTACCGTAGCTAGCTCAGGGATAGGATGGAGACTTGCACCATATAAACAGTACTCCTCCCTGTGTATAATGAGTGCTTCACAATACATGTCGTATTCCACCTCCAGGTGGTAGATTTCATGCAGATCTCTTAATGAGACAGTGTCAAGGCATAAATACCACAATTACCCAATATTGAAAAGTGAAGACCCGTTCACACAATGAATTATGGCCATCCACTCTTAAATAAATTCAAGGATGTGCGAATTAATGAATATGATGTGATCACGGACCCAAGTGATGACCTGAGGGCATTCCATATCCCTATAAGAATTTTATACTCCGTATACAAAATTTTAGGAGAGATTTAAATTTGTATGTTGAGTTTTTTTTCTCCACAAAAATGATGTGTTGTAGGATTATGTTTTCCTCTAAAATTTCCAAGAATGAGAGAACTTGTACCCATGAGCTTTCTCGACAAAAGATGCTTCGGGTATGATGTATCTTTGGCAAAAAAAAAAATTTAATACGTTTGTTAGCTAATAATATGCAGAAAAAAATCCCATTTTTTGTTGTTTTTTAGTCCCTACAAATAGAATATTTGATGGAAAAAAGAAAAAAAAAATCTGCTTAATTAAAAAAAAATCCGCCAAATTAATTCTCTCCCGAAATTCTTCTGCATAATTAAAAATCCCACCCCCTCTCTGTAGAAGCTATGAAGCCCATATGCCTTTCTCTCTCACTCTCTGTGTGTGAAGTTGCACCAGCGTGTCGCCCCAGCCCAAATATTACTCCCAAACCTCACTCTTTGATTCTCTGTAGAAGTAATTGCCCAAGCCCTTCTCCAAGAACACTATAGACACGTTACAAGTAGAGCAGAAAGTTAGGTTTGAAATCTTCCTTTTGATGGGCATATCTTAATTCTTATTATTTCTCTCAAGTAACAAAAATTCGTCAAAAAAATAGGGATTTTTCAATCAAGTATTTTGTTTTTCATGTAATGATGACATTGAATAGAAATTTTGTTTAAGATTGTGTTTGAAAACTATGTATGCATTTAAATAATTGATTTCTTGATTATGCTAATTATTCTGCCAGTTAGCACTTATAAATTCTCTGTAATGAATCATATATATGTATCTGATGTCGGTTTGCCTTTTTTGTTTGATCATTTTGATTTTGAACTGTATTGCCTTGCAAGTATGGAGTTCGGAGATACTGTCCACTTGATATTTTCTTGAATACCAACTTTGATCCCTTTTGCCAATTACCACTTAAAAAACAAATTTTATGAGCATAATATTAGAATTGGGGAAGGTATAAGGTTTGGGGTTTACTAGGAATTAAGAAAACTAGTCCAGAGAATTTTATCTATACTTTCAGAACCTTGTTTGTTCTTGATTATTGAATTATTAAGGTGGATTGGAATTTAAGATTTGAAGTTTTGGACAATGGTTTGGCTAGAACTATAGGAGGTTCAAGCAGAGATGGCTAGTTTGAATCCCATCCGAGAGAGGTGAAGATGTCTAAAGTTTCTCGGTGATTTTACGATAGTTTGGCGTTGCTGAATAATCATTATACTTATGTTTTGGTAGATAGCTGAGTAGTTTATAGTAGATGATCGAGCTTTGGCATATTTGGAGGCGAGGTATCGTAGGTCTTTGAAGAAACGATCATAGAATTTGCGAACGTGCTCATAATTTCTATTATAATAATTTTCCAGAATCGTCTCGATGAGCCAGTCAAGGGAAGTGGCTTTGCCACTATTGAAGATGGATTTAGCTGTTTGAATTCGTCTCTTTAGTTTAAAATTGCAGTCTTTAATATGTCGTATCTATTTTCGTATTTTTGAATTTATTTCTCGTTTAGGTTTTTATTTGAACTAGGGTTTCAATATTTAAGCATATTTTGAATTGGTACTAAAAAAAAATTTAATAACCTATATTAGTTTATTTTTTCATTTTTTTATTCCTTTGATTCATTGAGCTTGATTTGTTGAAATACCCAAAGTGCTTATATTTGTAAAAACGTATCTGTGTATGCATAAATGAAAGTGTTTATTATGTGTTTGTGTTTTTTGCTATGTGGTTTTTATATACTTGAAGTGTTATTTTTCTTTATTTGGCAATTGAAATATTTTGTTTGTATCTGTAAGTTATTGCCTATTTTGTGGTAAATAAGAGTCTGAATTTCATATTGAAGATGATAATCTGAAATTGTTGCAGTTTTGGTTTTTTTGTGACTTCAGATTTTGTGTGATGTCAATGATGCTAATTGAAGTAGGGATATACTAAGATGAAATTATCACACTATATTTCATTTTTTTATTAAGGGTTTCTGTTAGAAACAAAATCTATATTCCTTAATTACATATTAATAATTAAAGAATCCATATATATCATGCTAAATTATCAAGTATGATTAATTCAGAAGAATACATGTCATCATTGGTGTTGAAATTGAGAGGGTTAGATTTTCCACAGTCTAATCACCTCAATAGTGCTCAATGGAATCTCTGTCTATAATGGTGTAGAAGAGGAGAGCAAACGTTGTGATTGACCCATGGATCATAACCATATTTATTATATTCTGTATACCCTAGTCCAATTAAAAGTCCATTAATCCCAATTGGATTAGGATCTGGTCTCTACACATTACAAAGCCCGTATTCATTTTAAATGTTTCTAGGGCCCAATCAACAAATCACTTAATAGTCCTATTAATTAGATAGCCCATATAATTGCAATACAATATGTAGTCCATTATAGAAATAAAAAATCCAACAATCTCCCACTTGGGCTACATATGTTATTCGAAACAATTATATTTAAACTTTATGTGTACACTTAAATTGCTATATTGCTTGAAACATCTTTGTACAAACTGGTTCATCTACTATAAAATCAAAGCGATCTTTGTCACATTAATTGGTAACTAAACCCATCAATGGTCATCATACCAACATATTCAATGACATAAATCAAGTATAGATGTGTAGCATGGAAATTACATGCAATATGATCTTAGTACATGTCTATTTCCAACAGGTAATACTTTATTCTTTAGTGAGATCATACCAAAACTTTTTAATCTTAATGTTAAACCACAAATGGAAATACCAAATTCAAATATTGGTAACAATCATTATACTTTATTCTGCATAAAATAATCATAAAGTGTGTCTACTACAGAAAAGCATCAAAATACAAACTTCCACTAAACCACCACATCATCAAACGATACAACACACGTATGTATGCTCGTGAAACACCTTGGGCAGTAAACCCTCGGTAAGCAGATTCGCAATTATGGAGTTTGTGCCAATATGCTCTATAGACACCTGACTACTCTGAACTCTCTCTTTAACAACAAGAAACTTGATGTCTATATGCTTCGACTTCGTAAAGTTTCTATTATTGTTGGAATATCGCATAGCCAATTTATTGTCACAATATGTCTTCAATGGCCTTTCAATAATATCTACAACACGCAGCCCAACGACATAGTTTCACATCCATATCCCATGATTAGATGCTTCATAACAGGCTATGAACTCAACTGTCATGGTGGATGGAGCTATGAACGTCTACTTAACACTCTTCCAAGATATAGTTCCTCTAGCTAACAGATAAATATAGCCCGACATGGATCTCTTACTCTATTGGCATCCAGCAAAACTAGAATCAGAATACCTAATGATCTCCAAATGATCTGACTTCCGATAGGTGAGCATGAAATATTTTGTTTTCTGTAAATATTGCATTACCCTTTTGGCTGCTTTCCAATGTTCCATTATAGGTTTACGCAAATATCTGCCTAATAATCCTACTATGAACGCTATATCTGGATGCATATGTACTTGAGCATACATAAGACTCTATAGCCGATGCATAATGAATCTTTTACATTTATTTCACCTCAACCTCATTCTTGGGGCATTGACTGAGGCTGAACTTATCAACTTTAGCAATAGGCGTATCTTCCAGTTTACAATCTTTCATGTCAAATCTGCTAAGTACCCTTTCGACATAGCTCTTTTGTGATAACTCAATGATACCTCGAGAGCGATCTCGATGTATCTATGTGCCTAATACAAAAGGGGCGTCCCCAAGATCTTTCATTTCAAAATTCTTAGTTAGAAATCTCTTGGTTTCATGCAATAAGCCTATATCGCTGCTAATTAGCAGTATACCATCGACATATAATACTAGGAAGATATATTTACTCCCACTAAACTTATGGTATACACAATCATCAACTGTATTTATCTCAAATCCAAACGAGATAATGACTTGATGAAATTTTCAATACCATTGACGGGATGCGTGCTTGAGACCATAGATGGATTTCTTTAATTTGTAGACCATTCTCTTTGGATCACCTGATACAAAGTTTTCTGCCTGCACCATATATATCATTTTCTCAATATCACCATGGAGAAATGCATTATTTACATCCATCTGATGTAGCTTCAAATCAAGATGAGCTACTAATGCCATTATTATCCTAAAAGAGTCTTTCGATAAAACTAAAGAGAAAGTCTCTTTATAGTCAATGCATTCTTTCTGAGTGAAACCCTTGACAACAAGGCAAGCCTTATATCTCTCAACATTTCCTTTTGAATCCCTATTGGTCTTAAATATCTATTTGCAACCAATGGGGTTCTCACTTCCAGGCAATTTGACGAGATCCCAAATGTCATTGTCTTTCATGGATTTCATCTCATATTCTATGGCATTTGTTCTTGAGGTTGTTGAGTTTGCTTATCAAGAGCAACAACTTCATTTTGTATAGGAAAGTTGTCAACATTGTCTTGATAATCCGGTTTCGCATCTTGAACAATGTCAGTAATCTGATCATTGTCAATAGCAACAGTAGGAAGAGAAATAAGTTCCTCTTCAAAGATGATGTTCTCAACCTTATCTTTCTCTCCAAACTCAGAATTTTGCATTTCTAGTCTCGAAAAAGGACCTAATCGAAGGGGATCATGGAATTTATAACCCGTGGACCGTTTCGAGTATCCAAAAAAATAACAGCTTATAGTTCTTGAGTCCAGTTTCTTTTCACTTGGCCTGTAAGGCCTCGGTTCAGCTAGACATCCCCAAATGTGCAAGTACCTTATACCAAGCTTCTTGCTAATCCAAAGTTCATAAAAAGTTTTAGTTACTGCTTTATTTGGAATCCTGTTAAGGATGTATGCTACAGTCTTTAATGCTTCTCTCTATAGGGATTTTGGTAAAGAAGAATGACTAATCATTCTTCTTATCGTGTCCTTAATAATAACTGAAAAGTCCCTATAGCATTAACTGTAACTATTTTGCTGTCATCCACAAAGATGAATCTTTCAGTGTCAATTGGTTGTCGGCTCCACAGGCAACCCTGTATAGACACACTTATGTGAGTGGTAGCACCAGAATCCATCCACCAAGTGTGTCTAGGTACAGAAGCTAAATAAATTAACTTCAGAACAAACCATAGCGAGAAGCATACATTTCTTAACACGCCACGCAGCTTAATTGGAACATTCTTTATTTATGTGTCCACCATTCTTGCAAAAATAACAAGTGAAATCCTTATCCTGTTTATTTCACTTTATGTTGTAGTGCCCCAATTACAACTTACTTTTTCCTTTTTCTTTTCTTGTCTTGAAGAGTGGTTGATGAGTTAGTACTTTTAGTCCTCTCACGCTTAAGTCTTTTCTCTTTTTGCACACAATGAGATATGAATTCATTAAGAGTCCATTTATTATTTTAGATGTTGTAACTCACTTTAAATTGACCGTATTGTACAGGAAGAAAAATCAAAACCAGACGCACGAGCAAGTCCTTAGACAGCTCTAACTTTAGTGTCTTTAGTTTGGAAGTGAGATTAGACATTTCCATAATGTACTCCATTATGTTCCTTTTTTCTTTATACTTCATTCAAACAAAGTGATCCAAAAGAGGACTTGTTTCAGCTTTTTCGTTTTTGGCAAAACGCTTTTCAATTTCTTTAAGGAACGTCTTAGCATTTTTCTCCTCAGACATAACGCCCCTAAATGTTTCTGAAATGGAACATTTCATAATCATAAGACTCATATAGTTAGAACGATCCCAATTTTCAAGTCCCTTTTTATCCTCAGTAGAACTTTCATCAGTGAGAGTAGGAGGTCGTTCTGTCCACAACGTAAGGTCAAGATCTATGTGACCGAGAAAAATCATAACTCTCTCTTTCCAATTCTTGAAATTTGTGCCATTAAGCACATGGATGAAATTAATGTTGACAGATATTGTAGAAGTAGAAGCAGAAACTAAAAACGAGAGAATATATCAAGGTCACAATTAATGATCATGTCATAACACATGTATGACAATTATATATCAGTGGGCCCATTACAAGATACCTAGAACAAACATTGATATTTAGTCTTTGGACATAAACATCAACTTGTAAGTGGTACTATCTGTGTAGTAATCAAATATTGACAATTAATCTGTCAAACAATAAGCCTTTCTTTGGACCGACTTATTGTCCACATTAAAACTTTATAATTGTCACATATTTATTACCACGTGTATATTTACCATTTGGCCAAACAGCAACCTTCCTTTGGACCGGTCATTGTTCGTATAAACAACAGACACATACATCTTAATATTCTAAAATAAGCAAATCTACGCGATAGAGGTTACTTTGGCAATGCATTGCTCCAATTGATTTATTTTTGAAATATAAGACGATTAATTCAAGAATCTGAAGATATTTTAGGGATTAAATCCCGAAAATTCCAAACTTTAAGGGCCTAAGATTTTAAAATCTGAAAACATGATGGACCTAAGATTTAAAATTCAAAACCTTAAGGACTAAATATGAAAATCCAAAAAAGCATGTATTTTATTGGTAGGCCCATCACAAGATACCTAGTACAATATTGATATTTAGTCTTTCGACAAAAACATCAATTGTAAATGGTAGTCTCCACGCGGTAATCAAATATAGATAATAAATATGTCAAACAATAAATTTTTTTTTTTTACCGACATATTGTCCACATGAAATCTTTATAATTATCACATATTTACTACCACATGTATGTCTACTATTTGGCCAAACAATAACCTTCCTTTGGACCGATCATTGTTCGCATAAATAACAAATATACTCATCTTTATATTGCAAAATAAACAAATCAATACAATAGGGGTTACTTTATCAACATATCGCATTAATATTATTCATTTCGAAATATAAGACATTTGAATCAAGAATTTTAGATTTTTTTGAGAAAAACTTTAAGATTTAGAACATAGAGAACCTTAGAGTTGAAATTTTAATTATTTATGGATTTAAAATTTAGGATTTATGAAGTTTTGAGATTGAATCCTAAATTTTAAAACTTTAATGGCCTTTCTTTAAAGAAATTTTAAAACTTTAGGGTTAAAATTGCAAAATTTAAAATTTTAGTGGCCAACTTATGAAAAATTTCAACTTTAAAAGCTAAATCATTAAAATCCCATAACTTTAGGGTCAGATTACTTAATATTTAAAAATTTAGGACTTAGTTTTAAATTATCATAACTTAAGGGACTTAATAGTTTTAAATTATCATAACTTAAGGGACTTAATTAATTAAGTTTTAAACTTTCAGAACTTAATGTGCAATATAACCTAAATCTCCAAAATTGCACCATAATCCTTGAATTAATCAAATTTACTTTAGAGGTCCCATTTTCAAAAATTGCAGCTACGGTTTTGAACCCTAGCTGCCAGCCCTCCAAATCTAGTGGGGGCGGCGACGCCACCCCAAAAGCAGGGCCGACCGGTAGTGACATTGCTTTCAAATGACCGGTCTTTGCTATTCAAACCTTTTTTCTTAATTTTTTATTTCTTTAAACTTTAATTCTTTAGATCTAGATTTTTCCTCAACAAACAAAAAACCAAGAAATTCTTTAATTCTTTATTTCTTTAAACTTTAATTTTTTAGATCTAGATTTTTCCTCAACAAACAAAAAGCCAAGAAATTCTTTAATTCTTTATTTCCAATCCAACAACAAAAAAAGGATTAAGCATGCTCAAAAATGCAATACACATACGATTCAAGAATTTTCCGTAAGAAAGAAAGAAAAAACTTTTCTTAATGTTTACGGTTTGAGCATTTAATAAATTGCCCAAAATAATTATCATACTGATAATTCAACATGATATTGGCTCTGAAACCAATCATTAGAAATAAAGTCTGTATTCCATAATTACATATTAATAATTAAAGAATACATATATATCATGCTAAATACCAAGTATGATTAATTTAGAAGAATACATGTCATAATTGGTGTTGAAATTGAGAGGGTTGAAACTTCCGCAGTCTAATCACCTTAATAGTGCTCAATAAAATCTCTGTCTATAATGGTGTAGAAGAGGAGAGCAAACGTTGTGATTGACCTGAGGACCATAACCCTATTTATTATATTATGTATACCATAGTCCAATTAGAAGTTCATCAATCTTACTTGGATTAGGATCTAGTCTCTACACATTATAAAGTCCGTACTCAGTTTAGATGTTTCTCGGGCCCAATCAATAGATCACTTAATAACCCTATTAATTAGATAGCACATATAATTGCAATATAATATGTAGCTCATTATAGAGATAAAAAATCATACATTTTCTTCTTAGAAAGTATTCCTAAAAAATTGTTACAAAGTTTGTTATGAAAGTATTACATATTGTGTTTCCCATACAACGATTAAACATTGCGTTATTAAGTATTGTGTTACATATCATGCAATTTGAAATATTTACATTGTGCATTATGTTTTTTTATTTTTATTTTCGTAATTTTTGGATTTTATGGACTACACAATATTGTACCATGTTGTTGCACTTCTGACTACGGCGTGTTTGTTGTGAAATATGTTGATTACATTATTAATGGGAAGATGCACGAAATGAACGACAACTTCAGTGGATGAGACATGTCACTCTTTGACAGTTCAGCTGTTTAAGCATGTCTATATGAAGAAGGAAGGTGGTAACTGAATGCACTGGGAAAGACGGTCAAAAAGGCGCAGAAGACAAAGTAGTTTAATTGATTGTTGGGTTTTTCTTTTATGCAAATTGAAGTCTGGTTATGTTTTTATTTTTGTTTCTATTTTTGAATTGGTATATGTCTTGGGTAATTTTCACTACTGCGTACTTGTTTTTTGATAGATGACTAGTTATCTACATTGAATTAGAAATCATACCATTTTCGTACACAATTGTTTTTCCTAAGGCATGTAATTGAGTCTAATTACATTGCGCCCCCCAAAGAAAAAAAAAAACAAAACAAAAAACAAAACAAAACAAAAAAACAAATACATGGCATCTAACCGTGTTAAATGGTGCACTAAATACAAGTACGACAAATTTTTTATAGCTTAAGAAAATGTTACAATTGATGTTACGTTGATCAACGACTTGAATGGGGTTTCAAATTCTATTTCTCTCTAGTTCAATAAAAGAATGCTATTAAAAAATATTTACATCCCTAAAAATCAACAAATGCTACTCGTAAGAGATTATATGTCAGCAACTTGACGAAATAATTAATCATCGTAATGCAGTTGAAGTTGTTATTATTCCAAAAAATTAAGATTCCGGTAAGTTATTTCTCTTGCTAGTTTTCTTCTTCAACAGTACCGGCGCCTTGTAGCTTCTACGATTGTGTCCATTTTTGTTATGTTTTCCATATCTTGTCACTTGATGTTTCTCAACTGCTGATCGATATCTGGTTTCCTTAAGTAGTCCCAATTGGACATCTATAGGCACCATCCCACTTGCAGTCTCCAATGGATAAAACAGCCCCCTTGTTTATTTCAACATAAGACTCCTTTGTGTAGTAATTTTAAAATAATCGTATGCATTGAATCCCCTCTTCCTAAAAAATACAAGTGCATGTGGACACGATATCCCATCAAATTGAAACATTCTATTTCTTGGATGTCATGAGTTAATTGTTGTTTCCATCCCCAAATCCACTATATCTGACAAACACGTTCGACTCAGTCCATAACTGCATGACAACTAGAAATTATGTGGCATGTAAGATTTCAATTAACATCTTAAAAATTCAGGCAAATAGAACAACTGTTACAATTTAAATACGAGATACTCTAGTTGACAAATAGCACACGTAAAACATAGTTTACATATCAATTATTATTACAATCCTAATGCATCAAAAATAAATGTAAATGGAATCTTACAATATTTTAAGATTTCAATTAACAACTAAAAAGTGCAGGTAATTAGAACAATATGTAACGATTTAAATGTAAGATAGTGATAAGTGTTTTCTACACGCTTATTATATCTTATAAACTTGATATATAATTATAATTTGAGTAGGATTTTACTTAATTTACTTCAAATATTGTCATTGTAGGTAAAACCAAAAAATAGAGGTAAATATAGTAAAAGAGAGAATACGAGCTAAATAGGAGTTGATCGGAAGTGTTTGAAAATTGACATGATAGCATGGGAGTGATAAGAACTATTAAAAGAGCCACCAGAGGAACGTCACAAGTTCCCATAATAGATTTTAACTTAAAAAAGTTAGAGGACTTATTTGTACACTTTTGAAACTTGAGGAGGACCAAATTTGGATGACTAAGGAGGTTTAGAGACCAATATAGAAGTTCTTAGAAGTTGTGGGATCAATGTTGAAGGACATGGAGTAAAAGGGACAAAAGATGCACAAAAAACTTCAAGTAGGTACCAAATCGCACAATTTTGAAAGTTTGGGCACCAAACTATAAATTGACCAAAAACTTTCTGTTTGCCATGGTCCGATAGCGGTAAGAAAATCGCGTCAAACAAATTTTCTTTTTACCGCGATTTTGGAAACAGTGGCCCACATAAGATATATTTTTTAAAAAAAGTTAAAGCTGGCATTTGTGTCGTTTTCAATTATAACAAGTTTAAAGAACGTAAATATTATAAAAAGACGTAATCTATGTCAGATTAGGGGTTGGAAAATCAATTAAACAAGGTTAATATAAAATTTTGGTTCTCCACGAACAACAATACAATATTTTGTAAAATAGTGATATATATAAAGTTCTTCTTCAAGAATAACATCAAAATATTCTAATAGAATATTGATACTTATAATATTTATGCTTCTTCACGAGCTTTAATATAATAATTTTGAAAATATTGATATATAAAATTGTACTTCTTTATGAGTTACAACATATTGTTTGTTTCAGTCTTCTAAAAAGCCAGTATAGGCGTGAAATGCGGTTTCTACGCATAGCCACACCTCACACCTCGTCCTCGCCTAGGTCCAAAAAATTTGAAACTTAGTATCTACGCCTAGTCACACATTACGCTTTTTAGAACATTGATTCATTTACTATATCCGTACGAAAGTCCCGCGTCTTCAAGAGTATTAACACACTGTATTTCTAATATTGATATTAATAAAGTTGTAATTTTTTCAGGATTAACAACACAATATTCTACGAGAACGTTCATCTAACATAAATTTATTCTTTTTCAAAAACATCTAAATAGTTAAATCAACAGATTAAAAAAAAAATCCACAAATCACAATATACATCCAGTCATACAAAATAAGATTAAAAGATTTGTAAAAATAAACTTACTTTGAATAAGAAAATAACAATTAGATGAAAAGTATTTGACAGATTTTGGGAAGTTTGAATAGTTCATAGATCTCAAATTGGAGTTGGGCAAGCATGGAAATTCTAAAAATAATAATTAAGCATTGGGGAATTTTTGCGCTTAAGAAAAATTAAAAGATAAAAGAGAAATTCTAGTGTCATCTTGATAAAATGTTATAAATAAACAAATAAAATAAGAGAATAGAGATCAAGTTTATATTTCATTATAATATTTACCTATATATATATATATATATATATATATATATATATATATATATATATATATATATATATATATATATAGGATTTCAATGAGAATTACAAATTGAACAAGATACAAAAAGTACAATTATTTTTAAGTATTGTAGTAAGAGTAAATAATCATTAGTGTTGTAAAATATGGAGATTAATATTGATGATCATATTTAGATATTTCTTATCTACTAACATGTCTTTGAAAGTTTATATATATGAGTTCATTATTATAATGAAATATACAGTTTCTCTTTATTCTCTTCTATTATTTTCTCTAGTTATAACAAGTTATCAACACGAATAGAGAGAAAATTCGAGTGCAATAGTTTAAAAAAATCGTATAATCTGAGAAATCGGCGTAGCTGTGATCAAATATTGATATCTCAACGCTACGTGGTTCGATTGTTGTGAAATTTGGAAAGCAAGTTCAAAACTCAATGTTATTCAAATGCAGCGGTTAATATCAAGACCCTACGGTTTATTACTGATAAATTTCTATGTGAACAATAATAAATTTTGAATTCGTTAGAAGAATTTGGGCAACATGCACATCTGGGAACAAATATTGATATATCAATGGTCCACGTTCCTATCTTCTTGAAATTGGGACAATAAGTTTAAAATTCATTATTCTTCAAATTCAAAAGTTAAAATCAAGATCTAATAGTTCATTCGTGATAAAGTACTACATGACGAATAATAAAATTTGAATTAGTTATAAGTGTATTCTTATATATCTTTTGATTATATTTTTTAAGATTGGATTTACATGATTTGTGAATTTTTTATTTTAGGTCGGTTAAATATTTATTTTATCAAATTAAATACTTTTTGAAGAAGAAAAACTTTATATGAATAGTATTGAAAAAAAAATTGTGCTAATGTTTCTGAATAAACATAACTCAACTACATAAATATTCGAGAAAAATATCATTTTGTTATTCGTCAAGAAATCAAAATTTTTTACAAATCAATATTTTGGAAGAATATTATGTTAGTTTTGAAGATTAATTTTATTTAAGTCTAAATCTGATAAATATGTTAATCCTCCTAAAAAAGTACAACATTATATTAATATTCTAGAAAAATGTTACTTGTCCCTAAATATTAAATAACATGACATTACAAATTTAATATTTTAGAAGAATATTGAGTTATTGCTCTCAAAGAAGCATAATTTTCTTGTATCGATATTATTGAAGAAAATTTTATTGTTACTTTTGAAGAATTGTCTATTACTAAGAATCAATATTTTAGAAGAATATTATATAGTATTTTGACAAAAACACAACTTTGCAAATATCGATATTCTATTAAAATATTACATGTTCCTGAAGAATATAATTGTATAAGATTTAAATATCTATTATATTTTTGCTCATGATGAGTAAATTCTTACATAATCTAATATTCCTAAATAACAATATGTTGTTGCTCTTGAAGTAGTACAACATTATATTAGTATTTTAATAGAGTATTACTTGCTTTCGAAGAGCGTAATTTTATAAATTTAATATCTTATAAGAATATTATGATATTTCTCATAAAGAGCAAATCTTCATACAGTACAATATTCCAAATTAATAATTTGGTGTTGCTCTTGAAGAAGCAAAACGGTATACTCATATTCTAGTACAATTTTATTTGCTTTTGAATAGCATGACATAACAATTTCAATATTCCACAAAAATATTGAGCTATTGCTCATAAATAAAGATTCATTTAAATAATATTTTATTGTACTTTCGAAGAAGCATATGTCTCGAATATTACCATATCAACTAATTAAATCATGAAAAAATAATTTGTGATATATATATATATATATATATATAAATTATTAATATAATGCTTATCCCGCTTATCCGGAAGGAAAGTATACAACTTATGTCATGTTAACATCGATTATTGTGCCTACTAAAAGAAATTGTTATAATATATATTATTCTATTTGATTATATAGTTATCTACATTAATTAATGCAATGCCAGAAGCGAACAACTGAACAAGACATCCTTAACTTGAAATATGCTAATACCCGGATGAGAGCCATGATCGAGCGATTGAGAAATCAACCCACCAATTCCAAGAGCAAGCGTGACTGCGACTGGCGAAGCCCTTCGAGGTCCATCTCAGTTGAAAGCCATCAATTCGAGATGACCCGCCAGTGACTGGCAAATGGAACCCTTTGAATCAAAACCCAAAGTTCTCGCATAAACAATAACGAGAAACCCCCTCCTCCCCCCTGCTGGTTGCAAGAGAACAAGCCTACCTTTCCGTTAGTGTCTTTGATAGGCTTGGGGACAGATTCTCTATAGCATTGTACTATTTACAGAATAACCGACGCAATGAGCATAACGAGGCTTGTCCAGAGAGAGAAAGATTCCTAGAATGTATACGTGAAATTCGAGGATGAAAAGTCGGTACGTTTATGCGATCTAGATGACGATGATGAGAACCTTCCATTCTCCAAAGAATTGAAGGCTAGAGAACTACCTACTAGTTTCAAAATGCCTCCCATGGAGAATTACAATGGACGACGTGACTCCACATACCACATTAACGTATACAATACAAAGTTACAAGGTTACATCCCGTTGGTTAAATGCAGGAACTTTCATACCATCCTCGTCTCCGACGCGAAGAGGTGGTGCAATAAATTGAAGCCCAGCGGCAATCGAAAGATCATAGCCGATGTAGCCCAACTCCACGCTGTGAAGAGCTACTTTAGATGGTTAAGCAAGGTCATTAAAAAAATTGAATACGTCACCGATGACAAGGTACTGGATGCATTGATAACTTGGCTCGACATACGAACTCCCTTCTGGAGAGACTTATACTTAGCTACTAGACCTAATTCAGAGAAAGTTCGGTCAGAAGAAACAATTGAGAACCGAGAGAAGGCTGAGAAGAAAAAATGAGAGTGCTATCGCCGCGAGGGACAACGCTCTCCAGAGCCTCATCACAGTCATTATAGGAGGTTCAATTAGACTAATATCGGCATGGGGCATCTGCCTAGACCGTTCATGGTCCCTCATTTTCCATCTGCCCCAGCTTTGAAGTTCTGCCACATTCACCAGGAGAACATAAATCAAGAAAGCCAACGAGAGGAAGGGGGATGCCTTCATGTGCATTGAGGGCAATGACCTCCTAAAAATGGTTGATGGCCCTATCCCATCACCAAGATAACTGTTCCCGTCGTGGCGACAGGTGGAACGACAATGATAGACTTACGAGGGCCTCTCCGGTTCGCGAGATCAATACTATAATCAGAGGGCCATATGTCAAGGCCACACTATGAATGCTCAGAGAAATTATGCAAAAGAAACAAGGAAAATGCCAGTAGAGAGTTGGCAGGTCATGGACATCGACCTAGGGTCCAACCAATTACCTTTATGGAAGAAGATAATATCAGTGTCCACTACTTCCACTATGACACTCTAGTAGTATGTACAATTGTTGTAAGGAATGGACTCGGTAGAATGTTGGTCGACGATGGCAGTGCAGTAAATATTCTGTTCGTAAGTGCTTTGACCAAATGGAAGTGGATCAGGAAGTGACAGCGATTCTGGTGCCACTGTTTAGATTCACGAGAGACAAGCTCACACTGCAGGAGAAAATTATCCTCGCCTTTAATTTTGGAGAGCTCCTGTGTCACAAAAAGAAATTTAAGGAATTTGTTGTGGTCGATACCCGTTCATCTTATCACAGGGTCCTCGGTAGGCCAGCAGTTACCTCAATTCACCGCCTAGCAATAAAATTCCCAACAACTGGTAGAGTTACTATGATTCAAGGTAACCATATTCGAATTTTCATGCGCCTTTTCATAGAATTGCAGATTATTGCTTAAAAGACTGATTAGACCGGCCCTTAATTGAAAGTCATTCCTATCAAAAGAAAAATAAACTATGCTTGAACGATAAGCTGCTACTGCCAAAGTTAAGGACTGAGCCATTGTCATATTTCCATCGTCATCTTCATCTTTTTCTTCTTCATCATCATGTTGTTGAATTTGCTGAGCTGCCAATCGGGCTGCTTCTGCAGTGACAGCCATGGTGGCTTCGTGTTCAGCTGTTGACCTCGCTTGTGCATCTGCCATTGGAAGTTGTTTCAAATTTTTCTATTTTTGGTTTTGTTCTTTGTGTTTTCGTTTGAAAGTGCAATCAATCTCAGGATCGAAAGGCTCAAGATTGTCGTCTTGTGAACTGAGCATGCAACAAATACTTTTTTCTGTAGAATGAAAAAAGTAAATAATCTTAAAGATTAATTTAAACTAATATCAAATAAGCATAGTTCCTGACAACGGCGCCAAAAACTTGTCATTCAAATAATTGCGAGTACACAATATTGTTAACAACTAGTAAAGTTGACTTAACGAGTTCGAATTATTGTTCCCATAAATACTATTTTATTTAAACTACTATCCTACGAACATTAATTTTAAAAAATAATGTAATATCATCTGTGTACACAAATACCAAGAATTAATCAAATATTATGGTTAAAGTGTCGGGACTCACAATTTTACCATAGTTATAATCTCTAATCTCATCTATCAAGTTTTCTTCCTATCGTTATACTCGATTGAATTCACAAATATAACGTAATTTAACTCTCTCGAGTTCATATTAGTTCTATCTAATTAAGTCAACTTACTACATCTCTATGTGAAGTCATAATAAGCATTAACTAGATGCATTAAATCTTATAAAAATTCATTTTAAGACCCCAACAATAACACAAGCGTATCTTTACCTTTTATCCAATTAACAGATTTTACTACATGGTTTAGAGTAATAACTAACATCTCAGTTTGTTGCAATCTACAATTCAATGAAATAGTGGCCAATTATTTCAAGCATTACAAGAGGAAGTAAAATCAATACATACCAAACACATATTCAAAACATGAGAATTGAAATTGAAGAATCAAAACTAAGCTACATCATTTATCCCAACTATTGTTTAGTTACAGATCATAAAAGAATAAAAATAAAAGAGCAGAATAGAATACATAAGCGGGTATAAAGGAAAAACAAGAATTAGATGAAAATCTTGCACCAAGAATCTATTCCATCCATGCAAAACTTGGTACCTTAGCTTGCTTGATGTAAATTTCCTCTCTAATCCCTCTAAAGTCTTTTATATGGTTCTCTTTTTATTGTTTGAATAATCATCTCTATTTATAAGTCCCAAAAAAGCTCTAATTTCATGTAGAAACTGTTTCTCAAAAGAATACCAAAACAGAGTTTGACTAAATAAGGAAAGCAAATATTCTGGTCACGAAATACGTCCTTGCGATTGCAATGGGTAATTAGTTGCGATCGCAAGGTTATGGATGGTGGGCTGCTGCTCTGTCCAAGTTGCTCCTTGTAACCCCAAAATTTCCTCCCAATTTTATGGCTAAGTCCTTGATTATTTGCAACGTAAGTCCTCCATCTTTCTAATGTCTCCACTTTATTCACCGGATTTCCTCTTTGATTTCATTTTTGTCCTTTTTTATTTGCATCAACTTTCATGTAGGTCCATAATTTCAAGTTTTTGTACGCTTTCACTCATTTTGCATATTTTACTTTGTTTTTCTTTAATTCCATCTGAACTCGGGTTTTGACCTAAAACAATCAAATCAACACACAATTAAGTAAAAATCCACTTTAAAAGCACTCATAATCGTCCACTTTTGATGGCCTAGATATGTGTAAAACTACACTTATCATAGACCTATTAGACTTTGATGATGGGTGGAATCTATATATAAACGTGTAAGTGAATGGTCCCAATATTAAAGATCTCTTCGAAATAATAACGAAAATCAAGAAAATAAAGAACACAGGATTTTTCACCCACAAACGGGTCTAGATGTTTATTTGTTCTGAACGTACTTGTCCGTTGAGCATCTACCACACTAGATAAAGCTTCAGAACTAAAAACATATATCTATCTCCGAAAGTCTTTACAATTCCAGAAATCACAAAGATTTCTCTGGCACTTAAAAATTATGTTCCCAGAGAACCAAAACAACATTCCTCTCCTACAACATGACAAAAAAATACTTAGATTTTCTGTACCAAAGAAAAGAAGAAGACGTGAGAAAAAGGATCTGAGAATTTTCAAAGAGCAAGAGACGACTGTGCTTCTCCTCTAGAAATAAGAAAGTAAGACCCTATCAATGAAACAACCATCCAGCAGTATAGGACAGGCCACGTGTACGCATTAGATTAAAGTATCCCACTTAAAGAATTTAGCCCCTTAATGGATTGGGCCTTACCTTTGTCATCTCTAAGACAGTTCACTTGAGAGCCCATCCTCCGGACCAACACTTCAATCCAACTCTGAAACATAAACCCAACAAACTCCACCTTGCTAAAAAGATGACAAAGTCTTCAGTGCAAGAAATTTTACTTCCTTGCTCAGCAATACCTTAAAAAAAAACCCAAAAACAGGTTTATGAACTAAACTTAATACAAAACCTTACCTGCAAAAATAATTTATTCAAGATAGTCAAACATTTCTTAGATTTATTTAATGGAAGAACTTTTGTACCAAGATCAAATTGAAGAATTAAATTGAGTTGGAATCTTAAAATAAAATTTTATATTAACATGTTTAGTCGGTAAACTAGATTTTTACTCAAGTGAATAGCACGATTGCTTCATTAATGAAGCCAATTTCACCAAGAAAATATCTTAACCCAAATCCCTCTTTCTCAGCTAGCATCACACGCTACAATGTATTCTGCTTTTATAGAATAAAGAGTTACAATGTTTTGCAATTGGGACTTCCAACTTATACACCCAACACAGAGTGTAAATATGTAAGAAGAAGTGGATCGTCATTAATCTAAATCACCAGCAAAGTCAGAATCTGTATACTCTTTCAAAATTACACCTTCATTACATTTTCTTAACTTTAAACTCAATCTAATTGTACCCTTTAAGTATCTACGCATCAATTCATAAATATCGAGTGTGTTTCATTTGGGTTTACCACGAATATGCTTAAGATGCTTATACCATGAACCGAATCTGGCCTTGTGTGGACTATAATATACACGATGGAACCAACAATGTTAGCACAAAGAATCATGCACGTTCTATCAATTTCTTCATCTGTTTTTTGACATTTTAAAATGATTTGCTAAAGGCAGATAGGCAAGCTTAGTTTTCCAACACTTTAGCAACATAAGACGTCTGGCTTAATTATAAAATGCTATTTTTTCTGATCTCCATACCCAACATTCTTTTTGCTTGCCCTGAGTTCTTCATTTCAAATTATGTCTTCAATTTTTATATATATATACTATCAATTTTTTTCCTATCATGACATGCTAACAACAGATCATCAACATACATAAAAGAGTAGATAAATAGATTTACTACCACTAGTACCTTTATAAAAGAAGCAAGAGTCAAAATTTCTTTTATTAAATCACAAGCTTTAGATATAAGAATTGAACCTCTTATACCACTCTGAGTGTAGCATGTTTTAGGCCATAGAGAGACTTTTTTAATAAACAAACTTTTTCAGTTTTAAATCTTATCTCAATTCCTTTGTTGTTATTATGACAACGGTTTTCAAATTATTTAACAATATTTTATAATAATACAGAAAGTAAGTATTTAATTTTAAAATCTCTTATCTTACTCTAGTATATATGTACTTATATAATACATACTTTTGATGTTATTCTATTAATATTTAACTTAACATAACTAATATTAGCGGTATATTAGAACATAAGATAATGTTTACATAAAATAGAGAGTGGAAGGAAGTTGAGAAATAATATTATAAAATATATTTCACTATTTCCAAAAGCTAACAATTTATTTAGAATCAAAGTTGAGAGTAGACACCCAACTTTGAGTATATTCAATGTCACGCCTACAATGAAAAACTATATAAGCGAATATCAGTAAGGTTATGCATGACATGATTTTATGTTGACGTCAGAATCTGCACTATCCACATGTCAACAGATCTTCAATCACTCATCTGTCAACCTGTATGTTACATGCACACTAGGACGGCCGTTAGGCACCAAGACCCCACATAAAAGGGTCTGATGATCGTTGGTACTCTGGCGATCAAGTCTACTGCTGGTATATAGAGTAATATATAGGAGAATAACAAAATATGTGTGGGAGGGACAAGTAGGTAGAGATTTGAGCAAAGTTTAAAGGTGAGAATAATGCGTACCTTAGAGATTTGAGCAGTATTTATAATCACAGAGTCCTAATTGATTTAGGAAAACAATCAATTAGATATCTGATTGGATCCTCTTTTCTTATGAGATAAGGGTAATTGGTTGTCAATGCAATCTCTCAAATTATATCTCTTACTTAAGTTGATTCTCCTTATCACGTTGTGTAATCTTCAGGATATTGATATTTTGTTTTCTTGTGAGAATCCGTGTGCAAATCAAACAAAATCTTTCCCTGAATATGTCTCTGGGTATTCCAAAATATCACAGCGCCTGTGGTCTTGTGATGGATCCGATTGTTGGTGGAGCACCGAAGGTCGGCCATGAATGTCGAGGCTCTTCACGGGCTTCGCCAATCTTAATTCAAAAATGCCAGTATGTTGCTGGGCCTTAATCATATTCACGAGGCCCTCTCTAGGTATCTGAGGCCTTTACGAGTCTGGAAGGCCCTCGCTGGACCTATGGGGCCTTAGCGAGGCCTAACTTGGGCCTATATGTGACATTTACTAGACCTTTGCTGATGTGGAGGCCTTATCAAAATCTAGTGATAACTCTTAACTTATTCTTAGATTCACAATGTATTCATTTTTGGGAAAATTTTGGGCAGGTCACTATTACTGCCAAATTGGGCTAAAAAGTCATATGGCCCAATCTTAATTCAACTAAAGTCATACTTTTGCGCCAAAAGTCCAATATGCCCTCCAATTGCACAAACCGTCATTTAAACACGTACAACACTTTGAAAACCTCCAATTTATTTCTGCACACTTCATCTTCTTCGTGATTGATTCTTCTCACCGCAAATCCTAACCACAAATCCTAACCGCATACATCGATGGCGAAGGTAATTTCTTCGATAAATTTTTTGATAATGTATTTTCCGTGGGTTAGTTTTTTTCTGTCGGAACAAGTGATGTAGGGCTTTGAAATACGTGATAATCGTATAAAATATGTTGATGTTTTTGTGATTTTTTTTGATTTTTTCTTAGAACGTGCTATTTAACCATGCAAAATGCTTGATACTCCTTCGATCTATGATAGTGTTTCTATTTTTAATGAATTTTTTTCCTTGTTTTTATTATACTGTTTTTGTTAGAACGTGCTATTTAACCATGCAAAATGCTTGATACTCATTCGATCTATGATAGTGTTTCTATTTTTGCTTAATTTTTTCCTTGTTTCTAGGATACTGTTTTTGTTAGCACGTGCTATTTAACCATGCAAAATGTTTGATACTCTTAGTTTGAACCTGTGATACTGTTTAATTATGGCAAGGTTTGAAACCGCGACAATCGCTTTCAATGTCTTAGTTTTAATGCGTGATCTTGTTTTGATCATGTGATCTTGTTTTGCTTAGTTGATGTGCATTAGTATATAATGATACTGTTTGATACTCTTAGTTTGAACCTGTGATACTGTTTAATTATGGCAAGGTTTGAACTTGTGATACTGTTTCAATGTCTTAGTTTTCATCCGTGATACTATTTTGATCATGTGATACTGTTTTAATCTCTTAGTTGATGTGCATTACTATATAATGATACTGTTTTAATCTATTAGTTTGAACCTGTGATACTGTTTAATTATGACAAGGTTTGAACCTGTGATACTGTTTCAATGTCTTAGTTTTCATCCATGATACTGTTTTGATCATGTGATACTATTTTAATCTCTTAGTTGATGTGCATTAGTATATAATGATACTGTTTGATACTCTTAGTTTGAACCTATGATACTGTTTAATTATGACAAGGTTTGAACCTGTGATACTGTTTCAATGTCTTAGTTTTCATCCGTGATACTGTTTTGATCATGTGATACTGTTTTAATCTCTTAGTTGATGTGCATTAGTATATAATGATACTGTTTGATACTCTTAGTTTGAACCTGTGCTACTGTTTAATTATGGCAATGTTTGTACCTGTGATACTGTTTCAATGTCTTAGTTTTCATCCGTGATACTGTTTTGATCATGTGATACTGTTTTAATCTCTTAGTTGATATGCATTAGTATATAATGATATTGTTTTAATCTCTTAGTTTGAACCTGTGATACTGTTTAATTATGGCAAGGTTTGAACCTGTGATACTGTTTCAATGTCTTAGTTTTCATCCGTGATACTGTTTTGATCATGTGATACTGTTTTTAATCTCTTAGTTGATGTGCATTAGTATATTTTGATACTTCTGATACTGTTTTTATTTATGATGCAGCAAAGCAAAAATACTTCTGGATACAAAACAATTGGTTATAAATCAATGGGAAAAAGGAAGTCTATTCCCATACGAAAAAAAGTAACTGTGGATAAAAAGCCTTACCCACAATACCGTTCTAACCTCCAAGCAGTAATCAGGGAGGTAAAAGATTTGTCACTAACAAAACCACAAACAGATGGGTTGAAAAAATTGCCGTTTTTCAATCTTATCAATTTGATATTGGATGACAAGATTGATGAGACATTCTTTGTCGTCAAGTGATATGGATCTGTACAAGATCATTGAGTGCTTCGACAAGTCAAACAAGGATTTTTTAATAAACAACTCCCGTCTAAAGTTCAAGATGGACGATGTGAAGGTTATTTTTGGAATCGTCGAAGGTAAAAATTTGATGGAGGTTGAAAAACAAAAGCCAGCATCGATTTCAGTTTTCTCCCAACGAAGGTTCAGAGACTGTCGTAAATTGACCAAAATAATAATATCTACATAGTTAAGAGCTGCAGCAAATGGGAACAAAAAAGAAGACATCGATGATGTTTCTAGGTTAATGATGCTCTTCCTGATGGCATCGTTCTTTGTGCCAAATAAATCCCTGACTTTGAGCTGGGGATATATCAAGTATGTTGAAGATCTCGACAAGATCAAAACCTACAATTGGTCAAAGCACATCTTTGAATATTTAATTTCTTCCCTATGTAAAAATGAAGACCCAATCGATGTTACAGGCTGTGTCATGGTTTTAGTAGTAAGCTATTTGATTTCTATATACTGTTTTATTTGTTGATACTGTTTTGCATTAAATGTGATATTCGCACTTATAAGTTTTTATTTATGAAAATTCAGTATTGATTGTTGGAAAAACTTCAAGTCTGCAAACCATTGAAGAAGAATGCAGAACCCAAATGCATCAAATGGGATTTAAGAGATCTGACATGTATTCTAAAATCTACGACAGTGCACGAACTAGCAAAAAGAAAGGTAATAGTAGTACCACCAATTCACAGCATACAGTATCTTACATGAAGATTTATTCAACATACAAACATCCAGAATATTTATTATTCAACTACACCATTGCAGGTTGTTGAAGAAGTCGATGAAGATGAAGATGTGAAAAATCTACTGAAGATGAAGAATCGGATGGAGATGGAGAATCTGATAAAGTTGATACAGAAACAAAAGATATTACTGAAAAGGAAGAAAGTGATGACAATCGAATAGAGGATAACATTTCAACAGAAGACAACAAAAATGAAGAAAGTGAGGAAGACAACGTCAATGAAGTAGAACATGGAGGTTTTGAAGAGGAGGATGATAGTTGGCTACACTTGCCCTTGAGTCGTCTGGCAGAAATTGCAATCAAGGATTCATCAGAGAAGAAAGCCATAACTAGTTCATCTAGAATCCGTGATGAATTACATGACTCTAGAGAAAAAGAGCGCATCTTGCAAGCTGCGTTGGATGAAAGCGTCTCACAGAATGAAAGGTACTAATATATATTTATATGATACAAAAATCTATATTACTAGAATATATGATCTGTTTTATTTTAAAACTGATATGATACTGTTTTTATCTATGCCATTGTTTTCTTGTGATACTGTTTTATTGAGATACCATTGTCTCTGATACTTTTTTGTTGTGATACTGTTTAATTAAGATACTGATAATAACATGATTTTAATACTTTGATGCTGATAATTAATGCTTTTGATACTTGAAAAATGAAAGGAATATACAGGAGCTCAACGAGATGAGCACAAGAATCAGAATTATAGAAGACCAGCTACAAAAGTCAATGGCTCTACATGCGGCAGTTTTGGAGGAAAAGAATAACACTGCTGAACAACTCAAAAAGCTGCAACAAACTTTGGAATCTCTTACAAGTGAAAATAAATCATTGGAAAAAGAGAATACCTCACTTGTAAATGAGTTGACTGAAAAGGTAGTGCATGAAGTCACTTAAGCTTTGAATGACAGAGAGGTCCAAAAAACAAAAGATACAACAAAGCAAACTTCAATGGTCAAAAGAATAAAAGAAAAAAAGGAAAGAAAAAGAAAGAGGGATGATGATTTTACCTACTCTGCTACGAAAAAAAGAGTCACAAAGGATAAAAAGGAGCAAGTAGAAGAGGATGACAATACAATCATCATTGTTGAGGACCTTCCCAATCTTCCAATGAGGAAAGAAAAAAAAGTACCAACGAAAATCAATGCAAAATGGTTAACAGCAAAATATTTAACTGCAGATGACAGGAAGAAGATCACAAAGATCGAAAAAATCCACGACCCATCGTAAGTATCTTCACTACAGTAATTGTTAAGTTTTTAATTCATGATACTGTTTTCAAGTATTGTGATACTGTTTCAATTACTGAATGTTTAACTTATAATATTGTGATACTGTTTTCGAGATAAAACAGTATCATGGATTAAAATTAAGACATTTGTGATACTGTTTAAAAATATTGTGATACTGTTTCAACTATTGAATGTTTTACTTGTGATATTGTGATACTGTTTCATTGCTTTAATGCTGTTTGCTATTACAGAGCGACGGTTTACATGCCAACGGGAGCATAATTGCTTTTTGTGACATTGGGGATTTATTTGATATTCTTGGCGACCGTGCAATATCAAATCTGAGAAGATTGTAAAAATCAAAAATGTATTCCCAAATTATAAACTTATACAAAACATTACTTTGATACTTTATATGCGGTGTAATTGATGCATATGGGGAACTTCTAAATGCCAAAGACCCAATTGTAGACAAAGACTTACAACAAAAGATTTGTCATTTTGATTCTTTGTCTTTGGGTGAATTATTGAATTTCAACATAAACATTTCAATTACAAACTTAGGTCTAACAACAAAATAATTTCTTATCTTGATATTATACTTGAATCGCAGCTATATGTCACAAAATCCTCAAATGGCAATCCCAAGATCTCAAAAATCGACATAGTGTTGGAGCACCTCCACAACACCGGCAGCCTCGACTTTTTCTTTGTTCTCGATGAACTCAAACGAAGGAAGAGGATCGATGTAGTTCAAACCATTGGACACCGCTCACATTCGATTTTGAGGCGGTCAATGGACACATTACAACGAAGAATTTGTCGAGAGACGGGACTTCAAACGAGATATATGGATGATGCTATAATATTGGTAAGATAATGAGTTGTTACTGATTACCATATCTCGCTTTTTACAATGAGTTTAAAAATACAAATCTAACATTTTACATTGTTGTTTTTTTCCAAATATGTGTAGAAAGAATATGTTGAGAGCAAACAAAAACAACTATTTATGAAATCTTCCGTTACAAATACTGTTGTATACAAAGAAGAAGAATTCTATCATCCATTGATCTCCTACGAGAAATGTCCGCAACATCACATTGGAACGTAAGAAGCAACTAATCCTTCAAACTCCCTATTTGTATTATCTTGTGTTTAAATGGCTATGCAGCACACCGACATTTACTACATGTTTTTAATTTTGTTTTGCAGTGTCGATTGTGGAATACACGTTTGCCATCGATGGAAAAGCGGCAAAGAATGAAGAGATAGAAGAAACCATGACAATGAAGGAAGTTAGACAATATAAAGTAAACATGGTTTCTCAATTCATCAAGAATTTTGTTGTAGATGAATGAATGGATGAATAGATTTTCTTCATTCTAGATGAATAGATTTCCTAGTTGCGATTTTGTTTGATCATCGTAAATTGTACTTGAAATTTTGTTTTGATCATGAATATAATTTGTGATCTTTGACAAAAACATACCGCTGTTAATTAATGAAATCTTGTTTGTGATATTGTGTTGTTAAACTATTTGTGATAATTGTTTTGTTAAACTATTTACAAGATCAAACAAATGTTTATTAAGATAAACATTCGTGATACTATTGTGTAAAATAAATGTTTCTTTCATTAATTCGACCAACAAATAATATCTCTCCATCAAAAACTTAAAAAGAAACAATAATATCTTCACACACTAACAGATAACTCTCAAAAACCAGGGATTATAATAAATTGTGATCATTGTATTGCAATGTAATGTTCTTAATGAGATCGTTAGTGGTAATCTTGTTTTGTTAATTTTGTGATATCTTGTTTTGTGAAAATAAACATTTTGTGATCTTGTTTTGTGAAAATAAATGTTGCTTTCATTAATTCAACCAACAAATCATTACAACACAATTGTGTTCGTACATATTTAAAAAAGAATGAATAATATCCTTCATGGGAACAATCTTTTAGACCAATGACTCCTTACAAGCCTTCTTATTGTGATTACCCAACTTTCCACACCTACCACAACGTATCATCCACACTTGTTCACCCTTTGATCTAATTCGTCTCTTTTTAGGTCTTCCAGGTTGTCTCTTTGTAGGTGGAGGCAAAATGTCAAAATTGGCAGAATTTTCATATTCCAACCTCATTGACGTAGGAATGGGATGTATAGCTTCTTCATAGGACTTGCGGAATGCTGCAACATAAAAATAATAATCAACAAATTCATCAATGCGCCTTCCAGATCTATTAATTGCAGCAACTGCATGCACACATGGGAACCCATTCAGCTGCCACTGGAAATAAGAACATGTGCTTTTGCAGATATCCACACAAACCGATGGATCTGAAAAAACTTCAAAAATTGTATCAGAAGACCGCTTGATATTCTATGATCGACTTTCATTTGCATATCCATGCAACTTCTCTATCATCTTGGGACAGACAACCCCTGTCCACTCACCTACATCGGTATCATATAGAAAATAAAACAGTATCACATCAAAAATAAAATAGTATCACAGTGAAAATAAAACAATACCATGCAGAAAATAAAACAGTATCACAGTGAAAATAAAACAGTATCATGCAGAAAATAAAACAGTATCATAACATTACCAGAATCAGTTCTTCTTGTAACAAACATGTTCATCGACTTTATCCTCAACATGTCAACCATTCGGGTTATGGGCAAACTCCCTACGATCAACTATCCATGCATTAAAAGACTCAAATTTGCATTTGATGACATCTCTCCATATCGACATCCAACACTATGAGCATTCGACCAATTTTCAAATGGTAACCCATCTAGAAACCTTTGAACAATAGCTCCCCCTCACGTTTCAATACCTCCAACCACGGTTAAATAATGCAATTGTTGGAGCATGTGCACATTCCGGAACAACCGGACCATACGCTCTCTATAGCTGTTTGAGAAACCACCATCATTGAATTTATCCTCAAATTTCCTTTAAGGTGTTGTAAGCAGAAAAAATGATTCGATGTAGGGAATGCCTTAGGCAACGCTTCCATTAACCCAACATTTCGATCGAGACACAAATGTAAGTTCTCGAGTACTTTGAACAATACTACATGAACTGCTCCAAGAACCACAACCAATTATCGTAGTTCTTGAAATCTACAACAGCATAAGCCAATGGATATAAGCTCACACAAAATAATGTAAAACAGATATCACAAAAATAAAACAAGATCACAAAAATAATAAAAACAAAGATCACAAAAGAGCAGAAAATCAGTATCTAACCTTGGTTGCCATTCTTAGCAGTTGCAGACAACAAGATACCTTTGAACCTTCCTTTCAAAAATGTTCCACCGATAAACAACATGGGACGACAATGATTAAACCCATGAATGCACGCATGGTAAGAAACAAACAATCTTTGGAATCTTTTAGAAACTTGGTCCACCTCTAAATCAATATGACTTCCATGATTAAATGACCTTGCAGCTTCAATATATCAATGTAACTGCTTGAAAGATTCAGATGCGTCGTCAAAAATCAATCCCTTCGCTCTCTCCAACGCATTCCAAGCCTTCTCATAGCTTATCGTGTAACCGTAGTTTGTTAAAAAGTGTGAAACAACATCATTAGAACACAATGTTGGTTTCTCCATCAATATATCAACAATCAAACCATAAATTACCTTACAACTTAATCTCTCACTTTTTTCTTTCCTCAACACTATAGGGCAACTATGCTCATTCACAAGCTTTCGTATGTAACAAAAACCATTAACCTTTGATACTGTCGCACAAACATACCACCTACAATCATCAGAATATCTGTTTGAACATTGCACCTCTACCCTACCATCGTTATTTCTCATCTAATCAAACTTAAATCCTCTCTCAATCGAAAATTTGCATAAAGCATCTCTAAATTCAGCTACACCTCTCTCAAACCTCTGTCCAACATGAGTGATTATGCTTGACCAACTTGATGAAAGTAATGCCCTACTATTTGTTGAAGAACAATATGTAGTTATGGCAGATCTTTCATTCCCGAAAACAGTATCACAATCATGTGATACTGTTTTATAATCAAGTGATACTATTTTAGAGTCTGAAACACTAATATCAACAAATTTCAATTCAAAAGCAGAAATCAAGGAAATCATGTTCCTAAATTCTTCCTCATTCCTTAGAAAACACCTATCATGTCCAAGAATACAATAACGTAATAAAATAGTGTCGACTTCTAATGAATTCCAATTATCACATAATTTTTGCAAAACACCATTAAAATCCCCACCAGAAGAAACTTTTATGGGAAGTGTGTCTGAAATATACTTACAAAGTAAAATTAGGCCACCTTCCATGATTGAGAAGAGAAACAGAACTGAAAAACTATGAAATTCTTGAAATAAGCAATTGCAAAAACAAAACAAGGTTTTAGAGTGGCGACTCACGTAACGTCGACTACGAGGTGCGCGGTGATGTGATCGTCGACGGGGAGATCCGGAGAAGAAAGTTATTAATGGCGGCTTGAATAAGAATCGTGAATTGATGAAATCGGTTTAAAGTGGTTTAACAGATTACGGGGTAATTACGGTATTAGATAAATTCATATGACTTATTCACAATTTTGGAAAGTGTTTGGACCTAATTAGAAACAAGTCACCTATAGATGACTTATTGGCAATTTTCCCTTCATTTTTTTATCTCGTTGGGCATTGAATTTAGTTATGATCTACCATATGAGCTCAAATATTAAAATGGCCAATAACAAGCGTGTGCCCATAGGTTTTTTGTCTCCCACCAAGACTCAAGATAGTGCATTGGATATAACATATACAAATTATACATTTTTTATGTATATGTTGCTTGTCATGTCAATCCTCAGTCCCAAGTCCACCAAGGGACCTTGTGACACCACTCGTTTACTAGTGACAAACACCTAATATACCCTATCATTAGCCACCCTTAATGTAGCAACAAGAAAAATTTTCATCATTCCATTTCATGTTAATAAAAAATTTTAATTTTTGGCATTGTTACGAACTTCCTTGTATAATTGAAAGTATTTTTGCGTTAAATGTTGCATGTGTTTGCCTTATATTTTAGAGACTCATTAAATTTTCTTAGACTGAATAATTTTTCTTGAGTTAATTGTTGGGTTAACCAACCAATTAAATTAAAAACGGACAATATTTTTAAACATCTTCCCAGTCCAATTTCGATCAATTTATTCACCTTAATTGCGATCCAAATTTTGCTCATTTATCCACATTAGTCTGACCTGGTTTTGGCTAAATTACCCTACCGTATTAAGCCCAAACTTAGTCCACCTAACTACCTAAAAATACCCCCCATGTCCCAAGGAAAAATGTCCCCAAGCTGCTTCCTTTAACCCACCAAATTGCTGATGGAAAAACCGTCCCCCAGCCCATGTTCATCCCTAGTTATCCACCATTTTGTCCACTTCAAATCCCAGCCAAACCAACCCCATTTTTCCTAAACAAACAGCCCCCATTTCACCTGAAGAAACCGCCCCCAACTGCTCTATGATCAGCCCATATTCTCACTTACACTCAACCCCATTAACACACCATTTGCTGCAAGAAAATCGCCCAACTCTATCCCCATTTTCCACTATTAACTTCAGCCAATTCTAATTGAGGATGTCCCCAATTTTAGTCTTCATTTTCGGCCCTCAAGTTCCCCCATCTCATTAATCAGCCACCAAAATCATAGATTTCTCCCTCCAGTTTTTACCCATTTTTGGACCGGTACTTCCTCCTATTTCCTTCCCATTCCTTCCCATTTTCGCCAGCCCAAAACCTTTTTTTCCTTCACGAAATTCGGCCCCAGCAGTAGCGTTTTGCATGCATGGTTGCTTCAACATTTCCTATTCTTCCCTCATTAGTTTCAGCCCCACAGCTGTATGCAACCAACATCTCATTTTGCTTCATCGTTTCCCCCATTTTTCACTCTCCAATCTCGGCCAACAAGACCCAACCATTCATCCATTTTTCGGACCCCATTTTCAAGCAACTTAATTTTATTTTCTTCACCATTTTTGACCAGAAACTCTCCCTTTTTTCTCGGCTTTTATACCCACACTACAACACTAAAATTTGTAAATCAAAATGACAAAGGCACCGAGTTAATTTGAGGAAAATAGACAGCCACCACATTTCAACTCAACCAAACTTCTATTTTGCAAGGTAGTTTTGTATTCTACTTAAAACATGTTTTATAGAACATTATGATAATGATTAAATGTTAGCGATCGAAGGTAATCACTTATGAATTATGTGGTACTGGTTATCAAAATATATTGTTCCTAGTATGATTAAAAATATAGCATATCGCATATTAATTTCACATGATTTTCTTTTATGTTAGTATAATTGTTGGTGAGTATTTCTTTAGAAATGATCACACTCCCAAAATTATTTACATATGCTTGGCGTGGGTGCGACGACATAGAGTAGTGTTTGCAAAGGAAAAATATGTAAATTAAAGTACAATATTTGATGATGTTTTAAGATTGTAATTCAGAAGTAAAAATGATTTTATTTATGAGTAGTTGTGTTAGAAGTTAAAGTTGAAGTTATGGCTACGTTTTTCTCATATCAAACGACATGTTTAAGGTTTGAATTTTTTATATGTTGTAGCCTAAGGTGCCTAGTAAGTTCAAAAATCATAATTTTTAGAGCACGTTTGGACAGACAAATAATTATTGGTGACACCTTGTGTTAACGTTTAAAACTATGAAGTTTTGGAAGTCTTTATGATTTTTTTTACGCGCTTGCTATTTTATGCTGAAATTAAATTTTAAAAAACATTCAAGGCATGAAAAATTGAGATTTAGACTTGTCAAATATCGTTCAAGATTTTTAAGTGACCCTCTATAATAAGAAAAATATGGGGACTTATAGCTTAGTATCGGAGCGCAGTTTTACTTTTATGTGGACTTGCTAAAAATTTAAAATTTTATTTTATTTTATCATGTTAGAAAATTATAAGTTAAAATTTTAAAGTTTTTGTCGCTACTCACCATCGTCGCGCTGCGCCAGTTTTGAGGTAAAGAAAAGTTTAAGAATTTTTATGTTTAAATACGATATATGAAACTTATATTTATGACAGTTTATATTCGTTTCATTTATGATAAAATGTTACGTTTAGAAATGTGATGTGGATATTAAATTTTTGCACTATAAATGTTTTGAGAAATGTGATGAAATTTTATTAAAGTTTATTTTAGTCCTCCAAATTTAATTAGAAGAGGCAAACCCACCTAATTGGACTCTTTATAATTGATATTTCAAACATGGTTCTACGAGTGAGTATTTAGAGATTGAAATGAGGCGGCAATGAATGATTACATACAGTTTGCTTCAAATCTTGAGTGGTCGATTGGACGTCATGTCGGTACCCATAGAGCAGCACGTATTATAGCGACAAACTACAGTGTGGTGATAATTGATGTTGAGTCCATTGCACATCTGGTTGATTTACTTATTGGTCTGGGACAATCGATTGCCATGGATATTCTGAAAGACCTGGAGGACTACTACCATGAGGTGAAGTAAGACGTGTACTGTGAGGCAAGTATTATACACTAGGAAGAGTACAATTTATGTGGTAACTTCTTCTACTCTGTCTCTGAGCTAGCTCCAATAGTTGAGCCTGTTCCCGAGATTGGCTCGGGTGGTTGAGATGGTGCTTGAGCTAGTTCTAGTTATTAAGGTTGAGCAAGTTGTAGAAATTGATGAGGACTCGAAAGACGACTTCGAGGATGAGTCTCAGGCGAGTCATGTGTTACCTTAGATGACGAGGCGCTATGGTCGAAGAGGCCTAGAGATCATGGAGGTTGGATCAGTGACGATGCTGGTTATAGATTGCATAGTGGTAGCAATTTGTAGACATGTCTCTTTTGTTTAGTTTTCTATTTTTAGTATGTTTGGACAATTGTTATTTTATCGCAGTTTAAGCACTAGACGCCCTTCTTTTGTTGTTATCTCCTCTCGAAGGATTATTGAATAACAAAAGATATTATCTAAAGGAACGTGTGTTGCATATATATTTTCGATGTGTTACAAATTTATTATTGTTTTTCATAAAGGAAATGACACCAACTACACAAGCAAGAGCTATCTCGAATTTGCAACTCATAGTTGAAGAGATGATGAGCTCTAATAGACCAGACATCACCACCAACACCTCAGACCCTAAGAGTGGAGCAGAAACTGCAAGTTCTTTACCATGCACGTGGTAGAACAATTTTGTCGATACCACCCACCTACCTTTGATGGCAGAAGCTGGCAGCCAAAGAGTGGTTGAGAACTATTGAGAAAATCTTATGGCACATGTCTTCCCTAAAAATTAGAAGGTCCTATACACCAAGTTCACGCTGATTAGTCAAGCAGGTCACTAGTGGTAGTTAGCATCTCGCATTGCTAACGAAGAGGAACTGAATAATCTCTCTTGGGCTTAGTTTAAGGCCTAGCTAAAAAAAATATTTTCCACGAGCTATGCGAGCTACAAGGAATCGGAGTTTCTCCATTTGGTTCAGGAAGACGTGGAGATTAGTGACCATAAATAGAAATTTGAAGAACTATCACACTATGCTCCATATTTGGTCACTACTGAATTAATAAAGGCAAGATGCTATGAAAGAGGGTTGCGTCAAGAAATCAGGCAGATTTTCAATTCGCATGAGCTTTCTACATATAGAGTGGTGGTAAAGAAAGCCCACACAATGTATTTCTCAGGTTTAGAGAATAGAGTTCACGAGTAGTAAAATGACTCGGAAAAAGAAAGTGGCAAGATCACAATAGAAATCAGATTTTATGTCAGTTCATGAGACAAAATCAAGGTTCCAACGAAGGGTAATCAAGAAATCCCAATCCCTAGCATACCTATTTACGTTCTTATTGATATTGGTGTGACGCATTCGTTTATATCTGATGCATGCCTAGCCACGATTCATATTCCATGCTAAAAAACTGATAGTATTCTAGAAGTTAGTATACCATCATGAGGAACTATAGATACTAATACATTGGCTAGAGAAGTTCAGATAGATTTTGGCGGGTAGGTCTTACCGGCGGATTTACAAGGTATAGAAATGAGAAATTTTGATATCATCTTGGGTATGGATTAGTTGGTAGTAATTGCACTACCACTTAATGTTATGAGAAGGACTTTCCCACCTCATCTCAGCTTTGCATGCAGAGATGTTTCTAAAGAAGCAAGATTGTAAAGGATTTCTTGTCAATCTCGCTAGCACCTCATATAAGGAATTATTAGTGGATAGTTTGAGAATACGCCGACGTGTTTCCAGATGACCTATCGAGTATCCCGCCTGATAGGCAACTAGAATTCACGATATATTTGATACCTGCAGCTGCACACACGTCAAATACTTCGTATTGGATGGCACCAAAAGAATTGCAAGAGTTAAAAATATCACTACAACAAAATTATGATTTCCCGACAAGATATTTTCCAACATACAAAAAGTTGTCGCAATAAGTGATTTATCATGACATATTTTAAAGTTTGTCGCAAAAATTGTGGCGAAAAAAATATAAGGTGACATAAACAATTGTCGTCAAATGTCAAAATGTGCGACAAATAATAAAGATTGTCGCTAAAAACACGATGGGAAGCATGGCACCAAAATATTTTTGGTGGGAAATTTACGGCAACAAACTTTTATTTCTTGCAACAAAATTTTTGTGATGCAATAGTGTCTACTTTTTTTGTGATAATAAATATTTGTTGCTAAAAATTCTAGAAATGAAGAAAATTTTTGTGACACTCGTATTTATTATTGATCTAGCTTGTAGGAGTGGTAGAAAACAAATCATGACATTCACACTTTGTGATAAACAATATTTGTCACAAGTCTATTCTAGTATTGCTCATAAATGTAACACCCAGCTACTATTGCATCCCCGTTCCTATCCTAGGATGACAAAATATCTCGCTTCGTTTCGTCTCGCAATGTCTAGCCCTGAATTTCTAAACCCATCTCGAATATTTTTATTTTAAAATATTTTTATGTTTTAAAATTTATATTGTATTAAAATAAATAAATAATAATATTAAAAAATAAATAATAAAAAAATCAACTCAACCCGATCCAAGCCGACCTAGTTATTAAAAATATTAAAAAATAAAAATAAAAATAAAAATTGTTAGATACAAACCAGCCCTATAACAAGAGATCTCTCATTCCATCTCTCTGTGGCCAGTATTGAAATAGTAGATCTCTCATTCCATCTCTCCCTCGCCGGCCAGTCGCTTGACTAGTCACCCACCGTTGGTCAATCCAACACGCTGACCAACCCTGCTTAAGGTAAGCTCCACTTCTGTAAATTTTTTGGTCAATTAAATTAAAATTTTTAGGTCAATTAATTGAAAAAAATTCAAGTCCTAATGGAATATCCGCATCATCATCATCTTCATCTTCAAAATCACGACCAGTTTATATATCTACTAGTATATACCACTTTCCTGTGGTAGATTCGACCGTAGGTTACGATTCAAATTCAATGACAATTCAAACATGTCACATATGAAGATGAAGGTGGATTTGAGAATTTGATTTGAGAAGAAAGAATTTGAAGAACATATGAGATATGATGGAAAAAAATTAATTTTGAGAATGATATAACAGATGAAGAAGAAGGTGGATTTGAGAATTTGATATGAAGAGATTGAATTTGAAGAATAGAGGAGATATGATGCAGAAAAATTAATTTTGAGAATGAAGATGAATACAGACGTATATGTATTTTTCGGACAGTAGAGGAGAAACAATCGTGATAAATTCATCATCGATATCTCTCAGACTCATCAGGACTGACCACAACGCACTAAAATCACCTATTTTCTTGATTTTTGAGGCATGTAAGCAAAACCCAGTTAGTTTTTTCCCAAGAGAGTGCAAATTAATTCTGGTAGGAGAAAAATACAAGTGGGTTTCGATGGGAAAGTGAAAATTTTGTGGGTGTATAGTATTGCGTACAGATTTCAATGAAATTTTCCCAAGGCTCAGCATATTGCACAATATTTTCTAGAAATAAATAAAAAATTTGTTGTATTGTATATGGGTAAAAATTTCTTCAATTACACTATTTTCTTGCTTGTGATTTCACATATTTTCAACTTTAAGCATAACAGATTTTGAGACAGAATGTGATTCTACATTAACTTAATTACCTCAAATGGCTTGAGTGTCAAATGAAATGAGAAACCACTAAGCTGGTGGATTGTGAGACTGTGAGTTCACTCCTTTTGTGTGGTTTTTCTCGTTTTTTTTTTTTTTTTTTTTTTACTCAGTGGACAACTCTAGTTAATTGGTTAGACTGTTCATGGATCTGGACAACTTGTTAATTGGTTAATATATTCTTCTGCTTGATATATTACTTACATTTTTTTATATTAATTTCAGTTATCGTTAATTTAGGCATGTTTAGTTAGCTCTTGCTATTCCTTATGACTTTTATTGATTTTGTTTGCTTTTTGTTCCATTTCCAATGTTCATATATATGTTTTATTGGTTATCAGAAAAAGTCTTCATTTTCATCAGGAAAAATGTCTAGTCAATTATTAATTAGGTCAATTGTATATATTGTTCTTTCATTGTTATGATCCTCTTTTCATTTCTGCCAACTTGTTTGTGAAAATTATGGCATTGAGCATTGCGTTTGTGATTTTTATTTAGATTGATAGGAAGATAAGTTAGGAACGCCATTTTGCATCTAAAATGTCTTTAATTATTTGAACAAGTAATGATCAGACCGGAGTTTATATCATTTTTTTCTGGCTAGACCTGAGTTTATATCATTTTTTTATGGCTAAATTTTCTTAAGTTATGTCGAAAATAAGTTGGACTGTTTTCAACCCCCCAACCCTCCAACCTAAAAAAAGAGAATAATTGGAATGCTAAACTCAGCTCCGGGGATCATTTTTAATGGTGATGGTTGATCCTTGATGAACGATTTGCGATGCATGATTCATTAAATTAGTATATGCGAATGGTTCTTCATGTTGTCATTTATACTTCTGTAAAATTTGGTTCTGGGACTAATGTCAGAGTGATGCCCTTCATGTTATCATTTGAAAGTATCAATTTCTAGGCCATAGTTGCTCTAGTCAATCCATGCTTGAGGGTATAAATGAAAAAGCTTTTACCCAATCAGTTTCCTATTCTATTTGTTTGCATGAAGTTAGTGATATTATGTACAAATTCTTTAATTGTTAGTATCATGTAAGACGGTTGGGATTGAAACTGAAATTAAATTAACACGTGTTTCTACTTTTTGAATGATATTCAACACGTCTGATCAAAAAATGGATTTTTGACTTTTGTCTTATAACAAAGGATTGCCGGTACTTCATTTGTTAGAGATGGATCTTTCCATATGAGTTCATTAGAGTGATCATTGACTTCAGTTTATCGTTAGTGAAATTGATCGTTGACTTGATGATAGTTTGTTTGTTTGACTCGGATAATTAACGTTCAATTGGTAAGTTGGATTGTTGAAAATATGTTTCTAGGTTTAGTACATGTCGGTTCACATGGAATATGCAATCAGATCCATGTGCACGTGAATCTGATTAGTGATCAACACAAGTACCACGCATTTAATTACCTGATTATTTGATTTCATATTCTAAAATCCTGTACAAAGCCAGTTTTTGCAGGAATGCCTACTTATTTAGAGCTTGTTTGACGAAGCTTAAAAACCCATTTTGGTTTTTTTCAACTGTAATTTTTGACTTTTCAATCTACTTTTAACATGAGAAGTCAACAATTTCAACTCAAATAAATCAATTTTGGTTAAATAAACCAAAAATTGGTTTATAAACTAGTTTATAATCTCTGTCAAACGGGCCTTTACTACTATTATTCTACTCATTTTCCTTTTTTTTTTTTTTTTTTTTTTTTTTTTTTGATTTTCAAGGGTTGGTATTGTCATTAGCATATTTTCTTTGTTTAAAATGATTTGTTGTTATTTATCTATAAATATGTGATAGTAAGGTTTAATGAATAGATTGTCATTAGCATATTTTCTTTGTTTAAAATGATTTGTTGTTTATTTAAGAATTACTAATTAGATATTTTATTTTATATAATTTTAGTGAAACAGTGGTATACTTGATGGATAGGAGTTGAATGCGAATTTGTAATAGATTAAGTGATGATAGTAACATTGATAAGTAAAATATGTTTTATATGTATTTTGTTTGTTTATATAATGTCTTTTTATTTTATTTTTCAATGACTTTACATTTTGTCCCTTCTATGTAGATTTCAATACACGTTACTCAGTGTTGATAACAGGTTGAAGAGTATTGTGCTACATTTTTCACAAGCTTTAGTATTACAAATTTAAGACAATAATATGAATTTTTATTATATATTTTTGAACCATTTATATTTGATTAATGAAACACTTATTTTATCTAGTCATGAGTTTTTTTAATGATGTTACATTTTCAAATAAATGTGTACCGTAGTAACAATTTTACTATGATCCAAGAAATTGAAAACATATCATTGTTGAAAATATTATGCAATATTTTCATGTTGTGAAATTGAATACGCAATATATATAAAAATAAAAATAAATAAATTACGCAATAATGGTATAGCGTTGCACAAATGATGAAACTGCAAAATGTTTGTGTTGTAAAATAAATTCAACTACCAACCCAGCTTGTCACACAGACGATTATTCATTGCCACAAAATAATATTTGTTATATAATTTGTAGAAAACATTTTCCAACGCAAAAATATTTTTGAAATAATCGTTGCAACAAATTGATTTGTCGCTTTTTAATTTTTTGCGACATACATGCATTGCGACGACATTATAGCGACAAATATGTTATTGCTATTTCATACTTTCTACGTCAAACAAACAAATAATGTTTCGAGTTTGTTTGCGACGAGTAACTGAAAGTTGTCACGTAATACAATATATGGCGCTTAAAGCGCGACAATGCCCGCATCAAACATCTTGTTGTCGCTAAATTATTTTTGAAACAAAATCTCGATTTAATCGACAATAATTTTGTCATAAAATCAATGTTTCTTTTTTTTTTTTTGTAGTGAACACAGTTGGACGAGCTGTTAAATAAAGGATTTATTTAATCAATGTTTCTTTTCTTTTTTTTGTAGTGAACACAGTTGGACGAGCTGTTAAATAAAGGATTTATTATACCGAGTATTTCTCCGCGGGAAGCCCCTGTTCTTTTTGAAATTACGAAAGATGGATCGATGAGAATGTGCACAGGATACCACGAGCTAAATAAATTGACAATCAAGAATAAGTATCTCTTTCCAATGATTGAAGATTTTGTTCGATCAATTGAAAGGTGCTTGATGTCGGGCTACCGTCAACTAGAGATAAGGCCGTCGGATATTTCAAAGTCAGCATTTTGAACTCGTTATGGGCATTGTGAGTTTACAGTAATGCCCTTTGGACTGACGAATACTCATGCGGTATTTATGGATTTAATCAAGTGAGTCTTTCATCCGTAATTAGATTAGTTTGTCATTGTGTTAATTGATGACATCCAGATTTATTCAACAAATCTCCAGCAACATCAAGAACATTTGAGGAAAATATTGGAGACTCTGCAAAAGGAAATGTTGTATGCCAAATTCGCTAATCTAATTGTAATAACACAATATGTATAATTTGATTGCGGATGTATTATGTTTGTACATGAAAACTAAAGCAATTGGAGTTGGGTAAGCATGAAACGTCTAAAAATAATAAATGAATTGTATTTTATGCTGGCCAGTCTTTTAATAAGATTTGGAGGAATTTTTTTCTTACGAGAAATAAAAAAGATAAAGAAAAATTTTAGTGTCGTGCTGGTAAGGTGTTATTAACAAAGAAATAAAATAAAAGAATAGTGATCATGTATGTATTTCATTATAATAATTATTCCATATATATGGTTGTAATGAGAGTTACAAAATAATCAAGATATAGACTTTTAGATTAAGTAGAAATATGTTTTATATATTTTGATAGTATTAAATAGTTATTATTTACAACAAGTATATCGAAATATATTTGAAGAGTATTTTGAAAAATGTATCGTACTAAGAATTTCATATGTATGATTCTTTATACTCAAAATAATAATTATTTAAATGATATATTTCAATAAATAACTTTTATAAATTATATGTCCATAAATACATTTTATATCACTTAAATTATTGTGATGCCAAATCGTAGTTGGAACACGTGATTCATGAAATGACGACATTAGAGGAAATTTCAGAGAAAATAATTTCTATTTGGAGGTTTCTAGCATGGACAGTAGCTGAAATAATAAATAACAGATTTTGGATTGTGGCAGCGTGGTGGGAGATTTAGCATGTTCTATTAAAATTATTTTTTAAGTATTTATAAGTTATGAATCTTATTAAGTATATAAATAATAAGTGAGTAGTAAGTTGTAGATCCTGTGAATGCGATGATAAAAAATATATTACACTAGATTGACTAGCTTAAATTATAATTTCATATTTGTCAATATTGAAATTATTTTTGATGAGTCCTAAGTGAGTAGTAATTTGTGAGTCTTATGTAATGTACGAATAATAAGTGAGTAGTAATTTGTGTGTCATACAAAATCTGTAGATAAAAAATATATTTGATGAGTTGAGTTTGGTGCACCTTGTTGTGCGATTATAATTCCGCAAGTGGACGAATCGTTGACAAGTAATAAAGTGATAAATAGAGTGTCGAACCCACGAGGACCAGATATTAATTTAACCAATTAATTTATAACCTAAATTTTAACAATAAAAGAAACACAGATTCCATTTAAATTTTTGTGATTCTAAACTAATTTAACTATTTTAATTAAATTGAACATAACAATAAGTAACTTTGAAAAGGCGAGAACGAATTCAAGATCTACTAACTCTAGGATTTGCGAATCCACCAACACTTTCCTTAATCAAATATCCGTTTAACCGTTTTAGCTTATAATTACCATAGATTGAAAATCGGTGTTCCTAAATTAATCAAAAGCCTCTCTCGATGGTCAATCAATTCTATATCTTATGCGAACTTCATTATCTCTAATTAAGCTTCGAACATAAACACATGCATTAAAATCTCAGGAACACCTCAATAGATTTCATAAAGCATAATAGTAATCTCTATATATTATTGGACTCTATGTTATTCAATACCACGTGCTTAATCTATATTGAATCTCTCGACTTCAATATAGATCACAATATATTCTCATGGTGATCAGGCATTAAAATAATAGAAAAACTGAATAAAGAATAATCAATCCACGGGCAATTAATTACTAAAACGGAAAAACTTCTAATTAATTAAAAATCATGAGGTTTCATCGTTCATCCTAGAAAAAGTAAATTAGCCGGACATGATTTCGTCAATTATAATAATAATTGACTTCATCATGATCCGGCGAAAGAAAAAGAAGAAGAAATAATTACAACCCGTGACTCTGGATGAAGAATCTTCAATCCCGTGCCTTGATCTTCAATTCTCCTCTTGTATCTTCTTCCCAAAATTCGTCTCCCTTCTTCTGGCTATTATCTGCCTTATTTATAATGTTCTCCAACCCTCTAAGACGTGTGTTTAAGTTGTTGTTTTATCTTGGAGTTGTAGAGTTTTAATCCCATCAGAAAACTGCCAAAACTGGTGCCCGTTATGCCCTTCAAGTCTCTTTTCGTCTTTTTTGTCAGATTGATACTTGAATTTGATTATTATCCTATAATGAACAAAAACAATACAATTATACTGCAAACAAATAAGAGTACTAATAATTGTCCCTTTTTGTCAGTTCAGATAAGTACAAAATTGTACTTATCAAATATCTCCAAACTTGAACTTTTATTCGTCCTCGAATAAACTAGCTAAAAACAATCATGCACTTAATGAAATAAGTAATAACACAATTCACAATATAAATAGCTTGCCGTTCTTGCTTGACTTTGCAAAAAGAAAAACTTATAATTCATGGCGAGTATTCGTGTATTACTATTGCAAATGTGATTATACTCAAACCATATACGACACGTGTGTGAGACCCGTTAATCGATCAACTTAAATTCTATGGTGGTGATAGCCCAACCACTTGGTCAACTTTCCTTTCCTCTCGTAAAGTACACTTCCCCCAAAATAATTGTTTTCTCTCAAAATTCGAGATTTTGGTTCAAAGGTTAAACTTCGCATTATTTTCTTTGCTCGAGGTGGTTGAGAAAACTAATAATCGTGACAACCTAAGTATATGAAGATTCTCCAATTTATGAGCACTCTCGACTAGAAAGTTTCTACTAAATAAGTCAAACCCATTAGTTATCTAATCCCCAAATTTACTTTGCAAAGGATTTTTTTTCTGGACAGAAATAAAAATTAAATTTAAATAAATAAATAATAATAATTTTTTTTATTTTTTTATATATAGATCTTATGTGCAAAACTCAATTCATTAAGCTTTCTAAATGACTCATCTAACGAGCTTGAGATCGATGACTCCCAGGTCTTTCAAACCTTAGGGCATCAGGTTTTGAGAAACCCCTACGGACCTTTTCACTCGAATCAAATAGACTACGAAAGGAGTTATAAGATATTAATAAGGTGCAAAACTCAGTCCATTAAGCTTTCTAAATGACTCATGTAACGAGCTTGAGGTCGATGACTCCCAGGTCTTTTGAACCTTAGGGCATCAGGTTTTGAGAAATCCCTACGGACCTTTTCACTCAAGTCAATTAGGCTACGAAAAGAGTTAAACAATAATAATAATAATAATTTTTGTTCCTTGCGTGCAATAAGTTCATGCGTGAGGATTAGATTCCTAACATTCGGTCATTACTTAGTTTCCTCTAACTGGTCTAAAGTGCTCCACACAAATTTTCAACATACATGGAATCAATCATAACCTAGATAGCCACTATCACAGTTTAATTACTACACTTTCTTACTATATTGGTTATTTGTTCGAGATACGGATGATTTTTTTAGGTTTAAACAGGGTATCCTATTATTTTCAACTTAAGTACACCAACATAGCTAAAAATCATCTTAACTGGTCGACACAACACAATATCAAACATGGTCAAATAGTCTCACATTTAACCAATAGTAATAATTTGTTCACAAGTCATGAATTAAAGCGAAATAATTAAATAAAAAGTTGCATCATTAGCCGGCAAGACTATTCATATCACATAAATATGCAAACAAATAATTAATTTTAATTTTTTTTAATGAAAATAAATTAAAAATCAAATATCAATTATCAATTATCGAATCAAGTAAATTTTTCATTTTAGTCCATTACCCCCAAACTTGAAAGAAACATTGTCCCTAATGTAAAATTTAAAATCAAAATATTAGAGACTTCCCTGAGATAGATCTGATGGTGCCGGAAGAAAAGGTGTGATAAGATCAACTAGAGGAGAAATCTGTACAGGTTAGTCGACAAATCTTTGTTTGAATGTTATCCAGCCAGCCTGCAGGTTGTATCCCTAAAAAGAAAAGAAAAAAGAAAATTAATTAATTAAAAAAAAATTCTGTTTTTTTTTTTTTCAAAACGATTTTTTTTTTTTTTAAAAAAAATGATTTTTTTTATTTATTTTATTTTTATTTTATTTTTTATTTTTTTAAATACAAATTTGAAATAATTGAACAACGTAATTATGCAAGATGACGATGATTGTAGCCTCAAAACCTAAGAATTAAAAACCTACTTTAAATCCTAAAAACCTAAAACGTACAAATTGTCAATCGAAATCCTAAAATTGAAATAAATAAAAGGGTAGAAAAATGGGTTGCCTCCCATTGAGCGCTTCTTTAAAGTCATTGGCTTGACTTTGTCGTGATGATCGCTCAAGACACTTTGAATAGATCTTTAGAAGTCTTGTTTTTCTTGCTTTGATCGACTTTGGAACCATTTTTGTTTACCGTCCAGAGTTTGATTTTTTCCTTATCATATTGATATAATTTTGTTTTGCCACCATGCTCGAATTCAACTAAGAAAATTTCAGCCTCCTCATCAGCTTTGATCACAGAAGACGGATGGAATTCCTCTTTTTGCACATACTCTTCTTCTCTAAGTGGTACATCTTGATGTTGGGTAACAACTTTATCATCTAAACTCCCTGCCTTCTGATCAATGGCATCAGTCTCGAAACAGGAATCTTGAGAACTTGGAAATTTAATTGCTTTAAACACATTGAATGTAACGTGCTCATCATTCACTTTCAGCATAAGTTCTCCGTCAATTACTCCTCGACCAGTAGCCAAGAAAGGTCGACCCAAAATGAGTGGTACATCCCTGTCTTCGCACATATCCAGAATAATAAAATCAGCAGGGAATATGAACTTGCCCACTTTCACCAATATGTCTTCAACTATTCCCCTTGGACGTTTAATTATTCTATCTGCAAGCTGTAGTGTTACTGTTGTTGGCTTTGCTTCTCCTAAATTGAGCTGCTTAAAAATAGAGTAAGGCATTAAATTCACACTAGCACCTAAATCACATAAAGCTTTATCAAAAAATAAACTACCAATAGTGCAAGGAATATTAAAACTCCCTGAATCTTTTAATTTCGACGGTAGCTTGTTTTGCAATATGGCACTGCATTCCTCAGTTAGGGCGACTGTTTCATGCTCCTCCAACTTCCTTTTGTTTGAAAGAATGTCCTTCATGAATTTAGCATAGCTAGGCCTTTGAGCTAATGCATCGGCAAAGGGTATGTTGATGTGAAGCTTTTTGAATATATCCAAGAATTTTTTGAATTGTTGGTCTAGCCTATGTTGTCGTAGTCTTTGAGGAAATGGAATTGGAGGGACGTAAGCCGGTGGTGGAATATAAGCTGGTGGAGAGTTCCAGTTTTCTTGTGCAACTTTTTCATCTGTTTTGTTTTCTTTCTCTTTGTTGGACACAGTTTCCTTTTCTACACCTGGTCTAGTCACATGAATCTCTGGCAATTCAAATTCGCTTCTCGTGGTAATTGCATTTACTTGCTCTTTTGGATTGAACTTGGTATTGCTTGGCCATGTGCTTGGTTGTCGCTCGGTCAACATTTTAGCCAACTGCCCAATCTGATTTTCCATATTCTTTATAGCAACATCTTGTCTTTTCTGCATCTCCTTCAATTCAGATTCCATACGCGTGACGGCTTCTTCTAATCCTCCTTCTCTTTCTTGGGGTCTTCCCTGATTTGACGGATTTTGAATGTTTTGTGTATTGCCATATGAGAAATTTGGATGATTTCTCCATCCAGGATTGTAGGTCTGTGAGTATAGATTATTCTGCTGTCGCTGAAAATTCTGAGCATATGCAGCTTGGTCAAGTGATGACATATCAACTTTGGTTAAAGGACATTCTGATGACTGATGGTTTGCCCCGCAAGTTACACATATTGGCAAGGACATCTAAACCATATTGGCTGACTGAAAATATTTCATTGCTTCCATCTGCTTTGCCAATGCATCAATTTTCGCCAAGACAAGTGAATTAGTGTTCACCGTATTATACCTCGCTTTTTTCTTACGCAATCCTCTTTCGCCACATAATAAACTGTTCACTCATGGTTTCAAATAGATCGTAAAGGTCACCAGCGGATCTGTTTTGGATAGAGCCACTGCTGCAGAATCTCTTCAAGAACGTTGGTTGTAGCTAGTCCGAGTAAAAATAATGATTACGAAATGCTAAGGGGAAACCATGAATTGGACACTTTTCGAGAAGTTGCTTGAATCTTTCCCATGCCTCATGAAAATTTTCCAACTCAGTTGTTGGAAATTGGAAATTTCATATTCGATCTGTTTACTCGGCGGGAGGAAAATATTTCGATGTAAATTTTGGATCGAGATCGACCAAGTAGTGATACTCCACGGTGGTAGAGAATCTAGCCATTCTCTAGCTTTATCCTTCAATGTATGTGGAAAGAGTCTCATCTTGATTGCTTCTTCATTAACACCGTGGTATTTGAAATTTCACACAGATTCATCAAGCGAGAAATATGGTAATGAGGATTTTCATCTCGTCATCCCATAAACGGTAGATTGTTCGAAAATAAATTCATCACATCCGGCCTCAACTCGAAAGTTGTCGTGTCCATAAGGCGGATAAACTATCTTTGGACCGATTCTCAACAATCGGTGGCATCATATACTCACCCATAAGAATATCTCGCTCACTAACTTCAATCGGTCGAGCTATTGGTGCTTGATTATTTATCGATCATGTACTTGATTGTCTCCGCCATTGTGTCTTTTTTGTATTTTTTTTTCTCGTTTTTCACGTTGTCGTCGGTGAAAGCTTCGTTCAATTTCTGGATCTAAATCAAATAGATCAAGATCTTTTGTACGGCAAGCACACTTAACACCTGAAAAATTAGAAAATATATACAATTCAGCAGTATCACGAAAAATTTAAAATAAAAATAAAAATAAAATAAAATAAATATAAATAATACTAAAAAGAATTGTTAAAAGCTAAATTATAAACTAACGTAGCAATCAATAAAACTAGTCCCCGGCAACGGCGCCAAAAACTTGTTGTGCGATTATAATCCCGCAAGTGGACGGATCGTTGACAAATAATAAAGTGATAAATAGAGTGTCGAACCCACGAGAACCAGATATTAATTTAACCAATTAATTTATAACCTAAATTTTAACAATAAAAGAAACACAGATTCAATTTGATTTTTGTGATTCTAAACTAATTTAACTATTTTAATTAAATTGAAAATAACAATAAGTAACTTTAAAAAGGCAAGAACGAATTCAAGATCTACTAACTCTAGGATTTGCGAATCCACCAACACTTTCCTTAATCAAATATCCGTTTAACCGTTTTAGCTTATAATTACCATAGATTGAAAATCGGTGTTCCTAAATTAATCAAAAGCCTCTCTCGATGGTCAATCAATTCTATATCTTATGCGAACTTCATTATCTCTAATTAAGCTTCGAACATAAACACATGCATTAAAATCTCAGGAACACCTCAATAGATTTCATAAAGCATAATAGTAATCTCTATCTATTGTTGGACCCTATGTTATTCAATACCACGTGCTTAATCTATATTGAATCTCTCGACTTCAATATAGATTACAATATATTCTAATGGTGATCAGGCATTAAAATAATAGAAAAACTGAATAAAGAATAATCAATCCACGGGCAATTAATTACTAAAACGGAAAAACTTCTAATTAATTAAAAATCATGAGGTTTCATCGTTCATCCTAGAAAAAGTAAATTAGCCGGACATGATTTCGTCAATTATAATAATAATTGACTTCATCATGATCCGGCGAAAGAAAAAGAAGAAGAAATAATTACAACCCGTGACTCTGGATGAAGAATCTTCAATCCCGTGCCTTGATCTTCAATTCTCCTCTTGTATTTTCTTCCCAAAATTCGTCTCCTTCTTCCGACTATTATCTGCGCTTTATTTATAATGTTCTCCAACCCTCTAAGACGTGTGTTTAAGTTGTTGTTTTATCTTGGAGTTGTAGAGTTTTAATCCCATCGTAAAAACCGCCAAAACTAGTGCCGTTATGCCCTTCAAGTCTCTTTTCGTCTTTTTGTCGATTGATACTTGAATTTGATTATTATCCTATAATGAACAAAAACAATACACAATTATACCGAAAACAAATAAAATCTTAATAATTGTCGCTTTTTGTCGGATTCGAGATAAGTACAAAATTGTACTTATCACACCTCATAGGTTTAGGAATCGTTTTGTAGTGATGAATATAGGTGTAGATTGACCTATTAAGTTTTGATGATGGATAGAATCTAACGTGTAAGTTATGCGTAAATCCCTACTCATGGAGAAAACGTGACACCTTTACATTGTTCGATCGATATCCTACCCTACGCTTTCTAGAAGGTAGGTGAAGATCATGGGTTGGTATATGCACGTGAGCATACCATTTGTGATCAACAATCCTGCAAAGTATTTGATATTCGTACAAACATGGAAATTGACATATATATATATATATATATATATATATATATATATATCAATTCTTCTTAAGAAATGAGAAGAGGCTAAGGCGTAAGCTTTTACCAAACTATACATTATTCAATGGAGACCGAAAATGGATGTAGACAAAAAATAGATAATTCTTGTGGTTCCAATCAATTATTATACCTACTTCTCCACGTACAGGGGGGCAAAAAATATATGCAAAGATTTGTCAATATAAATTGGACATTTCTTTTATTTACACAAATTATTCAGCCTTAATTGAATGATGAAGACAACAAGCGTTAATTCCCTTTTATTTACTTTTCTTGTCATCTTTTCGTGTTCATGGACAGTTTCTTCTCATGGAGACGATAATTTTCTACAATGCATGTCCCTTCAATCTGACAATCACTCCACTATCTCCAATATCATTTATACACCAAAAAACAGTTGATACTCATCTATCCTCAATTTCTCCATACAAAACCTTCGATTCATGTCAGAAACGACACCGGAACCATTAGTCATTGTTACTCCCGTGCAATAATCCCAGATTCAGCCTGTCATTTATTGCGCCAAAGAAAATGGTATGCATATACTGGTTCGAAGTGGTGGCCATGACGATGAAGGACTTTCATATGTATCACAAGTCCCTTTTGTAATTCTTGATCTTTTCAACCTTCGAGAAATAAGTGTTGATGCTGAGAAGAAAACTGCATGGGTTCAAGCTGGCTCAACACTCTGCGAACTATACTACGGAATTTCAGAAAAAAAAAAGTCGATACCTAGGATTTCCTGCTGGTGTTTGTGTTGGAAACTGGCACGAGAAATAGCCAGAAAATAAAATTTTTCTTTAATTCAATAAAACCAGGATCTTTACTAGGCGTTCACGTATTTATTAAAATTAAAATACTAATGGATTAGTATTATACCTAAATCGATAAACGATATTAGTTTGGATCTGATTCACGAACTTGCTGCTTTTGATTCACTAACTTGGTGCTCCCAACGTTCAAGCCTTCTATGATATTCTCCCAAGTCTGAATTACACCGACATGTGGGCACCTTTTAATTAAATCAAAAACTAATTTCTAGACTGGTCAGATCTAGAAAACCAAGAAGCTAAATTTCTTCTCTTTTCTAACTGATCGAATTGTTCGAATTAATTTATGTCACAAGCAATGTGATATAAATAAGGCCAGTGTTCTGATTGCAAACAACGACAAGAGTCCTGATTGCATCCAAGTCCAATTAGTTTATGATTGATTTAATTACACATGTAATCCCTAAACTTATATCACAATTACAATTAAGTCCAAGACTTTTATAGTAATTGTGATTAAGCCCAAAACTTTATAGAGCTACCACAGGACCTGATTGGACATATATTTTTCAAGCTCCAATAATCAGATTCCGTCTAGTCTACCATGAACCTCTCAATCTAATTATTAGTCTTTTGCTTTTTCCACTAAAGGCAAGAGACTGTACTCTCGGAATATATATAAAATTACGTGTCGTAATATTTTCTCTCGACCTACAGTATATATATATATATATATATATATATATATTTCATCCCTGTGTGAGATCCGATAATTAGGTATGAGCATAAATAACCGTTTTGCCCTTCTAATTATTCTTACTAACTTTAAGTTACATTTTCTTCAACGGTACTGTGAACTAATTCACAGATGTCGAAGTTTAGCTGTCGCTAAACGCTGAGCTCAGATTTATAACCGTTCAACGGAAAATACTTAAGTTGTCACTCGACCCATTTTTCAGTATGACAGGTTCCGACAATTAATTCGTGTTCTCTACTTCGCTCATTCTCAAGCTCCCAACTCATCGAGATATTTGATCAATTAAATTGATCTCACACATTGGTAAATCAAAGAACCATCAAACTAACGAAAAGATATACATAATCTTGTCAAGAGATTTAGATGGTGATCAAGTGTAACTTAATTATTCGCACGATCATGCTATATAATTAAATTCGACACGTGGTCCGTTCAATACACTCCAAGTGTACTAGTGTCACCATTAATCCATTTCTGCGATAAGGACAAATCACAAACCCAAATGATTAAATAGTTAACACTGCAACCTTCCGGTACAAGGCGCCAATTCTTATACATTAGTTGTGAACAATTTTATTGATGATCAAAATATAAGTTGTGTCACACTATACTTCTCAATGCAATCATCCAACTTATATTATCACAAGTGATCATTGGCACTTTATTTACATACTCAATATTAAACAAATGCAATAATAATAAATGAATACAAACCAAAGTTTTATTCAATATAAAATTGTCATTTCATCACAGCAAAATTATATTATTTGGACATACAACCCAACAATTCTTCCACTTGCCCTAGAGTATAATCTTAAAATACATATACCCCAATGGCAAAGAGTTAACCAACATATAATTCCTTGTTCTCATAAGGTACTTAAGGATATGCTTTACAATCACTCAATGTTCCAGTCCGTCTAGACTGATAACGAGTTATCATACCAACATCATAACAAACATGAGACTACTAATTGCAAATGCATAAAGTATTCTACTCATGTCATCTATCTCTTCAGGAGTTTCTTTAGGAACACTCCTTAGATAGTTAGATTCTATGTCTGAATGGCAATTTGCCTTTCTTAGAATCTCACGTGGCAATCTGACAAGCAACTTGTCAATATATATAGTTTGGGATGAAAATACCATCTTGTTCTATTCGATCTCTTAAGATTTGAATCCTAGAACACATCTAGCTTTGTCCAAAACCTTCATATGAAAACTGTTGGGCCAACCACACTTTCGTAGATAATGACATTCCTACATCATTTCCTATGAGTAGAATATCATCCTCATAAAGCACTAGGAAAATTACATTTTTGTCCTGTATCTTCTTATAGACACATGGTTCATCAAAGTTCTGATCAAAATCATATGTCTTAATCACCTCATCGAATCTTTTGTTCCAAGATCTTGATGCCTGCTTCAGTCCATAAATGGACCGTTGCAGCTTGCACACTTTAGATTCATGACCACGTTCTACGAACCCATCTGGTTGTACCATATAGATACATTATTCAAGATGACCATTAAAAAAAGCCGTCCTGACATCCATTTGCCACACCTCATAATCATAATGAGCTGCAATGGTTAAGAGAATCCAGATAGATTTGAGCATAGCTACAGGAGAGAAGGTTTCCTCGTAATCGATACCTTCTCTTTGGGTAAAACCCTTAGCTACTAGCCTTACTTTGAAGGTTTCCACCTTTCCATCTACTCCTCTCTTTCTTTTGTAGACTCACTTGCACCCGATGGCTTTTATCCCTTTTGGTGCATCTACAAATTCCCAGACTTGATTAGAATGCATAGATTCCATCTCAGTGTTCATAGCTAGTTTCCACAAATCTGCATCCACATCGTTTATAGCCTCCTTATATGAATTTGGATCATCTACTTACTTTACAGAGATTGCCTATTTGGATTCTCTGACAAACAAGTACCTAGACAGTTTTCTGATAACCCCTTTGACTTTGCCTAAGGGGCGGTGGATCTTGAACTGTGGCTTCATTTGGAATTGTAACATTTTCATCAATGTTAGTATCACCTTCAGGTGATACAATTACCTCATCACTACCTTGAACATTTTCTTGTTCTATGGGATTAGATGATGAATCATTTCTCCCACTCAGATAACGTTCCCTAGGTATTTGCGATACCATTGATCGTTTGTCACCAGGTTGTGTTCCAGAAATTGATGGGTTGGGATTACTCCCACTCATTTCTTTCAAAACATCCCTACTCTTGGACTGACGTTCATTAATATATTTATCCTCTAGGAAGGTTGTATTTGTACTGACAAAAACCTTCCTATCTAGAGGACTATAAAAATAGTATCCCCTGGTACCTTTAAGGTATCCCACAAACAAGCATATTTCTGATCTAGACTCCAACTTTTTTGTCTTTCCTTTCAGCACATAAGCCGGACATCTCCAAATTCGGATGTGACGCAAATTTGGTTTGCACCCATTCCATATTTCTGGAGGAGTCTTGGGAACAGACTTAGATAGAACTAGGTTAAGAATATAAGCGGCTGTCTCCAGTGCATATCCCCAAAATGAGATAGGTAGAGTTGAAAAACTCATCATTGACCTAACCATATCTAACAATGTCCTGTTTCTTCTTTCTGAAATGCCGTTCTGTTGGGGTGTACCAGGCGCACTCAGTTGAGAAACTATACCATTTTCTGTTAAGTAGTCCCTGAATTCTCCTGAGAGATTCGCCACCTCGATTTGATCAAAATATCTTTATACTTTTACTCAAATATTTCTCGACCTCAGTCCGATATGCTTTAAATTTTTCAAAAGCCTCTGACTTTCGAGTCATCAGGTAAATGTATCTGAATCTAGAGTAATCATCTGTAAAGGTGATAAAATACTCAAATTCCCTTCTCGCTGGTGTACTTATAGGTCCACATACATCAGAATGAACTAGTTCTAATACTTCTTTGGCTCTATGTCCCTTCTCTAAAAAGGACCTTTTGGTCATCTTACCCTCCAAACAAGAATCACAGACTGGCAATGGTTCGACCTCAATTGAGTTGAAGGAACCATCCTTTGCTAGTCTTTGTATCCTGTTAAAGTCGATGTGTCCAAGCCTAAGATGCCATAGATAAGTATTACTAGTATGGTATGTATTTTGTTTATTATGGTTTGCAGAAGTATTATTAATTTCATTTGTGGAATAGTTTAATATATAAAGACCATTCATCAAATACCCGGCACAAATAGGAGCTTTATTCATCATAATGTAAAGCGCTTTAGTAGGCGCAAAATCAAGAGAATAACCCTGTCCTATTAGACGTGAAATGGAAATCAAATTTCGCTTCATCTGTGAGACATAATAATAGTCTTTAAGAATTAAACGCCTACCACTACTGAAATAAAATAAACTACTCCTCTGACTCTCATTGAAACCATCGCTTCTTGCCGACCGTGATAGTGTGGCGGCCTTCATTGAGTTTTTCGCTCTCTCAAGCACTGCATTGACATGCAAACATGATTAGTAGCTCCAGAATCTACAACCCAGGAAAATGTAGAATCAACCACCAAACAAGACTCAGTTATGAAAAACTCACCCGCACTTCGCTTCTGTTTAGCTAGTGCTTTGGGACAGTCTTTCTTCTAGTGACCTATCTTGCCGCAGCTGAAACACTTGCCTTTCGACTTTCCATCTGCTTTGGTCTTTTCGTTGCTTACTGGCTTCTTGCTAGCTCTCTTCCTTTTCTTTCCGCTTTTGCCTTTCGGCTTGGAATTAGAGGAGCTACCAATTACTGCATAAGCATTACTACCTTTGGCCTTAAGACCACTTTCCACATTTTGCAACTCATTCATCAGCTCAGTCAATGGCATATCCATCTTGTGTAAGTGATAGTCCACAGTAAATTGTGAAAACATATCAGGTAGAGAGTTCAATACCATATCCACCTGAGTATTTTGATCAATAGCTGCACCCAGATTCTCCGCCACATTGAAGTGTCCAATCATGGTTAACATATGGTCCTTCACTGGCGTTCTGGGTTTCATGCGGATGTTCTGTACGGTACAAATTACTTTGAACCGAGCTCTCCTACTTTGATGTGCAAACATGTCCTTGAGGCTTTTCATTATGTCATAAGAGGTCTCAAGATTGTCATGCTTTCGCTGTAACACATTTGACATTGATGCCAAAATGTAACAGCGAGCCAACTTGTCTGTAGCTACCCACTTATCATAAGCATCCCTCATGTCCTTGCTTGCAGTCTCAGTGGGTTGCTCAGGTGAATCTTCTTCAAGCACAAAATCAATTTTCTCAACGGTGAGAACAATCATTAGGTTACGTTTCCAATCCACATAATTTTCCCTGGTTAGTTGGTTTTGTTTTAGGATAACGAAAAATGGACTGAGAGACATTTTGCTAAAAAAAACAAAATTATTGCATATTAAAATCGAGCACAAAATTTAACCTATGATGCATGAATGCACATGTAGATCCATAAAACTATAATAATGTAACGACTACTTAATCTTTGTGATCCAACAGGCCTCTCTATAGGAAAGGTCACCGTGTCCACTGATTAAGCTGGGATTCTCCCACCAGACAAGTCATATCTTGACAATAAATGTTTTAGATAAATCCAGTATCGCTTTATTTGGTCACCAATATCATAAACGAAAGCCTCTATAGGAGGTTCGTAGATGATCTCGATTTAAGTGTATAACCTTTGTCTAGATCTCTAGATACTTGAAAAATAATCCCGCCATCTATAGGATGATCTCAAATTATATTCTATCTAGACGATCTTACCAAAAAGGAATCCAATCAAACAACCTGAATCACGCAACCCTCCTATAGGGAGTCCGTTACGTTACCGGCACAAGACTAACGGATTCTGTTACTTATGAATTGACAAAAGGAAACCGTGAATTTTTATTTAAATAAATACCCTCTCCCACTCAATATTTTAAAATAATGAATTTTAATTGTAAATAATTACCAACTGTTCACATTAATTAAATTAATATACAATTTAATTATTATGGATTTCCCTTTCAAGAAAAATTTAATTTAAATTAAATTAATCAAGGGAAAACGAATGCTGCAATGAAATACATTCTATTCTAAGTATCACAAGCAATGCCAAAATTAATTCTATATAACATGATTTACAGAATAATAATATTTCAAACAAATATTTAAAGCATACATTAGCAATAAATTTAACAATTATTTGTGGCCCAAAACAAGACTCAAAAATCGAATTAAAAAACTAATTGGGCCCAAGTCCAACATTTAATTTAATCTTCATCTCTAGTCCTTGCTCCAATTGCCAAACAAGCCCAAAGATTAATTGAATCCAAACACCCAACAACTTGAGCTTGTTGCCAAACAGGTCCATCTATCAATGCAACCAAACAGCCATTATTTCAGCAACCAAACAGCAGCTATCCATAGTCCCAAACGGACACTATCCCTGTAGCCAAACAAACACCATCCATGTAGCTAAACATGGTCTTCTTCTTCTTCCTTGCGTTCTCACTTCCCAAAGCAAACACCACCGAAAAAACACCATGGCCCGAGTCACAAGAGGGACACCGGAGAATCAACTGGATCGCGCGATCGTCCACCTCTCTAAACACATACGCCGACCGCGCAGATCTCGGATATGTGCTCTCGCCAGCAGCACAAATCTAAGATATGTGCGCTCGCCGGCAGCACAGCGCAGATCCAAGATCTGCGCACTCACTAGTAGTGCAACGTAAATCCATGATCTCTACGACCTGGCACTGCAGATCCTAGATCTGCTTGGCACGCCCGTCGCGTGACTACCGCAGAGACCCGACACGTAGCGCCTAATCTACGCAAGCAGATCCACCATGCGATAGGATGCACCACCACGCACCAGATCTGCGCCTCGCAGATCTGCAGTGCACGATTGATCTACGCTCACGCAGATCATCTGGTGGCGCGCCCGGATGCGTGCGCGCGTAGATCTACAGTCGTGCGCGATCGACGGCGCGATAGCGGATCTCCGGCGACGCTTGATTCGTGCGATGGCGAGATCTCCAAAGAACGCTGATCGATCGTAATCGCAGATCATTTGGCGTACCAAATCGCAATCCGGGTCATGTCGATTTTTTCCTTTTCGTCGACCGATCTTGAATCTTCAATATTACAAAAATAACTATGTCCCAATTTAGGACTCACAATTTGAATCTAATTTGTAATTAAAAATTAAATCAAGATGATGGAGTTGTAATCTACCGATCTTGTTACAGACTCGAAATAAAAAAATACAATGAACAAGTGGGGCCACAAAATAATTGGATCACTGTTTAAAATAATACCAATTATTCAATCCACATATAAACAGATAATCCCAGACATCGCTCAACTAGAACATGCAAATATCAGATCTAGATAATATAACAAACACGTGAACGATCTAGACCGCTCTGATACCACTTGTTGGAAACTGGCACGATAATTAGCCAGAAAATAAAAATTTTTTTTAATTCAATAAAACCAGGATCTTTGTTAGGCGTTCACGTATTTATTATAATTAAAATACTAATGGATTAGTATTATACCTGAATCGATAAACAATATTAGTCTGAATCTAATTCACAAACTTGCTGCTTTTGATTCACTAACTTGGTGCTCCCAACGTTCAAGCCTTCTATGATATTCTCCCAAGTCTGAATTACACCGATGTGTGGGCACCTTTTAATTAAATCAAAAACTAATTTTTGAACTGGTCAGATCTAGAAAACCAAGAAGCTAAATTTCTTCTGATCGAATTGTTCGAATTAATTTATATCACAAGCAATGTGATATAAATAAGGCAAGTGTTCTAATTGCAAACAACGAAAAGAGTCCTGATTGCATCCAAGTCCAATTAGTTTAGGATTGATTTAATTACACATGTAATCTCTGAACTTATATCACAATTACAATTAAGTCCAAGACTTTTATAGTAATTGTGATTAAGCCCAAAACTTTATAGAGCTACCACAGGATCTGATCGGACATATATTTTCCAAGCTCCAATAATCAGATTCCATCTAGTCGACCCTAAACCCCTCAATCTAATAATTAGTCTTTTGCTTTTTGCACTAAAGGCAAGAGACTGCACTCTCGGAATATATAAAATTATACAAGCTGTAATACTTTCTTCCGACCTACCGTATATATATATATATATATATATATATATATATATATATATATATATATATATTTCATCCCGTCATCGAGATTCGATAATTAGGTATGAGCACAAGTAACCGTTTTGCCCTTCTAATTATTCTCACTAACTTTAAGTTACATTTTCTTCAACAGTCCTGTGAACTAATTCACAAATGTCGAAGTTTAGCCGTCGCTAAACACTGAGCTCAGATTTATAACCGTTCAACAGAAAATACTTAAGTTGTCACTCGACCCATTTTTCAGGGCGACAGTTCCCGACACGAATTCGTGTTTTCTAATTCGCTCATTCTCAAGCTCCCAACTCACCGAGATATTTGATCAATTAAATTGATCTCACTCATTGGTAAATCAAAGAACCATGAAACTAACGAAAAGATATACACAATCCCGTCAAGAGATTTAGATGAAATATCCGGTGATCAAGTGGAACTTAATTATTCGCACGGTCATGCTATATAATTAAATTCGGCACGTGGTCCGTTCAATACACTCAAAGTGTACTAGTGTCACCATTAATCCATTTATGCGATAAGGACAATTCACAAACCCGAATGATTAAATAGTCAACAATACAACCTTCCGGTACAAGGCGCCAATCCTTATACATTAATTGTGAACAATTTTATTGATGATCAAAATATAAGTTGTGTCACACTATACTTCTCAACGCAAGCATCCAATTTATATTATCACAAGTGATCATTGGCACTTTATTTACATACTTAATATTAAACAAATGCAATAATAATAAATGAATACAAACCAAAGTTTTATTCAATATAAAATTGTCATTTCATCCCAGCAAAATTATATTATTTGGATATACAACCCAACAATTTGCCCTACTATGGGTGTTGGTGGGCACTTCAGTGGAGGAGGACATGGAACATTGTTAAGAAAATATGGCCTTGCAGCAGATAATGTAATTGATGCACGCTTGATTGATGTGAATGGAAGAATTCTCGACAGAAATTCAATGGGTGAAGATCTCTTCTGGGCCATAAGAGGAGGAGGAGGTGCCAGTTTTGCAGTCATTCTTGCTTGGAAAATACAATTGGTGGATGCTCCAGAAAAAGTCACTGTATTTACAATTTACAAGACTTTAGAACAGAATGCAACAGATATTATTCATAGATGGCAATATGTCGCGCACAAATTGGACAGAGATTTGTACATAAGAATCCTTATAGCAAGGGTTAATTCAAGTCAAGATGGCGGCAGGAGAACTATACAAGCTTCATTTAATTCATTGTTCTTAGGTGGTGTTGATACATTGCTTCCTTTGATGCAACAAAGCTTCCCAGAGTTGGGTTTGCAGAGAGAAGATTGCACCGAAATGAGCTGGATAGAATCAATCCTATATGTTGCCGGTTTTCCCACAGAATCACGTAATGTCTTGTTAAATAGGACTCAACCAAATGTACAATACTTCAAAGCAAAATCAGACTGTGTTCAGAAGCCTATTTCTAAGAATGGGCTTGAAAGGATATGGAAATTGTTTTTTGAAGAGGAAGCCAAGGAAGCTCAGATGATATTGAGCCCATATGGTGGAAGAATGGACAAAATTTCAGAATCTGCAATTCCCTTTCCACACAGATCTGGTAATTTGTACAATGTCCAGCACTTGGTGTATTGGGAAGAAGAAGAGGTAGAGGCCTCAGAAAGATATATAAATTGGATTAGAAGACTTTACAGTTACATGACTCCTTATGTTTCAAGATTTCCAAGGGCTGCGTATGTCAACTACAAAGATCTTGTTTCAATACATTTGTGGACAAGCAAGCATTTGTGGACTCAAATATTTCAAAAATAATTTCAATAAGTTAGTTCATGTGAAAACTAAGGTTGATCCTAGTATTATTTCAAAAATACTGAGTTTTTTTTAAAAAAAAAACAAACACAAACACTCCCAAATCCCTCAAATTACGCTAACAAATCTGAATCCCACTTTAAAAGATCTTGTTTCAATACATTCTATTTCTTAGTCTCTCCTAATTTCAAGCATAATCATTTATCAAATTCCACTATATTTTCTGATTTTATTTTGCACAGTTACGTTTCAAATTTCAATCCTCTGGGAAAATTGCCTCTCCACTTTTTTGCAATATAGAATCGATAATTAGCTGGTTTTCGAATGTATTGGTGAGATTTAATAAAGATTTTAATGGTATTGGTGGGGAGGAGGTGGCGGTGGTGGTGAGAAAGTTAAAAGTGAAACTGCAAGGGTTTTGGGGTTCTTGCTTTGACAATTTTCTTGACTTATCTATCTATGATTGGGCAATTGAGTATGCTTCTGGATGCTATTGTTATTGTGTTCCTTTGGGTATTTGCTATCTCTTTCTTTTCTATCTCATATATGTATTTTTTTTGTATCAAAATTCTAAATATGCAAATAAATGTGAAATGTAGAGTTATTAGTATCATTTTGTTGTCTTATACAAATAAATAGTGTATTTGGCACTATATATATATATATACTAGTTATAAACACGTGCGTTGCACGTCATTTTTCAATAATTTTGTTAATTTTTAGTATTTTGAAAATTCTTATTTTTAAATTGATAATTGTTAAATTAATATAATCATAAATGTATGTAAGCTTTAAATAAAATGTCGAGAATCTCGATACAAATTGGGAAACAAAAATTGGTTCTCAATTAAAACCAAATGTAGTTCTCATCATTTGTCGACAATGTCGACAATTCCATTGTGTCGATTTTTTTGAGATTATTGAAATGATATTCCGTATATTGCTTGCACGTACCAGAAGGAGGAGAGATCCTTAATTACTGATATCGAGTAAACAAGGACGCTATGCCAAGATTTATTTCCACCAGCTTGTCGACCGTTGCTTGACCACCGTCTTCGGGTTTCGGGAGAGCATACTGCGTCGTTGATATTTTAAAATGGGACAAAATCGAATCTAATTATACAGTTTAAAAAAAGAAAAAAAAATTCCAAATATATAATATGTAAATAATAAATATAAAAAATATTTTTTTGAACATATTATTTACTTGTAAATTAACTTTTAAATTAATGTAATCATAAATGAATATAAGCTTTAGATAAGAAGATTATAGTAAAATGTTGAAATTCAAGCTTGATATTAAGAAAAGCAGAACCCAACAGTATGAATTACATAAATTGAGTAAACACATAACTCATACAAAAATAAAAATTAAAAATTTAAAAAACTAAGTACATGCTTTGCAAAAAATTTAAAATTAAGATTTGTAAACAGTAATATTTTACAGGTCGGAAATAAAGTGATACATGACGCTTAAACAATCCATTTTATTGAATTGGACCAAATACTCAACTATCAAAAGTCAAGTATTAATGAATTGTGTACAAAATTTTCTTATTATAAGATCAGATATCTACAAAAAAAAAGATTTGTGAAAAAGTTGAATTAAGGAACTACAATTTGGTCGTACGAAAAAAATAAAAATAAAAAAATGAGCAATTTAGAATTGGGAACCAATTGTTGGTTTGGAACAAAGGTTCCAATTGTGAAAAAAAAAAAATAGTCCAAAGGCGTGTTGGACGATTAAGAGAATTTTTTTTAAAAAAAATGAGCGAAAGCCCATTTGCTAGCTTTAGAATTGGGAACTAACAATTGGTTCCCAATATGTGTCGAGAATCTTGATACATATTGGGATTAAGTTTCCAATTGTGAAAAAAAAAAAAAGTTCGAAAAGGGCATGTTGGACGATTAAGAGAGAGAGGGGGAAAAAAATTTGAAGGATAAAACGGTGCGTTTTGGACGAAAGTGTGAATAGTAAAAGACTCATACATACTTTTGTACAATAATATGAATTACATAAATCAAATAAACGCATAACTCATACAAAAAAAAAAAGTTTAGAAAAAAACTAAATACATGCTTTACAAAAAATTTAAAATTAAGGTTCATAAATATTAATATTTTACAAACATTTGGCCGAAAGTAAAGTGATTTATGGTGTTTGAACAACTCATTTTATTAAATTAGACTAAACACTCGAGGATTCGAACTTAGGGTTCCAATTTTTCCAAAATGACTCAAATATCAAAAGTCAAGTATTAATGAATTGTGTACAGAATTTGCTTGTTACAAGATCACATACCCAAAAAAAAAAAAGATTGGTGAAAAAATTGAATGAGGGAAGTATAATATGGTCGTATTGAAAAAAAAAAAAAAAATTAAAAGAAGAGCAAAATGGGCCCTTTTGCTAATCTCAACACAAATTGGGAAACAACAATTGGAACAAAGTTTGCAATTGTGGAAAAAAAAAAGAGGAGTCCAAAGGTGTGTTGGACGATTAAATCACAACACAAATTCGGAAACAACAATTGGAACTAAGTTAACAATTGTGAAAAAAAAAAAGAAAAAAAATGCAAAGGCGTGTTGGACGATTAAGAAGAAAAAATGAAGATGCTAGCTTTAGAATTGGGAATCAACAATTGGTTCCCAATATGTGTTGAGAATCTCAACACATATTGGGATTAAGTTTCCAACTGTGGAAACAAAAAAAGTCCAAAAAGGTGAGAGGGGGGAAGATTTTTTGAAAGACAAAACCGTTCGTTTAGACGAAAGTATGAAAAACATATTTTTGAACATACTATTTAATACAAGTAATTAAGTAAAATGTTAAAATTCTTTCAACCAAATAAACACATAATTCGTTAAAAAAAATTAAACAACTCGTACAAAAAAAAAAAAAAAAAACTAAGATTTGTAAACGATCTTTGGATGTTTGGTAAAGTGATGTGGTAAAATGACCATTTTTATATTTGTATTGAATTGCACCACTTCGAGAATTTGAATTGGACCAAAGCTTCAATCTTAAAACTCAGGTCCTATTTTTTCAATTTTTTTACTAATAACCCAAAAACGAAATATCAAAGAATTGTGTACAACTTGCTTATAACATCAAAAATAAAATAAAAAAAAGATTGGTGAAAAATTGAATGAAAATCTAGAAGAATATGTGAATATTAAAAGAAAAAAATTAAGGAAAAAAATAATTTGTTATGTGTATAATTTGCTTATAAGATAAAAAAAAAAAAAAAAGATTAATAAAAAATTGAATGAAAATGTGTAAAAGAAAAAACAAATAAGAAAAAAAACTAAAGAAGAAAAAAAGGGAGATGGTCTAAAGAATGAAATGGACTAAAGCCTCTTTGGTCTTCGCTCAACTAGGGAGAACTTTTCTTACATTAGTCATTCTGATTCTGAATCTTCAAAATCGAACTTTCCTTTTCTTGTGTTTTTCTGTTTTTCGTACCACAATTGATTTAAAAAGAAGAAAAAAATTTTGGTTCTTCTTCTTGTCGAGTTAGAAGGAAATTTTTGTTTGGATCTTGCCTAAAAAAATTTATTTTTTTGTTTTTCCCCAATAACTCACAAAAACTAAAATTTAAGGAATACGGAAAAAAAAAAAAAAAAAAATAAGTTAGGGTTATTGGTTGTCGAGTAACTCGGCAACCAATGAATTTTTTTTTACACAGTTTTTTTTTTTTTTTTGACAAAATTTTTATTTATTTTTTCTAATAATTCACAAAAACTTAACTTAAGGAATACCTCAAAAAAAAAAAATTGTTAGGGTACTCAACAACCATTGGTAAATATATGAGTGATGATAAATGATTTTCTCCTCCTCCGAGCACGGCGGCGACAGTGGTGAAGACCTGCAAAAGGTGGCGAGGCTTTTTTCTCCCGTGGCCACTCCGGTGTGATAATCAGTAAATGATTAAAGCCTTTGTGCTAAATAGCAATATGGAGTGTATATGAGTTGTGAGTCCTTTTTTACTTGGGGGTTGGCCTCTATTTATAGGGATGGCCTGTAGTTATTGATGATGAGTGTCCCTTCATCTTCCTCGTTTGATAATGGGTGTCCTTTCATATCCCTCATTATTATGAGTTAATGAGGGATGTTTCGTATTCCCGATAACTGGTGGTAACTGTCATTCCATGGGTCGCTCGCCTGGCTAATCTGATGATAGTTGTGTTATTGCGATCTATCCGTCGAGCGTGCTCATGATACCAACGAGGTGGGCAAGCTGGTGAGGCAGGCGAGTCGTCGAGGCGTGCGTGTCACCATAGATAAATAACATACAGCAACTGTTATTATTTATATCATCATAAGCCCCTCTACTTCCCATAAACCACTTTTCATATACTGTTGTCAATGGGAAGTAGAAATAATCTACTGCACCTGCTATTCTCTAACTTCTTCAGACAGAAGCTCATCGCTTTGTATTTCTGACGGAGGTTGATCGCCTTAACATAGGCTCATCGCCTTGTTTTTCTAACAGAGGCTCATCGCCTTGTTTTTCGGGCATAGGCTCATCGCCTTGATAGGCTCATCGCCTTAATTTTTAATCAGAGGCTCATCGCCTTGTTTTTCTAACAGAGGCTCATCGCCTTGTTTTTCGGGCATAGGCTCATCGCCTTAATTTTTAATCAGAGGCTCATCGCCTTGATTTTCAGATAGAGGCTCATCGCCTTTCTTTCTAAAGAAAGACTCATCGCCTTGTTTATCAGGCAGAGGCTCATCGCCTTGATTTTTAATCAGAGGCCCATTGCCTTGATTTTTAAACATAGGCTCATCGCCTTGTTTTTCAGACAATAGCAGTTGTAATTGTTTTTGGGCATCTGGCTTTGTTTTTCGAGACAAAGAATCGTCATTATTTTTTTAAGCGGTGGCCTAGTTTTCCGAACATATTAGCGGTGGTCTTGTTTTTGGGCGGTGACTTTGTTTTGAGACGATGAGTGTGTGTAATTGTTTTTGGGCATCTGGCTTTGTTTTTCGATGAATGATAGGTTGTCATTATTTTTTAAGCGGTGGCCTAGTTTTCCAGACATTGGCAGCTGGTCTTGTTTTTGGGCAGCTGACTTTGTTTTTCAGACAGTGGCAGGTGATCTTATTTTTGGGCAGCTCACCTTATAAGCTCCTCTACTTTTCATAAACTATCGTTAATGAAAAGTAGAAGTAACCAAATGCACTTGCTTATCTCAAAATTTTTTTTTTTGTTTGGCGAGGTCACCTCGCCTGGAGATAGGTCGCCCGCTGGAGTGAGCTCGCCTTGAATTTTTTTTTTTTTTTTTTCTTCCTGGCCGAGGTCACCGCCCGCCTGGGCGAGGTCACCCGCCCGCCTGGGCGAGGTCGCCCCCCTAGTGAGCTCGCCTAAATTTTTTTTTTTCTTCCTTCACGGTCGAGGTCACCGCCCCACCGGCCAGAGGTCACTGCCCACTGGGCGAGGTCGCCCGCCTAGTGAGCTCGCCTAATTTTTTTTTTTTTCTTCTTGGCCGAGGTCATCGCCCGCTGGCCGAGGTCACTGCCTGGCTTGGGCGAGGTCGCCCGCCTAGTGAGCTCACCTAAATTTTTTTTTTTTTTTTTCTGTCGGCCGAGGTCACACCGCCCGCACTGGGCGAGAGGTCGCCCGCCTAGTGAGCTCGCCTAATTTTTTTTTTTTTTTTTTCTTCTTGGTCGAGGTCACCGCCCGCCTGGCCGAGGTCACCTGCCCGCCTGGGCGAGGTCGCCCACATAGTGAGCTCGCCTAAATTTTTTTTTTTTTTCTTGGCCGAGGTCACGTCACCGCCCGCCTAGCTGAGGTCACCTGCCCGCCTGGGCGAGGTCGCCCACCTAGTGAGCTCGCCTAAATTTTTTTTTTTTTTTTAGCTCGGTTTTCTGGATGAGCTTGCCTGGTTGACTTGCCTCTGCTTGGGCGATGTTGCCTCGTATTGGGATGAGCTTGCCTCTGTTATGTTGAGATTCGGGCTCGTCTTGAATCTTCCTTTTATTAGACTCGTGGTGTTTCCATTGTTAGAATGTTAGAAGTTTTGGGAGGAGCTCCTAGCGATGAGGGCCCTATCGGTGGATAGCTAGGACTCTGGGGCAGAGCCCCTAGTAATGAAGATCCTACAGGTAGAGGGTTAGGACTTTGTGGTAGCTGAGAAACCGCAGCGTTCCGATTTTGGAGTAGAGCCGTTAAGGCCGCCACCTGAACTTGCAGTGCCGCGAGTTAAGTGGCAGAGGCAAATTCTTGTGGTGGGTGATTAGTGGCGGCATTGGACTCGGTGCCTACATCCCCGACAAGGGCTGGTGGAACGATTATTTTCCTAGCTCTTCTGGTTCGAGCCATAACTTCTTTTGCGGATTCCTACAGACGGCGCCAATTGATGATAAATGATTTTCTCCTCCTCCGAGCACGGCGGCGACAGTGGTGAAGACCTGCAAAAGGTGGCGAGGCTTTTTTCCCCCGTGGCCACTCCGGTGTGATAATCAGTAAATGATTAAAGCCTTTGTGCTAAATAGCAATATGGAGTGTATATGAGTTGTGAGTCCTTTTTTACCTGGGGGTTGGCCTCTATTTATAGGGATGGCCTGTAGTTATTGATGATGGGTGTCCCTTCATCTTCCACGTTTGATAACGGGTGTCCTTTCATATCCCTCATTATTATGAGTTAATGAGGGATGTTTCGTATTCTCGATAACTGGTGGTAACTGTCATTCCATGGGTCGCTCGCCTGGCTAATCTGATGATAGTTGGGTTATTGCAGTCTATCTGTCAGAAGCGTGCTCATGATACCAACGAGGTTGGCAAGCTGGTGAGGTAGGCGAGTCGTTGAGGCGTGCGTGTCACCATAGATAAATAACATACAGCAACTGTTATTATTTATATCATCAATGAGGAATATAATCTATATATATTTTTAGCCCCTTCAATTTGATAAATATACTGAGAGTTTTTACTCACAGCCTCTGTGCAGCCTAACAAGAGACCGATTAAAAGTTTCCACTGTAGAAAGGATTCAAGTGATTGCCCCATCTGAAGGTGAAATTTGGACGAAATTAAGAATAGTAAAACACCAAAACTACATCGATTAAATTCAACATCTTTTGTTGTGATTAATTTTTGTTTAATCCATCTTATGTTGATTGAGCGATCTAATTATATGTATTTCTAAATTCTGTTAAAATCGATTAAGAACAATCAAAATGGTTATCTAGTCAAATTCTATGCAATGTTTTTGTTCCGGGATCTGCAACTCAAGGATTTCACTCGTACTTTCGAAATGAGGTGTGAAATGTACCGAATAGCAGTAACAAGCTAAGAATCATGTTCTTGCTTCAACAAACTCAAGGATTTCACTCGTACTTTCGAAATTCTATGCAATGTTTTTGTTCCGGGATCTGCAACTCAAGGATTTCACTCGTACTTTCGAAATGAGGTGTGAAATGTACTGAATAGCAGTAACAAGCTAAGAATCATGTTCTTGCTTCAACAAACTCTAAACATGTCGCTTAGCTTAGAAAACTCAAAATTAGATCCTTCATTATTTGTTTGTACTTCAAATTTTGATGACAGTGGGAGACGAACAAACTGCAATAGAAAAGTAGAAAAAAGTTTTTTATTAAGGCAAAAACACCACTTATGTTGAATTACAGAAAATGGGAAACATACATGTTTCAATTATGTTTGACAGATAAGACATAATTGGAAATTATTTAGGAACAAACATGAGGATTGGCAACAAGGTAATGTGCACAACCCTTGTAGAGTCCCATAGCATGGTCTTGTCCTGCAACCATGTGGTTGTCGAGTAACTCGACAACCATGTGGTTGCCGAGTTACTCGACAGCAACCCATTCTCTCCACCAAGTGGTTGCTGAGTTCGATCAAAACTTCAACAGCAATGCATCAAGTATCTTGGTCCGGTGAGTTTCATTCTACCTTTCTCAAGCCCTTGATCACCTTAAAATTCTTATAGAATGAGTTTTTGGAACAATTTTAGCATAGTTGGAACATGCACATGACCCCATTAAATGTATAATACGTAAATAATAAATACAAAAAAACATGTTTTTGAATCTACCATTTAATACAATTAATTAAGTAATTGTTGAATTTCTATTAGGAAAATAAAAATCAAATAAACACATAAAAAATTAAATAACGCGTAAAAAAATTAAATAACTAAAATTTGTAAACAACTTTTGGATATTGGTAAAGTGATGTGGTAAAGTGACTATTTTTATATTTTATTGAATTGCACAACTTTGAGAATTTGAATTGGACCAAACCAAATATTAAAGAATTGTGTACAATTTAGTTATAACATCAAATAAAAAAATAAAAAAAAATTGGTGAAAAATTGAATGAAAATGACGAATATTTGAATAATAAAAGAAAAAAAATTAAGAAAAAAAAAAGGAAAAAAATAATAGAATAATCTGTAAACTTAAAAGGTAAAATAAAAAAAAAAATTAGTAAAAAATTGTATGAAAATTAGGTGTAAAAGAAAAACTAATAAGAAAAAAAATTGAAGGAATTTTTTTTTTGTCAAATTGGCTAATTGGCACACACCCAAATAACACTAATTGAACCAGTTGGTGGGACAAGAAATAACTTTCCATCACAGAAGGCAGGTACCTACTTAGCCTAACCATAATCTCACCAGAAAATTAATTTGGATCGGGAGCAAAGCATCAAGCTTTTTACTATCACTTTCTACAATATCGGGAGAATTCAAATTTGTTTCATTGGTTGAACCTAGGAAAAATACCAAATGAATTCTAAGGTTTGCCAAAGAACTTACAATTATTTAATTTTATGACCTTCTTCTTCGGGACATCGTAGAAGTAGCAATGTTTAAACATGACTTTATATTTTTTAATTTTCTCAGCAACGATCAGTTAAAAACTAAAACAAAAAAATTATATCTAACATCAAAACAATTCCATAAAGCCTTAATTTTTAATCCTTGTTTCCCTATCTTTCTACATGAACCCTATACTTTTAATTGGATTTAATCAAATGACTTATAATATTTATTCAAATTAATAAACAAACAAATTACAGATATAAATATGACAGGATAGATATAATTCAAATAATAGAATCAAGTACTTGGTGTATGGGAAAAATTCAACTCTTAACCACCATTTCAAGCAAGATTTAACACAAAAAATTACAGACAAAACTACATGCTATAAAAACATGAAATAGCTTCAATTTTTATTTTTTTCAAGCTAGTAACATCAATTATACCCCGTACCATGGATCACAACCAATGACTGGACTATGCCTTAAAATGGAACTCTAAAATGAACTTAACCATTAAATCCAAGGAGGCTAAACATTGTTAAAGAATGGAAGGGTTTGGAATGTCCGAAGTCAAGTCCATACATCCAAAAAAAGAGTCAAATTTTAAAGTTCAGCTTCATAACAGATTTCCTCAATGGAGTATTCAAGAAACTTGGAATTTCTTGATGATTCGTGGCGAGCTCGCTAAGTATATAAATATTGTTAATCTTTTTTCCTAATTAGATAACAGAATTGATCTCAACTTAATTTTTAGATAATTCTTAGTGTTGACTTAAGCATCATTGTTCTTGAACAATAAAACAATATTTTGCCCGAAGAAAAATTTGAGCTTTCTTCCCTATCCAAAGGACATATTGTATCATACAATCATTGTAATCCCAATATAGAATAATATGAAAATTGGAATGAAACAAATAATAATTCAAAAAACCAAACAAAGTAGATAAAAAAATAGTTATGAACGAGATCATACAAATTATTACTGAAATCTAACAACAACAAAAAAGTGTTAAACTCATATATTAGCATAATACGACGGAATGAGAGAGAAAAAAATCACCATCTAAATTAAAGAATAAAAAAATAAGGAAAGTAAATACATATATGAATAATAACGAAGTTTATTTATTTCTTTGGTTGCCATTGCATTTCCTAATTTGAGTGCAAAAATTAAAGCAATCAATGGCTGTGAAAATTAGGAATTTCAGACCCAATATTGAGCAGTTTGCTTAAGAAATCAATGGTGATGCTGTCGCAATTTACAAAATTGTCCATAACTTGAGTTATATAACATGAAATTATGTGAAACCAAAGCCAATGGTTAGGTAACCCATAGGGCTATCGTCTCCAATTGGAATTATGTAAAAATACTAAATATATAAGGTGCAGTAGATTTTTGAGTTGGACCACATAAACTGTAGCTTAGAGAAACATAAAGTTTAACAAAACCTTTCAAGTTCACATCATTAACGTGTAACAAAAACATGGGAATCCACAAACACTACCAAAAAACCAAGGTCCACAAAATTTTAAGAAGATATTTACCCTACTTAAAGTTTTTTGATTGGTTCATAATAGCGATTCCGGCACGTCGACGATATGAATTCGAAAAACTGCCTATGAGGTTTCGATAAGCATTTTAGTATGCCTAAACATGCCGTCGGACTACCAATTTTTGATATGTGGTAGCTACCTGAATATTCTATGTTCCCTAAAAATTTCGTATTGTTCGGTGATCGTTTTCTATGTCAAAGAAATTTTTGTTACTCCATGACCGGGTGAAGAAAATTTTCAAAATAAGGGTAGTGTTACTGAAATTTCTTTACCCGGTTATGGAGTAACAAAAATTTCTTTGACATAGAAAACGATCACCGAAAATATGAAATTTTTAAGGAACATAGAATACTCATTTAGCTACCACATATCAAAATTTGATAGTCCGACGGCATGTTTCGGCTTAATAAAATGCTCACCGAATTATCCTAGGCAGTTTCTCGGATTCATGCTGTCTCAGTTTACAAAATTGTCCATAACTTGAGTTATATAACATGAAATTATGTGAAACTAAAGCCAATGGTTAGGTAACCCATAGGGCTATCGTCCCCAACTAGAATTATGTAAAAATACTTAATACAGATTTTTGAGTTGGACAACAGAAACTGCAGCTTAGAGAAACATGAAGTTTAGGAAAACATTTCTAGTTCACATCATTAATATGTAACCAAAACATGGGAATCCACCAAAACTACCACAAAACCAAGGTCCACAAAAGTTTAAGAAGATATTTACACTACTTAAAGTTTTTTGATTGGTTTATAATAGCGATTCTGGCACGTCGACAGCATGAATCTGGAAAAATGCCTAGGAGGTTTCGGTGAGTATTTTAGTATGCCTAAACATTTCAGTTGGTAGCCTGAAGAAGATGACCATGGAGAGAAATAACCAAAAAGGAGAAGAGATTCATGGTCTTTTTCTCTTGAAATGTTTTTATTTTTTATGTTCCAGTCTCCATTTGGTGGACCAAGCCTTAATTCAAGCTGTTTTTTCTCTGAAGATCCATGTCTTGTTTGTTTTTCTTTTGCACTTTTTGTAAGCCATTCTTTCTCTTTTGGAATCAAATCCGAGAATCGAGGACACCCTCATCATTTCTTGAATAACCCTCCATTTATACCCCGAGAAATGAAACTAAAAAGGAAAAAGTTGCATGCTATGTGTCGATGATGGTGCCGCCATGCTCACTTTTGAAACTCTTTCTCAAACGTCTGAATTTGCTCAAAATGGGTTTCCTTCGCAAGAAATTCAGTATTGAACCACGAGCTCCAGATTGGTACTTCTCTCGGAAGATGGACTATTTGAGAAACAAAGTCCACCAAAGCATTTGTGAGGAGAGAGGCGTGCAATGAAGGTCTGTGTCTCCTTGCCTCTTAAATAGAATATGATTATCTGCGTGAGAGAGATTTTCTTATGATTCCTAATCAACTGCATGAATGTCCTACTTATATGTTGCTATCAATCTATTTGTTTCTCGTGCATAGAGAATATGAAGAGTTCAAAGTTCGGATCAATCGTTTGGTGTGTATAGCGCAAAAAGTTCCCGATGAAGGTTGGACAACGCAGGATGGAACGCCCTGGCCTGGAAACAATGTCCGGGACCATCTTGGGTCATGTGCATGTTCCAACTATGTTAAAATTGTTCTAAAAAACTGAATCTATAAGAATTTTAAGGTGATCAAGTGCTTTGGAAAGGTAGAATGAAATTCACCGGACCAAGATACTTGATGCATTGCTGTTGAAGTTTTGATCGAACTCAACAACCACTTGGTGGAGAGAATGGGTTGCTGTCGAGTAACTCGGCAACCATATCGTTGTCGAGTTACTCGACAAACTCGACAACCACATGGTTGTCTAGTTAACTCGAAGACCAGCCATGTCGATTTGATTTCCAATTCAGACCCAGAAAGAAATAATTTCAGATCTTCTTCTTCGCCATTTATTTTCAACTTGTACCCAAATCACAATCAATCAAGAAATTTAAAATTGAAATAATTTCAAATCTATTAGTCCAATCATAGTATATAAAAAATAATCCAAAAAATTGAAAGAAAGTTAGGATGTTTATTGTTAAAAAAAGGCCCAAAAGAGGATTCAAGAATTTCAGGTAATGTATAGATTGACACCCAAGCACTGTGAAATCTTGGGATTCTGCTACCTGTGTTTATAGGTAAGAGAATTTCAGGTACATATGAGGTCAAATGGGAATTTCAGAATAAAACGCACATTTTGTTGAGAAACTCGACAAAATGGAAAATGTTCATACTTTGGGTGTGTGTTTGTGGAGTTGATTTTATTTTTTAATTTTTTATTTCAATTTTAATTTAGTTTATCTTTGAATTGTAAGGTAAATTTTTTATATTTTTCAAAATTTTTTTTACAAATTATTTTAAATAAATGCTGCATATGTTTAAGAATCAATTATTTTTTAAACAAAAAAAATAAGAGTGAATTAGAAATTAACTGTTCACGCCATCGACAACATTACTTTTGAAATTAATTTTTTTTATATAGTTTTGTCGAGTGGTTAGACATGGTGGGCTTTTGTCTTTTTTTTCGAGTATATATAATATTACAGTCTTAAATTTTTTCACTTTAGTTTTTTCGTCCAAATAAAAATGTGTTTGTGTCGAGCTGCTTTAAAAAAAATAATATCATTTAAATGTATTAAAAAAAATTAAGAAATGTAAAAGCCCATTTTGATTTATGATTTTTAATAAAAAAAATCAATGAAAAATTGCCAATAAGTCATCTCCACATGACTTGTTTCAAATTAGATCAAAATTTTTTTTAAAATTGTGATTAAGTCATACTTTACATCACTATTTTAAATTAATTCCAAAATAACCCTTTTTAACCATATTTTCCATTGGCACAATCTTCCAACTCTACAAACCTCGTCCACCTCCGGCAACAACCTCCTACACCTCCGGCGACGTCCGGCGACAACCTCCTCCACCTCCGGCAACCTCCGACGACCTCCGACGAGTATATTTATAATCTGTATGTATTTATTTTAAAACTACTGTGTAAGTATTTTATATTTTTATTAATTTAATTAAACAAACTCAAAATCTCATCCTACCTATCAGACTATCACCATCCATATTCACCTCATCGCTAACCATAATTTCTAGAACCCACCTACTACAATACTATCCCAAACTCATGTGTTACACTTACGTGGGAGGTAGTGGGCAGATTTGACTGGTGGTGGTGGTGCTTAGGTGTTTGGAAAGGTGGTTGTGGTGTTGACGGGGATAAACTTAAGAGCATTATTGTGTGCTTTCATAATCTAATGTATTTTACCTTGAACTACAAAAAAAAAAAAAAAAAAAAAAAAAAAATCATCAAAAATTGCCCTACGCCACTGACTCGAAAAAAACAAAATAACAAATGGCCACAATAAATTTTTTCGAGACACTCGACAATCAATCCAAACAAATATTGGCCAATCTTGAAAGAAAAAAAGCAAAAAGCTAAAAAAAGAAAACAAGAAACAAAGTTAACAATAGTGGCACCTGTCTAATGTTTGGATACAGAAAAAAAAATATTAAAAATAAAAACATACTTTAGTTTTGTAAGAAAACCAAAATGTCTAAACAAAATTGTCAAAAATGACGGCTCCCAAAGAAGAGTAAAAGTCAAGAAAGGTAGTTTTTTTAATAAGTTAAACAAATTTATAGTACTAATGAGTGAGATTTGGATCAAATTAAGATTAACAAAGCATCCAAACTACGTCGTGTTGGTTGAAGGGTGAACAATAAACAAGTGATAGACACTTATATTATAGTAAAGATATATGTCATGAACTAAAATCTGATGTTGTTACTATCAAAATTATAAAATTTATATTATTTTGTTATATTCAAATACAAAATGTATGGTTTTTGACTAGAGGGGACACCCATTGTCTCTGTCCTTCCGTCCCTCGTTACATTTGTGATTTTGAAATAGCTTGTTATATATGTAATTTTGAAATAATATAACTTGTTACATTGGAGAAGAGTTTTATGCACGTACGGTTAAAATTCAAGTTTTAAGTCACTAGTTTATGGAAAGAACCGTGCGGGTTTGTAATACATTTGTGGATTAGGATTAGCTATTTTAGAAATAACATATAACTTGTTACATTTGTGATTTTGAAATAATATAGCTTGTTACAATTGTGATTTTGAAATAATACAACTTGTTACATTTGTTGTATTTGTAATTTTGAAATAACATAACTTGTTACATTTGTTATGTTTGTGATTTTGAAATAACATAACTTGTTACATTTGTAATTCTCAAATAACATAACTTCTTATTTTGTAATTTTGAAATAACACTTGTTATATTTGTTACATTTATATTCAATTTATTTAATAATTATGTATGTTTATTAATCTATTTTATTCTTAAATTCTAGCATTGGGACTACCACGTAGATCACAAAAGCTAGCATGTTGGCATAGGCAAAGTAAGGATTCAATCATATGGAGACTAATATAAAAAAAATTAATTTAAAAGTGGATTTTGACAATAGGGAAATATTTTTTTATTTAAAGCAATAAAATTATCTTGTTTTGGATTGGACTACAATTTCAATAATAGATTATGAGTATTAGTCTTAAAAATTGAAAAAAATCATATAAAAAACTATGTATTTTTTATAGGTGTGGTCTATAACAAACTATGCTAATTTTTAATTTTTTTTATTGAGTTCATATATATTGTTAAAGTATATATTTTTCAATCAATCTTCAACTCCAAATGTACCATATCAGCAATTTAGTGTATGTGCATTCCGTCCGGGACAAGAATTTCGGTTGTCTCTTTACTGCAATTTTTGATGACATTTATCATTTCTACAACCGAATAAGTAACATAGTATACAACATATGTTTTTGGGTATACGTTAAAATTTCCCATATAATAAATCTAGGATGGACGTGGGCTCAACTGCTTTGGATAATTAGCAACTAAAGATCCGTAGAGATATACACGTTTATTTCCTTCTGGGTTGAACCACAAAATGTTCCTCCTAAACACACGTTCATTTATAAATCTAAAATCCCTATTTTTATAAATCTATTTCTCCCACCAAAACATATCATTCACAACCTCACAAATCTCTAATTGAAGAGACGCTGCAATTTTCCCATATTTAGCTTCTCCCTCGTGGACTTGGCTGCGGATTTGACTGTCTTAAGAACCTTCGAGTTCCTTCGGATCACGAGGTGTGTATCTCATCTCAAAATTATTGATTATAATTGTAATTAAGAATGATGTTGTAGGTGGGATGTAAGATGTAATCAAAGATGGGCTGTAATGAGCTTAATTTCTCAAAATTTCGTAAGACTTGTATAATTGATAATTGTGAAGGGGGAGATAGTACAGTCACATGTTCTGAGAATTTTTAGAGGGAGAGCAATTTTGGAGCTCACAGGAAAATGGATGATTAGAATCCTGGATATTTGTTTATATGCAAAGCTTATAGTTCTTTTAGCATCTAGAATGTGAGAAATTAATTTGTTTCTGGTATTGGTTATTGTAGGAGGAGAATAGTTTTTAATTAGAAAGGAGGCTAATTGTTGATGTTGATACTTTTTGAGTTGCCCTCAATAGGTATCTTTTTACAGGAGGTTCAATAAAAATGACTAGTGGCATATGTATATATAAGAGGGATGTTATAGAAGAATATAGGTGAGCATTTTGTTAAAAAAGTAGTTTAATGAGTTAAATAACTTGCTGGTTTGAAATTTTACTGCCAGAAATTATTTACTACTTTGTGCTTTCATTATAAATAGATAAGAGAACGTCTTGAGAAGTTTGTTTTAGTAAGGAGGATTTTTTATGATTAATAGAATATTTGGATCCTGGAATAGGCCTCTTTGCATGTACAATCTTCACCCCTTTATCTCTATCTTTTTTAGTGTTTAAGAAAACATGTCTTGTTCATCTAATTTAATAACTCCAAACAGAAAATATAAATTTCCTATGAATATACTTACAGTTGTATAGCTTGTTGAATTTTATATTTTCAAATTTTTATGTTATTTATGCAATTTCGTGGAAACCTTCATACCACGTGACATCACCGCCACCATGAAAACATATTTTGATAGCCCATACCCCATATTTATCTTGATGCCACAACCCATAAGAGATGGTGTATGTGATATATTTCTTGTAATTTTTGTTTGTTAATTTCGGTATTCGTTATACGCCTATAATTGATTTTTTTATTAATTTGTACGAATAAATACGTATGATCAACTACAAATACTGCCAATGTATATGACACGTGGAAGAAGATGGCAAATAATAGATATAAAGATATGATGAATGGTGCTCACGACCAAGCAAAGCATAAAAGCCAACTTGATATTTATGTCAATTGGAGAGGGCATTTGTAACGCTCTAGAATTTTTCAACTGGAGGGTCACTAAAAAATCTTTATATAATATTTGACGACTCCAAATAAATTTTTCCATACCCTTGAATGGTTTTAAAATTTAACTATTGTGGAAAAGCAACAAGCGAGCAAGAGAAATTGAAATAAACTTATGAAGCCTTAAGGTTTTACCGAATTGCATTGGGTGTCGCCACAAATTATTTGATCATCTAAACGTACTTCAAAATTTATGATACTTGAACTATAAGTACATTGAACTTAGGCTACAATATATCAAAAAATCAGACCTTAGCCATATCGTTTGATATGAGAAACATGTAGCTAAAGTTGTTTGAAAACTCGTCACGGGTACAATTGAAGCTGGCCGGAAAAACAATCATAATAAATTCATACAACATGATTTTTGGATGATTCCAGTTTATGCTATTAGCCAACTTATGAATATACCAAAATCCACTAATTTGATTCGAAAATTCAAATTAAACAAAAAGTTGTGATATTTTAAAGCTAGAGGCAGAAAGCTCAAATTTTCAAAAAACACAACTTAACACTTCTTTTCCAAATTTCCAAAATGGCAACAAAATTATAAACTCGGTTTTCTACCACTTTACAATATTATAGAAAAATAGATTTACAATCTATATAACTTTATATCATAAATGGCTCAATTATCTCGACACCAAAATATAACTAATTTAAACTACGCTATTTTTTTCACAGTTGCTACTCTAAATTGTTGCACCAATACCAACCAATTAAATTATTTTGGTTGAGTATTTCATAAGAAACACTAAATAACAAATATACTAAAATAAGAGAAATTATACGAAATTAATGCAACATACCATTCACTTAAACATACATAAGACTAACATAACTTCGATAACCGGCACCACATAAAAGAATAAGTGATTACTTCAATCACAATAAACATAAGTGACTACCCTTAATCAATATCACCATGTTCCATCTTTAATTATTTAGTGTGACATAAAACTTAAGTAGAATAATAAACTATCTTGTAAAATTTGTAGCTTTGTTGAGTTGAAATGTCTAAAGAAAATGACTGCACATTTTCTCAAAATAAATCTATGCCATTGCCTTTTTTGTTCTCCAAATTATGCTATTATAGTGCGGGGCTTAAACGCCGTGAAATGGAAAGAATCGCTGGTCGAAAAGAGGGGCTGAAACGGGAGTATGATGGACGCAAAAAGGGCTACTGATTTACACTGCTTTGGACAAAAAAAAAAAGGAGAAGCGGCTGAAGTGAAAAGGGGCTTTGTTATTGGAATTTTAGGGCCGAGGATGAGGAGAGAAAAGTGTTAAAATAAAATCTAACAACTTATTGTTAGATGGGGCCGAACTACTAAAGAAAAAAGTGCAGGTTCCTGGAGGATCTTTGGCGCTTGAAATGGAGGGAAATAACATGAATTTAAGGGGCTATGATTATTTGTAGTGATAAATACACCATTTTTAGTAAATGTGAGGAGGATATAGATTTGTTTTTCATTTAAGATGTTCGTATATTAAATTTATCTTGGTCATCATCGCGTCCCAGCTAAGGAAAAAGCTGGAAATTTGAACTACGATGTTTGTAAACTACGCGTTTATAAGGTCTTACATTAGAGCCTCTTACTTTTCTATATGCCCGTCCATTAAAAAAAAAAAATTGCATCATATTTTGCTTGTTAATGAGATATTTGTTGGGTTGTATGCCCAAATAGTATAATTTTACTGTGATGAAATGATAATTTTATATGGAATAAAACTTTGATTTGTATTCATTTATTATTGTTCCATTTGTTTAATATTGAGCATATAAATAAAGTGTCAATGATTACTTGTGATAATATAAGTTAGGTACTTGCGTTGAGAAGCATAGTGTGACACAACTTATATTTAGATCATCAATAAAATTGTTCACAACTAATGTATAAGGGTTGGCGCCTTGTAACGGAAGGTTGTAGTGTTGACTATTTAATCATTCGGGTTTGCGATTTGTCCATATCGTAGAAATGGATTAATAGTGACGCTAGTACACTCGGAGTGTATTGAACGGACCACGTGTCGAATTTAATTATATAGCATGACCGTGTAAATAATTAAATTCCACTTGATCACCGGTATTTCATTTAAATCCCTTGACATGATTGTGTATATTTTTTCGTTAGTTTGATCGTTTTTTGATTTACCAAATGGGTGAGATCAATTTATTTGATCAAATATCTCGATTAGTTGGGAGCTTGAGAATAAGTGAAGTAGAGAACAAGAATTCGTGTCGGAAACTGTTACCCAGAAAAATAGGTCGAGTGACAACTTAAGTATTTTATGTTGAACGGTTATAAATCTGAGCTCAGTGTGTAGCGACAGTAAAACTTCGACATCTGTGAATTAGTTTACGAGACCCTTGAAGAAAATATAACTTAAAGTTAGTGAGAATAATTAGAAAGGCAAAACGGTCATTTATGCTCCTACCTAATTATTGGATCTCAGATAGAGATAAAATGTATATACGGTAGGTCAGAGGAAAATATTACAGCTTCTGTAATCTTATATATTCCGAGAGTGCAGTCTCTTGCCTTTAGTGGAAAAAGCAAAAGACTAATAATTAGATTGAATGGTCTAGGGTCGACTAGACAGAATCTAATTATTGGAGCTTGAAAATATATGTCCGGACAGGTCCTGTGGTAGCTCTATAAAGTCTTTGGTTTAATCATAGTTACTATGAAAGTTTTGGACTTGATTATAATTATGATATAAGTTCAATGATTACACATGTAATTAAATCAATCCTAAACTAATTGGACTTGGATGCAATCAGGACTCTTGTCGTTGTTTGTAATCAGAACGCTTGCCGATTTATATGACATTCTTTGTGACATAAATTAATTCGAACAGTTAAGAAAAAGAAGAGAGAAAATTCTAAAGTCTTTGTTTGACTTGAATTTTAGTTTCTTAGTTTTCTACATTTGACAAGTCCAGAAATTAGTTTTTTGATTAAATTAAAAGGTGCTCACACACTGGTGTAATCTATACTTGGGAGAATATCATAGAAGGCTTGAACGTTGGAAGCACCAAGTTCGTGAATCAAAAACAGCAAGATCATGGATCAGATCAAGATCTAATATCGTATATCGATTCACGTATAATACTAATCTATTAGTATTTAATTATAATGAACACGTGAACACCTTAAAGATTCTGGTTTTATTGAATTAAAGAAAATTTTTGTTTTTGGCTAATTCTAGTGTCAGCTTCCAACAAGTGGTATCAGAGCGGTCTAGATTGTTCACGTATTTTGTTATATTATCTAGATCTAAAAATTATATGTTCTAGTCGAGCGATGTCTAGGATTATTTGTTTATATGTTGATTAAATAATTAGGATTATTTTAAACTGTGATCCAATTATTTTGTGGCCCCCATTGTTCGTTGTATTTCGTTATTTCGAGTCTGTAACAAGATCGGTAGATTACGACTCTATCATCTTGATTTAATTTTTAATTAGAAAATAGATTTAAATTGTGAGCTCTAAAATGGGACCAGTTAATTTTTGTAATGATTGAAGATTGATGATTGGACCAACGAAGAAAAAATGATCCAAAAAAATCAGATCAGATGGAAGTGCTCAAAAGTCGTACAGATCTGAGGTGGATCGCTTTCTGCACGCGGTGCCGCACAGATCTCGGATACGTGAGACCGGCGCAAGTGCGAGATCCCGATCGTCTTGCCGCGGCGCAGCGTAGATCTCCGATGCAAATCGAGAGATCGCGCGGTCGGCGCGCGTAGATCTCAAATCTACTGCGCACCGTACCGGAGACGTCTGCAGATCCGAGCCATGGTGGACTACGGTGGTTCCATGGTTGTTTGCTTTGGGAAGAAGAAGTCTTTGAGGTAGAAGATGACAATTGTTTGGTTGCTGGGATTGTCCACGTTTGGTTGGTTGGATATTGGCAATTTGGTTGCTGGGATAACTCCTATTTGGTGTCATGAATAGTGACTATTTGGTTCAATGGATAGCTAATGTTTGGAAAGTTTGAGTTGAAGATTTAATTTAATATTGGGTTTTGACCCAATTATCTTTTAATTTAATTCTTGAGTCTTGTTTTGGGCCACAAATAATTGTTAATATATTGTTAATGTATGCTTTAAATATTTTTTAAAATATTATTGTTCTTTAAGTCATGTCATATAGAATTAATTTTGACATCGCTCGTGAAACTTGGAATATAATGCATTTCATTAAAATATTGGTTTTTCTCGATTAATTTAATTTAAATTAAAATTTACTTAAAAGGGAAGTCCGTAATAATTAAACTGTATGTTCATTTGATTAATGTGAACAATTGATAATTATTTAAATTAAAATCCATTTTTTCAAAATATTAAGTGGAATAGGGTATTTATGTAAATAAAAGCTCACGGTCTCCTTTTGTCAATTCATAAACAACATAATGCGTTAGCCTCGAGCCGAAAATGCAACGGAATTCCCTATAGGAGGGTAGCGTGATTTGGGTTGTTTGATTGGATTTTTTTTTGTTAAGATCCTCTAGATAGAATATAATTTGAGATCATCCTATAGATGGCGGGATTATTTTTCAAGTATCTAGAGATCTAGACAAAGATTATACACTCAAATCGAGATCATCTAAGAACCTCCTATAGAGGCTCTCGTTTATAATCTTGGTGACAAAATAGCAGCGATACTGGATTTATCTAGACATTTATTGTTAGATATAATTTGTTTCTGCTGGAAGGGTCCCAGCTTAATCGGTGGATACGGTGACATTTCCTATAGAGAGGCCTGCTGGATCACAAGGATCAAGCAGTCGTTACATTATTGTAGTTTTATAGATCTACATGTGCATTCATGCATCATATGTTAAATTTGCTACTCAATTTTAATATGCAATAATTTTGTTATTTTTCAGCAAAATGTCTCTCATTCCATTTTCCGTTATCCTAAAATAAAACCAACTTATTGGAGAAAATTATGTGGATTGGAAACGTAACCTAATGATTGTTTTCACCATTAAGAAAATTGATTTTGTGCTTAAAGAAGATTGGCCTGAGCAACCCACTGAGACTATAAACAAGGACATGAGAGATTCTTATGATAAGTGGGTGGCTGCAGACAAGTTGGCTCCCTATTACATTTTGGCATCGATGTTGAATGTGTTACAGCAGAAGCATGACAGTCTTGAAACCTCTTATGACATAATGAAAAGTCTCAAGGACATGTTTGCACATCAAAGTAAGAGAGCTTGGTTCAAAGTCATTTGTACTTTACAGAACATCCGCATGAAACCTAGAATGCCAGTGAAGGACCATATGTTGACCATGATTGGACACTTCGATGTGGCATAGAATATGGGTGCAACTATTGATCAAGATACTCGGGTTGATATGGTATTGAACTCTTTACCTGATATGTTTTCACAGTTTACTGTGGACTATCACTTACACAAGATGGATATGCCATTAACTGAGCTAATGAATGAATTGCAAAATGTGGAAAGTGGTCTTAAATCTAAAGGTGGCGATGCTTATGCAGCAATTGATGCTCTCCTATTTCCAAGCCAAAAGGCAAAGATTGAAAGAAAAGGAAGAGAGCTAGCAAGAAGCAGAAATGCAATAAGACCAACGCAGATGGAAAGCTAAAAGGCAAGTGTTTCAAATACGGTCAGAAAGGACACTGAAAGAAAGACTATCCTGATGTGCTAGCTAAAAAGGACCAAGGTGCTAAGATTCAAGAGAGCAGAAAATTCAGTGAGGACCAATTTACTACTATAGTTGGCATATGATCAATAGTTTCGTCAAAAGTTGTATGAGTAGTTTATTTTATTTCAATAGTGGTAGTTGTTTAATTTTTCAAGACTGTTACTATGTCCCATAGATAAAGTAGAATATAATTCTCATTTTCTTGTTAATAGGACAATGTTATTATCTTATTTTGTGCTAACGCGCTTTACTTTTGATGAATAAAGGTCCTATTTGTGCCGGATATTTGATGAGTGTCTTTATATATTAAACTATTCCACAAATGAAAAAATAATAATAATTCTACAAACCATAATAAACAAAATGCATACTGATAAGTGTTGTTTTACACTTATCTGGACCATCAAAAGTGGACAATTGTAAGTACTCTTAAGTAATTTTCTACTTATTATGTGTCTATTTAATTGTTTTAGGTCAAAACCCCGAGATTGGATGGAAGTGGAGAAAAACAAAGCAAAATATACAAAAGGGGACTGAAAGCATACAAAAACTTGGATATGGAGATCAACTTGCAAATATCCAAAAGTTGAAGGAATTAGGTTGCAAATAAAAGAGGACTAAATTGAACTGAAAAAAGAAATAAGAGGACTAAAGAGGTCAAAATTCAAAGTTGAAGGACTTGGACAGCAAATAAGATAACTACAAGAGGAAAAAGGACAAAAATATAACTAAGGACCAAATAAAATACATGCCAAACCTTGGAGGACTAAGCATGCAATATGGAGATTGAACCAAAATTTGGAAACAATTATTTGTTTATCATGCGGTTGCTAGACCTGCGTGCGTTGACCGCTGACAATGCTGGACAAGACGTATGGACGATTTTTGGACTATTTTTAACTCTAGTCAGGGTCTTTTTCGTCTTTTCACGTACATGAGTTTCAATTTTAGTAAAACACTATATAAAGACATGACATAGGTCAAAAGAGAAGATGTTGATCTTTTGGAGAACACAAGAGAAGATGGAGAAAAGAACGGTGAAGAAAATGAAGAACGACCAAGAATCAAGAAGAGTGGAACGTGAAGATCAAGATATGTTGGTGCAAGATAATCAACATCTTTTCATCTTTTCTTCAGAACATGGTTATGTATTCAAATATTTTACTATTTTCTTTCTCTCGAATCATGAGTAGCTAGTTTCATAGTTTGGATGAACAATGTAGCCTAAGTTTAATTCTTTAATTTTGAATATCAATTTTTAACTTATAAATTGTTTAAGTATTTGATTTTACTTCTTCTCTTAATGCTTGGAATAACTGGCCATTATTTCATTGATCTCGTGGATTGTAATGAACTGAGAAAAAATTATTAATCTAGACCACATAGTAAAATCCTATAATTGGATAAAAGGTGGAGATACACTTTTATTATTGCTGCGGTCTTAATTGAATTCCTAGGAGAATTAATACATTTAATTAAAGACCATTCTGACTGCTTAAGTTGACTTATTTAGATAGGCATAATTTGAACTCGAGAGAGGTAAATTAGGATAAATTCGTGAATTCGATCGAATACAACTTTAGGAACAAATCTTGAGAAGAGGAATTAGAGATGACAACTAGGTGAATTCGTTCGTCCAAACATTTTAACCATCATTCTTCTCTAAATTGTTAATTTTCGCTTTCAAATAAGTTATTGCATTGTGTTTCTTATTTTGGAAAATCTAAAGTTCTAGGTTAAAATCTCTCAAACCAGCTTTTTTTCTACTATCTCTTACAGATTAATCAATAAAGATTAATTGAACTAATATATAAATAAGATAGTCTTCGTGGGAACGATAATCCGGACTCAATAGGTCCACTTTATTACTTTTGTGCGATATTGTATACTTGCAATCACAATATTTTCACAACACATATCATACTAGTAATATATGGCTCTTAGACTTGGACGCATCAACCTTAACATGATACAAAGACTGACAAGGAATGGTACCCTCAACTCAATTGAGGTTGAACCATTGCCAGTCTCTGTGATTCTTGTTTGGAAGAAAAGATGACTAAGAAATTATTTTTTAGCAAAAGAACATAGAGTCAAAAAAGGTATTGGAACTAATTTATTATGATGTATGTGGACCCATGAGTATACCTGCAAGAGGGGCAATGAGTATTTTATCACCTTTACAGATGATTACTCTAGATTCAGATACATTTATCTAATGACTCGAAAGTCGGAGGCTTTTGAGAAATTCAAAGCATATCGAACTAAGGTTGAGAAACATTTGGGTAAAAATATAAAGACAGATCAATTACATCGAGGTGGCGAATATCTCTCAAGAGAATTCAGGGATTACATAATAGAAAATGGTTTTTCAACTGAGTGTGCCTAGTAAACCCAAATGGAACGATGTTTCAGAAAGAAGAAACAAGACATTGATAGATATGGTTATGTCAATGATGAGTTTTTCAACTCTACCTATCTCAATTTTGGGATGTTCACTGGAGACATATGCATATATTCTTAACTTAGTTTCATCTAAGTCTGTTCCCAAAACTCTCTTGGAATTGTGGAATGGGTGCAAACCAAATTTACGTCACATCCAAATTTGGGGATGTCCGGCTCGTGTGCTGAAAAGAAAGACAAAAGTTGGAGCATAGGTCAGAAATATGTCTGTATGTGGATTATCCTAAAGGCACCAGAGGATACTAATTTTTTATATTCCTCGAGATAGGAAGGCTTTTTGTCAGTACAAACACGACCTTCCTAGAGGATAAGTATATTAATAAATGTCAGTCTAAGAGTATGGTTGCTTTGGAATAAATGAGTGGGAGCGATTCTACAACATTAATTCCTTGAAACACAACCTAGTGACAGAGCGACCCATGGTATCGCAAATACCTAGGGAACGTTATCTGAATGGGAGAAATGACTCATCATCTAATACCATAGATCAAGAAAATGTTCAAGATAATGATGAGGTATTTGTATCACCTGAAGGTGATACCAACATTGATGAAAATGTTATGATTCATGATTCATCGTCTATTAGGCAAAGTTAGAGGATCATCAGGAAATCTTCTAGGTACTTGTTAGTAGGAGAATCCAAACAAGCGATCTCCGTATAACAAGTAGATGATTCGACTTTATATAAGAAGGCTATGGACAAAATGATAATTTTCATAGTGCTTTATGTGGACGATATTTTACTCATAGGAAATGATGTGGGAATGTCATTATCTACGAAAGGATGGTTGGTCCAACAGTTTTCATATAAAATTTTTGGACAAAGCTAGATGTGTTCTAGGATTCAGATCTTAAGAGATCGAATTGAACAAGCTGGTAGTTTTGTCCCAAGCTATATATATAGACAAGATACTTGTCAGATTACCATGCAAAATTCTAAGAATGACAATTTGCCATTTAGACATAGAATCTAACTATTTAAGGAGTATTCCCAAAGAAACTCTTGAAGTGATAGATGACATGAGTAGAATACCTAATGCGTTTGCAATGGGTAGTCTTATGTATGTTATGTTGTACACTGGACTTTACATTTGTTATGATGTTGGTATGATAAGTCCTTATCAGTCTAGCCGGACTAAAACATTGGGTGATTGTAAAGCATATCTTTAAGTACCTTCGGAGAACAAGAAACAATATGCTGGTTTACTCTTCACCATTGGATATATGGATTTTAGGATTATACTCTAGGGCAAGTGAGAGAATTGTTGGGTTTATGCCCAAATAGTATAATTTTGCTGTGATGAAATGACAATTTTATAGTGAATAAAACTTTGGTTTGTATTCATTTATTATTGTTGTATTTGTTTAATATTGAGCATGTAAATAAAGTATCAATGATCACTTGTGATAATATAAGTTGGGTGCTTGCATTGAGAAGCATAGTATGACACAACTTATATTTTGATCATCAATAAAATTGTTCACAACTAATATATAAGGGTTGGCGCCTTGTACCGAAAGATTGTAGTGTTGACTATTTAATCATTTGGGTTTGCGATTTTTCCATATCGCAAAAATGGATTAATGGTGACACTAGTACACTTGGAGTGTATTGAACGGACCACGTGTCGAATTTAATTAAATAGCATGACCGTGCGAATAATTAAATTCAACTTGATCACCGGGTATTTCATCTAAATCCCTTGACAAGATTGTGTATATCTTTTCGTTAGTTTGATGGTTCTTTGATTTACCAATGAGTGAGATCAATTTAGTTGATCAAATATTTAGGTGAGTTGGGAGCTTGAGAATAAGTGAAGTAGAAACCAAGAATTCATGTCGGGACTGTCACCCTGAAAAATGGGTCGAGTGACAACTTAAGTATTTTTTGTTGAACGGTTATAAATCTGAGTCCAGTGTTTAGCGATGGCTAAACCTCGACATCTGTAAATTAGTTCACGGGACCATTGAAGAAAATGTAACTTAAAGTTAGTGAGAATAATTAGAAGGGCAAAACGGTCATTTATGCTCATACCTAATTATCGGATCTCAAACAAGGATGAAATATATATACGGTAGGTCAGAGGAAAGTATTACAGCTTCTGTAATCTTATATATTCGAAAGTGCAGTCTCTTGCCTTTAGTGGAAAAAGTAAAAGACTAATAATTAGATCGAATGGTCTAGAGTCGACTAGACAAAATCTAATTATTGGATCTTGAAAAATATATGTCCAGAAAGGTCCTATGGTAACTCTATAAAGTCGTGGGTTTAATCATAGTTACTATGAAAGTTATGGACTTGATTGTAATTATGATATAAGTTCAAGGATTCCACATGTAATTAAATCAACCCTAAACTAATTGGACTTGGATGCAATTAGGATTCTTGTCATTGTTTGCAATTAGAACGCTTGCCGAATTTATATCACATTACTTGTGACATAAATCAATTCGAACAGTTAAGAAAAAGAAGAGAGAAAATTCTGAAGTCTTTGTTTGACTTGAATTTTAGTTTCTTAGTTTTCTAGATCTGACCAATCCAGAAATTAATTTTTTGATTAAATTAAAAAGTGTCCACACGCTGGTGTAATCTATACTTGAGAGAATACCATATAAGGCTTGAACGTTGGAAGCACCAAGTTCGTGAATAAAAAACATCAAGTTCATGAATCAGATCAAGATCTAATATCGTATATCGATTCAGGTATAATACTAATCTATTGGTGCTTAATTATAATGAACACGTGAACACCTAACAAAGATCCTAGTTTTATTGAATTAAAAAAAATTTTTGTTTTCTGGCTAATTCTCGTGCCAGTTTCCAACAATATTGTTCACAGAAAGAAATGTTTCTTTGCATAGTAAACATCGGGACAGAAGAATATAGTTGACAATATTTGATAAAATCGGGGTCTTGGCTGCAATTTTCCCCCAATTCCTTCAAAAACAATAATTTTGCTTCTTTATATTTTTTTCATCCTTCGTAATCAAATAGTTATTAGTCTTTGTTTTGAGTTCTGCTTGTCTTGGAAATTGTAGTGATTCCATTTTGTTTGGATAATTAAGTATAAAGGTAAGAGCATTTCCAATGCATTCCATGAATTTCTACATAAAACATGTAATTGTTAGGATAACTGGCACAAAACGTCCTTATCTTTTGAAGTCATTGTGCAGATCATCCCTACCTTTGAAATTTTGACATTTTCACCTTCACATTTTCTTGCGTAAAACGTCCTTTCCATCAATTGCCTTCCAAAAATATCCGTTGACTCTCATCCTCAACACGGCTCGCACCAATTTGAAAGGGTAATTTCATCTATTTTGTCCACACACTCTCACTCTCAGACACAGATTTTGATCTCCTACTCCTGCACCTAGAACTCGACTTTCTACTTTTCATCTTCTTCTTTGACAGCGAGTCATCTTATCCAAATTCAAAATCTTCATGCTCCGACTCAAATTCACTCACTGATGAATCGATATTCAATCTTTTCGAGCTAGACTTCAATTTATTATCCTCTTTGTTCTCTTTTTCTTCTTCAATTTTCCTAGTAATTTCATCATCATGTTTCAAACCCGAGGATTGGTTTGGATCCCTTGGAGGACTAGGAGTGCAATTACAAACACAGTTCCTAAGCAATTTTCTCAATTTCTGGCGCTTAAGCCTCCAGTACTTTTTGAATCCCAAACTTTTCAATTCTTCGTCTGATTCAGACTCTCCATGTCATCCGTTTTTATAATTGCGACCGAGAAATTGTTTGTCTATCATCATACCTATTTTTATTTCTTCCTTCGGGTTTTAGGGTTTCATTGAACCTAAGGCTACGTTTATGGAATGAATAATCAAGAGAAGAGCAATGGTACCTATTCTAGTCCATGTGTTCACGTGGTGCTCCATGGCCTAGTCCTCTATATGAGGAGGTCGCAGAGAGGAGGTGTAGAAAAATAGGTGGGTTCTACCGCTGATGAGGACACCCCGGTTGTGTATGAAGGAAGCACCATTTGACATTGCAAGTCAAAACCAAAGAAGCGATGGGACAACCTACCAATACGGCCTATCACAAATCCTAGCTCTCTATAATATAGCTGAAAGGACCCCTCCATCAAAGCCACTGTTGTGATTCCTAAGATGTGACACTGAGACCCTTAAGATTGAGCCATGTGTCGCACATCCAATGGAGGTCGACCAATTGAAATTTATATGTAAATATTAAAGCCATTGCAACAAGAAAATGAGGATGAGAAAATAATCATATACTATATATAAAACACAAGTCATCTACGCTAATTAACTTAAGTGTTTGCACCACTTAAGAAGTTGGTGATTAGAGGTCCCTTAAGCCACCACCTCTACCACAGCGGGTGTCTCCCACACAAACATTATCTGGTCCACAAAACCACGTGGCCATCCAAGTGTGTAGGAAAATCACACGTAGGAAGAAGAGGCGTGGGTTCCTATTGAAAACCATTTTTGGAGGTCAACATATTGGCATCGTCTTTGGAAAACCACACATTTACCTACAAGTGAAACATGACCAAAAGCATAAGCCTTCTTGGATGATGAAGCATGCCTGAACAAGGGACCCACTAACCCACCAAAGAGAAGATGAATGGAAGCAACAAAAATGAGAACCCTAGAAGAGCTCGGCATAATGTCAATGGAAAACCCGCTGCTGCAAGAGGCGAGGAAGCCCCACGAAGAAGACTTCCAAGAAGGAAGAATTTCTCCTACCAACCTCGAGAGAGAAATAAGAACCATGGCTTCCGGCGTGAGACAACTAGTCCAATATCATGCCCAAATACAGGGCTTCATCTAGCAGATGAATTTACAAGGAAACCAGCCCCAGCGTCTTTGATAGGCTCGGACGTGGTCCCATAATGGGCCCAAAGAGAACGTCCCAAAGAAAGAGCAGTCACAAAGTCCGCTCTAGAAATAGGCGGGAAAGAAGAGCGAAAGAGGTAGTTGCTATGGATGAGTCCGAATTCCAACCACATCGCCTTATCCAAATTAGTATCAATAGCCCCAATACTATGGAGCGACCAAGCTCAACGCATTCTCTAGTATCCCTAAAGGCTAATGCTAGAGGAGAGGACCAAAAACCAAAAAGGTCATTCGAGATAGACGATGACGACTAAAATCTCCCATTCTCGGTCGGGATTAGGAATGTGTCCATTCATCAAGAATTCCGCATGCTAAAGATCGCCCCATACACTAGCAAGGGAGACCCTTTAAACCATGTGAACACATACACGATGAAGATGAGCCTTTCCATCCTTGAAGTATAGGGCTTTCCGCCTAACCCTATCTGGATGAGCAAATAGGTGGTACAACAAGCTCGGAACAGGATCTCCAGTTAACCAGAATTGAATAAGACCTCCATCAGCTATTTTTCATCATGAAGGCCAGGGTCCGCCCTTGTACAACGCCTCCACGACATGAGGCAAGGGACAGACAAGCCTCTCCAAAGCTACCTCAGCCGCTTCAATGAAGAGATGCTCTTCTACGAAAGAGTGTCAGACGCCAAAGCCCTTTCTATATTAAAAGAGAGTTGAAATGTTCACAACAAGAACCCAACTACCTTCGACCAAGTGGTGAAAATGATCATGGAAGAAATCACCAATGAAAACATGATTCTCCATAGGAATCGTGGAGGAGTAGTTCCCAACCTCATACTAAGAGCTGGGTATGGCTGAGGCTAAGGCAGGCCTATCCACCAGTAGACACAGCGACAGAGGGACTATCCATCTGACCCAAACTTAAGAGTGAGCTACGTAGCCTCTACACAAAAGGGTCTACTACCTTTGCCTCTAGCTCCAGGTGCTTTGGGCTTTGCCCCAGGATACCACAATTATGGAATGATCCATCCTACTTATTATGAGGTCGAAACTAGCACACCCATGATGCCTCATCCCCATCAGGAGGCCTCCATAATCTACTGTCGGGTCCATCGAATCTATGGCCATAGCACGGAGGAATGTCGAGAAGTGGAAACTTAGCAAATCGAAGAGACTCCAGCACGAGACCCAGGCATTGGGCGGACCTCAGGCATGGGGATCGATCTCCAATAAGGAGTCTTCAGCCCCCACTCCATAACAGAAGGCCTCTCCAAAAGAGAGATAAAAGGCCTAGGGGCCACGAACAACATAGATAGAAGGAGACATGGAGCAACACCTAATCAAGGGCCTCGACAAGGCTCCCATCCGAGAGATTGATACAATTTATGGAGAACCCTACTTAGGAGTTCAGACCTAAAATGTTCAGAAGAGCTATGCGCCAAAGAGGTTGAGGGAAGGCTGATGACCAACTGGCATATCAACAAATGTCCCTTAGGGTCAAGGAGGGTCAACCCTATCATCTTTACAGATGAGGACAGTAGTGACATGGAATGGATTAGGGAGGATGCTAGTGGATAACGAGAGCTTCGTAAACGTCATCTTTTGAACCACCTATAAGCAAATGAACATTGAGACCTCATTAGCCTATTTCTCGGAGTCTCTTTATGGCTTTACGAGTGATTACATTACCCTGAAAGGGATAGTGTGCCTGACCTTTGCCATGGGAGAAGAGCCCCTGCCCATCCACACCTTTATGGAGTTTCTTATGTTGGATAGAGGGTCAGCCTACCATGGGGCCCTAGGCCGGCAGGCCTTGAAAGAACTCTGGACTGTAACATCCATCCACCACCTATGTTTGAAATTCTCTACTGATGGAGGCATTGCTACCATAAAAGGCAATCAGCTAGATGAGAAGAAATGTTATAGGAATGCTTTGCCAAAGGCAGAGAAGAAGGAAGTCAATATGACACTCCGTGATGTCGAGATGAAGAAGGCCTCAGAAGAAGCCCCGATAGAGAAGGTCTCCAATCCTGTTCTGGTTAAAAAAGCGAGCAGAAAATTGAGAATTTTTATAGATTTCTCTAATGTTAACCAAGTATTCCCTAAGGACAGCTTTCCACTGCCTCGGATCGACCAGTTGGTAGACGCCACTTTGGGACACGAACTCCTCAACTTCATGGATGCCTACTCTAGCTATAACCAGATTCCAATGTACTCTCCAAATGAAAAGCACACATCATTTGTGACACACAAATGACTCTACTGCTATAAGATCATGCCCTTCAACTTGAAAAATGTTGGGGCAACCTACCACCAACTCGTCAACAAAATTCTTGCCAACCATCTTGGCTCTACCATGGAAGTCTATGTGGACAACATGTTGGTCAAAAGCTTGGAGGCCAAGAACAACACTTGGGAGAAACTTTCCAGATCCTTAGAGCCTATCAGATGAGGCTTAATCTCCTAAAGTACGTCTTCGGGGTTGACTCCGAAAAATTTATGGACTATATGTCAACCAAAAAGCATCATGGTCAACCCGGAGAAGATCAAGGCACTGATTGAAATGAAGTCGCCCAAGAGGCCAAAAGATGAGCAATGCTTCACTAGAAGAATGGTGACCCACAGTAGGTTCGTCTTAAAAGCAACCGGCAAATGCCTTACTTTTATAAGGTCTTGAAGGGGTTGCACAAATTCGAATAGACTAAGGAATGTGAAGATGCGCTCTAGGCCCTCAAAGAACACCTTGGTCAAGCTCTTCTGCTATCAAAACCTAAGTTAGGAGAGATTTTGCTTCTCTACCTAGTAGTCTCATCTAAATCGGTGAGCTCGGTTCTGGTTCGAGAAGAGGTGCACTATCTACCTGTTTACTGTATAAGCAAGGCCATCCTAGGAGCAAAGGCACGTTATCCCGATATGGAGAAGATAGCCATATCGCTTATCACTACCTCTAGAAAGTTGAGGCCCTACTTCCAGGCCCACATCATCCACGTGCTCACCAACTTTCTCCTAAGGCAAGTCATGCAAAAGTAAGACACCTCAAAAAGGCTATTGAAATGGGTTGTCGAGCTTAGCAAGTTGATATTGTCTACAAACCAAGGCCAGCCATCAAAGGACAAGAACTCGCAGATTTTGTAACAGAGTTCGCCAACACCCCCGAGGTGGATGCCCCCATGACCCATTTTGAATTTCCTACATGGTGTCTATTCGTTGACGGGTCCTCTGGTCTGGAGATGCAAACTTAGGGGCCAACATTGTACTCACAAGTCCCGAGGGCCATGAGCTAAATTGTGCGATTAGATTCGACATCAAAGCTCAAACAAAATTGTAGAATATGAGGCCAACTAGATGGAATCTACCTCACGGAAATGTAGGTACAGATGCTTTCAATCGAAAGCGACTTTCAATTTATCGTAAGCCAGGTCAACAGAAGCTTCGCCACCAGGAAAAGAGAAATGGTCTCCTATCTCAAGCTGGTAAGAGAGTTTATCTCGTGCTTTGACATGTTAGAACTTGTCTAGGTTCCTAGGGAGAACAACGCCAATGCCGATGCATTGTCCAAACTTCGTGAGCAATCAGGGACTCAGAACTCCTCAAGCTAGTTCCAATCGAACACCTCGCTGAGCCCTCTATAGAAGCTCTCGTAGAGGTAATGTGGATCGAATGTACATCCTCTTAGATTGAACCAATCCTCGCATTTTTAAGGATTTGGGTCCTTCCTAGCAATAAGGAAGAGGCCCAAAAGTTGAGGAAAATGGCAGCACACTTTGTACTATCAGATGACGTCCTTTATAAAAGAGGATACTCCATGTTCCTCCAAAGGCAATGATGAGGCGGACTACATCCTCAGGGAGGTCCACGAAGGAATATGCGGAGGCATAGTTCTGGCCCATAAAATCTTAAAACAAGGCTATTTCTGGCCTTCTTTAAAGAAAGATTCCCTACTATGTCAACGCTTCACTAGAATCCCACGATAGCCTTATCAAGAGCTAACTATAGTGTCCATCCCCTGGGCCATTGCCAAGTGGAGAGTATAATTTATTGGTCTAATGCCTAGGAGGAGAGGCAATGCATGCCACGCTATAGTCGCCATTAACTACTTCACAAAGTGGGTTGAAGTTGAACTAGTAATGAAGATCACCAAAGCTAACACTTCTAGGTTTATATGGAAAAACATTATTTTCAGGTTTGGAGTCCCCCACTCCTTGGTTTTCGATAACGGCAGGCAGTTTGACAACAAAAAAATTAGAAGCATAAGCGGAGAGCTAGGAATTTTAAAAAACTTATCCAGTCCTCATTACCCCAAGCAAACGGTCAAGTAAAAGTTGTAAACAAGACAATCAAGTATGCCCTCAAGCGAAAACTTGAAATGTCAAAAGAGGCCTAGGTAGATGAACTTATCCACGTCCTATGGGCGATTAGAACCATCGGCAAAACGGGGCAGGGAAAACTCTCTTCTCCATGGCCTACGGATTTGAATCTCCTCTCCTCGTCAATTGTTCTTCAACAAAGTAACAAATGATGCCCTACTATGAGTATAGTTGGATCTTATGGACGAACGAAGAGATAACTCTCGGTAAAGTTGGCCTCATGCCAAAGAAAGATAGCCAGATACTTCAATAAAAGGGTTAGGAAGAAGGCGTTTTGCATGGACGAACTCGTTCTCAAGAGAGTCTTCCTTTCCTCCAAGGAGCCCGAGATAGGGACATTGGGTCCCAATTGTGAAGGGCCATATCGTGTCAGTAGAGAAATATGCCCCAGGACGTATTAGATCCAGGACATCTCTGGGAAGACGCTGCCCTATCCCTAGAATGCCGAACACCTGCGGAAGTACTACCAATAGGTCGGTACTAAAATGTTTTTGTTATTAGAGGATATTAGCATGAGAAGTATTAGCTTTGTTTGTTTATGAATTGAAGATGTAGTTTGTTTGTTTACATATGCCTTGGAGTATTGCACTTTATTTGTGCGTTTGTTTACATATACCTCGGAGTACTACGCTTTCTTTCTTTGTTTGTTTACATATACCAAACTGTAATTGAATCGTCAACATACGCACTCAACTTATTTGAATGTTAATGCAACATATTCAAAATTACAAGAAGAGGTTCCATTAATTAGAAATGCAACATATTCAAACTTACAAAAAGAGGTTCCATTAATTACAAATGCAACATATTTAAAATTACAAGAAGAGGTTCCATTAATTACGATGCAATTTATTCAAATATAGATTGCAATTTCTTTTAAGTCTAAGAGGAGATGGGGCATCATCCTTGTCATCACCTAGCTCCATGGGGAGAAATTTCACCTCTAGGAGAGCGACATCGTGGCTGGGATGTCGTTGTGTAGAGCCGCGATTACCTCATGCTGCCCGACGCTTGCAAAAAAGGTAGAGACGTTGGCATACGCTTCGGTTTTGTGAAAATTAGTAGTGAACTCAGCCTTTGCACCCTCCAGCTTCTCTTCAAGATTCTGCTTCTCAGCCAAGAGGTTCTCCTTCCACATCTGACCTTTCCCTCATAGAGGCCCCGAAATCAGCCTTGAGCACTGAGAGGCCAGACGACACCTCCATCTTTTGTTTCTCTACCTCGGAGTTGCGTACAGATGCCTCCCCCTGCAGCACCTTCTTCTCCTCGTTAGCCTTCTCTAGGGCAGCGGAGATAATCATCTGGGCATTTAAAGTGTCGTCTAGCCTCTTGGTTAAAACGACGATATTACTTTCAGCGTCAGCCAAGTCTTGGCTCATCTTCTGGTAGGCGACTTTGGCACTCTCTGCTGTCGCCATCATACTGTCCAGAGCTGCTTAGAAATCTACTGTCTTAAACACCTCATCTGCCACTTGGGCCATCTTCTTTTTATATTCCCTGCGAGCATTGAGGGACTTTATTTGGGCAGAGGCTGCATGAATGGAACTTGCTAGGCTGCACGAATGGAACTTGTAATACTAGCCTCCACAGATCCTCCACGTCGTCCTTAGTGATGAAGGCCCTCCAACTGTGGAGAGTACGTATCTATTGAAGGCATGTACTCCTAGGGTAGCTTGAAGATCCAAATCCCTTATGGCCTCACTGGGAAGCATTTTCCCAACCTCTCTAACCAATTTTTCAACCATTCCCCGCGAGTGCCTCTCACGGGGACTTATGTCTTGTTCTTCGCTAGAAGATGCAAGGTCCACAACCACATTCTCTTTCTCCTTGCCCTTCTCATTGCTCCTTGGCGGACCGTTACCAAGCACAACCGCCCAGAGGTAGTAACTGATAGGGTCCTCTGTAAGGGCTCCGGGACTCTAGCTGCCACATCATCAACAACCACGCCCCCGCCTTGTCCTCAGAGGGGGGCTTACTCTTCTTTCCTTGGCGCCTCGAAATAGCTTTCTCTCCTTACTAGCCTCGTCAAGGTGGGCCATGGGTGATCCTTAACTTGGGTTCTCAATTTTTGTGGCCTTGAGGTCCCAACCCTCAGGCTTCTTGACCAAGAGGGCCACCTCCTTCTCAACCATACCCTCATCGCCAATTCTAGTGTTGGGCGCCTAGCCACTTCACGAGCAGCTTCTCGGCTCATCTCTTTAATCATCTTCTTTTGATGGGCATCCTCAGAAGACCCCAGTGAAGCTCTCTCACACGTGCACCCATCAACTGCGCCAGGAGAAGAGTGGGGTGCTTACCTTGCTTGAAGTTAGATGAAAAGAGGAGAATAATCAGATGAAGTTCTAAAGCACTATACTAACCACATGAGACGCAAAAAGCATACATCTTAATGCCATTTAACCATGTTCTACCAAATACCTCGGAGCACGAATGAGCCTCTCAAAGCGGCTTTCCTCAAGCCTACTCGTATATTTCTCGTAGAATATCTAGCTCCTTCTCCTTTAGTTTTTATAGTGCGGGAGGGCATCTGCAGAGAACAAAAAATCAGTCACATATCTATGTTTTGCCATCCACGTCACAAAACATCCAAGCCACTCGCTATTCCATACACTTGTGGCACATCTAGCTCTGGCTATGGGTCATCCATTACCCTCTGCCAATTTCCAAATACTCCAAAGCGAGGTCTCCTTCCATAACCTTATTGACGATGGACAATCCAAGACAATGAGTTTATGGGCTCCCACAGACTGAAGTAATACCAGCCCACCTCATCCTATTTTTCCTTCTTCCTCCAAAGCTTTTTCGGTAGGTATATTGTTCAAAACACATTGAGGGGCATCTCAAACCCTAGAGAGTGCCTGAACAACAAATATAAGCTCCCGACCAATTGGGGCCACTTGGGTCGGTGTTAGCCCATACACCCTGAGGACCCATCGGAAAAATGGGTCCAGGGGAAGCCTCATCCCCGTGTTAAAAGAGTGGAAGTCCATGGCCACATAGATTTTCCTAGGAACACAGGGCTTCTCATGGGGCTCTGGCACATGAAAGTGGATGTCATCGGGCACCCAAAAGGTCCGTCTTAGTATTTCCAAATCCACCTCGTTAGTAATCGAGAAAAAAATCCATGGCTGCCCACTTACCAGAAAATACCGAGCTGGTGGTACCTGATCCACCCCCAACCAATCCAGATCCGTCATGCCTAGCGATGTCAATTTCTTCTCCCACACACGTATCCAACCCTCGAATGGGCATTACCTCAGCCAACTCAGGAGACACCTCTCTAGAACTTATAACAGAAATAACACCCGAAGGTTCACCGGAGCCAGAGTTTATGGACATCCTTGGCTAGTCAACAACAAAAGTAACTAAAAGATAATTAAAATGGTAGCTAGGGTTACAATGTATACCTAAAACACTAGAGGCTCTTCAGAAGTCAAGACCAGAGTGATCCCAAATTCCTTCTCTCACACCAGAAATTACACTCGCCGGAGTAGTTTCTTGATTAGGGCTTGGATATGGCAACACGTAAAGAAAGGAGAAAAAATGAAAGACCATCTCTATCTATAGATTGAAGGCCAATCACCCCAGCCGTTGGATCTTATCAAGATTCATCTGCACCATTGAATTTAAATCTACATCCCAGCCATTGAATACGAACAGCCTCACAAGAGGTTATCTCAATCAATGGCTGGAACCAGTTGGGGACTTCCATGTGCACAAACAGGCGTCGCCTCAAAGAAAGAGCACGCCCTATAATAAATGCCCTTATTACCTGCAGCTGTCTTTTCAGCATGCCCAATGATGCATCCACATATTTTCTATACTTGTGTAATCATTGCATGCCTTGTTGCCTGAAGCGTCAGGTCTAGCCTCTACAATGGAGCCTCTTTCCAAACAGGGACTTGTCTTCTGCAGATGCTTATCTCACAAGAAAAGTCCCTCGCCTCAAGTGGGCGGTCCTCTCAGGGGACTCGTCCATCAATGGGAACAGTCTCAGCAATCGAGCCTGTAGAATCCCAAATTTTTATTTATTATTAAAGGACCTAAATGAAAATAAGTTTTAGAATCGATTAATTTTTGGGCTAAATAATTAATTAGTAAAATTTTGAGTTTTAATATATCAATATTGGACTCGTTGGATAGCTCATATTTAATCATGATTATTGGCTCAAGAAAAAGTGTTTTTAGATAAGTTAAACTCATGATAGAGTCGGTTAAAGATTTCTATAGCAATTTGATTTTAAAATTGACTCTCTTGTGATAATCCTTTTCAACAGTTCACGTCATTGGAATTTTCCAAATTTTAATTATGTAGCTTATCTCTCTCTCTCTCTCTCCTATTTGCTTTCAAATACCAAGAATCCCAATTAACCTATACTTCTAGAGTTCTTAAATTTTAAACCAATGCTTAACCTATAAACTTAGTCCACCACTTTTCACGTTTTTCAATCATCAGCAGCTTTAGCACCCACCTATACGTACGCCTATAATTCATTTATTTTTCCACCATCCAATTGTGCTCTCTTTGCAACTCTTACGATCATAACTCGTTCAAGTTCCAGTTCAATTCTTATTCATAAGAACTAAGGTGAGATACTATGTGCTATGGTTAATGTCTACAACTTTCTAATTATTATTTTTGTGCATGTAAATTGATTACTTAATTTCAAGACTTCTTCGGGAGAAATCATAAACCAGTTTATTTAAACTTTCGAGTTTCAGTTAAACTTTTGGGTTCGATTAAACCTTTGAGTTTCGGTTTAATTGCAGCGCTTGCATGAATTATCATTTTCATGGTGTGATAATTCACGATTCGATTTAGTAAGTTAATTCCATGCTTAATTATAATATTTGGATTGTTCAGTAGAAATTAGCAAGTATCTCATCGAGTATATTTAGTTATACCCATCCCTCATTTTAAATAATTTTCGGGTAATGATTAATGTGATGAATGCGTTGAGGGTCGTTGAAATTTGTCAAGTCAATGGTCGCCAAATTAGATAATTTTGTTTATGATGCTTTAGACGATTAGTGTCACAATTTCAAGTTATTTAGCATTTAATAAATATTTTCTTATTTGTTTACGAATTAACCAATTCTTTGACAATTGAGATTTTATTATTAAAGTCATTTTTTCCGCAATATTCAATGGTTATGAATTTTACTAACTCTCCGAGACTTTAGAAATTTCGGGGCGTTACAAATGGTATCAGAGCCGCTGGGTTTACCTTTCTATAGGCTTGGAAAAAAAATTCGATGAATAGTCTTGTCACTCGTTCACGAGAATAGTGAGAAGAAAAAAAGGACCACTGTTCATATGAACAGTGACCAATTTGAACAATGTTTCTACTGTTCACATAAATAGTGTCATCACTTCTTGGTCACTATTGGCCACTGTTAACACTATTTTTCCACTTTAGTCACTATTCACATGAACAAGACTCAAGAAATTTTAAAATTGGTGAATAGTAACGTTTCTACTCTTCATCGAAAAGTACCGACTCACATGCTCACATGAGCAAAGTAGTAGTGACCCCAATTTTTAAATTGTTACCAAGCTTTGTTTTTTTAAAAAAAAAATGTGGGATGAATAAAGTAACTTTTATACTATTCATTTAAAGCAAGATTTTACTATTCATGTGAACAAGAATGTAATTTTTTATTTATTTATTTATTTTTGAATAGTAGCGAGTGAATTTTTTTTCGCTTTGAAAAAAAAAATATTTTATTTTGGTACGAGACTTTTGGCACCCAGAACTCACTAATCACCACCATCCAATATTTTTCAAGGTATGAAATAAGAATATATATTTATGTGCCGTAAATTCTTTTGCTAGTCCAAATAAATTTGTTAGCATGTTCTACAAATTATTTAATTTTCCAAACCTATATTAGTTTATTTCTCTATTATCATGAGACAAGTATATATTTAATCATGTTTATGGCATTTGTAGCAAATTATTTATATGAATACAAACTATACAAAATCGCTTGTTTCATATATTCACGTTAGTTAGTGGTATATGCGTATACTAATTAAATTATGTAACTGTTATCACTTGAATTACAATATGGAAAAATGATGAATGGTTAGCGAACCTAAATAGATAAATTCATTTTGTTTATTTGAAAGAAATATCTCGACAAACACCAACCCAAGCAACTATGTTCAGAGACTTGATGAGAGCGGTCCAAGACTTAAGGCGGACAATGTGCTCGGGGAGCCACCATGAAGTGCGACAAGAGTGGACAACACGAGTTCGATGGTTGAACAGTTTCGTCGTTTCAAACCACCATCTTTTAATGGTAAGGATGATCCTTTCGCCGCCGAGGAGTGGCTGAGAAGACTAGAAGGAATTTTTGAGCATCTGAACTGCAACGATATGTAGAAGGTTTCTTGTACGAAGTTCATGCTGATTGACGATGCTAGCCATTGGTGGGAATCTGATTCGCACACTAGGATCTGCAGAGGCAGCAATGTAGTCTCACTTGGGACCAATTTAAAGAAATATTGCTGGGAAAATATTTTCCTTAGTCACTGAAGGACCAAAAGGAAGCAGAATTTCTTCATGCAAGGGAGCATGCTGCTTGGGGAGTACGAAAGGAAATTCGAACGACTGTCTAGCTATGCACCGCATATGGTTAACACCGAATTAACGAAGGCCAAGAGGTTCGAAATGGGATTACGACCTGAGATCAAAGGAATCATGGCCGCCCAAAGAACATACTACTTACGCAGAAGCTTTACGTCGAGCATGTGCAATCGCTACTTGATTAGGGTTGGGGGAGAAAATCCTAACCAGTTCTGAGATTTCTAAAATGCGAGAATGGAATGAGCCATATACAGAAAATGGAAATGGACAAAACAAGAAGGCTAATAATGGATCAGGATCAAGCAAACCGAATGAAGTCATCTCGCCATACCCTAAGTGCAATAGGACATAGGGGCGAGTGTCTGTACGGGAAGAATGTGTGCTATCGATTCGGTAAGTCAGGTCATATAGTCCAAAATTATCAAGAACCCCCACCGAAAAGGAACAACAAACAGGGCAAAGTGCCTTAAACCAGCAGGAGGCAGTAGAAGCTAAGTATCAAGAACTCTCTGACTAGCAAAGGTAAAATTTCGAGGGCGAATTTTTTTTTAAAGAGGATAGTTTGTAGAATCCCAAATTTTTATTTATTATTAAAGGATCTAAATGAAAATAAGTTTTAGAATCGATTAATTTTTTGGCTAAATAATTAATTAGTGAAATTTTGAGTTTTAATATATCAATATTGGACTCGTTGGATAGTTCATATTTAATCATGATTATCGGTTCAAGAAAAAGTGTTTTTGGATAAGTTAAACTCATGATAGAGTCGGTTAAAGATTTCTATTGCAATTTGATTTTAAAATGGTTCTTGTGATAATCCTTTTCAACAGTTCACGTCATTGGAATTTTCAAATTTTAATTATGTAGCTTCTCTCTCTCTCTCTCTCTCTCTCTCTCTCTCTCTCTCTCTCTCTCTCTCTCTCCTATTTGCTTTCAAATACCAAGAATCACAATTAACCTATACTTCTAGAGTTCTTAAATTTTAAACCAATGCTTAGCCTATAAACTTAGTCCACCACTTTTCACGTTTTTCAATCATCAGGAGCTTTAGCACCCACCTATACGTACGCCTATAATTCATTTATTTTTCCACCATCCAATTGTGCTCTCTTTGCAACTCTTACGATCATAACTCGTTCAAGTTCCAGTTCAATTCTGATTCATAAGAACTAAGGTGAGATACTATATACTATGGTTAATGTCTACAACTTTCTAATTCTTATTTGTGTTCATGTAAATTGATTACTTAATTTCGGTGCTCCTTCGGGAGAAATCATGAACCAGTTCATTTAAACCTTCGGGTTTTAGTTAAACTTTTGGATTCAGTTAAACCTTTGAGTTTCAGTTTATTTGCAGCGCTTGCATGAATTATCATTTTCATGGTGTGATAATTCACAGTTCAGTTTAATAAGTTAATTCCATGCTTAATTATAATATTTTGATTGTTCGTGGAAATTAGCAAGTATCTCACTAAGTATATTTAGTTATACTCATCCCTCATTTTAAATAATTTTCAGGTAATGATTAATGTGATGAATGCGTGGAGGGTCAGTGAAGCTGTCAAGCCAATGGTCGCTAAATTAGATAATTTTGTTTATGAAGCTTTAGACGATTAGCGTCACAATTTCAAGTTATTTAGCATTTAATAAATATTTTCTTATTTGTTTACGAATTAACCAATTCTTTGACAATTGAGATTTTATTATTAAAGTCATTTTTTCCGCAATATTCAATGGTTATGAATTTTACTAACTCTCCGAGACTTTAGAAATTTCGAGACGTTACAGAGCCTCTTTCCAAACTGGGACTTGTTTTCTGTAGACGCTTATCCACGCACAGAAGTCTCGCCTCAAGTAGGCATCTCTCAACAGGGACTCGTCCATCAATGGGAATAGCCTATGTAACTCTTTCTCAAGCTCAACACCCCTCATAAATGACGGAGGTCCTGAACTTAGGAAAGAACTATTGTTCCATGTTCTGTTCCTATTTCTACTCCCACCTCCCGAACACCCACGTCCCAACATAATGTTCCACGCGACCCATTAGCGTCATCACCGCTTACGTCAGCACTGCCTCATCGCCCAACCATCCATCCTCTTGGCCAATTCCAACACTCCTCATAAATGATGTGGATATGTTTTGTTCATGTTCTTGTTTTTACCTTCCCAATACCCATTTTCCCACATAACGCTCCATGTGACCCATTAGCGTTATCACCGCTTACATCAGCACCGCCTCATCGCCCGACCCATCCATCTTCTTGGCCAAGTTCAACACCCCTCATAAATGACGTGGGTCCTGGACTTGGGGGACTATTGTTATGCCACTTGGTACGCGCGGCGCCTCCACGTGGCCAACCCTGTTCGATGAGGTAGTAAAGACATGTTGCTAGTCCACGTGGCTCCACCCTCTGTCTCGAGGAGGTCACAGAGAGGATGAGTAGAAAATGAGGTGGGTTCTACCGTTGAGAAAGGCTGCCCGATTGCATACGAAAGAAGATCTCTCTGACACTGCAAGTCAGATCCAAAGAAGCGATGGGACAACCTGTCAATACAGCCTATCACAAATCCTAACTCCCTATCATGCGGCTGAAAGGACCTCTCCATTAAAGGCATTGATGTGATGCCTAAGATATGACACGGAGACCTTTAAGATTGAGCCATGTGTTGCACATTGAAGGAGGGTCGACCAGTTGAAATTTACCTATAAATATCAAAGCCATTGCAACAAGAAAAGGAGGATGAGAAAATAATCATACACTATACATAAAACACAAGTCATCTACACTAATTAACTTAAGTGTTTGCACCACTTAGGAAGTTGGTGATTAGGGGCCCTTAAACCTCCATCTCTACTACAATGCGTGTCTCCCACACGGACATTACGTGGTCCACAAAACCACATGGCCATCCAAGTGTGCAGGGAAATCATTCGTAAGGAAGAGGAGGCGTGGGGTTCATGTTGACAACCATTTTTCGAGGTCAACAATTGCCTCTAATTTTCTTTTATAATTTTTCAAATAATTACAATTTAACATTTTTATTTCAATTCAAGGCCCAAATTTTGGCCTACTTGTGAAATTAACCCTTACTAATAAAGTTTTGATCCATTTTAATATGTTAAACAATGAATCAGTAGGTCCACTCCTATCTAGACCGGTGATTATCACAACTCGTGATCAATAACATTACTCAAAAAAAAAAAATTGTGCAGATAATAAAACTAAATTAATTTTTGTATTGTCTAATGATGAGTTACAATTATGCTGGCGGTTGTATTCTTAAATTCCACTCTTAATAAAAGATTAAATCAAGTAGAACTTGTTTAGAACGGCGTAGAATTGACTTCAAACGATTAAAAAATGTGCAGACAATAAATAAAACTACATTTTTGTATTGTCTAATGATGAGTTACATTGTCTTATTAATAAATTACAATTATGCTGGCGGCTTTATTCTTAAATCCCACTCTTGATAAAAAAAATTAAATCAGGTAGAACTTGTTTAGAACAGCGTAGAATTGACATCAAACAAGTTGACATTTTGATTCTCTATTATCAATTCCTGAAACTTGCAGTGAAAGTTTTTTAGCTGACTTTTAGGAACCGTCTTTTGTACTCAATACGAGTGAAATGGATTATTAATTATTTGAGCAGATATACTAGCAACGGTCAAGCAACATAACTGCAAATGGATTATTAATTATTTGAGCAGATATACTATAATAATATTATTTGTTTATGCATTCAAAGTCTGGATCTAGCTTGTTCAAAGTCATAATATCACGACTAAATTTGTTAAAATATTTTTAATCCAATTATTCTCTAGAACAAGTTTGGTCAAATCCATGATTTCCAACCAAACGAAACAATTAGATTTTGATCTAAATTAATATGCTTCTAAAAAAAAAAATTCATCCCCAAATTTGTATAAGAGAACAAAAAAGTAGGATGCTAGACTTATTTTTCTCGAAAATCTTCAAGTCACGTACACAAAAGAAAAGAAAAATACTTCAATTTATAATTAACATATGACTAAAATTTTGTCCAAGTTTCGTCTGCTAAGGTATTCAAGATTTGAAAACTTGTTGAATTGTGATCACTAAATATAATATTATATAATATAATATAATATCACTTGTTTTTCTCCCAAAGTTAAAAGACACGGTCAATTGGAATTAAACATCTGATAAGTAAAAAAAAAATTCTTATTTGTAATTGAGGTCCTTTAACTTTTGACAATTTTAAGGTAAAATCCCAACACCACATGCATTGGCTACGCATTCGGTCATTTTATGGTGGCATTCTACTCCGAGTTTTTGTAGTAGTTTAGCTTCTTTTGACATCTCAGTGTAATTATTGTTTATGTTAGTTTTGTAATCGCTTTTTTGAGCTTGTGAATTATTTGTTACCAACTTTTTTACTGTAATGAAGAGTGTATTTTGTGGTGGAATTTCTTGGTGGATACCAACCTAGTTGTAATGTATCATTAATTCTGCATAAGATAGTCACGCGTATTTAAAAACTAGAAAAAATTGGGTCTACTTCTACTGGTGTTGGATTCTCCCTGCATACATCACCATCAACGACTAAAAACAACGCTTAGTGTTTTTTGCATCAACCAACCGCCCATGTAAAGAACTGGTGTACGATCGAATACAGAACCTGCTGTTGTAGTCGTAGGTTCAGTTAGTCAAGCCTACCTGGTGCAGGAACTTTAGTAGGTCCATTTCCGGTAGTACATGTAGGAGCTGGTGTAGAAATCACAACCGAGGAATATTATCGATTGAGAAAACAACTGGCATTAGACCAACTCGCATACAATCTTATGAAGTTTCTGAGAGCATAAACTCTTGAAAAAATAAATTAAAAAAATAAAGTCATCTTCGGTTTCAGCTGAATTCTTGTGAACAGATTATAAATTTTAGTTCTCTTTGTATATATCATTTTGTTTGTTCCTTGAGCGAATAATGTGGATATGCAATCCACCCCCTCACCAGAGACTTAATTTGCAATTAGTATATACCAAATTAAAAACCATTAGTATATAAGATAATCTGGAATATTATGATTTCACCATGAAATGAAATTTAAAAACTAATTTTTAGACAAATTAACTATGGGAATATATATGTATATATTTTATTATTTTTATATCTTGCTTTCTAACTTATCAAGCGGATAGAAAGAAGAAATGTCAACTAGAGTATAACCCATTTATATGACTTTGAAATATTATGATTTCTCCGTTAAAAGAAAATTCACCAAACCAAAGTAATATGACAAATAACCTAAAAATAATCTGGAATATTATGATTTTTTATATTTTACTCTCTAACTTGTCACGCGGACCAAAAGAATAGAGACTCCAAGCAATTCACATACACACGGTTTCAAAAGCAGAATTCTTCTTCATGACACTATAAATAGAGCATCTTAAATGCTAAGCAAAACACAAATTACTCAGCCTTGATTATATGATGAACACTTCAAGCAATTCTTCCCTTTTATTCATTCTTCTTCTTGTCATATTTTCATGTTCATGGGCAGTTTCTTCTCATGAACACGATTACTTTCTACAATGTATGTCCCTTCACTCTAACAATCATTCCTCTATCTCCAATATCATTTATACACCAAAAAATAGTTCATACTTATCCATCCTGAATTTCTCCATACAAAACCTTCGATTCGAGTCAGTAACGACACCTAAACCATTAGTTATTATTACCCCTGTTCATGAATCCCAGATTCAACCTGTCATATATTGCGCCAAAGAAAATGGCATGCAAATACGGGTTCGAAGTGGTGGTCATGACTATGAAGGACTTTCTTACACTTCACAAGTCCCCTTTGTCATCATTGATCTTGTCAATCTACGGGAAATAAATGTTGATGTTGACAAGAAAACTGCATGGATTCAAGCTGGTGCACGACTTGGTGAACTTTATTATAGAATTGCAGAGAAAAGTCGAACCTTAGGGTTTCCTGGTGGTGTTTGCCCAACTGTTGGTGCTGGCGGACATATCAGTGGAGGAGGGTATGGAACATTGATTAGAAAATATGGGTTAGCTGCTGATCATGTAATTGATGCACGCATCATTGACGTGAATGGAAGAATTCTCGACAGAAGTTCCATGGGTGAAGATCTCTTCTGGGCCATTAGAGGAGGCGGAGGTGCCAGTTTTGGAGTCATTCTTGCTTGGAAACTAGAATTGGTGGACGTTCCAGAAAAGGTCACTGTATGCACAATTGCTAGGACAGTAGAACAGAATGCAACAAATATTGTTCACCGGTGGCAATACGTCGCACACAAATTCGATGAAGACTTAGCCGTTAGAGTCTTTATAAGTAGGGTGAATTCAAGCCAAGATGGCAAGAGAACTATTCAGGCTTTATTTCAATCATTGTTTCTTGGTGGTGTCGAAAGATTGCTTCCAATGATGCAACAAAGCTTGCCCGAGTTGGGTTTGCAAAGAGAAGATTGCACAGAAATGAGCTGGATAGAATCAGTCCTATACATTTACGGGCTTCCAGTAGGATCACTTGAGATTTTGCTAAATAGGACACAGGCAAATGTACAACATTTCAAAGCAAAAGTAGACTATGTTCAGAAACCGATTTCTAAGAATGGGCTTGAAGGCATATGGAAACGGTTTTTTGAAGAGGAAGCCGAGGAAGCTCAGGTGTTGTTTGTTCCATATGGTGGAAGAATGGATGAAGTTTCAGAATCTGCCATTCCCTTTCCACACAGAGCTGGTAATTTGTACCACATCCATTACATAGTATATTGGGATGAAGAGGAGGCATCAGAAAGGTATATGAATTGGATTAGAAGACTTTATAGTTACATGGCTCCTTATGTTTCCAAGTTTCCTAGGGCTGCATACATCAACTACAGAGATCTTGATATAGGAGTCAATAACAAGGGCCATACAAGCTACGCACAAGCAAGTATTTGGGGACGAAAATATTTTAATAATAATTTCAACAGGTTGGTTCAAGTGAAAACCAAGATTGATCCAGATAATTTCTTCAAAAATGAACAAAGTATTCCATCTCTCTACTCGAGGTGGGCTAATTAAGAATGGAAAGTAGAAGTCACAAGGAAAAATTCTTAACTTTATTCTATTCCTATGCTAAGAAGTTGCATATTGGGTTGACTTTTCTCTATTGTGATTAGGACATTAAATTTATGTAACCTGTACCAACAAAGATTGTATTCAACATAACATTTATTAATTGAATACACCATATTTTAGTAAATTTGTGGAGGATATAGATGTTTTTCTTTTCTCGTAATCTAGCATTTAAGGATAATGCGTGCATCAATGTAAATTCATAAATTCCAAACATTACTGCGGTACAAAAATCGAGACCACCAAAGATGGCTTTGTTATCAATGTCAGAAATGTGTACAACAATATGCTTTCAGATTTACAATCTACAAGTTCAAATTTTCACGATAGTTCCATGATAAGATCACGTCTTGCTCTCGTTCTAATACTCACGGTGAGTAGGTGTTACTCGTAGAACTATAATACCTACTGCTCAAAAATCATAATATAGAAGTGTATAACATAGATAAATATGGTTAATAATGTGATGTCTTGTGGTATGAAATGTTAGAGAAGGAGAGACTATGGACCAAAATGCTCAAATCAGAAAAGCAAGGGACAAAGGAATAAAAAAGGATAAAAACGTGAAAGCAGGAAGTAGCACCTTTACATTACCAGATTGCTATTGAATAAGAAGAGAATAGAAATTTATCCACATGCATAATGTTACAACAGAATCCGTTCAGCAGCTCAATTTCATCATAATTAGAGATACATTCATCTGTATTTATATACATTATTTCGTGTATAATTGTATATAAATAGTAGCTTTCTCTCATTCTGTATGTATGAAGACTATTATAGCCAAAATACATCTTCTACTTCACTGAAGTTTTTTGAAGCAATTATTCCTTTCATTCTCTTTGTTTTCTATATTGGTATTAGAGCCACTCAATGGCAAATATCAACCATAGTAACTAGTCTCAAAGCTCATATTCTAACTCTATGGTTCAAGCTCTAGCTCTTGTGAGCAACCTTGCTCCATTAGGAATGAACCTAACTCAAGCAGCATCTTTGAAATTAGACAAAGATAACTTCCTCATGTGGAAAAATATTATAATGCCTATTGTAAGGGGTCATGGCCTGGAAGGATATCTACTGGGCACCAAGGTATATCTTCCAAAATTTATCAATTCGCAAGAAATTGGAACAACAGTGGAGATGTCTCCTAATCCAGAGTACTCTAGGTGGATATCTGTTGATCAACTCCTAATGAGATGGATGTATTCCTCTATGGCATTAAAAATTATGATGCGTGTCATGGGTTGTAATAGTTCAAGTGAGCTTTGGAAGGCTATCAATGATTATTATGGAATTCTCAACAAGTCCAGAGTGACCTTTCTCACATCTGAATTATAAAGAATCAGAAAAGGATCCATGTCTTTGGATCAGTATCTCAGCACTCGCCAAACAGCTTGTTGATAATCTGGAAATAGATGGAAAGAAATAGCTGGAAAGAAAGTTGATCATGTTGATCTAGTAACTCAAGTCTTAGCTGGGCTTGATGAAGAATATACTCCCATTGTGGTGTAGGTGAATAGTAGAGATCATGTTTCTTGGCCTGAGTTATCTTCTACAATCATGACTTTTGAAAGCAGATTAGAATATCTCAGTCAAGTCAGGAGCAGCTTTGGATCAATTAACCTAACTCAAGAAAACCCACAGAATGCAAACTCTTATGGTGGAAGAGGAAATAGAGGCAGAAAAAGCTCAAATTTTAGGGACATAACAAGAGGCTCAGAGAGAGATTTGGAAGACCTAATGAAGTAACACATCCTTGCCAAATCTGTGGTCTAAGCAATCACATTGCTGTCTGGTGCTATAACATATTTGATGAGAAATATATGGGAAAAAGGCCTAGTGATGAGAACCGCAGCTTTAATCCTTCTGCCTATACTGCAAGCCCAAGCTCAGTAGAGGACCAAGCCTGGTATGCTGATTCTCAAGCCAGTCATCATGTCACTACTGATAAAGAAAATGCTGATGAAGCAAATGAGTATGGAGGTAAGAAAAAAATGATGGTTGGTAATGGTACTTCATTACAAAATATATCATATTGGCTCTAAAAGTTTTGATGTTGAATCTGATAAAACACTGGTTCTGAAGACATTGCTGCATGTACCTCGAATCAAGAAAAATCTTATAAGTGTCTCTAAGCTAACTGTTGATAAGAATGTCTCAGTTGAATTTTTTCCTAATGGCTGTGTTGTGAAGGATATACCAACAAGGAAGGCTCTAATGCAGGAAAAACTTGAGGATGGATTATATCAACTGAATCTACCTAACCACAACTCAAGATCTCTAAATACAAGCACATCCATCCACCAACAGCCCAACAACACTCACACTCTTCTCAACACCAGTCTGAATCAATTTACTAAGTCTACTAGTGATAACCTTCTAGAATAAAAAATTAAAACCTAGAACAGAAGGCTAGGACATCCCATAGCCTCTGTGTTACAACAGGTTTTAAGATCATGTAATAACTTCAAAACTATCAATAATAAAAGTTTTTCCTTCTGTGAAGCATGTCAGTTTGGCAAGTCACATGCATTACCCTTCAAACTATCATCATCTCATGCACAAATGCTACTTGATTTAATTTATATTGATATTTGGAGACCATCTCCCATTAATTCTACCTCAGGGTTTAAGTACTATGTGTTGTTTGTGGATGATTGTACTAGATACACCTCGATTTATCCTTTAAAACACAAATATGAAGTCTTACACTACTTTACACACTTCAAAAGATTAGCTGAAAACCAATTTGAAATGAAGATTAAAACATTACAATCAAACATGGGAGGAGAATACAGAAACTTAGACAAATTCTGAATTAAGCATTAATCTCAAATATTCCTGTCCTCATACATCAGCTCAAAATGGAAGGGCTGAAAGAAAACACAGACACATAACTGAAACTAGTCTAACCCTATTGGCCCAAGCACATATGCCTTTGTACTATTGGTGTGAAGCCTTCTTAACTACAACATACCTTATATACAGAATGCCTAGCTTACTCTTTCAACAGAAATCAACCTATGAAGCCTTGTTCAAACACACCACACATTATAAATTCTTTAAAGTGTTTGGATGTGCCTGCTACCCATGTCTAAGACCATATCAAAACACAAAATTTGACTTCCATATCTAAAAGTGTGTCTATCTAGGACCTAGTACATCTCACAAGGGATTCAAGTGCATAAGCTCCGTGGTAGAATTTATATCTCCAGGCATGTAGTCTTTGATGAAAATTCATTTCTCTTCAAGGAAGGCTTTCTTAACATAACACATCAATCCAAGTGCTTTACTACAACCCTTCATCATCTTCCTTTTAAATTCAACTCTCACAAAACACCTCAGATTCAATTGATACAATACACCCTATAGATGAGCCTCTACATAGACCTTCTGTTGAAAATGAGGGGGTGATAGAAAATGATGAAGGACTGATTAATGAAATGCCACAACAGCTTGAACAAAGATATATACAGCCTGAATCTTCAGAATCTCAAGATGGAATTAGAATCTGGGTGGATATGCCATGAAGTTGGGCAGGATGCAGATAAATGTGGACATCCTATGGTAACTAGGTCCAAGGCAGGGATAATAAAACCAAAAGTTTATACTGCTGCTATCTCACACTCTCTAGATGAAATAGAACCAGTCAACTTGGATGAAGTACTCAAGAGTGAAAATGGTGCAAAGCAATGAATGAAGAATATGATGCTTTGATCAAAAATCAAACATAGGTGTTGGTTCATTCTGAACCTACAATAAAAGTCATTGGATGTAAATGGGTATACAAACTGAAATTTGATACAAATAGAAAAATTCAGAGGCGTAAAGCTAGGCTGGTGGCAAAAGATTTCTCACAAACTTCAGGCATTGATTACTTTAAAACATTCAGTCTAGTAGCCAAGGCACCAACTATGAAAGTCATTCTTACAGTAGCAATTTCAAAAGGGTGAGAGTTAAGGCAAGTAGATATCAACAATGCTTTTCTCAATGGAAAGCTAGAGAAAACAGTCTATATGGAATAGCCTCAGAGTTTTATAGATCAAACTGAACCATCTTTCGTGTGCAAGCTCAGCACAGCTATATATGGATTTAAACAAGCTCCTAGAGCTCGGCATGACACACTGAAGGAGACACTACTGGAGTGGGATCTTAAACAATCTAGAGCTGATAGTTCAGTGTTCTATCAGGTTTTACATGGCCATGTAATATATATGCTAGTGTATGTTGATGACATTATATTGACTGGAAATTGCAGAACAAGATTAGAGAAGCTGATTGAGAAGTTAAATACATCATTTTCTTTAAAGGATATGGGCAGTCTGAAGAAGTTATTGGGAATTGATAGATGAAATTGGACTTCATTTGTCACTGAAGAGATATACAATGGATATATTAAAGATGTTTGGTTTTGAAAATTTGAAGCCTAGTATCATTCATGTGGCAACTGGAAGACTGATAGGTAAAACAGAAGGAGTAAACTTAAAAAATCCAACTCAGTTTAGGAGTGCAATAGGGGCACTTCAATATTTGACTCATACAAGGCCAGATATCACATTTGCTATGAATAGAATTAGCCAATATCTCCAAAATCCAACAGACGCTCACTCGAACTTTCCAAAACGACTTTTCAGATATATAAAAGGGACTCTTGATATGGGATTGATCATTCATGAAGCACAGGATCTCAACATTATTGCCTATGGAAATGCTGACTAGGCATCATGTCCAGATGACAGAAAGTCCACCGTGGGTTATTGTGTGTATTTAGGTGATAATCTGGTTTCTTGGTGTTTAAGGAAACAATAGGATGTGGCAAGATCAAGAACTGAGGTAGAGTATAGGACTCTAGCTCACACCACTGCAGAAATTATCTAGATTCAATCTCTCCTACAAGAACTAAACATAACACAGACTAAGTTCCTAGAATTTGATGTGACAACTTAGGGGCAAGTGCATTGGCTTCTAACCCAGTCTACCACGCACGAACCAAGCACATAGAACTTGATATGCATTTTGTTCGAGACAGGTATTAGCTAAACAGAAGGTAATAAGCTATGTTCCTACAGCAGATCAAACCGCAGATATACTAACTAAATCTTTTATGAACTCTAGACATCTATATTTACGTAGCAAGCCTGGAGTAATTGAAACTGCATCGAGCTTGAAGGGTGGTGTTAGAGAAGGAGACACTATGGACCAAAATGGTCAAATCAGAAAAGCAAGGGACAAAGGAATAAAAAGGATAAAAACGTGAAAGTAGGAAGTAGCACTTTTACAAGATTGCTATTGAATAAGAAGAGAATAGAAGCTTCATCCACATGCATGCTGTTACAACAGAATCCGTTCAGCAGCTCCATTTCATCATAATTAGAGATACATTCAGCTATTTATATAGATTATTTAGTGTATAATTGTATATAAATAGTTGCTTTCTCTCATTCTGTATGTATGAAGAATAATATAGCCATAATACAACTTCTACTTCACTGAAAGTTTCTGAAGCAATTATCCCTTTCATTCTCTTTGTTTTCTATCTTGAAAAATACTGGACTATTGGGTTGTATTTATAAGTCCTACTAGAATAATATTAAGACTATAAGATATCAACTTAATCTCATTCAGGTTGGTATTAAACCTCTATAAAAGTCTAAGCAAATCTCATTGGACGAGATAGCTCCAAATTAAACTAATTTAATAATTAATTTAATCAAATAAATAAGTATATAAGTATTTATTTTTTATTAATATTCCCTCCATTTAAAAATTTCATTATTTTTCTCACTTTTCCAAATTTAGACCTAGTACCAAATTTAGGACTCGAGATTCTTTGGGAATTTTGCATATTTAACCAACAATATTGTCGACTCATTATGGGTGCGGCAATTGGATATGTGGTCTACATCTTAATAATAAATGTATTCATAAGTAAAACATGATAATCAAACAAATTAGACATTGACATATTGTTCATATATATACATCTCTATTTAACTTTAATTCATAATTAATTTGTAAACTACATATTATATATATCTAAGATTATTAAACTACTTTTACCATAACTGAATTAAACTAATTCACTAATGAATTTAATCAATTAAATAAGTAAATAAGCATTTATTTTTTATTAAAATTCCCTCCATTTAAAATTTTCATTGTTTTCTCACCTTTTACAAATTTCTAATCTTCATTTCCATTCTGCCCCTTTATAAATATTAATCCCAATCAACGGTCTATCCACATTATTTTTAGTTTTTTCTAAATTCTTTCTAAGAAAATAAATTTTCTTGTTATTGTAATATTAAATCAAAAAATATATCAATGTGTGTAAATTGAGTATTTCGATAACAAAATGTTGACGTTTCTTCTAATAATTTAAATAATATATAAAATAAACCATAATATAGTCAACAACAAAAAGTTGTATAGTCACTTTTCAATACTCATTTGAAATTAAAAAAAAAAAAAAAAAATTGTGGAATCATCCTTTGCATCGTGGATTGAGGCGGGGAGCGGATGTGGTGATGACATTACAACAAACTTGATTCAACCGACTCTTGATGGACTAAATGAGGACAGGGTTGGACAGGAGAGGCACGTGTTTGGAGATGGCAATCTCCAGCTTGGGGTTATCCACCTACACACAGATGCTTTAGACGCTTTAGATCACGAGGGAATTGAAAGCTTTGGTGTGGAGGCTATGATCCGTAATTAGGAGGGAACGATTTTAGCTGCACAATCTCGTAGGTGACCGACTATCAGAGAAGGATACTAAAGTAGTGGTGATACAAGAAAGTTTGTGGTTCTCTCAACAAGATGGTTTGTAAGTGATGTAGGTGGAATGTGATTCACTTCGATTGGTACAAAGTCTTCAGGCTCATTTCAGTATGGCTCCAAACGCGGCCCTTTTATTTGATAATCTGGTGTTGAACAAAAACAAGAAGATTAATTCACCAAAGAAAAGGTTTGATCATGATTTTGAATCACTGTCCTCAAACAATATTTGACGCCATCGGCATAAGTGCTTGAAGGCTTTGAAGGCAAATAGTTTGTAGGAGTAATCAAACCTTTAATTCAAGTTCAAATCAAGCAAAATGAACTTGAATAAAAACTTGAAGAACACTTATGAAAAAAATTGAGATTTGAACTTTGATTTGGATATATATATATTATTTGATGTTCATCTTATGTTTTCCAATATGAAAACCATATATATATATATATATATATATATATATATATATATATATATAATATAGGTCTAATAGGTCGAATAAGGTGCCAAAATCAATCCAAATGCCAAAATCTTCCAAAAAGTCGCCAGAAATTCAAACATAACGGTCACTGAACTTTTGCCCAGGCCAAGATTTTGGCTTCTGTCGCCAAATGAAGAGGTCGGGCGAACGCCCAGCTTAAAATTCAACTTGAATTTTTTCTTTTTCTCTTTTTGTTTTTTGGGTTTTGCTTTTGACCTAATTGTTATCCTTTTGATTCCAAATCACTTCTTATTATATAATTTGAACAATATTACAACAATCTCCCACTTATTCAATTATATATTAAGCTCAAACTCAAATTTAACGACACTTATGCATAAAGTATAAATATCTTTCGATTTGAATCCAACCTTAGTGTAAATCTCACAAAGTATCATTGACTTCTCGGATAGCATGAAAGCTTTGAACCTGTTATTCCTTGTGATGACACCAGTGAAATCACACAAACAAGCATCATGTGTTCCAAGTTCCACACTATTTCATTTAGCGCCCTCAAGGTCTTGTGCTTCTCCTATTCATGAACTTTTAAGAGATAAACTCCAACTCTCTATTGAGGCAACACCACCTCGAAGTTCGTATAGGTAAAGTTGATACAAAATCTTTGTCACTTTTAGAGATACTTGATCCAACGATCTGAACTTTATTAAGAGTTATAGAAACTCATCCCTTCTTTTTGTGACAATAAGAACTTATAACCTAGGATAGGGTTTAAGAAAATAATAAGTGCTGAGACTATCTATTTATCAAATGACTTGTTGTTACCCTTTAAACCCGAAATATACTTGTTAGTATAATCAGGTAGGATTGCCAACATTTGGTGGATTTAATTACATAGTTTCCACCCCATCTCACTAGTTGTTGTCCGCACTAACTCCCTTGTTAGCACTTTAGTAAGCGAATCGGCCAAATTCTCATTTGACTTTATATAAGTGAGTGAAATTATTCTATCACTACAAGAAATAGACCCTTTCGTAACGGGCTGAATACGTTGCTAAAGGGATTTAGCAACGTTCCCCATACGTTGCGGTGTTTGATGTTGCCGAAAAGTCTCTATCTACGGCAACAGTCATTGCCCGTTGCCAAAGAAAATATGTGCGTTGCTATTAACTTTTTAGCAACGTTCATAAGACTTTTAACAACGATCACTACACGTTGTCTTTAACAATCTTTTAGCAACATTCTACGCTGTCATTTATATTTTTAACAACGTGCAGTGGTTGTTGTCATTTATGTTTAGCAACGTTCACAATGCGTTGTCATTTATCTTTAGCAACGTTCGAATGCGTTGTCGTTTATTTTTAGCAACGTTCCCTTGTGCATTGTGATTTAGTTTTAGCAACATTTACATGCACGTTGTCTTTACCTTACAACATATTTAACAACGTTCGTCTGCACGTTGTGGTGGTTACCTTTGACTGTTTCTTTTGCATGTTTTGTATTTTTTTTATCTATTATTTTGAAACATATTTTATATATATTAATAACGGAAATTTATACAATAAAACTCAATCCACATCAACCCTTAACTGAATTTATACAATAAAACTCAATCCACATCAACCCTTAACTGAAATTTATACAATATTAATGAAAATTTTCATACAAAATATAGACCACGAGTTTTTTTAAACATACAAAGTTTGAACCAATCCTAGCAAAACACACATGTCCTGGAAGTTTCTTACTATGTTGTACATTTAATCTACCAAAATCTAGCAAAACAAACTTGATAACTAACACGCTGAATAAACAAAATCGTAATGTCAAATATTTATTGTTTGAAGATTGAAGTTCACGGCTGCTGACTGGTTACCAATGTTCAAATAGGGATTGTTGCAAAACAGAAACATGACTATTAAACGGTGACTGCACACCTTCATCCATGCTTCCTCAAAAATTGGCAACAGAATGAAGACTAGATCAACTCGAGTGGCAGTGTACAAGCGACCATCTGTATGGGGAAATAACAAAGAAATAAATAAGATCTGTTGACTGAGAAATTTTGGCAGGACTAGTGAAAATTATGCTGCATGTGTAAGAAGGCTGTATAAAACAGACAGTTTTGCCCAATGGCATATATCAATCCATTCAAAGGGAACTCTTCAGTTTGCTAGTAGAGCAAAACAGATTACCAATTGCGTTCAAGTGAATGAGGTCTGTTTAAGATTTTAAGACAAATTTACTTCCTTAAGCATCTTAAATTTCTCTTTTATTGTGTGAATTGTTGTACAATACATAATAATTTGCACTTTATATCTTGCATACTTGTCATTACATGTATTGTGTTCCAGTATTTCTGATTCAAATGTTGTTGCTTATCTTTCCTCAAGGCCATTGATTGGTGACTTCAATTAATGGTCAACTAACTGACAGAAAGTAAAATCGTGAAGTATGGATAAATGTCATTCCTATATAGTTGAATTCATTTCCTGCACGTAAGTCTAGGATTGACCGCAATTTGAATTTAATGGAAGGACAATATTAAATTCTGAACTGCACTGAAACCTTGAAAATAAAGTCCACTAAGTTGATTGTGAGGGCATATAAAAAGTCTCCAACTTCAACACTCTTGTTTTTATAAGTGATTAAAATGGATTCTTATAATTATTAATGTTACTTCGTCAAGACAGAAAAGGGTTCTAAGTTTGAGCATATGCATAAATGAGGGAACTAAATATCTTTTTGCATAAAATAGACAGTTCTGCCCAATGGCATACATCAATCCATTCAATTGTTATCTATGGTTGCCATACATGGATGTGAAAATTATGCTAAATGGATGTCTCCACCTTCACAAACATAATCCCCGAGGAACCAAGACCCATAAGATTGCTTGAACTAGTGTAGTTCTTGAAGAACTCCCTCAATAAAGAGGTAGCATGCCGTCATGTAAGTAAATCATCTCAGAGACTTGAAAGTAAGATAGCAGAATTAACATATAAAGTTAAGTAATTTTTTAAAAGGAAAAAATAAAAAAGAATAACATGAAAATAAACCAAAGTAATGATGAGCCTGAGAAACTGGAGAATGTGACAACCGACCAGATAGCATAAAATGATTTATGTAGCTCACTCTAAATTTATATATAGGGCTCAAAGGCTTAACAACTCTGAATTTTGAAATGCCAAATGCTCCTTTTGAAGACAAAATATTTCCATATATTTGACAAGGTGATACAAAAATTATTGAAATTCCATATGCAAAAGTTCAGTCACCATGGCGAATATCTGCGATCTAGGATCCTAGATGAGTATCAAACAAATAGCTTCAGGGCATTATGTAAATGAAAACAGAGACAGATTGTTGCTTGGAGCAATGAGATAGTAAAAATTAAGCACACAATCAGTTATTTGTCCAATCAATTTTAATAAAAATTAAATACTTTCCAAGTAAAAATACCTTCATCAAATAATTTTAATACTGCTCTTTGGCCAAGCAACAGTACTTCCCAAGGCTTCACTAAGCACTTGAATCTCATCTGTAGGTCTATATAACTTTAAATGTGGCATATAGACTTCTTCAACCCAGACTTTCCAGCAGTCTCATCCAAGAGGCATGTGATGTACTTTTGCATTTGGTCTGTTGATGCAATCTTTCCTTCTGCTACAATTTCTTCCTCATCAAACTTGTACCAATGGAATAGTTGACAACTTGCATTTTCTAAATGTGCATTGCCTTCCTGAATATCACTTCCTTGAACTGACTGAAGAGTAAATGCATGTGAACTTCTATCATCTGCATTCTTGTTTTGATTCTTTAAAATGATACAAAAGTAAAATTAAAATTCTACAGTTGAAGTTATATTTACTTAAATGATCACATTACATTAGAAAAATATTTTACCTGTTGAGATAACTTGAGAAGCGCTTCAACATTTTCTTCCAGTGCTCCCATCCTTTCTGACTGAGTTTGCAATTGACTTTCAAGTTCTCTCACTCTCCCATTACTTTGAATTTGAGCATCCACTTTTGAAGGTGTAGCGCCAAATCCAAGTCCCCTAACTCTTCCACGACGTTCAGGACCTAAAACTCGAGCAATAGCATCATTGCGTATGGAATCCTCGGCTTGTGTATCAGAGATTGATTGGGCACAATCTTCTATCATTTTCTACAAGTATGGCACTTAGAGTTTATACGAGCATGTAATACATATAATAACTCAAATATTAGTAAAAGAATGTTGATAAAATATTCATACCAAGGTTTCAGAAACTGCTTCATTTATTGGTTTTCCATCCTTTCTAAGATGTCCATGAGTCCACACTTTAGTTCTTAGCCCTGTAATATTTGGATTCTTTTTTTTCTAAAAATCAACCATATATTTACTAAATAAGAAAAAATGAAACAAAATAAAAAGAAAGACAAGTTTGAAATTACCATATCATGAGTCGTACGTGGATAACCTTTTCGCCCCATAGTATGGACAACTTTCTGAGTAGTTCTCATTCTACTAAATTTAGAACTTTTCTCCTAATGAGGAAAAAAAATTATAAACCAAAAAGAATCAAATAAAATCTCTTAAGCTTAATACGTAGATTACTTACTTTAAAGCCAGCAGAAAAAGTTTCTTCGACAAATTTTTTCCACGCTTCATCAGAGTTTACATTCTTTGGTCAAAGAAGGGAAATAATGCGTGCTCTATTCACTGATTTTGTTAGTTCATTTTTTATTTCTTTTCTGATCCTTGATTTGAATGTCCTCCAATAATTTCCCATACTTTGAATCGTCATTTTTTGGTGGCAATCACTTACATTGAACCTTTGCTATATTTATACATAAATACAAATCAAAGACTTAGTAGAATAATAAAAGAAGGTCAAAGTTGGAAGGAAAAAGATAAGAAAGGGAAATAACAAGCGGACATAAAAGAAGTTATATTCAAGAGCTATACCTGTATGAAAGACCAAAGTTCGGTTTTTTCTTTTCATCCACCGAAGGCCAATCTTTAATTACAACTGGCACATGTTCTCGTACCATGACTCCATCTATGGATGCAAATTTATCAGAGTTTTTGCCCACTACTTGGCCCAATTCATTGAATTCAAGATCCATTTTTTGAAAATTATACTCAGGAACCATTTTCAATACGGTTGGGCCTCTTTTCTTTTTTGGAGCCACATTGGTTGAGTCAATGTCTTCCTCATTTGTAATTGGAGTTGATATAGGATTTTCTGGTTCATTACAAATCCGTACTCCTTGATTTTCATCTCAAATTGCGGCAGCAATTACAGCTCTTCGTTGCTTAGTTAGTCTCTTGGAAGCTTGCTTAGAAGACTATATCAAATCAACATAAAAACAAAAGATAAATATTATCTCGTATCAAAATTTAACAAATATCTTATAAAGGAGGAGGAGACAAACTCACTTCAAATGTGTCCATCTTTTAAAAAGTTCTTTTAGACATAAACACACACATGTTACATCAAAATAAATTTAGGTCAAAGATGTATATCAATTAATGCAATTAAAATGATGAATTAACTGTTAAATGTCAAGTTGCACTTTGACTATTTATCCATTTCATGTTTAAGTTGCACTTTGCTATGAACTGTTAAAATTGCAATCATATGTGCATCACTTAACACTTGTAGAGACAACCATAGATATCGAAATATCAAAATAATTAAAACAGATAACATATTTCCATTTCTCAAAATAATCATTAACCATCCTACTTTCCAGTTAGATCCATTGGTTTGATTTTGGTTGTCAGTTACAGTTTATTGGAAAATCTGAATCTCCAAAAAAGCACATATGAATTTTTCAATAACCATCCATCTGGGGACGATAATTCAGACGACAATGCCAATGTCAGTGACAAGCGATCCAAGAAAAAAATGGAAAGGCTGGAACTGTCAAGAAAAAACCTCAATTTATGGATTTTGAAGGGCTGAGTGATTTATACAGTTTGAGTAGTAATTGGTCTAAAGAGGAGTCTAATGCATTACTTATTTCATTATCGAATGCATTTCAAGCATCGAATGCATTTCAAGCAAAACAAAAGAAGCATAAGCTTCTTACCGTCCACAAGAACCTCCAGCAAGAGTTTTTAAGATTGGAGATGGAAAAACACATATCTACCCAACAGGAACTTGTTATTTTGCATATTTGTTAAAGCATACTTCTAAATTCAATTTATTCTATAATCAGCAATGTGTATTCCTTGAAACATTGAGCTGCCTCCTTAGATCATAGTTTGGCTAAGCTCAAAAGAGGGGATGTTTTTGGAAGTAAAGAAATCCAAACTAAGGAGCTTTTTAGCTAATTAGCCAAACATCCTCTTAATCAACTATCTAGTCGTCTGAAACTTATGTGATATAGTAATAAAGGTATAAACAAGGTGAAGCGAAAAAGGAACGAAAAGTGCCCGACAACATGGAAAATTTTGGAATTATCATTCTTAAGTAATTGTTTATAATGTGATATGGGCATCTTTGAAGAAGTTGAAAGCTGGGCTTGCCATCTGCAAAGTACGCATCCAAGTTAGCTCCCTAACTCCAGCTTTCTTCTGCAAGGAATGGGGTAAGCTTCCATTCTTATTTTTACATTACAATCTGGTTTCAGAACAAATTCTGAAAGAACTAATATAATGTGGAGCAATTAACTTCGCTTCACAAAAAGTTACTGTGATGCAAATTCATTAATATTGCATGTTTCTTTCACAGAGGTAGTTCACAAGCACAACGGTGGATAAACTTTATACTCATTATACCAAATCTGAACATGTACTGTACAATTGTCCATTGCTACACCCAATTTCTGGCATACAATAATATCTTGTTTTATGCATTGCAGCACAATGTCATTGCCTTCAAATTTAGGCTCCAACCATAAAACAAAGAAAAAGAAAAATCAGGGCAGTGTGTGCTTAAAAATTAGCAATATAACTTCAAATGATAAGAGACATGAGCAATTGAATCAAATGAAAGACAAAGGTAGATCAACCAAAAGCCAGTTCTACTTGAATTATTCAAGTCCCTATTAGGCAACACACAAACTGTTTAGATAAAGTTTCCTTGACATACATACAAAATACACACAGCAAGACTATGCTAATCAGTTATGACCATTTTAAGTTGTCCATACAAAGAGAACCCAAATTCTTTTTCCATACTCAAGATCATGAAAAGGACAGTAGGAAGAACAAAGAATGGATGGATACTTTTGAAATTCTCCTTCCTTCATATGGTCAATAGCATTCTATGGTCAATAAAATATTACATATTTCAAATCTAGACTATGCATTACTACTAAATCTGTTTTTTTACATGAGGCAATTAAAACAGCGGCGTGATTTCATAATTGATAATAATAAACTGTAGTTTTAGACCTTTAAATATAAGTATCTGCCATGCATAGTTCCATTTTTTCTACATTTGACTTTTTCCCTAATCATTTTCTTTTTGATCAATTTGAACTAGTTATATGAAACTTCTTTCAACATATGAGATAAACATCATATCAAGTCTTAGTAACACTAATATGACAATGCTTACAGGACCACGTAGCGCTTATCTCAGTCGATGGACTGCATCAGATACACATCCTTATATTCTTTCTAGCAGTTCTCCATGTGATTTACAGTGTTGTTACTATGGCACTTGGAAGACTGAAGGTAATTCAAAATGCAGTTATCAATTATGTGCTTTTATATCTGATCGTAAATGCTATTTACGAAAGAATGCTATACTCTGATAATGCATATAATTAAGGATGTCACTCTCTCCCTATGGTCAATAAAATAGCCTTGTATTTTCATTCCTACCAAACAACACAACAGAGTTAACAAGGGATATCATTAAAGAATAACAAAATACAAGAACAAATCAACAACATTCAAAATCCACAAACTCAATCATGTCTAAAAACAAAGGGCATTCCATAAAACTTCCAACACAAAATTAGATTAAAGAAATCTATACCCAAAAAATCATTTGATTAGTAGAATTGGTGAAACATGGTGGAAAGTTCACAAAGAATTTCAACCCATGTGGTAAAAAAGCCCAATTGCAACAAATTTCACCCACTGCCTTAATTTATACCTCTGAGAATATTGCTAACATTATTTACTAGCACTCATCACCGCCCAGATGCATAACATAAAATTTGAACAACCCAAAAACTCAAAACCATAATGGGTTTTGGTATACAAAGGTGAAGAAAAGTTGTTTTCGAAATTCATGAAGTTTGAATCACATACCGGTATGACGGATTGATGATGGTCTAAAATCTCACAGATTGAGGTTGGGGTTCAGATTTCAGGTTCAAGAACAAGTTTCTGGTTCACGAACAAGTTTCAAGTTCAGATTTTAAAATCTCAGCAACAAGGTTCATATTCCTCTTCTTCCCAGCAACGGTATTACGGTGAGGAAGTTAAAACATTAGAATTTTCAATTGGATTTTGGGATAACGAGTAAGGCGAGTTGGAGCCAAGAATTTGGTTTTTGCTGGTTGGGATTTGATTAATTGGGCTTCTATTTAAAAACTAGAAATTATATCCTAAATAGCAAAGGGCTATATGTGTTGTTAAAACTGGTGTTTTTACAACGTTCATAGAACGTTGACAAATGATCTATATATTAACAACGGTCACTGCACGTTGTTGAATGATGAAATAGCAACGGGTTGTATGTGTTGTTAAAACAGTTTTTACAACGTTCATTGAACGTTGCCAAATGATCTATGTATTGACAACAGGCATTGCACATTGTTGAATGATGAAATATATCAATTTTTTGGCAACAGACTATGACCGTTGCAAAAGGATACATTGGCAACATTCATTTACATCTTGTTGTCAAATGTAAGTTTAATTAACCAATGGCAACACACATTGGACGACTGTTGCGATAAACCCTTTTTAGCAACAAACTATTAATGAGTGTTGTTGTTTACATGTTGTAAAGCGTGATTTTTCTTGTAGTGTATCTTTAATTAATTTCCACACATAGTCATGTCTTAGACTCATATGTCTAGACTTACCATTAACACTTCATTGTATGCTCTAGCTAAAGTGGTTTGACTATCAGACAAGATAGATATAGAAGAATTGTTCTTCTCTTCCAATGGAATTTCATATATTAAATCCCTAAACCATTCAGCCTCTTTTCCGGTTTCAGCCAATGCTATAGTTGAGTGCGTAATGCATGTTTCTTGGATTTCCAAGAGACTCCACTTCTTCCAAGGGTGAATACCCAACTTGAAGTGGATTTATTCTCACCTGCACTAGAGATCCAACTAGCATCGGTAAATCCTTTTAGGATTACCGAAAATTTAGAATATTGGAGACCTAGATCATTGGTCTTCTTCAAATAACCAAGAACTCTTCCAATAACCTTCCAATGTTCTTCACTTGGATTGCTAGTAAACCTACTATGTTTAATAATTGCAATATTCATCACTTGGATTGCTAGTAAACCTACTAAGTTTACTAATTGCAAATGTTATATGAGGTCTTGTGCATTGCACCGCATACATAAGACTTCCAATAACACTTGCATACTCAAGTTATGCTATTACTTGCATACATAAGACTTCCAATAACACTTGCATACTCAAGTTATGCTATTACTCTTCCATCATTGTTTACATGTTTCAAACTTGAATCAAATGGGGTATTTACCTCTTTGATGTTCATGTGATTGAGCTTTTTTATCACATTCTCAACATAATGTAATCGGTTCAACATATAACCCCTCCTAGTTTTGGTAACCTTGATACCTAATATGGTATCCACTTGACCAAAATCTTTCATGTTGAATGTAGAAGATAGAAACTTCTTTGTTTCTTTTATACCTTGTATTTGATTACTTACAATTAACATATCATCCACGTATAAACAAATAAGCACAACATAATTATCACAAACTTTTGAATATAAACATTTATCAACACTGTTATATTTAAATCCAAATAATATTATTGCTAAGTTAAATTTTTCATGCCATTTCTTTGGTGCTTGTTTTAATCCATAAAATGATTTTACTAACTTGCATACTTTATGTTCATTTCTGGATAGAACAAACCTTCCGATTGTTCCATATAAACCTACTCATCGAGATCCCCATTTAAGAATACCATCTTAATAACCATTTGATGTATATGCAAATCATAAATAGAAGCTAAAGTGAATAAAATTTTAATCGAGATTATTCATGCAACTAGTGCATAGTGTCAAAGTAATCTATTCCTTCTCTTTGTCGATACCCTTTGGCCACTAACATAGCTTTAAAGGTATTAAGAGTACCGTCTACATTATAATTCCTCCTAAATACCCATATACAGCCTATAGTTTTTTAGCTAGGTGGTGAATAGACTAATTCTCAAGTATTGTTTGATATTATTGAATCTATTTCATCATTTATAGTATATTTCCAAAAGATACTAACTCTTGATAACATTGCTTCTCGATAAGTTTTAGGATTGGTTTCCACTTGAAAAACATACGGAGGAGTTCTCGTGACACTCTTCTCATTTCCTTCAACCAAATAGAAAGAAATAAGTAGAGAATCAATTACATCCAATCCTAGTATTTTATCTTTTCGAGCTCTTTTACTTCTACGAAATTCATTTGTATCAACATCCTTGGAAGGTATTTCTACTTGTGATCTTGTAGAACTAGGAGTCTCCACTTGAGATTTCCTTAATGAATTATTATCCGAAGATAATAAATTTTCAAAGAACTCTACGACACGGGATTCAATTATAACATTGGTTTCCAAATTTAATAAACGATATGCCTTGCTGTTTTGAGCATATCCTACAAAAGCACACTTGATCCCTCTAGGACTCAACTTGGTCCTTTTAGGATCTGTATTCTTGCAATAAGCAAGACACTCCAACACTTTGAAATAACCAATGTTTGGTTTTCTTCCTTTCCACAATTCTTAAGGAGAAATCTTTAATCTTTTAGATTGAATTCTATTAACTATATGACATGCACTTAGTAAAGCTTCACCCCATAAATTAAATGGCAAATTAGAATTTAATAACATAGCATTTATTATCTAGCCTATTCTTTGTCTCAACCAAACCATTTTGTTTGAATGTTCTATGAGCACTGCATTGATGTATTATGTCATATTCTTCACAAAAAAGATTAAATTCATTAGAGAAGTATTGACCTCCTCTATCACTTCTACGAATTTTAATCTTTCTATTTAATTAGTTTTCTACTTCAGTTTTGTATATCTTAAACATACTAAAGGCTTCATCCTTATGTTTCATTAAATAGATATAACAAAACATAGAATGATCATCTATGAATGTAATGAAGTATTTATTTTCTTCTCTAGTTAACATTCCATTTAATTCATATATATCAGAATCAATTAAGTCTAATAAATTAGATGTCATTTCAACACTATGAAATGGTTTCTTAATTATTTTAGACTTAATACATAATTCAGATTTAATATATTTTATGTTTTCACATGAAATCATTTCGGTTTTATCATTATTTTTAAAGTAGAAAAACCAATATGTCTTATTCTATCATGTCGTAATGAAATAAATTCAACAACATAATTCAAATTTGTAGTTTCATTAATATCATTTTCAACAATACAAAGTTTGACCATTCCATCACTAGAATAGTCTTTTCCAACAAATACACCATTCCAGGAAAGTACAAGTTTGCCAGACTCATATACGGACTTAATTCACAGTTTTCCCAACAAATCCCCACTTACAAGGTTTCTTTTCATATCAGGTACATATAAAACATTTATTAATGTAATCTTCTTGCCGGATGTGAAATGTAAGTCCACACTTCCTTTGTCAACAACCTTGGATTGAACTTCATTTTCTATTTGAATGTGTTCATCATCCACCTATTAATAGGTTTTGAAAAGTGACATATCATAATAAACATGTATGGTGGCACAAGTATCATACCACCATTCTTGAACATTTCCTTTGATAATATTGGCAATGCTCACATTAGCAACAATATTTTCAGTGTCCATGGAGTTCACTTATCCTATTTATTTTGGTTGTGTGCAGTTCCTGCACTCACGGGTATAATGTTCGGGTTTGCCACACACATAACAAGAAACCTTGGATTTTTTCTCGTTCTTGTTATCTTCGTTGGAGTTTGAGAATTTTCTCTTCATGGAATCCTTGTTTGATTTTTCGGCTTGATCCACCGCATGGGCTTTGGAAGTCTCCTCATGAGAATGTTCATTCTCATCTCGTGCCCTTGATTCTTCCTCAATTCGAATATACTTTGAATCCCTTCCAAAGAATAATCTTTGAAACTATGAAGAATTATCTTCCTATAACCTTTCCATAATGATGGCAACTTAGCAATAATTACTCCAACTTGGAAAGTTTCAGGAATTTCAATCTTCACGGAATTCATTTTGTTGACAATGACTTGCATTTCATGTACTTGTCCTAACAAAGGTATGTTATCCAAAAATTTGAAATCGAAGTATTTAGAAATCAAAAAAATTTGCTACCTTCCTCATTGGCCTTGTATTTTTTTTCCAAAGCATTCCAAATTTCTCTTGTCGAAGTGGTGTTTGTGTAAGGATCATAAAGACAATCAGAGAGAGCATTCAAGATGTGTCTTCTGCATATAAACTCGTCTTCTTATTTCTTTTTTATTTCTGCCCTTATCGCATCGGAATCATTTGGGATTGGTTCTGTCAATGGTGCCAAATCCAAATCCAAGATGTAAAAAATCTTCAAGGTAGTGAGAAGGAAATTCAACTTGTCCTTCCATCTTGTAAAATTAGTTTCATCGAACCTATCAAGCCTCACAAGGTCTTGATTCATCATTTTGATAGTAGCCATCGTAGTCTCGTTCTCCATCACAAAAATATCGATTGAGATTGTTGAACAAAAAAAGGATGAAGAATAAAACAAGAAGATTAATTCACCAAAGAAGTGGTTTTAACACGATTTTGAAACGTTGTCCTCAAACGATATTTCCCGCCACCAGAATAAGTGCTTGAAAGCTTTGAAGGTAAATAGTTTGCAGGAGTAATTAAACCTTTAATTCAAGTTCAAATTAAGCAAAATGAACTTGAATAAGAAGTTGAAGAATACTTTTGAAAAAACTGAGATTTGAACTTTGATTTAGATGTATATAATGTATTTGAGGTTAATCATATATTTTCCAACATGAAAACCATTTATATATATAGATAATCAAGTCTAATATACGAAAAGGTGCCCAAACCAATCCAAAAGAAGCCAAAATCTTCCAAAACGTCGCCAAAAATTCAAACCTAACGGTCACTGAACTTTTGCCCAGTCGCCCAGGCCAAGATTTTGGCCTCTGTTGCCAAATGAAGAGGCCGGGCAAATGCCCTGCCTTAAAGCTAGGAATTCGCCCAGCTTAAAATTGAACTTGAATTTTTTTCTTTTTGTTTTCCGGGTTTTTTTTTTCCACCTAATTGTTATCATCTTAATTCCAAATCAATTCTTATTATATAATTTGAACAATCCAGGATGCTGGCGGAGGTATGTGCCAATTTATTCCTAGAGATGGAAATAAAGTGGCCAACCTATTAGCATCATTTGCTATGTTAGATATGCGCTTATTTAGTTGGACCAATTGTATTCCTCTTTTTTCTTTCGCCGACTATTTGTTGCGATTTAAGTTAATGATTACTACCGGCTTGCATTTAAAAAAAATTGTACAATCTTTTTTCAATACTCATATCACATTAAAAATATTTTTGAGAAAATAGTCTTATTCCAACACACAAATGTTGAGGTTGTCCAAATTTTAGAATTCCATTAGTGTCAATAATTTGCACACCAAAAAACATTTCGTATTTGTCTTCTTCACCATCTAAAGGTGAAAAACTCTGCCCATTATTGTATCAACCTTGTTCTCTCCAAACCTTCATCTTCCTTTCCCAAAACCGTGACCCATTTCATTTGATACATCCGATAAATCAATTTCATGGACCATAGGTGAAGAATCTTCCGATGATTCTTTACAAGGAACCCAGATCCCCACTACAAAAAAAATGGGATTTTACCACGAATTATTTATGACGGTTGACATGGCCCTCGTAAATAAGTGTATTTATGACGGCCTTTATATAGTAATTATACCTTTTGTTTTATGACCCAATATTTATGACGGAAGAAATAAATGTCACATCTAATTTTTTTATGACAGTATTGGTTCCGTCACAAATACTATCCATGTTTAACTCATTCAAAATTGATTTTTTTGCAACAGATATTTCACAAATGTCACGATTCACGAGATTCATTAAAAATTTTCTATACAAAATATATGTTCAATTAACTCTCCCATTACCAAAAAAAAAAAAAAATCAACCGCCAAAAGAGCCCGCTAAAACCTACATTTCTATCTCCACCCAATATGTTTATCTCAAACACAATCTCTGCAAATATGTTCCTAATCAATCTCTGCAAATATTTTTCCCAACCCTCTTGTTTAATTACTTTTACCATCACCCATTTCTCCACATTTTTTTGGAATCCCTAGTTTTCGTAATTCTACCGCCGGAATTGAAAATCGCATTCATCAATTGCTACCACTGGGAACAAACGTCAATCAACTACCGAAGCTAGGTATTTAACAAATTTCTTGATTTTAGCAAAATATATTTGATCGAATTATTTAAAAATTCAAATGAAATTCATATTCTTCCTTACCTTTGGGTGTGCAAATTTATGGTTTAAAACAAAAAATTGTTTGGATTTCAATTAAATGTTGTCTCTTTTACTTGAAAATAATGTTTATTAGACTATAGGATTGAATTTTCCATCTGTTTGTAATTAATTTTTTAATTAAAAAATATTTCAATATTTAGAATACGTATATAATTTTCTTTTGGTATGGTGAGTATTTAATTTGGAAAATATGGCTAATGATGATTATGAATGGTCTGAGTATGAGTTTGGATATTTATATTATATTGCTTAACCATTTTTACTGAAAAGTGTTGTGTTTCATAAAACAGAGGTTGTCTATTCTGCTGTACTTATGTATCTAGAGTCAGGTTAATTGTCCCGGTGACAAAATTGATTTGCTTCTCTTTTTTATTTTTGTGACTTTGATTACATGTTCACAAATAGGGGTTTCCTACGTGTTGTCTAATGCACGAGCTTGATATTTGGGGTTGGGTTTTTTTGCTGTTTATGATGTGTTGGCTTTCATATTGATGTGAGTTCTTCTATATTTGGATGGATTAGTTTGGATTTGAAGTGAAGGATGTGAATTTGATCGTTTGATTTGATTGTGTGGTTCGTCATTGGCTCATTGTTTGTTTCTAACTTTATTCACGTAACAAAGTTTATTATAAGCAGGATTATGTTTATTATAAAGATAATAAGCAATCTGGCATTAATGTGCCCTTGTAGCTAGTCTTCGATCCCTTGCAATTCTAATAATATTGTCACAATCCCGTGAGTTTTATATTTCTTAACCTATTTCCAAGTTGCCATTTAAAAAATTGACCTCCCATCCAAAGTTTGTTGGTTGTTTATCTGGGATGATAGTAAATTTTACAAACCTCAGACAAGTAAGAAAAGTGGCAAACGTTTATTACTTTACCTTTTCTTTTAAAATTTTAAAGCCATATTCCATGGCTCTATTATGAAATTTCCATGTTCTGCATATTCTTTTTAGTGCATATTTTAGCAAAATAACATATTTATGGGCATATTCCAATGAGCTTTGCAATATTCCAAAACTTCATGCACTAGATCTCTTCAATAACAAGTATTTTTATCATGGTCTCGATGTTTTTGGTTTCTCAAATCTTCTCCAATATATGTAAGCTTGACTTTTTCATGACTATTTCTTACTAAATTCAAATTTTGTATTCTTTTGTTTTGTTTTTTCATCAATTACATGTATTATGTGCCATTTCTTTCTTTGCCTTTGTTAGTAGGTAAATTGTTGTTGTTTGTAAAGTAATGAGCATGAAGTTGAACAATAATAACATTTACAGTGTGCCAATTCCTTTGTCTACAACCATGCTCCCTTAACATTTTCATCTTGTAGTTAATATTTTTCTTTTTTATTTTTCGAAAATGAAAGTTAATGGTGGAGATCCCTTTTATCTTGTCTATTAAAGAGTGAAACTTTTTATTTTCTTAGAGACATAATTACCTTTTCTGGGATTTGCTTCATGTGATTAATGATGGTTTCATTCTTTATTGTCTCTCCCAGATAATTACCTTAGTTAATACTCTTGTTTGGGTACCTCTGTTTTTAGTGATTATGACAAGTGATTATGTCCAACAAAATATTATTTGACCATGTGTTGTAATCGTCCTATACTTGGTCAGATTTTTAATTGATGCTAGTGAAATAATCTAAATTGTAGCCTATCATTAGTCCACATTTTTTTTTACTTGCTATCATATTTGGAAAACAATTTTCTCATCATAGATTTTTTACTTGCCCATTTATCTTTTCTCTATTTTATAGATATGGACAGGAGTTGGGTCAATTCAAAAGATAGGATTTCAAAAGAATATAGGGATAAAGTTCAAGAGTTTTTGAATTTTGCATATAGAAATAGAGCTAAAAATTCGAGAATCTATTGCCCATATAAGGATTGTAAAAATCGATATTTTGAAACGCGACACGAGGTTATGTCACACCTAATAATTCATGGGTTCACAAGAAGATACACAAATTGGGTTTATCACGGGAAAAACTATATAGCCATATGTGAAAACACTGCAGTCGAAGATAATGGACAATTCTACAACAGGGATAATATAGTTGATATGGTGCACGAAGCATAAATTATTCATACAAACAATAGTTCTGAGCAGCATATGGATGGTCCTGACGAGAGAACAAAAGAATTTTTAAAACTTTTACAAGATGCTGAAAGTGAATTGTATCCTGGTTGTCAAAATTTCACCAAGTTGTCTTTCATTGTTCGCATGTTGTACTTAAAAGTGCTATCAGGTTGGACGAACAAGTCGTTTACTATGTTGCTCGAGTTATTAAAGGAGATATTTCCACAATGCGAAAATATACCGAGCTCATATTATGAAGCTCAAAAGATACTTAATAAGTTGGGATTCAACTATGAAACATGGGATGCATGTCCAAATAATTGCATGTTGTATCTTGGCAATGATAGCAAATTAGATGAATGCGAGATATGTCATGCACCTAGATACAAGAGTGGTAGTAAAAGTATTGGTGTAAAGGGAGTGAGATATTTTCCTTTGAAGCCAAGGTTGCAAAAACTATTTATGTCATCTAGGACTGCTACACTTATGGGATGGCATGAAGAAGAAAGATGTAAAGATGGCGTATTGAGACATCCAACAGACTCCAAAGCTTGGATAAAATTTGATGAGCTCAATGGAGATTTTGCAAGTGGTTGTCGGAATGTCCAACTTGGGTTAGCTGCCGATGGATTCAATCCTTTTGGAACAATGTCTTTATCTCACAGCACATGGCTAGTTGTCCTTATACCATACAATCTACCTCCATGATTGTGCCTGAAACAACCTTTTTTCATTTTGTCTGCACTCATTGATGGACCAAATGGACCAGGTATCAAAATTGATGTCTACTTGCATCCACTTATTGAAGAGCTATTGGAACTATGGGAGGAAGGTGTAATGACATTTGATGCATCAACTGGTCAAATGTTCAAGTTATGTGCATCTTTGTTATGGACTATTATCGATTTTCCAGCATATGCTAACTTGTCAGGATATAGCACAAAAAGATTTCTTGCTTGTTTGTATTGTGAAGATAAAAGTAAATATCTTAGGTTGAGTAATGGACGCATAGCATGTTATTTGGGTCATCGTCGATTCTTACATTCAACACATAAGTTTCGTAAGGATAAAGCATCTTTCGATGGAAAACAAGATTTTTCATGTGCACCCAAGCAATTATCCGGCACTCAAGTGTTGCGTAAATTGAGTGAAATGTTGACAGATTACAAAAAGGATGACATAAAGAAAAGAAAAATGGAAGATTATGAATCTTCTTGTGGTAATTGGAGGAAAAAGAGTATATTCTTTGAGTTGCCGTATTGGGATTATAACTCGATTCGACATAATCTTGATGTAATGCATATTGAGAAAAATGTTTGCGATAATATCGTTTTCACATTATTAGATGTCAGTGGAAAGTCTAAAGATAACTTGAATACACGAAACAACTTGAAAGAAATGGGAATACGAAAGTCATTACACCCTACTTCAAAAGCTAATAGCAAGTTATACTTGCCGCCTGCATCATTTACTATTAGCAAGGATGAGAATATGCATTTTGTAAAGTGCTAAAGGCGATCAAAGTTCCAGATGGGTATGAATCCCACATATCTAGGCATGTCAATTTGGAGAAAAAAATTATATGGGGTCTCAAAAGTCATGATAACCATATTTTAATGCAACAACTTCTTCCATTAGTTGTTCATAAATCATTGCCTAAGAGTGTAGTAAAAGCTTTAATTGAATTGAGTAATTTCTTTAGACAACTATACTCAAAAGTTAACCGTGAAGAAGACTTGCAAAATATTCGTAATGTAATTGCTCTCACTCTTTGCCATCTGGAAAAGATTTTTCCTCCAAACTTTTTTGATATAATGGAGCATTTGCCTATACATTTGGCTGAGGAGGCACTACTCGGTGAAGCTGTGCAATTTCGATCAATGTATCCAATTGAGAGGTATGTTGATGTTACTTCATTTTATCCACACTAATAAATAATATATGAATTTAATTTACTTATTTCTCATACTCTTGAAATTACGTATATTTAGGGATTTGTGTACACTAAAACGGTATGTACGCAATCGAGCATATCCAGAAGGCTCCATTGCAAAAGGATACTTAATGGAAGAGTGCATGAATTTTTGTACAAGATATTTAGATGACATGGAGACTAAGTGTAATCGACCTAAAAGACTTGGTAGTGTAACTGACTCAGGCCGTGCTTTAGGAAAAGGGTTTGATGTAAAACTTGAAAGACTTTCATGGCTACAAGCTCATCATTATGTACTAATGAACAACAATGCAGTTAGGCCTTTTGCTGAGTGAGTAATTTTTCTTTTACTTTGTCTTGTATTACACGAGTTGCGACATACATCACACGTGCTTAAACTTCAACTATGTGCAGCATACATCGTGCAGAGATTTCATCCAGGAGATGTCTTAGTGATCGAGAAATTCAACGCATTCATAATTAAACATTTTACATTTAGTTTAAGAACAATGTAAATGAAACATTAATTAAAATTTATGATGCACTAAAATGTAGTTCCTTTAGTTTTTAGTTGTAACACATTTAAATGCAGGTTGAGGAGAAACAGAGGATCTATAATGAACAGTTTTTTGATGAAATCCACGCATTAGCTGTTGGACCTGATTTTGATGCTCGGGGATAGCATGCTTATATTGTAAATGGTTTTCGATTTCGCACAAAGAGTTACGAGAGTTCTAGATGTACTCAAAACAGTGGAGTTGTCGTTAAAGCCAAAACCACGAGCTATTCTAGTGCTAAGGATAAAAACCCTATTGCTGGTGATGTTATATATTATGAAGTGCTAACCGGTATCATAGAGATACGCTACAGTAGCCGAATACAATTTGTGTTGTTTAAGTGTGATTGGATTAACAATCAAAAGGGGTTAAAATATGATGCTTATGATTTCACATTGGTGAATTTCAACCATTGTATGTACAAAGATGGTTCGGAAAGAGCTGAGCCATTCATTTTGGCATCTCAAGCTATGCAAGTTTACTATGTAACTAATCGTATAGAACCGGATTGGCAGGTGGTTTTACAAATGTCACGACGAGATAAGTTTGATATGTATGAAGCCGAGCCTTGTAAAGAACAAATACTAGATCAGAATGCATGTTTTACACTAGATGAAGATGTTGTTTGGGTGAGACAAGGGATAGAAGGAACACTTGTTGACCCAAAAGGTCCTCCAAACATTGACATTGATCAGTAGCAATGAGAATGAATAAATTAATATAGTTTTGTAGCTTATTAAGGAGAGAATAAAGTCATTCATGTTGACATTGAGAGTTAGAGATTACTTTGAATTTTTATTTTTTTTTTGTTTTCCTTCTTTTATAAATTAACTTCATTAACCATTTTTATATGTATTCTTTTTTGATTTCCCTATCACCTAAGAATTTTATATTGCTATTATTAGCATTCCTAATGTTGTTTTACACTGAAGGCATCTACTCATGTATTGCTTCTCACTTTTATATACTTGAAGTTAGTGTTAATTAAATTATTTAAAACAAAGCTAATTTTATATGATTTTATTTGTTGTTATTTTTTAGTTTGCTATTATTTTTTCTTGTAAGTGAAAATGACGAAAAGAAAGGCTCCAGGAAGACTATGCTAGATAGAGTCAACAATGCGTCCACTAGCCATGGGGATACAGAAATAACTCCTCCAACGCCTGATGCTTTGGTTGATAGCAATGGAAATACTTCTCCAAGTAATACAAGTAATATATCTATGACATTTAGTTTTATCATTTTCTTTCTTTATTTGGCGAGTGTGTTGGATACCTTGAAAACTTTGATGGCCGAAAAAATGGTTGTTTTAACTTTTCATAACCATGGCTGTTTCCCGTTGGAATTTTGATACCTGAAAAACTTTGATAGCATTCTATCTAGGTTGGTGGACAATGACATGATCCTTTTTACATTGTTTCTGCAATTCATACTAATAAAGTTGTATTGTCAATCTGAGCACAAAATTGCTACTGGGCTTGGGAAGAAGACTCTGCTATCTATTCGGCTATTCCCATAAAGGCAAACATATTTTAACTAATCTTCATTTTATATACCTATGATAATAATAAATCAAGATAAAACTAAATTGTAGTCCATTAATAACTAAACTGGATAAATGACACTTTAAACTTTGCCTTATCAACATAAGATTGGACCATAATTTCAATGTCTTGGACTATACTTTATGGTTGGTCCTCTGCAAAAAATTAACGTCTTTGTATTAGATTAAGATCACATCAACTAAATAATATACCTGTTACCACCCGATTTTGGTAGGGCCTCCACGTTAGCAAAAGTCCAATGAAGATCCCGTATAAGCCCAATTCAGGCCTCACTAAAGCCTTATAGGCCCAGCCGGGATCTCTCAGAGTTATAAAAGTCCCATAGAACCGGTAAAGGCCTTGTAGGTCCATTGGGTATTGTAACATGCCTAGATCAGGATATTGCGAAGCCCATTAACGTTCCCAACACTCACGGCTGACCCATAGCACCTCGCTGGGCTTCGTATCTGTTGTAAACAATGGACATCATGGTATTTTGGGATGACCAGAGAGATAATTAAAGGCAGATTGCGTTAGATTGGCACACGGATCCTCACAAGAAAACCAAATCGTGATATCCTAAAGATTAGGTAACGTGATAAATTCAAATAAGGACGATGATTTAGAAGATTGCCTTGACCGCCAATCACCCCTATCTCATAAGGAAAGAGGATCTGATTAGATATCTAATTGATTTGTTCCCGAAATCAATTAGAACTCTTGTGCTATAAAAACAACTTCTTCGATTATCCTAAGGTACGCTCTTTTTGCACTTAAATTTCACTCTAAACTCTGCTCAAATCTCTGCCTGCTTGTCCTTCCCACACCCAATTACTTTTACCCCCTATGTATTATTTCTTATACCGACAGTTGACTTGATCATCGGAGTACCAACAATCGTCGGACCCTTTTTTTCCAGAGATCTCGGTGCCTCACGATTGTTTGAGTGTACAGGTAACATACAAGTTGGCAAAAGAGTGACTGGAGGTCTATTGACACGTGGACGGTGCAGGTTCCAATGTCAACAATACCAATAGTTAGAAGAGAAGCAAACAGGGAAATACCAACAACAACTTCTGTTAAATCGAGTAGATCAATTAGAACTAAGTTTACAACTGCAAGACAAAAGACAGTCACAAAGCATCAGTGGTGCGAAGATGCTAGTGTAAATTGGAAAACAATCTTTTAATTAGAGAGAACTCTAACCAAAAGATAATATACCATTGAGGGAGTAAATACTGAGGTAGGAACATGAGAAATCTGTTTTGTCTTCCATGTGATTCTATCATTGTCATCACTAATTTTCTTGTGAACCAAGGTTGCATGAGAAAATGAAATTGGTGAAAATATATTTTCTTCATCGAATTCTATCAATACTAGTGAAAAACTTTGAAGTTAGAGACTTTGGGATGCTATACATGTAAAAATATATTTCCTTTATCCAATTCTATCAAAACTTTGAAGTTAGTTAATTGGATCCCTTCATGAATTGCATCTAAGTTATGTAATAATATGTAGGACATAGTACACATGAAAATACTAACAAGAGGAGAGGTCGAGGTCGTGCAAGAGGTCCTCGAATTGATCCCGATAATAAGTTGGAGCTAGAGTGGAATGATTTAATGCAACCAGTTGGTCCAACTAGAGATCAATTTATGTCATATTTGGGTAAATTTGCACGAAATGGTATGAGATTACCGCTTACATATGCACACTGGTCAGATGTTCCTGAAGGCATATTGGATTATATATGGAAAGAAGTACAAGTATGTAAATGATGTTCTTATAATATATTTCCGATAACTATTTGGAATTTTTTGATTTTTTATTTAAATGTCTAATTTTTTAAACCATGTTAGGAAACTACAAATGTACCACCGGCTTATAAGAATAATTGTTTAATTGACGCGAAGTGACGAAATTGGAAGAGCCGAGTGAAGACTACGTACTACAATGGAAAAACAAAAGAAGAATGTTTGACCATGGTTCCTAAGGAGATTGACGCACAACAATGGAAGATTCTAGTTGAGAATTGGGGTACAAAAGAAGTAATGGTATGTGGTTTTAACTTAATGATAAATAGTTATGTGTTCATATTATCAATTTTGTGTACAATAGCTACATTGTAGTTTTTTTTTTTAAATTTTAGTTTATTCACTCTATTTAAATTATATGCTCTTAGGAAGCAGCAGAAAAGAACAAGTGCAATCGTGAACAAGTGGGGCCTCTTCACCGCACAGGAAGAAGATCATGTGCTAATATACGCCGAGAAGTATTAGAAATTAAGTAGTAAATTTTATAAAGTGATTGTCAATATTGTTGTCTTTGCAGATGGCAGCTGCAGGTAAGCCTGTAGACAAAGTGAATGTGTGGATCGAAATGCGAATAGATGCAGTCGGCAATCCAAAGGACAAAGACACAACTAATTTCATTGTATGATTTCTCCTTTTCGTATATAAATGAAATAACATGTTAGTTATGTGTTAGAGTTGATATATTTATTTAAATTTATAGGAACAATTCAATGAAAAATTAGATGAAGCACTTGTAAATGAGGAAGATTCGGTCGAATTAAGAGATTGCATATTTGCAAAGGTTATGGGAGATGATGGACATGTCCATATTCAAACAATGGGGTTAGGGGTCACACCATCACAACTCAACCACAAAAAAAATACTCTTAGTAAACTAGATGCACTCACAAGAACCATTGAAGAAAATTGCATTAAAAAATGCACGGAAGATAACACTTAAAGAATGAAGGCTTATGATGATGAGTTAGCCCATTTGCGCTCTCAAATTGAATTAATGAAATCTAAGTTAGCTTCAACTCGAGACCAAGTAAGTCCTATTATTTATGAACACGTATATTTTAAGATTTTTATGATTATATTGTTCTATTGTTTAAGTTGCATATCTAATAAATGTATATTTGTAGGTTATAGACGCATCTAGTTCACATGCAAATGGAAATTCTAGTGAACAAATTCATTCCCGCTCACAACAAGAAGAGGTTTGTGATGTTATTCAAATTATCGGTCATATTGTAACCAAAATTTAGAAATTTTTTATTATTAGAGGCTTACTCTGCAATAATAATGAAAGGATGGATAATCAATTTGTTATTTTTTAAATGTTGAAAATTAAATTGCTACTTGAACAATATATTGGAGCCCAATAGTAGAAATTTTTTAGGTTTTATATGTGTATATAATTGCAATTCAATAGACATGGAGTATGTGAGTGTGTAATGAGTTGGATTTGGAAATGATGGCCCGTGATGCATTTGCTTGCGCCAGATCACAATCCAATGGTTGGCATAAGGACATATGGTTTCACATAGCCTTTTCTTTCTGTAACTAATGAGATTGGATGTTTTTTTGTCATTTTGATAAGAGTCCAAAAACGGTGTACATGGAACCAAGGGTCCCACCATTTGCTCTATTCTCTTGTATTCTTGCATTCTTGATTTTAGTTGTTTAACCTTGTTTTATTGCAAACCCTACCAATGTATAAATATGGTTGTACAAATCCAAGTTTCAAATGCTTCATATTGGGTTAGCATGCTAGGAATTTAATAGTGCTGGGAACCACACCCCCAATAAGTGACAACAAAAATGTTATCACTTAAAATTGTTATTTGTTATTGTGTTGGATTGAAATCTTTGTTTGCTATTGTGGTAGACTGGGATCTTAGTTTTTTATTGTGTTGGTTCAACAATATTGCTACTTGCTTTATCTAATGGACAATCATGTTAATTTTCAGGTTTCTCATTAGGCTTCTTTGAGAGTGTTGGACAATCAAGGAGATGGACATTCAAGTTCTATTTAATTTTTCATAGATTTTATCTATTTTGTGAGGAAAGAAACAAGTTGATTATATTTACTTTGATTCATGTCATTTGTGGAGCTTGTTTAGCTAGATTCATTATGTAGTAAACAAAATTTTGAATTAATATAATTGTCATTATTTTATTTTTATAATTTGGTTTCATTCTCCTTCATGTAGATTTTTAGCTTTAATGGGATAAAATGAAAATATATAAATACGAAAAAAATTATTTGTGACAAAAGTTATTTGTGGGAAATAAGTTTCAAAAATCTTTTAGTTATGACAGCTATAATAATGTGACAAAAAAATAATAAATTCAACTTTTGTTATGACAGTAAGGCTCTGTCATAATTAATTATCTGAGAAATTAGTCTATTACGACGGCAAATTACTGTCACAAAAAGTATTGTAACTCATTGTAAATGATTTCAAATTTAACGCCTATTATTTGTATCAGTAACTGAACCGTTGGGAAACCGTAACAAATAGTTTTCGTAATGGCCCCCATGCCGTTGCAAATGTATTTGCAACGCCTATATCTATGACAGATCGTTAGCCGTCACAAAACCGTTGCAAATGATTTTTGCCATAGTTTGGATACCTTATTGTGACTGTTAGTAGCCGTAGCATATACCCAATTTTCTTATAGTGCCCCAAACGATTCTCTTCAATCATAGAACCATGGCTCATTTCATTTGAAATATCCGAGTTATCAATTCCAAGAATCGTACTTCTTTCTTATAAACCTAACTCTAAATACATTAAGGTATCTAGTAAATACAATATTTGAGACAGTGTCTCATATAAATGAAATTGTAGAGTTTAGTAAATCAATTTAATGAATATGTGTGATATATGTGTCAACAAATTAAATATAAACTTCTTTATAATAGAAATTAAATGAAAACTAATGAGGGAACTACTGAAATAGTTTAACCATAGTTTATAGAAAATTGTCAATAAAATAATTGGAGAAATTGCCTATGAGTCACATGTAGGTGACTTGTTCCAAATTAGGTCAAAACACTTTTCAAAATTAATATTAAGTCATACTCTTCAGACATATTTCATATTAATCCACATTTAAACTTTTAGATCTGTAACGCACATGGCCACCATCTTCTGCCGCGCCTTTCCTCCGGCTATTGCACCTTGTCGCCGGCGTTTCATGACTTGCCGCCGACCACCTAAACCTTTCACACTATTTTTATAAGTGATAATAGCGGATTCACAATTTTTTTTCTTCTTCCCAATCATGTAAAAGATAAAATTTTAAACTTTAACAACCTATTATTGTTGATGGTGATTCTGAGAAGTGTTGGGCAGTCCCTGGATTGAAAAATTTCTGGAAACAATTGCTTTTTGAATGTTATTTTGTAGGTGGATTCAGTTTTTATAAATGGTTTTTTTTTTCTTATTTTTCTTAATTAGGTTGTTTTTGTTAGATACATATATATACTAGTTTTTTATACGTGTTTTGCACGTAGGCTGTATGTAGGCATTGTTTGAATATATATAGATAAAAATATTTAGTATAAAAAATATTAAATGTAGAAAACGTAAATAATAAATATGAAAAACGTATTTTTGAACATATTCGTATAATATATACTTTAATTGACAGTCTACATTTGGATCCTATTAACATGAATCAATGGTACTCGGTGGGTTTTAAATTGGACAAAGTGAAAAAAAAATTATAGATATATAATCTGGTTGAACATAACATTTAAGATAATTAATTAAGTGAAATGTTAAAATTCTATTAAGAAAAGCAGAACGAAAGGTTTGCACGTAGGCATTGCTTGAATATATATGTATAAAATATTTTAGTATAAAAAATATTAAATTTATAATACGTAAATAATAAATATGAAAAACATATTTTTGAACATATCATTTAATATAATTAATTTAGTAAAATGTTGAAAGTCTATTAAGAAAAGCATAACCAAATAAACACATAATTCGTATAAAAAAATTTAGTAACTCGTACAAATTAAAAATTAAATAATTAAGATTTGTAAACGATATTTGGATGTTGGTAAAGTGATGTGGTAAAGTGACCATTTTTATATTTTTATTCAATTGCACCATTTCAAGAATTTAAATAGGACCAAATTCTCATTATTCAAACTCAGCTCCAAGTTTTCCAACTTTTTTACTAATGACACAAAAGTTAAATATTGAAGAATTGTATATAATTTGCTTATAATATTAAATAAAAAAATAAAAAAAAATATTGGTTAAAAATTGAATGAAAATCTGGACGAATATGTGAATAGTATAAGAACAAAATTAAGGAAAAAAATAATAGCATTTTTTTTAGAATAATATATAATATTATAAGATAAAAAAAAAAGATTAGTAAAAAATGAATGAAAAGGTGTAAAATAAAAAAAAATAAGGAAAAAAATTAAAGGGAAAAAAATTTGTGATCGGCACACACCACAATAATTTGGCCGTCTCTCACTTATCTAAGTAATATAATTCTACTGAAAATAAAAAATGAAAAATGAAAAGGGGTGGGGCGGGATGGATTTTTGAGGAAGATGAAATTATTTTGTACTTTTTAAAAGTTGTAGGATTTCATTTACAATTTTATTTTATTTTATTGTTATTAGTGTTTTTTTTTTATTTATTTAAAGAGGAGGACAAAACAAAATTTGCAACAAAATTGAAAAGCTGGGGATGGCCAATGCTAAAAAAAAGGTTAGAGGTAAATTTGTTATAAATTGAAAAGGTTGTGGACTAAAAGTGCAAATTACCAAAAAAGAAATGAGCTTTTAGCCCACACAACTTTAAAAAAAAAAAAAAAAAAAAATTTAATCAAAGGACTTTGTCGAGTTACTCAACAATGTCGAGTCAACCAAAAAAATCAATGGCCTAAAAGCCCACAAAAAAAAATATATTCAATCAAAAGACTTTGTCGAGTAACTCGACAAAGTCAAATAAAAAAAATCAATGGGCTAAAAGCCCACAAAACAAAAAAAAAAATCAATCAAAAGACTTTGTCGAGTAAGTCTTGATTTTATTTTTTATTTTTTAATTGTAACTCGACAAATCGTTGTCGAGTTACTCGATAAAGATTTAATTTTTTTTTTTTTTTGTAACTCTACAAAATATTAATTTTTTTAACAAAAAAATAAAATCAAATGGCCAAAGCCCAACACGTGTCAACCAAAATCAAATCTTGTCGAGTAACTCGACAACACTAAAAAAAAATATCAAATGTTGTCGAGCAACTCGACAACATTATAAAAAAAGAAAAGAAAAAAAATCAAATGTTATCGAGTAACTCAATAACATTAAAAAAAAAAAATTTCAAAATCAAATCTTGTCGAGTAACTCGTCAACATATTAAAAAAAAATCAAAATCAAAATGTTGTCGAGTTACTCAATAATAGTTTTAAAAAAAATTCAAATGTTATCTGCTCGACAAACACCAAAAAAAAAAAAAAATCAAAATCAAAATCAAAATGTTGTTGAGTTTTCGACAAACATATAGAAAAAAAAATCAAATGTTATCAGCTCGGCCAAAAAAAAAATCAAAATTAAAATTTAAAAAAATCAAATGTTATCAGCTCGACAAACATTAAAAAAAAAATCCAAATCAAAATGTGTTTGTGTCGAGCTGCTTGACAAAAAAAAAATAGAATCTGGGCAGTGTGAAGTTGATATACAAAGAAAAAAATGAAAAAAAAAAAGATTGACGAGAAAACAAAAAGAAAATGAAATGTTGTCGAGTTAGAGTAACTCGACAACATTTAAAAAATATAAACTAAAAGAAATGTTGTCGTAACTCGACAACATTAAAAAAAAAAAAAAAATTGTGTGTTGCTTGAATATATATGTATAAAAGATTTTGGTATAAAAAATATTAAATGTATAATATGTAAATAATAAATATGAAAAAAATATTTTCGAACATACCATTGAATACAATTAATTAAGTAAAATGTTAAAATTCTATTATGAAAAGCAGAACCCTGCACGTAGGCATTGCTTGAATATATATGTATAAAAAGTTTTAGTATAAAAATATTAAATGTATAATACGTAAATAATATATATGAAAAATATATTTTTGAACATACCATTTAATACAATTAATTAAGTAAAATGTTGAAATTCTATTAAGAAAAGCAGAACCAAATAAACACATAATTCGTATAAAAAAATTAAATAACTCGTACAAAAAAAAATAAATAACTAAGATTTGTAAATAACCTTTGGATGTTGGTAAAGTGATCATTTTTATATTTTTATTCAATTGCACCACTTCGAGAATTTAAATAGGACCAAACCCTTATTCTTTAAACTTGGCGCCAAGTTTTTCAACTTTTTTACTAATGACCTAAAAGACAAATATTAAATAAATTGTGTACAATTTGCTTATAATATCAAATAAAAAAAAAGTTGGTGAAAAATTGAATAAAAATCTGGACGAATATGTGAATAGTTAAAAAAATAATAACATTTTTTAAGAATAATCTGTAATTAGGGATGGCAAAAAAACCCACGACCCGCGTCCTGCCCCGCCAAGTACCGCCCCGCTGGATAATAGGGGCGGGTTTGGGGTAGATTTTCTGCCCCACCGCGGATTCGGGAAGGGTCCGGGGCACCCCAACTCAAATCCCCGCCGCCCGTGACCCAGCCTACAAAAAAAAAAAAAAAATCATAAAATATAATAGAAATTATAATTTTCACTACAAATAGACTAAAGAAGAATCGAACCCGGATTGAAACTTTAAACTACTAATCTTAACTACTACACCATAACCTCAATCTTACAATTTTTTTTGTTTTGTTTGGTACAAACAATTAAAAAAAAAAAATTATATCTTTTTTTTTAATTATTTTTCAATTTTTTTAAAAAAAAAAGATTTTTTTTTCGCGGGGCGGTTGGCGGGTCGAAGTGCCGCCACGCCCTGCTGTCGTTGGTCATGGGCGGGGCGGTGACCCACCCGGACCCGCCCCATTGCCTCCCTATCCGTAATATTATAAGATAAAATAAGAAAAAGATTAGTAAAAAATTGAATGAAATGTGTAAAAGAAAATAAAATTAAAGGAAAAAAAATTTGTGATTGGCACACACAAGAATAATTTGGTCATCTCTCACTTATTTAAGTAATGTAATTTTATTGAAAATAAAAAAGGAAAAATGAAATTGGGTGGGGGCAGGATGAATTTTTGAAGAAGTTGAAATTATTTTGTACTTTTTAAAAGTTGTAGGACTTCATTTACAATTTTATTTTATTTTGATGTTATTAGTTTTTTTTTTTTTTAAAGAGGAGGACAAAACAAAATTTGTCATGAAGTAACAAAAAATTTTTTGACATAGAAAACAATCATCGAACAATATAAAATATTTAGAGAACATAGAATACTCATGTAGTTACCACATATCAAAATTTGATAGTCCGACAGCATGTTTCAGCTTACTAAAATGCTCACCGAAACATATTAGGCAGTTTCTCGAATTCATGCTGTCGCAGTTTATAAAATTGACCATAACTTGAGTTATATAACATGAAATTATGTGAAACCAACGCCAATGGTTAGGTAACCCATAGGGATATAGTCTCCAACTGGAATTATATAAAAATACTTAATATATAAGGTGCAACAGATTTTTGAGTTGGACAACAGAAACTGCAGTTTAGAGAAACATGAAGTTTAACAAAACCTTTCAAGTTCATATCATTAACGTGTAACCAAAACATGGATTCCACCAAACACAGAAAAGTGAAGAATTGCGGCTATTACAAAAATGGTAAGATTTGGACAAAACTAAGAATAGTAAAATACTAAAACTACGTCGTGTTGGTTGAAAGGTGAATAGTAAATAAGTTATAAACATTTATATTATAGTAAATATATATATATAACAACATTTGTTAGATATTGTATCATAGAAAACAGTATGTTAATAAAATAATAGTCAAAAGCACATTTGTATCAACATCATAATAACAATATTATAGATAACAATATCGTATGATTAAATATAGAAAATATAATAATATCATAAGCACATTATTATCAAGCACATACTTAGGTGAGCACAAATGTTATATTTTAACAGAAACCATAGCATAGAATATTATAAAACAATATCTTAACAAAATAGTATTATTGATAAAAATATGTTAATATATCATTATCATACATGTATGACAGTATCTTAATAAAAAAGTACTACATACATAAACTACAACACAATAAATGAACAGTGTCATAGATTGAAACAGTATCAAGTATTTTGAATGAAAACAATATTAATGATCTTTTACTACTAATAGAGCATTTTGAAACAGTATCATTATTTTAACCATAAAATATTTAATTTTGATTATGTGTTTGTTTGGTGGAGTTTAAAAGTAATTTTTTTTTTTTAGATTTTAAAAAAAGTTAGTGAAATGTGTGGTTAAAAAGTTGAAAAAATTCGCAGGTCCCATGAAAGTCATTGAAAATAAGTTTGAAAAAAATATTTAATAAACCTGGTCAAACATCATATATTTTAACAAAAACTAGGGTACAATATTAATATTAAAAGTAAATTAGTATCAAGTATTTTTCATAAAACAATATCATATAAAAAAGTATCATATAAAATAGTATTATAATAAAACAATATCATAGAAAAATGTATCATAGAAAATAGTATAATAATAATATAGTATCATAGAAAATAATATCGTGTTTGTATTGACGTTTTTTGTACTTGTAGGGGCACGTTGGTCTTTTAGCGCTGAAATGTGACGTTAATTGAATTAAGTTTGGATCATATAACTTAAGAACCCATAAGCACATGATCATTGACCGGTCCTGAATTTTCCCAAAATAATTCTCATGTCATTGGACTTTTAGTATTCTATGTATTATGAACAATTAACCAATTTCTAGAATTTTCACTATTTCACTTGATCTCGCATGATGCCGAAAGAGTGGTCAACATGGATAGGTTATAGAAAAGATATTCTCACGAGCAAACACGTCATGAATCGATCATGATCAATGAAACTTAGAGCATGTGAACGCAAGAAAATATCGTATGATCAAGAGCAAGATATCTCCATCTAAGTTCGACCTAGTCTTAACCAAGTCGACTATAGGCGATCTCATTTCGTCGCCTTAGAGACTAGTACAGAGCTGTGGGATTGCTAGTCACTTACCATGACCCGGTAGGGATTTGACGTTATCTTAAACACGTGGAGAGGAATCTCATCCAATAATCTCAAAAGAACATCAACAGCTGTCTCTCGCGACTAGCAGTTATTCTCGCACAAGCAAAATAGCCTGTAGCAGCCTCTCTAGTTGCTTTTTTCCCAACTCTTGTAGCCCCCAAAATCAATTCCCACCTGGAAGAACTCCTTAATCCAGAACCTGATATGATATTGTTAAGGCAAAAAGGCCACGATCGCCATTATTGATATGCAAAGACCCGTTCACACCATGAATTATGGCCACCCACCTCTCAAATAAATTCAAGGATCTACAGATTAATAAATATGATAGGACCACGACCCAATTGAGCACCTATTCCAGGATATTATAAAGCCTATATCATTTTTCAATCATTGATTCATTCCATAAATACCGATATTAAGATTGAAAATCATAAAAAATCTAGTAATTAAATTCTTAAGATAAGAGTTAAGATGATAATTTCATATTGACAATAGTCATTTTCAACCATCGAATATGTTCGAAGCTCTCAAAATGATCTTCAAGTTCTGGGAAGAATTCCCAAAACATTGTTTCCAAGGAGAATTGAATTGAATTTTTCTGTATTTCGATCGGAGAATCTAACAGAGACATTACTGTGGAGATTTTGGCCAAAAAATTAGACATTCCATGCATCATTCTCAACGAGTCCATAAGAAGCAATCCCATTTTTTTTCATCGGGTCCGGGTAGAGACCAAAGATCTTGAGCGACTCATCCAGTAGATCCAATTGTTGATCTATTGATAGCCTCGGAACATCACATAGAGCAAATGATTGAGGTTCTGTAAAGACCCATGTAAAAGACTATCAATCTCAAAAGGTTGGCCGAACAAATTATGGAGTCTAGGGTTATAAACTACTTATCCTATGATTATATCTCTGCCAAAAGGACATCCCACACGCTGTGATTTGAATGTCTAAAGTTTGTCTTCAACCTCCTAAGTTTCAACATGGGTTCAAAACTCTGATTTTGTCGATTAAGAAGTAGGAACAAATTCGTCTATCACATCACATGTAGTCGTTCAATTGCAGTTCTTTCTCATATCTAAGCTAAGTCAGGAGAGAAGGGAATCAATAATATGAATTGGAGTCTCATGTAGGGGGGCTTCTAAGCACAAGTAATGAAGTGGAAATCTAATGATCGGGACTAGCAGGAAGAACATTCAGTACAATTTTATCGTTTCCTCAAAATCCAATATTTCGATATGACACTTGTGAGAATATGTGGGTCACTAAATCCACCTGGCACATTTCCATTGGACAAGTTGGTTTATTGAGTGTGGACCGTTAGATGAAATAGATGGATGAAATCTTTCTAGGATTATATATTCTAGGTTTTCTTATTTTCTAGGTCAGAATAGAGAGTGAAAAAAAAGTGAGGAGCCGTCTTTCATTCTTTTCTCAAAAAGTGAGATTGGAATGAGTATTTAAAAGTCTTGGTCATCTTCGGTGGGTTGGTTGGTGAACACATCCGATTGCCATTCTCTTGGTTGCATTGCAGTGTTCTTTGTGGCAAGAATCTGAGCCCACAAGTTTAACCAAGAACAAATGAGCAACAAATGAGAGTTTTTCTTGTATTTTTAACATTCAAACGAGATTGTAATAATGGTTATTATTTTTCAATCTCAACAAATGGTATCAGAGCCTAAGTTATTGATCTAGAAGTGTGAAAAAATCAAGAAAAGTTGGTTGGTCGAAAATTAGAACCGAATCTAAAAGGATTCAAAGTACCCGAGAGTTCAAACCAAGATTCCTGCCAAACCAATAATCGTCTGGGAAATCTGAGACCATATCTGGGTTCATGGAGACAAGGCGAACAATGCCCATTGGCGCATGAGGTCTCCGGCGGTGGCGCATGAGGCGCATAAAAACCGGCTGGCAGCTGCTACTTCCAACTCGTGTGGTCGCATGCAACCTCCTTTTCGAGCATGGTTTGCGGTAGACGACTCCCCTGGCTGAGACGCACAACCTGGTGGTCCGGTGGCAACGCACAATAACTTCAAGAGGCGCATGAGCGCACGTTCAGCATTTTTCGGTGACCGTGTTTTGGAGTAGATTGCTTACTGGTTTGTTTCTGACCTTCTAGTGGTGTTACTTTGTTGGCGGAGCAACGGTGCTGCAGATTGGTTGTTCAAGCTGTGCCTTAGAATGAGGATATTCGCTTCGTCTCTCCTATAAATACGGACATGAGATTTGTCCGCTGAGTTTGAATTTCTTGAACCCTCTCATTTAATTTTATACTTTGTTAATTGTATTTGAGATAAAAACAAACTAGGTGGCTAGAGCCTACATCTCCTCAATGTAATTTGTTTCTTTATTGTCTTGTGTGTTGATAAACTGTGTTTGCATGTCATCTTAGTTAGTAATTTGAAAAATGGTTGTGTTCTGTGTTTGCATCTGTGTGAGTAATTTTTTTATAAAACTTTTTCAAAAATTCTCATTCATGGATGATTTTCTATCTATGGGTTCGAGGGTTGAATTATCACAATTCGATGGAAAGGGTGATTATTCAATTTGGAAACAAAAATTGAGAGCTATTCTACTTCAACAAAGGGTTTCTAAAGCCCTTGATGATGATCGAAATTTTTTCTGATGCATTAAAAGCTAAGCTTGATCAAATTGAGGAGATAAATGAAATTGCATACAATTCTATAATATTGCACTTATCTGATAATATTATTAGATAAGTTGATGATGCTAAAACTGCTAGAGAATTGTAAGAAGCTCTTAACAAGTTATTTTTCACAAAAACTTTGTCAAATAGGATTTATTTGCTAGAAAAACTTGAATCTTGAATCCAATCTGAGTGATTTTGTCAAAAGCTTGGCCCACGATGATAAGAAATTTGACAATGAGGATCTAGCTGTTATACTTTTGAATTCTCTTTCTGATTCTTATAGAGATGTTAGGAATGCGATTAAGTATGCTAGAGATGTTTTGACTCAAACTATTATAATAGATGCTTTGAGATCAAAAGATTTAGAAGTCAAAAAGGAGTCTAGTGGAAGCACTAGAGAGGAGAGTTTATTTATTAGAGGGAGAAATGAAATGAGAGGAGAGAACAATTACCAGGGTAAGAAGGGCAGAGGAAAATCTAATGATAGGTCTAAGTCTAGAGATAAAGGCAATAAGAAATGTTACCATTGTAGGAAGTTGGGACATTTCAAGAAAAATTGCTATGAGCTTAAGAGAAAAACTAAGCAAAAATAGAATCAAGATCAAAATATTGCTGCTATTGGTGATCGCCCAGCTTAGACCTTTCATTTCTCACAATTTGGTCCTTCTAGTTTCAACAGTCTCCAATTTGGTCCTTCAACTTTAGGTCTTGGTCATTTTAGTCCTCAAACTTTAATATTGTCTTCTTCAATCCTCCAACTTTCTGTAATCTCCAATTTGATCTTTCAAGTTTCCAATTGAGTGCACTTGAGTCCCCGTACTTCTGAGACACCTTCCAATTTATCACTTTTTAATGCATTCTTCTCCATTTGTTATCAAACATGTCCAAAACTGAAATATAAAGAATAACACAATAAATTAAAAAAAAAATCTATAAAATGACGTGATAAAAACTTAGTTTAAAGGTCCAAACAAGTGCATAAAATGCACTTATCACGTATATAGTAGGAAACAAGTAGTTTAAAAATCATTGTTGTTTAGTAGTCAATTTTTAAAGATGTGCTATGAAGAAAGAATCAAAGAACAGTCGGAGGGTCTTGCTCGAGGCTATTCTCCTTCTGGACACCGCTCGCACTAGAGCCATCTTAATCCTCGGTCTTCGGCAGAATCAACATCCTCAATGAAGGGGACAAACTCAGAAAGGTTGAACTATGGATGATTCTTCTTCAAAAAATCCTTGACCTTATCAAAAGTCATCTATATCATCTAACACCGTGTATGACAACACAGTTTTTGAACTCGTTAGTTGCTTTGTAGTCTCACATGACGTCAGTGGGGCTGGTCATGAGTCAAGGCTTGAGATTGGCAATCTATTTTTCTCACTCTACGATAATCTTTTTCATTGCTTCATATGCATCTGACTCGAAGCTAGCGCCAACAGCTTCTACTCGTACTCATCCATATATCAGAAGGCAGTGTTACCCATCCTGATGACCTTAAAAGAAAGGAGAGATCTTGTTAGTGGCAGATTGATAGAAAAAACAGTGTGACATATTGACTCAATGACCTCTCACCCTCTAGTTCTCAACCATTAGCCCTTGTTGGATCGACTTCTAAGACATCTTCATCAAGAAAACACCTAGATCCTTTTTGACACATATCAGTTTGACGTCCTCATTGTCATTAATAGTTGGTTGAGAGAAAAGCTCAACATTCTCCTGCGGCTAGATACTTGATGCAACTATCAACACCGCAGTGGGATTCACTGTTTGCTGGTATAATAAAATGGGCCAAGGTCACTCCCTCCTCTGTAACACTCACTGTTGCTTGTTTCCTCTTCTTCACGTGCCTCTTAGCCACCAATTATGTCACTCTATCTACAACATGATTGAAGTCCACATCGAAAAAAATTAAAATGCCAGAAAATATAAAGAGACAGAGACATATATAAGAAACGTGGAAGCTTCAACCAGCCAAGTACAGAAATTGGTATCAAACCTTAGGATGGCCTATCCCAATGGCCAAAACAGCTTGATTGGTTGGTCCATGTAATCGCCCAATCGCTCCAAGCTTACCAACAAGTCGATTTGGAATTGCACTGTTGGATCTACAAGAAATCGCCAGTTGAAGAGTTGAAGCTTAGGGTTACCCTAATCGAGTGCGAATGAGAACTCTCATTCATTGGGTTTCACGAAAAAAGAACCTTGTTTTCCACTCGCTATTCGATAAGGGGCAGTGAGGAATTTGAAAAGATCGCCTAGTTCGAAAAACCACATAGCTACTATGCTGTGAGAGCTACTTCATCTCATAGATCGATCGTAAAATATCTAAAGAAATGACGATATCATTTTTTTAGCAAAAAAAAATGAAATATGTCAACAAATGACAAGCATTGGGCACAAGCTGCCCTACAAAAATTCCATACTCGTTTAATAATGAAGCTATGAAAGAATGAATCAATAAATAAATGATACTTGAACTATCAATATAGACAACAACGTTTGCTTCCCGGCCTTGGGACAGCCGTTCATTTTCTTCTGGAGCACGATAAATATGGTCGGGAAACACTTAATACCCTCTCAAGAACTCGGTCAAAGTTATTTAATTGCAGTGTAAGGAGTATGAAAGCTACCTCAACCTAACATGTGAAGGTCGACAATGAGCCATAGCCTATACAATAAAATATATTATTCAATAGCTATAAATAAATAAATAATGCAATTGCAAGACAAAGAACAAAGATGAACAAAAGATTGAAAGTATTTTAAAACATATGAGTGAATAAAACCCACCCAAAGAACTTAACTCTAAAGCCCAACACCGACAGCGTAATACTTTCAAATTTCATAAACAATCGATGAATCAATTATACCTTATTATATTCTTCGAGTAAATAAAATCCAACAAAAAACCAATGCATCCTCAATGTTAAAAAATAGATGTATTTTCGGAAATAAAATATGCAAATATGCAATATAATATAAACATAAAACATTACAACAATGTTTTAAAAAAAATACGAAAAATACCTGTTGTTGTTCACAACTATTTTCGGCCGAAAAAATAGATGTCCGACACCGACTAATTTAAGGCTGGCTGGATAACGAGCTACTTCTTTTCGGCTATTGGATGTTCAATTTGATAAAAATGAAAAAAAAAAAATGGGTCATGGATCATGGTCTCATGGAGCTTCCGGCTATTCACGTTTCTAGGTTGAAACTTCTAAGATAACTTCTATTCTATGATTTGGGAATTGGTACCTTAACCTTCCTGTGGGCTGTAGCTGAGAGTGCGGTTGGGCAGCTGAATTTTTTTTTTTTTTAGTTGGGCACGTGGGCTATAATTGTAATCAATGAATGAATTAAAACATTAACAAACTTGGGCTTGCTATTTGTGTTGGGCTTAACTTTACATGGGTTAAGTTTTAATTTTTGCATTGGCTAAATCCCAAAAAACAATAAAATAAAGGAAAAATTTTAGGCCGGTCACTGTTACTATCAAATTGGGCTAAAAAGTCATATGGTCCAATCTTAATTCAACTAAAGTCATACTTTAGTGCCAAAAGTCCAATATGCCCTCCAATTGCAAAAACCGATATTTAAACACGTACAGCACTATGAAAACCTCCATTTACTTCAGCACACTTCATCTTCTTCGTGATTGATTCTTCTCACCGCAAATCCTAACCACATACATCGATGGCTAAGGTAATTTCTTCGATAAATTTTTTGATAATGTAGTTGTCGTGAGTTAGTTTTTTCTGTTAGAACAAGTGATATAGGACTTTGAAATGCGTGATACTATATATAATATATGTTGATGTTTTGGTGTTTTTTTTTTTTTTCTTAGAACGTGTTATTTAACCATGCAAAATGCTTGATACTCTTTCGATCTATGATATTGTTTCTATTTTTCTGAATTTTTTCTTGTTTCTATGATACTTTTTTTTTATTAGAACGTGATATTTAACCATGCAAAATGCTTGATACTCTTTAGATCTATGATACTGTTTCTATTTGCTAGTTTCTAATGATATTGTTTTAATCTATAATACTAAATTTTTTCCTTGTTTCTATGATACTGTTTTTTGTTAGAACGTGATATTTAACCATGCAAAATGCTTGATACTGTTTGAATGTCTTAGTTTTAATCCATGATACTATTTTAATCTTGTGTTACTGTTTTAATCTATTTGATTTTGATACTGTTTAATTAAGGCAAGGTTTGAACATTTGATACTGTTTGAATGTTTTAGTTTTAATCCATGATACTGTTTCTATTTGCCAGTTTATAACAATATTAGTTTTATCTTTGATACTGTTTAATTATGGCATGTTTGATCCTGTGATACTGTTTTAATCTTTGATACTGTTTAATTAAGGCAAGATTTGAACCTGTGATACTGTTTGAATGTCTTAGTTTTAATCTAGGATACTGTTTTAATCCAGGATACTGTTTTAATCCTGTGATACTATTTTAATATCTTAGTTTTAATCTTTGATACTGTTTAATTATGGCAAAGTTTGAACCTGTGATACTGTTTGGATGTCTTAGTTTTATTCAATGATACTGTTTCTGGCAGTTTATAATGATACTGTTTTAATCTCTTAGTTTTATCTTTGATACTGTTTAATTATGGCAATGTTTGATCCTGTGATACTATTTTAATATCTAATTTTAATCTTTGATACTGTTTAATTAAGGCAAGGTTTGAACCTGTGATACTGTTTGAATGTCTTAGTTTTAATCCATGATACTATTTTAATCTTGTGATACTGTTTTGCTTAGGTAATGGGCAGTAGTAAATTTTGATACAATTTTAATCCGTGATACTGTTTCTATTTGCTAGTTTATAATGGTACTGTTTTAATATCTTAGTTTCAATCTTTGATACTGTTTAATTAAGGCAAGGTTTGAACCTGTGATACTGTTTGAATGTCTTAGTTTTAATCCATGATACTATTTTAATCCTGTCATACTGTTTTGCTTAGGTAATGGGCAGTAGTAAATTTTGATACAGTTTTAATCCGTGATACTATTTCTATTTGCTAGTTTATAATGGTACTGTTTTAATATCTTAGTTTTAATATTTGATACTGTTTAATTAAGGTAAGGTTTGAACCTGTGATACTATTTGAATGTCTTAGTTTTAATCCATGATACTGTTTTAATTCTGTGACACTGTTTTGCTTAGGTAATGGACATTAGTAAATTTTGATACAGTTTTAATCCGTGATACTGTTTCTATTTGCCAGTTTATAATGATACTGTTTTAATCTCTTAGTTTTATCTTTGATACTATTTAATTAAGGCAAGGTTTGAACCTGTGATACTGTTTGAATGTCTTAGTTTTAATCAATGATATTGTTTTAATCCTGTGATACTGTTTTGCTTAGGTTGTGGGCATTAGTAAATTTTGATACTTCTGATACTTTTTTTTATGATGCAGCAAAACAAAAATACTTCTGGATACGAAACAATTGGTTACAAATTGATGGGAAAAAAGAAGTCTATTCCTATACGAAGAAAAGTAACAGTGGATAAGAAGCCTTACCCACAATACCGTTCTAACCTCCAAACAGTGATCAGGGAGGTGAAAGGTTTTTTATCATTAACAAAACCTCAAACGGATGGGTTGAAGAAATTTTTGTTTTACAATCTTATCAAGTTGATACTGGATGAAAAAATTGACAGACATTGTTGTCGTCGAAGTGATATGGATCTGTACAAGATCATTGAGTGCTTCGACAAGTCAAATAAGGATTTTTTGATAAACAAATCCCATCTAAAGTTCAAGATGGACAATGTGAATGGTAATTTTGGAATCGTCGAAGGTGAAAATCTGATGGAGGTTGAAAAACAAAAGCCAGCATTGATTTCAGTTTTCTCCCAACGAAGGTTCAGAGAATGTCGTAGATTGACCAAATAATAATATCTACACAGTTAAGGGCTGCAACAAATGGGAACAAAAAAGAAGACATCGACGATGTTTCTAGGTTAATGATGCTCTTCCTGATGTCATTGTTCTTTGTGCCAAATAAATCCCTGACTTTGAGCTGGGGATATATCAAGTATGTTGAAGATCTCGAAAAGATTAAAACTTACAATTGGTCGAAGCACATCTTTGAATATCTAATTTATTCCCTATGTAAAAATGATGACCCAATCGATGTCACAGGTTGTGTGATGGTTTTAGTAATAAGCTATTTGATTTCGATATACTGTTTTATTTGTTGATACTATTTTGTATTAAATGTGATATTCGCACTAATAAGTTTTTATTTATGAAAATCCAGTATTGGTTGTTGGAAAAACTCAAAGTCTGCAAAGCGTTGAAGAAGAATGCAGAACCAAAATGCATTAAATGGGACTTAAGAGATCTGACATGTAGTCTAAAATCTACGACTGTACATGAACTATCAAAAATAAAGGTAATAGCAGTATCACAAATTTACAGTATACAGTATCTTACATGAAGAATTATTCAACATACAAACATCCAGAATATTTATTATTCAACTACGCCATTGCAGGTTGTCGAAGAATCCGATGAAGATGAAGAATACAATGAAAATGAAGAATATACTGAAGATGAAGAATCAGATGGAGATGGAGAAGCTGATGAAGTTGATATAGAAACAAAAGATACTATTGAAAAGGAAGAAAGTGATGACAATCGAACACAGGAGAATGTTTCAACAGAAGAAAACAAAAATGAAGAAAGTGAGGAAGGCAACGTCAGTGAAGAAGAACATGGAGGTTTTGAAGAGGAGGATGACAGTTGGCTACACTTGCCCTTGAGTCGTCTGGCTGAAGTTGCAATCAAGGATTCATCAGAGAAGAAAGCTATAACTAGTTCATCCAAGCTCCATGATGAATTACAAGTCTCTAGAGAAAAGGAGCACATATTGCAAGCTGCGTTGGATGAAAGCGTCTCGCATAATGAAAGGTACTAATATATATTTATATGATACAAAAATCTATAATACTAGAATATATGATCTGTTTTATTTTAAAACTGATATGATACTATTTTTATCTATGCCACTGTTTTATTGTGATACTGTTTTATTGAGATACCATTGTCTCTATTACTGTTTAATTAAGATACTGATAATAATATGATTTTAATACTTTGATGCTGATAATTAATGCTTTTGATACTTTGCAAAATGAAAGAAATATACAGGAGCTCAACGAGATGAGCACAAGAATCAGAATTATAGAAGACCAACTACAAAAGTCAATGGCTCTACATGCAGCAGTTTTGGAGGAAAAGAATAACACTGTTGAACAACTCAAAAAGCTGGAACAAACTTTGGAATCTCTTACAAGTGAGAACAAATCATTGGAAAAAGAGAATACCTCACTTGTAAATGAGCTGACTGAAAAGGTAGTGCATGAAGTCACTCAAGCATTGAATGATAGAGAGGTCTAAAAAAAAAAGGATGCAACAAATAAAACTTCAATGGTCAAAAGAATAAAAGAAAAAAAAAAGAAAGAAAAAGAAAGAGGGATGATGATTTCACCTACTCTGCTACCAAAAAAAGAGTCACAAAGAGTTAAAATGTGCAAGAAGAAGAGGATGACAATACAATCATCAATGTTGAGGACCTTCTCGATCTTCCAATGAGGAAAGAAAAAAAATTACCAACGAAAATCAATGCAAAATGGTTAACAGCAAAACATTTAGCTGCAGATGACAGGAAGAAGATCGTAAAGATCGGAAAAATCCACGACCCATCGTAAGTATCTTTCCTACATTAATTGTTGATGTTTTAATTCATGATACTGTTTAAAAGTATTGTGATACTGTTTTAATTATTGAATATTTTACTTATAATATTGTGATATTGTTTCGTGATAAAACAATATGATGGATTAAAACTAAGATATTAGTGATAGTGTTTAAAAATATTGTGATACTATTTCAACTACTGAATGTTTTATTTATGATATTGTGATGTTGTTTCATTGCTTTAATGTTGTGTTATATTACAGAGCGACGGTTTACATGCCGACAGGAGCAGAATTCTGTTTTGTGACATTGGGGGATTTATTTGATATTCTCGGGGAACAGGTAATATCAAAAACAGTAAGATTGTAAAAACCAAAAAATGTATTCCCAAATTATAAACTTATACAAAACATAACTATGATACTTTATATGCAGGTAATTGATGCATATGGGGAACTTCTAAAGGCCAAAGACCCAATTGTTGACAGCACTTACAACAAAAGATTTGTCATTTTTGATTCTTTGTGCTGGGTGAATTATTGAATTTCAACATAAACATTTGAATTACAAACTTAGGTCTAATAACAAAATAATTTCTTATCTTGATATTATACTTGAATACTGCAACTATATGTCACATATCCTGAAATGGCAATTCCAAGATCTAAAAAAAATCGACATAGTGTTGGAGCACCTCCACAACACCGGGCAACCTCGACTTTTGCTGTTCCTGGTGAACTCAAACGGAGGAAGAAGATCTGACGTAGTTCCAAACCATTGGACACTACTCACATTCGACTTTGAGGCAGGTCAATGGACACATTACAACAGTAATTTACCGAGAGACTGGACTTGAAATAGATATATGGACGATGCTACGATATTGGTAAGATAATGAGTTGTTACAGTACCATATACTATTTTTACAGTGAGTTTAAAAATACAAGTCTAACATTTTACATTGTTGTTTTTTTCCAAATACGTATAGAAAGAATATGTTGAGAGCAAACAAAAAGAGCTATTTATGATATCTCCCATTACAAATACTGTTGTATACAAAGAAGAAAAATTCAATCATCCATTGATCTCCTACGAAAAATGTCTGCAACAACTCATTGGGACGTAAGAAGCGACTAATCCTTCAAACTCCCTATAATCTTGTGTTTAAATGGCTATGTGGTACACCGACATTTACTACATGTTTCTGAATTTTGTTTTGCAGTGTCGATTGTGAAATGCACGTTTGCCATGTGATGGAAAGACTAGCAAAGAATGAAGAGATAGAAGAAACCATAACAATGAAGGAAGTTAGACAATATAAAGCAAACATGGTTTCTCAATTCATCAAGGATTTTGTTGTAGATGAATGAATGGATGAATAGATTTTCTTCATTCTAGATGAACAAATTTCCTAATTGCTGATTTTGTTTGATACTATAAATTGTACTTACAGTTTTGTTTTTTGATATTGAATACAATTTGTGATACTGTATTGCAAACATACTGCTGTTAATTAATGAAATACTATTTGTGATACTGTTTTGTTAAACTATTTGTGATACTATTTTTTAAAATAAATGTTGCTTTCATTAATTTGACCAACAAATAATATCTCTCCACCAAAAACTTAAAAAAGAAACAATAATATCTTTCACACGAACAGATAACTCTCAAAAACACCAGGGATTATAGTAATTTGTGATACTGCATTGCAACGTAATGTTCTTAATGAGATACCGTTAGTGATATTGTTTTGTTAATTTTTGTGATATTGTTTTGTGAAAATAAACATTTTGTGATACTGTTTTGTAAAAATAAATATTTTGTGATACTGTTTTGTGAAAATAAATGTTGCTTTCATTAATTTAACCAACAAATCATTACAACACAATTGTATTCCTATATATTTAAAAAAGAATGAATAATATCCTTCATGTGAACAAATCTCTTAAGCCAATGACTCCTTACAAGTCTTCTTATTGTAATTATCCAACTTTCCGCACCAACCACATCGTATCATCTACACTTGTTCGCCCCTTAATCTAATTCGCCTCTTTTTAGGTCTTCTAGGTTGTCTCTTTGTAGGTGGAGGCAAAATGTCAAAATTGGTAGAATTTTCATATTCCAACCTCATTGACGTAGGAATGGGATGTATAGCTTCTTCATAGGATTTGCAGAATGTTGCAACATGAAAATAATAATCAACAAATTCATCAATGCGCCTTCCAGATCTATTAATTGCAGCAACTGCATGCACACATGGGAACCCATTCAGCTGCCACTAAAACAAGAACATGTGCTTTTGCAGATATCCACAAAAATTGATGGATCTGAAAAAACTTCAAAAATTGTATCGGAAGACCGCTTGATATTCCATGATCGACTTTCATCTGCATATCCCTGTAACTTCTCTATCATCTTAGGATAACTTCTCTATCATCTTAGGATAGACAACCCCCGTCTACTCACCTACATCGGTATCATATAGAAAATAAAACAGTATCACATCGAAAATAAAATAGTATCACAGTGAAAATAAAATAGTATCATGTAGAAAATAAAACAGTATCATGCAGAAAATAAAATAGTATCATAACATTACCAGAATCAGTTCTTCTCCTAACAAACATGTTCATCATCTTTATCCTCAACATGTCAACCATTTAGGTTATGGGCAAACTCCTACAGTCAACTATCCATGCATTGAAAGACTCAGCTACATTTGATGACATCTCTCCATTCGACATCCAACACTATGAGCATTTGACCAATTTTTAAATGGTAACCCATCTAAAATCTTTGAACAATAGCTCCCCTTACGTTTCAATAGCTCCAACTTCTGGTTAAATAATGCAATTGTTGAAGCATGCGCACATTCCTGGAACAACTAGACCATACGCTCTCTATAACTATTTGAGAAGCCACCACCACTGAATTTATCCCTCAAATTTTCTTTAAGGTATTGTAAACAGAAAAAATGATTCGATATAGGGAATGCCTTAGGCAATGCTTCCATTAACCCAACATTTCGATCAGACACAAATGTAAGTTGTCGAGTACTTTGAAAAATACTATGCAACTATTCCAAGAACCACAACCAATTATCGTAGTTCTCGAAATCTACAACAGCATAAGCCAATGGATATAAGCCTATACAAAATAATAATATCAAAATAACATAACAACAGTTTCTAACGGGATCTTATAAATCATATTACAAAAACAGTATCACATAAATAACAAAAAAACAATATCACAAAAGAACAGAAAATCAGTATCTAGCCTTGGTTGCCGTTCTTAGTGGTTGTAGACAACAAGATACCTTTGAACCTTCCTTTCAAAAATATTCCATCGATAAACAACATGGGGCGACAATGATTAAACCCATGAATGCACTTATGGTAAGAAACAAACAATCTTTGGAATCTTTTAGAAACTTGGTCCACCTCTAAATCAATATGACTTCTATGATTAAATGACCTTGCAGCCTCAATATACCAATGTAACTGCTTGAAAGATTCAGATGCATCACCAAAAATCAATCCATTCGCTCTCTCCAACGCATTCCAAGCCTTCTCATAGCTTATCGTGTAACCGTAATTTGTTAAAAAGTGTGAAACAACATCATTAGAACACAATGTTGGTTTCTCCCTCAATATATCAACAATCAAACCCAAAAATTACCTTACAACTTAATCTCTCACTTTTTTCTTTCCTCAACACTATAGGGAAACTATGCTCGTTCACAAGCTTTCGTAAGCTTTCGTATGTAACAAAAACCACTAACCTTTGATACTGTCGCACAAACATACCACCTACAATCATTAGAATATATGTTTGAACATTGCACCTCTACCCTACCATTGTTATTTCTCATGTAATCAAACTTAAATCCTCTCTTAATCGAAAATTTGCATAAAGCATATCTAAATTCAGTTACACCTCTCTCAAACCTCTGTCCAACATGAGTAATTACACTTGACCAACTAGATAAAAATAATGCCGTACTAATTTTTGAAGAACAATATGTAGTTATGGCAGATCCTTCATTCCCGAAAACAGTATCACAATCATGTTGTGATACTGTTTTATAATCAAGTGATATTGTTTTAGAGTTTGAAACACTAATATCAACAAATTTTAATTCAAAAGTAGAAATCAAAGAAATCATGTTCCTAAATTCTTCTCCATTTCTTTAGAAAACACCTATCATGTTCAGGGATACAATAACGTAATAAAATAGTGTCAACTTCTAATGAATTCCAATTATCACTTAATTTTCGCAAAACACCATTAAAATCTCCACCAGCAGAAACTTTTATGGGAAGTGTGTCTGAAATATACTTACAAAGTAAAATTAGGCCACCTTCCATTATTGAGAAAAAAAAAACTGAAAAACCATGAAATTCTTGAAATAATTAATTGCGAAAACAAAAGAAGGTTTGTAGACTGTGGTGATTCACAGAACGTCGACTACGAGGTGCGCTGGTGATGTGATCGTCGACGGAGAGATCTGGAGAAGAAAGTTGTTAATGGCAGTTTACGAATGAGAATCGTGAGTTGATGAAATCTGGTTTAAAGTGGTTTAAAAGATTACAGGGGTAATTATGGTATTAGATAAATTAATATGACTTATTCACAATTTTGAAAAGTGTTTGGACCTAATTAGAAACAAGTCACCTATGTATGACTTATTGGTAATTTTCTCTAAAATAAATTGACTTTTAATTTTGAATCTGGGCTAGGCTGGGCCGGACCTGGGCTGTAGTCAGGCCCAGCCCCCTCCATCCGCCCACGGCCATAGGCCCAAAAATGTAATGAGACCATCAACTAGACTCACTGACGAGGAAACAATAAGGGTTTAGAGGGCTAAAGAATGATAGCTAACTAAACTATAGATCACAACCTCCCATTTTCTGGCAGAATTTGAGGAACATGAAGAATAAAGAAAAGCCATCCCAAAGTTTTCCGCCAACGCACCACCAATCGGATCACGTCACGTGGTTCACTTGTGTTAATCAAAATCGAGGAAAAGAAATAGAGATGATACAGGAAAATCTTCTACAAATAGAGGAAAAGAAATAGAGATGATACAGGCAAATCTTCTACAAAATCGAAGAAAAAAAACAAATATTGTCACATGGGAACCAGGTAAATTTTTTTTAATTAGTACTAAAAAAATATTTAATAACCTATATTAGTGCATTTTTTCGATTTTCATTTTATTTTTCTTTGTTTATTTTGTTGAGCTTGATTTGTTGAAATACCCAAAATGTTTATATTTGTAAAATCATAACTCGGCTAGAATGCATAAATGGAAGACTTTATTATGTGTTTGTGTTTTCTGCTATATGGTTTTTAAATACTAGAAGTGTTATTTTCTTTATTTAGCATTTGAAATTATTTTATAGCATCTTTAATTTATTTACCTATTTTATTGTAAATATAGGTAAATAAATATCGACCCTGACTTGCATATTGAAAATGATAATCTGAAATTGTTGTAGTATTGTTTATTTTGTGACTTCACATTGTGTGTGCTATGTCAATACTGATGCTGAATTGAATTACTAAGATAAGATGAAATTATAACAGTATATGTCATTTTTTTAATTAGGGTTTCTTTTTAGAACGTATTCTTCAAAAGTTGTTGCATGTTTACTTGCAGCGTATTTGTTGTGAAACATGCCAAAAACATTATGAATGGGAAGATGCACCAAATTAATGACGACTTCAGTGTTGACAACTCGTCCACATCACTCTTTGGCGGTTCAAATGTTTAAGTATATATGAAGACAGCCCCGTTCTCCTGCCCATGGTGGGCAGAATATTTTTTGCCCACCGCTGATGTGGCGCGTCCACCTCACCAACTTATGCCACGTCATCCGCCTGCCACCTCATTAAAAAAAATTGAGTACCCTTTTAGATATCACCCACCCCCCATTTTCCTTTAAGGTTCTACAAACGTAGATCGACCTCTAATGCACTAAGAAACCACAATATGGTCAATAATAAAGTTTACAGTAGTTAATCCACTCAGAATTACCTAAGACTCTCTCATTCAGACACTACTTCAAGATTTATCAAGATAACGTCCCCTACACAACATATTTGAGGACAAATTACAGATCTACAGTAATCAAGTTTGTTGTAGCAACAATCTTCTTATACACCATTGGAGAACCAACACTTGACCAGAACACGAAGAAGAAGAAGAACAATAACAAGAACAAGAGTCAGAGAAGACAGATGAAGAGAGAGTATGTAGCGAACAGAATATTTTTTTTGGGTTTAAAATTTCACAGACAAATTTCACAAAAAAAAAAAAAAAAAATAAATAAATTTCAATTTTCGGTGTCGTTGTGAACTTCTTAGTACATTTTAAATACTTTAGTTGCGTTAGATTTTCTTCACGTACTTGCATTATCTTTTGTGTCAAACAAAAAAGATTTTTTGTCAATCACCAAGACCAATTTTTTTATGCTAATTAAACACCCAAACAATATATAATCTCTTGCCAAAATAAACACCCAAACAGTCCATAATTTTATGCCAAAATCAGCCTCCAAACAGCCCCTAAAACCCAAACAGTTAACCACCCATTTCTCCTACATCTTCCACCCTCTATTTTTAGCTAAACTACCTTCCATTTATCCTTCATAAAAATGTCCCAAGCCCCCATCAGCTGCCAAGAACTATGCCCAAGGAGTTCTCCCAAACAGGCTGAACTTTCTATCTAAAAATCAGATAGAAACCGGTCCTCATGTTCTCTAAAACTACCCATTATTCAGCACAAAACAACCCCACTTCTAGCCCTCTCTTCCACTTCATAACCCAGCCATTCTCTCTCCTTTTTTACTTAAGAAAAGCTATCCCTTAAGTCTCCATTATCAGCTCCAATAGTTAATCAATTTCTCTCTCATTTTCGACCTCTCCTTAAGTCCCTTTCCTCCTTTAAGTTTCCTATCCTACACCTGCACTTTCACTCTATATTTTCAATCCTCAAGTTCCTTAATTTCCATCTTTACAAACTCAGAAGAATATCCCAGCAATAGGCTTAAAGTTCTGTTTTTATCAAGTAAAAGTTAGTCCCTTCTTCCCTCATCATTTTCAGCCCCAAACTCTAAAAACAAGTTCCACTTTTCTTTAACTTTTCTTCATATTTTCCTACCCAGAACTTGGCCCTGTAATGTACTCTTCTTTCCATAGAACTTTAGCATACAACTTAAAGAAGTACTTCCCTTCTCTTACTTCAAAAATTGGACCCAACAGAGAGACTATTGTTGTGTTTTCTTTGCAATTCCAACCACTTTCTTCTTCAAATTTTAGCCATTAATCTCGGTCATTTTATACTCCACACTACAACATACGGATTTTGGTAAATCAACAAGGCAACTACGGATTAAATAAAAAGAAAAGGACAACCAATTCAACTCAACAAACCTTCTAAATTTGCAAGGTAGTTTTATTTATTGCGCAAACCATGATTTATAAATGATTTTGAGAATGTTATAATGTGATATAAATGCCATGTAAATTTATTTATGAAGGAACTTATGATTGTGATTGAAGGTAATCGCATATGCATGATAATGATTGAAGAGAATCATATTTATGTTTATGGGTGCTGGTTACCAAATTACATTGTTCTTATGTACGTTTGAAATGATGGCAAGTACATTTATATTTGTGCATAAATTTTCTCGCATGTTAGTAAATTTCATACTAAATGTTTCTTATGAAATAAATACCCACCCCAAAATGAACATATTTTCATATTGAAATGGTTGGCGTTGGTGCGATGGCGTAGGCTAGTGATCGTGAAGTTGACTTATTTTATTTAAATTAAGTTTTGACATTGAGATAATCGAGTCAATCATGATGTAAATACTCTAATTTTGATGTTGTTTTTTTTTTCAGTATTTAATCTTGTAAAGAACAAAGAAAACGAGATGTTGGTTTAATTGTCATTTAAATTTGTAAGTATAAATTGCCTCGTTCTACATTTTGAAATTTCAGCTTTCTGTCCCTACTTTGAAAAATCATAACACTCTGTACGTTTGGAGTTTTTGAGTGAAATCAGTAGATATGGAAAGCCTTATATGTGTTCTAATGGTAGCAATTCAAATCACTCAAAAATTATATAGTATGGATTTATTATGAACATTTGAGCACGCTACTAGAAGGCACTCGAGACAGTTTTTCAAGCAACATTGGCAAATCTTTTTACCTACAAAACAACGTAGCGAATGTCTAAAATTTTAACATGGCCTAGTCCAAGGTCCCAAGTATCTACAATTTGTAATTTTTGGAGTTCGTTTGGATGGTCAAATAATTTGTGGCGACACGTATCACGATATAGATAAAACCCAAAAGTTTAGAAGTAAATTTCTTTTCTGTGCTTGTTATCTTCCACAATAGTTACATTTTTATAATCATCCAAGGGCATAGAAAACCTATTTGGAGTCGTCAAACATTATTTAAAGATTATTTTAGTGACCCGCTAGGTTGAAAAAATTTGAGGCATTACACCTTGGCACCAGAGGTATACTTGCATAAATTTTACTTTTTTTTTATGGTCATTATTTTATTATGTCATTTTTAAAATATAGAAGTTAAATATTTTAGAATTTAAGTGTCGTTACTCGTCATCGTCGCACTACACCCGTTCTAACAGAAAGAAAGGTTAATTAAATTTTTTTTTGTTAAGCATGATAAATGAAACATAAAATTTTGGAATATTTTAATTGATTCATTTATGATAAATTGTTAAGTTTAGTTGAAATTTAATGTGGTTTAAATGTTTTGAAGAGGTGACTAAACCTTATGAAAATTTGTATAAGTCCGTAGAATTTAATTAAAAGATGATAGAAATCCACATAATCGGACTCTTCATAATTTGTATCTCAGACATGGTTCCACCTTGTGAGTATTTTCTAAAACGTGCCGAGGCGACAAGGAATGATTAATATACATTTTTCTTTGGATCCCAAGTGGTGAATTGGCCATCATATCGGTAACCATGGAATGACACGTGTCAATGCGATGAACTATAGTTTAGTGACAACCAATGCAGAGTCTATTGCTGATGTGGTTGACTCACTGATTGGCCCAGGACAACCGATTTCTGTAGAGATCTTAAAGATCTAGAGGAGATCTACCACTTGGAGATGGAATACGATGTGTATTGTGAAGTGCTCATTATACACTAAGAGGATTACAATTTATATAGTGGCGGTCTCCATCCCATCCATGAACCGGCTCCGGTAGTTGAGCCTGCTCCAGTAGTTGAGATCGTTCTCTAGCTTGCTCCAGTAGTTGAGCCAAAATTGGAGCCAGTGTTAGTGTTTGAGGCTGATCTAGTTTTTAAGGTTGAGGAAGACGTGGAAAAGGATCTCGAGGTAGAGTATGTGGCCAAGTCTTGTGTTATCTCAAACAATGAGTCTCTACAATCGAAGATGGCTAGAGTGCACGGATAATGGATCGGCGATAACGATGCTTAGAAATATCATAATAGTCAGATGTTTTTCTTTTTTTCAGTATGCATGTACATTTACTTTACCGTTACTTAGCACTAGACGTTTTTACTCGTTGTACCTCTTGAATAATGATTTAAATGTATAAAAGGTGTTAATTAAATTCTCAGTTGTTGATAGCCTTTCTTATATATATATATATATATATATATCATTGTGTATGGCATTTATTTCGATGGACTACAAATTCATTTATTTTTGTTTATTATAAAGGAAATGGTACTGACTATGCAAGTAAGAGTTATAAGGGATTTACAACTAACAGTAGAAAAAATGAGGCGAGTGTTGGCAGCTCAGATGGCACCTCCGCTACAACTGCCAATGGCGCCGCGGGTACCGCAAGTGCCCCAAGCTCATCAGGCCCCACAACACTTCATGCGACCTCCACCGTGCTGGTGATTGAATAATTCCATCGATACCACCCTCCTACATTCGACAATGGAAAGGATCATCTTTCAGTAGAAGAATGGTTGCGGACTATCGAGAAGGTAACTAGTGAGAGTCGGCATCCTACATCAGTACGGAGAAGAAACAGAATAATCTCTCATAGGCCCAGTTCAAGGTTGAGCTAATAGAAAAATATTTTTGACAAGCTCTCTGAGATTATAAGGAGTTAAAGTTTTTGTACTTAGTTTAGAAAGAGATAGAAATCATCGAGTATGAGCGAAAATTTGAGGAACTATCGCACTATGCGCCATAATTTGGTCAACACTGAACTAATGAAGCAGGACGTTATAAAAGAGGGTTGCGTCCAGAGCTCAGACAGATTGTTAGTTTCCATGAGCTTCCTACCTTCAGAGAAGTAGTCAAGATGGCCAGGACCGTGTCTTTCTTGAGTTTAAACGTTAGATTTCTTGGACAACAGAATGACTCAAAAAAGAAATTGGTAAGATCAGAATAGGAATCAGAATTCGGTCTAGTTCAAAAGACAGAATCAAGGTCCCAACAATGTACTCAGTGTCCTAAGTGTAAGAATAATCATAGTAGTGATTGCCACTTTGGCAAGAACGTTTGTTATTGGTGTGGCAAGCCAGGCCACTATTTGTCAAAATGTCGGGTAGCGCCAGCAAAAGTTAATGATCAGGTGAAAAAAGGAAAAGCTAGAGTGTTCACCATGACTCATGAGGAAGCCGCCCAGAATCCAGACATTATTACGATTATGTTATCAATCTCTATCATACTTGTTTACGTTTTATTGATTCTTGCGTGACGCATTCATTTATTTTTGATGCATGCCTAGCTAAAGTTAATGTTTTAGGCCAGAAAATTGATAGTGTACTAGAGGTTAGTATTCTATCAAAAAGAACTATAGAGATGGATAAATTAGCTAGGAAAGTTCATATAGATTTTGATAGGTTGGTTTTGTCAGTAGACCTGCATGTTATAATTATGAGAGATTTTGAAATTATCATGGGAATGGATTGGTTGGGTAGTAATTGCGCTATCATCTTATCTTTTGAGAAGGAAATAATCTTTTGAAGACCAAGAGAGAATGAGTTCAAATTTTATGGGTCGAAGATTAAAGCACTTCTCCATCCTATCTCAGCTTTGCAGGCAGAAAAGTTGCTAAATAATAGAGATTGTCAAGGTTTTGTTTTCAATCCCACTAGCACCTTATTTGAGGAAGTGTCTTTGGATAATATACTAGTGGTTCAAGAGTACTCGATGTGTTTCCAAATGACCTAGTAGGCATCCCGCTTATTAGGCAAGTGGAATTCAGGATAGATCTGATACCTAAAGTTGCACCCATATCAAAGGCTCTGTATCAAATGGCACTAAAAGAATTGCAAGAGTTAAAAATACAATTAGAAGAGCTGTTCGATAAAAGATTTATCAGACCAAGTATTTTTTCGTGGAGAGCTCCAATTCTCTTCGTGAAGAAATATGATGGATCGATGAGAATGTGTATCAATTACAGTGAGTTGAATAAATTAACTATCAAGAATAAGTACCCACTTCTAAGAATTGAGCATTTGTTTGATCAATTGAAGGGTGTTTTCAAATATCGACTTGAGGTCGGGCTATCATAATCAAGCCATCGGATATACCAAAGGTAGCATTCCGAACTCTCTATGGGCATTGTGAATTTAAAGTAATGCCCTTTGGACTAACGAATGCTCCGGTGATATTTATAGATTTAATGAACCAATTTTTTTTTATCAATATTTAGATCGGTTCAACATTGTATTTATCGATGACATTCTAATTTATTTCAAATAGCCAGAGCAACATCAATAGCACATGAGGACAATATTGAAAATCTTGCAAAGGAAAAAGTTGTATGCTAAATTCAAGAAATGTGAATTTTGATGGGATCGTATAGGATTCCTTGGTCATGTTGTAGCGGCTAAAGGAATTGAAGTAGATCTATTAAAACTGAAGGTTGTATCAAATTGGCCAGCACCATCAAATGTTGGAAAAGTAAGAAGTTTTCTCGGTTTAGCTAACTATTATCAACGTTTCATCGAAGGATTTTCGAAAATAGCTGGTCCTATGACGTAGCTGACTTGAAAAGGTGTTAAGTATGTTTGGTCCGAGAAGTGTGACTAGATTTTTCAAGAGCCAAAGGACAAGCTAGTGTCTGCACCAGTACTAGTTTTACCCGAAGGTTCAGAAGATTACATAATTTACGGTGATCTATCGAAACTTAGTTTGGGCTGTGTGTTGATGCAAAATGGAAAGGTGATAGCTTATGCTTCAAGATAGTTGAAGTAATATAAGTAGAATTACCCGACACATGATCTTGAACTTACGGCGGTAGTTCACGCCTTGAAAATTTGGCGCCATTACCTTTATGGAAGCAAGTGTGAGATATACCAACCATAAGAGCATCAAGTAGTTGTTCACCCAAAAAGAGTTGAATATGAGAAGGATGGTTGGAATTAGTAAAAGACTATGACTACTCTATCGTGTACCATCTGGATAAGACAAATGTAGTCGCAGATGCTCTAAGCAGAAAGAATATGGTTATTTGTCTACACTGCAATCGACACAAGATAATCTGATCAAGGACTTTGAGAGTGTAGGAATTGAAGTGTTAGCACCGCTGGTGCAGACATTGGCATTGATAGCAAGTCTGATAATAAAGTCGACACTCACAGATGTGGCAGCTCAAAAAGATGATCATTTCTTGGAAAAGATAAGGATTGAAGTAGGTATCGAAAAGAGGAAAGAGTTTGAAATAGCTGAGGACAAAGCTTTGAGGTTCAAAGGTCGAATATGTGTGTTTATGGATGAAGGTCTGAGAAATAAAATTTTACGCCGCCCATCCAGGAGGAACCAAAATATAAAAAGATTTACGTAATACAATTTGGTGGAGAAACGTGAAAGGAGTTATAGCTCACTTTGTGTCAAAATGTTTAGTGTGTCAACAAGTAACAGTAGAGCATTAGAAGACGTCAAGGCATTAAACTCTTGGTCAAATTGGCAGGCGTCGACTCTTGGTCAATTTTTTTTCTCGGGGTAATCTTGCTCGTATTTTATGCACGAATAGTATTTTACTGCTTGTGGGTCATTTTCTACTATTTTATAAAATAAAAAATGTTTAAAAATGATAAAATTATGCCAACTTCTAAATTTTTCAAAATGACCCCTCACCAATGTATAGGAAGGACTAGCGGTTTGACCACAATAATTTATTTTCAATAACTACATTTTTTATCTAGGAAAAAAGTTGCAATTAAAATCTTATTTCTTTTTAACTAAGAATTTTTTTTAAAAAAAAAAAAAAACTTTCCAATTAAATCCCTAAAAAATCCTAGAAAGCTCCTAAATATTCCTAAATATTTCGTGAAAAATCTGGGACGTTGCAATGAATCAAAATTAAAGCTATAAATAAATTAATTTTCAAACCGAAATGGACGTTGGCAGTTGAACTTTTTTGTATACAGCAGTAGGGTTTTGTTATTGCAATTAGTATTGCATAATTATTTAAGTACAACGCTAATAACTTCTAATGACAGGAACGATTAGTTTGCTGTGATGAGTTGTTGAAAGTGTATGCAAATTGAATTTCTTTTAAATCTTAATCAGGGTTTCCTTCAATTAGATAGCGGTATGTTTGGATCCTTAACTTCAAGAAATTTATGTTAATGGATTCTTAATTTGCGATTTTAAACGGAAAAAAAAAGTGGATAAAAAATATATTAAATATAAATAGTAAAATACAATAAATTCTATATGAGGCCTAGTATTTATCAAAAAATTGAATCAAGAGCACAATCTAATTTCCTTACAATAGGGATGGCTGATGGCAATAGGGCGGGCCAAGATCGGGGCAATCATTATCATCCCCACCCAACAAGGATTTTTGGGAGGTAGGGCGGGGTGAGGATTGAAAATTCCTCATTTATCACCCCATTTAATTAATTAATTAATTTTTTATTTTTTTAAATATGATTTAAATTTATAATATAAAAATAAAATAAAGTAAAAAGATTCGAGGCGGGTTCGAAGAATTCAGGGAGTGGACCATAATCCATGTCGCCACCCCGTTAGTAATGTGGGCGGGGCAAGGTATGACGGTTCATGGTGTGGGTTTTTTTGTCATCCCTACCTTGAAAATAATGGTACACAATTTATTTATCCTTTATAATTTTGTCAATAATTACAATTTATTGTGTAATTAATTCTTAGGGATAGTTTCACAAATAACCATAAAAAATTCTAAAAATTCTAAAAATACTATTATCTTTTTGTATTATTATTATAAAAATACTGTTTTCAAATGTTGGTGTGTTTTCAATTTAACACTTTTTATTACATTTGTTATTTTAGTTATAATAAATGTATTAAATTTGTTATTAATAAACATAACAAATGTAACAACAAGTGTTACAAAAATAAAAAATATTATTTTTAGAATAAAAAAATTAGATAATATTTTTTAAATTATTTTATATTTTGTGATGTATTGTAAAATTATTACTAATTCGTACTAATAGAGTTGTGGCGCATTTTAATATATTAGACAATCAATCACTAAGCGCACTATTACATAGATAAGTAATTATCACAACTCTTGATGAATGATATTACTGAAAAGAAAAATGTACTGGCATTAATATATAAATACATTGTTGTATTGTCTAATGATTAGTTACATTGACTTATTTACACATCACAATTATATATATGCAGGAAGGGGCGGATTTACAACATGGCGAGACCCCGCGTCTGCCCGTGCTGAAATTTTGCAAAAAAATGGTCACTGAGTTTTGAGCAATAAAAGAAAAATGGAGATTGGATTCTCTGCGTGTAAGTATATGTGTATATATTTGCCACCGGCTCTTTCTTGAAGAAGACAACTTTTAGAATAATATAATGTATTCTCTCTCTCTATATATATAAAATAATGTATTCTCTCTCTCCTCCCCCCCCCTCTCTCTCTCTCTCTCTATATATATATATATATATATATATATACATAAAATAATGTATTCTCTCTCTCATCCTCTATATATATATATATATATATATATATATATATATATAGAGAGAGAGAGAGAGAGAGAGGAAATATATACATAGAAGGGAGAGAGAGAGAGAGAGAGAGAGAGAGAGAGAGAGAGAGCTATGGCTGCAAGTCAAGACATAGGGTGTAAGAAAAAAGTCAAAATAATGATGATGTTTGTTGATCAAGTGGGCTGATGAATACCACGTGTCAGGTAAGTTGGGATTGTACTAAATATTTTTTTAGCATTATTACAGCTTGTATCAAATTATATTTTACTATTATATGATTTTTTTTTTGCTTGATGAGTTACGTATTTATTAAAAATATTTTCACATTATTTTTTACAAGCATCGGCTGTTGACTGGTCAACGATCAATATTTGACCATTGACCAGTCAACGTCCGCCCTAACTGAACTTCAACCCTAGATCCGCCCCTGGCTGGAAGCTGTATTCTGAAATCCCATTCTTGATAAGTAGTAGAACTTGTTTATATGTAAATCTGGTATTTAATCTAATGGGACAATTAAAACTAGAACGGCGTAGAAATAACTTTCCAACAATTGAAATTTTCTGGTGCGTTGTATTTCATTTTTCTTGTAACCTCCTACTTTGAATCCTGAAACTTGCAGTGAAAGTTTTTTGGCTGACTTTTTAACATTTTCTTACCATCTTTTGTACTCAATACGAGTGAAATGATAGAACACAAGAAACGGTCAAGCAACATAACTGCAAATGGATTATTAATTATTTGAACGGATATTCTGTGAGAATATTAATCAGTTTAGTCAGCAAATTTTCTATTATTTTCTGTTACATAAGAGATGAAGTGTCCTACTAGCTACTACTAGTACACACTCTCTCCCTCCATTTTCTATTTTCTATTTTCTATATATGCAATACACCAACATTTCTATAGCGTGAAGAATAATACTCCAGATTTCTTTTCTCATTTTCTGATATTGTTCATAGTATCAAAGCAGGAATTTCAAAGGCTCCATTGCTCAGTCTAAATTCTAAGCTAAGGAAGATCTATTCCTAGCTAACAGAGACAAGAATGGGAGATAGCACAGATGTCTTAACTGAAGGAGAAAGGGAAACTGGAACCACAGAAGTTAGGGGAAGAGGATCAGGGCCAATTAATTGAGATCCACTACATCTCCAAGGATCGGACCACCTAGAGATGGTGTTGGTAACATCATTGTTCATAGGTAACAATTACTTAAGCTAGAGTAGATCCATGAAAATTACATTAGGGACAAGAGTCAAATTAGGATTTATAGATGGAAGCAATGTAATGCCAAATATGGATTCACCTAACTTTGAGCAGTGGAAACGAGTGGATTACATGATGATTTCATGGATTTTAATTTCAATTTCGAAGGAAATTGTTGGTGCCTTCATTTATGCTTTATCTATGAGGGAGTTATGGTTAGAACTAGAAGAGAGATTTGGTGAATGTAATGGACCACTCCTCTATCAGTTGCAAAGAGAAATTAGCAGTATCACGCAAGGAACATTGAGTATAATGGTATATTACACAAAGCTGAAGAAGCTCTGGGATGAATATGCATGTCTTATGCCTGTTCCAATATGTACTTGTGGAGCTGCTAAGGAAGTATCAGAGATCAACACATCAAACAAGCTGATACAATTCCTGATGGGTCTAAATGAGTCATATGATCATATTAGGAACCAGATATTGATAATGGATCCACTGCCCAGTGTCAATAAAGCATATTCAATGATCCTACGAGTGGAAAAACAAAGAGATGTTCACTATTTCTATCCTGAGGTTAATGAAAACTCAGCAATTATGGCAAAGGTGCAAAATTCTGGAAGAAGTGGTTTTGGAAGAGGCAATTGGAATGGAAGAGATGGATCAGGCAGAGGTAGAGGACTGTTCAAAAGAATGACTAATGAAGAAAAGGCAAATCAGTACTGTGATTATTGCAACATGAAAGGACATACCAGAAGCACTTGTTTCAAAACATATGGGTGTCCGGACTGGTACAAAACTTTAAAGGAGCATAAGGGCAAAACTATGAATCAAAGTGGCAAGATTATTGCTAATTTAGCTGATACACCCTTGGATTTAGATAAAGAAGGTCAAAGCATAGAAGAAAAGAGTAATTCCCAAACCAGTAGCATGACAGAGCTAATACAACAGGAAGTAATGAAATATATGAAAGGAAAGGCACAGATGGGAGCAAATAATCATGTTAACTTTGCTTATCTAGGGGACTTTGCAGGTATTACCTCATTCCAATATGTTTTTAGCTTGCTTGATAGTTTAGAACCTAGATCATGGATTATAGACACAGGTGCCAGCATCCATATGTGCACTAACATACAATTTTTACATAAACCTGAACCAGTCCCTAATTTTACACGTACTTACCTGATGGATCAATAAAAGAAGTCAAACTTATAGGTGATGTTATCTTATACCATAGACTAACATCTCACAGAGACTTTACATATCCCCTAGTTTCAAGTTCAATCTTCTATTTGTCCCTAAACTAGCTCACACAGCCAACATCAGATTTGTTTTTTATCCATCACACTGCCTTTTGCATGACCTGGAGAGTGAAGAAACATTTGTTGTGAGAAGACTAATGGGAAAAATTTATATCCTAGATAAGTCTAGTCTACGCAATTTTGATTCCAAACATCATAAACATGCACCTATTGTTTCATTTTTGTTTCCTAGCATTTGTAATACCCAACACTTTTCTAATAAAGCTTCTGATAGAACTATATTTGATTGGCATAAAAATCTTGTTCATGCTTCACCTTCTGATTTACTGCATCTTGACTTTCTTAAAAGTATAGCTAATGAGCATGATTTTGATAAATTGAAAGAATGTGTCATATACCATAGATCTAAGCAACATACTCTACCTTTCCTCAAAAGTTCTATACACACAAATGATGTTTTTGAACTAATTCACCTGGATGTCTGGGGACCCTATAGAAGACACTTTCTTACTGGAACACCATACCTATTGACCATTGTTGATGATTATAGCAGATCCACTAGGGTATTTCTACTTGTTCACAAAAATCAGGTTCCAAATACCTTAAAGAATTTTTTCATCATGGTTAACCCAATTTGATAGAAAAATTAAAGGTGTTAGAAGTGATAATGGCACTGAGTTCACAAGCTCAGATTTTCAATTTTTATTTCAATCACTAGGTATCCTGCACCAAACATCTTGTGTTTATATACCCCACCAAAATGGGATAGTTGAAAAGAAACACAAACATCTCCAACAAATTGCTCGTTCTTTGTTGTTCCCGTCTAAACTACCAAATAAATTCTGGTCATATTCCATTTTGATGGCCACATCCATTATAAATAGGCTTCCAACTCTATCATCCACTGGAAGACTCCATTTGAAATTCTTTTTCAACATAAACCAGATTATTCTGTCCTCAAACCATTTGGATGCTCAGCCTATGCAACAAACATTAAATCAAGAAAAGATAAGTTTGATTTCAGAGCCTTTAAATGTGTCTTTGTTGGATATACTCCACGGAAAAATGGTTATAAGCTATACAACTTTGATACACATCAAATTTATATTTCTAGGGATGTTCAATTCCATGAGCATACTTTTCCTTACATTTATTGTTCTCATACTTCTACCTCTAACCCTCTTAGGGATGGTAATGGGGCGGGTTCAGGGAGGGTCGGCCCCACTTCGCCCTGCCCCGGCCCGCCCCGCGAATTTGCGGGACGGGGCAGGCGGGGACAGGCAAGGCAAGGCCTTTGACCCCCCGCCTGCTAGTTTTTTTTATTATTATTATTTTTTGTTAAACTGGAAAAAGAACTAAAAAAAATGAGAAGTACAAATTTTTTAAATATTTGTACCAAACAAAAAAAAAAAATTATAAGATTTAGGTTGTGCTTTAGTGGTTAACGTTGGTAGTTTATAAGTTTGAACCTGAGTTCGATTCTTCTTTAGTCCATTTTTAGTGAATATTATAATTTCTACTATATTTTATGATTTTTCAATAAAAATTTTTTTTTAGGGGCGCGGGGCGGGTCCGGGTCCCGGGTCATCGGGTTTTTTTGCCATTCCTAAATCCTCTGCCATTGCCCCCATCTATGATGATACATCTTCTCAAATTTCATTTACACAATCTCATTCACCTCCTAGTGATCTACCTCAGGCCCATCATTCACTACCTCAGGAACAGCACCAACACTCTCCTTCTTCCCATGTTATTTCTCCTAACTCTACACCTCCTCCAGAGATTACCAGTCCAACCCTTAAAAGAAGTACTAGACAAAGAACTAAACCAACTTGACTCCATGATTTCATTACTAATTCAGCCATATCCATGTCTTCTATCACAACAAAGGATTCTAATTCTTTCCAGTCTTCTTCTCATGACCCCTACAAACTACCAACTTTTTCCTACTTTGTCAATCCTACTTTCACACCCACATATAAAAGCCTTTTTAACAATTATGTCTAGTATCCATGAACCCACATCTTACTATCAGGCTAGTCAATCACCAGATTGGAAAGAGGATATGAAAAAAGAATTGACTGCCTGGAAGAAAATCAGACCTCGGACCTTACCACTTTATCTCCAAATAAAAAGGCTATTGGTTCTAAGTGGGTCTACAAAGTCAAATTGAATCCTAATGGTACTATTGAGAGATTGAAGGCCAGACTTGTAGTCAAAGGATATATTCAGCTACTAGGTGTTGATTATAATGATAGTTTTTCTCCTATGGCTAAATTTGTAAATAATAGATTTCTTTTGGCTATTGCTGCAGCAAAACATTGTGAATTACACCAGTTGGAAATTAATAATGCTTTCTTACATGGTAACTTGGATGAAGAAGATTTATGGTGCCTCCACAGGGATATTCTAAGGCTAAACCAGATCAGGTATGTAGGCTTAAAAGAAGTCTTTATGGACTTAAGCAGGCCTCATGGAATCATGAACTTTGTACTAAATTTCTTACATATGGTTTCACTCAATATGCTCATGACCATTGTCTGTTTATTAAACACACCCATCAGTTGTTTTTAACTTTATTGGTTTATGTGGATGATGTACTCTTAACTGGAAATGATGTGGCAAAAATAATCCATGTCAAAATATATATACATGATCTATTTACTATTAAAGACATGGGCCAAGCCAAATATTTCCTAGGTCTGGGGATTGCTAGAGATTCTATTGGGGTCTATGTTAACCAACGTAAGTATGTTTTGGATATTCTTCATGATACTGGACTTACGGGTGCTAAGCCTTCTCCTACACCACTTCCAAAGGGTCTTAAATTTCAAGATCATTCGCTGCTTTGCTCTCAGACCCAGAGGCTTACAGAAGACTCATAGGAAGGTTGCTCTATTTGAACTTCACTCACCCTGACATTACTTATTCTTGACATTACTTATTCTGTCCAGCAGCTTAGTCAATATGTTCATTCTCCTACACAAGATCATTGGGATGCTGCTTTACATCTCCTGGAGTACTTAAAAGGGTGTCCTTCAAAAGGCTTTTTCTTCCCAGTTTATACATCTCTTAATCTGCAAGGTTATAGTGATGCTGATTGGGCTTCTTGCCTTTAGTCTAGAAAATCTCTTACTGGTTATTGTATTTTCCTTGGTTCAGCTTTGGTTTCTTGGAAAACAAAGAAGCAGTCTACTGTATCTCGTTCTTCTGCAAAGGTAGAGTACAGGAACTTGGCTACGACTGTCTGTGAGCTCCAATGGGTGTTGTATCTTCTCCATGATTTCCTTATCACTGTCTCTCTTCCTATTCCTCTCTGGTGTGACAATCAAGCAACTTCGCATTGTTGCCAATCCCATTTTTCATGAGCGCACTAAGCATCTGGAAATAGACTGTCACTTGGTTCAAAATAAAAACAAGGAGAGTTTCATCATGCCCCAACATCTTTCTTCCAAGTTGCAGCTTGCTGATCTACTTACTAAGTCCTTATCTTTTCCTCAATTTCATGTTCTCCTCTCCAAGTTGGGCTTGGTTGATATCTACCAAGATCCAACTTGAGGGGGGATGTGAGAATATTATTTAGTTTAGTCAGCAAATTTTCTATTATTTTGTGTTATATACGTACACTCTCTCTTCCTCTGTTTTCTATTTATGTAATACACCAATATTTCTATAGTGTGAAGAATAATACTCCAAATTTCTTTTCTCATTTTCTGATATTGTTCATATACTATTATTTGTTTGTGCATTCAAAATCTCGATCTAGCTCTGGTCAGTCATAATATTCCAATTTTTTTTCCTTTAAAAAAAAAAATAGAAGTCATGATATTCCACTAAATTTGTTACTCACTCCATCCCATAAAAATATTTTTACTTTATTTTCATAAATATTAAAAAAAAATTAATATAGTTAGAACCATAAATTTTTATATTACTTTTTTTTTACCTTACGTAAAATTACTTAAAAAGATAAGAATAAAATTAAATTGTTAATTACACTAATGGTCCACATTCTTTCAGGTTTGTATCAATATCAGCTGTATTCAATTTTTTTAGCAGATATTATCCGCATCCTTTATTCGTACAAATGGTCCCCAAATGACTTTTTTTTTTTTTTTTGACAATTTTGCGCCCCTAACTTAAATAAATTAAAATGATAAAAAAAAAAATACAATGAAAATTTTTTAATTGAGCCCCTAATCTTTTTAAAAGTAAAAATAAATTCTTAACTTTTTTACTTTTTATAGATTTTCACTTAAAATAATAAAAAATGTATCATCAAATCCCAAAACTTTTCAATACTCAAAAATTGTAAATATGTGATTACGGCTACATAGTGGAAGAGAAAACCATTCAAGTGGTGGCTCCACTCGACGGTGTTAACGAGAAAGGGAATTTTGAGGTGGTTTTTGCGTCAACTATATAAATAAGAAAATAGAGCTTTACAATTCAGAATCAAAAGAAAAATTGAAAGAGCATTTGTGTTCAAGAAAAATCTCAATCTCAGTCACAAGAAGAATAAGAAGTATATATCAAAGTAGCATGAATTTTTATTTTCCATTTTCTTTGTTCTCATTTTTATATTATTGTTATTATTATATATTTATTTAAGGAAACAATTATCTTAAATATGCCATTAGTGACATATTGAGAAGCTATCATTAATGGCACATTTGTTTATGCTATTTGACAATAGTGGAGGTGCACGACTGTGGTGGTGGCATGGAGATGGTGGCTGTGGCTGTGGTGGTGTGGCTGTGGTAAATTGAGGATGAGCAAATCAGTGGGTAGGTTGGAGTGGGGAGAGTAGGTGAGGAAGAAGATACTTTTTACTTTTTGAAAAGTTATGAGACTATTTTTTTACAATTTGTTTTTATTTTTTGTTGATTTTAGTTTCATTTTATTTTTGTTTATTTAAATAGGAGGACAAATGTATCATTATTTGTCATATTGATGTGATTTGCAATTAAGTGAAAGATTGAGGATGCCTGGTGCTAAAAATAAAAGTTAAGAGTAAATTCGTAACAAGCAACAAATGTTGAGAATGAAAAGTGCAAATATCCCAACATTTATCCTCGTTAAATGCTTTTAGACATTTTATATTTTTTTTAGACTTTACTTTAGGTAAATATATTATCACTGCATTTTTTATTATCCATACTATGTTTTAATTGTAATGAAGGTCCTCCAATCTTTGACATTTTGTCATTTATGTCTCCAAATTTTTTCATTACATTTTTATTGTTAAATTTTAATTAATTTTAACAGAGGAGATGGCGATTTTTATCCAAATATTATGCTAATGTGCATCAAAATGAGTGGTAAATATTTTGTCAAACTTTTTAATTTGATATTAATTTCGTTTATTTAAAAATATGAGAGGCAAATAAATTTTTTTACGCTCTATTAATTAATTTTTTAGACAAATCATCATCAAAGACAAAAATAAGATGCGCAAATTAATAGGTTGATGATAAGAATGTAATAAAAAATAGTTGGAGATATAAATGTGAAAATAAAATATTGTTGAGAACCTTCATTGCAATTAAAATGTGGTGTAGTTAACAAAAGTGAATATAACTGATCTTAACTAATACTATATAATATTTATAACACATCTTCTTTAATTAAAGCCAAAACAAAGAAATGTAACACATTATATCCGTATATGTATCTACAGCGCTATTTAATATAATTGAATATATGCGTATAGATTTGGAAAATGGTGATCTGGGATGGGATCAATTTTGCTGTTTTGTGGTGTCTTAATGTTATACAGGGCGTTTGACTACAGTTTGGTTGTGTCATTGGCTTGAATCTTTGTATAATGCTGCTGTATATATATGCACATTGTATGTGAAATTGAGTTCGTGAAGCTTTTGGGGTTGTCAAAGTTCATTCTTGGAGAACTCTATTGAGGTAAATCCAGCAGGGTTATTAATATGTGCTTTGATTTATTTATTTTTAAAATGGATTGTGAAATGGTTTTTGGCTATTTTGATCGCACCACACAGAATCGATGTTTAAGGATTTTTGGATTACATGTAAAGTTTGTGCCTTTCTAAAAACGAGTTAGAAGGGGAAGCAAGTGTATGCCTACTAGGGTTTTTTAATTTTTTTAAAAGGTATTGGGGTGCTAATAGAGAGAATGGAGAATTATGTACTAGTTGTAATCTGTAGAGCCATATTTTGCAAATGTCGAAGTCATCCACCCCCGAACAATAATCAAGTGTACTCATCATTAGCTAATATTTCCTGATCCATGTTGTTAATTGGCTTTTAACTTGTGTTACTTTGTGGTTCTCTCATCATAATTGATTGGTTTCATGACCACATAAATCAGTTTGTGATGTATTTGGTTTGTATTAGTTGGTTGTGAATGTATCTTGATGCAATGACACTCACATTTAAATCTAAACAATTTGGTGTTCTTGTATATATACAATGCACGCGTATTACAAATGATGAAGTAACCAAGGGGTTTCGCCAAAAGTTAAAATAAAATTGTCCTAAAGCGGGTTACTTTGTATCGGTTTGGTGTTTTTTCAAGTGTGTTGCTATACGTGAGAAAAGAATATTGATTTTTTATTTATGACTACTTATTTAGAATTGGTAGTGATTTTCTAATTTTCACGGAAAATAACTTTTATAAGTGATTTAACAATTAATAATCAATTAAATTAATTGTTTCTGTAGTGTTTACAATGAACCTAAACGGATGTTTTAATTGCTTTTGCTGCTGTAATTTGTAAATTGCTTTTGCACTTTGCAATTTTTATTGAATCAATGATTAATGATTAATTTATTTTGTATATGAAAATAAATTGCTTTTGTAAACATTTCCAATTTTCCATTCAACTTTGTTGTTGCTGCTTGGCTTGCTGTTGAACGTTTTTCCCTTTCTATCTTGATAATACTATTATGAATATATTAAATATGATAATGATTTATTATCCAATTATTCTTTAAGTGACTAAATCCAATCTAATTTTCTTAATGTCTAAATGAATTATTTTCATTTTGTATGACAGGCAGTTCGTACATTTGTTTACTCTTTCGATTTGGAATATCCCTCTTTCCCAACCCGATTTCGTAATTGTTTGTTAGGCTCCCCACAATTGTTTGAATGTTCGAGATGGTTAACTTATACTTTTGTAATTGTATTTGTTATTCGTTAATTGAGAGTTTGTGACTCAATTTGTGAATTGGAAATTTAAATTTGTATATTATTAGTTATTGGGTCGAATTTGTGAATTGAGATTTATGACTTTAATTTGTGATTAGATTTTTATAAAAATTAATTTAAGTAATTGTGATTTAAAAAAAAAAAAAAAAGTTTCCTGGATCATTTCCTAGATCCGCCCCTGTGTAGGAGTGAAGTATATTATATGTTTGTGGTATAGATACAAAAGCTTTACTATAAGTTTATGTTTGATGTTATTGTTGGAAACTGGCACACAACTCAACAATTCTCTCACTTGCAATAGAATATAATCCTAAAATTGAAATTCGTATACCCTCAATAAAACAAGATTTGCTGAAGAGTAAATTAGCATGTAGTTTCTTGTTCTTCGAAGGTGCTTAAGGATATACTCTACAGCCACCCGGCCAATGTTTTTATGCGAACCCTCGAAGATTTGAATCTCGTAACCCACAAGAAATATTGATATGAACCCCAAGAAAGTTAAAATCAAGCCACAACACCTTGACTCGATGATTTCTTGAATCAAAGAATCAAATTTGAACGCCACAAAGATTTGAGAATTCTTTGATAAGTTTTGCTTAGTTGAATTAAGAATAAAGAAGAAAAGTGAATCTCAATTTTAATTAATCTATCAAAATTAAAGTTGTGAATTGTTACAATGAGAGTTTTTTATATATGCAAAAATCAATCAAAAACCTAATCTAATTAGGAAATAACTAAAACTTAATAAAATTGAGTTCTAATTTAAAAACAAAAGCTGAACAAAATTCCTCCTTCACCGAAATTATGCCTGGGCGATCGCCCAGGATTAACACTTTGTGTTATGCCTTTGTATTGAGGCATTGGGTGATCGCCCAACGTTTTGTCTGGGTGATCGCCCATGCCATTTTTTAGGCTCCAGCGTTTTGACCTCCAAACTTTGTTTTATACTTATTTTAGTCCTCCAATCTTCCATTAACTTCCGATATGCCTTCAATATGGTACTTGGTTTGAATCACATGTACTAAAGTTGGCTCTTCCATGGTCATACTCAGTTTGAAGGTTGCACTTTGGTGTCGGCAAAGCCCACACAAGAGCTTGAATGGCGTCCTTGATCTTCTTAGCTCTAGATCTCGTTATTGGGCCTACCGTAATATGTAATGAGCACTACAAGGAATGTGGCTTTCACCGACTAAATTTTACCGACTAAAAATATCGGTCGGTAAATATTGTTTTACCGACTAAAATTAATTTTGGTCGCCTAAACATTACCGACCACAATATCTAGTCGTGAAGGTGTTTTTACCGACCAAATTTATTTTATGGTCACCTAAACATTACCGACTAAAATATATAGTCGGAGAAGGTTTTTTACCGACTAGAATTTGTTGTAGTCGCGCATGAAATGAGGATTTTACCGACCAAATTTTCTTGACTAAAAATATGGTCGGTAAAATTATTTTTATCGACTAAAATTTTACATGGTCGTATAAAATTATTGGTGGGTTGACCAACCCATGGAAGGATTCATCGACCAAAAATTTGGTCGGTGAAGGTGTTAATCTTGACTAAAAAAATTATAGTTGGCCAAAACTTACGCGAGAGGTTTTCCCGCATTTAACAAATTGGTGGGGCGTAATCTCCGACTAACCCTCTTTGGGTCGGTGTTATTTTGCCGACTAAATAATTACGGTGGGTAAGTAATGGGCCGACTAAATAATTAAGTCGGTCTACATATGTTTTGGTGGGAATTTTTGGTAATTTGTGAATAAAAGATTTTGGCGGCGTTGGCCCATTTGGCTCTTCAATCTCTCTCACGTTTACATTGTCTTCTCCACCTCCTCCCATCTTCTATATCGTCTTCTCTCTGCAACAAATCAACTTCCTCCCATCTTCTATATCGTCTTCTCTCTGCAACAAATCAACTGACCGGATGGAGGTTTTCCACTCTCAGTCAACAACCCATTATGCCATATACATCTGTCTTTGAACCAAAATAAAGAACCATCCTCACAACAAATTCTATTCCAATCCTCAACCTGCAGGGCAATCACAATCCAAAAATCACAAGCCGAAAATCCAAATTCCACATCTGAAATCCTATATCCACGCTCTGGAAATCCAAAATCCCCATCCAAATTCAACATCCGTCCAAGGTAAGCTTCTTCATCCGCTTTGCCTGTTTATGCTTTTGGCGTCCAATTTTTATCAAATTTGTTCTGATATATTGAGAAGGATGGGATTAGTTATTTAGTTAGATGATGGATTATTGAAGTTACGTTTTGAAGTTGAAATTTTTGGGCTAGCTTCACTTCCCTATTCATATAATGTGAAATTTACAGCGAAGTTTCACACTAGGTGTTTGATAAATTGACTAAGTGCCATTTCTTGTGGAATTAGGGCCAATCTTTAATTGACTATTCTTCATACTCCGTTATGATTGATCATTGTGCGTACATTCAATAGATTTACATTACACTTTGTCCACACCACTTCATCCCACATTGGCGGTCATGGCATGCCATGGCTAGGCACCTAGGCTCTCTAGGCCATGAAAATTTTTCTATCCCTTTGAAGATGATCTCATTTCGTTAAAATAGCATCGGAAGGAAAATGTTTGTTAGTTGAATCTCACGTTTTGATGTGCATCATTTTGATAGGCCTTTTGTCCTCCATGTAATGGGGGCATGAGTTATATTTTAAAAAAGTTAGATGTGAATCACATTTTATTATAGGCATACGAATATGGTAATGTCATGCGTTCATCTATTCGAGTCATGAAAGATCACTTTTTCTTAACCATTTGGATTTTTACATTGTAATGGAAAATAACTGATGGAGTCATGAAAGATCACTTTTTCTTAACCATTTGGATTTTTCTTATATTTGATTGCGTGGTTTTTGTAATGGATCTGATTTTTTCTTTTGTACTCTTGTTGGGGTGGCAATTTGATATTGATATCCAGGTGACATTGCAAAAAGCGAAAAATAATCGAAGAATCAACTAAAGCGATGGATTTGTTATAGATGGTCAAGTTGCAAGGATTCCTATGTCCACAAGTCATCCCAGGTTAATATCTTTTACTTTGGTTTTATCTTCTTGGTTATATATGTCCAACATGTAGTATTCATGGCTTCTTGATGATGCCTTGGTAGCGATAGTTGTACCTTTCCCAATATAAATTTGTTCAAGTGTTATATGAAATAATTTCATTTGTTAGCTAGGAATATGAAGCCTTTATAATTGGAGTAATTTAGAAATGATTGCTCTCAAATTTGAATTAATTTTCGTGAATTTCAATTGAATAAAAATATGGTTGTTTAAAAATCGAAATAAGCCGTCGGTGTGTGTATCATAGTGTGGAAAACTATATTATAATCTTCCATTCTTGATGATATGGTCGATTATCCACAACTTCTAAAGAAACTTGACTCCTGTTCTTGCGAGTGTAGGAAATATGATGGATTACAATAAGCCTCTAGCAAATATATGTTTGATTATCAATCTTCAATCCTTATTGAAGTTGATTATTCGAGACGGAGAAAAGATGATCCTTGTATGGTTCGATACACCACATAACCAAGCAATGTATGTAATTGTTGACAAACTAGTTAGTTAATCAAAAATACTACATCTCATATTCAATACTTTTTCCCATAAGATGGCATGTCATTAAGATGGGTGCAATAATCGATGTGGGAGCTACTTAAATTTTAGCGTACAAATTTGAGTGATCCGAAACTTCTACTTATTATTTACTTATTCTAAAGTGTATGATCTTCGATGATTCGTGGAGCTTAGTCGTGAGGTGGTTTTTCTTCCATTTGAAGAAAGTGCATATGCTACATTTGCAAGGTTTGCATCGATATTTTTCCTCTTTGTCTCTATGATATTGCATGCTATGAATTTGTACTTTATCCTACTTTTCTCATACATTGTATTAGGTGATAATAAGTTGGTGCATGAAAGTTTCTCGTGATGAATCTTTCTCTGTCTTCTCTTTAGATAATCTGTTGTCTATGTCCGTTTTTTTTTTTTTTTGAGGTATTCCCAAAGACGTGGCGAGGGTAGAACTAAATAGAAGGCTAAATTTCAAGATACGTGAAAAAAAAAAAAAAATTCTTCTCATCTTATTCTTGAATAGAGAGCTAATTTGGTCAAAGGACTTGGACTTGCCTTCTAGTTTCTTATGTCAAATATTCATTCTAATATTTTTTAACACATATTACCTCTTTAGAAGTGCTGCTTGTGGACAGGATAATTCCCTGTATGCTTGCTTTTGAGATCTGCTTTAATATACTTGATTGAAGATGTCCATATGTCCCCATTCTTATGATATTTTGTTCCTTTATTTGGACATATGAGCATGCTAAAACATGTCACTATCTCGAAACACAAATACTATTTGGAGTAGAAGCGGGTTACAAATGTGAGCGAACTTCATGACTGACTAGGCGACGCAGCGTAAACGTAAACAATGAAACAAAGCTCAAAATCAATTCGTTGATTCCTATGAATGCCAAATGAAATTGATTAATTGTGGAGAAAACTCCAAGAATAATATTCTTCTTCAAAAACAACTACTTGATCCAATCATAAAAGGACTCTTAAATACTAAACTTCTAGTTGAAATAAAACCCTAATTGATAAATAAAATGCAAAAAGACAAAAATAGACATGAAACTTAAAGAAAGCTATTTTAAACTATCTAAACGACTTCAGAAGGCTAAAATCCACCATCAGTAATCGCTTTAGCATTGGTCTTGTCCGGCTCGTCGAGACGCTTCCGAAACCATATAATAATAAAAATTCTGAGCCCTATGTCCTTTTCTTTGATAAATCACGATTACGATCCCTTGTGTCCAGATAAGCTAAAGCTAGGTCCTCTACGCCATCACTAACTCAGGAGAGACCCTTGTATCCTATTCGTTGTGATGCATACTTACTTGTTGATATATTGAAAATCCCTAATGGTATTTTATTGAGCTTGGTCGTTTTTCGTTTTTTTCGTTGTTCTTTTATCCGTCTTCTTTTGTCTTCTCCAAATAATTAACCCAACTTGTTATGAGTTAATAACTCATATATATATTGTCCTTATTGTGTCCCAAAAGATCCCAAAAGATCATGAAAATCGCGTCTCAAACGTTTCCTCGTTGAAGTCAAACCAAAAATGGAAATAAATATCGCTGGCCGAAATTACACTGGGCGATCACCCAGTGCATTTCCGGGCGATCTCCTAGGCAAGGTGGTTGCTCTCTGCTTTGCATCCATCGATCTGGGCGATCGCCCAGATAATTACACTGGGCGATCGCCCGGTGTAATTTCATCAGGCGATCGCCCGGTGCATTCTCGGCGATCGCCGAGCAAGTGGTTGCTCTCTCGCTTTAAATCCAGAGATAGGCGATCGCCCGGATATTACATCATGGCGACACCTGCTGGCGATCGCCCGATGTATTCGGCGAACGCCTGTGCAATCGATTCCTCTCTCGCTTGACATCCCACATCGGGCGATCGCCCGGCTTATATAAAGTTTGGCGATCGCCGGGATTAAAACTTTCAATTTTTTACTTTGGTCCTCCAACTATAGATTTCGTCCTCTTTAGTCCTCTAATTTCGTCTTTCATTTCAAGTTAGTCCCTTTTATTTGCAACTCAAGTTCTTCAACCACGAATGTTTGCAAGTTGGTCCTCATTTCCAAGTCTTTGTGCATTTTCATCTGTATTTGCTCATTTTGCTTTGTTTTCTCCGGTTCCATTAGACCTTGGGTTGTGATGACCTAAAACAATTAAATCAACACACACTTAAGTAGAAAATCACTTAAAAGTACTTTCAATCGTCCACTTTTGATGGTCACGATTAGTGTAAAATCATATTTATCAATATTCATACTAGCCTATTATATTATAATTTTAGAAATTTCAAGTTATGAAGAGATCTAGCCTCTTACGGGATTTTACCTTGTATAGGATTGAAAAGAGATCTAAATCCTAGAGAGTGGATATATTAGAGCAGAAAATTTTGGATGAAGCAAGTAAAAGCTGTTATTTCTAAGATTTAAAACATGTAACTTAGGTAAGAAACTAAACTAATCTTGAATTTCCCACCAAAAGAAAAAACCTTAAACTAAACTATTTTTCTTTGTCGAAGTTGAATTAATTCTCTAAATGAGACTCCCATGAAAATATTTTACGCTTAAGTTGATGAGAATCACGAAAACGACATATATTCGGTCACTATTTAGAAATATACATTTCAATGCATAACATTTACAATTAATCTAATTGATTTGGTTTTCTTTATGCATTAGTTTACTGACCCTAAGTTCAAGTTTCTCATTTTCTACATTGATGCGAAACAAACAATTTCAAATTGATCATTTTCGCTACAATTACTTAATTTCAATTTTGCCATTTGATAAATTTTTTTTTTGTTATGTGTATCATATTAATTGTAGCGGTTTTGTGATAACTAGGAGTTAGTCATGGATCGTAGTTGGGTAATATTACCCAGCAGTCGATAAAAGATATCAAGATGGTATTAAAGAATTCATGGCCTTCGCAAGTGCTAATACTCCTACGGATGCATCTACAATCGGTGTCCATGTCAAAAATGTCGTAACATGACCGCTTACGATCTTAATGTTGTCAAACGTCATTTGTGGGCTCATGGGTTTGATGTGACCTACACGATATGGATATTCCATGGTGAATCGTTTCCTCCCAAACAAGTTATAAATGAAAACACAATCAAGTAGAAAGAATTAGTAGTGAGTCGATGATGATGATGAAGTTCTTGAAATGTTGCATGATTTAGGAGAAATGGAAAATGGAGTTGGTACAACAAGTTTTGTTGGGGAGCATGGTGTTGAGAATCAAAATAACAACACACCAAGCTGTTGAGCCATAATCATGTTACGACAACATGTTTAACCAAGCAAAGTTGAATTGTATCCAAATTGTAGCAAATTCACATCGTTAAACTTCGTCATCAAACTCTTGCACATAAAAGTGTTAAATGGATGGAGTAATAAATCTTTTGATATGTTGTTGCAGTTGTTGAATGATGCATTTCCTGATCCAAACAAAATACCAACTTCATATTACGAGTCTAAAAAGATGTTGAAGGAATTGGGAATGGGGTATGAAAAGATTCATGCGTGCAAGTATGATTGTGTTCTTTTCTGGAAAGATAATAAGGATTTGAATAATTGTCCTACATGTGGAGAGTCTCGATATGAATTTGTTGCGAATGGAAAGAAAAAGGTCCCACGAAAGGTACTTAGGTACTTTCTCCTCATTCCTAGACTCCAGAGACTATTTATGTGTCGATATACGGCGACAGAAATGTCATGGCATAAAACTAAAAGGGTTGAGCAAGATGGAGTTTTGAGGCATCCCGCTGATGGAGAGGCTTGGAAGGCATTTGATGCCATGTATCCAGATTTTGCATTAGATCCAAGGAATATACGTATGGGACTAGCTACAGATGGTTTTAATCCATTTGGGAATATGTCTACTCGGTATAGTATGTGGCCTATTGTACTAATACCTTACAATTTGCCTCCTTGGAAGATGACAAAACCCCCATATATGATGATGACGCTGCTTATTCCTGGTCCCGATGCACCTGGAAAGGAAATTGATGTGTATATGCAACCCTTAATTGATGAATTGCAACAATTGTGGACCGATGGGGTGCAAACCTATGATATCTCTAAGAAAGGGTATTTCAATCTACGAGGCAGCAATTATGTGGACAATCCATGACTTTCCGGCTTATGCAAAATGTCGGATGGAGTACTAGAGGGTACAAAGCATGTCCGGTTTGTAATGAGGACACTATGTCCATCTATTGCGGAGAAAAATATGCTACATGGGACATAGAGCGGTTTTACGACTAATCATTCATGGCGTCAAGTAAAAATTTGATGGAAAAGCGTGAATATGGGCTACCTCCTCGGGCCTTTCTTTGGAGAAGACATATTGTCTCAACTTGATCAAATTGGTGATGTTGTATTGGGAAAAAATATTGACGTACTCGGCAAAAGAAAACGACTAGTTGAAAGTCAGAATTGGGTGAAACGGTCAATTTTTTTTGAGTTGGAGTACTGGCCCAAACTAAAGTTAAGGCACAACTTGGATGTTATGCATATTGAGAAGAATGTATGTGAGGCTGTGGTTGGCACTCTGTTGAATATTGAAGGAAAGTCAAAAGATACAACTAATGCTTGATTGGGATTACAAGATATAGGCATTCGTCCTGAGCTGCACTTACAACCAAAGGGTAGTAATAGGCACTATAAGCCACCGGCAACATACACTCTACATGTTGAGGAACGAAGAGAGTTTTGTGCTTTTCTTAAGTCAGTTAAGATTCCTGATGGTTATGCTGCAAATATATCAAGATCTGTTAATGTTCATGATGGGAGAATATATGGACTTAAGAGTCATGATTGTCACGTTCTACTACAACGTTTATTGCCAGTAGGTATCAGGAGAATTTTGGAAAAGGACATTTACACTACATTGGTTGAATTGTGTAAATTCTTTGAACAAATAACTGCAAAGACATTGAACGTAAAAAATTTGGAACAACTTGAGTCAGATGTAGTACTTATATTATGCAAGTTAGAACGAATATACCCACCAGCATTCTTTGACTCAATGGTTCACTTAATTGTGCATTTGCCTCGTGAGGCACGCCTTCTTTGGACCCATGGCATCAAGATGGATGTATCCAATTGAGCGGTATTTGGGAACTTTGAAGAAGTATGTGAAAAATAAAGCACACGACCGGAAGGCTCAATTCTTTGAAGGATATATAGTCAATGAGGCATTGACATTTTCATCAATGTACTTACGTGGGTTGGAAACTAAATTTACCGGACGAGGCGAAATAATGACGGTAGAAAAATGCCTCAATCCAATGGATTCTCTGTGTTTTCACAACGAGTACGACCAATTGAGGTGGTCATTTAAAGATGTTGTCAAAAGATCATTTTTGAGTTGCACGTTGGTATGTGATAAACAATTGCGAAGAGCTTCTACCTTACCTTAGGTAAATTACTTTCAAACATTTAAATAAATTGAGTATGGTCGTTTACCTTCAATAAGCTGTTTCACATAATGTACGGTGAACACATGACAACCATATCACATAGAACAAATCCAAGCCAATTGCAAGAGCACGAGTTCCGTTGTGGTTTGAGCGAAAGGTATAATGTTAATTTCAAATTTTGTAAAGAAATTTGTTATATATGTATTTAATCAAATGAACAGATCACCTTTCCATTTTTGTTCGCACGTGTAGATCTGTAGCTTGCGTGTATTGGGAGACGAAACCGTCACCGATGACCTATACGCTCTAGCTTGTGGCCCTGATCCCCGTGTTACGATTTATAGTGCATGTATTATAAATGGTGTTCGATACCACACAAAGAGTCGGGATGCAGAAAGGACAACTCAAAATAGTGGGGTGTTTGTCTCCGGTGGTGATAATGACTATTATGGTATTTTGACGGATGTGGTGGAGTTGCAATATTTTTGTAACAGAAAATTATATTTGTTCAAGTGTGATTGGTTTGGTGTGACAAGAAAAAGAAAAGAATAATAGAGGAGACAAATTTTAAATCTATATATGTTGCAAGAACTAGATTTGCGAGATGTCCCATTTATTCTTGCCACACAAGCTATTCAAGTATTCTATTTGAATGACCCAAAAATGGACTTATTTGGAAGGTGGTACAAAAAGCTCGCATCGGCACATTTGGGAATTAGTTGAAGATGATGTGGAAACGAGACATGCAAGACTATGATTCTAATACTTTTCATCTCGATGTTCATCAAGATCGTCATCCGCGGACATACAACTTGTTATTGATTTAGGTGATTTGGAAAACAATAATTTTGTTCGCACGGATGTCCCTACGAAGGTTGTTGAAGTTGATAAACTAAATGATTATGTCGATGAGGAAGAAGTAGAAGATATAGCATTTGTTGTTGACGATGACGAAGAGGAAATTGAATTGATGGGTGATGAATCTGAGGAAGAATTAATCTTGACTGACGACAGTGATTGACTCAAACATTTGAAGTGTATTTCTTCGCATAATACATGGTAGATCAAATTCGAAATGGTAATGTTTTATGAATTTTTCGTCAATAAACATTAAAAATGCATTCAAAGGTTATCTTTTACCAAGGATTTTGAGTTGTTTCTCTTAACTAACAAGACCAAATCAACTCATTTTCTATTTTGTTTAGTCAATGTAAGCCTCGAAATAAACTTGATGCTCATTACTCAATAAAACCTTGGGTTGTTCAAAATGGTTGATGTGTATATCTTATCCAATTTTTGATGAATGGAAATGTGCTTCATGAGTTCAAGAAATGATGTGTATATCTTATCCAATTTTTATAAGAAGATCTTATTATTTTGGTATGCTAATATGTCATTCCTATGATATTATTACTAAACAATGTTCCCATACCGCAAAGACAACAATATGCCACTGTGCGACCAGTACATCCTCGCCCAACATCAAGCTCATCCAATGATTGTTCAAGAAATGATGCCACTCTCAAAAACAGTCAATAATCATATGTTTACTAAGTTATTGATTTGCATATAATTGTTTATCTCATTAGTTCCCCGCTTCTTTGAACTAACAAGTGTTGTTTGATGATTCATGTGTTGCGGGTCCACAACCAATTCACGGCGTCCACGTAAGCGGCGTGGACCCACACAAGGTTTCAGACAGCGACGTATAGTTAAAGTTACACAAAAGAAATTGGAAGTCATCATTGAAAAAGAGGACATATGCAGACTCTGAGGGGCCAAATGCCCCTCGATTTGCTAATGAGATTGAGTCAGATGCCAATATGCACCATTGAACAAAAATACGGTGGAAGGATGTTACGAGATGCGAGAGAAGTCACCTATGTATTCTAGGCTAGAGGTAACAATTATTAAGTTAGAAAGTTGAATTAATTTCTTATCTTCACCTTATTCCTTTTTGATAAATGCGAGCGTGTTTGTTCTTGATTATGACAAGCGACCTTTGGATCAAAGAAGTGATAGAGAATGACATGCCTATTCGCCTTCAAGGAGTTTAGATATGAGCTTCATGAGTTCTATGAGACTTTACTTCACCTTCCTATGGCAGAAAGGAAGGCAAAGAAGCATGACCGGTGCTCAACCAAGAGTCTTGGGATTTCTTATGCGATTATTGGGAGTCGAAGCATTCAAGGTGTGTGGTTCATGGTTACATGGTTTATGTGTTTTCGTAGCTTGTCATATATTTATATGAACAACGATACATGAATCAAAAGACTATATATTCTATATATATCATTAATAATGCATCTACAACATATTAGTCTTTTTTTATATTGTACTCTAAAGTAATGATTATGACCCCATATTCTACAAAGAAAGATGACAAAGAATATTTGCTTGATTATTTACTCATTCTAACACCTTCGCATACAATATTCCAACGGTATGTATTATAACTTGAAGGATGAGAAGTTCATGATGAGACTCAAGAAGGAAGGCATGTATTAAACTTCAAGGCTATTGTAAAGATACCTATGCAATCTAGGTATTTTCAAAGCAAACTAATAATCTGTTGGAATTAACAAGTGTATGTACTAATGAACTCATGGTCGATGTCAAAGATCATGTGAGGATGGTATATTTTACACACTAATTAGTTTCTAGGCTTGTATATGTATATATGGATCATTTCTTGTTAGCCATTTCTTTTCCAGTTAATGCTTATTTAGGCGTGCTTGCTGGGATTAGCTTATTTAGGCGTGCTTGCTGGGAGTTCAAAAAGCTTATTGGTAAATAATGCTTTCTCGTATTACAAAACTGATCAGTTTGAATTGAACTAGTATTGCCATTTCTTTGGTTCTATTGTTTTGTTTTTGATTCTTTGGTATTCATATTTGTTGGTTTTAAGTGTAACCAATTGCTTTTTTTGTATGTTCATTTTGGATATTTTGATGATTAAAAGTGGAAGACAAATGGATAATTTTTCCTAATTATGTTTAATGACAATTTTATATCTTGGCTATTTTAGAACAAGTCAAAGAGGAATGCAACAAATAGGTCCAAGCTAACACATGGCCATTATTGCGGTTCGAGATCCTTCCTTAACACACGAGCTATGGGGTACGTTATACATGTTATGCATATCTACAAGCTAGTTGATGTACTTTTATTTAGCATTTCATTTAATTAGTTGGGCCATAGATGGCAAATGCAAGAAATGCAAGACTTCAAAGCACGACTCCACTTTTCATAGCGATCACTCATGGAGGCTCGAGGATCTTATTGGAAGCCTTGCATTGCTTGCAATTGCCATCTTTGCAAGGTTATTCTTCTCTTTTCAAATTTTAACTTGGAATTTTGTTTTAATTTTTGCTCCAAACCATTCTACCTAACTTCATTTTCGGCTTGAGGATCTTATTATTTTTTTTATCAATTTGTCAACTCTAAAAAATTATTCACAGTTGGAATGTGACTTGGGTGCCATAAACTGTGTAATTTTGTGGAGTGGAGAGTATATGAAGTTGTCTATAAAAGATATGCCGACCTTTATTTATGCATGTGTATTGACCAGGAAGACAATGAGTTAGAGGAAAATGGAAATTATCTACCAGTTTGTTGAGATAGACCGCTACTTTGGAAGCTTGTGTGATCTGGACTTGATCTTTAATTTCGAGAAGACTTATTATATGTTGGATGAAAGTCTCACAGGCAACAAATTGAGAGTGCAGTATGGCTGTTTATCTTGTGTCAAATTCATGGTTTTTGTTCAATTTATTCCATCTTGTTCCAAATATAGCTCAAAGATAGAACCTCTTTGCACTTTTTTCCTTTTCCTGTAATGAGTGAAGTCATGTATATCATCTTCTTTGATAGTTAAAATCCTAAACCATCAAGTCCGTGGAGAGAATGATGTAGATGATTATAACATGAAAAGAATGGAATATACATCCTTTTATCATCAACTATGTTTATAACATGGCAAGAATGGCAATACAATTACCATACTCGCTTATGATAAGATATTCTTGATTTTGGGGCATGCTTATCTGGGCGTAAAACAAGTGTCAATGAAGACCTTGAGATTAGGTTTATCTAACTATTGTCTGTATCATATGATCTTAATGTTTTTTTTATATAATTTACAAAATGTTAGCAACAACTGTTAACCAACGGACTTTGTGCAGTTTAGAGGTATTTATGTTTCGAAGTCGATAAAAAAATTCCACTATAATTTCAACTATCTAGTTTACATTTGGGAATGAAATGTATACCCATTTATGTGTTGTTTCATATATTACCAATTACTTATTTATTTTTTGGACTTGCCTATTGAGTGGATCTTATTATCCATTTGTTCAAGACACGTGAGCAATGATAGACCAGACAGGATAGATTTATGGAAGATCACTCACTACAAAGCAGGCAAAGGGTGGATAGCTCCAATTCTTTGAAAAGAAATATGTAAATTACTTTCAACTTAAACATAATGAATTGTTTCAAATTATATGTCATTAACTCATTTATACTTTTTCTTGTAGGATGATATGGTCACGCTTTTATCTTCACAGCAACATACCGACAATGAAGGTCAGAGTGACGACGGGTGTGATCGACCACAAGTTCTTACTGCTGATGATATAGCTAATGAGATTCTTGGCACCCGATCTAGCTATTATATTGGATTAGGTAGGGGCCCAAAGCCTCCAAAAAAGACATGTCGAGCTTCCTCCGCCCAACACGAGAATGTTGAACTTCGTCAGATGGTCCAAACACAACAAAGTCAGCTCACCTTTGCTGAAGAGAAGATTGGAATTTTAGAGAAGCAAAACAATGCCATTATTGCTCTTCTCGATCAGCTCATGCACAGTGCATCTTTGAAAAGCTTACCACACTCACTCACTTGACTAGCCCCACCCCTAACAGGTGATCCATAATTATCATCACAAGTGCGAGTACTTAATAGATTAAATGAATATCTTATTTTGATAAACTTTTGTTTTGTTTTTCTCATGTAAATACATGCACATGTTTGTAGCTATTTTGGAAGTGAAACATGCACCGTTGTTTATTTTCTTTTCTTTTAGTTGTTATGTTAAAACACTTTTGTGTAGGGCATGTTCTTTTTATGTGATTACACATACATTTGGCAATACAAAAATTGTTCACTTATAATTTGAAAGAATATTTATTGTATTTAGATGAACAATTTGTAATAGCTTTGCATAATTATAATAAAATTATTTATTAAAAAAAAAATTGGTACATAATTTCCGACCACAAAGTTTTGGTGCGAGATACCTTTCCCGACTAAAAAACAACGTTTGTCGGTGAACTTAACCCGACTAAATAAATTTTGGTCTAAGGCTTAATTGTGCCTACTACATTAAATTTTAGTCGTGAAAATAACACCGACCAATAGAATCTTGGTCGGAGATGATTTTACCAACCTAATGCTAAATGGTCGATGAATACAACGCCGACTAAATTACATTTGGTCGGCGTTATATTTAACCGACTGCAATTTAATTTAGTCGGCAAATATAACACCGACTATATTATTATTTGGTCGGTGTTGTCTTTTACCGACCAAAATAAATTTTAGTCGGCCAAATATAACACCGACTAGATATATATTGGTCGGCGTTGTCTTTTACCAACGAAAACAAATTTTAGTCGGCTAAATATAACACCGACTAGATATATATTGGTCGGTATTGTCTTTTACCGACTAAAAAAATTATAGTCGGTAAATGACATATTTACTGACTAAATTAAATTTTAGTCGGCATTTGATTCGCCGACAGGGTTTCGCCGACTAGCTTACCGACCAAAAATTCACAGTCCCAGATAATATTCGCCGACTTAGTTTACAGTATTGCCGACTACTCTTTTAGTCGGTAAAGGTCTTCCGTCTTGTAGTGGAGTCATGGTTAGCCGGTTCATGGCTCATATCATCCACTCATTCCTCAAAAGAATTCGACGTCGAATCATCACATATATCAAAAGGAGAAAGATCAGAAACATTGAAACTAGCAGACACATTATACCCACCTAGAAAATCAAGCTTATAAGTATTATTATTTATCATCTCAAGGACATGAAATGGTTCATCCCCCCCTAGGGTGTTGCGTAGACTGTCTACGGGCAGTAAATCTCTCATTTCTCAAATGCACCCAAACCCAATCACCAGGTTCAAAGATAACTTGTCTACGACCTTTGTTGGCTTTGACTGCATATTGTTTATTCTTGTTTTCAATTTGTTGTCGTATGCTCTCATGAAGCTACTTTACTATATCCGCTTTTTTTTGTCCATCCAAGCAATTTCTTTCATAAACAGGTAAAGGAATCAAATCTAAAGAGATTAGTGGATTAAACCCATACGCAATTTCAAATGGTAAAATATTTATAGTAGAATGGACATTTCTATTATACGCAAATTCAATAAATGATAAACAATCCTCCCAATTCTTTAGATTCTTTTGAATTACAGTACGTAACAAAGTAGATAAAGTCCTATTTACTACCTCGGTTTGTCCATCCTTTGAGGATGACATGTAGTTGAAAAAAATAACTTAGTTCCCAACTTACTCCACAAGACTTTCTAGAAGTAGCTAAGAAATTTAACATCACGATCAGACACGATACTCTTTGGAAAACCATGGAGTCGGACTATTTCTCGAAAAAATCAATTCAGCTATGTGAGCTACATCGTCAGTTTTATTACAAGAAATGAAATGTACCATTTTTGAAAACCTATCAACAACCACGAAGATTGAATCCTTGCTTTGCTTTGACATAGGCAAGCCTAATACAAAGTCCATAGAAATATCTACCCAATCCTCACTAGGTACGGGTAGAGGAGGATACAAACCATGAGATAAGATTCTATATTTGTCATGCTTACATGTGTCACATCTTGCACACATCCTCTCCACATCACGTTTCATTTTAGGCCAAAAGAAATGTTCAAGCAATACATCTAAGGTTTTTCTCACATCAAAATGTCCCATCAAGCCTCCTCCATGTGCCTCACGCACAATCAACTCGCGTATAGAACTATTAGGCACACACAATTTATTTTCTCTAAACAAATAGCCATCTAGTCTATAAATTTTTTCAAAAGTTGCCTTATCACACGCCCCATAAACACAAGCAAAATCATTATCATTAGCATGCAAGTCCTTAATATACTCAAATCCCAATAACCTGGCATTTAAAGTAGACATGAGGGCATACCTTCTAGACATCGCATCAGCCACAACATTTTTCTGACCTTGTTTGTAGTGAATTACGTATGGAAAAGTGTCGATGAATTCCATCCACTTGGCATGCCTCCTATTTAACTTACTTTGCCCCTTCAGGTGCTTTAGGGACTCATGGTCGGTATGGATAACAAACTCATTTGGCCATATGTAATGTTGCAAAGTTTCCAATGCTCTCACTAATACATATAGTTCATTGTCATATATTGGGTAATTCAAAGTTGCCCCACTTAATTTTTTATTAAAATAGGCTATTGGTCTTTTCTCCTACACCAACACAGCTCAAATACCTATTCCTGAGACATCACATTCAATCTCAAAAGTTTTTGTTAAAGTTAGGTAGTACTAAAACAGGTGCAGAACATAATCTATCTTTAATAACATTAAAAACATTTTCTTGATAAGGCCCCAATTAAATCCAATACTTTTCTTTAAATTTTAAGTATGTGGCATAGCAAGTGTGCTAAAATCTTTAACAAAACGCCCATAAAAGCTAGCTAAACCATAAAAGCTTCTCATCTCAATGACACTTGTAGGCGTTGGCAATTCCTTAATGACTTTAATCTTTTCTTCATCTACCTCAATGCCGTTTGCACTAACATAGTCAGGAAAAATAACTTGTTCCATACAAAATATACAATTTTTAAGATTAGTATATAGTTTTACATTCCTTAAAGCATTAAGCACACAACGCAATTGATCAATATGCTCATCTAAGTTCTTACTATACACTAAAATATCATCAAAGTAGACTACCACAAATTTGTCTATGAATGTACGTAAAACATGGTTCATTAATCTTATAAAGGTGCTCGGGACATTAGTTAAACTAAAAGGTATTACCAAGCACTCATACAATCCATACTTAGTCCTAAAATCAGTTTTCCATTCGTCACCTTCTTTTATTCTTATTTGGTGATATCCACTTTTAAGACCGATTTTACTAAAGATGCATGACCCATGCAACTCATCAAGCATATCATCTAATCTAGTTATAGAATGACGATACTTTACCGTTTTATTGTTGATCATCCTACAATCAATACACATGCTCCATGTCCCATCCTTTTTGGCACAAGTAGCACTGGCACTATACATGGACTCATGCTTTTCCTCATGTACCCTTTCCCCATCAACTCCTCAACTTGCCTTTGCATAGTATTTTAGGAGAATCTTTAAGAGGTTCACTAGGCTAGAGAATAAACTTGCATTATATAATATCTAAATTGGCTTATTCAAAAAGTATAAGGGAGCACCTATATTTATCAATGGACTTTTTTACATACTTCTCAACAACCAAAATAATTACATCTTCCAACTACCTACAAACAGTGGCGGAGCCACACTTTTGAAATTGGGGGGTCCCAAATATGGGTAGGCCGGGAAGGGCTCTCGGGGGTTCGGAGGCAGCGCCATCAAATTTTTTTTTTCCTTCAAACCACAATTATCGAACTTATTCTTATAAGAATTTAATAGTTTTTATAAGTCATAGTATTTAAAAAATTTACAAGAAGTCATTGCACAAAAATGGAATCTATATCTATTTTATCTAAAATTAAGCTATGTAATTGATGGACACAAATTTAAACCCTTTTAATAGTGTTATATACAATTATTATTTGAACACGATATCTATTAACAAGTAAATACCTTTATTAATTTTGTATTATTATTTGAGAAATGTGCCAATCATTTGTAATTTTGTTTTATTAATTTTATTAGGCCAATATGTCCAATTGTTTTACATTAAGAGTCAGTTTGGTCTAATTTATGAACTAGTTTATTTGACCAAAATGACTTATTTGATAAAAAAATAGTTTATATTACCAAAAAATTTGTCTTAATAGCCTGATATTTTTTATTATTCTTTGTCAAATAAATTATTTTAGTCAAATAAATTAATTTATAAACTATACCAAACAATCTCTAATTGATATTGGATCAATGGATCCAATTGTTATCCATTAAACTTACATTACGTACAAGTTAAATTATATGTTAAAAATTTAAAAAAAAAAAAAAAAAAAACTACCCAAAAGTTGGGGGTCCAGGTCTCCCCAGGACCCCCCCAAGCTCCGCCCCCTACCTACAAACATTCACTAATTACTCTCTAATACAAGACAATTCTAAATAGTGGATAATTCTATAACAAAAGATATTCTAGAACATAGACTATTCTAGATGTGGACTTATCGACTAACTTAATCACATTAATTAACAAGCTCAAACTAAAACAATAAAATAATCCAAATCAAATTTATTTTGCAACATTGCTAGTGTTTGATGAAATACCCTACTCAATATTAAAAGTGATATTTATAGCTTTTTAGTATTAAACGCTCTCACAGTGCTAATAAATTCTTGTTGATTATTTAATAGTTGTGGTGTTGTGTTGTGAAAAATGATTATAGATGTAAGACGGTGCAGATGGAGGGCGAAGATGAAGGAGTCGGTGGTGGAAGCTTCAGCCAAAAACACTAGTCACAATATGAGATGCACAGAGTATGGCAGTCAATCTTTTAGGCTGATCTCCTACTCACTTATAATGTCCACGTTGAGGTACCTTAGACGACAAATAACACACATATAACGTATTATGTAATATTAATTATTAGTGTCTATAATATGAATTTGAAGAATTAACAAGCACTACTGTATCATATACTTTAACAAACAATATCAAATATTTAGAGATAATAAATAATAATATAGAATGTAATATCATATCTACAACCATGTAATTTTAAAAAATAATGCATCATATATCTTGCTTAACAGAATTCGTGGGGGGAAAAAACCTCAATAAAATATCAATGAACAGTGACCAATCATTTTTAATAAATTAACACATATTCTTATAAATAAATATATTTATTCAATTGCAGCAATTGAGATATTCTATATATTGATCTAATATTTGATGAACACAAAAATAGAAAAGAACGTAGATCAATGAACGTAATCATGTAATTATATTCATTGGTTTCTATTCGAAAAGAACTCGTGATGAATAACATTATTCAAAAGAAAAATGTGCTGGAAATATAATTATATTTTTGTATTGTGTAATAATGAGTTACATTGACTAATTATTTGCAAATTACAATTATGCTGGCGGTGTAGAATTCACTTCAAACAATTATATATTCTTATTTAAATCAAGTAAAACTTGTTAAGAACGACGTAGAATTGACTTCAAAAAATTGAAAATTTCCTTGTAAAATAGGGAAATTGGTGCAAATGGTCCCTAACGTATGATATTAGTGTGCAACTTGTCCATAATCTTTTATTTTTAGCGGAATGGTCCCTAAACTATCCATTTAGGTGTGCAATAGTCATTTTTCACGGATTCCGTTAAAAATCCGTTAAAACCTTTCCAAAATTGGCGCAAATGGTCCCTCTCATGTTTTTTTTTTGTCTTTATTAGTGAGATAAAATTGTCAAGTTACATTTTTCTTTCAATTGGCGCAAATGTCCCCAACCTTTACTTTTTTTTTTTTTTTTGGCGCAAATAGTCCCTAACCTATAATTATATTTTGGTGCATAATTGGTCCTTATTTGATGAAAAAATAAAAAATATCCTTAGTTTTAATTAAAAAAATTTGCAATTAGATTCCAAACCTTTGCAAAAAGTAAAAATGGGCCGACACTTTAATTTTTTATTAAAAATTAAAAGAAACTAACTAATTGATAATATACTAAATTATTTTGTATATTTTATGAACTATTATAAAATAACTAAAAATTAAGCTCATAATTATTAACAAATGTGCTAATTAAAATTATTATATTATTATTAAGTAATCATATTATTTAAATTTCAAACTTTAATTTATCATTACAACATAAAAAGAAAAATAAATTTTATTTTGACACAAATAAAAAGTTTAATTACTACACTACTTATATTTGTACAATATTTTACCATTAAGTTGAATGATAAAAAAAAAAGAAAAAAAAATAAATATTGTAACTAAACCCCAGCCAACAAAATTGCAAATAAACCCCCTAACCCAAATATGCAATTATTGCTATCACCGAAGGATCTAGCACTGGCTTTTGATATTCGAAACCCACCTCCAAATCACAACCAACAGAGCATTTTGCCGCCACCACGTCTGGCGAAGAAGAAAGCTGCGAAGAAGAAGAAGAAAGTGGCGAAGAAGAGAGTCGACGGCCAACCCTGCCTGGCCGGAGTTTGACTCTCAACCGACGACCTGAACCTGACAACCCGCAATCCAACCGCTTTAGAATCTTCTCCGCCATGATCACTGTGCATTGGGGTCCCAAAATTTGTCCTTCTAATCACGACGGAGGAGATCTAGGACAAGATAGAGGAAACGCCTCTCCAACTCGCATTCCTTCTTCAATATCAGTCGACAAAACTTTATCACCCAATCCAACAACAAACTGCATAGATGAATGTAAGTTAAAATTAACAAGATATTCATAACCAAGGCAAATCTGTGTGTGTTCAAATAAATCATAAAGGGGTCCCAGATGGCCTCCGCCGTGATCACTGTGCATTTTCCAACCTAATTTTTTTGGTAAATTCCAATATTTTGTCCTTATAATAATCAATGAACTTCGTATGGAAGATTTTTCTACAATTTACGGTGGCCAAAATCGCACGTGTTGTTGGCGGTGGTTGAATTTGAGTTGGAATTTCATAAAATATACAAAATAATTTAGTATATTGTCAATTTGTTAGTTTCTTTTAATTTTTAATAAAAAATTAAAGTATCGGGCCCATTTTTAATTTTTGCAAAGGTTTGGAATCCAATTGCAAATTTTTTTTAATTAAAACTAAGAATATTTTTGTTTTCATCAAATAAGGACCAATTGTGCACCAAAATATAATTATAGGTTAGAGACTATTTTCGCCAAAAAAAAGGTAAAGGTTAGGGACCATTTGCCCCAATTGAAAAAAAAAATGTAACTTGATAATTTTACCCCCACTAATAAAGACAAAAAAACATGAGAGGGATCATTTGCGCCAATTTTGGAAAGGTTTTAACGAATTTTTAACCGAATCCGTAAAAAGGACCAATTGCACACCTAAATAAAATTGTTAGGGACCATTCTACTAAAAATGAAAGGTTAGAGATCATTTGTACACTAATGTCATACGTTAGGGATCATTTGCGCCAATCCCTTTGACTTCTATCAATATTGTTTCAAATAAAATATTCGAGTGAAATGATAAGGCACAAGAAACGGTCAAGCAACATTACTGCAAATGGATTATTAATTATTTGACCTCATATATAGACTATTATTTGTTTATGTATTCAAAGTCTGGATCTAGCTTGGTCAAAGTCATGATATTCCACTAAATTTGTAATCATATTTTAATATGCTTCTGCAAATAATAAAAAATAAAAAGTAAAAAGGAAGATATTATATTCTTGAAAAAGTTACTTTCCTTATAGTCCACATTAAGAAGCTCCAAAAGCTATCAAATAAAGTAAAAAAATTTCTTTAAAGTTTGTCCATTTCATCAGCACATTACTGGTGGTAAATGATCTTCTACCCAGTGTGGATAGGAGATTATTACTCTTCATCAGAATTATAGGGTGACAAAATGTCTCGTCTTCCGTCTCCCAATTCTTGGTTAGATGAGGAATGGGACGGGGTGACTTATTTCTTATTTCATTTAATTTTATTTTTATATTTTCAAATTTAATTGTATTTAAAAATAATAAAATAATAATATAAAAAAATTATATAAATAAGTAAATTAGGATCAAAGCGGAAAGTAGGAATATTTTAAACCACATCTCACCTTGATCCCACCTTACCTCTCAAGAATCGTAGATGAATTTGAGGGACGGGAGGGATCACCCTGACTCCACCCTGTTTAGGGATGGCAGCAGGACGGGCGGGCGGGCGGGCGGGATTGGGGTTGGGGCCGAGGCGGCCCTCTCCGTCCCCGCCCCGTTGGAGAATTTTTACCCCTATACCAGTCCAGTTCTCGTTTTAAATCGAGCGGGTCGGGGTGGGGTGGAGTGGGGTGGGGTGGGGGGGGTGGGGCGGGCGGGCGCGGTATTTATTTTTTTAATTCTTAATTTTTTTCTGTAACCATGATTTTCAAAATTAAAAAAAAAAGTACTTCGGGGCCGGGCTACTCCGCCCCAACCCCGCTTTGGGTCAATTTTCTCCGTCGTGTACCCGTCTTGAATACTCGATTGTCTGGGGCGGGAGATGGGGCGTGGGATAAATTGTCATCCCTAACCCTGTTTCCATCCCCACTCAATTATTGCAAATTGTTCTCTTCATATATATTATTTAGTTTTTTTCCATAAGCGAATTATGCATATATAAGAGGGTGAATGAATTTAAAAAGAGTTAAAATGTCAACATCAAGATATTTTTAAAAGAAGTCAACACATTTATATGACTTTGAAATATCATGATTTTTTTGTTAAAGAAAATTCACCAAACCAAAGTAATATGACAAATAACCTAATGGGATATATCTTTTTTATGTTGTAGTGTTTGTTTGGTTTTATTTATGCTAAATAGTCGTGGTAAAAAATTAACACTTAATTTTAACAACATATTTTATGAGATTCAAAACTTTAATTAATTTTTTAACCATGATTGTTATTATAAATGGTCATATATATACTCTATATATTATAGAATTACAATAAATAAAAATCATGAGAGAATTATTCCACAATTGCTATTTGACACACCTAGCCAAGCAATTTCATTGTTCATATCTAGCCCCAGGGCATAGCTCAGTGGTTGAAAAAACGGAAGTCAGGTAGTCTCAGCTTCGCTGGCAGCTGCGGTGTGGGGTTTGAGTCCTGCCTTTGTATGAATTTGGTCCCTTGTAAGAGCAGTTAAAAGGCAGCTCTCAACCCTGTTCCACTGAGGCACAACCTGTGATTTACATCCTCCACCAAAACTCCAGGGCAAGGGCGGTGGAGGCCCTCAAGGTTCGGGTTCAACCTTTTTTTTCATTGTTCATATCTATTCTTAGGAATGGTTGTCTCTTGGCAAAAATAAATGTTCATACCTATTTAAGGATCAAGGTACTTATAGATGATGACAAAATCAAGCAAAATGTGAACTAAGCCAAAATCAAGCAAAATGTTTATTACACCACTGTTAATGAAGCCAAAAATGTAGTAGATTAATTAACAATGGCTTCAGAAACGGAGTTAGGGTTTCGACCATAATAAATAATTTTTGGGGTTAAAAAAAGGAGTTCCATGACAGTTTAAACTTACCTAGATGATGACAACGGTGTAAGGTAAAAGATGGTGGTAGAGGAAGATGGTGGAAACGACTACACAGAAAGATGGAGAAGAAGAATGGCAGAAATTAAATGGGGGAAGAAGGACTTTTTGTGTGTTTTAATTTGGAACTATGTAGCTACAACAAATATAGCGACGAAAAATTTTATTTTTTGGTACACGCCCTCAAACGTGTTGCAAAATTTTTTTAACATATAGCAACGACATGTCGTCGATATAAAACATTGGTTATTTACAGGTAGGTCCCCCAACTTTAAAAATTATACATTTTTGGTCCTTATATTTCTTCCTTCATTTCAATTTGGTCCTTTTTATTGTCAATGTAAGCCCTTCAAGTTTTATGAGGTTACATATAGGTGCCGATTTCTATGATTTTGTACAATTCCAGTCCTCATTCGAACTTGCGTTTTGACATAAACTAATCATTGTAGTGATAAACAACATTCAATCGGATTCACTAATAACAAAAACCAAAAACATGCAAATTTTTATATATATAATTCATATATTTTAGTGAGAAACAATAACATTCAATCTGATTCACTATCATGATACGATTGATCCTCATCATCGTAACTATCGACCTCATTGCTTTCACTGCATGTTTCGTCATCCTCGTATTCTTCATGTGTGTTGTATTCCACATCTTCATTGTTAATGAACGAAGTATCTCCTGCAGTATTAGACGAGACGCCACAGATAATCGATGCTCCTATCTTATCAGCTTCACCATCATCCCGGTGCAAGGATATGTACTCTAAGTTGCCGAGATCAACAATCAGAGAAAGAGGAGAAGAGTTGGTATTGTAGAGCAGGTCTATCTCTGTGATGTTAGATCCCATTATATCCCACGTGCTGTTGTGATGGACTACTTGTACAACTTGCCAGTTTGGACCACTAGAAAGATCTTCAATGTAGAACACTTGTTGTACTTGGTTAGCAAGTATGAACTGATCATCCTTTAGCGCTTTTGCACTGATGTCAATACTAGTAATGTTATTCTTAGTTACCATCTGTCTCCTATCACACCTATACCATTTGTATCGAAATATAAAAACAGAAAGTTTTGGTCTGAACTGTAGCTCTAGTATCTCTTACAACTGCCCGTAGTAAACCTCACCCCAGTCCCTAGGATGGATACACCACTGCTTTGCATTTTTTTTGAATATCATGATCATATTTAAGGAAGCGAACTTCTTTTTACAACACAGGCCGTGTAAAACATAACCTGTTGGTAACATCTACTAGCCTAACGAAAACAACTTATGAGAAACTTGATGGGCATGGCTTTGGCGCAGTGCATATACCTGGATGAAGTAGAAGTTGGTTTTAGTCAACGTTACAGAAATGAAGAATGTGGAGATATTTGAAATGTATTTGATCGTTGTTCATTTACCTTCCTATAAAATCAACCGTAAAAGTCACTTCTATGGACCTGGTCGATGTTTGGGCAGCCATTGCGCAATAGCTCCTGCCTATTTTCCCTTTACAAAGCATATAAGATCAACTAATTAGTTCGTTTAAAATGACAAAGCTTATTCATGATAATTGAATAAAATTTAAGAAAGAAGTCTTACTGCAAGAATGTCTCAATTTTTTGAGTACAGTTGTTGAAGATGTAAAACATCGCTTGACTTCGAACATTTGTAGAAAACGTAGTTGGTGTCTTCTTTCCAATTGAGCGACACTACGACTGAAAAATAGAAAGTTGTTTTCGTGGAATACTTACATTCTCATTTCTATCGGTCGGTTGAACCTTATTTCTATGTCCTCAAAATAGCTCGATCAAAAAGTCAATGCCTTGTCAACAACATACCCTTCAGCTATTGAACCCTCGGGCAGAGCTTGATTTCTGACGTAGTCCTTTAGTTTCTTTAAGTATCGCTCGAACATATACATCCATCTCATGTGTACCGGACCTCCAAGGATTGCCTCTTCTGAAAGATGTATTACGAGGTGAATCATGATGTCGAAGAAAGCTGGCGGAAAGATTTGTTCCAACTTGCAAAGGATGAGTATCAAGTGATCGTGAGCAGCCATTATGCCGCTAACCTTTAATGTTCTTGCACAAAGCTGCTTGATGAACGTGCACAGTTCAAAATTATAGTGGAACTAGTTTTATTCAAGAACGCGCGACATCTGACTAGAAATAATCGTTGCATGATAATGTGGCAATCGTGTGACTTTAACCCAATAATGCAGCTGTCATTAGGAGCAATATTCTTCCAAAGATTAGAAGTGAAGCCATCTCAAAACTTTACCGATCGGATGAAGTTGAAAAACCTTTAATGATTTCCAATAGACATCGTATAACATGCGGTAGGCTTCATACACATGTTCCCGATATGATACAAGTGCAACTCTCTTTTATTCTTAATTACATTAGATCGCGCCTAGCATTAACCGTGTCCTTTGATTTGAATGGATCATCCAGAATTATGATGAGCAAGCTGTCACAAACATTATTCTCTACGTGTATGACATCGATGTTATGTTTTAGCTCAGTAGAAGACCAATACGGTAACTTGTAGAAAATGCTCATTTTTCTCCAATTCAGCTCGTCATCACTTCTCCTCTTTCTAACACCCCCGTAGTTAGGGTGCTTTTCTAGAATACTATGTCTCACATGGCTTAACTATGCTAAAATGTTTGCAGGTGTTAACTAACACGGAGGTGGTCGCCTCTCCGTCCTCTCGTTCAAAATCTAAATTGCTCCTAAAATGATGTTTGGACGGTAGGAACCATCGGTGACCCACGTAAGCTGTCTTATCTATCACACGGACTGAAGGAGTCTCATCTTTGCATGTAGGACATGCCATGTACCCCTGACCCCTCCAACCTGACATACTACTTCTCGCTAGAAAAAAGTTAACTGTCCACAATAATGTTGTATGCATTCTGAATACCGAGCTATATTGGTTCCAGTGTCACGTGTGTCAATCCAATTGGCCAACAACTCCTTCAACTCGTCTAATAATAGTCGTAAGAATACATCAATGTCCTTACCAAGTGCTTTAAGGCCAGGTATCAAGAGAGTAAGAATGAGGTATTCGGGTTTCATGCATAACTAAGGTGACAAGTTGTAAACGGTTATAACTATTGGCCACATGTTGATACGCCAGACTCATGTCACCAAAATGATTGAATTCGTCTGTGGCCAAACCTAACCGAACATTCCAGATCTCACTTGCGAACATTGAATGTTTCATGTGAAAATCTGGACATGCCTTCCCGTCAACAAGATGCTGCATTTCATCTTCATCCCTAGACCTTCCTTTATGGTGCCACTGCATGAGTTTCGTAGTATCATTCGTCGTGAACATACGTTGTAGTCTGGGGCCAAAGAAAAATAACACAACACCTTATGTTGAACATTCTTTTCGTTCACTCTTCCAGAAATGTGCACCCAACAACTTTTCTTGCAGATTAGACAAGTTTGTCTATCTGCTCACCCCAAAATAATGCACAGTAGTTCTTACAGGAATGAATGGATTTGTAACCCAAACCAAGCTTCGTCATCATCTTCTTAGCTTCATAGTGGGAGTCCACCATGTTCATATTTGGGAAAGCTAACTTTAGCAATTTCAAAAGATTATCGACAGACTTGTTTGTCCATTCGTTCACAACCTTAATATGCATCAACTTCACTAAAAATTTTAAGGACGAAAATGATGAAACTTCCGAATATAGTTTTGAATGCAGAGCCTCAAACAATTTTTCATAGTAACCATCGGTGCCTATACCAGCATGCTCCTCACCAACTACGTCGTCCATGACATCCATTATCTCATCCTCCACATCTATTCTCCCATTCTGTGTATACACATTCATAGTCTAAACCTCGGTCTCGCCATGGTATATCTAGGTTACATAACTCTCTACAAAACCATGATGAAATATGTGAGCTTCGACAGTTTCTATTGGATGTGTGAGACCGTTTAAACATCTTATGCATGGACATTTAATCATTCTCCTATCATTTACGTGTGGCCTAGCCATGTTTATAAATACTTTCAAATCATTCCAAAAATCTGACGATTTTGTGCATTTTCTAATTTTTGTCTAACTTTTATCAATATCCATACCTGAAAAATAGTATATTTTAACAAATGAAATGAAAACAAGATGGATATGGAGAAAAAAGATGGAGTTGGAGAACAATGATGGAGATAGAGATGGAAAAATTTGACAAATACACTACAGAAATACGGAGATGGAGAGTTGAAAAAGGAGATTATATAGCGACGACAAAGTTGTCTCTATAGATTAAAAATGTCGTCGCTATAAATAAGAAATAGGCGCCAATTTTTTTGCCAATTTTGATAAATCTATAGCGACGACGTTTGTTGTATCAATAGACTTCAATACAAATTACGAAAAGAATCATGTTTCACGTGACTAACAAACACACACACACACACACACACACACATATATATACTGGGACAACACATGTCCTCGCTATATGTAAAAAAAATGGCGCTAATTATTCTCGTCATTTGGAAAGTATGTAGCGACAACGTAAATTATCCTCGCTATAAATTAAAAATAATAGCAAAGACGTATTGAATATAAAGACGACTTAAGTCATCGCTACAGAGTTGGAACTTATAGCGACTAGATTTCTTTGTCGTCCCTACTGTACAGTACAAGTAGAGGCGACATTATGTCATCGCTATAGCTACATTTTCTTGTAGTGTCTGTTACAATTCTGAAAATCATTTGTTACATTTTAAGTATAATAATTGTATATGCTACATTTGTTAAACAACATGCTACATTACAGAATTATTACGTTTATGTTGAGTCCAAGCAGAAAAATACATTTGTGATGTATTTGATGAAAGTGTTAACAATTTATACCATTAGTCGTGTTTCTGACCACACGTTAGATGCTACTAAAAAAATTCTATTTTATTTCAAGATTGACTTTGCTTTTGGACGTTGGATGGACTCACATGCTTGTGCTAGGAGTGTCAAGGACGTAGCAAAACTTGGTAGGAAGGTGTTACCGTCTTTTAATTAGTTCAAAAAAATAATTTTTACTTCAATTTAAAAAGGTGAGCTTTGATTCCAACATGAAATTATGATATTGTTTGCTACTAATTTTTCTTAACAATCCACATACGTTGGCAAAATAGACACTCATAGTTGATATGCATCCTTCAACTACAACTATAATGTATTCAAATCCATGTGTTAATCACCTGTATAAAAATAACTATTAAGTTTGGAAAGCATTTAGGCAATTCAAATTACAGTCAAGTATATTTCAAATATGAGAGGGTATTTCAAAATATACATCTAAGCTAAATTCACCACAAAAGTTTACATTCATTGAAAGATGTATCAAAACAAAAATTCATGTCAGTGAAATGTTAGGTTATAATATCCTAAGTAATGAGAGAATAAAAATTTCTTTGATAGCATATTTTGGCAGCGATCTATTTATGCTTCTTCAATCTCCTTGCCTTCGTCGATACCATATCAATGTTTGTTAGGTATCTCTCTCCACTTATCCATTCCATACTTAAATAAAATTCTTTCATTAAAATCTCACATCTGTCACCAATTTTGAACCACATGATGTGTTATACATGATTATTAACTGCAATATGGTTAAGACAATAGTCACAACTTCTACAAATTTACACACACTTGTTAACTGAACACAAAAAAGAAACCCTTAAATGATTAACAATAATAACACTCGCAAATGATTGATGCTATTTATCACGATCGGTGATTATCACTAGTCTATGTAACAAATGTGTTAGCATTAAATGATAGATCTAATAAATATGGGGATATAAAATTTATTTTATTAGACTTGTCATTTAATACCACATTTATCATCAGTGGTGATAAATATCATTACTCCTTGCAAATGGACGTATCATCAATATATAACATAATGTGTTACAAATGATTATTAACTGCAACAAGGTTGATAATATTCTAGATACAAATACAAACAAAAAATACTTAAAATAGCTTCTACAAATAAACAAAAATTTGACAATTAAAACACAAATTTAGACAAAAATTCTTAATAGTAAGCAATCACATCCACATAAAACTTGAAATGAACATATAGTTTGAAATTATTCCTAAACATATAAGTATTATACAAAATCACATATAAATACCGTTCCACAAAACAACAAAACTGTCAAAAATAAACACTCAATTTCTTTGAAGAGTCCTTGTTAATTTTCATCGTCTTCTCCTTCGACAGCAGAGTACAAGTGCAAATAATTGCGGTAGTTTCCACCTCCAATGGCATGTGATTTCTAGATGAAGAACGAGTCATGCGATAATTTGAGGTTTCCATAATACCAATATTTCCATGGAATTGTAGATTATTTTGCCTTAGATTTTAGGAGTTGTAAGTAAAACAAACCCGCTTGTTTTGAAGGAAAATATTAAGGTTTCAAATAAAAAACTTTGGAAATATATTCTTTACAAGTTGAATTGGAAGGAAATTGTTGCAAAATTGAAAGAGAGTGAATTTGAATCTATATTTTAGGAGAGATTCAAAATGTGGAACAAGTGTTTATTCAAAATTACAAATGTACATAGTATGTTATTTCAAAATTACAAACCCAAATTAGTTATGTTATTTCAAAATCATAAATGCAACAAGTTATGTTATTACAAAATCACAAACTCAATAAGTTATATTATTTTAAAATAGCTAATCCTAATCCAGAAATGTATAAAAAAAACTCACACAGACTTATAGATAAGAAGTGGTTAGATTTTTATGCAATCAACACCTCCCACAACTTTATTCTGGACTGATTTGTAGACGAAATCCTATTGTAGAACAAATAATTCCTTACTATCTTTAATTATCGATGCCATTACTTTATTTTTCTTATCACCTAGTGAATACTGTTTGTGGTATGATTTTATGAGTTGCGACTTTCTACCTTGAGTTTCTGCTTCCATTTTGCTTTCATCGTTCAATTCTAAAGACAAATACAACTCAAAACTTGAATTTTAACTACATTTTCTTATCACCTATTAAATATCTCATTTCTTTTAAATTTTGGACAGAAATAACTCAAAAGGCATGATTCAATAGTTAGGATTCATTTGAGTCATACTTGCATAAAACTCTTGTAAAAAATCATATAAATACATATGGGCAATTCTTTAGAAATCAGATCTATGTGGAGGTCAATGTGGAGGTCAATGATAACAACTGAGCAAGAATATGAAGAAAGTATAAAAGTCTGCTCTTTTAATACTTTCATAACATTTCTGAGAAAAACATTACAGATGTTGTATTTAAATTTTATTAGAGTCGGCATGAGCATGGTTTGACCTTTCTAGAGCCACGAGTATTTTGTTTAGTCGGTCACAAACAAAATTCAGTTCTATGCTCAATAAAGCAAATCAATAAATTCATTAAATACAATAAAAAAAAATTCCATGAAACTAGATCTATTTACTAACAATACACTTTTGTCATTCAATTCATATATCTACGACACTACAACAAATAGTGTCTATAGCGGCGACACCAATTGCGACGACACCAAGTCGTGTCTATTGATTCTATACAATAGAGACGACAAAGAAATGTCGTCGCTACACTTTCAAAAATTATAGCGACAACATATGTAGTCGCTATAAATTATTAATCGTCGCTATTACATAGAATTTATAACGACGTCTTTCAATATCGTCGCTAATTACTCTCGAAAACGGCGGGAACAAATGGCGCCATTTTGATGCATAAATAGCGACGACAAAGAGATTTGTGGATGATGTTGTCAGTCATGTGAATCATGAATTTTCTCGTAAAATGTGATGAGATATATAGCGACGACATATGTCGTCGCTATAAACCTATATCAATTCAAGCAGAAAAATTGGCGTCCATTTGTTGTCTGTAGCGACGACATATGTCGTTGCAAAATATGTATTGATCATTTTGATAGACACGTGAGTTATTAATTTCTTCGTAAAATGGGAAGGATTCTGTAGCGACGACTTTGACATATAGCGGCAACATATAGAGTATTCTTTTTCTTCTCCCCATCTCCTCATCTCTGTATTGTATCATTGAGAAAATATTTAATCTTCTCCCCATCAGCGTAAGTACTTGCAATTCTATTAGTTTTCTCCATAATCATATTATTTACATTTCATTTGTTCATCTCTATCCTTACTCAATTTGTGAAAATATAGTGTTTGTCAACTATGGATATTGATAAAACTTGAACAACAATTAGAAATCGCACAAAATCTGTAGATTTTTAGAATAGTTTGCAAGCATTTATAAACATGGCGATGCCATACGTATATGACAGGGGAATGATTAAATGTCCGTGCAAAAAATATTTAAACGGTCTCACACATTCATTGAAAATTGTTGAGACTCACATATTTCGTAATGGTTTTGCGGAGAGTTATGTCACCTAGATATATCATAGAGACAACGATATTCATATTGCAAATGTGTATAGATAGAATGAGCGAGTTGGTATAGAGGATGAGATGATGGATGTCATGGATAATGTAGCTGGGGATGAGCATGCAGGTACAAGTACCGATGGTTACTATGACAAATTGTTTCAGGCTTTGCATTCAGAACTGTACCCAGGAGTTTCATCATTTTCATCTATACATTTTTTTAGTCAACTTTATGCATATTATGGTTATGAACAAATGAACAAACAAGTCTGTCGATGATCTTTTAAAATTGTTGAAGTTAGAATTCCCAAACATGAACCTGGTTGACTCCCACTACGAAGCTAAGAAGCTGATGATGAAGATTGGTTTGGGTTACAAATCTATTCATGCCTGCAAGAACGACTGTGCACTGTTTTGGAGTGAACATGCTGATAGACAAACTTGTCCGATTTGTCAAAAAAGTCGTTGGGTGCACACTTATGGGAAAGTGAACGGGAAGAATGTTCCGCATAAGGTGTTGCGATATTTTTCCTTGGCCCCTAGACTAAAACATATGTTCGCGACGATGGATACTACAAAACTCATGCGGTGGCACAATATAGGAAGGTTTAGGGACGATGATGAAATGCAGCATCCCGTTGATGGAAAGGCATGACGGGATTTTGACATGAAACATCTACTAGTCGCAAGTGAGATAAGGAATGTCAGGTTAGGTTTGGCCACAGACGGATTCAATCTATTCGGTGACATGAGTTTAGCATACAGTATGTGGCCATTAGTTGTAACAGTTTACAACTTGCCACTATGGTTATGTATGAAACCTGAATACCTCATCGGGTAAGGACATTGATGTATTTTTACGACCATTAGTGGACGAGTTGAAAGAGTTGTGGGCCGATGGGATTGACACGAGTGACGTTGGAACCAACAACATGTCGATATTCAGACTGCGTGCAGCATTGTTGTGGGCTGTTAACGATTTTCCAGCAAGAAGTAGTTTGTCAAGTTGAAGTGGTCAGGGGTACATGGCATGTCCTACGTGCAACGAGGATACTCCTTTAGTCCGTGTGATAGGTAAGACAGCTTATGTGGGTCACTGTCATTTTCTGCCATCCAGGCATCATTGTTGGAGCAATTTAGACTTCGATAGGAGGACAGAGAGGCAACCACCTCTACGTCGGTTAACGCCTACAGAAATTTTAGTACAGTTAAGTTGTGTCAGATATAGAAGTCCAGGAAAGCACCCTAACTACGGAGGTGCTAAAATTTGGAGAAGTGATGACGAGCTAAATTGGAGAAAAAAGAGTATTTTCTATGAGTTGCCATATTGGACTTCTACAGAGCTCAAATATAACATCAATGTCATGCACGTAGAGAAGAATGTTTGTCATAGCTTGCTCGACACAATTATGGTCGATACATTCAAATCAAATGACACAGTCAATACGAGGTGCGATCTTATGCAATTAGAGATCAAAAGAAAGTTGCACTTGTATCAGAACGAGAATAGGTGGATGAAGCCTGCCGCATGTTACACCATGTCGTATGCAAATCGTAAAAAGTTTTGTAAATTTATCCGATCGGATGAGTTTTCAGATGGCTTCGCTTCAAATCTTCAGAAGAATATTGCTCCTAATGACAGCCGTATTATCGGGTTGAAGTCACATGATTGCCATATTATCATGCAACGGTTATTGCTAGTCGGATATCAGGCGTTCTTGAATAAAACTATTTCTACAGCAATTATTGAATGGTGCACGTTCTTTAAGTAGCTTTGTGCAAGAACACTAAAGTTAACAATTTAAGAAAAGTTGCATGTTTATGATTTTTAGACTTGAGATATCATTTTCAGGATGATCATAAGATAATATTGACATTCAGAGCCATTGATGCAATTTGCGCAAGTTTGAGGAGCAATTTGGAATGTTGTAAATTTTAGGGACTAAAGTTAAATTTTGAGGAAATATTATGATTTAGAATTTTCAAGTAAAATAATACTAATGAGGTTAGGTGGAAGGACCAATTTGGTTTTGTTTGACAACTTTTGAAACAAAGGTTATTAGATGTGTAAGGACCTATTTGAAATTTTAGAAGTTTAGGGACCAATTAATCAACAAATTGAAACTTATTAGAAATTACGAAAAATGTCAAAGTTAAGGGACCTATGTGAAATAAAAAATTTCATTAGGGACCTATTCATATAAACATTAAAAAGTATTACAAATTACGCTAAATTTCAAAGTGTAATGAACAATTTGAAATTTCACAAGTTTAGGGACCAATTAATCAACTAATTAGAAATTATTAGAAATTACAGAAAAATTCAAAGTTGAGGAACTTATTAGATATAAACTAAAAGTTTAAGGACCAATTCTTCAACAACTTAAAACTTATTACAAACTACGTAAAAATTATATGTGTAGGGACCTATTTGAACTAAAGTCAAAGTTTTGGGACCTTTTTAAAATAAATTAGAAGTTTAAGGACCAATTCATCAACAACTTCAAACTTATTTGAAACTATGACCAAATTCAAAGTTTACGGACATATTTGAAATAAAGTAAAATTTTTATGGATCTATTTACAATAAAGTAAAAGTTTAGGGACATATTTGAAATGAACAATTTCATTAGGGACCTACTTATAACAAAATTAAAACGTACTAGAAATTACGATAAAAATCAAATTGTAAGGACCTATTTGACATTTCATAAGTTGAGGGACCAATTAATCAATAAATTGAAACTTATTAGAAATTAAGAGAAAATTCAAACTTGAGGGACCTATTAAATATAAATTAAAAGTTAAAGGACCAATTCATCAACAACTTCAAACTTATTAGATACTACATAAAATTTCAAAGTTCAGGGACCTATTTGAAATAAAATAAAAGTTTAGAGACCTATTTGAAATAGAGTCAAAGTTTATGGCCCTATTTACAATAAAGTAGAAGTTGAAAGATCTATTCATCATCAATTTCAAACTTATTAGAAACTTTGAAAACCTTCAAAGTTCAGGGACCTATTTAAAATAAAGAAAAAAGTTTATTAGGATCAATTTCACTAAATGTAGGGACCCATTCCGCACTAATTGATGTTCGCAATTATTTCATGTGCTAGTATGACTGACGTGATGTCGCACAGAGGTGATGGTGCAGGAGATTCTCCACAACAGCCATCTCATTCGTTCAAAACATTTTTCTTGTATTTTATACATATTGTTGAATTTCGTATGATAAATATGGTTCGTATTTGTTCATTTTCAGCACCCCCGCCAAAGCGACGGGGGATCTGTCAAGGTATTAACCTTGAGAGGGTTTGGTAGGCTAATGGGAAGATGCCACTTCCTATCGCGTTCGACGTTCGACAATGTCGAACGCACAATGCAGCCGATCGGGAATAACGCGAAGTACTTCACGTGCTTGGTTGGGAACCAAGTGAGATTCACCGTGCCCCCGTGCTATCCTTCATGGACAGAGGTTCTAGAGGAGCAGCGGGCACGATTACGTAGCATTATCGAGGTATGAACTTAAATTAGTTTTGTTATTAGTGTAGTCAATAAATAATTGTTCTATGACTTCTACATTAACGTAATTTTTTTCACTCTTACAGAGCTACTTCGATCTGCAGGGTGATCGGTCGCCCGACGAGTACCGGGCAGTCTGTGCCGCTGTAGATCGTCTGGCGGCCGATCGTTATCGCGATTACAAACTCAAGACGCATAATCACTTAAAAGCGCATGGACCCAGCCGGCCATACGGCGAGATGTCTGCCGAGGACTGATAGAAGTGCATTGACTTCTTCACCAATCTTACTTTCGTGGTACATATTGTTTATCTATTTTTTACGATTTATTTTATATATTTTTGTAACTATTAAGTTTTCTGTTAATCAATTATTTTTTATACGTTCAGGAACTGTCCTTGAAAAATAAGGCCAATCGGGGTAAGGCTAAATACCCGAGCGTGCAGGGGTCGAAGAGCTTCTCTGCCACGCGTTACGATGATGTACAACTAAAATTTTCAATATCATTACACAAATCTTCACTACATTACGTAAAAATGTCTACTAAGTTACATTTCACGTTTAAATTGTCGTAGCGGGACCCCGAGACCCAGCAGTGGCCGGAGATTTTTGATTCGTTCCAGACGTTTCACACCTTCCAGAATAGCAATTGGGTGAACCCGCAAGCGGCTGGTGACTATGTGGGGACTTTTAAATTATGTTAATATAATTTTATCTGACATGATATTATTACTTATTATTTTTTTCACTAAACAGGATAAACTTGTTGAGTTGAGAGAGACTTAACATACACAAGTCGCCTCCAGTGGCGCGTCGTTAGACGAGCTTGCTATTGCAAAGGAGGTTCTCGGAGAACGACGAGGTCACGTCCGTGGGGTTGGACGGGTTCCGAAAGGAACCTCTCCCTCCCTAGATTCGACTGCTGCTTCAAAGGCCCCACAAGGAACTTTCCATCAGTTCTCTGGAGACCACCAGAATAACAATCCTCGGTTTGCCATGTACGAGGCTCAGTTACACCGAATGCAGCTGGAAATTGAGTTTCTGAAAAATAGCATACCAGTGGTTGTGCCTAAGGAGGACGAGAACGGGGACGAGGACGAGGGTTTGGGAGATCTTTAGATTTGTAGAATTTTTTATACATTATTTCAATTAATTGAAATTTTTTTTTAAAAAAAAATTCAAATTATTTATAGCGGCGACATTGTCGTCGCTGCAGGAAAATAAATCAATTAGATTTAGCGATGACAGAGTCGTCTCTATATTAGAAGTACATATAGCGACGAAATAATAGCGACGAATTTCACGACGCTACTATTTTAGTTAACAGCGACGACATTGTCGTCTCTTTATATCTATTTTTGAGATATAAACTACGACAATGTTGGGACGAAGTTGTCGTCGCTATAGATTCAAATATATGTTGCGACGACTAATTTTCGTCGCTACATATCTAGAGACACTAAACTATTGCGGCGACATTGAGCGACGACTTTGTCGTCCCTATATATGTAAAGGGACGACTATGGATGATGAAGTCGACGCTATTGCCCTCCTTTCTTGTAGTGCGAACAGCAAGAATCAAACTCAATCCCCTAAATATATAGGCAATAAACAAGCCATAATTTGCACTATTTTAAATTAGGTCAACAATTTAACATGGATAGGCCGAGAGGGCGCCACACCCCTACTCAATTATATTTATATATACATAAATTAAATCTATTTTTTTTTCAAAAAACAAATATTTATAAATATTAAAAAATTGTACAATTGGATTGGAGATAAATACATGAATTTGATATATCGAATATTTCCTTTGCACATGAATTTTATAAAAGTTATTAAACATGTGAATCTATTTTATAGAAATTATTTGTGATTTTATTTGAATCTAGAAAAAATTATAGAAATAAACTAAGATGCCACTTCGAAATTGAATAAAGAAATAATAAAAATATTATTTTCAGATATTTGAATTGGTCAAATTCAATACAAATATCTCGGAATGAACGAAAGAAGCACTTTAAGGAATGAATATTATTGAGATTTTGACAAGAAATAATTTATTTTCTGTCAAAATATCCGATATTTAGAAAAAAAAGAATCCATCAATTATCCTTTATCAAAAATCTACTAAAACTTTTATTAAATCTTTTGTCAAACTGACCCTTAGTTTATTCGAGAAGCAAAATATGTATACGACTTTGAAAAATCATGATTTCTCCATTAAAGAAAATTTACCAAACAAAATTAATATAACAAATTAACTAACGGGATATTTTATTAATGCTAACAAATTAACTTCTCACGCGGACGGAAACACAAGAGAGGTCAACTAGAATGGAAGCCAAACTAAAAATAATATTAAAAAGTAACCAAACTAAGTTGTCAATATGGACTTTTAATCTGTCTGGTCATTGAAAGGAATTCAAACCTTTTATTCACATACACACGGTTTCAAAAGAAGCATTCTTCTTCATGACACTATAAGTAGAACTTCTTAAATGCTATGCAAAACACAAATTACTCAGCCTTGATTATATGAATTACGATGAAGACTACAAGCAATTATTCCCTTTTATTCACTGTTATTTTCATCTTTTCATGTTCATGGGCAGTTTCTTCTCATGAACACGATGACTTTCTACAATGTATGTCCCTTCAATCTAACAATCATTCCTCTATCTCCAATATCATTTATACACCAAAAAACAGTTCATACTTATCCATTCTGAATTTCTCCATACAAACCTTCGATTCGAGTCATTAACGACACCTAAACCATTAGTCATTATTACCCCTGTCCATGAATCCCAGATTCAACCTGTCATATATTGCGCCAAAGAAAATGGCATGCAAATACGGGTTCGAAGTGGTGGTCATGACTATGAAGGACTTTCTTACACGTCACAAGTCCCATTTGTCATCATTGATCTTGTCGATCTACGGGAAATAAATGTTGATGTTGAGAAGAAAACTGCATGGATTCAAGCTGGTGCACGACTTGGCGAACTTTATTATAGAATTGCAGAGAAAAGTCGAACCTTAGGGTTTCCTGGTGGTGTTTGCCCCACTGTTGGTGCTGGCGGACATATCAGTGGAGGAGGGTATGGAACATTGATTAGAAAATATGGGTTAGCCGCTGATCATGTAATTGATGCACGCATCATTGATGTGAATGGAAGAATTCTCGACAGAAGTTCCATGGGTGAAGATCTCTTCTGGGCCATAAGAGGAGGCGGAGCTGCCAGTTTTGGAGTCATTCTTGCTTGGAAACTAGAATTGGTGGACGTTCCAGAAAAGGTCACTGTATTCACAATTGCTAAGACTCTAGAACAGAATGCAACAAATATTGTTCACCGGTGGCAATACGTAGCACACAAATTCGATGAAGACTTAGCTGTTGGAGTCTTTATAAGTAGGGTGAATTCAAGCCAAGATGGAAAGAGAACTAGGCTTCATTTCAATCATTGTTTCTTGGTGGTGTCGACAGATTGCTTCCACTGATGCAACAAAGCTTCCCTGAATTGGGTTTGCAAAGAGAAGATTGCACTGAAATGAGCTGGATAGAATCAACCCTATACATTTACGAGCTTTCCGTAGGATCACTTGATGTTTTGCTAAATCGGACACAGGCAAATGTACGACATTTCAAAGCAAAATTAAAGTAGACTATGTTCGAAAACCGATTTCTAAGAATGGGCTTGAGGGCATATGGAAACAGTTTTTCGAAGCGGAAGCTGAGATGTTGTTTGTTCCATATGGTGGAAGAATGGATGAAGTTTCAGAATCTGACATTCCCTTTCCACACAGAGCGGGTAATTTGTACCAAATCCAATACATGGTGAATTGGGATGAAGAGGAGACATCAGAAAGGTATATAAATTGGATTAATTTAGAAGACTTTATAGTTACATGGCTTCTTATGTTTCCAAGTTCCCAAGGGCTGCATACATCAACTACAGAGATCTTGATATAGGAGTCAATAACAAGGGCAACACAAGCTACGCAAAAGCAAGTATTTGGGGACGCAAATATTTTAAGAATAATTTCAAGAGGTTGGTTCAAGTGAAAACCATAGTTGATCCTACTAATTTCTTTAGAAATGAACAAAGTATTCCGTCCATCTACTCGAGGTGGACCAAGAATGGGAGGTAGACCAAGAATGGGAGGTAAGATTTCACAGGAAAAAGGTTTTATAGTAGGTTGATTATGGGTTCACTTTTATTACTATGATTTGTACATTAAATTGATGACACTTGGGCACACAAAGATTGTATTAAATAGTACATTTATTAATTAAATACACCATTTTTTTAGTGAATTTGTGGACTCTTCGATCTTTACGATATAAAAAGAAGACTCCCCATCGGCTCTACAGTAATGGCATCATAGACGTGTATCGTCTTATACGTTATTTCTTTAATATAAAGACCCGGCCATAGCGGAAAGTGAATCCAAATGTCCTTCTTTGTGATGATATGGTATTCCATCTCGTTGTTTGATGTTTTGTCCTGGGTTCGAACCACCTCGACAATATTACGTTCCATTTTTTACATGAGTTATGAAATGACTATAAGCGATCAAGCTTAGTGAGTAAAGTAGTACATAAGCACGAAATCACATAATACATACTTTTGATTAAATGTAATTTTACTCTTTACCTTCTAACTTCGATACTCATTTCTCATATAAGTGAATAATATCATAATCACTTAACATATATCAACTTCCATACAATTAATAACATGTTCTATCCATGTAGTGCCTTTGATCATCACTCACAAGCAATCAACACAATGTGCATGGTATGAATGCAAGCTAACCAAATATGGTTCTACCAATCTTTTTTTATTTTTCATTTCTTTATGACTTTCTTTTCGGGGCTTTCCCATATTAGGGTTGTACACTGAGCGCTCATTTAAGTTTAGTGTTTTGTTAAACACAAGGTACCTCATCTTTAAAGCCTCTATGCTCATATGTACTTTCATTCAAATTCTTTTAGAGTACTTTGCTCACAAGTACTTTCATTTCATATTGGCATCTCATCCTGTGGGCATCTATTAGCCCATGACCTTTCATATTAGGACTAGCTCCCATGGTGTACAATCTAAATAGGGCATTCTCAAACAATCGTGATCATTATGTGTAAACATAACTCGATCGTGCTTCAATGTTTGATAATCATGAATTCTTTCTTTGAATGATGCCATGATGCAACAAATGAAACCTCTTGTTAACAAAAGATTTAATACTAAACATCACTCAACAATTCTGCACGTAAACACTTAATCAAGTTTTTCATCAAAACATATTGCTTTAATTTCCAATCAATGTACAAGAGATTAGACTAAAAGTCCTTCATTACGTTACTACTTTCATTCATTCCCTATACCATATACATATGATGTATTATAAGCTGTTAGGCCTCATAATTATCATGGTTCTATACCAACTTTAATAGATATCCAAACATGATTGTAAACTTTAAGCTGTTCGTACATACTTTCAATTGTAGAGCCTCTCTTAAGTGGTCTAAAATCAGATTTTTCATGTATTAATACCCTTAGTTTCATGATACCCGAAAAGTACATGTTCTAGACTTATTAAAATCAATCATAAACTTAAGTTTTACAGACATGCAAAGCCATAGAATTGATGTTGAAATTACAACACAGGTTTAAGTCATTATTGACTTAAGCAAGCACACATTTACCAAGGGATATTCAACATGAACTAAATTCTAACCAAGAACAATAATAATACATAAGATAAGACTTCATTTAAGCATCGAATGTTATGTTAACCATTCTTTCAAAGCTAACATAGGACTGCAAGTTTTAAACTTGTTAAAAATCGACTTAAGCTTAGGTTTTAGAAACAGGCAAGACCATATACATGAAGTTAAGGTTGTTGTAGATTTTTTTAGCCGTACTTCACGTATATGAGCAACCATTTTCAAGGTCTATGCATCACTAGTTAGGAATTTAACAACTAACAATAACAAATTATAAAAGGAACTTCATTTAAAATAAAAACTTATGCCAAACAATCATCCATAGTAAAAATAATCAAAATAAATACATAAAACGCACAAATACTTTACTCATGACTTAAGTGAATTTTTCTTGACTTAAAAGACTTGAAATTTACAAGTTTTTAGGTGTTAATAAAGTTAAAAATAAGGAAAACTAAAATTCATATGTTAGCTTTGGGTTATAGAGGTTTTCATCAAAAACTTATTATTTCATTCGATTTCAAAGCGCGTTGAATAGAGCAGATTTGGGGCTACTAGAAGTATTTTGTGTTGTTTCGATGCTACTAGTAGCCTCGGTTTTTCGCACTAAATTGGCTTTCAAGTTTGTGAACGAAAATTCTTCTTTTCTAGTATACAATGGGTATAAATGTGATGAATTTCTTGTTAGTTTAAGATTTCATCACTTTTATCTTCCACTAGATCAAAAAAAGGGGAAAACTCTTGATTTTCTTCAATTTTTCTTCATCCTTACCTTCTTCTTTTATTTTGGCATAGTTTTCCCTTCTTTTTTTGATTTAAAACTGCAGCTGGAGAGATTTATTTATAGATGATGGGATAATGCCATGTTTGGTTTAGCTTATTTTTGAAATTCTTGCTTATGTGTATTTTATTCTTTTATTTTTATCAGTTTATCAGTTATTTCTACGAATATTAATCCGACACTATTTCTCGTGTATGACAAGTGTTTGGATCCGAACAGTACTCGTGGAGATGTCAATCATAGCATTGGACAAGTATCCACTAACTAATATTTATTACAAAAATTCTTAGATTCTTGTTTAAAGTGGCCACATTCGGGTCAATGTTTGGGGGTCGAGATGTGCTCCATTTTAGTCAAACTTTATACCATCGTAAAGTTCACACTTCAAACTTTACAATGACTGCACTTACAAAAGAAACGGGTTAGTCGGTAGCTCGTACGATTAGTTTGAATATGGCTGCTTGACTGACTCCCATACTTAGCCAAATTTTGTGAAAATATCTGCATTACTTAAAATCTATTTACACAACTTTAGCTCGACTTTCAAGGCGATCTCCGACTCAAAAAAACCCAAACTTGATATCAAATTAAATGTCTCAATATGGACTACGCGATAGTATAACATGCACCGGCTACGGGTCAACACACGTTACACACGACATTTATAAAGTTGATTCGATACAATGACAAAACTGTAAATAAATGACCAACATCTCTAAAAAAATGTGGTGGCAATATAACCACATTTTTGTATTGTCTAAAGATGTGTTACATTGACTTATTTACAAATTACAATTATGGTGGCGGCTGTATTCTTTTGTGCTTGTTTGGTCCATGCTAAAATCTGCTAAAAAGATGTGATTTTAACCGCACATTTTATGGGATCCACAATTTTGTTAACTTTTCAAATACACATTTTATAAATTTTCTATCAAAATTTGCTAAAAAAACTCTCTCAAACAAGCTCTCAATGCTTATTTGATCGAGAGATTTTTTAATAAAAAGATCATAAATGTATAGTTGAAAAGTTGATAAAAGTTGAAGGTCCTATGAAATATATGGTTAATATTAATTGTTAACTTTAACTTTAGCTTTTTATCAAATTTTTAAGTACCACCAAACAAGCACTGACATGTAACTTGTTTAGAACAGCGTATAACTTGTTTAGAACAGCGTATAATTGACTTCAAATAATTGAAATTTTCCTTGTAAACGGTCAAGCAACATGAGTGCGAATGGATTATTAATTATTTGACCTCATAGGCTATCATTTGTTTATGCAATTCAAAGCCTGGATATATTTTTTTTTTTTTTTTGATCGAATGTAAAAATATATAGATCAAAAACTATATGCATACACTGGGCATTCTCGGGGAGACACCAAACAATAGAGCACTACCTAAGTACAAAATGTTATACTAAAGGTAGTCGAAAAGAAGATACATATACACTAGGCATCCCTAGGCGCAAAAAATACAAGCCAAAACACTGGGCATACTCAGGCAAAAGCTAAACTAATCTAAGGAATTATATCTAAGGAATCAAATCGAATCAAAACATGGGGATACAAAGAAAACATAACTTTGTATACATGTGTTTTAATCTTCCTAACTAAATACTCCGGATTAGTCTTGAAATCGTCAAAAATCCAGCGGTTTCTAGCAATCCAAATGTGATAAACCATGGCTGCAAAGGCTGTTATCTTGGCTTTACTTTGCCAACCCATCCCTCGAGTTTCTTTTTTAATCCATTTAAATGAGCTTGCAACAGTTGACATGGCTCTATGAATACCCAACCATATTTTAATATTCATCCAAAGCCTGGATATCATTTTGTTTGTTCCTTTAGTGGATAATGTGGATATTCAATCCACCCCTTCACAAGAGACTTTGCAACACATACATATGAATTTGTAATACAAGACATAATCTGGAATATTATGTTTTATCCACGAAGGGAAATTTATAAATCAAACTACTCAGACAAAATGGGAATATATTGAAAAAGAACCAAACAAAGTTGTCAATATATATTTTATATTTTCTACCTAACTTCTCACGCGGATGGAATGGAAGCCAAACTACAATCTGAAAATGCTATTAAAAAAGAACCAAACACAACCCATGATGTGCGACAAAGCATGCGTGCAACACACATATATAACTCGAATGGATGTATGTACTCGCAATCGATGCACTGTCACTTGCGAGTGGGCAGGTTAATGATGCTTTAGGATAGTCATCGTGGATTGATAATAAAATGTATTAAGGCTTCTCACGAGCAAATAGGTTAAGAGTTGATCATGATTGGGGAACCTTTGAGCATGGATCTAAGGCCGGTTTTTGGCCGAGACAAGTGAACCAACCGTATGGGGCCCAAAACATAAGGGGGCCCATTTTTATAAAAAAAAGGAAATAAAAATATTTGTGATTACTCAAGTTGCCCCAAAAAAGTTATAATTTTGCTGCATTCTTGATTTTCTATTAAAAAAAATTCTACAATTACTTTTAACATTTTAAACTCCAAAAATAAAAAAATGTAACACACTTTTTTTTTATATAAGAAATATGACAAACCTAACAAATATAACAAGTGTTTGAAAAATAATAACACTATGTTTAGAATAAAAAAAAGTTAAATAGTATTTTCTAAATTATTTTATATTTTGTGGTAAATGGTCAAACTATCCCAAAAAATATACATTTGTGCAAATATGACCCAAAATCTAAGAGGATATGTCTTTATTACTCTAGCTCATATTTACTATTTTTTAAGTTAACAATTAATTTCGTAGAAAAGACTTGTGAGTTTTGAATGCATACTACAATTTGAGAGTCTATTGAGGGCGTAATTTATAGAATTCGCCTCGAGAAAATCACCAAACGACACTTCGCATGCATCGCAGAAAAAGATGATCGAGTACTTGAGACCCCATCTATGTTCTACCTCGTATCAATTAGTCAACTACATGCGATCTTATTCGGTTGCTTTTTAGAGAGCCTACGGAGGTGTGGGTTCGCGGAATGGATTTGATGTTATCTTAAACAATTGACGAGGAATCTAATCCAAAGATCTCCTTTATTTACGTGGGACATATTACGGAAATCTTAGGATACATGTTTCATCAGGACACATCACAAATAATGAGAGTCCATATAAAGAGCTCCACATCAACATAAAAATGTTAGAACAATTCATTATTTTACGGCTAGCTTTCCGTACAAAATTAATTTCATTTTTCTCCTTTGAAAAACTAACTCCTCATATTGGAGTGGGACCCAGCAGGGCGAGGCTCTCAATCCACTCACCACACTCTCACGAAAGGACATCGACCGTGCATAATCATCAAGCAATATCACCGCATATTAATACTCAAAAAATGTAATGTCAATAAATATTTGAGAGCATCAAAAGATTTACAAGCTAATTTAAATATTAGCCAACTTCAATACTCATTGGAAAAATGTAATATGAATAAACATTTTTGTTAATCAATTTCACATTTAGTTGAATGAAACAGCATAAGAAGAAAGCTTCTACAATGGGTATCAGTACCTCAAAATCTCAGTACCATTAATGCCTGAGACCAGTTTCTGCACGGTCCTGCTACCATTACCTACAGATTCAAGTAATATCCACTTTCTATAAGATTGTAATATATAGGGCCTTTTATTTTTAGGTGGATCAAGACTAACCACAAAGAGTTGTGAGTAAATTACATTATATGCCTTTTGTGCAATACGATAAGTACATATTTCAAGAATTTAATGTGCTCCAAAATACTTCATTTGATGAGATTGATTGAGGTAAAGATATGTGATGTTGTGAGTAACTTATGTTATTTTCCTTATGTGCAACACGATAAGTATAGATATACATGTGCATAAATTATATGTGTTCTTATGTGCTCCAAATGACTTATGTTGATGAGATTTATGAGATATTTTGAGCATCTTGAGCCTATTTGTTATTTATGCAACAAGAAGGAAGAATGAAAATGATAAGTTATTTTGTGTAATACATGCTCAACTTGAGATGAGAAAACAAAGTTTACAGGTATACAAAGACAAATTATGTTATAATACAACAAGTTCCCCAAGCTTAATTGTACACCACAAAGGGACGGTAAGGGTCCAAAGAAAAGAGTTGATCAATTATGTCCAAGGGTTAGAGTGACTCATATGAGGACATGAGGTCCAATTAAAGAACGGATGGCCAAGAATATCATTTGATTACTAAGATTGATGTATGGTCTTCCTATCCCCATTAACCCGAGCTACAAAAGTATGAAGCCACCTACTTTGTCGTAGACATATATGACTATTGGACTATAGAGTACCTTACAACCCGCTTTTATAAAGTGTAATAGTTTAAGTGAACTCGTCCCCAAAATATAAGCACCTCCACTTTTGATAAAGTATCTTGTAGTACTTTTAAGACATATGGGTCATTTATAAGATGTAATGTTTGTCATGAGCCATTTTGCTATGGAATTGTAAGTAATGTATTTTCATCCTTTGCTTAAATCCATGTTTTGTAAAAATCTATGGTATTGGAGGTAAAAAGAAATCAAGAAACGAGATTCACATACTTCACTCTTCTACTATGTTTAAGCTATCCTGCTTTATTCTTTGGTATATATTATTATTAAATATACCTATTTTTACATATCAAAAATAAGAAAAATCCGAAGCAAAAGAGAAAATGCGACTTACAGATGTTGTCTCTGATTATTTCTTACTGTTTTCCCTAAAAGAAAATGTCAAAAACTATTACAAATATGATTCAATACAGTTTCTAAACAAACAAAAGAACTAGTCTGCTTTCTACGTGTGAGGGTATTGATACCCTCCTAGCCAGTTCCTAATACCCTACTGGACAAAATACAAAAAAAAAAAAAAAATTAAATAGAATTTCGGGGTCGCCACATCCAAGTTATCAATTAAAGTAAAAAAATTTCTTTAAAGTTTGTCCATTTCTTCTGAATTTTAGAATGGTAAAATGTCTTGTCTTTCCTTGTCCTTAATCTTGATTAATCAAGGAATTAGTGTAGGGTAGGGTCGACTTATTTTTAATTTAATTTAATTTTTATATTTTCAAATTTAGTCATATTTAAAAATAGTAAAATAATAATACAAAAAACTGTATAAATAAGTAAATTAGGAACAAGGTGAGAAGTAGGGATATTTTAAACTTTGTCCTGCCCTAACTCCACCCTACCACTCAAGAATCGTAGATGGATGCGAGGGATGGGGACGAATCACTCCGACCCCTACTGAATTCTTGCGAATTATTCTCTTCATATACATCATTTATATATAAGGGAGGGTGCATGAATTTAAAGAGAGTTAAAATGTCAATGGAGATATTTTTAAAAGAAGTCAACACATTTATATGACTTTGAAATATTATGATTTCTCTGTTAAAGAAAATTCACAAAACCAAACTAATATTAAAAATTACCTAATGGAATTGAAGATGAAACAATTGGGAAGATTAAACACCAGCAATTAGGAAGATGAAATATTCCTCATAAATTTCTAATAATGATGGAGATGAAGGGACACCCGTCATCAATGACTATTGAAGGCCATAACTGCAGGTGATCCCTATAAATAGAGAACAACCTCCCAAGTAAAAACAGAAGACAACTCTCATATACTCTGCATTGCTATTCTGCACATCTATTTTAATCATAAATTGATTATCACACCGAAGTGGATACGGGGGAAAGAAGCCCCACCACTATTTTGCAGGTCTCCACCACTATTGCCGTCAAGCTCGGAGGAGGAGAAAAATATTTATCATCATTTGGCGCAGTCTGTCAAAAACTGCACAAGAAGCCATGGCTTGAACTAGAAGAGCTAGGAATGTAACTGCTCCACTAGCCCTATCGGGGATGTCGACATCGAGTCTAATGCTGCCACTAATCACCCACAACAAGAATTTGCCTCTGCTGCTCAACTTGCCGCACTACAAGCTCAGGTGACGGCCTTAAACGACTCTTCTCCAAGATCAGAACGCTGTAGTTTCTCAACCACCACAGGGTCCTAGCCTTTTGCCGGTAGGACCTTCACGCTAAATGTTCTACCCTGGGGTCCTAGCACTTCACAGTGGGGCCCTCACCACAGTGGGCTCATCCTGGGCTCTTAACTTTCAGCCAATGGAAACACCGCCAACAAACAACTCTACCATCCCGGTTTCTTTGGCTCCACCTTCCGTACCCAACTTCTATTCATTGACATCTGGCCCAAATCCACATTGGGGACAACCGTCATGGGTGCCCACGCCTACACTGGGTAAGACACCAATGTTAGGCCTCGAGCAATAGTTAGAAGACATGATGGGTCGAAAAATAGCAGAGACTATGTCTAAGAAAAATAGTAAGCAACAATCTATAGTCTTGGAAGAAAATTGTTTTTTCCTATAAGTGATGGTTGTTTCCTTACCACGAGACTTCGAACAGCCAAAGATGGAAAAGTACGACGGATCCTCTGATCATGTCGACCACCTCATGGCTTTTGTCGACTTGATGACGTTGCGAGCCACCTCTGATGCGATTATGTGTAGGGCTTTCCTGCCAATACTTAGGTGAGAGGCCAGGGACTTGGTAGCCACCATTCTCCCAAAATTGATCCATATATTTGATGATTTTTCTAAGAGTTTTCGTGCATTCTTTGCCTGCAGCAAACATGCTAAGAAAACTACCATCGACTGATGCAATTGACTCAGGACAAAGAAGAACTGCTAAAAGATTTCGTTATCCAGTTCAATAGAGACACACTGGGAATCAATGATCTACAGATGTCTGCTGTAGTCATTGCCATGATGAGTAGAACTCGATATCGCCCTTTCAAGATGTCATTCTCCAAAAAACTGCTAGATACGATGCATGAGTTATTAAAGAGAGGAGATAAGTATTTGGACGTTGAGGAAGAATATTTCACTACCAAAAGTATAAAAGATCGAAAGGAACTTGAGTCTAACAAAAGAAAGACTCGGGACAAGCCTGAACCTCGAGATGATAAAGGCAAGCAGAAAATGAACCATCTAAAGCTAGCTGGGAAGTCCTAGTGCACCTACTAGACCCGACCTGCGACAAAAACATTCTCAACTACTGTAACGATCAAACAAGGCAACAAGCCTTAATAAAACAAGGCAAGGTGAGCCAAGCCTAAGAAAAAGAGACAAGGCGAGGCGAGCAGACCAAGTCGAGCCTTAAAAAAATTGAGCTTAGATGATGAGTTCTGTCTGAAAAACAAGACTAGGCAATGAGTCCTGCCTGAAAAGCAAGGCCAGGCGTTGAGTCCTGTGTGAAAAACAAGGCTAGGTGACGAGTCATGTCTAAAAAACAAGGCTTGGTGATGAGTCAAGTCTAAAAAACAAGGCTAGGCGATTAGTCCTGTCTTAAAAACAAGGCTAGGCGATGAGCCTTTGTCCGAAAAACAAGCCCAGGCGAAGAGCTTCAGTTTAAAAAACAAGGCGAGGCGATGAGGTCCGAAAAACAAGGTGAGACGATGCACTTTTGTCTGAAAAAAAAGTTGAGGTGATGAGCCTCTATCTGAAAAATAAGGCGATGAGCCTCTATTTAAAAATCAAGACGATGAATATCTGTCTGAAAAACAAAGCAAGGCGATGAGTAACTGTCTGAAAAACAAGGCTAGACGATGAGTCATGTCTTAAAAACAAGGTCAGGCGATGAGTCCTGTCCAAAAAATTAAGACGAGGCGATGAGTCCTGTCTGAAAAACAAGGTGAGGCTATAAGCCTCTGTTTGAAAAACAAGGCGATAAGCCCTGTCTAAAAATCAAGGCGATGCGCATTTGTCTAAAAAACAAGGTAGTATGTTGTCTGCCAATAGTGGTAGATTATTTCTACTTTCCGTTGACAACAGTCTATGAAAAGTAGAAGGATTTTTGATGATAAAAATAATGACAACTGCTATATGTTGTCTGCCAATAGTGGCACATCTGCCTCAACGATTCGCCCGCCTCGTTGGTCTCATAAGCTCACCTCATACAGATAGAAAGAAATAACCCAACTACTGTGACGTTAACCAGGTTGGCAACCCAAAGACTGACAGTCACCACTGGCAATTGGGAAGATGAAACATCCCTCATTAACTCCTAATAATGAGGAAGATAAAAGAACATATGCCATTAAGGGCCATTAAAAGCCATAACTACAGGCCACCCATATAAATAGAGGCCAACCCCTGAGTAAAAACACAACACATATACTCTACATTGCTATTCTGCACATTTATTTTAATTATAAACTGGTTATCACACTAGAATGGACATGGGAGAAAGAAGCCCCGCCACTATTTTGCAGGTCTCTATCACTGTCGCCACCATGCTCGGAGGAGAAAGAAAATATTTATCATCATCACCCATTTCAAACTAAGAACGGTCAGTGATAGGATTGATATTTCTCAGTTCAAATAATGAAAAGAATGAACACTCACTCAGGTTCGAGTTTCCAGCCATTGAAAACAATTCACACTATGAACCTGTAATAACCAATCTAAATCTTGCCGAAAAAAGATAAGGGCAGAATAAGTTGAGGTGAATAGCGACTCCTAGTTAGTTATGGGACAAATAATGGAAGAATTTGAGGCAAAAAGGGTAGAATGGCAGCATATCTGATGAGAATGAGGGATTTGCAATGATAATTTTTGAAATGTGAATTCCTGAACTCACAATGAAAGAAAATGCATTAGTAGACGCGTTGTCCAAGCTGGCATTAGCCAATCCTACTATTAGCCTCGATAACATCAATACAAACGCTTATAAGCCTAGTCTCATCTCCATTATCGATGTCTTAGACATCAAACGCAGACCCAGTTGGGTTGATATGATTTTTAAGTTGCCTGATAACTCCATTGGGGCCATACATCTACAGATTAAATCCATGGAAGCATATACAAGTCAAGTGGGAAGTCACCATGGCCTACTTGAAGTTCTTATGCCCAAAATAGGGCAAGACGTACTAACGGAGATACACCAGGAGATTTGTGAAAACCACCAAGAGATGAATGTGCTAGCTTTAAAAAAATTCAGGTAAGGATATTATTTGTCCACTCTAAAACAAGATACAAATGAAATAATTATGAAATATAACCCATATCAACGATTTGAAAATTTGATACGTTAGTTGCCCAAAGACCAGTTAGTGATTCATGAGATCTACCCATTTTACAAGTAGAGAATGGATATATTGGTAATGTTCATAATCGCTTGTGGGCAAAGAGAGTTTCTACTAGTATGGGTCAACTACATCATGAAAATGGATAGAGGCAGAGCCATTGGCATTCATTGCCATCGCGAAAATGAAGGGTTTTTTTTTTTTTTTTTTTTAAGAACGTCCGCTAATTTGATATCCCAATAGTGCTCATCATAGGCAATGTCCGTCAGGTTGAAAAGTACAATTTTAAGAAATTATACACCAGCTATAAAATTGAGCATCATCTAACTTCAGTGGCTCATCCTCAAGGCAACTGTCAGGCCGAGGAAACCAATCAAACAGTGTTGTGAGATATAAAAAAAAAAGAGTAGAAAAAGAAAAAGGATCATGGGCGGACAAGATATTGAGCGTATTGTGAGCGTATCCTAATACACCTTTCAAGCTTTGTTCAGATTGGAAGAAATCTAATTAGTAGAAATTATCGCTCCTTCACTAAGAATGCATATTGAGCTTATCAACTTGAGTGTAAAATTCAAACTCGACATGCTCGAGAGGGCTAGAGGCATGGCCATTGTTTATATAAAGAAAATGATCGAGTACATTAATACATGAGACTTGGTTTTGAAGAGTGCAGACAGTGCTGGATACAAGCCATTGAAACTCAAACCAAACTAGAAAGGCACTTACAAAGTTATAAGAGCGATAGGAAAAAGCTTGTACAGCCTCAAAGTATGAATGGAAAGCCGTTGGGGAGACCATGCAACGTAGAACATCTGAATAGTTATTACTAGTAGTCAAGAAGCATCTCTCAACCACGATAAACAATGCCCTTTACTTAGTTTATTTGTACTTTACTTTCCAAGAAAGATGTCAGCTTCTGATCCCTATGAAGGATATTTAATAATTTTATCGTGAGAATAATGTAATCCATGAGTATTAATAAAAAGTGAAGCTAACAGATGTTGAGGCTAAGAAAGGGTCAGCGTAACTGGGACGTTGAGTATACTTACTGAGTTTGACCATGGACAAATTTCAGTGATAAGACATTGTTATAATTTGAGGCACCCAAATCACTCCATCTTCTCTTAGCCTCGATAACATTAGAGCTCATCACCTAGGCAACTGTTGAGCGAAGCGCCTCAACAACTATTGTGCACATCTCTTAGCCTCAATAACAATCAAGCTAATCCCCTCGGTACCCGCCGAGCAAAACGCCTCAACAATAGTTGGGCACATCTATTAGCCTTGATAGCTATCGAGTCAATTGCCTTGGCAACGACCAAGAAAACTTCTCAACAATAGTAGAGTAAAAATCATATCTTCGATAGCAATCAAGCTAAACCTCAACAATTGTTGTGTTGTAGCGACCGGAAAAATTTTCGGCTTTTAAATTTCAAGAAAATAAATTTCTTTACTTTCGGTGTCACTACGAACTTCCTAGTATGTTTTAAAAATATTTTAGTCGTATTAATTTTTGCACATGCTTGCCTAATTTTTGATTTGACACTTATGGAATATTATTTTATCCCTGAGCCCTGATAAAATTTTAAGATTGAAAAGTTCTCATAATGATTTAATTTTTAGTAAACTTTCGACCAACACATTTAATCTAAAAATTGAGAAATTTTACAACATTTATTTCGACCAAGCTAATCCTAATTCACAGGGAAAAGTTTTTATAGTAGGTACTGCGATTTGTACTTTAAATTGATGTCACTTGTGCCCACAAAGATTGTATTAAATATTTCATTTATTAATTAAATACACCATTTTTTTAGTAAGTCTTTGTTTTGTGTTGTTTAAAAAGTTGAAAAAAATTAAGTCGAAACTAACAATCAATTTTAATGACACGTTTTATAAGATCCACAATATTTTATCAACTTTTGAAATACACATTTTATTAACTTTTATTAAAATCTCTTAAAAATCTTATTTGAAGAGATTGATTCAAGTGAAAACCAAAGTTGATATTGACAAAGTATTCCACCCATTTACTCCACGTAGACCAAGAATAGAAAGTAGGATTCATGAAAAATTTGGATTCTTAGTGTATGATTGGTGAAGTTTAAAAGTAGTTTTTTTAGGAGATTTTGAAAAAAATTGGTGAAATATGTAGTTTAAAAATTGATAAAAATTGTTGGTCCCATAAAATATGTAGTTGAAAATGAGTTTAAGAAATACTAGTTTATTGTAAACTGAACCAAACATGCACTTATAATAAACTTATGGTTGACTTCAGTTACTGTGATTAGGACAATAAATTGACGCCAACAAATATTGTATTTAATACTAATAGTACATTTATTAATTAAATACACCATTTTTTAGTGAATTTGTGGAGGATACAGATGTTTTTCTTTTCTTATAATCTAGCATTTAAAGAGAATATATGCCCCAATGTCGATGCCAAAGATTGCTACGTTACCAAAAATGGAGACCACCAAATTAGATGTCTTTGTTATCAATGTTGGAAATGTGTATAGCGATATGGATTTAGATGTACGATTTAAAAATTCAAATCGCCACGATAGTCGTACGATATTAAAGTCTCACTCTTGTTCTAATACTCACATTAAGGGATGTTACTTGATCAACCATAAATACATAAAACTCTAAAATATTAATCTAAAAAAGTGTATAACTAGACAAATATTGTTAATAATCTGATAGAAAACTGATAAAATTGTGGTGTGAAAAATACTAATTGAATTGTATTTATGAGTCCTGCTCAAATAGTATAAAGACTCTCTAAGATATCAACTTAATCTCATTCAAGTTGGTATTACAACTTAATCTCATTCAAGTTGGTATTACATCTATGAAACCCTATCCAAAACTCATTGGGATGAGATTTGAGAGTTTACTCACATATGGCACTTGAGATTCTTTAGGATTTTTGCATATTTAACCATAATATTGTCGACCATTATGAGTGCACCAATTGGTCACATGTGGTCCACATCTTAATAATAAATTTATATATTAGTAAAACATGCTAATCAAACAAATTAGACTTAGTTAATGATGTTCGAATATTTATCCATCTCTATTTAACTTTAATTCTTAAATAATTTTTTGTTCATAAACTATATATTATATCTAAGATTATTATACGCCTAATTTCATCATATCCAAATTGAACTAATTTACTAATTAATTTCTCAAATAAATAAGTAAATAAGTAATTATTTTTTATTGAAATTCCCTCATTTGAAAATTTCATTGTTTTTCTCGCCTTTTGACAAATTTAATCTCCATTTCCTTTCTCTCCCTTTATAAACATTAGGCCTAGTCAACGTGCGATCCATGTTATTTTTAGATTTTTCTGAAGTCTTGTAAAAAAAATTATTGTTCTTGTTATTGGAATATTGAAATCACAAAAAATTGCAATATTTGTAAATTGAGTATATCGATAACAAAATGTTGATATTTCTTCTAATAATTTAAATAACATGTTAAATAAACGAATATATAGTCAACGACAAAAAGTTGTACAATCCCTTTTCAAAACTCATTTGAAATCAAAAAAACATTTTGTAGAATTAGGAGGACACGATTTTGTTCCCCACCTCAATCAAGACACTTTAGTTCATGATGAGACTGAAAGCTTTGGCATGGGGGCTGTGATCCCCAATCAGGAGGGTACAATTTTAGCTGCATAATTGATAAGTGGCTATTTACACTTATCTATAGTATCAAAAGTAGACAATTGTATGTACTCTTAAGTGATTATTTACTTAATTGTATGTTGATTTGATTATTTTAGGTTGAAACCCAAGTTCGAATAGAATTGGAGAGAAACAAAGTAAAATAGGCAAGGAATGACATAAAATGCGTGAATACTTGAAAAAGGGGACTAACTTGCAGATATTCAAAAGTTGAAGGAATTGAGTTGCAAATAAAAGAGGTCTAAATTGAAAGGAAAGAAGAAATTCAAGGGCTAAACCGCGGCCCAACTGCAGCCCATGTGCATGTGTTTTTGAAGTTACCTAAATACAAACTAAGGGCGTTTGAGTCCTTTGAGAATGGAAACAAGTCGAAAAGGTTGGAAACTATATAAAGACCTAATCTAGGTCAAAAGAAGGTTGTTGAATTTTGAAAGAGAAAACGACGAAGAACATGAAGAACGACCAAGATGTTGGAGATTGGAATGTGAAGACGAAGAATTCTTGGTGCAAGATATTCAATATCTTCTCATCTTTTATTCAAGATTCGGTTATGTATTCAAATCTTTTCATCTTTTCTTTCTCTAGAATTATGAGCAACTAAATTTAAAGTTTGAATGAATGATGTAACCTAGTTTAATTCTTTATTTTCGACTCTCAAGTTTTGCCTATAGACTAATTAAGTTTTGATTTTACTTCTGTTCTTAATGCTTGAAATAATTGGTCATTATTTGTCATTGATTTGTTGATTGTAACAAACCGAGATGTAAGTTATTAATTTAGATCACATAGTAAAATCCGACAATCGGATAAAAGGTGGACATACACTTTTATTATTGTCGCGATTTTAAATAGAATTCTTAGATGATTTAATGCAGCTAATTAAGGATTATTCTGACTTTATAGGTTGAATTAATTAGATAGAACTATGTTGAACTCGAGAAAGCTAAATTATGTTAAATTCGTGAATTTGACTGAATACAAAATTAAGAATAAATCTTGAGAGAGATGACAACTATGGTGAATTCGTTAATCCAAACGCTTTAATAACCAAATTTTCTAAATTCATTATATTTGCATTCATACTATTTTCTGAAAATTAATAGTTATACTTTAAACATTCAAATCAATTTATTTTAAATTGTTTTAAACAGATTATGATCAATATTAATATGACTCTCCGTGGGAACAATAATTCGAACTCAATAGGTCTACTTTATTTCTTGTATGCAATATTGTTCATTTGCAATCATTTAATTTTCACAACAAGTTTTTGGCGTCGTTGCCAGTGACTATTCTTATTTATTATTAGTTTAGATTAATCATTAGTTTTAGTTTGATTTTATTATTTTATTATTTATTTTTTTTATCATACATTTTATTTTTCTTCTTTGTTTTCTTACTACAGAAAAGTGTTTGTTGCATGCTCCATACACAAGGCGGCAATCTTGAGACTTTCGATCCTGAGATTGAACGTACTTTCAGATGAAGACGCAAAGAACACAACCAAAAATAGAAAGATCAGCAATAAATTTAAATGGCAGATGCACAATTAAGAAGAGAAGCTGAACTAGAGAATGCAAGAGTATGAAAATTACAAAATGGTTGTGGCAAAACTTGGTTAGTCGCCCTGTATTATACTGGGTGATCGCCCATGCATAATGACAAATGAAAATTGTTTTCTTCTTGCAATTTTTTTTCCCGTTTAGAACACAATTGTCATTAGTTTGTACTTATATTTTCAAACTATACTAGGATAATAAATTTTTTTCTATTTATGTACTTTTCATTGTAAACAATTGATAACACTATGTCATTTGTTTGATTATATGTCAAAGTTTTACCTTGTTTGATCAATAGTATTGTATGTGAACAATTTGTTTTTGTGTAGATCAATTTTACCTTGTTGATTCTGGATATCTAAACATGCCTGGTTTTCTTGCCCCTTATAAAGGTCAAAGATATCATCTGCGTGATTATGTTGGACGGAGAAGATTTCGTGGGAAGGAATAACTTTTCAACTATAGACATTCATCGTGTCGTAACATTATTGAACGGTGCATTGGTGTTTTAAAAGCAAGATTTCCTATTTTGAAATTGATTGCTAATTATCCACTCAGTAGGCAAAGACAAATCCATACCGCATGTTGCGCAATACACAACTTTATTCGACAGGAGCATGCTTTACATACATTGTTCGCTGAGTATTCTGGGGAGAACATGGTATTTCAAGATATACCAGAGTCAAGTCAAGATCAAGAAGCCATACATTTTGATGCTAGTCAAACAGCTCAAATGGGATAAGTCAAGGATGAAATTGCTACACAAATGTGGAATGACTAATCAAGGAGTTGTACATGATTCGTACTCAAATATTCTGTATTTTGTTTATTTATATAGTGTATTGGCATTAAACTATTCAATTGTTTTAGCATGAAAATATTTTGATGTGAACAAATGTATTAGCATTATGTAGTCTATTGTATAAGAATTTTCATACTATAGTATTATTAAACTATTACAATTTATTAAATAATCAAATTTTTTGAATAAAATATTATACAAAATAATTTTCAAAAAATTTCAAGTAAACTCGTTTTCGAGTTTTCTCTTTTCAGAAACAATTTTTGAAAATTTTAAAAAGAACTAATTTTCAAAAATCTCAAAACAAACACTCAAAACACAAAACACAAAATGAATTCAAAACTCAAAACACAAAACTTAAACGCAAAGAGAACACCACATTCAATTCTCAAAAATTGTATAACTGTGTTTACGGCTCTTTAGTGGAGGATAAAACCATTCAAGTGGTGGCTCCACCCGACGGTGTTAACGAGAAAGGGAAATATGAGGTGGTTTCTTCATCAACTATACAAAATAAGAAAATAGAGCTTTTCAATTTAGAATCAAAAGAAAAATTGAAAGAGCGTTTGTGTTCAAGAAAAACCTCAATCACAGTCACAAGAAGAATAAGAAGTATATATCAAAGTAGCATGAATTTTTATTTTCCATTTATTTTCCATTTTCCATTTTCTCATTATTATTATTATTATTATTATTATTATTATTATTATTTATTTAAGGAAACAATTTTTTCCCATCTTAAATATGTCATTAGTGACTGATTGAGAAGCCATCATTAATGGTACATTTGTTTATGCCATTTGTGAAGAGAGGAGGGTGCTTGTTGTGGTGGCGGCGGCATGGAGATGGTGGTGGTGTGGAGGTGGTGGGATGTTCTTTGGCGAATAAGTGGGTGGGTTGGAGTGGGGGGGTAAGTAGGTGAGGAAGAAAATACGTTTTTACTTTTTGAAAAGTTATGAGACTTTTTTTTTTTAACAAGTTTTTTTTTTTTTTTTGTTGATTTTAGTTTCATTTTATTTTTGTTTATTTAAAGAGGGGGGCAAATGTATCATTATTTGTCATATTGACGTGATTTGCAATTAAGTGAAAGATTGAGGATATTTGGTGCTAAACATAAAAGTTAAGGGTAAATTCGTACAAACAATAAATGTTGAGAACGAAAGTGCAAATATCCCAACATTTATCCTCGTTAAATGCTTTTGGACATTTTATATTTTTTTAGACTTTACTTTAGGTAAATATATTATCGCTGCATTTTTTATTATCTACACTACGTTTTAATTGTAATGAAGGTCTCCCAATTTTTGACATTTTGTTACTTATGTCCCCAAAATTTTTCAATACATTTTTATTGTTGGATTTTAATTAATTTTAATAGACGAGATGACGATTTATATCCAAATATTATGCTAATGTTCATCAAAGTGAGTCGTAAATATTTGGTCAAACTTTTTAATTTGTTATTAATTTTGTTTATTTAAAAATATGAGAGGCAAATAAATCTTTTTATGCTCTCTTAATTAATTTTTTTTGACAGAAATTATCATCAAAGACAAAAATAATATGTGCAAATTAATAGGTTGATGATAAGAATATAATAAAAAATAGTTGGAGACATAAATGTGAAAATAAAATATTGTTGAGAACTTTTGTTGCAATTAAAATGCGGTGTAGTTAACAAAAGTGAATATAATTAATCTTAACTAATACTATATAATATTTATAAAACATCTTCTTTAAAGCCAAAACAAAGAATGTAACACATTATATCCGTATATGCATCTACAGCGCTATTTAATATAATTGAATATATGCATATAGATTTGGAAAATGGTGATCTGGGATGGGATCAATTTTGCTGTTTTGTGGTGTTTTAATGTTATCCAGGGCGTTTGACTACAGTTTGGTTGTGTCATTGGCTTGAATCTTTGTATAATGCTGCTGTATATATATGCACATTGTATGTGAAATTGAGTTCGTGAAGCTTTTGGGGTTGGCAAAGTTCATTCTTGGAGAACTCTATTGAGGTAAATCCAGCAGGGTTATTAATATGTGCTTTGATTTATTTAATTTTAAAATGGATTGTGAAATGGTTTTTGGCTATTTTGATCGCACCACACAGAATCGATGTTTAAGGATTTTTGGATTACATGTAAAGTTTGTGCCTTTCTAAAAACGAGTTAGAAGGGGAAGCAAGTGTATGCCTACTAGGGTTTTTTAATTTTTTTAAAAGGTATTCGGGTGCTAATAGAGAGAATGGAGAATTATGTACTAGTTGTAGCCATATTTTGCAATTGTCGAAGTCATCCACCCCCGAACATTAATCAAGTGTACTCATCATTAGCTAATATTTCCTGATCCATGTTGTTAATTGGCTTTTAACTTGTGTTACTTTGTGGTTCTCTCATCATAATTGATTGGTTTCATGACCACATAAATCAGTTTGTGATGTATTTGGTTTGTATTAGTTGGTTGTGAATCTTGATGCAATGACACTCACATTTAAATCTAAACAACAATTTGGTGTTCTTCTATATATACAGTGCACGTGTATGTATTCCAAATGTTGAAGTAACCAAGGGGGTTACTTTGTAGGCGCACACAATTTATCTTCTCTAAACAAATAACCATCTAGTCTATAAATTTTTTTTCAAAAGTTTTCTTCTCACACGCTCCATAAACACAAGCAAAATCATTATCATTAGCATGCAAGTCCATAATATACTCAAATCTCAATAACCTGGCATTTAATGTAGAAATGAGGGCGTACATTCTAGACATCGCATCAGCCACAACATTTTCCTTAACTTGTTTGTAGTGAATTACGTATGGAAAAGTGTCGATGAATTCCACCCACTTGGCATGCCTCCTATTTAACTTACCTTGCCCATTCAGGTGCTTTAGGGACTCATGGTCGGTATGGATAACAAACTCATTTGTCCATATGTAATGTTGCCAAGTTTCCAATGCTCTCACTAATGCGTATAGTTCTTTGTCATATATTGGATAATTCAAAGCTACCCCACTTAATTTTTCACTAAAATAGACCATTGGTCTTTTGTCCTGCACCAACACAGCTCCAATACCTATTCCTGAGGCGTCACATTTAATCTCAAAAGTTTTGTTAATGTTAGGTAGTGCTAAAACAGGTGCAAAACACAATCTATGTTTAATAACATTAAAAGCATTTTCTTAATAAGGCTCCATACTTTTATTTAATAACAAAACGCCTATAAAAGCTAGCTAAACCATGAAAGCTTCTCACCTCAGTGACACTTGTAGGCGTTGGCAATTCCTTAATGGCTTTAATATTTTCTTCATCTACCTCAATACCGTTTGCACTAACATAGTCGGGAAAAACAACTTGTTCCATACAAAAGGACACTTTTTAAGATTAGCATATAGTTTTACATTCCTTAAAGCATTAGGTACACAACGCAATTGATCAATATGCTTATCTAAGTTCTCACTATCTACTAAAATATCATCAAAGTAGACTACCACAAATTTTGTCTATGAAGGCACGTAAAACATGGTTCACTAATCTCATAAAGGTGCTCGGGGCATTAGTTAAACTAAAAGGTATTACTGACCACTCATACAATCTATACTTAGTCCTAAAAGTAGTTTTCCATTCATCACCTTCTTTTATTCTTATTTGGTGATATCCACTTTTAAGACTGATTTTACTAAAGATGAATGACTCATGCAACTCATCAAGCATATAATCTAATCTAGGTATGGAATGACGATACTTTAACGTTATATTGTTGACTGTCCTACAATCAATACACATTCTCCTCGTCCCATCCTTTTTTGGCACAAGTAGCACTCACACTGCACATGGACTCATGCTTTTCCTCACGTACCCTTTCCCCATCAACTCCTCAACTTACCTTTGCATAGTATTTTAGGAGAATCTTTAAGAGGTTCACGAGGCTAGAGAATGAACTTGCATTATATAATATCTAAATTGGCTTATTCCAAAAGTATACGGGATCACCTATATTTATCAATGGACTCTTCTACATACTTCTCAACAACCAAAATAATTACATCTTCCAACTACTAACATTCAATAATTACTCTCTAATACAAGAAAATTCTAAATAGTGGATAATTCTAGAACATAGACTATTCTAGATATGGACTCATCGTCTAACTTAATCACATTAATTAACAAGCTCAAGCTAAAACAATAAAATAGTCCAAATCAAATTTATTTTGCAACATTGCTAGTGTTTGATGAAATACTCTACTCAAAATTAAGTGATATTTATAGCTTTTTAGTATTAAACACTCTCACAGTGCTAATAAATTCTTGTTGATAATTTAATAGTTGTGGTGTTGTGTTGTGTTGTGAAAATGATTATAGATGTAAGACGGTGCAGATTGAGGGCGAAGATGAAGGAGTTGGTGGTGGAAGCTTCAGCCAAAAACACTAGTCACAATATGAGATGCACAGAGTATGGTAGTCAATCTATTAGGGCTGATCTCCTACCCACTTATAATATCTATGCTGAGGTGATATCATATGATTGGTAAAAATAATGAGTATGAGACTATAAACTATCAATTGACTACCATACAATTTAAATGTGAGATACCTTAGACGACAAATAACACACGTATAACATATTATGTAATATTAATTATTACTCTCTATAATATGAATTTGAAGAATTAACAAGCACTACTGTATCATATACTTTAACCAACAATATCAAATAATTAGAGATAACAAATAATAATATAGAATGTAATATCATATCTAAAACCATGTAATTTAAAAAAAATAATGCATTATCTTGCTTAACAGAATTCGTTTTTTGGGGTGGGGTGGGGTGGGTGGGGTGGGGTGGCACTACAAGAAAAAAGAACTATAGAGACGACATCTATACGGACGACACCAAATTCGTCTCTATATGTAGCATTTATAGGGACGACAATAAAATGTTGTTCCTAAAGATTGTGATAGCTATAGCAAGGACAAAAGTCGTCCTAACACACAGTAGTCGCCTTTATAGGTCCAGAATCTATAGAGACGACTTATTTTGTCGTCCCTATAGAGTACAGACCTATAGAGACAACACGAAATGTCGTCTTTACAGAAATAAAGTCGACTAATATCGTCCTTATAGCCTAAACAATTCGTCCCCATAGGTCATAAGAAATGGCGCCATTGTTTCTCTCTTTGTAAGCTACTGGGACGAGTGTTGTTGTCCTAATAGCGTTAAAATTTGTTCCTACACGTCCAGTATCTATAGGGACGATTTATTTGTCGTCTCCTTAGATTACAGATCTATAGAGATGATGTAGAATGTCGTCCCCATAACTTAAATATTCGTCCTAGTAATTTTACTTACCACTTATAATTTCATTGCTTTTCGACCAAAATTTCATTTTTCCTCATTCTGGTCCCATTATCCCCCACTCTTAACCGCAACACACACACACACACAGAGAGAGACAAAACATGACCCATTTCCCTATCCAAATCCCTAACCCCATCTTCACCGCCTCCTCTCTCTCTCTCTCAAGCATCTCCGCCTTCCTCTCTCTGGCTATAATCATACCAAGTCGCCACCAACCCGCCAAAGTCGCATCTAGCCAATAGCCACCCACCCATGTAAACTTTGCTGAACTGATTAACCTAATCTTGTGCTTCAAAAGGAAATTGAAAATTAATTCTTCTCTCCTCAAACAAAATCTTATGGTGTATATCACTTGGAATTGATTAGGTTTCCCAAATATGACAAATTTTTGGAAAAACATAAGCCCATAACACATTATAGTTTTGAATCGTATGCTTCTTTGATTTTTTGTTGATGATTTGTCGATTTTGTCTCCCCTTATTTTTTAAATAAGAGCATCCCACAGTTCATGTTGGTAAAGAGATTTTGAAGAAATTTTATTCGTGTCGATGTAAATGTATAGCAAGATTTATGCACGCTTATTGTTGAATTTATATTTTGATGTTGTAGGAATTATTATATGCGTTGTTTGTTTTATAGTTTGAATTGAAGAGATTTTGGAAAATTAGTTTGTGTTGCTCACCTTTTCATCAAGGTTGTTATGTTATGTTGGATCCATAGTTTTGATTATTTTCTTGTGTTTTTTGTTGCAGGGAATAATTTAAGGGAGTGACATGAAATGTCAATAGTACCGGGGCAGCCGATATGGAAATTCGTGAAGAAGAATAACTCCTTTTTGGTGAAGGAGTTTGGAAATGGAACTGCCGGTGTCATATTCAGTAAGGAGCACAACAATCTTTACAGCATCCACTCTTACAAGCACTCTATTTAGTATAAAGTCACTTTGTTCTCTAGTTTACATTTCTTGTTATATAAATACCAATTTGATTTAGTTTTAGAATTGGTTTTTCCATATGTATTGTTGGACAAGACTTGTGAATGTGATTTCAGATAAAGGCTTTGAATTACTATTTGGAAAATGTGTGGAAACATGTCAATTTCGTTGTTATGTTGAAGTCATAAATTATGTTAAGAGTAGTAGTTCGTGCTGATTCTTATGTGAGAAGTTTTGAATGTCCAGTTTTGTTGTCCTAAATCTGCTAATGAGAGTATTTGAGATGTGTTTTGCTTAGTTGCTTAAAACATAGATAATTGTGGTATGTATTAATGTTAATATTTTGTTGTAATTGGAACTGCTTCATTGGTATGTAATTGGAGTAGTTGTGTATGATGTTGCTTGAGATGATTTATAATATGGGATTTGTTTGGTTTAAAAAAGCATGCAAAAACTATGGTTTTATACTTTTATCTATTCTGTTTTAATTGAGTTTTATAAATTTGATTATTTAAGGAAAAAATGGTGGAGGAACGGTCAGAGGATAGGCTTCCTGTTGTCGTTGGTATCCCTTGGTCTCCTTTCGAAGAATGAGAAAATACTATTATGATGATGAACATTCCAAATTACATGAGGTGCACTTCCCATTTATTTTTTTTCTTGGTGATTTCGGTCATATAGTTGCTCTTTATCTTCCCAATTGCATTCTGTAATCAGCTATTTTGTTTATCAATGTTTTCATTTTGTTGAATTCAAATTGAATTAGCTTTGGCTGATTTTTTCCATTTCTTCTGCACAAAAATATTTTGATACTCTTTTTGTTATATTTTCTGTTTTATATATATAATGTCGAATGATCCTTTTAAGGTTTAACTGTATATCCAGTAACATTAAGAAGGAAACCCCAACTGTTCTCTCTCTCTCTCTCTCTGCAACTCTGATTTGTGACTGTGTGTATCAAGAGTTGCCAATTCCAGTCTTTCTCTGAGGCTGCTTGTCTTGAGACTGAAAAGGCATAAAAGAGGAAATTTAATCACTTTTTTTTTTGCACTCATTAAATGCCATGAATACTTTTTTTAATCTTATTTTTGAAGCTTTAAACTCCAATAACATGCATCAACCATCTTCCACATTACTTATTCAAGGCGCATGATTACATTTACACGTCATTTTAATGTGATGAATGTTGGTGTGAGATTTTTTGGGAAAATTTCCAATATACCGTAAATGACATTTTTAAATTTATTGAATACTTGTTTTGAAGTATTTAATATTGATGTAAAATTATCAAGAGAGATAATTTGATGGAGTTTCTTGACTGTTGTTGCCGAAAATACTCTTTGGAGTATGATTTCTTGTACTTACCTATGGACTTCCGGTAATTTCTTTACTTCTATACTTGTGAGTTAGCTTGAAGAAATTTTAAACAAAAAAATAAAACGATTATAATCATTTGAACCAGAAAAGATTGTGGGATTTTACCATTAACATATCTTCGAAAGATGGTGGTACGTTTGAGTTTAATATGCGACATGTGCTTTTACCCTTAACATGTGATGATCTTTTGATTCGTAGCATTTAACGAGCACGACGTTGTTCTTAAGGTCCTGGGAGAGAGGAGGGGACACCGGCGCGCAGTTGGACAGGTTTTGAGGAGCACTTCCTACTCTCACTTGTCTACTACGACATTGTGGGACCAACCCAATACCAGTCAATTTACTCAGGCAACCAATGCATTGAAGTCCAAAATAGAGACATACGTGGAGCAAATGAATGAATTTATCACGCAGTTTACGAGTAATCTGCAATCTGTCATGCTGCGAATTCAGCTGCCGACACCACCGCCACCACCTCCCCTGTCGCCTATGCATGAAGAAGAGTTAGATTATTGGAACGACGAAGATTATTTATCTGATCTTTAGTCTTCCTCTGTCTATCTATTTTGAGTTGCGGATACTTTTATTTTTGTACATTATGGTTATTTTGTGTTGGATGTTTTTGTTTTTGTCCTTGATTTTTTAAGTTGTTTTGGTAAAATTTGTTTTTGTGCACAAATATGATAATATAATTAATATTATTTAATTTCTTTTTAAACATTTTATTTGTGTTTGTACACTTTTATTTAATGTTTCTATTAAGTCATTGTTATTAAATAATTTTAATTAGTATTGAAAGTGTAATAGTTACTAGAATCAATAAATTAAAAAAAAATTAATTAAGACAACAAAAATCGTCCCTGTAGTATTTGTTCTATTGGGACGACTATTATCGTCCCAATAGGTGAAACTATTGGGACGATGAATTCGTCCCAATAGATTCAACATATATTGGGACGACAATTTGTCGTCTCAATAGATAAGTTGAAACGAATAGTTGGACAAAAGTAAAAGACGAAAATAAGGGCTATAGGGACGATAAAAGTCGTCCCTTTAAATCGTGAATATATTGGGATGGCTAATGTCATCTCTGTTGACTTACTAGGACGGGTTTATTGGGACGACTATGTCGTCCCTGTAGCCTTTTAGCGACGACAATTCTATCACCTCAAGTTTTGACTATCCACTCAAAAGTCGTCCCTATAACTCTCTTTTCTTTGGGGGGTGTGGAATTCAATAAAATATCAATTAACAGTGACCAATCAATTTTAATAAATTAACACATACTCTTATAAATATAAATATTATATATGTTGATTTAATATTTGATGAACACAAAAAATAGAAAAGAACATATATTAATGAACGTAATAATGTAATTATATTTGTTGGTCACTCTTCAAAAAGAACTCTTAATGATGAATAACATTACTCAAAAGAAAAATGTGTTGGAAATATAATTATATTTTTGTATTGTCTAATAATGAGTTACAATATTGACTAATTATTTGCAAATTACAATTACGCTGGCGGTGTAGAATTCACTTCAAACAATTATATATTCATATTTAAATCAAGTAAAATTTGTTAAAAACAACGTAGAATTGACTTCAAAAAATTGAAAATTTCCTTTTAAAATATTGACTTCTATCAATATTGTTTAAAATAAAATATTCGAGTGAAATGATAAGACACAAGAATTATTTGAGCTTATAGACTATTATTTGTTTGTGCATTCAAAGTCTGGATCTAGCCTGGTCAAAGTCATGATATACATTTTTTGAATTTTGCTCCCTAACTTCTCACGCAAACGGAAAGAAGATATCAAAGCAATGACGTTTAACGAATTTTGTTATTATATTTTTATTCAAATATGCTTCTGAAAAAGACACTTTCCTTATAGTCCACATTAAGAAGCTCCAAAAGCTATCAAATAAAGTAAAAAATTTCTTTAATGTTTGTCCAGTTCATCAGCACATTATTAGTTAGTGGGTAAATGATTTTTTATCCACCATGGATAAGAGATCATTAATTACTCTTCATCGGAATTATAGGATGACAAAATGTCTCGTCTTCCGCCTCCCAATTCTTGGTTAGATGAGGAATGGGACGGGGTGACTTATTTCTTATTTCATTTAATTTAATTTTTATATTTTCAAATTTAATTGTATTTAAAAATAATAAAATAATAATATAAAAAATATATATAAATAAGTAAATTAGGATCAAAGCGGGAAGTAGGAATATTTTAAACTTAGTCTCACCCTAACCCCACTCTACCTCTCAAGAATTGTAGATGAATTTGAGGGACGGGAGGGATCACCCCGACCCCACCTTGTTTCCATCCCCACTGAATTCTTGCGAATTGTTCTCTTCATATGTATTATTTAGTTTTTTCCAGAAGCGAATTATGCATGTGCAAGAGGGTGAATGAATTTAAAAAGAGTTAAAATGTCAACATCAAGATAATTTTAAAAGAAGTCAACACATTTATATGACTTTGAAATATCATGATTTTTCGGTTAAAGAAAATTCACCAAACCAAAGTAATATGACAAATAACCTAATGGGATATATCTTTTTCATGTTGTAGTGTTTGTTTGGTTTTATTTATGTTAAAAAGTCGTGGTCAAAAGTTAACACTTAATTTTAACAATACATTTTATGAGATTCAAAACTTTAAATAATTTTTTAACCATAAATTTTATTATAAATATATTATTGAGTTACAATAAATAAAAATCAGGAGAGAATTATTCCACAATTGCTCTTTGACACATCATATCTATTCTTAGGAATGGTTGTCTGCTGGCAAAAATAAATGTTCATACCTATTTAAGGATCAAGGTACTACTAGATGACGCCAAAATCAAGCAAAATGTGAATTAAGCCAAAATCAAGCAAAATGTTTATTACACCACTGTTAATGAAGCCAAAAATGTAGTGGAATAATTAACAAAGGCTTCAGAAACGGAGTTAGGGTTTCGACCATGATAAATAATTTTTGGGGTTAAAAAAAAGGAGTTTCATGACAGTTTAAACTTACCTAGATGATGACAAAGATGGAAGGTAGACGATGGCATAGGGAAGATGGCGGCAGAGGAAGATGGTGGAAACGACAGCTACTACAGAGAAAGATGGAGAAGAAGAATGGCAAAAATTATTCGGGGGAAGAAAGGCTTTCTGCATGTTTTAATCTGGAACTCTATAGCGATGAAATTTTTTTTTTTGTACACGCGCTTAAACGTGCCGCAAAATATTTTTAACATATAGCGACTTGATATAAAACATTGGTTATTTGTAGGTAGGTCCTCCAACTTTAAAAATTATACATTTTTGGTCCTTATATTTCTTCCTTCATTTCAATTTGGTTCTTTTTATTGTCAATGTAAGCCCTTCTAGTTTTATGTGGTTACATATAGGTCCCAATTTCTATGATTTTGTACAAGTCCAGTCCTCATTAGAACTTGCGTTTTGACATAAACTAATCATTGTAGTGATGAACAACATTCAATCGGATTCACTAATAAAAAAAAATGCAAATTTTTATATATCTAATTCATATATATTAGTGAGAAACAATAACATTCAATCTGATTCACTATCATAATACAATTGATCTTCATCATCGTCACTATCGACCTCATTTCTTTCACTGTATGTTTCGTCATCCTCATATTCTTCATGCGTGTTATATTCCACATCCTCATCGGTAATGAACGAAGTATCTCCTACAGTATTAGACGAGACTCCACTGATAAATGATGCTCCTATCTCATCAACTTCACCATCATTTTCAGTACAAGTTGTCGAGATCAACGATCAGAGAAAAAGGAGAAAAGTTGGTATTGTGAAGCAGGTCTATTTTTGTGATGTTAGATCCCATCATATCCCACGTGATCCTGTGATGGACTACTTGTACAACTTGCCAGTTCGGACCACGAAAAAGATCTTCAATGTAGAACACTTGTTGTACTTGGCTTAGCAAGTATGAACTGATCATCCTTGAACGCTTCTGCACTGATGTCAATTCTGGTAATGTTTTTCTCAGTTACCACCAGTCTCCTATCACACATATACCATTTGCATGGAAATATAAGAATAGAAAGTTCCGGTCCGAACGGTAGCTCCAGTATCTCTTGTAGCTGTCCGTAGTAAACCTCACCCCCAGTCCCTGGGATGGATACAACACTGTTTTGCATTTTTCTTCGAATATCATGATCATATGTAAGTAAGCGAATTCCTTTTTACAACACATGCCATGTAAGACATAATATGCTGGTAACATCTACTGGCCAACGAAAACAACTCATGAGAAATTTGATGGGCATGGCTTTGGCGCAATGCATATACCTGTATAAAGTGGAAGTTGGTTTTAGTCAACGTTACAGAAATGAAGAATGTGGACATATTTGAAATGTATTTGGTCGTTTTTCATTTACCTTCTTGTAAAACCAACCGTAAAAGTCTCTTCTATGCACTTGGTCTATGTTTGGGCAGCCATTGCGCAATAACTCCTGCCTATGCTCCCTTTACAAGGCATACAAGATCAACTAATTAGTTCGTTTAAAATGACAAAGCTTATTCATGATAATTGAATAATATTTAAGAAAGAAGTCTTACTGCAAGAATGTCTTAATTTGAGTACAGTTGTTGAGGACGTAAAACATCGTTTGACTTCGAACATTTGCAGGAAACGTAGTTGGTGTCTTCTTTCCAATTGGGTAACACTACAACTAAAAAATAGAAAGTTGTCTTTGTGGAACACTTACATCCTCATTTTTGTCTGGTTAGTTGAACCTTGTTTCTATGTCCTCGAAATATCTTTAGTGTTCTTGCACAAAACTGCTTGAAGAATGTGCACAGTTCAATAATTATAGTGGAAATAGTTTTATTCAAGAACGCGCAACATCTGACTAGAAATAACCGTTGCATGATAATGTGGCAATCGTGTGACTTCAACCCAATAATGCAGCTGTCATTAGGAGCAATATTCTTCCAAAGATTAGAAGCGAAGCCATCTAGAAACTTTACCGATTGGATGAAGTTACAAAATCTTTGACGGTTTGCAATAGACATGGTGTAACATGCGGCAGGCTTCATACATCTCTTCCCGATACGATACAAGTGCAACTCTCTTTTGATCCCTAATTGCATTAGATCACGCCTAGCACTGACCGTGTCCTTTGATTTTAATGGATCGTCCAGAATTATGCCGAGCTAGCTGTCACAAACATTATTGTCTACGTGCATGACATCGATGTTATGTTTTAGCTCAGTAGAAGACCAATACGGCAACTCGTAGAAAATGTTCATTTTTTTCCAATTTAATTCGTCCTCACTTCTCGTCTTTCTAGTACCCCCGTAGTTAGGGTACTTTCCCAGAATACTATGTCTCACACGGCTTAACTGTGCTAAAATGTCTGCAGGTGTTAACCAACGCAGAGGTGGTAGCCTCTCCGTCCTCCTGTCAAAGTCTAAATTGCTTCTAAAATGATGTTTGGACGGCAGGAACCATCGGTGACCCACGTAAGCTGTCTTACCTATCACATGGACTAAAGGAGTCTCCTCGCTACACGTAGGACATGCCATGTACCCTTGACCGCTCCAACCCAACATACTACTTCTCGCTGGAAAATCGTTAACTGTCCACAATAACGATGTACGCATTTTAAATACCGAGCTATTATTGGTTCCAACGTCACGTGTGTCAATCCAATTGGCCCACAACTCCTTCAAATCGTCTACTACAGGTCGTAAGAATATATCAATGTCCTTACCCAGTGCTTGAGGGCCAGGTATCAAGAGCGTAAGCATGAGGTATTTGGGTTTCATGCATAACTGAGGTGGCAGTTTGTAAACGGTTACAACTACTGGCCACATGCTGTACGCCAGACTCATGTCACCAAAAGGATTGAATCCATCTGTGGACAAACCTAATCGAACATTCTAGATCTCACTTGCGAACATTGAATGTTTCATGTCAAAATCTGGCCATGCCTTACCTTCAACAAGATGCTTCATTTCATCTTCATCCCTAGACCTTCCTATACGGTGCTACCGCATGAGTTTTGCAGTATCGTTCATCACAAACATACATTGTAGTCTTGGGCCAAAGAAAATAGTACAACACCTTATGCGGAACATTCTTTCCGTTCACTCCTCCAAAAGTGTGCACCCAATAACTTTTCTTGCAGATCAGACAAGTTTGTCTATCAATCACGCTCACCCCAAAATAATGCACAGTCGTTCTTACACGCGTGAATGGATTTGTAACCTAAACCAAGCTTCATCATCATCTTCTTAGCTTCGTAGTGAGAGTCTACCAGGTTCATATTTGGGAAAGTTAACTTCAGCAACTTCAAAAGATTATCGATAGACTTGTTTGTCCATTTGTTTACAACTTTAATATGCATCAACTTCACTAAAAAATTTCAGGATGAAAATGATGAAAATTCCGAGTATAGTTCTGAATACAGAGCCTCAAACAATTCGTTATAGTAACCATCGGTGCCTATACCAGGATGCTCATCACCGTTTACGTCGTGCATGATGTCCATCATCTCATCCTCAACATCTGCTCTCTCATTCTGTTTATACACATTTTTAGTCTAAACATTAGTCTCGCCATGGTATATCCAGGTTACATAACTCTCTGTAAAACCATGATGAAATATGTGAACCTCGACAGTTTCTAATAGATGTGTAAGACTATTTAAACATCTTGTGCACGAACATTTAATTATTCTCCTGTCATTTACGTGTGGCCTAGCCATGTTTATAAATGCTTTCAAATCGTTTCGAAAATCTGACAATTTTGTATGATTTCTAATTTTTATCCAACTTCTATCAATATCCATATCTGAAAAATACTATATTTTTTCACAAATGAAATGAAAACAAGATGGAGATAGAGAAATGAAATGGAAATAAGATGGATATGGAGAAAAAAATGGAGTTGGAAAACAATGATGGAGATAGAGATGGAAAAATTTAACAAATACAGTATAGATTCTATAGCGACGACAAAGTCGTCTCTATAGATTAAAAATGTCGTCGCTATAGATAAGAAATAGGCGCCAATTTTTTCGCCAATTTTGATAAATCTATAGCGACGATATTTGTCGCCTTAATAGACTTCAATACAAATTACAAAGAGAATCATGTTTCACGCGACTAACAAAATATATATATATATATATATATATATATATATATATATATATATATATATATATATATATATATAGTCCATGTAAAAAAAATGGCGCTAATTATTCTCATCATTTGGAAAGTATGAAGGTGTATTGAATATAAAGACGACTTAAGTTGTCACTATAGAGTTGGAACTTATAGCGACTAGATTTCTTTGTCGTCCTTACTGTAAAGTACAAGTAGAGGCGACGTTGTGTCGTCGCTATAGTTATCTTTTCTTGTGTGTTACAATTCTCTGAAAATCATTTGTCACATTTTAAGTATAATAATTATATTTGTTACATTTGTTAAATAATATGCTACATTATAGAATTATTACGTTGATGTTGAATCAAAGCAGAAAAACACATTTGTGATGTATTTGATTAAAGTATTAACAATTTATACCATTAGTCGTGTTTCTGACCACATGTTAGATGGTACTAAAAAAATTCTATTTTATTTCAGGATTGACTTTGCTTTTGGACGTTGGATGGACTCACGTGCTTGTGCTAGGAGTGTCAAGGACGTAGCAAAACCTGGTAGGAAGGTGTTACCGACTTTTAATTAGTTCAAGTAAATAATTTTTACTTCAATTTAAAAGCGTAGGCATTGAGTCCAACATGAAATCATGATATTGTTTGCTACTAATTTTTCTTAACAATTCACACACGTTGGCAAGATATACACTCGTACTTGATATTCATCCTCTAACTACAACTATGATGTAGACACTTCCACGTGTTAATCACCTGTATAAAAATAACTCAAAAGTTAGGAAAGCATTTGGGCAATTCAAATTACAGTCAAGTATATTTCAACTTATGAGAGGGTATTTCAAAATGTACATCTAAACTAAATTCACCACAAAAGATTACATTCATTGAAAGACATATCAAAACAAAAATTCATGTCAATAAAATGTTAGGTTCTAATATCCTAAGTAGTGAGAGAATAAAAATTTCTTTGATAGCATATTTTGACAGCGATCTATTTATTCTTCTTCAACCTCCTTGCCTTCCTCGATACCATATCAATGTTTGTTAGGTACGTTTCTCCACTTATCCATTCCATACTTAAATAAAATTCTTTCATTAAAATCTCACATCTATCACCAATTTTGAACCGCATGATGTGTTGCACATGATTATTAACTGCAATATGGTTAAGATGTTCAATAGTCACAACTTCTACAAATTTACACACACTTGTTAACTGAACACAAATTTAGACAAAATAAATAAATAAATAAATAAATTAAATGATTAACAATAATAACACTTGCAAAAGATTGATGCTATTTATCATGATCAATGATTATCACTAGTCTATGTAACAACTTTGTTGGCAATAAGTTATAGATCCAATAAATATGGGGATATAAAATAGCTTCTACAAAAAAAAAAAAAAAAAAAAAAAATTGCCAATTAAAACACAAATTTAGTCAAAAATTCTTAATAGTAAGCAATCAGATCCACATAAAACTTGAAATGAACATATAGTTTGAAATTATTCCTAAACATATAAATATTATACAAAATCACATATAAATACCGTTCCACAAAACAACAAAACTGTCAAAAAAATAAACACTCAATTTCTTTGAAGAGTCCTTGTTAATTTTCATCGTCTTCTCCTCTGACAGCAAAGTACAAGTGCAAATAATTGCGGTAGTTTTCACCTCTACTAGCATGTGATTTCTAGATGAAGAACGAGTCATGCAATAATTTGAGGTTTCCATTATACCAATATTTTCACTGGAATTATAGATTATTTTGCCTTAAATTTTAGGAGTTGTAAGTAAAACAAACCCGCATGTTTTAAATTTTAGGAGTTGTAAGTAAAACAAACCCGCATGTTTTGAAGGAAAATATTAAGTTTTCTAATAAAAAACTTAGGAAATATATTCTTTACAAGTTGAATTGGAAGGAAATTGTTACAAAATTGAAAGAGAGTGAATTTGAATCTATATTGTAGGAGAGATTCAAAATGTGGTAGTGTTTATTCAAAATTACAAATGTACATAGTATGTTATTTCAAAATTACAAACCAAACTAGTTATGTTATTTCAAAATCACAAACGCAACAAGGTATGTTATTACAAAATCACAAACTCAATAAGTTATATTATTTTAAAATAGCTAATTCTAATCCAGAAATGTATAAAAAACTCATAGATAAGAAGTGGTTAGATTTTTTGTGCAATCAACTCATCCCACAACTTTATTCTCACTACAAGAAAAAGGAGCTATAGGGACGACTTTTGTCGTCCCTATAGGTAGATATGTCGTCGCTAAAGGGTTATAGGGACGACATAGTCGTCTCTAATGATCGTCCCAATAAGCCCGTCCTAGTAAGTCAACAGAGACGATAATAGTCGTCCCAATATATTCACGATTTATAGCGACGACATTTATCGTCCTTATAGCCCTTACTTTCGTCTTTTATTTTCGTCAAAATATTCGTTTCAACTTATTTATTGAGACGACTATTGTCGTCCCAATAAATTAAACTATTGAGACGATACTATTTTCGTCTCTATAGGTTAAACTATTGGGACGACAATAGTCGTCTCAATAGATTAATCTATTGGGACGACAATAGTGTCGTCTCTATAGTGCAGATCTATTGGGATGATAATAGTCGTCTCAATAGGTTAAACTATTGGGACGACACTATTGTCGTCTCTATAGGTTAATCTATTGGGACGACAATAGTCGTCCCAATAGGTTAAACTATTGGGACGACACTATGTCGTTTCTATAGGGTAAACTATTGGGACGATTATTGTCGTTCCAATTGAAAAATATCTACAGGGACAAACTATTGGGACGACTATTATCGTCCCAATATCTATAGAAAAATATTAATTATTTTTTTTTTCAAATTTATTAATTCTAGTAATTATTACACTTTCAATACCAATTCAAATTATTTATTAACAATGACTTAATAGAAACATTAAATAAAATCTTTAAAAACAACTGAAATAATATTTACTTATATTATCATATTTTTACACAAAAACAAATTGTTCCAAAACATCATAAAAAACTATGCACAACAACAAAAACTTCCAACACAAAATAACCATAATAATGTACAAACAAAAGTATGTACAACTAAAATAGATAGTCAAATGAAGACTAAAGATCGGATAAATAATCTTAAATCGTTCAAAGAATCTAACTCTTCTTCATGCATAGGTGATGGGAGGTGGTGGTGGTGGCGGCGGTGAATTCCGGCATGACGACTTTTGCAGATTACTCGTTAAAAGTGTCATAAATTCATTCATTTGATGCATGTATGTCTCCATTTTGGACTTCAATGCATTGGTTGCTGAATAGATTGATTTGGGCCGGGTTGGTCCGCAATGTCTTAGTGGACGAGTGAGAGCGGGAAGTGCCCCTTAGAACCCGTCAAGCTGCGGCGTCGGTGTCCCTCCTCTCTCCCGGGACCTTAAGAACAACGTCGTGCTCGTTAAGCGCCCGCGCCGCTTGAGCTAGCTTGCTGCGTTTGCTCTTCCGTTCCTCCACCATTTTTCCTTAAATAATAAAATTTCAAATATTTGTCAATTAAATGTGAAACTCAAAAATTTAACAGCAATACATCACTTTGTAATAACTTTTACGTACATAATCTTGCGCAGCCCTTTCGTTCACCCACTCGCCATTTCTTTGATGGTTGTCTTTGAAAGTTTCAATGACACTCGGCCACTCCTGGGTCTGGCGGTCCCGCTGTATAAGTATGCAGTATTAAATGAATAACTCAAACGTATTCCATAATTTGAAAATTGAAATTATGGATGAAAAATAATATATGTTACCATATCAAAACGCGTAGCAACTATAGTTTTTGACCCCTGCAGGCTAGTATAATTTATTTTTTTCCTGTTCACTTTGTTCGTCATTGAAATATCCTAAAAAAAATTAATTAAAATGAATACAATGTTAATATTAATATTTAATGGAAATTCATTTAATTAAATTCAATGAATTGTGCTTACCTTAAATTTTTGACTCGATGAGCGCTCTATGCACTTTTCCCATACATCCGCCGTCAGGCCACGGTAAGGTACGGCAGTACCCTTATCTCTTATGTATGCATTCACATTGGCCTTGTACTGACGAAATCGTCGGGCCGCTGTATCTTCGATACCGTCTACAATGAGCTTGTAATCAGCCTTGGAGTAACGCCTTGGATTGACGTCGAAGAATTCCTATAGCAAATCAATCTTGTTTAAGTCATTGAAGTTAGACTTTATTAAAAATACTTAAGGTATAAAATGACAGCTAATTCACTTACGTATCGCATGACCCGTGGCACGGGCTTTTTGTTCCTCTGGAACATTTGCCCATCTATCAAGTAGGGGTGCACAAATTGTCTCACATGTGTCCCTACAACCCTCGATACGTATTTTTGATTCTCTCCCTGTAGGTAAATAGGTCCCCTCTTGTGTATCAAAATCTATGGGAAGTGGTTTTTTCCCGTTAGACTGGAATAGTTTAACAAGATGTAATGATCTTGAAGGGCCCCGTTTTTTAGCTACAGGCGCTACGAATTCACAAAAAGAAATGTTTTAATATGTAAATCACTTAGAATACACACTATTTACTGCCAAAAATATTATCTTACACATGTCGGCAAATCCGCTTGTAGCCTATTTGCATCTTCGATGTGGAGGCTCATCTCCACCATCCCTCCATGGTTTAATACATCGGCCATTGTATCACGTCCTTAGCTTCAATAAGTCCTACTTAACAAGAAGCTTTGAAATCTCCTGTCTCAATGTCTCAATACAACAAAAAAAGGATCAGGCAACTATCTATTATCACATTCATTATAAGATTAAAGCAAATAAATTACCTGGCCCTCTAAAGGGTCTTGAACAAATAAGAAAAAATATAGGTAAGGACAAGAAGATCCAATACAACTAAGAATTCAACATCTGCAGTCCATTTCAAACCCATGCTCGCCAACATTTTAGATGCCAACTTATATTTAGCTAACTGTGAATGACAAGGCTCTTGATTAATGATGATAAAACTACAACAGTCACTTCCTAAATAACCTATTTTTGCATCCAAGGTGTTGCATTATAACACCATATAATTAAGCCTTACGATCGTGAGTTATATCCCTGTAAGCACAATAGAATAGGTATAATAAACTAGCTACTCAAGGGACTAAATTGGGGAAAGAGAAGCGGAAATTAGAAGAGACAACTTACATCGACCGATCATGAAGATCCTTCTTCGTTTTCCACTTATGTGATCCCATATACGGAATGAATGAATTAAAATGAGCAACCAAGGAGTAGCTCCAAGAAATTTGTAGGAATGCAGGAATTTGTAATAAACAAACCTTATAAGTAGCTAAAAACGTATTTTTTGTAACTACTATCTACGTATCGTCAAGAGCGTCTTTAGTAGAAAATAAGGAACAAGAAACCAAAGAGCAAAAATCTAACATGCCATAACAACCATGAAGAGAGATATATTACACAAAGCAAGCAGCTGAAATGTAGTAAGGTAGAAACACCGATCATCTGGATGAAACGGGATGAAAAAGGAATCAACCAGGTCAGGGAATAAATTCATCTTTGTATCATATCAAACACCAAATCTTAACTGATATTTGCACAAGGCCACCAGAATTAGCACAGGAAAACATGTCTAATTAATGGGTTCGGGGTTAGATGGAATTTCTGCAATTTCTGATGAATTTCAAAAACCGAGAAGGCATGAAAAGTAATAGAATGCATTCCTTATTCAGTAGTTACACTCTTTGCAAGATTCCGAGGTTGATCAACATTGTGTCCCCTTAGAACGATAAGATGATATGCCAATAGCTGCAAAGATTTGTAATTATAAGTGAGATCGGTTAGCGAGACCTTACTTAAATTCCACCTAATGATTTAAGTTAACATGGCCATGTATAAAAATATGAGGAAATTTTCAATTATCAAACGGTATGTTTCCTTGACTATCGAAGATCATAAAAGTTCCTCAAATAGAGCAAAATTCAATAATGATCACCGAGAAAATTTAGCAACACCAAATCTCGTATATCTTGAAGTTGTGAAGACCAAGCAACCAATCAATCTTATCAATTATTAACTGCACAAACACATTATAAATTTAATGCCTATTTAAGAAAAAGATACTTGAGAGAGAAGCAAATATGATCTCAATTAGTAGTAGGATCTCTCCAAGCTTACTAAAACTCAAGCTCATTCGGCAAAATGTTAGCCATCATTTTGGCAGTCTCGCCATTCTTGGTTGTTCCATTGAACTGTAACCAGATCATATGCCAAATGGCTCCAAGTCACATAATACACTCAAAAGGGACGTTACAAGCTCATTTGCTCCAGAAAAATGGAGTAAATTCAGAATTTGTTGCTTACTCTATAAACCATGAAGCCTTGAATTGGTGCCTTAAATATATGGTCCTCAATGTGGAATTGAACATTCAATCTCATAACTATGAACCTAATACTCCAGCGTTAACCAAGAGATATTTTTAAATAGTTTGGGTCAGCCATCATTATGACACTCAATATTTATTCTCAATGAACATTTAATAAATCCAATTCGATTTATGACCTGAGCACACCATTTAATCTTTAGAATCAAATATTAATCCCCTCATGCTATAGCTCCCACACTCGCTCAAACACAAACTGCATATTTGTGAACTAAATTCAATCCCCACAATTATCTTATGAGTTTAAGTTATCAAAACAACAAATTCTAGAATACTATTGTATTATGCTAAACAACATAAGCACAAACAACATCTTAGGAAATGTTCCAAATTCATTGCAAAGAAATTCATAAAACCACACAAACAACCCAATTGACATCAAAATCCAATCTCGCAACAAACCCATTTCATAGAATCCCGTAACCAATAATTTATACAACATAATGAACGTCTCTTGAATTATGTGACCGCGAGTAATAACTTAATGGAAAAAAAAAACTCAAAATTAGTTCAAGGAAAGTGAAAATTTGTACCAAACACCCATGCAAAAGATGGCTTACCCAACGTTTAATAACGATAATTTGATTTGATTCTTCTTCTTCTTCAGTCTTCGTGCACAAGGTCTGCGTTGGTCATTTCTGCCTCTTCTCTTTCCTTTCACAGATTTGCCCGATCGAAGAACCCTTTTTTCGGATGGAGTATTGATGGGAGAGGGCGGTGGTTATGGTTCTAGGGTGATAGATTGAGGTGGTGAGTAGAGATTGGAGATGATTGTTGAGGGAGGGTTTGGTTTGAGGGACAAGATTGAAGAGATTCTGTGGGGATTTCGGAGCCAAAACTTCAGCTGGTGCAAAAGAGTGAGAAATTGGGGGGAAATAAATGCTGTGCGGGATGTTTACATTTTGTAAATTTTAGGGTTCTAAAGGGACGACTGTACATTAAACACCCGAAAAAAAAAAGTTGGGGCATCTGTTCGTAAAGCCATGCGATCGCATGGATTTGTTACCGCGATCGCATGGTATGAAGCGAAAAACATTCTTTGAAAAATGCAGCCATTTGCGATCGCATGATAATAATGCCATGCGATCGCAAGGTCAAAAAATTGTTGGGGCATCTGTTGCGTAAAGCCATGCGATCGCATGGATTTGTTACTGCGATCGCATGGTATGAAGGAAAAACATTCTCTTTGAAAAATTGACCATTTGCGATCGCATGATAATATAACCATGCGATCGCACGGTAAAAATTTGACCCGAATTCCACATTTTCCGTAATTTCTCATTCATTCGATCCCCGCGACCTGACCGGGCAGGTCGATCTGTTCAGGCGTTGCCCCGAACCCCGACGGGGGCGCCCCTCGACCCCGCGACCGACCGGGCGGTCGATCCCGCTCCGGGCGTTGCTCGAAGCGTCAAGTGGCAAACAAATTTGCCTAAACGGATTGGGTTGGGTCTTATATATTTGGCCAAGTTTACGGAGTCACTTGAGTTGTCAATTTCTCGAATTCTTAAACCAATTTCCAGGTTATCTAAAGTCTTTGAATTGTAAATGCGTGAATTTCAATTTTTCTTATCTATAGAGAACACTAATTTCGTCTCTTTAGATGGCGCCACAATTTTATTTTCGGTTAATGTTTAATCTGAGACAATTAGTACGAAATTGTTCAAAATTAAATGCGTTATTGTAATATTTTCTTTAATTAAATAAAAAAATTAGAGAATTGATGTCTACATTTTTATTTAATAACAAAGAACGGTAATAAATTACGTTATCATTATTATTTGTTTAATTTAATTAAAAATATAGATAAATGATTGGTCATTTTTATTTCATAACGAAAATTCTACTAAAAACAAGTACAAGATTACAAAGTGTTGTTTGATCAATCGTCGTCACTATCATTGCTTCTATCAGCATTATCGTCATATTCGACAGTGTCGCAGTCTGTCTCCGTGTCAGATGCCTCAACCTCACATCCATCATCGCCCTCATCGTTATCGTCCTCGTCCTCGTCCTCATTATCCACCTCCTCATCGTTAATAAAATTATATTCATCTCCACTAACATTCGACGATGACGCTCTCACTGCAGGATGATCCAACTGAATGGCATCATTGTCGACCCGCTGCATAGTAATGTGTTCAAAATTGCCAAGATCAACAAACAGCGAGAAGTTTGACGAGCTATCATCGTGCAGCAAATCTATCTCAGTCAGAACCGTCGCTGGCGTATCCCACGTAGTACGATGATTGACTTCTTGAACCACTCGCCAGTTATGACTACGTGATGGGTCATCAATATAGAACACTTGCCTCGCTTGTGAAGCAAGTATGAACTGGTCATCTTTGTAAGCCTCTCTGTTGGTGTCAATACTTGTGATGTTGTTCTCTGTGACCTTTCTTTTTCCGTCACACTTAAACCATCTACACGAAACACCACAATTGAGAAACCGTTTATGTATGAAAGCTCAATATATCCGAAAGGCGGCAGTAAAATATGTCATCATCCGGTCCCCGCAATACTCACACCACTATTTTGTGTTTTACGTCGGATATCACGATCATAAGTTAGAAATCGAACTCCGTTAACGATACATCTTTGGTAGGAATGCACAACATGACATTTGTCAGAGACGCCAAAGATAGCAATGCGGAGACACATCATCGGCGTTTATCCGATGTAGAGCATAAATCTATCATAATAAGATGTGAAGTCATTAACTAATCAAACATTATACTAATTATAAATGCAAAGCGAGTATTATTGTTCTACCTTCGTATGAAATCAAGCGGGGAAAATCGGATCTATGGCGGTTAACATTGGTAACTCTACGAGTCTGCGGTGATCCTTGTGCTCCTTTGTTGAAGTAAAAATTACATTGAGCAATTGTTATAATAATAAAACCGTTTAATGTTAAAGATACTACAACAAATACGACACACTCACTTTAAGTACATTTCAATCTCGGGATGTTGTTAAGTATATAAAACTCGACTTGAGCTCGAAGATCACTTTCGAGGACAACCAAACTTCTCTTTCCTATAGGGCGACATTGGGATTCAAAAGCAGATAAGCGCTTTTTGGGAACGCATAGATCGTCATTTTCTCTCTGGTCGGTTGAATCGTGTCTCGGCGTCCGCCGAAATACCGTGAACAAAAAGTCAATGCTTCCTCAACAACATATCCCTCGGCTATGGAACCCTCGGGGTTTCGATTGATTTCGCACATAGTCCTTTAGTTTCTTAAGATATCTCTCAAAAGGATACATCCACCTCATGTAAACGAGCCCACCAAGAATTGCCTCTTGTGCAAATGCATCACAAGGTGAATCATAATGTCAAAAAAGCCGGTGGAAAGATTCGTTCAAGCTTGCACAATATGAGGATGAGTTGTTGTTGAGCATTAACCATGTCGCTAACCTTTATCGACCTTGCACACAATTTTTGAAAAATGTACAAAGTTCAATAATAGTGGATGAAATTGTCTTGTTTAGAAATGCTCGACACCCGACGGGCAACAATCTTTGCATGAGGATATGACAATCGTGTGACTTCAAACCAATTATTCGGTTTTCATTAGGCATAACGTTCTTTCTCGATTCGATGCAAAACCATCGGAAATTTGACTTTCCGTATAAAATTGTAAAACTTTTGACGATCTGCATTAATAAATGTGTGTACTCTGCTGAGAGCTTCATCAATCTCCCTTATCTTCGTACAAGTGCAGCTCATGTCCGATTTTTAATTTCATCAAATCACGTCTCGCTTTTTCTGTATCCTTAGATTTATGAGGATCGCCCAATAATGTACCCAACAAACTATCACATACATTCTTTTCTACATGCATGACATCGAGATTGTGTTTCAACTCATTTGTCGACCAGTAGGGCAACTCGAAGAAAATGCTCTTCTTTCTCCAGTTTAGCTCATTCTTATCCCTTTTTCTTTTAACACCCCCATAGCTTGGGTGTTTTCCTGGTGTTCTAATTTTCACACGACTAAGTTGCTGTAGGATATCTGCACTAGTCAATTGAGGCGGTGGCCCACGTCTTTCTGTTTGTCTGTTGAAAGTACGGTCATTTCGCCAATGATGAGTACTTGGTAAGAAACGTCGATGACCCACATAAGCTGTCTTACCGATGACACGCGTCGAAGGTGTCTCTTCATTACAAGTTGGACATGCGTCGTAACCACGATCGCTCCCCCGATAAACTACTACGAGCGGGAAAATCACTAAGCGTCCATAACATCGCCGCTCGCATTACGAATATACGATTATTACTTGATACATCACGCGTATCGATACGGATGTCCACAATTCCTTGACTCATCCACTAATGGCCGTAAAAATACATCCATATCTTTGCCTGGTGATTGGGGACCTGGGATCAAAAGGGTTAGCATTAAATTTTCTTCTTTCATACACAGCCAAGGTGGTAGATTATAAGTTACCAAAACTACCGCCACATCTTTGTAAAGACTGACTCATATTACCAAAAGGATTGAAACCATCTGACGACAATCCTAGCCGAACATTTCTTATCTCACACGCAAAATCAGGGTGATTTTTGTCAAAGGCCCGCCAAGCTTTTCCATCCACGGGATGACCCATATCATCCTCGTCCCTCGAGCGACCTGTATTATGCCACCTCATTAGTCTCGCAGTATGTGTTGTTGCAAACAAACGCTTCAGTCTAGGGGTCAATGGAAAATAACGCAACACTTTATGCGGTACATTCTTCCCAGAGGATTTGCCAGCTATTTGCACCCAACGACTTTCATAGCAAACTGGACAAATTTCTTTATCAGCATTTTCCTTCCAAAATAACGCACAATCATTCCTACAAACATGAATAGATTCGTACCCCAATCCCAACTTCGACATTAATTTTTTAGCCTCGTAGTGAGAGTCGACAAGATTGATTTTGGGAAGGCCGATTTTAACAACTTCAATAGCCCATCTACAGATTTATTTGTCCACTTATTGACCACCTTCAAATGCATCAGCTTAGTTAAAAAATTTAGGGACGAGTAAGAAGATACTCCTGGATACAACTCTGAATGCAGAGCATCGAACAAAGCGTCGTAACCTAAATCAGAAGATTTGCCAGCAGCTGAGTCATCCCCGACCACATCGGTAAGAACATCCGCCATCTCATCTTCTGCAACAAGCACACGTTGCTCGTCCTTGCATATTCACAGGCCCTTCCTCACTCTCCCCGTGATAAATCCACCTCTCGTAGTTCTCGTAAAAACCGTGACGAAATATGTGAGACTCAACATCATCTACCAATTGCATCATCATGTTTATACATCTTTTGCATGGACATTGAATCATTCCCTATCATTTGCTAATGGCCTCGCCATATTTATGAACGCTTTCAGACCATGCCAAAACTCTGCAGACTTTGCCCGTCTTCTATTCAACTTTATCCAACTCTTATCGATTTCCATTTCCACTTTAGAGTTGCTGCAACACCAAAAAAATAACAATAATTAAGTGTAGTATACAAGTGGTGTGAGAATGTCCTAACTCCTTGTCGCTCCAATACTAATTTTAGGTGTGGGCCCTAGCCATTCGACATTGATTTGTAATTTACGAGTTGTGTTAATTTTTTCTATGATTGCCTATGTTTCACGTGTAAATTTCGACAGCATCTCCCTTCTATTCTCCTAAGTGTGCGCACTATTTTAAACACAGTCCACACCCGGAGAATAAAATGGAGACAATACCAAAAATCATACGCGATAGTCGAGGCAATTATAGGAAAAATGTATGATAACACAACTCGTAACTTACAAATCAATGTCAAACCGTCTCAAACAGACAATTCAAAGATTAGTTGTAAACATCAAACAACCCAAAATGAGGTTGTGTGTGCTTAATAAACTAATCTTCAAACGGCATTCTAAGGTTTATTGAAAGTGCAATGTATTGTGAAAATAAAATAAAAAGTAAAAAATAAAAAAGAAAACTAAATCTTAAATATATAAGTGAAATACGTAAATTTGACTCACCAATGATCTCTTGAAAACTGCAACTAAGACCTTTAAACTGGGGGACTGCAATAGACAAAGAGAGATTCAAAATGGAAGAAATTTGTGGATTAAGCTTCAAAGAGACTTTGAAGAAATATTGCTTCTGATGGGAATTTGTAGACTGGAGCTATTGGGACGACATAATGTCGTCCCAATTGCTAGAACATCTATTGGGACGACATAATGTCGTCCCAATTGCTAGAGTTGGGCGCGAGAATATCCCGCCAATATGTTGAGGGTATTAGGACTTACAGGGACGAATATTTAAGTTATGGAGACGACAATAGTCGCCTTTGATTCTATAGGGACGACATACTCCGTCGTCTCTACAGGTCTGTCACTATAGGGACGACAAATAAGTTGTCCCTATAGATTCTGGACCTATAGGAACGTAATTTAACACTATTAGGACGACTTTAGTCGTCCTAGTAGCTTACAAAGCGGGAAAAATTGGCGCCATTTCTTACGACCTATGGGGACGATTTTTTTAGGATATAAGGACGATATTAGTCGACTTTATTTCTTATGTACTCTATAGGGACGACAAATAAGTCGTCTCTATAGATTTTGGACTTATAGGGACGACAAATAAGTCGTCTCTATAGATTCTGGACCTATAGGGACGACAAATAAGTCGTCTCTATAGATTCTAGACCTATAGGGACGACAAATAAGTCGTCTCTATAGAGTCTGGGCCTATAGGGACCTATAGATTCTGGACATGTAGGAACGTACTTTAGCACTATTAGGACGACTTTAGTCGTCCCAGTAGCTTACAAAGCGGGAAAAATTGGCGCCATTTCTTATGACCTACATGGACGAATTGTTTAGGCTATAAGGACGATATTAGTCGACTTTATTTCTTATGTACTCTATAGGGACGACAAATAAGTCGTCTCAGATAGATTTTGGACCTATAGGGACGACAAATAAGTCGTCTCTATAGATTCTGGACCTATAGGGACGACAAATAAGTCGTCTCTATAGAGTCTGGGCCTATAGGGATGACAAATAAGTCGTCCCTATAGATTCTGGACATGTAGGAATGTACTTTAGCACTATTAGGACGACTTTAGTCGTCCCAGTAGCTTACAAAGCGGGAAAAATTGGCGCCATTTCTTACGACCTATGGGGACGATTTTTTTAGGCTATAAGGACGATATTAGTCGACTTTATTTCTTATGTACTCTATAGGGACGACAAATAAGTCGTCTCTATAGATTTTGGACCTATAGGGACGACAAATAAGTCGTCTCTATAGATTCTGGACCTATAGGGACGACAAATAAGTAAATCTCTATATATCTTCGGACCTATAGGGACGACAAATAAGTGTGTTGAAACGACTTTTGTCCTTTCTATATCTATTACAATTTTTAGAGACGACATTTTATTGTCGTCCCTATATATGCCATATATAGAGACGAATTTTGTGTCGTCCCTATAGATGTCGTCCCTATAGCTCCTTTTTCTTGTAGTGTCTGGCCCGATTTGTAGACCAAATCCTATTGTGGAACAAATAATTCCTTACTATCTTTAATTATCGGTGCCGTTACTTTATTTTTTCTTATCATCTAGTGAACATCTGTTGGTGGTATGATTTTATGAGTTGCGATTTTCTACCTTGAGTTTCTGCTTCTGTGTTGCTTTAATCGTTCAATTCTAAAGTCAAATACAACTCAAAACTTGAATTTTAACTACGTTTTCTTATCACCAATTAAATATCTCATTTCTTTTAATTTTTGGACATAAATAACTCAAAAGTCATGATTCACTATGGTTAGGATTCATTTGAGTCATACTTGCATAAAACTCTTGTAAAAAATCATATAAATACATATGGGCAATGCTTTAGAAATCAGATCTGTGTGGAGGTCATTGATAACAATTAAGCAAGAATATGAAGAAGGTATGAAAGTTTGCACTTTTAATACTTTCATAACATTTCTGAGAAACATTACAAATGTTGTATTTAAATCTGATTAGAGTCGGCATGAGCATGGTTTGACCTTTCTAGATCCACGAGTATTTTGTTTAGTCGGTCACAAACAAAATTCAGTTCTATGCTCAATAAAGCAAATCAATAAATTCATTAAATACAAAAAAAAAAAAAAAAAAAAAAATTTGCCATGAAACTTGATCTATTTACTAACAATACACTTTTGTCATTCAATTCATATGTCTACGAACTGCAAGAATCAAACTCAATTCCCTATATATGCATGCAAGATTATTACTATATATATACATTCATTATATACACTAAATTTCAAAATAAATTTTCAAAAACAAGTAAATAGTAACACATTATTCACTACAACAGAGTTTGCTTTTTACGGCATTCAATATATGCCGTAAAATCATATTTACGGTGTATAGCTGAACGCCGTATAAAGTATTGCCGTAAATACTTCTCTCTTTTTACGGCATACATTGAATGCCGTAATAATAATGAAAGTTCGCCGTTTAATGACTTATTACGACATTCTTATATATACCGTAAATACATCCTTATTTATGGCATACATCATGGTCGTAAATGTGTTGTCAAATGAAAAATAAATGTATTTTATGGCTATTGTTTGTATGTTGTAAAAGAAGTATACATTAGCTACCATAAATGCGAGCTTATCATTTTTTTATAGCTTATATTTGCATGTTATATAAAATAAACATATGCTAAAATTAACAAAATTAAATAAATCAACCCATAAATAATCATTTTTTTTCATATTAAGGATAAATAAAATTATTGAGTACATCATTGGCCTACTCAAAAAGTTTATCTAACTAATAGCATCATTTGCCTACACTAAAAGTTTATACCAATACGCCAAAAGTATAGACTACCATTCCAAAATAACTGAGTAATTACAAAATAGTTGATCCATATATCAACAGGTTGGTCAGTAGTTTAGCTATCCAAAAATAATCAACCCCCTATAAAGCTCGTCTCTTCTCTAACATCTAAAGCTCTTCGATGAAATGATTTAACGAGATCAAACCGAGCATCGATAACCTTACCCCATTTGAAGCATTTTGATTATATTCTAAAGAAACAGAGAAAAGGCAAGGAAAACAAGTTGTTAGTACTTCTTAAGACATGAATGATCTTAAGGAAAAACTTAAATTAGCAAAGTCGCTTACCATATTACAGCCACTCAAGCAGTTAGCAGACGATGGTGCATCAGAAGAAGCTGAAACAATGAAATTCTCATCATAATAAGATCGTTCATCAAACTATGAAATTCCAGATTACTCGAACTCTCCTCTCGAGTTCCGAAAACCAAGAAAAAATAAATATATAAGAGAGAGGTAAGGTGAAGCAATAAAGAATAAAATATCAGAAAAACAAACCATCATCGTCTGCAATAGCGGAAGAAAGAGATCTTTGGATTGTGCTCTCGTCAAGTTCTGACACCATACTAATTGTATCATCCTGCAAGCATTCCAAAAGAGATAAGCAAGCCTTAAGAAGCACTTTTCCTAAAGGTCTCAATATCAAAATTACAGTACATTGCATGAAGACTCCAGAAAGGTTCAATTTCCGTGTTCCTTCCCATATGAAGTGTCTTCCGGGCTAGAATTGCATTTCACACCGGGAAAGACACTTCCAGGTTTAAGCTTATCGAGTCTAACATCAGCAGTTTGTTCTTGACTTCTTGAGTTAACGAGCAAATCATCATCAAATCGAGAGATATTTTTGTCGGCACGATCCTTGGTGTCCAAAAGAGACAAAGAACTAGCAGCATTACAATTGTGATCAATTTCAGTGACCTCAACGCCCCGAACATAGTACCTCCCCACTCTCCTTTGATTGAATTTGTGTTTCCCTGGCAACTAGAAAGAGTAACAACATAAAAATTATTACAAAATGTGAAAAATTAAAGCATTAAGCTAAGGACAGAAAGTTGTTTAAAACACTCCACTAAACTACTTTTGTATTCAATCTGATAATTAATTTATACCAATGTACAAACCACCCCCCCATTTTTTTCTTTCCTTCCACTAAACTCGTGATAGTTCAAACCGTTGAATACGAAGTTTAGTAACTCTTTATGTATGTATCCACATTCTAAACTCAAAATCTTTAATGGCATACATGATACAACATTATGTAATAGACAAATGTTAACAACAAATAATATGAAATGACACAATAGGGACCATCAATTTCAAGACAATTTGACAAAATTTGCTTCATATTAAAATGTCTATACGGTCCAACACTCCCTCCACTATGTAGCCTGCCAGATTACAAGAAATCATGATGAGCAAACTAGCACATAATTTTTGAACCATTTAGCAATGTTGCATGCCTTTCTTTTCTGTAATTTTTTTTCCTATTCCTTTTTTCATTCTGGGTTTTAAAGGAGGCAAACATTCTTTGCATGACTAATTCAACCAAAAACGCCTTCCGCAAAATACAAATATCAACTTTATTGCATTTTTCGTCCATCATTATTCAACATCCCTCTTGTTTCTTTTCCAAAAAGACATGATTCAAACAGTTTCATTATTCAAACTGTGAATCAAATTCTGAAACCAAGTCCCAATCTCAAGTCATCATATTTCTATAAAATATATAAATTAAGAAGTCACATAGTCAAATCTTCCTGACTATCAAACTGTATGAATGTATCATCTTGTATCAGGCATGAATGTCCATGTAAGACAAAATTCAAAAACAAGTCATCAATTAACACAAAACAAAAGCATACATGTTAATGCAATAGACAATTACCGTGTCTAGTTTTTCATCAAGCATGTAATCCGCAATCAACTTGTATAATATTCTTTTCTCATGGCACTGTCTAGATCCAATCTACAGAGCATGTCAATGATCAGTAAAGAAATTCAAGCCCCATCAAACAAACAGGAAAAAGATTTATACACATGTAAGTAATAAGTAAACATAAAACCACAGGCAAATTAAACATTAAAAAAGTGTACTCCAGATGAAACAACACAACAAATAAAAACAAATTTTATGGAAAAAAAAATCTAAACACAGATTTTATAAAAGTAAAATGATAAAAACCTGAATCTCCACCAAGATTTGCTACCAAATCCCTCTTTATTTCATCTCTTCTATCAAACTCCACCAACACAAGCTATTCTCACAATCTTCAATGTCAAAGACTCCGAGAGCTAAAGTATTAACATAGAGAAGAATAATTGTTGACAAAGAGCAGATTATTGATAATGCAAAGGGTTGGGCGATTTGTGAAAGAAGGATTTGGTTGAAATGGTTGGAGTTGGGCGATGTATGAGAAATGGGGATTTGGTTGGAAGGGTTTGGCGTTTTATGAGAAGGGAGATTTCTGAGAGAAAAAATTATGAGGGTTGGAAAAGAGATAAAAAAGTTTGTAAGCGCGAAAATGGAAAAAAAAACGCAGTTTTTTTACGGGATGCTTTAATAAATACGCCATAAAATATTAGTTTTTACGGCATTCTCTATATGCACGCCATAACTATTATAAGTAATTGGTAATTTACGGCACACATTTAAGGTATGCCATAAATGATCTATTTTAACGGCATTTTTTATATGTACGCCGTAAACCAATGCCGTGAATGACTAAATGTGTTGTAGTGATTCAAAATAACAAACGTAACAAATTATATTATTTTAAAATAACAAATGTAATAGGTTATGTTATTTCAAAGTAACAAATGTAACAAATTATGTTATTTTTAAAGCACAATGTTATGTTATTTGAAAAGCACAAACTCAACAAGTTATGTTATTCCAAATCACAAACATAACAAATTATGTTATTTTAAAATCACAAATGTAACAAGTTATGGTATCGTTAGTTCTCATCTAATAGCAAATAACCCCAATATACCAAAAAAAAAAGACATTTTGATTTTATTGATTTTGCATAAAAACTGTGCAAATCCTAATTGAGCACCCAAATTCAGTTAAAATTTCATAATCATTCGTTTTTACCAAAAATTCTAATTGATACTGTGTAGGTGGGCACTAAAATTCATTAAAAATTTCTTACATAAAAGCAAAATTCACAACAAATTAAGAAAACCCACGACACCAAATCATAAGCGAAAAATCCGAATTCTCAACTCACCTGGCTTGAAGAAGTAGGAGGCTCTAGGTTAAAAGTGTTGGGGGTTGAAGCGCAAAACCCCATGACGGAATCTTTGTGAGGAATACTGAGTTATAATTTGGAGGATGGCTAAGAAGAATATACAACTAAATTTGGAAGAAAATTACATAGATTATGATAAATGATTTTTCTCGTCCTCTGAGCATGGCGGCGACAATGGTGGAGACCTGCAAAAGGTGGAGGAGCTTTTTTCCCCCGTGTCCACTCCGGCGTGATAATCAGTATATGATTAAAGTATTTGCACTAAATAGCAGTATGTAGTGTATAAGAGTTGTGTGTTCTCCTTTTTTTATCTGGGGGGTTGGCCTCTATTTATAGGGATGGCCTGCACTTATTGATGATGGGTGTCCCTTCATCTCCCTCATTTGATAACGTGTGTCCATTCATCTCTCTCATTATTAGGAGTTAATGAGGATGCTTCATCTTCCCAATTTGTTGAGAGATGTTTCGTCTTTCTGATAACTAGTGGTAACTGTCATTCCATGGGTTGCCTGTCTAGCTAACCTGACGACAGTTGGGTTGTTGCAGTCTATCTGTTAGAAGCATGCTCATGAGACCAACGAGGCGGGCGAATCGTTGAGGCGAGCGTGCCAAGACGTGCCACCATAGCTAAATAACATATATCAACTATCATTATTTATATCATCAATAGACATATTGGGGTTTTGGATTTTGAGTTTTTAATGTTTGGCAATTTGGAGATTTCTAATAGAGTGATTAACCTTCATTGGTCTTTTTGCGTAGGGAAGTAATCAACTTAAGCTGTTGAAACAATATTTTGAAAATAAAATTACATAAACAGTAAAATAAGAAATAAAATAGAAAAGGTTGTGTGCTACATAATTTGCACTATTTTAAATTAGGTCAACAATTTAACATGGACAGATTTATGTTCGGCAGAGAAGGCGCCACGTCCCTACTCAATTATATTTATATATACATAAATTAAATCTACTTACTTTTTTTTTTATAAAAAAACATTTAAAAATATAAAAATTGTACAATTGGATAGGAGATAAATACATGAATTTGATCTATCGAATATTTCTTTTGCACATGAATTTTATAAAAGTTATTAAGCATGTGAATCTATTTTATTTGAATCTAGAAAAAATTATAGAAATAGACTAAGATGCCACTTTGAAATTGAATAAAGAAATAATAAAAATATTATTTTCAGATATTTGAATTGGTCAAATTCAATACAAATATCACTTTAAGGAATGAATATTATTGAGATTTTGACATGAAATAATTTATTTTCTGTCAAAATATCCTATATTTCGAAAAAAAAAGAATCCATCAATTATCCTTTATCAAAAATCTACTAAAACTTTTATCAAATCTTTTGTCAAACTGACCCTTAGTTTATTCGAGAAGCAAAATATGTATACGACTTTGAAAAATCATGATTTCTCCATTAAAGAAAATTTACTAAACCAAATTAATATAACAAATTAACTAACGGGATATTTTATTAATGCTAACAAATTAACTTCTCACGCGGACGGAAACACAAGAGAGGTCAACTAGAATGGAAGCCAAACTAAAAATAATATTAAAAAGTAACCAAACTAAGTTGTCAATATGGACTTTTAATCTGTCTGGTCATTGAAAGGAATTCAAACCTTATATTCACATACACACGGTTTCAAAAGAAGCATTCTTCTTCATGACACTATAAGTAGAACTTCTTAAATGCTATACAAAACACAAATTACTCAGCCTTGATTATATGAATTACGATGAAGACTACAAGCAATTATTCCCTTTTATTCACTGTTATTTTCATCTTTTCATGTTCATGGGCAGTTTCTTCTCATGAACACGATGACTTTCTACAATGTATGTCCCTTCAATCTAACAATCATTCCTCTATCTCCAATATCATTTATACACCAAAAAACAGTTCATACTTATCCATTCTGAATTTCTCCATACAAAACCTTCGATTCGAGTCATTAACGACACCTAAACCATTAGTCATTATTACCCCTGTCCATGAATCCCAGATTCAACCTGTCATATATTGCGCCAAAGAAAATGGCATGCAAATACGGGTTCGAAGTGGTGGTCATGACTATGAAGGACTTTCTTACACGTCACAAGTCCCATTTGTCATCATTGATCTTGTCAATCTACGGGAAATAAATGTTGATGTTGAGAAGAAAACTGCATGGATTCAAGCTGGTGCACGACTTGGCGAACTTTATTATAGAATTGCAGAGAAAAGTCGAACCTTAGGGTTTCCTGGTGGTGTTTGCCCCACTGTTGGTGCTGGCGGACATATCAGTGGAGGAGGATATGGAACATTGATTAGAAAATATGGGTTAGCCGCTGATCATGTAATTGATGCACGCATCATTGATGTGAATGGAAGAATTCTCGACAGAAGTTCCATGGGTGAAGATCTCTTCTGGGCCATAAGAGGAGGCGGAGCTGCCAGTTTTGGAGTCATTCTTGCTTGGAAACTAGAATTGGTGGACGTTCCAGAAAAGGTCACTGTATTCACAATTGCTAAGACTCTAGAACAGAATGCAACAAATATTGTTCACCGGTGGCAATACGTAGCACACAAATTAGATGAAGACTTAGCCGTTAGAGTCTTTATAAGTAGAGTGAATTCAAGCCAAGATGGAAATAGAACTATACGGGCTTCATTTCAATCATTGTTCCTTGGTGGTGTCGACAGATTGCTTCCACTGATGCAACAAAGCTTCCCGGAGTTGGGTTTGCAAAGAGAAGACTGCACTGAAATGAGCTGGATAGAATCAGCCCTATACATCTACGGGCTTCCCGTAGGATCACTTGAGGTTTTGCTAAACAGGACACAGGCAAATGTACGACATTTCAAAGCAAAAGTAGACTATGTTCAGAAACCGATTTCTAAGAATGGGCTTGAAGGCATATGGAAACGGTTTTTCGAAGAGGAAGCCGAGGAAGCTGAGATGTTGTTTGTTCCATATGGTGGAAGAATGGATGAAGTTTCAGAATCTGCCATTCCCTTTCCACACAGAGCTGGTAATTTGTACCAAATCCATTACATGGTGAATTGGGATGAAGAGGAGGCATCAGAAAGGTATATAAATTGGATTAGAAGACTTTATAGTTACATGGCTTCTTATGTGTCCAAGTTCCCAAGGGCTGCATACATCAACTACAGAGATCTTGATATAGGAGTCAATAACAAGGGCAATACAAGCTACGCAAAAGCAAGTATTTGGGGACGCAAATATTTTAAGAATAATTTCAAGAGGTTGGTTCAAGTGAAAACCATAGTTGATCCTACTAATTTCTTCAGAAATGAACAAAGTATTCCGTCCATCTACTCGAGGTGGACCAAGAATGGGAGGTAAGATTTCACAGGAAAAAGGTTTTATAGTAGGTTGGTTATGGGTTCACTTTTATTACTATGATTTGTACATTAAATTGATGACACTTGGGCAGACAAAGATTGTATTAAATAGTACATTTATTAATTAAATACACCATTTTTTTAGTGAATTTGTGGAGGATACAGATGTTTTCCTGTTCTTATATTCTAGCATTTAAAGAGGATGCGTGCCCCAATGTCGATGCGAAAGATTGCTGCGTTACCAAAAATGGAGACCACCAAATTAGATGGCTTCGTTTTAATGTTGGAAATGTGTATGGCGATATGGATTCAGATCTACGACTTGAAATTTCAAATTCTCACAATAGTAAATGCGATATTAAGGTCTCACTCTCGTTCTAATACTCACGGTGAGTGGATGTTACTTGAACAACCATAAATACATACAGCTCTAAAATTTTAATCTACAAAAGTATAGAGCTGGGACAAATATTGTTAAAAATGTGATAGAAAACTGATAGAATTGTGGTGTGAAAAAACTAAATGGGTTGTATTTATAAGTCCTATTCGAATAGTATAAAGAATCTCTTTTAGAGATCAACTTAATCTCATTCAGTTTAGTATTAATCTCTCAAACCCTATCCAAATCTCAACGGTTGAGATTTTAGAGTTTACCCAAATACGAGACTTGAGATTCTTTATGATTTTTGCATATTTAACCATAATATTGTCGACCATTACGAGTGTACCAATTGGTCACATGTGGTCCACATCTTAATATTAAATATACATTAGTAAAACATGCTAATCAAACAAATTTGAGACGACCTGTGAATTTTCCTTAAAAAAAAAAAATTTCCTCGAATTGAACTGAAAACACAGCTGCAGGTGGCTTTACTAGAAGCCTGCAACTGTGACTGCAACTGTGACAGAAAATTCTTTGAATTTAATCCTTTTTAAACTTTTTCAAATTGTATATATCACTCCATAACTCACCCAAAAATACATAAAAGAGATAGTATAAACATTACACACAATTTCTAAATAAGAGTTCGAAAATATACCACATACTAGATAACTTAAAATACTTCAAATTTCAATTATATATGCTATTACATAAGTATTTCATTTACTAAGTACATTTTTCATCACCAAAAGTAGTATCCCTCTTTCAAGTTGGGATTCGTCGTCCCGATAGTAAAAAAGTCGGAATCACACACATGGTTACACATGTTTAGCCCTTTTTTCAAAAACTTTTTGAGTTAATAACTTCAAAATATTTATAAGTAGCTACAGGATACTAGAAATCCTTTTAACAAAAAAAAAAAAAAAACGACCATCTAAAAACTCTTCGATCTTTATGATATAAAAAGAAGAGTCCCCATCGGCTCTACAGTAATGGCATCATAGACGTGTATCATCTTATACGTTATTTCTTTAATATAAAGACCCGGCCATAGTGGAAAGTGAATCCAAATGTCCTTCTTTGTGATGATATGGTATTCCATCTCGTTGTTTGATGTTTTCTCCTAGGTTCGAACCACCTCGACAATATTACGTTCCATTTCCTACATGAGTCATGAAATGACTATAAGCGATCAAGCTTAGTGAGTAAAGTAGTACATAAGCACGAAATCACATAATACATACTTTTGATTAAATGTAATTTTACTCTTTACCTTCTAACTTCGATACTCATTTCTCATATAAGTGAATAATATCATAATCACTTAACATATATCAACTTCAAAACAATTATTAACATGTTCTTTCCATGTAGTGCCTTTGATCATCACTCACAAGCAATCAACACAATGTGCATGGTATGAATGCAAGATAACCAAATATGGTTCTACCGATCTTTTTTTACTTTTCATTTCTTTATGACTTTCTTTTCGGGACTTTCCCATATTAGGATTGTACACTGAGTGCTCATTTAAGTTTAGTGTTTTGTTAAACATAAGGTCACCTCATCTTTAAAGCCTCTATGCTCATAGGTACTTTCATTCGAATTCTTTTAGAGTACTTTACTCACAAGTACTTTCATTTCATATTGGCATCTCATCCCGTGGGCATCTATTAGCCCATGATCCTTCATATTAGGACTAGCTCCCATGGTGTACAACCTAAATAGGGCATTCTTAAACAATCGTGATCATTATGTGTAAACATAACTTGATCGTGCTTCAATGTTTGATGATCATGAATTCTTTCTTTGAATGATGCCATGATGCAACAAATGAAACCACTTGTTAACAAAAGATTTAATACTAAACATCACTCAACAATTTTGCATACGAAAACACTTAATCAAGTTTTTCATCAAAACATATTGCTTTAATTTCCAATCAATGTACAAGAGATTAGACTAAAAGTCCTTCATTACGTTACTACTTTCATTCATTCCCTATACCATATACATATGATGTATTATAAGCTGTTAGGCCTCATAATTATCGTGGTTCTATACCAACTTTAATAGATATCCAAACATGATTGTAAACTTTAAGCTGTCCGTATATACTTTCAATTGTAGAGCCTCTCTTAAGTGGTCTAAAATCAGATTTTTCATGTATTAATACCCTTAGTTTCATGATACCCGAAAAGTACATGTTCTAGACTTATTAAAATCAATCATAAACTTAAGTTTTATAGACATGCAAAGCCATAGAATTGATGTTGAAATTACAACACAGGTTTAAGTCATTATTGACTTAAGCAAGCACACATTTACCAAGGGATATTCAACATGAACTAAATTCTAACCAGTAACAATAATAATACATAAGATAAGACTTCATTTAAGCATCGAATGTTATGTTAACCATTCTTTCAAAGCTAACATAGGACTGCAAGTTTTAAACTTGTTAAAAATCGACTTAAGCTTAGGTTTTAGAGACAGGCAAGACCATATACATGAAGTTAAGGTTGTTGTAGATTTTTTTAGCCGTACTTCTTTAGCCGTACTTCACCTATATGAGCAACCAATTTCAAGGTCTATGCATCACTAGTTAGGAATTTAACAACTAACAATAACAAATTATAAAAGGAACTTCATTTAAAATAAAAACTTATGCCAAACATTGTGTCCATAGTAAAAATAATCAAAATAAATACATAAACGCACAAATACTTTACTCACAGCTTAAGTGAATTTTTTCTTGACTTAAAAGACTTGAAATTTACAAGTTTTTTGGGTGTTAATAAAGTTAAAAATAAGGGAAAACTAAAATTCATATGTTAGCTTTGGGTTATAGAGGGATTTCTGTCAAAAACTTATTATTTCATGTCGGTTTCAAACCGCCAAAGTGAATAGAGCAGATTTGGGGCTACTAGAAGTATTTTGTGTTGTTTATGATGCTACTAGTAGCCTCGGTTTTCTGCACTAAATTGGCTTTCGAGTTTGTGAACGAAAATTCTTCTTTTCTAGTATACAATGGGTATAAATGTGACTAATTTCTTGTTAGTTTAAGATTTCATCACTTTTATCTTCCATTTGGATCAAAAAAGGGAAAACTCTTGATTTTCTTCAATTTTCTTCATCCTTACCTTCTTCTTTTATTTTGGCATAGTTTTCCCTTCTTTTTTTGATTTAAAACTGCAGCTGGAGAGATTTATTTATAGATGATGGGATAATGCCATGTTTGGTTTAGCTTATTTTTAAAATTCTTGCTTATGTGTATTTTATTCTTTTATTTTATCAGTTTATCATTTATTTCTATGAATATTAATCCGACACTATTTCTCGTGTATTATAAGTGTTTGGATCCAAACAGTACTCGTGGAGATGTCAATCATAGCATTGGACAAGTATCCACTAACTAATATTTATTACAAAAATTCTTAGATTTCTTGTTTAAAGTGGCCACATTCGGGTCAATGTTTGGGGGTCGAGATGTGCTCCATTTTAGTCAAACTTTATACCATCGTAAAGTTCACACTTCAAACTTTACAATGACTGCACTTACAAAAGAAACGGGTTAGTCGGTAGCTCGCATGCGATTAGTTTGAATATGGTCGCTTGACTAACTCACATACTTAGCCAAATTTTGTGAAAAATTCTGCATTACTTAAAATCTATTTACACAACTTTAGCTCGACTTTCAAGGCGATCTCCGACACAAAAACACCCAAACTTGATATCAAATTAAATGTCTCAATATGGACTACGTGATAGTATAACATGCACCGCCACGTCAACGACGTTACACACGACATTTATAAAGTTGATTCGATACAATGATAAAAGCGTAAATAAATGACCAACATCTCTAAAAAATGTGGTGGCAATATAACCACATTTTTGTATTGTCTAAAGATGAGTTACATTGACTTATTTACAAATTACAATTATGGTGGCGGTTGTATTCTTTTGTGCTTGTTTGGTCCATGCTAAAATCGCTAAAAAGATGTGATTTTAATCACATTTTATGGGATCCACAATTTTGTTAACTTTTCAAATACACATTTTATAAATTTTCTATCAAAATTTGCTAAAAAAACTCTCTCAAACAAGCTCTCAATGCTTATTTGATCGAGTTTTTTTTGCAGATTTTTTGATAAAAAGATCATAAATGTATAGTTGAAAAGTTGATAAAAGTTGTAGGTCCTATGAAATATATGGTTAATAATAATTGTTAACTTTAACTTTAGCTTTTTATCAAATTTTAAGTATCACCAAACAAGCATCGACATGTAACTTGTTTAGAACAACAGTATAATTGACTTCAAATATTTGAAATTTTCCTTGTAAACGGTCAAGCAACATGAGTGCAAATGGATTATTAATTATTTGACCTCATAGGCTATCATTTGTTTATGCAATTCGAAGCCTGGATATCTTTTTTTTTTTTTTTTTGATCGAATGTAAAAATATATAGATCAAAAACTATACGAATACACTGGGCATTCTCGGGGAGAGACCAAACAATAGAGCACTACCTAAGTACAAAATGTTACACTAAAGGTAGTCGAAAAGAAGATACATATACACTAGGCATCCCTAGGCGCAAAAAATACAAGCCAAAACACTGGGCATACCTAGGCAAAAGCTAAACTAATCTAAGGAATTATAGCTAAGGAATCAAATCGAATCAAAACATGGGGATACAAAGAAAACATAACTTTGTATACATGTTTTTTAATCTTCCTAACTAAATACTCTGGATTAGTCTTGAAATCGTAAAAAATCCAGCGGTTTCTAGCAATCCAAATGTGATAAACCATGGCTGCAAAGGCTGTTCTCTTGGCTTTACTTTGCCAACCCATCCCCCGAGTTTCTTTTTTAATCCATTTAAATGAGCTTGCAACAGTTGACATGGCTCTATGAATACCCAACCATATTTTAATATTCATCCAAAGCGTGGATATCATTTTGTTTGTTCCTTACGTGGATAATGTGGATATTCAATCCACCCCTTCACAAGAGACTTTGCAACACATACATATGAATTTGTAATATAAGACATAATCTGGAATATTATGTTTTATCCACGAAGGGAAATTTATAAATCAAACTACTCAGACAAAATGGGAATATATTGAAAAAGAACCAAACGAAGTTGTCAATATATATTTTATATTTTCCACCTAACTTCTCACGCGGATGGAATGGAAGCCAAACTACAATCTAAAAATGCTATTAAAAAAGAACCAAACACAACCCATGATGTGCGACAAAGCATGCGTGCAACACACATATATAACTCGAATGGATGTATGTACTCGCAATCGATGCACTGTCACTTGCGAGTGGGCAGGTTAATGATGCTTTAGGATAGTCGTCATTGATTGATAACAAAATGTATTAAGGCTTCTCACGAGCAAATAGTTCAAGAGTTGATCATGATTGGGGAACCTTTGAGCATGCATCCAAGGCCGGTTTTTGGCCGAGAAAAGTGAACCAACCGTATGGGGCCCAAAACAGAAGGGAGCCCATTTTTATTAAAAAAAAAGGAAATAAAAATATTTGTGATTACTCAAGTTGCCCAAAAAAAGTGATAATTTTGCTACATTCTTGATTTTCTATTAAAAAAAGTTCTACAATTACTTTTAACATTTTAAACTCCAAAAATAAAAAAATGTAACACACTTTTTTTTTATATAAGAAATATAACAAACGTAACAAATATAACAAGTGTTAGAAAAATAATAACACTATGTTTAGAATAAAAAAAAGTTAAATAGTATTTTCTAAATTATTTTATATTTTGTGGTGAATGGTCAAACTATCCCAAATAATATATATTTTTGCAAATATGACCCAAAATCTAAGAGGATATGTCTTTATTACTCTAGCTCATATTTACTGTTTTTTAAGTTAACAATTAATTTCGTAAAAGACTTGTGAGTTTTGAATGCATACTACAATTTGAGAGTCTATTGAGGGCGTAATTTATAGAATTCGCCTCAGAAAATCACCGAAACGACACTGCATGCATCGCAGAAAAAGATGATCGAGTACTTGAGACCCCCATCTATGTTCTACCTCGTATCAATTAGTCAACTACATGCGATCTTATTCGGTTGCTTTAGAGAGCCTGCGGAGGTGTGGGTTCGCCGGAATGGATTTGATGTTATCTTAAACAATTGACGAGGAATCTAATCCAAAGATCTCCTTTATTTACGTGGGACATATTACGGAAATCTTAGGATACGTGTTTCATCAGGACACGTCACGAATAATGAGAGTCCATATAAAGAGCTCCACATCAACATAAAAATGTTAGAACAATTCATTATTTTACGGCTAGCTTTCCGTACAAAATTAATTTCATTTTTCTCTATTGAAAAACTAACTCCTTAAATTGGAGTGGGACCCAGCAGGGCGAGGTTCTCAATCCACTCACCACACTCTCACAAAAGGACATCGACCGTGCATAATCATTAAGCAATATCACCGCAGATTAATACTCAAAAAATGTAATGTCAATAAATATTTGAGAGCATCAAAAGATTTACAAGCTAATTTAAATATTAGCCAACTTCAATACTCATTGGAAAAATGTAATATGAATAAACATTTTTGTTAATCAATTTCACATTTAGTTGAATGAAACAGCATAAGAAGAAAGCTTTTATATTGGACAATAACTTGGGACTTTTCAAGCCAAAATAGTTGATTTTCTGATATGTTATTAGCTAACAGAATGTATGCGCCAATATTTATTGTGAACTTTTGAAGTTGTATATGGATTAATGATTATTTGATCTACCAGACTATTGTTTTTTATGTATTTGAAGTTGCTAATTTTCTTATAGTCCAAATTGAAAAGTTCCAATGTAACGATCCCAAAATTAGTATTTCTAATAAATTTATTTTAAATATGAAAAATAAAATGAAACGAGGAATTTAATTGTCCCAAAAATTACTTCAAAAGTCATAATATTTTAAATTTAATTTAAATCCAAAAAATAAAAAGGAGAAAAATCAGATTTAATAAATTATGAAGGGACTAATATGAATTAACTTAAGCTTTAATAGCTTATAATAGGGCTTGATTGGTTAGAAGTGAAAAGTTGGGTGGGAACCCAAAAAGTTGAGAAAGTAAAGTTTTAAGTTTTTTTGGATAAGCCCAGCAGCCATCTTTGGTACGATCGTATGAATTATGTATTGGTCGAAATTTTACGACTTTTAGGGTGTTGCGAAGTACACAACGAGACCTTCGAAATGGTATCAAATAACCTACTTTCGACTAAGGAATCAGCCCCAAAAATTTATATAAAAAAGGTTCCAAAAACTATGTTTGGGTAGCCATTTTTAGGATAATGTTTTAATCATTGTGGTGCTCCGTTTTCTACGATTAAAAATGCGTTGCAAAGATCTCCGTGATTTCTTTGAGATGGTATAAGAGACGTCAAAAAATAAGCATGCATCAATCTTCAAAACCCAACCCAAAAAATGGGTCCACGAAGCTAGGAAATATGCCAATTTTATTAAATAATTGAGATTTGTGCAAAAATTATATTAGGAGCTATCCCTTGTGTCCCTATTGCACCCTACAAAAACTAAGGGCAAATGGGAAAGCATTTAATGAATGCCAAGAGCAAATCTTAAGCAAATCTATCCAACTTTACATGTGTCACAAAGGGGATGAAAGCAATCATGAGGGTTGGTTTCTTCCTATAAATACCCTTCCATTTAAGGCCACAACCTATACCTTTATTCTTTCTATAATTATCATAACACTTTCAAACACTTTCTAACACTAAAGAAAATAGGAAAGAACCCACTTAAAGGGGGGAAAATACATCTAATAGAAGAGGTGAGTAAATGCTTAATGAAAAAGTTCGTGTGGAAGTTCTCTAATTTAATAGAGAAATTTCCACACCCGAGCCTCAAGGCCCCAATATGGGCAGTAGCATAGGTGGACCAAAAACCTCAAGTTTCATGGTGGAGAAAGTCAGATCTCAAGGGCCTGAGAACTTAGTTTTCAAAATAAAAATACCCCTAATACCTCTCTGCCTCGGAAGGTATTGGTACCTCGTATTTACTATTCTACAATGGGTATCAGTACCTCAAAATCTCAGTACCATGAATGCCTGAGACCAGTTTCTGCACGGTCCTGCTACCCTTACCTACAGATTCAAGTAATATCCACTTTCTATAAGATTGTAATATATAGGGCCTTTTATTTTCAGGTGGATCAAGACTAACCACAAAGAGTTGTGAATAAATTACATTATATGCCTTTTGTGCAATACGATAAGTACATATTTCAAGAATTTAATGTGCTCCAAAATACTTCATTTGATGAGATTGATTCAGGTAAAGATATGTGATGTTGTGAGTAACTTATGTTATTTTCTTTATGTGCAACAAGATAAGTATAGATATACATGTGCATAAATTATATGTGTTCTTATGTGCTCCAAATGACTTATGTTGATGAGATTTATGAGATATTTTGAGCATCTTGAGCCTATTTGTTATTTATGCAACAAGAAGGAAGAATGAAAATGATAAGTTATTTTGTGTTATACATGCTCAACTTGAGATGAGAAAACAAAGTTTACAGGTATACAAAGACAAATTATGTTATAATACAATAAGTTCCCCAAGCTTAATTGTACACCACAAAGGGACGGTAAGGGTCCAAAGAAAAGAGTTGATCAATTATGTCCAAGGGTTAGAGTGACCCATATGAGGACACGAGGTCCAATTAAAGAACGGCCTAGGGCAAGAGTAGCCTATAATGGGACGGTAAGGGTCCCAAGAGTTGATCAACTATGGTCAAGGGCAAAAGTAGTCCATAAAGGGACGATAAGGGTCCAAAGAAGTTGGCCATTGTGCTTATGCGCAAAGAATGTTTATTTTGAGCGCTCGGTGTACAAATATTGCTTAAGGAAAAGGCCCTAAGAAAGATAAAATATATATTTATGTACAACATCACACATGCACTGTATTTTACTCATTGAATGTCACCATTCACAATCGTTTCATGACTCATGTAAGAAATGGATCGAGATTACTATGAAGTCATGGGGCAAAGGTGGGAAGTAGCTTCGGATGGCCAAGAATACCATTTGATTACTAAGATTGATGTATGGTCTTCCTATCCCCATTAACTCGAGCTACAAAAGTATGAAGCCACCTACTTTGTCATAGACATATATGACTATTGGACTATAGAGTACCTTACAACCCCTTTTATAAAGTGTAATAGCTTAAGTGAACTCGTCCCCAAAATATAAGCACCTCCACTTTTGATAAAGTATCTTGTAGTAATTTTAAGACATATGGGTCATTTATAAGATGTAATGTTTGTCATGAGCCATTTTGCTATGGAATTGTAAGTAATGTATTTTCATCCTTTGCTTAAATCCATGTTTTGTAAAAATCTATGGTATTGGAGGTAAAAAGAAATCAAGAAACGAGATTCACATACTTCACTCTTCTACTATGTTTAAGTTATCCTGCTTTATTCTTTGGTATTTATTATTATTAAATATACCTATTTTTACATATCAAAAATAAGACAAATCCGAAGCAAAAGAGAAAATGCGACTTACAGATGTTGTCCCTGATTATTTCTTACTGTTTTCCCTAAAAGAAAATGTCAAAAACTATTACAAATATGATTCAATACAGTTTCTAAACAAACAAAAGAACTAGTCTGCTTTCTACGTGTGAGGGTATTGATACCCTCCTATCTAGTTCCTAATACCCTACTGGACAGAATACAAAAAAAAAAATTAAATAGAATTTTGGGGTCGCCACATCCAAGTTATCAATTAAAGTAAAAAAATTTCTTTAAAGTTTGTCCATTTCTTCTGAATTTTAGATTGGTAAAATGTCTCGTCTTTCGTTGTCCTTATTCTTGATTAATCGAGGAATTAGTATAGGATAGGGTTGACTTATTTTTAATTTAATTTAATTTTTATATTTTCAAATTTAGTCGTATTTAAAAATAGTAAAATAATAATACAAAAAACTGTATAAATAAGTAAATTAGGAACAAGGTGAGAAGTAGGGATATTTTAAACTTTGTCCTACCCTAACTCCACCCTACCACTCAAGAATCGTAGAAGGATGTGAGGGATGGGGACGAATCACTCCGGCCCCTACTGAATTCTTGTGAATTGTTCTCTTCATAAATATTATTTATATATAAGGGAGGGTGCATGAATTTAAAGAGAGTTAAAATGTCAATGGAGATATTTTTAAAAGAAGTCAACACATTTATATGACTTTGAAATATTATGATTTCTCTGTTAAAGAAAATTCACAAAACTAAACTAATATTAAAAATTACCTAATGGAATTGAAGATGAAACAATTGGGAAGATTAAACACCAGCAATTGGGAAGATGGAACACCACTAATTGAGAAGATGAAATATTCCTCATAAATTTCTAATAATGATGCAGATGAAGGGACACCCATCATCAATGACTATTGAAGGCCATAACTGCATGCGATCCCTATAAATAGAGAACATCCCCCCAAGTAAAAACAGAAGACAACTCTCATATACTCTGCATTGCTATTCTGCACATTTATTTTAATCATAAATTGATTATCACACCGAAGTGGATATGGGGGAAAGAAGCCCCCACCACTATTTTGCAGGTCTCCACCACTATTGCCGTCAATCTCGGAGGAAGAGAAAAATATTTATCATCATTTGACGTGATCGTCGTAAAGCGCACAAGAAGTCATGGCTTGAACTAGAAGAGCTAGGAATGTAACTATTCCACTAGCCCTATCGGGGATGTCGACATCGAGTCTAATGCTGCCACTAATCACCCACAACAAGAACGCTGCAGTTTCTCAGCCACCACAGGGTCCTAGCCTTCTGCCGATAGGACCTTCACTACTAAATGTTCTACCCCAGGGTCCTAGCACTTCACCAGTAGGGCCCTCACCACCAGGGGCTCATCCTAGGCTCTTAACTTTCTAGCAATGGAAACACCGCCAATGGCAACTCCACCACTGGCTTCAATTTCTTTGGCTCCACCTTCCGTACCCAACTTCTATTCATTGACATCTGGCCCAAATCCACATTGGGGACAACCGTCATGGGTGCCCACGCCTACACTGGGTGAGACACCAATGTTAGGCCTCGAGCAATAGTTAGAAGACATGATGGGTCGAAAAATAGCAGAGGTTATGTCTAAGAAAAATAGTAAGCAACAATCTATAGTCTTGGAAGAAAATTGTTTTTTCCTATAAGTGATGGTTGTTTCCTTGCCACGAGACTTCGAACAGCCAAGGCGACGCGATGAGGTCTGAAAAACAAGGTGAGACGATGCACTTTTGTCTGAAAAAAAAGTTGAGATAATGAGCCTCTATCTGAAAAATAAGGCGATGAGCCTCTATTTAAAAATCAAGGCGATGAACATCTGTCTGAAAAACAAAGCTAGACGATGAGCATCTGTCTGAAAAACAAGGTGAGGCGATGAGTCCTATCCAAAAAAATAAGACGAGGCGATGAGTCCTGTCTGAAAAACAAGGTGAGGCTATGACCCTCTGTCTGAAAAACAAGGCGATAAGCCCTGTCTAAAAATCAAGGCGATACGCATTTGTCTAAAAAACAAGGCATTATGTTGTCTGCCAATAGTGGTAGATTATTTCTACTTTCCTTTGACAACAGTCTACGAAAAGTAGAAGAACTTTTGATGATAAAAATAATGACAGCTGCTATATGTTGTCTGCCAATAGTGGCACGTCTGCCTTAACGATTCGCCCACCTCGTTGGTCTCATAAGCTCACCTCATACAAATAGAAAGAAATAACCCAACTACTCTGACATTAACCAGGTTGGCAACCCAAAGACTTACAGTCACCACTGGTAATTGGGAAGATGAAACATCCCTCATTAACTCCTAATAATGACGAAGATAAAAGAACATATGCCATTAAGGGCCATTAAAAGCCATAACTACAGGCCACCCATATAAATAGAGGCCAACCCCTAAGTAAAAACACAGCACATATACTCTACATTGCTATTCTGCACATTTATTTTAATCATAAACTAGTTATCACACTGGAGTGGATATGGGAGAAAGAAGCCCCGCCACTATTTTGCAGGTCTCTACCACTGTTGCCACCATGCTCGGAGGAGAAAGAAAATATTTGTCATCATCACCCACTTCAAACAGAGAACGGTCAGTGATAGGATTGATATTTCTCAGTTCAAATAATGAAAAGAATGAACACTCACTCAGGTTTGAGTTTCCAGCCATTGAAAACAATTCACACTATGAACCAGTAAAAACCAATCTAAATCTTGCCAAAAAAAGATAAGGGCAGAATAAGTTGAGGTGAATAGCGAGTCCTAGTTAGTTATGGGACAAATAATGGGAGAATTTGAGGCAAAAAAGGGTAGAATGGCAGCATATCTGATGAGAATGAGGGATTTGCAACGATAATTTTTGAAATGTGATTTCCTGAACTCATAATGATAGAAAATGCACTAGTAGACGCGTTGTCCAAGCTGGCATTAGCCAATCCTACGATTAGCCTCGATAACATCAATACAAATGCTTATAAGCCTAGTCTCATCTCCATTATCGATGTCTTAGACATCAAACGCGGACCCAGTTGGGTCGATATGATCTTTAAGTTGCCTTCATCAACTATACAAAATAAGAAAATATAAGAAAATAGAGCTTCATCAACTATACAAAATAAGGGAAATATGAGGTCGTTTCTTCATCAACTATACAAAATAAGAAAATAGAGCTTTTCAATTTGGAATCAAAAGAAAAATTGAAAGAGCATTTGTGTTCAAGAAAAACCTCAATCATAGTCACAAGAAGAATAAGAAGTATATATCAAAGTAGCATGAATTTTTATTTTCCATTTTTTTCCATTTTCCATTTTCTCATTATTATTATTATTATTATTATTATTATTATTATTATTATTATTATTATTATTATTATTATTATTATTATTATTATTATTATTATTATTATTATTATTATTATTTAAGGAAACAATTTTTCCCATCTTAAATATGTCATTAGTGACAGATTGAGAAGCCATCATTAATGGCACATTTGTTTATGCCATTTGACAGTAGAGGAGGTGCGCGACTATGGTGGTGGTGGCATGGAGATGGTGGCGGTGTGGAGGTGGTGGGATGTTGATGAGCGAATAAGTGGGTGGGTTGGAGTGGGGTAGAGTAGGTGAGGAAGAAAATACTTTTTTACTTTTTGATGACGAGATGACGATTTATATCCAAATATTATGCTAATGTGCATCAAAGTGAGTGGTAAATATTTGGTCAAACTTTTTAATTTGTTATTAATTTTGTTTATTTAAAAATATGAGAGGCAAATAAATCTTTTTATGCTCTCTTAATTAATTTTTTTGACACAAATTATCATCAAAGACAAAAATAAGATGTGCAAATTAATAAGTTGATGATAAGAATGTAATAAAAAATAGTTGGAGACATAAATGTGAAAATAAAATATTGTTGAGAACCTTTGTTGCAATTAAAATGCGGTGTAGTTAACAAAAGTGAATATAATTAATCTTAACTAATACTATATAATATTTATAAAACATCTTCTTTAATTAAAGCCAAAACAAAGAATGTAACACATTATATCCGTATATGCATCTACAGCGCTATTTAATATAATTGAATATATGTGTATAGATTTGGAAAATGGTGATCTGGGATGGGATCAATTTTGCTGTTTTGTGGTGTTTTAATGTTATCCAGGGCGTTTGACTACAGTTTGGTTGTGCCATTGGCTTGAATCTTTGTATAATGCTGATGTATATATATGCACATTGTATGTGAAATTGAGTTCGTGAAGCTTTTGGGGTTGGCAAAGTTCATTCTTGGAGAACTCTATTGAGGTAAATCCAGCAGGGTTATTAATATGTGCTTTGATTTATTTAATTTTAAAATGGATTGTGAAATGGTTTTTGGCTATTTTGATCGCACCACACAGAATCGATGTTTAAGGAATTTTGGATTACATGTAAAGTTTGTGCCTTTCTAAAAACGAGTTAGAAAGGGAAGCAAGTGTATGCCTACTAGGGTTTTTTAATTTTTTTAAAAGGTATTGGGGTGCTAATAGAGAGAATGGAGAATTATGTACTAGTTGTAGCCATATTTTGCAAATGTCGAAGTCATCCACCCCCGAACATTAATCAAGTATACTCATCATTAGCTAATATTTCCTGATCCATGTTGTTAATTGGCTTTTAACTTGTGTTACTTTGTGGTTCTCTCATCATAATTGATTGGTTTCATGACCACATAAATCAGTTTGTGATGTATTTGGTTTGTATTAGTTGGTTGTGAATCTTGATGCAATGACACTCACATTTAAATCTAAACAACAATTTGGTGTTCTTCTATATATACAATGCACGTGTATGTATTCCAGATGTTGAAGTAACCGAGGGGGTTACTTTGTATCGGTTTGGTGTTTTTTCAAATGTGTTGCTATATGTGAGAAAAGAATATTGCTGTATAAAAAAAATTGATTTTTTATTTATGACTACTTATTTAGAATTGGTAGTGATTTTGTAATTTTCACGGAAAATAAATTTTTATAAGTGATTAACAGTTAATAATCAATTAAATTAATTGTTTATGTAGTGTTTACAATGAACCTAAACGGATGTTTAATGTGTAGGAGTGAAGTATATTATATGTTTGTGGTATGGATCCAAAAGTTTTACTATAAGTTTATGTTTGAAGTTATTGGAAACTGACACACAACTCAACAATTCCCTCACTTGCCCTAGAATATAATTCTAAAATTGAAATTCGTATACCCTCAATAAAACAAGATTTGCTGAAGAGTAAATCAGCATGTAGTTTCTTGTTCTCGAAGGTGCTTAAGGATATACTTTACAGCCACCCGGCCAATGTTTTTTATGCGAACCCGCGAAGATTTGAATCTCGTAACCCACAAGAAATATTGATATGAACTCCAAGAAAGTTAAAATCAAGCCGTAAGACTTTGACTCGATGATTTCTTGAATCAAAGAATCAAGTTTGAACACCACAAAGATTTACGAATTATTTGATAAGTTTTGGTTAGTTCAATTAAGAATAAAGAAGAAAAGTGAATCTCACTTTTAATTAATCTCTCAAAATTGAAGTTGTGAATTGTTACAATGAGAGTTGTTTATATATGCAAAAATCAATCAAAAACCTAATCTAATTAGGAAATAACTAACACTTAACAAAATAGAGTTCTAATTGGAAAACAAAAGCTGAACAAAATTCTTCCTTCCCCGAAATTATGCCTGGGCGATCGCCCAGTCTTAAGACTTTGTGTTCTACCTTTGTATTGAGGCATTGGTCGATCTCTCAACGTTTTGTCTGGGTGATCGCCAAGGCCATTTTTTAGGCTCCCGCATTTTGACCTCTAAACTTTGTTTTATACTTATTTTAGTCTTCCAATTTTCCATTAGCCTCCGATATGCATTCAATATGGTACTTTGTTTGAATCACATGTACTAAAGTTGGCTCTTCCACGGTCATACTCAGTTTGAACGTTGGTGTCTTGCTTGTTGTACTTTCGGTGTCGGTTTCAGGCCACGTAGCTTGGACAATACCTTGAATGGCGTCCTTGATCTTGTTAGCTCTAGATCTCATTATTGGCCCTACTAGAATATGTAACGAGTCATTGTTAGCCGATTCATGGCTTGCATCATCCACTCCTTCTTCAAAAGAATTCGACCTCGAATCATCACATGTATCAAAGGAAGAAAGATCAGAAACATTGAAACTAGCAGACATATTATACTCACCTAGAAAATCAAGCTTATAAGTATTATTATTTATCCTCTCAAGGACTTCAAATGGTTCATCCCCCCTAGGGTATTGCTTAGACTGTCTACGGGCAGGAAATCTCTCCTTCCTCAAATGCGAACAAACCCAATCACCAGGTTCAAAGATAACTTGTCTACGGCCTTTGTTGCTTTGGCTGCATATTGTTTATTCTTGTTTTCAATTTGTTGTCGTATACTCTCGTGAAGCTGCTTTACTATATCCACTTTTCTTTGTCCATCCAAGCTATTTCTTTCATCAACAGGTAAATGAATCAAATCTAAAGGGGTTAGTGGATTAAACCCATACACGATTTCAAATGGTAAATATTCCTAGTAGAATGGACACTTCTACTATACGCAAATTCAATAAATGACAAACAATCCTCCCAATTCTTTAGATTCTTTTGAATTACACTACGTAACAAAGTAGATAAAGTTCTATTTACTTCCTTGGTTTATCCATCAGTTTGAGGGTGACAAGTAGTTGAAAACAATAACTTAGTTCACAACTTACACCACAAGACTTTCCAGAAGTAACTAAAAAATTTAACATCACGATCAGACACGATACTCTTTGGAACACCATGGAGTCGGACTATTTCTCGAAAGAACAATTCAGCTATGTGAGCTCCATCGTCAGTTTTATTACAAGAAATGAAATGTGTCATTTTTGAAAACCTGTCAACAACCACAAAGATTGAATCTTTACTTTACTTTGACCTAGGCAAGCCTAATACAAAGTCCATGGAAATATCTACCCAATGCTCACTTGGTACGGGTAGAGGAGAATACAAACCATGAGGTAAGACTCTAAATTTGTCATGCTTACATGTGACACATCTTGCACACACTCTCCACATCACGTTTCATTTTAAGCCAAAAGAAATGTTCATGCAATACATCTAAGGTTTTTCTCACACCAAAATGTCCCATCAAGCCTCCCCCATGTGCCTCACGTACAAGCAACTCATGCATAGAACTGTTAGGCGCACACAATTTATTTTATCTAAACAAATAGCCATCTAGTCTATAAATTTTTTTTCAAAAGTTTTCTTCTCACACGCCCCATAAACACAAGCAAAATCATTATCATTAGCATGCAAGTCCATAATATACTCAAATCTCAATAACCTGGCATTTAAAGTAGAAATGAGGGCGTACATTCTAGACATCACATCAGCCACAACATTTTTCTTAACTTGTTTGTAGTGAATTATGTATGGAAAAGTGTCGATGAATTCCACCCACTTGGCATGCCTCCTATTTAACTTACCTTGCCCCTTCAGGTGCTTTAGGGACTCATGGTCGGTATGGATAACAAACTCATTTGTCCATATGTAATGTTGCCAAGTTTCCAATGCTCTCACTAATGCGTATAGTTCTTTGTCATATATTGGGTAATTCAAAGCTACCCCACTTAATTTTTCACTAAAATAGGCCATTGGTCTTTTCTCCTGCACCAACACAGCTCCAATACCTATTCCTGAGGCGTCACATTTAATCTCAAAAGTTTTGTTAATGTTAGGTAGTGCTAAAACAGGTGCAGAACACAATATATCTTTAATAACATTAAAAGCATTTTCTTAATAAGGCTCCAATTAAATCCGATACTTTTATTTAATAACAAAACGCCTATAAAAGCTAGCTAAACCATGAAAGCTTCTCACCTCAGTGACACTTGTAGGCGTTGGCAATTCCTTAATGGCTTTAATATTTTCTTCATCTACCTCAATACCGTTTGCACTAACATAGTCAGGAAAAACAATTTGTTCCATACCAAATGACACTTTTTAAGATTAGCATATAGTTTTACATTCCTTAAAGCATTAGGTACACAATGCAATTGATCAATATGCTTATCTGAGTTCTCACTATCTACTAAAATATCATCAAAGTAGACTACCACAAATTTTGCCTATGAAGGCACGTAAAACATGGTTCATTAATCTCATAAAGGTGCTCGGGGCATTAGTTAAACTAAAAGGTATTACTGACCACTCATACAATCCATACTTAGTCCTAAAAGTAGTTTTCCATTCATCACCTTCTTTTATTCTTATTTGGTGATATCCACTTTTAAGACTGATTTTACTAAAGATGAATGACTCATGCAACTCATCAAGCATATAATCTAATCTAGCTATGGGATGACGATACTTTAACGTTATATTGTTGACTGTCCTACAATCAATACACATTCTCCACGTCCCATCCTTTTTTGGCACAAGTAGCACTGACACTGCACATGGACTCATGCTTTTCCTCACGTACCCTTTCCCTATCAACTCCTCAACTTACCTTTGCATAGTATTTTAGGAGAATCTTTAAGAGGTTCACGAGGCTAGAGAATGAACTTGAATTATATAATATCTAAATTGGCTTATTCCATAAGTATAAGGGATCACCTATATTTATCAATGGACTCTTCTACATACTTCTCAACAACCAAAATAATTACATCTTCCAACTACTAACATTCACTAATTACTCTCTAATACAAGAAAATTCTAAATAGTGGATAATTCTAGAACATAGACTATTCTAGATATGGACTCATCGTCTAACTTAATCACATTAATTAACAAGCTCAAGCTAAAACAATAAAATAGTCCAAATCAAATTTATTTTGCAACATTGCTAGTGTTGGATGAAATACTCTACTCAAAATTAAAAGTGATATTTATAGCTTTTTAGTATTAAACACTCTCACAGTGCTAATAAATTCTTGTTGATTATTTAGTAGTTGTGGTGTTGTGTTGTGTTGTGAAAATGATTATAGATGTAAGACAGTGCAGATGGAGGGCGAAGATGAAGAAGGAGTTGGTGGTGGAAGCTTCAGCCAAAAACACTAGTCACAATATGAGATGCACAAAGTATGGCAGTCAATCTATTAGGGCTAATCTCCTACCCACTTATAATGTCTATGCTGAGATGATATCATATGATTGGTAAAAATAATGAGTGTGAGACCATAAACTATCAATTGACTTCCATACAATTTAAATGTGAGATACCTTAGACGGCAAATAACACACGTATAACATATTATGTAATATTAATTATTACTCTCTATAATATGAATTTGAAGAATTAACAAGCACTACTGTATCATATACTTTAACCAACAATATCAAATAATTAGAGCTAACAAATAATAATATAGAATGTAATATCATATCTAAAACCATGTAATTTAAAAAAATAATGCATTATCTTGCTTAACAGAATTCGTTTTTTTTGGGGTGGGGTGGGGTGGGGTGGGGTGGGGTGGGGGTGGCACTACAAGAAAAAGGAACTATAGGGACGACATCTATACGAACGACACCAAATTTGTTTCTATATATAGTATTTATAGGGACGACAATAAAATATTGTCCCTAAAGATTGTGATAGCTATAGCAAGGACAAAAGTCGTCCCAACACACAGTAGTCGCCTTTGTAGGTCCATAATCTATAGAGACAACTTATTTTGTCGTCCCTATAGAGTATAGACCTATAGAGACAACACGGAATGTCGTCTTTACAGAAATAAAGTCGACTAATATCGTCCTTATAGCCTAAACAATTCGTCCCCGTAGGTCATAAGAAATGGCGCCATTGTTTCCCTCTTTGTAAGCTACTGGGACGACTGTTGTCGTCCTAATAGAGTTAAAATTTGTTCCTACAAGTCCAGTATGTATAGGGACGATTTATTTGTCGTCTCCTTAGATTACAGATCTATAGAGATGATGTAGAATGTCGTCCCCATAACCTAAATATTCGTCTCAGTAATTTTACTTTCCGCTTATAATTTCATTGCTTTTCGACCAAAATTTCATTTTCCCTCATTCTGGTCCCATTATCCCTCCATTATCCCCCACTCTCAACCGCAACACACACACACACACACAGACAAAAACATGACCCATTTCCCTGTCCAAATCCCTAACCCCATCTTCACCACCTCCGTCTCTCTCCCTCTCCAGCATCTCCGCCTTTCTCTGCTGGCTATAATCTGTGCCGAAGTCGCCACCAACCACCGAAGTCGTAGCTAGCCAATAGCCACCCACCCAGGTAAACTTTGCTGAACTGATTAACCTAATCTTGTGCTTCAAAAGGAAATTGAAAATTAATTCTTCTCTCCTCAAACAAAATCTTATGGTGTATATCACTTGGAATTGATTAGGTTTCCCAAATATGACAATTTTTTGGAAAAACATAAGCCCATAACACATTATAGTTTTGAATCGTGCGTTTGCTGATTTTTTGTTGATGATTTGTCGATTTTGTCTCCCCTTATTTTTTAAATAAGGACATCCCACAGTTCATGTTGGTAAAGAGATTTTGAAGAAATTTTATTCGTGTCGATGTAAATGTATAGCAAGATTTATGCACACTTATTGTTGAATTTATATTTTGATGTTGTAGGAATTATTATATGCGTTGTTTGTTTTATAGTTTGAATTGAAGAGATTTTGGAAAATTAGTTTGTGTTGCTCACCTTTTCATCAAGGTTGTTATGTTATGTTGGATCCATAGTTTATGTGATTATTTTCTTGTGTTTTTTGTTGCAGGGAATAATTTAAGGGAGTGACATGAAATGTCAACAGTACCGGGGAAGCCGATATGGAAAATCGTGAAGAAAAATAACTCCTTTTTGGTGAAGGAGTTTGGAAATGGAACTGCCGGTGTCGTATTTAGTAAGGAGCACAACAATCTTTACAGCATCCACTCATACAAGCACTCTGTTTAGTATAAAGTCGCTTTGTTCTCTAGTTTACATTTCTTGTTATATAAATACCAATTTGATTTAGTTTTAGAATTGGTTTTTCCATATGTATTGTTGGACAAGACTTGTGAATGTGATTTCAGATAAAGGCTTTGAATTACGGTTTGGAAAATGTATGGAAACATGTCAATTTCATCGTTATGTTGAAGTCATAAATTATGTTAAAAGTTGTAGTTCGTGCTGATTCTTATGTGAGAAGTTTTGAATGTACAGTTTTTTTGTCCTAAATCTGCTAATGAGAGTATTTGAGATGTGTTTTGCTTAGTTGCTTAAAACATAGATAATTGTGGTATGTATTAATGTTAATATTTTGTTGTAATTGGAACTGCTTCATTGGTATGTAATTGGAGTAGTCGTGTATGATGTTGCTTGAGATGATTTATAATATGGGATTTGTTTGGTTTAAAAAAGCATGAAAAAAACTATGGTTTTATACTTTTATCTATTCTATTTTAATTGAGTTTTATAAATTTGATTATTTAAGGAAAAAAATGGTGGAGGAACGGTCAGAGGATAGGCTTTCTGTTGTCGTTGGTGTCCCTTGGTCTCCTTTCGATTTTTTATTCTCTGAGAATGAGAAAATACTATTATGATGATGAACATTCCAAATTACATGAGGTGCACTTCCCATTTATTTTTTTTCTTGGTGATTTCGGTCATATAGTTGCTCTTTATCTTCCCGATTGCATTCTGTAATAAGCTATTTTGTTTATCAATGTTTTCATTTTGTTGAACTCAAATTGAATTAGCTTTGGCTGATTTTTTCCATTTCTTCTGCACATAAATGTTTTGATACTCTTTTTGTTATATTTTCTGGTTTTATATATAAAATGTCGAATGACCCTTTTAAGGTTTAACTGTATATCCAGTAACATTAAGAAGGAAACCCCAAATGTTCTCTCTCTCTCTCTCTCTGCAACTCGATTTGTGATTTGTGTGTATCAAGAGTTGCCAATTCGATCTTTCTCTCGAGGCTGCTTGTCTTGAGACCGAAAAGGCATAAAAGAGGAAATTTAATCACTTTTTTTTTTTGCACTCATTATATGCCATGAATACTTTTTTTAATCTTATTTTTGAAGCTTTAAACTCCAATAACATGCATCAACCATCTTCCACATTACTTATTCAAGGCGCATGATTACATTTACACGTCATTTAATGTGATGAATGCTGGTGTGAGATTTTTTGGGAAAATTTCCAATATATAGTAAATGACATTTTTAAATTTATTGAATACTTGTTTTGAAGTATTTAATATTAATGTAAAATTATCAAGAGAGATGATTTGATGGAGTTTCTTGACTGCTGTTGCTGAAAATACTCTTTGGAGTATGATTTTTTGTACCTACCTATGGACTTCCAGTAATTTCTTTACTTCTATACTTGTGAGTTAGCTTGAAGAAATTTTAAACAAAAAAATAAAACGATTATAATCATTTGAACCAGAGAAGATTGTGGGATTTTACCATTAACATATCTTCGAAAGATGGCGGTACGTTTGAGTTTAATGTGCGACATGTGCTTTTACCCTTAACATGTGATGATCTTTTGATTCGTGGCAGTTAACGAGCACGACGTTGTTCTTAAGGTCCTAGGAGAGAGGAGGGGACACCGGCGCGCAGTTGGACGGGTTCTGAAGAGCACTTCCTACTCTCACTCGTCTACTACGACATTGTGGGACCAACCCAGTACCAGTCAATTTACTCAGGCAACCAAGGCATTGAAGTCCAAAATAGAGACATACATGCAGCAAATGAATGAATTTATCACGCAGTTTACGAGTAATCTGCAATCTGTCATGCCGCGAATTCAGCTGCCGACACCGCCGCCGCCGCCGCCGCCGCCACCACCACCACCCCTCCTGTCGCTTATGCACGAAGAAGAGTTAGATTCTTGGAATGAAGAAGATTATTTATCTGATTAGAATCTTGGAATGAAGAAGATTATTTATCTGATCTTTAGTCTTCCTCTGTCTATCTATTTTGAGTTGCGGATACTTTTGTTTTTGTACATTATGGTTATTTTGTGTTGGAAGTTTTTGTTTTTGTCCAAGATTTTTTAAGTTGTTTTGGTAAAATTTGTTTTTGTGCACAAATATGATAATATAATTAATATCATTTAATTTCTTTTTAAATATTTTATTTGTGTTGGTACACTTTTATTTAATGTTTCTATTAAGTCATTGTTATTAAATAATTTTAATTAGTATTGAAAGTGTAATAGTTACTAGAATCAATAAATTAAAAAAAAATTAATTAAGACAACAAAAATCGTCCCTGTAGTATTTGTTCAATTGGGGACGACTATTATCGTCCCAATAGGTGAAACTATTGGGACGATGAATTCGTCCCAATAGATTCAACATATATTGGGACGATAATTTGTCGTCTCAATAGATAAGTTGAAACGAATAGTTGGACAAAAGTAAAAGACGAAAATAAGGATTATAGGGACGATAAAAGTCGTCCATATAAATCGTGAATATATTGGGATGACTAATGTCGTCTCTGTTGACTTACTAGGACGGGTTTATTGTGACGACTATATCGTCCCTGTAGCCTTTTAGCGACGACAATTTCATCACCTCAAGTTTTGACTATCCACTCAAAAGTCGCCCCTATAACTCTCTTTTCTTTGGGGGGTGTGGAATTCAATAAAATATCAATTAACAGTGACCAATCAATTTTAATAAATTAACACATACCCTTATAAATATAAATATTATATATGTTGATTTAATATTTGATGAACACAAAAAATAGAAAAGAACGTATATTAATGAACCTAATAATGTAATTATATTCGTTGGTCACTGTTCGAAAAGAACTCTTAACGATGAATAACATTACTCAAAAGAAAAATGTGTTGGAAATATAATTATATTTTTGTATTGTCTAATAATGAGTTACAATATTGACTAATTATTTGCAAATTACAATTATGCTGGCGGTGTAGAAGTCACTTCAAACAATTATATATTCTTATTTAAATCAAGTAAAATTTGTTAAAAACAACGTAGAATTGACTTCAAAAAATTGAAAATTTCCTTTTAAAATATTGACTTCTATCAATATTGTTTAAAATAAAATATTCGAGTGAAATGATAAGACACAAGAATTATTTGAGCTTATAGACTATTATTTGTTTGTGCATTCAAAGTCTGGATCTAGCCTGGTCAAAGTCATGATATACAGAATTTTGCTCCCTAACTTCTCACGTAGTCAAAGAAGATATCAAAGCAATGACGTTTAACGAATTTTGTTATTATATTTTTATTCAAATATGCTTCTGAAAAAGACACTTTCCTTATAGTCCACATTAAGAAGCCCCAAAAGCTATCAAATAAAGTAAAAAATTTCTTTAAAGTTTGTCCAGTTCATCAGCACATTATTAGTTAGTGGGTAAATGATTTTTTAGTCACCATGGATAAGAGATAATTACTTTTCATCAGAATTATAGGATGACAAAATGTCTCGTCTTCCGTCTCCCAATTCTTGGTTAGATGAGGAATGGGACGGGGTGACTTATTTCTTATTTCATTTAATTTAAGTAAATTAGGATCAAAGCGGGAAGTAGAAATATTTTAAACCTAGTCTCACCCTAACCCCACTCTACCTCTCAAGAATCGTAGATGAATTTGAGGGACGGGAGGGATCACCCCGACCCCACCTTGTTTCCATACCCACTGAATTCCTGCAAATTGTTCTCTTCATATGTATTATTTAGTTTTTTCCAGAAGCGAATTATGCATGTGCAAGAGGGTGAATGAATTTAAAAAGAGTTAAAATGTCTACATCAAGATATTTTTAAAAGAAGTCAACACATTTATATGACTTCTCCTGTCATTTACGTGTGGCCTAACCATGTTTATAAATGCTTTCAAATCGTTCTGAAAATCTGACAATTTTGTGCGATTTCTAATTTTTATCCAACTTTTATCAATATCCATACCTGAAAAATACTATATTTTTTCACAAATGAAATGAAAACAAGATGGAGATAGAGAAATGAAATGGAAACAAGATGGATATGGAGAAAAAAAATGGAGTTGGAGAACAATGATGGAGATAGAGATGGAAAAATTTAACAAATACAGTATAGATTCTATAGCGACGACAAAGTCGTCTCTATAGATTAAAAATGTCGTCGCTATAGATAAGAAATAGGCGCCAATTTTGATAAATCTATAGCGACGATATTTGTCGTCTTAATAGACTTCAATACAAATTACAAAGAGAATCACATTTCACGTGACTAACTAAAACATATATATATATATATATATATAGTCCATGTAAAAAAAATGGCGCTAATTATTCTCATCATTTGGAAAGTATGAAGGTGTATTGAATATAAATACGTCACTATAGAGTTGGAACTTATAGCGACTAGATTTCTTTGTCGTCCCTACTGTACAGTACAAGTAGAGGCGATATTGTGTCGTCGCTATAGCTATCTTTTCTTGTGTGTTACAATTCTCTGAAAATCATTTGTCACATTTTAAGTATAATAATTATATTTGTTACATTTGTTAAATAATATGCAACATTACAGAATTATTACGTTTATGTTGAATCAAAGCAAAAAAACACATTTGTGATGTATTTGATTAAAGTGTTAACAATTTATACCATTAGTCGTGTTTCTGACCACATGTTAGATGCTACTAAAAAAAATCTATTTTATTTCAGGATTGACTTTGGTTTTGGACGTTGAATGGACTCACGTGCTTGTGCTAGGAGTGTCAAGGACGTAGCAAAACCTGGTAGAAAGGTGTTACCGACTTTTAATTAGTTCAAATAAATAATTTTTACTTCAATTTAAAAGCGTAGGCTTTGAGTCCAACATGAAATCATGATATTGTTTGCTACTAATTTTTCTTAACAATTCACACACGTTGGCAAGATACACACTCATAGTTGATATTCATCCTCTAACTATAACTATGATGTAGACACTTCCACGTGTTAATCACCTGTATAAAAATAACTCAAAAGTTAGGAAAGCATTTGGGCAATTCAAATTACAGTCAAGTATATTTCAACTTATGAGAGGGTATTTCAAAATGTACATCTAAACTAAATTCACCACAAAAGATTACATTCATTGAAAGACATATCAAAACAAAATTCATGTCAATAAAATGTTAGGTTCTAATATCCTAAGTAGTGAGAGAATAAAAATTTCTTTGATAGCATATTTTGACAGCGATCTATTTATTCTTCTTCAACCTCCTTGCCTTCCTCGATACCATATCAATGTTTGTTAGGTACGTTTCTCCACTTATCCATTCCATACTTAAATAAAATTCTTTCATTAAAATCTCACATCTATCACCAATTTTGAACCGCATGATGTGTTATACATGATTATTAACTGCAATATGGTTAAGATGTTCAATAGTCACAACTTCTACAAATTTACACACACTTGTTAACTGAACACAAATTTAGACAAAATAAATAAATAAATAAATAAATTAAATGATTAACAATAATAACACTTGCAAATGATTGATGCTATTTATCATGATAAGTGATTATCACTAGTCTATGTAACAACTTTGTTGGCAATAAGTTATAGATCCAATAAATATGGGGATATAAAATAGCTTCTACAAACTAAAAAAATAAAAAAAAATAAAAAAAATTGCCAATTAAAACACAAATTTAGTCAAAAATTCTTAATAGTAAGCAATCAGATCCACATAAAACTTGAAATGAACATATAGTTTGAAATTATTCCTAAACATATAAATATTATACAAAATCACATATAAATACTGCTCCACAAAACAACAAAACTGTCAAAAAATAAACACTCAATTTCTTTGAAGAGTCCTTGTTAATTTTCATCGTCTTCTCCTCCGACAAGAAAGTACAAGTGCAAATAATTGCGGTAGTTTTCACCTCTACTAGCATGTGATTTCTAGATGAAGAACGAGTCATGCGATAATTTGAGGTTTCCATTATACCAATATTTTCACTGGAATTATAGATTATTTTGCCTTAAATTTTAGGAGTTGTAAGTAAAACAAACCCGCATGTTTTGAAGGAAAATATTAAGTTTTCTAATAAAAAACTTAGGAAATATATTCTTTACAAGTTGAATTGGAAGGAAATTGTTACAAAATTGAAAGAGAGTGAATTTGAATCTATATTGTAGGAGAGATTCAAAATGTGGTAGTGTTTATTCAAAATTACAAATGTACATAGTATGTTATTTCAAAATTACAAACCCAAACTAGTTATGTTATTTCAAAATCACAAACGCAACAAGTTATATTATTACAAAATCACAAACTCAATAAGTTATATTATTTTAAAATAGCTAATTCTAATCCAGAAATGTATAAAAAACTCATAGATAAGAAGTGGTTAGATTTTTTGTGCAATCAACTCATCCCACAACTTTATTCTGGCCCGATTTGTAGACCAAATCCTATTGTGGAACAAATAATTCCTTACTATCTTTAATTATCGGTGCCGTTACTTCATTTTTTCTTATCATCTAGTGAACATCTATTGGTGGTTTGATTTTATGAGTTGCGATTTTCTACCTTGAGTTTCTGCTTCTGTGTTGCTTTAATCGTTCAATTCTAAAGTCAAATACAACTCAAAACTTGAATTTTAACTACGTTTTCTTATCACCAATTAAATATCTCATTTCTTTTAATTTTTGGACATAAATAACTCAAAAGTCATGATTCACTATGGTTAGGATTCATTTGAGTCATACTTGCATAAAACTCTTGTAAAAAATCATATAAATACATATGGGCAATGCTTTAGAAATCAGATCTGTGTGGAGGTCATTGATAACAATTAAGCAAGAATATGAAGAAAGTATGAAAGTTTGCACTTTTAATACTTTCATAACATTTCTGAGAAACATTACAAATGTTGTATTTAAATCGATTAGAGTCGGCATGAGCATGGTTTGACCTTTCTAGATCCACGAGTATTTTGTTTAGTCGGTCACAAACAAAATTCAGTTCTATGCTCAATAAAGCAAATCAATAAATTCATTAAATACAAAAAAAAAAAAAAAAAAATTTGCCATGAAACTTGATCTATTTACTAACAATACACTTTTGTCATTCAATTCATATGTCTACGAACAGCAAGAATCAAACTCAATTCCCTATATATGCATGCAAGATAATTACTATATATATACATTCATTATATACACTAAATTTCAAAATAAATTTTCAAAAACAAGTAAATAGTAACACATTATTCACTACAACAGAGTTTGCTTTTTACAGCATTCAATATATGCCGTAAAATCATATTTACGGCGTATAGCTGAACGCCGTATAAAGCATTGCCGTAAATACTTCTCTCTTTTTACGGCATACATTGAATGCCGTAATAATAATGAAAGTTCGCCGTTTAATGACTTATTACGACATTCTTATATACGCCGTAAATACATCCTTATTTATGGCATACATTGCGTGTCGTAAATGTGTTGTCAAATGAAAAATAAATGTATTTTATGGCTATTGTTTGTATGCTGTAAAAGAAGTATACATTAGCTACCATAACTGCGAGCTTATCATTTTTTTTATAGCTTATATTTGCATGTTATATAAAATAAACATATGCTAAAATTAACAAAATTAAATAAATCAACCCATAAATAATCATTATTTTTCATATTAAGGATAAATAAAATTATTGAGTACATCATTGGCCTACTCAAAAAGTTTATCTAACTAATAACATCATTTGCCTACACTAAAAGTTTATACCAATACGCCAAAAGTATAGACTACCATCCAAAATAACTGAGTAATTACAAAATAGTTGATCCATATATCAACAGGTTGGCCAGTAGTTTAGCTATCCAAAAATAATCAACCCCCTATAAAGCTCGTCTCTTCTCTAACATCTAAAGCTCTTCGATGAAATGATTTAACGAGATCAAACCGAGCATCGATAACCTTACCCCATTTGAAGCATTTTGATTATATTCTAAAAAGCGAGAGAAAAGGCAAGGAAAACAAGTTGTTAGTACTTCTTAAGACATGAATGATCTTAAGGAAAAACTTAAATTAGCAAAGTCGCTTACCATATTACTGACCACTCAAGCGGTTAGCGAGACGATGGTGCATCGAAGAAAAGTCGAAACAATGAAATTCTCATCATAATAAGATCGTTCATCAAACTATGAAATTCAGACACCCGAACTCTCCTCTCGAGTTCAAAACCAAGAAAAATAAATATATAAAGAGAGGTAAGGTGAAGCAATAAAGAATAAAATATCGGAAAAACAAACCATCATAAATGCGCAATAGCGGAAGAAAGAGATCTTTGGATTGTGCTCTCGTCAAGTTCGACACCATACTAATTGTATCATCCCGCAAGCATTCCAAAAGAGATAAGCAAGCCTTAAGAAGCACTTTTCCTAAAGGTCTCAATATCAAAATTAAAGTACATTGCATGAAGACTCCAGAAAGGTACAATTTCCGTGTTCCTTCCCATATGAAGTGTCTTCCGGGCTAGAATTGCATTTCACACCGGGAAAGACACTTCCAGGTTTAAGCTTATCGAGTCTAACATCAGCAGTTTGTTCTTGACTTCTTGAGTTAACGAGCAAATCATCATCAAATCCAGAGATATTTTTGTCGGCACGATCCTTGGTGTCCAAAAGAGACAAAGAACTAGCAGCATTACAATTGTGATCAATTTCAGCAGCCTCAACATCTGAACATAGTACCTCCCCACTCTCCTTTGATTGAATTTGTGTTTCCCTGGCAACTAGAAAGAGTAACAACATAAAAATTATTACAAAATGTGAAAAATTAAAGCATTAAGCTAAGGACAGAAAGTTGTTTAAAACTCTCCACTAAACTACTTTTGTATTCAATCTGATAATTAATTTATACCAATGTACAAACCCCCCATTTTTTTTTCTTTCCTTCCACTAAACTTGTGATAGTTCAAACCGTTGAATACTGAAGTTTAGTAACTCTTTATGTATGTATCCACATTCTAAACTCAAAATCTTTAATGGCATACATGATACAACATTATGTAATAGACAAATGTTAACAACAAATAATATGAAATGACACAATAGGGACCATCAATTTCAAGACAATTTGACAAAATTTGCTTCATATTAAAATGTCTATACGGTCCAACACTCCCTCCACTATGTAGCCTGCCAGATTACAAGAAATCATGATGAGCAAACTAGCACATAATTTTTGAACCATTTAGCAATGTTGCATGCCTTTCTTTTCTGTAATTTTTTTTCCTATTCCTTTTTTCATTCTGGGTTTTAAAGGAGGCAAACATTCTTTGCATGACTAATTCAACCAAAAACGCCTTCCATAAAATACAAATATCAACTTTATTGCATTTTTCGTCCATCATTATTCAACATCCCTCTTGTTTCTTTTCCAAAAAGACATGATTCAAAGCAGTTTCATTATTCAAACTGTGAATCAAATTACGAAACCAAGTCCCAATCTCAAGTCATCATATTTCTATAAAATATATAAATTAAGAAGTCACATAGTCAAATCTTCACGACTATCAAACTGTATGAATGTATCATCTTGTATCGTGCATGAATGTCCATGTAAGACAAATTTCAAAAACAAGTCATCAATTAACACAAAACAAAAGCATACATGTTAATGCAATAGACAATTACCGTGTCTAGTTTTTCATCAAGCATGTAATCCGCAATCAACTTGTATAATATTCTTTTCTCATGGCACTGTCTACATCCAATCTACAGAGCATGTCAATGATCAGTAAAGAAATTCAAGCCCCATCAAACAAACAGGAAAAAGATTTATACACATGTAAGTAATAAGTAAACATAAAACCACAGGCAAATTAAACATTAAAAAAGTGTACTCCAGATGAAACAACACAACAAATAAAAACAAAATTTATGGAAAAAAAAATCTAAACACAGATTTTATAAAAGTAAAATGATAAAAACCTGAATCTCCACCAAGATTTGCTACCAAATCCCTCTTTATTTCATCTCTTCTATCAAACTCCACCAACACAAGCTATTCTCACAATCTTCAATGTCAAAGACTCCGAGAGCTAAAGTATTAACATAGAGAAGAATAATTGTTGACAAAGAGCAGATTATTGATAATGCAAAGGGTTGGGCGATTTGTGAAAGAAGGATTTGGTTGAAATGGTTGGAGTTGGGCGATGTATGAGAAATGGGGATTTGGTTGGAAGGGTTTGGCGTTTTATGAGAAGGGAGATTTCTGAGAGAGAAAAATTATGAGGGTTGGAAAAGAGATAAAAAAGTTCGTAAGCGCGAAAATGGAAAAAAAAAACGCGTTTTTTTACGGGATGCTTTAATAAATACGCCATAAAATATTAGTTTTTACGGCATTCTCTATATGCACGCCATAACTATTATAAGTAATTGGTAATTTACGGCACACATTTAAGGTATGCCATAAATGATCTATTTTAACGGCATTTTTTATATGTACGCCGTAAACCAATGCCGTGAATGACTAAATGTGTTGTAGTGATTCAAAATAACAAACGTAACAAATTATATTATTTTAAAATAACAAATGTAATAGGTTATGTTATTTCAAAGTAACAAATGTAACAAATTATGTTATTTTTAAAGCACAATGTTATGTTATTTGAAAAGCACAAACTCAACAAGTTATGTTATTCCAAATCACAAACATAACAAATTATGTTATTTTAAAATCACAAATGTAACAAGTTATGGTATTGTTAGTTCTCATCTAATAGCAAATAACCCCAATATACCAAAAAAAAGACATTTTGATTTTATTGATTTTGCATAAAAAACTGTGCAAATTCTAATTGAGCACCCAAATTCAGTTAAAATTTCATAACCATTCGTTTTTACCAAAAATTCTAATTGATACTGTGTAGGTGGGCACTAAAATTCATTAAAAATTTCTTACATAAAAGCAAAATTCACAACAAATTAAGAAAACCCACGACACCAAATCATAAGCGAAAAATCCGAATTCTCAACTCACCTGGCTTGAAGAAGTAGGAGGCTCTAGGTTAAAAGTGTTGGGGGTTGAAGCGCAAAACCCCATGACGGAATCTTTGTGAGGAATACTGAGTTATAATTTGGAGGATGGCTAAGAAGAATATACAACTAAATTTGGAAGAAAATTACATAGATTATGATAAATGATTTTCTCTCTCTCCGAGCACGGCGGCGACAATGGTGGAGACCTGCAAAAGGTGGAGGAGCTTTTTTCCCCCGTGTCCACTCCGGCGTGATAATCAGTATATGATTAAAGTATTTGCACTAAATAGCAGTATGTAGTGTATAAGAGTTGTGTGTTCTCCTTTTTTTATCTGGGGGGTTGGCCTCTATTTATAGGGATGGCCTGCACTTATTGATGATGGGTGTCCCTTCATCTCCCTCATTTGATAACGTGTGTCCATTCATCTCTCTCATTATTAGGAGTTAATGAGGGATGCTTCATCTTCCCAATTTGTTGAGAGATGTTTCGTCTTTCTGATAACTAGTGGTAACTGTCATTCCATGGGTTGCCTGTCTAGCTAACCTGACGACAGTTGGGTTGTTGCAGTCTATCTGTTAGAAGCATGCTCATGAGACCAACGAGGCGGGCGAATCGTTGAGGCGAGCGTGCCAAGACGTGCCACCATAGCTAAATAACATATATCAACTATCATTATTTATATCATCAATAGACATATTGGGGTTTTGGATTTTGAGTTTTTAATGTTTGGCAATTTGTAGATTTCTAATAGAGTGATTAACCTTCATTGGTCTTTTTGCGTAGGGAAGTAATCAACTTAAGCTGTTGAAACAATATTTTGAAAATAAAATTACATAAACAGTAAAATAAGAAATAAAATAGAAAAGGTTGTGTGCTACATAATTTGCACTATTTTAAATTAGGTCAACAATTTAACATGGACAGATTTATGTTCGGCAGAGAAGGCGCCACGTCCCTACTCAATTATATTTATATATACATAAATTAAATCTACTTATTTTGTTTTATAAAAAAAACATTTAAAAAATATAAAAAATTGTACAATTGGATAGGAGATAAATACATGAATTTGATCTATCGAATATTTCTTTTGCACATGAATTTTATAAAAGTTATTAAGCATGTGAATCTATTTTATTTGAATCTAGAAAAAATTATAGAAATAGACTAAGATGCCACTTTGAAATTGAATAAAGAAATAATAAAAATATTATTTTCAGATATTTGAATTGGTCAAATTCAATACAAATATCACTTTAAGGAATGAATATTATTGAGATTTTGACATGAAATAATTTATTTTCTGTCAAAATATCCTATATTTCAAAAAAAAAAAAAGAATCCATCAATTATCCTTTATCAAAAATCTACTAAAACTTTTATCAAATCTTTTGTCAAACTGACCCTTAGTTTATTCGAGAAGCAAAATATGTATACGACTTTGAAAAATCATGATTTCTCCATTAAAGAAAATTTACTAAACCAAATTAATATAACAAATTAACTAACGGGATATTTTATTAATGCTAACAAATTAACTTCTCACGCGGACGGAAACACAAGAGAGGTCAACTAGAATGGAAGCCAAACTAAAAATAATATTAAAAAGTAACCAAACTAAGTTGTCAATATGGACTTTTAATCTGTCTGGTCATTGAAAGGAATTCAAACCTTATATTCACATACACACGGTTTCAAAAGAAGCATTCTTCTTCATGACACTATAAGTAGAACTTCTTAAATGCTATACAAAACACAAATTACTCAGCCTTGATTATATGAATTACGATGAAGACTACAAGCAATTATTCCTTTTATTCACTGTTATTTTCATCTTTTCATGTTCATGGGCAGTTTCTTCTCATGAACACGATGACTTTCTACAATGTATGTCCCTTCAATCTAACAATCATTCCTCTATCTCCAATATCATTTATACACCAAAAAACAGTTCATACTTATCCATTCTGAATTTCTCCATACAAAACCTTCGATTCGAGTCATTAACGACACCTAAACCATTAGTCATTATTACCCCTGTCCATGAATCCCAGATTCAACCTGTCATATATTGCGCCAAAGAAAATGGCATGCAAATACGGGTTCGAAGTGGTGGTCATGACTATGAAGGACTTTCTTACACGTCACAAGTCCCATTTGTCATCATTGATCTTGTCAATCTACGGGAAATAAATGTTGATGTTGAGAAGAAAACTGCATGGATTCAAGCTGGTGCACGACTTGGCGAACTTTATTATAGAATTGCAGAGAAAAGTCGAACCTTAGGGTTTCCTGGTGGTGTTTGCCCCACTGTTGGTGCTGGCGGACATATCAGTGGAGGAGGATATGGAACATTGATTAGAAAATATGGGTTAGCCGCTGATCATGTAATTGATGCACGCATCATTGATGTGAATGGAAGAATTCTCGACAGAAGTTCCATGGGTGAAGATCTCTTCTGGGCCATAAGAGGAGGCGGAGCTGCCAGTTTTGGAGTCATTCTTGCTTGGAAACTAGAATTGGTGGACGTTCCAGAAAAGGTCACTGTATTCACAATTGCTAAGACTCTAGAACAGAATGCAACAAATATTGTTCACCGGTGGCAATACGTAGCACACAAATTAGATGAAGACTTAGCCGTTAGAGTCTTTATAAGTAGAGTGAATTCAAGCCAAGATGGAAATAGAACTATACGGGCTTCATTTCAATCATTGTTCCTTGGTGGTGTCGACAGATTGCTTCCACTGATGCAACAAAGCTTCCCGGAGTTGGGTTTGCAAAGAGAAGACTGCACTGAAATGAGCTGGATAGAATCAGCCCTATACATCTACGGGCTTCCTGTAGGATCACTTGAGGTTTTGCTAAACAGGACACAGGCAAATGTACGACATTTCAAAGCAAAAGTAGACTATGTTCAGAAACCGATTTCTAAGAATGGGCTTGAAGGCATATGGAAACGGTTTTTCAAGAGGAAGCCGAGGAAGCTGAGATGTTGTTTGTTCCATATGGTGGAAGAATGGATGAAGTTTCAGAATCTGCCATTCCCTTTCCACACAGAGCTGGTAATTTGTACCAAATCCATTACATGGTGAATTGGGATGAAGAGGAGGCATCAGAAAGGTATATAAATTGGATTAGAAGACTTTATAGTTACATGGCTTCTTATGTGTCCAAGTTCCCAAGGGCTGCATACATCAACTACAGAGATCTTGATATAGGAGTCAATAACAAGGGCAATACAAGCTACGCAAAAGCAAGTATTTGGGGACGCAAATATTTTAAGAATAATTTCAAGAGGTTGGTTCAAGTGAAAACCATAGTTGATCCTACTAATTTCTTCAGAAATGAACAAAGTATTCCGTCCATCTACTCGAGGTGGACCAAGAATGGGAGGTAAGATTTCACAGGAAAAAGGTTTTATAGTAGGTTGGTTATGGGTTCACTTTTATTACTATGATTTGTACATTAAATTGATGACACTTGGGCAGACAAAGATTGTATTAAATAGTACATTTATTAATTAAATACACCATTTTTTTAGTGAATTTGTGGAGGATACAGATGTTTTCCTGTTCTTATATTCTAGCATTTAAAGAGGATGCGTGCCCCAATGTCGATGCGAAAGATTGCTGCGTTACCAAAAATGGAGACCACCAAATTAGATGGCTTCGTTTTAATGTTGGAAATGTGTATGGCGATATGGATTCAGATCTACGACTTGAAATTTCAAATTCTCACAATAGTCGTACGATATTAAGGTCTCACTCTCGTTCTAATACTCACAGTGAGTGGATGTTACTTGAACAACCATAAATACATACAGCTCTAAAATTTTAATCTACAAAAGTATAGAGCTGGGACAAATATTGTTAAAAATGTGATAGAAAACTGATAGAATTGTGGTGTGAAAAAACTAAATGGGTTGTATTTATAAGTCCTATTCGAATAGTATAAAGAATCTCTTTTAGAGATCAACTTAATCTCATTCAATTTAGTATTAATCTCTCAAACCCTATCCAAATCTCAACGGTTGAGATTTTAGAGTTTACCCAAATACGAGACTTGAGATTCTTTATGATTTTTGCATATTTAACCATAATATTGTCGACCATTACGAGTGTACCAATTGGTCACATGTGGTCCACATCTTAATATTAAATATACATTAGTAAAACATGCTAATCAAACAAATTTGAGACGACCTGTGAATTTTTCCTAAAAAAAAAAAATTTCCTCGAATTGATCGAAAACACACATTGCGGTGGCTTTACTAGAAGCTCAAGAATCGTGATGAAAAATTCTTTGAATTTAATCCTTTTAAACTTTTTCAAATTGTATATATCACTCCATAACTCACCCAAAAATACATAAAAGAGATAGTATAAACATTACACACAATTTCTAAATAAGAGTTCGAAAATATACCACATACTAGATAACTTAAAATACTTCAAATTTCAATTATATATGCTATTACATAAGTATTTCATTTACTAAGTACATTTTTCATCACCAAAAGTAGTATCCTCTTTCAAGTTGGGATTCGTCGTCCCGATAGTAAAAAAGTCGGAATGACACACATGGTTACACATGTTTAGCCCTTTTTTCAAAAACTTTTTGAGTTAATAACTTCAAAATATTTATAAGTAGCTACAGGATACTAGAAATCCTTTTAACAAAACAAAAAAAAAACGACCATCTAAAGACTCTTCGATCTTTATGATATAAAAAGAAGAGTCCCCATCGGCTCTACAGTAATGGCATCATAGACGTGTATCATCTTATACGTTATTTCTTTAATATAAAGACCCGGCCATAGTGGAAAGTGAATCCAAATGTCCTTCTTAGTGATGATATGGTATTCCATCTTGTTGTTTGATGTTTTGTCCTAGGTTCGAACCACCTCGACAATATTACGTTCCATTTCCTACATGAGTCATGAAATGACTATAAGCGATCAAGCTTAGTGAGTAAAGTAGTACATAAGTACGAAATCACATAATACATACTTTTGATTAAATGTAATTTTACTCTTTACCTTCTAACTTCGATACTCATTTCTCATATAAGTGAATAATATCATAATCACTTAACATATATCAACTTCAAAACAATTATTAACATGTTCTTTCCATGTAGTGCCTTTGATCATCACTCACAAGCAATCAACACAATGTGCATGGTATGAATGCAAGATAACCAAATATGGTTCTACCGTTCTTTTTTTACTTTTCATTTCTTTATGACTTTCTTTTCGGGACTTTCCCATATTAGGATTGTACACTGAGTGCTCATTTAAGTTTAGTGTTTTGTTAAACATAAGGTCACCTCATCTTTAAAGCCTCTATGCTCATAGGTACTTTCATTCGAATTCTTTTAGAGTACTTTACTCACAAGTACTTTCATTTCATATTGGCATCTCATCCCGTGGGCATCTATTAGCCCATGATCCTTCATATTAGGACTAGCTCCCATGGTGTACAACCTAAATAGGGCATTCTTAAACAATCGTGATCATTATGTGTAAACATAACTTGATCGTGCTTCAATGTTTGATGATCATGAATTCTTTCTTTGAATGATGCCATGATGCAACAAATGAAACCACTTGTTAACAAAAGATTTAATACTAAACATCACTCAACAATTTTGCACGAAAACACTTAATCAAGTTTTTCATCAAAACATATTGCTTTAATTTCCAATCAATGTACAAGAGATTAGACTAAAAGTCCTTCATTACGTTACTACTTTCATTCATTCCCTATACCATATACATATGATGTATTATAAGCTGTTAGGCCTCATAATTATCGTGGTTCTATACCAACTTTAATAGATATCCAAACATGATTGTAAACTTTAAGCTGTCCGTATATACTTTCAATTGTAGAGCCTCTCTTAAGTGGTCTAAAATCAGATTTTTCATGTATTAATACCCTTAGTTTCATGATACCCGAAAAGTACATGTTCTAGACTTATTAAAATCAATCATAAACTTAAGTTTTATAGACATGCAAAGCCATAGAATTGATGTTGAAATTACAACACAGGTTTAAGTCATTATTGACTTAAGCAAGCACACATTTACCAAGGGATATTCAACATGAACTAAATTCTAACCAGTAACAATAATAATACATAAGATAAGACTTCATTTAAGCATCGAATGTTATGTTAACCATTCTTTCAAAGCTAACATAGGACTGCAAGTTTTAAACTTGTTAAAAATCGACTTAAGCTTAGGTTTTAGAGACAGGCAAGACCATATACATGAAGTTAAGGTTGTTGTAGATTTTTTTAGCCGTACTTCTTTAGCCGTACTTCACCTATATGAGCAACCAATTTCAAGGTCTATGCATCACTAGTTAGGAATTTAACAACTAACAATAACAAATTATAAAAGGAACTTCATTTAAAATAAAAACTTATGCCAAACATTGTGTCCATAGTAAAAATAATCAAAATAAATACATAAACGCACAAATACTTTACTCACAGCTTAAGTGAATTTTTTCTTGACTTAAAAGACTTGAAATTTACAAGTTTTTTGGGTGTTAATAAAGTTAAAAATAAGGGAAAACTAAAATTCATAGGTTAGCTTTGGGTTATAGAGGGATTTCTGTCAAAAACTTATTATTTCTGTCTGATTTCAAAACTGCCAGTGAATAGAGCAGATTTGGGGCTACTAGAAGTATTTTGTGTTGTTTATGATGCTACTAGTAGCCTCGGTTTTCTGCACTAAATTGGCTTTCGAGTTTGTGAACGAAAATTCTTCTTTTCTAGTATACAATGGGTATAAATGTGACTAATTTCTTGTTAGTTTAAGATTTCATCACTTTTATCTTCCACTGGATCAAAAAAAGGGGAAAACTCTTGATTTTCTTCAATTTTCTTCATCCTTACCTTCTTCTTTTATTTTGGCATAGTTTTCCCTTCTTTTTTTGATTTAAAACTGCAGCTGGAGAGATTTATTTATAGATGATGGGATAATGCCATGTTTGGTTTAGCTTATTTTTAAAATTCTTGCTTATGTGTATTTTATTCTTTTATTTTATCAGTTTATCATTTATTTCTATGAATATTAATCCGACACTATTTCTCGTGTATTATAAGTGTTTGGATCCAAACAATACTCGTGGAGATGTCAATCATAGCATTGGACAAGTATCCACTAACTAATATTTATTACAAAAATTCTTAGATTTCTTGTTTAAAGTGGCCACATTCGGGTCAATGTTTGGGGGTCGAGATGTGCTCCATTTTAGTCAAACTTTATACCATCGTAAAGTTCACACTTCAAACTTTACAATGACTGCACTTACAAAAGAAACGGGTTAGTCGGTAGCTCGTACGATTAGTTTGAATATGGCTGCTTGACTAACTCACATACTTAGCCAAATTTTGTGAAAAATTCTGCATTACTTAAAATCTATTTACACAACTTTAGCTCGACTTTCAAGGCGATCTCCGACACAAAAAACACCCAAACTTGATATCAAATTAAATGTCTCAATATGGACTACGTGATAGTATAACATGCACCGGCTACGGGTCAACGCACGTTAGACACGACATTTATAAAGTTGATTCGATACAATGATAAAACTGTAAATAAATGACCAACATCTCTAAAAAAATGTGGTGGCAATATAACCACATTTTTGTATTGTCTAAAGATGAGTTACATTGACTTATTTACAAATTACAATTATGGTGGCGGCTGTATTCTTTTGTGCTTGTTTGGTCCATGCTAAAATCTGCTAAAAAGATGTGATTTTAACTGCACATTTTATGGGATCCACAATTTTGTTAACTTTTCAAACACACATTTTATAAATTTTCTATCAAAATTTGCTAAAAAAACTCTCTCAAACAAGCTCTCAATGCTTATTGGATCGAGTTTTTTTTGCAGATTTTTTGATAAAAAGATCATAAATGTATAGTTGAAAAGTTGATAAAAGTTGTAGGTCCTATGAAATATATGGTTAATAATAATTGTTAACTTTAACTTTAGCTTTTTATCAAATTTTTAAGTATCACCAAACAAGCACTGACATGTAACTTGTTTAGAACAGCGTATAATTGACTTCAAATATTTGAAATTTTCCTTGTAAACGGTCAAGCAACATGAGTGCAAATGGATTATTAATTATTTGACCTCATAGGCTATCATTTGTTTATGCAATTCGAAGCCTGGATATCTTTTTTTTTTTTTGATCGAATGTAAAAATATATAGATCAAAAACTATACGAATACACTGGGCATTCTCGGAGAGAGACCAAACAATAGAGCACTACCTAAGTACAAAATGTTATACTAAAGGTAGTCGAAAAGAAGATACATATACACTAGGCATCCCTAGGCGCAAAAAATACAAGCCAAAACACTGGGCATACCTAGGCAAAAGCTAAACTAATCTAAGGAATTATAGCTAAGGAATCAAATCGAATCAAAACATGGAGATACAAAGAAAACATAACTTTGTATACATGTTTTTTAATCTTCCTAACTAAATACTCTGGATTAATCTTGAAATCGTAAAAAATCCAGCGGTTTCTAGCAATCCAAATGTGATAAACCATGGTGCAAAGGCTGTTCTCTTGGCTTTACTTTGCCAACCCATCCCCGAGTTTCTTTTTAATCCATTTAAATGAGCTTGCAACAGATTGACATGGCTCTATGAATACCCAACCATATTTTAATATTCATCCAAAGCGTGGATATCATTTTGTTTGTTCCTTACGTGGATAATGTGGATATTCAATCCACCCCTTCACAAGAGACTTTGCAACACATACATATGAATTTGTAATATAAGACATAATCTGGAATATTATGTTTTATCCACGAAGGAAATTTATAAATCAAACTACTCGAGACAAAATGGGAATATATTGAAAAAGAACCAAACGAAGTTGTCAATATATATTTTATATTTTCCACCTAACTTCTCACGCGGATGGAATGGAAGCCAAACTACAATCTAAAAATGCTATTAAAAAAGAACCAAACACAACCCATGATGTGCGACAAAGCATGCGTGCAACACACATATATAACTCGAATGGATGTATGTACTCGCAATCGATGCACTGTCACTTGCGAGTGGGCAGGTTAATGATGCTTTAGGATAGTCGTCATGGATTGATAACAAAATGTATTAAGGCTTCTCACGAGCAAATAGGTCAAGAGTTGATCATGATTGGGGAACCTTTGAGCATGCATCCAAGGCCGGTTTTTGGCCGAGACAAGTGAACCAACCGTATGGGGCCCAAAACAGAAGGGAGCCCATTTTTATTAAAAAAAAAAAGGAAATAAAAATATTTGTGATTACTCAAGTTGCCCAAAAAAAGTGATAATTTTGCTACATTCTTGATTTTCTATTAAAAAAGTTCTACAATTACTTTTAACATTTTAAACTCCAAAAATAAAAAATGTAAACACTTTTTTTTTTTATATAAGAAATATAACAAACGTAATAAATATAACAAGTGTTAGAAAAATAATAACACTATGTTTAGAATAAAAAAAGTTAAATAGTATTTTCTAAATTATTTTATATTTTGTGGTGAATGGTCAAACTATCCCAAAAATATATATTTGTGCAAATATGACCCAAAATCTAAGAGGATATGTCTTTATTACTCTAGCTCATATTTCTTGTTCTTTTAAGTTAACAATTAATTTCGTAAAAGACTTGTGAGTTTTGAATGCATACTACAATTTGAGAGTCTATTGAGGGCGTAATTTATAGAATTCGCCTCGAGAAAATCACCAAACGACATCGCATGCATCGCGAGAAAAAAGATGATCGAGTACTTGAGACCCCATCTATGTTCTACCTCGTATCAATTAGTCAACTACATGCGATCTTATTCGGTTGCTTTAGAGAGCTCTGCGGAGGTGTGGGTTCGCGGAATGGATTTGATGTTATCTTAAACAATTGACGAGGAATCTAATCCAAAGATCTCCTTTATTTACGTGGGACATATTACGAAATCTTAGGATACGTGTTTCATCGGGACACGTCACGAATAATGAGAGTCCATATAAAGAGCTCCACATCAACATAAAAATGTTAGAACAATTCATTATTTTACGGCTAGCTTTCCGTACAAAATTAATTTCATTTTCTCTATTGAAAAACTAACTCCTTAAATTGGAGTGGGACCCAGCAGGGCGAGGCTCTCAATCCACTCACCACACTCTCACAAAAGGACATCGACCGTGCATAATCATTAAGCAATATCACCGCAGATTAATACTCAAAAAATGTAATGTCAATAAATATTTGAGAGCATCAAAAGATTTACAAGTTAATTTAAATATTAGCCAACTTCAATACTCATTGGAAAAATGTAATATGAATAAACATTTTGTTAATCAATTTCACATTTAGTTGAATGAAACAGCATAAGAAGAAAGCTTTTATATTGGACAATAACTTGGGACTTTTCAAGCCAAAATAGTTGATTTTCTGATATGTTATTAGCTAACAGAATGTATGCGCCAATATTTATTGTGAACTTTTGAAGTTGTATATGGATTAATGATTATTTGATCTACCAGACTATTGTTTTTTATGTATTTGAAGTTGCTAATTTTCTTATAGTCCAAATTGAAAAGTTCCAATGTAACGATCCCAAAATTAGTATTTCTAATAAATTTATTTTAAATATGAAAAATAAAATGAAACCCTCCTATCTAGTTCCTAATACCCTACTGGACAGAATACAAAAAAAAAAATTAAATAGAATTTCGGGGTCGCCACATCCAAGTTATCAATTAAAGTAAAAAAATTTCTTTAAAGTTTGTCCATTTCTTCTGAATTTTAGAATGGTAAAATGTCTCGTCTTTCGTTGTCCTTATTCTTGATTAATCGAGGAATTAGTATAGGATAGGGTTGACTTATTTTTAATTTAATTTAATTTTTATATTTTCAAATTTAGTTGTATTTAAAAATAGTAAAATAATAATACAAAAAACTGTATAAATAAGTAAATTAGGAACAAGGTGAGAAGTAGGGATATTTTAAACTTTGTCCTACCCTAACTCCACCCTACCACTCAAGAATCGTAGATGGATGCGAGGGATGGGGACAAATCACTCCGGCCCCTACTGAATTCTTGCGAATTGTTCTCTTCATAAATATTATTTATATATAAGGGAGGGTGCATGAATTTAAAGAGAGTTAAAATGTCAATGGAGATATTTTTAAAAGAAGTCAACACATTTATATGACTTTGAAATATTATGATTTCTCTGTTAAAGAAAATTCACAAAACCAAACTAATATTAAAAATTACCTAATGGAATTGAAGATGAAACAATTGGGAAGATTAAACACCAGCAATTGGGAAGATGGAACACCACTAATTGGGAAGATGAAATATTCTTCATAAATTTCTAATAATGATGCAGATGAAGGGACACCCGTCATCAATGACTATTGAAGGCCATAACTACATGCGATTCCTATAAATAGAGAACATCCCCCCAAGTAAAAACAGAAGACAACTCTCATATACTCTGCATTGCTATTCTGCACATCTATTTTAATCATAAATTGATTATCACACCGAAGTGGATATGGGGGAAAGAAGCCCCCACCACTATTTTGCAGATCTCCACCACTATTGCCGTCAATCTCGGAGGAAGAGAAAAATATTTATCATCATTTGACGCAGTCTGTCAGAAACTGCACAAGAAGTCATGGCTTGAACTAGAAGAGCTAGGAATGTAACTGTTCCACTAGCCCTATCGGGGATGTCGACATCGAGTCTAATGCTGCCACTAATCACCCACAACAAGAACGCTGCAGTTTCTCAGCCACCACAGGGTCTAGCCTTCTGCCGGTAGGACCTTCACTACTAAATGTTCTACCCCAGGGTCCTAGCACTTCACCAGTAGGGCCCTCACCACCAGGGGCTCATCCTAGGCTCTTAACTTTCCAGCAATGGAAACACCGCCAATGGCAACTCTACCACTGGCTTCAATTTCTTTGGCTCCACCTTCCGTACCCAACTTCTATTCATTGACATCTGGCCCAAATCCACATTGGGGACAACCGTCATGGGTGCCCACGCCTACACTGGGTGAGACACCAATGTTAGGCCTCAAGCAATAGTTAGAAGACATGATGGGTCGAAAAATAGCAGAGGTTATGTCTAAGAAAAATAGTAAGCAACAATCTATAGTCTTGGAAGAAAATTGTTTTTTCCTATAAGTGATGGTTGTTTCCTTGCCACGAGACTTCGAACAGCCAAGGCGAGGCGATGAGGTCCCAAAAACAAGGTGAGACGATGCACTTTTGTCTGAAAAAAAAGTTGAGATAATGAGCCTCTATCTGAAAAATAAGGCGATGAGCCTCTATTTAAAAATCAAGGCGATGAACATCTGTCTGGAAAACAAAGCTAGAGCGATGAGCATGCGTCGAAAAAACAAGGTGAGGCGATGAGTCCTATCAAAAAAAAATAAGACGAGGCGATGAGTCCTGTCGAAAAACAAGGTGAGGCTATGACCTCCGTCGAAAAAAACAAGGCGATAAGCCCTGTCTAAAAATCAAGGCGATACGCATTTGTCTAAAAAACAAGGCATTATGTTGTCTGCCAATAGTGGTAGATTATTTCTACTTTCCTTTGACAACAGTCTACGAAAAGTAGAAGAACTTTTGATGATAAAAATAATGACAGCTGCTATATGTTGTCTGCCAATAGTGGCACGTCTGCCTTAACGATTCGCCCACCTCGTTGGTCTCATAAGCTCACCTCATACAAATAGAAAGAAATAACCCAACTACTCTGACGTTAACCAGGTTGGCAACCCAAAGACTTGATCTACCACTGGTAATTGGGAAGATGAAACATCCCTCATTAACTCTTAATAATGACGAAGATAAAAGAACATATGCCATTAAGGGCCATTAAAAGCCATAACTACAGGCCACCCATATAAATAGAGGCCAACCCTTAAGTAAAAACACAGCACATATACTCTACATTGCTATTTTGCACATTTATTTTAATCATAAACTAGTTATCACACTGGAGTGGATATGGGAGAAAGAAGCCCCGCCACTATTTTGCAGGTCTCTACCACTGTCGCCACCATGCTCGGAGGAGAAAGAAAATATTTGTCATCATCACCCACTTCAAACAGAGAACGGTCAGTTATAGAATTGATATTTCTCAGTTCAAATAATGAAAAGAATGAACACTCACTCAGGTTTGAGTTTCCAGCCATTGAAAACAATTCACACTATGAACCAGTAAAAACCAATCTAAATCTTGCCGAAAAAAGATAAGGGCAGAATAAGTTGAGGTGAATAGCGAGTCCTAGTTAGTTATGGGACAAATAATGGGAGAATTTGAGGCAAAAAAGGGTAGAATGGCAGCATATCTGATGAGAATGAGGGATTTGCAACGATAATTTTTGAAATGTGATTTCCTGAACTCATAATGAAAGAAAATGCACTAGTAGACGTGTTGTCCAAGCTGGCATTAGCCAATCCTACTATTAGCCTCGATAACATCAATACAAATGCTTATAAGCCTAGTCTCATCTCCATTATCGATGTCTTAGACATCAAACGCGGACCCAGTTGGGTCGATATGATCTTTAAGTTGCCTGATAACCTCATTGGGGCCATACATCTACAGATTAAATCCATGGAAGCATATACAAGTCAAGTGGGAAGTCACCATGGCCTACTTGAAGTTCTTATGCCCAAAATATGGCATGACGTACTAACGGAGATACACCTGGAGATTTGTGAAAACCACCAAGAGATAAATGTGCTAGCTTTAAAAAAATTCAGGTAAGGATATTATTTGTCCACTCTAAAACAAGATACAAATGAAATAATTATGAAATATAACCCTTATCAACGATTTGAAAATTTGATACATTAGTTGCCCAAAGACCAGTTAGTGATTCATGAGATCTACCCATTTTACAAGTAGAGAATGGATATATTGGTAATGTTCATAATCGCTTGTGGGCAAAGAAAGTTTCTACTAGTATGGGTCAACTACATCATGAAAATGGATAGAGGCAGAGCCATTGGCATTCATTGCCATCGCGAAAATGAAGGGGTTTCTTCTTTTTTTTTTTAAGAACATCCGCTAATTTGATATCCCAATAGTGCTCATCATAGGCAATGTCCGTCAGTTTGAAAAGTACAATTTTAAGAAATTATACACCAGCTATAAAATTGAGCATCATCTAACTTCAGTGGCTCATCCTCAAGGCAACTGTCAGGCCGAGGAAACCAACCAAATAGTGCTGTGAGATATAAAAAAACAAAGAGTAGAAAAAGAAAAAGGGTCATGGGCGGACAAGATATTGAGCGTATTGTGAGCGTATCCTAATACACCTTTCAAGCTTTGTTCAGATTGGAAGAAATCTAATTAGTAGAAATTATCGCTCCTTCACTAAGAATGCATATTGAGCTTATCAACATCGAAGTGTAAAATTCAAACTCGACATGCTCGAGAGGGCTAGAGGCATGGCCATTGTTTATATAAAGAAAGTGATCGAGTACATTAATACATGAGACTTGGTTTTGAAGAGTGCAGACAGTGATGGATACAAGCCATTGAAACTCAAACCAAACTAGAAAGGCACTTACAAAGTTATAAGAGCGATAGGAAAAAGCTTGTACAGCCTCAAAGTATGAATGGAAAGCCGTTGGGGAGACCATGCAACGTAGAACATCTGAATAGTTATTACTAGTAGTCAAGAAGCATCTCTCAACCACGACAAACAATGCTCTTTACTTAGTTTATTTGTACTTTACTTTCCAAGAAAGATGTCAGCTTCTGATCCCTATGAAGGATATTTAATAATTTTAGTGAGAATAATGTAATCCATGAGTATTAATAAAAAGTGAAGCCAACAGATGTTGAGGCTAAGAAAGGGTCAACGTAACTGGGACGTTCAGTATACTTACTGAGTTTGACTATGGACAAATTTCAGTGATAAGACATTGTTATAATTTGAGGCACCCATATCATTCCATCTTCTCTTAGCCTCGATAACATTAGAGCTCATCACCTAGGCAACTGTTGAGTGAAGCGCCTCAACAACTATTGTGCACATCTCTTAGCCTCAATAATAATCAAGCTAATCGCCTCGGCACCCGCCAAGCAAAACGCCTCAACAATAGTTGGGCACATCTATTAGCCTCGATAGCTATCGAGTCAATTGCCTTGGCAACGACCAAGAAAACTTCTCAACAATAGTAGAGTAAAAATCATATCTTCAATAGCAATCAAGCTAAATACCTCAACAATTGTTGTGTTGTAGCGATCGGAAAAATTTTCGGCTTTTAAATTTCAAGAAAATAAATTTCTTTACTTTCGGTGTCACTACGAACTTCCTAATATGTTTTAAAAATATTTTAGTCGCATTAATTTTTGCACATGCTTGCCTAATTTTTGATTTGACACTTATGGAATATTATTTTATCCCCGAGCCCCGATAAAATTTTAAGATTGAAAAGTTCTCATAATGATTTAATTTTTAGTCAACTTTCGACCAACACATTTAATCTAAAAATTGAGAAATTTTACAACATTTATTTCGACCCAAGCTAATCCTAATTCACAGGGAAAAGTTTTTATAGTAGGTACTGTGATTTGTACTTTAAATTGATGTCACTTGTGCCGACAAAGATTGTATTAAATATTCCATTTATTAATTAATGACAGGTTTTATAAGATCCGCAATATTTTATCAACTTTTGAAATACACATTTTATTAACTTTTATTAAAATCTCTTAAAAATCTTATTTCAAGAGATTGATTCAAGTGAAAACCAAAGTTGATATTGACAAAGTATTCCACCCATTTACTCCACATAGACCAAGAATAGAAAGTAGGATTCATCGAAAATTTGGATTCTTAGTGTATGTGTAGTTGAAAAATTGATAAAAATTGTTGGTCCCATGAAATATGTAGTTGAAAATGAGTTTAAGAAATACTAGTTTATTGTAAACCGAATCAAACATGCACTTATAATAAACTTATGGTTGACTTCAGTTACTGTGATTAGGACAATAAATTGACGCCAACAAAGATTGTATTTAATACTAATCGTACATTTATTAATTAAATACACCATTTTTTAGTGAATTTGTGGAGGATAAGATGTTTTTCTTTTCTTATAATCTAGCATTTAAAGAGAATATATGCCCCAATGTCGATGCCAAAGATTGCTACGTTACCAAAAATGGAGACCACCAAATTAGATGTCTTTGTTATCAATGCTGGAAATGTGTATAGCGATATGGATTTAGATGTACGATTTAAAAATTCAAATCGCCACGATAGTCGTACGATATTAAAGTCTCACTCTTGTTCTAATACTCACATTAAGGGATGTTACTTGATCAACCATAAATACATAAAACTCTAAAATCTTAATCTAAAAAAGTGTATAACTAGACAAATATTGTTAATAATCTGATAGAAAGCTGATAAAATTGTGGTGTGAAAAATACTAATTGAATTGTATTTATGAGTCCTGCTCAAATAGTATAAAGACTCTCTAAGATATCAACTTAATCTCATTCAAGTTGGTATTACAACTTAATCTCATTCAAGTTGGTATTACATCTATGAAACCCTATCCAAAACTCATTGGGATGAGATTTGAGAGTTTACTCACATATGAGACTTGAGATTCTTTAGGATTTTTGCATATTTAACCATAATATTGTCGACCATTATGAGTGCACCAATTGGTCACATGTGGTCCACATCTTAATAATAAATTTATTTATTAGTAAAACATGCTAATCAAACAAATTAGACTTAGTTAATGATGTTCGAATATTTATCCATCTCTATTTAACTTTAATTCTTAAATAATTTTTTGTTCATAAACTATATATTATATCTAAGATTATTATACGCCTAATTTCATCATATCTAAATTGAACTAATTTACTAATTAATTTCTCAAATAAATAAGTAAATAAGTAATTATTTTTTATTGAAATTCCCTCATTTGAAAATTTCATTTTTTTTCTCGCCTTTTACAAATTTAACCTCCATTTCCTTTCTCTCCCTTTATAAACATTAGGCCTAGTCAACGTGCGATCCATGTTATTTTTAGATTTTTCTGAAGTCTTGTAAAAAAAATTATTTTTCTTGTTATTGGAATATTGAAATCACAAAAAATTGCAATATTTGTAAATTGAGTATATCGATCACAAAATGTTGATATTTCTTCTAATAATTTAAATAATATGTTAAATAAACGAATATATAGTCAACGACAAAAAGTTGTACAATCTCTTTTCAAAACTCATTTGAAATCAAAAAACATTTTGTAGAATTAGGAGGACACGATTTTGTTCCCCACCTCAATCAAGACACTTTAGTTCATGACGAGACTGAAAGCTTTGGCATGGGGGCTGTGATCCCTAATTAGGAGGGTACAATTTTAGCTACATAATTGATAAGTCTCTATTTACACTTATCTGTAGTATCAAAAGTGGACAATTGTATGTACTCTTAAGTGAATGTTTACCTAATTGTATGTTGATTTGATTATTTTAGGTTGAAACCCAAGTTCAAATAGAATTGGAGAGAAACAAAGCAAAATAGGCAAGGAATGACATAAAATGCATGAATACTTGAAAATGGGGACTAACTTGCAGATATTCAAAAGTTGAAGGAATCGAGTTGCAAATAAAAGAGGTCTAAATTGAAAGGAAAAAATAAATTCAAGGGCTAAACCGCGGCCCAACTGCAGCCCATGTGCGTGTGTTTTTGAAGTTACCTAAATACAAACTAAAGGCGTTTGAGTCCTTTGAGAATGGAAACAAGTCGAAAAGGTTGGAAACTATATAAAGACCTAATCTAGGTCAAAAGAAGGTTGTTGAATTTTGAAGGAGAGAACGACGAAGAACATGAAGAACGACCAAGATGTTGGAGATTGGAATGTGAAGACGAAGAATTCTTGGTGCAAGATATTCAATATCTTCTCATCTTTTATTCAAGAGCCGGTTATGTATTCAAATCTTTTCATCTTTTCTTTCTCTAGAATTATGAGTAACTAAATTTAAAGTTTGAATGAATGATGTAACCTAGTTTAATTCTTTATTTTCGACTCTCAAGTTTTGCTTATAGACTAATTAAGTTTTGATTTTACTTCTGTTCTTAATGCTTGAAATAATTGGTCATTATTTATCATTGATTTGTGGATTGTAACTAACCGAGATGTAAGTTATTAATTTAGATCACATAGTAAAATTCGACAATCGGATAAAAGGTAGACATACACTTTTATTATTGTCGCGGTCTTAAATTGAATTCTTAGATGATTTAATGCGGCTAATTAAGGATCATTCTGACTTCATAGGTTGAATTAATTAGATAGAACTATGTTGAACTCGAGAAAGCTAAATTATGTTAAATTCGTGAATTCGACTGAATACAAAATTAGGAATAAATCTTGAGAGAGATGACAACTATGGTGAATTCGTTAATCCAAACGCTTTAATAACCAAATTTTCTAAATTCATTATATTTGCATTCATACTATTGGTCACTTTAGAGAGTAGTACAGAGCTGTCTTTAGAGAGTAGTACAGAGCTGTCTTTAGAGAGTAGTACAGAGCTGTGGGCTCACAAGTTATTTACCATGACCCAATACGGATATGATGTTATCGTAAACAATAAACAAGGAATCTCATTCAACAATATCCAGGGAACATCAACAGTCCTATGCTTCTTTTGTCATTCAATTCAACACCTTGAACATTCAAGTCCCTACTCTATTCTCCCTACTAGAAAATACGACCACAAATGCAAGTGGAAACCCAGTTGTAACAATTATGTGAAAAACAAAAGAGGAAAAAAAATTTCACTTTGAATTTTAAAGTTGGGCGAACGCCAATCTTTAAGGCAGGGCATTCGCCCAGCCTCTTCTCTTGGTGACAAAGGCCAATTTCTTGGCCAAGGCGAACGCCCAGTACAATCCTGTTGGATTGGTTTTGGGACCTTTTGGATTGGTTTTGACACCTTTTCGTGTATTAGACTTATTTATCTATATACATAGATATTTTTCATGTTGGAAACATTTTGATTAACATCAAATACAATTATCCACATCCAAATCAAAGATTAAAACTCAGATTTCTAAAGTGTTCTTCATGTTTTTTATTCAAGTTCATTTTGCTTGATTTGATTTTGAACATGAATTAAAGGTTTGATTACTCCTGCAAACTATTTGCCTTCAAAGCCTTCAAGCACTTATTCCAGTGGCGGAAAATATCGTTTGAGGACAGTGATTCAAAATCGTGTTTAAACTCTTCCTTTAGTGTTGTAAGTTTTACTGTTTTGTTCTTCATCTCCTTTCAAAGTTCAACAAACCCGACAACGTTTCTCCCTCTCCCAACAGCAAATCATCTTGCAACGGCTTCCCTAATGGATTTTTCCCTAACTCTCATAGCACCAACAATCAATTCCCAGTTAGAAGAACTTCTTAATCCCATCTTGCAACAGCTTCTCTAATGGATTTTTTCCCAACTCTCGTAGCACCAGCAATCGATTCCCAATTAGAAGAACTCCTTAATCCCGAAACTAATGAGACAATGTCAAGGTAGAAATGCCACAATCACCCAACATTGAAAAGTGAAGACTCGTTCACACCATAAATTATTGCCATCCACTCCTAAATAAATTGAAGGATGTGCAAATTGATAAATATGATGTGATCACGGACCCGAGTGACAACCTGAGGGCATTCCATATCACTACAAGAATTTTATACTCTGCATATAAAATTTTAGGAGACATTTAAATTTGTATGTGGATTTTACTTTTGCCCACAAAAATGATGTGTTCTAAGGTTATGTTTTTCTCCAAAATTTTCAAGAATGAGAGGACTTGTGTCCACGAGCATGTGCATTTTTTTCGACAAAAAATTTGTTGGATATGATGTATCTTTGGCCAACAAAAAAATTAACTCGTTTGTTGGATAATAATATGCAGAAAAAATTCCCACTTTTTTGTTGTTTTTAAGTCCCTACAAATAGAATATTTGAAGGGAAAAAGGAAAAAAAAATCTTCTTAATTAAAAAATATTCTGCCAAGTTAATTCCTTCCTAAAATTCTTCTGCATAATTAAAAATCCCGCCCCCTCTCTGTAGAAGCTATGAGGCACATACGACTTTCTCTCTGACTCTCTGTGTGTGAAGTTGCATTGCCGTGTTGCCCAGCCCAAAAATTACTCCCAAACCTCCCTCTCTGACTCTCTCTAGAAACAATTGCCCAAGTCCTTCTCCAAGAACACTGTAGACACGTTACAAGTGGAGGAGAAAGTTGGGTTTGAAATCTTCCTTTTGATGGGCATATCTTGATTCTTATTATTTCTCTCAAATAAAAAAAAATTGTACAAAAATATGGGGATTTTTCAATCAAGTATTTTGTTTTTCATGTAATAATGACATTTAATAAAAATTTTATTTAAGATTGTGTTTGAAAACTATGTATGCAGTTAAATAATTGATTTCTCAATTTTGCTAATTTTACTGCCAATTAGCACTTATAAATTCTCAGTAATGAATCATGTATATGATGTCGATTTGCCTTTTTTGTTTGATCATTTTGATTTTTAACCATATTGCCTTGTAAGTATGGAGTTGGGAGATATTTAGTCCACTTGATATTTTCTTGAATACCAACTTTGATCCCTTTTGCCAATTACCACTTAAAAAACAAACTTTATGAGCACAATATTAGAATCGGGGAAGGTATTAAGAAAACTAGTCCAGAGAATTTTATATATTCTTTCAAAACCTTGTTTGTTCTTGAGTATTTGATTATTAAGGTCGATTGGAGTTTAAGATTTGAAGGTTTAGACCGTGGTTTGGCTGGAATTGTAGGAGGTTCAAGCAGAGTATGGTGGCTAGTTTGAGACCCATCTGCGAGAGGTGAACATTTGTAAAGTTTCTCTGAGATTTTACAATAGTTTGGCGGTGCTGAATAATCATTATGCTTATGTTTTGGTAGATAGCTGAGTAGTTTATAGTAGTGGATCGAGCTTTGGCATATTTGGAGGCGAGGTATCGTAGGTCTTCGAAGAAACAGGCATAGAATTTGCGTACGTGCACAAAATTTTTATTATAACAATTTTTCAGAATCGTCTCGATGAGCTTGTCAAGATAAGTGGCTTCGCCACTATTGGAGATGGATTTTATCCGTTTGAATTCTTCTCTTTAGTTTAAAACTGTAATCTTCAATATGTCGTGTCTATTTTCATATTTTTGAATTTATTTCTCGTTTAAGGTTTTATTTCAACTAGAGTTTCAATATTTAACCATATTTTGAATTGGCACTAAAAAAAACATTTAATAACCTATATTAGTGTATTTTTTAGTTTTTCTTTTTTTCGTTTGAATCATTGAGCCTGATTTGTTGAATTACCCAAAGTGTTTATATTTGTAAAAACGTATCTTGACCTGTATGCATGAATAGAAGTGTTTATCATGCGCTTGTGTTATTTGCTATGTGGTTTTTATTTACTTAAGTGTTATTTTGCACGTGCTTGCCTTATATTTGATTTGACGCTTATGAAATATTATTTTATCATCAAGCCCTGATAAAATTTTAAGATCGAAAAGTTTTAATATTGAGTTAATTTTAAGTCAACTTTCGGCCAACACATTTAATCTAAAAATCGAGAAATTTTACAACCTTTATTTTGACCCAAGCTAATCCTAATTTTTTGTCCAAAAACCGACCCTTTAAAACCCAATAAAAATTGGCCCAAAAGTCCACCTTTAACTTGATTGTCTTTCTTTTCATTTGGCCCAAAAAAACAATATGTTTTTGGTCAAAAAGCAAGACTCGTAGACCCGTAAGTAGCCCTTTTTTAGGAGTTTTTGAAAAAAATTGGTGAAATGTGTAGTTGAAAAGTGGATAAAAATTGTTGGTCCCATGAAATATGTAGTTGAAAATGAGTTTAGGAAATAATGGTTTATTGTAAACCCAGCCAAACATGCACTTATAATAAACTCAGGGTTGACTTTAGTTACTCTGATTAGGACAATAAATTGATGTCACCCTGCGCCAACAAAGATTGTATTTAATAGTACATTTATTAATTAAATACACCAATTTTTAGTGAATTTGTGGAGGATATAAATGTTTTTCTTTTCTTATAATCTAGCATTTAAAGATAATATATGCCCCAATGTCGACGCCAAAGATTGCTACATTACCAAAAATGGAGACCACCAAATTAGATGGCTTTGTTATCAATGTGTATAGAAATAAGGATTCAAATTCCCACGATAGTCCTACGATATTAGGGTCTCACTCTTGTTAAAATACTCACATTGAGGGATGTTACTTGAACAACCATAAATACATACAACTCTAAAATCTTAATCTAAAAAAGTGTATAGCTAGACAAATATTGTTAATAATGTGATAGAAAACTGATAAGATTGTGGTGTGAAAAATACTAATTGGATTGTATTTATGAGTCCTACTCGAATAGTATAAAGACTCTTTAAGAGATCAACTCTTTAGTTGGTATGACATCTATGAAACCCTATCCAAATCTCATGTGGATGAGATTTGAGAGTTTACCCACATATGAGACTTAAGATTCTTTAGGATTTTTGCATATTTAACCATAATATTGTCTACCATTATGTGTGCACCAATTGGTTACATGCGGTCTACATCTTAATAATAAATTTATTCATTAATAAAACATGCTAATCAAACAAATTAGACTTAGTTAATGATGTTCGAATATCGTACCCATCTCTGTTTAACTTTAATTCATAAATAAATTTTTTTCTCCGATAAAGTGTATATTATATCTAAGATTATTATACACCTAATTTCGTCATATCTGAGTTCAACTAATTTTCTAATTAATTTATAAAATAAATAAGTAAATAAGTATTTATTTTTTATTGAAATCCCCTCCATTTGAAAATTTCATTGTTTTTCTTGCATTTTACAAATTTAATCTCCATTTCCTTTCTCACCTTTTATAAACATTTGGCCTAGTCAACGTGCGATCTACGTTATTTTTATATTTTTCTAAAGTATTGTGAAAAAAATAAAATCTTGTTATTGGAATATTGAAATCACAAAAAATTACAATATTTGTAAATTGAGTATCTCGATAACAAATTGTTGATATTTCTTCTAATAATTTAAATAATATATTAAATAAACGAATATTTAGTCAACGACAAAAAGTTGTACGATCTCTTTTATATGATATTCAACTTCTTCTCATCTTTTATTCAAGATTTGGTTATGTATTCAAATCTCTTCATCTTTTTTTTTTTTTAGAATTATGAATAACTAAATTTAAAATTTGGATGAACGATGCAACCTAGTTTAATTCTTTATTTTCGACTCTCAATTTTTGCTTATAAATTAATTAAGGTTTGATTTTACTTTGGTTCTTAATGCTTGAAATAATTGGCCATTATTTGTCATTGATTTGTGGATTGTAACAAAGCGAGAGGTAAGTTATTAATTTAGACCACGTAAATATAAAGATATACTTTTATTATTGTTGCGGTCTTGATTTGAATTCTTAGGCGATTTAATGTAACTAATTAATGACCATTGTGACTTCATAAGTTGACTTAATTAGATAGGACTAATTTGAACTCGAGAAAAGTAAATTAAGTTAAATTCATGAATTCGACCGAATACAACATTAGAAAAAAAAAATTGAGAGGAGAAATTAGAAATGACAACTATGGGGAATTCATTAATCCAAACGCTTTAATAACCACATTTTCTAAATTCTTGATATTTGCATTCATACTATTTTCCAAAAATTAATAGTTATAGTTTGAACATTCAAATCAATTTATTTTATAGTGTTTTAAACATATTAGGATTAAGATTAATTTAACTAGTATATAAATAAGATAGTCTTTGTAAGAACGATAATCCGGACTCTATAGGTCCACTTTATTACTTATGTACGATATTGTCACTTCCAATCATTTAATTTTCACAACTAGTTTTTGGCGCCATTGCTAGGGACTATTCTTATTTAATATTAGTTTAGATTAATCGTTAGTTTTAGTATTAGTTTGATTTTTATTTTTTTATTATTTTATTATTTTACTTTTTATTTTGTCTTCTTTGTTTTCTTACTACATAAAAGGTGTTTGTTGCTTGTTCCGTACACAAGGTAGCAATCTTGATACTCTCGATCCTGCGATTGAACGTACTTTCAGACGAAGACGCAAAGAACACAACTAAAAATAGAAAGAACAGCAACAAATTAAAATGGCAGATGCGCAATTAAGAAGAAAACTTGAACAAGAGAATACAAAAGCAGCCGCTGTAGAATCAACCCAATTGGTAGCTCAGCAAATTCAGTAACATGATGAAGAAGAAGAAGATGACGATGGAAACATACCAATGGCTCAGTTCTTAACTCCGGCAACAACTCATGATCGTTCAAGCATAGTCTATCCAACTTTTGGTCGGAACGACTTTCAATTAAGGGTCGATCTAATTAATCTATTCAGCAATAACCTATAGATCTATGGAAAAGCGAATGAAAACCCGAATAGACATCTCTTTAGATTCCTACGGATGTACCGTAACTTTCAGTTTCAATGAGTGAATGAATATGCCATCATACTTCAGTTATTTTCCTATACATTGAGGGACGGGACTCTATAATGGCTTGACTCAGAACCACATGCTAGTATCACCACGTGTGATGACTTAGCTAGAAAATTCTATAACAAGTATTTTTTGCCAGTTAAAGTAGCCAAGATAAAGCTAGAAATCTCTACCTTTCAGCAAATGGATGAGAAAAAATACCATGAAACTTGGGACAGATTGAAAGAGTTGCTCAGAAAATGTCCAAACCATGGCATTGAAAAGGGCCAACAATCTCAATATTTTTACTCTGGGCTATCTACTCAGTCCAAATCAACAGTGGACTCTTTGCAAACGGGTCCATTGCAAATAAAAATATCAACGAAGCATGGGATCTATATGAGCTGATTGCAAACACACATATCATATTTTCATCTAATCGTACCACTCCAAGAAAAGTAGCAGGTATACATGAGATTGATGGTCAATCGGCTACATTGACAAAGCAGGTGGAGCACTTGGTCAAAACACAAACTCAAGGAATGAATGCAATCCAAGCAACCATCATGTGTGAAAACTTTGGGGCTAAACACTCGACATCAGATTGTATGTAATTGGCCTATCCAGAACAGGTCAATTTTGTGCAGAATAATACACATCAGCATTATAATCCATATTCACAAATATACACTCCGAATTGGAAGCAACACCTAAATTTTATGTGGTCTGAGAATCAACAATGTGGCATTGTCTATAATGCTCAGTAAGAAAGAGGACCAAGTTTGGGAGAGAAGTTTCAACAGTATATGCTAAAAACTAATAAAGTATTGGAACAGTTGGACACAAACTGTCAAAATCAACAAGCGTCTATTAGAAAAATAGAGACTCGGATTGGCGAGACAGCCTACAATTGGTAGATAGGAAACCAAGCATTTTGCCTACCAATACAGTGACAAATCCAAAAGAACATGTAAATGCAATTCTACTAGAAGCAGACTACAACTATCAGAAATTTACGTGAAAAGACTAGAGAAACATGACAAATAATTGGTCGTTGAGTAAGAAGAAACTGGACAACAACCTGCAAAATCGAAAGAAGACATTTCAAAGGAATCTAACAAATCATCAAAAGTAAGGGCGCCAATTTTTGTCAAAGCTTATGTGCCACCAATTCTATTTTCTTAGAGGTTGCAAAAGCACAAGCTTGACAAGCGGTCTAGAATTTTTTTTGAAGTTTTCAAGAAACTGCACATCAACATTTCTTTTACCGAAGCGTTAGCCCAGATGCCATTGTATTTAAAATTTTTTAGCAAAATGCTGTCCAAGAAAAGAAAACCAGATAAATACTAGACAATAGCTTTAACTGAGGAGTATAGCGCTATTATGTTACATAAGTTTCTTCTGGGGAGTTTTAAATTACCTCGCACAATTGGAAAATTCTATAATTTTAATGCTTTATGTGATTTAGGTGCAAGTGTAAATTTGATGCCCCTTTCTGTCTACAGGAGATTAGGTTTGGGAAAGGTAAAAGCAACAACTACTACAGCTTGTTGTTGGATCAATCAAGCGCCCATGAGGTGTGGTTGAGGACGTGCTCATCAAGGTGGATAAGTTTTTCTTTTCAGTTGACTTCATTGTCCTTGATATCGAAGAGGACTGTGATATGCGAGTTATATTAGGTCGACCATTTTTAGCGACGAGTCGAGCCCTTATTGATGTTGAAAAAGGTGAGTTAATCTTGAGGGTACATGATGACCAATGAGTAGTATTCAGTATGTACACTGTACCCGAGCAACCAGTCGACCTCAAAAAGTGTTTTAGAGTTGATGAAGTTGTGAAAATTATCCAAGAAAACTACAAATCGGATACAGGTGGACTAGTTGCAGCAATTAAAGATGAAAATAGCTGATTTAAAATATAGAGAGCAAAGAATAAATCATGTAAAGCTGGCAATTGCAATCAATGCAAGACTTTCAAAGCCCAATTCAAGCCTCTATAAATGATACTTGCAAATAGTTGAGCTTTAGACAATAAATCGAGCGCTTAATGGGAGGCAACTCATTTTTCTATCCCTTATATGTTTATTACATTGCATGTAGAATTTTAGGACTGCATTAAGAAGTAAAGTACATTTCTCAATTTTTAGTAATTAAGTACATTTAACTTTATTTTATATTTCAGGCTACACATCGTCATTCCAATCTCAATCCGTACTCATCAGCTGAAAGTCCGATGTTGTCTTCATGCCTTTTAATTCGGGTTAACTCTTTTCTTATTTTTATTTATTTCACTTCCTTTTGTCACATGGATGAATTAAAAAAAATTATTTATGTGCTTGTATGTTGGATAGCCTTGCTAGCTTATGATGATATTTATTTGAAACTGTTATTGATTTATGAGTTATGACTCAGTGATGCTACTTAAGCTGTTTTTTTTATTAACTGTACTTATCCATGTAAGATATGATTAAGTGTGAACACAGTAATCATAAATATTACTACCTTTGGTTGGTATATTAAATAGTGTACAATGAAAGAATAGTGAACCTAAGTTGTGAAACCAAGACCATCAATTGAAAACTTAATTACCTAACCAATTAAAAGAATAATTTGGGAGTGGTTAAACCAATGCACAAGGTATTTAGATATGTGTTGATTCTATGTATGCATAATATTTGTGTGGAGTATATATTTGGCTACAAGGTGGAATCTTGGTATTGACCGGATGCTAGGCCTAATCCCCGCTTATTTATCTTGCAAAACAAAAAATGAAAGGCATTGCAATTGTATTATCTTATACCTCTCTTCATAGCCTAGTTGACTCCAGTGATAAAGTCCGTTGGAGTTCTCAAAATTCGGTGCCCTAAGGTCTATCATTCATAGGAGCCATCGGCCTAACTAAAGCTCACTACAAGGGTCATCTTGAAAGTTTAAGGGAGTGATGTCTTATACATAAGATATATGTATACATATAAAAAAAGAAGCAAAAGCAAGATTGAGCATTTGTGCACATAACTTGGAAATTTAGATAACTAGTGGGTTTGACTTACCTAGTGGAAGTTTGATGGTCGAAGCATTCAATAAATGGAGAATCATCACATATATAGATAGCAACTATATTGGCTAGACCTAACCAAAATTTAAGCAGTAAAAGAATAAGTATTTTGAGGACAATTTTAGAGTTAACACCCAGGGTGAGAGATTCAATATCAATATGGGAGTGTGTATTGTTACGAGACAGAAAGGAAATATTTGACCAGTGGGAGGCAGAATATTATCAACCTAAAAGCTTATGTTGATTGGATTGACTATGTGCACATACATATATCAAGCGAGCATCGGATAAGTAAAAATTGATTTTGGTAGCATGATTTATAAGCTTTTTTTTTTTGTAATGAATTGATTGAGTTGTTTCAAAAACCTAAGTCATACACTGCAAGCTATCTATCATAGAAAATTTTAATATTATTTGTTTGATTGTTTAAGTAAATAGTCATTGTTCGAGGACAAACAAATGTTCAAGTTTGAGGGTATTTGATATGTATCGATTTACGCTTATCTATGGTATCAAAAGTGGACAAGTATGTACTCTTTAGTGAATATTTACTTAATTGTGTGTTGATTGATTATTTTAGGTTGAAACCCTAGTTCGAATGGAATTGGAGAGAAATAAAGCAAAATAGGCACAGAAGGACTAAAAATGCACGAATACTTGAAAATGGAAACCAACTTGCAAACATTAGAAAGTTGAAGGACTTGAATTGTAAATAAAAGAGGACTAAATTGAAAGGAAAAAAATCCAAGGACTAAAGTACAGATTATTAAAAGTTGAAGGATCAATGTTGCAAATACAGTTCTGTGCATCGTTGTCTAAACGTTGTTTGCCGCAATTCAACTGTGGCAGGGCCGCGGCAAACCCCCGCTCAACCAATGGCCGCAGTTGGGCCACAATTTGCAAACCGCGGCTTGCCGCAGCCCACGTGCGTGTGTTTTTGAAGTTTCCTAAATACAAATTAAGGGCATTTGAGTCCTTTGAGAATGGAAAAAAGTCAGAGAGGTTGGAAACTATATAAAGACCTAACATATGTCAAAAGAAGGTTGTTGAATTTTGGAGGAGAGGACGGTGAAGAACACGAAGAACGACCAAGATCTCGGAGATTGAAATGTGAAGACGAAGAATTCTTGGTGCAAGATATTCAATTTCTTCTTATCTTTTATTGAAGATCCGGTTATGTATTCAAATCTCTTCATCTTTTCTTTCTCTAGAATTATGAATAGCTAAATTTAAAGTTTGGATAAACGATGTAACCTAGTTTAATTCTTTATTTTCGACTCTCAAATTTTGCTTATAAATTATTTATGTTTTGATTTTACTTCTGTTGTTAATGCTTGAAATAATTGGCCATTATTTGTTATTGATTTGTGGATTGTAACAAACTGAGAGGTAAGTTATTAATTTAGGTCACGTAGTAAAATTCGACAATTGGATAAAAGGTAGAGATACGCTTTTATTATTGTCACTGACTTGAATTGAATTCTTAGACGATTTAATGTATCTAATTAATGATCATTCCGACTTCATAAGTTGACTTAATTAGATGAGACTAATTTGAACTCGAGAAAGATAAATTAGGAAGAGAGAAAAAATTAGAGATGACAACTATAGTGAATTCGTTAATCCAAATGCTTTAATAACCATATTTTCTAAATTCTTGATATTTGCATTCATACTATTTTCTGAATATTAATAGTTATAGTTTAAACATTCAAATCAATTTATTTTAAAGTATTTTAAATAGATTAGGATTAAGATTAAATTAACTAGTATATAAATAAGATAGTTTTCGTGGGAACGATAATCCGGACTCGATATGTCCACTTTATTACTTGTGTGTGATATTGTTCACTTGCAATTATTTAATTTTCACAACAATAATCTCATAGGATGCTTGGCCGACTATTAGTGGAAGATACTGAGGTGATGCAGAAAGGTTTGTGATTCGCCAAACTAGCTGGTTTTCTCGTGATGGAGGTGGAATGTGATTCACTTCGGCTGTACAAAATCTTCATGCTGATTTAAGCATGGTTCCAAACGCGGCCATTTTATTTGATATTGTAGCTCTTCTCTATGATGGTGATGGTGTCATGTCCCAGAAATGAAAATAAAGTCGCCTACATGTTAGCATTCTTTGCTACGCTAAGCGTTTATTTAACAGGACAAATTGTATTCCTCTTATTTCTTTCGCCGAAAATTCGTGGAGACTTAAGTTAATGATTAATGTCGACTTGCACTAAAAAAATAAGTTGTACAAGCTATGTTCAATACTCATTTGACATTAAAAAAACATTTTTGGGAAAATAGTCTTATTCCAATGCACAAATGTTGAGGTTGTCCCAACATCCTGAATTCAGCTATGAAAATTCTATTATTGTCAATAATTTGCACATGAAACGATATTTCATTCCATCCCAAAATCCCTACTCATCTCATTGAAATATCCAGGGCATCAATTTCATGGACCATACTTGAAGAATATTCAGAGGATTCTTCACAAGAAACCAGTCTTCGAAACCTTCCTCTTCAATACTAGAACAATGGTTCCTTTCGTTCAAAATTTCGAGTTATCAATCTCAAGAACCGTCGGTGAAGCAAAAAGACATTAATTCTTTCTTTTACATTAAAAGTGCTAAGTACATGACAGTTTATAGTAACTATAAAACATTCTATTAAACTTTATTAAACCACGTTCACGTATGTTTTCTTTCTTATACACGTAAATCTAATTAATTCATTGAAGTATCTAGTAAATGTGATGTGTGATAATTAAATGAATGAATATTGGAAAATACAGCGTGTCTTATAAATGGAATTGAAGAGTTTAGTAAATTGGTTTAATTAATGTATGATATATGTGTCAACAAATTAAATCAAAACATCTTTATAAATTGAAGTAGGAATATACTAAGATGAAATTATCACAGTAACGTATTCCTAAAAAAATGTTACAAAGTTTGTTATGAAAGTATTACATATTGTGTTGCCCATAAAACGATTAAACATTGTGTTACTAAGTATAGTGTTACATGTCATGCAATTCGAAATATTTACATTGTGCGTTATGTTTTTTAATTTTAATTTTTATAATTTTTGTAATTTTTGGATTTTATGGACTACACAATCTTGTACCATGTTGATGCACTTCTACTTGCGGCGTGTTTGTTGTGAAATATATCGATTACATTATTAATGGGAAGATGCACAAAATAAACAACTTCAGTGGACGAGACACGTCACTCTTTTGCAGTTCAGCTGTTTAAGCATGTCAATATGAAGAAGGAAGGTGGTAACTGAGTGTACAGTGAAAGACGGTCAAACACGTGCAGAAGACAAAGTAGTTTAATTGATTGATGGGTTTTGCTTCTATGCAAATTGAAGTCTGATTATGTTTTTTTTTTTTGTTTCTTTTTTTGAATTGGTATACATCTTGTGTAATTTGCACTACTGCGTAGTTGTTTTTTTGATGGATGACTAGTTATCTACATGAAACTGGAAATCATACCATTTTCGTACACAATGGTTTTTCCTAAGGCATGTAATTGCGTCTAATTACATCGAGCCCAAAAAAAAAAAAAAATACATGGCATCTAACCGTGTTAAATGGTGCACTAAATTCAAGTACGACAACGTTTTTAAATAATAGCTTAAGAAAATGTTACAATTGATGTTACGTTGATCAACGACTTGAATGGGATTTCAAATTCTACTTCCCTCTAGTTCAGTGTTGTGTGATTTCAATCCCACCAGTGGACGAATCGGTTACAAGTAATAAAGTGATGTGAAAAGTGTCGAACTCACGAGGACTAGCTATCAATTAACCAGTTAATTATTTAATTAGAGTTTAACAAAATTAAAACACAGATTCTTTATGATTTCAATTACTATGATTATCTTATTATAATTCAACTAAGTCTAAATTATCGCGTAAACGAAAATAAAATAATTATCAAATTCAAATTTTACTAGCACTAGGATTTACAAATCCACCACCATGTTTCAAAAATTAATTATCAATTACTCGTCTTCGCAAATTATTGCCCTAGGTCGAAAATCGATAATTCTAATATAATCCAAAGCTTCTCTCGATGGTCAATCAACTCTATACTTCTATATGAACCTAACCATCTCTAGTTAAATTTCAAACACAAAAATATGCATTTAATCACAACGATCATCTAGAAAGATTTCATAAAGTATAATAATAATCACTATTTATTATTGGACCATATATTATTTATTACCACGTGCTCATCTAAATTGAATCTCTCGAAAGTAATCTAGACCACAAAAATGTTTTAATGGCGATCAAACATCAAAACGGAAAAAATGAATAATAAATAATCAACCCACAATTAATAAATTTACAATAACAAATAACTTCTAATTAATCAAAAACATGAGGTTTCATCGTTTATCCTAGATATAAAAGATTTAGCCGGACATGATTCCTATGAATATAGCGATATTAATAAAAGAATTCATGAACGAGAAGAAAAAGAAAATTAATGAATACAACCCTTAATCTTGAATTAATCAAAAATCACCGATTGCACCGCGATAAATGTTGCCCAAGAATTCTTCTTTTCCTTGCTCTTGATCTTTTTTTCTCTTCAATTGCATAACCCTTTCAAAAGACCTAGAAGAAGTCTATTTATAGTCTTTGAAAAGTCTTCAAAATTGTGTCTTAAAAGAGTCCTAATCCCGCTTAACTTTAGAAAACCGCATTTATAACTTTCCTTCAGCGTAGGTCGTACTTAGGTCGCACAATGCATTTTGCTACCTAGGTGCGACCTCCAGTAAATTTTCACTACCGCGCCTAGGTCGCACTACCCAAGTGTGACATTTGTTTTGAAAACTTACAATTTGGTTCCCGATTTGGCTTCTGATGTACGATTTTGGTTATTTCTTCTTTAAATCTTTTCAATTCAATCCAAAAGCTTCCAAATACATTCTAATTGGTCCTCACCCTTCTAAAGTCTTCCAAAGTGGCCTTCCAACTATTCAAAATTGTGCAAATTAATCCCTGAACTTTTAAAAATCCGATTTTTGTTCCCGAAACTTTTGAATTCACCACATTAAGCGTCAATTAAGCTTCAAACTCTTATTTTTCGTTCCAAACTCACCCAAATTGGGTTTTGTACCTACGTATACAATAATTGAACTCATTTAAATAGAATATGCTCATATAGTGAATATATAATAAGTTTACAAGTATAAATAAGAGTATTAAATACACTTATCATTCAGAATAGGAACATCTAAATGGAATCAAATTCTATCTCTCTGGTTCAATAAAAGTATGCTATTGAAAAATATTTACATCCCTAAAAATCAACAAATGCTACTTGTAAGAGATTATACGACAACAACTTGGCGAAATAATTAATCATCGTAATGCAGTTGAAGTTGTTATTATTCCATAAAATTAAAATACTTGTGAGTTATTTCTCTTGCTAGTTTTCTTCTTCAACATTACCAGCACCTGTAGCTTCTACGATTGTGTCCATATTTTTCGCGTTTTCCATACCTTGTCACTTGATGTTTCTCAATTGATATCTGGATTCCTTAGGTAGTCCCAATTGGACATCTATAGGCACCATCCAACTTGTACAGTCTTTAATGGAGAAAACAGCCCCCCCTTGTTTAATGCAACATAAGACTCCTTTGTGTAGTAATTTTAAAATATTGTATGCGTTGAATCCTCTCTTCCTAAAAAATACAAGTGCATGTGGGCACGATATTCCATCAAACTGAAACATTTTATTTCTTGGATTTTTACCGTATGCGAGTTAATTGTTGTTTCCATATGAAAACAAAAAATTACGTGGAATGTATGATTTCAATTAACACCTTAAAAATTCAAGCAAATAGAACAACTGTTACAATTTAAATACAAGATACTCTAGTTGACAAATAGCACACGTATAACATAGTTTACACATCAATTATTATTACAATCCTAACGCATCAAAAAAAAATGTAATCTTACATTATTTTAAGATTTCAATTAAAAACTTAAAAATGCAGATAATTAGAACAATATGTAACAATTTAAATGTAAGATACTCGTAAGTGTGTTCTACACGCTTATCATATCTTATAAACTAGATATATAATTTTAATTTGAGTAGATATCTACTTAATATACTATAAATATTGTCATTGTTGGTAAAACCATAACACGGAGGTAAATGGAATTTTTTTTTTGGAGAATTAGAGCTAAATAAGAGTTGATCGGAAGTGTTTGAATTTTTGGAGCAAGATAGCACTTTTTTGTCATCTTTCCTTCAAATCCGGTGATGAATTCCAATTCATTCTTTTGTTTTTCTTATTTTATAATGAGTAGCTAAACTTATAGTTGGGACGTACGGTATTTAACCTAGTTTTGAAGCTTTACTTTAAATTCTCAAGTTTTATGAAATTAATGGATTCCTGAATTAATTTTACTTCTTCCTTCAAGCTTCAATTACTCGATCACTAATTCAATGATTTATAGATTTTAACGAGTCTAGACATGAATTAATAATTTAGAACAAGTAGTAAAATCTATCAATTGGGGTGAAAGGTCGAGATACACTTTTTCCATTGTTGCAGTCGTTAATTGAATTCCTAGGTGTTTAAAGGCGTTTAATTAAGTCTTATTTAGATTCACATAGAGATATAGTTAGTTGATTTACCTAAACATGAATGATTTGAACTCAAGGTATATTGATTTAATTGGTGAATTCGACTGAATACAAATTATAGAATTTAACTTGAGAAGCAGGTGATAACTATAGTGAAACCGGGAGTTCCAACACTCAATCATCATATTTATTTGTTTAATTGTTTTATCTTCCTTAGTTAATCATAATATAAATCAATACTTTGCCATAAATTTGTTTTCATCAAATACGAGGTACAATTAGTTAAATTAGTAGTCAAATAAGATAGCCTTCATGTGAACGATAATCCAAATTCATTAAATCCACTTTACTACTTGTTAAATTGACAATGGTACACTTGCAATTTAAACGCAACGGATACCTTAGACGACAAATAACACATATAACACAATATTTTTTTTAATTATTACACTCTATAATATGAATGTGAAGAATTACAAACACCACTATATCGTAACCAACAATATCAAATAATTACATATAGCAAATAATAACATAGAATGAACAGGGACCACGTAATTTAGAAAATAATGCAATTCATGAAGAAAAAAATAAACAAAGAGCAAAAGCTCAATAATATTCAATGAACAGGGACCAATGAATTTAAATAAATTAACATATACTCTTATAAATAAATATATTTATTCAATTACAGCCATTGAAATATTCTATATATTGATTTAATATTTGATGAGCACAAAAAATAGAAAAGAAGGAAGATCAATGACAATAAATTTGTTATAAATAAATATATTGATTCAATTAGAACAATTGAAATAATCTATATATTTTTAAAATTGAAACAATTTCAATATTTTTAATATTTGATCAACTCACAAATTAAAAGATGTGAGATATAAAAATAAATCTTAAGATAACGATGGAATTAAAACTGCACATTTTTGAATAAATACCTTGTAAACATTGATATTTAGTTGGAATGTAATGGGTGTTCTTCAATTTCAAGTATTTTTTGAAATCGATGCCGAAATTTGTGTTTTTGCTTCGGCAATAATTTTTATTTTTATTTTTTTGCTGAATTTTTTGGATTTGTAGGGGTTTGTTATGACCGAATTTAGTGGGATTCATTCATAACAGTTTTTGACGTTTTAATTAAAACATTGTTTTTTTCAAAAGTAACCATAATTGGGCATGCTTTGTTTAAATCAATGAAATCGATACACATTCTCCATTTTCCATTTGCCTTTCTCACCAACACTACACTTTCCAACCATTCTGGATATTCGACTTCCATTATCAATTCTGTTATCAGCAATTTCTCTAGCTTTTCTTTAATGGCTTTTTGTCGATCGAGTGCAAACTGTCTCTTGTTCTGTTTCACTGGTTTATCATGATGTTAATTCGATGTTGGACAACTGTGGGGTCGATGCCTCTGAGATCAGTCGCATCCCATGCAAACACATCAATATTCTCTCGAATCATGTTTATAAGATCTTTTCTATCCTCTTTACTCAAGGAACGACTATGGTAATTATTTTATTTTCTTCTAGCTCTACCATTTGGACTTCTTCGGCCGGCTCAATTCCCTAACTTGTAGGAAACTTCGTGGCTTGATGTTGTGTAGATATGATGGCCCCTACTAAATTGATAATCGGTCGACCATAAATTGAATTGTATGCCATTTGTGTCCTTACTACTAGAAAGGGGTGATGAGTGTTACGAAGTTGGGGTGTCTTCCCAGCTTAACACATTAGCATAACTTCCTGTGTCTATTAGCACTCGTTTCATGTCAAAATCCGATATGTCACCTGTGATCATGAGGACATCATCGTGTGGGAACGACACACCCTCTAGATCTCCATCATTGAAGGTAATGGATTGGCTAAATATCCTGGACACTATAATTGAGTTTACCTATAATGACCGTACATATGCTTTATTAGAATTTCTGAAATCTCCTCGAGCAGCCGATCCTCCAACAATAATATGTATCACTCCTGCTCTTTGTTTCCTTCCATCTTCTTGAACTGCTTGTTTTAGTTTGTCGCTACGATTCTTCACAAAGTGCTTTAACAATCCTTCAGATATGAGTCTCTCGATTTCACTTCGTAGAGTCTAGCATTCATCGGTTGTATGATCGTGGTCTTTATGAAAATCACATATGCAATTAGGATCGCGAATGGAATGATCAAATCTCAATTTCTCTGGACATAGAACTTTTTTTAGTGTGCTTATCTCATGGAGTATGGTAGACAACGGAGCTGTCAACTGTATCAGCTCTACCACGAGTGTTTTGCTTATTCTTTGAGGTTTCTTCATGTCGTCTCTTCCTACTACTTCCTTCATATATATCTAGATCATTTTTTGTTGCCTTCATCTCTTCTTCCTGATCGATATATTCTTCCCATCGTCTAAGGAACTCCATCATGGACACGGGTGATTTCTTGGAGAGGCTAGCCCTGAAGGTATGGTTTATTAATCCACTTAGTAAAGCAGTCTCCACTGATGGAATCTATAAATTTTTTATGTCTAATGTTGCCCTGTTGAATCATGACATATATTCATGCAAGGACTCTCCTTTCTCCTGCACTGCTAGAAAAAACAGATTACGAATTTGTTCGCAAAATCTGAGAATAAAGATATTGATCGTAGCGAAAAGCGTCAAACCATTCCCTCACGTCTTTCCTTAAAGTCATGGAGAATGTTGTGCAGGCAATAGCATCCTGCCAATCGTATAATCTTACCCGGTCTTGAAAGTTTCTTATGTGATCGATGGGATCAATAGTGCCATCAAAATCACCAGTAGACTCTTTAAATTTCAATGGCAAAGGTACACTCATTAGCTCTTCGGTGAATGGATTTTCCTTTGTGGTAATAGGTCTTCCTCTTTTATTCCTTCGGGCGATCTCCTCATTGACTTTCTCATTCAAAATGTTCTCCTAATTTGCTGGTATTGAGTAGCGACTACTGGACATTATCTCCTGTGTTTGCATTATTTCAGACGGTGGAATTTCTACCACTGGCGGAATTTCTGTTGTTTGTGGTGATGCGGTCACTCTCATATTCATGATAATGGTCATCTGATCTTGCAAAGCTGTGAATTGTTGGACAGTGGTGAACTGTAACAGATGGTGTTCTTTTGCTGCTTCTTGTGACGGAGCTTTTTGATGGTCTATCCTCAGCCTTCCTCTTGCTCCACTTGCCATGACTTTTGGTTCTTCTTTTTGTTGGAAAAAGAAAAGCTTTCCCACATACGGCGCCAATTGATGACGTTATGTTTTTTTGTTCTTATTGTCAAAAAACAAAAAGTGCTAAAAAAATCCACTTCTATGGTTACAAAGCTCTCCTATTTATAGAGTTGGTCTGAATGTGATGACTCACCTTCCTTCAAGTATGCTGACATGGCGAAGTAAGCTGAAATCCTCGGGTACACTGTCATTGATCTTGATATGAGAGTGTATCTTGATATGAGAGTGTAACTCATCGTCCGGTTCACATTGGTGATTGCCACTATTTTGGTAACTTCTTAAGGTGGCCGAAGAGAATCTAGAACAAACGAGTTTTAGCCCTTAGTAGGTCGAGTTATTCGGCATCAACGATGTAATTAAAACTGCACATTTTGAATAAATACCTTCGATACATTGATATTTAGTTGAAATGTAATGGGCGTTCTTCAATTTCAAGTATTTTGTGAAATTGATGCCGAAATTTTTGTTTTTGCTTCTGCAATGAATTTTTAAATTTTTTTTGCTGAAATTGGTTGGTTTTGTAGGGGTTTGTTATGACCGAATTTAGTGGGATTCATTCCTAAAGGTTTTTGATGTTTTAATTGAAACATTGTTTTTTTCAAAAGTAACTGTAATTGGATTATCACATATTTTACCAAATTTTAGAATTCTGATTTATAATTTTTCCAATAATTACAATTTAACACTATTTTCAATTGAAGGCCCAAGTTTTGGCCTACTTGTCTAATTAATCCTTACTAATAGAGGTTTGATGTATTATAATGCAAAAGACAATCAATCAGTAGATTCACTACTACTTACAACTTGTTTGGCCAAGCTTAAATTATAATTGAAGTTAGTTAGAGCATATTTTTTATCCACTTATTTTGTGGGCCCACAATTTATTACTCACTTGTTACCACATGTTTTACATGACACATAACTTATGAATACTTAAAAAATAATGTTAGCACTTAGATTGGTGATTATCACAACTCGTAATGAATAACATTACTCAAACCAAAAATGTGGTTGCAATATAACTGTACTTTTGTATTGTCTAAAGATGAGTTACATTAATGACTTATTTACAAATTACAATTATGGTGGCGGCTTGTTTGGTCCATGTTAAAATCTGTTAAAAAGATGTGTTAAAAAGTCAACAATTAATTTTAATCGCACATTTTATGGGACCCACAATTTTGTTAACTTTTCAAATACACATTTTATAATTTTTTTATCAAAATTTGCTAAAAAGCTCTCTCAAACAAACTCAAAATGTTTATCTGATGGAGCTTTTTTTTGCAGATTTTGATTAAAAAAAAATTGATGAAAAGTATGGTTGAAAAATTGATATAAATTGTGGGCCATATGAAATATATATTTAAAATTAATTGTAGACTTTAACTTTAGATTTTTAAAAAAATTTAAATTCCACCAAACAAGCACTATAAAACTTGTTTAGAATGGGGATAGACCTCATACAATTGAAATTTTCCTTGTAAAATATTGACTTCTATAAATATTGTTTCAAATAAAATATACGAGTGAAATGATAAGACAAGAAACGGTCAAGCAACTTAACTGCAAATGGATTATTAATTATTTGACCTCTCATATATAGACTATTATTTGTTTATGCAAGTAAAAGTCTGGATCAAAGTCATGATATCATTTTGTTTGTTCCTTAAGCCGATAATGTGGATATTCAATTTGTAACACATACATATTAATTTGTAATATATGATATAATCTGGAATATTATGTTTTCTCCGTGAAAGGAAATTTATAAATCAAACTATTCAGACAAACTTGAAAGCATGCGTGCAACACTCATATATACCTTGAATGGATGTACTCGTGATCGATGCACTGTCACTTGCAAGGGGTAGGCTAATGAAGCTGTAGGATAGTCATTGTGGATTAATAACAGAATGTAAGGCTTTTCACAAGCAAACAAGTCAGGAGTTGATCATGTTTGGGGAACCTTGGAGCATACATCCAGGGCCGGTTTTGGGTTGAGGCAAATGAAGAAACCATTTGGGGCCCAAAAGCGAAGGGGGCCCATTTTCATAAAAAAAAAAAAAAGAAAAAAGAAATTATTTGTGATTACTGAAGTTGGCCAAAAAAGTATATATTTGTGCAAATATGACCCAAAATCGAAGGGGACCCATCGTTATTACTCTAGCTAATGTTTACTTTTTTTTTTTTTTTTAAGTTAAAAATTAATGTTATAGAAGACTTGTGGATTTTAAATGCATACTACAATTTGACAGCCCTTTGAGGGCTTAATTTACCTCAGGCCCCGAAAATCACACAACCGACACTACATACATCTTAGGAAGATATGATCGAGAACTGGAGAACGCCTTCTATGTTCTACCTCATGTCAATTAGTCAACTACATGCAATCTTATTCGGTTGCTTTAGAGAGCCTACGGAGCTGTGGGTTCGCCGGGATGGATTTGATGTTATCTTAAACAATTGACGAGGAATCTCATCCAAAAAATGTAATGTCAATATATATTTGAGAGCATCAAAAGATTTACAAGCTAATTTAAATATTAGCCAACTTCAATACTCAGTGGAAAAATGTAATATGAATAAACATTTGTGTTAGTCAATTTCACATTTAGTTGGATGAAGCAGCATAAGAAGAAATCTTTTACATTGGACAATAACTTAGGACTTTTCAAGCCAAAATAGTTGATTTTTTTTATCTGTTATTAACTAACAGAATGTTTGCGCCAATATTTATTGTGAACTTTCGAAGTTGTATATGGATTAATGATTATTTGATCTGACAGACTATTGTTTTTTATCTAAATACATGAATTTGATCTATCGAATATTTCTTTTGCACATGAATTTTATAAAAGTCATTATACATGTGAATCTATTTTACTTTTGATTTTATTTGAATCTAGAAAAAATTATAGAAATAGACTAAGATGCCACTTTGAAATTGAATAAAGAAATAATAAAAATATTATTTTCAGATATTTGAATTGGTCAAATTCAATACAAATATCTCCGAATGAATGAAGGAAGCACTCTAAATAATGAATATTATTGAGATTTTGACATGAAATAATTTATTTTCTATCAAAATATCCGATATTTCAAAAAAAAAAAAAAAAGAATCCATCAAAAATCTACTAAAACTTTTATCAAATCTTTTGTCAAACTAACCCTTAGTTTATTCGAGAAGCAAAATATGTATATGACTTTGAAAAATCATGATTTTTCCATTAAAGAAAATTTACCAAACCAAATTAATATAACAAATTAAGTAACGGGATATTTTATTAATTCTAACAAATTAACTTCTCACGCGGACGGAAACCCAAGAGAGGTCAACTAGAATGGAAGCCAAACTAAAAATAATATTAAAAAATAACCAAACTAAGTTGTCAATATAGACTTTTAATCTGTCTGGTCATTGAAAGGAATTCAAACCTTATATTCACATATACACGGTTTAAAAAGAAGCATTCTTCTTCATGACACTATAAGTAGAACTTCTTAAATGCTATGCAAAACACAAATTACTCAGCCATGATTAAAATAATGAAGTCTACAAGCAATTCCACCCTTTTATTCACTGTTCTTGTCATCTTTTCATGTTCATGGGCAGTTTCTTCTCATGAACACGATGACTTTCTACAATGTATGTCCCTTCAATCTAACAATCATTCCTCTATCTCCAATATCATTTATACACCAAAAAACAGTTCATACTTATCCATTCTGAATTTCTCCATACAAAACCTTCGATTCGAGTCATTGACGACACCTAAACCATTAGTCATTATTACCCCTGTCCATGAATCCCAGATTCAACCTGTCATATATTGCGCCAAAGAAAATGGCATGCAAATACGGGTTCGAAGTGGTGGTCATGACTATGAAGGACTTTTTACACGTCACAAGTCCCATTTGTCATCATTGATCTTGTCAATCTACGGGAAATAAATGTTGATGTTGAGAAGAAAACTGCATGGATTCAAGCTGGTGCACGACTTGGCGAACTTTATTATAGAATTGCAGAGAAAAGTCGAACCTTAGGGTTTCCTGGTGGTGTTTGCCCCACTGTTGGTGCTGGCGGACATATCAGTGGAGGAGGGTATGGAACATTGATTAGAAAATATGGGTTAGCCGCTGATCATGTAATTGATGCACGCATCATTGATGTGAATGGAAGAATTCTCGACAGAAGTTCCATGGGTGAAGATCTCTTCTGGGCCATAAGAGGAGGCGGAGCTGCCAGTTTTGGAGTCATTCTTTCTTGGAAACTAGAATTGGTGGACGTTCCAGAAAAGGTCACTGTATTCACAATTGCTAAGACTCTAGAACAGAATGCAACAAATATTGTTCACCGGTGGCAATACGTAGCACACAAATTAGATGAAGACTTAGCCGTTAGAGTCTTTATAAGTAGAGTGAATTCAAGCCAAGATGGAAAGAGAACTATACAGGCTTCATTTCAATCATTGTTCCTTGGTGGTGTCGACAGATTGCTTCCACTGATGCAACAAAGCTTCCCGGAGTTGGGTTTGCAAAGAGAAGACTGCACTGAAATGAGCTGGATAGAATCAGCCCTATACATCTACGGGCTTCCCGTAGGATCACTTGAGGTTTTGCTAAACAGGACACAGGCAAATGTACGACATTTCAAAGCAAAAGTAGACTATGTTCAGAAACCGATTTCTAAAAATGGGCTTGAAGGCATATGGAAACGGTTTTTCGAAGAGGAAGCCGAGGAAGCTGAGATGTTGTTTGTTCCATATGGTGGAAGAATGGATGAAGTTTCAGAATCTGCCATTCCCTTTCCACACAGAGCTGGTAATTTGTACCAAATCCATTACATGGTGAATTGGGATGAAGAGGAGGCATCAGAAAGGTATATAAATTGGATTAGAAGACTTTATAGTTACATGGCTTCTTATGTTTCCAAGTTCCCAAGGGCTGCATACATCAACTACAGAGATCTTGATATAGGAGTCAATAACAAGGGTAACACAAGCTACGCAAAAGCAAGTATTTGGGGACGTAAATATTTTAAGAATAATTTCAAGAGGTTGGTTCAAGTGAAAACCATGGTTGATCCTACTAATTTCTTCAGAAATGAACAAAGTATTCCATCCATCTACTCGAGGTGGACCAAGAATGGGAAGTAAGATTTCACAGGAAAAAGTTTTTATAGTAGGTTGGTTATGGGTTCACTTTTATTACTATGATTTGTACATTAAATTGATGACACTTGGGCAGACAAAGATTGTATTAAATAGTACATTTATTAATTAAATACACCATTTTTTTAGTGAATTTGTGGAGGATACAGATGTTTTCCTGTTCTTATATTCTAGCATTTAAAGAGAATGCGTGCCCCAATGTCGATGCGAAAGATTGCTGCGTTACCAAAAATGGAGACCACCAAATTAGATGGCTTCGTTTTAAGTTGGAAATGTGTATAGTGATATGGATTCAGATCTACGACTTGAAATTTCAATTCCCACAAAAGTCGTACGATATTAAGGTCTCACTCTCATTCTAATACTCACAGTGAGTGGATGTTACTTGAACAACCATAAATACATACAGCTCTAAAATTTTAATCTACAAAAGTATAGAGCTGAGACAAATATTGTTAAAAATGTGATAGAAAATTGATAGAATTGTGGTGTGAAAAAACTAAATGGGTTGTATTTATAAGTCCTATTCGAACAGTATAAAGAATATCTTTTAGAGATCAACTTAATCTCATTTAATTTAGTATTACATCTCTCAAACCCTATCCAAATCTCAACGGTTGAGATTTGAGAGTTTACCCAAATACGAGACTTGAGATTCTTTATGATTTTTGCATATTTAACCATAATATTGTCGACTATTACGAGTGTACCAATTGGTCACATGTGGTCCACATCTTAATATTAAATATATTCATTAGTAAAACATGCTAATCAAACAAATTTGACCTGTGAATTTTCCAAAAAAAAAAAATTTCCTCAGATTGAACTCAAAACACAACTGCAGGTGGCTTTACTAGAAGCCAACAGCTGTGACAGAAAATTCTTCGAATTTAATCTTTTTTAAACTTTCTCAAATTGTATATATCACTCCATAATTCACCCAAAAACACATAAAAGAGATAGTATAAACATTGCACACAATTTCTAAATAAGAGTTCGAAGGTATTCCACATACTAGATAACTTAAAGTACTTCAAATTTCAATTATATATGCTATTACATAATTATTTCATTTACTAAGTATATTTTTCATCACTAAAAGTAGTATCCCTCTTTCAAGTTAGGATTCGTCATCCCGATAGTAAAAAGGTCGGAATGACACACATGGTTACACATGTTTAGCCCTTTTTTCAAAAACTTTTCGAGTTAATAACTTCAAAATATTTATAAGTAGCTACGGGATACTAGAAATCATTTTAACAAAAAAAAAAAAAAAAAACGACCATCTAAAGACTCTTCGATCTATACGATATAAAAAGAAGAGTCCCCATCGGCTCTAAAATAATGGCATTATAGACGTGTATCATCTTATAAGTTCTTTCTTTAATATAAAGACCCGGCCATAGCGGAAAGTGAATCCAAATGTCCTTCTTTTTGATGATATGGTATTCCATCTCGTTGTTTGATGTTTTTTCCTGGGTTCGAACCACCTCGACAATATTACGTTCCATTTCCTACATGAGTCATGAAACGACTATAAGTGATCAAGCTTAGTGAGTAAAGTAGTACATAAGCACGAAATCACATAATACATACTTTCGATTAAATGTAATTTTACTCTTTACCTTCTAACTTCGATACTCATTTCTCATATAAGTTAATAATATCATAATCACTTAACATATATCAACTTCCAAACAATTAATAACATGTTTGTTCCATGTAGTGCCTTTAATGATCACTCACAAGTAATCAACACAATGTGCATGGTATGAATGCAAGCTAACCAAATATGGTTCTACCAATCTTTTTTTATTTTTCATTTCTTTATGACTTTCTTTTCGGGGCTTTCCCATAATAGGGTTGTATACCGAGCGCTCATTTAAGTTTAGTATTTTGTTAAACATAAGGTCACCTCATCTTTAAAGCCTCTATGCTCATAGGTACTTTCATTCAAATTCTTTTAGAGTACTTTGCTCACAAGTATTTTCATTTCATATTGGCATCTCATCCTGTGGGCATCTATTAGCCCATGACCCTTCATATTAGGACTAGGTCCCATGGTGTACAACTTAAATAGGGCATTCTTAAACAATCGTGATCATTATGTGTAAACATAACTCGATCGTGCTTCAATGTTTGATGATCATGAATTCTATCTTTGAATGATGTCATGATGCAACAAATGAAACCTCTTGTTAACAAAAGATTTAATACTAAGCATCACTCAACAATTCTGCACGTAAACACTTAATCAAGTTTTTCCTCAAAACATATTGCTTTAATTTCCAATCAACGTACAAGAGATTAGACTAAAAGTCCTTCATTACATTACTACTTTCATTCATTCCCTATACCATATACATATAATGTATTATAAGCTATTAGGCCTCATAGTTATCATGGTTCTATACCAACTTTAATAGATATCCAAACATGATTGTAAACTCTAAGCTGTCCATACATACTTTCAATTGTAGAGCCTCTCTTAAGTGGTCTAAAATCAGATTTTTCATGTATTAATACCCTTAGTTTCATGATACCCGAAAAGTACATGTTCTAGAGTTATTAAAATCAATCATAAACTTAAGTTTTATAGACATGCAAAGCCATAGAATTGATGTTGAAATTACAACAGAGGTTTAAGTCATTATTGACTTAAGCAAGCACACATTTACCCAAGGATATTCAACATTAACTAAATTCTAACCAGTAACAATAATAATACATAAGATAAGACTTCATTTAGCATCGAATGTTATGTTAACCGTTCTTTTAAAGCTAACATAGGACTGCAAGTTTTAAACTTGTTAAAAATTGACTTAAGCTTAGGTTTTAGAGACAGGCAAGACCATATACATTAAGTTAAGTTTGTTATAGATTTTTTAGCCGTACTTCACCTATATGAGCAACCAATTTCAAGGTCTATGCATCACTAGTTAGGAATTTAACAACTAACAATAACAAATTATAAAAGGAACTTCATTTAAAATAAAAACTTATGCCAAACATTATGTCCATAGTAAAAATAATCAAAATAAATACATAAATGCAGAAATACTTTACTCACAGCTTAAGTGAATTTTTTCTTGACTTAAAAGACTTGAAATTTACAAGTTTTTTAGGTGTTAATAAAGTTAAAAATAAGGGAAAACTAAAATTCATATGTTAGCTTTGGGTTATAGAATAATTGATGTCAAAAACTTAGGTGGTGTTCTCTTTGCGTTTGAGTTTTGTGTTTTGAGTTTTGAATTTATTTTGTGTTTTGTGTTTTGAGTTTTGAATTTATTTTGTGTTTTGTGTTTTGAGTGTTTGTTTTGAGATTTTTGAAAATGCGTTCTTTTTGGTGTTTTCGAAAATTGTTTCTGAAAACAGAAAACTTGAAAACGCGTTTACTTGAATTTTTTGAGAAATTTGGACTTAGAATTAAAAACAATTAAAATTAATTTAAATTTGGAATTAAAAACATGTAAACACAATTAAAAATATTTAATTATGAAATTAAAAACATTTAAAAATAATTAAAAACATTTAAAAACAATTAAAAATAATTAAAAATATGGAATTATGGAATTAAAAACAATTAAAAATAAATAAAAACATTTAAAAGAAATAAAATATTTAATTTTGAAATTAAAAACATTTAATTATGGAATTAAAACAATTAAAAATAAATAAAAACATTTAATTATGGAATAAAACATTTAAAAGAATTAAAAATATTTAATTTTGGAATAAAAACATTTCAAAACAATTAAAAATATTTAATTATAGAATTAAAAAAAAATTAAAAATAAATAAAACATTTAATTATGGAATAAAAACATTTAAAAGAATTAAAAATATTTAATTTTGGAATGAAAAACATTTCAAAACAATTAAAAACATTTAATTATGGAATTAAAACAATTAAAATAAATTAAAACATTTAATTTTGGAATTAAAAACATTTAATTATAGAATTAAAACAATTCAAAATATTTAAAAAGAATTTCAAAACCTATTCATGAGATGGATTTGAACCTTTGACCTTTGCTTCCAAACCATGCATATAACCAGTTGGTCAAGCAGCCATCATTTGTTGAAAGAAACGCGGAATATGTCTAAATTATAAAGTTTTTTCACCAGCGAAAAAAAAAATAAAATTGGCAAGGCAGATTCGAACGCCGACAAAACGGCCAAAACGCGTCCGTTTTGGCCAAGAACCCATTTTGTCACAAAACGCTCAAAATGATATAAAAGGCGTTTTATGCTTTCTTTGTAAATTTTTTTGTGTTTTCAAAATGCATTTTAGAAAATAGTAAAGAGAACACGCTTTTAACTATTTTCAAAAACACAAAATAGAAAACGGGTTGAAAACACCAAAGAGAACAGGCCTTATTATTTGTGTTCGATTTCAAACCGCCAGAGAACATAGTGATTTGGGGCTACTAGAAGTATTTTGTGTTGTTTCTGATGCTACTAGTAGCCTCAGTTTTCTATACTAAATTGGTTTTCGAGTTGTGAACGAAAATTCTTCTTTTCTAGTATACAATGGGTATAAATGTGATGAATTTCTTGTTAGTTTAAGATTTCATCACTTTTATCTTCCACTGGATCAAAAAAAAGGGGAAAACTCTTGATTTTCTTCAATTTTTTCTCATCCTTACCTTTTTCTTTTATTTTGGCATAGTTTTCCCTTCTTTTTTTGATTTAAAACTGCACTTGGAGAGGTTTATTTATAGATGATGGGATAATGCGATGTTTGGTTTAGCTTATTTTTGAAATTCTTGCTTATGTGTATTTTATTCTTTTATTTTTATCACTTTATCAGTTATTTCTACGAATATTAATCTGACACTATTTCTTGTGTATGATAAGTATTTCCAAACAGTAGTTGTGGAGATGTCAATCATAGCATTGGACAAGTACCCACTAACTAATATTTATTACAAAAATTCTTAGATTTCTTCTTTAAAGTGGCCACATTCGGGTCAACGTTTGGGGGTCGAGACGTGCTCCATTTTAGTCAAACTTTATACCATCGTAAAGTTCACACTTCAAACTTTACAATGACTACACTTACAAAAGAAACGGGTTAGTCGGTAGCTTGTACGATTAGTTTGAATATGGCTGCTTGACTGACTCCCATACTTAGCCAAATTTTGTGAAAAATTCTGCATTACTTAAAATCTGTTTACACAACTAGCTCGACTTTCAAGGAGATCTCGGGCTCGAAAAACACCCAAACTTGATATCAAATAAAATGTCTCAATATGGACTACACGATAGTATAACATGCACCGGCTACGGGTCAACGCACGTTACACACGACAGTTATAAAGTTGATTCGATACAATGACAAAACTGTAAATAAATGACCAACATCTCTAAAAAATGTGGTGGCAATATAACCACATTTTTGTATTGTCTAAAGATGAGTTACATTGACTTATTTACAAATTACAATTATGGTGGCGGCTGTATTCTTTTGTGCTTGTTTGGTCCATGCTAAAATCTGCTAAAAAGATGTGATTTTAACCACACATTTTATGGGATCCACAATTTTGTTAACTTTTCAAATACATATTTTATAAATTTTCTATCAAAATTTGCTAAAAAAAACTCTCTCAAACAAGCTTCAATGCTTATTTGATCGAGTTTTTTTTTTTGCAATATTTTTGATACAAAGTTCATAAATGTATAGTTGAAAAGTTGATAAAAGTTGTAGGTCCTATGAAATATATAGTTAATATTAATTGTTAACTTTAACTTTAGCTTTTTATCAAATTTTTAAGTACCACCAAACAAGCACTAACATGTAAAACTTGTTTAGAACAGCGTATAATTGACTTCAAATAATTGAAATTTTCCTTGTAAACGGTCAAGCAACATAAGTGCAAATGGATTATTAATTATTTGACCTCATAGGCTATAATTTGTTTATGCAATTCAAAGCCTGGATATCTTTTTTTTTTTTTTTTGGATCAAATGTAAAAATATATAGATCAAAAACTATACAAATACACCGGACATTCACGGGGAGAAACCAAACATCAGAGCACTACCTAAGTACAAAATGTTATACTAAAGGTAGTCGAAAAGAAGATACATATACACTAGGCATCCCTAGGCGCAAAAAATACAAGCCAAAACACTGGGCATACCTAGGCAAAAGCTAAACTAATCTAAGGAATTATAGCTAAGGAATCAAATCGAATCAAAACATGGGGATACAAAGAAAACATAACTTTGTATACATGTGTTTTAATCTTCCTAACTAAATACTCCGGATTAGTCTTGAAATTGTCAAAAATCCAGCAGTTTATAGCAATCCAAATATGATAAACCGTGGCTGCAAAGGCTGTTCTCTTGGCTTTACTTTGCCAACCTATCCCTCGAGTATCTTTTTTAATCTATTTAAATGAGCTTGCAACAGTTGACATGGCTCTATGAATACCCAACCATATTTTAATATTCGTGCAAAGCCTCGATATCATTTTGTTTGTTCCTTAAGTGGATAATGTGGATATTCAATCCACCCCTTCACAAGAGACTTTGCAACACATACATATGAATTTGTAATATAAGATATAATCTGGAATATTATGTTTTCTCCACGAAGGGAAATTTATAAATCAAACTACTCAGACAAAATGGGAATATATTAAAAAAGAACCAAACGAAGTTATCATATATATTTTATATTTTCTACCTAACTTCTCACGCGGATGGAATGGAAGCCAAACTACAATCTAAAAATGCTATTAAAAAATAACCAAACACAACTCATGATGTGCGACAAAGCATGCGTGCAACACACATATATAACTCGAATGGATGTATGTACTCGCAATCGATGCAATGTCACTTGCGAGTGGGCAGGTTAATGATGCTTTAGGATAGTCATCGTAGATTGATAACAAAATGTATTAAGGCTTCTAACGAGCAAATAGGTCAAGAGTTGATCATGATTGGGGAACCTTTGAGCATGCATCCAAGGCCGGTTTTTGGCCGAGACAAGTGAACCAACCGTATGGGGCCCAAAACGGAAGGGGGCCCATTTTTATAAAGAAAGGAAATAAAAATATTTGTGATTACTCAAGTTGCCCAAAAAAAGTGATAATTTTGCTACATTCTTTATTTTCTATTAAAAAAAATTCTACAATTACTTTTTAATATTTTAAACTCCAAAAATAAAAAAATGTAACAAACTTTTTTTTATAAGAAATATAACAAACGTAATAAATATAACAAGTGTTAGAAAAATAAAAATAGTATGTTTAGAATAAAAAAAAGTTAAATAGCATTTTCTAAATTATTTTATATTTTGTGGTGAATGGTCAACCTACCCCAAAAAATATATATTTGTGCAAATATGACCCAAAATCTAAGAGGATATGTCTTTATTACACTGGCTCATATTTACTGTTTTTTTAAGTTAACAATTAATTTCGTAAAAGACTTGTGAGTTTTGAATACATACTACAATTTGAGAATCTATTGAGGGCGTAATTTATAGAATTCGCCTCAGAAAATCACCGAAACGACACTGCATGCATTGCGGAAAAGATGATCGAGTACATGAGACCCCCATCTATGTTCTACCTCGTATCAATTAGTCAACTACATGCGATCTTATTCGGTTGCTTTAGAGAGCCTGTGGAGGTGTGGGTTCGCCGAAATGGATTTGATGTTATCTTAAACAATTGACGAGGAATCTAATCCAAAGATCTCCTTTATTTACGTGGGATATATTACGGAAATCTTAGGATACGTGTGTTTCATCAGGACACGTCACGAATAATGAGAGTCCATATAAAGAGCTCCACATCAACATAAAAATGTTAGAACAATTCATTATTTTACGGCTAGCTTTCCGTACAAAATTAATTTCATTTTTCTCCATTGAAAAACTAACTCCTTAAATTGGAGTGGGACCCGGCAGGGCGAGGCTCTCAATCCACTCACCACACTCTCACAAAAGGACATCGACCGTGCATAATCATCAAGCAATATCACCGCAGATTAATACTCAAAAAATGTAATGTCAATAAATATTTGAGAGCATCAAAAGATTTACAAGCTAATTTAAATATTAGCCAACTTCAATACTCATTGGAAAAATGTAATATGAATAAACATTTTTGTTAATCAATTTCACATTTAGTTGAATGAAACAGCATAAGAAGAAAGCTTTTACATTGGACAATAACTTGGGACTTTTCAAGCCAATTAATAGTTGATTTTCTGATATGTTATTAGCTAACAGAAAGTATGCGCCAATATTTATTGTGAACTTTTGAAGTTGTACATGGATTAATGATTATTTGATCTGCCAGACTATTGTTTTTTTATGTATTTGAAGTTGCTAATTTTCTTATAGTCCAAATTGAGAAGTTCCAATGTAACAATCTGAAAATTAGTATTTCTAATAAATTTATTTTAAATATGAAAAATATAATGAAATGAGGAATTTAATTGTCCCAAAAATTACTTCAAATGTCATAATATTTATAATTTAATTTAAATCCAAAAATTTAAAAGGAGAAAAATCAGATTTAATAAATTATGAAGAGACTAATATGAATTAACTTAAGCTTTAATAGCTTATGATAGGGCTTGATTGGTTGATCCTTCTAATTTCTTCAGAAATGAACAATGTATTCCCACCCATCTACTTGAAGTGGACCAAGAATGGGAAGTAGGATTCACAAGGAAAAGTTCTTATAGTAGGCTGGTTTTATTAGTGTGATTTGTACATTAAATTGATGTCACTTGTGCCGACAAAGATTGTATTAAATAATTCATTTATTAATTAATTAAATACACCATTTTTTTAGTAAGTATTTGTTTTGTGTTGTTTAAAAAGTTAAAAAAAAATTAAGTCGAAGCTAACAATTAATTTTAACGACACATTTTATAAGACCCACAATTTTTTATCAATTTTTTCAAACACACATTTTATTAACTTTTATCAAAATCTTATAAAAATCTTATTTCAAGAGATTGATTCAAGTGAAAACCAAAGTTGATATTGACAAAGTATTCCACCCATTTACTCCACATAGACCAAGAATGGAAAGTAGGATTCATGGAAAAATTGGATTCTTAGTGTATGATTGTTGAAGTTTAAAGTACATTTTTAGGTGATTTTGAAATTTTTTGGTGAAATGTGTAGTTGAAAATTTGATCAAAATTGTTGATCCCATGAAATATGTAGTTGAAAATAAGTTTAGGAAATAATGGTTTATTGTAAACCCAACCAAACATGCACTTATAATAAACTTATGGTTGACTTTAGTTAACCATAACTAAACTTATGGTGATTAGGACAATAAATTGATGACCTGTGCCAACAAAGATTGTATTTAATAGTACATTTATTAATTAAATACACCATTTTTAAGTGAATTTGTGGAGGATATAGTAGTTTTTCTTATCTTATAATCTAGCATTTAATTTTTGGATTTTATGGACAACACAATCTTGTACCATGTTGATGCACTTCTAATTGCGGCGTGTTTGTTGTGAATGTTGGGAATTGATACCAATTCCTTTATTGTCCACAAAATTCTTGTTCAGATAAAATTAATGAAACAAAAAAATATAAAAAGATAAAGAAAGATTTATGGACTGTGAAAGCTTTCACTATTTAAAAATTGTTACAATTGTATATATTTCCCTTCCCAAATCCCCAAATATCTTAAGAAAAATAATATCCTAAACTTTATCACACCCACCAATTCCTACTCTTTGTACAACCCACAAATAGGAAAACAAAAAAAAAAAAACAAATGAGATACTAGGCTTACAATTTTTCTCTCGAAAACCCTCAAGTCAAACCTACAAAAGAGAATAAATCACGTCAATTTATAGTTAACGAATGACCTAATTTTCTTTCAAATTTAAACTGTCAAGGAGTCCAAGATTTGAAAAGTTGTTCAATTTTAGTTGACCTAGATATCTTCCACGTTTCGACTACCAGAGAGTCCAAAATTAGAAAACTTGTAATTTTTGTTGACTTACATACCTTCCCTTTCAACAATTGGTGCATATTTTGATTTTGGCAAGTTGTGAGAAAATATCCCAACAGTGAAATATGTCGATTACATTATTAATGGGAAGATGCACGAAATAAACGACAACTTCAGTGGATGAGACATGTCACTCTTTGGCAGTTCAGCTGTTTAAGTATGTCAATATGAAGAGGGAAGGTGGTAACTGAGTGTACAGTGAAAGACGGTCAAACACGCTCAAAAGACAAAGTAATTTAATCGATTGATGGGTTTTGCTTTTATGCAAATTGAAGTCTGATTATGTTTTATTTTTGTTTCTTTTTTTGGATTGGTATACATCTTGTGTAATTTACACTACGTACTACGTACTTGTTTTTTGATGGATGACTAGTTTACATTAAATTGGAAATCATACCATTTTCGTACACAATTGTTTTTCCTAAGGCATGTAATTGCGTCTAATTACATCGAGCCCAAAAAAAAAAATACATGGCATCTAACCGTGTTAAATGGTGCACTAAATTCAAGTACGACAAATTTTTTAAATAATAGCTTCAGAAAATATTACAATTGATGTTATGTTGATCAACGACTTGAATGGGATTTCAAATTCTATTTCCCTCTAAGTTCAAAGTAGAAACATCTAAATGGAATCAAATTCTATTTCTCCTGGTTCAATAAAAGAATGCTATTGAAAAATATTTACATACCTAAAAATCAACAAATGCGACTCGTAAGAGATTATACGACAGCAACTTGACGTAATAATTAATCATCGTAATGCAGTTGAAGTTGTTATTATTCCAGAAAATTAAAATACTTGTGAGTTATTTCTCTTGCCAGTTTTCTTCTTCAACATTACCGGCACCTTGTAGCTTCTACAATTTCTCCAGCTCTTCTTTAATGGCTTTTTGTCGATCAGGTGCAAACTGTCTCTTGTTCTATTTCACTGGTTTATACCCGGTCATGATTTTAAGTCGATGTTGGACAACTGTGAGGTCGATGCCTCTGAGATCAGTCGCATCCCATGCAAACACATCAATATTCTCTCGAATCATGTTTATAAGATCTTTTCTATACTCTTTACTCAAGGATCGCACTATGGTAATTTTTTTATTTTCTTCTAGCTCTACCATTTCGACTTCTTCGGCCGGCTCAATTCTCTGATTTGTAGGAAACTTCATGGCTTGATGTTGTGTAGATATGATGGCCCCTACTGAGTTGAGAATCGGTCGACCATAAATTTGTATGTCATTTGTGTCCTTACTACTAGGAAAGGGGTGATGAGTGTTACAAAGTTGGGGTGTTTTCCCAACACCACTGGAAGGTCTATTTTTCTCTCACGTATCACACTCCCTCTCCAAACCCTTGCAAGGGTACGTTTACGGATTTTAGTCGGTCGGTCAGGATTTTCAACGCTTTGAAAGCTTCCCAGCTTAACACATTAGTATAACTTCCCGTGTCTATTAGCACCCGTTTCACGTCAAAATTTGCTATGTCACCTGTGATCACCAGGACATCATCGTGTGGGAACGACACACCTTCTAGATCTCCATCGTTGAAGGTAATGGATTGGCCAAATATGCTGGACACCACAATCGAGTTTACCTGTAATGACCGTACATATCCTTTTCTAGAATTTCTGGAATCTCCTCATGCGGCTGATCCTCCAACAATAATATGTATCACTCCTGCTCTTTGTTTCCTTCCATCTTCTTCAACAGCTTGTTTTGATTTGTTGCTACGATTCTTCACAAAGTGCTTTAGAAGTCCGGCATTCTTCACTTCGTAGAGTCCGGCATTCATCGGTTGTGTGACTGTGGTCTTTATGAAAATCACATATGCGATTAGGATCACGAATGGAAGGGTCAAATCTCAATTTCTCTAGCCATCGAACTTCTTTTATTGTGCTTATCTCATGGAGTATGGTAGACAACGGAGTTGTCAACTGTTTCTGAGATATTGCATTGATGGCCTCCAATCTAGGTCAATACTTGTAATAAGCTACACCACGAGTGTTTTCCTTGTTCATTGAAGTTTCTTCACGTCGTCTCTTCCTACTACTTCCTTCATATATATCTCGATCATTTTTTGTTGCCTTCATCTATTCTTCCTGATCGATATACTCTTCTCCTCATCTAAGGAACTCCGTCATGGACTCGGGTGATTTCTTGGAGAGGCTAGCCCTAAAGGTATGGTTTATTAATCCACTCAGTAAAGTAGTCTCCACTGATGGCATCTGTAAATTTTTTATTCCTAATGTTGCCCTGTTGAATCGTGACATATATTCGCGCATGGACTCTCATTTCTCCTGCGTCACTTGCATGAGACCCATTGCAATCTTCTTCTACCGAGCACTACTAGAAAAAAAGATTGAAATTTGTTCGCAAAATCTGAGAACGAAGATATCGATCGTAGCAAAAATGTGTCAAACCATTTGTTCGCGTCTTTCCTTAAAGGCATGGAGAATGCTCTGCAGGAAATAGCATCTGGCCAATCGTGTAATCTTACCCGGTCTTGAAAGTTTCTTATGTGATCGATGGGATCAATTGTAACGCCCCAGATTTTCTCAACCCGGAGGGTCACCAAAATAATCTCTAAAATTTTATTTGACGACTCCAAATAATATTTCTCAATGCCCTTGAAGGGCTTTAAAAATTTAATTGTTGCGGAAAAATGACAAGCGTGCAAGGAAAAAGGAATTTTCTTCAAAATTTCATAGTTTTGTCTATACCGTGATAGGTGTCGCCACAATTTATTAGACCATCCAAACGAACTCAAAAAAATATGAAATTTAAACTGTAGATACTTGGGACTGTATACTACAACATCTAAAAATTTCAAACTTTAGCTACGTCATTTGGTAGGCGAAAAATATAGCCAAAGATGCTTGAAAAACATTCCCGGGTACCTTAAGGCAGCCCTTTCAAACGTCCAAAATAAATTCATCCGATGGAGTTTTTAAGTGATTCCAATTTATGTTATTAGAACACATATAGGGATTTATATAGAAACTGAATTCACTCAAAAACTTCAACCGTAGAAAAAGTTATGATTTTTCGAAAAGGGGACAGTAAGCTGAAAAGTTTGAAAATGAATCTAAGACATTTCCAATTTAAAACTTTGAATGGCAATTAAACCAACATCTTGTCTTCCATACATATTACATAATTAAATACTGAATCAAATACTTAAAATAAGTAATTACATCATAATTGACTCGATCATTTCGACGTCTAAACATAAACTATATAAGACTTTTCATAACAAGCTCATTAGTCTACCGCCACCGCATCAACGCCGATCAATTCAATTTGAAAAATTATTCGGTTGGGGGTGATTATTTCATAAGAAACACTCAGTAGTAATACTTATGACACGTGAAAAATTTTACCTAAACATGAATTCGACATGCCATGATTTTTGAAACGTATATCATATCATAAAAAATGGTAGCCAGCACCACATAACATCATCATCATTATCATCATACGTGATTTCTTTCAATCACAAACATGTTAAAGTGATTACTTTCAATCACTATCATAAGTTCCTTCATAAATAAGTTTGCATGACATTCAAATAACATCATACTTTTTCCAAAACATCATTTAAAATTGCTGTAAAAACATTAAGTAAAACTACCTCAAAACGAGTTTTCGGTTGAAGTTTTGATGAAGAAAAATGGTTTCTGCAGCTTTCCAAACCAAGACCCGTACACTATATCTATAGATGTATATATATAAGGAACTTTTTCGAATTAAAAGCAAGGTTAAGGCCCTCTTACTGCTGGCCGAAAATCTGGATCGAAAGTGATGAAAAGTGTTGGAAAATGCTCACTGTTGGACCGAAAACTGGAGGAAAAGTGCTGGGATTTTGGGACTGCAATTGCCAAAAGTTGCAGGGAGGATATAGGAGTTTTTGATAAGTATTTTAGTGCCAAGTTTTGGGAGATGAATGAGGGGGATGTTGCTGGAAAATAAGAAGAAATAAAACAACAAATGGCTGGAGCTTAAGGCCGAATTTTGAAGAGGGAAAAAGAGAGTTTTTGCTTAACTTAGGAACTGATTTTTCTGGGCTGCTGTGTGAACGAGTTTGGGGTGGATTTGGAGGGAGAAATAGGTTATATTGATGGCTGAAAAAATGAGGGAGAGTGGGGGAAAGAAAGTGGGAAGTTGTGGAGAAGTTAAGGCTGATCATAGAGGTGCTTGGTTTTGGCTGAAAACTGGGGAAAATCTCTCTACTGCTATTGGGGTGTTTTTTTGGTCTGAATTTTTGGGGGACGTGACCTTATGGTAGGTTAATGAGGTGGAGAAATTTAGTTACTTGGTGATGGGAAGAAATGGAGTGAACATGGCTGGAAAAAGGGGCTGCTAGACGGTTTCTTCATGTCATGGGAGGCGTTTTATTTTTTTATTTCTGTAGGGGCTGTTTGTTTGATGGTAAATGGCATGATGTAAGGGGTTGTTTGGAGTTAATTATGGGTGAACTTTTTTTGCTAAAAGCTTACAAATTTTGGCATAATAAGGGCGCAGTTTTTCTTTGCTGAAAGTTGGACTAGCATAGACCAAAATAAATCAAGAAATTAAATCAAGAACATTTATTTGATGTAGGAAAAATTAATGAAGCTCGGTGATAAAATAATACTTCATTTTTTTTTGTCAATTAAAATTTAAAGCAACCGAGTGCAACATTTAACGTGGTAAAAATATTTAAAATGAACTATAAAGTTTGAAACGACGCCAAGTGTAATTTAAAATATTTACGTGAAATTAAAAAATGCGAAAAAAAAGTTCGGTTGTTACAACCCTCCCCACTTAAAATAATTTCGTCCTCAAAATTTATCTTACATGCTTTACAAGGTCCGGATACTTATCTAAGATATCATCTTCTCTTTCCTAAGTGATTCTATCATCCTCATGTCTACCCCACTGAACTTTAACTAATGGGATCTCCCGATTTCTCAAGACATGGACCTTTCTTTCTAGTATTACCGCAGGCACTTTCTCGTAAGTCATATCATTCTTAAATCCAAAGCCTCATATTTTACCAGATGGGTAGGATTATATATGTATTTCCTTAACATCGAAACGTGGAAAACGTCATGCACCGACGAGAGCTTAGGTGGCAATGCCAAACGATACGCCACATTTCCAATCCTTTCAAGAATTTCAAATGGGTCAATGAAACGCGGTCTTAGTTTCCCTTTCTTACCAAAACGTAGTATCCCTTTCATAGGAGCCACCTTTAGGAAAACTTTTTCGCCGACCCTGAATTCTAATTCATTTCTTCTTTGATCGGCATAACTCTTCTGACGGTCCTGCGCTATCTTAATTCTAGTCCTGATCTTGTCTATTGCCTCTACTATTTTCTCAACCAACTCTGGTCCTAAAATTCTCCTCTCGCCGACTTCGTCCCAACAAATTGGTGAACGACATCGACGACCATACAGTGCCTCATATGGTGCCATGCCGATAGTAGTTTGGAAACTATTATTGTATGCGAATTCTACCAACGGTAGGTGACCTTCCCATTTACCACCCAAATCCAAGACGCATGCTCTCAACATATCCTCAAGGATTTGAATAGTGCGTTCTGATTGCCCGTCGGTTTGGGGGTGATAAGTTGTGCTAAATTTCAATTTAGTGCCCAAAGCTCCTTGAAGTCTTTTCCAAAAATTTGAGGTAAACCTCGGATCTCTATCCGATACGGTGGATGTTTGTATCCCATGCAGTCTAACAATTTCTTTGACATACTAATTGTTCCAGAGTGAAATTCATTCGAATGGGAAGAAAATGGTCAGATTTTGTCAAACGGTCTACCACAACTCAGATGGCATCATGACCTCTCACCGATCTAGGAAAACCCAAAACAAAATCCATTGCAATTTTCTCCCATTTCCACTCCGGTATATCCATTGGATTTAATGGCCCTGACGGCCTCTGATGCTCTGCTTTCACTTGTTGACACATCAAACATTTTAAACGAGCTACATCTCATTTTATGTTTCTCCACCATAATGTATTACGCAAATCTTTATACATTTGGTTCCCCCTGGATGTGCGGCGTAAGGAGCGGAATGTCCTCAGATAAAATCTCAATTCTCAAACCTTCATCTTTCGGCACACATATTCGACCTTTGAACATCAAAGCCTTGTCCTCAGCTATTTCAAAGTCTTTCCTCTTGTTAGTTCCTACTTCAGTTCTGATATTATCCAAGAAAGGATCCTCCTTTTGAGCTATCAAAATTTTATCTCTGAGTGTCGACTTTACTATCAAACCTGCTATCACTGCCGACGTTCGTACCAGTGGAGTTAATACTTCAATTTTCATACTCTCAAAGTCTTTGATCAGATTATTTTGTGTCGATTGCAATGCGCATAACCGACCCACCTTCTTTCTGCTTAGAGCATCCGCGACTACATTTGCCTTTACGGGTGGTAAAGGATAGAGCGATCGTAATCTTTACTAATTCCAACCATCGTCGTTGTCTCATATACAACTCCTTATGGGTGAAAAAGTACTTGAGACTTTTATGGTCGGTGTAAATTTCGCACTTGCTTCCATAAAGGTAATGGCGCCAAATTTTTAAGGCGTGAACTACCGCTGCAAGTTCAAGATCATATGTCGCGTAATTCTGCTCATACTGCTTCAACTGTCTTGAAGCATAAGCTATCACTTTTCCATTTTTGCATCAATACACAGCCCAAACCAAGTTTTGATGCATCACTGTAAATTACGTAGCCATCTGAACCTTCAGGTAAAGCTAGTACTGGTGCAGATACTAGCTTGTTCTTTAATTCTTGAAAACTCTATTCACACCTCTCGGACCAAACATACTTAACCCCCTTTCGAGTCAATTGTGTCATAGGGCCAGCTATTTTAGAGAATCCTTCTATGAAACGTCGATAATAGCTGGCTAAACCCATAAAACTTCTTATTTCTCCAACATTTGATGGGGTCGGCCAATTTGACACAGCTTCAACCTTGGATAGATCTACTTCAATTCCCTTGGTCGTTACAACATGTCCAAGGAACCCTATTCGATCCAACCAAAATTCGCACTTTGAAAATTTGGCATACAACTTTTCTCCCTGCAAGGTCTCCAATACTATTCTCAGGTGCTCTTGATGTTGCTCGAGATTCTTGGAATAAATCAAGATGTCATCAATGAACACAATGACGAACCGATCTAAATATTGATAAAAAACTCGATTCATTAAATCCATAAATACCGATGGAGCATTCGTCAGTCCAAAGGGCATTACTGTGAATTCATAATGCCCATAGGGAGTACGGAATGCTGACTTTGGTATATTCGATGGCCTGATTTTTAGTTGATGATAGCCCGACCTCAAGTCGATCTTCGAAAACATAGATGCACCCTTCAATTGATCAAACAAATCTTCAATTCTTGGGAGTGGATACTTGTTCTTGATCGTCAATTTATTCAACTCACGATAGTCGATGCACATTCTCATCGATCCATCTTTCTTTTTCACAAATAGTACAGGAGCTCTCCACGGAGAAACACTTGGTCGGATAAACCCTTTATCCAAAAGTTCTTTCAATTGTATTTTAAGCTCTTGCAACTCTTTTGGTGCCATCTGATACGGAGCCTTTGATATGGGTGCAGCACCAGATATAAGCTCTATCGTGAATTCTACTTGTCTATTAGGCGGTATGCCTACTAGATCGTCTGGAAATACATCGGCGTACTCCCGAACTACTGGTACGTTATCCAATGATACTTCTTCAAATGGGGTACCAGTGAGATTTACAAGAAAACCTTGGCAATTTATCTTCTTAAGCAACTTTTTCGCTTGTAAGGCTGAGATGAGACGGATAAGTGATTTAATCTTTGACCCATAAAATTTGAATTCTTTCTCTCCCGGCCTTCGAAATATTACTTCCTTCTCAAAACATACAATGGTAGCACGATTACTACCCAACCAATCCATCCCCATGATAATGTCAAAATCTCTCATACTTATGACATGCAGATCTGCTGACAAAACTAACCCATCAAAATCTATCTGAACTGCCTTAGCTAATTTATCCGTTTCTATAGTTTCTCCTGATGGCATACTAACCTCTAGTATACTATCACTTTTATGACATAGAATATTAACTTTAGCTAGGCATACTTCAGATATAAACGAATGCACCGCACCGAAATCAATAAGAATGTAAACGTGTACGCTAGAAATAAATAACATACCCGTAATAACATCCAGATTCTGGGCAGCCTCTTCATGGGTCATAGCGAACACTTTAGGTTTTCCTTTGTTCGCTTGATCATTAACCTTCGCTGGCTCTGCTCGGCATTGCATCACGTAGTGTCCTGGCTATCCACACCTATAGCAGACATTCTTGCCAAAGTAGCAATCACCATTGTGATTATTTTTACATTTAGGGCACTGAGGAATATTATTACTTGATTGACCTCTGATGGGACCTTGATTCTGTCTCTTGAACTGGCCTGAAATTTGATTCATATTCTGATCTTGGCAATTTCTCTTTCCTGAGTCATTCTGTTGTCCCTGAACTTTGACCTTTAAACCCGAAAAGGTCACAGTCTAAGCTATCTTGACCACTGCTCGGAAAGTAGGAAGTGCATGGAAACTAACAATCTGTCTGACCTCTGGGCGCAATCCTCTTTCATAACGTCTTGCCTTCATTAATTCCGTGCTAACCAAATATGGGACATAGCGCTACAATTCTTCAAATTTTCACTCATACTCGGTAATTTCCATTTCTCCTTGAACCAAATGCAGAAACTCTAATTCTTTGTAATCTCGTAGAGCCTATGGAAAATATTTTTCCGTTAGCTCGACTTTGAATTAGACCCACGAGATATTATTCTGTTCATCCTCAGTACGGGTGCGGGATGTCGACTCCCACCAGTGACCTGCTCTACCGTTTAGCATGAACTCTGCACAAAGGACTTTCTGAATTTTGGGACAAGCGATGTGCCGAAAAATTTTCTCAATTGTCCGCAACCATTCCTCGGCTGCAAGAGGATCATTTCCATTGTCGAAAGTAGGAGGTTGGTATCGACGAAATTGCTCAATCACTGGCACAGAAGGGGCCACGTGATGTGCTGGTGGGGCTTGATGCGCTTGGGACATTTGCGGTGCCCGTGGCGCCATTGGCGGTTGTGGCACTGGGGGTGCCGACTGAGTTGCCAACTCTCTCCTCATTTCCTCAACCGCTAGTTGTAGGTCTCTAATAGCTCTTGCTTGCGTAGTTGGTGCCATTTCCTTTAGAATAAACAAAACGAAGAAGTTTGTAATTCATCAAAATAACCACCATACACAAAGTCATGAATATTTGAAAGCCTATCGATAAAGGAAAAATTTAAATAGCATCTTTTATATTTTTAAATCATCCTTCAAGAGGTACAATAAGTAAAAGCATCTAGTGCTAAACAACGGTAAAGTAACTCTGCATGGGAAAACTGAAATACTAAAAGGAAAACATCTAACTACTAAAAGTCTCTAAACATCGTCGTCGCTGATCCATCCTCCATGTACTCTAAGCCTCTTGGGCCATGGAGCCTCGTCATCCGAGGTAACACAAGACTCAGCCTCAAACTCTATCTCAAGATCCTCCTCTGGGTCATCTTCGACCTGGATAACTAGATTAGCCTCAAACATTAACACTGGCTCCGGGCTGCGGCTCGACCATCGAGCGAGGCTCAGGAATGGGCTCAACTACTAGAGCCGGTTCAGGGATAGGATGGCGACCTGCACCATAAAAATTGTACTCGTCCCAGTGTGTAATGAGCGCTTCACAATACACGTCATATTCTACCTACGGATGGTAGATCGCTTCCAAATCTCTTAAAATCTCCTCAGCAATCGGTTGTCCCGGGCCAATCAGTAAGTCAATCACATGAACAATAGACTCAACATCGGTGGTTACTAAACCATAGTTCATCATCCTGATACGAGATGCCTTGACCATTCGGGATCCGAAGCAAAAAGTATATAATCGTTCCTAGCCGCCTTTCTAGGAAATCATCACACGGAGGAACCATGTCTGAGATACAAATTATGAAGGGTTCGATTAGGTGGATTTCTATCATCTTTTAATTTAAAAATAACGAACTAACATAAATTTTCATCTTAACTTAACATTTCATCATAACATGGAACAATTAAAATTTTCCATAAGTATGAGTCCCACTTATCATACTTAACTGCATAAAAATAAAATTTTAATCAACCCCATAAATTTAATGGCATAAGCGTGGCGATGGCAAGTAGCGATACTAAATTTCTAAAATTCTCAACCTCTTAAATTTCATCTTGACACATCAAAATAAAGACCAAAATGAAATATAATAAATAAAATAAAATAAATTTAAAAATAAAATAAAATGAAAATTTGCAAGTCTCTGAGAAAAGTAAAAACCGCTCTCGATACCAAGTCAGAACGCCTGATTTTCTCAACCCGGAGGGTCACTAAAATAATCTCTAAAATTTTATTTGATGACTCAAATAATATTTCCCATTTCCTTGAAGGGTTTTAAAAATTTAATTGTTATGAAAAATGACAAGCGTGTAAGGGAAAATGAATTTTCTTGTAATTTCATAGTTTTTGTCTATACCGTGATTGGTGTCGTCACAATTTATTAGACCATTCAAACGAACTCAAAAAAATATGAAATTTAAACTGTAGATGCTTGGGACTGTATACTACAACATGTAAAAGTTCAAACTTTAGGTACATCATTTGGTAGGCAAAAAATATAGCCAAAGATGCTTGAAAAACATTCCTGGGTACCTTAAGGCAGCCTGTTCAAACGTCCAAAACAAATTCATCCGATAGAGTTTTTAAGTGATTTCAATTTTTGTTATTAGAACACATATAGGGCTTTACATAGAAACTGAATTCACTCAAAAATTTCAACTGTAGAAAAAAAGTTATGATTTATCGAAAAGGGGACAGTAAGCTGAAAAGTTTGAAAATGAATCTAAGACATTTCCAATTTAAAACTTTGAACGGCAACTAAACCAACATCTTGTCTTCCGTACATATTACATAATTAAATACTGAATCAAATACTTAAAATAAGTAATTACATCATAATTGACTCGATCATTTCGACATCTAAACATAAACTATATAAGACTTTTCATGATAAGCTCATTAGTCTACCGCTACCGCATCAACGCCGATCAGTTCAATCTGAAAAATTATTCGTTTGGGGGTGAGTATTTTATAAGAAACACTCAGTAGCAATACTTATGACATGTAGAAAATTTACTTAAACATGAATTCGACATGCCATGATATTTGAAACGTACATCATATCATAAAAAATGGTAGCCGGCACCACATAACATCATCATCATCACCATCATACGTGATTTCTTTCAATCACAAACATGTTAAAGTGATTACTTTCAATCACTATCATAAGTTCCTTCATAAATAAGTTTGCATGACATTCAAATAACATCATAATTTTTCCAAAACATCATTTAAAATTACAGTAAAAACATTAAGTAAAACTACCTCAAAAAGAGAGTTTTTGCTTAACTTAGGAACTGATTTTTCTGGGCTGCTGTGTGAACGTGTTTGGGGTGGATTTGGAGGGAGAAATAGGTTATATTGAGGGCTGAAAAAATGAGGGAGAGTGGGGGGAAAGAAAGTGGGAAGTTGTGGAGCAGTTAGCTGATCATGGAGGCTGCTGGTTTTGGCTGAAAACTGGGGAAAATCTCTACACTGCTGGGGCATTTTTTGGTCTGATTTGGGGGGAAAAATGTGACCTTATGGTAGGTTAATGAGGTGGAGAAATTTAGTTACTTGGTGATGGGAAGAAATGGAGTGAACATGGCTTGAAAAAGGGGCTGCTTGACGGTTTCTTCATGTCATGGGAGGCAATTTTATTTTTGTTTCTGTAGGGGTTGTTTGTTTGATGGTAAATGGCATGATGTAAGGGGCTGTTTGGAGTTAATTATGGGTGAACTTTTTGTGCTAAAAGCTTACAAATTTTGGCATAATAATGGGCGGTTTTTCTTTGCTGAAAGTTGGATTAGCATAGACCAAAATAAATCAAGAAATTAAACCAAGAACATTTATTCGATGTAGGAAAAATTAACGAAGCTTGGTGATAAAATAATACTTCATTTTTTTTTTGTCAATTAAAATTTAGAGCAACCGCGTGCAACATTTAACGTGGCAAAAATATTTAAAATGAACTATAAGGTTTGAAACGACGCCAAGTGTAATATAAAATATTTACGTGAAATAAAAAAAAATGCGAAAAAAAAGTTCGGTTGTTAGATCAATAGTGCCATCAAAATCACCGGTAGGCTCTTCAAACTTCAATGGCTAAGGTACACTCATTAGCTCTTCGGTGAATGGATCTTCCTTTATGGTTTTAGGTCTTCCTCTATTCTTCCTTCGGGTGATCGTCTCATTGACATTCTCATTCAAAATGTTCTCCCAATTTGCTGGTATTGAGTAGCGACTATTGGACGTTATCTCCAGTGTTTGCATTGTTTCAGATGGTGGAATTTCTGTTGTTTGTGGTGAGGCGGTCACTCTTTTATTCATGATAATGGTCATCTGATCTTGCAAAGCAATGAATTGTTGGACAGTAGCGAACTGTAACGGATGGTGTTCTTCTATTGCTTCTTGTGACGGAGCTTCTTGATGGTCTATCCTCAGCCTTCCTCTTGCTCCACTTGCCATGACTTTTGGTTCTTCCTTTTGTTGGGAAAAGAAAAGCTATCCCACAGACAGAGCCAATTGATGAAGTTATGTTTCTTTGTTCTTATTATTAAAAAAACAAAAAGTGCTAAAAAATTCCGCTTCTATGGTTACAAAGCTCTCCTATTTAAAGAGTTGGTTTGAATGTGATGACTCAGCATCCTTCAAGTATGCTGACGTGGCGAAGTAAGTGGAAATCCTCGGGTACACTGTAGTTGATCTTGATATGCGAGTGTAACTCATCGACCGGTTCACGTTGGTGATTGCCACTCTTTTGGTAACTTCTTATGGCGGTCGATGAGAATCTAGAATAATTGAGTTTTAGCTATTAGTCGGTCAAGTTATTCAGCATCAACGATGTAATTAAAATTGCACATTTTTGAATAAATACCTTGGAAACATTGAAATTTAGTCGAAATGTAATGGGTGTTCTCCAATTTCAAGTATTTTGTGAAATTGATGCCGAAATTTTTGTTTTTGCTTCCGCAATGAATTTTTAAATTTTTTTTTTTTTTTTGCTGAAATTGTTTGGTTTTGTAGGGGTTTGTTATGACCGAATTTAGTGGGATTCATTCCTAATGGTTTTTAATGTTTTAATTGATACATTGTTTTTTCAAAAGTAACTGTAATTGGATTATCACATATTTTACCAAATTTTAGAATTCTGATTTATAATTTTTCCAATAATTACAATTTAACACTATTTTCAATTCAAGGCCAAAGTTTTGGCTTAATTGTCTACTTAATCCTTACTAATAGAGTTTTGATGTATTATAATGCAAAAGACAATCAATCAGTAGATTCACTACTACTTACAACTTGTTTGGCCAAGCTTAAATTATAATTGAAGTTAGTTAAAGCATAATTTTTATCCAATTATTTCGTAGGCCCACAATTTACTACTCACTTGTTACCACACATTTTACATGACACATAACTTATGAATACTTGAAAAATAAATTTAGCACTTAGATTGGTGATTATCACAACTCGTAATGAATAATATTACTCAAAACAAAAATGTGGTTGCAATATAACTACACTTTTGTATCGTCTAAAGATGAGTTACATCGACTTATTTACAAATTACAATTATGTTGGCGGCTTGTTTGGTCCATGTTAAAATCTGTTAAGAATATGTGTTCAAAAGTCAACAATTAATTTTAACCACACATTTATGGTACCCACAATTATGTCAACTTTTCAAATACACATTTTATAAATTTTTTTATCAAAATTTGCTAAAAAGCTCTCTCAAACAAACTCTGAATGCTTATCTGATGGAGCTTTTTTCTGCAGATTTTGATAAAAAAATTAATGAAATGTGTGGTTGAACAATTGATATAAATTATGGGTTATATGAAATATATGATTAAAATTAATTGTTGACTTTAACATTAGATTTTTAACAAATTTTTAAATTCTACCAAACAAGCACTATAAAACTTGTTTAGAATGGGGATTGATTTCAAACAATTGAAATTTTCCTTGTAAAATATTGACTTCTATAAATATTGTTTCAAATAAAATATACGAGTGAAATGATAAGACAAGAAACGGTCAAGCAACATAACTGGAAATGGATTGTTAATTATTTGACCTCTCATATATAGACTATTATTTGTTTATGCAAGTCAAAGTCTGGATCAAAGTCATGATATCATTTTGTTTGTTCCTTAAGCCGATAATGTGGATATTCAATCCACCCCTTCACCAGAGACTTTGCGACACATACATATGAATTTGTAATATATGATATAATCTGGAATATTGTGTTTTCTCCATGAAAGGAAATTTATTTATCAAACTATTCAGACAAACTGGAAATATATTAAAAAAGAACCAAACTAAGTTGTCAATATATATTTTATATTTTCACCCTAACTTCTCACGTGGACGGAATGGAAGCCAAACTACAATTTAAAAATGCTATTAAAAAAGAACCAAACTCAACCTATGATGTGTGACAAAGCATGCGTGCAACTGTAGGATAGTTGCGATCGATGCACTGTCACTTGCAAGTGGGTAGGATAATGAAGCTGTAGGATAGTCATTGTGGATTAATAACAGAATGTAAGGCTTTTCACAAGCAAACAAGTCAGGAGTTGATCATGATTGGGGAACCTTGGAGCATACATCCAGGGCCGGTTTTGGGTCGAGGCAAATGAAGAAACCATCTGGGGCCCATTTTCATAAAAAAAAGAAAAAATAAATTATTTGTGATTACTCAAGTTGGCCAAAAAAGTATATATTTGTGCAAATATGACCCAAAATCTTTATTACTCTGGCTCATGTTTACTTTTTTTTTTTAAGTTAACAATTAATTTTATAAAAGATTTGTAGATTTTGAATGCATACTACAATTTGAGAGCCTTTTGAAGGCTTAATTTATGAAATTTATCTCAGGCCTCAAAAATCACACATTCGGCACTGCATACATCGCAAGAAAATATGATCGAGAATTGGAGAACGCCTTCTATGTTCTACCCCATGTCAATTAGTCAACTACATGCGATCTTATTCGGTTGCTTTAGAGAGCCTACGGAGCTGTGGGTTCACAGGGATGTATTTGATGTTATCTTAAACAATTGACGAGGAATGTCATCCAAAGGTTTCCGTGCATAATCATCAAGCATCACCGTAGATTAATACTTAAAAATGTAATATCAATATATATTTGAGAGCATCAAAAGATTTACAAGCTAATTTAAATATTTGCCAACTTCAATACTCAGTGGAAAAATACAATATGAATAAACATTTGTGTTAGTCAATTTCACATTTAGTTGAATGAAGCAGCATAAGAAGAAATCTTTTACATTGGACAATAACTTAGGACTTTTCAAGCCAAAATAATTGATTTTTTGATCTGTTATTAACTAAGAGAATGTATGCAACAATATTTGTTGTGAACTTTCGAAGTTGTATATGGATTAATGATTATTTGATATGACAGACTATTGTTTTTTATGTATTTGTAGTTGGGTTGAAGTCATGATTTTTATCTAAATAACTACATGTGGTAAATGGGCCAGACGGGCTGGCCCGGCCCGAAATTAGACGGGTCACACGAAAAATTGGGTTGGACTAGCCCTGACCTGATTTACACGGGCTGTATTTGCTGGGCAACCCAACCCGATTTTGGGCCACACGACTACTGCCAGCTTAACTTAAAATTTTAATTATTTTTTTAAAATAATTGTATGTATACACACACACAAATATGCCTGATTTTTAGAGTTTTTCATAAATAAGCTACTTTTTGAAAATAATTCCAAAAAGTCATTCTTGTTTCATTTATTTTAAAATTACTGTTTTTTAAAGACTATTATTTTAATTTATTATATTAAATAATATATGGTAACTCAATATATAAATTTACTGTTTGAGTCTTTGATTATTTTCATATAAAGTCATTCATCTTTATAATATCTCCACTTTAGTCCATGTACTTCCACTATGATTTCAATTTCGTCATCTTTTATTTGAAACCCAAGTCCTTCAACTTTTAAATTTTTGCAAGTTGATCCCCATATTTAAACTTTTATATCAATTTAGTATTTTTGCAAGTTGATCCCCATATTGGAGAACACCTTCTATGTTCTATCCCATATCATTTGTAATATATGTATCAAACAGTGATACTATAATTGACTAAATTGACATAAAAGTATAAATATTGAGACTAACTTGCAAAAATTTAAAAGTTAAAGGATTTGGGCTACAAATAAAAGTGGATGAAATTGAAATGAAAGAGGAATTATAGGGACTAGAGTGGAGATATTATAAAGATGAAGGACTTAGTGTGAAAATAATCAAGGACTCAAGAAGCAAATTTGTGTAAAAGTTTGTCACAATTCACGTGGGGATTCACATGGTCTTTTGAGGTATATATTCGATTTTAATTTATTAATTTATTAATTAATATAATTTTTAAAATGTAGTATTTATGAAATAAATTAGTTAAATTGTTAGATTTAGAATTATTTGAAGAATGGTAAGTAGTGGGTTAATATTCACTGATTTTTACTTGACCAATTTTTTATTGGGCAACCCCGCCCAGAGTCCGGGTTAGTGGGCCGGCCCATTTTTGTTACCTCTATAAATAATTATTAAATTTTGTTGTCATATTTTTATTTAAATATGCTGTTAAAAAGACAATTTTCATATAGTCCACATTGAGAAGTACCCAAACTATCAATTAACTTAAAAATTTCTTTAAAGTTTGTCAATTTCTTCTGAATTTTAGAATGGTAAAATGTCTCGTCTTGATTTTGAAGAGTTTAGTAAACCGATTTGGTGAACGTATGATATATGTGTCAACAAATTAAATCAAACCATCTTTATAAAAAATTTTAAATGAAAAACTAATGAGAGAATTAATGTAATAGTCTAAGCTCATGTGTGCCATTGCTTAAATTATAATTTCAGCTGGTTAAACTAATTAAACATACTTTTTATCTGTATATTTCATAGGACCCACGACTTATAATTCAATTTTTATCTATACATTCTCCCAACTCTTATAATACAAACTCTTAAAAAATAATTTCAGCACTACCATACTAAGTATAGTTTGGATAAAATTGTCAATAAAATAATTCTCGTCTCATTGGCCTTTTAATGTATTAGATTATGAACAGAGAACGGTCAGTGATGGGAGTGATTACACGGTTTGAACGATGAAGAGATTGAAAACTCACTAAAATTCGAGTTTCCCGCCACTGACAAAAATTCAAAATATGAACATGTAATAACCAGTCTAAAACTTGGAAAAAAAAAAAAGATAAGGGTAGAATATGTTGTGGTGAATAGCGACTCCCAGTTAATTGTGGGACAAATAATGGGAGAATTTGAGGCAAAAGAAGGTAGAATGGCTGCATATTTGATGAGAACGAGGGATTTGCAATGATAATTTGTGAAATGTGAATTCCTGAAGTCACAAGGAAAGAAATTGCACCTGCAACGATAATTTGTGAAATGTGAATTCCTGAAGTCACAAGGAAAGAAATTGCACTAGTAGATGCATTGCTCAAGCTGGCATTAGCCAATCCTAGTAATTAGCCTTGATCAACATCAATACAAACGCTTATAAGCCCAGTCTCATCTACATTATCGATGTCTTAAATATCAAACGTGGGACCAGTTGGGTCGATCTAACCATTAAGTTGCCTGCTAACCCCATTGGGGCCAGACGTCTACGGATTAAATCCATGAAACTTATACAAGTGGGAAGTCACCTTGCCCTACTTGAAGTTCTTATGCCCAGAAGCGGGCAAGACGTACAAATGGAGATACACTAGGGGATTTGTGAAACCACCAAGAGACGAATATACTAGCTTTAAAAAAATTCAGGCAAGGGTATTATTTGCTCACTCTAAAACAAGATACAAATGAGATAACTACGAAATATAACCCTTATCAACGATTTGAAATTTTGATATATTAGTTGGCCGAAGACCAGTTAGCAATTCATGAGATCTACTGATTTTACCAATAGAGAATGGATATATCGGCATCGTTCCCGATCACTTGTGGGGAAAGAAAATTTCTACTAGTATGGGTCAATTACGTCATGAAAATGGGTAGAGACAGAGCCATTGGCATTCATTGCCACCGCGAAAATGAAGGGGTTTCTTTTTGTATTAACATCATCCGCTAATTTGGTATCCCAATAGTGCTCATCGTATGCAATGTCCATCAGTTTTGAAAACTACAATTTCAAGAAATTCTACACAAGCTATAAAATTGAGCATCATCTGACTTCACTGGCTCATCCTCAAAGCAATGGTCATGCTGAGGTGACCAACCAAATAGTGTTGTGAGATGTAAAAGAAAAGAGTATAAAAAGAAAAAGGGTCATGGGCGAACAAGATACCGAACATATTGTGAGCGTATCCTAATACACCTTTCAAGCTTTGTTTAGAATGGAAGCAATCTAACTAGCAGAAATTGTCGCTCCTACACTCATAATGCATATTGAGCTTATCAACTTTGAAGTACGAAAATTTGAACTCGACATTCTCGAGGGGGCTAGAGACATGGCCATTGTTTATATAAAGGAAACATTGAAGAGTTCAGTCGCTACTGGACATGAGCAATTGAAACTCAAACCAAACTAGAAAGGCACTTACAAAGTTATAAGAGCGGTAGGAAAAAGCTTGTACAGCCTTCAAGATATGAATGGAAAGCCGCTAAGGGAGGCCATGCAATGTAGAACATCTGAAAAGTTATTACCAGCAGTCAAGAAGCATCCCCCGACAAACAATGCTCTTTACTTAGTTTATTTGTACTTTGCTTTCCAAGAAAGATGTCAGCTTCTGATCCCATGAAGGATATTTAATAATTTTATCGTGAGAATATGTAATCCATGAGTATTAATAAAAAGTTGAAGCTAACAGATAATGAGGCTAAGAAAGGGCCAGCATAATTAGGACGTCGAGTACACTTACTGAGTTTGACTATGGACAAATTTCAGTCAAAACACATTGTTATAATTCGAGGCACCCAAATCAATCCATCTCCTCTTAGCCTCGATAACATTGCAGCTCGTCAACTAGGCAACAGTTGAGCGAAGGGCCTCAACAACTATTGTGCACATCTCTTAGCCTCACTAATAATCAAGCTAATCGCCTTGGCACCAGCCAAGCGAAATGCCTCAACAATATTTGGGCATATCTATTAGCCTCGATAGCTATCGAGTGAATTGCCTCGACAACAACCGAGCAAAACTTCTAAATAGTAGTTGCGTACAAATCTTAGCTTCGATAGCAATCAAGCGAAACACCTCAACAATAGTTGTGTTGTAGCGATCGAAAAATTGTTCGACTTTTAAATTTCAAGAAAATATATTCTTTTACATTCGGTGTCACCACGAACTTCCTAGTACGTTTTAAAAATATTTTAGTCGCGTTAATACGTGCTTGCCTTATATTTGATTTGACGCTTATGGAATATTATTTTATCACCAAATCCCGATAAAATTTTAAGATCGAAAACTTCACATATTGAGTTAATTTTAAGTCAACTTTCGGCCAACACATTTAATCTAAAAATCGAGAAATTTTACAACATTTATTTCGACCCAAGCTAATCCTAATTTTTTGTCCAAAAAACCGACCCTTTAAAACCCAATAAAAATTGTCCCAAAAGTCCACCTTTAACTTGATTGTTTTTCTTTCCATTTGGCCCAAAAACACAATATGTTTTCGGTCCAAAAGCAAGACCCGTAAGCAGCCCATTTTCTATCCGTTTCCAGCCCTTTTTCAGCCATGATGAACACCCTTGTTGCCATTTATTTTCTTGAACCAAACAGCCCATCCATTAACAGAACACTACCACACCTTTATGCCCATAAACTCAACAGAAAACGCCCCCCTTTAAAGAATGAATCGAAAAACTGTTGGAAATAATTGTTTATAAATTGGTTTCACCAATTTTGACCAAATATTCGGGTGAGTCCCGATAACCGATTATTATAAAATTATAGTCGAATACATTCTACTCCGTAAGTAGATGCTCGTGGTACATTTGGTTTCACAAAATTATTTCCGATTGAATGAGAAATTAGTATCAAAAGTTGACACCTTGAAAGTAAAAATTGAATGTTGTAACAAGTTGGAAAGTGTATCCTACATCGGAAGATGACTTGATTTTGAACCGATTAATATACCTCTAGTTTGGATTTGGGTTTGGGCTCCAAGGAGTACCGCAAGTCTTTAGAAGGGAGAAGGCTTAGATGCTATAGGATTCGGTTCAAAGCCTACACGAGCGCGCGCACCGCCCGCCGGCCGCGCCGGGCTCGGGGTCATGGGTCGTGGGTCGTGTTTCGCATAGTATATTCTTTTTAGACAAAATAAATATACAATTATTTTATACATCATTCTGAATTTGACACGTGTCACGTGTCTGTCTGTTGGATTAAGAACAGACATGATTGTTCAACAGTCCTTCTAGATTTGGCAACTGTTCAAACGAGTCCTTTCAAGTGTTGTGTTTTTTCAGACACAACTTTTGGTATTCTATAAATAGGCCCCTATAGTTCTGCGTTTTTCATTTCCATCACATACAGAATTTATTTTGCATTCCATAGCATTCAAGTTTTCATTTTAGAGAGTACAAACAATTCAAGTTCGTTGTCCTTTTGGTTTGTAGTGTTACTATCAAAAGGTTTTGATCGTTGTATCTTGGGAGGCGTTTGCCACAATACCGTAAGCACCGGAGCGTGGCAAATACGTCTTAAGGAAAGAGAGTTGAACTCTTGCCTCGATCTGCATATTTTTATTTCTTCGTCTTTTACAAATTTGCAAGTAAGTGTTGTGTATTCTTTAATTAAAAATAGAATATAATTTTATATTTAAAATAGGAATAACAAACTTAAGACGTATTTATATATATAATTATATTCTGTTGTTTTGTATACTGTTTAACCGTGTTGTATACTGCTTTGTTTGTCATTGCCTTTCTGTTTACATTTGATAACCCATTAAATGTTTACAAATTAAAGTTGTGTTATACATATTTAAATGCATGTCATTTCAGTTTCTGATTATAGCAGTCTCATTAAGTTTTATGCAAATTAATTAAATAAATCATAATTAATTTGTCCTGGTGTTTCTGTTCCAATTTTTAGACTTTCAAAGTTAACTTAGTAATTAACAATTACTGAAGTTTCTGTCCGTGACGTTAATTTGTGCATGATAATTAAGTGATCTGTTTTATTAATCTGTGCATCATAATTAATTGTTCTTATTACATTTAATTGCATGATAATTAAGTGCTCTGTTAACAATTAAATACATACAAATTAAGATTTCTAAATGCATGAAATCTGTTAACTTTTGAATACATGCAATTTAAGGTTTATGTTTACATTTAATACATTAGATTTTTAACAGTAAGCATTTATAGTCAGTTCTAGAATTGCTTACTTTGATTAATTGGAAAATCTGCATTTCTGGCAATATATTTCATATTCAACCGTGTGTACAACATACTTTCTGCTTACATTTGGTTTAGTTCTATTTTAATCTTAATTTCTGTGCATGCAATTAAGATTGGCATTTAAACTTTGAAATACAGTGTGCATTAGTATTTGATTTTTGGAAAAAAACAGTGAGCATTGCTTACATGTGTTAAGTACTTAATTCATTATTCTGCTTTCATTTATTAAGTAATTGTAATTGGTCTTATTCTGTTGGTTTTAGATTTGGTTATATTCATTAATTTTGACTCATTAACGTGTTGAATAAAATTAATTTCAAAAGATTTGGCTATTAATTAATAGTTAATCGGATCTTTTAAACTTTTGAGCGTAAACCGAAAGTTTCATTTCCATCAAGTTTTAATTGATTTACGGCACTTATTTGATGAGTGCATTTTTGTTAATATATTTGTTTTATCTAATTATATTGTTGAACTTCTGTTTGTAACAAAAATGGATTTGAGTGGGAATAAAGTTGTTTTCCCAACTAATGGTACAACCACTGCGGTTCCACATGTGGCTATTCCAATTCAGCCAACTCCGGTATCCCATGGTGTAAAAATCGAAAAAATGTAGCGGTGTGGATTTCAAAAGATGGCAACAGAAGATGCTATTCTATTTGACCACTTTAAACTTAGCAAGATTTCTCACCGAAGATGCTCCTGCGGTTCAAGAAGGACTAAAAAATAGAGAATCTCTTATAGCCTTAGATGCATGGAAGCACTCGGATTTTCTATGCAAGAATTATATTTTGAATGGTTTGGACAATACACTATATGGTGTTTATAGTGTTATGAAATGCGCAAAGGAACTTTGGGAGTCTTTGGAGAAAAATACAAGACCGAAGGCGATGGCACAAAGAAATTCATTGTCGGAAAATTCTTAGACTTCAAGATGATAGACACCAAGGCGGTTATTAGCCAAGTTCAAGAATTGCGGGTTCTTCTTCATGACATACATCTTTGAAAATATGAGTTTAAGCGAATCATTCCAAGTTTCTTTGCAATCAGAGAAACTTCCTCCTTTATAGAGGGATTTTAAGAACTATCTCAAGCACAAACACAAAGAGATGAACTTGGAAGAATTAATCATTCGACTAAGGATAGAAGAAGACAATAGAAAGTCGACAAGAAAACGGAGGACGGTTTATGCAAGCAAAAGCCAACATTGTGGAGTGTAGTTCAAAGACTAACAAGAAAAGAAAGCATTCTGGTGATACACCGAAGAAAGACAATAAAAAGAATGCTAAGAAATTCAAAGGTGACTGCTACAACTGTGGAAAGGTGGGACATCGTGCAAGTGAATGTCGCAAGCCAAAGAAACAAAAGGCTCAAGAAAATGTGACCGAAAGTGATGCACTATCTGATGATATTCAAGAACTTAACTTGTCTGCCGTTGTTTCTGAATACAATAACATTGGAAATCCTAGAGAATGGTGGGTAGACACTGGTGCTACTCGACACATTTGTGTTGACAAGACAATGTTCTCTAACTACAAGACAATCAACAGAGAACAATTATTTATGGGAAATTCCGCAAGTTCAAAAGTTGAGGGACAAGGGAAAGTAACTTTGAAGATGACTTCCGACAAAGAACTCGTCCTCAACAATGAGCTACATGTGCCTGACATTCGCAAAAATCTTGTGTCTGGGTCTTTACTTAGCAAGAATGGGTTTAAATTGGTCTTTGTATCTGACAAGTTTGTACTCACAAAGAATGATGTATACGTAGGAAAGGGTTACCTTTCTGAAGGACTATTCAAGATGAATATCCTTACCATTGTACCAAAATCAAACAATAATAATAATACATCTTCTTCTGCTTATATCGTTGAGTCGTCTTGTTTATGGCATAATCGATTAGGACATGTAAACTTTAAATCTGTGCGTAAATTAATGAACTTAAATTTATTGCCTTCTCTACAATTTGTTCCTAATCATAAATGCGAAATTTGTGTTGAGGCTAAGTTAGCCATAACTCCATTTATTCTATTGAAAGAAATACGGTACCTTTAGAATTAATTCACAGCGATATCTGTGACTTAAAATTTGTGCAAACTAGGGGTGGTAAAAAGTATTTCATTACTTTTATCGACGATTGCACAAGATACTATTATGTTTATTTGCTAAAAAGCAAAGATGAAGCATTAGATGTTTTTAAACATTATAAGAATGAAGTTGAAAATCAACTTAGTAAACAAATAAAAATTATTCGTAGTGATAGAGGAGGAGAATACGGACACACCGTTTAAAGAATTTTGTTCAGAATATGGTATTATTCATCAAACAACGACACCTTATTCACCTCAATCAAATGGTATTCTTTGAGCGCAAAAATCAAACTCTTAAAGAAATGATGAATGCCATATTGATAAGTTCGAGACTTACCTCGAGAACTTGTGGGGAAGCTATCCTTTCAAACAAATGTGATTCTTAATAAGATACCACAAAAGAAAAAGGATAAAACTCCATATGAATTATGGAAAGGTCATAAACCCACATATAAACACTTAAAAGTGTGGGGGTGTTTGGCTAAGGTTGAAGTACCAAAGCCTAAACAAGTTAAAATTGGACATAAAACAATTGATTGTATATTTATCGGATATGCTAACAATAGTAGTGCATATCGATTTCTTGTTCTAAATCGGACATTCGAGATATACATGAAGGTACTATCATTGAATCTAGAAATGTTGCATTCTTTGAAAATGTATTTCCATGCAAAGACAAGAAAGAAATAAGTTCCAATAAACGAACTTATAATACTGCAAATGGAACTCATATACGTGATGAAGAACCTAGACGTAGTAAAAGGACCAGAACTTCTACCTCGTTTGGTCCAGATTTTCTAACTTATATGGTAGAAAATGATCCTAAGACATTTAATGAGGTAATGTCTACTCCAGAAGCTCCGTTGTGGAAAGAAGCTATCAATAGCGAGATAGATTCTATTATGCAAAATCACACTTGGGAGTTGGTTGATCTTCCACATGGAAATAAACCTTTAGGGTTGTAAGTGAATTTTCAAAAAGAAGTTAAAAGCTGATGGATCTATCGATAAATACAAGGCTCGATTAGTAGCTAAAGGATTTAGACAAAAAGAAGGCCTTGACTTTTTCGATACATACTCACCGGTGACAAGGATCACCTCGATCAGAGTTCTAATTGCAATTGCAGCATTGCATAATCTCAAAATCCATCAAATGGATGTAAAAACGGCATTCTTAAATGGAGAGTTAGAAGAAGAAATTTACATGGAACAACCTGAAGGGTTTGTTGCTCATAGACAAGACAAAAAGGTGTGTAGACTCGTTAAATCTTTATATGGACTAAAGCAAGCTCCAAAACAGTGGCACCAAAAATTTGACAAAACTATGTTGTCAAATGATTTTAAAATTAACGAGTGTGATAAATGTGTCTATATCAAAACCACACCAAAAGCTTATGTGTTAGTATGTTTGTATGTCGATGGCATGTTTATTATGGGTAGTAATAATGATATTATCATGACTACGAAGAAAATGTTAGCAAAACATTTTGACATGAAGGATATGGGTGTAGCAGATGTAATTTTGGGAATTAAAATATCTAGAACACCTAATGGACTAAGTTTGTCACAGTCTCATTATATAGAGTCTGTACTTAAAAAGTTTAAAGTCTATGATGAAAGTCCAGTTAAAACTCCTGTAGATATAAGTCTACACTTGGCAAAGAATAAAGGTGAACCTATATGTCAGCTAAAATATTCTCAAATTATAGGAAGCTTGATGTATATTATGAACTGCACGCGTCCGGATATTGCTTATGCAGTTAATAAGCTAAGTCGGTTCACAAGTAATCCAAGCAATGATCATTGGAAGGCATTGAATATGGTACTTTGTTATTTAAAATACACCTTAAATTTTGGATTACATTATGCAAGAGATCCAGCAGTATTAGAAGGATACTGTGATGCGAATTGGATATCTGATACAAAGGATTCCAAATCCACAAGTAGTTATGTCTTTACCATTGGTGGTGCGGCTGTATCTTGGAAGTCCTCAAAACAGACATGTATAGCTCGATCAACAATGGAATCAGAATTTATAGCTTTAGATAAAGCTGGAGAACTAAGCAGAATGACTTCGTAATTTCTTAGAAGATATTCCATTTTGGTCTAAACCAGTGCCTGCTATAAGTATACATTGTGATAGTCAGTCGGCTATTGGAAGGGCACAAAATAGTATGTATAATGGTAAGTCTAGACATATACGTCGTAGACACAATACTATTAAGCAATTGATCTCAAATGGTATTATTTCCATTGATTACGTAAAATCAAAAGAGAATCTCGCGGATCCTCTTACAAAAGGATTACCAAGAGATCAAGTATACCTCTTATCAAAGGGAATGGGATTAAAAGCCTACAACGCATGAGTTTTTATAATGGTAACCCAACCTTGTTGACTGGAGATCCCAAGATCTTGGTTTAATAGGACAACTAAGTTATGAAGATTCAGTTAAGCACTTAGGAGTTATCTCTTACCCATTTCTATTGTAAGGAAAAAGTGCTTTCTGCAGAGTATATTAGGATAAGTAATACTTTTAATGATTCTTATAGCTTGAATTAATCAAGTAGAGTATGGCAGAATACTCTTAATAGGAGATCACCTATGTAAGTGTGAAGTGGGACCGCTCCTATGAGAATGTTTTAAGGCTTAAATTCTCTAAAACACTTATGAAACCCATGAGTTGTTCAGGGCCAAAATTAACACAACCATGAGAACAAAAGAATTGTTAGAAAGGTTATTGTGTGAATACTGTTGTCTTGGTTTACACCAAAGGCTGGACAGTTCAAGACATCACGTTCATCGACTAGCTAAGTAAATCCGATAGTATTCCACTATGGCGGGGTTCAAAGCCAGCTACTACCTCTCGATGCAATAGCTTTTACTTTGTACTCTCTATTAGCATTTGCATTTTTATGGTAATTTCCATTCATGTGGGAAATTGTTGGAAATAATTGTTTATAAATTGGTTTGACCAATTTTGACCAAATATTCGGGTGAGTCCCGATAACCGATTATTATAAAATTATAGTCAAATACATTCTACTCCGTAAGTAGATGCTCGTGGTACATTTGGTTTCACAAAATTATTTCCGATTGAATGAGAAATTAGTATCAAAAGTTGACACCTTGAAAGTGGAAATTAAATGTTGTAACAAGTTGGGAAGTGTATCCCACATCGGAAGATGACTTTATTTTGAACCGATTAATATACCTCTAGTTTGGATTTGGGTTTGGGTTCCAAAGAGCACCGCAAGTCTTTAGAAGGAGAAGGCTTGGATGCTATAGGATTCGGTTCAAAGCCCACCTTGTGCCGCCTGGCCGCTGGCAGCGCTCGGGCTCGGGCTCGTGGCTCGGGCTCGGGCTCGGGGCTCGAGGCTCGTGGGTCGTGGGTCGTGGGTCGTGTTTCGCGTAGCATATTCTTTTTAGACAAAATAAATATACAATTATTTTATACATCATTCCAAATTTGACACGTGTCACGTGTCTGTCTGTTGGATTAAGAACAGACATGATTGTTCAACAGTCCTTCCAGATTTGGCAACTGTTCAAACGAGTCCTTTCAAGTGTTGTGTCTTTTCAGACACAACCTTTGGTATTCTATAAATAGGCCCCTATAGTTCTGCGTTTTTCATTTCCATCATATACATAATTTATTTTGCATTCCATAGCATTCGAGTTTTCATTTTAGAGAGTACAAACAATTCAAGTTCGCTGTCCTTTTGGTTTGTAGTGCTACTACTGAAAGGTTTTGATTGTTGTATCTTGGGAGGTGTTTGCCACAATACCGTAAGCACCGGAGCGGGACAAATACGTCTTAAGGAAAGAGAGTTGAACTCTTGCCTCGATCTTCATATTTTTATTTCTTCATCTTTTACGAATTTGTAAGTAAGTGTTGTGCATTCTTTAATTAAAAATAGAATATAATTTTATATTTAAAATAGGAATAACAAAAACAAATTCTGCTTCTTAAAATATCAGTATAGACAACAAAAGGACAGCGAACTTGAATTTTCCTAAATGATCACGTCTTGGATTTTGGTGATATAAGTGTGCTCAAACCTAGGTGAATGATCCTAAACGATAGTGTTGGTTAATAAGACTAGCCTATGATCATAATTTTCCCAATTTTGCCTAAAAATTTGGTTGGGTCGTTTCATCGAACATGCTGCGAGCAATGTTTTGTTCTTCATAGATTGGGTATTTAGGGTAATTCAACCAAAGACAAAAATTTATCCAATCCTAAGCATCTAAACCTAGTCAATATCATCTTCACACTTTGATTCAAGCCTAAACTAATCCCTCATTCTCCATATAAGTAAGAAAAAAACGAATTGAAGTAAAAAATAATGAAAAAGAAAAGGTTTTTCATCAAAAAGATTGAATCTTACCTTTGAATTGGAGTTGTTGCTTATGGATGAATGATTGTGAGGAATTTGGTGCTCGTGATGCTTGTTTAGAGTTTGAAGATTAATGGTTGAAGAGAGGAAGTCTGTTTTACCGTTGAAAATGAATTTGAAATGTAGGGGCTGATTCCAAGTTTTAAAGCTTATGGTAACCCTTGCGATCGCAAGGAGGGAAAATCCTGCAATCATAGGGATACTAAATTCTGGGCAGAATGTTTTTTACTCAGGCTACGCAATCGCAGTGGGTTTAACAATGCGATCGCATAGTATGCACCATGTTTCAATTTTTTTTAACTAGTCTTAATCTAAACATGAATTAAGAAAAATTAAGTGTTTACTCGTGCAGAATGAGGATGATTAAAGTGGCTAAATACTTAAGAATTGAAAGTGCCTACGGTATGTCCTAAAAACATAAAAACATGCAAAACGTGAATTAAACTCCTAAAACTTGAATGATGCGAAAATTTAAATAAAATGGTAGAAAAATGGGTTGCCTCCCATTGAGCGCTTCTTTAAAGTCATTATCTTGACTTTGTCGTGGTGATTACTCAAGACACTTTAAATAGATCCTTTGAGGACTTGATTTGATTACATCGATTATCCTCGCACCATTGTTTGTTTACCTTCCGTAGTTTGATTTTTTGCTTATTATAATGATATGATTTTGTTTAGCTACCTTGCTCGAATTTGACCATGAGGACTTCAGAATCAATTTTAGAAGACAGCTAGAGCTTCTCTTTCTTCACATACTTTTCTTCTCTAATTGGTGAATCCTAATGTTGGGTGACAGCTCTATCATCTAAACTCCAGGCCTTTTAGTTAATGACATCAATCTGGAAATAAGAATCTGAAGAGCTCAAATATTTAGTCGCTTTGAACACATTGAATATAATGTGTTCATCATTCAACCTCAATATAAGTTTTCCTTTCTCAACATCAATTAATGCACGACCAGTAGCCAAGAAAGGTTGACCCAAGATAAGTGGTACATCCCTATCTTCGCACATATCCAAAATGATAAAATCAATAGGGAATATGAACTTGTCTACTTTCACAAATATGTCTTCAACTATCCCATGTGGATGTTTGATAGACCGATCTGCAAGCTGCAACGATATTGTTGTTGGCTTTAGCTCTCCTAAACTGAGCTGCTTGAAGATAGAATATGGCATTAAGTTCACACTAGCACCCAAATCACATAAAGTTTTGTCAAAAAATAAACTACCAACAGTGCAAAGAATAGTGAAACTCTTTGGATCTTTTAGTTTTGGTGGTAGTTTTGCAATATGGCGTTGCAATCTTTAGTTAGCATCACAGTTTCATGCTCCTCTAATTTTCGCTTATTTGAAAGGATTTCCTTTATGAATTTGGCATAGTTTGGCATTTGAGCTAAGGTATTGGTGAATGGTATATTGATTTGAAGCTTTTTGAAAACATCTAGGAATTTCTTGAATTATTAGTCTAGCTTATGTTTTCGTAGCCTTTGAGAAAATAGAATTGGAGGGACGTAAGCCGGTAGTAGAATAAAATCTGGTGGAGAGCGTTCTTTTTCTTGTTCAACTTTTGCATCTGATTTGTCTTTTCTCTCTTTACTTAACACAATTTCCTTTTCCACACCTGGCCTCGTTACATGAATTTCTGGGAACTCAACTCCACTTCTCATGGTAATTTCATTGACTTGCTCTTTTGGATTGATCTCGATATTGCTTGGCCATATGCCTGGCTGTCGCTTGATCAATAGTTTAGCCAATTGTCCCATTTGATTTTCTATATTCTTTATCATGGCAGTTGGTTGAATATTTCCCATGCGTCATGAAATGTTTTCAACTCAGATAGTTGAAAATTAAAAATTTCATACTTCAGTCTGTTTACTCTGGCTGGAAGAAAATATTTCAGTGTGAATTTCTAGATCAGATCTACCCAAGTAGTGTTGCTCCCAGGTGGTAGACAATCTAACAATTCTTTCCTTTATCTCTCAATGTGTGTGGGAAGAGCCTCATCTTCAGTGTCTCTTCATTAACATCGTAGTATTTGAAATTTCCACAGTATTCATCGAAGCGAGATATATGGTAATAAGGGTTTTCATTTGTTCTCCCATAGAACAACAGATTATTTGAGAACAAATTAATCACATCTAGCCTCAACTGGAAGTTATCGTGCCCATAAGGTGGATAGATTATGCTGGACCGATTCTCAACAATCGATGGCATCATATACTCACCCATAAGAATATCTCCTTCATTAATTTCAACTGGTCGAGTACTGGTGCAAGATTATTTCTCACATCGTAGGTAATTGATTCTGGATGCGGTTGTCTCCCATCGTGTCTTTTTACTATTTTTTCATTTCTCTTTGTTTATGTTGTCGTTGGTGAAAGCTCCATTCGATTTCTAGATCTAAATCAAATAGATCACGATCTTTTGTACGGCGGATACACACTTGACACTTGAAACTTTAGAAAATACTTAGAATTCAACTGTAACACAAAGAATTGAGAATAAATATAAAACTAAAAATAAAATAAATAACAATAAAAAGAATTATTAAAAACTAAATTATCAATTAACGTAGTAATTAATAAAACTAGTCCTCGGCGACAAAAACTTGTTGTGTGATTTCAATTCCACAAATCGACGGATCGTTACAAGTAATAAAATGAGAAGTAGAGTATCGAACCCATGAGGACTAGTTACCAATTTAACTAATTAATTTATAATTTGAATTTTAACAGTTTAAAGAACACATATTCATTTTTGAATTTTAATTCTAAAATTATTATAATTATTTTAAATGAATCTAATTTATCACGCAATTAAAGTAAATGTATGAGAACGAATTCAAGTTTTACCAACACTAGGATTCGCAAATCCACCTATACGTTTTATAATCAATTATCCGTTTCATCGCTTTAGCCTATAATTACCTTGGATTGAAAATCGGTAATCCTAATATAGTCAAAAGTCTCTCTCGATGGTCAATCAATTCTATATCGATATGCGAACCTAATTATCTCTAAATAAGCTTCGAACATAAACATATATATGCATTTAAATCTCAAGAACACCTAAATAGATTTCATAAAGCATAATAGTAATTTCTATCTATTATTGGACCCTATGTTATTCAATACCATGTGATTAATCTATATTGAATTTTTTGACTTCAATATAGATGACAATATATTCTAATGTTGATCAAGCATTAAAATAATATAAATAGTGAATGAAGAATAATCAACCCGAAAGCAATTAATTACTAAAACGAAAAAATTTCTAATTAATTAAAAGCATGAGGTTTCATCGTTCATCCTAGCAATAAGTAAATTAGCCGGACATGATTTCGTTAATTATTAAAATAATTAAATTCATCATGTTTTGGAGAAAGAAAAAGAAAAAATAAATAAAACCCGTGATCCCGGCTCAAGAATCTTCATTCTTGTTTCTCAATCTTCGATTCTTCCTTTGTATCTTATTTCCAAAAATTGCCTCTCTCGATATGTCTATTCTCTCGCTTTTGTACTCCTCTGCAAACACTTCAAAACGTATTTTTGGTAGTTGTTCTAAATTGAACTTGTTAGAGTTTCATTCCCATCACGAAACTGCCAAGTTGCTGCCGCAAAAAAGCTATGCGATTTCATGGTTTGATTTCTTCCGATCGCATGGCTTGACTCTCTCCTGTTCTGCTGAAAATATTGATGCCTTGCGATCGCACCTTTGGATAATTAACCATGCAATCATATGGTTATTTTAATTGATTTCTTTGATTTTTTTTCTTTTTTATTTGCTTGCCAAGCCCTTGAAGTCTCTATATCTTTGCAATTAAGTCCTCTCTTCTTCTGTTTTCTATCTTTTCGCTAAATCGACACTTGAATTTGACTTTTTCCTAAAATAATAAAAAAGCAACGCACCATTAAACTGAAAACAATTAATAGAACTCATAATCGTCTCTTTTTTTGAGTTTAGATAAGTACAAATTTGTACTTATCAATCACGATCCAGGATCCACCATCCCTTAGACAAATTTAAAGGATCATTAGGAAACCTTCTATATACTTGTTAGTTAGAGATTCCAAATAGGCAATCTCCGTACAGTGAGTAGATGATCCGACTTCATATATGGAGGCTATGGACAAAATGTTAATTTTCCTGGTTCTTTATGTGGATGATATTCTACTCATAAGAAATTATGTAGGAATGTCATCATCTATGACAGCGTGGTTGGCCAAATAGTTTCATATGAAGGATTTGGGTGAAGCTAGCTTCATTCTAGGCTTTGACCTTTTGAGGGATGGAAAGAACAAAGTTGATAGCATTGTCCCAAGCTATATAATGACAAGATACTTGTCAGATTTACGATGCAAGATTCCAAGAAAGACAATTTTCTATTCAGACATGGAATCCAACTCTCTAAGAAGCAATCTCCAAAAACTTCTGAAGAAATAGAGTGCATGAGTTGAATACCTTATGTGTCAGTAGTAGGTAGTCTCATGTATGCTATGATGAGCACTAGACCTAACATTTGTTATGATGTTGGTATTATGGTAAATCATTAACAATCTAACTTTAGACCAGATCATTAGGTGGCTGTAAAGCAGATCCTTAAGTAACTTTGGAGAACAAGCAACTATATGCTAATTTATTCTTCACCACATCTTGTTGCCTTGGAGTATATTGATTTACATTTTAGAATTATACTCTAGGGCAAGTGGGAGAATTGTTGGATTTTATATTTAATTAGTATAATTTTGTTGTGATAAAATGACAATTTATATTGAATAAAAGTTTAGTTTGTATTCATTTACTATTATTGCATTTGTTTAATATTGATCATGTAAAGAAAGTGCTAATGATAACTTGGGATAATATAAGTTGGATGTTTATGCTCGTAGCATAGTGTCACACACCCTATATTTTGATAATGGATAAAATTGTCCACAACTAATGTATGAGGGTTGGTGCCTTATACGAGAAGGTTGTTGTATTTACTATTTAATCATTTAGGTATGCGATTTGTCCTTATCGCAGAAATAGTTTAATGGTGACACAAGTACACTCGGAGTGTATTGAACGGACCACCTGTCGAATTTAATTATATAGCATGACCGTGCGAAGAATTAAATTTCACTTGATCGCCTATTTATTTCATCTAAATCCCTTGACAAGACTGTGTATATATTTTCGTTAGTTTGATGGTTCTTTGATTAACCAATGGTTGAGATCAATTTGATTGATCAAATTGCTAGGTGAATTGGGAGCTTGAGAATGAGAGGAGAGAACACGAATTCGTATCGAGAATTATTGTTTTGAAAAGTAGGTTGAGTGACAACTTAGGTATTCTTTATTGAACGATTATAAATCTGAGTTTAGTGTTTAGCAATGACTAAACTTTCACATCTGTGAATTAGTTCACAGGGTCGTCGAAGAAAATGTAACTTAAATGGGTAAAACTGTTATTTATGCTCGTACCTAATTTTCGGATCTCGAACAGGGATGAAATATATATACAGTAGGTCATAAGAAAGTATTACACATTCTGTAATCTTATATATTCTTAGAGTGCATTTTTTTGCCTTCAGTGAAAAAGCAATAGACTAATAATTAGATCGGGCAGTTTAGAGTCGACTAGACAAAATCTAATTATTGGAGGTGGAAAATATATGTTCAAATAAGTATGTGGTAGCTCTATAAAGTTTTAGGTATAATCACAGCTACTATGAAAAGTTTTCGACCTCAATTGTGATATAAGTTCGAGATTACATGTATAATTAAATCAATCCAAAGCTAATTGGACTTGGATGCAATTAGGACTATTGTCCTTGTATGAAATTAAGACATTTGTTCTGTTTATATCACATTGCATGCGATGTGAAATCATCCAACAATTAAGAAAAAGAGGAGAGCGAAAATGCTTAAGTCATGTTTAGCTTGAATTTTAATTTTTTGGTTTTCTAAATCTGTCTAGGCTCGAAATTAGTTTTTGATTCAATTAAAAGGTACCCACATTCCAGTGTAATCTATACTTTGGAGAATACCGTAGAAGACTTGAACGTTGGGAGCGCCAAGTTCGTGAATCAGATCGAGATTCACTATCGTTTATCGATTCAAGTACAATATTAAACTCTTAGTATTTAATTATAATAAACTCGTGAATGCATAGCAAACATATTGGTTTATTGAATTAAAGAATTTTTTATTTTTCATTTTGAGACTAATTCTCATACTAATTTCCAACAATATTTGGGGACACAAATATTTTAAGAATAATTTCAAGAGGTTGGTTCAAGTGAAAACCAATGTTGATCCTATTAATTTCTTTAGAAGTGAACAAAGTATTCCACCCATCTGACGAAGAATGGGACATAGGATTTACAAGGAAAAATTCTTAGTGTAAGTTGCTTATGGGTTGATTTTTATTAGTGTGATTAGTAATGCACCATTTTTAAATAAATTTGTGGAGGATATATATGTTGTTCTTTTCTCATAATCTAGCATTTAAGGAGAATGCATGCACCAATGTCAATGCCAAAGATGGCTACGATACCAAAATGGAGACCACCAAAGATGGCTTTGTAACTAGTGTCGGAAATATGTATAGTGATACGGCGGCCTACGGCCTACATGTTCAAATCCCCGTGATAGTCTCGCTCTTGTTCTAGTACTCACGGTGCATGGGTGTTATTCAAACAACTACAAATACTTACAATTCAAACATCATAATCTACAAAAGCGTAAAGCAGAGAGATATTGCTAATAATGTGATAGAAAATTATTATTCTAATACATAACATTCAAAAAGATACATAGTTCTAGTTCACTTCCTTTTTTTTGCATAAAACTGTTAAGTATTTATCTACCAATACATAAATGCGCCAAATCATAACTTTGGAAAAACATATTGTATAAAACATAACATTTTATATTCAAGTCCATTTTATTTTGTAATTCATTTGCACTTATGGCATATATTTGAAACACTTTTGTAAAAAACCATCTATGGCATGTATTATGTTGAAATGATGCCGTGTACATGGTGCTAAGTATTATCATGATCAATAAAAATACCGTATCCATTTGCATATAAGCGTGGACCAACAACTAGGCACATAATAAGTCACGTAAATATTATCCCTAAACATAAACAAGTCTCCATAAACGACTCAAACAGGGCTTTGATACCAAGTTATAATGCTCCGACTCTTAAGATCTATATTATTAGTTAGAAACATACATTCGTTACTTTACTAAAATTCTTAGCGCAGAAAAACGTAAAATAGCCTAGGTCGAGCCTATTTGGACCTTTGAAAATATTTATTTCTTAAAATAATATTGAATTTATGAAAAATGTCAAAGGATACGTTGTTGTTGACATTTGATCATGATTTGGAAAGCGGGAACGGAATTAGGACAGAAACGGAACCAAAACGGAGAGAAACTGATGTTGGCATTTCGGGAGAACTTAGCATGGACGCCACACGAGCTAGCAACCGCGGGAGCAGAGGCCAAATTCTCTATACCCTTTTTGCAGCCGCCACATTATGGCACGATTGCGGGACGGTGCTCCACCGTGCAGATTTTCATATTTACCACACTATTTTACGCCAACACTTGTTTGACCCACCAAACGGACCCGGATCAACTTGAATACTTTACAGAAACTCAAAAATCATCCATGTTCATATCATCCAATTACTTTGAAAATTATGTTGCCGGGTAAACGATGCAGCATACAAGAAATATCATAACTAACAATATTGACATCCAATTGAGGTGATTACAAGTTCTATAAACAGATAACTCATAGGACTTTCGAACCCAACTAGTTTTGTCTAGATTGTTGAAGAATTCAAAACGCAGTGACATTTTGAAAACGTCTAGAAAACTGAAACATTGTTATTGAATCACTAACGTTCTTACTATATAATTCGATGTCAAACTTGTGACGAAAAATTCTCATAACTATGCAATATTTGATTATAGCCTTCGAACACTTAACTCTAAACATTCCAGATCACGTGTATTCATTTAAGCATAAAAGTTCATCATATTTAATTTGCCAACAATAACGTAAGCCAAAACTATCAATCAACATTGTCTTATTATATGAAATCCAAACCAAATTTTGACATCCAAAAGTTGTTAGGACATAATGTTGGAACCTTAAAATTTAGTTAATGGCTCGACTTCTTTTCTTCCCCTCGTACTTGACCATCATCCAACTGATCCACTATCTCTTCCCGGCCATTAATATGAAAAGTAGTGACATGTGAAGAATGAGTATGGAGACTCAATAGGCATTAAATTCTTTTGTGGCCCCAATTGATCAAATCGTGAAATACATATAGGTAACTAAAAAACTTACGGTAGAATTCATAACACGTAGATGTATTAACAGCAAAATATATGATTCCGAGAATTCCATTGCTAGTAGAAAATCGGTTATGGCCACACATTACACATTAACATTCATAATTTGATTTATCAAATTAGCCATTTACCCATAAAATTAATCATCAATTCAAAACTTATAAACCATCACTACAAGAAATTTCACTTGTAACGATGTAATTTTTTGTTGTAGAAAGTCATTTTTAGGTAGTTTTGACGAAAATTGGTCGTCGAGAGATTTTACAAGACCAAAATTATCGTTGTTAAAAGTGAAATTTCTTGTAGTGCATACACATGTTCCTACCTTGATTCTTTATATAAAAATGAAAAATTCTTTGTCTTGTAGAACAAAAAATTCTCATTTTGCTCCAACAAAAACTTGTAGTAACGAAATCCTTGCCTTTGTTTCTTGAAATTAAGCTAAAATCAACCATATGTAGAGAGAAAATGGGAGAGAGGGACTTGTGTTTTGGAGAATGAGATGAAAAATGATTTATTTCCTTCTAATTTCCCACATTTCATTGAGAAATAAAATAGAGATAAATATAGTAGGAATTCACTTTAGCTTTTGTTGCAATTTTAGTTAGAAGTTCAAGAGTTTTGTAACTCTCAAAAGCTTAAAATAAAATATTATTGAAAAACATTTGTTTGCTGATTCAAACTCAAGTTGTTTCTATGTTAAAGCATGCATGTGACCATTACCAAATTACATGTTATTGAAATGAAATAAAATCCTTTTAACATTAAAAGATTAAACAACTTAAATTTTTGGGCTCAAACTAACTTATGATTTGGGCTTTAATTTCCTTTATGCGGGCCATGCCCCCAAGGCTCGTCTCTTAAATGGCTAACCACACGAAATTATAACATTAAAAACACGGGACCTTACAATTATGGTTTATTTAATATATTTTTAAATTATTAGGAGAAATGTCAACGGTTTATTATTGAAATACTCAATTTACATATTAAAATATGTTGTGATTTCAATATTCTAGTAACAAGGAAAAATAAATATTTTACAAGACTACAAAAATATTAAAAACAACATGGATTGCACATTGACTATGAAATTTATAAAGGAAAGAAATGAAATGAAATGAAATGAAATAAAACCAACATGGATTGCACAACATGTTTATAAAGGGAAAGAAATGAAATGGAGATTAAATTGGTAACAGGTGAGAAAAACAATGAAATTTTTAAATGGAGGGAATTCTAATAAAAACTAATTACTTATTTACTTATTTATTTTATTACATTAATTAGTGAATTACTATAATACAGATATGGTTATTGTAGGTGTATAATAATCTTAGATATAATATATGGTTCATCGAAAAACAAATTAGTTATTAATTAAAGTTAAATAGAGATGTATACCATATTCAGACCTCATTAAATAAGTTTGATTTATTTGATTAGCATGTTTTACTAATGGATATATTTTATTATTAAGAAGTGGACCACATGCGACCCAATCAGTGCACCCCATCACGGGTCAACAATATTGTTGGTTAAATATGTAAAAATCCTGAAGATTCTCAAGTTTCAGATATGGATAAAATCTCAAATCTCATCCATCGGAAAATCCCCATGACATTAATTTTGTAGATTTTACATTAATTTTGTAGATTTTTGTAATGCTACCTTGGAGAAGTAATCTCGCATTCCGGTTCCAAATCAGCGGTGACATCAAATGATGGTATTCTCCAACCAATGAGGGACAGCATATGAGAAAATAAAAAATACTCGAAAGAATCTCAAAAGAGGATTTCGAGGAGGACTGAGATGAAGATCAAGAGAGACTATAGATACACTAGTTAAAAAAACATTTTTATCATGTGTATCACTAACCATTTTTTTTTCATTCATTTCTCATCTTCATCTATTATCCTTACTGCATTTGTGAAAATATAGTATTTTTCAAATATGAATATTGATAAAAGTTGGACAAAAATTAAAAATCGCACAAAATCGTCAGATTTTTGGAACGGTTTGAAAGCATTTACAAACATGATTAGGCAATACGTAAATGACAGGGGAATGATTAAATGTCCGTGCACAAGATGTTGAAACGATCTCACACATCCATTGAAAATTGTTGAGGCTCACATATTTTGTCATGGTTTTGTGGAGAGTTATGTGACCTGCATATTCCATGGCGAGACCGAGATTCAGACTGCAAATGTGTATAGATGCGAGCAGGTGTAGAAGATGAGATGATAGATGTCATGGACGACATAGTCGGTGATGAGCATGTTGGTACAAGCACTGATGGTTACTATGATGAATTGTTTGAGGCTCTGCATTCAGAATTATACTCGGAAGTTTCATCATTTTTGTCCCTAAATTTTTTAGTGAAGTTGATGCATATTAAGATTGTTAACAAATAGACAAACAAGTCTGTTGATGATATTTTGAAGTTGCTGAAGTTAACTTTCCTAAACATGAACCCGGTGGACTACCACTATGAAGCTAAGAAGATGATGACGAAGCTTTGTTTGAGTTACAAATTCCTTTCACGCTTGCAAGAACGACTATGCACTGTTTTGTAGTGAGCATGCTGATAGACAAACTTGTCCAATTTGTCAGGAAAATCGTTTGGTGCACACTTTTGGGAGAGTGAACGGAAAGAATATTCCGCATAAGGTGATGTGCTATTTTTCCTTGACCCCCAGACTAAAACATATGTTCGCGACGAAGGATACTGCAAAACTCATGCGTTGGCACAATATAGGAAGGTCTAGGGATGAAGATGAAATGCAGCATCCCGTTGACGTGAAGGCATGGCAGGATTTTAACAGGAATCATCTAGTGTTCACAAGTGAGATCCGAAATGTCCGGTCAGGTTAAATTCAATCCATTTAGTGACGTGAGTCTGTCGTATAGCATGTGGCCATTAGTTGTAACCGTTTACAACCTGCCACCTTGATTATGCATAAAACCCGAATACCTCATGCTTACTCTCTTGATACCTGGTCCTAAAGCATCGGATAAGGACATTGATGTATTCTTACGACCTTTATTAGACGAGTTGAAGGAGTTGTGGGCCGATGGGATTGACACGAGTGACGCTGGAATCAATAATAGGTCGGTATTTAGAATGCGTGCAATGTTATCGTGGACAGTTAACGATTTTCCAGTGAGAAATAGTTTGTCGGATTGGAGCGGTCAGGGGTACATGGCAATGTCCTACATGCAACGAGGAGACTCCTTCAGTCCGTGTGGTAGGTAAGACAACTTATGTGGATCACCGACGATTACTGCCCTCCAGATATCATTTTAGGAGAAATTTAGACTTTGACGAGAGGATGTAGAGAAGACCACCTCCGCATTAGTTAACAGCTGCAGATATTTTAGCACAGTTAAACCTTGTGAGACATAGTATTCTAGAAAAACACCCTAACTACGGGGGTGCTATAAAGAAAAGAAGTGATGGCGAGCTGAATTGGAGAAAAATGAGCATTTTCTATGAGTTACAATATTGGTCTGCTACTGAGCTAAAATATAACATCGATGTCATGCATGTAGAGAAGAATGTTTGTGACAGCTTGCTCAGCACAATTCTAGACGATCCATTCAAATATAAGGACATAGTCAATGTTAAGCACAATTCTAGACGATCCATTCTAGACGATCCATTCAAAGAGAGTTGTACTTGTATCAGAACGGGAACAGGTGTATGAAGTCTGCCGCATGCTACACCATGTCCATTGCAAACCGTCAGAGATTTTGCAACTTCATCCGATCGGTTGACTTTCCAGATGGCTTCGCTTCTAACCTTTGAAAGAATATCGCTCCTAATGATAGCTGCATTAATTGGTTGAAGTCACACGATTGCCATATTATCATGCAACGGTTATTGCTAGTCGGATGTCGCGTGTTCTTGATTAAAACTATTTCCACTAGAATCAGTGAACTGTGCACGATCTTCAAGCAGCTTTGTGCAAGAATACTAAAGGTTAGTGGCATGATGGCTTCCCACGATCACCTGATACTCATCCTCTGCAAGTTGGAATGAATCTTTCCACCAGTCTTCTTCGACATCATAATTCACCTCGTAATGCATCTGTCAGAAGAGGTAATCCTTTGAAGTCCAGTGAACATGAGATGGAAGTATCCGTTTGAGCGATACCCGAAGAAACTAAAGGACTACGTCTGAAATCGAGCTTGGCCCGAGGGTTTAATAGCTGAAGAGCATGTTGTTGATGATGCATTAACTTTTTATTCGAGGTACTTCGAGGACATAGAAACAAAGTTCAACCGACTGGACAGAAACGAGGATGTAAGTGTTCCACGAAGACAACTTTCTATTTTTCAGTCACAGTGTCGTCCAATTGGAAAGAAGACACCAATGACGCTTCCTGCTCATGTTCAAAGTCAAGCGATATTTTACGTCCTCAACAACTGTTCTGAAATTGAGACATTCATGGAGTAAGATTTTGTTTATAAATATTATTATATTATCTTGAATAAACTTTGTCATTTTAAACGAACTAATTAGTTCATTTTATATGCCTTGTACATGGAACATATGCAGGAGCTATTGAACAATGGCTGCCCAAACATCGACCAGGTTCATAGAAAAGACTTTCACGGTTGGATTTATAGGAAGGTAAATGAACAACAACCGAATACATTTCAAATATGTCCAGATTCTTCATTATAGTAACATTGACTAAAACCAACTTCCTCTTCATCCAGGTGTATGCAATGCACCAAAGCCTCACCCATCAAGTTTCTCATGAGTTGTTTTCGTTGGCCAGTGAATGTTACGAGCAGGTTATATCTTACACGGCCTGTGTTGTGAAAGGAGATCGCTTTCTTACATATGATCGTGATATTCGAAGAAAAACTCAGAACAGTGATGCGTCCGTCCTAAGGACTGGGGTGATGTTTACTACGGGCAGCTACAAGAGTTACTCGAGCTACAGTTCGAACCGAAACTTTCAATTTTTATATTCCGATGCAAATGGTTTAGGTATGATGAGAGACATGATGGTAACTGAGAATAATGTTACCAGTATTGACATCAGTACAGAGGCTTTCAAGGATGATCTGTTCATACTTGCTAGCCAATAACAACAAGTGTTCTACATTGAAGATCTTTCTCGTGGTTCGAACTGGCGAGTAGTACAAAATTGACTAAAAATGAGCCGGGAAGATGTTTAAATTTTCCTAGTTTTTGATTTAAACGGTTTGTTTAAAATTAACCCAAAATTAAGTCAAGAAATATAATTGGGTTACGAAAATTTAATTAGTCTTAGCGATTAATAAAGTTTGATGTTCGTCACTTTAATTAGTCTTAGCACGTGCAAAAATTGAAGCGACTTAAATATTTAAAACGTTAGTGGAAGTTTGTAGCGACGCCGAAAGTTAAAATTTTATTTTCTTAAAACGTAGAAGCCGAAAATTTTCCTCGCTACACATCTCTAAATACATTCATATATAAATATAACATGTCTTAAATGAAAGAATATCGGAAATACAATGTGTTTTATAAATGAAATTGAAGAGTTTAGTAAATCGGTTTAATGAATGTAGATATGTGCCAACCAATTAAATATAAACTAATGAGGGCAATATTGACATAGTCTAACTATAGTTTGGATAAACTTGTCCTTAAAATAATTCTCATCTCATTGGGCTTTTAATATATTTTAGATTATTAACAATTCATCAATTTCTAGAATTTTCACTATTTTCAGATGATCTTGCATGATACCAGAGGATTAGTCATCGTGGATTGATAACAGGTCAAGATTCGATCATAATCGGAGCACCTTAGAGCATGCAATTGCAGGAAAGGATCACGTGATCAAGAGTAGGAGAACTCCATCTAAGTTCGACCTAATCGACTACACGTGATTGCATTCCGTACTTTAGAAAGTAGGACAGAGCTGTGGGATTGCAAGTGACTTACCATAACCCGAGATGGATTTGATGTTATCTTAAACAACTAATGAGTAATTCCATTCAGCAATCTTCTTTATTTGCACAAGATATATTAGACACTCTAGGGACACCTGCCCCACGTGGGAATAACCATTTTCAGGACACATTTTATTATTTTTGCTAGCGTTCCACACACAATTAATTTTATTTTTTCCATTGAACAACCCACTCCTTCTCACACTAGAGTGGAACCCAGGATGAGGCTCACAATCCTCTCTATGAAGGTTTTACCTTGCTGTCTTAGAAAGACATCGACCTTAGCATCATTTTGCAACGTCTTTGGGAAACCTCCTGACCAAAATGCTATGTCCTGAAATTGAAGGCTTCGATCTGGACTAAATATACAACCACATAACCAGGTATAGGGAAAAATCAACAACCCTATCCTACTTTTGTCACTCGCGACCAATTCAGCGCCTTATAGACCTAAGTCGCTACTCTAGTTGTTATGTTGCAAAATTCAACCATAAATGCTGCTGGGAACCCACCAGTGGTTCCCTCACCAACAAATTAGCCTGGAGTACTGTAAGAATTAATGTCCAAGGTCCAAATAGTTGGGTCGGACTTAATTATTTATTGGACCAAATTAATTAATTAGATTAATTAATTGGGCCCGTTTGTTGATGGATTCTAGTTGGACTAGAACTAGGGTTAGGGTTAGCCTACCTATATATACTAGACCACAACAGATTAATCACAAGAGTTGATCTTTAATTACTTGCTAGCACACAAAAAAGACAACCGAATCAATTTTCTCCCAAAAGGTTCCGCTTTCATCTGTTCTTGATCGTGGAAGTTCAGATCTGTTCTTGCTGTGTGGATCACCATTGGAGGCTGGACAATTGGACAGTTGTGGTATTGAAGATCGCACCTCCAGCTAATCAGATAATCAGATTCAAGATATTCATCAAATGTAATCTTCTATCACGAATTCTCTCTAAGTACAAGGTTGATCCGGGCTTAAAGGAATTGAACATTTAATTTCCGTTGTGCATGTATACCTCAATTCCTTACAGTGGTATCAGAGTCTATCTTGTTACTTGTTAGAGTTCGTTAGAATACTTTAATGAATTAAACAATAATTGTTATTGGTGTATTAATTTGATTTGAGTTTTGACCGTCTAAAATAAAAATTGTGAATTTTTGGAAAAAGAAATCTGAAATTGTTTTGGGTTCAATTGGGAACGGAACTAACTGGCCGGATAAGTTGGCGACCGGTGGCGACGCTTTGAAAGTCGGTCACCGCCGGAGATGGCGACCAACATGGTCAGCGGACACGACTACCGATTTTCAACTATTTGGTGCGATCTTTCTTTGCTAAGAGCAACAACACACTGTCGCCGTCGTCTTGTTGGCCATTTCGAACAACAGTTTGACTCAAAAGCTGTTGTTCGACGTGCAGAAGAAGTGCACGCCGGTGTCAGACACCGGCATGCCACTGCAAACAAGTTGTGTGCGGTGCCGGCACATGAAGAAAACAGCTTTAAGGTTTCAACCTTTTTCTGTTTTGAGATTGGGGATGGGGGTCTCCATGTAATTTTGAAAATTTCATGGGAAGCCCCCTAATTTCAAAAAGGAGTTCAAATGGTCTCTTATGCAATTTCTGAAATTGTGTAAGGACTTATTCTTTTAAAATAAGAAAGGGGTCCTTTGTGCAATTTTGAAAATTGCATTGAATGACCTCTGTTTTTAAAAATTAAAAGGGACTACTATGTAATTTTAGAAATTGCACAATAAGTCCTTAAATTTTAAAAGAGAATTAAGATCTTAAATGCAAATTTAAATTTTGGAAAATTGTAATTAGTAAATCTTTTAATGTTGGTCAAATATTCAAAATTGACTAAAATCGATTTTAAAACATATTTTGAATTTCTAACCAGATTAAACTTTAACTTATTACTTTATAAAATTGTAATTCTGACCCTATTCAAATTTTATTCTCAATTAGAGTATGACTTTAAATTGAAAGATAAAATATATTTTGAAGATCCTTTATGAATAAAATAATTGATTAATTGGATTAATTGATTAATTTTATTGTTAAAAATTAAGTAATTAATCAGATTAATTATTTAATTCCGTCTAGTCCGTTCCAAAGTGTCTAAAAGGTTTAGACTTATACTGTCAAAACTACAAATTTAGAAATTAATATATTTTTAATATTAGATTTTAAAATGGATGTTCAAAGGATGATTATGGACTCGACCCATGTGATTTGTTGTATGGTTAATTATTCCTGTTAATTGTTGGTTGGGCCTGCGAGCCTATTATTTAATTAATTAAATTTTCGAACTATTTATTTATTATGGGCCTGCGTGTCCATTAATCTGGACCTGCGTGCTAATTAGTATAGGATACATGGTGTAGTTGGGCCACAAAGAAGCAACTAGTATATGATACAGGTTGCAGCAGAAAATGGAAATGATTGCATCTAGCATTCGATGAACGAATGCAACGTCCCTTAGGAATTGACCGACTAATCTTCCTTTTGGCTCAAAAAGATTAGATAGATAAAGTCCATAATCATCTACAGTTGTTATTATTATTTATGATTGATTGCATGTTAGATGTTAATTAGTACATAAATATATAAATGATGAGACAAACCCCTCTTTATCAAAACATTAAATTCGTATTAAATGGTTAATACAACGTGCCTTCTATTGTTATAGTTAAAAACCAGAGTCTATTATCGATGTCAATTTGTTGAGTCGCTTAAGGCTGCGCGCACGTAGATATGTTTATCACTATGAAACATTCGATGTTTCTGAACAATGAGTCGAATTTAACTGAAATTTTATTTTTTGTTGAGTCGCTCAAAGAAATAAAATTTTAGAAGTACAATCAAATAAAACACATAAGATGTGTACGACAATAAGTTGTCTACTTGATGATCTAGGAGTCACATAGAGATGTGATTGATAAAGTATCTACCTGGATGTTTTATTAGGGCTTGTTGAGTCGCTCAAGGTTCTAATAAAACAAAGGGATCCTAGCCCATTGAGAATCTAATCGGTTCTATTGATTAATGTTTGAGGTCATTAATTCAATTTAAACAGTGAGAGTATAATTAATTTAATATAAGTCCATGTTAAATTAGTTTTTCTGCATTTAATTAATTTTTCTATCTTGTTATTTGATTGTTGAATCATGAGTAACCATATGAGTTTGAGAGGCATATTGGATCCCAACATACATATCAGACTAAATTTTTTGGACTGGCACCGCATTCGAGAATTGTTCCCAAGCATGAAAAGAAAAATTGGATATGTCAATAAGCGACCAATGCTTAGGAAGCTCCTATTGAGGAGGCTATGCCGGAGAACGTGCAGGCTTACAAAAACAGAGTGATTATAGTAACACTGCAACATGTGATGCTTGCAGTATGTCACTTGAGTTAGAAAAGTAGCACGATGGTATGGATACCTATACCAAAATATATCATTTCAAATAGTTGAATGATGTACAGTCACGAACTGAACAATATGAGACATTCAAAAGGTTATGAAAAAGTATGATGGTAAAAAAAGATCTTCAGTTAGTGCTCATGTATTGAAGATGATTGATTATATTGAAAAATAAAATCAATTAAGTTTTACCATGGACCACGAGCTAAGTGTTGACTCAGTTATGCAGTCCCCACCTAATAACTTTTCCTAGATCATTATGAACTTCAATGTGAATAGGATTCGATTGTGTACCTACCGAAATTTGCTAAACATGCTAAAAACTGTTAAGCCCAAAGGAATAGGTAAACTTTGGCCATTGATACCTCTGAGGGCACTAAGAAGAAATTTAAAGGGATCTTTTAGAAAGGATCCAAGAAAGCCGAATCTGTTGGAAAACAGTTAAGCAAAGACGAATCCAAATCTGATGATCCGTGTTTTCAATGTGGAAAGAAATGGCATTAGAAGTGGAATCACAAGGCATAAAAGAGATAAAACTAAAATACTCATATCTTTGGCATTGCATACTCGGTTATATAAATGAAAATACATCACCAAGTTACATAAAGATGAATACTTGGATTCAAATGATTATGAATTATTTGATAAGTGTGAATCATGCCCGTTGGGTAAAATGACCTAGACCCCCTTTTACGAAAGGGAGACACGATTCTGCGAGATATTTTGAGTCTTGTACATACTGATGTATATGGACAAATGTCTAAAGATGCTAAATATGACTTTTCTTACTTTATCATATTTACATATGATCATTCTAGATATGATTTCATATGCTTGATGGAATTCAAGAGTGAAGCCCTTGAAAAGTTCAAGAAATTCAAGCAAGAACTACAAAGGCAAACCGAGAAAAATATTCTAATACTTAGATTTGATCGAGGTGAAGAATATTTGAAGGGTGAGCTTTTAGATTATCTAAAAGAGAATGAGATTTTTCTCGCAGTGGACTCTACCTTATACATCAATACAAAATGGTGTATCTGAAAGATGAAACTACACCTTATTTAATATGGTGCAATCAATGGTGAGTCGCGCAGTTATTCCAAAATTGTTTTGGAGATATGCGCTTAACACTGCATGTTATACACTAAACCGTGTCCTATCTAAATCGGTCAATAAAACTCCATACGAGTTATGGAAAGGGAAAAATACCTAATCTTTCATACATGAAGGTTTAAGGATGCAACGCTTATGTGAAGCGCGTTGAATCAGATAAGCTATGAGCTAAATCTGATAATTGTTTATTTGTGGGGTATCCAAAAGAAAGTGTTGGATATTATTTCTACAATTCCATCGAGATGAAGGTCATCATATCGAGACTTGTTGTATTCTTAGAGAAAACAGTGGGAGCAATGTAGATCTTGAAGAGGTTCAAGAAACCACAAATAAAATTGACCAATTAGATATTTCAATGGCTGAGCTTGCATCTGATGAAGCACAGATTGAGAAAGTGGGAACCACTAGTTCCCAAGGACACATCAGCTTCGCGTAAGTCGAGCAGAGTCATTCATTTTCCTCTGAGATACGATCTCCTGGTTACTAGTAATATATTACTAATCGAGGAAGATGAACCTGCTACTTACGCATAATCGAAGTCAAGTGTTGACTAAAAGAGATGGCAGGAAGCCATGGAATCCAAAATGAACTCCATGTATGAAAATAAGGTTTGGACCTTACTTGACCCGCATGAAGGAGTAAAACCTATAGGCTATAAATTGGTTTACATTAAAAAGGTTAACATGGATAGTAATGTTCATACTTACAAGACAAGATTGGTTGCGAAAGGGTTTCAAGTAAAGACAATGGATTGACTTTGATGAAACCTTCTCACCAGTAGTCTTGTCTAAGTTAATTCGGATTCCGCTTGCAATAGTAGCATACCATTACTATGAGATATGGCCAATGGATGTCAAGATTGCATTCATTAACTGAAATCTTAGCGAGGATGTGTACATGACACAACTTGAAGGCTTTGAATCCATAGAGCCAAACAAGGTATGCAAACTACAGAAATCCAAATATGGATTAAAGCAAGCCTTTCGGAGCTGGAATCTTCGTTTTGATAAGACAATCAAAAAGTTTGATTTTATTAAGAATGAAAATGAACTATGTGTGTATAAAAAGTTAGTGAGAGCAAAGTCGTGTTTCTAATTTTGTATGTAGATGACATACTATTATTAGAAAACGATGTCTCCAATGCCAAAAAATCAATAAAATTGTGGTTATCCAAAATTTCTTCATGAAGGATATGGGAGAGGCAATGTACATTCTCGGTATAAAGATCTATAGAGATAGATCTAAAAGAATGCTTGGCCTATCTCAATCTACATACATAGATAAAATATTGAGAAGATTTCGCATGGAAGAGTCCAAGAGAGGACTCTATCCCATCATGCATGGGATCAATATCTCAAAAGAGATGTGTCCAAAGACACAAATTGAAAGAGATCGCATGGATAGAATTCCTTATGCATCAGCAATAGGATCTATCATGTATGCCATGCTATGTACTTGACTAGATGTTTCACATGCTTTGAGTGTCACAAGCAGGTTCCAAGCGAACCCTGGCGAGAAACATTAGATCACAGTCAAGAACATCCTTAAGTACTTAAGAAGGACTAAAGACATGTTCTTGGTGTATGGAGGAAATGAACTTAGAGTTCAAAGTTATGCCGATGCTAGCTTTCAGTCTGATAAAGACGATAGAAAATCCTGTATTTACTCTAAATGGTGGTGCAGTCAGTTAGAAAGGTTCCAAACAAGAAACTACTGCTGATTCAACTACAGAATCCGAATATATAGCTTCTTGAAGTAGCAAAGGATACAATCTGGATCAAGAAGTTCATTACTGAACTTAGAATAGTTTCTAGCATTGTTGATCCAATAACTTGTATTGTGATAACAATGGAGCCATCGCACAAGCGAAGGAACCCAGGTCTCATCAATGATCCATATATATATTGAGGCAATATCATCTCATCAGGAGAGATAATCTTAAGAAATTATATAAAGATAGAACGGGTCCTAACATATGATAATGTAGCAGATCCTCTGACAAAGTTGTTGTCCCTGCACAATCATGATGGTCATACTAAATTTGATGGTATTAAGATACCTAAGTGATTAGATCTAGTTTGTATGGGATACTTTGTGATATACTATTTGTTAGACATTGATGTATATGAACAAATTGATTAATTAAATGCTTGTCTACAATTTAATGGCAGATCTGTTATTTTTAAATTTTATTATTTAAAATAATAGAGTCCGAAGAAAATTTTATAGTAACTTGTTAATCACAAGGTGTTGTGATTGTGAGATACAAGCTATAAATAACTTATTTTTGACATATCCCTAGTCATAGTAATAATGAGATACAGATATTATTATTGCGGATAGACTAGCATGTGTTGCATTTTTTTTGAAAAATGTAGCTAATCTCACAAGCTAAGATGTAGAGGGACATCTGAATGAACACATGAATGCATTGTTATGAGAACATGACATTGGATGATCCGCCTAGAGATTCCACATGGATAACTATCCAAGCGTCGGTGGTAAATCTCTAATAATGTGATTGTAGATTTGGTCCTTTGACTTGAGGACATCATAGAATCTTATGTGAGGACCACTATACTTTGGCGGCGTTTGATGGGGCTAGAAGATTTGAGTCACCGAGGAAGGCGTCAGACGGTATAGTGAGAATCATATGAAAGTTGTAAATGTCCAATATGAAGATTCGTCACTCCTGGAAAGTAGGAGATTATAACCTGTATTTTGCCTACTTAAGTTGATATAAATTTCCTTGGTCGGGGTGGAGTTATGAGTTGAAAAAGTTTCAATCATAACTAGATTAGATCAACGACGAGTTGAGTTGAATAATATGATTGGTTGAAATGAGATTGACGCTGATCCATATCTCTTAACCAATTGGGTTATATTGATGAAAGGATTATATCTCCACGGTAACCGCACATATATATTGGTTACGTCATACCACATGACACTTTTCTTCACATGGATTGCCTTGACACATTGCTAGATGTCAATCTTGGATGGCGACGTGAATTGATCGATCTTGGTGAATCGATGAGAATATCACTGCGTTTGCCATCGTGAATGGGAACCTAATGGTTCACACACATAAAGTGAGAATTGAGCATCTGGAATTGGACCTTGACCAAGTGGGAGATTGTAAGAATTAATGTCCCAAGGTCCAAATAGTTGGGTCGGACTTAATTACTTATTGGACTAAATTAATTAATTAGATTAATTAATTGGGCCCGTTTGTTGATGGATTCTAGTTGGACTAGAACTAGGGCTAGGTTTAGCCCTACCTATATATACTAGGCCACAACAGTTAATCACAAGAGTTGATCTTTAATTACTTGCTAGCACAAGCAAAAAGACAACCGAATCAATTTTCTCCCAAAAGGTTCCGCTTTCATCTGTTCTTGATCGTGGAAGTCCAGATCTGTTCTTGCTGTGTGGATCACCATTGGAGGCTGGACAATTGGACAGTTGTGGTATTGAAGATCGCACCTCCAGCTAATCAGATAATCAGATTCAAGATATTTATCAAAGGTAATCTTCTATCACGAATTCTCTCTAAGTACAAGGTTGATCCGGGCTTAAAGGAATTGAACATTTAATTTCCGTTGTGTATGTATATCTCAATTCCTTACAAGTACCACCTCCAGTCGCTTTACTCGTGCTCCAATAGCACCAGCCAGCAATCAATCCCCGCTGGAGAAACTCCTTAATCGTAAAAATGACAAGGTAAGGTAGAAAGGCCACGGTTGCTCAATATTGACATAAGAAGACCCGTTCGTACAAGGAATTATGGTTATTCCCTTCCCAGATAAATTCAAAGATCCATGGATTGAGAAATATTATGGAACCACATACTCGGTTGACCACCTGAGGGCGTTCTAGGATTTGATGAAATTACATTTGGTGCTGGATGCAATCGAATGTCGTAATTTTCTCTCCTCGTTGATGAAGGAATCACATGAATTATGATACCCTGCCTCCTTTCTAGATTTCGCGACCAAGTTCGCACTGGCATTCGCGAGCAGTCCTTGACAAAATAAGATTGTAATTGGCCTCATACAAGTGACCAAAAACAAGGATGAGTTCCTTAGGGACTATATTACATGGTTTTATATTGTTTCGCTGGGAGTAAATAGTTTGCAAATGGCCTCGATCGTGTTGGCTTTGATAAATTGATTGAGGAACCACGATTTGAAAACATCACTATCGAAAAGAGTGATAGATTCCATACCAGATCTACTCAGGAGAGTGGAAAAGTAAATTCACTTTGAAAAAACTCTGTCTATCACTAAAGTCTTGCGAGAGGGCAAGGAATCAAATTCAGGAAAAAAGAAGCATGAGGATAACCCTAGTAGGCTTGATGACTGGGAGAAGGGCAATGTCGGTAGCGACAGGAAAATTTTAACATTTCAAGATGAAAATTTTCATTTTAACTTTGAAAATAATTTAATTAGCTTACCGCATCGCTACGACACTTCTTAAAAATCACAAATTTAATTGTTGGTCTCGATGAAAGTTGCGCACTTGCCTTTTATTTTATTGACGAATTGGACTATTTTTTTTTTTATATATATGTGATGATATTTCCTAAATTTTTTTCTTGGGATTAATTAAATTCTTAAATTAACTCATCAAATGAAAAATCGTCTAAGGTGATTTTGTAATGATCGAAAAAAAATCGGCTTTCAATTTCAAGTAAATAAAATTTTACTTTCAGCATTGATACGAACCTCCTAGTACTTTTCTAAATTTTTTTTGCCACGTTAAATTTTGCTCGCCTTTGCTTTAAATTTAAGTTTGCCAATATGGAATTTTAATTTAAAAACGAGCATTATTCTATTTTTGAGTTTTCGTAAGTTTTAAATTTCAAGTGGTATGAAATTAAAATTCGGCTAGTATGTCTATTATTTTGGTTTGCCTTGTTTAATTAAAAATCTCGGCCTTTTATTCTCAATTTTATTTAGGCCAAAACCCGGTTAATTTCGACACCAAAATTCAACCAAAAACCCGACCTCAAATGGCCCAAAAACCGACCCAATCAACACCTTAAAACCACCAAAAAATTTAGCTAAACAACCCCTTAATTTTTACATTTTTCTTACTCCAAACAACCCCTATTGCCTAAGGAAATAACCATCCATTTCCACCCCTTTGCAGCCATGAAGAAAACCGCCCCCACGATCCTCTTCAACTTCCATTTTCTCCTCCATTTTCCCTCAATTTTCAGCCCTCAACGCAACTTGTTTTTCCCACATAAATTGCCTCTCCATGGTCTTAAAAACTGTCCCCCAGCAGCCAAGATTTCAGCTAAAATAAATAGCCCCATGATCAACTAAAAAAACCACTCATGACCCTATAATCGCTTCCCACTTCGTCTCCACATTGCAACCATTCTTCCCCCATGATCATCATATATTTACCCACTTTCTTTCCACTTATTGCAGCTCTATAACCCCCAACTAAACTGCTAAAAATGTCCCCAAGGTTCCCCCTTAACCTGCTGAAAAACAGTCCCAAGTATCCCCCATAAACCCGATGAAAATGACCCTTGTAGGTCACTTTTTCCCGCATTTGTACAAAACAGTTACTAGTTTTCCAGCCTCAAACTTTTCCTTAAGCACATGCTATTTTCCTCATTTTCACCTGAATAAAACCGCCCTAAGTCCTATGTTTCAGCTCCACTAATTCTCCACTCAAACCACTTCAAAACTGCCCACCAACACCAGTATTCAGCCCCTCTTAAGCCTTTCTTCCTTTTATTTTTTGCCATCTCACACCCTAATTTGCATACCTTTTTCTCTCCATTTTTCATCCCCTAAATCTCTAATCTTTCTCTACCTTTTTAACCACCAGAAAAATGGGTAGCAAGTTTCCCCTCTAATCCCATGTTTTCAGTCCCCAAAACACTACTCATCTCTACTTAGTTACTTAGTTTATGTAATAATTTACACTTCCAACAAGCATTCTTCCCAACAATATTTCTCCTTATCTTTTCCCTTTTTTTTCTTCACTTGTCAGCCTCAAAAACTCCCTAATTTTTCCCTCATTTCAAATACAAAAACACTGCAGCAAACCACATCTTTCCTTCAGCAGAAATCGATCCCAGCAATAAGTGGAAACATCCCTTTTATTTTCCATTTCGGCCATCGATTTATTTCTTTTCCCAGCATTTAAATCTTGTGATATATTAATATATTTTGGGAGAACAAGAAGGCAAAGCACGGGGACATCATTTTAGAAAAAGAAACAGCCTTTTTAAACCACCTATCAACTCAACACGAATTTTATTTTCAATGTAGTTTTTCTTACTACTTTTGCAATGATTTTCTTAATGACGTTCGAAAAATTATATGTTATATAAATGCCATGAAAATGATTTATGAAGGAATATTATGATTGTGATTGAAGGTAATCACATTTGCATAACGGTGATTGAAGGAAATCACATTTAAGTTAATGGTGCCGGTTACCAATTTATTTTGTTCCTATGTACGTTTAAAATGATGGCATGAGCATTTATGTTTTTTTATAATTTTTTTCTCACATGTTAGTATGTATTTCTAATAAGTGTTTCTTATGAAATACTCACCCTAAAACGAACAAATTTTTAGATTGAATTGGTTGTCGTTGATGTGATGGCGTAGGTTAGCAAGCATGACATGAAATTTCTTTATTTAATTTAAGTTTTGACATCAAGATGATTGAGTCAATTATGATGTAAATACGATATTTTTAAGTATTCAATTTTCAGTATTTAATTATGTAATATTTATGAAAAATAAGGTGTTGGTTTCTTTGTCGTTAAAAGTTTCAAGTTAAAAATAGCCTAGTTCTATTTTTTTTAGAATTTTGTAGCTTAATACTCCTACTTTGAAAAATCATAACTCTTTGTACATTTGGAGTTTTTAAGTGAAATTAGTGGCTATGGAAAGCCTTATATGTGTTCTAATGGCAACATTTGAAATTATTCAAAAAAATTACCGTATGAATTTATTATGAACGTTTTAGTGGGCGGGACAGTTTTTGAAGCAACTTCAAATTATATTTTCACCTACCAAACGACGTAGCTAATATTTTTAATTTTAACATGTTATAGTCTATAGTCTCAAGTATCTACAGTAAAAACATTTGAATTTTTAGAGTTCGATTGAATGGTCAAATAAATTGTTGCGTCACCTATCATGGTATAGGCAAAAGTATGAAAATTTGAAGTAAAATCATTTTACCCTTGCGCGCTTGCTATTTTTCGCAAAAGTTATATTTTTAAAAACCTTCAAGGCATGGCTGAGAAATATTATTTGAAGTCGTCAAATATATTTTAGAGATTATTTTAGTGACCCTCCGGGTTGAGAACAACTATGTGTTTCTCAAATGGATCCTAATTTGCAATCTTGGACATTTTGAAAATTTGACTACTTTGTGTGACTACGTTTTGCGAGCCATTTATTTCACTTCAAAGTAAATGGATAAGGATCTCCGATGTATAAGACTCAAGATTTGAAAATTTTTTAGTAAATTAATTATTCACTAAAGTACTACAGCAACATTTGATTTGAAAATTTCGATTTTGAGACATTGACTGCTTTACTTGGCTACGAAAATGTTCAAAATTCAACGTAAGAACTGTTTATTTGGCAGAGATTTTGGTGGTTTGATAGAGAGAGAAAACAAATAGAAGAGAAGGCGCGAGATAGAAAAGTCTTATACTAAGAGACAAAAGAAAAATATGTGATTAAGAAAGAGAGGAAAAAGTTGAATATTTGAATTCCAAATGTGATTTAAGGATATTTTGGGTATTTTTACTAAAATTGAAATTTGTGTAAATTATGATTAATAAACATTTTCCGAAACCCCTTACCAAAGTAAATATTGTTAGAAATTTCCTCAACTTAATAGAGAGACTTACAAATTCAATGAAAGCTCAAGTTTTGGATTTTCAAAATCTGATTAGACAAGATATAAATTTTCTTAGTGGAGAGGTTGCCTCGAGAGAACGCCATCATTGCAAGTTTTCAACTCAAAGATGATGTATTTTCTGTTTATGAGATCACATTTCAATATCTACAGCTTTTGAATATTCAGAGTGATTAAAATATCAACGTTGGTATTAGTTTAATAATTGAAGTTTAACAGTGTTCATTTTAAAGAGGGAAGCAAATATCAAACCAGCGCATTATAACAAGAAGCATGACTTTGAGTATATGAAATTTTATTTTCATCGTGATTTTATGATTCATTGTAAGCTTACAGTTGTTGAGGTCAGGCTGAGCCCCCTCGTAAATTGTACTTTCTTTGTTTTTATATTACTAAAACATCACAATAAGTAGTTTAATTAAAAAAATTAAGATGATCATAGATAGGGATTCATTTAGGTAAACTAATGATTTTTGGTTGATATAAGGTATGCACTCATGCATATTATTAGAATATAAAAAGTGTACGATATGGTAGTTAGTAGGTACTAATGTACCAATTCATGTAATTGTTTAAGTTATTATAAAGAGACATTATTTAAGTGTCTATTTGGTTTTGCTTAAAAAATTAATAAAAATTTATATCAAAGTCAAAAAATTAATTTTAACAACATATTTTATAGTAATTATAACTTTTATCAATTTTTCTACCATATATTTTATCAACTCTTATCAAAATCTGACTAAATAGGCACTAAAGTTAGTCTCTACTCAATCTCTAAACATCAACATGTACACATTTCTGGTTGCAAAATTTTAATTCATGATCTTTGTTACCATCAACATGTATTCATTTATTTAGATATAATCTTGATCGGGTATATATATATATATATATATATGGTAATGAATTAATAATTATACTCAACCAGTGTGGAAACCAAACTACGGTCTAAAAATGCTATATATTTTTTAGTACAAGTAAACTTAGTTGCCAATATGGACTTTAATCTGTTTAGTGATTATCAAGAACTCAAACCAGATGCTAACAAACAATATAAATTGAACATGTTCTATGCTTCACAACACAAATTCATCAGCCTTAAATGATGAAGAATCCAAGCATTTGTTCCATTCTATTTGCTTTTCTTGTCCTCTTTTCTTGTTCATGGACAGTTTCTTCTCATGGACACGACGATTTTCTTCAATGTTTGTCTCTTCAATCTAACGATCCCACCTCTATCTCCAACATCATTTATACCCCCGAAAACACTTCATACTCATCCATCCTGAATTTCTCCATTCAAAATCGTAGATTTGCTTCAGAAACAACACCTAAACCCTTAGTCATTATTACCCCCGTGCATGAATCCCAAATTCAACCCGTCATTTATTGTGCCAAAGAAAATGGCATGCAATTACGGGTTCGAAGTGGTGGCCATATATGACCTTGAAGGACTTTCTTACACATCAGAAGTCCGATTTGTCATCCTTGATCTTGTCAATCTACGGGAAATAAATGTTGATGTTGAGAAGAAAACTTCATGGATTCAAGCTGGTGCACGACTTGGCGAACTTTATTATAGAATTGTAGAGAAAAGCCGAACCTTAGGGTTTCCTGGTGGTGTTTGCCCAACTGTTGGGGCTGGCGGACATATCAGTGGAGGAGGGTATGGAGCATTAATAAGAAAATATGGGCTAGCTGCTGATCATGTAATTGATGCACGCATCATTGACGTGAATGGAAGAATTCTCGACCGAAAATCCATGGGTGAAGATCTCTTCTGGGCCATAAGAGGAGGCGGAGGTGCCAGTTTTGGTGTCATTCTTGCTTGGAAACTACAATTGGTGGACGTTCCAAAAAAGGTCACTGTATTCACAATTGTGAGGACTTTAGAACAGAATGCAACAAATATTGTTCACCGGTGGCAATACGTCGCACAAAAATTCGATAAAGACTTAGCCGTTAGAATCTTTATAAGAAGGGTGAATTCAAGCCAAGATGGCAAGAGAACTATTCAGGCTTCATTTCAAACATTGTTTCTTGGTGATATAGACAGATTGCTTCCATTAATGCAACAAAGCTTCCCCGAGTTGGGGTTGCAAAGAGAAGATTGCACTGAAATGAGCTGGATAGAATCAACCCTATATATCTACGATCTTCCCGTAGGATCACTTGATGTTTTACTTAATAGGACACAGGCAAATATACAACACTTCAAAACAAAAGCAGACTATGTTCAGAAACCGATTTCCACGAATGGGCTTGAAGGCATTTGGAAACGTTTTTTCGAAGAGGAAGCTGAGGAAGCTGAGATGTTGTGGATCCCATATGGCGGAAGAATGGATGAAATTTCAGAATCTGCCATTCCCTTTCCACACAGAGCTGGTAATTTGTACAAAATCAATTACTCAGTGTATTGGGATGAAGAAGAGGCTTCGGAAAGATATATAAATTGGATTACAAGACTTTATAGTTACATGACTCCTTATGTTTCCAAGTTCCCAAGGGCTGCATATATCAACTACAGAGATCTTGATATAGGAGTTAATAACAAGGGCAATACAAGCTACGCACAAGCAAGCATTTGGGGATTCAAATATTTCAAAAATAATTTCAATAAGCTGGTTCGTGTGAAAACTAAGGTTGATCCAAGTAATTTCTTCAGGAATGAACAAAGTATTCCACCCCTCCACTCGAGGTGGACCAAGAATGGGAAGTAGGATACACGGGAAAAATTCTTAACTTTATTCTGGATTCTTATAATAAGTTGTTCATCTGTATAGATGTTCTTTCTTTTCTCATAATCTAGCATTTAAGATAAGTTCTTATATTGAACTTATATCTTCGTCTAAAAGGAGTTTGATTACATGGCCTTTAGGGATCATCCCAAGTCAAAATAAATTCTAACTCATTCTTAGCCAACAACCCAAATATTGATTGAATATTAATGACTCCAGCTTCTGATTTAAATTAGTGATTTAAATTCAGGAATCTATACCCTCACTGATTTAAATTCAGCCAATAAAAATTAGTGATACATTCAAAAATCTGTCAGAATTTGCAATGAATTTAACTACGCAAATTTCTCTCACTAAAATCTGTCAGAATTTGCAATGTATTTGAAAATTTTCATCCAATGAATCCATTGTATCTAAATGAAAACAATATACTTGTTCTTCTTGACATTTTAGTTGTGAAACCCAGTTATGAGCACGAAGAATGGGAAAATTGCAATCTTTGTGCATGAAAGTATAAACAACTATATGAAATTGTGTCTGTCTTCTAACATTATTATTCAGGACATACAATCTTTTATCAAACCATTATTCACCTAACTGTAATGGAGTTGATGAATTAAAGAATTCAATTATAAAAAGTCGACGAATACTATGGAGTCAAGTTCATGTCTCCTCAGGATTTATGGCGTAGTTTGACTCGTGTCCACCATTGAGCTCGGTTCGGCCCTTGGGTTCGTAGGGCTCGTGTGGGCGAAGTCGAGCTACCCACCAGCGCGTGCTCGTTTTTTTTATTATTTAATTTGGAAAAGTAAATTATTACAACAAATTGAAAAATTCAAAAGTACATAGAGTAGTACGAGAAATTTGGAAGTCTCTTTTTTTTTTTTGGGTTTGGAACAAAAAGTGACTTTTGCAACATCTCAACGACAACATTCATTAAAAGCTTGTTGCTAAAACGAGTCTACGGCAACAGTCATCAAATGTATGTTGCAATTGGTTAATTCAATTGGCATTTGACAACAGCATTGAAATGAATGTTGTTAATATAATTAACCTTTTGCAGCGGTCAAGTGATCGTTACAAAATAAAATATATTTTTTTATTCAACAACGGGCAATGATTGTTGTCATATAACATAGTTTTAGCAACGTTCATCGAACGTTGTTAAAACATATACCACAACATTTTGCAACGGTCGAGGCACGTTGCTAAAACTTTATTAAAAACTAGATTTGGCAACGTTCTTTGCACGTTGTAAAATCTAAAGCCCAATCTGAGCCAGTTAACAAATTTCCTACCCGCGAAAACTAAAAATATTTTCCCCAACATCAAAATACGTTACGTGTATCCATCTCCTCTCACTTTGTTCTTCCCCAAATGTAACCCAAAATCCAATTCAAAACCCTTATGTTTTGATTTCCTCCTGATTTGAAAGTGGAAGAAAGCATTTTGAAATCTAAGTCGAGATTTGTCTTTCATGTTCGCGAATCTTCCGATAGATCTTGGATTATCATCCATTTTGATGATGTAGATCTTCTTCGTATTTATTTTCCGAGACGAGGACGGTTTGGCACGATATGATCGGGAGGCATCGCCCAATCTTCAACTGTTAATCGCGAGGTAATCTTCTCATTCTTTGTTTTATTCAATTGACTCTACTATAGGGTTTTGAAAAAAAAAAAATTGTTCTCAATATTTATTTCGACTTCTTTGGGGAGTTGTAGATGTTGATTCCACTACCCGAAAACCATTGGTTAGAGTGGAGCTGATCCATATAAAATGTGAGCCTCAAATTCCCTCTCTAACGAAGCTATATATATATATATATATATATATATATATATATTGAATATTATGAAATTTCCTCTTTTTCTCATTTTTCGATTGGGGTAGAAATGATAAAAAAATGTATGGAACATTTAAAAGGCTAGGAAAGGAAATTGAATCTTGAAGGGAAGTTTTGGCAATGGAGTTTACATTGATCGATCTGTGAGCAAGTAATGCCACCAATTTAATGCGTGGATGGATATGTAGTAATAAGTAATTTTTGGTGAGCTATGACTCGAATGAAAATTGCAATATCTATAATTCTATATCCCTTGATAACACAACTTTAGAAGTGGAATTTTACGGGTGATTTTGGTAGTATCCATGATATACTTGTTCAATTAAGTATTATTAATAAGAATGGGTTTGAGTTTCTTGCAAAAGGTTTTCGATTCTACTATAATGAGGTTGGTCACGATTTAGATTTTGAATGAGGTGGAACTCTTTTAAATGAAGTGATATCAGAGAATATGTTAGAAGAGAAGAGGAGGTGTAGACCAAAACTAACGATCTGTTTGTGTATGGTTTGTCAATGACTATTTGCTGCATGAAAGCCTCATTTTGTGCATCTTTCACGTTGTAAAGGTATGTGGGATCATAATATATGTATCACGAAACTGATAATATGTTTGGTTCTTGCAATACAAGAAACAATTGGTTTACTAATTTCAGAATCTTTCCTTGTATTGCGGGTTAAATAAACGCTAAAATTTTAACAAAATTTCACATTAGTCGCCAAACTTCATTTTGTTTCAAGTTGGTTATTGGTTATTGATAAAGTTCGTTTCAATTTGGTCATTTTGTAAGCAAAAGAGCTCTAGGACAAACTGGGCTAAAATTTATTACAACTGAGATGTTATATTTCTCATGAATCTCTCATTTGAAAGTTGTTGGCGTCATGAAATTGTTGTAGTTGCCTGAAGACTGGTGGCAGAGGGTGCTGTGTTGGGTGGGAACCGGGGCCGGCCGTCAATCCTTCGGTATGATGTTTTTCCTGTGTAGGCGACACCTGAATGATCCAGGATGTGTGGTTGGAGAACATGTGCAAAATATCTTGGTTGTATCGGTTGACTTGGTGTCCTTCACATTAGAAGTTTTTCCTAGGGTATTATCATCTGATTCCCTCTCCTTGTCTTTGAGGTCCTTAGCCTTGTTTTCCCTGTGAGTAAAAATAACTTTGGGTAGTTTTAAATCTAATAACAATAAAATTCATTAAACTGTGCTATAAGATCAAAATGACAAGATAAAAAATAAACTTCATTTTTGTATCTAACATCTTTAGGAGTATTACCGCACCAGCCTTCCATTAGCTTTCCTAGGTTCTTGCCGCGTGCTTGTGAATTCTCACTGTGTTTATAAGATAATCTCACCAATATTGCTGCTTAAATTTGACCTTAGGGAGCCAACTAGGATGATCTAATACTAGTTTCTTCTGACCCAAAGATGAAAGTAATTGATGAGAAAGTATGTACTAGAAACTTTCTCCTGTTCCGTTAAAGATATCTTCTTACCCAAATATATATTTTGCATAGACTTATGGAGAATATCCAAGAAGCATATGCTGAAGCAGCAAGTATTGTAGAGCAGGTCATATCTTCTCCCTTGATGTTTTCTTGATAAATGTAAATAAATTTTACTCAATTCTCATTTCTTGTTTCTGTTTCAAACTTATAGTTTCCTGATAAGGCAGTGGTTATATTAGTAATAGTAGGTTTACCTTATTTTTCTTTGAATTTTAGCTTTGTTCCTGACATTGAATTTCAAAATTCTTACATTTTGATGTAGTTACTAGTTAGTGACTATAAGAGTGTCTTTTGTTTGTAGGATGTTAGCAATGCACTTAGTGGTCAAAAAAAGACTGGAGTTTTTGTTAGTTTATGCTTGGTTGCATAGTTGTCTCCTCTGGTTTTAAGTTAGGCTACCATTTTCTTAACTGTATTCCCATAGTTCTTATCTAAGTTGCATAGTGATGTTGCTGTTTTATGCCAATGCTCGATTTATGTTTTTCTGTAAGATGGGTGATTTTGAAGGAGTTGCTCATTTAACTGATCCCTACGATCTTTTCTTTTGTTTCTTTTTCTCCTATTATTCAAGAAGTAAAATTTTAGTGAACTCTTTCACTTTTTCTTTGAGAGGAAACATAGCTATAGCAATATTCTTACTGTTATTTCTGTTATTTGAATTCCATGTTTTAAACATTATGTTGTCTCACATGGATTTTTGTTTATTGGGAGCTCTATTACAAATCTGGTGGCTTGATTTGATTCACAGTTTGGAATATTAGTTTCTATCTCATGGATTTTGAATGATCTGGAGCTCTATTACAATCTTTATTTGATTCACAATTTTGAATATGTGCCTTCCAGATTTATGCATGTTAAAAGAGGGGTTTTTTATTATTTATTTTTAATTTGGTTGACGTTTAGTAAAGAGCTATGGTAGATACTTCTATATCACTTTGGGTCTAATTTTATTGTATTATCTAAAGCTTTCTGGTAAATACTTCTGAATCCATCCTTCCATCCCTATCGCATTCTTTTATCTTACTAATTGGTCTTTCCTTTTTGTTGGAATTACTAGACAAGATCTAAGAGATTTTTGGAAATATAAAGATTGAGAGAAACCAAAAAAGAGTACAACTTAAAAACAGCAATATCACTGCTCAAGCAATCGGCAAGCACGAAATTTGTTGAAACAGCTGAAGCCCATTTTCGCCTCAATATTGATCCAAAATATAATGACCAACAGCTGAGAGCAACTGTAAGTGTTCTGCATGTTACTTGGCAGTAACTCATAAGATTTAATGTCTCCTAATGGTGTCTGTTCAATATAGGGATGAATTATTTTGATATTTTTCCCTTGTTGCAGGTGAATTTGCCCAAGGGAACTGGTCAGACTGTTAAAGTTGCTGTACTCACTCAAGGTAGTTTCTTGTCCTCAAGCTACCTTTATATTTGTCCTAATTTCATGGATGGAAGATTTTGTTATTTTTCTTGTTCTGTTCTGAACATTACATCATCAATGCATACTTCTAGAGTAACAAGGAATGGTAGCATAAGCAACTTTCTACTGGCAATCATTACCATTGTTGAATCCTTGAAGAAATCTGAACACCCTTTATGAGTTCATGCTGAGGATCTTATCAAACCTATGCGCCTAGGAGAAAAGAGTTTCACATCTTCCCTTGACAACCCACTTTAGATTATCCAAATGTAAATGTCGTAAGAAGCTCATCATGCATGCTACAGAATCTGCTTAGCAAGAAATCTAAAGGAGGAAAAAGTTTTGAATTATTAACTTCCATATGGTCAGGCTCTGTTAGCGTGATAAAAGGTGTACCATGAATGTGGAAGCTCATAATGTTTTTTTAGTAGAAGACCATATGTTTACTCCATGACTCCATGTGCTATGTATGCCTGCTTCCCAAAGAAAACAACCAAGAAACAACATAAAGAAAATTATGCACATGGTTTTGATGAGGTGTAAAGGCTGTGCTTAGAAGTAAGTGAAACTTAGTTCTAAGTTACTTATTTTGCCAAACATGCATAAAGTAAGTTACTCTTCACTTACTTTATAGAAAAGTAATTTTTAAGCACCGCCAAACATGTTTAGCAGCTAAAATTTTTGGCTGCACGGAGTCCATTCTTCTTTACTTTGTTGATAAAGCTTTTGCCGAAGATATCATTCCAATCCTTGCACTAGCCTTTCATTGCAAATTATATTCACCATGTTACTTTTTCCAGGTATTTTAGTGAGTTGATTGAATATATTTCCTTGCAGCAATCCACGATTTGGAATTTTGATCGGGTGATGTGAACTTGAATCTTCGGACAATAAATGTTTGACGTTACGGATTCGTTGATTCGGGGTGTTAGTTATCAAGTTTGTTTTGCTATATTTTGGTAGATGAAATGTACAACATTGTAAGAAACTTTCAGGACATGTGTTTTGCTAGGTTTGGTTCAAATTTTGTATATTTAAAAAAACTTGTAGGCTATATTTTGTATGACAAATTTCATTAATATTGTATAAATTCCAGTTAAGAGTTGATGTGGTGTATGGATTGAGTTTTATTATCTACAATGTAATTTGTATTTAAATGATTGTGAAATTACATGAATATGTATAAAATTTGTTTCAAAATAAATGATAAAAAACCCGAGGTAAAGACAACGTGCACAAGAACGTTGTTGAAAATGAATAACAACATAGGCAAAGACAACGTGCAAATTACGTTGCTAAAACTAAATAACAACGGACGGTGAACGTTGCTAAAAACTAAATGGCAGCGGACATTGAGCGTTGTTAAAGAGAAATAACAACGAACATTTGAACGTTGCTAAAAACTAAATGACAACGGACATTGAGCGTTGTTAAAGAGAAATAACAACGAACATATGAGCGTTGCTAAAAACTAAATAGCAACGGACATTGAACGTTGTTAAAGAAAATAACAACGAACATAAGAACGTTGCTAAAGAATAAACCACAACGTATTTTTGTTTTTAACAACGTGCAATGCATTGCCGTAAATGGATACTTTCGGCAACATCAAAGGACGCAACGTCACGGGTGAGCGTTGCCAAAACCCTTCGCAACGATTCGCGCGTTGCGAAGGATCTTTTCTTGTAGTAGGCGGAGCTAAAATTGTATGTGTACATTTTTAAAAAAAATAATCGTAAGAAAAATTAAACAAAATTAACGTAAGAAATACTTACAAAATATGATGTAATAAGATTTTCAAAATCTTCCCCTATTATCGTGTCCACTTTGTCTTGGATCCAATACTCTACGTATTCTCAGTCATTTAAACACATTAAACTCTCTAATATATCTTCTTTAAACCTTGTTCTATTAATTAAAAATATTCTATCTTCTGCACTAAAAGCAGACTCCGATGCTACAGAAGATATTGGATTTGCTAGTAGATCAGGTGCTATCATTGAGACAATTGGAAATTGTTGCTCATTCATTCTCCACCACCTAAGTATGTCAAAAAAAAAAAATTTATTTCTTTGTCATTTAAAATACTAAGCATGTCATAAGTAAAATACAGAGCTAACTCTAGTGGTACTTTCCATGTTCCTAGATTTGTAGCATGTGCAAGGGAAGAAGAATGACTAGATTGTTGACTACATCTACAAGATCTTTAGTAGCTCCATAAATCATTGTAATCTTGTGACGAAGAACTAGCCCTTGTTACATAGGTTTGTTAGACATTCTTACTATTTATTTGGGCTTAGTGCTTGTACATCTCACATAAAGTATTCTCGAGATTACCATAAGTTAAATTTATTTGAAATTGCAGTTTTTTGTACTGTCTAAATTACACATATATGGTCCATTATAGAAGCCAAAGGGAACAACATAGGCAATTCCTTGCAATATTTTCTAAACATAGCCTCCATCACTACTATAATATCCGCAAAAGTGGGAAGTATTTTGCACTTATTAAAAATATTAGCAATATAATAAAAATTAGTAAGAACGAGGGGACTAGTAGGATTATTACGACTGCTCATGCACTAGTAGCATCGAAAAATATTTTCAATCTTTTTTCATGGTCCTCTAAATCATATTCGTGACCGTGTGGGTGTTGACCATTGTAATTGTGAGTAATATGTTTTTCATAAGCTCCACAAGATTGTAGCATAAGTTAAGTGGACTTCCACCTATGACCTATATCTGTGACAAATTATAATGCCCAATATTTTTTTCACACAAAGGGTCACTAAAAATCTTAAAATAATACTTGATGACCCCTTGAATGGTTTTAAAATTTATTTCGAGTGGAAATATAACAAGTGCGCAACGAAAGTTCAAATTGACGTAAAAAACATTATAGTTTTACTAGTTAATGTCACAAAAATTATTTGACCAACCTAACGTGCTATGAAATTGTTATTTTTGACCTGTGACTACTAGAAACCTTAAGAAACAACATATATTACAATTTCATCAAGTCATTTGGAATGTGAAATAAATGGTTGAAGTAGCCTGAAAACTAACCCTCGGGTACAACTGACACGTGCCTGAGAAAACAATAATAATAATTTCATTTGACATATTTTTAAGGTAATTCAAAATTCTACTAACATAAAACATATCAATTTATCAAACACCACTAATTTCACTCAAAAAATCATAGTGCACAAAAAGTTATGCTATTTTGAAAATACACGTAACAACTAAATTTCATCTTAAACTTTCATTCAGCGAAACTAATAAAGTTACTTTCGTTGTTCAAAGTTACTCCACTTAAACTCAGTCAAGACATGGTAATTCAATTTACATATAAAATCCTTGATTATATCGATGCCAAAATCATAATAAACTTATAATGTTTTGGGTCACTACTTTCCACACATCGTGTTGCCGCCAAGCCTTCAATTTGGAGAGTAAATATTTGTGGTCATGAGTATTTCAAAGGAAACGCTCAATAGTAAATATACATGCATGTGAGAAAATTATACATATCAACATATACAACGATTACCTTCAATCACTATAGCATTCTAGGTGATTTCCTTCAATCACCGACATAACGTTCCATCATAAACATATCCAAACCATGCTATACTAATTAAATACATACAACAAGGCATGGTAACGTCAAAAGCAATTAACATGGCACATGTGTATTTATAAAATTTTCTGGGTTAAACTTCATAAATTCATGTAAAATGTAGTATAAAAACTACATCGAAAATTTAAGTTTTATGTTGAACTTGAAGTGGTGGATATATTGTTGTTGTACCTTTCTCAATGTAATCCCGCACGCTTGCCTTTTTGTTTGCAAGAATTGTGTGTTATAGGAAAACTTGAGTGAAGATATTAGAGGGGAGTAGAGGCAGATTTGTAAAGGGTAAAGGGGAAAGAAGTCTGTAATTTTTGGGGCTGGTTTATTGTAGCGACCGAAAATATTTTCAAAATTAAATTTGAAAATTAAATTTGTTGTTTACCTTTCTCAATGTAACTACATTGCCTTTTTGTTTGCAAGAATTGTGTGTTATAGGAAAACTTGAGTGAAGATATTAGTTTTAGGGGAAAGGGAAAGAAGTACGTAATTTTAGTGGTTTATTGTAACGACCGAAAATATTTTCAAAATTAAATTTTAACCTTTTATTTTGAACCTCCTAGTAGTTTTAAATATTTTAGTTGCGTTAATTTGTGCACGTGCTTGCCTTTTATTTTTATACGACAAACATGAAATGACACGACCCGTCCCGAAAAATATTATATACCCGAGACGTGTTGTGCGCCGATGGTGAATACCAACCAGAGGTTGGATCCACCACCAAGGCTACTATAGTTACAACTCATTATTTCATATTTTTAAGAAAATTTCGGCATTATCTCTCTTGTAATTTGGACTAACCAACCTGAAATAAAATACCACATATCACAACAAACTATCACAGCCAAATGGGACCATTTCCCTTTCAATATCCACAACAAAACAACGCAGTAGAGACTAGCCGAATCATAAAACTTTTACTATTTAATTAACATAAACTATACATACGAATACAAAAATATATTGTGAGCCCACCTAACTATTTTCATGTGATGCAAAATGATAAAAAAAATGAACATGCGTCCCAAAATAATGACTACATGCTCTATGAAATGAGTCATACTAACTAACCCTGTCGTGTGGCTCCAACTTCGAACTCAAAAGCTTTATATCCAAAATCTGCCCAAAAACTCAGCCGCTACCTGATAAGAAAAATCATTGTTGAAAAATAAATGAGTTGATAGGCTCAGTGAGTGGAGATTTTCGAAAAATAAATATACTCTTTTCATTTATAGATATTACCGAAAACGAGCTCACGTCACTTAACAATTCACATTAACTTCAATAAGTAATATCAGCTCATAATTGTAGAATATTCATCAGCTAAAATATATATATCATCACTTCATCATATCCTCATATCACAGTATAGAAAATCTCATCAAAATGTACCAATTTTATATAATATCAGCATGCGTGCACAGACTGCCTCAAAGGACTAAGCTTTCTAGTATTCGGCTAAGACCCCTTAGTGTATATGATACACGGTCAAGACACCTCAGTGTACAAATACACGGCCAAGATCCCTCAGTATACTAGAATAATCAACGAATTCATCAGGTACTTTTTATGGATTTAAACGTCATCTCAATTCACATTTAATTTCATAATAGGCAATTTCACAATCTTTAGAATTCACCAGATAACATAATTCAATAAAAAATTATAAGAAATCATGTAATTTAACATTTAACGTTATAATATCTTATAATTGAAATCTAAATTTTCTAAAATATATTTTTCCACTCACAGAGGTATCTACTGGAGACTAAATCAGTTGATAAATTGTCCCGATATCTGAATCACTTCCTGATATAACAGTAGGATTATCTAAATCAAAACTCACTTATAATTCTCCTTCTTGAAAAATCCAATAATTAAAGCTAGGAATTAAACTACTAATTCTTAAAATCAAAGTTTCTCTCCTTACCTTATAACGTAGCCAAACTAGGAATTTAATTCTTCCAGGCTTAATGTTTCATCACTTTTCCACTTTTCAAATTTTCTCTGTGATTTCAAATTTTTTGATATGAATTTAGGTGTAGGAAAGGAAGAAAAAAAGAGAGAGAGGACGTTTGCTTTTTCTTTTGTGCTGAAGATGATGAATGAATTAAAAAAATGAAATGGAATTGCTTTCTACAGCCATCATCGCCTAAACCATCATTATCCATTTTTTTTTAAAACTTGGCTTGAGATTTTTGACCAAGAAATTCTTGGTTTGACCAAACTTGTAGGATTATTACAAACTCACCCCCTTTAAAAAAAATTCGTCCTCGAAATTTGATCGACTAAGCACATAAGAGATGTGGATATTGAGAACGCATCTAATCTTCATTTTCCCATGTCGCCTCTTCTGTTGTATGATTTCTCCATAACACTTTAACCATTGCTATAGTTTTACTCCGTAGTACTTTTTCTTTTCTATCTAATATTCCAAGTGGCTTTTTTTTATATGTAAGATTATCTTTCAACTCAACTTGTTGTGATTCCAACACATGACACGGATCTGGAATATACTTACGGAGCATTGAAACATGAAACACATCATGAATTCTAGATAGCTCAGTTGGCAAGGATAAATGATAAGCAACTTGACCAATACGCTCAATAATCTCATATGGGCCGATATAACGTGGACTCAATTTTCCTTTTCTACCAAATCTGAGAACACATTTCCACAGAGATAATCGAAGAAAAACTCTATCTCCAACTTCAAATTCAAGATTTCTTCTACGTTTGTCTGCTTAATTTTTCTATCTGTCTTGAGCCATCTTTAGTTTTTCTTTGATTAGTTTCATTTTCTAAGCAGTAATCTGAACAAGTTCAGGGCCGAACAGTTTTCTTTCACCAACCTCATCCCAACAAACTGGAGTTGTGCACTTTCTACCATATAGTGCTTCAAAAGGAGCCATTTCTATACTAGAATGATAACTGTTATTATATGCGCATTCCATTAAGGATAAGTGAGTATCCCAATTCTCTTTAAACTGAAGAATACAAGCCCATAACATGTCTTCTAAAGTCTGTATAGTCCTTTCTGATTGGCCATCTGTCTGTGGGTGAAAAGTTGTACTAAAATGTAGTTTAGTACCAATGGCTTTCTGCAAACTAGGCCAGAATTTAGAAATGAAACGCGAATCTCTATTTGAGACAATAGATATTGGTGCTCCATATAAATTGATCACCTCATCCACATATATTTTCGCCAACATATCTAATGAATAAGTAACTTTAATCGGCAAAAATCTGGCAGTTTTTGTCAGTCTGTCTACCACGATCCATATACCATCATGACCACTCTGAGTACGAGGAAGCCCAAATAAGAAATCCATAGTGATGTGCTCCCATTTCTACTCAGGAATAGGCAATGTCTGTAAGAGTCCAGCTGTTCTCTGATGATCTAGTTTCACTTGTTGACAAATAAGATATCTGGATACAAACTCAGCTATTTCTCTCTTCATTCCGTGCCACCAATAATGTTCCTTAAGTATACGATACATTTTAGTACTACCCGGATGCATTGCATAAGCTGAACTATATGCCTCTTCTAGAATTTCTTTCTTTAACTTTGAGTCGTCTGGAACACATAGTCTACTTCCCATAACCAAAGCTTCGTCATCTCGAATAGTATAATCTGCGTGTTTACCATTACTAACTTCTTCTTTCAATTTACTCAATATCGGATCTTGAGTCTGAGCTTCTATAACTTTGTCAATCAACGTAGGTCTCACTTGAAAATTAGCAGATAATGCTCCCAAATTGGTCACTAATAGTTGAGCATTCCAAACTTTGAATTCACCGAACAATGAATAGCAAATTACATTAGTTTGATTTGTAGAAGTAGATGCCTTTCTACTGAGAGCATCAGCAACTACATTAGCCTTTTCCGGATGATATTCGATTATGTAGTCATAATCTTTTATTAGCTCCAACCATCTCCTCTGTCTCAAATTCAACTCTTTTGATCAAAGATATACTTTAAGCTTTTATGGTCTGTAAAAATTTGACACCTCTCACCATACAAATAATGTCTCCAAATTTTTAATGCTAAAACAACTGCGGCCAGCTCTAGATCATGTGTAGGATAATTCAGCTAATGTTTCTTTAACTGTCTAGAGGCATAGGCTATGACCTTTCCATTCTCCATCAAAACACAACCCAAACCTTGACGCGAAGCATCACTATAAATCACAAATTCCTCGCCCGAGATAGAAGAGTAAGTACTGGGACAGTAACTAATCGATGTTTCAATTCTTGGAAACTCTTTTCACATTCTTCAGTCCACACATTTACTGAATTTACAAAGCCTTCAACAAAACGACGGTAGTACCCTGTTAAGCCAAGAAAACTACGTATTTCTGTCACATTAGTAGGTCTTTCCTATTTTACCAATGCTTCAGTTTTATGTGGGTCTATATAAATTTCTTCTGCTGATATAACATGTCCTAAAAATATCACTTTGTCGAGCCAAAATTCACATTTACTGAATTTAGCATATAATTGTCCATCTCGCAAGACCTGTAAAATGATTCTAAGATGCTCGATATGCTTTTCCTCATTTTGAGAATATACTAGTATATCATCAATAAATGCAATCACAAATCTGTCAAGATACGGATGAAACACTCTGTTCATTAGATCTATAAATACTGATGGGGCATTGGTCAACCCAAACGGCATCACAAGAAACTCGTAATGGCCATACCGTGTTCTGAAAGCAGTTTTTAGTACATCCCCATCCCTGATTTAGTTGATGATATCCTGAACGTAAATCAATCTTGGAAAACACTGTAGCACCCCGAAGCTGATCAAATAGATCATCAATACATGGCAAAGGATATTTATTACTAATTGTCACTTTATTCAACTGTCGGTAGTCTATACACAATCGCATGGTGCCGTCTTTCTTTTTTACAAACAAAACTGGTGCTCTCCATGGAGATAAACTAGGTTTGATAAAACCTTTGTTTACCAATTCCTGTAACTCAACTTTTAACTCTTTCAATTCTGATGGACCCATTCTATATGGTGCTTATGAAATAGGTGCAGTTCCTGTAATTAGGTCAATAGTAAACTCAAGTTCTCTGTCTGGGCTGGAAATACATCAGGAAATTCTCGAACAACTGGGATGTCTTCAAGTTTTATCTTACTAACATCTCTATCAATTACATGAGCTAAATACGCAAAACAACCATTCTTGAGTAATCTTCTAGCATCAATAGCGGATATCATACAAGATGGCAAGATTCTAAGGTGTCCACTAAAAATATCTCCAGGTTGTCTTGATCGTCTAAACACAACCTCTTTACGAAAAAAATTAATAGAAGCACGATTTAAAGCTAAAAAGTCCATGCCCAAGATAACGTCGAAATCATGAATAGCAAGAGGTATTAAATTTGCCTTAAGCTCCTGATCATTCACCTTGATCCCACAATCTCGATATACATTCTTAGCTAAAAGAGATTCTCCTACTGGTGTGCCTACTACCAAACAACTATCTAAAGGTTCTAGCACTTGATTCGCATATATGGCACGTGCAATTGAAATAAAAGTGTGTGTAGATCCGTAATCAATTAAAATACGAGCATCTCTATCAAAAATAGATAACATATCCATAATTACATCTGGTGACTCTTCCGTCACTGTTGTTGTGTCATAGCAAAACTCTTACCGATTCTTTGGTCGTCTTGCCTGGCCTTTCAATTTTATCCCACTACTACTTGCTACATTAGGTGAACTCCACTATTTGTGCACTCGCTTTATTAGTCAAAATATCTTCTTGGATTTGATTCAGGCGTGTACTATCCACACTTTGCTAGGGAAATATCATTGGTGATATACCACTCTCCTGTACTAGAAATGGGCAATTTCTTCGTATGTGTCCCACTTGGCCACAATGATAACAGACACCAAACCCCTTGAACTTTAAACATTCGTCCAAGTGAAATTTTCCATAAAACTTGCAATGAGGAAATTTTGTGCTGTTGGAACTCTCTCCATAACTCAGAGTGAATGGTATCTGGGAGGAACTCAGAGTAGGAGGATGGTTACTCTTCCATTGCTGTATCGTATTCAAGCTAAATCTAGAGCCTTGACTTTCTCGTGATCTGGGCTTGAAGTAGAAACACAGGTTGAAATCCTCTATTATTCCTTTGAGGTGGTCTGTAGTTAGAAATTGCTGTCCATATCTGACTACCGCTAGCTGTGGATTTTAGCTGTTCTTTATCAGTTTGTCTATCTGACATACTTTTCTCCACTCTCAAAGCCGATTCCACTAATTTGCCAAATTCACTCCAACCCACTGCAGTCACTGACGATCTAATCTCTTCTCTTAAACCATCTTCAAAATGTCTGCATTTGTCAATTTCATTACCAACTAGGACTTGAGCATATTTCGAAAGCTCAATAAATTTCTTCTGATATTCTGCAACAGTTGAAGACCCCTGTACTAGCCTCAAGAACTCATCCTGTTTAGTATCTTTATAAGAATGAGGATAATAAGCATCGTAAAAATTACGCCTGAAATGTGCCCAAGTTATAATAGAAGGGTCTAGATATTTGTTCTGCACTGATTGTCACCAATCGTATGTTCCATCTTCTAACAAAAAAGTGGCGAGACGTAGTTTTCTATCATCTGGACAACCCATTACATCAAAAACTCTCTACGTACTTTTATCATCCGTGCCTCTAAGAATCGCAGGATCATCTCGTGCTCGTAAAACTTTGGCCCCTAACCTTGTTGCTCTCTCAATTTGAAATTTCTATATGTACTACGCATAGTCGAAACAACAAAGAATAGCAATTCTTTCAACGTCAATTGGGTCATTTTCACCACATTTCCTGCCTCTCGGATGTTCAGGTGGCTGATGAACTGATTCGTCCATTATTTCATCCTCTCCAAGATTATCTCTAGTAGGAGCAATATGAGCCAGGGAAAAAATATCTTGGAGCTTGCGAGTTCTACCACCACGACGCATGACTCACCTACATGATATGCATGATATGCTAGATGTCAGAATTCGTATGTCATGCAAGCAAGCCTATAAACTCTGAACAATGCTCTGATACCAATCTGACACGACCCATCCCGAACAATATTAAATACCCGAGACGTGTTGTGCGTCGATGGTGAATACCAACCAGAGGTTGGACCCACCACCAAGGCTACTATAGTTACAACTCATGATTTCTTAGTTTTAAGGAAATTTCGGCATTATCTCCCTTGTAATTTGGACTAACCAACCTGAAATAAAATACCACATATCCCAACAAACTATCACAGCTAAATGGGACCATTTCCCTTTCAATATCCACAACAAAACAATGCACTAGAGACTAGCCAAATCATAAAACTTTTACTATTTAATTAACATAAACTTTACATACGTGTAATGTCCCGAATTTTCTCAACCCAGAGGGTCACTAAAATGATATCTAAAATATATATGACGAATCTAAATAATATTTCCTATGCCCTTAAAGGGTTTTAAAATGAAAATGATACTGAAAAAAAAACAAGCATGCAACGGAAAAGGAATTTTCTTCAAAATTTCATAGTTTTGTCTATACCGTGATAGGTGTCGCCACCATTTATTAGATCATTCAAACGAACTCTAAAAATTTCAAAATTTGAACTGTAGATACTTGGGACTATGGACTACAACATCTTAAAATTTCAAACTTTACCTACTTCATTTGGTAGGTGAAAATATAGCCGAAGATGATTGAAAAATCGCCCGGTGCCTTAAGGCAGCCCGTTCAAACATCCATAATAAATTCATCCGATGCAATTTTGAGTGATTCCAATTTATGGTATTAGAAAACATATAGGATTTCCATAGCCACTGATTTCACTCAAAAACTCCAACCGTGGAAAAAGTTATGATTTTTCAAAAGAGACGATAAACTAAAAATTCTAAAAAAATGAAACTAGGCAAGTTCATAAAATTTTGAATGACAATTAAAACAATAACTGGTTTTCGTACATTTTACATAATTAATTACTAAATAAAATACTTAAATTATAATAATTACATCATAATTGACTCGATCATTTTGACGTCAAAACATAAACTAAATAAGACTTTCCATGACAAGCTCGTTAGCCTACCGCCATCGCATCAACACCGATCAGTTCAATCTGAAAATTTATTCGTTTGGGAGTGAGTATTTCATAAGAAACACTCAGTAGCAATACTTATGACATGTGGAAAATTTTACTTAAATATGAATTCAACATGCCATGATTTTTGAAACATACATCATATCATAAACATTGGTAGCCGGCACCACATAACATCATCATCATCATCATACGTGATTTCTTTCAATCACAAACATGTTAAAGTGATTACTTTCAATCACTATCATACGTTTCTTCATAAATAAGTTTGCATGACATGCAAATAACATCATAATTATTCAAACTTCATTTCAAAATCACAAGTAAAAACATTAAGTAAAATTACCTTGAAAACGAGTTGCGGTTGAAGTTTTGATGGACCAAAATTCGTTTATGTAGCTTCCAAAATCAAGACCCGTACACTATATATATAGATGTACATATTTAAGGAACTTTAGTGAATTAAAAGCAAGGTTTAGGCCCTTTTTCTCGCTTGCCAAAATCTTGAACGAAAGTGATGAAAAATCTTCGAAAAAAAAGCTCCTTTCTTGGACCGAAAATCAAGGAAAATGATGGATAAATTCTAGAGTATTTTTGGTGATTGAGACTAAGGTTTCAAGGTTCCTTGTTGCACGAAATTGAAGGGAAAAGAAAGGATCTTTTGCCGGAGAAAAAGGGAAGGAAAAATGAGGGAAAAAGGCTGGTCAAAACTTATCGAAACTGGAGTTAGGGGATGCTTTTTTTTTTTTTTTTTTTCTTTCTAGGAGGTGTTAATCGAAACTGGGCTGATATTAGGATGGAAAATGAGTTTGTATTCTTCCGGAAAATAAATGAGAAAACATAGATGCTTAATTATATAAGGAGGCCGAAATTTTAAAGAGGAAGTAATGGAAGTTTGTACTTAAGTTGAATGCTGATTTTGGAGGGGAAATATACTAAGCGTAGGGGCGTTTTTGGGGTGAAATTTGGGGGAACCGTGACTTAAGGGGCTAAAATCTGAGAGAAAAGGGTGATAAAACTAGAGTTTGGGATGGCCAAAAAAATGAAAGAAGAAAGGCTTAAGAGAGGGGTCGAAATCTGTGTTTGTCAAGGTGTTTGGGGACAGATTTCAATGATTTTCAGAGAGCAATTCAGTTGTGAATTTGGTGGGTTAAAAGGTGGTGAACATGGGTAGAAGGGGGCGGTTTTTGCATGATACATGGGGCTAATTTAGCTGATAACAAAGTAGTTTAAAATGTGGTGAATAAGTGCGAGAAAATGGGATGAACATGGCTAAAAAGTGTAAGAGAACATGGGCGTTTCAGTTGTGTTTGAGGGCTGTTTGGGAGTTAAAATTGGCAAGTCATAATGGTTTGTTTGGGGTGCTTTTATTGTAGTTAAGAAGGATTGGATATTGGGCTAAGTATGAGACAATAAATGAGCCGAAAAGGATTGACACTAAGTTAAAAAAATGACCTGGAAAGTCGGCCGAGAAGGTGGTTTTAATTTAAATGATTGGTCTACAATTAACCCAAAATTAACTCAAGAAAAAAAATTGTTCGAGTTAAGAAAATTTAATTAGTCATTTTGATTGACAAATTTTCATGTTCGTCACATCAAAATAAGTTAAGCATGTGCAACAAAAATACCGCGACTAAAATACTTGAAACGCATAAAAGCAGTCAGTAGTTTATCACCGAAAGTAAAAATTTTATTTTCTTGAAATTTAAATGTGAAAAATTTGGGTTGTTACAATACGGATACAAAAATATATTGTGAGCACACCTAACTATTTACATGTGATGCAAAGTGATATCAAAAAAAATGAACATGCGTCCCAAAATAATGACTACATGCTCTATGAAATTAGTCATACTAACTAACTCGTCGTGTGGCTCCAATTTCGAACTCAAAAGCTTTATATCCAAAACCGCTCGTAAACTCAACCATTGCTCGATAAGAAAAATCATTGTTGGAAAATAAATGAGTTGATAGGCTCAGTGAGTGGAGATTTTCGAAAAATAAATATACTATTTTCATTTATAGATATTACGGAAAACGAGCTCATGTCACTTAACAATTCACATTAACTTCAACAAGTAATATCAGCTCATAATTGTAGAATATTCATTATCTAAAATATATATATCATCACTTCACCATATCCTCATATCACAGTATAATGGAAAATATCATCAAAATGTACCAATTTTATATAATATCAGCATGCGTGCATAGACTGCCTCAAAGGGCTATGCTTTCTAATATACGGCCAAGACCCCTCAGTGTATATGATACACGGTCAAGACCCCTCAGTGTACGAATACACGGCCAAGACCTCTCAGTATACTAGAATAATCAATGAATTCATCGAGTACTTTTTATGGATTTAAACGTCATCTCAATTCACATTTAATTTCATAATAGGCAATTTCACAATCTTTAGAATTCACCAGATAACATAATTCAATAAAAAAATTATAAGAAATCACATAATTTAACATTTAACGATATAATATCTTATAATTGAAATCTAAATTTTCTAAAATATATTTTTCCACTCACAGATGTATCTACTAGAGACTAAATCAGCTGATAAACTGTCACGATATCTGAATGACTTCCTGATATAACAATAGGATTATCTAAATCAAAACTCACTTATAATTCTCCTTCTTGAAAAATCCAATAATTAAAGCTAGGAATTGAACTACTAATTCTTAAAATCAAAGTTTCTCTTCTTACCTTATAACGTAGCCAAACTAGGAATTTAATTCTTTCAAGCTTAATGTTTCATCACTTTTCCACTTTTCAAATTTTCTCTGTGATTTCAAATTTTGTGATATGAATTTAGGTGTAGGAAAGGAAGAAAAAAAGAGAGAGAGGGCGTTTGCTGTTTCTTTTGTGCTGAAGATGATGAATGAATTAAAAAAAAGAAATGGATTTGCTTTCTCTGATCATCACCGCCTAAACCATCATTATCCTTTTTTTAAAAAAAAAAAAAAACTTGGCTTGAGATTTTTGACCAAGAAATTCTTGGTTTGACCAAACTTGCAGGATTATTACATGAAATTTCCTTAATCACCGAGACTAATTTAATTTTCTTAACGCGAATAATATTTCTCAAATAAATTTTTAGTTAATGGGGAACTATTTGTTTAAATTAAAAACCAACGGAAAATCCGAACTCTTCATGGTCCATGTTCTTTTTGTTCATCTATTTGTGACCTTTTTCTCAACTTTTTTTCACTTAGAATTTCCTCCTTTATCATGGCCTTCTTCTACTAGAAAATTACTTCCAAACAATCTCTTATGCCCTACCAAATTACCACCCAAACAACCGATAATCCCAGCCATAATTTAACTCCCAAACAAATACTTTAAATCCAAGAAAACAATCGCCCATGATCTAAACCATTTCATCATCTCGCCTTTTGGTGCCCATGGGAACTGCAAAAAAAAGTCCACAACCCGCCCGACCACCGAAGAAAACCCACCCGCCTCAAATCAACCCCATTTCCTACCATTATCTATAACATTTCAGCCACCAACCTAACTGATTTTCCCCGAAACCTCCCCGATTTTGGACCCTTTTATGTCCTTGATTTCCTTTTAACTTCAACCAAGATAAAGACTCAAAAAAAATCGCCCCCCCTAACTCCACATTTCAGTCATTTTTGCCAGCTTTTTCCTTCCCTTTTTCGGCCAGCCAAGACCCCCAATTTTTCTCACTTGAAGCCACCCATAAATCCTCTTATTTCCCTCTTTTCGACCCCAAATTATAGTCCAGCAACCCCTCATTTGTCTCTCAATTTTCGCCCCAAACAACAAGCAGAAACACCCCATTTTTTCCTTCCCAGATTTTGGCTTTTTCCTTCTCTTGTTCCACTCCATTTTTCTTCCCCTAAATCATACACTTTTGTGCAAAACAATATGTAAATATAAAATGGCAAGCGTGCGTGTCGTTTTCTCTGTGAAGGCTGTGAAAGAACTACAACCAAAATCATTTTGAGGTAGTAGTTTTTATTACATAAGCTATGTTTTACCAATGTTATTTGGGGAAATTAATACGTGAAATGAATGCCATGTTAAATATTTATGAAGGGACTTTATGATTGTGATTGAAGGTAATCACATATGTATGTTAGTGAATAAAGGTAATCACTTTTAAGTTCATATGGTGCTGGCCACCGAATTATGTTGTCCCTTATCTACGTTTTAAAGTGATGGCATGTTGCATTTATATTCCGTATAATGTTTCCTGCATGTTAGTATATTTTCGTCTGAGTGTTTCTTATGAAATACTCACCCCAAGATGAATACATTTTCAGATTTAGACTATTAGCAATGGTGCGATGGCGTAGGATAGTGATCTTAAAGTTGGCTTATTGTTATTTTATTTATGTATTGGCATCAAGATGATTGAGTAATTTATGACGTAAAAACTTCAATTTAATGTTGGATTTTTTTATATTTAATCTTGTGAAGTACAAGGAAAACCCGATGTTGTTTTGGTTGCCGTTTGGAAATTTGAAGAGGAAGTTCCTAAATTTCATTTCTAAAATTTTAGCTTTTCATCACAACTTTGAAAAATCATAACTCTCTGCGTATTTGAAATTTTGAGTAAAATCGGTGGCTCTAGATATCCTTATATGTTGTTTAATAGCATGATTTGGAATCACTCAAAAATCACGTTGTATGAATTTATTATGAACATTTTAGCGGGTTGCTGTGGCCATATTTTTCACCTACCAAATGAAGTAGCTAAGGTAGGAAATTTTAACATGTTTTAGTCTAAGGTCCCAAGTATTTACAGTTCAAATCTAGTTATTTTTGGAGTACGTTTGTGTACTCAAATAAATTATGGCGACACCTATTACAGCTTTAGGTAAAAACCTTAACACACTTGTTACTTTTTGAAATAGTTAAATCCTTAAAAAAAACATTCAAGTGCACAAAAACCTACTTGGAGTCGTCAAATGTTATTTAAAAATTTTAAATGACCTACCGGGTTGAGAAAATCTGGGGCATTATATTTATGGTATGTTATATGGATTGTAATTGGGGAGAAAGAGCAAGGATTTTGGACTTCTTGGGGGCCAAAAATTGTAGGGAAAATAATTGGTTTTGCTGGTGTTTTTGAAGCTAAATTTTGGAGGGAAACAAAAAGGTTGAATGTCGCTGGAAATGGAGTGATGAAAAGACAGAATTGCTAGAAATTTGAGGGCCAAATTTTGAAGATGAAAGAGGGGAAAAAATAAGTTGGTTAGTGCTGAAAATAAAAAGAACACAAGGCTACTTCCTCTAAATCGAGGGATGAGGGTTTTGCACTTAAGTTAGCTCCTAAAAATGGATAATTGTGAGTTCTTTTAAAGTAGTTTACTACTTATTTATGTTCTTTTGATTGTTTAGGTAAAACCCGAGGTTGGATGGTGATTGGAAGAGGTCCACATAAAATACGGGAAAAATGACTAAATTCGTGCAAATCGAGAATTATGTGGACCAAATGATAAATACTTCAAAAGATGGGGGACCCGAGTTGCAATTTATGGAGGACCTGTCTGAAAGATAACCCAAAATTGAAGGACTAAAGTTAGCATTCCAAAAAATTTAAGGACTGAAATTGTAATTACTCGAAAGCAAACTACAATCATATGGTAGTTCAGCCTATGCGATCGCATGTTCCAAAAGACATGCGATCGCAACATGCCAAATTTTTAAGCAGAATGTTATTGAGCATTACCATGCGAACGCAAGGAATTTAACCATGCGATCGAATGGTTCATTTTCTGGCACTCCGCTTTTTTTTCAACTTTTCAAGGGCTTTTGGTCTTTCATCTTTTATCCGGTTTGAAGTGGCCATTTTCCTACTAATTGGGGAGACTCTCGATATTCTCTCTCCGATACAAACCCTCTCGAAGGGAAAGAAAAACCGTGTTCTTTGAAAACTCGTGGAAATGGGTTTTCTTTGATTTTTGTGTATCATTATGGGTCATTGTGTGAAATAGAGGAAAATGAATGGAGATTCATATTGGGCAAATGGAGACAATTATGGGTTCAAGCTCAATCTTCAATCGCTTCTAAATTTCATTAAACCCAAAGTGATGTATTTTGTATCTATTTTCTTCTTTATTTTTGAAAATATGATGAGCTAACTTTATTTCACTAGGAATGAGATGAATCCATTTATGAAACTTTAAAGTTGAATTTTTTGTTATTGATTCCCTATTCTTGATTCTTATGGTTGTTTATTATTGGGCTATATTGTGCATCGAGATGATTGATCACCATTGAAATACTTTTGTGACTTAATTTGCTATTGGGAGGTTGAAATTAGTTTTATCACATTTAATTAACAAAGATAAAGTTTATGGAATGTGGGAATACACTTTCATACTTTGTACAATCACTAATGAATGTTCTTGAGTTTTAATGCATTTTTACATATGCGTTCTCTCGGTAGGAATGCTTGAGAGTCTTGTGTGAAAATAGGTCTGTTTCTACCGGGATAGATTGCTAGATATTTTAGAAGCATTGATTGCCATAATGATCTCGTTTTGGAAATGATAATGGATAATGAAATTTTAAAGTGGAGTAATTGGTAAAGTCGAATTCCTAGTGCCACTACAAGAAAAGAGAGTTATGGGGAGGACTTTTGTCGTCCCTATAGATAGAATTGTCATCGCTAAAGGGCTACAGGGACGACTATGTCGTCCCTAACGATCGTCCCAATAAGCCCGTCCTAGTAAGTCAACAGAGACGACAATAGTCGTTCCAATATATTCACGATTTATAGGGACGACTTTTATCGTCCCTATAGCCCTTATTTTCGCCTTTTACTATTGTCCAAATATTCGTTTAATCGATTTATTGAGACGACAAATTGTCGATCCCAATATATGTTGAATCTCTCTTTACATCCCACTTCCAATTTGAATATTGGCACGTATTTGGTCTCAAAAAACTATTGGCACGTAAGAGGCAAAATAATTAAAATTGAAATTAAGATTAATGATACTAAAACATAAGAACTTATTGCTCAAGATAACAATTTTATTAAAATAATGAATTAAAAAATTGTATCCCAAAATATAATCCTAACGAATTACATAAAAATCCCATAATCAAGCAAATTAATCCAATCAATTTCATTAAAATCCTTCATCAAATAAATGTAAACGAGGTTTCTGCGAAGGCATAATAGGGCTTTCCACTTCTTGATCACCAAGAAATTGACTTGTCTTCTCACAGTCAATGGTCAATGCCAATTGGAATTCCGGTGTACCGTGTAGGTTCAGATCGAAATCCCTTGGGGCGTGGCTGGTGTTGTGACTGGCCACACCGCCATTGGAGGAGGTGACACCACTTTTGGTGATTCTGCCGTTTCCACCGATGGTACCTTCTTAGTGCGCTGCTTGTGACTACCCAAAGCCTGGCTGCTGGGGAAAGACTTGTGGTAGACGGAGCACTTGTGAAGTCGCCTCTTGGGTTCGTGAGGCGGATACATTAGAAACGGTGCTACCCGCGGCCGCGGTGGTGGATGTCGACGTGGAAGGATTGCCATCGTCTGAAGCGGTGGCGGTGATTATGGAGTTCTTATGGTGGCTTGCTTTATGTCCACCGAGTGCTTGGTATGAGGTAAAAGCCTTGTTGCACACGCTGCAGTTGTAAGACTGGTTCTGGGTCGGTGGCGGCGGCGACGTAGTAGAAGTTTCTGTTTGCTTCTTGTTATCCTCTATGGCGATGGTAAGATTGGCATTTGTGGTAGTGGACTGGGACTGGGAATGGTTGTATTTTTCGAAAAAAACTATGGGCTCTAAAGGGACGACTAAAGTCGTCCTTATACATTTAACACACGAAAAAAAAAGCGCTGAAGAGTAAAAGCGTGAATTTCAATTTTTTCAATCTATTGAGAAGCACCACAATTTGATTCTGTAGGGACGACATTCTCTTTCGTCTCTATAGGTCTGTAATCTAAGGAGACGACACATACATCGTCCCTATAGATACTAGACGTGTAGTAACGAATGTTAACTCTATTAGGACGACGTAAGTCGCCCCTCAGAGGTTACAAAGGGGAAAAATGGCGCCATTTCTTATGACCTACGGGGACAAATTTTTTAGGCTATAAGGACGATATTAGTCAACTTTATTTCTGTAGAGACGACATTCCGTGTTGTCTCTATAGGTCTATACTCTATAGGAACGACAAAATAAGTTGTCTCTATATATATGCTGGACCTATAGGGACGACTACTATGTGTTGGGACGAGTTTTGTCCTTGCTATGGCTATCACAATCTTTAGGGACGATATTTTATTGTCGTCCCTATAAATTCTATATATAGAGACGAATTTGGTGTCGTCCCTATAGATGTCGTCCCTATAGTTTCATTTTCCTGTAGTGCATTTCTCTATTTGATTTTATTTCCAAAATTTCTCTTTTACCAAATTTCTTGTTAGCTTATTTTCATCAACTCTTACTTCGTAGTTTAATTATCAAAACAACATGTTTAATTGTGTGTTTAAAATAAAACTAGATTGAATTGGATTTTAACAAAATTATCTATCATCGTGGGTTCGACACTCTCTTATCACTTTATTACTTGAACGCGACCCGTGCACTTGCGGTACACATTTTAGCGAACACTAAGGGCCGAAAACTGGGAGAATTGAGGGGGACAATATGTTGTGATTTGGCTGATAATTGTGAAGAAGAATTAAGGTTTATACACCTACTGTTGGGGGTCGAATCTGGGATAAAATGGGGGAGAAATATGTTGTATTGAGGCAAAATTGTGAGGGAACATGAAGGAGAAAATGGACAGTTATTGGGGGTTCATGGAGGAAGAGTTTTTATGGGTGTATGGGGACGGTTTTGTAGTGGTGAAGTGGGGCAGTTTGTGCCTGAAATTTGGGGTTCAAAAGGTAGGGTTTTTGGGCTGCCTACGAGTGAAAATTTTGGGGTACAAGGAGTCGTTTTTTTTTTTTTTTTTAATTCAAGCACCAAAGACGGTCCCACTATGGTTTTTAGCATCTACCAGACAGTGGTGGGGTTTGGATGCCCCTACCCTTTGTATTTATTTAAAATGGTAGTACATGGGAGGGGATATGAACCCGACCTCCAAGCATACAACGAATGAAAAAAAAAAAATTCCTCAAACCACAAACAAATAAAGAGATACTACTTAGGTGCATAATTCGAAAAGCAAAAGCAAAAGCAAATGAAAACCAAACTAACAAAAACTAAAGACCTCTAAGCGATGGAAGGCCATATCCATCGGCCTCGAAGTAGTCCACGCGAACGACGTGGCAAGTCCGAAGATCCACTCCCGATAATGTCGTTGCTCCCAGCCCTCGAAGCTAAAGAGTCGGTGACCTAGTTTCCTCTCGAAAAATATGGGAAATTGTGTCTCGATCGAATGAAAGAAGATTTCGTGATGCGGCCCGAGTATTGATCGAATCACCCACGGCCCCCCACCACGTGAAATGCAATGAAGCAGTGAGTGTAGAGTCGGCCTCAATCCATAAGTCCACAAGACCCATCCGTCGGGCAAGCTCAATGCCCTGTAAAATGGCTCTCAACTCTGCCTCCAAAATAAGTATGTCTCCATAGCCAGGAGAGAAGGCCCTGATACAACGCCCAGTGTGATCTCTGATAACACCCCCGCCACTCACAAATCCATCCTTGACGCATCCATCAGTATTGATCTTGGTAGATCCAGCCAATGGGGCACGCCAATAAACCAAAGTAGGGGGTGGGGTAGGAGAAGTAAGAGTAAAACCAAAATGGGGCAAGATCAAGGTCCCCACGCCAATGCACAAATCGAAAGAGTCTTCCCATATGCAAGAAAGAAATAGTGTGATAGACCCGCCGGATGATACGATTGGGCTCCATGCTAATCCTACGAAGTCAGATCATTCCTCATTGTCCAAATGTACCAAAAGACCAGCAAAGGGATGATAGTGCGAATATGGCCACTCCCGACAAATCGGCTCGAGAATCTCCAAGTCTCGAAATCTATGTCAGTAACATCTCTCCAACCTTGAGGGAATGCCAAAATAGCCGAGAAGTGTTTGCCATACACCGGTGAGCCATGTGGCTATCAATAAAGACATCTTTGGATGGTCTCAATCTACGAACAAGACCGACACCTTGATGCCATGTGGGCCCGAATCCTCCTCTTAATAATCACATCCATCGGCACCAAACCCCGCCACAATCTCCAACAAAAGAAAGAGATAGTCTCATGGATGATCGGGCTCCAAATCATGCGACAAAGGCTCAAGAGTACTCCCAAAGTGCGAACAAGCTGCCATGCCGACTTGGGTACAAGGAGTTAGGTTTTGGGCTAAGGAAGGAACTTTTTTTTTTTTTTATAGAGCTTAATGGGTCAGGTTTTTGGATTGGAAAAATGGGAATGTTTTGCATTGACATAGCGGGTCAAAATGTAGAGTTAAATCATATGAATCTGTTTCAATATGACATGAAATTTGTAAATTACCAAATCTAGAAATATAAAATATAACGAGGCTTGTTGATAAAAATAATATTCCACATTTGTCCATCTAAAGAAATTAAAGCAAACGCGAGCAACCTTTGCTGTGACCAAAATAATTAATTTCGTGATGGGAACTTTGTAGCGACGCGAAAACTTAATAAAATTTTATTTTCCGGAAATTAAAAGTGAAAAGTTTTCAATCGTTATAAAAATGTTTTTTTATTCCATTTTTTGGATTCGCAACTAAATTTTCTAATAAGGTACATTAAAACATGAAAAAAATTTAGTCCACTACGTGGATATTCAATTACATTAAATGCAATTAATTTTTTATGCCTAATCCATTGTTTATCTATATAGTGTGTCATAGTAGAAATGTAACCTTTATGTTTATTAGCGGTTCACAAGTCAAACCTACAAGATAAAACACCATTATATTTATTTATATCACTTACTATGTGTATTTTGTGTGCCTTTTTGTGTTGTATAAATTAACAACATATGAACGAACAGTGTTTCTAGAAAATGGTTTGTACCTAGGTTTGAGATAATTTGTATGAACTTGGTTGTGTGAACGATGTCCACAACTCTAAGTAGAAACTTATTATTCGCTACGAAAATTGCCATACTTTCGCGTAGAACCTACACCAGGAGAACCAAACTGGAGTTGCATTTGTTTATTTTCCTGACCTCCGTGTTTGACTATACATCTTTTGGTGTGTTTGTTTAGATGAGTCGTATCGATGCCCTTTTTGTCAAGCTAACTTCTTTTTGTAGTATTTACACACTGCTTTGTACCATGGCAACGTCCAAGAAAGAACATGTCACATATGTTAGCACATAACTATTCCATTTAAATTCATAATTCTTGTGCATAAATTTATAGTATAAAACTATCTCAAAATCAAGTTCCTCTTCAAGTTGTTTGTCCAAAATTTTAGTTTCAGCCCTAACTCCTTTCCTTATTCTAAATCGTTTCTCATTCGAAAGATTTTATTTAACAAAGTAGAAAAACCCTTCATCAACACACGACACCCATGCACACACTTCTACATACATAAATTTTAAAGGAAAAAAAAGACAAGAGGTTGTTAAATATTCTGACAAATGGCATCAACATTATTTCTACTACATCAACTCGAAGAGGAACATAATTTTGATGTAGCGTTATGATGTAAATTTATGCACAAGAATTATAAATTTCAAATGAGAAAGTTATAATGTGCTAACATATGTGATATGTTCTTTCTTTGACGTTGCCATGCCTAGACAAATATTATGAATTGTTCTAGCTTGTTTCGGCACGTTTATGTTGAAAACATTATGTTGGTGGTTGAAGGTAATCACCTAGTGTGATGGGTGATTTAAGTTAATCACCTATTGTGATTTTTGATTGAAGGTAACCACTTGAAAGAAATGTCGAACAGGTTAACAAGAATTTACGTTTCCTATGATTTTATGATGCTTGAAAGATGTGTACATTTAGGACAATAGGTAGCGATGAAATTCTCGATGCTGGTAATGTGGATGCTGGTAATGTGGATGGAAGTAAGATGACTGATTTTCGATGTTAGTGATCAATAGGCTACGTGCCATACCATTGACACATTGCCAAAAAAGTTGCAAGATACAGCCGAGATGATTATGACCAACTGCTGGGGTCGGCCCCACCTAACCTACCGCGAAGATTGATTACAAAGCCTTACGCACAAAGTTGACTGCATTATGGGAAGAGGCGTAGATTTATGCACTCGAGTTTCCCAAGGCTAAAGATGTGCCAACAGAGATGAACATTTGCAAAGATGTACTACCACTCCTTGCTCAGATGATGACGAGGCCCTGCCTTCCAAGAAACCTAAAGTTCGAGAGAAAAGTGGGTGAAGAAGGTAGTAAAGATAACAATGAAGATGCTAGTATGAAAGTAGTATGATTTCCATTTCACTTGTACTTCAGATAGTGGTAATTGTGTAGGATTTCCCATTTTCAGTGGAGAGCACTAGATGCTCTTTATTATCGGCATTCCTATTGAAGGATTGAGTAAAAAGTAAAAGATGTTAATTCCTCTCCTTCGTTGTGAGTTCTCCTTTATATTTTGCCAAGTGTGATTATTGTGTATTTGACATATTACAAATTGTTAATGTACTTGAGGATTCTATGCCATTAGTAGGACGTATAGACGTATATAAGATGGTGAAAGCAGTATAGATAAATTTTGACGGTTTGATCTTAGAAGCATACTTGAACGTGATCGAAATGAAAGATTTTGATATGGGTATGAGCAATAACCGTGTGACATTTGTATGTTTTGGAGAAAGAAGTTGTATTTCGACAACTTTGAGGTTTGGAGTTTAGATCTTTTGGTCTAGAGTTCAGGCATCCTGTAAAAGTCATCTTGTTAGTCTTACTCGGATGTCATGGGAAGATACGATGTTAGATAATGTGCCACTGGTACAAGATTGTGTTGATGGGACTTGAGACTACAATATATTAAAATTTCGGACCTTAAACATGTCATTTGATATGTGAAAAAGGTGGTCAAAGTTGCTTGAAAACTGTTCGGTGCACTAATATGCATGTAAAACTAACATAATATATTCATACGACAAGGGTTTTTTGAGTAATTCCAAATTCTGTTATTAGACCACTTATATACCTATCAAACTCTCACCGATTTGACTCAAAAATTCAAAGTACACAATAAGTTATGGTATTTCAAAGTTGGGTGGCGTAAAGGTGAACTTCCAAAAATATAATAATTAGACAACATCTTCTTCAAATTCCAAAACGCAATTTAATAACAAATTCAATTTTCCTCAACTCTACAATTAAAAACAAGTTCAACAATGTATTAAACTTTTACATCATAAATGGATCGATTATATCGACGCCAAAACATAATTAATATCAAACTACGTGGCTTTCTTTAAGGCCACTTTTCTTACGCCGTCGCACCAACGCCAATCACATCAATCTAAGTATTTAATCATTTTTGGGTGAGTATTTCGTAAGAAACACTTAGTAGTAAATTGTACTATCATGTGACAAAATATACAAAATTAATATGCGACATGCCATTCATTTAAACAGACATAGGAACAACATATTTTTGGTAACGGGCACTAAATGAAATCACAAGTGATTACCTGTAATCAGTAGCATACTTATGTGATTACCTTCAATCACTATCATACTTAAGTGATTATCTTCAATCACTATCATAATGTTCAATCTTTATCATTAATCCCGGCATATCATTTACATATCATTTTTCCACGTAAAAATTTGTGAAATATAATTTAAGTTGTATAAGAAACTACCTTGTAAATTCGTAGTTTTTTGGTTGAATTGAAATGTGAACAATGGATGAACCTTTCCTCAAAATAATAATTCTATGTCCTTGCCTTTTTTATTTACAAAATCTGTGTGTTGTATTGTGGTTTGAGTGACTAAAATAGAAGGGAAAAATGAGGAGGAAAATCTGATCTCGTTGGATGAAAATGTGGGCTGAAACGTGAATATAATATGATGCAAAAGGGGTGCTGATTTCTGCACTGTTGAGTTCGGGTTTTGGACAGAAAAGAGGGATACAAAAGGAGGAAAAAAAGGAACTTGGTTGCTGGAACTTTGGGGCTAAGGATGAGGAGAGAAAGGTGTAAAAAATAAAGTTTTGTAACCTACTGTTGTGTACGTGAATTGAGGAGAAGAAAAAAATGATTTATGGGGCTGAATTGTATAAGGAAAATAGGAAAATCTCTACTAAAATTTGAGTAGGACAATAGTTGCTGGGGCCGAGATTAACATAGAAAACAGGGGCTGCTGGAGTTTAGTTTTTGGAGACTGAATAGGAGAAGTTGGAGAAGACTTTGTGTGATCCAAAGTGTGAGAGAAAAGAGGAAAAATGAAGGAAAAATTCTGCTGAAAAAATGGCATGTTGGAAATGGGACTTGGGGCTTGACATAAATGGTGTTGATGAGTAATTTGGGGGGCTGAATTCTGGACTGAATGGGGGAAAGCTGCTGGACGAATTTCGTGGAAAAAGGAGGAAAACTTCAGTTTGTTGGGTGGTTGAGAAGTGATGGAAAACATGGGCAAGTGGGGAGGTTTTCAACTTTAAAGAGGGGTGGATAATTGGTGTTGAAAAAGGAAGAAAGTCTGATTAAAGGGAGAAGTAGGGACATTTTCTGCTGGGTATTGGGCAGCTTGTGGGGCAGTTTTTCAGTAGAGATTGATGGCAGTTTGGCTGCATATTACGTGGGTTGGAAGGTTCTGTAAGTGGGAGTGGGGGTGGGGTGGGGGGTGTGTGGGGGGAATGGGCATAGAAATGGGGAACAACATGGGTAGTTTTACTTTGCCTTAAGGGCTGTTAGGAGTGAACTTATGACAGGGATTAAGAGATTGTTTCGATGATTATCTGGTAGTGCATAAGACACTGTTTAGGGATGTTTGTCTAGCAGATACGTGGACCGTGTTTTGGGCTCAAACGGATGAATAATTGAGCGGAAAAAGGATTGACACTAAGCTAAATAAATTTACTGATAATTGGGCCGAGAAGACGATTGGTCTACAATTAATCCAAAATTAATTTGAGAAAAAAATATTTGGGTTAAGAAAATTTAATTAGTCTCAGTGATTAATAAAATTTCATGTTCTTCACCTAAAATATAAGGCAAGCACGTGCAAAAATTATCATGGCCAAAAATTCAAAAATTATCGTGACTAAACTATACTCGAAAGTTCGTAGCAACGTCGGAACTTAAAATTTTTATTTACTTGACATTAAAAGACGAAAAAATTTCTGGTCGCTAAATGATAAAATTCTAAATTGTTTGATATTCCTTAAGGTATCAGGTAGTTCAAGTTCAAAAATCATAATTTTTAGAGTACGTTTAGATGGTCAAATAATTATTGGCGACACCTTGAGTTATAGTTTAAAAGTATGGAGGTTTGGAAGTCTTTATGAGTTTTCTTGCGCGCTTGCTATTTTTCCGCTGCAATTAAGTTTTAAAACCCATTCAAGGGCGTGGGGAATTGATAATTAGACTTTTCAAGTATAGTTCAAGATTATTAAGTGACCCTTCCGCATAACAAAATCTAGGGCGTTACACGGGCTACCGTTAGCTGAGGTTCGAGCCAACCGACATGCTAAAGACGGCGTTTTGAACTCACTAAGGGCATTATGATTTTACGATACTCATATTCGTTTGTCATCGTGTTTATTGATGACATATCGATATACTTAAGAAATCATCAGCAGTGCGAACAGCATTGGAGGACATTTTTGAAGACTCTACTTGGGGTTTTGTATGCCAAATTCAAGAAATGTGAATTTTGGCTGGATAGAGTAATATTTTTTTGGTCGTATAGTGACTCCCATAAGGAGTTGAATATGAGACAGCGACGGTAGTTGAGTTTGTGCACAACAACAGTTTTTAGGCTACTTTTAGCATAGTGCCATACGAGGCATTTTATGGCCGTCATTGTCATTTGCCAATATATTGGGATAAAGTTAGTGAAAGAAGAATTTTGGGGCCAAAATTGGTTGAAAAGTCTGTTTAAGCTATACACAAAAACAGATCAAGAATTAAGATTGCTCAAGATCGCCAGAAGAGTAGTGCTGACCAAATAAGAAAAGAGTTAGAGTTTGAGGTCTGAGAGAGTAAATTTTAAAGTGGCTTCGATGAAGAGAATTTTACGTGTTGGGAAGAAAAGAAAGTGGAGACTTAGATTCATCAGCCTGTTTGAGATTGTTGAGAAAAATGGAAAGGTGGCGTATCATTTTGCATTGCCACCCGAGCTCTTGGCAGTGTACGACATATTCCACGTTTGGATATTACGAATGTATGCGCATGATACTATGCATATGGTAAATTATTAGTTGTTTGAAGTATATAATGATATGACTTATGAAGAAACACCTGCGGTGGTTATAGATAGAAAAGCATGTTCTGAGAAACCAGGAGGTCCCGTTAGTCAAAGTTTAGGGTAATCACAATGAGGATGAGTCACATGGGGAAGAGAAGAATATGTCTTAGCTAAGTACCCGGACCTCTTAAACAAAGTAAGTTAAATTTCGAGGATGAAATTATTTTAAGTGATGAGGGTTTTAACCGACCGAATAAATTATTCGTCTCTTTATTTGTTGTAAATAAAAGGAAAATATCTTCTTTGGTCTCCAACCTATCAAAATATCCTATTTGGTCCCTAACTTTTAAAAATAGCACAGACATCCCCAACATTTAAAGAAATGGGTATAGTAGGTCATTTATGATGAAATTTCCCTCCACTTTAAATGAACTAAAAACAAAAGAAAAAAGAAAAAAAAAATCAATTGTACCCCCAAAAATAAAGAATAACAAATAGGCCATTTTCTTTATCAAACCCCAACCGACATTAAGGTGGCCTCTTTTCAGCCATGGCGACTAAGTAGCTAACCTTAATTCTCAATTCATTTCCCAAAACTCCGATCCTATATTCGATTCCAAAACAAATCGAGCCAAGATAAAAAATCGAACCTGCCTAATACGCTAGAGATAATGATGGGACTATACCACACCTACCAACACTCTCCATACCAGTGCACCTCCAGCTTAACCCAAATAATAGACCCCCACTCCCTCTTGTTTGGTCTTTGACTCGGGAATTCAACAGCCCACAAACCTAGAAGCTGTTTATCCTGACTTGACACATGACTACCGCAAGAAGCTAGAGAGCGGAAAGTATCTGAGGATGTTACGGTTGTCTCTGACATCCCTACTAAAAATAGCACAGAGAGGCTGGATTCCCTTGATGATTAGTATAATTGAAGGAGATCATAAGTTTATGAATTATCAGTCTACAACTACTTTGCAAGATGATGATGTAGAAGAGAAAAGTAGTAGTGGCAGTAGCACGGACAAGGTAGTGGTGATTGAGTCTACCACTACTTTGGGATTTTTGGGGTTTGGGGGTGGTGGTAGAGGATTATGGATTTGGGGTTTCATAAGGAAGAGGGCCTATTTGTTATTTTTTATTTTTGGGGGTACATTAGGTAATTTTTCTATTCTTCTTTTTCTTTTTTATTGTTTATTGTTTTTTAGTTTATTTAAAGGGGAGGGCAATTTCGTCATAGAGGACCTACCATGCCTATTTCTTCAAACGTTGGATGTCTCGGGTGCTATTTTTAAAAATTAGAGATATATCCCTTACGTTTTTTAAAGGTTGATGACCGAATATGCTATTTTTCCTAAATAAAATTTTGACTATTGGCATCGCTACAAACTTCCTAGTATGATTTAAAATATTTTAGTTGCGTTAAATATTGCACTTGTTTGCCTTATATTTTATTTGGCAAATATGAAATATTATTTCACACCGAGACTCGTTAAAGTTTCTTAGCCCGAATAATAGTTTTGAGTTAATTTTGACCAACCGTTTAAATTAAAAACCAACAAGATTAGAACATCTTGTCGGCCCAAATTCGGTCAATTTATTATCTTAATTGCGACACAAATTCAGCTCATTCATTCACCTACTTATCAACCCATTTTCAGCCCAATTATCCACCTGTATCTAGCCCACTTTGCTGCCAGAAAAACACCCCCAAACAGCCCCTTATTCCCTGCCAGAAAAACACCTCAACACCCCAAACAGACCCTAAACCCTGATGAAAGCCGCTGACCTAGCTTGCCCACATCCCCATATTCAGCCTCGTGTTCTCCACCACTCAACTCACTTCAAATGGATAAAACAACCCCATAGCCCTATGCTTCAGCCCCATTGATCCACCACTCAATCCACTCCAATCAAAGTCAACCTAACCCCCCATTTCTCCTCAAGAAACACCCAATTTTGGCCCCTCCCTTAAGCCCTTTTCTCTTTTTATTTTTCCATCCCACACTTCAGTTTTGTTGCATTTTTTCTCTCCACATTTCAGTCCCTGAAGTCCCATATTTCCACTCAAGTTTCCAAGCATAAAAAGCACAGCAATCCCTCCTTTTTCTTCCCGGTTTCGGTCGAACAGACACTATCTTGATCCATTTGTTGCCTCAATAGTGTATAATGAACAGCCTTTTTGCTTCAGATTTGCTCTCTTTTCATACTTCATTTTTGGCTCCTGCACTAAATGATTTGACTTCAATTTTCAGCCACTCTCCTTCCCAAAATTTCCAGCAATTTAGTTTTGTTTTTCCTCTCCATTGTCGGCCAGTAATCCCTAACTCTTCCCCAATTTTATACCCCGCACTATAACACTAGAATTTGGAAATCAAAAAGGCAAAGACACGTAGTTATAATCACAACTCAACTCAATGGAAATTACCATGTTTCACATAATTTTACTTTGAGAAAATAATATGTAAATTATATGCCATGTTGAATGTTAACGATGGAACATTATGATAGTATTTGAAGGTAATCACGTAAATATGTTAGTGATTTAAGATAAACAAGAGTGATTTGATGTTGTGCCGGTTACCAAAAATATGTTGTTCCTATTATGTTTAAAAAATGGCTTGTCGCTTATTAATTCACATAATTTTCTCATATGTTAGTATAATTGCTCTTGAATGTGTCTTTTGAAATGCTCTTCCCAAAATTATTTACTCTTTCAGATTGGTATGATTGGCGTTTGTGCAATGACGTAGAGTAGTGCTGTGAAGGAAATGGATGTAGTTTGATATGAGTTATGTTTTGGCATCGATATTATCGAGCCATTTGTCATGTGAATTAAAGTACAATATTTGACGAAGTTAAAGTTAGAATTGGCTCAATTTATTTTGTTTGAGTCAAATTAGTGGAAAAATCGAATGAATTATATGTTATCTATCAGTAGAATTTGGAATCACCCTGTAAGTACGTAGTAATGCAATTTATTACACTGCTTTTATCGGGCATCGCCGTTGTACGCAAGATAATTTTTCATGAATATTTGGCTACATTTTTCTCATATCAAACAACATGGATAAGGTCTGGATTTTTTATATGTTGTAGCCTGAGGTGCCAAGTACTTACCGTTCAAAAATCATAATTTTTGGAGCACGATTAGATCGTAAAAAATTATTGGCGACACCTTGTGTTAAGATTTAAAACTATGGTGTTTTGGAAGTCTTTATGAGTTTACTTACGCACTTGCAATTTTTCTGTGTAATTAAATTTTAAAAACCATTTAAGGGTGTGGGAAATTGAGATTTAGAGTTGTCAAGTACATTTCAAGATTTTTAAGTGACCATCCAGGTTGAGATTTCAAAGCATCAATAATTTGAATTTTTTTCTTATAGTCCAACATATTTGCAAAAATAAACACATTTTTTTACATGATAAGTTCTTTTTAATTTTTGTCCAATTGATTTTGTTGACATTAGGTCCGATCACTACAAGAAAAGGTAGCTATAGTGACGACACAATGTCGTCCCTAGTTGTTCTCAGTATAGTAGGGACGACAATAAAATATCGTCGCTATAAGTTCTAACTCTATAGCGACGACATTAGTCGTGTTTATATATAATTTGTTGTCGCTATTACTGCTGATATATAGCGACAACATAATGTGTCGTCACAATATATATTCCAAATGGCGAGAATAATTCGCGCCATTTATGTGTACATATAGAGACGATATACGTCGTCGCAATAGAGCTACACCAGTTGTTTTTAGTCACGTGATGCATGATTCTCCTCGTAAATTGTATTGAAGTCTATTGAGATAACTTTTGTCATCGCTGTAGAGTTGGTGGGAAAATTGGTGCCCATTTCTTATCTATAGGGACGACAATTTTAATCTATAGAAATGAATTTGTCGCTGCTATAGAATCTCCTTTTTCAGCTCTCCATCTCAGCATTTCTCTACTGTATTTCTGAAATTTTTTCCATCTCCATCTCCATCGTGTTTCCATTTCATTTATCCATCTTCATCTTCATCTTCATCTCCATCTTTTTTTTTTTGCCCATTTCATCACTATATTTCTGAAAATTCTATACTTCACTGCCAAAAAAATAGTTTTTTCAGGTATGGATATTTATAAAAGTTGGACAAAAAGTAGAAATTGCACAAAATCTTTAGATTTTCGGAATAATTTGAAAGTATTTATAAACATGGCTAAGCCATATGTAAACGACTGGAGAAGAATTAAATGTTTGTGCACAAGATGTTTAAACGGTCTCACACATCCATTGGAAATTATTGAGGCTCACATATTTCATCATGATTTTGTGAAGAGTTATGTAACTTGGATATACCATGGCGAGATCGAGATTAAGACTGCAAATGTGTATACACAGAATGAGAGAGCAGGTGTGGAGGATGAGATGATGGATGTTATGGACGACGTAGTCAGTTATGAGCATGTTGGTACAAGCAACGTTGGTTACTATGACGAATTGTTTGAGGCTTTGCATTCAGAACTATACTTGGGAGTTTTATCATTTTTGTCCACAAATTTTTTAGTGAAGTTGATGCATATTAAGGTTGTGAACAAATAGACAAATAAGTATGTTGATGATCTTTTGATGTTGCTGAAGTAAGCTTTCCCAATCATAAACCTGGTTGACTCCCACTACGAAGCTAAGAAGATGATGATGAAGCTTGGTTTGGGTTACAAATCTATTCACGCCTGCAAGAATAACTTTGCACATTTTTAGGGTGAGCATGCCGATAGAAAAATTTGTCTGATATGCCAGAAAAGTCGTTGGGTGCACACTTCTGGAAGAGTGAACGGGAAGATGTTCCGCATAAGGTATTGCTTCCTTAGCCCCCGGACTAAAACGTATGTTTGTGAGGAAGGATACCGCAAAACTCATGCGGTGGTACAAGATAAGTAGGTTTAGGGATGAAGATGAAATTCAGCATCCCGTTAGCAGAAAGGCATGGCGAGATTTTGACAAGAAACATCCACTGTTCGCAAGTGAGATCTGAAATGTTTGGTTAGGTTTTGACATAGACGAATTCAATCTTTTTGGAGACATGAGTCTACCGTACAGCATGTGGCCAATAGTTGTAAGCGTTTATAACTTGCCACCTTGGTTATGCATGAAACCCAAATACTTAATGCTTACCCTCTTGATACCTGGCCTTAAAGTACCGGGTAAGGACATTGATATATTCTTACGACCATTAGTTGATGAGTTGGAGGAGGTGTGAGCCAATGGGATTGACACACATAACGCTGGAACTAATTATAGGTCGATATTCAGAATGCATGTAGCGTTGTTGTGGACATCTAATGATTTTCCAGTGAGAAATAGTTTGTCGGGTTGGAGCGGTCAGGGGTATATGGCTTGTCCTACATACAACGTGGAGACTTCTTCAGTCTGTATGATATGTAAGATAGCTTACGTAGGTCACCGACAGTTTTTGCCATCCAGGCATCATTTTAGGAGCAATTTAGACTTTGACGAGAGGACGGAGAGGTGACCACCTCCGCATCTATTAATGCCTGCAGACATTTTAGCACAGTTAAGTCGTGTAAGACATAGTATTCTGAGAAAGCACCCTAACTACGGGAGTGTTAGAAAGAGGATAAGTGATGACGAGTTGAATTGGAAAGATGAGAAGTGATGACGGAGAGGTGACCACCTTCGCATCGGTTAACGCCTATAGACATTTTAGCACAGTTAAGCCATGTGAGACATAGTATTCTGAGAAAGTAACCTAACTACGGGGGTGCTAGAAAGAGGAGAAGTGTGATGGCCTAAGAATAACTAACCAAGAGGGGGGTGAATTGGTTTTCTCAAACCTTTTCGAAAAATATTCTCAAAATATGATATTTAAGAAATTAAAAGTAATCCACAAAAATATAAGCATAATATAAGTAAATAAAAGGGAAGAGAGAGTGCAAACGATATTTTTATGGAGGTTCGATCCAACCAATGATCTACGTCCCCTGTTACCAAGTTCTCCAACACGAGCATGGCCTTTCCACTATTTTGATTGACTTATGGTGCAATCCAAACTCTTATAATATATCCAGTGACTTTCAAACAAGGAGCACTGATCCTTATACAATATTGAGCTTTCAAGGGACCTCAATATGATCCAAATATGTAAAGAGATTGATTTGAGTATTTTTATCTTCATGAATGATAAATACAGGTTTAGTTCTAAGAGAGACTAACACTTTAATAAATAGCAATAGATGAGGAAAACTCAAGTGTTAGAAGAAAACATTGTTGAGAATGATGAATCAAAAAATTGGTTTGATCAAACAAAGTTTTTCAATAAATGATATTGAATATATAAATGCAATAAAGTTTTGAATGAAGTTTATCAATATGATTCTCTCTATAAATGCTCTTCTAAGTGTTGTTAAATGACAATAAATGAAGTGGTATTTATAGAGATGAATTTTTGTCACTTTCTGTTGAAACAGATGACCAAACGGATGACCAGATGGTCGATCGGTCGAGATAGTTAGAACTAGTTGTTGAACCTGTAAAAATCGAGCGAACACTTTTTGGAAAATGATAGCCGATCGGACGATCGGTTCGCTTCAAACGGATGACCGTTTCATCTAAAAGGATGATCGTTTCCACAGATTGAAAAATTACTTTGTGGCTTTGATAAAAGTATTTTATGCAAGTGATATCAACTTAGATTTTGTGCATAAAATATTTTTGAGCTTTCATCTATTTTAATTTCTAAAATCAAAGAGTTAATACCTTCACAATTTTACCTAGAAATCTATTCTTCGATCTTGATCTTTGAATCTTGAATTTTGGATCTTGAGATACTTGAACTCTTGTATTGATTTTGACTTGATCTTGACATTGCATGAGTGTCCGATTTGTAGCGCTTTGAATATTACTTGAAAATAGATTGTTAGAAAACACAATTTGTTTGTTATAATCAAAACATTAAGGTTTAAAGTTAACTTTAGGTCAACAAAGTGGTGACGAGCTGAATTGGAGAAAATCACCATTTTCTTATTGGTATTCTCATCGAGCTAAAACATAACATCAATGTCATGCACGTTGAGAAGATTGTTTGTGATGACTTGCTCGGCACAATTGCGGGCAATCCATTCAAATCAAAAGACACGATCAATGCCGGGCATGATATGATGCAATTAGAGATCAAAAGAGAGTTGCACTTGTATCATATTAGGAGCGTGTATGAAGCCTGATGCATGTTACACCATGTCCATTGCAAACAGTTAGAGGTTTTGTAACTTCATCCGATTGGTTAAGTTTCCAGATGGCTTTACTTCTAATCTTCATAAGAATATTGCTCCTAATGTAAAGGTTATTGCCAATCGGATGTCGCGCGTTCTTGAATAAAACTATTTCCACTACAATTATTAAATTGTGCACGTTCAGGAAACACGTCCTCCAATTCCTGTAGTAAAGAAATAGGCAAACTGGGGAGGGGCTGGTTAGTTTTGTTAATTACAATCTTGTTTTTTTTTTCTCTCGTTTTCTTTTCTTGTACTTCTATCTCACATTTTCTTTTATGTTGCTCCAAATCATCTACCTTAATTTGTGCATGAAGAGCATGCCTCGCAAATATGACTTCACCTTCTACAGGGTACTTTACACCGTCATCCTCCAACTCAGGCATCTCATCACTATCACTATCATCCCAGTCTCTACTTCCTATTATCACGTAAAATCATTACCCTTTTGTTTGGGCATTGTGATGCAATGTGCCTGGAACCCAAATTTTTAAAACATTTGATATCTCTATTCTTAGAGGGTTGGAAATCTGACTTGAGTTTATTGTTACTAATTACATCCTCTTTTTCCTTAGGTGGTTCGGTCTCTCCGTTTGAAACAGTCCTATTACTCACATCATTACTATCTCACTTCGGTTTCCAAGGAGTGTTAGTTCCCGAAGAAAACCTAGCTGCCCATTTTATTTTTCAATTGCCTCTCTATCTTCATAGCCATGTGCACCATGTCCTCCAACTCCATATAGTGTTGTAATTTCACTACATTGGCTATATCCCTGTTCAATCCATTCAAAAACCAGGCCAATGTAGCCTCTCTATCCTCCTCAACATTAGCCCCAATCATTCAATCACCATTTCATTATGGTAATCTCTACACTATTTGAACATTAAGTAAGGCTTTGCAATATTTGATAGAGGTCCCTATAGTAATAACTAGGTACAAATTTCCTCCTCATGAGAGCCTTTAAATCACCCCAAGTTTGTATAGGCCTCACGTGATTTCTCTTCCTATTTGTCACCAATTGATACCACCACATTATAGCATAGTCAGTAAACTCAATTACTGCTAATTTCACCTTCTTTTTTTCTGAATAGCTATGACAATCAAATATTAATTCCAACCTCATTTCCCACTCTAAATAGGCTTCAGGGTTATTTCTACCTTGGAGGTATTTTCATTTTTATATTCCCAAGGTTTCTATCGTCCCCATCGTGGCCTCTATAGTCTCCTCTTTTAGGTGTTCTTTAACACCTATATCATCTACGCCTCATCTTACCCATCTCATCTACATAATTATAATCATCTTCATCTTCAAATTCATCCATAGAGTTATGATCACGCCTATCTTATCTCCTATTATTAGGAATCCCGTGTGATTGCTCCCTCAGTAAGGTTGTAATCATTGTATCATGCCTATCCATCCTACCCCTCATCTCTTTATTGCTATCCCTCATCTCTTCAAACACCATATTCATCCGCTCAAATTGTTGTTGCATGGCTTTTAACAAAATGAATTACTTGTTCTCTTCCCTAAGTGTTGTTTCTTCATTATTAGACATTTTGGGATAAAAATAGAAATAGTATTGAAAGAAGAATTTAATGTCACGTGTTTACACTCATGTTTCACTCTATTTGGCTTTTTCTTGATAATAATCTCACAACTCTTGCCTTTTACCTCTCTTTATTTTTCTTGCCATGTTCTCTAAAGAACTAACTAAACTCAATCAAAAATTCGGTCTCCACAATATTCAAGAACAAGAAATAAGGACATAAAAGACAACGAGAATAACTTATGAAGAAAAATTACAAAAGAATAAAATTTGAAGACTTAAGCATCGGATGATAATATGGAGTGTGTGTTTCTTGCCAAATATAACACGAGTCTCAAAGGAATGTGTTTCTTGAATTTTCATTTTTATACTTTTGATCCATTGCAAGAAACTAAAAAAATGCAAGAAGTAGAAAAGAATTGGTGTGTTGCCTTAATGGATCGTGTCCCAAACAATTCTTGAATGTTTTTGTACAAGAAAAGAATATATATATATATATATATATATATATATATATATATATATATATATATATATATATATATATATATATATATATTGAATCATTCTACGATGTGATGAATCCAAACAAGAAAATAAAAAGATTCCTAAGAAATATGATGAATAACAAAAGAGAAATTTTTTGTATATGACTAAAGATGAAATTGTGAAACAAAAAAAGAAAACATAGAACATGATTTTAGAGCCAAAGCTCTAATACCAACTGATGCAAACCCAGGAAGAATTGAATCTCGGAACCCACAATAAAGATTGATAATGAACCCCAAGAAAGTTAAATGTCAATTTTAAGATTTTGATTGAAGGTAATCACATACATATGTTAGTGATTGAAGGTAATCACTTTTAAGTTTCACGTGGTGCTGGTTCCCAAATGTGTTCCTATGTATGTTTCAAATGTTTGCCATGTTGCAATTTAATTCCATATATTTTTTTACATGTTAGTATATGTTTCTATTGAGTGTTTCTTATGAAATACTTATCCCAAAATGAAAAAAAATTCAGATTGAAGTGGTTGGCGTTGACACGATGGCGTAGGCTAGTGAATATGACGTGGACTTCTTTTATTTAAATTAAATTTTGGCATCGAGATGATAGAGTCAATCATGATGTAAAAACTATAATTTAGATGTTGGTTTTTCAGTATTTAATCATGTATTGTACATGGAAAGCAAGATGTTGGTTTAATAGTCATTTAAATTTTTAAGATAGAAATTCCCTCTTTTTATATTTTGAAATTTAAGGTTTCTACCCCTACTTTGAAAAATCACAACTCTCTGTACGTTTGGACTTATTGAGTGAAATCAGTGACTATGGAAATTCTTATATGTTGTCTAATGGCAGTAATTGGCATCACTCAAAAATTATATCATATGAATTTATTATGAATGTTTTAGGAGGCTGCCCTAAGGCACCAGCTACAGTTTTTTAAGCAAGGTCTGAAATTTTAACATGGCCTAGTCCGAGGTCTCAAGTATCTATAGTTCAAATTTTTTAATATTTGGTGTTCGTTTGGATGGTCAAATAAATTATGGTGACAACTATCATGGAATATATAAAAACCTTAGAAATTTATATGTAAATGTCTTTTCCTCTATGCACTTATTATCTTCCGCAACAATTACATTTTTAAAAGCATCACTACAAGAAATTTCACTTTTAACAACGAAAATTTTGGTCTTCTAAAGTCTCTCGACGACCATTTTTCTACAAAACAACCCAAAAATGACTTTCTACAACAAAAAATTCATTGTTCAAAGTGAAATTTCTTGTAGTGCATTCAAGGGCATGGAAAACCTATTTGTAGTCCTCAAACATTATTTAAGGATTATTTTAGTGACCCACCACCGTGTTGAGAAAATCCGGGGGGCATTACATATTGGTATCGAGAGCAGATTACTTTTTACGTAGATTCGCGTAAATTTTAAAATTTTTACTTTATTTTTTGTGGTATTTATTTTATTATTTCAAGTTGGAAATTTAGAAGTTAAAAATTTTAGAATTTAATTGTCGCTACTCGCCATCGTTACGCTATGCCAGTTCTTAGGTAAAGAAAGGTTAATTAAATTTTTTGTGTTAAGCATGATAAATGAAACTTAAATTTTTGGAAATAATAATTTAATTGTTTCATTTATGATAATTTTTTAAGTTGAGTTTAAAGAAATTGGGGAATCATTTTGTGTGGGGTGTAAGGCTAAAATAACTATAGTTGGACGAAAAATCTCCAAATTGGATTATTAGTAGATTTTTGGAGTCTCATAACAATGCACTCACAACTCCTACGAGAATTCACTTATTGAGATAGCATCGGCATGTTTCAAATGCGAAGAAGGCTTTTGTACAACAATTATCTTAAGCAAAATTCAACACATAAGTTTGATGGAGACTGAATATGGGAGTCCTCAAAATATATAGATTTGAAAGAAGAGTAGAAGAGAATTGATGTTGAGTCGTTGATTGGAATATTTACCTTAGAGAGTGGAAAAAATCCTTGTATTTACTTTGATTTTGATAGAGATAATTAAGACACATTGGTTAGGTATTTTGGGCTAATTCTTTCTCGAGACGAGCATATAACCTTTTTGGTAATGTAATTATTTTTGATACTACGTAAAAGTACAAATAGATATGGGATGATTTTTTCTCTATTGACAGGAGCTAAACATCATGTCAAATTAATATTGGTTGCGAATTTTTAAGTGATGAGACAATAGAGTCATTTGTTTGTCAAATTAATGAATGCTATGCCTAAGGGTGCACCACAAATTATCACCACAGACCTAGATCCTGCAATGACCAGCGCAATTGTACAAATTCTTCCAAATACGTTTCATCGTTTCATCGTTGTTGTATATGACATATTTAGAATAAATTTTGATAAAAGCTTAATACAATAATTTATCGGGACTACCTTTGTGAACTACAATTTGATGGGGATCATTATTTTAAACTCACATAATAGTGAAAAGTTTGAAACAAGTTGGAGGAGTATGTTGCAAACAACTAAATTGGAAGATAATGCCTGGCTTCACCAAATATATGAGAAGTCTAATAGATGTATCTTACATTTGTTAAGCATATTTTTTGCAGTAGAAATGACAATTAAGTTGTAACGACCAGGATCCCTCTAGTTAGGATGTTACCCCCAGCTGATACTCATCCATAGTGTCTGTTTTGGGAGGACCTCACCCTCTTAAACCCTTACGGTTTCTTTCGCGTCCTCAGTGATTCGAATCCAAGACCTTTCCTTATGAGGCACTTCAGTTGTAAATGCCTCATAAGGAGAAGTCTTGGGGTTTGAATCACTGGAACTACAAAAAAATACTCATTTTGCGACAAAAAAATATTGTCGCTTAAATAGAGATTTTGTCGCAAAATTAATTTAATGACAACAAGATGTTTGTTGCGGGCATTGTCGTGCTATAAACACCACATAATGTATTCTGCGACAACTATCAGTCACTCGTCGCATAATCAAACTTGCAACATTATTTGTTTGCCGCAGAATGTATGAAATAGCTATAACATATTTGTCGCCATAAAGTCGTTGTAATACATAGATGTTGAGAAAAATTAAAAGGGCAACAAGTCAATTTGTCGCAACATTTGTTCCAAAACACAATTTGCGAGAATAAATGTTTGTTGCGAAAACTATTTTAAAAGTATAACGCTTGTTACTTATTCTATTTTGCAACAAAACATGCTTGTAGCAATATACATTTTATAAAATGTCATGTTTGTCGCATAATTTATTTTATAAAGAAATTGCTCCGTTGCAGAATATATTATAAGATATTCAATGTTTGTAGTATAATTTATTATGTAACAAGTTTTATGTGTAGTTAAATTCATTCAGTAACATAGAGAGTTTGTCGCATCATCATTTGTGCAACGATGTATAGTTGTTGCCTAATTTATGTGGTGACTATTTATATAGGTTGTGCATTATAATTCACAACATATAAAATTGTTACAAATATCATTTTGACTTTTTCACAAAAACTGTTTTATGACGATGAATATTTTCAACACCTATAATGGACATCATGATTTTCACTCCAACATCTGGATCATCAATAGGGATCTTCTCCGAAGGAGTATCCTAGAGAAATTGTTGCTCATTTGCCCATTTCTCCAAGATATTCATCAACTTTAGCAAGCATCTCATCCTACAAGAAATTAAAATAACCCACAAAAACATATTAAATAGCATGCAAAGAAACTCATCAAGATCCCATCTAATATTTTTAAGAAAACACAAGGATGTCTAACTACGCAGAGCTACACCAGCTTATATCCACCCATTCTCGAGCATTTAAAGTACTCTCAGACACATAAAGTAAGTGACCCAAAACAGCAACAGTTCTGTAGGTAATTACCATGATTCATAAAACTATAATACCTTTTGCACGAGGACAAATTGGTAGGTCTAGTGACTTGAAGACATAAAGAAGAAATGATTGGGACGGATAAAGGCCCATATTCTCATATGATATAACAACTTGCGATGAAGGTAATCAACCTTGTACTGTGGGAAATTTTTAGCTTTACAGGAATGGACAAGTTCATCCAAACCAGTGCATAAATTATACTTCAGATAACTATAAGGTGGAATAAGGGACAACAAAATTAGCTGACCAAACTCTAGTTGTATGGTTGTATAATGATCACATACCTGAAGATCATTTTGTTTGATGTTATCCCATATTCTCTTGACAACATCACACCGAGGTAATGCATTTTCTCATTACCAAGGAACTTCACTAAAGCATCAGAAAGTGGAAGTGGAGCAAGAAAAGCAGAATTTCCACCCTTTTGCCTTTTTTCATTTTTCTTGGGCTCATCCGGATCTGAAATAAATAGAATAGATGAAGTAAACAAATATTTTTGAAGTATATGAGAACAGAGTCAGACAAGTTAGGCTCATCTCCCTCTTATTATATCCACTAGCATTTGATTTGGCAGCACAAATCAACATTAAGAAATCACTTCTTCTTTCCCTTGCATGAAACACGAATGGAAATTGAAGAATTTTCCTTAAAAGCTCTGGACAGTTCCATAAGTAATACCATTTTGACTTTTTCACAAAAACTGGTTTTCAGTTATCTAAGCATGGTTTATGCCATGCTCGGTATAGGTGTCCTTGGATTTCTTGTTTGTTCATCATCTCTCATTCATTCTTTCTTCAATTGATCACTTTTCAAGCAATAAAATATTCATGTTAAACCCCATCGGGGGTGATTTACAAGGACATTTATGTTTTCCAGTTTCGAGTCCCGATCACTGGGTCAATACTAAAAGTAGTATGCAGACAGGTGTCAAAAAAACTTGTCCATACCCATTTGAACATGAGATACTCAACAGCACAGGTCATTGTGATAGAATATACAGCCAAAAGTTTAATATAAAGCCACTTGGCAAAAGAAAACAGCGTCATAAGAGCTCAGTAGAGGTGTTACCTTCTTCTCTCTCTTGCTTCCGCTATTTTTCTTTTGGAGTAGAATTGGCTGAAGCTGCTTAATTTGAAAAACATCATGAAAACTTAAGGAGTTTGATCTCGATACAAAAAAATTATAGAAAGGGCTCATCAACTGTAAGACATAATTGCCCTTAAGGCAAGTGTTGCAACAAGACAAAAGAGCTTTGCATAATGTATCTTCCAGATGTTTGAAAAATTTTACACAGTAAGAGAAATTGCCAAAAACAGATAGAATAAAGTTTCACCTTGGACATTATACCTTGAAAATAGTCCAAGTAGGTATCCAAAGCATTTAAGGAATGGAGATCAGGTCTAATGATAATAAGGTTAGGCCATGTTTCAGTTGTACAAAATGGTTTAAGTAATCAACTGACATTTTATTTGAGAGGCTAAAACAACAAGATTGTTCTTCTAAAATGAATCTGCTCAGCACATAGATGAAAGTGTTTCCTAAGCTGTCCGTCCAAACAAATATGGGTTCACCTAACAAAGAAACATCATAACTTTTTTTTTTTTTTTTTTTTGTCTTTACCAGAGCAAAAAGCTTAAACAAAATCAACTTATTAGAACACCCAAAAGTTATGATAATCCCAATAACACTCAAAATTCATCCTTCCAAGCAAAACACTTCGATAACATCTTATTAGAACAACCAAAAGTTAAGATCATCCCAATAATGCTCAAATTTCTTCCTTCCAAACTTATGAAGACAATGAAAGAATATAAAATTTTCCTTCCAAAAGTTAAGATCATCCCAATAATGCTCAAATTTCATCCTTCCAAACTTATGAAGACAATGAAAGAATATAAAATTTTCCTGGTTCATCCCCAAACATCAGAACAGAAACACACGGTACAACAAAATTCATCAAGTGCTAATTGGCATTTAGCATACATATTCAAGTAATTAACCACATACATAGTCAAGTAATTAACCGGGTTTGTGGGGGAAAAGTTAACAGGGGGAAAATTAACCTGGTAACAGGGGAAAAATTAACCGGGTTTGTGGAGAAAAATTCATCAAGTGCTATCAGAAAATCCACCATTTATAGTTAATCTGCCTCACCATTAATCCATAAACATTAACCGGGTTTGTTACTCCGCCTCACCATTAATCCAAAACAAATAATCAAGATTAAGAAACAACCGGATAAAATTTTAATTTTAATCACCAAAACCAAAAATAAAACAATAAGTTTCTAACAATAAGACAACTCTACTTACTAATTTCACAATTAAAAGCCCTCATTTTCTTCATACAATCCTAATTTTATTGGCTAAATGTAAAAAAAAAATAAAAAATTTAAGGGCATAAAGACGAACCGTGTGAAAGAGACAACGAATGCAGGACTGATTGACGGAGCAGCGTGATGTATTGGTCGGTAGTGGTGACTACCGTGGTTGATTCAGAGATGATGTGAGAGATGGAGGGATAGGTGCGACAAAGGGAAGCGGAGGGGGAAAATTGGAAGATGGAAGAGGGAAAAATGGGTAAATTTAATAAATACTCACTGAATTTTGAAGATGTAACTACTTACTCACTATACTTTGCAACGTCACTAATAACTCACAACTCACTGATCTTTGGCTTATGTTTACCATCCACTACTTGTTATCTTTCCATTTGAATTTGCTGACGAAAAAATAAGCTAACGTGGCTTTCAAATTGTAACTCCTTACTCGCTGAACTTTCAAGTTGTAACTATTTACTTGCTGTCACCAATAACTCACTAATTTTTGACTTATGTCCACCATTCACCACTCATCCACCACGTGAGAATCACATTACCTAAACACGTTTTTCATCCAACAAAAATTGTATTTTTGTGCAGTTATAGTTATTCTATTTCACTTGATCATTTTAGTGCATTTGAAGTGCTATGTAGGTGTGCCACCATTTAATATGAATTCAACTACAATTGAAGTTCATTTAAGTGCACATTGTCATTCTACCATTTAACGATTAGATTCATGAAATGAAATTGAACTTGTCAAAATGAGTGAGAAATGTCATCTTCGTTCAAATAACATGATACATAGATATAAGAAAACATGATACAACATATCTACACCATTGCCTATTCTTTGAAACTGAACAAAAGAAAATATCCAACAATATGGATCAAAAATATCAGCAGCCCTGCCTCTTTACCCCTCATTTTAGTTCAAATATTATACACACTATTCCTTTACAATTCTTCTATTTTTGGCTCTAATAGATTTTCGTTCAAATATTATACACACTATCTCCTTAGATTTGAGCATAGTAATCCACAATTTTCATCGCCACCTGCCTTTTGTTGGATGAAAAACGTGTTTAGGTAATGCGATTCTTACGTGGTGAACGGGTGGTGGATAGTGGACATAAGTCAAAGATCATTGAGTTATTGGTGACATGAAAAGTACAGTGAGTAAATAGTTACAACTTGAAAGTTGAATGAGTAAGTAGTTATGACTTGAAAGCTATGTCACAAGTCGTTAGCTACGTCGGATTTTTCTGTCACCAAATTCAAACGAAAAGATAACGGGTGGTGGATGGTGGACATAAGTCAAAGATTAGTGAGTTAGTGGTGACGCTGCAAAGTATAGTAAGTAAGTATTTATATTTTCAAAGTTCAGTGAGTGTTTATTAAATTTACCCAAGGAAAAACTCGTGAGGAAGGTTTTCACGTTTTAATTTTAATCATATTTTATTTTATTTTAAAACTTTTTATTAGAGTTTCCCTTCAAAATAGATCTTGTGGACTAAAATTATCAAAATAAAAAATCAAGAATTTTTGCCTCTAAATATTACACAACAAATTAGTCTTCTTTTTTGTCGGCAAAAGATTTACTTTGCTCGACTAATTTTTTTGTCAAGACAAATGTATATGTTTGTAAGCACAAGTTATCACACTTTCGAAAATTTTAGAATGAACCATGGCCCTACAAAAAAAAAGTTTTGAGGGAAAAAGTTAATTCTGTAGACAAATTTCAATTTGTTTGTAGAAATTTTGTAGGGAAAGTATATATTTCTTGTAGTGTTGGTAGGAGATCAAGACCCATACTTGAATTGTCTAGTTAAGATTTATCGTCCACCCTTAAAACTAATTTAAACTTTATATTATTTTTCTAACTTATGAGTTCTTCAGTGCCACTTATTTATGGTACTATTTTGAGTTACTATCATACTAGACAACAAGCTTTCCTACTTATGTCGATTAATGCATTGGGTATTGCTATAGTTGGACTTGCTTATTTTACTATGAATAAAAAAAAAAATTGACGGCTTTTCCCTCATATTTACAGATCGAATTTAAATGTTTTGAAATTTTACGATTCACACGTTACACGCAATAAAATAGTATAAAAAATTAATTCATATTGAAAAAAAAAACCCCCAATTGCAAGTTTGTGCTTACTTATGAATAATTTACTATGATTTGTTAATTAATTGAAATATTTATTTATGAACAATAGTATAATAGACTTGTGACAAATAGTGTTAATTACAAAGACTAATAGGCGACAAATGTGGATGTCACTATTTGTTTTCCACCATTCTACAAGCTAGAGCAATAACAAATATAGGTGTTGCAAATTTTTTCCTCCATCCTAGAATTTTTAGCAACAAATATTACTTGTCGCAAAAGTAGACATATTGCATCACAAAAATTTTTGTTTTGTTGCAAGAAATAAAAGTTTTGTCGCCATAAGTTTCCCACCAAATATAATTTGGCGCCAAGCTTCCCATCATATTTTTTGCGACAATCTTTATTACTTGTCACGCATTTCGACATTCCGCGACAATTTTTTATGTTGCCTTATTTTATTTTTTTTACTTATTTTTCCACCAAAATTTTTGCGACAAACTTTAAAAACATGTCGCGTTAAATCACTTGTTGTGACAAATTTATGTATGTCGCAAAATATCTTATTACAAAATAGAGATTTTGTTGTAGTGGGGACGCGAAGGAAATTTGTGAGGGGATAAGAGGGCTCTGGCACTCTCAAAGCGGACAGTATGGATAACTGGGACTTGGGTTAAGATCTCGACTAGAGGGATCTCGGTCGTTACATAAGTAGTCAAACAACATAAAATTCTCATTCATTTTTCAAAAGGTACATTTCAATCAAAAACTCATTGATGAATGTTCCTATACACTTTGATACAGCACTTGAACACCAAAGGTATCAAGAGTTAATGACTAACCATTGTGATATTAATGAATAGCTAATGTTGAAATCTTTATGGCCAATGGACAAATGGCAAAGGTTTATACAAGAAAAAGTTTTTCAAATTTTTCAAGATGAGATATTTGAGAGTCAAGCCAACATTATAATACCTTATGTGAAGATGAAGCTAATAAGACTCATACATTTGAAAGGGTTGATAGAACTTCTATGTTAAGATCTCGAACTTTCTATAATAAGTTTGTAGATATTGTATAATGTAGTTATCAACCATTTCAATGAGAAAGAATACTATGTAGACCTACGTTGGCATATTTTAGGGTCAAACGAAATTTACAATTGCCAACTCAATATATTCTTCAAAGGTGGGCCAAAAGTGCAAAGATTAATCAAGTTTGGGACAAGGGTAATAGAGAGTAAATGACATTCCTAACCAATCATTGATGTCTAGGCAATCAAAATTATCTCAATTGTCTTCAATTGTTGTTGATGATGCATCTATCACTAAGGAGAAGACTAATCTCATGCGGAATGGGTTGGAGGATCTTCACAATAAAATAAAAGAGATTAATATCACTAAAAGTGTTGAGCGGGTATTCATAGGACAAACAAGCATTGAAGGGCACATGTGCATCAATGAACACCACAAGTAAGAGCAAAGAGGTGTGTCAATTATTTAAAAAATTCAAAGAGTGGTTTTGTTGTGGATGTGGACTTCGAGGCCAGTCATATGATAAGCAAAATTGTCCAACATTACTTGAAATGTATTTATATGGAGGTGTCCTCGACAAATTTTTTAATGGATTTCTTATGATTTATGAATTCTCATTGATCTCTTGGATTTGAAAAGAATTCTACACAATTCATAAGATTTTAACAAAATTGTATAATAGAGATTTTTATGAATTTTCATGGATTTTGATATATTAAAACTAACTTTTTTTGTACATCTTATCTTATTATATGAATATAATATGTTTTTATTTGAAATTAAACAAGTTATTTAACGTGCACTCTGTTCAACATTAAAAAATTTTATTACCTTTATAGAATTGGTGTGCATACTACAATTTTTGTAGGATTTGAATAAAAGAGATAATGAATTAGTTAAGGTGAAAACATGAAATGGTTGTTTGGATTAGTTTGCATCTTGAAATGCTTGACGTTATAAATTTTGATTTAGAAAATATTGTTGGATCCAAAATATAAATCTAATTATTTAATATTAATGGAGTTTGTAACGGGTATTTGTATTTTTTTTCATCACTTATTGTACACATGTTGAATATGAATTTTTGAAAACTAAAAAATAAACAAGTTATGGGCTCGAAATCTACTCAAATCAATGAAAATCTCGAGGAGTCGGGTTGAAATTCCTATAGAGCTTAGTATTTAGATTTAGTGGGCTAGAAATCTACTAAAAACTATTAAAATCATTCCAATTAATGAAATCATTATAAATTCACGAGTTGTTGGGGATGCCTACAATTCCGAAAAATCTATTATATTCCAAGTTGGGGACACCTATAGTTTAATAGAATCTATGAAATTTTGAGTTGTACACACTGTTGTACGTAAAAATATATACATCCTAATTTTAATGAGCCAATTTTTTGCGTGCAACGTACGTAGAACATTCTTCCTCACATGTCATATCCATTCTCTAGAATCCATAAAAATACTCCTCTCATCTCCAAAAGATAAACCTGTTTTTTTTATTTATATCGTCCCAAATATATAAATTTACTTACTTTATCTGAGGATATATTAAATTTTTATTTTTCCTAATATACCCCTATTTAATTTACATTGTTATCAACCAAAATATATCTCTCTCTAAACTTTCATTTACTTTTTTCTTTTTTCCAATGTAATTCTCTCTCTATCTATATAACTTTCTCTCTCTAAACCTTCATTAATGTTTTTTTTTTCCGTGTAACTCTCTCTCTCTCTCTCTCTCTCTCTATATATATATATATATATATATATATACATATCTATTTTTTTTTTCTATTTAACTTAAATAGGGGTATAATGGGAGAATTGTGTGAAATTTTTATAATTTCAATTACATTAAATGAGTTTTCTTAATCTGTGTGAAAAAAAAAGTGGGTTTATCTTTGTGGGACGGAGGGAGTAGTAAAATTGAGGAATCTTTCTCGGGAGGAATTCGGTCTCTTCAATCTCGGAATACCACCTAAATAACAAAGCAGCTAGAGAGTCGGTAGTCTAGAAATGTCTAAAAATGACTTAAATACTCTCGATAACTTTTCTACAAATACTTGATTTCTAAAAATTCAACCCCTGAATTGATCGTCGGAGTGACTACGGTTGCTGCACCACCCTATGAGACCGGCCGTCGGTAGTCTAAAGAATGTTCGTAGGTTAGCAGTACGTGGATAATGACGTAGTTCATTCCTATTGGCATTGACGTCTTGCCAGATTCTGATGTCCACAATTTGGCATCGTCCATGGGAAACAACATACAAACCACATAAGAAAAGAAAAAGTCCAAGAAAAAAAGAGAAAATGAGTGAAAGCAGATCAAATAGTGATGAAAATTCAAAAAAGCAGATCAAATAGTGATGAAAATTCAAGAAGAACATAGGATGAAAGTCCGGCGACGTCCACTAGAGAAAATGTTCGGAGACTAAGAAATAAGAGATGTTCGAGAAAGATGGCCTAACTTACACGAAGTGGTCAAAGATAAGGCAACAAACATACAATGCTTTGTAGAAGAAAATGGTGCCATGAGGAAATTTCATGCGGCGTGGACTGGTCGTTCCACCCCTACCAGAAGAAGATAGGAGAGAATGCCAAGTGGAAAAAATGGTGCAAAGGCACCATCTGTCACACTATGCCCAGTACAATTCCGAGTTGCTCACAGTGTGTAAGAGAACAATCGCCCTTACTTGAGCAAGAGCGAAGATCCTTTAGGTCTGCTAGTGTGTTCAATAGGTTTGGACGATCCTGGATTGCTAGGAATAAGTCCTTTCATGGAAGAAGATATGGACGTTAGGATGCGGGCCTCACCGTCAAAGCGGATAACCAATGTTCTCCTTATTTTCCTGTGGAAGAAATGGGAGATAGGACCACTCGTCCAAAAGAAATGGACGACAATGATGAGTATGCCATATTCTCTGATGCAATAAAACCATTGTGAGAGTCAAGCTGGTTCCAACGACAAAGATGTAGCAATATAGTAGAAAAGCCAATCCTATTGATCATTTTAGAGATATATGACATCTACATGAATTTCTTGCAAGCGAGCCATACTTATAAATGATGACGCTTTCACATTACTCTTTCCGGATGAGCTAAGAAATGGTACAAAATATTGGATACCTGCTAGCATCCATAGTTGGTCGGATTTGAAGAATTCGTTCATTTACATGTTCACTACAGGAACCCTTAGTCTTGACTGGGTGCATTAATGACATGAGACAAGAGAATCCCTAAAGAGCTACTTCAGTCTTGACTGGTTGAAGTGGAAAGTATCCCACAAGAGACTGTTTCAGGCACTAAAATCTGGGTTGAGCAGATCGACTTCTTATTAGTAGATTTCATCTAGGAATAAATCAATGACCAGTAAATGGTACGACTGGACAGAAGAGGCTGGCCAGCCTATGGATAAGGAAAAGGCCCTGATGCCTAGTCAACAGGAATCGTGCCCACCTCGTCAAAGGTGGTTCCAGCCAGAGTTTCAGAGACATGAGGGCTCTATCCCCATAAAAGTACTACAAATGCCGTCATGCACATGACCACGATATTATTGAGTATTTGGATACGAAGGTAGCCATGGATAATCTTATTGCAGAAATTGATTTTTCCTCCGATGCTAGAAAATTGGGTAGAGGAGTGTATCAACCTTATGCATCAAGAAGCCAACCCTCACAGCCAAGACAACAGAGCCCCGATGCAAAATCTTCACACCAATCAAGGTAATCAATGGACAGTTACAGAGATCCATACCAACTTTAGAGGCCCCCTATATCATAGAACAATCGATAAATGCACAATGAAATTCTGGTCGGGATGCAAGGGACCCTTCGATGAATAGCCTTCTTTACACGAAGAAAAGTCTGCCAAGACGATGAAAGTTGCCTTTGAAACCAAAAGTTTTACTGTCAAAGATGAGGAAGATGTTCATTATCCTCACTGTGATGCCATAGTAATCAACGCTGAGGTGTTACAGAATGGGATAAAGATGATACTGATTGACAACGGACCTATTATATTGTTCACCTGAGAAGGAATAATACCGAGAGGCAAAATTAATGTACTAGTTATAGTGGGTGAATCCCCGAGGTCATTCAGGATATTCCAAGACTACTTCACAGTCGATAGCAGATCAATTTATAATGCAGTGATCGAGAGACTATGTTGAAAAAATTAAAGACAATTACTTTCATCCTCCATTTGGTTATAAAGTTCTCGACTGAGGCATGCATGGCGATGATTGGGAGATCAGAAAGGATCTTGGGAGTTTTATTAAAATTCCATACAAAAAGCTACTCCTTGGGCCAGTTTCATCCATGTTATGATGGTGGACGCAGTCATGGATGAGGCCATGCCTGATACAGTGTTGGATAAAGTTTCTATAACAGACGATACAGAAATAAAAACCTAGAAGAAGAGACCCTAGTTCATGATGGAATTGACCATAGTTTCATTGGGTCAGAATCTCAAGGTTTTTTAGTAGAAATTTTTTCTCGTCAACAGGATGGCACTAGAGTACTCCATGTTGGCAGCGACTTGTGCAAGGGAATAAGTAGGGAACTAGAGGCACTCTTAAAATGGGATTTCGATGTTTTGACGTAGAGACATCAAGATATGGTGAGAATTGATCCCATGTTGTTATGCCACATCTTAAAAATTTACCTAAAGTTTCGTTTCCACAAACAGAAGAGAAACCACTTAACCCAGAGTGGTGTGAGGCTTTGAAGTATGAGGTTAACAAATTAATAGCAAATGGATTCATACATGAGGTGCACTATCCCATTTGGTTTGCCAAAATCTTTTCTTGGTAAAATAAATGGAAATGGCGAACATGCACTGATTTCTCATATCTGAACAAGGCGTGCCTCAATGATAGCTTCATGCTGCCTCGTGTTGACCAGCTCGTTGATGTAGTGGGTGAGCATTCCATTCTAAGCTTCATAGATGCCTACTCAAACAACAATTAAAACTTGATGTATGGTCTAGATGAAGAATACACCTCGTTCATCATAGATCAGGGTTTGTATTATTACAAAGTAATGTCCTTTGGCCATTATCCAATACTAAACCCCCACTTTCAGTCACAATTTAGGCCTCAATTCAACTAGTTTTTTTTTCTCTCTCTATTTCAGCCCCAAAAATCGGCCCCTACATTTCCCAACTCCCTTTCATTTTTTCAGCCACAAAAGTTTCGAGAAAATCACTCTAAATTTCCTTCATTTCTTCAGCCAAAAAACACAATATATTTTTCCTATTTTGTATTCCAAATGTTTGCCCCAGCGGTAAGTTGATTGGCATTGTTTCCTTCCTCTTATTTTCAACCACACCACCTCATTTTTCTCTCCCACTTTCAGCTGCAGAACTTGGCCCTAATCTCCCAGTATTTTTGCCTTTTCTTATCTCCATTTTCAGTAGCTTTCACCCATTTAAATTCTCCAAATTTCAGCTGTAAACCTCCAACAAAACCCCTTTCTTTTTCCCTTCAATTTCGTTGCAGCAGGAAGTTATAAAACCTTTCTCGATCCTTTCCAATTTCAGTCCATTTATCACACCATAATTAGGCCCAAAAACATTCCAAATTTCTTCCTTTTTCCTTCTAGAAACCGGCCCAACACTCTCTTATTTCCACCATTTTACTGGATCTCAATTTTTCTTAAAAGTCAGCACCAAATTTGGCCTCTACTCCCTCTAATAATTCTACCTAAAATTTTCCTACAACACACAACTTCTTACAGAAAAAAGGCAAGTGTGCCGGATTATTTTAAAGAGGTGCAACAAAGTTATTTTCCACCACATCAACTTCAATCGAAAACTTTATTGCAAGGTAGTTCTTATACTACAAATTTTATATGATTTCATGATGTTTATACTTGAGAATTTATTATGCAAATCATATGGCATGTTAAATGTTTTATGATGGAACATTATGCCGGTGATTGAAGGTAATCACCTATAATGTTAGTGATTGAAGATAATCACTTAAGAATGTCGGTGATTGAAGCTAATCACCTAGAATGTTAGTGATTAAAGGTAATCACTTAAGAAACTTAAGAATGTCGGTGATTGAAGGTAATCACCTATTTATGTCAGTGATTGAAGGTAATCACTAAAGAAATTATGTGGTGCCGGCTACCATTCCAAAAGTATGTTTTAAAATATGACATGTTGCATTTATGATTGCAAATAAAATTCTTGTATGTGTGTATAATTACTACTGGGTGTTTCTTTTGAAATACTCACCCCAAAATTATTAAATCTTCATATTGATGTGATTGGTGTTGGGGTGATGGTGTAAAGTAGCGACTGTGAAGGAAATTACATAGTTTTATATTATTTATGTTTTGGCATCGATATAATCGAGTCATTTATGATGTAAAGTTAAGCACAATATTGAAAATGTTTTTAATATTGTAAAGTGGAGGAAAACCGGACTTATAATTTAGTTTCCGTTTTGGAAATTTAAAAGGGAAGTTGTTGAATTGTGTTTATGAGAATTTGAACTTTCTGCCATTTACTTTGAAAAATCATAATTCTCTGGCAGTAATTAGAATCACTCAAAAATTTCATCGTATAAATTTATTATGAATGTTTTAGCGGGCTATCTTAAGGCACTCAGGACAGTTTTTCAAGCAACTTTAGCCAATGTTTTTACCATGATGCAGATAAAGTCTGAAATTTTAACATAGCGCTCATGACTTACCGCGACAATACCGCAGCCTAATTCAAATTGATAGACACGGGCTTCCTACAATTAGGGGTCTATAGAACTTTTAGGACTTATGTTTGGGATGTAGTACTTCTTTATTTATTTCTTTATTATTTACTCATTTATTTGTTTATTTTAGCTCTTCTTATTGGAGGTCAGGTTTTATGCCCCCCTTCCATGTATTTTTCATGAGTTATTTATATAAGGTTGGGGTATCCGAACCCTCCATCCTTTCCTAGTGGAGGTCTGACAACCATATTGGAAATGTGATGATATGTTGACTAAAAAAAAAAAAAAAGGAGTTGATTTTTGAGCAAAAGGGCTGGTTTCTTTTTATATAGTACTTTTTTTGTAAGGTTTTTGGACTAGAAAAATGGGACTGTTTTATATTGAAATAGTGGGTCAAATGTAGAGTTAAATCATATGAATCAGTTTCCATAAGACAAGAAATTTGAAATTTACCAAATTTAGAAATTAAAATTATAATGTGGCTCATTGATAAAGATAATATTCCACATTCGTCCATCTAAAGAAATTGAAGAAAACACTTGTAACCTTTGATGTGACCAAAATAATTAAATTCTTGATAGTTGTTCGTAGCGACACGAAAACTTAATAAATTTTATTTTCAGAAAAGTGAAAGTGAAAAGTTTTCGGTCTCTATACAAATGTTCCTTTACGTAGTCCATTTTTGCATATAAAATGGATGCCAATTTTAAATCTACAATGGTTCATCATAGACAATGGTCGCCAGTTTGAAAACTACAATTTCAAGGAATTCTGCACCAGCTATAAAATTGAGCATCGTCTCACTTAAATGGCTCATCCTCAAAGAAACAGTCAGGCTGAGGTAACCAATCAAACATTGTTTTGAGATATAAAAAAAGAGTAGAAAAAGAAAAAGGGTCATGGAAGAACGAAATACCGAGCATATTGTGGGCGAATCACAATATACTTTCAAACTTTGTTTAGAATGGAAGCGGTCAAACTAGTAGAAGTCTTCACTTCAACACTCTGAATGCAGATTGAGCCTATCGACTGAGGCACGAATATTCGAACTTGACGTGCTCGAGGGGGCTAGAGACAAGGCCATCACCAGGGAAAAGAGGCTATCAACAGTGAAATTGATTCTATTATGCATAATCATACTTAAGAATTGGTAAATCTCCCACTTGGAAACAAACCATTAGGTTGTAAATGAGTTTTCAAAAAGAAATTGACACTTGATGGATCGATAGATAAGTACAAGGCTAGATTGGTAGCTAAAAGATTTAAACAGAAAGAAGGCCTTAACTTTTTGATACATACATAACAATGATCACGTCTATTAGAGTATTAATTGCAATCGCCGCATTGCACAACTTGGAAATCCATCAAATGGACGTCAAGACAACATTCCTAAATGGTGAGCTAGATGAAGAAATTTATATGGAACTACCGAAGGGTTCATTTCTCGTGGACAAGACAAAAATGTGTATAGACTCGTTAAATCGTTATACGAACTAAAGCAAGCGCCAAAGCAATGATATGAGAAGTTTAATAAAATTATGTTATCAAATGGTTTTAAGATTAACGAGGGTGATAAGTGTGTTTATATCAAAACCACACCAAATGCTTATGTAATTGTATGTTTCTATGTTGATGACATGCTAATTATGGGAAGTAAACATGATGTCATAATGGCAACTAAGAAAATGTTGATAAAATATTTTGACATGAAAGATATGGATATAGAAGATGTCATAATGGGAATTAAAATCAATAAGACATCTGAAGGACTTGTTCTATCTCAGTCTCACTATATTGAAACTATACTTAAGAAGTTTAATGCGTATGACTGAAGTCTAGAAAAAACTCTGGTAGACTTAAGTCTACATTTGGCCAAGAATAAAGGTGAACATGTATCAAATTGGAGTATTCTCGGATCATAGGTAGTCTAATGTATATTATGAATTGTACGCGTCCGGATATTACTTATAAAATTAACAAGCTTAGCAGATTTTTAAGTAATCCAGGCGATGACCATTGAAAAGCATTTATTAGAATTCTTAGATATCTAAGATTCACTTCAAGTTATGGATTATATTTTACTAGATATCCAGCTGTATTGGAAGGATATAGTGATGCAAATTAGATATCAGACACAAAAGATTCAAAATCCACAAGTGGTATATTTTTACCATTGGTGGTGCAGCAGTATCTTGGAAAGTCCTCAAAAGAAACATGTATAGCTTGATCCACAATGGAATCTGAGTTTATAGCTTTAGATAAACCAAGAGAGGAAGCTGAATGGCTTTGTAATTTCTTAGAGGATATTTCGTGTTGGCTTAAGCCAGTTCTTACTATTAGTATGCATTGTGATAGTCAGTCGGCTATTGGAAGAGCACAAAGTAGTATGTATAATGGTAAATCTCGACACATTCGTCGTAGACATAATACTATATATTAATTAGTTGATCCCAAATGACATTATCTCTATTGATTATATAAAATCAAAGAAGAATCTCGCAGATCCGCTTACTAAAGGCTTATCAAGAGATCAAATATATTGCTTATCGAGGAGAATGTGGTTAAAGCGTACTATGTAAGAGTCTTTGTAATGGTAACCCAACCTTACTGACTAGAGATCCCAAGATCTTGGTTCAATGGAAAACTAAGTTATAAAGATTCAATGAAGCACTTAGAAGTCAAACTTCTACCCATTCTTATGATATAAAAAGTGCTTTTAGCAGAGTTATGAGGTTAAGTTAAACTTTTAATGATTTCTATATCTTGAAAAGTCAAGTGGAGTATGGCATAATACACTTGATAGGAGATCACCTAAGTGAGTATGAAGTTAGGCCTCTTCTATGAGAATGTTTCAAGACTTGAATTCTCCAAAGCACTTATGAAATCCAAGAGTTGTTCAGGACCAAAATGAACACAATCGTGAGAACCAAAAATATTAAGAAGGTTATTATGTGAATATTATTGTCTTGGTTTACACCAATGGCTGAATAGTTCACTGGTTAGCCAATAAACCCAGTAGTATTTCACTACGGAAATCTCGATGCAATAGCTTTCTACTTAATCTCTCTTAAGTGTCTATTTCATCTATCTTGTTAATTTCATTCATGTGGGGATTTTGGAAATTGATTTCATAAAAAATGGGTTTGACCAACTTTTGACCAATTAATTTAAGTGGGTCCCATGGTTGGAAATGGGAATTTCTTTGACCAAGGTTGTTCTACTTCGCGAGTAGAAAACGTAGTATATTTAGTTTCATAAAACCAATTTCGGGTGAATGAGAAATTAATTCCAAAGTATGCCACTTAAATAAAGAAATGTTGGAATTGGAAAATAATGGGAATTGAAATAGAGCCAATCCCACATTGATAAAATAGAAGCAAATTGGTTACATTAAATAGTTCAAGTTGTACAATTGGGTTTGGGCTCCAAGTGGTACCAATTGTCTTTAGACGGGAGGAGACCTACATGATAGTAGGTTGGGCTAAAGCCCAACAAGTGTGCCGTTGTTGGCGGGCTTGGGCCTCGGGTTGTGGGTCGTCGGTCTTCGGTCACAGGTCAAATCCAAGAAGGTATATAACTTTTTATAGAAATAAAATAAATATTATTTTATTTCAAACATCCCAAATTGTGACACGTGGTAATTCAATCAATTACGCGCCACGTGTCACGCTTCTAAAAACTGACCGGACAGACATGTCTGTTTGAACAGATTGGTTATATCTTATTAGACATAACCTTTCAGCAGTTGTGCCTTTTGAGACACAACTTTCCAACAACTATAAATTGGTCCCTCCCTGTCCAGAAATTTTTATTCCAAATTTGTTTTCTTGTGCAGTTTAATATTCTTTACTTCCTGCACTATTCCATGTTATCCATTTCAATCCCTAAATATTTTTCTGCGTTCCAATTTTCGTTCAGAGAATTTAAAACTCTAGTAGATTCGTTGGTATTGTAATTTGAAGTGCTTCTATTACAATACGAGGTCATTGTATCTTGGGAGACGAGTGCCGGAGAACCATTAGCACCATTGCGGGTATAAGGACAAAGAATCGAACTCTTGCCTCGACCAACATTTCAATTTTCGTCCAATTATTCAAGTAAACCGTTACTCGTGCTCAATTTTATGCACATGGTTATTTAACAAAAATAATATAAATTATTTATTAATTTACCAACATTTTTTACATTGAGTTGTGGATATTTTCGTAGAGCCATGCAAAGCTCTCAAACTTTCATAAATCTTCTATTGTTGGAAAGCCCAATGAATCTACTTTCAAATAAGACAAATGGTTCCTAATTTACATTCTCTACCTTGAATTTTGAATTTGCAATCTTCGACATTTCAAAACTTTGACTTCTTTGTACGACTTCAGGGAAATGTCAATACTATGTTTTTAAACTGTTTATTTCATTTGGTAGAGATTTTGGTGGTTTGACAGAGAATAAACAAATAGTAGAGAAGGCGACAAAGAAAAGTCTTATATTAAAATAAAAATTAAATAAAAAAAAAACGTGATAAAGAAAGAGAGGAAAAAGTAGAATATTCGAAGTCGAAATGTGATTTAAGGATATTTTGGGCATTTTTACTAAACAATAGATTATGAATAATAAACATTTATCTGAAACCCCTTGCCAAAGTAAAAATATTGGTAGAAATTTCCTCAATATCTGAAACATTTATCTACTATTTCAAGTTTCCAACTCATAGATGATATACTTTTCTTTTATGAGATCAAATTTCAATATCTACAACTGTTGAATATTCAGAGTGATTAAATTATCAAAGATTTAGTTTAAACATTGAAGTTTAACGGTTTAAACACGGAAGCAAATATCAAATGACAAGCAATATGAAGAAGCATGACGGTGAAATTTCATTTTCATCATGATTTTGAAACTTAATATCAAACGACAAGCAATATAATACGAAGCATGATTCGAGTACATGAAATTTCATTTTCATCATGATTCTATGATTCTTTGTAAGCTTACTTTTCTTGAGATCAGGTCGAGCACCCTCTTAAATTGTACTTTATTCATTTTTTATATTAATAAAACATGCCATAATAAGTAGTTTTAATTAAAAAAATTAAAATGAATGCTGATACATATTCAATTCAGTAATCTTATGATTTTTTGTTGATATATGGTATGCAACTCATGCATATTATTAGAATATAAAATGTACACGATACGGTACTTAGGTATTATTGAACCACTTCATCTAATAGTAGAATATTTGAAAGACGCAAATTATTTAAGTATCTGTTTGGTTTAGCTTAAAAAATGGATAAAAATTTGAATTAAAATTAGCAATTAATTTTAACCATACATTTTATAGAACCATAACTTCAATCAACTTTTCTACAACGCATTTCATCAACTTTTTCAAAATATGCTAAAAATATGATTTTTAACCAAACCAAACCGGCACTATAGTCTCAACACAATCTCTAAACATCAACATGTACACAATTTCTGGGTTGCAAAATTTGAATTCATGATCTTTGTTACCACGTTGAGTCATATATTCATTTATTTAGATATAATCTATAAAGATCACACATCTATCTCCAATATCTTTTATACCCCCAAAAACTCTTCATACTCATCCATCCTGAATTTCTCCATTCAAAATCTTAGATTTGCTTCAAAAACGATGCCCAAACCCTTAGTCATTATTACCCCCATGAATGAATCCCAAATTCAGCCGGTCATATGGTTGCTTGTTGACGTTAAAAACATTCAATTCTATTGTCATGTTACCAAAAGATAGCTGCATAACTCTATTCCTACAATTAATAATAGCATTAGATGTTGCTAGAAAAGAACGGCCAAAAATTACAGAAATGTGTTTTGTAGAGTTATGTACCAGTTGAGTATCAAGTACAATAAAATCAACAAAAAAATAAAACTAGTCAACTTGTATCAAAGCATCATCTACAATTCTACAGGGGACTTTACAGATGTATCAGCAAGTTGTAAAATCACAGACGTTGGTTTTAACTCGCTTAGCCCAAGTTGCATATATACACAGTAAGGAAAAAGATTAACACTAGCTCCTAAATCTAGCAAAGTTTTCTCAATCTTATGGTTTTCTATGATGCATGAGATAGTAGGACAACATGGATCTTTAAATTTTGAGGGTGTTGCTTTGAATTATAGAGCTAACATGTTCAATTAAAAAGGCCTTTTTGCGTACAAGCAATTGTCTCTTTTTTGTACATAAGTCATTCAAGAACTTTGCATAGGCAGGAACTTGTTTAATAGCATCAAGTAGAGGGATATTTATACTTACCTACTTAAAGATTTCTATGATTTAATTGATCGCACAACATTGCTTCACTTTTGTTAGCCTATGAGGAAATGGGGCTTTTAGAATGTAAGATGGCTTATTGTTCTCTTTGGGAGCTTCTTGAATTGAATCATCAGTTGGTGCATTACCTGGAGAAACTAGTTGGGATGTATTTCTTTTTGGAATTTCCACTTGGTTGCAAAACAATTATCCGCGTCTCAAAGTCATGATGGATTTAGTCTCTTGTTGTTGGTTGCTTGAATCGGTCCCAATATTGTGCACTCCTTTAGGGTTATGAAATGGCTGACTAGGAAAATCTTCTTTCTCAATGGTTGTTGCCAACTATTGGACTCATGAGGCCAGTTGTCCCATCATGTTTTCCATATTAGAGATGGATTGGGCCTGTGAGTTTTGGCTAGTTCGTATTTCATTCTTAAACTCGGTAATGGTGTGATTCTAGTGCTATAATGCAGCTTGTGTAGCTTTTGACTATTTTTGAATTGCCTCCTCCCATGTTTTTGGTTGTGAAATTTTTTGATTCAACTGTCTCGTATTTTTTTGAAGGACTTGACCTGCCGTACTATCTTGTTGAACACCATGTGACCATGATAAAATTGGATGGCCTCTCCATCTTGGGTTATATGTGTTAGAATAAGGATCATAAGATAGTTTTCTCATCATGTTGAGAGCATTCACTTGATCAGAACATGCAATTGGCTCATCAGAATTATTTGATGTCAACGAGGTTTACTGGCGGGAAATATCTTCTATCATGCCCTTGATTTCTTTGATTTCTGAGCTTGGTTCATTGCTTTGAATCTCATAGATTTCTCTTTTCTTTAGTTTAGTTCGAGAAGATCTACTCCGCTATTGGGAATTGTCAGCCAGCTTTTGAAAGAAGCTCTAAATTTTTGTTGTATTATTTGGACATAAGCTCTCCACCACTTGTGGCCATCAACTACTCCTGGTAGTAATCCCTCCAAAAAATATTGAAATAAATGCCATTTTTCATAGACGTTATGTGGACATTTCATAAGGAGCCCATTAAATCTCTTCCAAGTTTCATAGAATGGTTCTTTGTCTTTCTGCACAAACTCTGAAATTTTCCTGCGAATAGCATTAGTCTTATGAACAGGAAAATATTTATTCAAAAATTTAGCAACCATTTTTTTTTGAAATGTAATACTATTGGCAGGTAACGTATTAAACCGTGATCTAGATATATCTTTTACGAGAAAAAGGAAACAAATGAAGTTGAATCTGTCGAATGATTATACGGTTCTTCACTACCTAAACCATAGAAAGATGGAAGACAATTATGTACGCTCGGTTTTAGCTCAAAATTTCTGGTAGTTACTTGTGGGTATAGTATGCACGAGGTGCTCAGATTAGCTAACGGACAAAAATAGTCTCTAAAAGGTCTCCTTATTACTTCGGTTCTTTCAATTTTATCTAAAGTTGTAGCTTGTTTTCGTTGGTGAAAGGTTTTTCAATTTCACAATTTAGAGGTTCTGGCTTAATTTCTAAAGATCTACGACCAATCATGCACTGTATTTATATATTTTGAAAAACATAAAATCCTAAATTATAACTAGTAAAGAATAAAATAAACTAAGACTAAATTAACTTTCTAACGTAGTTCCAACAACGGCGCCAAAAACTTGATGTCAAATTTTAAATAACTCGCAAACGCACGAATCTATTGGAATATAGAAAAGTAGCAACGAGGTCGATCCCACGTAGACTACAATGAAGAAAGTCTAATTTAATCCGAAATAACTATTATTCTATGCTAGTTTGGTCAAAAGGAACTTGGTTTAACTTTTTTTACTTAAAGACTAATTAATTATGCTAAAAAGTTTAGTTGAAGGTTTAATTGTTTAAAAGTACCAAGGTTTCACAATCCACAATTGTTTAACTTAGCAATTAATCCAATAATTGACTAATTCTTAAAAACAAACGACAACTCGAAATCAATCTATTGTCGTCTTAAAATATTTATCAATTAAATTCAAAAGAAGAAAATCCAATATCGTTACTTAAGCGTTTCCCGTATCAAACTCGATTAAAAGAAAATAAAGAATCAAATGTTTTGCATCCTAAGCATTCTATGTATTCCAAATTGACAAATAAATAACAGAGAATCAAAAGAAATTAATAAAACGTGTTTAAAAACCAAGCACTAATTAATTAAATTAATTTCTAATTATCAAGAATACATGATATTTAAGATGAAATAAATTTTATTTAATTAATCCAATAAAAACGATCCATGAAAGTTAAAGCCCAAAAATAGAATTAAAAGATAACAAGATAATCACTTCGTTTAAATAAGGTTTCATCATCTACCTTGTTTCAAGAAAGTTAGAAGAACATAATTAAGTTAAAAAAAAAGAATTGATAGAACCCGGCATGGATTGAAGGAAAAGAAATATTTCAAAAACTCTTCTTCACCATGTAATTCTTCTCTCTTCTTTCTAGCTGTCTTCCTCCTTTAATTTGATCTAAATTCGGTATTTATATAGTATTTTACTAATTTTGAAACTTTTCTACATGAAAAGACGGAAAAGGCCCGGACTTAGAGTTGAAAATAAGCCAAAAAATACCAGACGGATCGCAAACATGTACAACCATTTTTTAATCAATTGCCGTGGTCAAACCATGATTTGTAAACCGCGGAAAATAGTAAGTTTTGCCTAGAAATTTGATTCCAATCACAATTTGTAAGCTTTAGTCCTCCAAGTTCCAATATGTATATTATTTAGGTCCCCACTTCAAGTTTTAATTGCTGGTTCAGTCCTTTTTGCTCCAAAGCTTTATGTTTGGTCCCCAAACATTCAAAAACTTCCACGTTGGTCCCCAAATCTTCACAATTGTTCATAATTTGTCCTAATTTAAATAAGACATTAATTAGTACTTTTATCAATGAATAATTAATAACAAAATATATTTAAAAAGCAGGTAACATGTATACTAAAATTGTGCTCATCCAGCCTTTCAAAAGTAAATTATTTGTCTTTTATATGATTATGTTAAGGGTGTGTCAAATCAAGCGACGACATTAACTTAATTTAGCTTGCAGCTTTAACATGTTTATTTCCACAATCTGTTCAAATTTTCAAAATATTATAACTTCTTGTATTCAGCAAATTTTTGAGTGAAAATAGTAGGGTTGTATAGGTGGATGAGTTGGATGTTAAGGGAATTTCTAATCACCATAAAATCTTGTCGGATGAATTGATTATGACTATTTTCTTGGGCTATGCTGGTTATACCCCCGAGCATAACTTTCAGGCGACTTTGGCCACTTATTTCAATATTTAATGACTTGATAAAATTCTGAATTTTTGAAGTTTTGCTCCTTAAAGTGTTAGGTAGTTTGAGGTCTCAAGTCAAAAATCATAATTTTTTCGAGCATGGTAGGTTGGTCAAACAATTTATTGCGACATATGGCATCACATGTAAATTTCACCAATCTTAAGTTTGGGTTGTAGGTTTTCTTGATACTTTGATATTTTTGCAATCAGAATAAAATTTTAAACCATTCAAAAACTCACGGGAAAATTAAATTGTTGTCGGCCAATACTATTTTCAGATTTTTACTAACCCTCTGGGTTAAGAAAATTCAGAGCTTTACAAAGTCGACTACAATTTTCAACCTTGCAGAAAAGAAAGGCAAGACACTACCCATACAACTTTGAATGCAGCTACTTGAGTTCTAATGGAAATCCATGAAATGTAGGAGTTGAGTTGACCAAAGAGATTTGAATCTTTGACAACAATAGAGATGGACAAAAGTATTGCAACTTTCAATGTCACCACATACATAATACCGAGGATTGTAAGGCTTTAGCCGAAGAAATAAAAAGACTCATCAAACATGTTTATTTAAATCAGTTTATAAAGAGAGGTCACGGTAAGGAAAAACAAATAGTTGGCTAATTTGATTACTACCTTACCTATAAGTAAGAGTACAAATCAATAAGGAACTAAGCTTTGAAAAATATTTTGTGCTTTTTTTTATAAGCTCTGCAGTCGGCTGAATTTTATGAAGGAACAAGACATCAAGCTTCATTGATTTAGTTTTAAAGCAAAAGGTTTTCTTCAATCTACTTGGCGCGAAGTTAAGAATGAAGGTTCCTAATCCAACTGGTGGTTGTGGTCAAATACAATAGGAAAGTGGCGATAAAGTTAAGACCAGTGTGTTTGATTCCACTTCATCAACAAGTCAAAAGAAGAAGTATCAAAAAAAAGTTTATCTATATTCTTTTGATTGTTATTTTGTTAATTTTGCAAAATTACAAAAATCGATACTATTGTATTTTTGAACAAGATTATTAGTTGATTATTTTTACCTATGGCATAGGGGCCCGTTTCCCTTCGGGGTTTACCACGTTACATCTTGTATTCGTATTTAATTCTTTAAATTCGTATTTAACAAGAATAGGTAAACAAACATGATGTGTGATTCAAAACAGTTATCATTGTCACTCACCTAGTTATGACTGCATTCTATCTACTACTAGTTTAATTAAGATTAAAATTATTATTAATTTAATTAATCTAGGTTTTAGAAATTTCAATTGGTATCAGAGAGGGTTCACTTTTTAAAGTGTGATCAGAAGAAACCTAGATATGGATGGAGCTCCATTTAGACCACCAGTTTTAGATGGAACTAATTATGCATATTGTAAAATTTTGATTCAAGTCTACATTCAATCTCTTGATGAAAAAGTTTGGCACTCTATTGTCTATGGTTATAAAACTCTCACTATTGTTGAAAATGGTGTGGAAAAAGAAAAAAAGACAGGCGATCAGTGAGCAACAACTGATTTTAATTATACAAATTTGAGTTCAAAAGCTTTAAATGTCATATTCTCTTTTGTGGATTCTAATCAATTTCGTTTGATCTCTACATGTTAGGTTAGTTTGAAACATCTTACAGATTGTTCATGAGAGAACCTCTATTGTCAAGTTTTTCAAGCTTCAAATTCTTACTCTAGAATTTGAACAACTTACCATGAGAGACGATGAAAAATTCAAGGACTTCTATGTAAAACTCAGTGACATTACCAATACAACTTATACTTTGGGAAAGAAATATTCGGAGAGCAAAATTATATAGAAAATTCTCATATCCTTGCCTGATCATTTTTACTCCGAAGTAACCGTAATTGAAGAAAGCAGGGAGATTGAGAATATGAAGGTTGAAGAATTGGTGGGATCATTGATGACATATGAATTACATATACAAAAGAGAAAGAAAGAAAATGGATCTGGTATTACCTTCAAAATTAAAAATGATAAAGAAGAGGTTCATGGTGAGGAGAGTGAAACAAATGAAAATGTGGCCATGCTCACCAAACAATTCAAAAAATTTGTAAAATGAAATAAAAAAGAAAAGTACGTGAATGCTTCATTACAACAAAAGAAGATATTTTCAAACAACACAAGGCAAAATCCTACTACTTCTATGAATAAATTTGAAAATAGGATTCAATGTCTTGAGTGTAAGAGTTTTGGTCACATATCCTCTGAATGTGCAAATACTTTAAAGAAATCCCATACCAAAAGGCTATGGATATCACTTGGAGTGAAGATGATGAAAAAGATTCAGATGAGAACGAGGACGAGGACAAGGACGAGGACGAGGAACTACTATTGATCAGGTAACGTCTTTAAGTGGGAACTAATTAACATCTCGTACTGATTTTGTGCAAAACTTGACTGCAGGTTCTAACTTCTTGACTACAACACCGAAGGATCAGACCGTGTCTATTCTAACTGTAGTAGTGTGAACAAAAAATTAAAAGACAAACATGAGAATAACTTTTCTACTCACGTCATGATGAAATTTTGGAAGATGATAAGGCTGCAATTGATTCTCAAAATAATATTCTAACTAACCAATTAAAAAGAAGGATGATCAAATCGTGAACCTTCTTGATGAATTAAAAGATTCAAAAGAATGGATCAAACAACTAACAATTAGAGCCTGTCACTTAAGTGAAACCCTTAGCTATGGAAGAACTTTAAATGTCAAAGAAGAATTGGGGTATGTTGGAAAATGTAATTGAAAAGTTGGGAATCGGACCAGTTTTCTCAAATAAACACGTTCTACTATATTTCCAGACAGAACTGCTCCTATTGCTGTCAGTACTGTGGATGATTGGTCTATACAGGTTATGACCAATGCCAAAAATCAAAAATATTCACGACCATCAGTTAAATAACCAGTGTATCAATTCTTAATGCAAAGAGGTATATCTAAATAATTTGTAAAATGTTGCATATGTGGTAATCTTGGACATGACTCCTTTCATTGTTTATCTAACAAGAACTTGATTAATAGACAAATGAGACGCCATAATAATTCAAAAGTAAGACAAATTTGAGTTAGAAAAAATGATTTAAATTGTTATATGGTTGATGTTGCCTATAGAATGTTTATCTCTAACTTCTGGTATTTTGATAGTGGTTGTTCTAGACATATGACTAATAATCGATCTTATTTAACTAACTACAAGAGTCTTGCAGGTTGTTTGGTTACTTTTGGTGATGGGGCACAAAGCAAAATTGAGGGTATAAGCACTATCCTAATTGATGGATTCTCACCTTTAAAAGAAGTTCTTTTTGTGGTTGGTTTAAAAGCTAACTTGATTAGTATAGACTAATTATGTGATGATAAACACTTTGTTATGTTCTCAAAAAATTCATGTTGAACTATGATGGTAATTGCATTCTACATGGTACTAGGTCTAATGATAAATGTTATATTCTTGATACTTACTTGTAATATTTGAAAAACTGACTCTACTGAATTGTAGCACAAACGGTTGAGACATTTGAACTATATTGATTTGTTTAGACTAACAAAATTAAATGCAGTACGAGGTGTTCCTAAGCTTACTAAAAAAAATCAAGGATTGTGTGGTTCATGCCTAAAAGGTAAGCAAACCAAAAGTACTCACAAGCAAAATAAGTTTCTTGCTATATCTAATGTATTAGAATTACTTCACATTGATTTGATAGGACCTATTCAAACTGAAAGTATTGGTGGCAAATAATATATCTATGTATGCATGGATGATTTTTCAAGATATACTTAGATAGATTTCTTAAGAGAAAAATCCGATGTTATTGAAGGATTTAAATTTTTGCACCTAAAAATAACAACAGAAAAATATTTTGAGGGAATCAAAATAATGAGGATTAGAAGTGATCATGAGAGGGAGTTTGAAAATGCTACTTTCTCTACTTTCTGTTAACAAAATTGCATTTTTCATAAATGCTCTACTCCTAAAACCCTTGAACAAAATAGTTTTGTAGAAAGAAAAAATAGGTCTCTACAAGAGATGGTTAGAGTTATGCTAAATAGTAAGAAGCTTTCTGTTAAATTATGGACTAAAGCTATTAGTACAGCTTGTTATATTCTGAATCGTATGTCTTTAAAAACAATTACCACTCAAACCCCATATAAAATCTGGAAAGGAAGAAAACCTAATCTCAAGTATTTCCATACCTTCGGTAGAAAGTGTTATGTATTAAATGATTAGGTTGGGTAAATAAGATTCAAAAAGTGATGAGAGAGTGTTTATTGGTTACTCTGAAAATAGTCAAGCTTACAGAATTTATAACATGCGCACTCAAACTATCATTGAATCTATCAATGTGAAAATTGATGAGCCTAATAATTTTTCTTCTTATTCACATGAACCTAATATTCAAACTTTTGAAGAACAGCTTGATGGAAGTCAGAGTACTCAAGACCATTATGTGTCTATTTCAAACAGAGACAGACAGACTGAACTACCAGTATTCAGTTCGGGTATCTCTACTCCTGCTTTTGGAGGTTATGACGTACCAAATACAAATAACGAACATAACATAAGAAGGCAACCACCTTCTTGGATACAAAAGGCACACCTATTGGATAATGTGCTCTCAGATTCCCGTGAGTGTATGATAACTAGAAGGAGGCTTGCAAATGAACTTGGAAACGTTTGCTATACTTCACAAATTGAACCCAAAAATATAAATGAAGCAATTATTGATGAAATTTGGGTTCTAGCCATTCATAAAGAGCTAGCTCAATTTGATAGAAATAAAGTGTGGGAACTTGTACCTTGGCCAAAGGACACAAATGTGATCAGGACAAAGTAGATATTCAAAAATAAATCATATGTAACATGGTAACTTAGTCAGAAACAAGGCACGCTTGGTTGCACAGGGATATACTCAACAAGAAGGAGTGGATTTTGATTAAACATTTGCACTCGTGGCTTGACTTGAATCCATTAGACTTTTAGTATCTATGGCATGTCAAATGAGGTTAAAGTGCATCAAATAGATGTCAAAAGTGCCTTTCTGAATGGGATTCTGAATGAAGAAGTTTATGTCGAGCAGCCAAAGGGATTTGTTGATCCTATTTCTCTCGACCATGTGTTCAGACTTAAGAAGGCCTTGTACATACAAAAGCAAGCTCCACGTGCTTGGTATGAACGTTTGACCATGTTCTTGTTGGACCAAGAAAACAAGAGAGGTGGAGCTGACAAAAATTTATTCATCAAACACTTCAAAACTGATTAACAGTTGCACAAATCTACGTCGATGATATTGTGTTTAGTTCTTCATTAGAAACAAAATCCAAGGAGTTTGTTTTACTTATGCAAAATGAATTCGAGATGAGTATGGTTGGTTAACTAAATTTCTTTTTAGGTTTGCAGATCAAACATGTTAGATCATGGATTTTTATCTCACAGGCCAAGTATGCTAAAAATCTGGTGAAGAAGTTTGGTTTTGAACTAACCAAGTCAATCAGGACTTCCATGGCTAGGGTAAAGAGGTTGACTCTAGCTTGTACAGGAGCATATATACAGTTTACTATACCTGACTGCAAGTCGTCCTAACATATCATTCAGTGTTGGAGTTACGTCCTTGAAAATCTCCAGAGATGACCAAGCCAAAGAGGTTGACTCTAGCTTGTACAGGAGCATGATATGCAGTTTGTTCTACCTGACTGCAAGCCTTCCTAACATATCATTCAGTGTTGGAGTTTGTAGGCGTTATCAGGCCAAACCAAAAGAATCACATCTTGTAGCAGTGAAGCGAATTATTCGCTATATTACATGTACTTCTCATTTTGATTTATGGTATACGAATGATACTAACTCTCATCTTGCAGGATACATTGATGCTGACTCGAATGGAAACATGGATGATAGGAAAATCACGAGTCGAGGATGTTTCTACATTGACAACAATCTCATTGCATGGTTAAGTAAGAAACAAAACTCCATTTCCTTATCTACTGCAGAAGTTGAGAATATTGCTGCGGGTAGTTGTTGCACTCAGCTACTCTGGATGAAACAAATGCTATGTGATTATGGTATTGATAAGGATTCTGTTACTATATTTTGTGATAACACTATTGCTATCAATATTTCTAAAAATCTTGTTCAGCACTCTAGGACCAAATATATTCACATTAGACATCATTTTATTAGAAAATTGGTTGAGGAAAATGTAATTACTTTGGAACATATTTAGAAGAGTATCAGTTGGCTAATTTGCTCACCAAGGCCTTAGATTCTGCTAGATTTGAGACTCTACGAAAAATCGTGGGTATTTGTTTGATGCATTAATTTTATTTTCAATAAAAAAATATTTTACTTATTAGAAGTAGTGTTTTCCTTTTGTTTGATTTTATCATGTGTGTTTGTTTGTAGTTACTTACCTTTTAATTTAAAAATAAATAAATAAATAAATAAATAAAAGAGTGATGTTCTTACAAATAGCATATGATATAAATGTATGATTGGTCTATGAATATTTAGATTTACTTGTAACCAATCAATAAGGAATGCTCATTAAACTTATGGTAAAATATGCTCAGATAAGTACACTTTGAGGACAACTTGAATTTCTTGATTATGCCTTACTATTGACTAGGTCGTTATCTTTAGAGAAGCTTTGTACCTTGTTGTACCTTATTGTAGATCTATGGTCAGTATCTATGTTTCTCGACACCATAATATGTTGTTGTGTTAAACAGACAAGTTCATTGGAGTAGAGGACTACCACTATGGATGTGTGCAGCCGTCCTTGATAATGAACATAAATCATATAGAAAATAGTTATATGGCTGTGAGAAAGTCAACTCCATGAACTATATATATATATATATATATGAAAAGAGGTCAACATTTTGAGTACTCAAAAAGAAAATATGATATTGTACTCATGTCTGGCACGCACATATTTTATTATTTAAAGAGATTTTTTTTAGATGATGACTGGTTTGAAACAAACTTGTGTACTTATCTTCTAGACAAAATTCAATTTGGTTTAATGGGATGGGTTATAATTGAGTGGGTCTAGTTTGTTCTATCACACACTCATATTATAAATCTGACAAAATAATTGAATCTAATTATGTGCATATATCTGATTGGAAGATTCTTGTTTATTTTGATATTTTTGGAATGATTGTATAATTTGTGGATAATGAAATTTGCCTATAAATAAAATATTTATTTTTATTCTCATTAATTTTGTGTGGTTGTCTTGTGTTGGCCTTTTCATAGGATTTTTAATCAACAGTCTAATTTTAGCAGTACAATCAGCCATAACTGAGAAAAATCTAGATGAATATTTTATAGAATGCAATCTTATTTTGTAATGATTTTATATTGACCTTCCTAAATTCAATATCCGTTTTCCTTAAATTAACAATTTAGGCGGTTTAATTCAAATTTGACATATCTGGTTAAGGAAGTTTTTATAATCCTAACTGCTAATCATCAGTTCATTTATGGTAATTGTTATGCACACGTCAGAAATAAATAGTTCCTCATAGTGCAATTTTGCAAAATCCCTCCCCTATTAAACTGTGACTTACGGTTTTCTCTTTCATCTTTCACACTTGATTTTCAATTTCCTAACATCAAATTCTCGCTTACATTTGATTCTAGAGTTGTGTTTTTTCTTTCAGATTCAAACAATGGTAAAAACTAAGATGCCAAAATCAAAGAAAAATCATGAAAGTTCATCCAAGGACATTGTTGCTCCGGTGTCTGCTGCCGAAACTGCGATAGGACCTTAAATGTCCCGTCGGTAAAGAGTCTCTAGCAGCTGTTGCATCTCAGGCTGAACAATCGACAGACATTATTGCCTATCAACCGCCGGTCAACCATTCCAAATCATAGCTCCGTCAAACATCTAAAGACCCAATTACTTTTCTGAGAAAAAAAGATTCGCTAAGAGCTCAAGAGTCTGATAAAGAAGGAGATGACAGTGATGGATTTGTAACTGGTAATAATGGGTCTACAAATCATGAATGTGAAGAAGACGATCGTAAGGATGAAGGGACTGGAGATGAGGAGTCTGAACGTCCTCCTGCAATCATTGAAGGTTTGAGTAAGCCCCTTTCTCAAAAATTATATTCTAATTTTGATGTTAATTCTGAAGAATCTTCGGAGTCTATTCCAACACCTCCTCTACCAAGAAGAGCCACGAAGGCTGAAAAAGAGAAATGTAAAATTGGAGATGCTACTGAAGAGCCCACACTTGTTGGTCTGAACAAACCACACACTGCCTTATGGGTTGCTTACAAAGTATTGCCTACTCCTAGTTCAGACTCGCAAATGTTAAAACTTGAAACATTAACTAGAGGTAGACACTCTATTAACCCTCTCAATTACTATTTTTTGTCTGAGGCTGCTGAGAGTTTGTTTTTTTCATTTATCTCCTATCGCAAGTTCATCGTTGAGTGTAAGATAGAAATTCATGAATTTAGTTCATTTGGTTTGGTTGAAATTGTTGATTTTTATAAATTACATAATCTGTTAAGTTTTTCTGGGCCGTTCAATAAGACTCTGGTCAAAGAATATATGGCCAATGTTCCAAAAAATCTGGGGAAGGCTAGCAATGAATTCAGGTGGCAAGTTTATGTTCGAGGAAAACATGTTACCTTTGGTATTAACTCTCTAAGGAACTAGCTTGGGTTGAATGTCGTGGATGTCATAAGTGATGAAGAATTGACTAAGGACTGCATTGCGCTGGAAATGACTGGCTCTACCTAGCCAAAAACTGGAGAACTGATTGCTTCTCGACTACTGCCCAAATACAAAGTTCTCCATTGGATACTAATCCACAATATTGATCCATTGACTCATCGATGAGACATTTTATGGGACATGACTGTTATGATGTACAAGTTGGGGATGAGGTTGACAGTTAGTTGGGTCAAAATCATTTTTGACAGAATTGTGTATAAAGGGCCGAGAAGAGCAAAGCAGTATACACTACCACATCTAGCTCTTATCCATCACTTTCTTGTTCACTAAGAAGTGCCTGCCATAGATTCGAACAGGTTTCCTAAAGATATTATAGCATTAGGTATCCATGAATTTACAAATTTGAGTGGAACACCACATCCAACACCTAGAGTTTCTAAGCACGTTCTGTTGTCGTTGGACCAGTCTGGGCATTTGGATGTACTAGAAAATTATCTAGGGCTAGTCATGACTCAGGTAGAACAGCTTTTTACCCTAACCAAAAGTTTTTCTAATGAATTTCATTTCATGTGCAGGATCTTAACTAAAATTGAATACCAGAGAAGTGACCATATCAATTCTGCCTACCGCATAGTCACTTCAGAATTCTCAGCACACCTTGAAGGACAGGAGAAGATTCCTGGTACTGATCCATTGGGTGGGCCTGCTGCTCATCCACCTGTTGCTCCATCCGATACCCCTATTCGCAAGAGAGATGCAAAAGCATGTGTATCCGGTGCAAAGAAGTCCAGACCCTCTCGGGACTGACTATTTCTAGTTCTGACTTCTAACTCTCTAACTATTTGGTTATGACTGATTTGGGATAACTGTATTAACATTTACATTCTGCTTTACTTCACTTCAAAATTGTTTTACTTTTGTTTTCTCTTACCCCTTGCTATTCCTTTGGCGATTTTATTACAAAAATGGGAGTAGTAGGTATTTTTAAGTTTTTGGTTGATGGTTAAACTTTGATGGTACTTTACTAGTACTATTTTTAAGTTTGTGGTAGTTTGATGGTACTTTGCTCTGGGAGAGCAATATTAAAGTTTGTGTCTAATGTGTGTGGTATTTTCATATATTGTTAACTTTTTTGCAGGAGTTTTTGGTTTACACACTAATGAGGAGCAATAACCCTTATATGTTGATGCTCATGGAAAGACTCTTTCGATTTGTGCATTGGCGTGGGGACCTTGATCTTGCCCCACATTTTGGTTTTATTCTTACCGTTGGGTTTATTGGCGTGCCCCATTGGTGGATCTACCAAGATCAATCTTGATGGATGCATCGAGATTGGATTTGATGGCGGGGTGTTATCGAGATCACACCTTGGGCGTTGTATCGTGGCCTTCTCTCGGCTACGGAGACATACTTATTTTGGAGGTAGAGTTGAGAGCCATTTTACAGGGCATTGAGCTTGTCCGACGGATGGGTCTTGTGGACTTATGGATTGAGATCGACTCTACACTCCTGCTCATTGCATTTCACGAGTGGGGGCCGTGGGTGATTCGGTCAATACTCGACGCATCCGACATCTTCTTTCATTCGATCGAGACACAATTTCCCATATTTTTCGAGAGAGGAAACCGGTCGTGACTCTTTAGCTTCCGAGGGTGGGACCAACGACATTATCGAGTATGGATCTTCGGACTTGCCACGTCGTTCGCATGGACTACTTGAGGACGATGATATGGCCTTCCATCAGTTAGAGAACTACTGTCTGGTAGAGGCTTAAAAACCATGCCTTGAATAAAAAAAAAAAAAAAACACACATCAAACATACAATAAAAATTCGATAGTTATGTTTTTGTAATTAAGCAACACCAAAGGAGGAGATTGTTTGAAAAATATGTGTCATATTTTTTCATCTTTTTATATTGGCTCACTTAATTAATATTACTGATTTTTATGTCAAAATAGGAGGTTAACATTTTCGTTATGACTGGTCTAGATAACGCCAGTTCTGACTGACTGCGTTGATGAAAATATTAATTTTCTAGATTAGTAAAGCTACGTTTTTATTCTGTTTCCATACACGATATATTCTGATCACATGAATATTATTAACAGCATCTTTTGTAGGTTAAAGGATCTTCCTTTATTGTTTTGAATTTTTTTAGGAAGGAAATATTTAAAAATAATCTTGAGTTTCCTAAATGCTTTTCTTCTACAAATCTAGAATATCTTTTTATATATTTTTTCCTACTAATTTTCTTACTATTATTGTTGTAGATTTTTAGGTAAAAAATAATTCTTAATTTGATTACTGCTTTACCTATAAGTAAGAGTACAAATCAATAAGGAATTGAGCTTTGAAAAATATTTTTGTGCACTTGTTCTATAAGCTCTAGAGCCGGCCAAATTTTATGAAGGAACGAGACATCAAACTTCATTGATTTAGTTTCAAAGCAAAAAGTTTTCTTCAAACTCATTGAAAAATCAAGAACAAATTAGTGCTCAAGGAACAATTCCATATCTTGTTCAATACACTTGGCATGAAGTTAAAAATGGGGGGTTCTTAATCCAAGTGAAGGTTGCGGTCAAGTACAATAGGAAAGTGGCTATAAAGTCAAAATCGGTGAGTTTGATTCCACTTCATTAACAAGTCAAAAGAAGAAGTATCAAAGAGAAGTTGATCTATATTTTTTTGATTGTTATTTTGTTAATTTTGCGAAATTACAAAAATCAATAATATTGTATTTTTGAACAAGATTATTAGTGGATTATTTTTACCCATGGCATGGGGGCCCGTGGATGTTTCATTTCGGGGTTTACTACGTTACATCTCGTGTTCATATTTAATTTTTAAATTCCGCTTTTAACAAGATTTGTTAAGCCAGTTCTGACTGTGTTTTGTCCATTGTTAGTTTAATTAAGATTAAAATTATTATTAATTTAATTAATCTAGGTTTTAGTACTTTCAATTACAGATGGTGAATCTTATATTATTGGAAAGCCCAATGTATGTACCTTTAAATAAAATAAACAATTTGTAAAACGAGTCTTCTACATTGTGTTATGGATATTTTCGTAAAGCCGTTGTGAAAACATTTCAAAAAATTTGAAGTGAATTTCTAAATTTTCAGATATAAAGAAACTTCCAGTTTAAGACTATAAATAATATAGGGTAATTAGCACAAAACGTCCTTACTTATTACAGTAATTAAAAAAAACATCCATAGCTTCTATTTTTTTACATTTTCACCCTTACTTATTGCATTTCGTGTGCAAAAGATCTTTCCGTCTAAAAATCTGTCGTTAACTAACCATACCAGCACGAAATGTGATGCATTTTAATAATAATACATACATACATACATATATATATATATATATATATATATATATATATATAGATAGAGAGAGAGAGAGAGAGAGAGAGAGATGTTGAAAATGGGGCTTGAGTTTTTTTTTTTTTTCTTTTTGTTCTCTTTTGTAGAATGAAAAGAGAAAATTATACACTCTTCTTCTCAGAAGAAGATGGATATAGAGAAAATCTGGATTCAAATTCTTCTTTGTTTCATGTTCTTTACTGTGAAGAAGAAGAAGAAGAAAAATGGGGAGAAGTTGAAGAAAAAGAAGTAGATGATGATGATGATGAAGGTGAAATCATTTTGAACAAAAATAATCATTTTGAACAAGATCTGTTTTGGAATGATCAAGAACTTCAATATCTTTGCCGTGGAGGAGATTTATTCAATGGTTTTGACAAAAATGAAGGAAAAAGGAATAGTGCTATTTTTTGATTTCGTAGTCTGTTGTAGTGAGCAAGGACAATTAGATGAGAATGTTCACCACAAATTTTAAAATAGGTAGGCCCGTTATGCACATTAAGAAATGAAAAATAGAGACAATTTATACAAGTTAATCCAAAAGATAGGGACGTTTTCTGCAATGTCAATTACACATCAAAATGAACGATGGACATCATTACATCAATCCCACAACTAGTTCTACACTTATGAGTACCCACATCACTACAAGAGGTGCGTAATTTTATCTTTTCATTCTACAAGAGGTGCGTAATTTTCTCCCCACATTTGTTCAAAATGATTTCACTTTCTTTTTTTCTTCTTTTTCAACTTTCTCCCCACATTTGTGCCACTATAAAAAACCGTGGCTTTAGAAACAAATTTTCCATTGCTAAAGCCACGATATCCGTGTCTAATAGTCACTACCAACGGACTATTTGTAACAGAATTTTCATTGCTATTTTGAGAGTCGCTGAAAGTTACCAATGGAATTTCCGTTGGGATCTTCACAAACGGAATTTCCGTTGGTAATGGTGTTTGTCATTACCAACAGAAATTCCATTGGTAATGTCCCAACCTTTTACCTACGAAATATCCGTTGGTAATGACACACACTATTACCAACAGAATTTTCGTTGGTAATGTCCAAATCCTTTACCAACGGAATTTTCGTTGGTAATAACACGCGCTTTTACCAACGGAATTTTCATTGGTAACTTTCAGCAACCCTCAAAATAGCAACATAAATGACAAACACTATTACCAACGAAAATTCCGTAGGTAATGTCCCAAGTCTTTACCTACGGAAATTCCGTAGGTAATAGTGCAAATTTTTATAATTAAAAATAATAATTTTATATACTTTGTGGACCCCTGACCGACTTGCTAATTATGGGCTTGAAATTCGACCCACCAAAGGCCCGACCCATTCCGCTAAACTTTGCCAAGCATTTTTATTATTTTATTAATTTAGAATGGATGTAATGTGATTTGATCCTTTGACCTAAGAGTTGTGAAGATACAGCCAAACCATTGGAGAGAAATGAATTCTTGTAATTGTTTTTGTTTTTATAATATATATTAGTTCAATGAGCAACATTTTCTATAATTTCTTATAAAGTAAAAAAATAAATATTAGTGAAAAATCAAATTTCACATTGTTTTAACACTTAAAATATTACATTGCCCAAATTTTTTTTTATAGTTGTACAAATTGTATGAAATGATGATAAACATTATTTGCTTTCACATTTAAACATGAAATGTCCAACTAAAGTGATGTCATACAATAGGTAAACTACACCACCTATATTTTCTTCGTATGAGATTATAGTTTGAATCTTTTTTATTATTGTAATTGCATATATAACTTTGTTGTAGAAAAATCGAATGTTAAATGAGTGCTTGTTCGGCTGCTTTTTTTCATCTCCACAATCCATTTTGCATTAAATTTGGTGGGCTATGACTGAATTCCTCTTACACACTTTTTGACTTACATTGCAATTTGACAAAATTGTCCTCAATCAATTAAATGTCATTTGAAAGTTAAAAGGGCAATTTGGTCATTTCATCTCAAATTCTTTTGAAAAGTCAAAAAATTCATGCTCAAAAATGGATTTTTGAGATAAAATTGCCTACCGAACATGCTCTGTATGAAACTTAATTTACGACTAATCCTTAAGTGATTAACATTCAATCCATATAGTTGAATCTTTTTTCATTTTCAAAATTTGATTTATATTACTCATGAAAAATATGCGGGTAACAAGATTTACTCTTCACCAACATTTTATGTAGCTCAATGGTTGAAATAGTAATATTACATATGGATTATCTGTGGGTTGAAAGATTTTTTCGACTTATGAATTACTCTTCACATAAATTTCTTTTATTTTGAATAGCTGAATTGTATTTTTTGGTCTTCAAAATTGATTTATATCACCTACAGAATTTCCGTAGGTAATAAGAATCACTCTTCACCAATGGATATTCCGTAGGTGAAAGGTCGAAATATTTTCTCGTTTTCAAAATTAATTAATATCGCCAACAGAATTTTCATAGATAATATGATTCCGTTGGTAAAAGGACAAAATATTTTTTAGTTTTTAAAATTAATTAATATCACCAATTGAATTTCTGTATGTAATATAATTCACTTTTCACCAACGGATATTTCGTTGGTGAAAAACTATTACCTTTGCCAACGGAAAAGTCGTCGCTGATTACCGTAGGTGAAAGGTCATCACTTTTACCAACGGATAATCCGTTGCTAATTACCAACGGAAATAATCTGTTAGTAAATTTTTAGTTGGTGAAAAGACAATTTTTAGTAGTGTGCGTAATGATCTCTCTCTCTCTCTCTCTCTCTCTCTCTCTCTCTCTCTATATATATATATATATATATATATATATAATATAGAAAAAATGTGGTTGGACTATTTTACCCTTAAAATGCATTACATTTCGTGCTAGTATGTTCAGTTATTGGCGGATTTTTGGACGGAAGGACCTTTTGCTCCCGAAATGCAGTAGGTGGGGGTAAAAATGCCAAAAAATAAAAGATAGGGACGTTTTGCACAATTACTGAAATAGGTAGGGACGTTTTGTGCTAATTACCCAATAATATATATGATTGGAAATTCCTATGAGCTTTTACAAATTAAATTAGTTATTCATAAAGTGGAGTCTCACGCATTGAGTTATAAGTATTTTTGTCAAGTCGCGCAAAGATGTCAAAAATTTCAACCAAAGCAAATTTTTGTTGTACTATAGTAATTAGACAGGTTTAACACATAAATTTACAGATCAAGAATCATATATCATTCAAAATCTCTGTGATTCTACTTTCATATGAAACATATGGTTCGTATAAGAGAGTCTTCTACATTGAGTTATGAACAGTTTTTGAATCTAGGCAAAGCTAGCTGTCATAATTTCAAAAATTTAAAAATTTTGATGCTTCGGTTCGAAATTTCTAGATTTCTCATAGTTTACAAATCATTGGAAATCCCATAATCAACTTTCAAATGAAATAAAATTTCGTAAAACGAAGTCTCTTGAATTGAGTGAATAGTCTGTTTTTACTTTCAAATGAAATAAAATTTTAGCCAAGATGGGGTTTTTGTAGATCGTGAATCTTACATCATTGGAAAGCCGTCCCACTAAAAGATGAAATAAACATTTTTATAGCATAGTTTTTTACATTGAGTTATGGGTATTTTCGTAGAGCCTCGCAAAGCTCTCAAACTTTCGAAATATTTGAAATTTTTAAATTTCAAAGTAAAATTTTCATATCATAAATCTTATTCTGTTGGAAAGCCCAATGAATCTACTTTCAAATAAGACAAATGGTTCCTATTTGCATTCTCTACCTTGAATTATGAGCATGATACAACTGTGTGTTTCACAAATGGATCCAAATTTGCAATCTTCGACATTTCAAAATTTTGACTTCTTTGTACAACTCCAGGGAAATGTCAATACTACATTTTACAAACTGTTTATTTCATTTGAGTAAAATAGACGATGACTAAAAAAAATTTTCTTTAATACCAGCTGTGAATGACTTTGTCAAGGTGATGCCCCATTTAAAGAACCTCTGTTAGACATTCCAATGTACAAGACTCATGATGAGTAAATTAATTGTTCACTACAGAAAAAATTATTTTTCAATTTTTCAATTTTTGAGACATTAACAGCTTTACGTGTCTAGGAAAATGTTCAAAACTCAACGTACGAACTGTTTATTTGACAGAGATTTTGGTGGTTTGATAGAGAGAAAAAACAAATAGAAGAGAAGGTGACAAAGAAAAGTCTTATATTAAAAGTCAAAATAAAATAAAAAAATGTGATAAAGAAAGAGAGTAAAAAGTAGAATATTCGAAGTCGAAATGTGATTAAGGATATTTTAGGCATTTTTACTAAACAATATAAATTATGAATAATAAATTAAACATTTATCTGAAACCCCTTGCCAAAGTAAAAATATTGGTAGAAATTTCCTCTATATCTAAAACATTTATCTACTATTTCAAGTTTCCAACGCATAGATGATATATTTTTCTTTTATGAGATCAAATTTCAATATCTACAACTGTTGAATATTCAGAGTGATTAAATTATCAAAGTTAGATTTAGTTTAAACATTGAAGTTTAACGTTGTTCCTTTAAACATGGAAGCAAATATCAAACGACATACAATATAATACGAAGCATATGATGAAGACTATAAATTATCAAGAACTTTAATCTGTTTTGTGATTATCAAGAACTCGTTTCAAAGTAGCATTCTCCTTCATGACACTATAAATTGAACAAGTTCTAAGCTTCACAACACAAATTAATCAGCCTTAAATGGTGATGAAGACTCCAATCATTATGCTTTCCTTGTCCTCTTTTTGTGTTCATGGACAGTTTCTTCTCATGGACATGACGATTTTCTTCAATGTTTGTCCCTTCAATCTAAAGATCACACCTCTATCTCCAATATCTTTTATTCCCCGAAAACTCTTCATACTCATCCATCTAGAATTTCTCCATTCAAAATCTTAGATTTGCTTCAGAAACAACGCCTAAACCCTTAGTCATTAGTACTCCCATGAATGAATCCCAAATTCAGCCCGTCATATATTGTGCCAAAGAAAATGGCATCCAAATGCGGGTTCGAAGTGGTGGTCATGACCTTGAAGGACTTTCTTACACGTCAGAAGGACCATTTGTCATCCTTGATCTTGTCAACCTACGGGAAATAAATATTGATGTTGAAAAGAAAACTGCATGGGTTCAAGCTGGTGCACGACTTGGCGAACTTTATTATAGAATTGCAGAGAAAAGTCGAATCTTAGGGTTTCAAACAAAAAAAATATCTGCAAAACCCAAAAGACACATGATCAGTAGTTGTGAAAAATGAATTCTAAACTAATTAGAACTCAAAATACCTGTACCAATGTTTAGAAATGTAAGACAATTTCTAAACTTTACAAAAGTGAGCACCCTAGTGCCTATATCTGCAATATTATAATTATCAGTATGCACTTTCTCAAGTTTAATTAAATTTTGAGATACTACATCTCTAATAAAATGCAGTCTAACATCTATATGTTTAGTGCATTCATGAAAAACAGGATCTTACACAAATGAATAACTGATTGACTATCAGAATATATAGTCACATTATCACTTAAAACACATAGTTCATTAAGTAAACATTTAAACCACATATCTTCTTTAAAGGCTTCAGTAGCAGCTATATATTCAAATTCAGTAGTGGAAAGGAAAGAGCAACGATATATTGGAGTTGAGATTTCCAACTAACACACGAATCACACAAAATGAACACATAGGATGACGTAAATTTCCTATTATCTCTATCTCCATCATATTCAGCATCAGTAAAACTCTTTAGTTTCACACCATTAGAAACAATTTTATATATTAAACCTACATCATAGATGCTTTTCAAATACCTGAGCAACCATTTTAAAGCTTCCCAATGAGTGGGTTCTGAATTAGACATGTACCTGCTCAAAGTACTAACAGCAAAAGTCAAGTCTGGCCTAGTACAAACCATCATTTATATCACAGAACCAATCACATTTGAATATGTAACTTCTTTTTTATTTTTAGGTAATTTTTCTTTAGATAAAATAAAATGATTACCAAGAGGCACAAAGACAGGTTTACAATCAAGCATTCCAAACTTTTTTAAAACCTTAAGTACATATGGAGTTTGATGTACAATTAAGTTAGAATTAGACATATCTCTATTTATTTCCATGCCACGAATCCTTTTAGCATGCCCAAGGTCTTTTATATCAAATTCTTTATTTAACTCAATTTTAATATTGTTTACCACTTTCATGTTAGAACCAATCAATAACATATCATCCACATAGAGTAACAAATACACACAATCATTTGTGTTGTGGTGCTGGTAATACAAACAATGATCAAACTCACTTATATTAAAATCAATTGAAAGAACATATAAATCAAACTTCTTATACCATTGTCTAGGAGACTATTTTAAACCGTATAGTGATTTTTTAAGAAAACACACATGATTAGGTTTGCTTTTATCTTCAAAATCTTTTGGTTGATACATGAAAATCTTTTCATCAAGGTCACCATGTAAAAAAATAGTTTTTATATCAAGTTGTTCAAGTTTCTAATCATAATGAGCAACCAATGCAAGCATGATACGAATAGTGGTATACTTAAAAACAGGTGAAAAAATCTCATGGTAAACAACCTCTTATTTCTGTGTGTACCCCATAGCTAGCAACCTAGCCTTATATCTCACAGGTTGAGTCTTAGTGGCTCCCTCATTTACCTTGTACACCCATTTCCATCCAACAATGGACTTATCATTAGGTTTAGGTACTAATTCCCAATTTTGATTTTTAGCTAGAGAGCTCATCTCCTATCTCATAGCACTCACCCACTCTTTAGACTTTTCATACCGTATAGCCTCATTATAGGATTTGGGCTCCCTATCCACTAGTTCATGATAACTAGCATATGCTATGGTATAGTCAGACATCCTTTGGGGTTCCCTACGTGGTCTTTCTCCCTATCTCTAGTTAATTGATAATCAGCTAGAGGGTTTTGGTCAACGGAATGATCTTCTATCACATCCTCGTCTCTCTCTTTCTCTACAAACCTGCTGATCTTGTTGGTTATCACTCTCCACCTCACTAGGAGAGATGGGTAATGGGAAGTTCACTCTCTCCACCTCAATTGGAGATTCATCACTAATGGTTTCTTACTATTTTTCACTCTCTAGAAAAGGCATCTCTAACTCGTTAAATTTGACATCTCTACTTATGATTATTTTACACCATTTGGCTTCTATCCCACAACTTATATCATTTAACTCCCTCAGGGTCATCCAGAAAGACACACTTCCTAGCTCTAGGTTCAAGTTTTCCCTCACTCTGATGAGAAAAAATAGTACAACCAAAAGTTTTACGCATAGTATAATTAGCACATTTACCATAAGGAGTCACTATTTAAAGCAGCGGATGAAGTCAAATTAGTCAGATTACAACCGGTCATATAATAAGCTTCACCCCAAAACGATATAGGCACACTAGAACTCAACCTCATACATCTAACATTATCAAAAAGTACGATTCATCCTTTCAGTTGGAGAGTGTAAAGTACATATTTATGTCTAGTAATGTCACACTCATTACACAAGTTATCAAAATCAGCATTGCAGAATTCAAGACCATTATCATTACGCAAATATTTTAGCTTTTTGCCAGTCTGATTCTTCACTTGAACTTTACAATTTTTAAATTTAATGAAAGTTTCACTTTTATCTTTCAACAGATAAACCCACACACGTCTGAAGAAATCATCAATAACAAACAAAAAATACTTGTTACAACCAAAAGTGGGATTGCTCCTAAGACCCTACAAATCTGTATGAATGTATTTTAACACTCTAAATGTCTTGTATGTGCTAGATAAAAATGATATCCTACGACATTTTTCAAGCACACAATGATCACAAAATGACATGTCAGACACCTGATCCTTACCAAAGACCGGTATCATTATGGAACTTAAGTCCCTTAACACTAACATGAGCAAGTCTATTATGCTACTTTGGTGTGTGATCAATGTCAGTGGAAGCAATAGTGAAATTTAAATCACCTGCCACTTCAGCATGCACAATGTAAATGTCACTTCTTCTAACAGCCTTAAAAAGGCTCTAAGTGCATCATTAGTCATTTTTACGTTATTATTGCCAAGCATACCAACAAAACCTATTTTCTCCAACTCTCCCACAAAAATTAAATTTCTACCCAAATGTGGAATGTATCTAACTTCCTTCAGTATATGCACAAAGCTACTATAAAATCTAATAGTCACATCACCAATGCTAGTAATGTTGTATGCAAACCACCTCATGCAATGACATTCCCATGATTACTTTCATGCAAATGATCAAACTAATGTTTATTTGATGTGATGTGAAAAGATGCACCGGAGTCAAGAATCCACTCATCCATTTAGGAGTTCATATATGGGTTAATCTCACTAGGCTCGGAATTTAAAAGCATGTAAATTTCTCCAGGCTCCTCCATGAGTACTACCACATTCGTTTCATTATTTTCTCTCTAATCTTACTCTTTATTCTTTTTTTTATAGCGTCACAAATGAAATGGTCTAATTTTCCACAACCATAGTACTTCTTCTCTTTTGCCTTATCTTGTGAGTTAGAACGACTTCTACCCTTTCTTTTGCCACCACTGTTTTGCCCACCTCCACCTCTATCTCTACTCCCAACCCTCGACTGAGGTGTATTCCTCACAAAATGGATCTCACCATTTTTTCTCTCACTTTTCTTGAACTTTAACTCTCTCTCCTTACTTTTTAAAGAGTTTATGACAATGCCAGGTGTAAGGGTCTCCCTCTCATACTTAATTGCATTTTTGACTTCCTTTTATAAATTAGGAATGGCATTTAAGAAAATTATAGCTTTGTCAATTTCAGGGACCTTTTTACTACAGTTTGTAATATATTGCACAAGCTTATTAAAAAACATCGAAATTGTCATCTAAATCCCTTGAGGGATCAATTTTAAAGCTAAAATTTTTTCGAGAAGATAAATTTTGTTTGGAGTGGATTGGATTAAATAAAGCTTTTCTAATTTTTTCCAAAGCTTTTCTGTGTAATCAAATTTTTCAACTTTTCGCAAAACATGGTCTAATAAATGCAATATGATAAAAGTATAAGCAAGTTCATCAGAATCCCTTTTCTAATCCTCAGTAACATTAGGAACATAAGAATTATCAATAGCTTTTGAAACCTAATGTTGAAACAAAATACCTTTCATTTTAAATCACCTTTACCAGTAAAGATACTCAAGTCAAAACAATGTGTAGACATCTCAACAAATAAGAATACACACCAAAGAGCACCTCAAGATAATCACGCAGAAAAACCTAAAGGGTTCAATATACACCGTTTTAGATTCCCAATGTTTCGTGAGAATCGCGATCTCAGATCAAGAGAATTTTCAAATGGGTAAAGTCCAGGTGATAGTTCTAAATTATAACAATAATACACAGAAAACAAAGTATTGAAAAAAAAAAACCAAAACAAAAGCTAACACAAGTCACAATAATGGGCACGTATATTCTTAACAATAGGCAATGGTTACCCCACACGGTAACTCCAAACCTAATGGCCACCCAACATGATGGCCTACTATTACAAGAATTTAAACACTATCAACCAATTTGCCATAGCGGACCAATCTGACAGTCTGTAATATTGGAGAGATGCGAATTTATTTATTTTATTCTTACTTTTGCAGATTTAAATTTTAGCAGATTTGGAGCAGAAAGATGACATCAAGCTCGAATCCAAACTGTCCAAAAAAAGCATTGTTGTCCAAATAATAATCTGCAGTCAATATAATAAAAAATTAGAATCATATAATAAGTTGTTTCAGCCAAAAAATTTATATAAAAATTTAATTTCAGAAAATAAATATAATTTTTTGGCCCAAAAGGAACCTGCTACCACAGCAGCTGGTCGTCCGCCAATAACAGCTGGTTGTCCATCGGTCATCCACTGTTGCTGCTTCAAGTTCTAGTCCAAATATGTTCTCAGAAACCAACCGAGCTCTGATACCAATTTGTTGGATAATAAACCTAAAGCACCAAGATTAATAGGATTATTTAATATAGAGAAACAAATTATAAATGGACAATATTGAAAGTAAAAATAAAAATCTTCAATCTTCAATCAACGGGCAATAATAGTTAGTGAAAGAGGTTCAGTTTAGCCAATCTCTAACAATGGTAACACCACAAATCTTGGCCAAAGCACACTCCTAAATAACCCACTATATTCTACACAAATGGAAGGTTATTCTCCACAAAGAAGAAGAAGGAGGAGGGACAAAAATAAGGTTAATAGCGGTGCACAACAGGGACGTGAAAAAGGGAGGTTGAGAAAGAGGCAGCCAAGGTTTTTTCTCTCTCGTGCGTGTATCTATATTCTAACCATGGAATATGATCAACTCTCATAAGGACAGCAACTATAACTAATATATATAATAATTACACCAAAGGTAATTACATATATATATATATATATATATTTCATCCCAGGACCAAAAAAAGTTCACTAAAGTAAATGGGTAATCTAGGATTAATTAACCAAGCAATTGGGTCGCTGCCCATTACACAAAGTTAACTACAAAGTAATTTGACACATCTTTGTAATTGGGTTGCCTAATTGTTGGAGATTGAGAGTTAAAAATAAGTCTTCGATCATTGGCTAAGCCTACGAAGTATAATTAAACCGATCCATTTAATCATCATTGCCTCTTTGTTTGCTTGGGACCAAAAATCCCAACACAGAAAAGGTCACTGTATTCAAAATTTCTAGGACTGTAGAACAGGATGCAACAAATATTTTTCACCGATGGCAATACATCGCACAAAAATTCGATGAAGACTTAGTCGTTATAGTATATATATGAAAGGTGAATTCAAGCCAAGAAAGAGAACTATTTAGGCTTCATTTCAACCACTGTTTCTTCGTGGTGTCGACACATTGCTTCCACTGAAATGAGCTCGATAGAATAAACCCTATATATCTACGAGCATCCCATAGAACCACCCGATGTTTTACTTAATAGGACATAGGCAAATATACGATACCTCAAAGTAAAAGCAGACTACGTTCAAAAACCAATTTCTAAGAATGGACTTGAAGGCATATGGAAACGGATTTTCGAAGAGGAAGCTGAGGAAGCTCAGCTTGTGTTTATTCCATATGGCGGAAGAATGGATGAAATTTCAGAATCTGCCATTCCCTTTCCACACGGAGCTGGTAATTTGTACAAAATCAATTACGCGGTGTATTGGGATGAAGAAGAGGCATCAGAAAGATATTTAAATTAGATTAGAATACTTTATAGTTACATGGCTCCACATGTTACCAAGTTCCCCAGGGCTACATATATCAACTACAGAGATCTTGATATAGGAGTTAATAACAAGGGCAATACAAGCTATGCACAAGCAAGCATCTGGGGACTCAAATATTTCAAAAATAATTTCAATAAGCTAGTTCGGTGAAATCTGAAGCAGTTATGCGTAAAGAAGGAATGAATTCCGTTGAATTGTCGATGAGTTTATTCTAATAAAGATTTTTTGTAATCGGGATATGTACACCTATTTATACACACTTACCTATACATACAAAATGCATACTGATTGGTATAATTAAAAAGCGAAACGTGATTCTTGGTATGGATCTGTTACAACCAAATGCAAGTGGCTTAGCTTCTAGCTCTTCTAAATCTGTTATACTAGAAGCTTCATTTCAATGACTTTGTATCAAGACTTCACCAAGACATCTTCATGATCATCACCATGTGATTATGATCCTTAGATTCTGCATTCCTAACACCCCCACTCGTCGGAATTGACTTCAATGACTCCAAGCTTGCTTCTTAAATCTCGATGTCTTGAATTCATCAAAGGTTTAGTCAAGATATCTCATTGCTTGATCCGCTTTGTTGGGACATAATCTATTACCAGTTGTTTTGCCAGAACTTTGTCTCTGACAAAGTGAATATCTAACTCAATGTGTTTAGTCCGTGCATGATAGACAGGATTGGAGGCTAGAGCACTAGCTCCTAGGTTGTCACACCATATCCTTGGTATTTCAGTTTGTGTTATCTTGAGTTCATCAAGTAATGATTGAATCCAAGTAATCTCTGCAGTAGTGTGAGCTAGAGCTCTATATTCTGCTTCAGTGCTGGACCTAGCTACTACCTGCTGCTTCTTTGATGACCAAGATATTAGATTATCACCCAAGTAGACACAATAATAACAGTGAGACTTTCATCATCCGGACAAGATGCCCAATCAAGCATCTCCATAAGCAACAATGTTCATATATTGTGCTTCATGGATGATCGATCCCATGTCAAGAGTACCTTTTTGTATATCGAAGAGTCTTTTCAAAGAAATTCCGGTGAGCATCTGTAGGATTTTGAAGATATTGACTAATCCTGCTCACAAAGAAAGGCAATATCCGGTCTTGTATGAGTTAGATCTTCGCGGTGCACCTCACGCACTTCTGAATTGTGTAGGATTCCTGAGAGATATACCATCTGACTTACTCACCAGCCTTCCAGCTGCCATAGGAGTGATGCTGGACTTCAAATTTTCAAAATTGAACTTCTTCAAGACATCTGTAGCATACTTCTTCTGAGACATATGTAGGCCAATTTCATCTCTATAAAATTCAATACCCAGAAATTTCTTTAATTTGCCCATATCCTTTAAAGCAAAGGATGCATTTAACTTGTCAATCAGTTTCTGTATTGTAATGTTGCAATTCCCTGTAAGTATAATATCATCCACATAAACCAAGAGATAGATTGTGTGATTCTGTGCTATTTGATAGAAGACTGAATGATCTGCTTTAGATTGTTTGAACTCCCAGCTGCAGTAAGGTTTCCTTCAGGTGTCATGCCAAGCTCTAGGAGCTTGTTTTAAACCATATATAGCTTTGTTCAATTTGCGAGATTAAAGGATGGTTTTGATCTGTCTATAAACCCACGAGGTTGCTTCATATATCGATTTCTTCAAGTCCGCCATTTAGAAAAGCATTGTTGATGTCTACTTGCCTTATATCCCGACCTTTGAGGCTGCTGCTTTGTGAGGATAATTTCGAGTTGGTGTTTTTGCTCTTTGGTGAAAGTCTCATAATAATCAACTCCGTAAGTTTGAGCAAACCCTTTGCAACAAGCTTCTAGCCTTATATCTCTCATCTCTCCATTTTCACCAAATTTCGACTTAAATACCCACTTGCGCCCAATTATTTTCATTGTAGGATCAGAGGAACTAGAGTCCAAGTGTCATTTCTTTCCAAAGTGCATCATATTCCTCCTTCATTGCCTTACACCAATTTTCATTTCGAGTGCCTCATCAAGGTTCATGTGCTCTGCATAGTCTGAATTTTGTGAATCGCAGTAGCTATGTATGTTTTTGGTTTCATTATGCCGACTTTTGATCCGGTTATCATAGGATGTTGATTCTTATCTGCAGTTTCCTCAATTGCGGGCATATCCACCAAATTTTAAATGCGACTTGAGACTACGGAGATTCGGGATCAAAAGGCCGGGTCATTGTGAGATTTCATCATCGACTTCTACCACTCTTTCATTTCCACCGAGAGCTCATGCGAGTCATCAATCGGATTTACTATATCAACTGAATTTGGAAATGACTTGTAGGGATTTAATTCAAAAGGAAGATGATGAAAAGTTATAGGAGTGGATTTGGTTTGATTTGACTTATTTAGAAAACCTTCTTTGAAAGGAAAAGAATTTTCATCAAAGATCACATGTCCGGAGATATATATTCTACCATTGGAATTTAAGCATTTATATCCTTTGTGAGACATACTAGGTCCAAGGTAAACACATTTTTGGGTGTGAAAGTCAAACTTGTGGTTTTGATAGAGGCCTTATGCGAGGATAGTGAGTGTGACCAAAACTTTGAAATGTTTGTAGTCTATAATTGGTTTTGAACAAAAGTTCATAAGGTGATTTGTGTTGAAGTAAGGGAGTAGGTAATCTGTTTATAAGGTAAGTGGCGTGAGGAAAGCTTCCCACCAATAATATAGAGGCATGTTTGCTTGAGCTAAAAGAGTCAAGCCTGCTTTTACGTTAAATGTCTATGCTTTCTCTCGCGCTCTTCCATTTTGGGCTGAAGTGTGAGGACAAGAGTGTCTAAGTTCTATCCCTGATTCTGAGGCTTAATTTTTCCAGACTTTTATACTCTCCTCCCATGTCAGTTTGTAGGACTTTAATTTTTCTCTCAAATTGATTTTCAACTAGCCTTTTGAATTGCACAAAGTATTGTAGAACTTCATGTTTATATTTCAGTGGATAGATCCAGGTATATCTAGTATAGTCATCAACAAACAGCACATAATACTTAAAACCAGAAGTAGAATTAACATGAGAAGGTCCCCAGACATCTGAGTGTATTAGATCAAGTGGTTTTTGAGCATGAGAGGATGATATTTTAAATGGTAAAGCATGAGATTTCCCAAACTGACATGATTCACAAAATGATACTGCTTTATTATTGGAAAATCTGGAATTACTACAAGACTTTAAAACTTGCTGTAATACAGAATTAGAGGGATGTCCTAGCCTTCTATGCCATGTTTCAGTTTGAGCTTCTATGGAGTTATGCTTCATTGAATTGGCAGATTGATTCAAACAGAGAATAAGAGAATCATGAGTGGTATGATGCTTGTTGATAGGATTAGAGTCTGATGATGCAGGACAGAAGGAGTTCAGTTGATATAGTCCATCTTCAAGCTTCCCCTGCATTAGAGCCCTCCTTGTTGGTAGATCCTTCACAACACAGCCATGAGGAAAGAATTCAACAGATACATTGTTGTCAGTGGTTAATTTTGAAACACTAACCAAATTTTTCTTGATCTTAGGTACATGAAGCAGATGTTTTAACACTAGTGCCTTATCAGATTTAGTGTAAAGTACCTTAGATCCAACATGAGAAATGTGTAATGAAGAACCATTACCTACTACCATTTTCTGCTTACCAGTATACTCTCTGGCTTCATCCACATTGTTCTTATCAGAGGTTACATGGTGGCTGGCTCGATGATCGAGATACCAAGCCCGATCTTCTCTTGAATTGGGACATGTAGTGTATGCGGATGGTGAAATTATTGATCCGATCGGAGGTCGTTTTCCCATATATTTCTCATCAAACCTATTATAACACCAGAAAAGCAAAGGGCGATGTGGTTATTCAAACCACAAATTTTGACAGATTGCCTTGCTTCATTTGTCCTTCCAAATCTACCTCTCCCTCTTGTTCTTCCTCTCGAAATTTGTATTCCTTCCACTCTACCTCCTCTTCCATTATATTGATTTACATTACGTGAGTTCCTTTGAGTAAGGTTAATGGATCCAAAGTTATTCGACTTGATTGAGATACTCAAGTCTACTCTCAAAAGTCATAAGTGTTGAAGATAACTCATGCCGGGTAACTTGATCCCCGCAATTCGGTTGAACTACAATAGGTGTGTATTCTTCATCAAGCCAAACCCAACACTTGTGTAATCGGATCAAGATGATCAATTTTCTTACCAACAATCTCCAAATTATCGCCAAGTTGCTTGATAGTATTGAGGTATTGATCCATGGTCATGGATCCTTTCCGATTCTCTGTAATTCGAGGTAAGGAAAGTCACCCTTGATCTATTTAGAATTCCATAGTTCTCCTTAATGGCCTTCCACGACTCACTTGAGCTATTACATCCCATTACACGCATGACAATCTCTCGGAGTCATGGAGGGTAAAGCCATCCCATTAGGAGCTGATCCACCGAGATCCATCCGTGTGTAGTCGGATTGTGGATTGTTTCAAGTGTTGTTCGGCTTGATTGTTGATTACGAATTAATAAACCGTGGTGGATGAGACTTTTGTGCCCAAAGCAGATACTCTTCGATCCATGTCCTCTTACTATTGGCATTATGATATTCTTCCATGAGAAGAAAATTGTCTCTGTCTCAAGCTTTACTGATCTTTGCTTGAGTGAGATTCATCTTTGAATGGAGAGAGGTTACTCAACATATTTGGATTTTGAACATTTGAGTTTAATTCATGTGTTGATCTGCGTGACTTGTGTTCGCCATAGTGTCGCTCCGATACCAAGTGAGAAATCTGAACAGATTATGCGAGAAAGAAGGAATGAATTCGGTGAATTGTCGATGAGTTTATTCTAATAAAGATTTTTCTGAGAATCGGGGATATGTACACCTATTTATACACACTTACCTATACATACAAAATGCATACTGATTGGTATAATTAAAGAACGTAAACGTGATTCTTGGTATGGATCTGTTACAACCAAATGCAAGTGGCTTAGCTTCTAGTCTCTTCTAAATCTGTTATACTAGAAGCTTCATTTCAATGACTTTTGTATCAAGACTTCACCGCACATCTTCATGATCATCGACCATGTGATTATGATCCTTAGATTCTGCATTCCTAACAAGTTCATGTGAAAACTAAGGTTGATCCTAGTAATTTCTTTAGGATTGAACAAAGTATTCCAACCCCCCTACTCGAGGTGGACAAAGAATGGGAAGTAGGATAGGAAGTAGGATACACAGGAAAAATTCTTAACTTTATTCTGGATTCTTATAACAATAAGTTGCTCATCTGTATAGATGTTCTTTGTTATCTCATAATCTATCAAGTAAAAGAAGTTCTTACATTGAACTTGTATCTTTGTCTAAAAGGAGTTTGATTACGTGGCCTTTAGGGATCATCCCAAGTTACAAACTAATTTAAAACCCAGTTATGTCCACGACCAATGGGAAATGTGCAATCTTTGTGCATGAAATTATTAACAACTATATGATGAAGGTGGTAAATTGTATCGGTCTTCTAACATTATAATTCAGGACATGCAATCATTTATCAAACTACTATTCACCTAACTCTAATGAAGATTGTTGTTGATTTTAATTCCGCGAGTGGATGGATTGTTGGCAACTAAGAACCCACGAGAATTGGTAATTAATTACTATTTTAATTTCAAGTAACTTTAACAAACAAACGAACAATAAACAAATCCAAGTGAGAAAATAATTAGAACTCTCGATTTCACTAATTAACCCTATTCATGTTTTAAAGTATTAACATTCTTTTCTATCGAGATCTAGTTAACCTACATCTAAATATCAAAATTTTCTCCCTTGATTAATAATTTAATATGAAAAATGTTTAATCGATTAGGACAACCGCATAAACAAAGTTTCAATTTCTCAATTTAACAACTTATTCATGAAAAGCAATATTGAGGTTTCTACATGCAATTTCTTAATTAACTTGCAACTAATGTCATGAATTTTAACTCTCATTAAAATATCATAAAAAATAAATCAATACACCAATTCAACACAATTTATAAAAAAATAAACCCAACATATAGAATTAACTTGAGTTGAAGTCAATAGCTACATCGTTTATCCAAACGAATAACCTAGCCGGATATGGTGAAAAATAAAGTACAAATCATATAATAATTCATGTTCTAGTAGATGAAGAGAAAAGATAAGTACAAACCTTAATCTTGAAAATCTTCAATGATCTTGTGTTGCCTCCGTCTTGAATATCCTTCTCAAGTTTGAATTTTCTCCTTAAAATATCTCTAAAATTGTGTATAACTCTCTTGTGACAAATCTCCATTTTTCTTCCTTAATAATGTCTACTTATAGAGCCAAAAATAACCCTAAATTTGTGGATCAATTCGTGTCCAAAAAAGTGTCCAAAAGAAGTCCAAATCAGTATGGAAAGAAAAAACAATTGACTTGGCCGGGAACGTTTGAAAGCCCACGCGATCGCATAGAAAGAGAAATTGGCCTTCTACTAATCAAACCTAAAAATAAAAAAAAAAAAAAACTACATGCAATGCAAAAAAAAGTCAAATATAGAATAATGGGTTGCCTCCCATTTTGTTTGGATATTTGCATGTTTGTCCCCATATTTCTACTTTTTATTTCAATTTAGTCCCATTTCTCCAAATTTGTTCCAAACACCACCAAACTCGAGTTTTGATCTACGGTAGGAAAATAAACACATAATTAAATTAAATTATACTCAAATATACTCACAATAGTCCATTTTTGACATTCTAAATAAGTGTAAAATCACACTTACCAGAGTTGATGAATTACATAATTCAATTATAAAGAGTTTGTGAATACTACTCAGGATTTGTGGCATAGCATTGCTGTTTGTACATTATACTTTCAATTTAAGTTGGGATCTACTCCAAGATTTGTAAGGGCATGGATACCTTTTGTAAAATTGTAGTTCTAAAATAAATCTCATAAGTAGTAGAAAATTTCAATGAGATTGGAAAGGTTCTTATGTAAAAATCTTAATTTTTCTTGTTATTAGGATATTGAAATCACAAAATATTTTAATATCTGTAAATTGAGTATTTTGATAACAAACTGTTGACATTTCTCCCAACAAATTTTAAACTAGGGTGAATAGCACTAAATGTCGTGAACGTTTGAATATTGTGACGTTGGGGTCATAAACCTTTAATATCTACCAACCGGGATCCCAAATCTTTTAGACGTCCGTGCTTGTGCTCCTTTTGTGACGGAAAATGTCCGTTTAACCACTAAATAGTTAATTTTTTTTATTGAAATGACAATTCTATCCTTATTTTCATGTAGGTTAAATAGCATAGAGACTCCCCAACCTTTAAACTTTTTGTTGATAAGGTCCCAAATCTTTGATTTATAGCAACCGAGATTCGAAACCATTAAAACATCTATGTGTTTGAAGTTCTTTTGTGATTGAAAACGTTAGATTAATAGTTAAAATATCAAAATTTATGTAAAATGATTAGTCTACCCATATTTAATTTAGAATTAAATAAAAAGAAAAAGAAAATGAAGAAACAAATGAAAAAAAAAATAATCATCTTCCCCAATTCCAAACCACCCACCCCAACTCCGTAGCAGCAACACTACCGGCACCACCCACTGAAATATAAATTAACTATTATTTGTAGAACCTGAGAACCCACACACCTCTCAATCTTATTCATTTCCGTTTATTATGGCATTTGCCCAAAAAAAAAAAAAAAAAAAAGAAAGAAAAAAGAATACCAATTGTAGCCAAATCTAAACCCAAATTCCCAAATCTACTCCTAGCGGACATCAAGCTTAAGAATAGAAAAATAATTGTTGGTGGTGCTTGTTTACTGAATTTTTTAGTTTTGAGGTTGGAAAATAGAGGTACTATTTTATGATGTCATGATTATTGGTTTGTATTTCTAAATTTTTAAACAAATTTACTAGTTTGAATGAGTGAGGAAGATTTTTTCTTTATTATTATTTTTCTTTTCTTTTAACGGCCAAACTGACGTTTTTCATCACAAAAGAACTTCAAGTGAAAACTTTTGAATAGTTTGGGTTCCGCTAAAAATCAAAGATTCAGGACCCCATTGTCTCAAATTTTAAACGTTAGAGACCCCCAGTGCTATTTACCCTAAATTATAATAAGTGTAGAACTGCCATTTCAATAAATAAAAAAATTATAGGCTTGGGATCTTGGGTGCTAGAAAATAAAAGTTCGGGACCCCATCATCATAAGAATCAAAGACTCAGGATCCCTAATGTTATATACCCTAAAAAATATATTAAAAAAACAATAATTGTAATGTCTCGAATTTTTTTATGTTATAGTTTGGTGTGGTTAGCCATTTAAGAGACAAGCCTTGGGGGCTTGGCCCGCGTAAGAAAATGAAAGCTCAAATCAAAATTTGGTTTAAGACGAAAGATTTAAGTTATTTATGAATTTATTGTTAAAAGGATTTTTAGAGTTTCTATGGCAATTTCGTGTTGATCTGAGTTTGTTTCATGGATCAAACAAGTGTTGGGGTAAAATAGTGCGATACACATGGAAATCTGCATGGTGGAGCACCGTCCCAGAGTCAGGCCATAATATGGAGACCGCGAGAAGAGAGTAGAGTGTTTGGCTTATGCTCTTGCGGTTGACAGGTCATGTGGCTGCCGTGCCAAGTGCTCCCAAAATGCCAACTTGTTTTTCTCTCCGTTTTGCTTCTGTTTTTGTCCTATTTCCATTCTATCTTTCCAAATCATGATCAAATGTCAACAACATGGTATCGTTTGATATTTCATAATTTAGATATTGTTTTAAGAAATATATATTTCCAAAGGTCCAAATGGGCTCGAATATATTATGTTTTTATGCGCCAAGAGTTTTGTAAAGCAACGAATATATGTTTCTAAGTAACAATCAGGATCTTAAGATTTGGAGCATTACAACTTGGTATCAAAGCCCGGTTTAAGTCGTTCCTGAAGATTTGTTTATGTTTCACATTAAGATTTACGTGACTTATTACGTGCCTAGATGTGGATCCACGTTTGTGTGGAAATGGATACGGAATTTTTCATTGATCATGAGCATACTTAGCACTATGTGCAGGGAATCATTTCAACATAACACAGGCCTTAGATGGTTTTTTACCACAGTGTTTCAAATATATGCTATACGTGCAAATGAATTATAAAATAAAATGGACTTGAATTCTCCTCGGCACTACGAGCATCCACCAATCAATAGCATCTCTAACCCAGGCACCAAAAGATTATGAAATGCTATGTTTTATAGAATATGTTTCCAAAGTTATAATTTCACACATTCATGCATCAGTAGATAAATGCTTAAGTGTTTTATGCACAAAAATGAAGTGAACTAGAACTATGTATCTTTTTAAATGTTATTTATTTGGGCTAGAATAATAGTGGGTGACAGATGGCCTAGGAGAAACCAACCAGCTAGAAGAAGAAAAAATTTCGCAAGTGCCCGGAAACTGTGATTAGTCCATACTTGGACTTTGAAGTTGATCTCTCTCTTAGTTTGGAGGATCAAATGTATGGAATTGACGTATACATGCACAGCGGAAATTAAATGTTCAATTCCTTTAAGTCGGATAAATCTTGTACTTAGAGAGAATTTGTGATAGAAGTTTACCTTTCATGAATATCATGAAATCTGATTTCTAATTAGTTGGAGGTACGATCTTCAATACCACAGATGTCCAATTATCCAACCTCCAATGGTAATCCACACAGCAAGAACAGATCTAGACTTCCACAATCAAGAACAGATAAAAGTGGAACATTTTGAGAGTAATTGTATTTGGTTGTCTTTTTCTTATGCTAGCAATTAATGAAAACCAACTTGTGATTTAATTTGTCGTGGCCTTTGTATTTATAGGTAGGGGCCGTAGGGCTAACCCTAGCCCTAATTCTAGTCAAACTATAACCCATCAACAAATAGGCCCAATTAATTAATCTAATTAACTAATTGGACATTGGACATTAATTCTTACAATCTGCCACTTGGACAAGGTCCAACTCCATATACTCAATTCTCGCTTTATATATATGACCCATTAGGTTCCCATTCACGATGGCAAACTTAGTGATATTCTCATCGGTTTACCTAGATCGATCAATTCACACCGTCGTCCAAGATTGACATCTAGCAATGTGTCAAGACAATCTATGTGAAGAAAAATATCATGTGATATGACAAAACCAATTTATGTACGGTTACCGTGGAAATATAATCCCTTCATCAATATATCCCAATTGGTTCAGAGATATGAATCAGTGTCAATCTCATTTCAACCAATTACATTATTCACCTCAACTCTTTATTGATCTAATCTAGTTATGATTGAAACATTTTCAACTCATAACTTCACCCCGGTCGAGGAAATTTATATCAACTTAAGTAGGTAAATTACAGGTTATAATCTCCTGCTTTCCAGGAGTGACAAATCCTTATATTAGACATTCACAACTTTCATATGATTCTCACTATACCCGTCACGACGTCTTCTTGGTGACTCAAAATCTTCAAATCCCAGCAAACGCTCGCCAAAGTATAGTGGTCCTCACATAAGATTCCATAATGTTTTCAAGTCAAATGACCAAATCCACTACCGCACATTAGTGATTTACCACTGATGCTTGGATAGTTATCCATGTGGAATCTCTAGGTGGATCATCCAATGTCATGCTCTCATAACAATGTATTCATGTGTTCATTCAGATGTTCCTCTACACTTAACTCGTGAGATCAGCTACTTTTTTCAAAAGAAATACAATACATGCTAGTCTATCCGTAATAATGATATTCGTATATCATTATTACTATGACTAGGGATATTTCAAGAATAAGTTATTTATAACTTGTATCACACAATCACAACACCTTGTGATTAACAAGTTACTATGAACTTTTCTTCGGACTCTATTATTTTAAATAATAAATGAAATTAAATAATAATAGATCTGTTATTAAAATGTAGACAAAATATTTAATTCATAACATTATTCATACACTTCAATGTCTAACAAAGAGTATATAAAACATCCCATACAAACTAGATCCAATCACTCATGTATCTAATACTAATAGATTTAGCATGACTATCATGCTTGTGCTGAGACAATGACTTTGTCAAAGGATCTGCTACATTGTCGTCAGTCGGGACTCTTTCTATCTTTATGTCATTTCTCAGGATTATCTCCCTGATGAGATGATATCGCCTTAATATATGCTTAGATCGTTGATGAGACTTATGTTCCTTTGCTTGTGCGATGGCTCCATTGTTATCGCAATATCAGAGATATTAGATCAACAATGCTATGAGCTACTCCAACTTCTGAAATGAATTTCTTGATCCAGACTGCTTCCTTTGTTGCTTCTGAAGCAGCTATATATTCGACTTCTGTAGTTGAATCAGCAGTCGTTTCTTGTTTAGAAATTTTCCAACTGACCACACCACTATTTAGAGTAAATACATATCCAGATTGAGATTTACTATCATCTTCATGAAAGTTGGCATCAGCATAACCTTGAACTTTAAGTCCATTTCCTCCATATACCAAGAACATGTCTTTAGTCCTTCTTGTGTACTTAAGGATGTTCTTGACTGCGATCCAATGTTTCTCGCCAGGGTTCGCTTGGAACCTGCTTGTGGCAATCAAAGCATATGAAACATCTGGTCGAGTACATAGCATGACATACATGATAGATCCTATTGCTGATGCATAAGGAATTCTATCCATGCGATCTCTTTCAATTTGTGTCTTTGGACACATCTCTTTTGAAAGATAGATCCCATGCTTGATGGGACAGAGTCCTCTCTTGGACTCTTCCATGCTAAATCTTCTCAAGATTTTATCTATGTACGTAAATTGAGATAGGCCAAGCATTCTTTTAGATCTATCTCTATAGATCTTTATTCCGATAATGTATGTTGCATCTCCCATATCTTTTATGGAAATTTTTTTGGATAACTACAATTTTACTGATTTTAGCATTGGGACATCGTTTCTTATTAATAGTATGTCATCCACATACAAAATTAGAAATACGACTTTACTCCCACTAACCTTTTTATACACACATGGTTCATCTTCATTCTTGATAAAATCAAACTTTTTGATTGTCTCATCAAAATAAAGATTCCAGCTCCGAGAGGCTTATTTTAATCCATATATGGATTTCTGTAGTTTGCATACCTTGTTTGGCTCTGTGGATTTGAAACCTTCGGGTTATGTCATGTACACATCCTACTAAGATTTTCGTTAAGGAATGCAGTTTTAACATCCATGTGCCAGAAATCATAGTCATAGTATGCTGCTATCGCAAACAGAATCCAAATTAATTTAGACATGGCTACTGGTGAGAAAGTTTCGTCAAAGTCAATTCTTTTTATTTTCTTGTAACCCTTCGCAACTAATCTTGTCTTGTAAGTATGAACATTACCATCCATGTCGACCTTTTTCTTGTAAACACATTTATAGCCTATTGGTCCTTCAGGCGGGTCAATCAAGGTCCAAACCTTGTTTTCATACATGGAGTTCATTTTGGATTCCATGACTTCATGCCATCTCTTTGAGTTAAAATTTGACTTTGATTCTGTGTAAGTAGTGGGTTCATCTTCCTCGATTAGCAATGCGTCATTGGTAATCAGGAGATCGAATCTCCTAGGAGGATGAATGACCCTACTTGACTTTACGAGAGCTGTTGTGGCCTCGGGGATTGATGGTTCCTCACTTCCAATATGTGTCTCATCAAATGCAGGCTCAACTATTGGCTAATCTAATTGGTCTATATTTGTGGTTTCTTGAACCTCTTCAAGATCTACTTTGCTCCCATTGGCCTTTCTTAGAATGAATTCTTTCTCTAAGAATACGGTATGTTTCGATACGATGACTTTCATCTCCATAGGATTGTAGAAATAGTATCCAGCTGTTTCTTTTGGATACCCCACAAATAAGCATTTATCAGATTTAGCTCCTAACTTGTCTGATTCTACATGCTTCACATAAGCGTCGCAACCCAAACTTTCATGTATGAAAGATCGGGTCTTTTTCCTTTCCATAACTCGTATGGAGTTTTATCGACCGATTTAGATGGGACACGATTTAGTGTGTGACATACAGTGTTAAGTGCATATCCCTAAAATAATTTTGGAAAAACTACGCGGCTCATCATTGATTGCACCATATCAAATAAGGTGCGGTTTCATTTGAAGATACACTATTTAGTTGTGGTGTATACGATGGAGTCCACTACGAGAGAATCCCATTCTCTTTCAGATAGTCTAAGAACTCACCCTTCAAATATTCTCCACTCCGATCAAATATAAGTGTTAGAATATTTTTCTCGGTCTGCCTTTCTACTTCTTGCTTGAATTCTTTGAACTTTTCTAAGGATTTGTGCTTGAATTTCATCAAGTAGATTAAACCATATCTAGAATGGTCATCTGTAAATGTGATGAAGTAAGAAAAGTCACATCTAACATCTCTAGACATTGGTCCACATACATCAGTATGTACAAGTTCTAAAATGTTTGTAGCCCTAACTCTTTTCCAGTAAATGGAGTCTTGGTAATTTTGCCCATCAGGCATGACTCACATCTATCAAATGATTCATAATCATTTGAATCTAAGTATCCATCTTTATGTAACTTGGTGATGTGTTTTTCGTTTATATGACCCAGTCTGTAATGCCAAAGATATGAGTTATTAACTTTATCGCCTTTATGCCTTCTGTTGTCTATACTCGTTATAGAACATTCCAAGTCTAGAATATAGATGCCATTAAAAAAATTCCCACATCCATAAAACACATTATCAAGATAAAAAGAACAACGTTTATCCTTAATCTTAATGAAAAACCCATCCATGACCAAACATGAAAAACCCATCCATGTCCAAATTTAGTAATAGCAGTCTCTTAATTCTAAAACAAGGCCCAAAGGCAATGGTAAAAAGTATGTCCCTACAGCCAAGGCAACAACTCTTGCTCCATTCCCAACGCGTAGGTCTACTTCTCCCTTTTGCTGTAATCTACTATTATTTAGCCCCTACATATTTGTGCAAATATGATATCCACATCCGGTATCTAATACCCAAGAAGCTGAAAGAGTAGATAAATTTATTTCAATGAAAAGATACGAAGCGAAGCTTGATGAGACTTTTTCCTTTCAAGGTGGCGAGGTATGCCTTGCAGTTCCTCTTCCAATGTCTTTTGTTTCCACAGTGAAAACACGGATCATTAGTCTTGGATTTTGCTTTGTCTGCTTTGACTGTTTTTCCAGCAGATTTAGCTTTCTTGGATCCTATCTGAAAGGTCCTTTTTGATTTCCTCTTAGTGCCTTTAGAGGTGTTAATGACCAAAATATGCTCATTCCCTTTATTTATATTGGGCTCAACAGTCTTTAGCATGTTTAGCAACTCAGATAGGGTGCATTGAATCTTATTCATATTGAAGTTCATAATGAAGTGTGAAAAGCTATCAGGTAGGGACTACAGAACCAGGTCAACAATCAGCTCATGGTCCATGGCATAACCCAATTGGTTTATTTTTTCAATATAACCAATCATCTTCAGTACATGAGAACTGACTGAAGATCCTTCTACCATCATACACCTATATAACTTTTTAGATGTCTCATACCGTTCAGTGCGTGACTGTTCATCATGAAACTCCTTGAGATGAAATATAATGGTATAAGCATCCATACCCTCATGCTGCTTTTGTAACTCAGGTGACATAGTTGCAAGCATCACACATGTCGAATTATTTTCGTCATCGTTGTGTTTATTATAAGCCTGCACTTTCTCCGGCGTAGCTTCCTTAGTAGGAGCTTCCGGCATAGGTTGCTCAATGACATATCCAATCTTTTCATGCTTGAAAACAATTCTCACATTGCGGTGCCAATCCAAAAAATTTGGCCCGGTAAGTTTGTTGGCATCCAATATGCCTTTCAAACTCACGTGGTTACTCATGATTTAATACTGAAATAACAAGACATAAAAATTAATTAAATATTGAAAATTAATTTAATTATGTACTTATATTAAATTAATTATACTCCCACTGTTTAAATTGAATTAATGACCCTCAAACATTAATTAATAGAACTAGTTAGATTTCCAGTGGGCTAGGATCTTTTTTTGTTTTATTAGAACCTTGAGCGACTCAACAAGCCCTAACAAAACATCTAGGTAGATACTATATCAATCACATCTCTATGTGACTCCTAGATCATCACGTAGACAACTTATTGCCGCACACATCTTATGTGTTTTACTTGATTGTGCCCCTAAAATTTTATTTCCTTGAGTGACTAAAAAAATATTCTAGTTAAATTCGACCAATTGTTCAGAAACATCGAATGTTTGATAGTGATAAACATATCTATGAGCGAGCAACTTTGAACAACACAACAAACTGGCATCGATAATAGATTCTTGTTTTTCACTATCACAATAGAAGGCACGTTGTATTAACCATTTAATACGAATTTAATATTTTGATAAAGAGGGGTTTGTCTCATCATATTTACATATTAATTAACATCTAACATACAATCAATCATACAAAATAATAACAACTATGGATGATTATGGACTTTATCTATCTAATCTTCTTGAACCAAAAAGAAGATTAGTCGGTCAATCTAAGAGATTTTGCATTCGATCATCGAATACTAAATGCATCTCCAACTCCAGCTGCAACATGTATCCTATACTAGTTGTTTCCTTGTAGCCCATCTGTAAAAAGTATCATATACTAGTTGGCACGCAAGCCCATAACGCAAGCCCATATAAAATGGACACGCAGGTCTATAATAAATAAATAGCTTGAAAATCTAATTAAATAAATAATAGACTCGCAGACCCAACCAACAATGAACAAGAATAATTAACCATATAACCAACTACATGGGTCGAGTCCATAATCATCCACTAAACATCTATTTTTAATAAAATATTAAAAATATATTAATTTCTAAATTTGCAATTTTGACAGTATAAGTCTAAACCTTTTAGACATTTTAGAATCGACTAGACGAAATTAAATAATTAATCTAATTAATTAATTAATTTTTCAACAATAAAATTAATCAATTAAGTTTATTCATAAAAGGGATTTTCAAAATTTATTTTATCTCTCAATTTAAAGTCATACTTTTAATTGTAGATAAAATTTGTATATGGTCAAAATTACAATTTTATAAAGAAAAAGTTCTAGTTTAATCTGGTCAAAATTCAAAATATGGTTTAAAAACGATTTTAATTTAATTTTGAACATTTGACCAACATCAAATAAATTAATAATTACAATTTTTTCAAAAAATTAAAATTGCATTTGAGACCCTATTTTTCTTTTTAAATTTTGAGGGCTTAATATGCAATTTCTAAAATTGTACAATGAGTCTCTAAATAAATGGACCTTTAATACAATTTCTTAAATTGCACGGAAGGTCCACTTTCTAATTTTAAAACATTAAATCCTTCTTATACAATTTCATAAATTGCAAAAGAAGTCCTTTTATTTCCTTTTGAAATTAGAGAGCTTTCCATATAATTTCTAAAATTGCAGGGAGGATCCTGTCTTCAAAAAATGCCCAGTTCGCAGAAGAGTCAAAACGGACGGCGCCGCTTTCTTTCCACTTGTGGTGGCCGCGCCGACTGAAAAAGAAGGCAGGATAGTGGCCCTCCGGTGTCAAAAACCGACATCCACATCTCCCTTCAAGTGAACAGTAGTGATTGCTGTTGTTGGCGTTTGGCGGTGGTGCCGTGCTCTTAGCAGCGGCACTAGCAGTGTCAGCCATGAAGATCGACACCAAGTTTTCGCCGGTCTTCATGGCATGTGTCCGCTGCCTTCAAAAAGTACCGCACCCTAGTTGGATTCTTCCTCCGACAGCGGCAACTTCCAAAGCGCCGCCGCTGGTCACAGGTTGGCTTTTCAACCTCTTTTATTATTATTTTTTTGATAGAGTCGTTCCAAAAAATTCTAAAATCCAATTTCAAATTAAAATTCGTAAATATATATTAACTGTCAAAACTAAAATCAAATTAACATGCTAGTAACAATTATTGTTCAATTCATTAAAGCAATCTAATAAACTCCAACAAGTAACAACCTGGCTCTGATACCACTGTAAGGAATTGAGGTATACATGCACAACGGAAATTAAATGTTCAATTACTTTAAGCCGGATCAACCTTGTACTTAGAGAGAATTTGTGATAGAAGTTTACATTTGATGAATATCGTAAAATCTGATTTCTGATTAGCTGGAAGTGCGACCTTCAATACCACAACTTGTCAATTGTCTAGCATCCAATGGTAATCCACACAGCAAGAACAAGTCTGGACTTCCACGATCAAGAACAGATGAAAGCAGAACCTTATGGGAGTAATTGTATTTGGTTTGTTTTTTTGTAGTAATGAAAACTTGTGAGTTAAGCCCTGGCCTTTCTATTTATAACTAGAACCCAGCCCTAACAGTCAAATGGGAACCCATTAACAAATGAGTCAATTAGTTAATCTAATTAATTAATTTGGCCCAATCAATAATTAAGTCTGACCCAACTAATTAGACATTGGACATTAATTCTTACATCAAATTTGAAGTGCCAATGAGCATTGGTTGGAGCGCATCTTTAGCATATAGTTGGTTCGGATGTGCAAAAAGTACGTGTGTAGAGTTCATGCTCACTTGATCAAAGAACTCACTAGTGGGAAACAATGTCCCGAACTACAACTCAATTTGAATAATGGGGCTTTGACTTGAGATAAGTTCAAGGATGAGGTAACTTAGAAGTACTTTCCTCAAGCTCTAAAAGATTTAAAAGATACAATTACGGCAGCTAAAGTAGAGAAGCATGTCACTTACTGAATACGAGAGAGAGTTTGACTAGCTGATGAGGTATGCTCTACAACTATTGGACACTGAACCCAAGAAGATTGGATGATTCGAACAAGGACATAATCCAGACATCAACATGATCATCATGTCCCATTGTTTCACTACTTATCATGAAATGTTAGAAGGAGCTCATGCCATCAAGAAGTACGGTCAGAACACTAGTTCAAATTAGCAATGTTAGGCTCGTCAATAGAATAAAGGTTCATTCATAAAAAATAAGTGGAACGGCCAAGACAAGGAAAAGTAAATTGGCAGAATTAGAAGGACAACAAGGGAGCTGATGCAAGCAAAGGTAGAGATAATCCTATTTCTCCATGTCTTAAGTGCACCAAGCAGCATAAATGAGAGTGTTTAATGGAGAAGAAGATTTGCTTCCAGTGTGGTAAACCAAGTTGAGTTTTTGCTATGAATGAGCGAGAAGTTTAGCAAAACCCCAATGTTATCACAAGTATTCTTATGTTGGTAAATGTACCTACTTATGTTTTGTTTGATGCTGCTCCTTTGTTTCATCGTCATTCATAGCTAAATTTGGTATTTCATCCGTTAAATTCGATAGGATACTAGAAGTTAGTATTCTCTTAGGCTGAGCATTAAATACTGATAGATAGCTAAATCTATTAAAATGGAGATTAACGAAAAAGTTGTACAGGCGAATTTGTACTTGAGCATAGATTGGTTGGGAGGTAAATATGGTACCATCAGATGCCGTGAATGTAATGCCTTGAATTTTCTCAACCCGGAAGGTCACTAAAATAATCTCTAAAATATATTTGAGGACTCGAATAATATTTCTTGTGCCATTGAATGGTTTTAAAAATATAACTTTTGCGGAAGATAACAAACACGCAAAGGAAAAAGGATTTTTCTTTTAGTTTCAATTGTTTTGCCTATGGCGTGATAGGTGTCGTCACAATTTATTTTACCTTCCAAACGAATTCCAAAAATTCCAAAACTTGAACTGTAGATATATGGGACTACTAACTACAAAATGGTAAAAATTTCAAACCTTATCTATGTCGTTTGGTAGGTGAAAATGATAGTCGAAGTTGCTTGAAAAACTTTTCCAAATGCCTTAAGGCAGCCCGCTAAAATATTCATAATAAATTCGTACAGTGGAATTTTTGAGTGATTCCAATTTCTATTGTTAGAACACGTACATGGATTTCCATAGCCACTTATTTCACTCAAAAAATCCAACTATAGTATAAGTTATGAATTTTCAAACTGTTACCACCCGATTTTGGTAGGGCCTCCACGTCAACAAAAGCCCAATGAAGATCCCGTATAGGCCCAATTCAGGCCCCACTAAAGCCTTTTAAGTCCAGCGAGGATCTCCCAGAGTTATAAAGTTCCATAGAACCTGCGAAGGTCTCGAGGGCCCAGTAAGGGCGCCGTAAAATCTCAGAAGGCCTTGTAGGCCCATTGGGCATCATAACATCCCTAAATCAAGGTATTGCGAAGAACATGAGCATTCCTCAACACTAGCGGTCAACCCATAGCGCCTCGTCGGGCTTCGTATCTAATGTAACTAACGGACATCATGGTATTTTGGAATGAACATGGAGATAATTGAAGGCAGATTGCGTTAGATTGGCACACAGATCCTCACAAGAAAACCAAATTGCAATCTCCTAAGGACTAGGCAACGTGATAAATTCGAATAAGGACAATAATCTAGGATATTGCCCTGACAACCAATCATCCCTATCCCATGAGGAAGGAGAATCTCATTAGATATCTAATTGATTATTTCCCAAGTCAATTAGAACTCTTGTGCTATAAATACAACGTCTCCGGTTATTCTAAGGTACGCTCTCTTTACATGAGAATTTCACCATCAACTCTGCTCAAATCTCTGCTTGCTTGTTCATCCCACACCCAATTACTTTTGCCTTACATGCATTATTCTTGATACCAGTAGTTGACTTGATCATCGAGTACCAACAATCGTCGAACCCTTTTTCTCTGGAAATCTTGGTGCCTAATGATTGTCTGACTGTGCAGGTAACATACAAATTGGTAGAGGAGTGACTGGAGATCTGCTGACACGTGGATGGTGTAGGTTCTAACTTCAACAGATTGGCATCGTCTGAGGGAATTGAACCCACGACCACAATCTAAAACTTATGGTAAAAACGTGTTTTCTACCAAAAAGAGCATGGCAACCGAACACTCTATAGAAGAAGAAATTGAATCCCACCACACTGACTTGCGAAAAAAAATCGTTTAAGACCTCGAGAACGTAACCCGCATCAAGAGGAGAAGACAATGACAAAAGCGGACGATTGAACAGGAGAACCAGGACCTGAGGCTGGACAATACCAAGATGAAGGCAGCGCTTGAACTGTTGGAAAATGAATCCCTCCAACATGGACCTAATCGCAGTTGTGCCCGGAGAAGCCCTTCACGGTCCAACTCAATGGAAAGTCGTTGATCTCAGGATGATCCACCCGTTTCAAATGGTCGGAACCATCGGAACATTGTTCCGAAGCCCTCACAAGACGAATAAAGAGAGAGACCTCTTCTGGCACGAGAAAACTGGCCCGCTCCTGATGCTAGCATGTTTGATAGGTTGGGGTGAGATCCTCCATAGTGCCTCATCTACGGGTACACAGTTGGTGCAATGAGCATAGAAAGGCCCGTACGGAAATGAGAAAGGACCCCAAACAAAGTTATGCGAGGCCCAAGGAGGAGAAGAAAAGGCTAGAATGTTATGAGGATGATGACGAGAATCTCCGTTTACCAATTACATGAAGGCCATGGAGATACTCGTGAACTTTCGAATGTCTCTCATGGACAAATACAACAGGAGAGAAATACAACAGGAGAGGCGACCCCACGGATCATATTAATATATATAAGACAAAGCTCCAACTCGAGCTGCGAAGGCTTGGGTATTCGGAGGTATTTCTCCACCCCCTACTATCCATAGTCTAATGGCCAGGTGAAAGCTGTGAACAAGGTCATCAAGCATACCCTTAAAAGGATGGGCTGAAGAACTATCCGAGACCCTATGGTCTTATTGGACCACTTCTCGAATGGTCACCGGTGAAACTCCTTTTGACATGGCGTACGGGGCGGAGGCAATGATTCATGTCAAAGTAGGGGTACCCTCTCCCATGCACTTACACTTCGACGAAGTAATGAATGACAATTTACGTAGGGCAAACCTGGACTTGCAGGATGAAAGACATGTAGACTCGCAACTTGGTCTCGCGGTCTATCAAAGAAAAATGGCTATATACTACAACTCCAAAGTCAAAGGCAGGAGTTCTCACATCAATAACTTCATCCTTAAAAAAATATTCCAAGCTAACAGAGATACGGGAGCCTCGGGCCCATCTGGGAAGGACCTTACAAGATCATAGAAGAAATCCGGCCTAGAACCTACATATTAGAAGATTTGGAAGGAAGAGAGTTGAAGCATCCCTGGAATATCGCCCATCTGCGACCATATTATCAGTAGTTTTTAGGTTACACTTCTCAATTTCCCAGCATTGTTTTCGGCATCTCTAGACACCGGCATTCTTTTAATAAAGTTCATTATTTTTGGAACCAAAAGTATTATCCACCCTACCGAACAAGCAAAGAAAATTCGGCAGTGAGGAGTGTGGTTTCGCTGTCAACTTTGTCAACTCGTTGGATAAACATTCAACGCGCATTTTAACAAGTAAAAGGAATTTGACAGTGAGGGAGTGTGGTTCATGGCCAACTCTGTCAACTCGCTGGATAAACATTCAACATGCGTTTTAACAAGTAAAAAGAATTTGGCAGCGAGGGAGTGTGGTTTGCGGCCAACTTTGTCAACTCAGCTGGATAAATATTCAACGTACATTTTAACGAGTAAAAGAAATTCGGCAGCGAAAGAGTGTGGTTCACTGCCAACTCTGTCAACTCGCTAGATAAATATTTAACATGTGTTTTAACAAGTAAAAGAAATTCAGCAGCGAGTGGAGTGTGATTCGCAGCCAACTCTGTCAACTCACTGAATAAACATTCAACGTGCATTTTAACAAATAAAGAAAATTCGAGAGAGAGGGAGTGTGGTTCGCGGCCAACTCTGTCAACTCGCTGGATAAACATTCAACGCGTGTTTTAATAAGTAAAAGGAATTTAGCGAGAGAGTATGGTTCACGGTCAACTCTGTCAACTTGCTGGATAAACACTCGACGTGCATTCAAACAACTAAAGATAATGCATTGGCCTACATTGCACAATAAAGCAATTTAAATGGAAATATACGTCGCTAAAGGTTCTATGTTTAAAAATCAGAAAACAACGTTGGTAAGAACAAACAGGACCCCTAAGTCCCAGTCGGACCCTCGGGGTCTCCATAACCCAGGACCCCGAGTTTAGCCAGCAGACCCTAGGCCTTCAACAACTCAGTCAACGCCTCGATCAATTCTTTATCTTTGGCATGGACCATGTTTTGACAAGACCTCAGCTACGATTCGGCCTTCTTCTAAGCCTCGACACAAGCCCTCTAGATCGTCTTATCTTTGGTGACATCATATACGGCACGTGCCCTCGCATCTTCAAAAAGGCGAGCTATTCCCGAAGGTCTTTATTTTTAAACGCAGTGCGTCGATATCATCATCTTCCCGACAGTTGAATGCAGTTCGTCCACCTTCATCGCCAATACTTTGTACAACTCGTAGTTAAGCACGTGACTCTGAGAAGTATACATTTTGGCCAATTTTAACAACTCCATCAATTCTGCGTTATCTGTGGCTTACCCAAAAGTAGAGGTCCAATACTTATGAACTGAGACCGCTACTATGGCAACCGGAGCTGGCAGTTTTCCTAAAACAGTTGGGTCCAGCTTGTCCGATGAGACCCAATGTTGATATATTTGTATTTTTCGGTAGAAGGAAGAATAGGGGTTTGGAACGCCTCTCTCTACTATCGGTGTCTGCCTTCCTCTTGACTGATTGTCTGAAGCTTTTCGACGGAGGAACAGGTCCCATAGGAGACGGAACGAAAGGCACATCCGAAGTTACTTCTGGCGCCAATGGGATGAAAGAAGAGCTGCTCACCATTGTCTATGGTGCCCGCGGGATGGCAACTCCGGAACAGACGCCGTAGAGGACACCGAAAGCGAAGGGGAAATATCATCCACAATACCACCACGCCTTATTTTAAGCTTTGGCATGCTGGAAAAATAAAAGCCTGACATAACTGGCGACGGCTGAAATCCAAATATCGTGATAGAAAAGTAAAGGTAGGAGAAAGGAAAGGAAGTTCTACAAAACATGTATATATAAGCATAGGAGATACGAGTGGTCAGATGAATGGGTACATGTGGAAGGGATGGATACACCTAAATAAACCCTAGGAGAATATACAAGGCGCGTGGAGATATGCGCCACGTAGGATGCATCATCATCACAATGGGATGGCGCCGCCAAAGTATGCCCTGTGTAAAAACGTAAAGTATGAGAGCCTCGCCAAGGCCGTGAGAATGTCTCGACCCATGAGCCTCACAATCGCGCCAAGGGCCATCTAGTCTGGACATCCCAAGCCATCCACCCATACATCTCTTCATCAAATAACTTATCTCAGAACCACAGCAAGGCAACAAACAAGAAAATTCTGGTACAATCTTATTTTATTCATCATAATTTGAAGTACAAGGTAAAAACAAACAAGCAAGATTATTATCCTACTGCCCCGCCGCCTCTCTGGGTCGGCACATATCGGGATCTAGGATCTACTAAGTCTATACATTGGTCTTTGTCATCCCAAGCCACGTCAGGGGGCAGAAATCTGATTTCACCGTGGTCGGGAGTCTTCCAAAATCAACACAAGTTGAGTTGGTGACTAATTAGGCCATACTGCTCAAAAATGCTCTTTACACCTTTTGGAAGATGGCTTTTGGCCCCATCATCCGAATCAGGGACACACCGTTCGAGGCATGGTTGGGCTAAGGCTACTAGGCCCAACCCTCCTGTATGTTTGGTCCTCTAAACATTGATTAGCTGGGCATTTGGTCTTCTGAATGTTTATTCTCTGATTGTTAGGTCTTCTAGACACAATTTCTTTATTCGTGCTTTCATAGCACATTCGATATGAAAGGTATGGTCACACGAATAAGGAAAAACAATAGCCATGGGGGCTGACTCACGTGATCTGCCAGAGTTACGCGTGCGTGAGAAACACATTCAAAAGCCCTTGATGCTTTTATAGGGGCTGCATAGGAACTTGACACGAGGCAATAAATGAGATAATTAATGAATAGCCGTCACAGGGGTATTTGGAACGCCACACGTTTTTATTGCTTTTCCACCTACTAGGACATGAAAGACACTATCTCTTCAAATTCTACAAAGAAGTCAGCGCCATTAATGTCCAAGGGATTGATTCTTCAATTTGAGGAGCAACTTCCCATGCCTAGTGGGCGTAATAGTTCATAAAGTTATCACTCGGATTTTCACACAAAGATGATACGCTAAGAAAATAAATTTGATAGTTAATGTTGGAACATATGCAAAAGAGAGAAACAAAGTTTTAAGTTCAGGTGCTCCGCCGCCTCTCTATGGGTCGGTATAATACGGGCCTTCCTCCATAGCAAGTGGGGTGACTTGATCCTTGGCTTCGCCCAGAATAGTGTCGGGCACTAGAGCCTCAGTAGGAGCATGTCAAAGGAAAGAGATATCCCACTCCGGATGGGCTTCCGTGATCCTCTCCACCAGCTGCTCGCCACCTATGGTCATCAAGCGATGGGCGAGGTCCTGATACTCAGGCGTATCCACAAACGCGTCCTGATATGCCACCACCACCACGGCCCCGGCATCCGCGCGCCGTACGACCCTCTCCACCTCCCTGCTTGGTCGCGGCCAGCAGCTTATCCTTTTCCATTGCGACGATATCCGTGTCTTTGTTTGTGGTGGCTAACGTGGTCTCAGCTGCGAGGGTCCAATCTTCGACCAACTTCTGAGCCTCCTCGACATGCTTTTGAGAAGCCTCGATAGTCCTCTTCTGATCTCGAGCTTGTTTCAAACTCTCTTTGGTGGCCTTCAGCTCGATTTCATACTTGCCCTTTGTATCAACCTCCTTCGTCACAACCAAGTCCAACTTGAACTGGAGAGCCCTCTTCTCAGACTCCAGCTGTGCTTTCTAGAGACTCATGGCCTTCAGGTCTTCAGACAGCTTCCTGGACTTGGCCTCTTCCTTGCTACACTGGCCATCAAAACCTTCGAGAGTGCTAAATAACTCTTTGGTCATAACCAACCCCGTATCAAGTTCATCTCTGCTATTTGCAGCCGCTCCCACATTGTGGCTTCCTCCGCTGCTTTTCCCATTTTGGGTCTAATATTTGTGTACGCTCACCAGCATCATCGCGTGATGGGCGGAGAGCAGTTCTATCATGGAAGTCACTTATTTTCCATGGTGCTGGGAAATGAGAACATGACTCCCCGACAAGTCGAGGAGCCAGAATTCCCAGTGCCCTCAGCCCCTCCATCAGGGTGCAGAGAAGACCGGTGCCTTTCTTCAGCCCACTTCGTCTTGTGGGCATCTTTCATAAACCCTCCCACAGCCACGGGAGCCTTCTTCTTTTGGGCGGCCGCCTCACCCGTGTCCTTAGCATTTTTCTTTCTCTTATCCTTGGAGGAAGTGGAGTCGGGTGGAGGATGGGAGGACAAGGCGGGACGGAGGTAGAGGAGGAACAGTCTGGCCAAGAACTAGAACACCAGAGGCCAGAAGATGGACAGTCCTTAACGGTGTGTCGTCTGGACCTCTTCCAACAGACAAGACGCCTCCCGCAGAGGAGTCTGTGCTGAGGATCCCTCTCCGTTGGTTAGATGAGCAAGGCGGAGTGCAAGAACACCCTTAAATATAAAAGTTGTTGACATAAACACCAAGATATAACTCATTAAGGCAGCTTTTCGTAACTAAACAAATATATTGAAACTTACGAGACTCTTCCATCAGTCCGTAGCAGATCAATAAATTGTCGTCTTTCAACAAGTTACTGAGACTCTGAAGTCGTTGTTATGCGCTCGCACCCTATTCCACTTTGACCTCAACTCTCTTGGTCCCTCTTTGGGATAGGTGGCTTTCACAGTCTGCAAAAACAAGCAAGAAATTAAGTTAGGGACTATGATCAAAAATCCACACAAAGACAGCAGTATGTACCAAGTTCTCCAAATTAGTAGGGAATAGACACGTGGAGAAGAGGATCTTCAGGCATGAACTCTCAATTCTCCCCAACAAAGATGAACCTCTCCTTCCAGTTGTGCACTTTGTTGGGACTGTCGATGGCCATCCCCCATTTCTTGCCTAGCCGAGGAGAGATGTTGAACCAACCTGCAGACTGGCATGGCTGGTATATAGATTCAAACTCCCTCGGGGTCAAGTTCCCTCCCGTCTCGGCAATACCCCAAAATAGGTATGAGGTCACCATTTGCCCCCAACCATTCAGTGTTATCTGGCAAGGGGCCAGATTCTATTCTCTCGTAACCTCGTAGAAGAAATGATGCATGGACAAATGAAAGCCTTGCTGTATCGTGTGTTCATAAATCGTGACGAATCCTTCAGGTGGATAGTCGGTGTGCTCCTCGAGACTGAGAGCCTTGAGCACCACAGACACAGAAATATCATAGGATAACCGTATGTCTTCTAGCTTCTCTTCAGTGATCCTCGAACGAGCCATGGACGCTTCGGTGGTCGACCACTTGAGCTCTTTGTCGAGCGCCTTGTCCGCCGGAGCATCTCTTCTATCGAGTGATCCTCTCATCTCAGGCACCCCGGCGTCAAGCTGTCCCTTTTCTGTGGCTTCTTTCGGTGATCTAGTTGGGCAAGCCCCCCTTTCGATTGTGGACATGGTTGATAGGCATGCGGTTGAAGGCACCTGGTTCACTTCACCTACACCCCCGACCGATGAAGATGATGGAGGGATGATGATGACTTATCCTGTATATTAGGGTTTGTCCGAGCATTCGACCAGTTCTGCAAGTCATCGTGTCCAGACGACATCACAACCCCTCTCAATCCTAGAAGAAGATACTGTCACCGAAGTGTATGGCAGAATATGGTCCCCAAATTATGAACTCAAGAAATAAAAATGAAAGAAAACTACGACGCAAATCACAGTAACTCTTGTCGCGCTTACCTCAGATCTACAGTCAAAACAATGCACATGCTTTGAAGTTTCTTGATTATCGATTGAGCATTCCGTAACACTCACAACAGGCGCAGAAGCAAGAAGAAGTCATGAATGATGAGGGCGCCAAGCTTTATAGATTGAGGCGATTTAATCTCCACCGTCCAAATCCCCAACATTACATCCGAACCATTGATCAGTGGACGCGTGTTCAGAATAGGACAACATGTAGGAAACGGAACCCTAAGCGTTTATTGAAACAAGGACGCATGCACCTCACACGCGTTCCCATTGTCTCATCACGCGCCATTAGCATTAAATGCATACACCCTCTCACTTATGATTGCCTGGCCACCGGATTGACAACTTTGATTGACAGAATCACACCAATCACGAACACGTCACCAAATGTCTAATCACTTGAAGCCCTCACATGTCATAAATGTTCGGCTTCAGACTTGGAAGACTAGGCCGAGTAAGTTCAATCTACAGTAGATAAGTAATTCAGCGCACGAAGACCACACTCCGCGGAATCCGCTAAACTCGCCTTTAGCAAATTTTTATCCAAAATTTAAATTTCTTTCCTTCTCTTACTTCCAAAGTCCCACACCTAATATAAATAATAGGCTTGGATTTAGGAGTGTCACGCCTAATTCAGGCCCCACTAAAGCCTTATAGGCCCAGCGAGGATCTCCCAGAATCATAAAGTCCCATAGAACCTACGAAGGCCTCGAGGGCCCAGTAAGGGTGCCGTAAAATCTTAGAAGGCCTTGTAGGCCCATTGAACATCGTAACATCCCTGGATCAAGGTATTGCGAAGACCATGAGCATTCCTCAATACTCGTGGCCAACCCATAGCGCCTCGCCGAAGCCAGATCTAATGTAACTAATGGACATTATGGTATTTTGGAATGACCAGGGGGATAATTGAAGGCAAATTGTGTTAGATTGGCATACAGATCCTCACAAGAAAACCAAATCGCAATCTTCTAAGGACTAGGCAACGTGATAAATTCGAATAAGGACAATAATTTATGAGATTGCCCTGATAACTAATCATCCCTATCCCATTAGGAAGGAGAATCTAATTAGATATCTAATTGATTATTTCCCAAGTCAATTAGAACTCTTGTGCTATAAATACAACGTCTCTGGTTATTCTAAGGTACGCTCTCTTTACACGAGAATTTCACCCTAAACTCTACTCAAATTTCTACCTGCTTGTCCCTCCCACACCAAATTACTTTCGCCCCCGTGTATTATTCTTAATACCGGCAGTTGACTTGATCGTCGGAGTACTAACGATCGTCAGACCCTTTTTCTCTAGAAATTTTAGTGACTAACGATTGTCCGAGTGTGTAAGTAACATATAAGTTGGCAGACATGTGACTGGAGATCTGTTGACACATGGACGGTGCAGGTTCTGACGTTAACACAAATTAGGAACACTAAGCTAGAAATTTCAGAAAAATAAAACTAGGTATTTCTAACTTAAAACTTTTAACGGCAAAGGGACCAACATCTCATTTTTCATAAATATTACATAATTAAATACTGAATCAAAAACTTAAAAATGTCGTATTTACATCATAATTGACTCGATCATGTCAACATTAAATCTTAAACTACAAAAGAAATTCCATTACAAGCTCGCTAGCCTACGCCATCATATCAACGCCAATTAATAAAATCTTAAAATTTGTTCTTTTTGGAGGGTGAGTATTTCATAAGAAACACTCAGTAGCAATACATACAACATGTAGAAAATTATACGTAAATATAAATGCGACATGCCATCTTTTTTAAACGTGCATAGGAATACAAAAATTGGTAGCTGGTACCATATAACATCATACGTGATTACCTACAATCACTAACATAATAAAGTGATTACCTTCAATCACTATCATAACATTTCTTCGTAATTAAGTTTGCGTGGCATTTATATTACATCATAATTTTTCAAACGTTGTTTAAAAATTGCAGTAAAATTAGTAAGTAAAACTATCTTAAAATTTGTTTTCAGTTGAAGTTGTGACGGAAAAAAATTCATTTATGCGACTTCTAAAATCAAGACCAGTATACACTATATATATATATATATATATAAATAAATATTTATATATATATATTAAAATGAAAGGTTAAAGAAACTTTTAATTAAAATGAAAGGTTAAAAAATCTAGCCCAAAATCTAGAACGGCAGCAGTGATGAAAAATCTTTGGAAAAATGCTCCTTCGCTCAATCGAATTGTAGCCAAAAAAGAGGAAAACATGACGAAGTGGAAGATTTGTTCTTTGGAATTTTGGGGCTGATAATGAGAAGAAGGATATGAAATTTAATGATTAAAACCAAGGGTAAAAAAACTATTGTTGGGCCGAGTTTGAGTGCCTAAAATTGGGAAAAGAAATTTTGGAACTTTATGGTTTGAGTGCCTAGAACTGGGAAAGAAATGTGGAACTTTATGACTGAAATGAAGGGAGGATGAGGGAGGACGATGAGTGTATTCTTGCTGGAAAGTAAACAAAAAACACCAAACTTGTTGAACCAAAGATGGAGGCTGAATTTGGCGAAGGGAAATGGAAGGTTTTTTCTTAAGTTAGGGGCTGATTTCTGGGCTGTGGATTGAACGAATTTTGGGGTGAAGAAACCAGTTTGTTTGGGCTGAAAAGTGATGAAAAATGGGGAGAAAGAAAGTGGGAAGTTGTAGAAGATCATGGGGCAGTTTTATTGAGTGCTGGAATTTTGGAAGTTTCCAAATCATAAATCTTATATCATTTCAATTCTCCTAATCAACTTTCAAATGAAATAAAATTCCGTAAAACAAAGTGTTGACGTCAGAACCTACAACGTCCACATGTCAATAGATCTCCAGTCATTCCTATGCCAACTTGTATGTTACCTGCACACTCGGACAATCGTTAGGTACCAAGATCTTTGGAGAAAAAGAGTCCGACGATTGTTGGTACTCGGACGATCAAGTCAATTGTCGGTATCAAGAATAATGCACGGGGGCAAAAGTAATTGGGTATGGAAGGGACAAGTAGGCAGAGATTTAAGCAGAGTTTAGGGTGAAATTCTCATGTAAAGAGAGCGTACCTTAGAACAACCAGAGACGTTGTATTTATAGCACAAGAGTTCTAATTGACTTGGAAAATAATCAATTAGATATCTAATCGGATTCTCCTTCCTTATGGGATAGGGATGATTGGTTATTAGGGTAATCTCCTAGATTATTGTCCTTATTCGAATTTATCACATTGCCCAGTCCTTAGGAGATTGCGATTTGGTTTCTTTGTGAGGATCTATGTACCAATCTAACGCAATCTGCCTTCAATTATCTCCCTGGTCATTCCAAAATACCATGCTATTCGTTAGTTACATTAGATACGAAGCCCAGCGAGGTGCTATGGCTCAGCCGTGAGTGTTTAGGAATGCTCATGGTCTTTGCAATACCCTGATCCAGGGATGTTACGATGCCCAATGGGCCTGCAAGGCCTTCTGAGATTTTACGGCGCCCTTACTGGGCCCTCGAGGCCTTCGCAGGTTCTATAGATCCTCGCTGGGCCTATAAGGCTTTAGTGGGGCCTGAATTGGGCATATACGGGATCTTCATTGGGCTTTTGCTGACGTGGAGGTCCTACCAAAATCGGGTGGTAACCATAGTTCCCCAAGTCCAAGCCTATTATTTATATTAGGTGTAGGACTTTGGAAGTAAGAGAGAGAAAGAAAGAAATTTAGATTTTGGACAAAAATTTACCGAAGGCGGGTTCAGCAGATTCTGCGGAGTGTGGTCTTAGTGTGTTGATGCTTATCTAGTGTACATTGAACTTACTCGGTCTAGTCCTCCAAGTCCAAAGTCGAACATTTATGATGGGTGAGGGCTTCAAGTGATTAGACATTTGGTGACGTGTTCGTGGTTGGTGTGATTATGTCAATCAAAGTTGTCAATCTGGTGGCCAGGCAATCATGAGTGAGAAGGTGTATGCATTTAATACTAATGGCGTGTGACAAGACAATGGAGGTGCGCGTGAGGCGCGTGCGTCCTTGTTTCAATAAACGCTTAGGGTTCCATTTTCCACCTGTTGCCCTATTTTGAACACGCGTCCACTGATCAACGGTTCATATATAACGTTGGGGATTTGGACAGTGGAGATTAAATTGCCTCAATCTATAAAGCTTGGCGCCATCCATCATTCATGGCTTCTTCTTGCTTATGCGCTTGTTGTGAGTGTTGCGGAATGCTCTGCCGATAATCAAGAAACTTCAAAGCATGTACATTATTCTGACTGTAGTTCCGAGGTAAGCGTAGCGAGAGTTGCTGTAATTTGTGTCGTAATTTGCTTTTGTTTTTATTTCCGAGTTCATATTTTGGGGACCATACTCTTCCATACACTCCGGCGACAATATCTTCTTCTAGGATTGAGAGGGGTTGTGATGTCGTTTGGACATGATGACTCGTAGAACCAGTCGGATGCTCAGACAAACCCTAGTATTTGAGTGAGTAATCATCATCCCCTCCATTATCTTCACCGGCTGGGGGTGTAGGTGAAGTGAACCAGGCACCTTCAGCTGCACAAGCCTGTCCACCGTGTCCACAAGCGGGGAGGAGGCTTACCCAACCAGATCACCGAAAGAGGCCGCAGAAAAGGGACGGCTTGATGCCGGGTACCCGAGATGAGGAGATCGCTCGAGATAGGAGGCATGCCCCGGCAGCCAAGGCGCTCGGAGAAGAGCTCAAGCGGTCGACCACTGAAGCGTACATAGATCGTTCGAGGATCACTGAAGCGGAGCTAGAAGACATACGGTTATCCTATGATATTCTCGCGTCTGTGGTGCTCAAGGCTCCCGGTCCCGAGGAGCATGCCGACGATCCACCTGAAGGATTTGTCACGATTTACAAACATGCGATGCATCAAGGCCTTCGCCTGCCCATGCATCATTTCTTTCGCGAGGTTCTAAGAGATTGGAATCTGGCCCCTTGCTAGATAACACCGAATGGTTGGGACAACATCTCTCTTCGGCTAGGCTAGAAATGGGGGACGGCCACCGATAGTCCCTAACAAAGTGCACAACTAGAAGGAGATGTTCATCTTCATTGGAGATAATTGGGAGTTCATGCATAAGGATCTTCTTCCCCACGTGTCTATTCCCCGCCAATTTGGAGAACTTAGTACATACTGCTGTCTTTGTGCGGATTTTTGATCATAGTCCCTCACTTAATATCTTGCTTGTTTTTATAGATTGTGGGAAGCCACCTATCCCGAAGAGGGACCAAGGAGAGTTGAGGTCAAAGTAGAATAGGGTACGAGCGCTTGACAATGACTTCAAGAGTCAGAGCAACTTGTTGAAAGATGACAATTTATTGATCTACTATGGACTGATGGGTGAGTTTCGTAAGTTGCAATATATTGGTTTCGTTACGAAAAGCTGCTTTAATGAGTTGTATCTTAGTGTTTATGTCAACAACTTTTAGATTTAAGGGTGTTCCTGCACTCCGCCTCTCTCGTCCCGCCAGCGGGGAGGGATCCTCGGCACAAGCTCCTCCGCGGGAGGCGTCTTGTCCGTCACAAGAGTTCCTAGACGCCACGCTGTTAAGGACATTCCATCCTCCAGCCTCTGATGTTCCAATTCCCAACCAAACTGTTCCTCCTTCACCCCCATCCTCGTCCTCTCATCTTCCACCCGACTCCGCTCCTCCCAAGGATAAGAGAAAGGAAATTGTTGAAGACATGGGTGAGGCAGCCGCCTAGAAGAGGAAGGCTCCCGCAGCCATGGGAAGGTTTATGAGAGATGCCCGCAAGACGAGGCGGGCTAAGGAAAGGCACCAGTCTTTGTCACACCCTGATGGAGGGGCAGAGGGCGCAAGGAATTCTGGATCTTCGACTGGTCAGGAGAGTCGTGTTCGCATTTCCAAAGCCATGGAGAATTAGAGACTTCTGATGGTAATGCTCTCCGCCCATCCCACGATGATGGCGGCGAGCGTACACAAATATTGGACCCAAAAATGGAAAAAAGCGGCCGAGGAAGCCACAATGCGGTAGCGGCTACAGATGGCAGAGATGAACTTGATACGGGGATTGGTTATGACCAAAGAGTTATTCAGCACTCTCAAAGGTTTTGATGGCCAGTGCAGTGACGAAGAGGCCAAGTCCAGGAAGCTGTCCGAAGACTTGAAGGCCATGAGTCTCGAGAAGGCACAGCTGGAGTCTGAGAAGAGGGCTCTCCAGTTCAAGCTGGACTTGGTTGTGACGAATGAGGCTGAGACGAGGGGCAAGTATGAAATCGAGCTGAAGGCCGCCAAAGAGAGTTTGAAACAAACTCCAGATCAGAAGAAGACTGCCGAGGTTTCACAAAAGCGTGCCAAGGAGGCTCAGAAGTTGGCCAAAGACCGAACCCTCGCAGTTAAGACCGTGTTAGCCACCGCAAACAACAGCCTAGAGATCTTCGTAGTGGAAAAGGATAGGCTGCTGGCCGCGGCCAACAGGAGGTGGAGAAGGTCAAGGCCGAGTGCGCGAATGCCGAAGCCAGGGTGATGGAGGCATATCAGGATGCGTTTGTGGATACGTTCGAGTATCATGACCTCGCCCATCGCTTGATGACAATAGGTGGAAAGTAGCTGGTGGAGCGGATCGCGGAAGCCTATCTGGAGTGGGATATCTCTTTCCTTCGACATGCTCCTACCAAGGCTCCGGCGCCCGACACCGTTCAGGGCAAAGCCAAGGATCAAGTCATCCCACTTTTTGTGGAGGAAGACCTGCATTGTGCCGACCCATAGAGATAGGCGGCGGGACACCTGAACTTAAAACTTTGTTTCTCTCTTTTGCATATGTTCCAACATTAACTATCAAATTTATTTTCTTAGCGTATCATCTTTGTGTGAAAATCCGAGTTATAACATTATGAACAATTGCGCCCACTAGGCATGGGAAGTTGCTCCTGAAATTGGAGAATCAATCCCTTGGATATTAATGGCAGTGACTTCTTTGTAGAATTCGAAGAGATAGTGTCTTTCATGTCCCAGTAGGTGGGAAAGCAATACCGATGTGTGGCATTCTAAATACCCCTATGACGGCTGTACATTAATTATCTCATTTATTGCCCTATGTCAAGTTCCTATGCAGCCCCTATAAAAGCATCAAGGGCCTTTGAACGTGTTTCTCACGCACGCGTAATTCTGGCAGATCACGTGAGTCAGCCCCTATGGCTATTGTTTTTCCTGATTCGTGTGACCATACCTTTCATATCAAACGTGCTATGAAAGTACGAATAAAGAAACTGAATCTAGAAGACCTAACAATCGGAGAATCAACATTCAGAGGACCAAATGCCCAGCTAATCAACATTCAGAGGACCAAACGTTCGAGATGGTTGGGCCTAGTAGCCTTAGCCCGACCATGCCCCGTACGGTGTGTCCCTGATTTGGATTACAGAGCTGAAAGCCATCTGCCAAAAGGTGTCAACGGCATTTTTGAGCAGTATGGCCTAATTAGTCACCAACTCAACTTGTGTTGATTTTGGAAGACTCCCGACTATGGTGAAATCAGATTTCCACCCCCTGACGAGGCTTGGGACGACAAAGACCAATGTATAGACTTAGTAGATCCTAGATCCTGCTATGTGCTGACCTAGAGAGGCGGCAGTAGGATAATAATCATGCTCTCTTTTTTTTTGCCTTGTACTACAAATTATGATGAATAAAATAAGATGTTACAAGAATTTCCCTGTTTTTCGCCTTGATGTGGTTCTTAGATAAGTTATTTGACGAAGGGATGTATGGGTAGATGGCTTGGGATGTCCGGACTAGACGGCCCTTGGTACGATTGTGAGGCTCATGGGTCGAGACGTTCTCGAGGCCCTGGCGAGGCTCTCTTACTTTACGTTTTTACATAGGGCATACTTTGGAGGCGCCATTCCGTTGTGATGACGATGCATCCTACGTGGCACATATCTCCACGCACTTTGTATATTCTCATAGGGTTTATTTAGGTGCATCCATCCCTTCCATATGTGTCCATTCATCTGACCACTCGTATTCCCTGTGCTTATATATACACGCTTTACAGAACTCCTTTCCTTTCTCCTACCTTTACTTTCCTATCGTGATATTTGGATTTCACCACGCCATTATGTCGGGGCTTTTATTTTTCCAGCATGCCAAAGCTTAAGATAAGGCGTGGTGGTATTGTGGATGATATTTCTCCTCCGCTTTCGGTGCCCTCTGCAGCGTCTGTTCCAGGGGTTACCATCCTGCGAGCACCAAGACAATGGTGAGCAGCTCTCTTTCATCCCATTGGCACCGAAAGTAACTTCAAGGTGCCTTCTGTTCCGTCTCATGTGGGACCTGTGCCTCCGTCGGAAAGCTTCAAACAATCGATCAAGAGAAAGTCAAACGCCGATAGCAGGGAGGAGGTGTTCTGAACCCCTGTTCCTCCTCCCGCCGGTAAATACGAATATATCAACATTAGTTCTCATCGGGACGAGCTGGACCCAATGGTTTTAGGAAAACTGCCAGATCCGGTTGCCATAGCAGCGGTCTAAGTTCATAAGTTGGACCTCTACTTTTAGGAAAGCCACAGATAACGGAGAATTGACAGAGTTGTTAAAATTGGCCGAAATGTATACTTATGGAAGTCACGTGCTTAACTGTGAGTTGTACAAAGTACTGGCGATAAAGGTGGATGAACTGCATTCAACTGTCGGGGAAGATGAAGATGTCGACGTGCTTTATTTAGAAAATAAAGACCTTGGGAACAGCTCACCTTCTCTGAAGATGCGAGGGCGCGTGCCATATATGATATCACCAAAGCTAAGGCGATCCAGAAGAAGGCCGAATCGCAGCTGAGGTCTTATCAAAACATGGTCCATGCCAAAGATGAAGAATTGACCGAGGCGTTGACTAAGTTGTCGAAGGCTCAGGGCCTGCTGGCTAAACTCGGGGTCCCGGGTTGTGCAGACCACGAGGGTCCGATGGGGACTTAAGGATCCAGTTTGTTCGTATCAACGTTGTTTTCTGATTTGTAAACGTAAAACCTTTTGCGATGTATATTTCCATTTAAATTGCTTTATTCTGCAACGTAGGCCAGTGCATTATCTTTAGTTGTTTGAATGCGCATCGAGTGTTTATCCAGCAAGTTGAAAGAGTTGACCGTGAACCATACTCCCTCGTTGCCAAATTTTTTACTTGTTAAAACGGGCGTTGAAAGTTTATCCAGCGAGTTGATAGAGTTGGCCGCGAACGACACTCTATTGCTGCCGAATTTCCTTTACTTGTTAAAATGCGTGTTGAATGTTTATCCAGTGAGATGACAGAGTTGGTCGCGAACCACACTCTCTCGCTGCCGAATTCCTTGTACTTTTTAAAACGTGCATTGAATGTTTATCCAGCGAGTTGACAGAGTTGACCGCGAGCCACACTCTCTCGCTATCGAATTCCTTTTACCTATTAAGACGTGTGTTGAATGTTTATCCAACGAGTTGACAGAGTTGGCTGTGAACTACACTCCCTCGCTGCCGAATTCCTTTTACTTGTTAAAACGCGCGTTGAATGTTTATCCAGTGAGTTCACAGAGTTGGCTATGAACCACACTCCTTCGCTGCCAATTTTTTACTTGTTAAAATACGCGTTGAATGTTTATCCAGCGAGTTGATAGAGTTGGCCGCGAACCACACTCTCTCGCTGCCGAATTCCTTTTACTTGTTAAAACGCGCGTTGAATGTTTATCCAGTGAGTTAACAGAGTTGACCGCGAACCACACTCCCTCACTATCGAATTTTTTTTAGCTATTAAGATGCGTGTTGAATGTTTATTCAACAAGTTGACAGAGTTGGCTGTGAACCACACTCCTTCACTGCCGAATTCCTTTTACTTGTTAAAACGCGCGTTGAATGTTTATCCAGCGAGTTGACAGAGTTGGCTGTGAACCACACTCCCTCGCTGCCAAATTCTCTTTTACTTGTTAAAATACGCGTTGAATGTTTATCCAGCGAGTTGACAGAGTTGGCCGCGAACCACACTCTCTCGCTGCCGAATTCCTTTTACTTGTTAAAACGCGTTGAATGTTTATCCGGTGAGTTGACAAAGTTGACCGACAACCACTCCCTCGTTGTCGAATTTTTTTACCGTTAAGGCGCAGCGTGTTGAATGTTTATCCGAGTTGTGAGTTGGTCGTGAACCACACCCTCGCTACCAATTCCTTTTATTTGTTAAATGCGGCGTTGAATGTTTATCCAACGAGTTGACAGAGTTGGCTGTGAACCACACTCCTTCGCTACCAAATTCTCTTTTACTTGTTAAAATGCGCGTTGAATGTTTATCCAATGAGTTGATGAGTTGGTCATGAACCACACTCTCTCGCTGCCGAATTCCTTTTACTTGTTAAAACGCACGTTGAATGTTTATCCAGCGAGTTGACAGAGTTGACCGACAACCACACTCCCTCGCTGTCGAATTCTTTTTACCTGTTAAGACGTGTGTTGAATGTTTATCCAACGAGTTGACAGAGTTGGCTGTGAACCACACTCCCTCGCTACCAATTTCTTTTATTTGTTAAAATGCACGTTGAATGTTTATCCAGCGAGTTGACAGAGTTGGCTGTGAACCACACTCCCTCGCTGCCAAATTCTCTTTTACTTGTTAAAATGCGCGTTGAATGTTTATCCAGAGAGTTGACAGAGTTGGCCGCGAACCACACTCCCTCGCTACCAAATTCTTTTTACTTGTTAAAACACACGTTGAATGTTTATCCAGTGAGTTGACAGAGTTTGCCGCGAACCATACTTCCTCGCTGCCAAATTTCCTTTGCTTGTTCGGTAGGGTGGAGAATACTTTTGGTTCCGAAAACAATGAACTTTATTAAAAGAACGCGGTGTTAGAGACGCCGAAAATAATGCGGGAAAATTGAGAAGTGTAGCATAAAAACTGTTGGAGAATCCGATTTTTGGCATACTTAATTATATTTTATTTATTGATATGAGCCAATTATGATTCAATGATTATCTAGTAGTTGTATGAAAATTGGAAACCTTAATGCTATATTTATCACAATCTATTTATCAGTTTTAGTTATTCTAAAAATCTTGTTTCTTATCAGTTAAATAAGTAGTTGAATAAATTGCATGTTTAAGTATTCTAATTGAACTAGGTTTCTAAGTAGATAAGATATTAAAATATTATCTTTATATTTATCTACTTAAATAAAAATATATAATTGGATTTATTTTCATATTCTTGTGATTTATCTCACCTTATCTTTTATAAATCTATTTAAACTTAACGACTTATTTTGTCTTATACATGTATAAGATAAATATTAAGTCATTAAGTTTAGACATACTTCTTGTACTATAAATAAGATAGGTGGTATTCAAAGAATTCTATGAACTTTAAAAGTAAAGATACTCAAGCATCTAAGAGCAAATCATTTATGAGTTGAGAGTTCAAAGAAATATTCAAAAGTCCTAGCCCGATCAAAATTCTATTTTGAGAAGTTTTCTCCTTATGGCTTTCCACAAAAACCGAGGGTTGTAGAAATCTATTGTGAAAGAGAACGGCATTTCGATTGGGAATCGTGAAGATAAGGACTAGGTCCTTATTTCGATTTGGATATAGGAATCAATCCAAAGCCCGGGACACTCCAATTTGGAATGGACCAAGATTAAGAGGACCTCGACGCCGCCCGTGGACCCGATTTTGAACGAACAATCGCTTGGAAAACATGCCCTGTGGACCTCCAAAAGTACGCTTGTTTGGCGGTTAATCCACACCCAGATCCATCATCGGTTTTCCCATGAGGGACGATCTGACTTAATCAAGGTAAGCGGACATATGCTTCGGTAAAGTTTCGGTCGATCCTACACTTTCACAAGCGGAAATCTTTTTCTACTATTTCATAGGCCACAGGCTACATCGAGGTGGAGGCGCTTTTGAGCCATTCAAGTTTACAGTTGAAATTTGGATTAAAGATAGTAGATTGTTTTTGCATTCTTTATATTATAAACGCTAAGATTGTGGGTATACCTTTGCGTATTGATGAGGCTCATGGATTTGTTGAGACCTAGTGAGGCTAGGGTGCGTGTGGAGGTAAACTTAGAACATAAGTTACACGAGCGGATTGGATTGATAGGGTGATGATCGAAGTTTTTGGCGGGCAGACGTGGTTTATGAGAAACCACCGTTATTTTGTTCTAAGTGTCCATATATGGGTCACTCTACGGCGGTCAATATCAAGTAGGTGGCCCACCTTTTGCTCCTTATCCCCCGCTTGCTCCATCGGGCGGCCCCTCCTAGTACTAGTTTGCCTCCTCCACTTACTCGCATCAATTTCGCTCCTCCTGTTACTAGCACTGCAGGTTCGAGATTCTTGTGAGTCCGGAAAAGCTAAGGGTAAGGAAGTAGTTGTTGATCGGCCTCAATAGTGGCCCCAAAGCGATCGAGAGCGGCATAGGCGAGGTGTTGGTATCTCCACCTCTGCGGCTCCCACCACTTCTCTTGCGGGGCCACAGCGTAGGTTCGCTTTGGTGTTCTTACTTGCACCCCACACTTGATATAGTGCGGTGTTCTACAGATTGTTAGTTCAACTACTCTTGTTTCCACCATTTCTCGTACACGCAGCTGTGGGGCCCAGACTCGCGACATGTGGGACCCACTATTAATTTCTCACAGTGTATTCATACGGCCCCACTTTGGAGGCTCCTTTGCGTCTTTGGACAGGCCATCTCTCTATGGCCCCATCATACATTTCATCACTACTTCCTACTTGATTTCTCGCTAGTAGTAGTCTCGGATGTTTCTCGTGAGTGGACCCCGCCATAGTCCCGTCTTTACATGGGCCCACAACCGATCTTTTGCAAACATCGGTTTTTGCCTACGATTACTTATTGCATGATAGGCTATTGACTATTACGGCCCCAACGCAGCCCTCTCTCTCGGTGGGCCACTATGTGTCGAGTCATCGCCGATTATTGATCCTCATCTATGGTTCCTCATTGCATGATAGACCGGGTTATCATGGGCCTCACCAAGTGCTGGCTCATTCAGCAGGTTTGACCCTTTACTTGACCATATGCTTGCGCACCACGTCTTTGGGGTCTATTGGATGACACAATTGATTCTAATCCCGATACTAGCCCTCTCCGGATTGCTTGAGAGATGTCGAGGCTTTATTCCATCTATTTCATTAGCGGTAGCCTCGGATACATCTTGTTACATTCGGATGGGTACACACCAAGTGGTCACTTTCACGTGAGTTTACATGGTGATTTGTTGGTTTGGATGAAATGACAGGGCCGATGGTTTCTTTTCGGTCTTGGTGGGTCCCACATGTGAGTTATTGCTCATCTCGCCTTCTAGACCGATCACTCGGAGTATGTCGTACTCATGGTTCCCTCTCTCTGTCTTTGTGATGTGGGTCCTTATATGGAATGTTAGGGGGTGCGTGCTTCTAAGACCAAGAGACTTAGGAAGCTTGTTCGATTACATCGTATTTTTTTCCTCGCTCTTCTGGAGCCTTTTCTATTTGAGGATAGCTTTGACTTTGTTCGACGTTACGTTGGGTTTGATATCGGTCTTCTAACTTGTCGAGTAAGATTTAGTATTTTTGGAATGTGGGGACGATTGTATCAGTATTGTTGATCATCCCGGTTTCTTCATCTCATGATCGAGGATCCGAGATTGGCTAGACCTATCTTGTTATCGCCTGTGTATGCTTCATGTTCTGTTGTAGGATGCAGGGATTTGTTTGAGGGACTTCACCAGGTTTTCCAGACTGTGGATGGCCCTTGGCTTGTGGGTGGTGACTTCAATGTCATTGCTCATGATGGTGAGTGGACGGGGGTCAGTACTCATGATAGGAGGAAGACTAATTTTTGTGATATGATGATGGAGTGTGGATTGGACCGATCTTGGATTTTCTTCCGTAGTCCTTATACTTGGCATAATAGGAGGGTGTGGAAGAGACTTGAGGTTTTGATGAGTCATGAGGTTGTATCCTTCTTCGACGATTTCTGATGAGGCATCTCAATCGGTCTACGTCGATCATTCGCCTTTGTTATTGAGTTGGGTTGAGGCCGAGGATGGAGGTGGGCCTAGTCCTTTCGGTTCCTCAATGTTTGGTCCCGTCATCATGACTTCTTATCCTTTGTATCTCAAAAGTGTTCATACGACTCGGTTTCTGAGGATGGCTTCTCTTTCGTTGGTGGAGTAGACATGTGTTGGGGATATATTTCAAAGAATTAGAGATCTTTGAGAGAAGGATGGATGAAGGTGAGATGGAATATGATTTGGATCCATCACCGCGCATAAAAGAGCACTTACATCGAGTTCGAGCCCCTCGAACCGTGCTTTGTCTATTGAGGAAGGCTTCGGAAACAAGGGGACTCGTTGGATGTGCGAGGGAGAGCAACACGAGGTATTTTCATTCGGTGGTGCAGGGCGCCCATGCGGGCCCGTATACATTCTATTAGATCTCGGACGGAGAGACTTTGTCTACACACGAGGAGATTCGAGGTTCATTGTTTCCTTTTTCGGGACCTCTTTTCGCTCCCGCCCAGCAACCATCAAATTTTACGGATATTATCCCTCTTTGGTTACTCGGTGGATAATCGTGAGTTGAACCGACTTCCATCATTGGGCCGAGGTTAGAGATGTAATGTTCAAGATAATGCGAGATAGTGTAAGCGGGTCGAGATGGGTTTACCTCTTATTATTTTCAGCGGTGTTGGGAGATTGTCTAGGATGATGTTTTTAAATGCAGCTTTTAGACTTCTTTGATGGTGGGCATCTCCCGCCAGGGATTCTCTACTACTTCTATAATCTTGCTTCCCAAGCGAGACAACGCTTGTCGATGGATGAGTATCGATCGATTAGTCTTTGTACGGTGTTCAACAAGATTGTCACCAAGCTCACGAATTCTCGCTTAAGTTTGTTTTACCTCGTATCATCTCTCCACAGCGCAGTGGCTTTATTCGTGGGAGGCCGATTAGTGATAACGTCTTGTTGGCACAGGAGATGCTCCATACATTGGATACCCAAGCCGTGGGGACAATGTCATTTATAGATATGGCTGCATATATTAACTTCTTGACGTTAGCAAAGAAATTTCTATCACATACTTGGGCATACCCTTGTTTAAGGGGCCCAAAAGACCTTCTTATATGATGATCTATTTGAGGAAGGTCAAGAGCAAGATCTGGATGGGCCTTTAGAACGCTATTTCTCAGTGGCGGGATTACTTACTCGAGGTCTGTCCTTTCTTCCTTGCCTCTCTATCTTCTTGATTATGCGACCTCCCAAGGCAGTCTTTGAAGAAGTTAGAGAGTACATTACTAGATTCTTGTGGGATTCTAAGGATTAGGCTCACCGTATGCATTGGAAGAGATGGAATGATATTTGCCTTCCTACTAATGAGGGTGGTTTGGGCTTTAGAAGATTAGAGGACGTGGTCCATGCTTTCTCTTTGAAGCTCTGGTGGTTATTCAGATCACGCCCGATCGCTCCTGGGCTCGCCATTTTCTTGGGCAAGTGTTGCGAGGCACCCACCCCTTACAGCACCCATACCACATTCTGCTTCTGCGGTTTGGAGGAGGCTAAAGGGAGTGGGACTCACAGCGGAGCCCCACATCGTGTGGCAGTTGGGTCAGGGGCGTATATTCTTTTGGCACGATTGTTGGATGGGTGACATGACTTTAGCTCAAATGTTTCCTCATGGGAGCATACTTACATCCGGTAGTTGAGTTCTTTGATGATCTTGGATGGGATATCGATAGACTCTTGTTGGTCTTTCCACATGATATAGCAATCCGGGTTGGAAGTCTCTTGCTTTGTCCCGATGTTCTTGATAGACCTATGTGGAAAGACACCCCGGATGGTAGGTTTTCTACGAAGTCGGGCGTGGTGACTTGTTCGCACTAGGAGTACTCTTGAGCCTTTTGTCGCATGATTTGGAGCCCCATCATCCGTAGACTATCTCTTTCTTTTGTTGGCGATTGTGGCGGGGTTTAGTGCCGATGGATGTAATTATTGAGAGGAGGATCCGGGCTCGCATGGCATCAAGGTGTCGGTCTTTGTTCGAGTTTGAGACCATCCGGCATGTCTTTATTGATAGCCATGTGGCTCACGTGAGGTATGGAAGCACTTCTCGGCAATTTTTGACATTCCCTCGGGGTTGGAGATGCTACTGACATAGATTTGGACTTGGAGATTCTCGAGGCCGAGTTTGTCGGGAGTGGCCATATTCGCACTATCATTCCTTTCTTTGGTCTTTTGGTACATTTGAATGACTAGGAATGATCGAAGCTATCGTAGGATTGGCATGGAGCCCAGTCAGTATCATCTGGCGGGTCTATCACACTATTTCTTTTTTACGGCGGGGCGGGAAGACTCTTTTCGATTTGTGCATTGGTGTTGGGACCTTGATCTTGCCCTACATTTTGGTATTACTCTTTCTTCTACCCCCAAGCCCCCTACTTTGGTTTATTGGCGTGCTCGGGTTGGCTATGGATCTCCCAAGATCAATACCGATGGATGCGTCGAGGATGGATTTGCGAGTGGCGGGGTGTTATCGAGAGATCACGATGGGCATTGTATCGGGGCTTCTCTACTAGCTACGGAGACATACTTATTTTGGAGGCGAGTTGAGAGCCATTTTCTGAGGTATTGAGCTTGCCCGACGGATGGGTCTTGTGGACTTATGGATTGAGGCCCGACTCTACACTTGATGTTCATTGCATTTCACGTGGTGGGGGGCCGTGGGTGATTCGATCAATACTCGACGCATCCGATATCTTCTATCATTTGATCGAGACACGATTTTCCATATTTTCGAGAGGAAAACTAGGTCATTGACTCTTTAACCAAGGTGGGACCAACGACATTATCGGGAGTATGGATCTTCGACTTGCCTCGTCATTATTTGCTTTTGCTTTTGAATTATGTTGGAGGTAGTATCTCTTTATTTCAGTTTGAGGATTTTTTTTTCAGATTTGTATGCTTGGAGGTCGAGGTTCATATCTCCCTCCGTGTACTACCCTTTTATATAAATATGGTAGGGCATCATCCAGCCCCACCGACTGTCTGCTAGAGGCCTAAAAACCATCTTGGGGCTGTCTTTGGTGCTTGAATAAAAAAAAAGAGTTGACTAGGTCCTTATTTCGATTTGAGGAATCAATCCGGGGTTTCGTGGAATGGACTATTGTACTTGATTATTCCTTGATTAGTTTACGAGGAAGTTTTTTTTGTAAATTTTTGTAAATAAAGTTTTAGATTACATCTAAAATTATAATTTCAAAAAGTTAAGACGTGTGTAACCTGTTCTAAAATAGTAGATTTATTTACCCGTGGCATGGGGGCCCGTGGATGTTTTCCTTAGGGGTTTACCACGCTATATTTTGTGTTAATCAATGTTTTAATCGCCTTATATAATAACTGTCTCAAAACTGCCAAAACGTTCAGTGAAATGTTATGATATTCAACAAACTTTCATCAACATCAGTACATTAAAGTGAACGTTGTGTTTTAAAAAAAATATTTACAGACTTTCAATAACAACATATTCAACCCTCTCTTCTAGGTTGATTGTTATCTAGATTTAAAACTAACAATTAGTATCAGAGAGGGTTCACTTCTAGAAAGTGAGATCCTATGAATCTAGGTATGGACAGTGGTTCTTTTCGACCAACAGTCTAGATAGAACGAACTATAATGATTGGAAAATCCGTCTGACTGTTTACATTCAAGCTCTAGATAAAAAATCATGGCATTGTATCATTAGAGGTTATAGTCCTCCCACTATCATTGAAAATAATATTGAGCTAGAAAAACCATGTGAACAATAGGTAATTGTTGACTTCAATAATGCTAGCCGGAATAGCAAAGCCTTGAACGCTATTTTTTGTTTTGTTGATGCTAATCAATTCAGACTAATATCTAATTACAGGATAGCAAAAGAAGCTTGGGAGATCCTACAAATTGCACATAAAGGAATTTCCAAGGTGAAATCATGTAAACTACAAATGCTAACCACATAATTTGAAAACCTACGCATGAAGAACAATGAAGTATTCAAAGATTTTTATGCTCGATTGTGTGACATATCGAATCAAGCACATTCCCTTGGAGAAAAATATTCAGAACCAAAGTTAGTCAGAAAGGTCCTACGGTCTTTACCAAATAAGTTTCACTCCAAGGTGACCATAATTGAAGAAAGCAAGGTCATAGACGAGATCAAAATTGAAGAGTTAGTTGGGTCATTAATGACTTATGAACTAAATCACAATACAAGAAAGAACGAAAAAGATACAGGCATAGCATCTCGGGTTGAGGAAGAAAAAGATGAATGTGATGAAAATGATTCAGACATTGATATTTCCCTAGTAACCAAACAGTTTGACAAATTCTTGAAACGTGCTCAAAATCTCAAATCAACTAAAAATCAGGAATCATTCAGAAATAAATATCCTAACCAAGATAGACAGAATGAGTCAAATCTTCCAAGGAGAATAGAAAATCATATCCAGTGCCACACTTGTGAAGGATATGGTCACATTGCCTTTGAATGTGCTAACAATAAAAAGAAAACCTTTGGTAAAAAGGCTATGAATGTAACTTGGAGCGAGGACGAAGAATCAACCGATGATAAATCAGGAGATGGAGAAGTTTCTAATACTTAAGATATTTCATTTACATCATGCTCTATTTCTGATTCTGAATTATCTGGTCTTTTTCATGAACGTTCTGATAGAATCGAACATTGGAGCTGATGACATTAGGGTCAACCTAAAGGCTTTGACTACTGTGTCCACTAAAGAAAAAGTTTCTCCAATGATAAAATAACTCATTTCGAAATATTGTTGGCTAATAAAAATAAACAATTGTGTGATTTGCAGAAACAAAGTAAGGAAGCAAACAAACAATTGACCATTGGAGCTACTGACTGAATGAAGTGCTGAGCTATGGAAGAACCACCAATATCAGACCTGGTTTAGGATATACTTAGCATAGAGAAGATAAGGAAACAAAGAAAATCACGTTGGTATAAGGAATAACAAAAATAGGTTTTGATGTTCCAGATAATGTTCCGATGTCCACTAAATATGTAATCAATGGTCAAATGTTGAAAGAATGAGGAATTACAGAAACTGCTGACAAGGTAACCAAAGGTGAATCTAAAGGTAATGTACACTCATCTCATGCTTGTCCAACATGTGGTAAGATAGACCAAAATCGTGCTAACCTCTCAAATTATTCACCTAAGTACTTAAAGCACAAGAAAAGTATTTGTAGAACTAGCACGAACTTGAAAAACCTCTTACTGAATAAAAAAAGTCGAACTAAAATCGACAAATATGGTTGAAGAAAATAGACTTGAACTGTCATGTTTTGAATAGGGTTACCATTAGGTCAGACACATCTCAAAGACCATATGAAAATTGGAAAGGTAGAAAATCTAACCTTAAGTATTTTCACACATTTGGTAGTAAGTGTTGTATTCTAAATGATCGTAAACAAATAAGAAATATGGATCCAAAAAGTGATGAAGGGGTATTTTTGGGATATTCAGAAAATAGTCGAGCTTACCGAGTCTACAACATACGTACTCAAAACATAATTGAATTAGTTAATGTTGTAGTGGACGATACTAATAACTTTGCTGAGTATTCACAGGAACAAGTAACAAAAAAAAGATAGAAAAATCTAAGGAAGCAGACGAACATCAGAATGTTGGAGAAAACACTAACGAAAGTCGGAACATTCTTGGAGACGCTACCAAAATTGATGCAACAAAGCAGTCAGATCAAAATGAACAGAATGATGTTACAACTGATATCACACACACTCTTGGAGAACAAAGCACCCAAAGAGAACCACCTACCTGGATACAAAAAGCACACCCCATATCTAATGCCATTAGAAATTAGGATAATGGTATGGTGACTCGAAGGCGAGCTACAAATGAGATAAGTCGTGTATGTTATATTTCTCATGTTGAACCTAAAAATGTGAAAGAGGCTTTAGAAGATGAATCATGGGTGTTAGCCATGTAAGATGAACTTAACCAATTTGAAATGAACTTAACCAATTTGAAAGAAATAAGGTTTGGAATTTAGTCCCTCGACCAAATAATGCAAATGTAATAGGAACTAAGTGGGTTTATGAAAACAAATATGATGAACATGGAACTATACTCTACGAACAAACCCTCTTACTAGCCCAAGGATACACTCAAATTGAAGGATTAGATTGTGAAGAAACTATTGTTCTAATTGCAAGATTAAACTCTATATGACTTTTACTTGCTATTGCTTGCCAAATGAAAGTTAAACTATTTCAAATGGATGTCAAAAGTGCATTTTTAAATGGTTATCTTAATGAGAAAGTTTATGTTGAACAACCTAAGGGTTTTATAGATCCTCATTTTTCAAACCACGTGTATAGACTTGAAATAGCTCTTTATGGTTTAAAACAAGCTCCACGAACTTGGTATGAACATCTAACTACTTATGTCATTGAAACAGGTACAAGAAATGGGGGTTGACAAAACTCAGTGTGAATCTTCTTTGTAATATTATATATATTTGCATATATTCTTGAGTTAATTATGCAAGAAATACTAATTTTCAATGTGTTATTGCTTTTATAATAAAATTTGAAAATATAGTTTGAATCTCCGTATATTCATCTCTTGTTTATGCACTTTATTGATGTCGAAATTGGGTTGATAATTTTCTGATAAATTATGTATTCTACCCTCTGATTTACTGACTAAATATGGATTGAAGACCTATGGTCAGTATCTATGTCTTTCGGCACCATAATATTCTGTCTTGTTAAACAAGCAAGTATATTTGAAGGAGGGCTACTTTTCTCTGGATGATGAGAAGTCATCCTTGATAACATAAAAAAAAATCATGAGAAAAGGGCTGCCGTCATGAAAGTGTGAAAGTCACTTCTTATATACTTAATTGGCTATGCAAACACAAAATAAATGTGTAAATTCTTCAAATAAAAAAAAATGAAAAAGAATAAGAAAAAGAAAAAAGAAAAAGCCAGAGTTGAAATAAAAAAAATTATTTCACTTATGCTTAGCAGGTCAAATATTTTCTTCATAAAAAGGACAATTAAAGATGGTGGCTGGTCCGAAACTCTATTCTATAAAAGGTTATGTGATTTAGAGGGTGGTGCTGATTTGTCTCAATATTATTGATCTTATTTTGATTATTTATTCACACACTACATTCCTCTTCATGATTAATATATGAGATTTTGAACTATATTAACAATTTTCTATGATCAGGGCTGACCAAAAAGATGATTGGAATTTCTTCAAAGTTGCTCATGAATTTTGCATTTATATTTAAAAATATAAAAAAATTAAAAAAATTCAAAAAAAAAACATTTTTAAATTAATTAATTATTATTTTTTTGCATTCAAATTGTTTTAGGATTAGAAGTCTTATTTTCATGTCCCACTTTAAAAAGTGTCCATTCTTGAAAAGGGTCATTTCTTAAAAAGAGTCCTTATTTTCATTCCTTTAGCAAATAGATTCTTATATCTTCATCTTCCTATTTTCTTTTCAAAACCCCAAACCCCAAATTTCTCTTGTGTTAATTTCTTAATTTCTTTTGAAATAACTTGATCTTCCAAGAGTGTTTAGGAAATAATCAATGGCAAGGTCAAAGACCACCACTCAACACCCGGAGATTCGCCATAGCCGTCGTGGCGCCTCTCTCACAAACCTGGCATGTGTGTTCCTCCGACGTCTACACCACCACCGACACCAGTGGTTTCGCCTCCACCGTCTGTAGCACCAACTTTGCTACCGCCACTTGCTCCATCTTCTTCGGTTCCTCAACCAACAGCCGCCGCCAATGAAGTTCCTTCCACCACCACCATTCCCACGCAAGTCACGAGTCAGGGGGAGCTTGATGAGGACACAAGTTCTGAATATGGAACTAGGTCTCAATATGGTAGTGAGTCCGAAGACAGTTCAAGAGAATCTCCACAGACTGAGCATCTTGAAGAAGAACAACAAGAATCAGGCTTAGATTTTGCAGATGAAAATGTAGAAGAAGAAGAAGAGTCCACGAATGAGGAAGATGATCACTTAAGTACTGAAGAATCTGTCCCTGTCAGGCTCTCACGCGCACAGAAGGGTAAACAGAAAATTGATGAACGTTTGAACGTTGCTGATATTCCCATTTAACATCAGAACGTTGGGCACCCATCCTCCGATGTTCCAACTTCAGCGACCCATCCTCAATTGTTTGAACAAAGTTTGCTCCGTAAAGGTAACCATGTCTTCACTCCTCTGAATTACAAATTTGGGACTCTTGATGCACAAGCTCAATTTCACAAATTTATTTCAAATCGAGATTTTGTGATGGAATTTAATGTCAAAGAGGATGTCTTTAGAGAGGTTGATCTTGTTGAATTAATTGAGCATTGGGGTATACAAAAATTGTTGGGTTGGCTGAGAGACCTTGTGAAATATTGATCAATGAATTCTTGGCTAATTTTTCTCGACAAATTAAACAGTCGGGTAATAATTTTAGTTAGTCAGTCTATGTTAGGGGTCGGCTAGTACAATTTAGTCCATCCAATCTTCGTCGTTGGCTTAATTTATCACCCATAACTGAAGGAATGGATGATGAATTTGAAGCAGCCACTGATACTTTGGCCTTATAACTCACTGGAAATCCTTGGCCTACGAGAAAAATGACTGCCGCATTGCTAACCCCTAAGTATAAGGTGCTTCACAAAATTGCCTTGCACAACATTGATCCAATTCAGCATAGGTCAGATATTGGGATGGATAAGGTTGAATTTTTGTACAAACTGGGCACCTTCTATCCGCTGGATATTGCTACAATTATATTTGACAAAATTGTGTTAACGGCAACCCGTCAAGCACACTCCAGAATGTTGCCTTTTCCTAGTTAACTTCATGCCTATCTCCAGCATCACAAGGTTCCTATACTTCAATGTGACACTTTCACCACACAAATTCCGGTCCTTCATCCTTCAAAGAAAGTCACTAAGAGATCAACGCCTCCTGCAAGGCCAACCCTTTCTGAAGATCACACAAGTTCTCTTAAAACTCAGGTGAGGGATTTAACTACTTTGGTCAATACATTATCTAATAATTTTGAGCGTCATCACAGATTCATAAGGGCTTTACTTGTGGCCTTGGCCGAGCAGACTGGAACTCTTATACCAGAAGAATATCAAGATGCTGCCATGAATCATCCTCAAAATCTTGATATTGGTCCTGATGGAACTCAACATCCTGACACTGGTCTTGAGCATTCTTCGCGTACTGACCTTGATGCTGACACGTCTCCACATCCAGATGTTGCTCCTTTGCCTTCGTCCACCAAGCGCAAGAAGAGAACCCAGATTGGTGGTTCGAAAAAGAGGACCCGCAAGAGTGATTAACACTAGGTATCATGTGGTTGGTTGTTTTCTCCATTTTGCCTTCGGAACTTTCTTTAAATTAATTTCTTTCGTTGCCTTCGTATTTGCTTTGGCCCCTCTTTATTACAAAAAGGGGGAGTGGTAAATAGGAAATACTTTTGCTTAATTAGGAATTGCTTTAAAATACTTTTGCTTAATTAGGAATTGCTTTTGCTTGGTAATTAGGAATTGCTTTAAATTAAATAGCTTGCATTGATTTTAATGAATCTCTCATGTTTTTGAATCCAATTTGCCCATTTGCTCACCTAAAAAACAACTTGATATAACTTAATATAAGTTTTGTAATTAAGAGATGCCAAAGGAGGAGATTGTTGGAGAATCCGATTTTTGGCATACTTAATTATATTTTATTTATTGATATGAGTCAATTAGGATTCAATGATTATCTAGTAGTTGTATGGAAATTAGAAACCTTAATCCTATATTTATCACAATCTATTTATCAGTTTTAGTTATTCTAAAACTCTTGTTCCTTATCAGTTAAATAAGTGACTAAATAAATTGCATGTTTAAGTATTCAAATTGAACTAGGTTTCTAAATAGATAAGATATTAAAATATTATCTTTATATTTATCTACTTAAATGAAAATATATAACTGGATTTATTTTTATATTCTTGTGATTTATCTCACCTTATATTTTATAAAGTCTATTTAAACTTAAAGACTTATTTTGTCTTATCCATGTATAAGTTAAATATTTAGTCATTAAGTTTAGACACACTTCTTGTACTATAAATAAGACAGGTGGTATTCCAAGAATTCTACGAACTTTAAAAGTAAAGATACTCAAGCATCTAAGAGTAAATCATTTATGAGTTGAGAGTTCAAAGAAATATTCAAAAGTCCTAGCCCGATCAAAATTCTATTTTTGAGAACGACTCTGACAAACTGAGCATTGTAGAAATCCATTGTGAGAAAGAACGGCATTTCGGCGGCAAAATAAGGACTGGGTCCTTATTCTGATTTGTGGAATCAATCTGGGACACTCGTGGAATGGACCAAGATCAAGATCGAAGTACTTGACTGCATTCTTTGACTAGTTGAAGAAGATATAAAGCAGGAAAGTTTTATTATTGTTCTTAACTGAGTTTTACTATTTGTAAATTGCTGATAAAGTTTTAGATTAGGTCTAAAATTGTAATTTCAAAAAGTTGAGACGTGTGTAACTTGTTCTAAAATAGTAGATTTATTTACCCTTGACATGGGGGCTCTGTAGATGTTTTCCTTAGGGGTTTACCACGTTATATCTGGTGTTAATCAATATTTTAATTGCCTTATATAATAACTGTCTCGAAACTGCCAAAATATTTAGTGAAATGTTCTGACGTTCAACAAACTTTCATCAACATCAGAACATTAAAGTAAACGTTATGTTTTAAAAAAAATATTTACAGACTTTCAGTAACAACCTATTCAACCCCCCCTTGTAGGTTGATGGTTATCTAGATTTAAAACTAACAAAAACTACGGATAATATGGTCGCAGATGGGCGATATTCCAGAGATGCCTCGTCTCTCTTCTTTTGAATCTTCTAATATGTAGGATCCAGGTTAGATTTCTTCGATGATCTTGTAAGGTCCTTCCCAGGTGGGCCCAACAGTTTCAGTTCTCATCTCTCTGTTAGCTTGGAATACTTTCTCCATGATGAAGTCATTGATGTGAGAACTCCTGCCTTTGACTTTGGAGTTGTAGTATCTAGCTATTTTTCTTTGATAGACCGCGAGACGAAGCTGCGAGCTTGCATGTCTTTCATCCTGCAAGTCCAAGTTCGCCCTACATTAATCGTCATTGATTACTTCGTCGAAGTGTATGTGATGGGAGATGGTACCCCTACTTTGACGGGAATCATTGCCTCCACCCTGTACGCCATGGCAAAAGGGGTTTCACCAGTCGCCATTCGAGAAGTTGTCCGATAAGACCATAGGGTCTCGGGTAGTTCTTCAGCCCATCTTCCATTGGCATATTCTAGCCTCCTTTTAAGGGTATGCTTGATGACCTTGTTCACAGCTTCCACCTGGCCATTAGACTGTAGATAGTAGGAGGTGGAGAAATCCCTCTGTATACCCAGGCCTTCTCAATTCAAGTTGAACTTCTTTCCAACGAACTGTGTGCCATTGTCAAAAACAAGAGAGTGGGGGATCAAGCGATAGATAATATTCTTCCACAAGAACTTCCATGTATTTTCCTTCGTGATCTTGGCCAAAGGCTCAGCTTCACACCACTTGGTGAAATAGTCCACCACTACAACTGCGAATTTGACCCCACCCCTTCTGGTTGGGAGGGGACCTATAAAGTCAATTCTCCACTTGGTGAAAGGCTAAGGACTGGTGACCGGGATGAGGTTCTGGGCTGGGAGCTTCGGTATAGTAGCGAATTTCTGGCATCTGTCGCACTTTTTCATGTAGCTATGGGTATCTTTCTTCATGGTTAATAATACGCTGCAGAGGCTTTCTCTGCCGAGCCAGTGATTACAACAAATTCCCTCGTGTATTTCTTTATCACATACATTGCTTCCTCATGTATTATACAATCGTAGGAAGGGGTGACTAAAGCCTCTCTTGTACTAGATCTCGTCCTGTAGTACGAACATCGTTGCCCTTCCGTAGAGTTTTCACACTTCTTGCATATCGTTTGGCAGTACCTAGTTGGTTAAGTACACGATGATTTTTCTTATCCATTTGGGAGATTCAGATATCGCCATGGTACTGGGTGTTGGAAGCTCGTCGATGGATGGCCGGTTGAGCTTTTCAACCGGGATAGCCCTCATCAGGTCGGAGTCCCTGCTGGTTGCCAATTTTGAGAGGGCATCCGTGTAAAACCATTTTCCATCCGCGAGATCTGTAGGAGTTCGAATACCTCAAAAGTGGGATAAGAGGTCCTTGGCCTTTGTCAAATATGCCACCATAGATTGTTCGCGGGCCGCGAAGGTCCTATTGACTTGACTAACGACCAACTGCGAATCACTGTGAATGGAGTTTTCTTGCCTTCATCTCTTGCGCCAGCCTCAAGCCTGCGAAGAACGCCTCGTATTCTACATCGTTGTTTGAGGTTTTCAACTCTAGGCAAAGTGTGCAGTTGAGTGTGGCCATCGGGACTGACTAGCAAAATCTCGGCTCCAGCTCAGCCTTGCTTGAAGATCTATCAACATATAATTTCCATGTTGGTACCTCCTAGGGCTGGGTCTCAAGCGAGCCTTTGGGGACATGGGCAAATTCAACCACGAAATCTGCCAAAGCCTATCCTTTTATAGAGGGTCTTGGCCTGTAGGAGATATCGAATTGGTTGAGTTCGACTAACCAATTCATCAACCTCCCTGAGGTGTCCAACTTTTGGAGTATCTGTCTCAGTGAGAGGTTTGTCAAGACATCGATGTTATGTGACTGGAAGTATGGCATGAGTTTTGAGAGGCGATGAACAAAGACAGGGCGAGCTTCTCCATATCTGGGTATCTCGTCTCTACGCGTCCTATAGGACTTTGCTTTCATAATAGACAGGAAGCTGCACGGGGCCTTCTTCTCGGATTAAGACTGAACTTACTATCTTTTCAGACACGGTGAGGTAAACAAGTAATGTTTCTCCATTCTTCAGTTTGGACAGCAGCGGGGCCTTTTCGAAGAGGGCCTTGAGATTTTGGATTTTTTCACACTCTTCGGTCCATTCAAACCTCTTCCCTCCTTTGATGGTCTGGAAGAAAGGCTGGCAACGATCGGTTGCTTTTGATATTAATCAGTTTAGGATAGCCAACCTTTATGTCAGGCTCTGGACTTCCATGGGAAAAGATGGTGACCACATCTCGATGAGCGCCTTAATCTTTTCGGAATTAGCCTCTATCTGCGGTGGTTCACCATGTAACAGAGGATCTTCTTGGAAGCGACTCCAAAGGCACACTTCAAGGGGTTACGCTTCATGCGATATTTGCAGAAGACTTCGAACATCCCTCTTAAGTGCCCGATATGGTCCTCGGCGTTCACACTTTTTACGAGCATGTCGACAATGTACACCTCTATAGTGTTTTCAATCTGTCCTGAGAACATGCGGTTTACTAACCGATGGTATGTGGCTCCTGCGTTCTTTAAGCCGAAGGGCATCATCTTATAATAGTATAATCCTCGGTCCGTAATGAACGAAGTGTGATCCTCGTCTCCTGCGAACATGGGGATCTGATTGTAGCCCGATTAGGCATCCATGAAACTAAGTAGCTTGTGGTCGGTAGTCACATCGACCAGTTGGTCGATGCGTGGCAACGGAAAGCTATCTTTGGGGCATGCTTGATTCAAGTCCGAGAAGTCTATGCATATCATCCATTTATTGGTGCTCTTTCTCACTAGTACGGGGTTAGATACCCATTGGGGATAGATTGCTTCTCTGTTGAATATGTTGGCTAATAACTTGTCAACCACTTTCTTTAAGGCTCCATACCTCTCTCTGCTCAAAGGTCTCCTCTTTTGTATCTTGGGGTGCACTTTAGGATCCACCTTTAAGGCGTGGCGGGCCACTGATGAATCAATCCCTACCATGTCGCTATGCTTCCATGCAAAGATATCAGTGTTCTCCCGTGGAAACTGCTTCAAATCCTCCTTCATCTTTTTCTCTAGCCTCTCCTCCACCTGTAACATCTGGGTTGGTTTCGAGGGGTTCACCGGAAATGCTTCCAGCTCTTTGGCTAGAGAAGTAAGAGAGTCCGAACCTATAATCCGAAGGTCCAGGCCCACGACCAGCATCATTTCCTCGTCCATCTTTTTGTGGTCGACGTTCATTGGCTCTGATTGTATTGTCATTACTGCCGGGGTGACATCTTTGCATTTTGCCACTTTTGTAATGCGTTCATGTAGCATGCCCCTGCCTCTGTCTGATTGCCACAAATCTTGGTAACCCCTCCAGGCGTCGGGAACTTCATTACCAAGTGATGGATGGATGTGACCGCCTACAAATCCTTCAGCGCAGGCCTTCCGAGGAGTTCATGGTAGGCGGAGCGGGTGTCCACTACCGAGATTTCCATAAATTTCCTGAGGTGGCATAGAGGTTTTCCGAAGTCCACCGCGAGGGTAATCCTTCCTCGTGAGACAAGGCTATCTCCCGTAAAATTGAATAGTATCTCCAAGATAGCCGTCAGTTCATGATCCATGTCCATCTGATTGAAGGTGCTGCCAAATAGGATATTCATGGTGCTTCCATCATCGACTAACATCCGTCCCTAATCCGTTTCTGGCGACGACGGCATGGACTATCAGGGCATCACAGTGAGGGTAGTGTATTCTAGCTTCGTCTTTCTCGGTGAACGAGATTTGAGGTGTTCTTGGCCGGTGTCCGTGGACTTGCCAACTTTCCATGGGTTCTTCTCTCGCTGCCTTCGCGTAGTTTCTTCGTGAGTTCACCGTGTGCCTTTCGACATAGGGCCCTCATATGATCATGTTTATTTCTCAAACTGGGGGGCTCCCGTGGTCCCTTCTACCCTCGATGGATCCTTATTTCTGTCATTTCTCCTGTCATTGTGGCGAGGTCCATCGTCTTGGTGTCGAGGAGGAGGTCTTCGCCTCTGGGTGGGCAACCCTCGACGTCCTCGCGCAGGACGATTCTCCTCTCCCTACCCATGGTTTCCGTAGTTGATCAGTTCTCTTACGTCCGGCAATCCTCCGTGTTATGTACCCTAGTTCTGTGTATACGACAGAACTTGGGTGGTGTTGCCACAAGCAAGGAGGCCACCGCAGTGTTTTAGGATGGAGGCAGGGACTACCTCCGTCTCCGGTTAAAACTCATGTAATGGTTGTTCCATCTGTTACAATCTCAATCTTGTTAATAATGTTACTGAACCTCTTAAAATAGCTCTTAACTGTTTCTCCTTCCTTCTATTGAATGTTGTTGAGCTGGACAATGTCGGCTATCATCGTTCGATTGCCAATGAAGGCATTGACGAACTCCCTTTTGAGCTAAGGCCAGCTCCGGATGCTCCCTAGCTTCAGCTTGTTATACCACATCTTCGCGTCAAATGTAAGTGTGGTGTGGAAATTCTGACACTTCACTGTGGGGGATTGGCCTTGGAGCTTTGTCTTATATATATTAATATGATCCGTGGGGTCATCTCTCCTGTTGTATTTGTCCATGAGAGGCATTCGAAAATTCGTGGTTTCTTCATGGCCTTCATATAATTAGTAAACGGAAAATTCTCATTGTCATCATCATCCTCGTAGCATTCTAGCCTTTCCTTCTCCTCCTCTGGCCTCACATAACTTTGTTTCGGGTCCTTTCTCCTTTTGTGCAGGCCTCGCTATGCTCACTGTGCGCTTGTGTATCCCGGTAGGGGTGGTGCTATGGAGAATCCCACCTCCAACCTATCAAACACACTAGTAGCGAGGAGAGCGGGCCGCTTTCCCCATTTGGAAAAGATCTTCCCTCTAATCGTCTTGCGAGGGCTTTCGAACAATGTTCCGAGGGTTCCAACCGTTTGAAACAGGCGGGTCATCCTGAGATCGACCACTTTTCATTGAGCCGGACCGTGAAGGGCTTCTTTGGGTACGACTGCGCTTGGGTCCATGTTGGAGGGATTGATTCTCCAACAGTTCAATGTTACCGCCTTTATCCGGGCATTGTCGAGCCTCAGGTCTTGGTTCTCTTGTTCAACCTACCACTTTTGTCGTTGTCTTCTCCTCTTGCGGCGAGTTACGTTCTGGAGGTCTTGAACGCTTTCCTACCGCAAGTCAGTGTGGTGGGATTCGATTTCTTCTTCCATAGAGTGTTCAGTTGCCATGCTCTTCTTGGTAGAAAATACGTTTTTACCACAAGTTTTATGTTGTGTAACGTTTTTTGTTTCCCACAAACGGTGCTAATCTGTTGACGTCGGAACTGTCCACGTATCAACAGATCTCCAGTCACTTCTCTGTCAACTTGTATGTTACCTGCACACTCGGACAATCATTAGGCACCAAGATCTCGGAGAAAAAGGGTCCAGCGATCGTTGGTACTCCGACGATCAAGTCAACTGCCGGTATCAAGAATAATGCACGGGGGACGAAAGTAATTGAGTGTGGGAGGAACAAGTTTGAGTAGAGTTTAGGGTGAAATTCTCGTGTAAAAAGAGCGTACCTTAGAATAACCGGAGACGTTATTTATAGCACAAGAGGTCTAAATGACTTGGGAAATAATCAATTAAATATCTAATTGGATTCTCCTTCCTTATGGGATAGGGATGATTGGTTGTTAGGACAATCTCCTAGATTATTATCCTTATTCGAATTTATCACGTTGCCTAGTCCTTAGGAGATTGCGACTTGGTTTCTTTGTGAGGATCTGTGTGCCAATCTAACGCAATCTGCCTTCAATTATCTCCTTGGTCATTCCAAAATACCATGTTGTCCGTTAGTTACATTAGAAACAAAGCCCAGCGAGGCGCTATGTGTCGGCCGCGAGTGTTGAGGAATGCTCATGGTCTTTGCAATACCATGATCCAGGGATGTTACAATGCCCCCATGGACCTACAAGGCCTTCTGAGATTTTACGGCGTCCTTACTGGGCCCTCGAGGCCTTCGCAGGTTCTATGGGACTTTATGATTCTGAGAGATCTTCACTGGGCCTATAAGACTTTAGTGGGGCCCCCCAATGGGCCTATACGGGATCTTCATTGGAGATCATACCAAAATCAGGTGGTAACACAAAGTCTCTTGCATTGAGTGAATAGTCTGTTAATTAATATTTTCAAATGAAATAAAATTTTAGCCATTTAAAATCTTATATAAATTTGAGCATTATCGTTAAGTCGCGCAAAGTTATCAAACTTTCAGCTGACTGAATTCTTGTTGTAATTTTGGGAATGGGCTGCTTTTCCTCATCGTGAATCTTACATCATTGAAATGCCGTAAAGTCTTTCAGATGAAATAAATATTTTTAAAACATGGTGTTTTACATTGAGTTATGGATATTTTCGTAGAGCCACGCAAAGCTCTAATGCTTTTGAAATTTTTGAAAATTTAAAATTTCAAAATAAAATTTTCACATCATAAATCTATACCGTTGGAAAGCTCAATAAATCTACTTTCAAATATCATAAAATTTCGAAGCAAAATTTGCATATTTCTACCTTGAATCATGAGCATGCTACAACAACTATGTTTCACAAATGGATCCAAATTTGCAATCTTCGACATTTTGAAATTTTGTCTTCTTTGTACGAGTTCAGGGAAATGTCCAAACTACATTTTACAAACTGTTTATTTAATTTGAAAGTAAACGGATAAGGATATCCGATGTATAAGACTCGTGATTTAAAAAATTTTGAGTAAATTAATTTTTCACTAAAGTTCAACAAAAATTATTTTGAAAATTTTCAATTTTGAGACATTGACAGTTTACGCGGCTATGAAAATGTTCAAAACTCAACGTACGAACTGTTTATTTGGCAGAAATTTTGGTGGTTTGATAGAGAGAGAAAACATTTTTCTAGAACCCCTTGCCAACTCATTTTCAAGTTTATCTGAGTCATTTATCTACTATTTAAAGTTTTCAACTCATTGATGATATACTTTTCTTTTATGATATCAAATTTCAATAACTACAAATGTTGAATATTCAGAGTGATTAAATTATCAAAGTTGGATTTAGTTTAAACATTGAAGTTTAACGGTGTTCCTTTTAAACACGGAAGCAAATATCATTTTCAACTGGTCGAGCCCCCCAATTCAATTGTACGAAATTTCATTTTCAATATGATTCTACGATTCATTGTATGCTTACTGGTCGAGTCCCCCCTATTCAATTGTACTTTATACATTTTTTATATTAATAAAACATGCCATAATAAGAAGTTTTAATTAAAAAAGTTAAAATGAACACTGATACATATTCATTTCATTAATCTTATGATTTTTTGTTGATATATGGTATTCACTAATGCATATTATTAGAATATAAAAAGTGTATGATATGGTACTTAGATAAAAATATTAGAAAGAGACATTAATTAAATGTCTATTTTGGTTTTGCTTAAAATTTTGATAAAAATTTGAAATAAAATCATTAATTATTTTTAACCATACATTTTATAGAACTCATAACTTCTATATACTTTTCTACAACATATTTCATCAACTTTTTCAAAATATGATAAAAATTTGATTTTTGGGTTGCAAAATTTGAATTCAAGATATTTGTTACCAATTTTGAGTCATATATTCATTTATTTAGATAATGAAGTAATAATTATGGTCAACTAGAGGGAAAACCAAATTACGGTCTAAAAATGCTATATATTTAAATAAAAGTAAACTTAGTTGCCAATATAGAATTTAATCTGTTTTGTGATTATCCAAAACTCGTTTCAAAGCAGCATTCTCCTTCATGACACTATAAATTGAACATGTTCTAAGCTTCACAACACAAATTAATCATTCTTAAATGGTGATGAAGACTCCAAGCATTTGTTCCATTTTATTTGCTTTCCTTGTCCTCTTTTCGTGTTCAAGGACAGTTTCTTCTCATGGACATGACGATTTTCTTCAATGTTTGTCCCTTCAATCTAAAGATCACACCTCTATCTCCAATATCTCTTATACCCCCGAAAACTCTTCATACTCATCCATCCTGAATTTCTCCATTCAAAATCTTAGATTTGCTTCAGAAACGACGCCTAAACCCTTAGTCATTATTACCCCCGTGAATGAATCCCAAATTCAGCCCGTCATATATTGTGCCAAAGAAAATGGCATGCAAATACGGGTTCGAAGTGGTGGTCATGACCTTGAAGGGCTTTCTTACACGTCAGAAGAACCATTTGTTATCCTTGATCTTGTCAACCTACGGGAAATAAATGTTGATGTTGAAAAGAAAACTGCATGGGTTCAAGCTGGTGCACGACTTGGCGAACTTTATTATAGAATTGCAGAGAAAAGTCGCACCTTAGGGTTTCCTGGTGGTGTTTGCCCAACTGTTGGAGCTGGCGGACATATCAGTGGAGGAGGGTATGGAACATTGATAAGAAAATATGGGCTAGCTGCTGATAATGTAATTGATGCACGCATCATTGACGTGAATGGAAGAATTCTCGACAGAAAATCCATGGGTGAAGATCTCTTCTGGGCCATTAGAGGAGGCGGAGGTGCCAGTTTTGGAGTCATTCTTGCTTGGAAACTACAATTGGTGGACGTTCCAGAAAAGGTCACTGTATTCACAATTTCTAGGACTGTAGAACAGGATGCAACAAATATTGTTCACCGATGGCAATACATCGCACACAATTTCGATGAAGACTTAGTCGTTTTAGTGTACATAAGAAGGGTGAATTCAAGCCAAGATGGAAAGAAAACTATTCAGGCTTCATTTCAATCATTGTTTCTTGGTGGTGTCGACAGATTGCTTCCACTAATGCAACAAAGCTTCCCTGAGTTGGGTTTGCAAAGAGAAGATTGCACTGAAATGAGCTGGATAGAATCAACCTTATATATCTACGAGCTTCCCGTAGGACCACTTGATGTTTTACTTAATAGGACACAGGCAAATATACGATACCTCAAAGTAAAAGCAGACTACGTTCAGAAACCGATTTCTAAGAATGGACTTGAAGGCATATGGAAACGGTTTTTGGAAGAGGAGGCTGAAGAAGCTCAGCTGGTGTTTATTCCATATGGCGGAAGAATGAATGAAATTTCAGAATCTGCCATTCCCTTTCCACACAGAGCTGGTAATTTGTACAAAATCAATTACGCGGTGTATTGGGATGAAGAAGAGGCATCAGAAAGATATTTAAATTGGATTAGAAGACTTTATAGTTACATGGCTCCTTATGTTACCAAGTTCCCCAGGGCTACATATATCAACTACAGAGATCTTGATATTGGAGTTAATAACAAGGGCAATACAAGCTATGCACAAGCAAGCATATGGGGACTCAAATATTTCAAAAATAATTTCAATAAGCTGGTTCATGTGAAAACTAAGGTTGATCCTAGTAATTTCTTCAGGAATGAACAAAGTATTCCAACCCTCTACTCGAGGTGGAACAAGAATGGGAAGTAGGATACACAGGAAAAATTCCAAACTTTATTCTGGATTCTTATAATAATAAGTTGCTCATCTGTATAGATGTTCTATGTTATCTCATATTCTAGCATGTAAAAGAAGTTCTTATATTGAACTTGTATCTTTGTCTAAATGGAGTTTGATTACATGGCCTTTAGGGATCATCCCAAGTCACAAAATAATTTAAAACCCAGTAATGTCCACGAACAATGGGAAAAGTGCAATCTTTGTGCATGAAATTATTAACAACTGTTGGTGAAAAATAATTCACCGGATCATTGATTCTTGCAAGAACAATTGACAGGGCTCAAATTAATGTTGTCCAACTCCACAAAGGTAACACTAAGTTACAAGGACAAACTAAGAAGGACCTAATTCACCAAAGGAAATAAAAGGGAGGAAAGAGGCTGTAATTTCCACAAAGAAAATATATATCAAAAACAATGGCAGAGGCTTTTTCTTGGTTTGGGTTTTCTGTTCTTCCTTCAGTGGTTCACGTGTGTGTGTACACTACAACGAAGAGGGTCTATAGCGGCGACATATATTGCGACGACAAAAGTCGTCTCTATTGATTCTACATAGTAGCGACGACCAAGAAATGTCGTCGCAATACAAACAAAACTTATAGCGACGATATATGTCGTCGCTATAAAACCGAAATCGTCGCTGTTACGTAGAGGCTATAACGACGTCTTTACGTGTCGTCGCCACTCAGATTAGGAAAGGGCGGGAACTAATGGCGGCATTTTGATGCATAAATAGCGACGACAAATGTCGCCGTAATTGATATGCGGATGATGATGTAAGTCACGTGAATCATGAATTTTCTCGTAAAGTGTGATGGGGTCTATAGCGACGACATATGTCGTTGCTATATACCAACATCATTTTAGGCGGAAATTTGGCGCCTAATTGTTATATATAGCGGCGACTACATACTTCCTCGCTATACCTATGTTGATCTCCTTGCAAGCGCGCGACTAATTACTTTCTCGAAAAATGGGAATGCTCCTTTAGCGCGACTTTTATCTATAGCGACGGCGATGTCGTCGTCGCTATAAACTCTTCTTTATCTTCTTCCCATCTTCGCATTTACGTATTGCATACTACACTATTAACAATTAAAATCTCCAAATTCATTTCTTCATCTCCATTTCTTTCTTCATCTCCATTTATTATCAAGATCTTGTATTTGTAAGAATATAGTATTTTACAAGTATGGATATTGATAAAAGTTGGACAACAATTAGAAATCGCACAAAGTCTGCAGATTTTCAGAACGGTTTGTAAGCATTTATAAACATGGCGAGGCCATACGTTAACGACAGAGGAAGAATTAAATGTCCGTGCAAAAAATGTTTAAACGGTCTCACACATTCATTGGAAATTGTCGAGGCTCACATATTTCATAATGGTTTTGCGGAGAGTTATGTCACCTGGATATATCATGGCGAGATCGATGTTCGTATTGCGAATGTATATAGACAGAATGAGCGAGATGGTGGGGAAGATAAGATGATGGATGTAATAGACGACGTAGTTGGTGATGAGCATGCAAGTACAAGCACCGATGGTTACTATGACGACTGTTTCAGGCTCTCCATTCAGAACTGTACGTGGGAGTTTCATCATTTTCATCTCTAAATTTTTTAGTCAAGTTGATGCATATTAAAGTTATGAACAAATGGACAAACAATTGCATCGATGATCTTTTGAAATTCTTTGAAGTTAGCATTCCCAAATATGAACTGGTTGACTCTCACTACAAAGCTAAGAAGGCGATGACGAAGCTTGGTTTGGGTTACAAATCCATTCATGCACTGCAAAAACGATTGTAGATTTGTTTTGGGGTGAACATGCCGATAGACAAACTTGTCCGATTTGCTAGAAAAGTCGTTGGGTGCACACTTACGGGAAAGTGAAGCGGGAAGAATGTTCCGCATAAGGTGTTGCGATATTTTTCCTTGGCCCCCAGACTAAAACATATGTTCGTGACGACGAAGGATACCGCAAAACTTATGAGGTGGCACAAGATAGGAAGGTCTAGGACGATGATGAAATCGACATCCCGTTGATGGAAAGGTATGGCAAGTATTTTGACATGAAACATCCAATGTTCTTAAGTGAGATCGGGAATGTCGAGTTAGGTTTGGCCGCAAAAGATTCAATCCATTCGGTGACATGAGTACATCATACGACATGTGGCGATGGTTGTAACGATTTACAACTTGCCACCTGGTTATGCATGAAGCCCGAATACCTCATGCTTACTCTGTTGATACCTAGTCCTAAAGCATCGGGTAAGGACATTGATGTATTTTTACGACCATTAGTGGACGAGTTGAAGGAATTGTGGGCCGATGGGATTGACACGGAGAGCGGGTGGAACCAACAGCAAGTCGGTATTCAGACTGCGTGCAGCTTTGTTGTGGACTGTTAACGATTTTCCAGCGAGAAGTAGTTCGTCCGGTTGGAGTGGTCAGGGGTACAAGGCATGTCCGACGTGCAACGAGGATACTCCTTCAGTCCGTGTGATAGGTAAAACAGCTTATGTGGGTCATCATCGGTTCCTGCCATCCAGGCATCATTTTTGGAGCAATTTAGACTTCGATGGGAGGACAGATAGGCGACCACCTCCGCGTCGGTTAACGCCTACAGACATTTTAGCACGGTTAAGTCGTGTCAGATATAGAAGTCCAGGAAAGCACCCAAATTACGGTGGTGCTACAATTCGAAGAAGTGATGACGAGCTCAATTGGAGAAAAAAGAGCATTTTCTATGAGTTGTCGTATTGGACTTCTACAGAGCTCAAACATAACATCGATGTCATGCACGTAGAGAAGAATGTTTGTGATAGCTTGCTCGGCACAATTATGGACGATCCATTCAAATCAAAAGACACAGTCAATGCGAGACGCGATCTAATGCAATTAGGGATCAAAAGTGAGTTGCACTTGTATCAGAACGGGAATAAGTGGATGAAGCATGCCGCATGTTACACCATGTCGTCTTCAAATCGTATGAAATTTTGTCAATTTATCCGATCGGTTGAGTTTCCAGATGGCTTCGCTTCTAATCTTCGGAAGAATATTGCTCCAAATGACAACCGTATTTTCATGTTGAAGTCACATGATTGCCATATTATCATGCAACGGTTATTACCAGTCGGATGTCGGGCGTTCTTGAATAAAACAATTTCCACGGTCATTATTGAACTGTGCACGTTCTTCAGAAAGCTTTGTGCAAGAACACTAAAGGTTAGCGACATGATAGCATCCCACGATCACCTTGTACTCATTCTCTGTAAGTTGGAAAGGATATTTCCGATGCCTTCTTCGACATCATGATTCACCTCGTAATGCATTTATCGAAGAGGCAATCCTTGGAGGTCCGGTGCACATGAGATGGATGTATCCATTCGAGCGATACACGAAGAAATTGAAGGGCTACGTCGAAATCGAGCTCGCCCGAGGGATCAATAGTGAAGGGTATGTTGTGGACGAGGCATTGACCTTTTGTTCGAGGTACTTCCAGGACATAGGGACAAGGTTCGATCGACCAGACGAAGCGAAGATGCTCTTGTTCCACGCGACGACTTTACTTTTTCGATCATGATGTCACCCACTTGGAAAGCATCACCAACGACGTTTCCTACTCAAGTTCGAAATCAAGCAATTTTTACATCCCGAACAAGCTGTTATGAAGTTGAGCCATTCTTGCGAGAAGGCGGCGTTAATTCTTGATTATTATTCTTTTATCTCGAATTAACTTTATCATTTGAAACGAACTAATGAACGTTGATCTTCAATACTTTGTTAAGGGAACATAGGCGGGAACTCTTCGAGCGGTGGATGTCCAAACATCGAACTAGTGCACGAAGAGACTTTCACGGTTGGTTTTCTGTAAAGGTAAAGCGAACATCGATTGAATAAAATTGCAAGTTTTCAACATAATTGCTTTCAATAAGCGAGAATAATTCTTGTCATGCAGCTATATGCAATGCGCCAAAGCCACAACCATCAAGTTTCTCATAAGTTATTTGCGTTGGCCAGTGGATGTTACCAGCAGGTTATGTCATACACGGCTTGTGTTGTCAAAGGAGTTCGGTTCGTGACATATGATCGTGATATTTGAAGAAAAACTCAAAATAGTGGTGTGTCCGTCCGGGGATGGTGAGATTTACTACGGCGGTTGCAAGATATATTGGAGCTACAATATGGACCAAAACTTTCGGTCTATACATTCGATGCAAGTGGTTTAGGTGTGATGGGAGACGGATGGTAACTGAGAATAACGTTACCAGTATTGACATCAGTGCAGAGGCGTTCAAGGATGATCAGTTCATACTTGCTAGCCAAGCACAACAAGTGTTCTACATTGAAGATCCATCTCGTGGTCCGAACTGGCGAGTAGTACAAATTGTCCATCACAGGAGCACGTGGGACACAGTGGGAGCTAACATCACAGAGATTGACCTGCTCCACAATAACTACTCTTCCGGTTTATCTCTAGTCGTTGATCTTGACAACATAGAGCATGTATCCTTGCACCGCGATGATGATGAAGTTGATGAGATCGAAGCATCGGTTATCAAGAGAGCCTCGTCAGATATTGCAGGAGAAACTTCGTTTATAAACGACGATGATGTTGCAGACGATACAAATGCAGAATACGAGGATGAAGAAACATCGAGTGAAATCAATGAGGACGTCAGTGACGATGATGTGGATCAATCGTATCATGATAGTGAATCAGATTGAAATGTTATTGTGTGTCACTAAATTTGCAATGAAATTACTTTATAAAAACACATGTTCAAATTGTTGTTACTGTTTTCGGCTTGAATATTTGTCATTCATACTATCATTGCTATTGGTCAAAACGCGAGTTTGGATGGAGTTTCAACATTTGTGTACATAATGTAGAACAAAAAGTTTTACAATTGTACAAAAACATGATTTCATTTACCCATTATATCTACAATTGTACAAAAACTTGAAGGACTTAAGTTGCAAATAAAATTGAAGGAAATTGAAATAAAAGAAAAATTAAGAGGACCCAAATGAAAAATGTTTAAAGTTGAATGACCCAAATAAATATGAAAACATAAAAATTAAATATTAAATATTAAATACTAAAAATTATTATTGATAATATTAAATTTCAATAAATATTAAATATTAAAAATTAAAAATTAAAAATTCAATACTAAAAATTATTATTGATATTATTAAATATCAATAAATATTAAAAATTATTGATGATATTAAATATTAAAAATTAAATATTATAAAATGAACAAATCCCTTTCAAATGAGATATCAACATTTAATTTTCTGTATTGTATTGTCAACAGCGACGACATATGTCGTCGATATTGTCCTGAAAATTGGGCGCCCCTTTTAGGCGCGAGTTCTAAAAAATATAAAGACCAAAAAGAAAATTTTTTAAAGTTGAAGGTCCTAACTGCAAATATTCTATAGAGACGACATGTATAGCGACAACATGTCATCTCTATAGAGTGAAAAATTGGGCGCCATTATTTGGGCGCGTGCTCCAAAAAATTAAGTGCGTGTCACGGTAAATGTTAATAGCGACGACAATTGAATTAACCCTTAAAAATCACGCGTCAGACCTTCTTCTTTCCCATTTCTCTTTTTGCTCTCTGTTTTCCGCCGAGGACTGAACATATTGCCTGCCATCCGCTCGGTTGAGGGCTGCACTTCACGGCTATTTCCTCCAACCACTCCACCAACACCGGCTATTCCGGTTCCCACGGTTTGCCTCCCCCTCCCCAATTTTCTTTATTGTTTTCGTAATTCTGCAAAATTCCTTTTTCATTTTCTGTAATGATGTTCTTTATTATTGTAGAACAGGAGAATTGCTGGATTTAACGTTTTAATGTTTATGTTTCCTTTCATGGATGTTCACAAGTTTTTCTATTCATGAATCCTCAATCAATCACATGGATTCTCTAGCATTTGTGTATTTTAATTTTATTTTTCTTAATTTTACTTTTCCCATATTCTTGTTTTTGGCAATTATAGTTTTTGCATTTGAGTTTTGAAAGGACTCACGGCATTGGAATTTTCCATGTCTTCTCCCACTTTAGTTTAACTCATTGTATTACCGAATTTCATATCCATTCCTAGTTCGGTTTAAATCATTAGATGAAAATGATGTCAAGTCGTGTTGGGTATTGTCATTTGAAGCCAAGAGAAGTTTTCTTTGCGTGACCAAATCTTATTGAAAGTAGGTTGTATCACATGGGGTTGGGACAAATATCTTTGAGAATTAGTGCATAATTGTCATAATCTGTGCTTTGTCAAGGTGAGAATTTTTGGAATTGATTAGTGTCTTGTTGAATTAAATTAAAGGTTTATTTGCTGTTCATTATCTAGCAGTTTGTTTTCTTGAGAATTGTTAATTTACTGAAGAAATCTTAAATATATGTACTTGTGTCTTGAAAAAGTGACACGAAGAAATGAATTATATATGAGTTGAGGCCTGAGGGGAGACATTATTTTGGTGTCTGAACAAAAGAAAATATACTCATGTTGAACTGGTTTTAATGTTAGTGATTGAATTGTTTTTGTATAACATATTTTGATAGACTTAATTAGTAAATTTAGGAGGTCAATATTCTTTTAGTGTGTGCACTGGATTTTGAAGTTTAGGCACCAATTTATAATAAAATATAATCAATTCAAAATTTTCCATAAATTCAAAGTTTAGGGACTTATTTGTAATTTTACAGTAGTTTAGGGACCAATTTATAATAAAATATAATAAAGTCAAATTTTTCCATAAATTCAAAGTTTAGGGACTTATTTACAATAAAATAAGTTTAGGGACCAATTTATAATAAAATATAATAAAGTCAAATTTTCTCATAAATTCAAAGTTTAGGGACTTATTTGAAATAAAAATTAGTTTAGGGACCAATTTATAATAAATATAATAAAGTCAAAATTTTCCATAAATTCAAAATTTAGGGACTTATTTGCAATAAAATAAGTTTAGGGACCAATTTATAATAAAATATAATAAAGTCAAATTTTCCCATAAATTCATAGTTTAGGGACTTATTTGAAATTAAAATAAGTTTAGGGACCAATTTATAATAAAATATAATAAAGTCAAATTTTTTCATAAATTTAAAGTTTAGAGACTTATTTGCAATAAAATAAGTTTAGGGACCAATTTACAATAAAATATAATAAAGTCAAATTTTTCCACAAATTCAAAGTTTAGGGACTTATTTGAAATTAAAATAAGTTTAGGGACCAATTTATAATAAAATATAATAAAGTCAAATTTTTCCATAAATTCAAAGTTTAGGGACTTATTTGCAATAAAATAAGTTTAGGGACCAATTTATAATAAAATATAATAAAGTCAAATTTTCCCATAAATTCAAAGTTTAGGGACTTATTTGAAATTAAAATAAGTTTAGGGACCAATTTATAATAAAATATAATAAAGTCAAATTTTTTCATAAATTTAAAGTTTAGAGACTTATTTGCAATAAAATAAGTTTAGGGACCAATTTACAATAAAATATAATAAAGTCAAATTTTTCCATAAATTCAAAGTTTAGGGACTTATTTGAAATAAAAATTAGTTTAGGGACCAATCTATAATAAATATAATAAAGTCAAAATTTTCCATAAATTTAAAATTTAGGGACTTATTTGCAATAAAATAAGTTTAGGGACCAATTTATAATAAAATATAATAAAGTCAAATTTTCCCATAAATTCAAAGTTTAGGGACTTATTTGAAATTAAAATAAGTTTAGGGACCAATTTATAATAAAATATAATAAAGTCAAATTTTCCCATAAATTCAAAGTTTAGGGACTTATTTGAAATTAAAATAAGTTTAGGGACCAATTTATAATAAAATATAATAAAGTCAAATTTTTTCATAAATTTAAAGTTTAGAGACTTATTTGCAATAAAATAAGTTTAGGGACCAATTTATAATAAAATATAATAAAGTCAAATTTTTCCATAAATTCAAAGTTTAGGGACTTATTTGAAATTAAAATAAGTTTAGGGACCAATTTATAATAAAATATAATAAAGTCAAATTTTTCCATAAATTCAAAGTTTAGAGACTTATTTGCAATAAAATAAGTTTAGGGACCAATTTATAATAAAATATAATAAAGTCAAATTTTCCATAAATTCAAAGTTTAGGGACTTATTTACAATAAAATAAGTTTAGGGACCAATTTATAATAAAATATAATAAAGTCAAATTTTCTTATAAATTCAAAGTTTAGGGACTTATTTGAAATAAAAATTAGTTTAGGGACCAATTTATAATAAATATAATAAAGTCAAATTTTTCCATAAATTCAAAATTTAGGGACTTATTTGCAATAAAATAAGTTTAGGGACCAATTTATAATAAAATATAATAAAGTCAAATTTTCCCATAAATTCAAAGTTTAGGGACTTATTTGAAATTAAAATAAGTTTAGGGACCAATTTATAATAAAATATAATAAAGTCAAATTTTTTCATAAATTAAAGTTTAGAGACTTATTTGCAATAAAATAAGTTTAGGGACCAATTTACAATAAAATATAATAAAGTCGAATTTTTCCATAAATTCAAAGTTTAGGGACTTATTTGAAATTAAAATAAGTTTAGGGACCAATTTATAATAAAATATAATAAAGTCAAATTTTTCATAAATATAAAGTTTAGAGACTTATTTGCAATAAAATAAGTTTAGGGACCAATTTACAATAAAATATAATAAAGTCAAATTTTTCAATAAATTCAAAGTTTAGGGACTTATTTGAAATAAAAATTAGTTTAGGGACCAATTTATAATAAATATAATAAAGTCAAATTTTTCCATAAATTCAAAATTTAGGGACTTATTTGCAATAAAATAAGTTTAGGGACCAATTTATAATAAAATATAATAAAGTCAAATTTTCCCATAAATTCAAAGTTTAGGGACTTATTTGAAATTAAAATAAGTTTAGGGACCAATTTATAATAAAATATAATAAAGTCAAATTTTCCCATAAATTCAAAGTTTAGGGACTTATTTGAAATTAAAATAAGTTTAGGACCAATTTATAATAAAATATAATAAAGTCAAATTTTTTCATAAATTTAAAGTTTAGAGACTTATTTGCAATAAAATAAGTTTAGGGACCAATTTATAATAAAATATAATAAAGTCAAATTTTCCATAAATTCAAAGTTTAGGGACTTATTTGAAATTAAAATAAGTTTAGGGACCAATTTATAATAAAATATAATAAAGTCAAATTTTTCCATAAATTCAAAGTTTAGAGACTTATTTGCAATAAAATAAGTTTAGGGACCAATTTATAATAAAATATAATAAAGTCAAATTTTCCATAAATTCAAAGTTTAGGGACTTATTTACAATAAAATAAGTTTAGGGACCAATTTATAATAAAATATAATAAAGTCAAATTTTCTTATAAATTCAAAGTTTAGGGACTTATTTGAAATAAAAATTAGTTTAGGGACCAATTTATAATAAATATAATAAAGTCAAATTTTTCCATAAATTCAAAATTTAGGGACTTATTTGCAATAAAATAAGTTTAGGGACCAATTTATAATAAAATATAATAAAGTCAAATTTTCCCATAAATTCAAAGTTTAGGGACTTATTTGAAATTAAAATAAGTTTAGGGACCAATTTATAATAAAATATAATAAAGTCAAATTTTTTCATAAATTTAAAGTTTAGAGACTTATTTGCAATAAAATAAGTTTAGGGACCAATTACAATAAAATATAATAAAGTCGAATTTTTCCATAAATTCAAAGTTTAGGGACTTATTTGAAATTAAAATAAGTTTAGGGACCAATTTATAATAAAATATAATAAAGTCAAATTTTTCCATAAATTCAAAGTTTAGGGACTTATTTGCAATAAAATAAGTTTAGGGACCAATTTATAATAAAATATAATAAAGTCAAATTTTCCCATAAATTCAAAGTTTAGGGACTTATTTGAAATTAAAATAAGTTTAGGGACCAATTTATAATAAAATATAATAAAGTCAAATTTTTCATAAATTTAAAGTTTAGAGACTTATTTGCAATAAAATAAGTTTAGGACCAATTTATAATAAAATATAATAAAGTCAAATTTTCCATAAATTCAAAGTTTAGGGACTTATTTGAAATTAAAATAAGTTTAGGGACCAATTTATAATAAAATATAATAAAGTCAAATTTTTCCATAAATTCAAAGTTTAGAGACTTATTTGCAATAAAATAAGTTTAGGGACCAATTTATAATAAAATATAATAAAGTCAAATTTTTCCATAAATTCAAAGTTTAGGGACTTATTTACAATAAAATAAGTTTAGGGACCAATTTATAATAAAATATAATAAAGTCAAATTTTCTCATAAATTCAAAGTTTAGGGACTTATTTGAAATAAAAATTAGTTTAGGGACCAATTTATAATAAATATAATAAAGTCAAATTTTTCCATAAATTCAAAATTTAGGGACTTATTTGCAATAAAATAAGTTTAGGGACCAATTTATAATAAAATATAATAAAGTCAAATTTTCCCATAAATTCAAAGTTTAGGGACTTATTTGAAATTAAAATAAGTTTAGGGACCAATTTATAATAAAATATAATAAAGTCAAATTTTTTCATAAATTTAAAGTTTAGAGACTTATTTGCAATAAAATAAGTTTAGGGACCAATTTACAATAAAATATAATAAAGTCAAATTTTTCCATAAATTCAAAGTTTAGGGACTTATTTGAAATTAAAATAAGTTTAGGGACCAATTTATAATAAAATATAATAAAGTCAAATTTTTCCATAAATTAAGTTTAGGGACTTATTTGCAATAAAATAAGTTTAGGGACCAATTTATAATAAAATATAATAAAGTCAAATTTTCCCATAAATTCAAAGTTTAGGGACTTAATTGAAATTAAAATAAGTTTAGGGACCAATTTATAATAAAATATAATAAAGTCAATTTTTTTCATAAATTTAAAGTTTAGAGACTTATTTGCAATAAAATAAGTTTAGGGACCAATTTATAATAAAATATAATAAAGTCAAATTTTTCCATAAATTCAAAGTTTAGGGACTTATTTGAAATTAAAATAAGTTTAGGGACCAATTTATAATAAAATATAATAAAGTCAAATTTTCCATAAATTCAAAGTTTAGAGACTTATTTGCAATAAAATAAGTTTAGGGACCAATTTATAATAAAATATAATAAAGTCAAATTTTTCCATAAATTCAAAGTTTAGGGACTTATTTGCAATAAAATAAGTTTAGGGACCAATTTATAATAAAATATAATAAAGTCAAATTTTTCCATAAATTCAAAATTTAGGGACTTATTTGAAATTAAAATAAGTTTAGGGACCAATTTATAATAAAATATAATAAAGTCAAATTTTTCCCTAAATTCAAAGTTTAGAGACTTATTTGCAATAAAATAAGTTTAGGGACCAATTTATAATAAAATATAATAAAGTCAAATTTTCCCATAAATTCAAAGTTTAGGGACTTATTTGCAATAAAATAAGTTTAGGGACCAATTTATAATAAAATATAATAAAGTCAAATTTTCCCATAAATTCAAAGTTTAGAGACTTATTTGCAATAAAATAAGTTTAGGGACCAATTTATAATAAAATATAATAAAGTCAAATTTTCCCATAAATTCAAAGTTTAGAGACTTATTTGAAATAAAAATTAGTTTAGGTACCAATTTATAATAAAATATAATCAATTCAAATTTTTTCATAAATTCAAAATTTGGGGACTTATTTGCAATTTTACAGTAGTTTAGGGACCAATTTGAAATAAAATATAATCAATTCAAAATTTCCCATTAATTCAAAGTTTAGGGACTTATTGGAAATAAAAATTAGTTTAGGGACCAATTTATAATAAAATATAATGAATTCAAAATTTACCATAATTTTAAAGTTTAGTGACTTATTTGCAATAAAATATGTTTAGGGACCAAATTAAAATAAAATATAATACATACAAATTTTCACATACATTTAAAGTTAGTATGGCTGACGTGATGTTCGCAATTATGTCATGTGTTAGTGTGGCTGACGTGATGTCGCACGGAGGTGATGGTGCAGGAGATGCTCCACAGCAGCCATCTCACTCGGCTCCCTTCGGCATGCGAGTCTGGTAAGACTTTTCGTTCAAATTGTAATTATTTATTATTTTATACATATCGTTGAAGAAAATCGTATGATCAATACATTTTACAATTTTTTCATTTTCAGCACCCCCACCAAAGCGACGGGGTATATCTCGAGGCATCAATCTTGAGATGGTTTGGCAGGCGAATGGGAAGATGCCACTTCCTATCGCGTTCGACAATGTCGAACGCACAATGCAGCCGATCGGGAATAACGCGAAGTATTTCACGCGCTTGGTTGGGAACCAGTGAGATTCACCGTGCCCGTGCTACCCTTCATGGACGACGAGAGGTTCTAGAGGAGCGTGAGCACTGTTACGTAGCATTATCGAGGTATGAACGTAAATTAGTTTTGTTATTAGTACACTTAATAAATACTTGTTTTACGACTTCTACAGTAACATATTCTTTTTTCACTCTTGCAGAGCTACTTCGATCTGCAGGGTGATCGGTCACCCGACAAGTACCGGGCAGTATGTGCCGTAGTAGATCGTCTGGCGGCCGATCGTTATCGCGATTACAAACTCAAGGCGCATAATCGCTTAAAAGCGCATGGACCGAGCCGACCATAAGGCGAGATGTCCGCCGAGGACTGGCAGAAGTGCATTGACTTCTTCACCAGTCCTACTTTCGTGGTACGTATTGTTTATATATTGTTTACGATATTTTATATACTCTTTTAACTAATACATTTTTTGCTAATCAATTATATGTTATACCTTCAGGAACGGTTCTCCAAAAATAAAGCCAATCGGGGTAAGGCTAAATACCGAGCCTGCAGCAGGGTCGAAGAGCTTCCACGCCACGCGTTACGATCAGTACAACATATAAATTTTCAATATCATTATAAATATCTTCACTACATTACGTAAAAATGTATACTAAATTTCACGTTTAAATTGTCAGAGCGGGACCCCGAGACCCGTAAGTGGCGGGGATTATTGATTCGTTCGGACGTTTCACATCTTAGGGATGGCAATTGGGTCAACCCGCAGAATTTGGTGACTATGTGAGAATTTTTAAATTATGTGAATATAATTTTATCGACATGCATGATATTATTATTTATTATTATTTTTTCAATGAATAGGATAAACTTGTTGAGTTGAGAGAGACTCAGCAGACACAAGTCGCCTCCAATAGCGTCATTAGACGCAGGCGTGCTATTGCAAAGGAGGTTCTCGGAGAGCAGCGAGGTCACATCCGTGGGGTTGGTCGGGTTCCGAAGGCACCTCTCCTCGCTAGATTCGATTGCTTGCATCGTTTGCCCCACAAGGAACTTCCCATGGGCCCTCTGCAGACCCCCGAATAATGATCTTCGGTTTGCCATATGCACGGATCAGCCACGCCAAATGCAGCGTGAAATTGAGTTTCTAAAAAGTAAAATACCCGGTGCGCTGGAGGAGGAGGGGACAGGGGCAGGGACGGGGACGACGGTTTAGAGGGTCCAGTAGATTTTGAATTTTTATGTATTATTTATATTATTTGGAAACAAAAAAAAATTAAAAAATTCAAAACGTTTATAGCGGCGACAATGTCGTCGCTATAGTTAATTACATAATTTGTATTAGCGACGACTTTGTCGTCGCTGTAATGGATGCACGTATGGCGAAGAGACAATGGTCTCTATTATTTTGTAAATAGCGACGATTTTTGCGACGACTATGTCATCCCTATAAGTCCGTTTTCGAGATATGGTCACGACTCTATTGCGACGATATTGTCGTCGCTATAGATACAAATTTATATAGAGACGACGTAAAGTCGTCACTATAACTCTAGAGACACTAACTTGTTGCGGCGACATATAGCGACGACTTTGTCGTCTCTAAAACCTTAAAGAGACGACTTATGAATATTCAGCGACGACAAATGTCGCCGCTATTGCCCTCATTTCTGGTAGTGGTGTAATATGGTTATAAATCGTGGTGAATGGTTGCCAAACCAACTCTCATATATATATGGGTAATAATATATAATATATATGGTATAGAATATATATGTATATATGGTAATAATATAATAACCCATATTATATTATACCCCTAATATATATATATATTTTCTAAACCTAGCCGTCCCACTTTCAATCGGGTCAAACACAATGGGCCACTGAGCAACGACCCAAATGTACATTAAAACCTCCAAGTGACCCACACACGTCCTTCATTAATTTGGGCTAACACACTTGTGGAGTGGACTATACAATTATCATTCAATCCTGGGCTCAAAGCCTATGAAGATATAACGGGTCTATTAATCATTACTGCCCCGGGTATATTTGAGATCACAAAAATCCCAACAAACCTCCACCTTGATTCAAATATACCTGCAAGCCCCAAAAGTAAAAAAAAAAAATAGCTTAGTAGTTGTTAAAAAAAGGATTCCAAACAAATTGGAACTTTACATACCTTTACCGAAGTTTAGAAGTGTCAGCCAACTTCTAAACTTTACCATTGTGAGCACCTTAGTGCCCATATTTGCAAGGTTGTAAACCTTCAAATACATAAACAACAACTTTAGAGCTTTCCAATAATTGGGACTTGGATCAAACATGTACTTGCTTAAAACACTAACAGTAAAGGCCAAGACTGGCCTAGTGCAAACTATCAAGTACATAACGGAGCCAATAACATTTGAGTAGGAGTTTTTACTCATAAACTCTTTTTTCTTATCCTGTTCCTCAGACAAGATAAATTGGTTACCAAGAGGCACATAAGTGGGTTTGCAATTAACAATGCCAAATTTCTTCAAAAATTTAAGCACATACAGAGTTTGATACACAAATAAGCATGAATTTGACCTATCTCTATCAATCATACCAAGGAACCTTCTAGAATGTCCTAGGTATTTCATGTCAAATTCTTTACTTAACTCAACACTTATCTTGTTTACCACTTTCATGTTAAGTCCATCAAATAACATGTCATCCACATAAAGTAACAAATACACACATTCATCATTTGTGCTGTGGTGCAGGTAATACAAGCAATTATCAAACTCATTCCTCTTGTAACCAAAAACATATGAATCAAACATTCTATACCACTTACCCTTGGCTACTAGCCTAGCCTCGTATCTCATGTGCTCACTCTCGGTGATACCCTTTTTCACCTTATAAACCCATTTGCATCCCACTATGGATTTATCCTTAAGTTTAGGAACTAAATCCCAAGTTTGATTCCTAACAAGAGAACTCGTCTCACCTCTCATGGTACTAAACCATTCTATGGAATTTTCACTCTTTATAGCCTCCACAAAGGTATTTGGCTCCTTATCAACTAGTTCCTGATAACTAGCATAGGCTATAGTGAAGTCGAATAGTCTTTGGGGTTCCCTACATGGTCTCCTCTCTCTATCTCTGGCCAATTGATAATTAGCCAAAGGATTTTGGTCAACGGGATTTTCCTCTATCACATCCTCGTTACCTACTGCATCTATGTTCTGCTGATTTTGATGTGTGTCACTCTCCACCTCACTAAAGGTGATGGAGATGTGGGTACTCACTTTCTCCACCTCAACTAGGGACTCTTCCCTAATAGTTTCTTGTTGTTTTTCACTCTCTAAACAAAGCATATCTGACTCATCAAAAATGACATCCTGACTAATGATGATTTTCACACCCTTTTGGCTCCTATCCCACAACCTATACCCCTTATCACTCTCTGGGTATCCTAAGAAAACATATTTCCTAGTCTTGGGATCTATTTTTCCCTCACTCGATGATGAAAAGCAAAGACAAACCAAAAGTCTTAAGTATGGAGTAATCAAAGACATTTACCATACCATTTTTCATGCGGTGTATCACCATTTAAAACAATAGAAGGAGTCATATTAGTCAAATAGCAAGCGGTCACATGACTTCACCCCAAAACGATTCAGCATACCGTAACTCAACATCATACATTTAACCTTATCAAGCAAAGTACGATTCATCCTTTCAAAGAACCCCATTACGTTGGGGAGTATAAAGGCACGATTTTATATCTAGTAATGCCACACTCATAACACAAATTATCAAAGTCAACATTGTAGAATTCAAGACCATTATCATTACGCAAATATTTAATCTTTTTACCTGTTTGATTTTCCACCTGAACTTTCCAATTTTTAAATTTAATGAAAGTTTCACTTTTATCTTTCAATAGATAAACCCACACACGTCTGGAGAAATCATCAACAATAGACAAAAAATATTTGTTACTTCCAAAAGTGGGATTGCTCCCGGGACCCCACAAATCAGTATGAATGTATTCTAACACTCTACTTGTCTTGTGTGTGCAAGATGAAAACGATATTCTACAATGTTTTCCAAGCACACAATGATCACAAAATGGGATGTCAGACACTTGATCCTTACCAAACACACCCTTATCCTTAAGGAACCTAAGTCCCTTAACACTAACATGAGCAAGTCTATTATGCCACTTCTGTGTGTGATCAGTGTCAATGGAAGCAATAGTGGAGTTTAGACCACCTACCACTTCAGCACGTGCAATGTAAATGCCATTTTTTCTAATAGCCTTAAAGGCTCTAAGTGCACCCTTAGTCATTTTTAACATGCCACTGCCAAGCACACCAACAAAACCTATATCTTCCAACTCCCCTGCAGAAATTAAATTTCTACCCATGTGTGGAATGTATCTAACTCCCTTTAGTGTATGCACAAAGCCACTATCAAATCTAACAGTCACATCACCAATGCCAGTAATGTTATATGCAACACCACCCCATGCAACGACATTCCCATGATTACTTTCATGCAAATGATCAAACCAATGTTTATTTGATGTAATGTGAAAAGATGCACCGGAGTCAAGAATCCACTCATCCATATGGGAGCTCATAGACAGGTTAATCTCGTTAGGCTCGGAATTTAAAAGCATGTAAACCTCACCAGACTCCTCTCTGGGTACTACCACATTTGTCTCATTATTTTCTCTCTGGTCTCTCTACTTATTCTTTTCTTTATAGTAGTCACTAATGAAATGGCCTAATTTGCCACAACCATAGCACTTCTTCTCTTTTGCCTTACCCCGTGACTTAGAATGACTTCTACCCTTTCTATTGCCACCACTATTTTGCCCACCTCCACCTCCACTCCCATTCCCTCCCCTTGACTGAGGTCTACCCCTCACAAAATGGATCTCACCATTTTTTTCTTATTTTTCTCGAACTTCAACTCTCTCTCTTTACTTTTTAAAGAGTTTATGACAATGTCAGGTGTAAGGGTCTCCCTCCCATACTTAATTGCATTCTTGACTTTCTTATATGAATCATGAATAGCATTTAACAAAATTATAGCTTTGTTAATTTCAGGGACCGTTTCACCACAGTTTGTAATATCTTGCACAAGCTTATTAAAAATATCAAGATTGTCATCCAAATCCCTTGAGGGATCAATTTTGAAGCTGAAAAAATTTTCAAGGAGATAAATTTTATTTGGAGTGGATTGGATTAAATAAAGCTCTTCTAATTTTTTCCAAAGCTTTTCTGTGGAATCAAATTTTCCAACTTTTTGCAAAACAAGGTCTGATAGATGCAATATGATAGAAGTGTAAGCAAGTTCATCAAAATCCTTTTTACGATCCGGTAACATTAGGACCATAAGAATTATCAATAGCTTTTGAAACCTTTTCTTTGAACCAAAATACCTTTCATTTTTCGATGCCAAATAGAAAAATCACCTTTACCAGTAAAGACACTCAAGTCAAAACGATGTGCAGACATCTTAACAAAAAGAATACACACCAACAGGCACCTCAAGATAATCACGCAGAAAAACCTAAAGGCCTCAATATACACCGTCTTAGATTCCCAGGGTTTCATGAGATTCGTGATCTCAGATCAAGAGAATTGTCAAACGGGTAAAGTCTAGGTGACAGTTCTAAATAATAATGCACAGAAACAAAGTATTGCAAATAATCAGCACCAAAACAAAAGCTAACACAAGTCACAATAATGGGCACCTAAATTCCTAGCAACAGGCAATGGTTACCCCACACGGAAACCCCAAACCTAATGGCTACCCCACACGATGGCCTGCTATTACAGGAATTTAAAAAGAATCAGCCAATTTACCAGAGCGGACCAATCTGACGGTCCGTAATATTAGAGAGATGCGAATTTATTTATTTTATTCTCACTTTTGCAGATTTTAAGTTTCAGCAGATTTGGAGCAGAAAATTGACACCAAGCTCGAATTCAACCTGTCCAATAAATACACTGCTGTCCAAAAACTTAGCATTTTTGGCTGAAAAGGTAGTCTATTGTGCTGCTGTTTTCTACTGCCGTTGTCCGCCGTTGAATTTTCCAGTCCAATGTATTCTCAAAAGTCAACCACGCTCTGATACCAATTGTTGGTGAAAAATAATTCACCGGATCGTTGATTCTTGCAAGAACAATTGACAGGGCTTACATTAATGCTGTCCAACTCCACAAAGGTAACACCAAGTTACAAAGACAAACTAAGAAGGACCTAATTCACCAAAGGAAATAAAAGGGAGGAAAGAGGCTGCAATTTCCACAAAGAAAATATATATCAAAAACAATGGCAGAGCTTTTTCTTGGTTTGGCTTTTCTGTTCTTCCTTCAGTGGTTCACGTGTGTGTGTATAATATGGTTATAAATCGTGGTGAATGGTTGCCAAACCAACTTTCATATATATATATATATGGGTAATAATATATAATATATATGGTATAAAATATATATATGTATATATAGTAATAATATAATAACCCATATTATATTATACCCCCCTAATATATATATATTTCCTAAACCTAGCCGTCCCACTTTCAACCGGGTCAAACACAATGGGCCACTGAGCAACGACCCAAAGGTATATTAAAACCTCCAAGTGACCCACACACGTCCTTAATTAATTTGGGCTAACACACTTGTGGAGTGGACTATACAATTATCATTCAATCCTGGGCTCAAAGCCTATGAAGATATAACGGGTCTATTAATCATCACTGCCCCGAATTTATTTGAGATCACAAAAATCCCAACAACAACTATATGGTAAAGGTGGTAAATGTTATGTCTTCTAACATTATAATTGAGGACATGCAATCATTTATCAAACCACTATTCACCGAACTCTAAAGGAGATTGTTGTCAATTTTAATTCCGCAAGTGGACAAATTGTTGACAAGTAATATATTGATAAGTAGAGTGTCGAACCCACGAGAATTGGTAATTAATTACTACTTTAATTTCAATTAACTCTAATAGACAAATACACAATAAAAATGTCTACTTTTACTTAACTCAAATTAAACCAAAGACTACTAAAAAGAAATACTGAAAGCACAATAGATTTTTGAGAAAAATTCCAATAAGAAAATAGTTAGAAATCCCAATTTCACTAGTTAACCCAACTCATGTTCAATTCATATTTTGGTATAAATATTGTGTTACCAGCCAACAAATCCAATTTAAAGTATTAACATTCGTTTCTATCGAGATCTAGTTAACCTACATCTCAATATCAAAATTTCCTCTCTCGATTAATAATTCAATATGAAAAATGTTTAATCGATTAGGACAACTACATAAAAAAAGTTGCAATTTCTCAATTTAACAACGTATTCATGAAATACAATATTGAGGGTTCTACATGCAATTTCTCATTAATTAACGTGCAACCAATGTTATGAATTTTAACTCTCGTTAAAAAATCATAAAAAATAAACCAATACATCAATTCAACACAATTTATATACAAATAAACCTAAAATAGAGAATTAACATGAGTTGAAGTCAATAGCTACATCGTTTATCCTAACAAATAACCTAGCCAGACATGGAGAAAGATAAAGTACAAATAAAATAATTCATGTTCAAGTAGATGAAGAGAAAAGATAAGTACAAACCTTAATCTTGATAGTAATGATCTTGTGTTGCCTCCGTCTTGAATCTCCTTCTCAAACTTGAATTTTCTCCTTAAAACATCTATAAAATTGTGTATAATTCTCTTGTGACAAATCTCAATTTTTCTTCTTTAATAATGTCTATTTATAGACCCAAGAATAACTCTAAATTTGTACCTCAATCCGTTTCCAAAAAAGAGTCCAAAAGAAGTCCAAATCAATAAAGAAATAAGGAAAAATTGTCTAAAAGTCATCTACAAGTGACTTGTTTCAAATTAGGTCAAAACAAATTTCAAAATTGTTAATAAGTCATACTTTCATCAAATTTTCATATTAATTCCAAAACTATCCCTATTATCTATATTTTCCACACACTGCTGCAGCCACCACTATTCCCGCCGCCGCCGCCGCCACCACCACCACCACCACCACCACCACCTTCGCCCGTCGTCGCCGTCGGATCGGATCAAAAGAACATTTCAAAATCTTATTTGGTGATGGAGTGAACTTGAAAGCTGTAAAAATCGTTGGAGATCTTTTTCATTGAACCCATAGCCACCTGCCGGATTTCATGAAACCCCTTAGCCACTTGCCAGATTTTTTTTGCTTTTATATTGTGATCTTTTTCTTCACAATCTCTTGAAGCAATGATGCTTTTTTTGTCCATTAAGTGTCTTTTCGAAAAATCTGAAAATTCATAAGTACAAATCCTTTATAGCTCTTGTTTTCTGCAAAAGTATACTGAAGGAAGAGTTGTATTCCTGTTAGAATACACAGTAGATTCTATAGATAATCTTCAAGATTTCAGCAACTATTATATCGTGTTCGTTGAGATCTGGATCCACTGATTTGTTATTTTCAATAACCTTAAGGATGGTTTTGCCCTTCAAAATTTCTATTAGAGACTGTTGCTCACTTGAATTCTGAATTATCCTGGATGGAAAAATTCATTATTGGTCTGATCCTAGTTTTCTATTCGTGCATCTGTTGGTTTTCCCTTGTTTTTTCTTGGGGGAAGGTGCTGGAGGTTGAGTAAACCTCTTATTTTTCCTTTGTGGTTCTGCGCCCACATAGGAATACTTCGTTGGTTTATCTTTGTCTGCTGACTAGCATGCATTTTCTTAGTTTTAATCTATGATCTTGTTTTGTTTAGGTAATGTGCATTAGTATATTTTGATATTGTTTTAATCCATGATCTTTGTTTTAATCCTATGATATTGTTTGAATGTCTTACTTTTAATCCATGATCTTTGTTTTGTTTAGGTAATATGCATTAGTATATTTTGATATTGTTTTAATCCATGATACTGTTTGAATCTATGTGGAATAAATTGTATTTATGATACCGTGCTTTTAACTTTGATATTGTTTAATTATGACAATGTCTGAACCCATGATACTGTTTGAATGTCTTTGTTTTGTCTATGATACTGTTTTAATCCATGATAATATTTTGTTTAGGTAATGTGCATTAATATAAATTGATACTGTTTTAATCCATGTTTTAATCTATGATATCTTTTTTTACTGTACAAGATCAAAAAAAAAACATATGTCTAATTAAACAATATCAAAGATAAAAGTATGATATCATAGTCATGTGTGTTGTTTGATACTGTATTATGCAAAACAGTATCACGAAAAACAGTATCACAATAGAAATGAACATAGAATTCGCACACGTGCTCAAAATTTTTATTATAATATGTTTTCGGAATGGTCTCGACGAGACGGTCAAGACTAGTAGCTTTGCTACTGCATATGATGGAAATTACCCGTTTGAATTCGTTTCTTTAGCTTAAAATAGCAATCTTTAATTATTTTTTTTCAAAACAGTATCATAAATCTTCTAAAATAGTATCACGGATTAATGTATATCTTTTTGCTGCAAATTAAAGCTCTTCCAAGGTATCTAGGTCCTTTAAAGCAAACACATACTTCAGAGCAATGCCAATATGAAGAAAGAAAAACTGTCATTCATTCTCAAGTTAATGGGAAGTCATGCAAATGGTTCTCATCTAAAACTATGAACAATGTTTCTAATTCTTCCTTTGAATTAGAACATGTTTGAGATTCAATTAGGACATAGATTCTCATTGGATAGATAAGTATAAATATATAAGGTGTTTAATGATAGGTAGACGAATTAATCAGTAGAGAATAAACAAGAGAATAATATTGTTCTTAAAATATTTCATTAGTAGTACAAAATCATAGGTTTAACAGTATCACAAAAAACAGTATCACAACAAAACAGTATCACAAAAAATAGTATTACAATAAAAAACAGTATCACAAAAAACAGTATCACAATTAGTATTTTTTTACAATTAAGGGTATGTTGGTCTTTTAGCTCTAAAATATGACTTTAATTGAATTAAGTTTTGAGCATATGACTTTAGAATCCACAAGTGCCCAAATAGTGACCGACCCTGAATTTACCCAAGAAAGAAAAACAACCGACTGGGTCGGGAACGTATGAAAACCCACGCGATCGCATGGAAAGAGAAATTGGGCTTCTACTTATAATTTTAATGGCCCACGATTGCAATGGATCGCATGGGCCAAATTCATTGTCACTTTGCACATTAGTCCTCATTTATTTGCACCTTAAGTCCCCAATCTTTACAGTATTTCCAATTTAGCCCTCTAGTTTAAACTTTTATTTCAATTCTGCCATTATATATTTTCATCTCATGTCCTTAAAATATTTGGATGTTTGTATGTTGGTCCCCATACTTTCACTTTATTTCAATTTAGTCCTGTTTTGCCAATTTTGCTCAAAACACCACCAAACTCGGGTTTTGACCAACAATAACAAAATCAATACATGATTAAAAAAAATTACACTCAAATACACTCACAATGGTCAAATTTTGACGGTCTAAATAAGTGTAAAATCACACTTATCACACCCCCAAACTTGAATTCTTGTTCGTTTTCGAACAAGACTAATTAATCACAACATTACAAACGTACAAACAAAATATAACCAAACATAACTAAAATGACAAACACTTATTATTTTTTCACTCAAGTTTGGTGGGATTTAACCAATCATACCAATTACATAGGTTTGTGATGATTCTCCTTTTTTATTGAGTGTTTTGGCCAACAATCTTCCACTAGGCAAGTCAAACTCACTAGTTATCTAAATTCCTAAACTGTAAACGAAAAGGCTTAATCTTGCTAGTTTTGCATATTTGTTCCATGGACTTTCTTTTCCATCATCTTATATGTAAAACATCACTCCCTTAAGCATTCTAGATGACCCTTGGAACGAGCTTTAGGTCGATGGTTCCTAGATTTTTCATACCTTAGAGCACTAAGTTTTGAAAACCCCTACGGACTTTATCACTCAAGTAAATAATGCTACGAAGAGAGGTATAAGATAACACAAGTGCAATGCAATGTATTTTTTAGAGCACGATATCATATGTGGAGATTAGATTCTGGGCATTCGGTCATCATCTGGCATTCACTTGTTAACCAAAAATACTCCACACCAATATTCAACATGCACGAAATCAACACAGTCCTACCTAACTACTTCCATGACTCAACTATATCCAAACTATTGGTCCACTTGGTTTGGTAATTGAATTGTATTTATGGCATTGGTTTAATCTTCCTAGTTCCAACTGGCAACATATTGCTTTCTACAAGTACAACCATCGTGACTATTGTGCTTAATAAGGATCTAACATGGATAAGTAACATAAAATCTACATTGTCCTAAATATAGAAGCAAAAACAGATATGAGAGAAAAAGAGTTCATAAACTCATGGTGGTTTGGATGGTGGCAAACTAGAACGAATGGTCCAAATGCATGTAGAGGTACTTTTTGCATTCTTTTGTTGCAGCCATTCTACCTACACATAATGAGAAATAAACCAATCATAAGATCAAGACAGTAGGATGACGATGGTATGCTAAAAAAAGTAAACAAAAATGAATCACCCAAAGTCACTAATGCAAACCTGAAAATGAAAAATAAAAATAAAAACTACATGCAATGCAAAACAAAGTCAAATATAGAATAATGGGTTGCCTCCCATTTTGTTTGGATGTTTTCATGTTGGTCCCCATATTTCTACTTTTTATTTCAATTCAGTCCTATTTCTCTAATTTTGCTCCAAACACCACCAAACTCGAATTTTGACCTACAATAACAAAATAAACACATAATTAAATAAAATTACACTCAAATGTATTCACAATAGTCTAGTTTTGATGGACTAAATAAGTGTAAAATCACACTTATCAGAGTTGATGAATTACATAATTCAATTATAAAGAGTTTTTGAATACTACTCATAATTTGTGGCATAGCATTGTTGTTTGTAAATTACACTTTGAATTTAAGTTGGGATCTACTCCAAGATTTGTAAGGGCATGGATTTCTTTTGTAAAATGATAGTTCTATACAAATCTCATAAGTAGCAGAAAATTTCAATGAAGATTGGAAAGGTGCCTTTGTAAAAATTTTAATTTTAATTGTTATTAGGATATTGAAATCCCAAGATAATTTTATAAATGTAAATTGAGTATTTCGATAACAAACCATTGACATTTCTCCCAATAATTTAAAAACTAGGGTGAATAGCACTAAAGGTCCGCAACGTTTGAACATTGTGACATTGGGGGTCATAAATCTTCAATATCTAGCAAACGGGATCCCAAACCTTTTAAACGTCTATGCTTTTGCTCCTTCTTTGGCGGAAAACGTCCGTTTAACCGTTAAATAGTTAATTTTTTTTTATTGAAATGACAATTCTATCCTTATTTTCATGTAGGTTAAATAGCACTGGAAGTCCCTAACCTTTGAACTTTTTTGTTGATGAGGTCCCAAATCTTTGATTTATAGCCCTCGAGATTCCAAACATTTCAAACATCTGTGTATGAAGTTCTTTTGTGATTGAAAACGGCAGATTAACTGTTAAAATATCAAAATTTAAGTAAAATGATTAGTCTACCCCTATTTAATTTAGAATTAAATAAAAAGAAAAAGAAAATGAAGTAACAAAACGAAAAAAAAAAATCATATTCCCCAATTCCAAACCATCCACCCCAACCTTGTACCAGGGACACTACTGGCACCACCCATCTCCAAACTCCTGAAAACTCACGGCATTTGCAAAAAAAAAAAAAAAGAATACCAGTTGCAGCCAAATCTAAACCCAAAATCCCAAATCTACTTCTGGCCGACATCAAGCTTAAGAATAGAAAAATAATGGTGCTTGGTTACTGAATTTTTGAGTTTTGACGTTGGAAAATAGAGGTACTATTTTATGATGTCATGATTATTGGTTTGTATTTCTGAATTTTTAAACGAATTACTAGTTTGAATGAGTGAGGATGATTTTTCTTTTTTTTTTTTTTTTTCTTTTCATTTAATGACTAAACTGACGTTTTCGTCACAAAAGAACTTCAAGCGAAAACTTTTGAATAGTTTGGGTTCCTTGGTGCTAAAAATCAAATATTCAAGACCCCATTGTCTTGAATTTTAAAATTTAGAGACCCCCAGTGCTATTTACCCTAAATTAGAATAAGTGTGAACTGTCATTTCAATAAATAAAAAAATTTAAAGGCTCGGGATCTTGAGTGCTAGAAATTAAAAGTTCTGGACCCCATCATCATAAGATTTAAAGGTTTGGAATCTCCAATGTTATTTACCCTAAAAATTATATTAAATAAACCATAATTGTAACATCTCGGATTTTTTTATGCTATAGTTTGGTGTGGTTAGCCATTTAAGAGACGAGCCTTGGGGACTTGGCCCGCGTAAGAAAATAAAAGCTCAAATCAAAATTTGGTTTAAGACCAAAGATTTAAGTTATTTAAGTTATTTAAGTTATTTAAGAATTTAATGTTAAAAGGATTTTTAGAGTTTGTATGACAATTTCATGTTGATATGAGGCTGTTTTGTGGGTCAAACAAGTGTTGGGGTAATATAGTGCGATACACATGGAAATCTGCATGGTGGAGCACCGTCCTAAGAGTCAGGCCATAATGTGGAGGCCGCGAGAAGAGAGTAGAGAGTTTGGCTTCTGCTCTTGCGGTTGCCAGGTCGTGTGGCTACTTCAAGTGCTCCCAAAATGCCAACACATGTTTCTCTCCATTTTGCTTCCGTTTTCGTCCTAATTCCATTCTATCTTTCCAAATCATGATCAAATGTCAACAACATGGTATCGTTTGATATTTCATAAATTAGATATTGTTTTAAGAAATATATATTTCTAAAGGGCCAAATGAGCCAGACCTAGGCTATTTTACATTTTTATGCGCCAAGAGTTTTGTAAAGCAACAAATGTATGTTTCTAAGTAATAATCTAGATCTTAAAATATGGAGCATTACAACTTGGTATCAAAGCCCGGTTTAAGTCGTTCCTGAAGACTTGTTTATGTTTCGGGATAAGATTTACGTGACTTATTATGTGCCTAGATGTGGATCCACGTTTGTGTGCAAATGGATAAGTACTCATTTTTCATTGATCATGAGCATACTTAGCACCATGTACAGGGAATCATTTCAACATAACACATGCCTTAGATTTACATGCTATATGTAAAAATGAATTATAAAATAAAATGGACTTGAATTCTACTAGGCACTACGAGCATCCACCAATCAACAGCATCTCTAACCCAGGTATGCAAAAAGATTATGAAATGCTATGTTTTATACAACATGTTTCCAATGTTATAATTTCGCACATTCATGCATCAGTAGATAAATGCTTAACTGTTTTATGCACAAAAATGAAGTGAGCTGGAACTATGTATCTTTTTAAATGTTATTTATTTGGGCTAGAATAATAGTGGGTGACAGATGGCTAGGAGAAACCAACCAGCTAGAAGAAGAAAAAATTTCTTAAGTGCCCGGAAACTGTGATTAGTCCATACTTGGACTTTGAAGTTGATCTTTCTCTTAGTTTGGAGGATCAAATCCGAAGCGCCCATGAGCATTATTGGTTGGAGCGCATCTTCCGGCATATAGTTTGTTCGGATGCGCAAAAAGTACAGTGCGGAGAGTTCATGCTCACTCGATCAGCAAGTCACTAGTGGGAAACAATGTCCTGAACTAGAACTCAGGCTGAACAATGGGGCTTTGACTTGAGATCAGCTCAAGGAGGAGGTGACTTAGAAGTACTTTCCTCAAGCTCTAAATGATTTTAAAGATACAATTACTGCATCTCAAGTAGGGAAGCATGTCACTAACTGAATACGAGAGAAAGTTTGTCTAGCGGACGAGGTATGCTCTACAACTAGTGGACACTCAACCCAAGAAGATTAGAAGATTCGAACAAGGACATAATCCAGACATCAACATGATCATCATGTCCCATCGTTTCACTACTTATCATGAAATGTTAGAATGAGCTCATAACACCGGGAATATGGTCAGAACACTAGTTCAAATTAGCAATGTTAGGCTAGTCAACAGAATAAAGGTTCATTCATAAAAAAGAAGTGGAACGGTCAGGACAAGGGGAAGTAAATTGGCAGAATAAGAAGGCCAACAAGGGAGCTGATGCAAGCAAAGGTAGAGATAATCCTATTTCTCCATGTCTTAAGTGCACCAAACAGCATAAATGAGAGTGTTTAATGGAGAAGAAGATTTGCTTCCAGTGTGGTAAACCAAGTTGAGTTTTTTCTATGACTGAGCGAGAAGTTTAGCAAAACCCCAATGTTATCACAAGTATTCTTACGTTGGTAAATGTACCTGCTTATGTTTTGTTTGATGCCGCTCTTTTGTTTCATCGTCATTCATAGCTAAGGGCCCGTTTGACAGAGATTATAAACTAGTTTATAAACCAATTTTTGGTTTATTTGACCAATATTGGTTTATTTAAGTTGAAATTGTTGACTTTTCATGTTAAAAGTGGGTTGAAAAGTCAAAAATGACGGCTAATAAAACCAAAATGGATTTTTAATCTGTGTCAAACAAGCTCTAAATCTGGTATTTCATGCATTAAATTCGATAGGATACTAGAAGTTAGCATTCTCTTCGTTTGAGCAATAAATCACCGATAGATAGCTAAATCTATTAAAATGAAGATTAACGGAAAAGTTGTACAGTGCAAATCAGTATTTGAGCATAGATTGGTTGGGAGGTAATTATTGCGGTACCATCGGATGCCTTGAATGTAACGCTCGAATTTTCTCAACCCGAAGGGTCACTAAAATAATCTCTAAATTATATTTGAGGACTCCAAATAATATTTTCCATGCCCTTGAATGATTTTAAAAATATAACTTTTGCAGAAGATAACAAGTGCGCAAACGAAAAATGATTTTTCTTTTAGTTTTCATGGTTTTGCCTATACCATGATAGGTTTCGCCACAATTTATTTGACCTTCCAAATGAATTCCAAAATTCTAAAATTTGAACTGTAGACTGACTACAATATGGTAAAATTTCAAACATCATCTACGTTGTTTGGTAGGTGAAAATTATAGCCGAAGTTTCTTGAAAAACTCCCGCTAAAACGTTGATAATAAATTCATACAATGGAATTTTTGAGTGATTCTAATTTTTGTTGTTAGACCACATATATGACTTTCTAGTGCCACTGATTTCACTCAAAAACTCCAACCGTAGCATAAGTTATGATTTTCCAAACTAGGGACACTAAGCTGGAAATTTAAGAAAAATGAAACTAGGCATTTGTAACTTGAAACTTTTAACGGCAAAAGACCAACATATCATTTTCCATAAATATTACATAATTAAATACTGAATCAAAAATGTAAAAATGTTGTATTTACATTATAATTGACTCGATAATCTCGACGTCAAAACTTAAACTAAAAAAGAAATTCCATGACAAACTCGCTAGCCTACGCCATCACATCAACGCCAATCAATTCAATCCGAAAATTTTTTCTTTTTAGGGGTGCGTATTTCTTAAGAAACACTCAAGAGCAACACGCATACAATATGTGGAAAAATTATACGTAAACATAAATGCGACATGCCATCGTTTATAAACGTGCATAGGAACACAAAAATTGGTAGCCTGTCCCATATAACATCATACGTGATTACCTTCAATCACTAACATATTAAAGTGATTACCTTCAATCAATATCATAATGTTCATTTGTAGTTAGGTTTGCATAGCATTTATATTACATCATAATTTTCCAAACGTCATTTAAAAATTGCAGTAAAAGTACTAAGTAAAACTACCTTAAAATTTGATTTTAGTTGAAGTTTTGATGGACAAAAATTCCTTTATACCGCTTCCAAAATCAAGACCACTATATATATATATATATATATATATATATATATATATATAGGAGGAACTTTTGAGAATTAAAAAGCAAGGTTAATGCCCTTTTTCTGCTGGCCAAAATATGTGGAACGAAAGTGAAGAAAAATGCTGGAAAAATGCTCACTGCTAGATCGAATTGTTGGCAGAAAAGAGAGGAAAGCAAATGATGAAAAGTGAAAGATTTGTTTCTGGAATTTTGGGGCTGAAAATGAGAAGAAGGATATGAAATTTATGGATTAAAACCAAGGGTAAAAAACTGTTGCTGGGCCGAGTTTGAGTGCCTAAAACTGGGAAAAGAAATGTTGGAACTTTGTGGTTTGAGTGCCTAGAACTAGGAAAAGAAATGCTGGACCTTTATGACTAAAATGAAGGGAGGATGAGTGAGAAAAATGAGTGCATTCTTGCTGGAAAGTAAACAGAAAACACCAAACTTGCTGAACCAGAGATGGAGGCCGAATTCGAAGAAGGGAAATGGGAGGTTTTTTGCTAAAGTGGGGTAGATTTCTGGGTTGCTGGATGAACGAATTTTGAGGTAAAGAAACCAGTTTGTTTGAGGGCTAAGAAGTGAGGGGAAATGGGGGGAACGAAAGTGGAAAGTTGTGGAGGATCATGGGGCGGTCTTATTGAGTGCTGGAAGGTAGTTTACTGTTTACCGGAAGAAAACAAACATGATGCTGGGGTTGACACTAAAAAGGCATGAGTGCTGGACGTTTTTGTGCTTTAAAAATGGAGGGAGAGAGAGAATATGTTGGCCGAAATTTGGGACCTTCTTGGGGGGAAAATATTGGTTAACAAGTGAGGGTAATTGGTGGGGAAAAAAAGGCTAGAAATGGACTGCTGGGTGGATGGTTTTTATTAGATCATGGGGGTCGTTTCTTGTTGTGCATGGAGGTTGTTTGGTTGATGCAAAATGGTAGAGGTTAAGAAGTTGTTTGGCTAAGTTTTTCAGCGTTCTTTAAGGTGTTGTTTGGGTGGGGATTTTTGTTGAATTTTGGAGTCGAAAAGTAAATCGGGTTTGGGCTAAGAAATAGAAAATAAATGGCCGGGATTTTTAATTAGACACGGAGAAAAATTTAAAACTTTATTCTAGCTATAAATTATTTCTCGTTCAATTTGAAATTCAAAACTTACCAAATCAAAATAGAACAATGTTCGTTTTCAAATTAATTCCATAATCATTAAACTAAAAAAATATGAAGTGAATATGCGCAAAAATTTAATGTGACCAAATATTTTAAATGAACCATGAGATTCGAAGCGATGCCAAATGTAAGAAGAAAAATTATATACTTGAAATTAAAAGACGAAAATTTTCGATTGTTACAATGAAAATGTAATGTCTTTCCAAAAACCAGGCGAACAAGAATATTTCTCCTTCAGGGTACAGACCAAACCTAAATTGTAGTTAGTTACAGCATTGAAGTCCCCGAAGAAGCCCAGAAAGGGATAATGGCTCATTTCATTTGAAATGTTCAAGCAATAAGAATTGTCAATGAAGCAAAGTACTTTTAATTTTCTCTTTTGCATCAAAAGTGTTGAAGTGCATGGCAATTTATACTAACTGTTAAACTTTCTATCAATCTTATTAAACCACATTCATGTACGTTTTTTCTTTTCTATACATTCATGTATGTTCTCCTTTTTTTATACATGTGACTATAAATACATTAATATATAAATATAATGTGTCATAAATGAATGAATATAGGAAATACAATGTATTTTATAAATGAAATTGAAGAGTTTAATAAACCAGTTTAATGAATGTGGATGTGTCAACAAATTAAAGCAAAACTGAGGAGGGCAATATTGAAATAGTCTAACTATATTTCTGATAAAATTGTGCTTGAAATAATTCTCATTTCATTGGGCTTTTAATATATTATTATAGATTATTAACAATTCATCCATTTCTAGAATTTTCACTATTTCACATGATGCATGATACCAAAGGATTAGTGTGGATTGATAACAGGTCAAGATTCGATCAAGATAGGGGCACCTTTGAGCATGCGGTTGCAGGAAATGATCGTATGATGGAAAGTTGGATAACCCCATCTAAGATCGACCTAGTCTCAACTTAGTCAACTAGAGGCGATCACATTCGGTCACTTTGGAGAGTAGGACGGAGCAGTGGGATTGCAAGTGACTGACCACAACTCGAGATGTATTTGATGTTATCTTCAACAACTGATGAGTAATCTCATCCAGCAATCTCCATACACAGTTAATTTTATTTTTTCCATTGAACAACCCACTCCTTCTCACACCGGAGTGGAACATGAGATGAGGCTCACAATCCTCTCTACACGTGTTACCTCTCTATGCAGGTTTGACCTCTCTATGCAAGTTTTTCCTTGGTATCTTAGAAAGACATCGACCTTGTAGAAATCATCAAACATCATTTTGCACCATCTTTGGGAAACCACCTGACCAAAATGCTATGTCCTCAAATTGAAGGTTTCAATCTGGATGGAATATACAACCATTGAACCAGGGTGTAGGGAAAAATCAACAGTCGTCTCCTACTTTTGTCACTCACGGCCAATTCAGCACCTTACAGACCTAAGTCGGTACCTTTGTCGCTCTATTGCAAAATTCAACCATAAATGCAGCTCAAACATGCCAATTGTTCCCTCACCAACATATTAGCCTAGAGCATCTCCTCCAGTCGCTTTACCCGTGCTCCCATAGCACCAGTAATGAATCCCCGGCTGGAGGAACTAGTTAATCGTGAAAAATTGTCATATGAAAAATCGTCTAACGTGATTTAATTCATTTTATTCCGCCAATTTGATTTAAATAAAAACAAACGATATGTTAAACACCAAACCGACTTTTCTAGCCAAATAACCAACCCTTTTTTAGCCCCAAAACTCAGCCCTTCAGTCCCAACTTTCTAGCACAAAACCCTACACCTTTGAGCTCAAAATTCGGCCCCATAAACCACCTAAAGATCAGCTCCAACTGCTGTCCAAAGGCCACGAAAATCCTACTCCAATTAACCAAGAAAACGAGCCTCAATCTTCTGCCGAAACTGCTTCCCATTTCATCCACCTACCCCATTTTCCAGCCACCAAAATCGTCCCCCATGCAGCTTTAGAACCACCCCTTTATCAACCAAAAAACTGCCTCAATAGCCATATCCAACCCCTCATTTTCTCTTCCTTTTTTTCTCTCTTTTTTAGCCACAGCTTATAGCCTATTTCCACCCTCCTTCCCTCTCCAAAATCAGTCACCAGAAACCAGCAACATCTCCTTGTTCCCTCCCCAATTTTGGCCACCATATATCTTTTTCCCTCCCATAATTCAGCCTTAAAAATCCGAGAATTTCGACTCTAAATATATCTCTCTCGGCCCCCACTTATCTTAGTCCCTTCTAACATTTAACTTTTTTTCCCATTTTTCTTCCCCTCTCATTTTTGTGTCCTTCCTCCCCAATTCCCTTCCATCGGCACTCTTCCTCCTTCTTTTCACCAAATATTCACACAAGACACACACTCTTGTACACAATTTCACAATTAAAAGGCAATCACGCGGAGTTTTCGGAAAACTGCAGTAGGAACAAATTCCACCATTTCAACATTAAGAGAAACCTGAATTGATCTAGCATGAATTGTCATGTCTATGTTGGAAACAATATGTTGGTGATTGAAAGTAATCAGCTAGAATGATATGTGATTAAAGATAATCTTTGGAAAAAATGGGCAACTGGTTACAAAGAATTTATGTTTCCTATGAATTTACAGCGCTCGGTATGTCGTGTGTGTGTTTGTATACAAGTTTCACTCACTCACACACACACACACACACACACATATATATACTATAGAGTATTTCTTTGAAAAGTTCATGCCCCCAAATATAAATTTACTTTCCAGATTGAAGGACTTGGTAGCGGCGAGATAGCGAAAAATAGCGACTGAAGTTTTTATGTTTCGCTATGATAATAGGTGTCGATATAACCAAGCCTTTCATAAGGAAATTATTTTTCTTTTATATGATTATGTTGAGGGTGTGTCAAATCCTGCGACAACATTAACTTAATTTAGCTTGTTGATCGGAAGTTTAAATATGAAAATGCAGTTTTAGCATCTTTATTACCACAATCTATTCAAATTTTCAAAATAGTATAACTTCTTTTGTACTACGAATTTTTGAGTAAAATCAGCGATGTTGTATAGATGGATGACTTGGATGTTAAGGGAATTTAAAATCACCATAAAATCAAGTCGGATGAATTAATTATGACTATTTTTTGAGGCTGTGCTGGTTATACCAGAGGCGACCACTTATTACAATATTAAATAACTTGATGAAATTATGAATTTTTTATGTTTTGTTCCTTAAAGTGTTAGGTAGTCTGAGGTCTGAGGTCAAAAATCATAATTTTTTCGAGCACGATAGGTTGGTCAAATAATTTATTGCAACATGACCTGTAAATTTCGCCAATCTTAAGTTTGGGTTGTAGGTTTTCTCGAACCTTTGATATTGTTCCGCTGTAAATAAAAGTTTAAACCATTCAAAGACTCATGGGAAAATTAAATTGGAGACAGCCAATACTATTTTAAGAATTTTAGTAGCCCTCCAATTTATAAAGTAAAGTCACGGTAAGGAAAAACATATAGTTGACTATCAAGAAAATCAACCTCGGGCCAAGTAATAAATGTGATTATTAGAAGTATGGTCACAAAAGTAGACTCAAATTCGGCCTAGAAAAATTATGCAAAATTGACCAGCATAAACCCCACAATAAACTAAACTCTATGTAGCCGAGATATAGTGTTGGGTTATGAGGATATGATAGGGGTAACATACCCATGCGACGATGCACCGGTAATTATGGTAGACATCACTAATTATGACGTAAAAAGGGTATTGGTCAATAATGGCAGTGCACCAAATGTCCTAACCTGTGAGGCATTTTTTAAACTAAATATCTCCTCAAAGTAACTAAATTGTTAACCATCCTCTCTACAGTTTGTTAGAATTAATATCCAAGATCCAATTAGTTGGATCGGACTTAATTACTTATTGGATCAAATTAATTAATTAGATTAATTAATTAAGTCCATTAGTTGTTGGCTAACAAAGTTCTAGTAAGACTACAACACATATTTCTAGTAAGACTAGAGCTAAGGTTAGCGCTGTCTATAAATACTAGGGCCACAACAATTTAATCAATCAAGAGAATTTGTCTTCATTACTTGCTAGCACAAGCAAGAGACAGAATCCAATACAATTAGTCCCAAACTTCGCTTTCATTCATTTTTTTTTTATCGTGGAAGTCTAAATCTGTCATTGCTGTGTGGATTACTATTGGAGCCTGGACAATTGGACAGCTGTGGTATTGAAGATCGTACCTCCAGTTAATTAAATAATCAGATTTTATGATGTTCATCGAGGTAAACTTCAATTGCAATTTCTATATAAGTATAAGGTTGATCCAGCTTAGAAGAATTACAGATTTAATTTCCGATGTACATGTATACGTCCACTACAAGAAATTGTATTTATATCAGCGACACTAATTGCGACGATAAGAAGTCGCCTCTATTAGTTCAGGACAATAAAGATGACAAAGCATTATCGTCGCTATAATGTCAAAATATATTGCGATGACATATGTTCTCGCTATATGTAACGAGTTGTCTCCATTATTCATAATTTATAAAGACGTCTTTTTATGTTATCGCTAATGACTTTTACAAAGGGCGTGAGCAAATTGCCATTTTGTTGTTCCAATAGCGACGACATGTTTCGTCGCCATATATTTGTAGATGATGTTCTCATTCACGTGAATCATGATCTTCCTTGTAATGTGTAATGTGGTTTATAGCGACGACATGTGTCGTCACTATAGACCTATATCAAGATTGGCTGGAAATTTGGCACCCAATTCTTATCTATAGCGATAACATGTGTCATCGCAATAGACTTATTGATGATTTGTCAGTCATGTGAGTTATTAAATTCTTCATAATATGTGATGTGGTCTGTAGCAACGACATATTGATCTATTGAGACGACATATATTGCTGCTATAAATTCTTCTTTTTCATCTCACCATCCCCGCATTTGTGTACTATATGTCTGCAATATTTTTATTTTTGTCAGCCGAAATATTTCCAAGTCCATCGTTTTTCTCCATAATCATCTTCTTTACATTTCATTTCTTCATCTCCATCTATTATCCTTACTATTTTTGTGAAAATATAGTATTTTTTCAAGTATGGATATTGATAAAAGTTGGACAACAATTAGAAATTGCATAAAATTTGCAGATTTTCGGAACGGTTTGAAAGTATTTATAAACATGGTGAGGCCATATGTAAATGATGGGGAAAGGATTCAATGTTCGTGCAAGAAATGTTTAAACGGTCTCACACATCCATTGGAAATTGTTGAAGCTTACATAATTCGTAATGGTTTTGTGGAAAGTTATGTGACCTGGATATATCATGGCGAGACCGAGGTTCAGACTATGAATGTGTATAGATAGAATGAGCGAGCTGGTGTGGAGGATGAGATGATAGATGTTATAGATGATGTAGTCGGTGATGAGCATGCTGGTACAAGCACCGATGGTTACTATGATGAATTGTTTGAGGCTCTGCATTCAGAACTATACCCGAGAGTTTCATCATTTTCGTCCCTAAATTTTTTAGTGAAGTTGATGCATATTAAGGTTGTGAACAAATGGACAAACAAGTCTATCGATGATCTTTTAAAATTGTTGAAGTTAGCTTTTCCAAACATGAAACTGGTGGACTCCCACTACGAAGCTAAGAAGATGATAACGAAGCTCAGTTTGGGTTACAAATCCATTCACGCATGTAAGAACGACTGTGTAGTGTTTTGGAGTCAGCATGTTGATAGACAAACTTGTCTGATTTACCAAAAAAGTCGTTGGGTGCACACTTCTAGGAGAGTGAACGGGAAAAATGTTCTGCATAAAGTGTTGCGCAATTTTTCCTTGGCCCCTAGACTAAAATATATGTTCACGAAGAAGGTTACTGCAAAACTCATACGGTGGCACAGTATAGGAAGGTCTAGGAGATGATGATGAAATGCAGCATCCCGTTGATGGAAAGGTATGGCGGGATTTTGACATGAAACATCTACTATTCGTAAGTGAGATCCAAAATGTCAGGTTAGGTTTGGCCACAGACGATTTTAATCCATTCGGTGACATGAGTCTGGCGTACAGCATGTGGCCGTTAGTTGTAACAGTTTACAACTTGCCACCTTGGTTATGCATGAAGCTTGAATACCTCATGCTTACTTTGTTGATACTTGGTCCTAAAGCACTGGGTAAGTACATTGATGTATTTTTACTACCATTAGTGGACGAGTTGAAGGAGTTTTGGGCCGATGGGATTGACACGCGTAACGCTGGAACCAATAACAGGTCGGTATTCATAATATGTGCAGCATTGTTCTAGACTGTTAATGATTTTTTGTAATTTGTTTGGTTGAAGTGGTCAGGGGTAAGACAGCTTATGTGGGTCACCATCGATTCTTGCCATCCAGGCATCATTTTTGGAGCAATTTAGACTTCGACGGAAGGACGGAGAAGCAAACACCTCCATGTTGGTTAACACCTACAGGCATTTTAGCACAGTTAAGACGTGTCAGACATAAAATTTCAGGAAAGCACCCAAACTACGGGGGTGCTAGAAAGAGGAGATTTGATGACGAGCTAAAATAGAGAAAAATGAGCATTTTCTATGAGTTTCTGCATTGGTCATCTACAGAGCTCAAACATAACATTGATGTCATGCACGTAGAGAAGAATGTTTGTGACAGCATGCTCGGCACAATTATTGACGATCTATTCAAATCAAAGGACACAGTCAGTGCCAAGCGCGATCTAATGCAATTAGGGATCAAAAGAGAGTTGCACTTGTATCAGAACAGGAATAGGTGTATGAAGCCTACTACATGTTATACCATTTCGTCTTTAAATCGTCAGAAGTTTTGTAAATTTATCCGATCAGTTGAGTTTCTAAATGGCTTCGCTTCTAATCTTCGGAAGATTATTGCTCCTAATGACAGCTGCATTATCAGGTTGAAGTCACACGATTGCCACATTATCATGCAATGGTTATTGCCAGTTGGATGTCGGGCGATCTTGAATAAAACTATTTTCACAAAAATTATTGAACTGTGCACGTTCTTCAAGTAGCTTTGTGCAAGAACATTAAAGGTTAGCGACATTATGGCTTCCCACGTTCACCGGTACTCATCCTCTGTAAGTTGGAACGGATCTTTCTGCCAGCCTTATTCGACATCACGATTCACCTTATAATGCATTTGCCAGAAGAGGCAATCCTTGGACGAGGCATTAACTTTTTGTTCGAGGTGCTTCGAGGACATAGGAACAAGGTTCAACCGACCAGACAGAAATGGGATTGCTAGTGTTCCATAGACACAACTTTCTATTTTTCGGTCGCAGTGTCGCCCAGTTAGAAAGCAGTCACCAACAACGTTTCCTACTCATGTTCGAAATCAAGCGATATTTTGCATCCTGAACAACTGTTCTAAAATTGAGCTATTCTTACAGTAAGACATTGTTTTCAAATATTATTCATTTATCTCGAATGAACTTTGTCATGTGAAATGAATTAATTAGTTGATCTTATATACTTTGTACAGGGAACATAGGTAGGAGCTACTGAATAATAAATGTCCAAACATCGAACTAGTGCAGAGAAGAGACTTTCACGGTTGGTTCTACAGGAAGGTAACTAACAACGACTGAATAAATTTCAAATATGTCCACATTCTTCATTTCACTAACATTGAATAATCCTCGTCATGTAGGTATATGTAATGTACCAAAGCCACTACCATCAAGTTTCTCATGCGTTGTTTTCATTGGCCAGTGGATGTTACCAGCAGGTGATGTCGTACATGGCTTGTGTTGTGAAATGAGTTTGCTTCTGACATATGATCGTGATATTCGAAGAAAAACTCAGAACAGTGGTGTGTCTATCCCAAAAACTGGGGGTGAGATTTACTACGGACAGCTGCAAGAGATACTGGAGCTACAGTATAGACCAGAACTTTCTGTTTTTCTGTTCCGATGCAAATGGTTTAGGTGTGATGGGAAACGAATGGTAACTGAGAATAACGTTACCAGTATTGACATTAGTGCATAGGCGTTCAAGGATGATCAGTTCATACTTGCTAGCCAAGCACAACAAGTGTTCTACATTGAAGATCCTTCCCATAGTCCGAATTGGTGAGTAGTACAAGTAGTCCATCACAGGAGGACGTGGGATGTGATGGGATCTAACATCACAGAGATAGACTTGCTCCACAATTTAAACTATTCTAGTTTATCTTTGATCGTTGATCTTGGCAATATAAAGAACATATCCTTGTACCGGTTATCAGGAGAGTCTCATATGATATTGAAGGAGATACTTCATTTATTAACGACGATGATGTGGAAGACGACACACATAAAGAATACGAGGATGATGAAATATCGAGTGAAAGTAATGATGACGACAATGACGATGATGAAGATCAATCGTATCATGTTGATGAATCAGTTGAATTTTTTTCATTCATACTATCATTACTACGGTCAAAACACGAGTTTGGATGGAGAGTTTGATGGAGTTCTAACATTTGTGGACTGAAGATAGGACAAAAAAAGGATTGCAATTGTACAAAAACATGGTATTGGGGACAATATATCTAAACTCGTAAAATTTGAAGGACTTACATTGCAAATAAAAGAGGATGAAATTGAAATAAAAGAGAAAATATAAGGACCAAAATAAAATATATTTCAAGTTGAGGGACCTAAATGCAAATAACAAACAGAGATGACATATATAGCGACAACACGTCGTCGCTATATGCGCCAAAATATTTGGCAGAACGTTTCAGCGCCTGAACCAAAAAATTAAATACACATGTCGTCGCTAAAGAGTCAATCTTCTAAAAAAAAAAAAAAAAACCTCTTCTTCTTCTGCATTTGGCAAAACCTAAAATTATTTCTGCCCAAATTATTTCGCCGTAGCCACTTGCGTCCACCTGTCGTCCACCGCCGTCCACCGTCTCTTCCAAAGCCGTAAGTGAATCAAAAATAGATTTGAATACATTTTATTTTAGATTTTTGTAATATTGATTAGCCGTAAGTGAATCAAAAATAGATTTCTGTAATTTATTAGCACAAAAGCAAGTTATACAACTTAGAAAAATGAAGCAATAACCAAACTTACAAGATTTAAACAAAAATCCAACAAATTTTTTTTTTTTTCATTTTCACTTTCTTGCTTTCTAGTCAGAGAAAATTACTTTTCAAATAAGTGTAAATCTTGAACCTCCAACTGAACCTCTGTTAAATGTTTAACTATTCACTTCTTCATTACATTTTGTAGGCATAGTAAAGGTATTAATTTAAGTTGTTCAAATTTTAATTTGAACGTGAGTTTTCTTAGCAACCAGATCATGTCAGATATATTATGGTGCATTTATGAATCATTTTGTTGTGCATACTATATGTCAATCATCGAGTGAAAATTTAGAGTTAGGGACTTCAATGTGGAAAAATCAATGTTTTAAAAACCGACCGGGCATCGACCAGGAAAAGTGAAAGGTCAAGGGTTAAAGGGTCGAGGCAAGGTTGACCGGTGATTTTTAAAAAATAAAAAATTAAAAATGTACAAAAAAATTAAAAATGAAAAATAAGGTTTGAAAATCACAAAAATTGCTCAAAAGTTTTTTTTTTGGTTTTTCATTCTTTTAATCCATTTCGTGCAAGAGAGAGATGAATTTCAATGGTCGATTATAATTAATTGTGGAAAGAAATGATTTTAAAATCAATAAAACCGAGAAACGGGTCAACGGGTTTCTCAAACCAAGGCGGGTCAACGGGTTTTGAGCGGGTTTTAAATAGAGGTTTTTTTATAACCAACCGGTTTTGGCTTTTGGGTTCTCGGTTTTACCGAGTTGATTGGCCGGCCGGGTGTCTGATATAACACTGAAAAATACAAGTTCGGGGATCTGAAATGTGAAAAACTAAAAGTTTAGACATTGAAATGCGAATGAATAAAAGTTTAGGGACTGCAATGTAAAAAAGTTCAGGGACAAAATGTGAATAAATAAATAAAGTTTTAGGGTCTGATATACAAATTACGTTAAGGATTGAAATGTGGAAAAGTAAAATTTTAGGGACTTCAATGTGGAAAAATACAGGTTCAGGGACTGAAATGTAAAAAAATAATAGTTTAAGGACTGAAATGTGAAAACTAAAAGTTTAGATACTGAAATGCTAATAAATAAAAGTTTAGATACTGTAATGTAAAAAATAAAAGTTCAGGGAGTGAAATGTGAATAAATAAATAAAGTTTTAGGGTCTAATGTGCAAATCACATTAAGGACTGAAATGTGGAAAAGTAAAATTTTAAGGACTTCAATGTGGAAAAATACAAGTTCAGGGACTGAAATGTGAAAAACTAAAAGTTTAGATACTGAAATGCGAATAAATTAAAGTTTAGGAACTGCAATGTAAAAAAATATAAGTTATGGGACTGAAATGTGTATAAATAAAAGTTTAGGGAGTAAAATGCGAACAAATACAAGTGTGTGACTTTTTCTGCACTAATTGATGTTTTATGTTGTTAGTTAGTGGCATGGCTGACGTCATGTCCTACGGAGGTGATGGTGCAGGCGTTCCTCCACATCAGCCACCTCATCGGTTCGATGCCTACTGCGAGTCCACGAATTTTTGTTTGAAGACCACTTATTGTGCAATTTTTTAAAGTGACTTCATATATATTGTATGTTTTTTCTTTTTCAGCGTCCCGTTTAAGCGATGGGGTATCTCTCGAGGCATTAACCTTGAGAAGGTTTGGCAGGCCAACGAGAAGAAGCCACTTTCCATCGCATTCGACAATGTCGTACGCACAATGCAGCCGATCGGGAATAATACGAAGTATTTCACGTGCTTGGTTGGGAACCAAGTGAGGTTCAACGTGCCCCATTGCTATCCTTCATGGACAGAGGTTTCAGATGAGCAGCAGACACGGTTACGTAGCATCATCGAAGTACTTACTTACAATAGTTTTTACAATAGCGCATTCTACTAAATAATTGTACCATGTAATATACATTAACGAAAATTTTTCCTTTGTTGCAGAGCTACTTCGATCTTTAGGGTGATCGGTTGCCCGACGATTACCGAGCGGTCTGTGCCGCTGTAGATCGCCCGGCAGCCGATCGTTATCAAGATTACAAACTCAATGCCCATAATCACTCAAAAGCGCATGGACCCAGTCGTCCATACGGCGAGATATCTACCGAGGACTGGCAGAAGTGCATTGACTTCTTCATCAGTCCTACTTTCGTGGTACGTATTCTTTATTTACTTTTTATATATTTTTTTAATTTTTTTTTAACTATTAAGTTTTCTGCTAATCAATTATTTTTTATACCTTCAGGAATGGTCCACGAAAATTAAGGCCAATCAGGGTAAGGCTAAATACACGAAGAGCTTATCTGTCATGCGTTACGATGAGGTACAACTAAATTTTTCAATATCATTATACAAATCTTCAATGCATTATTACGTAACCATGTTGTTTAACTAAATTTCACGTTTAAATTGTTGTAGTGGGACCCCGAGACCCAGTAGTGGCCGGGCATTATTGAGTCGTTCTGGACTTTTCACACCTTCCGGGATGGTAATTGGGTGAACCTGCAGGCGGCTGGTAACTATGTAATGACTTTTAAATTATGTTAATTTAATTTTATCTGACAGGATATTATTATTTATTATTTATTATTTTCACTAAACGGAATAAACTTGTTGAGTTGAGGGTGACTCAACAGACACAGGTCACCTCCAGTGGAGCGTCGTTAGATGAGCGTGTTATTGCAAAGGAGGTTCTCGGAGAACGATGAGGTCACGTCCTTAGGGTTGGACGGGTTCCGAAGGGCACCTCTCCCTCCCTAGATTCGACTGCTGCATCGAAGGCCCCCACAAGGAACTTCCCATCAGTTCTCTAGAGACACCCAGAATGACGATTCTCGGTTTGCTATGTATGAGGCTCAATTGTGCCGAATGCAGTAGAAAATTGAGCTTTTGAAGAATAGTGTTCCGGTGATTTTGCCAGAAGAGGACTAGGATGAGGGTTTGGGAGATATATAGATTTTTAGAATTGTTTATATATTATTTTAAATATTTTAAATTTTTTTTTTTTTAAAAACTTCATATTGTTTATAGCAGCGACATTGTTGTCACTATAATAAAACAAATCAATTAACATTAGCGACGACAAAGTCGTCTCTATATGTCTTACAATATGACCACGACAATTTCGTCGCTAATAATTATTGTAAATAAAAGATAATAGTGACGACATTCACTTCGCTACTATTTGAGATGACAGCGACTTTGGCGACGACATTGTCGTCTCTTTTTCTCTAATATGACCACGACAATGTTGCGACGAACATGTCGTCACTATAGATACAAATATATGTAGCGACGACATTATGTCATCGCTATTAATCTAAAGACACTACACTATTGCGGCGATATCTAACGACGACTTTGTCGTCTCTATGCATGTGAAGGGACGACAATTGATCCTTCAGCGACGACTTTTGTCGCCACTATTGACCTCCTTTCTTCTAGTGGTCAATTCCTTACTTAGGTTTCCGTAGATCAATAGTTACTCCAAAAGGGCCGATGGAGCTTCCAGTAACTCTTGGAAAATATAACAAATTTCTTAGTAATCAAGACACTGATGGCCTCTATATAAAATCGAAAATTATATTTTTTTTGGCATAAAAAATATCTAGGTCTAAATTCCTTCCGTTGAACATCATGTTGGGAAATTTTTTTTAATATATTTGAATATTCTTTAAATAAAAAAAATTATAATCATATATTTTATAATGATTGAAAGTCCTATGTGTCTACTTTCATATGAAACTAACGACATCGTATAGAGTCTCTTGTGTACAGTTATGCCCATGTTCATAAAGTAGAGCAAAATGTCAATGTCATGAAATTTTTAATTACTAGAATTTTTTGGTTGTATTTTAGTGAATAAACTCCTTTTACTCAAATCTGAAGTTCATAATCTTATACCATTGCAAAGCCTTTGAATCTACTTTCAAATCAAATAGTCTCCTGCATTGAGTGATGAGCATTTTTGTAAAGTTGCGTAACAAATTTTTGTAGTACTTTAGTGAATAAACTAGTTTAAATCAGAAAATTACGGATCATGAATCTTATATTATTGGAAAGCTCAATGTATCTACTTTTAAATAAAATAAACAATTCGTAAAACGAGTCTTCTACATTGAGTTATGGATATTTTCGTAAAGCCGCTGTCAAAATATTTCAAAATTTTTGGAGTGAGTTTCTAAATTTTCATATTTATAGAAACTTCCAGTTTAAGACCATAAATTAAATATCATTAGAAATTAAATTAACGATTCATAAAATGGAGTCTCACGCATTGAGTTATGAGCATTTTCATCAAGTTGTGCAAAGTTGTCAAAAATTTCAATCGTAGAGAATTTTTTTGTACTTTAATAAATAGACTGGTTTTACACATAAATTTACAGATCAAGTGATGCGAACCATGGACTGGATAGTAATGACTCGTTACATATTCCAGTGGGGCCAATAACGAGATCAAGAGTAACGAAGATCAAGGACGTCATACAAGGTCTTGTCCAAACTACGTAGGCCGAAACAGATACCCAAAATGCAACAAGTAAGACACCAACCTTCAAAATGAGTATAACAAAGGAAGAGCCAACTTTACATTTGATTCAAACCAATTACCATATTAAAGGCATACAGGAAGCTAGTGGACAATTGGAGGGCCAAAATGAGTATGATTCAAAGTTTGAAGGCCAAAACATAGAGGGGTGGCATTTATGCCGATCGCCTAGGAAAAATGTGGGACAATCTCCCCACACCATAAATTAAAATAAGAGCTAAAACTTTAGCCTGGGCGATTGCCCGGAATTGTATTGGGCGATTGCCCAAGCCAAATTCGAAAATATCGAGAATTTTTGGGATTTTGTTTCCTTTTTCCTTTAGAACTCTATTTTGTTAAGTTATTAGTTATATTTTCGAATTAGACTAGGATTTCATTGATTGCATATATTAACAATTCTTATTGTAAACAAATGACGATTATTCATTGAGAGAATACATAAAAGTGAGATTCATTTTTCTTCCTTGTTTTTAATTGAACTAACCAAACTTATCAAAAACTTCGCAAATCTTTGTGGCGCTCATTCAAATTTGGTTATTTGATTCAAGAAATCATCGGGTCAAGTTCTTGAGGCTTTATTTTAGCTTTCTTGGGTTCATTAACAATCTTTGTTGTGGGTTCCGAGATTCAATATTCGTAGGTTCGCATCAGATCTCTGTATCTAAAATCAAGTTCTATCTTTCCTTTTTTTGTTTCCATCAATTTCGTCTTGAGTCATATCCCAAAAATAATAATAAATACAATAAAATTCTCTTTCGTTATTCATCATATTTCATAAGTCTTTTTTATTTTCTTGTTTAGATTCATCACATCTTTGAATCATTCAAAAAAAATATCTTTGTTTGCACAAAAAATATTCAAGAATTGTTTGGGCAAAATCTATTAAGACACCAAAGTTAATTCTTTTCTAGTTATTGCCTTGTGATATTTTTTTTTATTTGTTTCTTGCATTGGATCAACAAGTATAAAAATCAAAATTCAAAAAAAGTCAAGAAACGATTCTTTTGAGATTCTTGTGTTATATTT